>OY829915.1:189885958-192738198 GCA_963691935.1 Nephrotoma guestfalica | reverse complement strand
CGATCGATATAAAAGAGATGGCGCCTTATGTTCATTCAATTTTCTTTCTCTTTTTCTTTTTCATTCAACACAATATAATTAGGCACAAGTTTATTTATTACTCGTATACATACATTGACTTTTACCTGCCTTATTTAATTATAAATTGCATTTAATATTTATACAAAGCAGGTCTTGTCATAATAGCTGTTATGTATGTGCGTTTAGTTTTATTCTTGATCAATCATATTGATCGCGGTTTTCTTTTTTTTCATTTATTTATTTATTTAATCTGTTGTTTAATATTCGAAAATCTGGTAAGCTCTTGGCATTATATCATCGTAAATATTACATTTACGATAAAATAACAGGTTCTTCTATACGATGAAGTGAAGCTGTGCAGTGTTTGCGCAGAGTTTTGTGTATTTTGAAGTCCCCCAAATAAATACAAACCACATAAAAGCATTAAATTGCTCCAAAAACTAAATATTAAGAAAAAACGCTGAAGACCAACAAAAAAAACATTAAAAATACCTGTTCATATGAGAAACTTAATTTTTTTTTGTTCACCCGCATAATACCGCAATGAAGGCGAAGACGACGACGACCGCAGAACAGAAAAAGAACCGAGAAGAAATCTTTCAAAGCATATATGTTATAAGCGCTGATTTTATGAAAAGATTTCAAAATATTTTTTTGGTGTTGTTGTTGGGTATTGACTCTTGAAAATTGGAATCGTATTTGTTTATACATACACAGATTTGTTGCTATAAAAAGAACTCTAAACAATAAGACGGTTTCAATACATATAATTATAAATATTTGAATTATTTAAATTTTGTTCATATCAATTATTAAGCCCCAGCGTCTCTAAAAAATGTTACACAGGTTTATACTACCTATATATATAAAGGGTGTTTTTTTAGGAGGTTTGTTTTTCCGATAGATGTCGTTTTATTTTATGACAGTTGTTTTGACAGCTCAAAGTGGCATTTCTACTCAGTATTGTTTGGCAAATCATTATGAATAGGTTAACTCCAGAACAACGTTTTCAAATCGTGGAAATTTATTTTCAAAATCAGTGTTCAATTAAAAATGTTTATAGAGCACTTCGTGAATTTTATGGTGCACATAATCGTCCGTCAGAGACCACCATAAAGAACGTAATTACCAAATTTCGGTCTACATTCACTCTTTTGGATGCCAAGCCACCGACAAGAATGAGAAGAGTTCGTACAGAAGAAAATATTGCTGTCGATGAGGCCAGTGTCGAAGAAAACGACAATTTATCGATTCGTCGTCGTGCTCAGCAAATTGGACTTTGTCCATCGACTTTATGGAAAATTTTACGTAAAGATTTGGGTTTGGTGCCATACAAAATTCAATTGGTGCAAGAATTAAAGCCACACGACCATCGTTTGCGCCGTGAATTCAGTGATTGGTCGTTAAATCAATTGAACGAATATCCATTTTTTTACCGTAAAATTCTCTTCAGTGATGAGGCGCATTTTTGGTTAAATGGATACGTCAACAAACAAAATTGTCGCATTTGGAGCAAAGATAATCCACACGCCGTTCTAGAATTACCAATGCATCCTGATAAATGTACTGTTTGGTGCGGTCTATGGGCTGGTGGGATCATCGGTCCATATTTCTTTAAAAATGAGGAAGGACGACGCGTTACCGTGACTGGAAATCGATACAGAACCATGTTAAATGAGTTTTTGTTGTCAAATCTTGAAGATATGGATATGAATGAAATGTGGTTTCAACAAGATGGTGCCACTTGCCATACAGCACGTGAAACAATCGACTTATTGAAAGAAACTTTCAACGACAACATTATTTCGAGAAATGGTCCGGTGAATTGGCCTCCGCGTTCGTGCGATTTGACGCCACTCGATTACTTTTTGTGGGGATACGTGAAGTCATTGGTTTATGTGGATAAACCTCAATCGATTGACGCTTTGGAAACCAATATTCAACGTGTCATTGCTGACATACGCCCTCAAATGCTTGAAAAAGTGCTGGAAAATTGGACCTCCAGAATGACATTTGTGAAAAATAGTCGTGGTAGCCATATGCCAGAAATTGTGTTTAAATGTTAAATGCCAAAAAATTATCTACCAAATAAAAAAAAATTTTGGTCATTTCATAATTTTATATGTGTTTTATTCAAAAAAAAAATCGGCAACCTCTTAAAAAAACACCCTTTACATATATAGGAAGTGAAACGAAATGAATCACATTGAGATGATCATGATGGTGTAGTTTTCGGTTTTTTGGGTTTATAAATATACACAAAAAAAGACAATCGATTGAAAAGGTAACTTCTTACATTTTTTTATTTCTTTGTAATTTTTTTTTTATTTTGTTGTTGATCAGCAATAAAAAGGCCGACAAAAGAATGGTTATATGTGTACATATATAAGTAGAGGAGCAACAAAAAAAATTACAACAAAATAATCGATATTTATATAGTTTTGTTGTTTAAACATAACTACTCATCATCATCATCATCTTCATCATGATTTTACTGAGGACGTCGTGTACAACAAAAATTATATAAGTACACACATGATGGAACGCAACTTACTCCCCCGATTATAAATCATTCACCTTTTATTTTTATGGACGGTACAAAATCTCCAACCGTCTTTAAAAGATATAATATCATTATATCCACTAGATATATAACGTAATCTAAACCAAAAAATTAAAAACAATATTTGAAATGAATGATTAATTAGTTTTAATTACCATTTTGTTTCTTCTTTCTGCTAATGATCTAATGATTATTATTTTTTTTTATATCGTTGATTTGTTTTATATTATTAATTTGTTAAACCATTGATTGAATTTAACTTTCAATATAATTAATTTGTACCTTTTCAATTTATTTTTCTTTACAGAAATTTACAACAATTCAACACCAAAATAATATAATATTACTACATTTTATGCTGGTAAGTTGTATTTTTTGTGTATACTTTAGTTTTGTAAACAATCTTATTTGACCTTTGTCTGTGTTTTCTGTTAACTGTTGGGTGTTTGTAGTTGAGGAATGAGTTGTGAGGGAGATTTGGGTTAACATAATGTCAAGAGAGCTCATCGCTGTAAAAGTACTTAGTAAGTTAAAAAAGCATTCTTCAATAACCGCTTATTTACAAAATATTTCAATAAATCGTATTTCGGCGCCCAACTTGGGGCCTACTATTGACTGAGTGAACATATTTTCTAAACATATTTCTATGTTCACTGCATCCCCATAAATTTTAAATTATTTCAAAATGGGGCCCAATTTATCTGGTATTTAGTGTTTTAGAATTCAACAACAAATTTAAAAAAATATTATTTCGGCGCCCAACTTGGGGCCGGGTATTGTCCGAGTCAGCATTTTTTCTATGTTTATTTCTGTACTCTAGAAATAGTCAAAATGATGCCTGTTTTGGCGCCCAAAATGGGGCCAGATTTATTTAGTACTCATTGTTTTATATATCCTTAACATTTTGTTTGAACTTAGACTACAGTTAATTTACTGATTTGATCATTCCTAATCAATCCTGTTTTAGTGCTCAGCTTGCTGCCTGTAATTGACTGAGTCAGCTTAATTATATGCATATTTCTTTCGGATTTCTTCAATTTTTTTCTGTTTAGAATATTAGTTTTTGGCTCTCAAAATGAGATCACATGAATCTGGTAATCAATACTTTAATTCAACAGGAATTATGCTAATGTAGAACATTCCTCAATTAGCGTTTATTTCCAAAATTGATTATACCGCATTCGATCCTTTTTTGGTGCCCAACGTGGGGCGTGTTATTGACTGAGTGAGCATATTTTCTAAACATATTTCTATGTTCCCTGCATCCCTATAAATTTAAATTATTTCAAAATGAGGCTCGATTTATCTGATATTTAGTATTTTAGAATTCAACAACAAATTTAAAAAAAAATATGTCGGCGCCCAACGTGGGGCCGCTTATTATCCGAGTCAGCATATTTTTATGTTTATTTCTGTTCTCTAGAAATAGTCGAAATGAATGTTTGTGAATTGTTGCTACAATTCAATTGTATCGTTTTTAGCGTTTGCAGTGTTCAGGTACTAAGTTTTTCTCGGGACTGCCAGTTTTGGCGCCCAAAATGGAGCCACATTTATTTAGTACTCATTGTTTTATATATCCTTAACATTTGGTTTGAACTTAGACTACAGTTAATTTACTGATTTGATCATTCCTAATCAATCCTGTTTTAGCGCTCAGCTGGCTGCCTGTAATTGACTGAGTCAGCTTAATTATATGCATATTTCGTTTGGAATTCTCAATTTTTTCCTGTTTAGAATGTTAGTTTTTGTCACTCAAAATGATATCACATGAATCTACCTATCTATCTTTAATTCAACAGCAATTATTCTAATGTAAAACATTCCTCAATTAGCGTTTATTTCCAAAATTGATTATACCGCATTCGATCCGTTTTTGGCGCCCAAAGTGGGGCTTGCTATTGACTGAGTGAGCATATTTTCTAAACATATTTCTATGTTCCCTGCATCACCATAAATTTAAATTATTTTAAAATGGGGCCCGTTCTATCTGGTATTTAGTATTTTAGAATTCAACAACAAATAAAAAAATATTATTTCGGCGCCCAACTTGGGGCTGAGTCAGCATTTTTTCTATGTTTATTTCTGTTCTTTAGAAATAGTCATAATGAATGTTTGTGAATTGTTGCTACAATTCAATTGTATCGTTTTTAGCGTTCGCAGTGTTCAGGTACTAAGTTTTTCTCGGGAATGTGTGTTTTGGCGCCCAAAATTGGGCCAGATTTATTTAATACTCATTGTTTTATATATCCTTAACATCATTAACAACATATATCCTTAACATTTGGTTTGAACTTAGACTACAGTTAATTTACTGATTTGATCATTCCTAATCAATCCTATTTTAGTGCTCAGCTTGCTGCCTGTAATTGACTGAGTCAGCTAAATTATATGCATATTTTGATCGGGATTCTTCAATTTTTTTCTGTTTAGAATGTTAGTTTTTGGCGCTCAAAATTAGATCACATGAATCTAGTAATCAATACTTTAATTCAACAGGAATTATGCTAATGTAGAACATTCCTCAATTAGCGTTTATTTCCAAAATTGATTATACCGCATTCGATCCTTTTTGGCGCCCAACGTGGGGCCTGTTATTGATTGAGTGAGCATATTTTCTAAACATATGTTCCCTGCATCCCTATAAATATAAATTATTTCAAAATGGGGCTCGATTTAGCTGGTATTTAGTATTTTAGAATTCAACAACAAATAAAAAAATATTATTTCGGCGCCCAACTTGGGGCCGCGTATTGTCCGAGTCAGCATATTTATTATGTTTATTTCTGTACTCTAGAAATAGACCAAATGAATGTTTTGTGAATCGCTGCTACAATTCAATTGTATCGTTTTTAGCGTTTGCAGTGTTCAGATACTAAGTTTTTCTCGGGAATGCCTGTTTTGGCGCCCAAAATGGAGCAAGATTTATTTAGTACTCATTGTTTTCTATATCTAGACTACAGTTAATTTACTGATTCGATCATTCCAAATCAATCGTATTTTAGCGCTCAGCTTGCTGCCTGTAATTGACTGAGCCAGCTTAATTATATGCATATTTCGTTTGGAATTCTTCATTTTTTTCCTGTTTAGAATGTTAGTTTTTGACGCTCAAAAGGAGATCACATCAATCTAGTAATCATTACTTTAATTCAACAGCAATTATTCTAATATAGAATATTACTCGATTAGCGTTTATTTCCAAAATTAATTATACCGCATTCGATTTGATGGCGCCCAACGTGGGGCTGGTTATTATGCGAGTCAGTCAATACTTTAGAAACGCCAAAATTAATGTTAGAGAATAGTTGTTAGTCAATTCAATTGAATGTTTATTTAACCTTTGTGGTGTTAAAGTATTCAGTTTGCTGAATTATTTAATTACAATTTTTCAGTTGGGCATGGTCGTTTTGGCGCCCATAATGGGGTCCAATGTATCTTCTACGTAGTCCTCAATGCTTTAGAATTCTACAACAATTGTTCTAATTGATAACTTTCTTCGACCTCCGCTTATATCCATAATTGGTTAAATCCATGTTGGTTATATTTTTATATGCTGCAATTTAAAAAAATTAATGAACGAGGGTAGTTTCTTCTGTTCAATTGTGTGCTATTTTAGCTCTTCCTTTTCAAGTGTTTTGGCCTTTGAGCCATTTAACATATCCCAAATTTTTTAAATTTTGCAACAAAATTTTGACAAGTTATGGGAATTTGTTTGCTACGTATTTCTTTTATTTTTAATTAAAATTCATTTCTTAAAATATATCATTCAATTCAAGCCAACATATTTTGTTAAACAGTTTTGACTGTAGTTGTAATTTGTAAAAAAATCATATTTTCCAATTTTTATCATTAACCTAGTTGATATCAATGCCAAAACCCTTTGCCTTTTTAGCACCCCATCCAAAGATTTAAATTGAAAAGTTCATGTGAATCGTTTTGTCACTAACGCTTAAACTGCAACTAATAATGAAAATTTGGAACAAGACATTTGTCTAGTAGCACTCAAATTTCATTAGATAATCGATAGTTGATAATTAGTCACAACATTTGGTTTTGTGAGCACCAATGGCAAATTTTTATTCCGTAAAAATCAGATCAAAATTGCATTTATTCATTAAAAACGGGTTCGTAGTTCATTTGGCAATTCCATTTTTCAAAATTAATTGTTTGATCATCAAGTCATTAAGTATTGATCACAAGTTGTTTTCGTTTGGTCACCCCTTTGTAATGATTTATTACGAAAATTCGTTTAGAGTTCATCAGTTGTGCACGATTAAAAATATTTGGCTCTGTAATAGTAGCCCTATTCCAATATTTTTTTAAATCCAACGATCGGATTAGTTTGGTCTTTTGTCTGGTCATTAGTTGTTATAATGAGAAAAAAGATATTGAATTGGTCAGGCCTTTAACTATTTTTTAATTCAAATTGCATACCCCAATTATATTTTTTGATACTTAAGCAAAATGGAATTTCCAAATAGCGACGAACCAGATTTTGATGAAAACAGGATGATTTTCTTCCAATGAAGTGCTGCACCGGAACGTTGTTTTTTAAATTGTCTTTATTTTTGCCGTTTATGCGTAAATAACTAAATGATAACTCCAGTAGATTCCAACCATTCCAATCATTATGTCCATCGAAACGTTTGGATGGAGTTCTGAATTGCAAAAGTTACTAACATCGTTATTTTGGCGCAAAGGATATTTAAAATGGAATACAAATCTTTGAATTATAATTTTTACTGTTGAGTCGAACCAAAAAGAAAATTTCATTTCAAACCATATTTATAAATTAATGGACAATAAATTCTGCCTGGACCATGTATATTTTGCTGGCGCCTAACGTGAGGCTTTTATTTGTTTGCCATATATTAAAAAATATTTATATTTTATAAAACTATAGTCACTATAAAAATAACAATCAGGTTTCAAATTAAGAATTACTGTTCAAGGTAATCCCTTAAAACCTAATTGTGGCGCCCAGCCTGGGGCTATTAATTAAATATTTATTCTTTGAAATTTGAACTACGATACTTAAAATATAAAAATAAACGACAACACAATTCAACATTTATGAAGTTGTATCTCAAATCGCTGATTGTTTATTTTTATTCTAAAATTTTTTGGCGCCCAACGTAGGGCAAACATTAATATTGTGACAATTTATTCACAATTTCTTAAATATTTTAAAGATGATTTACTATATACCGCATATCTTAATCTTGTGACTCGCTCAAATCAATTTACACACCATTTATTTTAAGTCTGGGCTAACTGTAATCATAGAGTATATTCAGATTATTAATTGAAATAGGGTCGAATCGAACTTTTAACTTAAAAATACTTAGTGGTGCTTCGAAATCAGTGGCTAACAAAACTATCGGTTTTAAAATTCGAAATGTTACGTAAAAAGTTAATTGATCCTCCTAAATGCGATAAAAGCTTTCCGAACGTTTTATCTTATCCGCACTAGAGTGATGAAACTTATTGTACCAAACTAATTTTTTTGGAGCAACATGGGTTGAAACGTATGAGCAATTTAAATTTATGGATTATTCGAAAATATTCCAGATTACAAAGATTTGAAACATGCAGGCTGACATACCCCACTTTGCCCTTTAAGGAATTTGTATTAATTATATTTAAAATGAGTTAAATCCAATCATTTTAGGCGAGCGTTTAATTTTTATTTTTAAATTATATTTAAATCCAATTCAAGCCAATATCCAGTTGTGGCGCCCATCATGGGGTTATTGGTTAGTTATCAATAATTACTTTATCTTTGAAATTGAACTTAGGATACCTAAAATGAAAGAATTATTTAAAAAAACATTTCATCACTTATTTATTAAGGTTGTTACTCATAATGTTGTGTTTGTTTAACTATTATTACGAAATCTTGGCGCCCAAAGTGGGGTCAACAAATTTGAAAATCGTTAAATATTTTGAAAGCAAATCAACATTCATGAAGTTGTACCGCGAAATTTGATTATTGTTTTATTTTTAGTCGAAATTAGTTTACGCCCATGGTGGGTTCAAGGAATAACATTGGGATAATTTTTTAAAACTGCTTGATTTTTATTCTGCACTTGATCGTATATGTAAAAGATATTCATCAATACATTCAATTCAAGTTTATTCAAGTTTATTTTAAAATAAAATAAAAATGAAATAAAGATGAATTATAATAAGATTTCATAGGATAATTTAGGACCAAGAGGTTAGTGGTTTCAACATTAAAATAAATTCTTTACAAGCAATAAATGCATTTTGGCGCCCAACATGGGACCGAATATTTTAAAAATATTGTGCGTACCAGGAAATTTTAATTTGTATCTTGACTGGCTAAAGCTATTAAAAATAGCTACTGCTGGGTCATTGTAGTTGGAAGTCTCTTTATACTCGGAGAATGTCACGGATAAATCGCCATTTGATTGCTTGTTGGAATTTTATGAAGAGAAAATAGGTGGGAGCTGGGATCACTTAAGGATACTCAGTTATAAGAAATTTTTAAATTTTATAAGTTTTAGTTTTGAGGCACAGAGCAAAGGCGTGCCCCTTGCAAAAATGTCAAACGAGGTGTAGTTAGTTTTGGGATACAAAGCTTCAAATTTAAAAAATTTATATATTTACACATAGTAATAGTATGAAATTTTGAAAACCTTTCAAACAGGATCGAATGAAATTGTCATACCTCCACCTTGTAATAGTTTGTTTTTCAGTTGGTATTTAATATTAATAATATTACCAGTTTTTCAAAAATGTGTAGGCTCAAATAGTTTACATACACAAATTATCAAAACAGAATTGTGGCACTAGAAAAAATGTTTGAAATTTTCAACACGTGGTTCAATTAAAATTATAAAAAATAAACAATCAAAATTGAGTATCATAGTACCAAAAATGTGTATCAGTTTTTGGATATAACATCTTTTAAATTCAGAAAAAACTTCGGAACAATGAGTGCCGAGTGTAGAAAGAATTCAGTGCTTGAATTGGGCTGGTGTCTAGAATTTAAAAATTTTTTTTAGATAATTTACGTGTTGTGATTGGCGTTAATTTAGCGAAAGGCGCTTCTACGAGTAGGACTATATCGCCAATCAGATTATGCACATTGTCCTCATTTTTTTAATAATTCTAGACACTATATCAAGTCGGGGACTCTAAATTCCTCACCCGGCACTCATGGTTTCAATGATTTTTTGATTTAATAAAAAACTAATGCAATTTGGTTAAAGAAGCATCCAAATGTAGGACCATATCACCATACATATGCTGCCGTAAAAGTTTTAAAAAAATGGTAATACCAGTGTTTTCCGATGCAAATCTCTATTTCAGTCAAATAGTGTAATATTTTTGGAGGTTATGTTTCTCAAACGTCAATTGTCAGTTCGCACCGCAACATTGTTTTTCATTTACTTGAAAAATTGAATTCAGTGAAAAAATGGAATTATCGCGTGAAAATTTTCATGTGATGATTTTTTACGATTTTCGAAAGGGGCTAATTCAACAAAAGTGCTTCGAATCACTTCATTCGAATTTTGGCGACGAAGCAACATCCTTGGCTAATGTTTGAAATGCTTGAAAAATGCTTGAAAAATTCGTTGGAGGTACTTCCATAAACGTATACAAGATCGTGACAGGTGACGAGTTATGGATATATGCGCATGAGCCGGAAATAAATGGGGACCAAATCGACTGTTTTGGTCTTCCAATTTGAAGAGTTGTGCAAGCTCGGAACAGTGGAAAGGAAATGGTAACGTGTTTCTTCACGATACCCGGTCATGTGGCTCTTGAAAATCAAAAGACAGTCAATTCAGCTAGGTTTACGACCATTTGTTTGCCCCAGGTTTTCAACAAATTGAGAGAAAACAACCCAAAACGGCGAATCATTTTGCATCACGATAATGCGAGCTCACATATTCACTCAAACAAGCGAGTATTTGAGCACTCTAACGATAGAATTGATGGGTCATCCGCCTTACAGCCCCGACTTGGCCTAATACCTTCTTCCGGTTCCCAATAGCCGAATATAAGATGCGTGGACAATTTGTATCGCCTGAAGAAGGGATTGCAGCGTTCAATCTATAGATCTTAAAGGCGAATATTTTGAAAAGCAATAACGCAATTTTTGATGCAAAAATTTTAATTTTTTATTATTTTTTTTAAAAAAATTTACGGCAGCCCTCGTATTAAACACCATCCCAAGTCGAGAACACTAAATTCCACACTCGGCACTCATTGTTCCGATGATTTTTTGAATTAATAAATAATTTAGTAAATTTGGCTAAAGGCGCTGCGTGTAGGACCATATTGCCGATCACAATATACAAATTGTCTTGAAATATTATTTACAAACTGTAGACGTCATCCCAAGTGTAGAACTTTAAATTTTACCCTCGGTACTCAACTTCCGGTGATTTTTTGAATTTATTAAAAAATTAAGTGAATTTAGTCAAAGATTATTTCACGCATAGAATCATATCGCCAATCACAACATACAAATTTTCTTGATATTTTTTTACAAATTCTAGACACCATCCCATGTCGAGAACAGTAAATTCCATACTCGGCGTTCATCGTTCTGATGATTTTTTGATTTAGTATAAGAATTTAGTGAATTTGGCCAAAGAAGCATCCACGTGTAAGACCATATTGCCAACCACAATATGCAAATTGTCTTAAAATGTTCTTTATAAACTCTAGGCACCATAAATCTACAATTTTAAATTCCACTTGCGCCACCCATTGTCCCCATGATTTATTGCATTACTAAAAGGATAAAACGAATTTCGCTAAAGTTGCTTTCACGTGTAGACCATATCGCCAATCATAACATGCAAATTGTCTTGAATTGGTTTTTACCAAATCTATAGACACCATTCCAAGCCGTACACACTAAATTTTTATAAAAATGTTGTAAATTTTATATCGAACTAGCTGACCCGGCGAACTTCGTTCCGCCCCAAAATACTTCGTTCCGAGCAAATACTTTTGTCCCTCATGAAATTGATTTTGATGAGAGAAAAAATCAAATTGAATGGAATTTTTGATGTACACTTGCTCGAACTTCGAAGTACTTCGTGCATCGAACGAATTGGTACTGGCATGTCCAATTTCGATAAATAGCTGCCGCACATAAGCACGCACATGTCTTCGATAAAGCTTCGTTGCGCATCTCGTCGTTCATTTCTGTCCTATTTTCTAGTCTAGTTCACTACTCAAACAGGTGAAATTGGTATGCATAGAAATTAAATAAAAAATTTAAAATTGGAGAGACCGCTGAGAAATAGTATATAGACTGTTCATTACTTAGTACATGGGCCTATTGTATAATCTGCTGATGACGTCTTAGAAGAATCCTTGTGATTCTCATAATCTTACTCGACATATAAACTACTCAAACAGGTGAAATCGGTGTGTCATACAAATTAATAAAAAAATTAAAAATTGAGGAGACCGCTGGAAAATGGTATATACATCGTTTATTACTTAGTACATGGGCCTACTGTAAGTTGCTGATGACGTCTTAGAAGAATCCCTGTAATCCTGATAATCTTAGTCGACATATAAACTACTCAACCATGTGAAATCGGTATGTCTGACAAATTACATAAAAAATAAGAAAATTGGGGAGACCACTGGGACATGACATATGGACAGGTTATTACTTAGTACATGGGACTAGTGTAACTTTGTAACCTCTTAATGACGTCTTAGAAGAATTCGCGTGGCGCTTATAATATTATTCGAAATATAAGCTACTCAAACAGTAAAATCTTACTGTTATACGTAATTACGAGTATTTGAAAATTCAGAAATCGGGAGGACGTTATATAATATGGCATATGGGCCTATTAGCTTTTATCACTTGAAACTATTTTTTTGACTTGATGGCATATTATAACAATCTTTTAAACCAAAGCATGTTTTTCCAAAAGATTTACACTCAAAATTCTTATTAGAAATTAGTTAACAGTGTAACACTAATACAATGATATATTTGTTATTTGTTAAAAACTTCACACCCGTAAAAAAAATCAATTTTTTTCTTCTAAACGACCATCTGGATCGGATACGCGCGAAATCCCCGTACAAAAACATCATTTTTTCGATTTTCCATATTTTCCGACTTTTCTGGTGGATTTTCCCAAAAAAATGTTTCGTAAGACATTTTTATATTCTAACTAGATAACCAATATACAATTTTGGTACTAAGATACACAATTTTGATTGTTTATTTTAAATAATTTGAATCACTTGTTGGGAATTTCAAACTTCTTTTTTCTTGTGCAGCTACACTTTGTAACAATTTTCATATCTTTCTTGAGACTACTATTTGACTACTTTCTTGAGAGACTATCGTTTGTGTAATTACAGAAAATTTGTATTTATCGGTAGATATTATTGGCCGCAAAATTTCACTTACTAAATACATGTTGTCAACGATAAAATTATCAAATTCACAGTAAACTCTACAGTTAAAGTAAAATTCAACAAATCAGATATCGTTTATAAAAATTAACGCAACCGTCTGTAAACACAAAAAAAAAGATCAGGAATTTCAAATTCTTCTTACAATCTCGACGATCTATAATATCACAATTTGTAACTAAACTTAAATATACGCACATTACAATATTAAATACCGCGCACCATTTTGATCGACAGATCAACATCGCGCAATGCACTTAAGCGTACACAATCATTTTTATGCACGATCGCGATCAAATATAAATGGTAAACTTATACAAATCAGTTAAGTTGATAATTCCTTAAAGAACTAAATATAAAATTAATTTTCCTTAATAAGAAATTGATATATATTATCCAATCCATGTACGATCGCGCGCATAATATTATTTTCCGCGCTCATGGATAAAACAGGTGAATTCTTTGGAGCTGGCTAAGCATAAATTATATACTTTGCTTTATTATGTAGGAGAAACATTTTTTTATGATTCGCGAAGCGATTAAATTATATCTCGTTCGATTCAAGCGGATTTCCTTTATTTTTCCTGATTTTTTTTTGTGTTAATTATGCAAGCACACAACAACCAGAGACACCAACAATAAAAAGTTTATTGAATTTCCTGTTTGTTGTGTATATTCGAGTAAGTATATACTCGTATAATGAAATTCAGCAATAAAAAAAGTTGATTTCCGTTTTATATAAAAAAAGCTTTAATATAAAACTACTTGTTGTCTTAAAGACTGTAATAAATACTTATAGAGTAATACATATGCATGTATCTGTGTCTATAAAGGTATTTATATTGAGAATTGTGTTAGTAAGTCAAAAGTCAAAAAGTTTTTTTTTATTCAACCAACTGTTGAACATTATTATAGTCGTACTCGTATATATAGTGGGGGACATGCGCAATGATAATATGAGGTTTCGGTTATCTCTATAAAACTAAATTTATCCTTGAAAAACTATATAAAACCGCAAATATCATAGAGAGATGCGATGATAAAACATAAAAACCGCATTTAACATTGATCGCCTTTAAACTATATATAATCATAATTTCTTAATCAGGCCTGAAATTTTTTATAGGTAGCTAAATCGAAATGAACTTCCACCTTCCTTAGTTTTATTGCTGTACTTGTGCAATTATATTTATGTAGTAGCACAGGATTTAAATAACGTAAGAAACCAACAAAATAATATTAGAACGAATTATGGTACGTAATCGTATACTAATTTTGTGGTTTCAAGATTGTGTTCTTGAATATTTTCTATATACGCGGTTGGCTTTTTTTTATAGATATCATAATTATTACTATTCTTATTATTATTATTTGGTTTTTAGAATATGTATGGAGGTGAATATAAATAAAAAATTATAATGTTTTATTTTTAAATAAACATATATTTATGCTACTGTTTGGTTATGTCTCCGATTGTCTGTGAGAAAATATAATCATTGTACTGAATGTACGTACGTACATGCTGTTGTGGTAAATGGAATTCTATATAGCTGTATACGGTTTTGACATGACCTTCCCATATATTCTTTGTACATATTATTCGAAAGATGCTTTGATGATGATGATCGTTTGTAACCATCAACCATCATAATATTTAATAATAATGTGTATTTTTTCATATGTATTCTTCAAAATTTATATAGCTGCTTTGTACTAACCTTGATTGGATACAATTTATCATTGATCTAATACAAATACACAAAATAACAATCTTTTTAATATAATATATAGTACGGGAAATAAGAATATAATCTCAATTACTTTTCTATAACACTTTAATTTGTACAACACAAATGGTTCACAGAGTTCATGCTAAGTCTGGCTGAAATGCCTTACAAATAACTATAAAAAACCACTCAAATATAATGTTACACTGTTAAAAAACGGAATTTATTGAGGCAAATATATAAAGTTAAAAAGTCTTAGCCTACTAATTGTAGTTAAAAAAATGCTTATTGAATCAAATGGGATGGGATAAACTAAAGTTGAGAGGTTTAATAAATTTTAAGAATTTATTTATTGTTTCCAATATTTATTGATTAATTGCATTATTAAAAAATAAAATAGAAGATAAATTTTAGTTATAACAAAAATTTGACTGGTTGTTCTAAAATACTGCAGAGAGGAGGCATACTTTTGAACAAGATCAATTGAAATGTTTTTCTTGTTCAGTAGTTGAACCATAATAAATACTTGAAGTTGTTTTCTAAGACGACGCTATGTATGAAATAATCAAATGTCGAATTGTTCTGTCACAGAGAAATAAATCACAATCAGAGTCCTAAACGGAAGGGAAACTCATTGTTAAATCAAATTCACGATGTCGTTACAAATGGAAAAATATCTCTAGCGGTTGTGTATAGAAATGTGTTTAGGTATATAAAATTTAAATACGTAACCTTGAAAAGGAAGAGGATCTATTTTAGATGTATGTAGCTACATTGATTATGTTTTGGTGTGCTGAATGTAATATAATTTAAAAAAAAAACAGATGTTTGGAGGACAATGAATTGACATAAAATGGAACTCTTAAGTAGACCAACCATAAAACCAACCATAAAATCTAACTCTTGAGCCAATTTTTTTTATTTACGTCTAGTCGACGAGAGTCGAAAACGAACAATGGAATAAAACTAGCTGCTCATTAAATATGACAGCCGTTCAGAAACGAATGCGTTCGAAAGCGATAGTATAAATTTGACAAATGCAAGTCGGTCGTTTTCAATAGTAGGGACTTAGAAGTTGGCTACAAAAATTCTGAATAGTTCACCCGTTACTTAAAAAGTGTCTGCACGAAAATGTTGTCAAAAGGTCTTTTTCAGACCACAACATTCAAATCCAGATTACAAAAATATGTTTCTTGTTTATGTTAATATAAAAAAAGACTATTATGATAATGCCCATTATAAGCCGTAAAATGGCAGTCTATTTCACTCCCAAAATTACGCATTTTCTAATGTGTTCTCAGCTTGCTCGAGTAAAACCTCACTCTATTTCTTATCTACGGTTTCTAAGACTACTAGATTAATCGACTCTATTTATCACCAAATATTTTATTCGTGACACGTTTATCGATATGTAGAAAAGAGAGAAAGCTCACAATTATATCAAAAGGTTAAAATCGCCATATAAAATACATAATTGTTTACGCGAAATAACGGGTGTTTTTTTAGGAGGTTTGTTTTTCCGATAGATGTCGTTTTATTTTATGACAGTTGTTTTGACAGCTCAAAGTGGCATTTCTACTCAGTATTGTTTGGCAAATCATTATGAATAGGTTAACTCCAGAACAACGTTTTCAAATCGTGGAAATTTATTTTCAAAATCAGTGTTCAATTAAAAATGTTTATAGAGCACTTCGTGAATTTTATGGTGCACATAATCGTCCGTCAGAGACCACCATAAAGAACGTAATTACCAAATTTCGGTCTACATTCACTCTTTTGGATGCCAAGCCACCGACAAGAATGAGAAGAGTTCGTACAGAAGAAAATATTGCTGTCGTTGAGGCCAGTGTCGAAGAAAACGACAATTTATCGATTCGTCGTCGTGCTCAGCAAATTGGACTTTGTCCATCGACTTTATGGAAAATTTTACGTAAAGATTTGGGTTTGGTGCCATACAAAATTCAATTGGTGCAAGAATTAAAGCCACACGACCATCGTTTGCGCCGTGAATTCAGTGATTGGTCGTTAAATCAATTGAACGAAGATCCATTTTTTTACCGTAAAATTCTCTTCAGTGATGAGGCGCATTTTTGGTTAAATGGATACGTCAACAAACAAAATTGTCGCATTTGGAGCAAAGATAATCCACACGCCGTTCTAGAATTACCAATGCATCCTGATAAATGTACTGTTTGGTGCGGTCTATGGGCTGGTGGGATCATCGGTCCATATTTCTTTAAAAATGAGGAAGGACGACGCGTTACCGTGAATGGAAATCGATACAGAACCATGTTAAATGAGTTTTTGTTGTCAAATCTTGAAGATATGGATATGAATGAAATGTGGTTTCAACAAGATGGTGCCACTTGCCATACAGCACGTGAAACAATCGACTTATTGAAAGAAACTTTCAACGACAACATTATTTCGAGAAATGGTCCGGTGAATTGGCCTCCGCGTTCGTGCGATTTGACGCCACTCGATTACTTTTTGTGGGGATACGTGAAGTCATTGGTTTATGTGGATAAACCTCAATCGATTGACGCTTTGGAAACCAATATTCAACGTGTCATTGCTGACATACGCCCTCAAATGCTTGAAAAAGTGCTGGAAAATTGGACCTCCAGAATGACATTTGTGAAAAATAGTCGTGGTAGCCATATGCCAGAAATTGTGTTTAAATGTTAAATGCCAAAAAATTATCTACCAAATAAAAAAAAATTTTGGTCATTTCATAATTTTATATGTGTTTTATTCAAAAAAAAAATCGGCAACCTCTTAAAAAAACACCCTATATAATGTTAATTGATTCCTGAAAATTGAGACATAAACTAAGTCGAAAGTCGAAATAAGTTATATAACATCCCAGCCCTAAATAGGGCATAATCATTGTAGTATATAGTCATATGTAGCTTGCTCAATTTTCGTACAGCCAAACATTGCAAATGAGGTCATGTAATTCTAAGTAACCTATCTAACGATTTGAGTATTTGCAAAGCTTGAAAGCTAACTTTAAACACATTTGCCTTTAAATCTCGAATAACTAATTTTCTTATCTTTCTGTAATCGACAAAAAATTCCGTTCAAGAAGAGTTGATGTTTCCCAAGAAGGCGTGGATAGTTACTAGTTTGATTTATTAGATCGGGCTATACCTAGATGTCAAACTTCTAGTGGTTTCGTACGTTAGACTTGAGTCAGCTCCACCAAATCTCTACTTACGACTTGTTGCCGGTTGTTATCAGTGACACTATTTTGAGTACAGATTTTGTTCGCAAACTGAGACTTGAGAGTAGAGAGTTTTGCTGCTGCTTCACTAACCTCCTAGATACACAAAACTAATATTATTGTTATTTGATGTAAATAATTTTTAAATTTTATATTTACATCTAGTGTGCTGAATAGGGAATAGGGAACTGGGGAAAGAATTTAAATGTAATTTCTGTTTAAATATTTTTTCCGGCCTGCTAAGGATACATATTTTATGTAGACATTTATAAATTGGGAATAATTTTTCCATATCTAAATGGGGCATGCTTATAGTAAATATGCTTGCGACACCTAGAAGCGACTACGAGAAAAACCTTCTGCGAATAAGATCGTTTTAACGAACAGGTGATTTTCTGTGGTGTTATTATCCGAATATAATAATCAAACCAAAATATAAACAAAACCTCTTTAATGTTAGGGTTATGATAAGGTACTCTTCTGAAAAAATTAATGATCAGCCAAACTTGTACCTGCTGCCTAACAGTAACTATTTACAGATATTAATGACCAGTACAAAGAATCCGAAATAAATGACAACAAACTGAAGTGGAATTTCCAGAATAGCTTACTGTCTACGGTAACATCATGTTGTTTGACGATATTTATAATGAGAAGGGATAGATAGTTCACCGATATTTCTTAGTTTACTCTTGTAAAAACCAGTATTATTTTCTTGGATTAACGCACAAACCTTTCTTTAGATACCACATCTCTTCAATTTGTAGAGCGCGTAGCATAAAGTATACAGGATATTTAAATATTTATCTTAAACTGAAAAGATCCGAATCTTATATTCGAAATAACCAATAAAGTCAGATTACCGAGAATTATCAAATAATTTTAAATGCATCCGCTAATTTGTTCTATATAATATAACGTTAGCAGAACCCGTTAGAAAAATATTTCTATACAATATGGAAAATTAAATGCTACTTACAGGCTTATTAAACATTTTTTCTTAATATTGAGGTTCCACGCATTCTCATGGCAACGATGGATTTTGGTAGCTTTAGAAAAAATTGGTAGAACCTAATTCAATAAAATAACAAAAAATTGACTATTGAAAATGTTTAGCCTCCATTCTTTAGATTGTTTTATCTGGGTTTGTTATATTTTAAAAGTAGCAGAACCCGAATCGAACGGGTTGAAAATCTAATTAATAATTAAGAGCAAGTTCTATTTCTATCAAAATACGTATGCTCCACTGGATCTTGAGGACACATTGTGACCAAGCCTAACTAAAAAATCCACCATAAAACCAATTTAGAACTCAAACCATGATCTTATATTCGGTGAATAATCAAAGGCTCTCTGCAGGAAATGCTTTATTAAAAAGGTTTGAGCTACATGTTTTTGATAAAATATTGGTTTTGTGTAATTTTTTAGATGGCAGAACCCAAATTCAAAAATATACAACAAAACTAGATAAACGTTTCGGTTCACCATATTTAATTCGACCTTTTAGGATCTTAAACAACCGGTTGCACTCTGTTATATGATAAATTAGATAACTTAACTTAAACATATTGGGTAGCCTGGTTTATAAAAGAATAAAATATAATAATAATCCATTGGGAGTACTTGTTTAAATGTTTCTGACCAGCTAAAATTTGGGAGCCCCTTGTCAAAACGGAATGAAACTATTATGAAGTTTTGCTAGTGTCAAAGATTAATTCAATTGGATTTGGCTAGAATATAATTTAAGCTCTTAGACTGGTTTAGTTTTAGAAACAACTGGCCCTTACAGTTAGAGCGTTTAGGAATAATTAGTTGTTAGAGAAATATTTTCCAAAATATTATAATGATTTTAAATTGCGTATTGATCTGCCGCTTGATTTGACAAGATTCATTGATTTGATTTCTTGACAGAATTATAAATTTTGGCAAATAGAAGTTAACCAATATATTTTATACATTTCTTACGTAGATTTGAATAAATTATATTTTTTAAACATTATAAAACTTTACAAATTTATCACTCTAATAAAATTTACCATACAGTTTAGTACGAAACCCTATAAGCTTAAGGTGGTTGAAAAAGTATTATTTATTTTCATTATGCTTGCCACATTTGGCAGGGAAAATTATTCCCCATTTAATTTTGTGTTCACAAAAAACACAAAAACATCGTGAATTTGATTTAACAATGAATTTTCCTTCCGTTTAGGTCTCTGATTACGATTTATTTCTCTGTGGTTCTATATACTCAAATGATTGAGTGGAGGAGCAGTTTACTTTTTAATTACGTACAAAAGTAAAGACATTTTGTTTGTATTAGGCCGCACGCCCTAAGTAAATTGAGGGCGGAGGCGCCCCATATTTAAAATTTTTGTTATATTTTATTTGTTTGACGAGTTTTAATATTTAGTTATAACAAAAATTTCGAAGTTTCAAATTTTTGTTTCTGTGGAAAAGGTGGCCATATGTCTGTCTAATCAAAAGGGCCACATATATCTTTCCGAGATAGAAAGCAAGGGATTTCCTACAATTGTTTGAATATTACTTTTTGCTAGAACTACAGTATTAAGCTATCACAAAAGTTTCAGAGTTTGTTCTAAAAACCCCTCTATGAAAATTATGGCCATATGTCTGTCTAATCAAATGAGTCATACGCCTATTCTGAAAGGAGGACAGAGGATTTCTTAAAAATTTGTTTAGTAAACTTCGAATTTTACTTGTTTGAGTAGTTTTAATATTTAGTTATAACAAAAACTACAGTGTTTCTTCTAACATACCTCTCTATGGAAGAGGTGGCCGTCGGTCTGTTTGATAAAATGGATCATACGCGTTTTTTAAATAGAGTAAGTAGATTTAATAAAGTAGATTTAATTCAAATGGACTATAAAACGCGTATAGTCCATTTGAATTAACAAACATATGGCCAGTAGCCACCATTTCCATAGGGAGGCATAATAGAATCAACTCGGACATTTTATTTATTAAAGATTATAAATTTATTTATTTATTATTTATATTGAAATAAGCTTAACTTGAAGAATATTAATTTAAAAACACAAAATAAAATAAGTCCGCTTTGGATTTGAAAATTAAAAATATAAAAGTAAAGTAACAAGTAATATAAAATAAAATCACTGGGGACATAAAATTACTTTAATCTACTCTTAAAATTATCTTTAATTAAGCAAAAATCAAACAAATAGTTAGTTTTATTGAAATTCTTACACATTATCTTCACTGGTTCATTATCGTTATAGTTGGTTCTGTTCTAAGTGAAGTAGGTCATGATCTCTTGTCTACTAGAAACCTTCAATTTAATTAAATTTAGTTCATCCGGTGTGTCGATTAGGCCTAGTAGGAGATTATCAATAAAAGTGATTTTTAATAATTCGCGCCTATTTTCTAGCCAAGTAGAGCCTTACCATCCAGTTAAATATTGTGGTTGTCGCTGTATATTTATGTATGGTATGGTAAATCATGATCATAAACCCATCCGTATTTTCAGGCGCAGTATAGGTATAAACTTCTTTTAAATATTCTCAATACTTTGGATTAGATCTGCATAGAACGGACACCACACATTTACGACATATTCCAGATGGAATCGAACGTAAACACAAAATTTCACCCGTCCAACGTTTGATAAAACCGAACATGGAGTTCGCTATAACGATGTACAGCTCAATGTGCATAGTAAAGCTCAGGTTTTCAACGAAAGTAACCTCTATGTCAGTAGGATGAAATGATAGAGATTTGCACTTTTCACTGTTGAGACTAAGAGAGGTTGTCAATATAGGTTGTCAATGTTTTCTTGTAGTTTATTGTCAACGTCGACTGACTTGAAGAATTTATAGATTTTGAGGTCATCTGCGAACATCAGGATTTTGAAATGCTTTATCACCTATTTCATGCGGAAATTGAGAGACGAGACCACAATTTTGAATAAGTGTGCTGTCATTTGTTATACAAGTATGTGAGATTTTTTTGTGACTATAGGCATCAAAATTTATCGAACCGGGTGGAATCGGTTCAAATTGTTGGTGCTCCCACTCCCGTTTTGTGACATTTTCCTATGGTATTGAGATGGGGAATCTAGCTTTTCAGTTTAAATTAAAACATTTCAGTGTTTCTGGCTCATCGTTAAAGTAAGTAAAATGCTATGTTTTGAAGAAAGTGAATTTATTTTTTACGTGACGTTTTACACAAGTTTTTTTATAAAATATAAAATTATTAACCTAAATTCAACACTATTTCGTTCCGGGAATTCCTCTCTCATGTCATTATTTTTGGACCAAAATACGCGTACAGAGGTTGCTTGTATTGTACTCGATCTTTTATCTCCTATTTCAATATATTGGATGCGATTGATTTGAACCAGGCTACAAACTGGCTAAATCCAATTGGAAATGTGTTCCAAAGTTTTGCAGGGGCTGACGGAGTCGAACGCTTTTGCATAAATAGAGGGGAAGAGATTACCCACAATTTTTTTTATAAATTTCGACTTTTCCTAATCTGATAGTTTTAATATTTAGTAATAACAAAAGACCTAAGTTATGTTATAAAATGCCTCTCTATGAAGATTTTCGCCATTTGGCTGTGTGTCTAATCAAATGGGCCGTACCGCTTTTTTAAATAACGGGCAAGGGATTTCCTACATTTTTTTTAAAAACTTCGAAATTCACTTGTTCGAGCAGTTTTAATATTTAATTAAAACAAAAATTTTAGTTTATTGTGAAAAGCCTCTCTAAAAAAATGGTGATCATATGTCTGTCTAATCATATGGGCCATACGATTTTTCTAAAGGGAGGACAGGAAATTTCTTACAATATTTTTAATATTCGATGTTTACTTGTTTCCGTTTAATATTTAGTTACAAAAAAATCTTAGGGTTTGTTCTAAAATGCGTTTCTATGCTGGTCGTATGTCTGTATAACAAATGGGCTATTTGGCTTTTGTAAATAGAGGGCAAGAAATTTCGTTAAATTGTTTGAATAAACTTCGGCGTTTTTTTGTTGTCTGAGTAGTTTTAGTATTTAATTATCACAAAAATTCCAAAATTCCTTTCATAGAAATAGGTGCCGTCTGTCTAATCAAATGGACCATACCCCTTTTCTAAATAAAGCACAACGGAATTCCTACATTTCTCTGAATAATCTTACAATTTTACTTGTTTGAGTAGTTTTAATATTGACCTATAACAAAAATCACAGAGTTTCTTCTAAAATGGTTCCGTACAGAAATGGCGGCCATATGTCTGTTTAATCAAATGGTTCATATGTCTTTCCGAACTTCCGAATTCTATAAAGCATCTCTTAGGAAATGGTGGCTCTATGTCTGTCTAATCAAATGAACCATACAATTTTTCTAAAATTTCGTCTAATTTCAGAGAATATTTTTATTAAACTTTGATTTTTACTTGTTTCAGTAGTTTTAATATTTGGTTATAACAAGAACAAACTCTGAGATTTTTGTTATTTATTTAAGAAACTTTTAGTTCAATTATAAATATAAATTATCAAATATTTAGTGATCCACGCACCACATTGTGCGCATGAGAGCTCATTTGTAATGAGGCGTGTATTCAAATTTTTCTAAAATGCATATTGCCTTCGTAGTAGTTTTGATGTCTTCAAGAATACTGAGGGCTGGTTTTTGGTGACTCTTGGTAATTTCTCATCGCTAAATCGATTTAATTAGAGCTCGTTTGGTGCCAGTTGTTATTCAAATTATTCCAATTAATAATTATTGAAAAACAATAATAGAAAAATTATTTTATAGAAAAAAAAATACCAAAATGTTGTGTCTGTTCAACGTAAGAATCAAAGGGAGCAAAAATTAGGCATTACTGAATTTTAAAACTTCTCAAATAAGTAAAATTCGAAGCTTATTCAAACAATTGTAGGAAGAAAGTATGTACACCCCATTTAATTTGACAGACATATGGCCCCATTTGGATAAGAAAAATTATTCAAACAAAATGTAGTGAAATGGGTTTCAAAATTTGGTGTTTTGATGATTTGAAAAATCATCAAAGCACCAAATTTTGAAACCCATTTTACCCCATTCCGTTTGATTCATTGAATACGAGCATTCTTTGGAAGTTTATTTTAATTCAAATAAAAACTTACATTAATAAACAGACATATTTTCCTTGTTTGAGTTAAATTCCAAATAGTTTGCCTACTCCTTCTAATTTTACACATTTCACTCACTCAAATTTGAACTTTAACAATAGAACTATTTTTTTGGTGTTAATTATTTTATATGCACTCGCCTCCACAATAAATGTACATATTCATTATTCAAGGTACAATGAATGTTACTTTCAGAAGTGAATCTATACTCGCTATCGCAGATTGAAGCAACGACAATTTTTTGGAGTTAACTTCAGAATTTCCATTTTGAAACTTTCAACTTCAAGCCAGATTTTCTATACTTCCAGATCTTCTGTGATATGACAGAAGATCCGGATCAAAGAAATTGTGTCACTGTACGTTCAGGTTGTTTCACACCACATGCAGTGAATCTGAACAATGTAGTGATTGATTTTTACACTTCGTATCTAAAGTTAGGGTTGATAGGGTTAAGCAATACTGGCCAATCCATTTCCTTCTTATCTTCATGATATTTAATTATATACCAAGTGTTCCCACGGCAACATTTGTGTTTAAAAACTGAATCCCTCAACATTCAAATTCTAAAATGTTTAATCTTCTCGGCTGCAAGCAAATATATTTTGTATTTTTCGCAAATTTGACGCACCATTTTATTTTAGTGTTCCAATCGAGAGGTCTGCAATTTGTAGTTTCGAAGTGTCGAAAAAACTGTGGACGGGCGAAGTAGATAACGCAATATAATGTACGTAGTATAGTCGACAGGTAGTCTACTACGTAGATTACATAACGATGTTTTTGCATATTTGATGTCGACAATGTAGACAACAACCTTGCAAATGATATTAAAAGCTCAATTTTCTCTTTATTTTACGTTAGTCGGCCTGATATTGTCTGATACTAAGGTTCATTTTGAAATGCACAATTATTTCAAGCTGCTTACTTATTTCCCGCCATCTCAAATAAGAACCCAAATCCGCTCGAATAGAGCTTTAATTATTTTGACAGCAACATAAAATCAGTTATTGTTGGTTTAAATTTTGACTTTAAGACCCGCGCCACAGCTTAACGTGTTCTTCTCGAGAACAGACTAAATAACATCAATTACTCGTCACTATACAAACATACATTTATAATTACTTTAAACTAATTCTAACTTGAAATAAGCATTCTTTAGTTTAACATTTTTAATTTTGATTCCAGAAATGAGATCTAAGAAAACATAGAGTGTCTAATGTTTTATCATTTAGCCGGGGTCGTACTTTTGTTGAAAATAGGCCAGCAGCGGAGAAAGCTCGCTCAGCCTCAACGCTTG
This sequence comes from Nephrotoma guestfalica, assembly GCA_963691935.1. Classification (NCBI taxonomy): domain Eukaryota; kingdom Metazoa; phylum Arthropoda; class Insecta; order Diptera; family Tipulidae; genus Nephrotoma; species Nephrotoma guestfalica. Next base: position 192,712,802 of record OY829915.1, on the reverse strand, counting down.
TGGGATTAACATGCAAATGATTTCTGTAAATTTCTTCTAATTGCGATCCACTTGATCGGTCCACGCAGATAGAATTGATGTATTTTTTAAGACTTTTGTTGTTGACTCTGATAGTGACCCATTTATTCTTTTCTGTAACAGCTCCTGTAAGGATTGATGGTCCGAACTTCATTCAAATAGTTAAGTTTAGAATCTGATCCAGCAGAATTCATAGAATCGATTTCCGGAGTGATTTCACTGCTAAGTCGTCGGTTTAAAGATACAAGAACCTTAATAATTTCAGTTTAACGATAGCGGGTGATACTTTTGTGTATTTTAGGTTTACCTATATTATGCAAATATTGTAGATTATCAGAAAGGGCTGTTCTTCTTCGATTAATCTGAACTGCTAGCTCTTTTTTCAATTCCAAGCCAATTTCATCTTCCTCGACATAATGCCAGCGCAGTTAATTTTATATTGGTGTTAAATTTCTTAAAATTTAAGATAACATATTCCATTGCGAATCGGACAAAAATAAATCTGAATCCGCCTTAATCAATTAATAATGATTTAGTAGACTTCATCTTGTTTCGTAATCCATTAAAAGCTGTAACTCCTTTCGAGAACGTCGAAACATTTTAACAATATTTCGAATTTTCGTGATTATTGTGTGAGAACTAAAATTTTCTATGCTTCTGGTTTCAATGATTTCATTATAAATTTCCAACTCCTCCACTCGCAAACCTTCACCATCATCAGCATGATTTTATTCTTCCGAATCTTATTCTGTCTTTCAATATTTTCCTCTTCATAATCTTCTGTTATATTTAGTGAGTTTTTCTTATAAAGCACATTCACAATTGCAATTTGAATTCATGAGCGAAACATAAAATATGTTCGTTGGGTAATAATTTTTCCAACTTTTTGCATCTTGATGATTCGAGTGTGCATTTTATTAAACTTATGCAATCTTCAGATAATATATTTCATGCTAATCCCAAATTCCAAACTCAACCAGACCCATGAACGTTGATATTCATGAAACGCCTATTTCTAGAAGAAATCCATTTCGTCGAGTGTAAGACTGACGCGGACTTTATCGTTTTTCAGAGACACAATTTATGAAATTACAGATTGCCGAGCCTCTTCGGCATAATTTATCACAACCTTTTGCATACTGTCGCTGATTTTGGGATATCATTAAATCCTCGCATCAACAAACATTTCCTTAAGTCTTTTGAAGTGCTTAAAACGTGAAACGATTATCCGTCTAAGGCTACCATGCTAGAAATTACTGCTGAAAATGATTCGTCAATCCTTTAATTAAAAAAATCGCTGATCGTCTTGCACTTTTTGGTTAAACATATTACATTGACTTTATTTTCAGCAGAACCTGCAGCAACAGCAATTATATTTTTCTAAAAACATCGTTGGTTCCAACAATACAATGTTGAGTATGGTACGAAGATGGGTGTACATTGGAGTTGTACAACCACCTGATACTTTAAAAATTTGTGGACATTTCATGGACATGCGCCTGTTTAAAAAAAATTTACAAATTCGAAAACTCCGGATTAGACTTTTAGAACTTAAAAAATAAGTTTCGGAAACCGAATTTAAATTCACTATGTCCTTCGTGTAGTTTTTCTCAACAGATTTGGTTAGGTTCGCTTAATTTTGGTCACACTAATCCATTTAAGCCGTACTATAGCGCGTTTAATAGATGATACTTCATAGATCATTAAAAATACCATTGTGACCTTTGCTTATTTAGTCGAAGTTTTTTAAATGAACCAAAATGAAATACGAAAGCGATAACGCTAACAGGCTTGTAAAACAATTTGTGGCTTTGCGTTATTAAGATCAGCAGCACGAAAATGGTTTGCTCTACTATCAATAACTAATACAATTAAAGCGTGCAATTGGGGTTAAGCGGCCAGAAATGATCAATATGAAAGACGGTATCTTCCATCACGACAATGCCCGATCACACGCATCTTTAATGACTCGGCAAAAGTGGATAGAGCTCAGCTTGTTTGTTTGCTCTCTGCAGAACACGATTAATATAACGATTATATTAATGCTGACCTATAACGAGGCCTGGGAAAATCACTTCAGTTTTTCATCCATAAATCTCAGAAGTTCTACAGTGATTGTATGTATAGTGGTTTAACCAGAAAATTGACCAAAGTTCTTTTAAAATTTAAGAAAAATGTGTCCGAATTTTGGTGAAAAAACGCCTCGAACTTTTTCCTCCATTATTTTGATTAATTATATGAACATTGGAAATTCCTTAAATACTTCCTTAGCTATATGTTAACGATTTCAGCAGAAGTGAAGTGCTCAACAAAATGTGATACTATAAAGTTTAGAACTGATCGATTAGATTTAATTTGCTGATCGACATCGAAGCGCTGTACACCGCGAAAACAGTTGAGTCCGCAACTCCTGTGCAGCTAGTTTTAGAATTGGTGCCTGATTATTAATTTTTTTTTCTGTTAAGCAACTCAATCATAAACGGAAAGTTTACCTAGGGGTGGAGTAAGTTTAATATAAAATTACTCGGAGCGAGTGTATATTCTGACAGATTCGAAATATCAATTTTCTGATCATTTTACGAAGACGAAGTGATGCATGGGCAGGTGTCGTGTATATAAAGGTATAGAGATAGTTGAATTTCTGAAAATATAGTAAAAAATTATTTCCGCAAGAATTTTGCACCACCAAAAAACGGACCATGCCCCACATTCATTATATATGTATGTTAACCTTTTAAATTTATAAAATTCTCACACATTTTATAGCATTACTTGTATCGAATTCTGTACTCATTCTGCTTGTATCGATTTTTTATTAACTTTTTTTGTTTTTGGTTTTTGTACATGTAATACGAATTAAGTATTGAAATTTAATCCTCGCGGAAAAATGTGTATACAAAAAAAAATTCAGAAAATAATAATAATATTTTTTATTTGTTGTTTTAATACAATATTTAAAAACAACAACAAGTCATGTTTATTAAAATATACATAATGAACAAGACAACATTTAATACAAAAAAAAAAAAGAATTCGCGTTATCGCACCAACAACAATCAAATCGGGTAATAATTAAAAATTACAAGAGTTAACTTCTTTTTTTTTGTTTGTGCACCAAAGATCACCCGCACAAATAAAATTGTTAATTTATTTTTATGATTTCTGCTTAACACACAAAAACCAACAAAATATATATAACGATCGTTAAAAAACTTGTTATTATACCGCCGATCGCGATCGCCATTTTGTGTAGATCGTTCCATATTCATTTTGACAAGGTATGACATTAAATGTCACATAAACACAGTGTTTTTGGTATTAAGGGGGTGGTTTAGTTTTTTATGTATATGTACGATCTGGTGGTGCTGTACGATCTCCCTGAAAATCATGTTGATCAACTTGTTTTGTTAAAATTATATGCAAATTATACGATCGTTTGAAAAATAAATTAAAATGACGACGAGCAACCTGTGCCGAAAATAGATTAGACATTTTATAAATAAAAACCAAACATTTATTTTTATCTAAACTTGACATTATTGTTTTTTTTTTATTTTTTATTTTTTGACCAAGCCAAGAAATTTAGTTTTCTTATCAAATTTTAATTACTACTGTGTTTGTATAAAATGTGGTTGGAAGACAAAACAAAAGAACTATATAGTCGAAGATATTATATGTGTAACGGTGCGGTGTGTGCCACCGCAACTTCCTCCAAGACACCGAAAACGTAAATAAAATAATAAGAAGCGGATGAGGAACATAGCACACAACAAAAAAAAATCATGTTTTATAAATAAGAAAATTTTCTTCACCACCAACAACAACAAAATAAAATATTGGTAACGGAAATTAGATATTTATGAACTATTTAGAGATGAAAATAACTGAAGGAAATTGATTTATATGATTTATGGTAATCGATAAACAAGATAACGATATCTTTTTAGCTATATGATTGATTATTGGGTTTTATCCAGTTTATGCATGCCAGTGTATTTGATTTATTCGATTTTGGAGTGCAGGGCTATACATTTTAGAAAGAAATTTGGAATCGAAGCGGTGGCGCGCAGCAGTTTTATAGGTGGTTAAAGTATTTGCTTAATGTTTGTTATAATTTTACTGCATCGCACGTAATCGTCGACGAACCATAACACATTGAAATAAATCCAAAAACAATAAAAAAGGACGCAGTTTTATATAAAAAGGACATTAAAAATGTCCACGCGATAAAACAATACAATATCTTTTAAAATATTTTCTAGCAGCCGGATTTTTATTTTATATTATTTTATTTTGGCACAACACAATGCGAAATACACAAAATACATTAAAATAACAGCGGCATGTCCAAGCCGTATATATACAATGGAATTATTATAGTGAATGTCCGGGAAATATTTTTTTTTTTTTAAGAAAATGATTTTTTAAAAGAGAATAGTTTTTTGGGTGTTGAATCCTCTATAAATCATCTCTAAAGAAAATTGGATTTTCCATTCCGCTGCTTGCTATTTGCTTAAAAGATTTATAGCCATTTTGTCTGTACTCTGCATGTATATACACTTTTAAGGTCAAAAAAAGAATTAAATTTAATTAAATGGTTTTAATATAATAATTTTTCCCTTGGGTAGACGCGACACGATCGATCGATCGATCTTCATGCAAAATTTGTTTTCATTCATATATCAGTGTGCATAAAGACGACCAAAAAATATATTCATTCAAAACATCTGTTTGTTGAAGCATTTCGCAAATCAACGATAATAATAGTATAGTATATATATAGTACGATCATGATAACGATCAAGAATGAATATACGAAACTTTAAATCTTACGTTAAACAAAAAAAAAAACAAAAGAATAATAATCATCATTATTGTTATTTATTCGTCCCTTCATCATCAAAAAATAAAAATAATATTGTGTATAGTAAAATTTTGACTCCCTGAGATTTTTCATATGCACATTGCAAAAAATACTCCCTCAGGCATTTTTCATTTTCTTCTTCCCATCTGCATGATCATCGTATTTTTTACATTTTGAAAAAAAAATCAACATAAGTACAAAAAAATATGCGGAGAACCTCTCTCTAATATAATCTCGCAAGAAGAAGTAGCAGAAGCAACATATTTATTATAATAACAGCCACCGCAAAAAAAATTTTACATAAAAAAATGATCAAGAATAAAAAAATAAGAATAATAATAAGAAAATATATAAGAAGTAGCATAATTACTGGACGGGAATTATTTTCTTTTTTTACAAAAAAAAATTTTTTACATTAAACATCCCAAACACACCAACGCTATTTGCTAGAAGCAAAAACATAAATGCGATCTGTTTTTTTTAATTTTTACAAAAAAAAAACAAAGTTAATTTAACGATCGCGATCACTTATATATATATATTTTTTTGTTTATAATACATGCAATAATAATAAATGTTTTTTACAAAAAAAAAATCGTCTGATCAGCCAAATTATATGATCGATTGTAAACCACAAAAAAAATTCATTCATACCAAAAAAATAAAAAATTATATTAACAATACTATTCGTTAATAGATGGCACACTAATTAGATCGATTTATCATATTTAATTATATTTTGGCTTGGATCCCGCAAATTTTTAAATATATGCTTACCACCAAACAAATGAAAATCTCAATGATCGATTACAAAAAAGTGTTTTGTATTGTCACAACACTTTGGTTAAACGATCGATTTTTAACAATTTTTGATTTTTTGTGTATCAAGTATACAAAAACATGTTTGCGATCGTAACGTCATTTTTAGTTCGCCCCCGGTATAATTTTGTATTTTGTTTAACAAAAAAATAAAAAATTAAATTTATAAACATTTATAATTTTGCTGCTGTACGTTCAGTTGCGCGATATTCGGATGTTTAAAAAAAATTGACGATGAATATAAATTTAAAAAAAAAATGTGAAACAATTTATCTTATAACCACCACCGCCTCCTTCATTTTATATATATATATACATGTATATATGTACGATCCTTATATTATGATCGAATATGAATTACATTAAAAATACAACTTATAAAAAAGTCCTGGCTGGGCGTTATTTTCTGTTGAACTGGAATAATATTTTTAAAAAAATGCACACGCAATTTATAAAAATGATCATCATGTTGATAAAATATAATGAATCGTTGATCGTTGACGATCGTATACACATTTTTGTTAAAACAGGTTGTTATATTATATACAAAAATTATGATTGGAAAAATTCATGAATATATCAAAAAAAAATCCAAAAAAGAAAATTATACGATCGTTAATTTTAAATGCGCGATCGTTCTACAAAACCATGATCAATTATAAATTGTTTATATTACGCATGTTCATATGTATTGTAATATACAGTTGATGAACTGTAAAAGTTTTTGACATTGTTTTGATTGATTAATTAGTATATGATTAATGCAAGACATTGATGATCATGCGATCGTTCATTAAAAATTTATTTAGAAATAATTTGATAGTAACTACATCCACTATTTTAGTATTCATATATATAAAAACGAGGTGAGTTCAAAAACTCCTACAGGTGTAATAACATTATAACATTGAAATTGTATGTAAAACACGCATCTTTTAATTTCCGTTTCTATATATACTCGTACATAGGTAGGTATATACTCGTATTATATATAGTATACCTATATACACCATTGATTAATTCAATTAAACTCGCGTGACAAAAACTCATTTACCGCGTACATATTCTGTATGGTGACTTTTTTCGACGTTCTTTTATTTATACATAATTTTTTTTTATGTATCATTTGCTATCGATCTAAACTTAAGGGTATGTAGTGTTTCCACATTAAATACACAAATAACACGATTGTAATAAATTTCAACAAATAATTACTTATTTACATACAAACTCACATACATATTTATTGCTTCCAAGATAATCTTGGATGTTGTACGAATATTGGTTGTGATCATGTAAAACTACTCAAAAACAAAATTTCAATATCATGATCTTAAAACGCGAAATATAATATAGAAAACATGATCGCGGTTTCGAATAATAATAATTACTAATCCTGGTTAATCATCGTATTTTTCTTTTTCGTTTTTGATTAATTGAAAAAATATAAACCGAAATTAAAAAATTAAATGATCTCGATCGCGATTTTTTATGAGTTTTTTTTTTCATTATTATTTTATTAATATTCTCCATTCTTCAATGGGCAGCCGGAATGAATGAAATGAATGGATGGATGGATGATTGAAAATCGATCGTTGATTAAAATTTACACGAGGTTTTAATTTAGTACCAAATTTATATTAAAATGTATGTACGAAAGCATACAACTTTATTATTTCTTTTTAGTGGTTTTTAAGTTAAATTAAATAAGAAACGAGGAAATTTTTTTGATTATTAAAAAAATGGTTGTTAACTTTGTCGGTGTTGTTATGTAAGGTTGATTTTAGGTAGCTGCATTTTACAACTGTCTAAATATAATAATAAGATAATTTGAGCTCATTTGATAAAATAACTCGTGTTTTTCACTTTGTTCGTATGTCAAATAATCCTAACTTCTCAGAAAGCTTCTGTTAATTTCGCTTCTTGTTCTATTTCAGTAGAAAACTTTTGAATTAAATCAACAATTCTTTGTTAATAACAATTTTGGGAGTGGATTTTCTAAGCATAGGATTTACGATCCGAGTTACGACTTTCGAGACAAAATATTATGACATGTTTTATATGAAAATAAAAAATTACACATTACGAGTTTTATCGCGAAATTACGTACGAATAAATTTCTAGTATAGTAAATCCAATCAAGTAGTTTTTTTAACCCGGCATCACTGATTGCACTCCATCACCGACTGCTTATATATTTGCTAAAATCGAAGTTGCATGCCTTCCATCCATCGATAAAAAAAATCAGTAAAATATCCAATTCCAAATAAAATTGTAGCAGGCCTTTGGTTTTACTGGGCGACCAAAAAACAAAACTAAATAAGCAGCCTTTGCTTTCCCCTATTTCTCCTTGTATTTTATCCAGAGTATTTGCATTGCATTTTACATGTCTTAAATGCAGCAAGCCATTCCTTCGTTATTTGCCGGTGTTAGCCCAGATCGATGCACTGTACAGTAACGGAAACTGTACTTAGTACTATTTAAAACCAGAGTTCGCTTAGTTAAGTGTAGTAAATGTTACTTCTTGAATCACCTAACTGTAAGAGTTCTTTGCAACTTTGAAATGATTTCTTGCAAGTGTGTCACTACCAGTGACAGACTTCCAATCAAAGCCTCTCTAAAATTTGTATGCGAAAGAAATTTTCCAAATAACCTTTTTGTCCAAAACCTCTAATTTTTTACCAGGCAGATGAAAGGGATTCCAGGCAGATGAAAGGACGCACCCGGGAAAGCTTGAAATGCATTTATTTGAAAAATTCATTTTATTTACTATGAGAACCACTTTACATTATACTGATTGATGTTACTCGTAATTCGTGCATACAGGTTCGTATTACTCTATTAACAAGATAATGGGGAATTTCAATATGAGAGAGAATAATAGTTGATTGGTTAAGATCAACTTTACCGAAGGCCTGTTTTAGATGAAGTGATAGAATATAAATTGTTTTTCCTGTTTTCCATTCCTCATCGATAACACGCCATATAATAAACATATGGCCATCTGTCGACCGATTGCCGATAAATGTAGCCTGATATGATCCTATCTGAGTGTGTATTTGTTCGAACCTAGATAATAGGAATTTTGCATATACAGGGTGGGTCATCTAACTTTTTTTTTACTAGCTGATTTGACAGAAAGTTAGTTTTATCCTTCCGCTGAACGAAAATGGTTGTGTATTCGCTTGAACAACGCTGGGAAATATTGAAACATTACTTCGAAAATCATGGTAATGTTACAGAATGTGTGCGAAAATTGCGTGCGATTTTCGGAAGAAACGAAGCGCCGAGATCTCCATGTGTGCGTTATTTTGTGAATAAAGTTAGAGAAACAGGCTTGCTAATTAATAAACCAACACGAACCAAGCAGCCAACCAAGCGTACACCCGAAAATGTTGATGCTGTAGCCGAGAATGTGCGTGAGTCGCCGGGAACGTCAACTCGTCATCGTGCTCAAGAATTGAACATTTCACGCACAACATTGCGACGAATTCTGCATAAATACCTTAATATGACACCGTATAAAGTTCAATTGGTTCAGGAATTGAAGCAAAGAGGCCACCCATTGCGTTTTCGGTTCGCTGAGTGGGTTTACGATCGACTTGAAGAAGATGCCGATTTTGGCAAAAAAATCATCTTTTCGGATGAGGCGCATTTCCATCTTGGCGGCTACGTAGACAAGCAGAATTGTCGCATTTGGGGCATGGAGAACCCGCACGTGATCGTAGAGAAGCCGAGGCATCCTCAACGAGTGACTGTTTGGTGCGGATTTTGGTCCGATGATATCATTGTCTTTGAAAATGAGCAAGGAGCCGCTGTTACTGTCAATGGTGAGCGCTACCACGCCATGATAAACGATTTTTTGTTCCCGGCACTTAAAGAGGACATAAGCAACATTTGGCGCAGCAACTTCAACAAGGCGGCGCTCCGTGCCACACAGCATACGTTTCAATTGATCTTTTGCGCACTGTCTTCAAAGATCGAATTATCAGCCGAAATGCTGATGTGATTTGGCCGCCTCGGAGCTGTGATTTGACGCCGTTGGACTATTATCTTTGGGGTGTCGCCAAAGATAAGTGTTACGCCGATAAACCAGCAACGACTGACCCTCTCAAGAACAATATTCACATTGCCATTGAAGACATAATGTCTCATCTATCGAAAATGTGCTCAAAAATTGGACCGACCGTATGGGGTATGTCAAGGCCAGCCGAGACAGTCATATGAATGAAATAGTATTCCATAATTAATCGGAAGGATTGTTCTGTACAATGAAACAATAAATTTGAAAAAATATTGAGAACTTTTTGTTTTATTGCATTTAAAAAAAAAAATATTTGGCCCACCCTATACTCTTTACCCAGTGTCTAAAAGAGTTATTTGTCTATAATCTGTGATGGTATTGGGTCGTTGTTTGTTTTGGTAAAGGAAATTGGACCGTTTCTAACCACTCACTTGGTGGGGTGTTTAATAGCCAAACCTGTTGTAAAACATACAGAAAGACCTTCATTCCCTCTTCAGGTAAAGCTTGTAATAGCTCAATTGAACTTTGATCTAAACCAGGAGCAGTTCCTCTTCTAATGGAAAATAGGATGGTTTCTATTTCTTCCCGGGTTGGAGGCAATCCTAATGGCCAATGGTCTTTTTCAGTTATTAGAGGAATGGCGGAACCTGAGGTAGTTGATAATAATTGCTGCCATCCTGATAAAGGAATATATGTACTTGCCATCTTATTAGAATTTTGTCTATATGAACGAATAAATTTGTAGGTTTGGCGGAGTCGACTAAAAGGATTTACATCGTTTAAATTTCGGAAAAATTCTCCACATTCTTCTGCTTTTGGACTTTCTAAATTCTTGATGAACATTATATCAACAATTTCTAATCAGATGAGGGTTACGGGGTGTCCTTCTCAAAGCAGTTTTTAAAGAAGTTATTGCTGTTTTCTGTCCCTTAGTCATAGTGGCTTGTCTGGTTAAAATTAGATCTGATGAAGCTTTTATAGAATGTACTAAAGCCCTCCAAACTATTTCAAGTGTTTTTATCATTAGTAAATTGAGAGTACCATCTAATATTATTTCTAACCAGGAATTTTATTGCGTTGGATTGATACTGTTTTAGGATAGCTGGATCTTTTAATAAATCAACTCTTCATCTTCTAAAATTCTGACATTCAAAGTCTTCATGTGGATGCAATGGAATTCTAATTAACTTCCGTGGGTCAGACTGTACTTTGAATACCTTACCTGTTACCTTCGTTTCAAATTTTTCAGAAAATGTGCCTTTTACATGCTTTATCTCTAATAATGATTTTCCGTGGTTGAAAAATATATGATCTAATTGGCTTGAAATTAGCAACAATATATGATCTAATTGGGATGATGATGCTTAATCCTTTGACATCTCTGATTGCAAAACATAATCTTTCTGATATACCTTTGAAATATCGCACTTTTAATCCACAATTTTGTTTCACTAATATTCCAACTCCGTTGTTAACTCCACGGTTTCGTATAGTGGGCATCACTCGTTTTCTATGACTCAAATACCAATTATAATGTGGAGTATTGATTTGAAGGGCAACTGAATTTGTTTCCCGTATAGCTACAATATCTATTCCAACTTTAATTAATGCTTTATCGATTATTAATTGCTTTCGAACCTTAGCACAACCCCGAACATTCCATGTTCCTACACAAAAATTAGTACGTTTAGTTATTATGAGGGGTAGTTGATTGTTAGATTTGACTGGTTGTAACCGGTATTTGCATGAGGTGACTAATTGAAGGAGGATGAATGGAAGGGGGGGGGGGGGTTAGATTAAAAATATTTTCTGCATAATCCATCATTATGATTGATTGTTATTAATGTAAAGTACTCGAAATATTTTTTCAATTGAAGTACCAAAGATTAGTGGAGTTGTATTGACTTGATATACTTGGATTACTAATGAGAAGAACAAGCAATTACCATCGGGAGGCACTTGTATGGTTGAATAATTTTGAAAAGTATTCATGATACCGTAAAGAACAAAATATTTTTACAGAAATTAAACTTACGATTTTATTAGTTATTTACTCCGTTCTTCCGCTAGGTGGGTTATTATACATAAAAGGGACAAGGGATTTAAAATTAATTAAATGACTTCTATGCGTTCTAGGCTCGAGATATTTCTAGAATGTTTTGTGTTCCTAAATTAAATTCGTTCATTAATTATTTAAAGAATAATTCTCAAAATTGAAATTTCGTTCAGAGTCCTGACTTAAAACAAGTAAGTTGTCGGCAAATATAATTCAATTTATTTTTATTATTAATAAAAAAAAAAATATTTAAAAATTACCTACCGGAAGGTCAGGGAAGATTGTGATTGCAACACTCTTCATCAGGGGGTCTATTTAATTACTTACGCTTTGAGGATAAACTCAATACAATCAAATATATTAGCGATCCAAAAACTTTTTGCTATCGAATGTTGTTTTTGACGAGTTGAATTCAGGTTATGTTTTAGTGAAGTTTGTGTGAATGTTAGATATAAATCTACCCTGCTTTTAGGTCATCATATGTATGATAATGCTGTCGAGTCATTAAGAATGTGAAATCCCTCGGTTAGATGGTGTTGGATGGGAAGATAGGGCATAATAAGGTTACAAGCAGCATATGATGAGATGACCCGTAGATGTGAATTAAGTAACCAAATCAGTCTATTATGACTGATGCCGAATACATATGATGAATATTAGTATCCTTTACCTCAACCATAACTAACCCCAATTAATTAACTAACAAAATCTAATCTAGAGTGTGATTTTAATTGGGACTAACATTTTAATATATTCAAGTAGTTAGAAAATGAATATGCTGCGGTTCGCCCTAGTTGTTTCTGTGACTAACATCCTTTCCTAAGTAATCTTATTTGTTAAGGATGCAGGCAGGGCCCGGGCCCGCATGATGCTGAAATATTATTCGCATTCAGATATAATTTTGTGTTTGTTTGTTGATATTTACCGGACAAGTGGTGCAGTGGTTAAAGCTTCGGCACTTGGGCCGGGAGGTGCTGGGTTCGAATCCCATCAGAGGCTAGATGCAAATCGAATTTTCATCATCGATTACGATCGGTAATGCTAATAAATACAACTAAGACCCTCTGATGGAGTGCAGAATTCCGTGTCACGCGCCGATCCACCCTCCATGTCAATGTACAGGTTGACATGGAGCTTGCAATGTGCAGGTGGTATACTGTAGTTGTGTGAGTAGGTGAAGTAGGTGGGTTAATGATGTGGAGTGAATGAGTGGTATCACAATGAGCCTAAAAAATTGGCCTAAGTGTGCAGTAAGCAACCACTGAAACCTACCTTGTTGATATTTCAGGATTATGGTAACGTACCTAGGATCACCGTTATGGCTGGCCTGTACGCCTCTATCATATCATATCAAATATAAGAACCATTTTACATTATAGAAAAGTTTTTCTTAATTATTAAAATTTTTGCTTACCTCTGAGCATAGAGAAAAGTAGTATAAACAGAGGTAAAGTTACATACTAAATTTTGACACAACTTTTTTTTTATTGTAACCCGAACATGCAAACTCGTTTTACGACGTAAATAGTACACTTAGAATTTCCGACTCTGCGAATGTTTGTTTTTACGTTTGTCGTTTAGAGTGTAAGGCCCGTTGCACACTTGAGCTATGTTTTTTTTTTACCGAATGTGAGCTATGTTTTGAGATCACAGCTTCTCAGAATATTTTACAAAGCTGAAATACGTGAAACCAAATTCGTGGAGCATAGCTCAAGCTACTCGTACGTCCTGATTTATTTAAATGCTGTATTGAAACTTATGGGATAGAAACATAATTCATATCGCTCATTTTGTTGAGTTTTGGAAATCAAAACGGGAAGGTGTAAAATGAACACACATATTTCACATTAGTAAAAAAAACATAGCTCAAGTGTGCAACGGGCCTAACTGTAATATTGTATTTCATCAACTTAAAACCGTATTTCCAACTTACTTCTGTTTATATTTATTTTTTTCTGTGCTCTGAGACAGTTCAAACGTTAGATTGAAAAACTGGTTTTGAATTTACTAACAAAGTTGGAGTAATTAGAAAACTACAAACTTTCATCGGGTGAGGAATTTTGCAACTCAATTTTAAGGCACTTTTGCCATTAATAGCAAGCTGAAACTTTCGGGATTCTCGTAAATTTTTACTACAAATTTTATTTTTACAATCAAAATAATTGATTAAATGATTAAAGCTACAAATGTAAAATTCATTTAGTGCGTGGTGAATATGGGAGTTGCATAAATTTAGGCGAATAAAACTAATGGCTTGCTGATTCAATCGGGAAAAGTTTACTGTGAAAAAAACAAAGAAAATGGCCGTGTGTAAATTTTGATGGTTTTTAAATAAGCATTTGTAAAAAAACATTTGGGCTAACATTAATATTTATTTTGTATTTAATTCATAGCTGCGTTTCTAATAAATTATTTGGTGTTACACTTTTCAATATTTGCTGAACCGTACGATGTGATTTGTACTTCTTATTCACCAACAGCAATACTAATTATTAAATGCAATACAAAATATTGCTATTTGCAAATTTGCAAATCAATCAATGTACCGCTGGAACAAAAATAACTCTTACTAATTTATTCGGAGGCCGGATTTTATATTTAAATTATTTTATTGTTAAAATACAAATATTTATAAAAATTCCAGAATCGAGATTATAGAGCGTTTAGTGTATAAAGTTTGGGAATGAACATCTATAACTGTCACTTTCGATAGAAATTTTAAAATGTCCAACGCTGCACGTCGCGTTTTAACCACAGATGTTAAAAACAATGACTTTGTAGTACGTCTATGGACCAAATCGTGTCAATATCCTAGTCAATTAAGAAATTACCTAATAACTATAACGCTCTGCAAAACGAATGCTGAATAAAATACTAGTAATTATGTACTGCCAAATCCAAAGTGCAGTTCGCTAAATTAATCCATAGTGATCAACATTCCGTTGCCTTACTAACAGTTTATTATCAGCATAGGTTCAGTTTCAAAATTGAAATCGCTCTGTTCACAGAAGTCAGTAATAAAATTTTATTTTTAGTTCTCAAAATTGCATTACAACTATATTTCGGAAATTCAATTAATTGCATCCTAATAATTAACCGCCTCATAAAATATAAATTCACAAATGTACAATGATGATGCTACTCCTCACGGGTTTAGTGAGTTTTTACTTTTGTGAATTTTTTACTTATTAGTGTAGTGTAAAAAAAGAATTATAGTTTGCATCAAAATATGTGACAAATTACTTTTAAACCAAACGAACGCATCTTTGACTCCACAATTAGCCAGTATGTACATTAATACAAGTTGTATTGGAAGGTGAGGTGAGAGTAATATGCCAATTCGCTGTGAAATAAAAACAATGTAACTTACATTGAAATAAACGATTGCATGGAAATTGTGTCGTAAATTATTTTGCAATTAGACACGTTAATTAAATTTGATACTTTATGACATTTTAAAATCTCATAACTAAAAACTCAGCATCCTCATCAGACTGCGCTGGCCAAACTACAAATATATGGAAAATATATTTAGAGCTTATGTTCAAAGTATAAACACAATAATTTAGCGAATTATTATAAATTGCTAAATAAAGTTAACCCCTAATTACTCGTACATCGAAAATTATTTTTGGTATGCGTATTGTCTGAGTTTTAAACATAACTGCATCATACCTGGTAAAATAAAGTTAGCAATCATGAAAATTTTCGACCTTAAATTGAAAAAGGTGGTTTTTAAAAATTCACTGTGTGTACTGTGCATAATAAATGTATGTGTCCTCTGTACAGCCCACGGTTTGCCTGATTATGGTTAAACTTCATACCTAAGCATTTCATAAATTTGGAGATATTAGTGGTTTTTGGTCGAGATCGGTCCACCGAAAGTGACAGCTTTAGGAACTATAAAAAACTAAAAGATTGTAAATTAAATTTGCAACAATACCGGTGGTTAATTGGGTTTCAACTAAAATTCGGCTTCTGCACAGGTAGATTGATTGATCTGGATGAAACTTTATACTTAAGATTTTTCCACAAATTAAGAGGTCCCAGTGCTTATTATTGGCCAAAATCGGTCCACCGCTTCCATTTGTGTTTTTACATTTTTTGTAAATATTTTGAAAATTATATCATCGACTAAAAATTAATAGATTATTATTTTGTAATCCATGCTATCTTTTCTGGGCCGTAGCACTTCTTCCTCTTTCGCGGTTCATTTTCCTGTCTTACTTTACGCAATTACTGCCAAATCGAAGACGTACGGCTATAGGACCGATTTAAGTTACCACCTGCGCATTGCATAACTCCATGCCAGCCTGTAGTACTGAAGTACTGAATATCGAACATGTTGTGTTCCTTTTAATCACAGGTCGTAATCTGTTGATGAAAATTTCCTTTTGCATCCTGCCCCTATCGGGATTCGATCCCGGTACCCCCCGATCCAAATGCCAAAGCTTTAACCCACAATCCTTCGTATAGGTCACTATCAAAAAACATTGTAAAATTTCTTAGTGTGTATATATCTTCCATTTCAAGACCAGGTTGGTTGTAATGGCATATCGTACCACCCTCTAATGAAAAATAACCGTTTTTCATATAATGGACTAAGTTTTGTTCCCAGCATATTCTTAGAACGGAATCCGCGGTACAAGAGATAAAGTGCGAAACCAGGAGGTCGATTTTGTCCGAAAACTGGACGAAAAAATAACCGCAAGTATATAGTAGTGGTATATGTGTTTGTGTTAGTGCGAATACGCGTCATTTAAATTTGTTGGATATAACATTTCTAGATAACATTTCCATTTATACTTTAAAATTTGTAGATGCAAATATGCTTCAAATATAATTAAATTTATTTAATTATTTAATTTTAGTTTTAAAATAATTGCAAATTCACGTAATATGTGTAGTTAAATTTTTTTTCTTAACACATTGACGCGCACTTTCTAAATGTGTGTACTACTCAGGAACATAAATTTGATAATTTTTGTAATTGCAATGATATTTCGTCGTGGAAAGGAATGTTTTGTTGAGAATTGAAAAATATGTCGAGTTATTCCTTAAAAATTAAAAGCTGTTTGCGCGAATGTGTAAGAAAACGAAAAAGTTGTATGTCTGCTATAGCAGTCATTTGCGCGAGCGTGTTAACTCAAACAAACAAACAACTACAGAAAAATTACAAACACTACTATAAAATTATATATAAAATGTGCTTAAATCTATTATGTTGACACCCGATCTGACTTGTCAGCAAAATAAAGGGTGGTTAAATTTTAAGGGCCGATGGGCCAAATTATTTAGGAAATTATTGTCAATTCTTTTTATTATGATAATACTCGTATGGTATGGTTCCATTATGTATGGAACAAAATATCGGCCAAATGGCCGCCGCGACCTCGGCGGCACACCTCCACTCGATGGTCCAAATTTTTGATGACGCTTAGGCATAATTGAGGTTCTATGCCGTTAATGTGCCGAATTATCTCATCCTCTAGCTCTTGAATTGTTGCTGGTTTATCGACGTACACCTTTTCTTTCAAATGACCCCAAAGAAAGAAGTCCAACGGTGTCAAATCACATGATCTTGGCGGCCAATTGACATCGCCACCACGTGAGATAACGATAAATTTGTCGCGCAAAAGAGCCATTGTTTCGTTAGCTGTGTGGCAAGTGGCACCGTCCTGTTGAAACCACATATCGTCCACATCCATGTCTTCCAATTCGGGCCATAAAAAGTTCGTTATCATCTCACGATAGCGAACACCATTCACAGTAACTGCCTGACCGGCCTCATTTTGGAAAAAATACGGCCCGATGATGTCGCCAGCCCATAAACCGCATCAAACAGTCACTCTTTGTGGGTGCATTGGTTTTTCAACAATCACTCTTGGATTATGATTCGCCCAAATGCGGCAATTCTGCTTATTGACGAATCCACTGAGGTGAAAATGTGCCTCATCACTGAAGATGATTTTCTTCGAAAATTGATCATCCACTGTTGAATAACTTTAACGCGTTGCTCGATTGTGTATATTTCCATGGTTTAAATTGAGTTAGTCTGAAATTGGGAAATGTCAAATTAAATGCAGAAAAAAACTTGACGTTTAGGTGTGGTTCACATTCAACGACGGCCCTTAACATTTAACCACCCTTTATGTATAAAAGTACTTATATTATGCATTTTTGTTAGGTTCCACCCAAGTAGATCCCAATTTCTTGTGTTTTTAATTGGCGTCATGTGCAGAGGACCGTAACTGCTTCCGCCGAAGAGAAAGCCATAGGGGCTTTGTCCGTACGGTTTTGGGGTCAGTGGTTGACTGTGTATATTTCTGTGTTGCTACGTGCTGTGTCGATTTGTAACATCTCTTCCAGATACAATAGATGACAATTGCGTGATGTGATCTGTATGTTGTAGGGTCCAATTAACACTTTGACTATTGACATCGTGATACGGTATAATCACAATCTGGTCCTCTTAATAGACGTATTTCGTACTGCTGTAGGTAATGCCCGAGATATTAACATCACCATTATCGAATTCAATTAACGCTTGGCCTTTGATTGACTCCGTAAATTGGTGACATGTAGATGTGAATTCCAGTTCTCTTGGCTACGTACAATTTTCCAGTAATGATTTCTGAGACTTCATCTTCTAGTTCGTAAGCAGTATGGTTGCATTGGACCGGTTGTTGTGATATGGTGCTGGGTATGCAGCTGTTGCTTATTGATTGCTTAGTGCAGTAATACTGGTTTTCCAATTCGTTGCATGGTTGTAGTATGTATTGATAATAATTTTGTTCGTTTAGGATGATATTATATGACGGCATCGGAGTAATCATGAGGTTGTTGGATGGGATAGCTTTAATTTTGAAATAACTAAATATTGGTTCATAGAAGGTCGGTACCTGTATACTAAGAATAATTCTCGAGATGCGTCTGTGTGTAGCTGAACTGAGTGCGTCCAAAATGTCGTCTATATGTTGGGTTAAGGTTCCTATTTGTGTTGTGTTGCTGAGCCTATTTAGTTGAAAGTCAATTTCTCTATTATTGACTCTTATAAATTTCTGTACTTAGTTAAATCTATCAATCATACCGTTATTTACTTCAATTTGAGCGTCATTTTGTTATTTAAGTTATTTTGATTTTGGTAGAGACTATGTATTGCGGAACTAATCTCTTCTAGATCATGTTGGTCTACGTTTCCCGTAATATCTTTGATCAAGGAACCTAGTCCGTTAATAAGACCTCTTTTGACCCGTGCAGGTTTCAAAAGGTTAACGTTGGTAGTTCCTTTGTGTTCGACTATTGTCAGTTTCTTCAATTATGTCGATGTTACCTTGGATAACGCGACGGTTTTCTTCATAAAATTGGATCTCAGTAACGTGGACGATCCTTTTATAACTGTTGATTATTCGGGTCTGGCCTATTTTGATTGGAATCAAGCCCTTGTTGTTGTTCAGGTCGGTCACTTTCAGTGTTTGGCTCATGACGGACGTGCACCTGAAATAGATCCCTTAACAACTTTTTATGGCATTTGCCATCTTTAAGTAGTATAGTGATTTTGTTATCTTTAATCTAGTTATCTAGTTTAACCTTTTTTGCATGAGTTTCCTCATGTATGCGCTTGCATAGTTTCTCATAGGCTAAAGTGTGGTTAAGAAGGTGGTCCTATGCATTTGATGGTGTAGGGTTGATATGTTTGCCGTATAGTGTCCACTTAATAGTTCGAAGGGCGTAAATTTAGTTGTGGAATGAATGGAGTTGTTGTAGGAGAAGATAGCACGGTTCATTAACGCTTTAATGCTTAGTGGGGGAGAATTTAGATGTGCAATTTTGATAAGTTCCTGAAATATTGAGTGCAATCTTTCAACAGGGGAGTTCCCAGTTGACGAATATGGTGACGTATGGTGAACGAAGATGTGTTCATATTTCCTTAATTTTGAACGAAGATGTGTTCATATTTCCTTAATTATCGGTACTATTTGTTGTGGGTTTACCGTGTATACTAAAGAACCATGTGAGTTTCCTTTGAATTCTTTCACTAGTGCGGATCTTCATGTAGAAGGCCCCGTGAATTTTTTGAATTTGTCGAGAAGTGTAAGAAATACGTGACTTTGGAAGAAACAGAAATCTATATGACGGATTTCCATAGGTATCTTCGGTGTTTCCGTGATCTCATACTCCAATTTAGGTGGATGCCTGTCACATTTGGTTTGAAGACATATGGTACAGGTTTCTTTATTATAGCTTGTTGGTCCTCGGGATTGAACACATCCGTTAAGAGTATATGTGTTCTTACTAGATAAGGTTTGTGGTAGTTCCCAAATTTCTCACGGTATGCTTCTGTAGTATGCGCTTGGAAAACTATTTCGTCATACAATATTCCTGTAACCCGATGTTTCGTTACTTGTGTTCCAATATTAAGGTGGATGGTTAGTATATGGCAATTGGGAACTAAAATGATTTGTGGGTGTATTGGTAGTCGGTATGATAGTTTGTTTATCATTATTTGTGATTTAGGAATCCGTAGATGGATCTGACGTTTCGGAGGTGTTTAAGTTGTTGATAACGTTAAGTTCAGGTTGCATTTGTGAGAGAGCATTCGCGTTGGCATTCTTTGCACCTTTTTTGTATACGATTTTGTAATCGTATTCCTCCAATTTTAATCTCCATCGAACCAATTTGGAATTTGGTTCTTTGAGATTGTAAAGCAATGTCAGTGGCTTATGGTCTGTGACAATTTTAAACTTTTGACCAAATAAGTACGGTCGAAAGTACTTAGTTTTCCAGACGATAGCATTGTAGTCTATTCTATTCTATAGTATAGTAGTTTTGTTCTGTGACGGTTAAGGTTCAGGTTGCGTAGGCAAATAGACTTATCTTTTCCTATAGTCCCTTGTGAAAGGACGGCCCTAATGGCTACATTGCTCACGTCCGTGGTAAGGATAAATTCCTTAGAAAAGTCTGGATACTCCATACGTCCTTCCGTAACAACTCTTTACAGTATTCGAAACACTGGATATATCTAGTGTCAAGTGTGATCTTTTGGTCTTTTCTCAAGCATTCCGTTAAGGGCTTTGTAATTTCGGAGAAATTTCTTAACTGCGCCACTTAAGTTCACACACAAATATTTAATAATAAAAAATAATTTATTTTTTAATTGTTTTATTTTATTTATTTAAACTTTTTTAATAACTTAATACTAAATTTTAAAATGTGCTTAAATCTATTATGTTGACACCCGATCTGACTTGTCAGCAAAATATACATTAAAGTATGTATGCATATTATGTACCTTTGTGGCGCGTGCATTTGTATGGTATTAATCCGCGCGCTTTTGAAAAGTAGATTCCAATTCCATGTACTTTTAATTGGCTTCATGTGCAGAGGATCGTAACTAGTTCACCATTTATTTTATTCAAAAGCATAGTGTCAAGCTTGAATTGCTATGAACGCCTTTGTCACATGGAAAAGTAATTACCATAATTGGTACATAAAAGTCACCACGTAGAAAATGAAACAAAAATTTAAAAACCACCAAATACTCAAGATTCATAATTAAGTCGCTTCGAACCGAGCTAAGTACCTTTAAGTTTTTAAACGGTTTCATAGCATGGGTAAATACTGTAAGATATTTTATTAGTTTTACAATTTTGCATTTACTTTGAAGATTAAGTAAAAATCAGATACAGGTGCTTTTTTTACAAAGTGGCCACAAGTGGCTTTTCAAAATAGGGAGCCTGTAGAGGTAATCAATTTTGCAGAGTTATGTGTCTTATTTTAAATTTTGCATAATCGCATTGGTAGGCTTCATCAGTATATGCACTTTTGAAGCTTTGGATTCATTATTTTTTCACGTTTCTTTCATAATGACTCCAAAAACATTTTAGTTCTGAACATTTTTTTTCCGTCTTTGAAATGTGCACTGTCTCTTCAATGCAACCACATAGGCACATGGTTATGCATGGTGTTCATATTTCAGTTTGAAATGGTTAATGGTATTAGAAGTGCAAGTTAATTGTCTCCTACCCATAAACCACTTACTGACTAACTTTTATAAGAAAGACCAACTTTACTCTCTATTTGGCAATACAAAATCTGTTGTTAAATTGTTTACAGCCACTATAATGTCAATATACATTTAAATATTTAAACATTCAATTTAAAAATGATTTATGGCCAAAACTTATCAACCTACGCTCCGTCGGTTGTAAAGCGTATATGTGTAGCGTATACGGGGCGAAACAAATGGGAAAATTTATTACATTTTTTTTGGAGAAAAAAAATTCTTTTCATGACTGGAGAAATAAAATAAAACTTAATAAAATATGTTGCGGTTATGTTTATTTTTTTTATTATTCCACCAACAAACCAAAATTATACACCAAAATAATAAAAAACTAAAACAAAAACCGAACATAAATTTTTATGGTAATGAAAAATAATGAATTATTCAAAGAATTTCTTGTTGACATTAAACAAAAAAAAAAAAAAATGTTAATATGCGTGCGGGATGGATGGATTGAATGGCGAAGACGATATCAATTTTTTGATTGATTCCATAATAATTTTGAAAATTTTTGGCAGGGTATCTGGTTAGACGATTTTTATCTATTTTATACATCCGTATGTACGATGTTGTATGCAGATCAAAATTTTCCCGTTTTTCCACACCATTAATTTCACCCACAGCATTTTTGCTTTTATGCATTTAGACGAGAGTAGATACATAAAAAAAAAAATTGTCGCCAAAATTCAACCCTTGTACACTCTGCATACACATATTACACATACACAAAATATATAATTTAACGTGATTTGAATATTTTTTCTTATTACAATAAATTTCATTTTCTTTTAGCCTCCGAATTTGATTATGTCTGCATTATAGAAAATTATTTGTCTCATGATGATAACCCGAAAACGAATATTATATTTTCCTTCAATCTTATCTCGTGTATGAGATCGATAACAAAAAAAAAAAAAACAAAAAATTGTTAAAGATTATAAGAGACAACATAAAACGAAACCAAAACGGCAGAAGCAACAAAACCAAATTAAGATTGGTACTGATAAGATTTGAATTTTTCCTTAAAGCATTTACATATACATTTAACTGAATCCGGGCGATGTACATGATACTCGTAGAAGCGAATTATTTACAGAAATCCGTGTTGAATGGTAACATTTTTTTGTTGCTCAGATTCGATATGAAAATGATAAGATATTTTTTTTTTTTTACTTAATGTCTATACGTATTGTATTATTCAAATTATGCAGCAAATTGACTATCAAAGATGATTATGTATTATGGCAAAAGGATTGACGGTTATTATGGTGGCGTAGTTATAGGTTTTGCACAATCTTGTATAATACGAAATGCTACTGGCCTGGTTAAATGTTTTACATTTTTAATTTGTTTATGTATGTCTACCTTAAAAGGACAGATCCGGTGTTTACGTGTATCTCGTTTAAGATTGTTCTTAAGGGTAAGTTGTGCTGGTTCGATAAGCGTCTGTGGGAACAATTTCTTCTAGAATTTTTTGATATTCAATAGGTATTATGGAAAACTCGTGTTTAGCTTTCTACTTTTATCGAAATTTTTTTAAATATTGTTTGATTAGCTCTGAAACTTGGAGAAGTTGTGCAAGCTCGATCGGAATATACAACAACAATAAACTCAGAAATTTTTTAATAAAACCAGATTAACCAGAAAACTGTCGTTAGAGTTGCTCTATTAGGTAGGTTCGAATGGTAAATAAAAGATGTATAAATAAACACATTGAAATTTAATTTTTAGGTTAGGTTCAACAACAAATTTAATTTAGTACATAATGCTCTTACGTGATAACCATTTTTATGTCCATGTAACGACTGTTTGGTATTGTATTACTAAAGGTTTTGCCACATTATGTGACTTAATAATTCTACTCTTCATTTTCGTAATTTTAACGGCGAGGATTATAATGCAGGAGTTATAGCAAGGAATAATTTGTTTTGTTGAATTACAGAGAAAATACTCTATCAGAGACCTGAACGCAGTGTTGGACATTTTACAAGTAAAAACTACATTTTATGTAAATATCGTAAATTACATAAAATTTGTGTAATTTACATAAAATATGTAAAAATCGTGAAAACTCTAAAAAAATAACTGAAAATTTTGTATAAATGTAACAAATGCTTGTTTATAAGGGTTCTACGCATCATAAATATCAATCAAAAAGTTCATTTAGGCGGGCAATCATAATTATTTTAGACTTTTAGTTATCTACAATCACAAGAAGAAATTCATTTATTTATCTACACTGCCATCTGTGTTTGTCTTAAACAAGCTCTAAAAAACGATTACTGACATCTTTAGGTTTGGTTTAGCTACATATGGGAAAAATAATAATTCTTATAGTGCCATCTATTGTCAAATTTGAGCATTTTAGCATAACAATATTCTACAGGGATATAGTCACTATTAGCTCGTACATTAACAAGTTCAGAGCACTTTACAGATTGTCTTAATTGCATTTAGAACTGAAGTTATGATGATTTCCGGCGATTTTCAGTAAAAACAATACATAGAGTAGTAGTTTTAACATTTTCAAAACAAAGTTAATTGGGAAACTGTTGTTCCACAAATTTTTTAAAGACAGAAACCAGTGCCACTTGTTTAGGCGTTACACAAGCCAATATGGTTAAATATGGCTCATTTAGTAGGCTATTTGTATGTTCATATTACGTAACGTTAATTTCGTTCGTTTGTTATTTTTAAGTGATCTGTTAAACTTGCTATTTTGTCGCTTCTACGTTAGCGCTCTTGTGTTTACCAAAGCGAGCAATCAAAATTGCATATGTTAATACGGCCATAACGCAATATATGAACTTTGTATGTAAGCAGGCCCAAAAAACAACAAAAAAATCCTTTCAAAAAACGCTATGGAATTTTTTTTGTAAACTATTTTTTAACTTTATTTATTTATATCTCGTAAATGCGACATAATTTGATGATCGCGTCTTTAATTTGATTGTCGTCGTATAAAATATATAGAGCACAGTTTGTGTGTATGCATAATTTTGGAGTACATCGGCTGACTCGTCTTGTGGTTGATTATAAATTACAAGTCCACTTAGTTGTGCCATAGGTTCGGCTGCTTGCTGGCTAAAATCAACGCCGTGTACAATGAGAACTAAAAATAATGTTGGTTAGCACGTTAGATAAGTAATTCGGCCTAAAGAATATTTACCGGACAAGTGGTGCAGTGGTTAAAGCTTCGGCACTTGGACCGGGAGGTACTGGGTTCGAATCCCACCAGAGGCTGGATGCAAAGCGAATTTTCGTCATCGATTATGATCGGTGATATTAATAAACACAACTAAGATTCTCTGTTGGAGTGCAGAATTCAGCGCCACCCACCCTTCATGTCAATGTACTAGTTGACAGGGAGCTTGCAATGTGCAGGTGGTATACTGTAATAGTGTGAATGGGTGGTGTGTGCGTGAATGAAAAGGAGAATATTAATTGACCTTCAAGGGACATTAAATCCACTGGACAATTAGTAATTTCTTTAAAAAAAAAACCAATAGGTGCAGTCGAAGTAGGTGGTTGTTGTTGAACGACCGTTTGTTTACTAATCTTTCACCTTGGCCAAGGCCAACTTTAATGTCCGGTAAAACTTGCAAAAAATCGAGCAATGTTTATGGCGCGTTTTGAGTTTGGCCTTGGAACTTCTTATAGAGGGCATTCTTGCCCAGCCATAAACAACACATCAATCTCCCGAACATTGTAGTCCCTTCTTGTGCGAACAAGTAGAAAATCTGACTGAAAAATTAGATGCGAATAAATAGGAGCTCGATCCCTTATTTTCAACAGCCTGTATAATGTCCAGGATGAAGTATTCCCAAAAAGGAGCTTGTGTGAACAAACGAAACTTCACCATATTTAAACTCTGGAGAACTCGAATCTATTCTCTGGTTTCATTTATAATAATTTTCAATTTTCGAACACATTCCTAGTTGGTTCATTAAAAGGAGATTTTCTTCACAAAACTCAACCAAAAATATTTTGACCACGCTTCGTAGACTACCAAACAAAATTTAGATGGTGTGCACTTACAATCTATACATCCAATTTCCAAATTATTATATTAATAAAAATGTCTAAATAAATTGTTTGGTCGTGTTGCCTCTTACATTTATTATTCTATGGTTAAAAAATTTAAAACTAAATTAGAGACATCTATGATTAAATAGCATAACTTTTAAAAATAATAAAAAAGGCTTTTGTATCGGTAACGGTGCAAGATAGGAGAAAATCACATATAATGAAAATTGTTCAGAATCAGTAGGGGTGTTTAGTGGTGAGTTGGATATCCTTCAAATTCATTAATTTGGGAGATATTGGCGATTTTTTTTTAAATTATAACCTTCACTTTCGAGTGTATTTGTTGATTTGGCAGGTATTGGCTTTAATGCAGATATTTTTGCTCATATCTCTGAAACCATACACTTTATGAAAAATTTTGATGTACAAAAAAAACTTATTTATTTATTTGTAACTACCTAATCAAAACGTACACTCAAAAGTATAGATTCTAATTTTAAATAAATTGATCTTTCGATATCTTGCACCGTCCTTCCATGATAAAAGCCTGTTATTTATTAAAAAACTCACCCTGTATATTTAATTATTTCAATTTTAAACTTCCTGCTGAAGTGTTCGAATTCTTCAAAATACAATGTGTACGTTGGGGAATAAAAGCATTACAAGATTTTTACTCTGATAAATCCGAAACCGTATTTATCCTTAAATTTAGCCTGTCTATATGCCAACCAATCAATGCAGGTGGAAGAAACAAAAAATACTTGAAAATACTTCTGCTCATTTGGATGGTCCATAAAATACAATTCTGCTTAAGTATATCAGTCCTTACGATAATTGCCCCAATGTCAAAACCAATACCGTTGACTAAAATCTTCGATCATGAGAGTAAAATATTTTGCGTTACGGAGATTGTAGCGAATGTACAAATACTTGTTTGTTGATCTGTCGAGAAGTTGTTGAGGGCTGAATATCATTGAACTGCCTTCGTAATTGTGTAACGAATTCAGAATGATAAAAATACTTACTTGGTATAATATGAAATCTGCGGGAGTCACAAAATCTGTCTTCGCGAAATGATGTTCTTACCCCAAGAAAAGAGTACGATGAGAGTACGATGTCATTAATTGAATCTGTTGCATGCTGGAGTGTACGCCTTGGGAAGTTCATTAAAAAAAAGCTGGCACAGACTATGTGCCTCTATCGGTCACGATGCTTGAAGGTATAAGCTGAACCAACTTATCCAAGGTTTAATTAAAGCATCAGCGATAGTACTATTAGCAATAGTTATGAAATTCCTTTCCCAAGAACGTATTACTTGTTTCACTGACGGCCAAATGAATTTTTTCAATTTGTTTTGCGGTTACGAAATGATTTTGGAATGAATGGGCGCTGAGTGTCAGTTGAAACATCACACAAAATATATTTGTCGGTTCCAAATTCTGGGCATTTTTGCCCAAAAACAGTTGAGTTTGATTCGATTAGCTAGAAAAACGCAAACAATTGTGTTCCCGATGTCGGCTTGATTTGATACATGAAAGTGTATCAGCTACAATGTTAAAGTTTTCCGAAATGGGCCGAGTATCTGATGTAAATAGTGCAATAAAATTTAAATGTCGGCGATGTCTCGGCGAAGCCTTATCCAAGTTTTGGTGTAGTGAAAATGTTTGTGGCTGAGAATAACATAAATTCTCTTCTTTCAATAAAAATTTTGAAATGCTTAACAACCGAATAAGCCGCTAATAATTCCCATCGTATGCATTTCTGCGAAAGGGAAAACAGGGGTTCTAACCTTTTTCTATTAGTTGTTGTAATACAGTTCCTACGGCTGTGGGGTTCAGATACGCTATTCGTGTATAATTTACTAATTTACTTTTGCACAATTCGAATGATTTAGTGAATCGAACGAATTCGAATGAATTAATGTCTTGTCTTTCTTGTTTTGACCTTTTAAAAATTCTTACAATGGTCCTTGATACTTTAATATTTTATCATTTCCAAAAACCGAAGAAGTACATCAATGGTTACTGACTGCGGGACATTTTGATTGGTTTCAGTTCGGTTTGTCTGGCGACATGCCATGTGTGGATTTATTACTACACCTGCATCGTTTAACTGTTGATGAATCGTGCGACGAATTAAATTTCGAAACAATGAGTGAATTAGTCGTTGGAATGTTTGAGCCGCGTTTCGTAACCCGAGCAACATTCGGGGAAACTCAAACAAGCCAAATGGTATTTCTATTGCTGTTTTCTCAAAATCTCGCTGTTCGACTGGAACTCGGTAAAAAGCCCGAACTAAATCGATTTTTGAAAACTTGGTATACATGAATCGAGTTGGTGCGTAAAATAAGTAACAAATGAATAACGAACGAGCTACCGTCTTTCTTTAAAGTCATAGTCATTGTGCCAGCCAAGTTTCGATCTTTGACTTCGCGATGGCCATTTAATCGGTATTTAAGCATCAAACTTTTAAGTGACAAGGTTGGTCGTGTTGGGTGTTTAAATTTGATGATTCATGCGTACCCATTTTCAACTCATGTAAAAGCTCTGTAATGCTGGGGGCGTACGAATCGATTTTAATTGTTGTTATACCATATGACTGAATTTGATTTGTTTTTCCCGTTCTAATCAGATTAGTATTTTGATCAATGAGTTTGTGCTGATGTTGAAAACTAAACCAATATGTGATAAGAAGCCGGCACCTAATATGCATCGATCTACCTTTGCGACCTATATTAAGAATTAAATTTTTAAACCCGTTTGTATCGATTGTTGATGAATTTACCGCAAATAGTTTAAAGCGGTTTTGTTAGAATGTGGGATTGCGTCGCTTGCCGGATGTTTGCTTACTTAATGCGTCGAACGTGATTGGCTGCAGTATTTATTAGTATTTTCTGAACTTCGAGTTTGTGATTGTCTAAAAAATATGCATTCGACTAACTAAAAAGTACTTTGACTCTTTGCGACAATACATTGATTTGATAAACTAAATCATTTTGCACTGTGTTGTTGTTAATTTTTTGCTGATGCATTTAAATTATAAACACTAGCAGGCGTCTGCACATCAACAATTTCGTTCGTCCTGGATAACGTTTCCATCTCTCTTAAAAGTTACGATGGTTTTTTATCACGAAGTTGACTTTTGGTGATTCGTACAAACGCTCCTTAACTACCCATTTTATTGTTTCATATTTATAATTGACCGGTGGTTATAGAATTTGATCTCGAACAGTACTTCCAAATTGTGAACGCAAATGGCTCAAATATTTACTAGATTTAAATCTTTGCTTAGTTAAATGTCTAAATCTGGCATTGTACACCATTACCCGCAGGATCCGATAATTTTATCATTCCTCTCCAGTGGTCCTTACAATCATCGACAATTTTTGGACAATTGGACAATTTGCTCAAATTTTCTCTACCAAACCCTAACAAAGTAAATGAGTGATTCATGTCATGGTGCACAGTGCACAGCTAACCAGAAGAAGAATTTTATTTTCTCTCTGGTTGTGATTTGTTTTAGTAAAAGTAAAAGTAGTTTTTAGCTCAGACCAAAATACAAATTCGATTGAAAAATAAATCAAATTTATATTCGAATTAGGATTTCGATGATGCCCATCCCAACCGCATCCTCGTTATGTATTTATGAACATTTTTTTCGTCCTCTTTTTATGATTCTATATTGCGGCGGCATAAAAAAGAAATATCGTCCGATGTACGTATTACTACCACCCCATCGAAAAATAACTATAAAAGTAAAATTCATCACATCATGCACCCACATAATAAAATAAAATAAAAAACTGAAAATACTGCAGTAATTTTCCACTTTAGTATTCATCATATCGACTTTTCATTTTACACACAAACCAAATTCAAATCACGTAATCACAATATCCTTTTCTTATCTTTCTAACAGCAAAAATATAAAATAATTCACCATACTGCATTAGGGATTAAGAATTTAATCACAATTCACAAATAATTTTCATCTCCCCAATACCATCACCACCTCCCAAAAAATATTTAATGTAAATTTATATTGTCGACGAATTTTCATTCGAAATTTTAACATTTTTGTTCCTTTCTTATCCTTGCAGATACAAAACCAAAACATCGCAGTCAAACAGTGGACGCCCAGCTTCAGTGTGCAACGGTGATAAATAACAAACACCAACAATTGATTTAATTTATAGTAGGATAAAGTCCATTAAAAATTTGGATCCCATGACGATGGCCGAGAGTAGTGACCCAATAGGGCATCACAGCCAATCGGGTCAACAGCTAACACAGCTAAATAATAATCATCCATTCGCGTCGAATCACAATATACCGTGGAAGCAACGGAAGCGTAAAAGGTTATCGGCGGTCGTCGATAAATTGCATGTGACAACAAATACGAATGTGAATGCGGCGGAAACCGATGGGGCCGGAGACGATCACAATAATAATAATACCGGTAATAATAATGAGGATAGTAGCAGCGAGTCGTTAAGTCCGGGAATTTTTAATCAACTACGCTTATCCGAGCTCGATACAAATCAATTGGGGGCCAAAATGGATCAATTACCGAGCCCATACGATAGATACTTTCCGATGACATCACCATTCTTCGGATACTATTTGCAAACAAAATATTTGTACATGTTCCAGAATCAGCTGCGGAATCCATTTGAACCGCAACCAACATCACCGTACACTAATAATAGTAATACAGAAAATAGTAATAACACCAATAATAATTCACCCCCGTCGAATAATATGAACAACAATAATAATAGTAGTACTGTTAATAATAATATTATTAAATCGAATAATAGTCCGGCACCAAATGAAAATAGCAGCCAACCGAATTATCCACAGGACGTGTATTTCGTTGAGCCACAAGAGCATCCGCTCGATTTGTCGATGAAGACGTTGCGTTTATTAAATTACAATAACAATAATAACGATTACAGTAATAACAACAATAATAACGAATATAAAAGCAAAATTAAAATTCCAAAGCCAAAAATGACACAGCAGCATAGGGCATCCTGGCCAGCACCACAGACTCCATCGCCACAATCTGTTAAATCCGAGCAGAGTAGCATCACAGGTGACCACAAAGTTCCACTTTCAATATCAACATTATCACCGTCAATGACATCACACACCGTACCTTCTTCAATGGGGCAGCAGCAGCAGCAGCACCACCAACAACAGCAACATCAGCAACCGGCTATGAGTAATAATAATTATAATCAACAGTCGGCTCTAAATAAAACACTGCAAAATTTAATGCCGTACAGTACGGTTGGAGTGCCCGTTGTGAAAGGTGATGTTGCATCGCCAACCACCAAAGAATCGGTTGCACATCGTTATAATTTGGATGTATCCCCCGTGGTGGAAGAAATGCCCCCGGGATCAGACGTCGCCTATGTCTGTCCCGTATGTGGACAAATGTTTTCGTTGCACGACCGACTCGCTAAACATATGGCATCGCGCCATAAAAATCGTACTACCTCATCGGATATCGCCAAGGCATACGTGTGCGAAGTGTGTAATCGATCGTTTGCACGTTCCGATATGCTAACGCGTCACATGAGACTGCACACTGGCGTTAAACCGTACACATGCAAAGTGTGTGGCCAAGTATTTTCCCGCTCCGATCATTTATCGACGCATCAACGTACGCATACGGGCGAAAAACCGTATAAATGTCCACAGTGTCCTTATGCCGCATGCCGTCGCGATATGATTACACGGCATATGCGTACACATACGCGTTACGAAGCACAACGTGGTATTAAACAAGAATCGGTTATATTAACCGATACAATAAAACACGAGCTAACAAATCAAAATATTAAAAAGGAGGAACCGCATCACATGACCGCAATGGATACAGCACCCGCCGCCGCCACACTATCACCGCAACAAATTCAGCAGCAACATCATCATCATCACCATCATCAACAGCAATTTCAAACGCATCAGCAGCTAATCAAAAATTTTAAAAATAATTCCATTCTAATCGAGCCGAAGACTGAATTCTCATCACAATCACCGTCATCATCGTCGACTGTTATATCATCACCGTCACGCTCATCACCGCAGTCCACCGTATCATCGTATCTAAAGTTAGAGTCGCCACATTCGTAATCAAGAAAAATCGTGCGCGTGTTAAATTTCGAACCAAAATGTTGTGTAAGTTTTTATTTTGTCTCATTATATCGCAAAAAAAAAAAATATTTTTGGGGCGCAATATAGTTCGCCGCCCCTCCCTATTAAAACAGAAAAAAAAAGGTTGTGAATTTTTATTTTTTTTTTATATATAATTTTGACGTTTGTGTTTTGTTTTTAAGCTTGAATTTTGAACAAACTGCAGAATCGTTATTTTAGCGAATTATATGCGATGCACTGTTTGGATCTATCTCGCGTTTTATGTTTAAAATCGGTTTGGGGTCTAGTAAATTGGTAAAAATACTTAGAGTTGGACGCAATCCAATCGAGTAATGTTGCATCGTTAAAATCTTTTTCAAAATAATATACCGTCTTGAGAGATGCAATAAAAAAAAAAAGTAAAATTAAAATCGACTTTGACTCATTTTTTTTTTTATCTTCCGTCTTCTGTCTGGTGAGACAGTGTTACATTTTTATTTATTTATTTGTCATCGTGTATAACACCAACACCCGCCTTCGTCTTTATGTGTAACAAAAAAAAAGTTTCAAATAAAATGAAAATCCTTTAAGTGAGAATTATTTTGTTAAAATTTATTTAAGAAATGTATACAAAAAAAAAAAAAAAATATAAATGTTGTCTGAAAGTTGGAGTTGGTGTGGTGTCTAGTGTGGTGCTTTGTACATACGTATATACGTTTATCGCAAAAAACTACTGTAGCGAAAATATAAAAACAGGGTCAGCAATATATACAGAATTTTTTTTTATGTACATGTGTTATGTACATAGATATATACATACATTTTGTGTTATAGCCGCAACCCGCATTGCAACTTGACTGCAGCAGAGTCAAGAGAGAAATAAAAACCAATTTTATTATTTTTTTTTTGTTATAAAATATAAATAAATAAATAAATAAAACGTTTGTATATAAAATAGAAGGTGGTCGAGCCACCCTCCATCATTTTCCACCACCCCACACAAATTATATTTTGTATACACTTTAACAATGTGCTATAGCAACTGTATATCCACAATATGAGGTAGCATT
Source organism: Nephrotoma guestfalica (assembly GCA_963691935.1). Classification (NCBI taxonomy): domain Eukaryota; kingdom Metazoa; phylum Arthropoda; class Insecta; order Diptera; family Tipulidae; genus Nephrotoma; species Nephrotoma guestfalica. Next base: position 192,679,716 of record OY829915.1, on the reverse strand, counting down.
ATCAATTTTAATAAAACCAGATAGATTTTCCAAATAATATCACAATTCGTGTAGAATGAGATTTCTGCAGTAATTATTTAAAAAATAAATAAAAATAAAAATAAAAATTTAATTAAAACTAAACTACATAAAAAATAATAATTAATGAAATTGATTATATTATATATATATATAATATTAAATAAGGTGCCAAAAAATATTTATTAATTTATTATATTAATAAACTAGGCCAGTTAAAAATCCCATTTTATATATTATACAAAAAATTTGTAAAAGGGCATTATTACGTCATAAATTCGAGTACCTTAATTAAAATAAAATGTCCTTTTAATTTTTTTTTTGTTTTTGTTAAAACTCCTCAACTACAGTACTATATATAATTATAGTTAAAAATATTATCTCGAATAATATTTAAAAAAAAAAAAAATATTAAAATTAATTTTTTTAAGTTTGTCTCTATTATGCATATTAAGTTTTAAATTTAAGAGCCAATTTAATTTATATTATAATTATTAATTTAATGATTTAACGTATATCTATTATATTTTGTTGTTTTATAACAAAATTTAAAATTAAAATAAAACTTTTTAAATGTTTTTTTTTGAGGCTCTCTAAAATTGTTAAAAATTTATATTATTAAGTATAAAACGTAATTTAATCTCTCGGCTATATAATAATAATAATTATTATTATATTTTATTTATTTATAATTTATTATTATAATTATAATCTCATTTTTATTTTATTTTGTATGTATAATTAAATAATATTAATTAAATAATTATTTATTTTTTTGTGTTTATTTTTTTTATATAATTTAATTTAATTTTGTGTTGAGTACAAAATTATTTAAGTTTTATTATTTTTTTTATATAATTTTTGGAAAATAAATTTTTTTTTGTTGTGAATTACTTAAATTTTGTTTTTATTATTTATTTATTCCTCATTTTATCCTGCCCGTTAATTAATTATAATAAAAAGTGTCTTTATATAAAAAATATAACATTTATTAAAAAATAAAAAATATAATAAATATTGGTGCTCGTCGAAATAAAAATATTAACAACAAAATAATATAAAATTAATTTATTATACGTAAAATATTTTTTTTTATATTAATTAAATTTAATACAATTAATTATGAATAATTCCGTCGCAGAAATTAAACAATTGCAATTTTTTTATTATATTATAAAACTTAAAAATATTTAAAATTAATAACAAATATGTGCCTTACATAAATTAATATTTAAACAATTTTTCCTCTTCGCAGTAATTAACAGAAAAGCTTTAAAAATATTTCTAATTATATTTAATTAAATAATTTTTAATTTTTTAAAATAATTTTTTTAACATATCACAATCTTAATATTTAATTATATTTAATAATTAACTACGATTATTTGGATTGGTTGCGTATTTTGGGATGGGAACCACGAAACTGAAAATAATGTTACATTTTGTTACGAATTTCGGACATAATGGATTTTGCAAATAAAACACTCAGCGTTTCAAGTTATAAACTTTATTTATCAAACACCTTTAACTTCTTCAACAAATTCGCTATTCCACGTTCTAAAATTCAATTTCCAATACTGGAGAAAAACGCGACCCAGAAATACTAGATCCCCCGCCACTGTTGGGATGATAATGCTTGGCGGTGGGCACGTTAACTACTCAACCAACAAGTTGTTATATTTGTGTCGAGTAAAATTCGTAACACTACTCCCAACTTAAATATGTTCGTTCTGAACAGACTCGGCCAAAGTAGTTTGCTTCAGTCTATCGGATTTGACGACATTCCATCCTCTGAGGTTTCCTTTTATCCGGTTATTGCTTATCGCTTTGTCTACAACTACACCAAATCATCTCCCGAAAATTTCTACATATTCCAAGGTGATCGTGTTGCATCTTTCGTTATGGATTCTTTGTCATTGACTCTCTACGTTGCAAGTATACAAGTACGTACTATTTGACTGTTAGGTCGTTTTGACTTATCTTTATGGACGCTCTCTGAACCTTAAGCACGTCTCTCCATCGCGTCCTTCTTGATCACTCTACCTTTATCGATCAACTCTACTGCCGGACTCGCCCTCAACAAACGTACTGGAAACTTCTGTTGGGCCACCCCCAAGGATCTTTCCCCCACTCTATAAATCAGTTCCCTCTTCGTCGGCTCATAAAACAGATGTTCCCAAAGTTAGTCTTACTTGAGTTACAAATCGCTCACAGGCTGTATATATCAGTACCTTAATTAATTTTCACTTCAAGGTTTTTTATCTATTCTGGTAGCTGTTTCATTCCAACCTCTTGAACTTGCTTAATTTGCTAAGTTTCAGGTACTGCTGACCAAATTTCATATTCTGCTCTTCACGTATCTCAGCATGCTGTATAAGGCAACAAAAAATTAAAGATTACGCTACTCGTCACAAGTGGCAGCACTAACACAAAAGAGAATTTATGTTGTTGTTTTATATTCAGCGAAAATTTTTCATTCATTTTGTACAAATTTTTTCGTACATATTTTGTACATATTTTGTCATAGAACATTTCAGTGAAAGAAAATCTTAAAAGGTCTCCTTAAAATGAGAAATTCATTGACCTCCGAACGATGAGAAATTTTACAATGTTCCAGCCCTTTCTTAACGAATTATAACGAAATTTGAATGTAGTATTGATAAAGGATTCTAACCTGAGTTGTGGACAAAATTCTAGGGTCTGTCCATGCTGGACTAAACTTGGCCATTTATAACCAATTCTTATGAAAGTTGGGTTCTAGATGGATTTTAGATTGAAAAATTAATTTTAGCTCAAGTTTCGTATCTGTCCATTTTACACGATTTAAACGGAAATTGTAGTAAAAAATTTAACCGATAAATTTTCCTGGAATTTCCCATGCAGTCTCAGTACAAATTCAGCTATTAGAAAAACAACGTAAAGTATTGGTTACTCGTAGGAGCTTTTGAGATATTGAAAAGAACTTTTTTTGCCACAGAAAATCAAGAAAGGGGTAGTTAAGGTTTGCCCGCTAGTTTTTGATTAAATATTCTAAGCAGTCTCAGTATGATCTTAGCCATAATCTTAAACTTAATTATTTTATCGCAAAAAGTCTTCTAGCGAATTCTAAACGATAATCTCCCTTAGTTTTCTTGTTAGATTCGCAAGTTTCCAATCCAAAATTCAAATTCCTCCCGGCACAAATATTTTAATTTTGCTTGTAAAGATGTAAACGAGAAGCGCCCATCATTGGCTCATTTCAGCACGCAAATTTCACAATTATTGATTAACAATTAGCCGAGATCTCTGAAGCATAGACAAACGCTATTTTAATTGTCTAGAATGGCTAGATACCAGAACTTCATCTAAGATTAACCCAAAATCAATCTATAATCCAAATTTCATAAAGGTTGGTTATGAAAATTCCAAATTTGGTCCAGCAAGAACTTAGAATCCCTAACCAATACTACTAACCCGCGTGTGGGAGAACGTCCAATCTCAAGTTGAAGAGGGTCTCTTCAGTTACGCGAGCAACGCGATGTCGAGCGTTGTCATGTAGCAATATGAATTGACTGCTTCCTTGCTCATGAATTGTCGGCTGCAGTCACCGTCTGACCAATTTCCAGGAGTCCGTAATAAAGCACACCCTTGATGTCCCACCTTATATATACAAAGGAGAATCTTCTTTAAGTAGATGTTCGGTTTCAGCATCGATGTACTGGGTTTCCCGAGATCTATCCACGATTTTTTACGTTTGTTATTCTCACAACTTTCCACAGGAAGTTCTTTTTTGTAGCCGGACAAGCAGCGACAGGAACGTGTTCATACATTGACCTAGGTTGTGTTCGGTCAACACATGTGAGATCCACTTTCCAAGTTTTTGAATTTTTCTCATTTGGTGCAAACGCTTGGAACTAGCTGTTTGGGTGACTCCTAGCTGAGCTGCAAGTTCGTGTGGCATTTGTGTTGAGTCTTCATCCAGTAGAGCTTGCAATTCCTCTTCTTCAAACTTTCGAGGCTGCCCAAGGCGCGGCTCGTCACTAACATCAAAATCACCACTTCTAGAACGCTTGTACCAATAATTTCAAGTTTCATAAGAAACAACGTCGGCACCAAGAACACTACAATATGATTCCCGTGCTTTAGAAGCATTTCTTCTTGTTGGAATTCATATAAAATAAAGTGCCGAATGTGCCGTTTATCAGTTTCCATCGTAAACTCTGCTATTCTGAGAGGTTATGTAACTCACGGAGATTTCTCGTTCGGTGTTCTGAAACCTTGCGTCCGATCCTGTAAAAATTACAAAATACTGAAGAAAAATCTGTAAAAATTAAGATAATAAATAGCCGGAACATTTGCAAAATTCCAAATACCGAATTTCTTTACGTCGGATGCAATCAATTTGTCATTGTTCGGAACACTTTTAAGATTTTATTTCGGAGGAATGTTTAATTTTGTGGAAAATGAGGTACAAAATGAATAAAACATTTCCTATGGTTATAAAATAATAACAGAAGTTCTCTTTTGTGATAGTGTTGCTACTTGTGGCGAGTAGCGTAATCTCTTATTTTAAACTGGCAAATTTTCGCTGTTTTATACAACATATGAGCTTACGTTTCACACCTAATGTTTTGTAGACTCAAATTCAGACAAATTCACTATTTCACCATTCAAAAATCAAAAAAAAAATCAAATTTCAAACTAAATGTTGTCTTCATAAAATCTGCAAAAATTTTATCAAGAAAGGTAATCGAGCCTTCCATCAGTGGGTAAATGCATCAGAATTAGGTATTCTAAGATTCAATAAAACATTAAACGAAAAGATCAAATTTCTTCACATGTTTGCATGCTAACTTTAATAGGGTCTTACGTCCGACCCTTTCCCGTGCACTCTGGTCAAATTTGGTTGACACAGAGGAATGCAACAAAAATTCCTCCTCTTTGTTCTATGAGACCATCGTGGGTGAACTTTTTCAACTTGACTCTTTATCTTGATTGTTTGGAAGTTATCAATATACGGGTTGACTGATTGGAAGGAAGCTTCATACTTAAGCTGATCTTGTAAATTAGGAAATCCCAATGATTTTTGGCTAAAATCGTTCCGCCCGAAGTGGCAGTCTCCATAGAACCGTTTTGTTCTGCAAATATTTTGAAAAGTGCATATATCTTGACGAGGAAACGTATAAAAACTAAAATATTGTCAATAAAATTTCAAACCAAATAAGTTCAGATAAAAAATCACCAAAATTTAGCATCTCGCAGTCCAACCGGAATAACTATTCGGAATAAAACTTGAGTGCTTAAATTGTTTCCATTAATTGGGATGCGTGTGAAATTCGTCCCAAAAAATCCCAAATTTGTTGCACGCAACAAATGTAGTACAGAAATCTCCAAAAATATAAGGATAGATTTGAATTAAAAATAAATGATAGTGGGTGGGCCTCTTACAGCGACAAATTAATCGGACGGTTCCTGGGATAAGCGATATAAACAATGGGTCTTTTACAAATTGTTGCATTAAATCTCAATTAACATATCTGTTCAACAAATTTCAAAAGCTTGACATGTGAGTACGTTTTCTGGAATGTTCATGATATGACTTGTTACCAGGACAAACGAGACGAACGATTCCTGGGGTCGGTGATATAGATAACGGGTCGTTTATAAAGAGGTTATCTTACATCAAATGTCAATTAACTAATTTGTTCAACAAATTTCAAAAGTGTGACAGAAAACCTACTCACATGTCAATCTTTCTAAATTTGTTAATTGAAATTTGATGCAACAACCTCTTTGTATAACAACCGATATTTTTTCAGGTAAGAAACCTTATTATGAGCATTCCAGAAAACCTACCCACTTTTCAATTTTTTGAAATTTGTTGAACACATTTCTTAATTGAAACTTGTTGCAAAAACCTTTTGATTGTGCAACGTTTATTGCATGCAACAAATTTGGGATTTATTTTGTGAACATATTTTAATGTTGGGTTAATTGGGAAGTTTTAGTTTTATTTACAAAAACGGCAGGAATTAAAAAATTTAAATAACTTTATAGAATAAAATTTCAACCAACAAGGGTTGAACTTATTGGTTTCCTGAAATTTAAGCAGGAATAATGATTTTTGTTCAGCGCACACTGGTCTTTTACAAATGCTGCACGCCTTTCGAGTTGCTGTGCGTCTGTTGGGGTTCAACTCTAGGCAAATCCGCAACATTTTCCTTTTTTGGGTAATTGGGCAACAGTAATCACGCATCTCATTAGAAGATAGTGGCCCGCGACGTGATGTTGTTTGTTCTATTGGTTTTCCAAGTACACACTCTATTCCAGAGGGGTGTATTGAAATTTTTGTATATATTTGGAATAGTCAAATCCTTCAAAAATTCACGTCGTGTGTGTGTTTTATTTGAGTAAGTAGGGTTGTTCTCCGTATATGTTATATAAGCTGCAACGCATGCAACATCTAGAATATTAAAGAAAATGGCATAGGCCTTAGTTGGCTCCCCCGTTTTGTAGAATAATGGATAACCAGCTTATCCATATTATTTACACCACTTTCAGTACTGTTGTAGTAGTGAATAATTTCTGGATTTTTTTTTCTCCCATGACCGTTTCGGTGTAATGCTGCGCGTTGATAACAATAACACAATTTTGTTTGTTTGGAACATAAGAACATTAAGTAAATTTCATGAGAGGACGGTGGCAGCATTGCTCTAGGAAACGGTTTATTTTTTTAGGGTGCCACAATTGATAAATTCCAAGACATAAGTAGACGTGCAAGAGGCAACGAGGTAAAAAAATTATCAGCTACAATATTCCTTCCGGACCCTTCGAAGCAACCACATAAATTCTTTATTATCCTCTCACCTTGGTTGGTTTCTGTTCCAGACGGTTGCTTTCCAGTACAGATTTGTCCATTTATTAGGTAAGAACTGGAGGCATCACAAATCCACCAAACTTGTATCCTATAATTTGGTGGGTTTGTGGGTATGTACTGTGTACATCGCGTCCTTCCTAAGAAATATAACATATAGAATAAAAACATTGAACACAATATTATAAACCTATACCTCTGCAAGGAAAGAGTTGGCCGTCGGGGATTTACGTTTTTGTGTGTTTTCTTTCCATTTTCGAATGTTAAAAATGTAATGTTTTACATAAAGTTGCAACAACGTACAACAAAATATAAAATAATTTGGTTTTGGAAGCAGAATGTGTACGTGCCTACCCGGGTAGCCGAGTATAGAGCAAAGAATCTGTTTTTGGTTCTAGACACAAGGGTTAGGATGTCGATGATGGAATGTTATTTTAACTTAGTACGGTACTGTACTGCATTTTGAAGGATGTAATATTGCCGACAGACCGTCAACGTCAACGGAATACGGGCAAACAGTCGCTCGAATGGTTGACACTGAACCTGATTTTTGAAAGCAAACTTTGATGACCGACGAGGTTTATTTCACACTCTCTCGCGGCGATAATAAGCCGCATATGGGGAGCGGAAAATCCACACGAGATCCATGAAACGACATTTCATGACCAAAAAGTGACTGTCTGACTCATATTTCAGATTGCTTCATCACGGTCCTCGATTTGGGGCAAAGAAACCAAATTGTTGCAGCCACCACCACCTGATCTCCAGGATTTGCAAAGCTCACAGCTATATTTGCGATAGAGGTTGATGCTCCCTTTGGTTCCCATTCGTAGGCGACCGTCGTTGGAAAGGGCAGGTGGTCTTTCGGACTTTTGACGACACAAATAATTCGATGATGTAACTGCAGCGAGTTTATAACGAAAGTTTCGTTATTTATTTTGATTCCCTGAATCTGAGGTGCAATTTGAATAACTTTGTATTTTTGTGAGTAAACGACGTCCGCAAAACTCTTACCCATAATGTATTATGCAGCAGCATTTCACCTTTATCCAAAGCACTATCACAGGTGAAGTTGGAATCAGCAATAAGTCCAGTTGATAAACTGACAAGATCACCAGTCCGATTCCGAAATGTAAAAGTTTCCATCGCGGATATCACAAGCATACTAACGGGCGTAGAAACAATCCATTTTAAAATGGTGTCATCGGTAATGCCTCGTCCTTGAGATAATCCTCCTATTATATTCATAGATCGCATAAGTGATTTGTCTATGCACATGTCCGTCTAAATATCGCTCCATTGCACACTTTTTCTTATCGGAAAGTATTTCTCCGGAAATTTTTTGTACTCTTCATCGGTCCGCTTGGCTAGAAACTCCTTCATTTCCTGTAAATATAAATGAGCAGATTTTGCATATAAGTTATGACCAGCAGAATGGAAATATGCAAACATTTTTCGAACAGATTCCATATGCATCTGCAGTTGCCAGTCCTCTCAGCTCGGATATACTGCAGCACAATCATAACTTGCTCAAAATATTGAAGCCAAAGTTTGCAGGCTCTGTTTGTTGTTCTTAGTATATTGAAGTTACTGTTAAATCAGGTCATCCGATGACATGCTGTTTTCTATCTTTCCATGATTTCAGCAGATTTCAATTCTTCTGCATTTTCCATAATCAAATAATTTAATGCTGATATCGTCAGTATATGTGCTTGCAAAGCACGCAAAAAATCATGGTCGGTAAGCATGTGTTTGACTGCTGCATTGCCATAAACTGTTCCTCTTAATTCTTCTAGTCCGCTTCCTTTCATTATATATTCAATTGTTGCAAGATATGACATGAGTAGATGAAATCCTCCAAGGCGTACAATTATTCCAGATATATCACTGTTTTGCTCCGCAGACTTAACCATTTCAATTGACTTTATAAAGAGTGGTTTATCAAAAGTAACTATGCACATCTGCCCATGTTTTTTGCTTTCGCAGCTTTTTGAAACTCAAACCATTCACTTTAAAAAAAAAAAAAGTTTGATTATTGGAATAAGTATAGGATTTACAACCAAAGCTTCCGCGTTTGGTTCCTCTTACCATCCAAATTAATAATAGATACGTGTCAGACGTTGCATTAGGACGTTCTAGATACTGTCGCAGTATAATTATATTATCCACATTCCCAGTACGTTGCCTAATTTTCTCGGCAATGCGGCGGTCCATAAACCCGAATAAAGATTTCGAAGTAGAGGTGATTTGTAGATGATCTATAGTTAACCCTGTATCTCCCCCATCATTCCGTGCTGGTGTAGCTGTTGTACTGTGAGTTTGATTTACGGCTACATACAACGTCATCTCATTTTGCAGTAGTTGTGTAGCACCTTTAGCATTTTCTTGTGATCGAAAACCTTCTTTTTTCAATCTTGGGGCTAAAATTGTAGCAATATACTTCCTTCCGACGTTTTAGGTTGATAAACGGAAATGTTACTCTATATTCCAAAAACAAGAGGTATAGAGACATTGTCACATAATTATCTGAAATTTTGTTGGTGACGTCATCGAATATATTTAGTACCGACACCATGTCATCCAAAACCATTGTATATTCGTTTGATCATGTTTAAGGCACTGTTCCAACGAGTTAGAACTTCTTTGATCAACTTGACAGATGGTTTATTATATTTATCTTCCTGCTCATAAATTAGCCGTTGAGTCACCAGATTACTGCATTTAAAATATGTTACTAATTCTTTGCATTTGATGAACACATGTTGAATTTCCTTGCATTTCAGTCCACCCTGAACAACTAAGTTCAATGTATGCGCAAAATAAGAATGGTGACGGATTTTGAGATTTTGGCTAGCTTTGATCATCGATGAAGCATTATCTGTGGCAATTCTAACCACTTTTCCTTCTATACGCCAGTTAGCCATAACCTCATTGATTTCCTCTGAGAAATTATCTGCTGTATGATTGTTCTTCATAGTATTTGTTGACAAAACTGCACAAAGAATGTTAAAATTGTTATCAATAAAATGAGAAGTAACCGTTAAAAAACTTTCGTTAGCTCGTGAGGGCCATAAATCACAGGTTAAATTGACGGAACATACCTCTTCCAAGACGGCTACTAATTTTTTTTTACATTCGGCATATTGTTAGGTCAATAATTATTCCCTCAACGTTGTCTTGCTGGGGAGTTCATACCTATTATCAAGTAAATTGAGAAATGTCCTAAATCCTCGGTCTTGAACCAAAGTAAAAGGTTGAAAAACGAGAGCTATCTTACCAATTAGGGCTCTATCTAATTCCTTTGTTCGTTTACTATAGCGATCTTAAACATTTTGACGTTTAAAATAATTGCTAAAGGTTGTAGAAGCTCCGGAGCTGGAGTTAGTCGGCACAGTTTCATGTGCTAAGGGATCTGTTTGATCTCCAGTAAGAAGGCATTCCGAATGGCAACGTTTTAAGTGGTCCAAAAGATTACTTGTATTTCCACTAATTTTATATTCTTTATCGCACTTTGCACATTTTGCAAATTTTTTGTGTTTATCTGGTTTAAAGAAATTCCAAACGTTTTAAATTTTGCGTTTAGGCATATTTACATTTTTTTACGCCGATAATAAAATAATGACAAACATCACACAATGAAATCTAAACGAACACAAAAAAACGCAACAACATTTACAACTAAAGGTTTAATACTCTACACAAATCGTTGTATCTCTTCACACAATTTAACCGCTGTAGCAGGTGCAATGCATTTAATCCCACCTAGAGCACGAAATGTGTCTAAGTCGTCTAAAGTACATACATTAACATCAGCATTGTCAAATTCAAATTGCATAAATCCATTTTTTTTCCACGTGTACTTGAGGAACCATCGTTTTATTTGTTTTCGTTGAAGAGCATGCGTTTGGTTTTTTATAAAGAGTTTCCGTAAATATCTTTAAAGTCGCTGGTACAACCACTTCACCGCCAATTTTGATATCATCGAATGTTTGATATTCTGTTGTATTATAAATTTGGGACTGGATATCTTCTTTGATAATTGCTGCTGCTGCTTTAACAGTTCTAACGCGCTCTTCTTCAATAGAACTACATTTGTATGAGTACCAATTCTTCACTAACAATTCTTCGGGTAACATGTCCTTTAAAGTTAAACTGATGGTTTTACCAAATAAGTTGGTTGCTACTGCTGCCAAGCTACTCATTGCCACTGAACTCCCTTAGTTTTTCCTTCAGATCGCGTAATGCAATTTGACATTCATTACTTTGTTTTAAGAAGGCACACAAAGCTTCAAAACCTGCATGACAGTTGTCATTTATGGGTTTTCCTCTGGACGGATTAGTGGTCACTTCTCTAAATTTGAAGTAGCACCAATCGTGTATCGAGGATACTTCCCCATTGGCCATTGCGTTTAGAACAAAGCTCCAGTATAGTTTGTTGCATTTTGGTTGATTTCACAACACTAACTTGCTTGTACCGGGAGTCAATCTCTTGAAGCACTTCGCCACAAAATAAACAATGAATTTTAAAATCAAATGATGGCACACTTGATCTTCAAATTTTTGGCTGGCTGCTAGCTGATGATGATGGTTCTGTTATGGAAAATTACTATAAGTATCTCATATATTCATTTATATTAACTAATTAGTTTTAATGCTTGCTCAAGCGCTCTTTTGCAAGCAACAATAATAATTTTCCTCGTGTAGTTTTTCCGCCATTCTACAAATAACACAAATATTTTTATTTTCCTGCATTACAAAATTTACACTTTTTCTGACAACTTTACTCTTTGATATTCAAAACTACACTGAATAGTATTGCCCTGAATCCATACCTATATACAGTATCCAACAATATATTGTTCGGTTTATAATCCGCGTGGTAACACACGTAATTCGCATGAATCACCGCTTAAAATGATGCATAGCGCAGATTTGAATATCTGCTAGCACACAGGTAACAAAAAAATTTCGTATAATTCTGAAACCGGTTTTCTTTACTGAAAGTAACCCTAAAAGATTAGAAAGGTCTTTTTTCAAACACCACAGGAGAAACCCGGAATGAGGGTACCTGCACATTGAATTTTTCTGAAATATCTCACTTCGAGCGGGTTTTCGCTTCGAGGAGTTCGTTGTAATAACATATAATATAAAATCCAAGTTTGACAACTTGGTATGGACCTTTGTAAGGCTGTTGTAAGGACCTTCGTACAACATCAGTTCTAATGAATACGTGTGCACAAGTAGACAATTCCTTGAACACGAAAATTCGTTCTTTGTTGTGACGTGCTGCGCAGGCACAGGGCGATTGATATCGAAGTGCTTTCGTAAGTCTTCAACAAATTCGGATAATTGCTTATTTGTTGAAGGCACAAAGAAATCGTGTGGCAAGCACAGGGGTTGGCCATAGACCGATTCAGCCGAAGAAGTTTTAAAATCTTCTCGTAGTACTGTTCTTAACACTAAAAGTACCATAGGCAACGCTTTTGTCCATTGCATATTAGAAATGCACATCAAAGATGCTTTAAGCATACGATGAAAACGCTCAATTACAGGTTGGATTGTACGCTGTAGTTCTCTTGTGTTCAAAACCAATTAATTTCGCTAAACCTGAGAACAGTTGAGAGAAGAAAACGCAGATGGAAGACCAAAACGACAAAATCATTTGCTGTAAATGACTCTAGCTACTGTGTCTGATTTAATATCAGGTACTGGACACACTTCAGGCCAGCGTGTATAACGATCACACAAAATTTTGAACCTTCAGAATCTGCTAACGAACCAATAATGTCAACTTGGATTTGATCAAAACGATTTGCTGCCAGTAATTACCCTGTAGGAGAAGACCAAAAATATTGACCATTTTGACTGTAGTTCGTATGCTAGGATGTGATAATCCATGACAATCGACAAAAATATGGTAACGAAATTGACCAGGAACGTATGGTCGCATTTCGCCAGTTGCACTTTCGCAAGTGATAGTTTTATCAGAACTAGACAAAGATATGTTAACGAATTCGAGATTTGGTTTTGGATAATAGTTGTTTAAGTTCAACATCATCAGATTGACTTTCAGAAATTTTCTCAAATATTAACTTTGATGGTAAACGAATTTCCTGCAACAATGTTTTCCCGACCAGAAATGTGACGGATTACAGTGGTGAATTGTGAATTAAGATATAAATGCCGCCTTTGTCGGGGCGATGCCTTGTCTAAATTCTGTTGGAAGGCATAAGCGAGCGGTTTATGATCGGTGTAAATCACAAAAACACGACCCTCCAACAAATACTTAAAATGCTTCACGGCTGAGTAAGCGACAAGAAGTGCACGGTCGTAAACCCTAAAGGTTGCCAGACATTGTTAACAAACTGTTGTACAACAGCACCAATTGCAGTGTCTGAAACATCCACTATTAAGGATACTTCGGCATTTTCTCGCGGATGACAAAGTTGACAAAGTTTTTACGCTTGCTACCGATAAATTAACTATTCACTGGGAATAACAGATCGGTAAAAATTAACCATACCCATGAATCTTTGAAGATCTTTCACCGTGATAGGTTTTGGAAAAATGATGATGGCATCAACTTTGTCTTGGGAAGGTTTGATACCCTTAGAGTCGATCGCATGACCGAGGAACACTATCTCGGTTGAAGCGAAAACACATTTACTGACATTAATAACAAAACTAGTGTCTTGAAGTCGACTGAATAAAACTTCCAGATGATTCAAATGCTGTTCGAAATCTTTGGATGCTATCAAAATATCGTCCAGATAAGGAAACGCGAACAATAAATCGCGACAAATTGAATCAATACAACGTTGAAACGTTTGAGCAGCATTCTTAAAACCAAAAGCCATACGCACGAACTCGAAAAGCCCGAATGGAGTACAGATTGCGATCTTTGGAATATCCGATTCTTCTTTTGAAATCAACTTTTGAAAAAATTGTGCATCTATCTAATTGTGAATTAAAATCTCGTAAATTAGGTACAGGGTAACGATCTGGCTTAGTTAATTGATTGAGTACACGGTAATCGCCACATGGACGGTACTGACCGTCACCTTTCTTTACTAAGCAAGTAAAGTGGACTTGACCACTTGCTGCATGATGGTCTACATATACCTTGACGAATTAGATTCTCGAATTCAGCTTTTGCAATACGAAGCTTGTCGGGTGCATGCGAGTAACATTGAGTTCGAATTCGTTCAGCTGAGGTGATTCTCTAGTAATCTCTTTGAATTTCTGTAAAAGTCTGACGATGTCTTGATTAAGACCGTTTGGTGAAATTGGACTGATCGCACAAGTATTTATGATGTCTTCAAAAACAGACAAAGCATTCACTCTCAACGATGTTACCTTGTGAATGAGTTTTCGATTTTTGAGGTCAACAAACAACCCATAATTAGCCAAAAATCAGCCCCAATAATTGGTTTACTAACGTTAGCGATAATAAACATCCGAGAAAAATTTCATCGCAGGCCCAAGTTAAGATTGAGAACTTGTGTACCGAATGTATTGATTTTGGAGCCATTTGCTGCATAAAGTTTATATGTTGTGGAACGACAATTTGCACGGCGGGAATGTGGAAGTTTACCGACAAATCGGCGCCGGTGTCTACTAGCAATTGAACTTTGACGATACTTTACTTTACTTAGTTTGCAATTACGAGCTTTATGCTTATATTTCTCTCGATAATAACTAACTTGATCGTCGTTTGAATTACGGCTTTTAAATTCCTGACGGCTTGGATAACGGTTTTGGGATATACGACTGCGCGATTGGAAGAACCTATCAAACTTCTTTGTTAATGCGTCAACTTTGGCAGCTAATTCACTGTCATCCTGCGATGACACTCTGCTTACACCTAAAGGTGTATATACGTCGTAAATACTATCAGCTGCCTTAGCTATATGCACTAAATCGGTTTCTAAACTAACCAAAATTTCCTGGTTGGCGTGTGGTAATCGTTTCAACCATATTTCTTTGAGGACTTTATCCTTCATTTTATCACCAGACAAATTCCTCATTCCCGAAGTAGCTGTGTTTTTTATCACCTAATTGTAACCCGCTGAGCAATTGATCTAGTTTAATTCTAGCTGATTCAGCTCTACGATCAATAATTGCTTGTTTTAAATCAACGTATTTATTTGACTTAGCTCTGGATTAATAATTTTATCGCGAACTAAACTATAAATGACTGCACATAGTCGAATCAACCGAGATATTAGCAATATTGAATTCAGCTTCTAGTTGGAAGAACCAGATCTCGGAATCATCTCGATTAAATGGTGGCGCTTTAACCGATACATGTGATATTGTCGGAATTTTACCGGCGTCCGGTTATAGTTTAGGAATCTCATCATCACTCATTTTGCGATAGAGGATAGTATATTGTATAATTAGGAGGAAAAGTACTGCATTCCCGGACGAAAGTGGAAATTGGCGGACGAGGCGATAGCCGATAACAATCAATACCAACAATGAGAATTATATTCCGCAACAGTACCACTTATGAAACAAGGTCAACAACCACTATATTAGTTAGGCTGCAGCTTTGCTGAAGATTCATCCACATTTCAGTCAGCCGACATTCATTTGTAAAAAATGTTAAAGATTATTCATGAACGTCGTTACATATTTGTGTGTTAAAGTGAAAACGACACATTTCTAATTTACAAAGTATCTGAAATGGTTTCAAAATTGTTTGGCATCGAAAACATTTAGCCTAAACTATTTCAAACTACTTTTAGAGAAAGTAGCTGGAATTGAGAGTTCTTTAAATTTTTGTAAATTAAATCTGGTTCCCAACAGATGCAAACCAATCCAAACCTTAACTACGTAATAAGCAACTTAACTTTCAACTTTAATTAAATCCTTAAAGTTCTTGCCAACCTATATCTTCAAAAATGAATTATTGAACGGTCAAAATACAAAACTTTTAATAACTTTTAATAACATTTTTAATTTTCTTCAAAAAGTAATTTTTTTAATCCAACTTAGAACAACGAAAATAATACTTAATTAATCTTTAAAATAACACAATCAAAAACATAAAATTATAGAATCTCGAGTTAACTAAATAATTCTTTTAATTACAAATTAAAAAAATCTTTTTCTCTACAATTATCTACACATACCAACTACTAATAAATTAAAATTAAATTAATTTTTTTCTAATATATTTACATATGCCAAAATTGCCAATTATAAAACAAATTAATTAATAAAATGATAATTAATACAATTAAACAACAAAAATGTTAATAAATTATGATATATTTATGATAAATTTAAAAATTTATATCAGGGCTTTTTTATTTAATAAATAAAAAATTATATATATATATTTATATTACTATAATAAATAAAAATTAATTTTGTTAAAATTCTAAAATTTTTTATATCGAAATTTAATAAGCAATTTATAAAGATTATAAATAAAAAAATGAAACAAATCAACAAAATAAAAAATGTTTTATTTGGAACGAACTCGCAATCTAAACAGGTGCTTGTTGATGCTAGTGCAGGTTAGCAAAATACCCCCTCACCACTACCCCCCACTTTATTACAATAATAAAATAAATAAATAATAATCTGGTTATAAAGCCCAACAAATGTCTCTAGAATGTACGAAATAGTTCCCTTCCTGCTTTCTACGCGAAACCAATTCTTTTATGTTAGACTAGATGTCGCCGCTATACAGTAAAAATACTTTGTCGTATAATTTACCTCTATTCGCTAATAGATGTCATGTTAGTCAGAACGTTATTAGTTATCTAAGCAACCCGCCTTCGGTTTACCTCATTGTCCTTTAATTCGATAAATAATGATGTGTGCCTCAGGTCGATTTTTTGCCTAAATTTGAATGTGTTAATTTAATTAAAATTTGCTAAACAAACTGAGATTTAACAATGTCCACAATATTAGTAATTGAAAATTGATAAATTGAACGAAATTTTGCAGTTGAGAATTAAATATTTGGTGTAACTTGGTTTATGAACATTAGAGACATCTATCAATATTTGGTATGAACTAACAATTAATTTAGTTACTCTAAAATTTAGACTAAACAATCGATGTCGCGAGCACAGCACTAGTCCATATTTCTCAATCGCCGGTTAGAAATATTTTGGAAACTGATAAATTTTTAGCTATTTAGCCAATTTTAATTAAACATTAGACGCGGTTTATTTTGTGTCATTGAAATGAACTAAACATCAATTTAGTTAATCGAGAATTTAGACAAAAAATCGTGGTGAGGCACACATAATAAGTCATTGGTAATAACAATGTTTGCAAACTCCAAACCAGGTATCTTGGTAGCTTCAATGATAGACTTTTTCTCTGTTTAGTGGTACATCGTATATATCGAGAATTTAATCGGTCATCCGAACTTTCTCCAATACAGAATTGAAGTCAGTGAAGTTAGCCCGAAAATCCATCCCGAACTTTTTGGTATGTTTCTTGGCTAAAGTGTAGTCAACCCGAAAAAAGTGTAGTCGTTACAAAAATGTAGTGCTATCCCGAAACCCCGAACTTTTGTTACATAAAAATGTTACATAAAAATGTAGAATTATCCCGAAATTAAAATCTAATTTAATTTCAATTTACACATTTTTAATAAATTTTTTTTTGAAAACTCAAAAAATGTGGCAACCTCTTATTGTGGACTAACCGTGCAATTTTATGATTTTATAAAAAACATTCTTTAAATATTAAAAAGCTCGAGGCCTATTGGAATAAAACATACAAACAAATTAAAATTAGAAAATTAAGCTAAACCGATAAGTGGCAGTTCATCACAATAAAATAAGCAAACCATAATGCCAGAGATAAATTGCACTAGCGGCATATACGGCTATTTAGGTCTTGGCTGTGCTAATAAACCCTGCGAATTTCATTTGCATATCAGGTGGAAAATGATGTAAATGTTGATGTGAATTTGTGTGGATAAAGACTTCTCAAGCGAGAATTTCAAGAAAATGTTAAAATTCTGCAGAGCAAATACCAGAGATAAATTGCACTAGCGGTATATACGGCTATTTGTTTGCTAACAATTCTCACTTGAGAACCACACAAATTCACATCAACATTTACATCATTTTTCCACCTGATTTGAAAATGAAATTCGCAGAGTTTATTAGCACAGCCAAGACCTAAATAGCCGTATATACCGCTAGTGCAATTTATCTCTGGAATTATGGTTTGCTTATTTTATTGTCATGAACTGCCAATGCAGTTATCGGTTTAGCCTAATTTTCTAATTTTAATTTGTTTGTATGTTTTATTCCAATAGGCCTCGAGCTTTTTAATATTTAAAGAATGTTTTTTATAAAATCATAAAATTGCACGGTTAGTCCACAATAAGAGGTTGCCACATTTTTTGAGTTTTCAAAAAAAAATTTATTAAAAATGTGTAAATTGAAATTAAATTAGATTTTAATTTCGGGATAATTCTACATTTTTATGTAACATTTTTATGTAACAAAAGTTCGGGGTTTCGGGATAGCACTACATTTTTGTAACGACTACACTTTTTTCGGGTTGACTACACTTTATCCAAGAAACATACCAAAAAATTCGGGATGGATTTTCGGGCTAACTTCACAGACTTCAGAATTGGTGTATCCGGCGAAATTATAGAGCATGCTAAAGACTCTATCTACGACCACGTCGAAAGGGTTTTAGAGACTCACTACACCTTGCATTAAATAGTAACGGGATACGTTCCACCGATCTAGCTCTGATATATAATCTGGTAGTAGCCAGCATATACTTCTCACACACACGAATCAGTCAATCCTCGTCATTTTTCAACTTCAATTTCGGCCACCCTCTGATAGTAAAATTTCATTATCCACTTTATTAACTGATTCCTCCGAATCCTTCGTTTAAATACTGAAGCATGGAACAATCAAGTTAGCATAACAGTAACCCTGGATAGTCAATCACTACCCCTTTCGGTGGAAAAACATTTGAATAAGAATTGTATAGCTTCAGTTCGCAGCGCAACAAGGCAGTCGCACAACAACTACATGGTTGTGAATAAACGCTTCAACCGATTGTTTAAGAGACAGATACAATTCAGTAAAATAAATCACTACCAACTTCCATCCACGCAGTAGCGATATTCGCAAAGAATCTAGAAAATTTGAAACGGACATAAGCACATTGGTGCTACCAACACCATTGGTATCAATCTGATATCAATGTAGAAATGACCGATTAACCCCCTCCATCTTACGATGAAGTGAGAAATGTTTTAAGGCCCCTGGTAAGGAATTTTGTTGTAAAAATGTCAAATTTTTCTACAATAGAATAATTTCAAAGTTGAAATATGATCCCGATCTTTAATATTTGAACTACTACATTACCTCCCTCACTTTGAAAAAAGATTAAAAATACGTGTCCGCCACGTAAGCTGGAACCTTATCAGATGGAATCAAACCATCTATTGCAGAAGCAGCACGTTGCATTTTGCTTCATTGTGTACTATATTAATTCTCAGCCAAAACCATACCAGCCGTAATGTATTTCTAACTTATCTGTCGGAATCAAAATTAAGCCAATAAAGGCAGCCAAAACCCAGTTTTATCAGCCGGGACCATTAGGAGCTTGTACCATGAGCACAATACGCTTAAACGGTTAAGCAACATAATAACATAACATAACACTACATGGTCAGCCGGAACCCTGTGATGCCAGCCAAAACCAAACCTGCTTAGACACAAGTAACACTATTAAAGGCAACTGAAACCAGAGTTTTATTAACCGGAACCATTAGGAGCAAGTGCTATGAGTATAATGCGCATAAATGATTGTGCAACATTTAAGCTTTCAATCGGAACCATTACAAGGTCATCCGGAACCACTAAAATGTTAGCCGGAACCATATGAAGCCAACCGGAACCAAGCCAACTATGACACATATAGCACAATACATTTTGTGTCGTGGTGAGCCGAAGCCAATATGGGGCCAGCCGGAACCATATAAAGCCAGCCGGAACCATGAAAGCCGGTAGTAAACAACCTATGATACAAGTAGCAAAATACATTGTGCATCATTGTTCACTATCTGATTTATCAGCCGGAACAAATTTTAAGCCAGCCGAAACCATTTACTGCCAGCCGGAATCGGAGTTTTATTAGGAGAAATCACCAGGAGTTTGCACAAAGAACACAAAGTATTTAGGATGGTTGGGTAATGTATACGCTTCCATCCACAACCATAACAACACTAGTGGCACTATTCTGGTTTTCTTAGACAGCCAGAGAGAATACTCTGTCAGTATGTGACAATGGATGAAATATGGATCCAATACTACAGCAGCCGATGAAAGGCGTCCAAAGTGACCAAAAATGAAAATAACAACTGGTAAGGCTTTGGCCTCCGTACTTTGGAATAAAATACCTTTTATTCGTCGACTGTATTGTGAAAATAAGACCATCAACAGCGAATTTACATGGCATTATGGCTGGGTTTGAAGTAAGAAATTGTGAAAAAATGGCCGCAAGTGAAAAAGAAAAAAATGCTTCTCCACAAAGGCAATGCACCATGTCACAAGTCGTTGGCTACGATGGCAAAATATTATGAATTAAAGTTCGAGCTACTTCTTCATTAATCGTATTCTCCAGATTTGGCTGCCGGCGACAAGTACCCATACGCAGATCTCAAAAAATGACATTGAAATATTAGAACAGCATTGGAATGAATGTATCACTTGTGTAGGGAAATATATGTTGATGGCGAAATAAAATGAGGTCTGTGGCAACTAGCCGGACCATTTTGGCTGACTATATATGGTTCCGGCTGGCCCCATATTGAGTGGTTCCGACTGACCTTGTTTGGGTTCCGGCTGAAAGTTTATATGTTGTTAATAAAACTCTAGTTCCGGCTAATTTCAAATAATTCCAGCTGGCTTTAAATAGTTTTGGCTGGCTAATTTTTAGCTCTGGCGGAAAAATCAACTAGTTCATAATAATGCGCAATATATTGTGATGAAACTAAGAGTTATCTGAAAGGTGAAAACCATCTGGTTAAGTAACCTGGCCTCAATTAAGTGATGTTGGCTTCCGGGATCTTTGTAGCTGAATACCCAATTAAGGAGTGCGACAGTGAAAACACATCGATGTCAGTGGAATTAATAGAGCTTTTTAGTTTAATATGCTCTAAACAAAATTGAGATTAATGTGACCATTTTCTTTTGGGTCAAAATTGTGTTCAACCAGTCACACGCCTCAAGCCATATTTTAGTGGTGCAGCAGGAGAAATGATACGCCATCATGTACATTGTCTTTAAAAATAATCCGGGATGAGTTTCGAATTTTTAATTAATTTATTCACTTGTTCAGTAAATAATTTTGTGAAGTTCCCCATCTGTTTCAAATAG
Source organism: Nephrotoma guestfalica (assembly GCA_963691935.1). NCBI lineage: Eukaryota > Metazoa > Arthropoda > Insecta > Diptera > Tipulidae > Nephrotoma > Nephrotoma guestfalica. Next base: position 192,658,455 of record OY829915.1, on the reverse strand, counting down.
TTTTGATGCTTAGGCAGATGAAAATAAAGATATACGATTTTAACTCACTTTGTCTTCGGCTCAGTGTAGTCGACGCCAACTTTTAGAAATACACGGATAGACTCTACTCGTCTGTTTGTTATTCATCAGGTTTATTATTAGCCGGATTCTTGCTTGCGATTTTAAATCAGCATAAACGATGCATTGGCTGACAACCTGTCGAACTAAATTTTCAGCACCTTTGGATCCAATAATCATACCTTGAAATTGCTAAACGTCAATGATATCCCGACATGCTTATTTTCCATGTGAATGGTATACAGTCGCAATATTGGCCGCCGACGCGAATAATTTCAGATGTTTATAGAAACGGATTCATTAATTCAATAACGCCGTTTTTTTATTTTGCTTGCCGATTTCGTCCACTTAAAATTTATATTGTTCTTGTGCTTGTTTAATTTGAATAATGCGTAGAATAGCTCTTCTTGCGACAACTCTTAGAATGTGCTCTGTGGTGGTAGTAATTGTAAATGCTTTGTTGTTCTTTCTCGTTCTTCCTTGGTGGAACCGTAGTAGCTTTGCTGTGAAGGCTAGCACGTTAATTTAGATACAATTTCGCAGATCCGGTTACCCACGAATATGTTCCATCGCTTCTGGTGACTACGACTAAACTGTTTAAATTTGCCAGCATTACAGTAAAGCATATTGTTCAAGCCAGGAAGACTGACTTGTCGAATCGTATGTTGAAGTTAAATTGCTTGTCTGTCTGTGTTAAACGAGCTACCCGTTATGTTACCAGTTATGCTATCCAGTTTATCATCATCATCAAGGTAAATGCTTGCTAAATTTGGCTTTCACTTTCGATGGTTGAAGCCATGTCGTAATATCAACTCGTGGTATTTGCGAACGCGTCGAAAACAACTGAGGTACGTGATTGTGGAATTTCCTTCATGTGATTTATCATTTGTTATTCAGTCATAAAACCTCGGTATGTGGCGTAAAATTCAGCTTCTCGGGCGAAACGGCGATTCATAGCTCCTTTGGGTAAAGGTAAATTCATTATAAATCGGTCATCATTGGCTAAATTTATATTGGCGTTGAAATTATTCGCGCAGATAAATTCCTCTGGGGATAAAATTGGTTTGGAGTCTAGATAGAGACCACGCTAGTTTCTATTTTATTATGACAACATTCGAAGACAATCCAACTAGTACCATCCTGTTAGAATAAGCCCATTTTCATTCATTTTAATTTGACCAAGCTCCAACAAGTTGCAATAATCATCTGCACCGATTAAAACATCTATACGAGCGGATTGATGGAAGTGAAGATCGGGGCGGTTTGTGTAAAGTAGTTTTTTGTAGTATAAATGCTTCGATTTGTTTTTCTGGTAGACGGCTGCAATGTACAATGAATGCTTCCTTTCGTGTGACCAGTGTTGCGGCGTTTCTCAATCCGATTACGCAGGATTCGGTTATAAAACTAGCTTGTGGTTTTAAATCTAATGGTGCCCGACACTTGCAGAAATTTAAGAAGCTATTGGAAGACTCGTGCGTTTTACAGAATTTGGTAAACGATGAACAGGCAGCGTCATCCGATTGTGTGTTCTCCAGTACATGAAGTGGTCGTTTATGCGTTCTTACGTTGTTCAATGTTCATATAACTTTAGCTTGCGTGATTGGTTTTATAAGCGACATGTTGCCAGTTTTTTAGGTATCGTTTCGCTTTGCTAATAAATCCATAAAAATTGATAAATTGTGATATTCTAAATCAGCATCGTGTTGGGCCCATAATACTTTAGATTTATCATCTAGTTTGTAATTATTCATTTAGATCACGGATGAATGTATCAGAAGTATTCACATAAGCCACTTAACACTGACCGTTGTAGATTAGTAATTGAAACTGCTCTATGGAAAAGCATCGAGACACATTAATTATGTGCTTATTTAGAGCAACAATATAATTGCCATCCGTCATGCTAATGTAAGGCAATAGAGTTGCTGCCTCGCTTCAACGAAAAACTTTGTTATAAAAACATCAAAAAGCTCCAACTAGTTCCTGAAAAGGTTTTGATGTGTACTTTATGCTGAAAGTGTCAAATGAACGGATCTTGGGGTCGGCCATATAAATAACTGGAATTATTTGGAAAGGTTGTTGAATAAACTTCAACGAAACACTTGGTTCTAAAAAAATCAATAAGCTCCAAGTGGTTCCTGAAATGGTTTTGAAATGCAAAGTGATCGATCTTAGAGGTTGAGCATATAAATAACTGGCATTATTTGGAAAAGTTGTTGCATAAAGCTTTAACGAAACACTTGGTTCTTAAAAATATCAATTAGCTCCAAGTGGTTCCTGAAAAGGTTTTGATGTGCACTTTATGCTGAAAGTGTCAAATGAACGATTCTTGGGGTCGGCCATATAAATAACTGGAATTATTTGGAAAGGTTGTTGAATAAACTTCAACGAAACACTTGGTTCTAAAAAAATCAATAAGCTCCAAGTGGTTCCTGAAATGGTTTTGAAATGCAAAGTGATCGATCTTAGAGGTTGAGCATATAAATAACTGGCATTATTTGGAAAAGTTATTGCATAAAGCTTTAACGAAACACTTGGTTCTTAAAAATATCAATTAGCTCCAAGTGGTTCCTGAAAAGGTTTTGATGTGCACTTTATGCTGAAAGTGTCAAATGAACGATTCTTGGGGTCGGGCATATAAATAACTGGAATTATTTGGAAAGGTTGTTGAATAAACTTCAACGAAACACTTGGTTCTAAAAAAATCAATAAGCTCCAAGTGGTTCCTGAAATGGTTTTGAAATGCAAAGTGATCGATCTTAGAGGTTGAGCATATAAATAACTGGCATTATTTGGAACAGTTGTTGCATAAAGCTTTAACGAAACACTTGGTTCTTAAAAATATCAATTAGCTCCAAGTGGTTCCTGAAAAGGTTTTGATGTGCACTTTATGCTGAAAGTGTCAAATGAACGATTCTTGGGGTCGGCCATATAAATAACTGGAATTATTTGGAAAGGTTGATGAATAAACTTAAACGAAACACTTGGTTCTAAAAAAATCAATAAGCTCCAAGTGGTTCCTGAAATGGTTTTGAAATGCAAAGTGATCGATCTTAGAGGTTGAGCATATAAATAACTGGCATTATTTGGAAAAGTTATTGCATAAAGCTTTAACGAAACACTTGGTTCTTAAAAATATCAATTAGCTCCAAGTGGTTCCTGAAAAGGTTTTGATGTGCACTTTATGCTGAAAGTGTCAAATGAACGATTCTTGGGGTCGGCCATATAAATAACTGGAATTATTTGGAAAGGTTGTTGAATAAACTTCAACGAAACACTTGGTTCTAAAAAAATCAATAAGCTCCAAGTGGTTCCTGAAATGGTTTTGAAATGCAAAGTGGTCGATCTTAGAGGTTGAGCATATAAATAACTGGCATTATTTGGAAAAGTTATTGCATAAAGCTTTAACGAAACACTTGGTTCTTAAAAATATCAATTAGCTCCAAGTGGTTCCTGAAAAGGTTTTGATGTGCACTTTATGCTGAAAGTGTCAAATGAACGATTCTTGGGGTCGGCCATATAAATAACTGGAATTATTTGGAAAGGTTGTTGAATAAACTTCAACGAAACACTTGGTTCTAAAAAAATCAATAAGCTCCAAGTGGTTCCTGAAATGGTTTTGAAATGCAAAGTGATCGATCTTAGAGGTTGAGCATATAAATAACTGGCATTATTTGGAAAAGTTGTTGCATAAAGCTTTAACGAAACACTTGGTTCTTAAAAATATCAATTAGCTCCAAGTGGTTCCTGAAAAGGTTTTGATGTGCACTTTATGCTGAAAGTGTCAAATGAACGATTCTTGGGGTCGGCCATATGAATAACTGGAATTATTTGGAAAGGTTGTTGAATAAACTTCAACGAAACACTTGGTTCTAAAAAAATCAATAAGCTCCAAGTGGTTCCTGAAATGGTTTTGAAATGCAATGTGATCGATCTTAGAGGTTGAGCATATAAATAACTGGCATTATTTGGAAAAGTTATTGCATAAAGCTTTAACGAAACACTTGGTTCTTAAAAATATCAATTAGCTCCAAGTGGTTCCTGAAAAGGTTTTGATGTGCACTTTATGCTGAAAGTGTCAAATGAACGATTCTTGGGGTCGGCCATATAAATAACTGGAATTATTTGGAAAGGTTGTTGAATAAACTTCAACGAAACACTTGGTTCTAAAAAAATCAATAAGCTCCAAGTGGTTCCTGAAATGGTTTTGAAATGCAAAGTGATCGATCTTAGAGGTTGAGCATATAAATAACTGGCATTATTTGGAAAAGTTATTGCATAAAGCTTTAACGAAACACTTGGTTCTTAAAAATATCAATTAGCTCCAAGTGGTTCCTGAAAAGGTTTTGATGTGCACTTTATGCTGAAAGTGTCAAATGAACGATTCTTGGGGTCGGCCATATAAATAACTGGAATTATTTGGAAAGGTTGTTGAATAAACTTCAACGAAACACTTGGTTCTAAAAAAATCAATAAGCTCCAAGTGGTTCCTGAAATGGTTTTGAAATGCAAAGTGATCGATCTTAGAGGTTGAGCATATAAATAACTGGCATTATTTGGAAAAGTTGTTGCATAAAGCTTTAACGAAACACTTGGTTCTTAAAAATATCAATTAGCTCCAAGTGGTTCCTGAAAAGGTTTTGATGTGCACTTTATGCTGAAAGTGTCAAATGAACGATTCTTGGGGTCGGCCATATAAATAACTGGTATTATTTGGAAAGTTTGTTGCATAAAGCTTTAACGAAAACCTGTATTCTAAAAAAACAAAAGCTTCTATATAATGGTTCCTGAAAAGGTTTTGATGTGTATTTTATGCTAAAAGTGTCAAGCTATCGATCCTAGGGGTCGGCCATATAAATACCTGGCGTTATTTGGAAAGGTTGTTGCATAAACTTTATCGAAAAATTTATATAGTGGTTTCTGGATAGGTTCTGATATGCACTTAATGCTTAAAGTGCCAAATAATCGTTCCTAGAGATCAGCTATATAACTAACAGGCATTATTTGGAGCAATACACTCCAACAAAAAATTTTATTTTATAAAAATCAAAAGACATCAAAAGAAATTAAGAGCCAGTAGTTTCCTGAAACCAGTAGTTCCTGGAAGAATCAAAACCTTCCCAGAAACAACTATTGACATAGAGGTTTTTCGATTTTTTTTAGAAAAAAACCATTCGTTAAGATTTGAGCAACAATCATTCTAAATGTTAAATATATGGCCGACCCCTAGGTTAGCTCACATGGCACTTTCAGTATAAAGTACAGGTGATACCTCACTGTCTATAGAGGGGTCCTTTGAATTTTTTAGAAGAAAATTGTTTATGGTTTGTTATTTATATCGCCTTATTTATTGACCATTTGTTATACATTGAATCCATTCGTCTGTTTTTTTGTCTCAAAATAATTTTCAATACACAACCTACACAATTATGTGGTAATTCGAAGTCTTCAACGCCGTTGACAAATCTGGGTTTGGAGTTAATTTTTTTTTATTGGAATTCCCCTTTGGCTTTTTTCTTTGGTTCGGTTCCGTTTTAATATTTTTTTTGCTTTCTTACAACCCACACGTAAATTTTCCAACGAAAATAAATTTTCCTTATTAAATATTTTACATGCTTGAATTTTTTTTTTTCATTTTTCCCAAATGTCTAATTCTTGCGCATTACAACTACATGTACAAGATTATCCGAATGCGAAAATGTTATTCTTTTACGTATTTCATATACGTAGAACCGAAACCACACGGTTCGTTTGAAATTGTAAATGCTCAAAATTGCGAGCAACAGAGACAGCAGGCCCAATAAAGAAATTGGGCCAAAATTAGACAGTGAAACTCATAAATTATATAAGCAAAAATTGGAAGATTCAAAAAGTTTCTTTGGGCTCCTGGAAACTCGATTCCAGTCATTAGAAATGATCGAGAACAAAGAGGCTAAATTGAAGAGAAAAGGAGTTGTCTTGAACATCAATAAGGTGAAATAATTTTCAAAAAATTCGTGAGTGGTGAGTACAAACCACAGTAAAATTCAAGAACATTGTAGATATTGTAAGTGTAATCATTTAATCACAAATTGCACCAATTTTAAAATTCTTAGTCCAAACTGGAGATATAGGTTTGCAATAAAAGCAGAATTCTGTTAAGTGTGTTTACTACATTTCATCCACAAACGCTGAAATCAATTCAAAAACACAATGAAATATCTGTCAGGAAGTCCATCATTCCTTACTACATCAACATACCGCCATAACGGCAGAGGTACATCGAGCGCACACTCGGACTTCTAGCAACTGCGGTATAGTGAAACTAAAGTTAAATAATGGACAGGAAGAATTAGCAAGAGTTTTCATTGATAGTGGCTCTCAGGCAACATACATCGATGAATCGACAACTCAGACGGTAAGACTTAACAAAAAAAAGACGGACGTGGAAATATCTGAAATCAGGCCGATCCGTAGTTCAATGTTCCAGGAGTCGTAAATATTCTATTAGGAACGGATTACATTTCTGATATTTTAATACCAGAAATAATAAAAGGTGAAACAGGGTCCACAGCTCAACAAACGAAATTGGAATGGATTATGTTTGGGGGTATAAAATTAGTTTCCAATTAACATCAGTTACAAACTATGATAAGAAATCGGGACACCATAATATTTAACGACTGAACAAGCTAAAAGTGAAAGACTTTACCAAGAGGACTATAAACAATTATCCAATGGCTCTTATGAAGTGAAACTCCCATTAAAGAAAAACCTAGAGTCAGGTGACAGGTAATTGAAAGATTTCTTCAAATAAAGAAAAATTCCTACTTAGGACATATGGTTTCAGCAAACGATTCAACAAGGAGAATTTTTGTTTACCACATCATGCGGTCATAAAGGCGACAAGAACAACAACTAAATTCCGACCGCGTTTTAACGCTTCAACAAAAACATTCAAGAAACAACATGCACAACCGATTGGGGCACTCCTCCAGCAAGATCTTTTCTCAATCGTGCTAAGATGACTAAGGTATAAATATGTCTTCACTGAAGATATCGAGAAAATGTAGCGGCACATAAAGGTCCTCGAAGAGCAACAGGAACTGCAAACCATAGTGCAGGAATACAAATTAACAACAATAACTTATGGCACTGCCTCAGCACTATACCTTGCCATAAGAACATTACAAATCAGCAGAAATCTTAAAAATAAATTTTTATGTGGGGACATTCGTTAGACGAAATATTGATCCTGAGGTCAGTACATAGTTGATATGGGGAGGTTTCAACCTTAGAAAATGGTGCAGCAACTCAAGGAAGGTATTACAAACAATTCCGGAAGAATCGGATAAATCACAGATTATTAATCGCGGATTAATTTACAAAAGTGCGAATTTCCTTGTTCCAAAAATCATTTTCATCATATTCATTTTGATTTATGTACTAAAGGATCTATTATAAGTCCTTCCCACGAAAAACATTTATTTATTTAACAATTCGTTAATCTCTATTTTCGGAAATAAAGTTACTGGCATTCGCAATTCGCGGTTAAAATTTCTAAAAGTTTAAAACTAAAGTAAACTCGTGTTCAGCAGTTATTTGTAATTTTGACTTCCTTACCTTTTTCTCGTGGGTACTTTGCTGCACTTAAAAGGCGATAAGAATGTTTGAAATGCTTCATTGGCCAGGAACAGTCTGATCAGTTTTGTCTGTCTAATATTTGATCCAAATCAATGCAAAGATTATCAGGAAACCCGAAAATGTTCTAAATTTAATCTTATTAGCTGAAAAATACATACATCTTGGTATGTATTCGCCAATTTCAGTGACGTTTTGAATAAAATATATTTGTTTTCGACAAAAAAGCGTTTTATTTCTCAATATAACCTCCTTTAAGCTCGATACATTTAGTCCAGCATTTACAGCGGCTAAATACAGAGGGCTAAATTTGTATTTACGGATTTTTGTCATGGTGAATACACACGTGTTCACCCGTACCTCGTCTTGATGGCACATCACTTTCCTTTGCATGTCCAAACACTCATGTAAAATGTAATGTACCCGCTCATTTGAAATGTCTTCAGCCTCAGGCCCATCTCACGGACTTCCATTCTCCGATCGTACAATACCATTCTATGAATTTTATCGATTATTTCCGGAGTGACGACCTCTTTTGGGCGACCTAAACGTTCGAAGTCACACGACCACAACGGAACTCAGTAAACCAATTCATTAACATTGAAATTGATGGTGCAGAGTCCCCATAGTACAGGGTTTTTCAATAAGAGCACTTCAACTTTTTTTTTTGAATAAAACACAAACTGTTCGACTTTTGAACTAACTTTTTTTTTATTAACGAATTTGAAGATATACATTTAAGTATGCAACTTGATTTCTTTTGCATGACCACCGCGTGCAAGTTTTACGAAGTCCAATCTTTGAACCCAATTTTCGACCACTCTTTCGCATAAATCGGCCGAAATTCCAGCAATTTCACGATCTATATTGGCTCTGAGCTCTTGCAACGTCGCCGGCTTATTGGCATAGACCAATGACTTCACATAACCCCGAAGAAAATAATCTAGAGGTGTCAAATCACACGAGCGCGGCGGCCACTGGACGGGCCCATTTCGCGAAATAACACGCTCATCGAACTTAGTCTTCAATAACGCGATTGTATCGTGTGCTGTGTGGCATGTGGCCCCGTCCTGTTGAAACCACATGTCGTCCAAGTCCATTCCATTCAATTGCGGCCAAAAAAAATCGTTTATCATATCGCGGTATCGATTTCCATTAACAGTAACGTGGCGATCGTTATCGTCGATGAAAACATATGGCCCAATGACGCCGCCGGCATGTAATCCGCACCAAACAGTGACTTTTTCGGGATGCAACGGTACCTCATGCATCACGTGTGGGTTGCTTCCTGCCCAGTAACGCATATTTTGCTTGTTGACAAATCCATTTAGCCAAAAGTGAGCCTCATCGCTGAAGATGATTTTTCGGTGAAAATCTGCATCATTTTCGATTTGCTCTTGAGCCCAATTCACGAATCGGTGTCGCTTCAAATGGTCAAACGGCTTTAGTTGTTGTGTCAGTTTGATCTTATACGGATGTAGGCCAAGATCTTTACATAAAATGTGCCACAATGATGTCACAGAAAGGCCCAATTGTTGCGAACGTCGTGTGAGCGACACATTCGCGTCTTCTTGAACTGAAGCCCTGGCGGCTGCGATGTTTTCAACACTTCGAGCACTTCTTACTCTCGAGGGCACCAGAACATTATGTAGCGAAAACGTAGACTCAAATTTTGCCACTATACGGTCGATTGTCGAACGGGCTGGCTTGTTAAATGGACCGTAAAATGGCCGTAATGCTCTTAAAATAGCGGCAAACGGAACGATTATTTTGATAAAAAATTTGCACGATTTGCAATCGCTGTTCACGTGTGTAGCGTTCCATGATGAAATGCATACTAATGAAGTTTCCAAATGACAAAAGATTAATAAAAAATATGGCGTCGTTCGCCGTCCCTATCGGAAAATAGTTGAAGCGCCCTGTTGAAACACCCTATATTTATCAAGTATTTCCTAAGTTTCGTTGATGGTTTTGTTACGCAAAAATAATGCTTAATCAGCACACGAAATTCACGTTTTTTCATTTTCGTTAAATTTCACGAGGTTGTCTGAATTCAATGGCTGTCAAACACAAACTAAATGCCGCAGCTTGCTCAAAATTTGACATTAGTTTATTAATAGATGGCAGTTGAAAAGTCACTGACTATCAAACTATCCTCGTATTTGTAATGTAAAAATTATAACTTTCACAACAATGAAAATTCGCATTTTGAACTGGCAAACTATGAGATAGCAACCTCGTGAAAAACAGTGGATAATACACCAAAATGAATTGTCCATGCTATTTTTGACACCAACATGTCGACAGTTCCGAATTACGCGTATGAATACAACACTGGATCGCTAGCTAATCGGTCTACAATCTCCCTAGAAACACTATGAATGTTTTTAGGAGCTACTTCAGTAATCGATCCGCAGTAATCAGAGATATGTATGGTTCTGTTTCTAAACAAATTACAAAAGAATGTGGGGCTCTATCCTAGGTCCCTTAGTCTGGGCGAAATTGCATTCGCGGATGACAAAGTCATTCTGGGTTCTGGTGCATGGCAAGTTGAGACTCAAACTTCAGCGTCAGGGTCAAATCGAAAAAAATAAAATATGCTGAGAAAACACTGATGCTGCAGCTAAAAGGAAAATTTGACTCTTGTCGACCTCCAACAATATCATTAAACGGTTGAAACATGAAAATGATCAAGTCTGTGAGATATCCAGGAGTTGACCTAGATGAACGAATGGGCGTAACTTCTCACGTTCTAAGGGTCTGTCAAAATGCTAAGAAGCTATTCCACTCCTTGGCGAGAGTGTCAAGAGAGGGATGGGGACTGAATTACAAAACACTTGCTGTGGCTGGTTGGTATGTCAGGTTAAATTGTCACCACGTCAGAAAGTGTCACCATTGGAAAGTGCTCAGAGGAATATCTTGCTAGGAGTAAAAAACGTCTATACACTTGTACTACCTAAGAAGATGTGCCCAAAATGAGATAGGTGTCCATGTGCGTGCCACAGATAGTAGACAAAATCAATATAGCAACAAAACTGAAATATATGAGAATGCGATTGACTTATGGCAAAGAAGGTGGAATGAATCAGCCAATGGTAGGCATACATCTGGCTTCATTCCTGATATAAAAGGACGACTCAAATTGAAATTACCACTGACGAGCTCGATGAGCCAAGTTATCTCTGGACTTGGCAAGTTTAAAGGCTATCTGCAGATATTTAAAATAATAGACCAATGTCAATGTTTATGCGGATCGGAAGTAGAAGACATTAAATACCTACTTTCGAAAGTAACGAGGTGACTGTTATGTCACTAAAACATAATTGGCTGGGTAATATAAACACACAAGAATTACCATTGCCAGCACTACTTTGCGACGAAGGTCTTTCTTAGTTTCGGCCATATTGTGCTGAACGATGAAAGTCTGATCACAGTCGTAAAAGAACGGAATAGTGCGATATAGTAAACCGGAATCCCGGATTGTACATGTCTCACGCGACTAGGGATGGAAACGTTGCAATAAAAAATTAAAATCTACTAGCACTGATATCGGTTTACAATGTTTGTTATTGCAATACGCAGTCGACTATGTAAACTGACATTAAAATGAATGACATTAAAAATGATTCGTAGTTTAAGGTTAAACCTAGGTATAAGAATTAATGTTAAATTTTCCTGGAATGTTGACTATGGTTAATATAACTGTCTAAGAGATGCAGGCGAACTGGGCAAAACTGTCAATGGGTAACGCCACCGACAACAACTCATGCATCTGAACCATGCGTTGCTCGAAAAACGGCCAAAATTGGACACGAGACACGAATGAATGATATAGCCAGTTTCGAAGAAGTGCAAACATGAAAAATAGAAAATTATTTAAATAAATAATAATTATTTGAATTGAAATATTTGTGGTAGGAATTATTTAGGATAAACTACAATTAGGTGCGTGGCGAACACAAATATTTTATCAAAAAAAAAATCTGCAAAATATGAGGACTTAAATAATTTTCATACACATCACACAGTTCCGGAGGTATCTGAAGCAGCTGAGACTGTCTTAAATCCAAAAGTAGCTGCTTAAGCCACCCGCATTTGGGTTTAAATAACTTTCTGTTGCCGCTGCTATCAATCATACCTTGATGTACAATTATTTATCCATTTTAAACATCTTTAAGGCAATAAACAACATTGTAGGTGGTTTTAATGTTTATATGGACACACAGGTAATTGCATGTAAAATAAATAAAATGCTTGCGGCTCCCAGACTTTAAATTTAAAATGCAAATCCCAACCAATTATTTATCCACATGTATAGATCTAGGCGCGACAGTCAACTCAACGCGCATACACTTTGGGTACGACACCAGTTATTTTATACTGCGAGATATATGTATAGACGCAACGTTACAAGGCATCGTTAATTTCAATCTGAAAATAGCAAAATATTTAAGAATTTGGATTTTATTTTTTTTTTCGTTTTCATTAAATAAATTGCACGCCATATGCAATCAAAATCAATTCCATTTACAAAAAAAATAAAAAAAAACCCAAACACAGAAGAATCAGCAGCAGCGGCAGCAAAAAATATCAAAATTCACTTTATGTCTGGCTGGAGGTTGGTTGGTTGCATGGAATAATCATCATATGTATGTAGAGAAAATACCAGCAACAACAACAAAATAATTGTTGATAAAAGTAAAATAATTTTTCTTTCTTTAGACGATACGTACGGAGTACGTACAAGTGATTGTTCTCTTCATATAATATCAAATAGTTGATGGTGCTGCTGCTGCTGCTGCTGCTATATTGTTGTTGTTGCTAGGTTTGCAATTTTAGTTTTCTTCTTCATTTCTTCGTACATGCATATACATACGTCTGATATTTCTTCAATGAAAATTATTCGCAAAACATTTTTTTGGAAGAATTTTTTATTTTTGTTGTTTATTTCCTTTTGGGAGATTTAAGACAAAAATGAAAATAATAAAATTAAATTATCCCAAGCACAAAAAAATCTATCGAGAACACTCTGAACCAGTTTGGTATATGAACTGTCTTAAAAACGGAAATTACACTTTGCCCGTCTGCTGTTATCATTTCTCCATGGGGTACTCAATTCGATTTTGTCGTTTATAGTGCTCGATGATAAAATTCGTCGATTGGCAGACATTTTCCGCAGCATCAGCAATGATAAATGCACTAATATGGTATGATGTTACATCAATCTATTAACCGTGTGCGTATAGGTTGTGTTCAAGACGGTAGCGACAATACATTATTAAATCGTTTCGTCTTTTAAATTTTCAATGAAACTGGAATTGCGAGGAATTTGGCTTATAACATAAAAATTTAATAATAAGAAAGAATTTCTGAATTTATTAAAAAAATAAAATTTGTAAGAAATGTTTTAAGACTTGCCAAATTTAGGATTTTTCGCCGTGCATTGGAATTTATTTGAACATATTTTTTTTATTAGAAAAATAACTGTTCGGTAGAATGCCAATGGCGTTGGTATAAATTGTCAGCTTTCAAAAAACTTCAAAATCCGTATTTAAGCGAAGAACTAGCCAGCGTTACCGACTCGATGAGTTAGTACGTGGTTTCCGGGTTTGTGATGGAATCTCTGTTAATTGGTAATTATTCAGATTTTTTGCATGTGAGTGCAAAACACGACCGGATTGTCATGAAATTTGTATACAAAATTTTAACAGGAATGTCGGACTAAGTTTCAACATTATTTTAAGTTGTCAAATTTTAGTAGTCAAATTCGACAGCTTTAATTTCGAACTGATGATATGTAAAATTGATCTATATTTTCTGTTAAATATTCAGTTTCTCATCGAACCGCGACTAAAAGCGTTTTCTAGAAACATCTGATCCATATTATAACTAAGATCTCCTCCCTCGGGGTTTTTCGTGCCTATCTAAAAATTCTTCCTTAAATTGTTAAATTGGTTTAATCTTGGTTGATCAATTATATTGAAATTTTGTAGCTAGTCTTGAATGGGGAGTCTAATGGGAGGGAGTTTCATTCCATAGCCGTATTGCTATGCTCTGATCTAATTCCATTATAATCTGGCGATCTGCAAGATAACTTTGTATCATTGTGCCAGCACGAGAATTCACCGAGAACGATAATTAATCGAAAACGAATAGCTAATTCACCGAAAACGGAAATTCACCGAAAAGGACAATTCACCGAAAACGATAATCTACCACCAATTATAATTTACCGAAAACGACTATTCCTTTATACTACCTTCCGGTTATTCCTTTAAGCTTAGCGGAATTTAGCTGATTTGTAAAAATAAATTCACACGAAAAAATTAATTTTTAATGTTAGAACTTATTTTCTTTAATAAAGGGATCGTACTGAAAAACCGAAGCTTTAAATCTCGGAAACGAAGAAAACTTAAAATCATGAACAAATATTTTGCAAAATATTGAAATAAAAATACTGCAAAGAAAAATCTAGAACTTTAAAATGCTTAAATTCCATTCCTTAAATTAATCAGAACCCTCACAAATATTGAATTTGGTGTACCTTTTATAATTGGCAACACTGCCAATTCTATATTCCCATAATGTTTATAAATTCGCGCTTCTACTAAACTAGGGTTTTAAATATTGTGGAACATATTCTATGTAATTCTTTTACACAAAATCATTTTGATTCTTTCATAAAATTCGCAAATTTCGCCTTGCCATAGACTTCCATGTTTTGAGCGCAAAACATTTTTTTTTACTGATCTTGAAATTGTCGGTCGCTTTCGAAAGATTACAATATTTTGTAAGGGGAATTGCTGACATGGAATCACCACACCACATGCTCTCGTTTTATGAATTGTGATTTTAACAAGCAACGCATATCATGTCATATCGCAACTGATTGAGCTATTCGATTGCGAGCTTTATCGTCTTGGAGAACAATGATTTGCCCATTATTTTTGCATCAACGTGACGGTTTAAATATTGTGAAACATATTCTTGCTTGCTTGCTTCTTGATTGCTTGCTTGGTTCGAGCTCCGAAAATTGTTTTGTTTCAGGTCTTGTAATTTTTAATCGCTTTCGACAGATTACATAATTCTCAACAGGGAAATGTTGAGATGGAATCAATAGATGTTCTCGTTTAGCTTAAGTCGAGGTTTGAAAAGCAACGCATATCAATTTTAAATAGAAACAATGATTGAGCTATCGTCTTCTTTTCGAAATTCTAGGTCGCTTTCCAAATAAAGTTGCAACGATATTTTCTCACCTTGGTGAAGTGATAACAAAACGACTAACCATGCCATTGCAACGAAATCCAGTACATTTTACTGCGGGCCAAATAAATGAAAACAACTAAACTGATCAGTCCGGAGTTGCGCACTTTTCTTATTGTGATGTTATTTACCAACATTATCATTCTTCTGCAACTCTCCCGCTCCAAAGAGTATTCAATAACTCGATCAGATATGTTTATAATTTAAGAAAGTCTGATCACATCTCCAATTATTTTGGAAATATTCTAGGATGCAGACTAAATCAATTTTACATTTTTCCTAAATTTGTTCTTTTATATAAACTATTAAACATTAAAGAGCCGGCGTATTCGTATAAATAATGCTTATAGTCGCTCGACGTCAGTAGATGTTATGTTTTATGGAATCAGCTGCCGCTTGAGATCTGACTGATTGATTGATTGATTAATTGGACTGTATAACCAAGTACTGGACAAGTGTCCCAGCCTGTTACAGCTTATTTACACATAACAATAGAACGGAACGATCCGGTTTCAAACACCTTTAGCGATCATACGGCACAACGCAATTCTAATCTACGAGAGGAAGGATAAAGGCTTAATATGTTTAATGGATAATGATGATATTAGTCTTCAAAAATTGCTTCTCTAAATCAGCAACCTGAGGAAAAAATACTATTTCACATGCATGTGGAAATTTTCTGAAATATAATTCTGCATTAATACTTTTCCTAAACAAAATTAATTGATTGAATCGGCCCGGTTACAGACACCGGTGTGAAGTTTTTAACGAAAAGTGTAGCTACACAAAATAATGAAAAGTGTAGTTACACAAATTAACGAAAAGTGTAACTTCTAAAAAGTGTAGCAATTAAAAGTGTAAATAATACACCTACTAAAAAAAATTCCGTCAAAAATGCATACTTCATGCAAATACCGGGATCAAATTTTATCATAATAATTCTAGTCTAAAAGTTAGGGTTATTACAAGTAAAAAAATTAATTCTTTAAATGTTTGAAATGATATACATATCCGAATCTATGGTTGATTAAAAAAAACTCAGAGATGAATCCAATTGTTGGCATATAACGACCAATAGTTAACAACTTAAGCTCTTCAAAACAGTTAACTAAATTAAAATAAATTGTTTTGAAATGGATTCACACAAGAATTAGGATATACATTTCATAAAAATTCAAATATTTTTCAAAATACTTGCTACACTATGGCCAATTCAGGAAAACTCAGAGATGTTACCAAGTGTGGGCATATATTTTCCGAAAGTGGATGAATCGTCCTGTTCAAAACAGTTAACCACGTCAAAATAAAAAGATTTGGGATTGCTTCACAACAATTTTAATTCGGTAAATTTAATGAATATTCTGATATTCGTCAAAATATGTGCTACACTATTGCCGATTCCAAAAATGTCAGAGATGTTACCAAGTGTGGGCATATATTTTCTGAAAGTGGATGAATCGTCCTGTTCAAAACAGTTAACCACGTCAAAATAAAAAGATTTGGGATTGCTTCATGACAATTTTAATTCGGTAAATTTAATGAAATGAGAAATTTGGAATCGGCAATAGTGTAGCAGATATTTTGACGAATATTAGAATATTCATTAAATTTACCGAATTAAAATTGTCATGAAGCAATCCCAAATCTTTTTATTTTGACGTGGTTAGCTGTTTTGAACAGGACGATTCATCCACTTTCAGAAAATATATGCCCACACTTGGTAACATCTCTGACATTTTTGGAATCGGCAATAGTGTAGCACATATTTTGACGAATATCAGAATATTCATTAAATTTACCGAATTAAGATTGTTGTGAAGCAACCCAAATCTTTTTATTTTGACGTGGTTAACTGTTTTGAACAGGACGATTCATCCACTTTCGGAAAATATATGCCCACACTTGGTAACATCTCTGAGATTTTTGGAATCGGCAATAGTGTAGCAGATATTTTGACGAATATTAGAATATTCATTAAATTTACCGAATTAAAATTGTCATGAAGCAATCCCAAATCTTTTTATTTTGACGTGGTTAGCTGTTTTGAACAGGACGATTCATCCACTTTCAGAAAATATATGCCCACACTTGGTAACATCTCTGACATTTTTGGAATCGGCAATAGTGTAGCAGATATTTTGACGAATATCAGAATATTCATTAAATTTACCGAATTAAAATTGTCATGAAGCAATCCCAAATCTTTTTATTTTGACGTGGTTAGCTGTTTTGAACAGGACGATTCATCCACTTTCAGAAAATATATGCCCACACTTGGTAACATCTCTGAGATTTTTGGAATCGGCAATAGTGTAGCAGATATTTTGACGAATATCAGAATATTCATTAAATTTACCGAATTAAAATTGTCATGAAGCAATCCCAAATCTTTTTATTTTGACGTGGTTAGCTGTTTTGAACAGGACGATTCATCCACTTTCAGAAAATATATGCCCACACTTGGTAACATCTCTGAGATTTTTGGAATCGGCAATAGTGTAGCAGATATTTTGACGAATATCAGAATATTCATTAAATTTACCGAATTAAAATTGTCATGAAGCAATCCCAAATCTTTTTATTTTGACGTGGTTAGCTGTTTTGAACAGGACGATTCATCCACTTTCAGAAAATATATGCCCACACTTGGTAACATCTCTGAGATTTTTGGAATCGGCAATAGTGTAGCAGATATTTTGACGAATATCAGAATATTCATTAAATTTACCGAATTAAAATTGTCATGAAGCAATCCCAAATCTTTTTATTTTGACGTGGTTAGCTGTTTTGAACAGGACGATTCATCCACTTTCAGAAAATATATGCCCACACTTGGTAACATCTCTGAGATTTTTGGAATCGGCAATAGTGTAGCAGATATTTTGACGAATATCAGAATATTCATTAAATTTACCGAATTAAAATTGTCATGAAGCAATCCCAAATCTTTTTATTTTGACGTGGTTAGCTGTTTTGAACAGGACGATTCATCCACTTTCAGAAAATATATGCCCACACTTGATAACATCTCTGACATTTTTGGAATCGGCAATAGTGTAGCAGATATTTTGACGAATATCAGAATATTCATTAAATTTACCGAATTAAAATTGTCATGAAGCAATCCCAAATCTTTTTATTTTGACGTGGTTAGCTGTTTTGAACAGGACGATTCATCCACTTTCAGAAAATATATGCCCACACTTGATAACATCTCTGACATTTTTGGAATCGGCAATAGTGTAGCAGATATTTTGACGAATATCAGAATATTCATTAAATTTACCGAATTAAAATTGTCATGAAGCAATCCCAAATCTTTTTATTTTGACGTGGTTAACTGTTTTGAACAGGACGATTCATCCACTTTCGGAAAATATATGCCCACACTTGGTAACATCTCTGAGTTTTCCTGAATTGGCCATAGTGTAGCAAGTATTTTGAAAAATATTTGAATTTTTATGAAATGTATATCCTAATTCTTGTGTGAATCCATTTCAAAACAATTTATTTTAATTTAGTTAACTGTTTTGAACAGCTTAAGTTGTTAACTATTGGTCGTTATATGCCAACAATTGGATTCATCTCTGAGTTTTTTTTAATCAACCATAGATTCGGATATGTATATCATTTCAAACATTTAAAGAATTAATTTTTTTACTTGTAATAACCCTAACTTTTAGACTAGAATTATTATGATAAAATTTGATCCCGGTATTTGCATGAAGTATGCATTTTTGACGGAATTTTTTTTAGTAGGTGTATTATTTACACTTTTAATTGCTACACTTTTTAGAAGTTACACTTTTCGTTAATTTGTGTAACTACACTTTTCATTAATTTGTGTAGCTACACTTTTCGTTAAAAACTTCACACCGGTGTTACAGACACCTAGGTAAAGTTGATAGTTAGTAACACAATTCTAGTCTACACACTCAGCAATTAATATTTCAAAGAAATATTATTATTTCACCAGCATTCGTAGATTTTCAGAAAGTAAAATGCTAAATTAATATTTTCCGGCTTCCTAAATAATATAAACATTTATTAATTTAATCCCCTGCAACTCCGCAACTTACTCGTACAAAAGAATTTCCTGAAACCATATAGTTATTTGAATTATATTAAAAATTACTCTAAAACCCATTAGTATTTATCGTTTGAATTGGGCAACCCACGAAATAAAAAAAGTAATAAATTAAAAAAATAAGCAAAAAAAAAATCTTTCAAAAAATTGCAAAATATAAGTGAGACATCCCAAAGACAATGACTCCTGGAAAACTCATTTGAAACTGGTTCCTGGTCTTAAAATACCATTCACGTTCAGACACAAATCTCATGAGTTCGGACTCATCGATAATCGAATCATGTTAAATGTCCTCGCATAATTCACTCAATATAATTTATCGAAAACAACTTACACAAAAATAATTAATTATAATCTCATTAAAATAATATTAAAATAATTAAATAAATAAAAAAATTAGCTTACCACTCTCTTTGTATAAAATTTTGTTTTAAAATTTAATTAATTCAAATTCAATTACAATGTACTTCTTTAGTCCAATATTCGGTTCCAAGCGGTGGCAGCATTTAAAACGGCCGATTTTGAGGTCGAATCTCCCAAAAGTGAATTTTCATTAAATGAAAAAAACGGATCCGTAGTTAGTAAAAAGTAAATGTGTGAGTTGGTGGGTGAATGGCCAATGTAGAAGTGAATGATGCCCTATACTTTCTTAAAAACGAAATGCTATTGCCCTAACGCGATGTGCAAAAATGCATTTATTTTGGTTTCTTTTCGTGTGAAAAATCAAGGTTTTGGTTTTTGGGCGAGATCGTTGAATTTCGTATTGGCTTTGAATTTCGTGTCAAATAGTCCTATTTATGTTTGTACCTGTTTTTTCGACATTTTTTATTTTGATTATTTTAAGAATTCCTCGGGGTACAGCTTGTTTAATTTTTAAGTTGTACAAAGATAGCAAAAATGGCAATGAGTTTATCCAGCAGATTGCAAAATAATCACAATTTGGAGTTGTGATGCTGCCCACCGGAATCAAAATAAAGTTAAGGCCGTGCCATCGAAATTGATTATTTATTTATTTATTATTTATTTATAAATGGTGCCTACAGTGACTACAATCGGCACAACAAAACATGAGCTCGACTACAAAAGATTATATAAAGCTTTCTTGAATGAATTTCTCGACAAGTGATAATCGAAAGCTCCGTAATTTTTGATGAACACCCGCGATACCCTCGGAATTGGATCAGAAAGACCGTAGTTCGTTACCGCTCGGTCGATGAATAAAGCTCCATCGCGTTGACGCATTCGACTTTCGGGAGCGTACAAGTTGATACGTGCGGTAGTAACTCGCTACAATCAACACGGAAATTGATGATATCACGCACAAACAGCGCGGAAGCTACGTCTCGGCGATTGTCTAGACGTTGTAGTTTCAAAAGATTACATCGATTCTGATAAGGCGGAAGAACGTAGTCCACGGCACGACTGGATGGTCAATATCGTAGCGCGAACAAAATAAACTGTTAACGATAAATTAATGATAAATAATCTTGTAAAGTTATGATTTCATCGGCCAAATGCACATAAGAAATATTATATGGCTTTTGACACGAAGAAGGGGGACATTACACTGGAAATTTTTATAGAGTTCGCATCACGTTATAATTGAGCTTTAAGCTCAAAATGCAGTGCAACTTCTAATCAAAATTGTAAAAAATGTATAAATAAATAAATAAATAAAATCCGACCAAAATATTTAAACGAAGAAACACTAATTTTGTACCATGGGCTCAGTGTGGTACTGCGCGCGCGGAACCCGCTTGGATTCCAGCCAACTTTAATAATAGCCGTGTTTCCTGATACTTCATCTGATACGGTACAGTTTGTTTCATGAAACGATGCAAAGGCGCTTACTAGATTTCAAATCAATATTTGTGATCTAAAACAAAATTTGAATCAAGTTTTTCATATAAAATTTGAGCTGATCCGAATCAGTGAGTGTCATGAAACATGGAAAATAATAACACAAATATGTTCAAAAAATGATCAAAGTTAGTCTAGATACTTTGCAAGTTTACCCGTAAAATTGTATTCAAATTGTATACAGCTATTTCATTATCGAGCATTTTTGAACGCCAATGCACTATCGGTAGAAATCGAATTTCAAAAATTTAATTAGATGTAATCGCGTATGTTTGAAAATCTCTTACAATCCGTTTAAATTTTTCGGCCGTATTTCAGAATCCCGCATCTGATTTCAGTTCGATAATATCGTATGAGGATGTGAGGTTACATTAATCTTGAGTGCTATATAGGCTTTATTCTTCTACAAATTGTGTGGGTTGAGTTGAGTTCAATCCGGTATAAACTCGTAATTTGTTACGGAATAAATGAAATAGAATGCAACAGAAATGCTTGGCCTACTCAATTTCATCGTAAGAATGAATTAAAACTTTAAATTCCAATCGACCCCTTAAAATTATTATGGAAAACAGTTTAATGCAACGTTTAATTACGTACCAATTATATTACGGTCCAACAATTTTTCGTTAAGGCTGTTAGGTACTCAAATTGTCAAAAACGATTGTATAAAAAATCAATTTTTGGACACAAAAAATTACCAATTGACCTAATTCGTTCTTTACGAGAAAGTTAAATGTATAGTTGAAGGATTAATACATGATTATCCAAATAAAATGTTTAGTTTGTTTATGGCAAGGTGGCAAAATTAATCGTTTTTTTAAACGTAAAAATCAATTTTCTGAATATTTTGCCTCTAAACAGCGAAAAATTTTTGCATCAAGAAAAAAAAATTTGTTTTTTCAGTACCTTACAGCCTTAAAAAAATCGTAGTTTTTTCAATAAAGCACCGCCGTTTCAATGAAGAGTCCAGGTTCAGTAGCCAATTTTCAGCCGGTCCTGATTTTTTTTTTTGAGTTTTGACGTTTAATCCTTTTTCGCCTTTGAAAGTTGAACCTAAGTACTTGCAAATTTCATGTAAACTGACAAATTACTTTTAATTTTAATTATTGGAAAAAACATAACAAGAAATGACTATGTGCGCAATATAGAAATATGCGCTTAATAACGAATGTAAGCTCGCCACCAGTTTGGAGAGAAGCACATACAACAAAAGGGCCGTATTTAGATTTTTTTCGACCAAGTGCAATGAAGTTAGGAGGATAAAATTAAAAAATACTATCTAAATTGAGAAATATTTGTATTCCTCCAATACAAATAATTAGTTATTTTTACCTTAAATAATAAATAAATAAAATTGCTACATTTCGCGTTGCTATAAGCTAGCTTTTCTCGAGGGCAGAAATTTTTTAATAATTGATGAGAAATTCCAAGAATCAAGTTAATTTATTTTTTTGGTATTTGGGCGGCAATTTGAATTGTAGCAGAATAAGGTGGTACTCGTACGTATATGGTTCCTAGTGTTTCCTGGGAACCATTAATAAAAAACTGTTTCTCATATACTGGGCCATACACATATAGGCCTATAGCGCCAATCTCAACATACGGATCGACTTGCGATTTTTATTGTGATTACTGGTCATTATTATCAGTCGATCCGGCTTACTTCAGTTTCCGGAACTCGTTTCCTGGGAACCATAAATTAAATTTCGTCATACTTGGACAATGCATATAAGAGCCTATAGCGCCAATCTCAACTACAGATCAACTTGGGATTTTTATGGTAAGCAACAATGGTTATAACAAATCGATACGAACTGGTTCGAATTCCGGAACCCGTGGGTCCTGGGAACCATTAATAAAAATATGGTTCTCATATACTTTGCCATACACATATAGGCCTATAGTGCCGATCTCAACATACGGATCGGCTTGGGATTTTCATTGTGATTAGTGGTCATCATTACCAGTCGATACGACTTGCTTCAGTTTTCGGAACTCGTGGTTCCTGGTAACCATATATTAAATTCCGTCATACTTGGGCCATACATATTAGAGCCTATAACGCCAATCTCAACATATGGATCAATTTGGGATTTTTAGGATAAGCAACAATTGTTATGGCAAGTCGATGCGAACTGGTTCGAATTCCAGAACTCGTGATTCTTGGAAACCATTAATAAAAATCTGGTTCTCGAATACTAGGCCATACATATATAGGCCTATAGCGCCAATCTCAACATACGGATCGACTTGGGATTTTTATTGTGACTAGTGGTCATCATTATCAGTCGATATGGTTTACATTAGTTTCCGGAACTCGTGGTTTCTGGGAACCATAAACTGAATTTCGTCATACATATAAGAGCCTACAGCGCAATCTCAACATGCGGATCAACTTGAGATTTTAAGGATAAGCAACAATCGTTATGGCGAGTCGATACGAGCTGGTTCAAATTCCGGAACTAGTAATTCCTGGGAACCATTAATAAAAAACTGTTTCTCATATACTGAGCCATACACATATAGGCCTATAGCGCCAATCGCAACTACAGATCAACTTGGGATTTTTAGAGTAAGCAACAATCGTTATGGCAAATCGATACGAACTGGTTCGAATTTCGGAACCCGTGGGTCCTGGGAACCATTAATAAAAATCTGGTTCTCATATACTGGGTCATACACATATAGGCCTATAGCGCCAATCGCAACATACGAATCGATTTGGTATTTTTATTGTGATTAGAGGAAACTCGTGGTTCCTGGGAACCATATATTAAATTCCGTCATACTTGGGCCATACATATAAGAGCCTATAACGCCAATCTCAACTTATGGATCAATTTGGGATTTTTAGGATAAGCAACAATCGTTATGGCAAGTCAATACGAGCCGGTTCAAATTCCGGAACTAGTGGTTCCTGGGAACCATTAATAAAAAACTGTTTCTCATATACTGAGCCATACACATATAGGCCTATAGCGCCAATCTCAACATACGGTCGATAAAAATTATTTCGGGATTAGATATGCGTTTTCCATACAATTAAAATATTTTGCGGGATGGTATTGAAATTAGCAAAGAAATACACCAACAATGAAAAGGTGTTTTTCGGTCTAGCTTCACATACATTACTAAGACAAACCTTTGTAACATTTGGAAACTACTAAACTAAATAATAGGTAGGGGAAAAAGTTCGCGACCTTTTTACCGGTAGATGGCTTTACATTCATATATCTCAGTAACCATTGATCGTCTCGGGCAATCCTTATGTGTGTTTGAAATGTGACAGTTTATCTTGTACTTTGACATACAAAACATTAAAATCGGTAAAGTGAATTTAGTTACAACATTTTAAACATAAGAGATAAATGATGAAAAAATTCGATATATTTTACAATTTTATTACGACAAAGGTAAAATTGCTTCTCCGGTTTGCGAAAAACTTGTGCTGTTTATGGAGAAGGTGCTTTATCAAAATCAGTGCAAAAAAAATGGTTCGCTCTGGTCAACCAACCACTAGAAAAGTCGATTAAATCATGCAGAAAATTGAAGAAGACCGGCATATAAGAAGTCACTTAATTGATAAAGAACTAAATATTGATCACAAAACTATTTTAAACCATTTGAAAATGGCTGAATACAAAAAAAAAGCTTGGCGTTTGCGTACGAATCAACAATTCAAAATTTAATGGGCTGGATTTCTATCAGCGAAACGCTGCTGAAACGAAATGAAATTGTGCCATTTTTAAAGCGAATGATTACTGGTGATGAAGAAAGGATAAGATACGACAACGTTGTGCGAAAAAGATAATGGACGAAACGAGGTGAAGCTTCCCAAACGGTATCAAAGCCAGGATTGACGCCAACAAAGGTAATGCTGTGGGTTTGGTGGGATTGGAAAGGAATCGTGCAATATGAGGTGCTGTCACCGGGCGAAACGATTGGTTATAATCTTTACTATCAGCAATTAACGCGTTTAAGGTAAGCAATTCAGTTAAAACGTCATCAATTATGATAAGCAGAAAAGGCGATGTGTTCCATCATGATAACGCTAGACCAAACACATCATTGATATCCCGGCACAAACCCCCATGCACCCACCATATAGTCTTGACCTTGTACAATCGGACTACCATTTGTTCAGGGGCAAGCAGAACTATCTTAATGCTTTTACATTAAATTCAAAAGAGCCCTGCGAAAATAAGTTGTCTCGATTTTTCGCCTCTAAACTACAGAAGGTCTACAGTGGTGGGATCATGGCTCTACCAGAAAAATGGCAAAAGGTCATCGATCAAAATGGCACATATTTGGTTTAATAAAGTTCATTTGAAATAAGAAAATTCTTTGTTTCCATGTCGCCCAAAAAAGGCCACAAACTTTTTCCCTAACTCTTTATTTGACGCAATCAAATCAATTGAATTTTCTCAATCACCAAAAGTTTCATCAAACGACTGGAAATTTTCCCTCCAAGTGTTGAAATTCGTGCTAAAGGCGTATATGTGCATGGTCCAGTATACGAGAACCAGTTTTTTAATAATGGTTCAGAGGTTCCGGAATTCGAACCAGTTCGTATCGATTTGCCACAACGATTGTTGCTTACCCGAAAAATCCCAAGTTGATCTGTGTCTTGAGATTGGAGCTATATAGGCTCTTATATGTATGGCCCAAGTATGACGGAATTTAATTTATGGTTCCCAGGAACCACGAGTTCCGGAAATTGAAGTAAGTCGAATCGACTGATAATGATGACCAATAATCACAATTAAAATCCCAAAATTATCCGTATGTTGAGATTGGAGCTGTAGGCTTTTTGTATGGCCCAAGTATGACGGAATTTAATTTATGGTTCCCAGGAACCACGAATTCCGGAAACTGAGGCAGGTCCTATCGACTGGTAATGATGACCACTAATCACAATAAAAATCCCGTCAATCCGTATGTTGAGATTGGCGCTATAGGCTTATATGTGTATGGCCCAGTATATGAGAACCAGTTTATTTTAATGGTTCTCAGGAACCATTAGTTCCGCAAATCAAACCAGTTTGTATCGACTTGCCATAATGATTGTTGCTTACACTAAAAATCCTAAGTTGATCCGCATGCTGAGATTGACGCTATAGGCTCTTATATGTCTGTCCAAAGTATGACGGAATGTAATTTATGGTTCCAAGGAACCACGAGTTCCGGAAACTGAAGTAAGCCTCATCGACTTATAAAGATGACCACAAATCACAATAAAAATCCCAAGTCGATTCATATGATGAGATTCGTGTTATTGGCCTATATGTGTATGGCCCAGTATATGAGAACCAGTTTTTTATTAACCACGAGTTCCGGACATCGAACCAGTTCGTATCGACTTGCCATAACGATTGTTGTTTACCCTAAAAATCCCAAGTTGATCCGTATGTTGAGATTGGCGCTATCGGCTCTTATATGTGTGGCCCAAGTATGACGGAATTTAATTTATGGTTCCCAGGAGCCACGAGTTCTGGAAACTGAAGTAAGGCGCATCGACTGGTAATGATACCCGCTTTTACATGACCCCTTTTAATGTACAATTTTCTGTGTTATTTTTTGGGATGATGTACATAGTTTACCATATTTAACGTAAATTATAAACAAATCCTGGGCTGGGATGATAATGCAGTTTTAGTGTTGCCTGATGACATATTTTTTCCTGGGATGAAATCCTGGGCTAACTTCAGAGACATGACTTTTCAGTGAATCTATATACAATACATTTGATATTTGGCCAAGTTAATGATCCGTTGTGCTGTCAATTGGAAAATACGTAAGTCTAGCGCACCCGCCTGTTCAATACATTACCAATACGAATTATCGAAAGTCCAGATTCGGTTTCAATAGGCCACTAAAATGATTATTGCTTTGTAAAACATAGTTTTGTTCAATTTCAAGTAGGAAAGCAAAATTTCTATATTCTTTACCGATGGCTAAAAGCAGGAAACTTTCGGCCAATTTGTCAGATATTGTGAATTATTTTTTCAGTAATTTTTAGATAATTTAGATAAATCCGAACAATTTTATTACGGTGTTTTGCTATGTACAGTATCGGGTTAAATAAATGATTTATTTGTTTATACCTTTCCGTGCGTATTTGGTCCGCTTCACCTTAGGAACGTCACTCTGCCGCCAACTAATTATATATGCATAATATTTGCATGTTTTACCAAATCTGTACGTTTTTCATCTGTCGTGTTTTATCCATAATACAAACGTATAGTGTTTATCTTATATAATGACTTTATGCACATATGTATAAGCCATTAACATATGCCGCGCGATTATGTTGAATAAAAAACCAAAATGCATAAATTACATTACAACAACGCAGCATCATATGAATCAACAAAACAACCCACACCGAACTTAAAAACAACAACAACAACAACAGCACAGGCATAAATTGCATTTCAATTTTTGCTCTTTTTTGTGTGCGATTCATAACTCATAATTTTTATGCTGTACATTCTGCATTGCATGTATCTTGCTACTCAATTTCACTTGCTGTTTTTCCATTCTTTAAATGTGCTCCATATACTCGTACATATTCTATGTGTGTGCATATGTGTTGGTGTGTGCTTTTTTCATTCATAAAAGAAAAGATGCTGCACGAGAAAAAATAATGCAAGAGCGAACGAACGAACGGAACAATAAAAAAAATGTAATCTTAAAACGCTGTAATATCGGGAAATGCAATGAAAACACAGTGCAACAACAACAACAACAACAACACCGCTGTTTATGAAAATGTTTTTTACTTGTAAGAATATTAATGGTACTGCTGCTGATGCTGTTCGTAATTTTGTTTTTGTTTTTTATGATCTCATCTTTTGTATTACGATGATGATTATATGATAATGATATTGAGGATGATGATCATTATACATCATTCAAAGTGTATGCGATACATGCAGATGATGGCAATTAAATTTTTTGTGCCAGCCTTTTTTAACTATGCATACTAAATCGCTGTACGGAAAAAGCTGCGCGCTATTTACATCAAATTTATGCGTTTTAATTATGCGCAGGATGGGGGCAATCGCAAATAAAAGGCCAAAAGCAAACCCACTTTCGATTCGTAAACACTTATACACTGAGGTGCTTATAACGAAAGGAACATTGGCATACGGAGTCATTGGTTTTCACATTTCTTGTAAACATTTATTTTTCATAAATTAAAATTTGACTTTGTTGTGTCAATGCAAATGAAATTAATTCAATTGAAAACGGCGGCGGACCCACAATACACATGACTATTAAATGCGACCGGATTCATACACATTTTTGTTGTAAAGTTCATTAAGGTATTTAGTATTCGGTTCACATTATATTGATGGCACTAACATTATTTTTTGCTACATTTTGTTGTTGGATTTTGTAAATAATGCTGTTCAGGTTGAGCATCAATTTAAATTTAAAATTTTTGTTTTTTAATTAAGTAGCCTACCATTTTTACGGTTCCCACTAATGTCATTCGATCGGAAAAGTATTGTAAGCGAAAAAAATGTATTTGTTATTGTTCTGTATTTTTCGACTAATTAAGTTTTGCCAATAATAATTGCCAACGACCTGTTATCCCTGCCAACCACGCACGGGGAGTCTCCATCTATATTACGAATAAAAACGAATAGTACGTTCAGGAGGACGATTATATACACCATATATAACACGAAGTGCATGATAAGGTTGGCAAACAGCACACAAATTTTGCAATGTGTATCGCTCGATTTTACAAAATGTCTAACCATACGGAACAGGAATAACAATGACAGCTGTCAACAATAATATTCAATTTGGCCGTAATCCCTATCGAAAATTAGAACACTCCTATTGGATAACCCTTTATAAAACGCAAACTCATATTTGATTTGAAAGGCGCAAGGAAACATTATGGGATGAGATTAATGCTAATGAAGTTTATCCTAAATTAATCCTAAATTATAATAATGGCGGTTAGTACTATTTTAGGAAAAAATTCAAACTTCTACTGAGAAACATGAAGTTTATACTATAGTTCAAAATGAAAGAAAATGTATAGATGTTTGGTGATTTGCAAACATTTAGGCGATTTTACACAATTGTTAGGTTTAGAAGTAATTTAATTTCACAATGTATATATTAGGATCAATTTGATTAAAATATATTATTAGAAATTATGTTATGCCAAGAAAATTGATATCTCAAAATTTTCACCGATCAGCAAACTTGCCACTATAATATTTTGGTAGAACCATATGTGCACTATACTTGTGCTAAGCTGATTAAAATTCTAATGGAGCTCGCATACCTAAAATAACATTTCCATTATTCACAAGAATGTCATTTCAGGTATGCGAGCTCCATTGGAATTTTAACCGGGTTGGCACAAGTAGAGTGCACATATGGGTCTACCAAAATATTATAGTGGCAAGTTCGCCGATCGGTGAATATTTTGAAATATTAATTTTCATAGAATCAAAATTTCTAAGAAATTCCGTTCTTCACAAGAATGTCATTTTAGGTATGCGAGCTCCATTAGAATTTTAACCGGGTTGGCACAAGTAGAGTGCACATATGGGTCTACCAAAATATTATAGTGGCAAGTTCGCCGATCGGTGAACATTTTGAAATATTAATTTTGTTAGAATCAAAATTTCTAAGAAATTCCGTTCTTCACAAGAATGTCATTTTAGGTATGCGAGCTCCATTAGAATTTTAACCGGGTTGGCACAAGTAGAGTGCACATATGGGTCTACCAAAATATTATAAAGGCAAGTTTGCGGACCGGTGAAAATTTTGAAATATTAATTTTCTTAGAATCAAAATTTCTAAGAAATTCCATTCTTCACAAGAATGCCATTTTAGGTATGCGAGCTCCATTAGAATTTTAACCGGGTTGGCACAAGTAGAGTGCACATATGGGTCTACCAAAATATTATAGTGGCAAGTTCGCCGATCGGTGAAAATTTTGAAATATTAATTTTCTTAGAATCAAAATTTCTAAGAATTTCCGTTCTTCACAAGAATGCCATTTTAAGTATGCGAGCTCCATTAGAATTTTAACCGGGATGGCACAAGTAGAGTGCACATATGGGTCTACCAAAATATTATAGTGGCAAGTTGGCCGATCGGTGAACATTTTGAAATATTAATTTTGTTAGAATCAAAATTTCTAAGAAATTCCGTTCTTCACAAGAATGTCATTTTAAGTATGCGAGCTCCATTAGAATTTTAACCGGGTTGGCACAAGTAGAGTGCACATATGGGTCTACCAAAATATTATAAAGGCAAGTTTGCGGATCGGTGAAAATTTTGAAATATTAATTTTCATAGAATCAAAATTTCTAAGAAATTCCGATCTTCACAAGAATGTCATTTTAGGTATGCGAGCTCCATTAGAATTTTAACCGGGTTGGCACAAGTAGAGTGCACATATGGGTCTACCAAAATATTGTAGTGGCAAGTTCGCCGATCGGTGAAAATTTTGAAATATTAATTTTCATAGAATCAAAATTTCTAAGAAATTCCGTTCTTCACAAGAATGCCATTTTAAGTATGCGAGCTCCATTAGAATTTTAACCGGGTTGGCACAAGTAGAGTGCACATATGGGTCTACCAAAATATTATAGTGGCAAGTTCGCCGATTGGTGAAAATTTTGAAATATTAATTTTCATAGAATCAAAATTTCTAAGAAATTCCGTTCTTCACAAGAATGTCATTTTAGGTATGCGAGCTCCATTAGAATTTTAACCGGGTTGGCACAAGTAAAGTGCACATATGGGTCTACCAAAATATTATAGTGGCAAGTTGGCCGATCGGTGAAAATTTTGAAATATTAATTTTCTTAGAATCAAAATTTCTAAGAAATTCCGATCTCCACAAGAATGTCATTTTAGGTATGCGAGCTCCATTAGAATTTTAACCGGGTTGGCACAAGTAGAGTGCACATATGGGTCTACCAAAATATTATAGTGGCAAGTTCGCCGATTGGTGAAAATTTTGAAATATTAATTTTCATAGAATCAAAATTTCTAAGAAATTCCGTTCTTCACAAGAATGCCATTTTAGGTATGCGAGCTCCATTAGAATTTTAACCGGGTTGGCACAAGTAGAGTGCACATATGGGTCTACCAAAATATTATAGTGGCAAGTTCGCCGATCGGTGAAAATTTTGAAATATTAATTTTCATAGAATCAAAATTTTTAAGAAATTCCGATCTTCACAAGAATGTCATTTTAGGTATGCGAGTTCCATTAGAATTTTAACCGGGTTGGCACAAGTAGAGTGCACATATGGGTTTACCAAAATATTATAGTTGTTATATTGTTAAGTTTTTTCATAAACATCTCTAATTATATGTAAATGATAATGTTTTTATATTAAAACTATTAATTAAATAAATAAATAAATATTTATATAATTATTTTAATAGAAATATTTGTTGTGTTCTGACTTCGCCTAAATGACTGCTTTAAACCAACACACTCTCATTTATTTTTATTTTTGTTGGTTTAGGATTAATTTAGGATAAACTTCAATTGGGTTGAGATTATTGAGATGTTGAGCAAAATAGCCAACGAATTTATTTCTAATTTAATTAGTTGGCAGACTAAATTGGGGACAAAGTTCAAAATCCATAACTTCTCGCGGTGCTCTCTGGATAACTCTAAATAATTCAGTCGATGTAGTGGTGGTGAAGCAGGGGAAGTTCTGCTTATAGTCATTGAAACTACTTGTTAAGGCGAGTTATTGGCACCGCAAAACCAATACCATATCCGCGTCTGTTCTGCAGATTAGGGGTGGATGAAGCGGGCATTTGTCTTTAGCTAGGATTCGCTGCATGAACGTGTTTCAGTATAACTGGATGACTTTAAATCCATTGAGGGGCAAACCTACTACCTACTCTCACAAAACATCCTGTTATGAACTTTACACATAGGAATGACAACAACGACCTCGATAAATCTGCACGGACAACCCTAAATGGGAACATGGGACATGCTAATCCTCTAAAGATCTTCAGAACCTTCCAGACACTAACATTTTGAGCGTAATTGCACTACGAGATATTCGATGATCTGAGAGTGGAACCCATGTACCACCAATGGTTACATTCTCCACTACAGCGGCCATCGGGTTACTATAGTGGAGTGGGATTTCTCATCCCAAGTACAGTAGCATATCATTACCACCCGGCCGACCAATATGCAGTATAGCCTGCATCAGCTGAGTAACAACAACGACCAACACGTCACCGAATTTCCTTTAATTTATAACCTTAACTTAAGATAATCTCTAAATACACGTAGTAATCGAATGATGGAAGAACGGGAACCCAAATTGTCAAGTGATGATCTCGAATATATTTTCCACCTTTCGTTAGATCTTAAAGAAGCGACGAAATTGTCAGTGAACATAATATGCTTGTTCTGTTCAAGCATAAGTGAAAATTATCTTCTACATTTAATAGACAAGCAAAGAAAAGTGTGCGCTGGAATATCGATGTACTAAAAAATGACCAATTAGCTATCACTGAACACTAATCCGAGAATTTCACCAAACATCCAAACATCCAGTGAATAGTTATCCAATCAGTCATAACTGGCATAACAGTCAGCCATAACAATTGGAATAAGGCCACCAAGAGCATAGAATGATTGGTTCCACGATCCGTATCGTTAAATCGTCGAAAATAAATTAAAGCTATGTGAAATATGGTTGGCCCGTAACACTAGAAGAACACTTGAGAACAAACGTAGCCGGGATCCCTCAGTAAGGCAATCCTACTTCCAAAGTCTACCAAATCGGAACTGCAAAGTGATCCCTATTAAATTGCTTGCTAGTAAATTTAAAACTGGTAAGGCGATCTTGACGTATTTCCCGCAGAATTTTTAAAACACGAAGGAGATACTAATAATCTTTATGATCTTATCGTTGCGATCTGAGAACTTGCCGGCTTCCAGATGAATGGAAAATCGTACTCAAATATCCGGTGCATTGAAAAGAGGGTCCATCAACCGTCTCAATAATGCTAGTTATTCATTTGTTTTTAGAATAAATCCGGTTTGTAGAATGCCAAATGGGTAAATCCCAATTAACGAAAATACCAAAATTTTCAATTAAAAAAAGAATTACGAAATAATTAAATTTAAAATGTTACAAACCATGGTGAAATTCGTGACATGGCGATAACGGTTAACCATAAACGTAAAAAAGTATATAGGTGACACTCCGTGAATATCTTTAAGATTGAAGATATAACAGTAGAAACATTGTCTAAAACGAATGGCCAGATTGAACTCCACACACTCTGTAATCTCCGAAACAAACGACTGAATTTTTAAGAACTCAATATGAAATTGGCTACTCTTGTTACTCGACGGCCTACAGTGAATTCGTTAGATTATCTAACGAACTTCAAAAAAGCTAGATGTTTCTAGCAGTGTTTTGAGCCTGACGTGATTTTTTATTTTAAATTTGGAGAGTTTATCAGACACTCCTGATTCCATGGAAACTCAATTATAGCATAGTTATTTTGGAAAAATTAACAATCTGATAAACATTTTTTGGTCGGGTCTTGACGGATTACCGGCAGTTGTTGTAAAAAATAAATTTTCGCCAACCGTGGGAAGATTAATTTAAAATTCTCATTAATAAGAAGAATCAAAGATCGATTGCGAATAGGTCCGGTGTTCTTAGTATTCCTGTTTGAGAGTGCCGAAACCCTGTTCTTTCACTGGAGACTGCTGTTTTCTGATTTTTAGAACAGCTTTTAAAGAAGTTGATCTACCACTGCAAGTTTAGTTGAATTCAAATCTATCGCACTGAACACCATGGAAGCGGAGAAGAATGTAGATGTTGTCATAACAGATTTCAGGAAAGCTCCGGACAAGGTTTTCAATGACATCGCCACACCAATATTTATGGTTTAGTTTTATATAAAGAAAATAATCCATCACTGTCAAATATCGATCAGATCATCTACAGTTTGGTACTCAAAGAACCATTTCGAAATGAACGTCAGCAAATGTCAATCCATTCAGTTGGACCTGCACTCAAATATGCTAGTCAGGTAAGGTCCTCCTGCCACAATATCCACATGAATCGTAATGTGGTAGTGCTACAAAGTTAACTTCGTTTCGTTTCCCGAAAGCTATCCTGAATTAATACTCCTAGTTTAAATTCGAGTCTTGGACGCTAGAAGCGTATCATTAATATTATTAGTAAGCACCTCATTGCGTGCATTTAGAACTGCAATTCATAGAACTTTATACGGCCAGAATGAGGCCATCACTAGAATATGGCATGAAGTGGCAAGAGTATACTAAAGAAGCTCGTACATTTTGATTAATTAAATTTAGACTTCAGTACATTTACAATGTAAAAGAAGCTTAAAGGCTCTGCTATTATGTCCTTCCGTACGGTAGAAACATGAATTTTGGTTAAATAATGAAAAAAGATTATGAGTCATTCGTCGTTGGTGATGCGTGGGGTTAGGCGCAGTGTATTAATAAAAAATTCCTGAAACGATCCATGAACGGTTTATAAATTTATATTTTATTTATAAACGTTATATAATTAAACCACCTGACCGAATCTAGACTTCTTAGCTCCTCTAAAAAATATTAGGATTTCTTTCATAGTAATTCTAATATTTTTTAGAAGAAATCGTAGATACTTTACAGAAGCAAATTAACATACTTTTGATAGATGGAAATTTATGAATTCGTTTTGCTCAATAATCGGCTATATTTGGGATAGTACTAAATGGGAGCTAAAGATCGAGGTGATACACGATCACGCACCGACCAGCTGATGGTGCCGAACATAATATTAAAAATTTTGGCTAACGAACTGTGTTGGAATGGAGACAACATTACGGTAGCGTAAAGTGCCGAGCGGCACCAGACCGGGATAAATGTTATGCCAGCAGCTGAAGTGGTGCACGAAATGTGATTCCGGCTGCACTGGGAGGAGTGATTGAAGATTTTAACCAGTAAAAGCCGGTAATTTCCTCTCCTGTAAATGTAAATATATATAAGAAATTTTTGAAATGTTTGGTTACTTTCGAAAGATTACGTAATTCTGGACTGGTAAATGATGAGATGGAATCATTACATATTCTCGTTTTGCTTAAATCGAGGTTTGAACAAGCAACACATAGCTATTCCAAATCGTAACAATGATTAAGCTACATCGTCTTGCCCAACAAGTTCATTAATTTTGGATCAACGTGGCGGTTTAAGTATTGTGGACCATACTCTACGAGTATGTAATTCTTTTCCGCAAATGATTTTGATTTTATTATAAAATTGGAAAATTTGGTACACATTTCGTTGTCACCCGTTGTTTTAAAGAGTAAATCGAAATTGTTACATGATAAAATCCAAGAAAATACCGGGAAACTTAAAGCTAGTTAAAATCTGTGGAGAAAAACTATGAAAGAACCAGATGGTGTCAATGATTTAAATAAAATCTTGCATGATAAAATGAAACACTTGAATTTCTCATACAATGCGGATGAATCTGGTTTAATTAAGGAAATTCTTTCAAATAAAATGCTTGTTCACCCTAAAGAAATGTGCGCACAAGGCCGAGAAGTTTCTAAAGAACGGATTACCCTTTTGGCATGCCAACTGGATCGGTCAGTTACAAATTAAAACCTTTTGAAACCGAAAAAGCTAAACAACCAAGAGCTTTTACATTTTTTATCGGCAATCCGGTTGTATATCGGGCAATCAAACATATAGGGTTTTCCAATAGGAATGATATGATTTTTAAGTGACGTTTCGGCCATTTGTAATATGTCATGATCTGTCATTTTTTGTTTCATTGTATTCAGTAATGTTTACAATTTCATCATGGTGAGGTATATCTCAAGAACAACGTTTACAAATTATTCAGTTTTATTATCAAAATAATCGATCTCCAATTGCAACTTTTCGTGCGGTTTTGCCATTTTATAGTCGTAATAATCGTCCAAGTGTGCTCGCTATTCGTCGAATTGTTGAAAATTTTGAGCGTACATTTTCTTTACATAATGTTGAAGTGCCAATAAGACAAAGATTCACTCGAA
The DNA here is from genome assembly GCA_963691935.1 of Nephrotoma guestfalica. NCBI lineage: Eukaryota > Metazoa > Arthropoda > Insecta > Diptera > Tipulidae > Nephrotoma > Nephrotoma guestfalica. Next base: position 192,622,487 of record OY829915.1, on the reverse strand, counting down.
GTAATGCAAATATTGCTGCCGTTCAGGCAAGTGTTGGTGAAGACCGCAATTTGTCGATTCCAAGACTTTCTCAAGAATTGGGACTGTCTCAAACCACAACCTGGCGGATTTTAAGAAAGGATTTGGGGTTGCATCCGTATAAAATTGTTCTCACTCAAGAACTGAAGCCATTGGACCACCGTCAACGTCGTGAATTTGCTGATTTTGCCTTGGAACAACTTTAAAACTATAACGATTTTTTTAAGAAAATCATCTCCTCCGATGAGGCTCACTTTCAACGGAGTGGTGTGGTAAATAAACAAAACTGTCGATTCTGGTGCGAAGAAAATCCACAAATTATTCATGAAAAACCATTACATTCACCTAAATGGACAGTTTGGTGTGGTTTTTGGTCTGGTGGAATCATCGGTCCGTATTTTTTTCGAAATGAAGCTGGTAACACCGTTACTGTCAATGGAGATCGGTATAGATCGATGATAATGAACTTTTTATGGCCGAAATTGGAAGAAGTTGATCTTGACAACATTTGGTTCCAACAAGACGGGCCTACGTGCCACACAGCAAGTGCAACAATTGAATTATTGCGAAAAAAGTTTGGAGATTCGATTATTTCAAGAAATTGTGATATTGAATGGCCTCCAAGAAGTTGTGATTTAACACCATTAGACTATTTCTTGTGGGGTTATTTGAAGTCATTGGTCTTTAGCAATAAACCAAACTCTCTTCAAGCTTTATAAGTCAATATTGAACGTGATATTCATGACATACGACTTGATTTAGTGGAAAAAGTGCTCGAAAATTGGGTTCATCGAATTCGTTCCTGCTGAAGAAGTCGTGGAGGCCATCTGAATGACGTTTTAATCAGAACTTGGTTGTATCGACTGTACTTCACATTAAATAAATAACATTTCAATTTCCTTAACTTTCCTTTTTTTTAAAGAAATCATATCACTCTTATTGGAAAACCCTTTACATGGATGACCTTAGAGTTGTTCAAAGAATGGTTTGAAAAGGATTGCATTACGGAGGTAAGAAATTCTGTAATTTGATTTGCTTGCTACACTGAACAAACACAATATTTTTTGTTGTTTTAGGTTCGCTCATTTTTGAAACAAAATTGGCTTGAAAAAAGGTGCTCTTATTGATAACGCTCCCTGTCATCCAAACGACAAAGAGTTAAGTAGTTTCAATGGACATAAGTCACATATACTGTACCTTTTGCCAAAATCTTAAATCATTTGCTGAAATCAAGTGAACATGAATTTGAGACTGCATTAAAAAGGATTAACTTACGCGATGCGGTTAGTTTCGTCTTCAATAACTGGGAAAATCTCGAGTCAGCCAAACTACCTAAGTGCTGCTGCTGGTCCGTAATAAAGCAACAAAAGAGAGTACTCTACTACATAAAAATTCACTTAACGTAGTATTTTCTGAACATGAATTTAACGAGTATATAACCTAAAATTCCTTGCCCATATAGATTATCGGGGTTGAACAATCGTGAGGAGGAATCCGAAGAAGAAGTAGAAATTTTGAGAAATATTTTAGTTAAATACTTGTTTAGATTGGAAAGAAGTAAACGAAATTCCTGCAAAGTATGTTTTAGTATTGAGGAAAAGAAATACCGCAATTACTTTCTTTATCTGCATATTCCCCTTTACTTGGGATACTAATCCAAAATCCACGAAATTGTTTAATTCGTGTAGTTATTTGGTTTATTGGATAGTCCAGTTATCGAACTAAGGTGTTTTCTAAATGTTTTAGAAGGTAAAGTAAGATCGAGACTATAATAGTGAGTTTTTGCGATTTTGATAGCATTGCTGGTTTTATTTCTAATTGATTTATATTCCAGATAAAGCCATTCATTTTTTGCACGCTTCCAACGATTGAAAATAAAATTTCGTAATTTCTTTAAGCATAAAATGCGATTATTGAACCAAGGTGGGTCAGAAGATTTTAAACGAAATGATTTGATAGGAGCAAATTTTTCATACAGATGACACAACCATTTTGTTAAAAGGGATGCTTGATTTTTTAAAATTATGTGCTACCTTTTCGTGCAAGCGTCGCATCGGACTGGAGACATAAAATATACACCGCTATCAGTCCTTAACAATTAATGGTCTAGAAGAACAAGACAAAATGAAAACCAAATTTTAAACATTTAAGAATTAATGAAATTTAAATAACAAATTGGAAGAATTTTAAAACAGACAGGAGGTAATAATGATCGGTGGTAATATCTTGTGATGCTATCAAAGACTTAAGTTGCGTAAATTTTGTTTCTACGTTTACGTGATTATCTCAACTACATGTACAAAATACATATCAGTCGTTACCGTTCGATTAGCAATCGCTGACTTCATCAAAAAATCAGCGTGAGTCACGACAGAAAACTCATTTTAGAAATCCCACGGTTTTCTTATTTTGCCGAGTCTAACGGTAAAATTTGTGCATAATGTATTTTGGGAGATAATGTGGGATTTCTGACGTGATTATCAAATCACAAATCCCATAGATCCGTTTAATCATAACAGTATATGTTTTGCTTTAGTTTAATTGTGCAAAACTGTGCATGCCAAAATCAATTTAGGGCTCCTCCAGAATTGGCCAGGATTTTTCGTACAACGGCTATATCTGCCCATTTACATGCGTTATGCACAAAAACTGTTAAAGTAGATCAACTATGTTAGAAAAAGTCATAGTTTTGTAGTTACAATATTTAGACTTGATGTATATATCCTGGTAAGACCAGGATTCACTGGTGACATACTCCATATCAGCCAGAATTGGGACTAAAAAACCCTTAATTCAACCCTATATTTAAAAGTTAAATTTTTGAAATACATTTAATGAATGATTTTGCAAACTGCTTGTACTGAACATATTGATCAAGTTTCATGATTGTGCCTACTCTCCATCAGCGAGAATCGCACATACAAGACTTTGCCTTTAACCCTAATTTCAAAAGGTCAATTCCTAAATATTTTATGTTGTATGCGTGGGATTCTGGCTGATGAGGAGTAGGCACTCATGCAATCATGAAATTTTATCTGAATGTTAATTTCAACTAGTATAAGGGGAAGGGGAGGGGAGGGGGGGGGGTTAATTAAGGGCTTCTATTCCCAATTCTGGTTGATATGGAGTATGCCATACCAGTGAATCCTGGTCTTATCAGGATACATATTTCTAATCTAAACATTGTGACTAGAAAACTTCGACTTTTTCTCACATAGTCGATCTACTTTAACAGTTTTTGTGCTATTGTAGGATCGGGACATCCCATCAACTCTATCAAAACTGTCTCAGTGGCTGTCAAAACATATTTATATATCAGACGTATCGATCCATTAGTCTCAACCAATCAGATCGTTAGTTATATTTGCGATAAACTTCAAAATTGTTCGCCAGGTGACGTAAATTGTAGGCTATTATTACCCAAAGACCGCGTTTTGGACAGCTCACTAACGTTCGTCTCATTTAAATTGGTTTGAAGGAGGCTGATTTTAACATACTTAACAATTCTGACGTTTGGCCTGCTGGTGCTTTAATCCGCCCATTTACAAATTATCCACGCATATCAAAAAACCGGACTGTGGCCACGTTTCAACAGCCGAAGTAACTACTGCGTTAACCAGCCAGTTTAATTTATCAACGACCGTCGCTTCATCTAATACCATCAACGCCTCCACTTTTATCTACTATCCTAAAACCAGGGATTTCCGCTTAGGCATACTTGACAATGATTTCGATGTTATAATAATCAGCGAGACCTGGCTTACGATCAATATGTTATCCGAAGAGTACTTTCCACCAGACTATGTCGTTCATAGAAAGGGCAGATACGATTTTGGCACCAGTTGTAGAGGCGGTGGTGTTTTAATTGCTGTAAAGAATTCAGTCTCCAATGAAGTGATCGCCTGCCATCCCTGCCTTGATGTCAATGCCGTTAGCATCAGACTAGCTTACAATACCTCGATTGTCGCCGTCGCCGTTTATATTCCGTACGGATCCGACCGGGATGTCTACAACACGTTTATCAACTACATCGACTCAGCCGTTATACCTTCAGTTCACGCTTGTGATCAAATTATCATTGTGGGTGACTTTAACTTACCCGGTATATCTTGGAACGATGTCGACGGTGTGTTCTCTTCATCCTCAACCGACGAGAAAGCATTGACTATCATCGATTACTTCGCATCCATATCAACAACGCAGCTTAACCGCTTCAGCAACAGTCGAGAGAAATTCCTGAATCTGCTATTTGCCAACGACGTCTTGCATGCCGATGTTGCTCCATGCTTGGACTTCACTGGACGCGAGAGCAATTATCACACACCAATTACGATAAATATTTTGTATACTAAATGTACAACTAATTACTTTTCTAACGACTTTCACTTTAATTTTAAAATGGCCGACTACGCATCCTTGAATGAATTTCTCAGCACTGCCGATTGGGACTTTTTACAGCGCGGTGCGGATTTGAATGACACTGGAGTGGCATCGAGAGACACGTTCCGCGGGTTATCAATAATAAATCCTGCTTTTGGGAGCCATGGTATAATACCGAGTTGATGCTGCTCGAGAAACGACGCAACAATTTTCATTCCCTTTACAGGCTTTACAGCGTTGAATACTATCCCGATTTCGTTAACGCCCGCAATGAATTTAAGACCCTTAATTATGTTCCTTTTCACTAATTACGTAGTGCAAATCGAGCAAGTTTTGACATCCAATCCCAACAAATTTTAGAACTTCATTAACAGTAAGAAAAAGGTATCTGGTTTTCCGTCGAATATGTCCTACCAGACCTCCACCGCCAGTCAGCCATCCGACATTGTAATTTGTTTGCCAAATTATTTGCATTACAAGATACTTCGGTCAACTGACACGGTATCTCCTACTACTTCCACCTCTATTGTACTCGATCATTTCAAATTTACCGAACAGGAGGTTTTACCTTCTTGTTTAACGAAAGCCTTCGTCGTGGTATTTTTCCAGATCCCTGGAAAATATCATCATCCAATTTTCAAGGCGGGTAATAGAAGTGAGGTAAGTAATTATCATGTGATCGCCATTTTCTCTGTCTTACCCATACTGTTTGAGTCGTCCATGGTTCATAGAGAATTGCACTTCCTTACCAAAAGACTTATTTCTCCTTTTCAGCATGGATTTTATCCCGGTAGGTCTTCCGTGTCTAACTTGTCCTCATTTTGTATTCATTTATTTGACAGTCTAAACTCTATGCAGCAGCTTGACGTTATCTTAACAGACTTCGAAAAGACTTTCGATGTGATTGATCACTCCATTCTTATTAGCATGGAGAGTCTCGACTGTGATTTCATTCCCATCGACTGGTTTTGTTCTTATCTCTCAGATCGCTGGCGATCTGTTAGGATTCTGGATTCTTTCTCCCCATTATTTCGGACGCCAACCAGCGTGCCTCATGGTAGCCATATCGGCCCACTGTTATTTTCATTATTTATTAACGACGTTGTAAAATTTTTTAAGTTTGCCAACTGCACTGTTTGTGCGTGATATCATCAATTCCCGTGTCGATTGTATCGAGTTACTAGCACGTATCAACTTGTATGCTCCCGATCGTCGAATGCGTCAACGCGATCGAGCTTTATTCATCGATCGAGCGGTAACGAACTACGGTCTTTCTGATCCAATTCCGACGGCATCGTGGGTGTTCAACAAGATCGACGGAGCTTTCAATTATCACCTGTCGAGTAATTCATTAAAGAAAGCTTTATATAAGCTTTTGTAGTCGAGCTCATGGGCCGTAATTTATTTTTTGTTTATTAATCGTTTTGTTGTGCCGATTGTAGTCACTGTAGGCATCATTTATAAATAAATAAATAAATAAATAAATAGATCGGCAGATAAAGCCGCCTGGTGGAGCATTAAATGGATTTTGGCATGCACAGTTTTGCACAACTAAACTACAGCAAAACATATGCTCTAATGATTAGACGGATCTATGGGATTTCTGGTGTGATAATCACGTCAGAAATCCCACATTAATGCTGTATAATATAGTGGAAATTTCTCAACGGAAAATAAGAGATTTTGCTACTCGCCGCAAGTGGCAGCACAATCACACAAGAGAATTTTTTTTGTTATATAATTACCAGCGGAATTTTTTTTTTTCATTTTGTGTCTCTTTTTTCACTAAATAAAACATCCCAGCGGAATAAAATATTAAAAGTGATCCTTAAAATGAGAAATTGATTGATCTCCGAAGTAAAGGAACTCGGTCAATGAAATCGTGAAATTTAACAATATTCCGTCTTCCCGCCATTCTAAAAGAATGACGATGAAATTTGGATAAAATTATTGATCAGGGGTCCAAAACTTAAAGCAAATTTCTAGGATCTGTTCATGCTGGACTAAACTAGGCCATTTCATAACCAATACTTGGTTTAAATTTAAATTACAGTTTTTGGCCAATATATCAAAAACTTTCACTAGTAACCAATACTTTCGATTGTTTTTCTAATAGCTCAGATCATACTGAGACTAGGAGGAAAATTTGGGGGAAATTGATGGATTAGAATTTTCACTATAATTTTTTGATTTTCGGCCATATAAGTTGTAGCGCATACCGGTCGGGAGGGTTCCGTTACCCCGCGTAACGGCCATCTTACAAAAAAAATTCTGTATGTGTGTGCCATAAATAATCTTTTTGTTTTATATTCGAACTAGAAGGAAATTACACAAATAAAGAAGCTTAAACAATTCTTAAACACATCACCGCGCGCTTTTATCACCCCATCAGACTATAATCCACTACCACATCATTGCGGTGCTTAACCAAGCGTTACAAAAAAATAATATGTTCTGAAACGCGATTGCATTGGGTGTGGTTTGGTAAAATCAATTTTCACTATATCACTTACATTCGGTATAACTTTTAATACAATGCCATCCAGAATTCTACTCAAATATTAACAGCTAAAATGAAAGTTATGTTACAACAATTATCTACTTAATTTTTGTTTACCAATTAATGTCGCGTTGATGAAAATCTTCGGATGAGCGGAGAATTTCGGGGATCCTCCAGTCAGCTTTTTGACCTTCGACTCGAATCGTCTATACTCCACCTTGGCTTTTCGTTTAGCTTTCTTCAAACGCGTTTTAGCTTCGTTTTTTTCGTACCCTTTAGTTATTTTCTTTACAGAAGCTTATCTCGAAAAATCCCCAAGAAGAAGAGAAGAACAAGAAGAGAGAAAAACAGTCGAAAGTATTGGTTACTAGTGGAAGTTTTTGATATATTGGCCAAAAACTGAAAATAACTTATATGGCCGCAGAGAATCAAAAAATTATAGTGAAAATTCCAATCCATCAATTTTCCCCAAATTTTCCTCCTAGTCTCAGTATGACCTAAGCTATTAGAAAAACAATCGAAAATATTGGTTACTAGTGGAAGATTTTGAGATATTGGCCAAAAACAGAAAATAAACTAATAAAAAAAATTAAATTTTCAAAATTATTGGTTATGAAATGGCCAAGTTTAGTCCAGCATGAACAGATTCTATAATTTTGTCCTAAGTTTTGGACCCCTGATCAATACTTTTATCCAAATTTCATCGTCATTCTTTTAGAATGGCGGAAAGACGGAATATAGTTAAATTTCAAGTTTTCATTTACCGAGTTCCTTTATTGCGGAGATCAATCAATTTGTCATTTTAAGGATCACTTTTAATATTTTATTCCGCTGGGATGTTAAATTTAGTGAAAAAAGAGATACACAATGAATAAAAAATTTCCGCTGGAAATTATATAACAAAATAAATTCTCTTCTGTGATGGTGCTGCTACTTGTGGCGAGTAGCGAAATCTCTTATTTTCCGCTGATAAATTTCCGCTATCTTTACAGCATCCCACATTATCTCCCAAAATACATTATGCACAAATTTTAACGTTAGACGCACAAAATTGCACAATCAAATACCACTCGACAACATAAGCAATCCGGGGAATTTCCGGAATGGGATTTCTGGCGTGACTCACGCAAAAATCATGATCATGCAAATCAAGTAACACACAGTAAAAGTGAAGCGAGAAGTATCACTGACTACTAATTCATTTATTTCTAAGATTTTTACATTTAAGTAAAATAACTTAAGTTAATTTTTTTCATTAATTCAAGGAAACAAATAAATCATTTTAAATAAAAATGTTGGGTGTTTGAAGCTTTAAAGTTAAAATAAATGATTCTGTTAAGTGGAGACTATTAAATATATATAATCTTAGTGCTGAAGGCCTTATCAATGTCCTTACGATGTAGGTGGTTGTTGCTTGTCGTGTACAAAATACGTTAAGCACGAATATGCATTTTAAATTAGGTAGGTAGGTTTTGTGGTGTATTGCGAAAGAACAGGTAATTCGTTTTAATTTTTGTTTTGTTTTTGTAATTAAATTCATTTAAATTGATTTATATTTTTCATACTCGTATCAAAGTGTTTTTCCACACAATTTATTTTTTGCATTATTATCAGAAAATAATAAATTTATATGTAAATTATTATCAACGAATAAAAGAATTGATTGTCTGTTTTTTATTTTTTTATTTAACACCAACATCTTGTTGCGCATTTCTTATAAGTATAAACAAGGTTTACGTTTATAGTCACGCACCACACCTGATCAGTTAATTTTCGCTCTATCTTCTGTCTTGGCAGTTTTCTTTTTTTCTTCGTACGAAACCAACATTTTCTTCATTTTGTTTTTGGTATGCGTTTTAACCGAAGGTATTCCTTACCATTTCATAATAATATTCTTCTGTCTGTCTTGTAAAATTGGTGTTGTTGCATTTTGCACAATAAAAGGCATTTCAAAATGTGCACAAGAAATACGACAAAATGCAGAACTTAAAATGAAAATTGTCAACGTGATTATATTGAATGGTAAAAACCAAATGACTAAAGTGCAGACAGGAAAGTGGGTGGATAGTGGATTTTTTTTCCCCCCGTTATTGTTGTGTTCGTACATATTTCTTTAAAAGCACCCACCAATTTTAAGATATTTTTCAATGAAATCTTACTTGCTCGTATGAATGAAAAGAATGAAAATTTGGTTTTAAATTAAACAAAAATTGAAATTAATTTTGGTTGTTGTTGCTTTACTTTTCGTATGTTGAAAGGATTTTTGTGATCAAGAAAACTATTCACCTACACATCATACGTATATTGTCTCGTCGACGTATTTTATGTATTTCCAGGTGACAAATTTTACGATTTATGCATATGTTGTTTTTGCGAAGGTCGTTTCTGGTTTGTATTATGCGATGAATAATTTTATGTTACATAGCGTGGAGGATGCAAATGCTGTAATTATTTTTTTGAGACTCATTTGATACTCCTCTTTCCTAAATTGTGTGCAGTTTGTACACAGACGATAAACTTGTGTGTGACAATAACAAATCTGTTATACCCCGTGTGAGAGTCAATTTTTCACAGGAATACCGCATTTTAGAGCAAATTAGGTTCGCAAACCACATTTTTTTTTAGAACCGAAGCCATTCCATAAATTTAATGTTACCATAAAAGAACAAGAAATATTTACCTATATGCGTTTTATGCTTCAAACCACTTAAAAATAAATTTCGGCATTTCCTTGTTTTCTAAAGATGAAACGTTTTATAATTAAAAAAGCAAAACAGATAAAAAAAAATCGAAATTAAAATAAAACCAAAAAATGTAATAATTTAAAAATCCAAAATTAAAAAATGTGAAATAAAATTAAAACAAAAAACTTGAAATTTTTAATCAATATCGTGTTCCACCCACCAAATGAAGACAAGACCAAAATTAAGAAACTATACGAAACGTTTTTTTGATCTACTCAAGAATTTTTTTTTCGTATTTTTCAAGAGACTTAAACTTTTAAAGAACAAAAATTCTCAATAAATCAAAAGTTTTACAAAAAATGTTTTTGGTTTGATTGTCTTAAAAAGGTTCAACAACAATCAACAACTAAATTTAATTGGTATGGATGAAATCATTTTTCTGTTTGAGCTGTTTGCATTTGCGCGATATAACCCATTTCGGAATGCATTCGCGCTGTTTTAAAACAAATATTGAATCGAATGTGGTTGTTTGGTCTCAGCGGGTGATTATATTTGGTGGCATTATGTAGTCGATTTATATAAATTTTTGAGACAAGTTGGTATGATGCTGCAACTACTCTATTTATTACTTTTTATACTGTCAGTCGCAAAAATATACATACAGCCTTAATTTTAACAAGTTTCGGACGAGAGGCCCAAGAGATCTATAAAAAAAGTGAATTGCGGAGTTTCTTGTTGTTTAAACTTTCTGTAGTACATTGTTTCCCCGCTAGTGTCATTTAAACATCAACAACAATTTTTGAGAACCAAAAAGACTTTACATAACCATTTTATTTGGTAGAAGATAACACTGCTTAAAAAAATGATTTCATTTGGAAGGCACACTCTTCTAGATTTTGTAACGGCCTGTTTCTTCAACTACAAGAAACACCGCACAATATACATAATTACAAACGGACAATTCTCCGTAGACTGAATTATTTATTAACGGACAATTCTCCGTACAAATAATTATATTCCAAATGAATAAGCAACAACAGTCTTGTTGTCTCATCTGGTGACCCTAGACAAGGCTTCTTACAAGCTACAATTTTATGTTTATTAAAAAAATTAGAAGTGAAAATAAAGTTTGAAATTTTTTTACCAAAAAGTGCCATATACGACTTAGAAGTTTCATGAATTTGAATAAATTTTCAAATTTTATTTCACCGATCCTAGAGATGTTCACGGGGTCTCACCTACATGGTCAGATAGATCAGTCAAACCCCTATGTGGGTAATGAACGGTATCTAATTATGATGATTTTTAACTAGTCCAGAGACATTTTTACGTTTCCGGTTATATCGCCCATCCCAGAAATGTTCACGGGATCTCTTTCATATATTCGAATAAGTCAGACAATTTTCTATCAATATTGTGAAAATGGGACACGAATGATGATTTTCATCATGTTTTCCATAATTTACAACTTCTTCGTTTGCAATTTTACTCTCAATTGGAAATTTTGGTATTTTCTCCAATAGGATTTTTACCCAATTGACATTCCCAAATAAGCTACGAACCCGATTTATTGTGAAAACAATCAAATAACAAAAATCCTATGGATGTTCACAAGGTCACGTTTATACTTTTAGATAGTTCAAAGTTTCGGTTATATCGCCCATCCCAGAAATGTTCACGAGATCTCTTTCATATATTCGAATAGGTCAGACAATTTTCTATCAATATTGTGAAAATGGAACACGAATGATGATCTTCATATGCTGTTTAAGTTAGCGGACATTTCTCAACGGAAAATAAGAGTTTTCGTTACTCGCCTCAAGCGGCAGCTCAATCACAATAGAGAATTTATTTTGTTATATATTTAGAAATTTCTTATTCCTTTTGTATCTCTTTCTTCACTAAATAAAACATCCCAGCGGAATAAAATATTAAAAATGATCCTTAAAATGATAAATTGATTGATCTCCGAAGTAAAGGAACACGGTAAATTAAATCTTGAAATTTAACAATATTCCGTCTTTCACGATGAAATTTGGATAAAAGTATTGATCAGGGGTCCAAACCTTAGGACAAAATTCTAGGATCTGTTCATGTTGGACTGAACTAGGCCATCTCATTACCAATACTTTTGAAAATTTTAATTTTTTTATTAGTTTATTTTCAGTGTTTGGCCAATATCTCAAAAACTTCCACTAGTACCCAATACTTTCGATTGTTTTCTAATAGCTCAGGTCATACTGAGACTACCAGGAAAAATGGTGGATTAGAATTTTCACTAAAACTTTTTAATTTTCTGCGGCCCTATCAGTTATTTCTAGTTTTTGGCCAATATCTCAAAAACTTCCACTAGTAAAAAATCCTTTCGGTTGTTTTTCTAATAGCTTAGGTCATACTGAGACTACCTGGAAAATCTGGGGAAAATTGATGGATTAGAATTTTCACTATAATTTTTCGATTTTCTGCGGCCATATAAGTTATTTTTAGTTTGTGGGCACGTAAAATGTCTCTGGACTAGTTAAAAATCATCATAATTAGATACCGTTCATTACCCACATAGAGGTTTGACTGATCTATCTGACCATGTAGGTGAGACTTCGTGAACATCTCTAGGATCGGTGAAATAAAATTTGAAAATTTATTCAAATTCATGAAACTTCTAAGTCGTATATGGCACAGTAAATATTTTCATAAAATAACCATGTTTATTTCAATGTTAGAATTTTATCTATGCTATCCCAAAATACATTAAAAAAATTATGAACATCTCAAGGAGCGGCAACAGAAAAATTTGAAAATAGATATAAATCAAAAACCACTATTGTTTAAAACACGCTGGACAATTTACAAATCATCATATCTCAACCTTATTCACCACACACGTGAGGTTTTGACTTAGCTATTCAGCCATATAGGTGAGACCCCGTGAACATCTCTAGATTCGGAGATATAAAAGTAGAAACATTGTCTAAAAAAACCTTCTTTAGAATTGAAAAAACTTTAGTGAATTATATCACAATTTTCTCGTGTTTATCTGAAATTGTTAGAAAATTATTTTATCTTTACAGCGACACTATTAGGGATTCAGGGACTTCTCTAGTATAAATGTTAAAGATTATCTAAAAGTGTTTCAATTTCACTACAAAACAAATCCAATTGGAATATTTTTGAATTTAACAGTGTACATTTTTGGTATTATTTCTGGTATGTATTTCACAATCATTTTATTTCATCACTCATTTCAAAATATATTTTTAGTCACCAAAAATACAATTCATAAAATTGGTTTCTTCCTTTGTTTTCGAAAAACAAAAAAATTGTATACGGGAAATGTTAAGGTCTAGGTAGACCTAATCGTGTACAAGGCGTATATAAATCGCTTTTAGTGGTTTTTACATACAAAAGTATGTATTTTTTTTTAAATCAAATCTCAGGAGAAGTGTTGATTGAGGAATTCATGACATTTCATATAGGTCTACAAAGTATTTATATAAAAAAAAAACACATTTAAAATTCGGAAAGGTCTGGCCAGACCTTAAAATGACCATAAGGGTTAACTAAGAAATTCGGCAACAATTTTTGCTTATTGCTACAGAAATAATAATTTTCGACATTGTCTACATTCTCTACATTGTCGACGTCCTTTTTTTAATGGTCTACATACATTTAATTGTCTACACGCAAAAAAAAAACTACTGTACTTTGCTCGCGAAGCGCTAAGTTAACTTAAAATTGTCAATTCAACGTAGTTTGTTGTAAGGTTAACCAATCCATGCTAAGTCATATTAGCATATGCTTAGTCAATTAAACAAATCCGAAAAAGTAAAATTATAATTTTCAAATTACCATTTGTTTTATTCAAATAAAAAAGCATTTGTAAAATTAACTTCGGGACAGGATATTATAACGGAGGCTTAAAATTATGAATTTACTTATCAATATGATAATATGATTATTTAATTTAGTATATATATAAGCTTAAAAATTTCAGTATTTTAGGAAAACCAAAAAAGTAAAAATAACATTTTTTTTTTAAATTAATTTGAATTAACTATTTTGGTTAAGTTACATGAACATACGAATTAAGAATGTTAAAAATATGAAAAGACTATGAAACATAAAAGTAATCGGGTGATATATATATATATATATATATATATATATATATATATATATATATATATATATATATATATATATATATATATATATATATATATATATATATATATATATATATATATATATATATATATATAATTTGAACATTGACTATACTACTGTTGATATTTTAATATAATTAATAATAAGTTAATAATAGCGTTTCATTTTAATTCTATAGCATAATCCTTTAAAATGGAAATATGTTTATGCAAAATAATAAATAGTATGATCTGGTTTTCTTATAATCACAATATTTATTGAGCTACTAATATTGATGAAACAAATCGCAATGCACTGTTAAATACCATTAGAGGCACAACAAAGAAGACCAATTTAGAAATATTTGTTTAACTTCCTGATATACAAATTTTTTCACAACAACTGGCTGCATCTTGAATTGGGAATATGAATCTGAGTATTTTTAAATTTAAGATCTTTTGTTCACGTATAAATATATCTGAAATTTTCTACATTCAATTAAATGTTGGATTTCAAATAAATCATAAACTATTAATCATTAATTATTAAACGTAATTCAAACAGCAACATGATTTTTTAATTTATTTGATAAGCTAATTTCACATCTAAATTTGTCATTTTACTTGTCATGTTTGTTAAAATGCAGTATAGATATGTAAATTAAACTAAATATTTGTGAACTTATCCTGTCAAGTTGTAAATTTAACTTTCCTTACAAATTATTTCAGGCCAATCGCATTTATGGATCGTCGACTAACTCCATATTTCATTGACTTAGAATTATATTTAGTAATAAACAATGCATCAGGATACTTTTACAAATATTATTGTTAAAGTTAACACCCTATATGCCACATTAACATAGCTGGCAAATCTTTATGTGAATTTAGCTTAGCAAATAAGTTAAAATTATTACCTTATGCTATATTAACTTAGCAGAATAGTTACAATAACAAAAATTAAGTAACGGAATGATCGTTAGTTCCGATGTGAAATTTCATCATAGTTCGTTTAGATGTGAAACAGTGTAGTTATAATATGTAACAAGATGCAAAATAATCAAATAAAGTGTTAAAAAGAATAATTTATTGAATTTCTAAGTGTTATTTTTCAAAATTATAATATTGCTTAAGTCAACAAATTACATACGACATGACAATTTTAAATTAAAGGAGAATTATATGATAAAATAAAAGGTAAGGATAGTTTAATTAAAATAAAACAAAAATGGCTGCATATGCATATACTGTAAACCGCGTGATTAGCGCAATGTTTAAAATTTTACGTTTACAAAATGCCTCGCATTTTTGTAAAATATAATATTGTGGAGATAAATTGAGTTTCTATATCGTAATAAAACTTATTATATTTTAATCAGCCATTTATTCCTTTTTTACAATTTCTTAATATTTAAAAACTTTTATATACGAGTAATATATATCTATATATTATATAAAATTTGTAGATATATGCTTATATTTTTATTTCTTTTTATACAATCAAAAATTTCAGATTAATATTGACTTCGAAACTGTTTATCCAAACTGTCGAAAAATGTATTCAATATGGGACCCCTTTTTTACATAATAATCAAAGTATTCTTTGAACGAATATAAAGCAGAAAGACTATAAGACACATACTTCAATCAACCAACGCAGAGACCTAGTTAATTCTGGTAAGGCAATTTATTAATTTAATATTAATATTTCTATTATTTTTAATTTAATATACCTATACCTTTCATATATATCTACGGAACAATAATCGTTCCAAATCTGTTTTTGATCGGTCTGTATTCTGACGCTATCATTAACTTATTAACTTACTCACAAGGTCCTTTAGTCTCTCATTGGCGCACACTTTTTGCTTAAGCAGATCATTCTTAATTGGCAAGTATCGTTTTGTTCGGTGACTCCGATTTATTATCCATTGGTATAGGCCGCCGTAAAAGTTTTTAGAAATAGTAATAAAAATTTAAAAAATTTCATCAAAAATTGCTGTATTGCATTTCAAAATATTCGCCTTTAGGATCTATGCAGTTTTGTATACGCTCAAACCATTTATCGAAACACTTTTGCCAGTCCGAATATGATAGCTGCAAAACATGGTTTTTGAACGCTTCAATCGCTTCTTCAGGCGATAAAAATCGTTGTCCAAGCATCTTATCTTTGATTATTGGGAACAAGAAGAAGTCATTGGGTGCCAAATCGGGGTTGTAAGGAGGATGACCCATCAATTCGGATCGTTTGAATTCTCAAATACTCGCTTGTTTGATATGACGTGTGTGAGCTCGCATTATCGTGATGCAAAATGATTCGCGGTTTTAGGTTGTTTTCTTTCAATTTGTTGAAAACCTCGGGCAAACAAATGGTCGTATACCAAGAAGAATTGACTGTCTTTTAGTTTTCATGAGCTACAGTAGCCTCAACGCATGTGTGCGTCTGTCAACAAATGTGGAATCCAACGTGCCCATAGCTTCCGCACCTTTAAATGTTCATGTAAGTTCGTATGTACGCTGGTGTTACTCCAAAAATGTTACAATTTTTGACTGACTTAGTGATTTGCATCGGAAAGTATTACCATTTTCTAAAACCTTAACGGCAGCCTATGTATGTATATTAAGTCCCACTTTAATTTCCAAAATATTTATCTTACATACGGAATAAATGTTTTATATAAAATTCTAAATGGATTTTTAACATTCACTCGTATTGTATGTTGGTTTTTTAAATACAAATTTTTAATTTATGTAAACAACACTAATCATGTTTTAAAATGTTATTATAGTATTTTTCAGATACTTACAACATGGATATATTAAATTTAATTAGTGCGCTAATTCCACCAGCAGTACGTGAAACATCCAATAAAAAGTTTATTGATGACAGTCAACGATCGTTTTTAACGAAAGTTGAACATTTAACTCAAATGAACGTGAAAATCGACAAACTTCAAACTACTTGCGTCCAGGAGAAAACAAAAATGCAACCGCTGCTGAAGCAATTGGAAGAGAATCGGATGTATTTCCATTTATCGTATCAGTTGATGAGCATAAATATATTTGCGGTTCGTTTTTAGAGACCTTGGATATATATTTTAGATTGAATCAAATATTTAAATTAGAATACCCACAACCGTGTTACAATATTTGATATTTATCCAAATGTATTTTTTACAAAATAATTACTATTTATGATAGGGTTGTACCGTTAGTTGCAACTTTGATTTAGAAAATATTGTTAGAGGCTTATCATTTTAATATACTATATATTTAAATATTATTTTAAATTTCATTTTTAATGAACTGCTACATTTTTTTAAAATAATATTTATACTGTTGAATTTAAAAAAATTTATTGTTAACGAAATTGAGCGTGAATTTTAAATATTAAATTTTTTATTTTTTAATAGTTGAATACATTTTTTAAGGAAAATGTTATACTGTAAATTGATAAAACTATATATTAAGACCTATATTTTAGAATAAAAGAGTCAACAAGAAAATATTCTTCAATGTAGAATAAACATTAAGAATTTAATAATTTGAGAATAAATTATTTAAAATTCGAAAATACATAATGAATTTTCGTTTTAATCCTGACTTACCTGTCCAATGTAATATATTATAAATATTATATAGTGTTTTTAAATTGAATTCACCTATTGTATGTTATGTTGAATCCTTTAATAAATTGGCGGAAATATTTAGCAAAATAAAGAAATATTTCGTGCAAACTAAAATTAGTTTTGTGTTAATGCTTTATTTGATTAGTATGATTTCATTTCCAATAGGATCTTAGATTAAGATTTAATGCGAGGTTTCAATTAAATAGCAAATGTTTCTATATATATATATATATATATATATATATATATATATATATATATATATATATATATATATATATATATATATATATATATATATATATATATATATATATATATATATATATATATATATATATATATATATATATATATATATATATATATATATATATATATATATATATATATATATATATATATATATATATATATATATATATATATATATATATATATATATATATATATATATATATGTATATATAAAAAATTATTAGAATTATTTCTACTTCACAATATGTATAATTCAACATTTCAAAGATTCGTTAATTTAACTATAGCTGTGGTAATTTTACTTCGAAAAATAGTTCATTTTACTATTATGGTGTTTGTTAATTTCACAATACACTTTGTACATTTAAACTAACATAAGTTAATTTCACCTTAAAGATTTGCTAATTTTACAGTTCGTTTAGTATGGCGTAATCTATAAGATAACTTAGCGATTTCCTATTGACGCTTTTAATTAAGTAACACTATCTTTGCATTTATGTGAACTAGAAAAAAAGTTATGATTTTATTTTACTATATGCAACGCTATCTTAACAATATGAAAATTGTATTATTCACAAAATGACCGGTAAGATGAGTTTGCAACATTTTTCTTGATAAATTAGCTTAGCTTTTATGTTAATAACAGCGTATTATTTTTTTGCGTGTACATACATTCTCTACTCAAACCAGTGTACTACCGATCAAAGGATAATTAAATAGTGGAATATAGCCAAGTTCCAAAAGGGCTCAGAATTAAGAAACACATGCATAATTTACCGATCATATACATTCAATACAATTTAACCATGAAGAAGAAACATCTATAATGTACCAGGCAGGTAAGACGGGCGGATAGCAGAAAGCAAATTGTTTTCTGTTTACCTTGAAAAAACGTAATAATTTTCAAATGATCGTACCCAATAATGATATACCGAAAAACACCTTCAAAATGTATAATTCACATAAATTGAAGATAATAGTAACACAATTTTCTTAGTTTACGTTCATTACTATTATTATTACTTTTATTAAAACAAATTATTGTTACATTAATAAAATACAACAAAACTGAATTTTGTACATGAAACAGACAATACCAGATGTGATGATCATTACTTTTATAATATACATGTACACGTATAAGAGATACCAACATAATAAGAAAAGACTTGAAGAAGAAACATAAAATACGGTCGGGGGGGAAAGAAACTTCATAAAAAACAACACTACAGGTGAGAAATTTTAACCCTTGGTATGCTGGCGGAAAATTCAAGACACTGTATATAATCTGTACAACTCTGACATTCGACCGGAATTGGTTAGCACACTTCTGTATCCAAAAGATGCGATTTTCAGGAGGAACGTTCACATAATAAAACGAAAACACTTGTATGTACGTACACGCCGAATCCGCCAGTAAAGTTATTTAATTCAATCAAAAAAAAAATATTTAAGCCTTAACAGCTTTCTTACATCGATACATTCGGACACATTATGGATATAATTCCGCAAGAAACAATAAAAAGTAAAGAAATCGCCAAATTAATTAATTTTCGGATTTAAACTAAAAAATAAAATAAAAAACAGTTTTATTAAATAAATCGAGATGTAGTGATATAAAATACGATCAATAACGATTCTTTTAAAAGCATTCGATGCTGCGTATATGAAAATATTGATGCGATTGCAGTTTATAGATTTTACGAGTTTAGACAAATTTTTGTTACGCCTCCTGTAGTGATTCAGGAAATTTAGTTCGTATGTCAAGTGTGGTCGATGGGTTACTCGAGGAGGCCCCCATAGTAGGCTATGTATTTGCGTCGTGCCGGAAGGTACAACCATGTCTAGACCAAAGATTTACACTGTTAAATTTAAAAATATTCAAATTGGATTTGTTTTGTTTTGAAATTGAAACATTTTCAAATAATCTTTAACATTTATATTAGCGAAGTCCCTGAGTCCCTAATAGTGTCGCTGTAAAGATCAAATAGTTTTCTAACATTTTGGGGTAATCACAAGAAAATCGTGATACAATTTACTAAAGTTTGTTAATTCTAAGAAAGGCTAACCTATATGAGCGAAAGAATAGCTAAATCAAAAGCCCACGTGTGTGGTGAACAAGATTTAATTATGAGGATTTTTAACTTGTTCAGCCAACTTACTTGAACCAGAATTTATTACAAATTAATTACATTGAATAAGTTAGTTTATGAGGCAGGTCAACCCTAACCAGATATATAATAAATTATTTTCAGTTTCACCTTTTATTTAAAGGTGTATTTATTGAAGTAGTATTCCATTTCTGGCGTTGTTGTAGTGACAGTAAATACTCGTGATGCCATCTTTGCCAGAAATGCTGGACCATTCGCTGGATGTGTTGCCACCGTGACAACCGATTTTCTTTAATAAATTGTAAATTGGGATCCGGTAACAGTGTGATTGCGGTTTATATCATCCGATGTTATCTCACATAGCGGGCGAGAATTAAGGATGGCCTCTATTTGGATGAGCAATGTTGTCATTTCTTCAAACGTCAATCTCGACTCTCCTATTACTCGCCTTAAATAATATTTTGTAGATTTTATGGCTGCTTCCCATAAACCTCCAAAATTGGGAGCAGCCGGTGGAATAAAATGCCATTCGATGTTGTTTGTTTTAATGTATTTTGCTATTGCTGCATCTGCTAATACCGTCGCAATAGCTGTAGTTAATTCCTTTTCAGCACCGATAAAATTTGTCCCATTATCACTATATATGTGGCCGCTTATGCCTCTTCGACCATGGAACCGTCGCAGGGCTGCCAGGAATGCATCCGTCGTCATGTCGGAAACTAACTCTAAATGCACAGCTTTGGTTGCCATACATACGAAAAGCGCCAAATACGCCTTTATGCTTTTTGCACCTCGTAGTTTACTGCTCTTGATGAGAAATGGACCTGCACAATCCACCCCAGTTGTAAAGAATGGTCGTTGATAGGTCACTCGTGATTGTGGCAATTGTCCCATAAATTGTTGTTGACTTTGTGCCTTCATGCGGACGCATTTGACACATCTTCCAATTACCACACGAACTTCATCCCTGCATCGCATAATGCAGTATTTCTGCTTCAGGATTGTCATCAAAACCTTTGGACCTGCATGCAACTGGTTAATGTGTTCATCTCTAATGATAAGCGATGTGATGCGATGTTTTGCTGGAACTATAATTGAATGCTTCATATCATAGGGAACATCTGCATTATTTAACCTGCCACCAACTCGTAATAAACCCAACTTGTCTATAAATGGAAAAAAGCTTATTAGTTTCGAGTGTTTACTGATTTGTTTGTTATTGGTAAGGTTGTTGATCTCCGAAGCAAAACTGGAACGTTGTATTTGTCTCATCACAAAATGGAACGCGTCTTGCTTGGCCTCATTATGTTGTCGTGAGTATTTGAGCCAATTCGATGCACTGGTTGATGGTATCCTTCGAAACAACAGCAAAATCCGGGTAATAACCATGATCACCTTGAATCACCATGAACCACTACTCGTTCCAACATGAATCAGCACAACCGTATTCAGCTTTTGTTCTTTTAATACTTCTTCCAATGTTTCCGAAATGGTTATAATTTGTTTCGGCCACTCTACCTCTTGTCTCTTTAGCCAATGTGGACCTTTCCACCATAAATCATGGTTAACCAATTCCTCTGGGAACATACCTCGCGACGCGCAGTCAGCTGGATTATCGTTTGAGCGTACGTGACTCCATTGATTACGATTTGTATGTTGGAGTACATACGAAACTCTGTTGGACACAAATGTCTGCCATTTCCTCGGGCATGATGATATCCAGTTGAGTACAATGGTTGAGTCGGTCCACAACCGATACTTGATTTTTTGACTCTTGAATATTGCTAATATGGACACCATTAATTTTGTCAGTAGTACTGCAGCACAGAGCTCTAAACGTGGAATACTTATTGACTTAATAGGTGCCACCTTTGTCTTTGCAGTCACAATCCTTATAATATAGCCGCTTTCCGTTCTGACTCTGCTATAGATAACTGCAGCTTAGGCCAATTCAGATGCATCGGCAAACCCATGCAGCTCCCATTCCTACCCTTCCGTGTGAAGCCATCTGGATATTCGTATATCTTCCAATCTATACATGTTGCTTCTAATCGCCGCATAGCTCTCGTCAATTATAGGTGGTAAACGTTCATCCCAGTCTACACCTAACAACCATAGTTTCTGAAACAATATTTTTATTTTTATTATAGTTGGCGACAACCATCCAATGGGATCGAAAATTTTGGATGCCTCAGATAACATACACCGTTTTGTTAGCACATGGTCGTTTAGATTAACTTTGAAGAGAAATGAATCGTCTTTAGGTGCATACTTTACGCCAAGCACAGAGATCGCTTGTGAATCATTTTCAAATTCCTTACATGAGATATCTCTGTCGGCTTCCGGAATACTGCTTAACAGCGTTTCGTTGTTGGATGACCACTTTCGCAGATTAAACCCTCCATTCCTCAACATACGGATTAAATCTGATTAAATCTTGAATCACCCTTTGTGCTTCTTCCAACTTGCTCCTTCCAGACATTAGATCATCAACGTAGAAGTCGCGTTTCAGTACATCTGCTGCCTCTGGGTATTCGTCGTGGTAATCTGATGCGAGTTGATTTAATGTCTGTGTTGCCAAAAACGGTGCAGACGCTGTACCATAAGTCACCGTTAATAAATTGAAGGTTCGCAAATCACTTCCCAAGTCCTTTCTCCACACTATCTTTTGGTACTCTCTGTCTTTTTTGCTGATCCAAATTTGTCTAAACATTTTTTCTATGTCCGCTGAGAAAACGAATTTGTGAGTGCGAAATCTTAATAGTATTTCTATCAAACTGGACTGAACGACTGGCCCCACTAATAATTGATCATTCAACGAATTTCCATTGCTCGTCTTCGCTGATCCATCAAATACGACCCGTAACTTCGTAGTGGAACTAGTTTCTTTCACAACTCCGTGATGTGGCAAATAATATTGATTGTTACTTACATCGGTCGAGGTTTCCATGTGGCCAAGTTCAAGATATTCATCTAAGAAATCATTATATCTGCTTTTAAACAATTCGTCACGTCCAAATCTTTTCTCCAAACTGTACATTCGTCTTATAGCCATTAATTTTGAATTACCAAGCTTCGGTAAACCATTTTTAAATGGTAGGCTTACAATATATTTGCCATCTGCCGCTCTTCGAACCGTCTCTCGATAATGCTGCAGACAATGATTCTCCTCTTCGCTATAAGAAACAGCCTCTGAAATCTCCTCGATCTCCCAAAATCCTCGTAAAGCCTGATCGACATCAAGATGTAGATTTACTGGAACCATATTATTGCCATTTTCGTTATGAATTGGCGTTCCTGCAATTACCCATCCAAATCGCGTGTTGTGTGCAATAAGTTTCGTTTTAGGAATATACCTTTTGCCATCACATATAATTTCAAAAAATAGATCACTTCCTAGTAACAAATCTATTTTACCTTTTCTGGAAAAATCTGGATCTGCTAGCCGTACATTGTTCAATCCCTTAAGACTTCTAAAATCATTATTTAAAGGTTGATATGATGATATGGAAGGAACAATTAACACCCTTGCTGTTATTTTATAAGGAGCATCATGAAACCTGGACCTGATGCATATGTTCGCTATACCTTTTGATACCCCAGAAGTGACATCATTGAGACCTTGAATAATTATTCTTCCATTGTTTTTTTTTAATCCGAGTCGCTGGAAGCATTCTTCAGTTACAAACGAGGTTTGTGACCCAGAGTCAAGCAAAGTTCGACACCGTTGCCAATCGCCACTATGACTTTCGACTTCTATTTGAGCAGTTGGAAGAATCGCATTTTCTACTTAAATGGCGTGAGCACATGTTGTTGATGTTTGCGGGCTGCTTGTAGGGACTTCTAAGTGTAGGATCTCGTGATGTTTCCTCTGGCACAATTTACACTTACGTTTTGATCGGCACTGGTACACCAAATGTGTATCACTTAAACAATTATAACATCTGTAATGTTTCCTCATGTATTCTCTGCGTTGCTGCACATCCAAAGCACGGAAATCGACACACTCAACAAATTTGTGATCTTTACCACAGAATGCACAATTTACTGCTGATGCAGTGTGCATAGAAATCGAGTGCTGTTGATTTTGCTTTCCTGCTAAGCGCTTTGATGTTTCTGGTTTAACCCCTTGCAAAGTATCCATTCTCTTATTCAGCACTGCTAAAAGTTTATCAAAGGTTGGATATTCAATTTCCGATGTCTCTAATTTCCACATTTGTTTAGTCTCAGCATCCATCTTTTGAGTTGCGATATAAATGAGCCAAGCATCTCGACCTTCTGCTTCAGGACCAAGAGCTTTTAATCCACGAACCACCTCATCACATGTATCATGTAAACGTGCTATCGTTTGTGATGTCGCTTGCGTTATTGTTGGTTGTTCAAAATAAGTTTGAATGAATGTTTCTACGATATACCTTTTCTTATCATATCTCTTGCATAACTTCTGATATGCTTCGATATAATTTGCGTCGTTGATAGGAAAGTGCCGAACAAGAGCCAGTGCTTCATCTCTTAAGTAACCTTTAAGATATTGGAACTTTTGGGCAGGAGAAAGGTTTGGATTCTCATGCACGGTTGATCCGAAAAGGTCAAAAAATGATTGCCATTCCTTATAGTTTCCATTAAAAGTGGGAATAATAATTCGCGGTAACCGAAAATCGCTCGAAGGTGTTTGCATCGAATTAAGTGTTTGATCTATATTTATAGGTGAGGTAATAATTTCAGTTCTTTTCCGTATTTCACAGTGCAGTTTTGGAACAATCATATAATACTGGTCGTCCACGGCTTCTATATCGG
The DNA here is from genome assembly GCA_963691935.1 of Nephrotoma guestfalica. NCBI lineage: Eukaryota > Metazoa > Arthropoda > Insecta > Diptera > Tipulidae > Nephrotoma > Nephrotoma guestfalica. Next base: position 192,597,968 of record OY829915.1, on the reverse strand, counting down.
TTTGAATGTCATCCGAAATGCCAATCATTTGACACTCCACATCTACAAAATCTTGATATAACTGATTTATTTTCTCTAATCGCACTTTTAACTCATCTATACTTGTTTCATTTCTAATTAGTTTCACGAAATTTTCGATTCGAGTAATCTGACCTTTAATATAGGTTCTTTTTCCTTTTAGCATTTCCATTTTCATCAACCAATGCAAGACTGTACAACTTGGACCACTAATAAAATCAAGACAAACGTAGAAGCAAGAAAAACGATAAACTAGCCAAAACACGAGTATGAGTAATATAATCGAGACAGTTTAATTTTACTATCGTCCACTCAAAATATTTATTTTTATTTCACTTTTCACTTAATATTCCGTCTAACACTCGATACACACTTCTAATCACAATGCAATTTCACGAAATTTATGTGTTATTGGGTATAGTTTACAATTAGTAATATAGTTTTGGTAAATAAAGTTTGTATATAAATAAAATTACTTAATACGGTTAATAGTCTTTATTATTAAAAATATATTTAAATGAAATAAATATTTTATACTCATGTGCTTGTGTTTCCTGATCGATATTTCCCGCTGAAACAGGCTTCATTATATTTGTTTTCCACAACTGGATCTTAACACTATCCGGCTCGAAGGACCATAAAATGTGCGAATGTGTTTCCAAATTTTTAATTAAATAATTAAACCAATTGATTATTTTATCAATACGTTATAAAGTTACCCTTTTATTGATTTTATTTATAAATTCGTGTTGTCCAAAAATTGTTGCTTACAGCTCGCTTGCCAAAGTAAAAGTGGACGAGTTATTATAAATTTATTTTATTCTTAATACTAAAAAATGCCAACAATCAAATAAACCGTATCCGCCATGGTTTTAAATATAATTTATAGTTTATAAAAGAAAATTAAAGTTAATTATATAATCCAAACATAGATGGCAATACGATTTGTAAAGATAGGTAATACCGGTTGACATTGAAATTCAAAATAATAAAATATAAACAAACAAGAAATCAGCTGTCTAATACTAAAGTGTAATGACAGTACTGAAATTGGTAAGTAAATTTTAATTACAAAAATAAATGATTTAATCTAATTTCTAATGCTATATACAAATTCAATTACAGGATTTCATATGAATCTAATTGTTTGGGAATAATGCAAACAAAGATAAGTATTTAAATATAAATTGTTATACAACTAAAATGATTAAACTTTATGTGTTTGTTTCAGCTTCCGATGATAATCCTGAACAGGCGGCATTGGCTCCAAATTGTAAAGGCTCCAAACAGGTAACTTACAGGTCGATTTTATACCGCATTTAATAATTTATTATACCAGACTGCCACCAGATATTGGGTCAAATGTTACTCGTTGAACATTTTGGTGGCCAAGCCAACCTTGCCAAGGTGTGTAATAAATTATTTTTGAGCCAGAATACGCGGAATTGGCTGCGAACGGTAAAGGTTTCAAATTTGTGATTTAAAGGTCGATTTTATATCACTTTTAATAATTTATTACACCAGATCGCCATCACATTAGACCCAATATCTGGTGCCGGCTTGGTGTAATATATTAATGGTGGTAAAATCGAACTTTACATATTTGAAGCCTTTACGGTTTAGAGCTAATTCCGTGTAATCCTAGCACATAAATAATTGGTTACACACCTGGATAAGGTTGATTTGGCCACCACAATTAGTAGAGGTAATAAAATCGAACTTTAAATACCATATTTGAAGCCTCTATAGTTTAGAGCCAATTCCACGTATTCTTTTTTTTTATTGTTTTTTTTAACAATTTTATTGATATTGCTACTACAATCTTAAACATTATTAATTCATTAGTAAGGTTGACATTAGTACTTATGAGATAAGCATAAACTTGTGTGGGTCTGCTGGACCAGTGTCCAGTTCCCTTGGTTTATAATTTTCATACGGTTAGCTCATGTGGTTTGATTCGTTTGAGCCGCCTTACTTCGTTTGTACTGTCCAGTAGTTGTACGGCCTCAAGATTGGTGTGGGTAAGAAGTCTCTTCTCATGTTTTATGGCACATTCGCGGATAACGTCGTCTATCAATTGTATTTCTAAATCATTGTGGATTTCCTTGTTAGTCACAAATCGGTAGGCGATGGTGACCATTCGAAGAAATTTATTTTGGCTTCGTTGTATAATGTCTCTATTGGATTTATGTGTACAACCCCATAGCTGCGCACCATACATCCATATTGGTTTGAAGATAGTCTGGTATACCAGTCTTTTGCAATACAGGTTCATTTTAGAATGATGTCCAATTAACCAGTACATTTGACGTTGTTTCAATCGTATCTGTTCAGCTTTTTGTCTCACGTGATGTTTCCAGTTGAGCCTGGAATCTAAATGTAGACCAAGGTATTTTGCCGATTCAGCCTATAATAAGAGTTTTATTTTTATGTCGGAGCGTAAATGTCATATATGTTGATTTGAGCTCATTCAGTGCGATTTTCCAGTCAATTGTCCATTTAGTAACGTTGTCCATTGCTCGTCGAAGATTTTCCACTGCTCTTGGTTGAGATTCGTCTACTGACATAATTACAGTGTCGTCAGCGAACGTGCCGATGAATGTTTTATTCGTTGTAGGTATGTCCGCAGTATGAAGAAGGTAGAGGAGGGGACCCAATATGCTTCCCTGCGGAACTCCCGCAATCGCTGGATAAAAGTCAGAACATGTTTCTTCATGAATGACTCTGAATTGGCGATCAGAGAGGTATGATTCAAGCAGCTGGCAATAGTTTTGTGGTAGAATTTTGCTCATTTTTAATGTAAATCCCTCATGTCAAACCCTATCGAAGGCCTGGGATACATCCAGAAATACGGCGGGGCAATATTTATTTTCTTCCAACGCTGGACTTGATCTATGGTGGAGTGGTTATTCCTGAATCCAAATTGGAAATCAGGAACGTCTACCATTGGCTTTAGACGTTTTAGTAGCAGTTTCTCGAACAGCTTTGATAAGGTCGGAAGCAGTGAGATTGGTCTGTATGATGTTACTTCTTCATATCTGGTTTACCTGGTTTCTTTAGCATAATTATTCAGGCCATTTTGAAGCATTTGGGTACATACTTCAATCTCACACAGGCATTAAATAAGTATGTGATCAAGATAATTGCTTTAAGCGGAAGTTCCTTGCATAGACCCGGTGTTATTTCATCAATTCCTGGTGCTTTTTTATGATTACGATTTTTGTCGATTTCTTTAGCAATTTCCATTGGCGCGACCCTTTTAAAGTCCTGATTTGGTTGATAAACAGGTGTTACATCAATGTTGGGTTGAATGTCATGGGGTTGGAACACTGCTGCTAGGTGTTGAGCAAAGAGTTCCGCTTTTTCTTTGTCTTGTCGAACCCAACTGTCTTGAGCATTCCTTAAAGGTGGTACTCGAACTACAGGTCGTTTAAATCTTCTGGTTGCTTTCCATAACGAGTAGTCTTTATCCATTTCTGGACCTAGCCCGCTTAAGTAGTTATCGAGGCAATTCTGTTTGAAATTTTTGATTAGTCTATTGACTTTGTTACTTATTCGATTAAAAGTTGTCTTGTCAGCGGGATTTCTGGCGAGGTGCCATATTCTCCTCGCCCTTCTTCTTGCCTTGATTTGTTCCCTGATTTCAGCCGGGTATTTAACTTCAATCTCCGCTTTGTCCTTTGATTCAGGAGTAGCTAGTCTGGCAGCCATTCGAGTGTATTCAATAAAATTGTTTGTTTGTTGTTCCAATTCTTCATTGCTTTTAATACTAACTTTTAATTCAACCAGCTCTTCAAATTTTTCTCTGAAGATGTCCCAATCCGTGAATCTATTAGTAAGGTTTCGCTTTTTCTGTTTCTTTATTACTGTAGCGCTTACTGACAGCAGTACAGGAATGTGGTTAGATGTTAGGTCGTTAATTCCTTCGACTCTAGTGTAACTTAGAGGAATACCTTTTATGATGAAGAAATCCAGTAGATCTGGTATTTTTCCTGCATCCGTTGGCCAATACGTTGGCCCCCCTGGAGACAGATATTCGCATTTGTTTTCATGAATGGCATTGAACATGGTGTTACCTTTCCCAGGAGAAATAAGCCTGGAACCCCAAGCTGTATGTTTTATATTGTAGTCCTTTCCAATAATAAATCTTGGACCGAGCTTATTGAAGACGTTATTAAATTGTAAGTTCGTTGGTGTATGCCGTGGAGGACAGTACGCTGCTGCAATATTTAGATCTGCGCCATTATATTGGATTGAGATAACAGTTGCTTGCAAATAGTTTTCACGAATATCCTCTTGTCGATTGTGTTTGATATTATTTTTGATTAGTACAGCTGAACCACCTCTAGCTCTTTCACTAGGATGGGTTGTCCAGTAGGAATTAAAACCCCTTATTCTGATAAAGCTTTTGTTGGAGAAGTGCGTCTCAGATATCAGTGCAATATCAATGTTGTTTGTATAGAGAAATATTTCCAGTTCGTGGGCTCGTTGGTTGAGCCCATTAGCGTTCCAAGCTACAATGGTAGATGACCAAGTGACTGTTGAATTTGGCTAAGCATTTTAATAATTTCAATGTTAATTGACTCGTTGGCGATTTGCGCATAGGATAATCCAACTGTGGATGGTGTGATTGTTGTTTGTGGTTTAGCAACTTTGGTTTGTAATCGCTGCACTGCGCTTGTTCTATTATTTTGTTGACTTTTAATTTTATTCTGATATACACGGCATCCTTTATAATTTGCAGTATGCCCTTGTTGTTGACAAAGAGCACAAGAAGGCGCGATATCTGGTGTTTTCTTGCATTTTGTCGTGTGGTGATTTTCCGCGCATTTAACGCATTTGGTTTGACGATAGCAAAAGCTCTTGGTATGACCAAGTTGTTGACAATTCGTACATTGTGGAATTCCCCTTGTCTTGTTAGGTGGCTCAATTTTAACTATACAGTACGCAACTTTCTTGATATTGTATACTTCTTTATTGTTGTCTTTTTGTTTTAAGTCGATGTAAAACAATGGAAAGTGTTTCCTGACTTTTACACCATCAATTGTGACCATTTTGTATATGTTGGTAATACCTGCAACTTCATGTCCCATTTTTTCTAAGTCTGCTGTAATTTCATCGTGACTAATAGAAGAAGGTAAGCCTCTGATAACCACTCTATAGGCCTTTTCACTCTTCAGCTGGTAGGTGTGATATTGAATATTTTCTAGTTGGTTGCTAGATAGATTTTTTAATTCTTCCAGTAATTTTTTGACATTTCTGTAATCATTTTCATTTTGAAAGGTAGTTCTAGTGTCACTATTTGAAAGCGCCTTAAAATTAGTTGATTCACTAGTGGTTTTTATTATTTTTTGTCGAAAAAGTTCGAAATTGTTGATATTGCTCACATTAATGGGTGGAGGCACTGGTATTTTTGGGTTTTTCTGTTCAGTGTTACTGTTCACACTTTGTGTATTATTTTTTGGGGGAGTTTTCGTTTTCGTGCGCCTACGTTTCTTAGGATTTCTGTTATTAGCTCTGGAAAGTTCTTCTTCAAGTTCTTCCTCATCTGTGAAATAATCCTCTATACTCAGAGCATTAAATCTATTATTCCACGTATTCTGACACAAAAATATTTTATTGCACATCTGTATAAGTTTGATCTACCTATCACAATGAGTAACATTTGACTCAGTATCTGGTGGTGGTTTGGTGTAATAAATTATTAAAGGTGGTATAAAATCGACCTTTAAATTACCATTTAGAAGGCTTTACAGTTTGGAGCCAACACGAAAATAATTTATGACGCGCCTGGATAAGGTTGACCTGCCCTCCACAATATTCAAGGAGTAACATTTGATTCAATATATAATGGCGGTCAGGTGTAATAAATTATAAAAGGTGGTACAAAAATCAAATTTGAAGCATTTAACGTTTGAAGCCAATTCCATCTAACTTGACTCAAACATAATATTTTGTACACGTTACAATACAGTATTTGGTGGCGGTCTGGTGTACTACATGATCATATTTTGTAGACTCGACCTTTAAATTAAATATTTCAAACATTTACGGTGCGGAGCAAATTCCGTCCAACCTGCCTCAAAAATAATTTATTACACACCTGTAAACGTTTGATCTACCCACCACAATGTTCAACGAGTAACGTTTGACCCAATATCTAGTGGCGATCTGGTGTAATAAATTATTAAAGTTGGTAAAATCGAACTTTAAGTAACATAGTTGAAGCCTTTAGCTGTTGGAGCCAATCCCGTATAACCTGACACAAAAATAATTTATTACACACCTGAATAAGGTTGACCTACTGTCGATATTACTTCTTGCAACATTTTTCCCAGAATCTGGTAGCAGTCTGGTGTAAAAAATTATTAAAGTTGGTTAAATTATCGTTTTTTGAAGTAAATAATCGTTTTGGGATGAAATTTACCCTTAGGCAAATTATAGGGGTGGTCTTGAACAAACTTGTTCAATGTAATTAATTTGTAATAAATTCTGGTCCAAGAAACATTCCGATATCATAGCTACATGAAAAGTTATAATTTTGGCGGTGCAGGTTTAATTGTAAGCTAAACCGACACTCGTTCCTCAAAAACAGTAACTGTAATAAAATTGGGATTTGTTGTAATAAATACAATAAATGTGTAACAAATTATGGTTTCAATGAAACGGGCTAATTTGGTCGGTGCAAGCTTAGAGCACTAATGTTGTGATGAAACTTACTCTGTCGCCTACTTAGTAGTTCCATGAATTTGAATACATTTTTAAAATTTATTTCACCGATCCTAGAGATGTTTACGGGGTCCCACCTACATGGTCAGATAGACCAGTCAAAACTTTATGATTGTGGTGAACGGGACATAATTATGATGACTTTTAACTTGCCCAGAGATATTTTTACATTTACAGTTATATCCCTTATCCCAGAAATGTTCACGGGATCTCTTTTATATATTCGAATAGATCAGAAAATTGTACTATCAATATTGTGGAAACAGGACACGAATAATGATGTTCACCATGTTTTCCAAAATTTAAAACTTCTTCATTTTCAATTTTCTTCTTAATTGGAAATTTTGGTATTTTCGCCAATTGAAATTTTACCCAATTGACATTCCCAAATAGGTAAGCTACGAACCCGATTTATTGTAAAAATAATCAAATTACAGAAATCCTAGACATGTTTACGGAGTCACGTTGATACTTTTGGATAGTTCAAAGATTCCAGAATGATGATGACGCTGTGGATTGAGAAAGTTACTAACTTTAAAGTGATCTGGCACTGATTGTTTGCCGTCTCATTTGAAAAATGTTCATTAAATAAGCCGCAAATCGGAAACAAGTAATTATAGGCCTATTGCGAAGCAATCCCGCATTCCTAAGTTGTTGAGAACATCTCTCAACCTGGTTGAACAAATTAGAAAAAATACATTTTAGTACTTGAAGAGGCTACACATCGCCTGATTTATTTACATGGTAACAAATCCTGTACGTATTGAAATAATAAATGAGTGTAACAACCGATTCATTTATTGCTACATACTTCATTAATTGCTGAGGATTATGCAGCATATCTACATTGACAATGGGACGTGCTTCGTTTCAACAAATAACTAGGATGAATAAAGAGCCAACGACGAAATTAATTTTCATTTCATTCTGCAAATACACACAGTTTAGTGGGGAAGCAGGAATTAACTTATTACTCCAATAGATTTGTCAGCATTAACATCAGATGATTTTTGGATAGGAGATTCTCTCAAGGCTCTGCCAGCAGCAGATACAGCACATAACATTAAAAACATGATGGCACATTGCAGAGAGAAAGGTTCAGAACTTTTGAAAAATGTAGGCCATCACATACCTGCACCAAGTGCAACAACAACGACCTAAATGAAAATGTAGCCAACCAAAAATTGGCTGGTTCCAAACAGGTTGATTTCATATTTTTCGTAATAATTGAATTTTTGGGAAGAAGTAGCCCCCTGTCATTGTTAATATTATTTTTATTTTGAATAATACGATCATTTGCAATGATATTTGTTGTAGCTGAAACAGCCGGTTTCAAAGATTTTTTATGATCGCATAATATTTCAGAATATATGCGAAATCCCATTTTATTCACTCGAAGCCGCTTATTTATGCAGAAATTGAGGATTTTTTTGTGTTGCGGAGCAGGAGTCTCCTTCCAGATTTTTTGAGATATCCTCTACCTAGTTCTCCGACGTCAAGAGGATAGTTATGTTTCCTTTTGGATAGTGTTATTGAATACTTCTAGTTCACCTTTCAGCTTCTTCTTTGTTCTATTTGGTTCCCAGAGATTTGTTCGCTCTTCCACTAACTTTTTAAATAAATTCCAATTGGTTTTATTGTTTGTAAATTTAAATGAGTTTTCTTATTTTATTATCATTGTACTCACAGAGTCATGATCACAGATGAGTATGACTAGACTAGTTTACTTATAAAATCGGACGTAGAAAGCGTATGCTCAAATGTTGAAAAGCAGATTAGAGGCGGACAAAACTACGTTTTTAAAACATAGTAACGAATTTGAAATTTATTTCAAATTAAAATACACGTCGTATCTCGATCAAATTCAAGAAAAAATCAAAGTAAATCCAGTCAATTTTGAAAATACTTTAGGAATAAACGCAAAATTGAAAGATACTCTGCTAATACGACCTACAACAATACCAGCTCCTCAAAGTCCAAAGATATAGATGACAAGTTCGCGAAGTTTTTCCAATCAGTCTACAAACCAAGCGTTACTAGTGGATTGTACGAACAACCCAGCAATACCAACGTATCAATAACTCCTCCTATTATATTTGAGAATAACATTTTATCGGCTTTAACGGGATTTGGAGACTGTTGTGGTCTTGACAATAACCACTTCAATCACTCTTTAAGCACCGGGGTGTTTCCCGAAAAATGGAAAATTTCAAAAATTACACCAATTTTTAAATCGGGCAAACAAGATGACGTTACCTGCTACAGAGGAATCAGTGTTGGGCATTTTACATGTAAAAACTGTTTTCTACATTTTTATGTAAATAACGTAGATTACATAAAAATTTGTGTAATTTACATAAAATATGTAAAAAACGTGAAAATTCTCAAAAATTACTGAAAATTTTGTATAAATGTAATAAATGTTTGTTTATCAGGGTTATACGCATCATAAATATCAATCAAACAGTTCATTTAGCCGGACAATCATAATTATTTTTAACTTTTAGTTATCTACAATCACAAGAAGAAATTAATTTATGTATCTACACTGCCATCTGTGATGATGTGAATTTTTTTTTAAGAAACTGGGCTTCGCTCAGCTATACCGAGCACTATGCACTTCATTCATCGTCGCTATGAACGTGGAAATCCATTCCAATAATTCGGAGCCGACCGTAAAATTACGCACATGAAAAAGGGATGTACAATTTTAAATTGCTTACTCGAAGTGGTTAAAAATTTAAATATTCGGAATTTTGTGTCCTAAACATGCAATTCCTAAAACATGCTCACATATACATTAAACTATTTTTAGAATACGGTATGTCGATGTTGGAACGTATTTTGAGACGAATCCAGGAGCAAAAAAATGAGCTCCCAAAAAAATTTCAACAAACAACTCGATATTCACACAATTTGTGCTGTTATTCAAAAGCTATTCAAAACGTTACAACCGTTACACAAATTCCATTTTTATGCCTAACAATTGAATTTCTGGTATTTAAAGTGAAGGCGACTTTGATCCGAATATATGAACGACCTTTTTTTGGATGGGTAACTTAAAATTTTTATTTTTTCCTCAAGGTGAAGAAATTTTAGCCCAGGCTAGAGAATATCAATTCGTGCATCGGTAATGAACATCAGCTGGCCACATTCGCTGTGTGGGCCTGCGACAAACTCGAAATTGATGAGGATTTTGCTCAAAAAATCATCTTATCGGACGAGGCGCATTTCCATCTCTGTGGGTTCGTAAACAAACAAAATAGTCGCATTTTGGAAAATCCACAAGGATATGTGGAGAAACCAATGCATCCATTGTGTGTTACTGTAAGGTGCGGCTTGTGGCGTGGCGGCATTATTGGGCCGTATTTCTTCGAAGATGAGGCAGGCGTGACCGCTACGGTCAACGGAATCAACTACCGCCACCTGTTAACGTCTATTTTGTGGCCGTATCTTCAAGATATTGGTTTGAACGACCTTTGGTTCTAGCAAGATGGTGCGGCATGCCACACATCGCGTGTTACAATATTGAAGCAACAATTGCCGAAATAGTTCCGCGGCTCCCATTTGAATGAAATCATTTTCCATACATAACCAGGAGGATTGTGTGAGAACTTTCAAACAAAAAAATAAATTTGAAAATATGCTAAGCCGTTTTTGTTTTATTAAATTTTTAAATGTGAACTTTTTATTGGGACACCCTTTGAACGGTTTTTCAATTTGGGCGGGTCGATGTTGGCAGCCTCTGGCGGCCATGTTGTTTTGGTCGCGTCCGTCTAATCTGGTATTTTTTCAGTTACTGATGCCAAATCAGGATGACAAGTTACACGATTGAGCAGCACGTCCAAATGATAGAACTTTATTATCAAAATGAGTGTTCATTAGTACAAAGAAACGTTGCGCGCGTTGAGCCCATTTTACAGCAGACGCGGTGGTCCTTCAAAATCGACTCTCCAACGTTTGGTGACCAAATTCGGGACAACTCGTTCGGTAAACAATCAGCCAACACTCTTACGCCAAAGGAGCGCCAGATCGGCCGAGAATATTGCCGCGGTCCGTGAAAGTGTACAGGAGAACACGAGGCAGTTAATTACTCACTGTCTACAAGAACTCGGCTTTTACAGACTTCAATTTTGCGAGTTTTGCATCGGAGCTTGAGCCTACGCCCGTACAAGATCCAACTGACTCAGGAGATCAAAGTTAATGATCATAGACAATACCGTTTGTTCGCTTACTGGACTTCAGAGCGTTTGGACGAAGACCTTAATTTTGGCCGAAAAATCATCTTAAGGAACGAGGCGCTTTTTTGGATGAATTGCTATATTAACAAGCAAACCAGGTGGCAATGCATCGACAAAAAGTTATTGTTTGGTATGTATTTTGGGCCGGCGGCCTCATTGGCCCGTATTTTTTTAAAAATGACGTTGGTGATCTCGTATTTTTTCCCAAATTGAACGATATGGAGGTAGACGACATGTGTTTCCAGCAGGACGGGGCTACGTGCCACACAGCAGACGCAACGATAAACATTCTGCATGAACGATTTGGCCGCCAAGATCGTGCGATTTGACCCCTAGACTTTTTCTTGTAAGGTTTCCGTGAGGTTTGTGAGGATGTCGCAGGTCTATGTTAATAACCGCAACCGACCGATGCCTTTAAAGCCAACATAACCAATATCATCGCTCAAATCTAGCCGGATCTCTCTAATACCTCACAGCTTGTTCTATTCCATTTCTTTAGCTTCACACGCACGTTCTTCGAAATATCCGTTCGAATTGATTTTCTTTAGCAGTATGAGTTAACTGCGGCGATATTGCGAATGGCAAATTTTCAAATATCTCGACGTGGAAAATTTTCATGATTACTTTGTAAAAGAAAGAAAAAGTTTGTCCATCGGTTTGAATGTCTGGATGCCTGGATGTTTGGATGGCTGGTATTGTTTGCACGTCTGGATGGGTAGAAGTACATTTGATGTCTCAAAAGTGGCTTGTGCGATTTGATTTTTTTTCGACTAACCTTCCATTATCTTCTATTCGAAAAATTAAAATGTATTTGGTAACTTTATCTCAAGGGGATCCGGGTACCTGTCATAGGAAATCACCTCAATGAATAAAAAACGTTTATCAGTAATTTATTTCACACATTGAGTGTTTTAGGGCCTGTGGCCGATTATTCCTTTGGTATAGAATACATTAAGTGATCTGATATTGAAGAGATCTTTTAAAATGTCACAAAATAAGTTATAGCACGTTAGTACTCAGAACTATCGTTGCGGCGCGGGACAGTTACATTTAGCTCGTTCCAATAAAACCATATGATATATAAATCTTTCATAAAGAAAGATGAAAGTTGAAAAATCGTTAGAAAGGAACAATTTTATTTCCAGCACTTTAGAGCACAAATTCACCATTTTGGCGCTGTCGTTTGTGAAAATTTTTTTAATGGAAATTTTTAACTTTCATTTTATGTGAATTTCCCGGGTTGGTGCAATGGTAGTTGAATACTTTTCTTCATATACATACATATCTTACCAAATTTTAAGCAAGTCAACTGCTAATACTGGCTAAACTGAAGTTCTGATTACCTCATTAGGCTTCAGTTTCTAGCACTTTTCTTTAGTTTTGGAAAATTGAAAAGATTTTGGGATCTCTACCTCAAAGGGCTTTGCAACCTGTCATATGAAATCATCCCAAAAAACACCCAATACCTCGATATTCCTTTACATTATTCCAATAGGGTCGTGTTATATATCGTTTGGGCGGTGTAAGATCAGATAAAAATCTTGACGGTATCACTTTAGATCGTAAATCCAAAGTTTTGGTGCCGCTTAGCGTAATTAGTTGTGTTTCTTGGTGCTTGATCTGATCCGGTTTAGTTCATGTATCATGAAGTCATCAGTTGTCGTGTTTGGAACAGTTTCATTCGTCTCATTCCCATAAAATCTTATGGTATATCGTTTGAAAGGTTTTTTGAGATTTAATTGATAAATCCACCGGTTTAGCGCTATTTATAATTAAAAAGGTCTTCAAGAATATTTAGTATTCTAGTGTCGACCATTATGGCGCTGATAAAAGACATTTCAGAGTAATCCTGATATGTTCATGTGGCAGATCGTTTTAAAGGTTTTTGATGAAACATTTTGTTATCGACAACTTATTTCGCAAATATTGGCACTGGTGGCGAACTAAACTCTTCTAACGTGTAATCTTTAAAGTACCATAATTACCATATAAGAAAACATGCGGTATAAAGATGCGATTATAAAGAAAAGGAAATGAACTGTGGTTTTACCTACATAATGCCCAATTATTTCTGCAAATGTCATAACTACAAATAAATCTGCATTGCAAGAACTTAAATGATCGCACCGATATCATGTTTGGTTTTTTTGGGTTTCGTGTTTATTAAGTTCCTCGCACCCGCCATAAACATAATACACATTTTCAATACCGCACATGTAGCCTTTGATCTTGGATCGCAATACATAAATATATAAAAGCGCCGCGGTAAGTAAATTAAATAAACATTAAACTTCTTGAAACTAATAAAATTGTTAATAAAAATTTTCCTTAATCGCAATGAAATCAATCGACAATCTCCCTCGTTAAAAAAATAAATGTCAATTAATTATTGTTTTTAGTTTTGACGGTAGGTAGACTTAAGACACACTAACAGTATCAACGTATCAAAACGTATAAGAAATACATTAAAAAAATTGCATCCAGTCAGCCCAAGTTAATAATAAGCAATAAAATTTAATATGTTATTTCCAATTAATTGCATGTACTGTAGAGAGGTCTTGAGTACGTACTGATAATATTTAACAAAATTACCTTGATAGATAAAAAAACATTTACACATAAAACACGTATACCTGTTAATGGTTCGTTAGTGTAAAGTGTGAAAGATGATGCGCGTCTAAACCACACGAACAAAACTATTTTGGTAATAAAACTAATTTAAAGTCCGTGTTAATCGCTAATTGGATTTTAATGATCCCTTAAGTTCAATCTTGATCCCAGATATAGATAGCAAGTTTGATTGTTAATCTGTATCTGGCTATCTGTATTATGATCTTGAAACAGACATGCTCAATAATTCATCGAATGCGCGCTTAAATTTTATGATCTGTTAATATAAGCATCTGCGTATAGTTATCTTATATACAGGAATACAGAAGATAAAAGTTGGATAATTAAAATGATGGAAGAACCTTTGTCATTATACGATCTTTTGTGGATAAGTAAACGTTTAAATCAATTATTTGATCCTAATTAACTTTTAAGGACTAAAATCGTTTAATTACTGAGTTCAATTCGTCACGGCCAAATATCTGAACTGCGACCCGAGGTATCGCAATTAAAATTACAAGCCTGCTTCCGGATTGGTTACTATGTACGTAGCTCCCGGATTTTTTTTTGTATTGTCACGATTTTGTCTATTGTGCGTATTTTACGTAGATTGGTCATGGTTACGAACATTTTGTGAAATTAGTGCCATCTAGGTTTAAGTAGTAGAATTGCAAGTAGTTTTATAGCAGTTAAGTGGTATTGCAGATTGGTTACAATTGTTTGCGGGAAATCTGGAATATTTAGCGTGGTGTATATATACGGGTAAAGCGAACACAAGAAACAAGTGGTAAGTCTTAAGTAACTGTTAGGAAATTATTCAAAGATTATATATATTTACGATAAATTCGGGAATATTGCGCAACTGATGTAATTACGAGTATTATTGTTGTACTCGTCAAATTATATTACGGAATTCAGAATTCAGTGATATGGACCGGATTTGACAGGGCAATTTGGTAACAATTGGTAAGTGCGATGGGATTGTTAATATCAGAAGATGGGTATAGAAGATTTGGCAGTTGAGGAGTTAAAATTCCAATTGAATCAATATAATTTATCATTGGGTGGTTATTATTGCAACTACGTGAGGCTATGGAGAAGCAAGTGTTTAGACCCGTATAAATACGAGTTCAAAAAGCTAATACACTAAAACAAGATTATGGATGTACAGTGGTGGAAATCGTTTTTAGACGACCTGGGACTTTCGATATGGCGCAACTACTGGCTGTTATAACTCAAAAATTTGATCAACAAGGTAAATATTTGGCCCAATAAATGGATAAACAAAGTAAAGATTTGATGCGAGACATAAAGCTAGAAATTAAAGAAATCAATTTATGTAGTCGTCGCAAACATCAAGACGAAACTGGATCAAATGATAGGCATAATATTTGACATACGATATCCTGAAGTTGGCGATACGAGCAGAAAGTTGAAATGTAGATTATCAACCATTGGGCTTTGTGAAATCGAGTGTTGGCGAGAATACGAATTTTGTCGAGTGGTTTTTGGTTGTGCAATTTTGTGCATCTACGAGTAACAGTAAAATTTGTGCATAATGTATTTTGGGAGATAATGTGGGATTTCTGACGTGATTATCACGTGTTTAATCATTAAAGCATATGTTTTGTTCCAAACTGTGCATATCAAAAATATTTAGTTCTCCTTCAGAATTGGTCAGAATTATCCCTGGAACGGCTTTATCTGCCTATTTACATCCGATATGTACAAGTACAACATCTATTGAAGTAGATGAACTATGTAAGAAAATGTCGTAGTTTTCTCGTAGCAATGTTTATAGCAATGTTTATACACATAACCTGATAAAACCAGGTTTCACAAGTGGCATATCCCATATCAGCCAGAATTGGAAATCGACAACCCTTAATTCAACCCTATATTTACAAGTTAAATTTTTGAAAGACGTTTTATGAATGATTTTTGGAAATTCCGCCTTTTATTAATGAAATCACTTAAACTGCTGACCCTTCCACTGTTTAATAATAAAAGGTGGGATTTCCAAAAATCGTTCATAAAACGTATTTCAAAAATTTAACTTGTAAATATAGGGTTGAATCAAGGGTTGTCGATTTCCAATTCTGGCTTATATGGCAGATACAGCCGTTCCAGGGATAATTCTGACCAATTCTGGAGAAGAACTAAATTATTTTTAACATGCACAGTTTGGCACAACTAAAGCAAAACATATGCTTTAATTATTAAACGGATAATAACGTAGACGAATAAGAAATTTGTGTACAATTTTCAAAAATCAGAAAGGTATCCTTCACATTCTTCACGGATGATCAATATAATTTATGAATAAAGAAGGATGCCGCCGACTGGAAAATATGTGAAACATGTCTCCCAAGCTGAAGGAACGGCCAAAAAGCAGTGGCGAGTAAGAGCTGTGTTGAAGGCGATCAGCATGGCTTATGAAAAATATGCTCAAACGCCCAGAAATTTAGAGAAAAGAGAGCGTTATTAATCGAAACGGGATGGACCCTATGTCGCTAAAATTCAAGAGGTATAGACGAAGGCGGTAAAGATTACGATTGAAAAGTGGATTGTCATTGAGAATGAAGCAGGATTGGAATAGGCCATAGCGCGTGTCTGCGACATCTTCGGTTAAGTAGAAGCATTAAAAGTAGTTTTATAGCAGTTTAATGGTATTGCAGATTGGTTGCGATAGTTTGCGGGCAATCTAGAATGTTTAGTCCTGTATTGAAATATTGGCGCCATGAACACGAGAGAGTCTTATTGGCCTTTGATGAGTAGTCAGTTTGTGTTAAGACGCGGTTCGCTATAGAATCACACCGAAACTGAAGAGCGGGAAAATGATAAGGGTGTAAAAGTGAAATTTGTGGTGTGATTAAAAATAATTTTAAATGGTAAATGGCGAATTAATAAATAGTTGTGGATATTATTGGTTGTGGTGTTTTAGTATTTAATTGATTTTGAGAAAATTGGGGATGGTATTTCAGGAATATTCCGTAGTGGTATAAGTAGTAAGTAAATATTAGGAAATTATTCAAAATTTCTTTCCGATAAACTAAAATTGCTGTTGTAACCATCACAATCCAGAGATATGGACCTGAATTGACAAGGAAAATTCGAAACAGTATGTTATTTCGATTACATTTTTAGTTAAAGCTAATTGTGATACCCGTCGCTTAGCGCAGTAAGATTATCGAGTAGGGAGTGCATTCAAGTAAAGCTTACTTTATGTTGTTATGTCGATCTAGGTTGTTATGCACGATCGTTTTGTTGCTTTATGAATTTGTAATTTTATTTTAATACAATACGGGTAACACAAGTTTAAGAGACACTGAAATAAAAGTGATAGTAAAGTGCGAGCAATCGTTCACCGTTAAATATTGTTACAAATTTCGGGCGTTCAATACGAATTTATAAATTATTTTGCAATCAAACAATCAGTGTTAAAGTTGTAAACTTCAGTTACACCAACACTTATACCTTGTTTAACAAATTCACTATTTATCAGTGTTCAAATCAACGAAAGAACTAAGGACATGAACTACCGAAGTAAACATGCATAACGTTCATCAGCCATCATATATGTTAAGCACACAAAAACAACTTAAGTTGCTACAGTAGGGGTCCACCTCTAGATCCGTAGCCAATCCTCCCAACAGCGAAAAGTAGACCCGGGAATATGTTACCAATTCCGCTGGTAACAAAACTATAAACATAAAATGCTGAAATAGCATATATTTCAATTTGATCTTTACGTTAATCAAGTAATTATACTACTATATAATAAACACAGACGTTATAAAACCACTCAAGATATCGCTTCTCTTCGATAAAAAATATATTGTTTAGAATTAGTCGACTAGCTCCCACCCACGGTAGGCGTACCAATCTCAACTCAATACATGGTCCTTCGAAAAGAAAAAAACAACCAGTGACAATAACAAATTAACTTCAAAGCCAAACACCATCCGGTCAAATTAATATCAAAGCCAAGTAAGTAACTAATCCATCAAAAAACAGACTAAATAAGAACCAGCAAAATTCACAACCATAATCAAGTGCTGTAAAACAACCAGTAACCGAGTATCATCATTTAACAGTCACAAAATAACCGGCCATAATGGATAACTTACTTGATAAACAAGACGTTGTTAGAGGACAAATAGCTCAATTAGAGAGCAATTAAAACAAAGATGGAACCTCTTGTAAGACGAACAAATATTTGAAAATGAAGATGAAATAACTGAAAACTCTATTTTGATCCACCAATTAAAAAGATCATCCATACACCAACTGACAAGCTACAGTGGTGTCAACCTACAAAAAATTTATAGGCATAAGCTAATTGAAATACCCACGTTTTTTGGATATTACATGAAATGGAGCAGCTTTTCGGAAATATTCTAACGTCTGGTGGACCAAACGCTCTCATATACGTATGTAGAACGCGCTCTTACGCAGCAACAGCTAAACTAAAATGCCACTTGGAATCAACCATGGATAATTGTAAAATGGACTCGTGCACCTTATTGGTAGCTTACCTAAATACGTTACTAAATGAACCATCAAGTCACAATTAGGAATTTGCGCGACACAACTAATGAGTGTATACACGCGATCAGAAGCCTAGGAATAAACTTCGAATCCTGGAATTAATTTACAATTTTCACATTATCGAAGAAAGTGAACAATAAGACAACGACGAATATATGAAAGTTTGCTCCAGCACCCAACTGAATTTCAGGCAAACGAAGAATTTCTGAAGTTTCTTGAACAACGCTTCAAGTTCTTAGAAGCGTTGAGAGATTTCCATCAATTGCCAGTTAAACCATACATTAGACCAATGTTCACGGTTAAGGCAGCTCTCAACAACATGTAAAAACCAAAGAGTACTACTACACAAGCTATATATTTAGAAGAAGCCTTTCAGCAGTCCATGAAACGTAACATTGCGACCAAGAGACAAAATTCTCGATCTGTAATGGGATACATCATACTATTTTGCATACAGCAAAGCCGAAAGTACAACAATGCAAATGTTAGCAACAGCAATGGTCAAATTCGCTTATAATAATGAAAGCCGCAAGCTACTATTAAGAGTCCTCATTAACCCAGGATCTTAAGCAACTTTCGAAGGAAGCAGTTCAAAAATTGAAGCTTAAGGGACAGAATATGCCAAAACAGCTGGAGTCAGTGTTCGCAACATTGGAGAGGTAAAAAAAATAATGAGCCGAAAAATCCAACCAATCAGAGCATCGGAATTCGAATTACACTTAGATGCTTTAGTATTTCAACAACTGACGATACTGCTACCAGAAAAACGAATACAATCCGAAGACTGGGAACATCTAATCAACCTACAACATACAGATCCAAATTAAAACACACCGAGCTCCATAGATTGTTGCTTGGAGCGAATTATTATCCAAAGATCGTATTGAGTAATATATTATAAAAGGAAATCAGAAAATCAGAAAATTCAAAAGCTCAAGTATCCACATCACTACATAAAATCTTCGATATCGTATATCGCATTAGAAAAGCAGACGTGGGAAATTGCAGCAGGGAAACTTTCAATAAAAGACGGAATAAATAAAACCCGATTTCTAGAAAAAACCAGAAATAATTTAAGCCTAATTTTAAAACTTTCTAAAGACCGCTAAACTGATGAAATTTGTGCTTATCATAGAAATATAATTTTCATAAATTTTCATTCATAAATCGAGGAAAACCAAACCAGCCCCTAAAAGATACTACATATATTACAACAAAACGGAGATATATCGTTCAATAATATTTGTGTTGAACAACAAATAAAACAATAGAAATAAAATGTTCTAAAATCCAAGACATAAGCAATTCAGATAGTATATTCCTGTCAGGTATGTTCATTGTCATCCCAAAAATATAGTGACTGAATTTGTGCTAATCCAGAATTGGCCAAACCCATTGAACAACAACGACCGTGGAATGAACAATTTACTGATAAAAAGTGTTCTAGAATCCAATGAAGTTGGCACTTCTGATTGCGTATTCTGACAGATATGTTCATTGCCATCCGAAAAATATAGTGGCTGAATTTGTGCTAACCCAGAATTGGCCCAATTCGCTTGAACAACAACGACCGTTGAATGAACAATTTTCTGACAAAAAGTGTTTTATAAACCAATGAAGTCGGCAATTCTGATTGCATATTCCTATCAGGTATGTTGATTGCCATCGGGCCAATTCTGGATTAGCACAAATTCAGCCACTATATTTTTCGGATGGCAATGAACATATCTGATAAGAATATGCAATCAGAATTGCCAACTTCATTGGTTTCCAGAACATTTTTTGTTATAAAAAAGTGCAATCAACGGTTGATGTTGTTCAATGGAATTTGGCCAATTCTGGATTAGCACAAATTCAGCCACTATATGTTTGGGATGGCAATGAACATACTTGACAGGAATACACTACCTGAATTGCTTATGTCTTTGATTTTAGAACATTTTATTTCTATTGTTTTATTTGTTGTTCAACACAAATATTATTGAACGATATATCTCCGTTTTGTTGTAATATATGTAGTATCTTTTAGGGGCTGGTTTGGTTTTCCTCGATTTATGAATGAAAATTTATGAAAATTATATTTCTATGATAAGCACAAATTTCATCAGTTTAGCGGCCTTGAGAAAGTTTTAAAATTAGGCTTAAATTATTTATGTTTTTTTCTAGAAATCGGGTTTTTTTTATTCCGTCTTTCAGGCGAAATTTGAAATTTTCTTTTCCTGTTTTTTCGACTCCTGCACTAGCACTAATTTTTTCCCGTGAGCACTAATTAGCACAAATTGAGCTTAATCGGTATGCAAAATTTCATTCTGAAATTCGAAAGTTTCCCTGATGCAGTTACCCACGTGAAAATCAGCTACAGAGATTTTGAGATAAAACAGAAGTTCACGTAGAAAGGGAACTAACCAGTGACGAACAAAGATCCGAAGAGCACTTTTAAAAGAAATACAAAAAATTAGAAAATGGTGTACGGCAGGTCGCATTACCATTTAAGAATCAAGAAAAAAAGCTCAGCGCGGCATCTTCAAGCGGAAAAACTACTAAATAAAAACCTCCAGATGAGGAATGAATAATGATACTGAAGTGTGAATAATGATACTGAAATTGGAGTAATTGTAAATGTTGTGCCGTTGAATCTAGAAATATCTACAGATTCCAACTGCCATTTTTGAGAAGGTAAAGCATAGACCTATTCCATGGATTTAAGTAAAGTATATTTTTGAGATTCGTTCTATTAAAAATTATATTTAGAAATTGAGCTTTGTTGACGTTTTTCAAATAATATTCCAGCCAATTCGGGAGATGTCCACGAGGTTTCACTAACATTTTCAAATAGATCACCCAATCTACTGAGTCTATAGTGAATGGGATAAAATTATAATGGGTTTTACTATGTTCTAAAGATGTTAAAAACTTCACAATATTTACAAATATTTCAAGTTTAATAAAGAGAGAGCTAAATATATTTACAGGTCCTGGACGAAGAATTTCCGTTTTTTATACCGCCGATCGTAGAGATGAATCAAATTGGTGATATTGCTAAAATCTTGTAGAAGGAAATAATAATACTTTTGTCAACATCACAGAACTTGAAAAATCTACGACTGCCCCATGGCATAAATATGTTAACTTCTGGAAAAAATTAACAATTGTCTAGTTAGCGTGGTTTCATTTACCGTTAAGCGTAGACATCTCTACGATACCTTGCCATTGACCTTCGAACCTCCACTACACTTTTTACTATATATAGCAAAATTTTAGGGTTGAATGAGGGTTTACACTTTGTGGGCTGTTGTAAAGTTTTTTGTCATTTTTAGTTCGTTGGAAACTTCACTATAGTGGGTCGATCAATAAGTATTCGTGTTAGGAATGAAGACACAAATTTTATAAATTTTTATTCTTTTCATTTTCAACGTCATCTCCTTTTAGGTAGGTCGATACACTTTTCCCAAAGTTTCTGCCATTTCTTTAACCCCTCCAAAAAATACGATTTCTCAAACTCTTCAAAATACGCTTCTGTCTCGGCGATAACATCCTAGTTTGAGGACATAGACAGCATTCAACTTAGCTTCCATCCAAACATAAAAAGCGAATTATGGATCGGTATTGCTCTTTTACCATTCGATTGAGAAACACGCAACACGAGTGCCAGTGCAACTGGCTGCCAAATAAAACTAACCTGTGAACTAGGCTGAAATTTGGTATGGTGTCGTTTGACAGATATCAGTACACGATGATAATGTCAACTTCCCTAACCAACGCCACCTTATTGATCGACCCTCGTATTGGGTCAAGTACAAACATAAAACTTTTGAATATTCCACTCAGTGTTCCTCTAGATTTTCCGGAAAATAAATGTTTTTTAATTGGATTTGGTCTAGTTTAAAGTAAAACACCTATTCCAGCCGTAGAATAAATTAGAATTATTTTCTCAATGTTTGTGCGAAAAATAAATGAAATTGTTATTGATTCGCATTTAATTTAATTTAAAATGTAACCTAGTTGATATAGATCAACTTGTTCAAAATTTAACTGATAATAAAGGGTTTTCCAATAAGAGGTTTCATTTTGATATTTAAAAAAACGAGTATTTTTTAAGAGAAATCAATGAATGTTTATTTCTTTGTAAAGAGGAAGGTATGCCATTAACATTTAAAAACGATATCACGGCTACGCGTGCAGCATCATATCCTTTTCATGAAATTTTCCATGACCAATTTGCACATTTGTGGCTGTATGTCCTCGATAACTTCATGATTTTCATCTTTAAGGTCTTGAATCGAGTGGCCCCAAAGAAAAATGTCTAAAAGTGTTAAATCACAAGATTTCGGTGGCCAATTGTCATCACCTCTTCGAGAAATAACACGGTCAGGAAACCTTTCTTGCAAAATTGCGATTGTTTCGTTGCTTGTGTGGCACGTAGCACCGTCTTGCTGAAAATAAACGTCGTCGACACCAACACCTTCCAATTCTGGCCATAAAAAATCATTAATCATAGCTCGGTAGCGCAATCCATTCAGTCTGCTTATTAACGTAGCCTCCGAGGTGAAAATGGTTCTCATCACTGAAGATGATTTTTCGATGAAAATTCGGATTATTTTGATGCATTTGAAGTATCCAATCAGCGAAGATACGACGTTTATGGTGATCGACTGGCTTGAGTTCTTGTGTTACCTGAACTTTAAAAGCCTTAAGACCTAAGTCGTTATGCAAAATACGGTGTAATGTCTAATTCCACAGATCGAATACTACGAGCTACACCAGCAATATTCTCAATTGTTTTCGATTCTTCACATCATTAACTTGTCCCAACAGCTCACATTTTTCCACCAGTTTCACTATTGCCGGCCGAGAAGGTGCTTCACGACGACCCAAAAGTGCTTTAGTTTTGCGAACTATGACTGCAAAATTTTCGCATTTTTGTAGTGAATTTTAAAATTTTCAATGCGTTGTTGAAGCGTGTATCGTAGCATTTTTACTAATGGCGTAGTTTTTACTTGTCAAATGTCAAAAGATGACAGCTTATTGGACAATTTAATAATAATTTACACTGTTAAATTACGTTTGCAAAAAAGATATTTTGTTCTAATGCAGATTAGGACAAACTCGCTACAAATTTTGTATTTCGTTTGAATGGAGCGTACCGGATCATTGTTTGTTATAACGTATAAATCTTAATATTAAAAATCGACTTCTTAAAGATTCGTAGTTCCAGGATCTATATAGAGAAAGATAATTATGTTGAGGTTAAATATAAATTTTAGATTGGTTTCTAATCCATTAAGCATTTTACAGTTGAATTATCCAAGATTTTGCAACTTGTTCCTTTAAAAAAAAAAAGTTCATATTTTATACGGATGGGGTTAAACACCATCATTAAAGATGCGATATTCCAGCACTATATAACATGTAAAGATGTGTGCTGCTTTTATCACAAAAAAATGCTCAATAACACCGTATAATCTTGAAGAAGTCGTTTCGTTATCTATCTTTCATTTCACCAAACAAAAAACGAATACAAATGAATTAAATTTATGGGCTTTTTAAAATCAACTTCTTCTGTGTTGAAAGCAGGCAGATACGACCAAGAGCACAATAGAATTTATTTACATTTTATAGCAAACGAAGAATATTATACAGAAAGCGATTTATTTGTTGATTCTAAAGTTCTTGTCGTTAAGTTTTCTTTATTATTATTGTTATTGTTCCAAGCAGCCATCCTCCCATATGTTTACGGTATCTCCGCGGACAATAATTAAAAAGTAGTTTGATGTGTTCTACTAGACTTGAATATTTTGTAATTTGATACCGAACAGCTCATAAATTTCTGTATAAACGAAAACCAAAACTTTGGTTTTGTTTTCTTTTTCTATTTAAGAAGACTGATAAGAATATTTATGATTAAAAATGAATTTGGGATAGACACAAAAACCAAATTTATGATTATCGTTTATCGAAATTTATAGAAATTTTTATACCCAGCTTACGTCAAGATTTAAATTAGATTAAAATTGTTTCGTGTGCCTGTTCCGTATAGTTTAATGATATTACTGTTTTATCACACACTGTACAAAACTACCGCTAGAGTGTGAGATCCATTAACAAAATTAATAAATTCATTGTATGGCCGCCCTATATGATAAGACTTATACGCGATGTGAAGTAATTAATTTATGATTTTGGAGGCTGTATGCGGGAAATCGAATTTATATTCATCGTAATCGTGTGCTGCATACTTCAGTTTACCAACCAACCTACATTCACGTCATAATTTTACATACACACAATCACGCACACAACGACATAAGAGTCAACCGCATTTAATCATTTTGATATGTCAGTCGCGCAATAAATTCAAAACATATCACATCACAAATCTGTGTTCAACCCGTGCGCCACAAAAACAATTCTCGAATTTCTTAATCTTAAAGATAAAATGATAACGCGCATAAAAAAAAATATTAAATTGACAAACATCTCAAACGTGATGGAAATATTTAAATGGAAAATCATCGTCATGGTTTTTCTTCGCTTATGCAGTATAATTTATAGATAGTGGAACAATCATCATACCACCAAGATTGATTTTATTACGAGCGTTACGATATCTTTCGTAGCACACGCACAATCTCATCTCATCTCGCGAAACAATCGATTTACGATATAATTTTTCATAATGGTACATAGCTAGAGATAAATTAAAATATTTTCAAATAAGGGAATACATATTTCTATGCAACACAACATAATGTTGCCAATAATTCATTGCCTTAATATGGAAGCACAATGGTAATTGTTTTATTATTGAGTGATATGAGGTTCGCTGCGACTACCGATGACAAATTGATCTGTTCAAACGTGGTAAAATAAATTATAATCGGTCGCAATTTAAATTAGTTGTTGGTTACCCTGTACACATCCGACTAGAAACGTCTAAGCGGGGCCGGGCTGGTTCAGGCAGGTTCAAGCAGTGACGACACGCTCTCGAGAAATACCGCCATTAATCGAATCGGTAGCTCGGCTTAGAGGTGGAGAATGGATCAGTTATGCATGCATTGAGCAAGAAGAACTAGAACCAGACCCATATGACCTTACGTACAGGGCGAGATGGACCAAGAGATCAACCAAATGCTTATTTTAGGAGTCAAACAAAAGGCATGGCAAACAGAGTGGGCTCTGGTTAGCTTTAATATCTGTCGGGCTGGCGGGCCAAGTTACTTGGAATGTCACAGATGAGAATTTGGGTAGTGATCATTATTTGATCAGGACATGCTTAGGTGGTATAAATGTTGACATAGACCATAAGGTCGTTATGAATGAGTCTCTCATAATGAAAGAAGTAAATGAGGTTAACCAAATTTAGGATGAAATAGAGAGAGTGAATGAAATATGCACTATAAATGTCAGAGGGAATGAATACAAGGTGAATGGTTGGTGGAACAATGAAATCCAGTATTGGTATGAAAGGAAACGGATAGCATTGAAAGAGTTCAATAGGTGTATATGTCATGAATGCAGAATAAATTATGGAAAGATGAATGCAAGATTGAAAAAGGCTATCCGTAGAGCGAAAAGGAAAAGTTGGCGGGACTATGTGTCCAAAATGACACATAGAACCACAACTAAGGCTGTATGGGATAAATTTAATAGAGTGAGAGGATATAGAGCGCAAGGCAGAAATGCAGTGTTAGATGACAGAGAGAATGGAGGGGTCTTTTTACAAATGATTACGGACGTATGTAGCAATTTGAGCGATAGATATGAAATTTTGTTACCTGATAATGAAAATGAATTTATGAACGATATGTGTAAGGATTTTGAATGGGAAGAGTTCCGAGGGGTTTTAGAAATATCTAAATCTACTACCCCCGGAACTAACAGAGTGAGTTATAAAATGATTGGTAGATTAGAATTCGAAGCCAAGGCGGCCTTGCTTCGAATTCTCAATCAAGTGTGGATGAGTGTTCAGATACCGGAAAAATGGAAGCAAAGAGATCTGGTTGACGTGTGAAAAGGGATCGATGTGTGAAAGGTTTATGAAAAGAAGTTAAAATTAAATTATTATGTTAGAAAATGAAAAAGAAAAAAATTAAAATTGTAAATTTTGAAACGGCCCATATGGCACCAATTTTTTGGAGCTAGTGCCAAGATAAAAAAAATACGCTTAAGATTTAAACGAGTGGTTCGCTGGGACCTAAGGTATTGTAATTGATATCGATTGGACATAACATGTACTAATTACAAATGAAATCCGAATGCTATCCGTATGTTAGGATTGGTACTAAGGGGTCATTTGCATAAATGGCGGAATCATTTATAAGAACACAATTTACTTAAATTAACGGTTTCCAAGAACCTAATCTATATGGATGACCGCTATCTTCGTATGTTGTCTTCAGGCCCATATGTGTATGGCCAATATGCTTGAATTATTGATTTAAATTAATGGTTTGCAGGAACCACGAGTACCATGGCCATCTTCCGGCTTCAATACGGTATAATGCCTGCAATCCATAGAAAAATTCACATGATAAATCTTGTATTACTTACTCGGCACTTCAAGAAACCTGATTCTTCTGAAAAATTAAGATGTTGTAATGCTCCTCACAATATATGTCGGTTGCTTACTATTATCTCATTTTCTTACATTCCTTGAAAACAAAAGCAATCAATGGTTAATTTGGTGTTCTTTTCTAATCTCTTCCAATCATCTTCCGTTGATAATTGAGGGAAATTGAGCTTCCACTAAAAGTTTTTCAATTGTGATCATTAAAACTTTCACCTGTTTCATTTGGTTTTCACCAGATACAACATCACCCACGTATTCGACGTTTCTGATACATTTGGCTATTTCACAAAAACGAACACTGCTGTGTCCTGCAACCTTCAATATTCTTGTTACCAAAAGTGATGCTGGACCCATTTCGAAGACGATTTCTTCATATGATATATTCAATCTACTGGTGACACAAAGATCTGCCTAAACATGTTTTCGATGTCTCCAGTAAGCGCTACATGATCTTGTGGAACTTCACACGTATTTGATATAAGCTACTTTGTACGACAGAACCAAAAATAATTATATCGTTGGTGTCAAACGTCACTTTCAACTTCGTTATTGTAAGGACCTCTTATTTCTGGAAAATTCGATGTTCGCTTCGGTCGATGGCACCCGTGTTCCATTTTGAAATTTTATCAGTTCGAGCAATATTGAATAAATTGGTGAGGGGATTGTATATTCCCTGTAATGAATTTGAATGTCTCCCGAATCCGGAGAAACTCATTTAGAGGGTCCTATAGTGAAACCCGGATCATTTATAAATTTTTTTAAACTCGAAAGATTTAAAAAAAATTGGTAAGAAATCTTAAGTTCATCAGTTTACAGATCATCATTCCATTAATCCATAACAAGTTATGCATGTGGCTCTGAAAAATCTGCAATTTGAATTTTGAGCTATTGTTCGACCATTTATAATGGAACTTGGTTTGTATGATGTAAATGCGATTCTAATATGACTTGCGATTCTAATTAATTTGGCTTTTTTGAATGGAACTGAACCATTTCTTAATAGGAACGAGCTCGGATTGAATATTGAAACCGGAAATCTAACATAGTTGCGGATGCAGTGCTGAAAATTGTTAATTTAAATAGAGCTAAGTTTCTGTTGTGACTCTAGGCTTGTGAATGAAACTGAGCTACCGAATATGATGAGACGCGACAAAAGGTAAGGCGTTTGGTTTAGAGACAAATTTTTTTTATGAAAAGTCAAATAATAATGAAATTCTTTGGATTTCATCTGGGAATCTCACTAATCCTCCTTTTTATTGAAATATCAAAAACATAAACATTTTCTTGGTTTTAACGCGTTTTAACATACCTATAAATGAAAACCGCGGCGACTCTGCGGTGCAATAATTTTTAAATGTTGGGTCTAAAATCTCGATAATAGATCTGAAAGTAGATAATTTTTGATTATTCTTCGAAAATGTGTTTTCCAGTGATTCAATGTATGATACTTGCATAATGGTTATCAAACCACGTTGAGGCCTTAGCCTTTAAGCCGTCTCTCAATTAGTTCAATCCCAATTCGCTAAAAAGAAGGAACGACCTTTACTTACATGCAATAAATTTTCCTACCTCATTTTTTGTTTTAATTTTCTAAATTTTTCAGAATCTGACATTAAAATTTAAGAATGTTGGATTGGCTGGCGAAAGCATGTCCTGTGCTAAATTTAATGGGTCTCTGATAGATTGTTCTTTTTGGGTTGGATGTTAAAAGATTTGTGCTTGCGCAGCAAGGTTAATTGTTGAACCGAATTTGTTTTAACTCTACACTAAGTTAGGAATAATCTGTTTTTGGTGACCCCTGTGTGGCTGGCTCTTTCGCACCAACTAGCGCTTTACAATATTCAAGCGCCATTTATGTTCTGTAAAATGGAATCTTAGACATGAGTTCGACCAAACTAATTATATTTGCTTCGAAACTTTCTTCTATAATTATAAAAATTTGGTGGGGTTCGTAAACGTGCAGCGGAGTGTGTGGAAGTGGATTTAGTACTCTTTTCTCAAAAATTTAGTACTTATTGTTTCTACCAATATCATTTCTGTTGATAAGTCTAAACCCCAGTTCATGTTTATTTCTTAGTTGTTGCAATTTAGAGGTTCCACCAATTTTCATTAGAAACTACTGTGAGATCGCATTTATAAACTTTCTCAGTCGATCTCGATGTTTGGCAATGGGACGTATTGCACGGTTCCATTTTACAAATAAAAACCGTTGACAGACTAGTTGGAAGAGAAATGACAGATTTATTTGATCCAAACATACAACAAGTATATCAGAGGAATCTGAGGGAGTTGAATTTGCTCAAATCCAATCAATCACAATTTTTAGAAAGCGCTTTGCTTAGTAATGTCATAGGTGATAGTTGAAGTAAAGGGAATATTACTTCACAATTAACCACTAAACCCGCCTTATATCTAGAAATCCCCTTTTTTGTTCAGTCATCAGGCTTTGTTTTAGTGAGGCAAAAATATTGGTTTAGATATATCCGGCTACTTAAGCTTTATAATAAGAAGAATTAATTAAAATTTGCAGAAACCGCTTCTTCCCCATCCGAAAATATTATTTATACGGGTAGCAGTAGCAGTGGCAGTGACCCGTCCGGCCAGTCATAGGTAACGAAATTAAAATAAAATTAAACTTTGTTATTTTTGAGGTTAAAATCACTGCTGGGGGTGGTAATTATAGAGTACTTATAGGGTACTCTGGTTTTGTATAGGAAAGGCACAGCACATCAACTTCCGATAAATACTAAACCTACGTCAAAAATTCCGTACAACCTACAATAACACGTTAAACACTTCAATCCTAAATATGGTTAGCGTGGAATCTACCCAAAACTACCCCCTTTTTAAGTCACAAATTTTGATATACATAACGTGAGTTCCTACAAAAAATGCAACAATTCTGGTGTCATAATATTCTGTCAAAAAAATTAATTTTTAGTAACAGCAGTGAACTCGACAAAAAATTATTAATACCAGCTGACACCAACGGAGTTTAGAGCGCACCAACAATAAAACGCAGAAAGGTAAAAATTAAGAAAACATTTATTAAGAATTTGTCGTCTAATTATTATCAAGATTTTTGGAAATTGTCCAAAGAATTTATTTTTCATGCACTTGATCTTCCTCAACAAGTAAAATATTGAAATTTATGATTTTCTTGGGGTTTTTATGGATTCCGAATTATTATACGAGACAGTACATGCACAACAAAAATAACATAAGAAGAATTGATTTATCTGGCTAATAATTGTGTAGGCGATTGTTGTGTTGGGCGGCGTAGCTTGATAATTACAGATTAGCGATTATTGGCACGATATAGCGGAATTAAGAAATTAACACATTGTAAACTGAATGAATTTCATGTTTGAGTAATTGGCATATAATCATCTTCATATTTAATTTATTGTATATACATAATAATATTCACATGTATCGTAATATGATTGAAAGCGGCGATATGAAAATCGTTTGTGAGTTTTATGAAATATGGACACGCATAGTTTGGTTCAAGGCATTTTTATATTCCATATTCCGAGTGTGTCTATATATCTATTTGTGGATTTCATTGAGTGTATTTCGGTAAGCTGACACTTGTTTCTTTGTCTAAATTTCGCTTATTTACGATCACGAGATTATGTAAAGCTAAAATAATTCCATCACGCAATGATATCTCCGCATAATTTTCCCATCTTATTTTATCTGTAAAATGATTAACACAATTATAGGCAGACGTGATAGAATGACATATATTTGTTGGTTATAACTTGAATTTTCAAATTTCTCACTTATAGATTTGACACCATGATGTTAATCATGGAGTAAAAATTTTAACTTTAAAACGGCGCATGAACTATTTGCATGCTGTATAAGATAGTGGAAAATAAGAGATTACGCTACTCGCCGCAAGTGGCAGCACCGCAACAAAAAAGAAAGTATGTTGTTATATAATTACCGGCGGAAATTTTTTTATTCATTTTGTATCTCTTTTTTCACTAAATAAAACATCCCAGCGGAATAAAATATTAAAAGTGATCCTTAAAATGACAAATTGATTGATCTCCGAAGTAAAGGATTTCGGTAAATGAAACCTTGAAATTTAACAATATTCCGCCTTTCCGCCATTCTAAAAGAATGACGATTAAATTTGGATAGTAGTATTGATCAGGGATTTTAAAGTAAGATTTGTACAAAATTGTAGGGTAAATTCATGTTGAACTAAACTTGGCCATTTCATAACCAATCCTTTTGAAAATTTGGCCAATATCTCAAAAACTTCCATTAGTAACCAATACTTTCGGTTGTTTTTCGGAAGTTGTTTGTTTATTGGAAGTTTTTGAGATATCCGCCAAATTTGCAAAAGGATTGGTTATGAAATGGCCAAGTTTAGTCCAGCATGAATTTATCCTAGAATTTTGTCCAAATCTTACTTTAAAATAACTGATCAATACTACCATCAGAATTTCATCGTCATTCTTTAAGAATGGCGGAGAGACGGAATATTATTAAATTTCAGGTTTTCATTTACCGAGTTTCTTTACTTCGGAGATCAATCAATTTGTCATTTTAAGGACCACTTTTAATATTTTATTCCGCTGGGGTGTTTTATTTAATGAAAAAAGAGATACAAAATTAATAAAAAATTTCCGCTGGTAATCATAGAACAAAATAAATTCTCTTCTGTGATGGTGCTGCCACTTGCGGCGAGTAGCGAAACCTCTCATTTTCCGCTGTCAAATTTATATTAGTTCTTTGAACGTTCTTTGAAAATTTATTTTGCAAACGAAGGAA
This sequence comes from Nephrotoma guestfalica, assembly GCA_963691935.1. Taxonomy (NCBI): domain Eukaryota; kingdom Metazoa; phylum Arthropoda; class Insecta; order Diptera; family Tipulidae; genus Nephrotoma; species Nephrotoma guestfalica. Next base: position 192,566,459 of record OY829915.1, on the reverse strand, counting down.
ATTAAATATTTCTGGAATGTTCCGTGAATTATTTCTAAAAGGATTCATTTGCTTCCTCGAAAAATTTTAAACCGGAAATTGTTCTCTAAAGTGAGATCATTTTAAACTTGACCTATATACTCGTAGTGGTTCCTTGCCCAAATCCCTGGCAGTGGATTGTCATTTGCAAGAAAGGAGGTGTCTTGGTACGAGTATTCCAACCTTTCTTTGTAACCGTGTTTTAGTTTTTAGACATGTTTGCTCAAAATGTTAAAATGCCTAAATACTTTATTTTAAAATGTCAATCCGTCATAGCTTTGTAAAAATGAGTTTTAGTGAAAATAAAATGTTATCAAACACATGTGGCAGGACGGCAAGAGAGGCTGGAAACCAATTGAGTAAGCACTGCTTAAGCCCGTTCATCTGAAACAGACGATCAACAGGAAGCTAGTCGATAATCGAGTACGCAATGCTAGCTCAAACCTATTCGTCTGAATCAGTCAAACAACGGGAAGCAATACTGGAAACCTTCCCAATTCGCATTGACCCAATAGCAACAACAGGCAGATACAGTCTACAATCGACGCCGAACCACAACCGGAAACCAACAAGCTGCACAGCGAAACTCAAACTCGTTTTGGATTCATCACCAACGTTTAAAAAATCAACGTGCGGTAAATTTACTCATGCTATCTTAGCTGCAGAACCATAATGGCGAGCCTATTGCAGAGTCAATTGGCTAAGGCAGGTGAGATAACACAATTTATCTCCAACTATAAAAAGGACAGTGCAGACAGAAAATCGAAGAGATACCTTCAGGCCAGAATAGTGGCTTTAAAAAAGTTGTACAATGAGTACGTCGACGGTGACAACGAAGTGAGAAATTTCAAACCTTAATTGGAAGCAACTCACCAATATTACAAGGATAGACAGACAGTATGGGACACCTATACAAAGTATTTTGATGATATGCGGCAACGTTTCAATCAATCATCCTTGCCATCAACACCAACTCCAGAATTAAATCCAAGATTTAACTTCGACAAGTCTGAGGGCCCAAACAAGAACGACAAGTGCAATGAGGTTCCATCATTCGGAAAATCCACTCATGCAAAATCCTCCGAAACATCAAGAGATGAATCAAACACTAAATTTCAACCAAATCAACCCACGAAATTGATCCAGCAAACAACAGAACATCAAAATTTATTAATTTAACAAGTCCAGAGCAGGTAATGATGCAGATCATGGATCTACATGCACAGATCTGTATGGAATCTTCTGAAGAACAAGAATCTAACTTAGATTATTTCGTAGACCAAGTGTACAAGGATCAGCTATGGAAGAATATTGCGCCATCTGGAAACCACTGGAGAGAGCTACGATGCTGCTTGGGCAATTTTAGAAAATCGACATAACAACAGAAGATTGCTCGTTTCTAACCTTCTGAACACTTTGCTGAACCAACGAGCTTGCACCACGGAATCGGCTGCGGCAATGAAAAGCTTACACGACATAACAACTGAGTGTTTATTCGCAATATGGAAAACGGGGATCAAAATTGAAAGGTGGAGCCCTTTCATCATTTTCACCTTACTGAAGAAATTAGACGCCGAATCACGACATCTATACGAAAGCTCACTGGAAAACCCAAGATAATTTCAAGAAACTAGCCAATTCTTGAAGTTTCTAGAGGGGCGTTTTCAATCTCTAGAATCAGTTGGTCCCATCAAACAAACACCACCTCAACAAACAAAGTTTCAGCTCAACCACTAAAACGAAAGAAATGAAATGGTCATGCTACATAATTTGTGTAGAATCTGCCTTGGGCAAAATCATGCTACAACAGGCTGTAAGGGCAACGCACCATGTTCTACCTGCCAGGGCAACCATTACGCGTTACTACACGTAAACAGTCGGGAACGAGGGAACAATTACGCAAAGCTGAACATATCAACATTCGACAAAGATTGCGACCCAGTTCTACTAGCTACAGCCATAGTCAGAGTACAGAATATTTACCGTAGTTCCAACATGCTACGGGCACTGATCGATCCAGGATCACAGGCCACGTTTATCACAGAGCAAGCTGCACAACAATTAGGTTTGCCAAGAACAAGGGTTCTAGTCGAAGTTTCCGGAATATCAACAACAAAAGGAAAATCACACCAACAGATAACGATCGACATCCCAGATTTCCATCAATTTTTAACATACAAACCAATTTTGAGAACTATAACAGAACCACTTCCTGACAAGAACATTTTGGGTTTGGATGGAGATCTACAAAAGGAAATAATTCTAGCCCATCCTACCTTCGACACTCCCTGACCTATTGATATTTTTATAGGTGCTGATATTTATGGAGAGATAATGTTAGAAGGCATAAAAAGAGATCCACAACACAAGTGTATTGCTCAAAAATCACAAATAGGATGGATAATATCCGGCCGTCTCACTCAGGCGAGCAACCTACCAACCACTCTGCTAAATAGCTATGTCACATTAGCAGATATTGGTAATTCATATACCACTTAAAAATGACAAACTCAAAGAAGTGGGATTAGGAGAATCTAAAGGCAAAGCAGCAGCAAGATTGATTCAAATCGAAAAAAGATTCATGAAAGATGACAGCTTTAAAAGAGAATAGCACAGGTTCACCAATGGGTACATCCACCTGGATCATATGGAACTAATTAAAAATGATTCTGAAACGGAGCTTGCCCGAGTATACTACATGCCACATCATACCGTTTCAAAAGAAGATAGCACAACGACGAAATTAAGAGCCGTATTCGATGCTTCCTGCAAAATAACAACGGGTACTTCTATAAACGAAATGATGCATGTAGGCCCCACTCTACAAGACAATTTAACAACAATATTGATCAGATGGAGAAACATTCATCGTTATGTTATTGCATCGGACATTGAGAAAATGTTCAGGCGAATACAAGTAACCAGCAAAGATCAAGACTTTCAACGAATTCTATGGCGAGCAAATCCAAATATGCCAATGAGAGTCTATAGATTAAAAAACAGTTACCTACGGAACAGCCTCTGCAACCTATCGGGCCACAAAAACTCTACAACAATTGGCCATAGACGAAGCATCAAAATATCCGATTGGGTCCAAACTCGCATTAAACGATTTCTATGTGGATGATCTATTATCTGGGGCCAACACAATAACAGAGGCAACAACTGCGCAGAGGGAGCTACAAGAACTTCTCTCACTAGGAGATTTGAACCTCAGAAAATTAACCAGCAACAACAAAACAATATTAGCAGAACTTCCAGAGAAACTTAAAGAAACTGGCCTACACACGGTAGAATTTGACGATACAATAAAAATTCTAGGACTACTCTGGAACTCTGCAACATATACATTTCAATTTAAAGTCTCTTTGCAGGGAACTAAACCAGTGATATCCAAACGATCAATTCTATCGGAAGCATCTAGGCTTTTTGATCCGCTGGGATGGTTAGCACCCCTGGTAGTTCATGCGAAAATCTAGCTACAAGGTTTATGGGCAACTGGCGTAGGATAGGATGAAAACCTTAATTCAAAATTTGATGACAGATGGTCAAACTACAAACTAGAACAACCACAGCTAGAGAAAATTAGAATTAATCGATGGACACACTACACCAGCCAACCCAAAATTGAATTACACGGTTTCTGTGAAGCGGGAAGCGCAATCATAACTCTCACTCCGTTCATCGACGGAAACGATATACTCAGAGTCGGAGGAACACAAAGGAAGTAAATTCGGACCTTTCATATGAAGAAAACCATCCAATGATATTGCCGAGAAGTCACAAATAATCGAATTTAAGCATCAAGGATGCTCACTTAAAAACATTACATGGTGGCAATCAAGCAACATTAGCACACCTGAGAGCGCGGTATTGGATAATAAATGCTAAAAACACAATTCATCAATACATACACGAATGTATAATCTGCATTAGGTCAAGAAAGTTGGCATCGGACCAACTAATGGGAATATTACCAAAGGAAAGGGTAAGCCCAGCACCACCGTTTACAAATAGCAGAGTAGACTATGCAGGTCCAATCAGCATAAAATTGTGGAAAGGCCGCTGTAACAAAACAACAAAGGGTTACATTGCTATATTCATATGTCTAGCCACAAAGGAAATTCACCTCGAACTCGTGAGTGACTTATCAACAGATGCCTTCCTAGCCGCATACAAACGATTCATATCAAGACGAGGAAACAAACAACTACAAAAGCAGGCTAAACAACAAGAAGACGAAATTAAATGCAAAGCACCATAAATGGGCACTGCTTGGCATTTTGTGCCCCCGGGAAGTCCTCAATTCGGAGGGTTATGGGAAGCCGGAGTAAAATCGATGAAACAACGTCTCCGCAAAATAATCCGAACTCACACTTTAACCTTTGAGGAACTTTCAACACTTCTAGAACAAATAGACGCGTGCTTGAATTCTAGGCCACTTGCTCCTGTCTCAAATGACCCAGAAGATGATGGGTTCTTAAGTCCAGCGCATTTTCTAGAGATCCATCATAGCAATGCCACAGCCTGACATCGAAGGTACCCAGATCACAACAAGATGGAATCTGCTAACCAAACTCAGTCAAGGGTTTTGGAAGAAATGACACACGGATTACGTTTCGCGATTACAACAAACTCCAAAATGGTTACTTGAATAACCTAACCTTCGAATGGAAGAATTGGTGATCCTCAAGGACGAACATTTACCCCCCACGCACTGGCCACTAGCAAGGGTCGTCGAACTACATCCTGGACAAGATGGACTAGTCAGAGTAGTCTCCCTTAAATACAAAGATAACACGTTTAAACGAAATATCACAAAGGTATGCCGCCTATCCATAACTAACAACTCGGAGGATCATATGAACATGAATCACCAAAATAGTGACTGTGTCCATTCAACAATAATTAAGGATGAAAACAAAACACAGCAGCAACCAACAAAGGGCCTAGCAAAGGCACTTCAGATACAACAATTGCACCAGAGAATAATGCACAGTCTATTGATACCACGCAGCCCCATAGAAATGCGAAGGATACAACCAAAGCAAATTATTTAGCCCTAACAGTATGGCACAGGCTCAGATCGATGTTAGACCATTCAACCATCCGGCAGGGATACATTTCGAGGAAATAGGCAAACTTCAAGTGGTAGCCATGAAGTGGACGTTAGTAATTTACTACAACATGACGAGTTATTGGGAGGAGATAGAAGTCTTTAAAGAAGCTCAGATCGAATTGGAAGCTGCTTGCAAGGAGCTCTCTAGCTTAAGATGCTACATCATCCTACAACAACTTCAGTGGTAATTCAAAAACTTAGTCGCAGATAACGAGCTTCTACTGACAATCAGCAAGGAACGGCGGCGAGTAAAACGGGACTTGAGAGACACGGTAAGTCTTTTGTTTGGAGACATGTTTAGACTTCTCACCCAGCGTTAAGTCCAATTTGAGCAATATTTGACCCATATTTGACCAATATGAAGTCCAATTTGAGAATATTAACAACAATGAAAATCATATAATGGCAGTGATGAGAAACCAAACATCAATAATAGACAACACAATCAAGTTGGTAATGCACAATTCCAATCTAACAGTGACATCGTTGAACAATCTAATTAAAGAGCAACAGAATCTAAGATTGGAAAAGGAGCTATTGAACGAGTATCGAACATACGAAGATAGAGTCCACTCAATATTAATGAGCATGATCGAATTGACCTTAATACTAAAGAACCTAGAGGATACTCAACAAGGCCTTCTTGATGTTGCCTACTATGCCCATCATAACATCTTACACCCATCAATACTTACACCGGCACAATTAGAAGATCAACTACAAGGAATTCGACAACTCATACCAGCTTCAATAACCATCCCAGGCCACGACATTCATAATCTTTTGCACATATACCAAACAATGAATGTGCGTAGTAGGGTAACACAACGAAATGTGATAATTGAAATTATCATACCACTGTCCTTTGCAATTGATCATAATCTACTAGCCGTAATACCAATACTTAGCAGTGGATAATCATCGAGAACATTTCGCATATTTAACAACAGAAGAAGTGAATCGTTTCCAAAGATTTGAACGCTCGGAATTTTTATGCGAAATATCACCGATCTTTAACGCAATGACCAATGAAAACCAGTGTGAGGTAGCAATCCTGCAGCGAAAAACGACGATTGATACATTATGCAGCGTTGAATCAATAAATGCAACCAAACATTGGATAAAACTCAACGCTCCGAATCACTGGATATACGTAGTTCCCAATGAAACAACGGTTGACGTCGTATGTGATTCCAAAGTCCACTCATATAATTTTCACGGATCTGGTTTAGTGACGATGAATGCCGACTGCCTATTAAGAGACGAAAATTTTCAAATTATTGCCATTGACACAATATCAACAATGAATTTCACAAGTCATCTAAACGTATAAACGGAGCCATCAATATAAAGGAATTCGGTTCACAAATAAAAACCAGAAGAATAGTGGACGATAATTCCAAATTAATAACGGCACTGGACGCAACAAATTTGGAGAAGGAGCTGGAAATAATAAAGGGAAATCAACAACTGCCGACAAGAATAAATCACCATGATGTTCATCACTATGCTTCGTCATTTGTTACTTCACATTTAAGCCTCGGTCAGTGCCACCACTTCCTCGACCAAATTCATCGTAAAGGACACCCACAGAATCCAACTGTAGCACAACCAATGAATTCATTACTATCCTGGGAGTATGTTCAACTTATGATTGAACAGTATTAAGTCATTTCCCGATTTTCCTTACATCGCGTTAAAATTAAATTTAGTTGTAACCGGAAACAAATCGACACATGATTTTGCCAGCGTTGCATTAATTAGTATAATCAACGACAAAATTGTATAAAAACCAGAAAGTTTTGCTAAATAAAGTGATTTTGTTCAGTTTAGTTAAAGTGTGCAAGTTCACAGTGTTATTAAAGAAAAGAGGGCCTACAATCGATCGAGCTGAAACAGCACACCAAACGCCTATTTTTGCGTCATGTAGAGGCACCTCAAACTGTACCCTGGCATTGCCTGTTAAAAGCTATTGGTCAATGTTTTGAGAGTTCACGTACCAGCTAAGGTGGAACCATGATTCGTCTGTGATAAAATAATAGCGTACCGGTGTGAAAAGTGTATTTACACAATTTAATCAAAAGTGTAGTTATACACAGAAGAAAATGTAGCAGGGTTGAATTTTTTTTATTTAATTAAAAAAAATATTTTTTAGGTACTTTAAATTTAAAACAGATGACAAACAAAAATATATAAACCATACCTAAAGGTATTTAAATATATTTTGATTAACGTTAAACGTTTTTATATTAAACCGTAGTTGTTAATAGGTAGATGCATATTCCAATATGTAAATCCCATTGGGCTGTGTGTTATTAGAGATAAATATTGTTAAATACAGTTTTAACGTTACACTCTGAGAATCTTTCACCGATCTAAAAAAAACCGCTCTACTTGCGATATTCAATAAGAAACTGTAGGGGTTGTCATAATCAAGTAATTCTAGAGATGTCTATTCAGATCTGTGAATACCATTGGATTGCGTGTACTCCTACGTAGATTGTAGGTTATATTCAAGTAGTTCTAGAGATCTTTATTCAGGTCTGTGAATGTCTTCGGATTATATGTGCACTTATCTACAAATGTTGATAACCATCATGTTAACGCGACCCCCGGAGGTGGAGCAATTTTCTAGAACCGGTGAGAACTTTCCGAGGGTCGCGTTATGGTGATTATTAAAATTAGTCTATAAGAGTACACACAATCCGAGGGCATTCACAGATCTGAATAGACATCTCTAGGATTCATTGACTATGGCCTACAATCCACCCCTACACTTTCATATTAAATATTGCAAGTGGAGTGCTATTCTAAAATCCGTGAGAAATTCCCCGAGGGTCGCGTTATTATGGTGATTATTAAAATTAGTCCCTAAGAGTACACACAATCCGAGGGCATTCACAGCTCTGAATAGCCATCTCTAGGATTCCTTGATTATGGCCTACACTTCACCCCTACACTTTCATATTAAATATTGCAAGTGGAGTGCTATTCTAAAATGCGTGAGAAATTCCCCGAGGGCCGCTTTAATATGGTGGTTATCAAAATTAGTCCATAAGGGTACACACAATCCGAGGGCATTCACAGATCTGAACAGACATCTCTAGGATTCCTTGATTATGGCCTGCAATCCACCTCTACACTTTCATATTAAATATGGCATGTGGATCGGTTTTCTAAAACCGGTCAGAAATTCCCCGAGGGTCGCGTTATTATGGTGGTTATCAAAATTAATCCATAAGGGTACACACAATCCGAGGGCATTCACAGATCTGAATAGACATCTCTAGAATTACTTGATTATGACCTTTAAACAACCCCTACAGTTTCTTATTGAATATCGCAAGTAGAGCGGTTTTTTAAGATCGGTGAAAGATTCTCAGAGTGTAACGTTAAAACTGTATTTAACAATATTTATCTCTAATAACACACATCCCAATGGGATTTACATATTGGAATATGCATCTACCTATTAACAACTACGGTTTAATATAAAAACGTTTAACGTTAATCAAAATATATTTAAATACCTTTAGGTATGGTTTATATATTTTTGTTTGTCATCTGTTTTAAATTTAAAGTACCTAAAAAATAATTTTTTTAATTAAATAAAAAAAATTCAACCCTGCTACATTTTCTTCTGTGTATAACTACACTTTTGATTAAATTGTGTAAATACACTTTCGAAAAATGATTATTTGTATAGCTACACTTTTGATAATTGATTAAAACTTCACACCGGTTAATAGCGTACGTGCTCAATATCACTTTCAGAATGATACAGGCCGCAGAACCTCTTTAATCTTTAACTTCATTATTTTGAGTGTCTTTAACAAATGATGAGGTTTAAATCGTTGTAAAAAGATTTAAAAAAAAAACAATTTATTTGTTTCATACCTGATAACATATCAACTCGCTCCAAGCGGATTCTGCTTCCTAAACGTGCATCGTGTAACAATTTAGAGTCCTCGCCGAACCCTAATTCCATTTTATAATTGAACCCCATTTTATAAATCGTTATTAATTGATTTTAAATTACATTTAAGTCTATTAAATCGAGACGCACGCATATCAAAACTGAAATCCCACAATATATCAAACACACAAATTACCCCTTTCGTTACGTACTCAATAAATTGGTTTTCTTTTTTTTTTTTAAATCAATTCAATTGAAATAAAAATATAAATTAATTTTCTTGAATTTTATTAGTTTCGATTATTAAATATCATAATTTTAGTTTTATTGATATAGATATACTGATATTTATCTTTTGATGCACAAGAACAATTTAATAATTTATGATTACCCCTATTTTAATCAATCAAAATTGTCTTTAATCGGTCGGCGAGATGTGAAATTTATCACCAAAAGTCGAGTGCCAACTATACATAATTTACTAGCAAATTTTACTTGCGCCGGAATTACCTGACCCGAATACATCATTTTCATATTGCATATTATTTTCATAACACTTTGATATTTTTAACAGTGTGATAAAAACGGATCTTTCACAAATCAAAATTGTTTGATGCGGGTCTTAGAAATCAAATAAAATCTTTTAACAATACCATCAAAAGTGTCACCGTACATATAAAAATTTATTTGTATGGGCACCGGAGGGCGACACTTTATTATTACTGCGAGTATTACTCACATGATTTGGATCCCCCATGATCACAAAAAAAAATTTTTTTTGGTTACTTAAAATTAAGTAATAAACGTCAGTTTTGGGCGCATTAAGAAAACAATTAAGTATTATTTCGATTAATTTGTTATAAATTAAATTTGGGTTTGCGGTGGTTGATTTTGGTGGCCGCACAATGGGTCCGAGCGTGTACAATACAATGGATACGGAATTTAATATAATTGATCGGTTTTATTAAATTTTATTGATAAAAATTATAGTTGGTGATATGTGCGCGCGATGGTTGTGGGTAATTTACACCGTGTGTATATCGACAAACGACATACAATGAGACTTAATTGAATATTTATGATTTACAATTTATAAACAATTTTCAATTGATTGTTTGTTCGATCTATGGATATTGTGTACATTATTAAGTGGGTCGAATTCAATGAGAATCGCCCAATCAGGCGACGATCGTTCCAACTATACATTTATTTCGAAATCTCAACAAATATACTCGTATAATTTATCTTACGAAATTTTGGTTTGGTTATTCTTGTGACGTAGAACCCAATTCGGTAGAGATCGAAAAAGACATATTTGTTTATAAACATTGTTTCGTTCAGGTATTGCTTATAAATTATAATATTGCTATTTTGCTACATGTCATGAAGAGATCCAAATGTCAACAAATGCATTGTTGTTGTAAATGAAAGAGGCGGATGAGTAATTTGTGTTTTCCGATGTACAAGTATTACATTCCACCCTCCAAATTTTGATGATCAAAGTGATTTACTACGGGTGTGAAGTATGTCCTAACTTTGTCCTAAACTTAAGAAATGTGTATATATGTAAATTGGGTAGAAACGAATAGTTGTAAAATCTTATATTACCTATTTAACTACCGAGAAATATTTAATGCACCAAGGGATGATATTGTACGTAAAATTAAAATAGAATACAAATAAATTTCTCATTTTCCGTATTGCCTTCCATGCGATTTACGAGTATAGATTGAACGGCTTGTACTTGGTGCTAATACTAATGTTAAAAGCAATTAATGGTACCGTCACGTATATCGTTAGATTCGTTGGAGTGTCCTCTATCGCCTGACCAACATACTGCAAAATCCTATGACCTTTTACGGAAATATCTCATTTCCCGTATTCCCTTCCATGCGATTTACGAGTATAGATTGAACGGCTTGTACTTGGTGCTAATACTAATGTTAAAAGCAATTAATGGTACCGTCACGTATATCGTTAGATTCGTTGGAGTGTCCTCTATCGCCTGACCAACATACTGCAAAATCCTATGACCTTTTACGGAAATATCTCATTTCCCGTATTCCCTTCCATGCGATTTACGAGTATAGATTGAACGGATTGTACTTGGTGCTAATACTAATGTTAAAAGCGATTAATGGTACCAACACGTATATCGTTAGATTCGATGGAGTGCCCTCTATCACCTGACCAACATACAGAAAAATCCTATAACCTTTTACGGAAATATCTCATTTTCCGTATTCCCTTCCATGCGATTTACGAGTATAGATTGAACGGCTTGTACTTGGTGCTAATATTAATGTTAAAAGCAATTAATGGTACCGTGACGTATATCGTTAGATTCGTTGGAGTATTCTCTATCACCTGACCAACATACAGAAAAATCCTATAACCTTTTACGGAATTATCTCATTTTCCGTATTACCTTCCATGCGATTTACGAGTATAGAATGAACGGCTTGCACTTTGTGCTGATATTAATGTTAAAAGCGATTAATGGTACCGTGACGTATATCGTTAGATTTGTTGGAGTGTCCTCTATCACCTGACCAACATACAGAAAAATCCTATGACCTTTTACGGGAATATCTCATTTTCCGTATTACCTTCCATGCGATTTACGAGTATAGATTGAACGGCTTGCACTTTGTGCTGATATTAATGTTAAAAGCGATTAATGGTACCGTGACGTATATCGTTAGATTCGTTGGAGTGTCCTCTATCACCTGACCAACATACATAAAAATTCTATGACCTTTTACGGAAATATCTCATTTTCCGTATTACCTTCGATGCGATTTACGAGTATAGATTGAACGGCTTGTACTTGGTGCTAATACTAATGTTAAAAGCGATTAATGGTACCGTCACGTTTATCGTTAGATTTGTTGGAGTGCCCTCTATCACCTGACCAACATACAGAAAAATCCTATGACCTTTTACGGAAATATCTCATTTTCCGTATTACCTTCCATGCGATTTACGAGTATAGATTGAACGGCTTGTACTTGGTGCTAACACTAATGTTAAAAGCGATTAATGGTACCGTGACGTATATCGTTAGATTTGTTGGAGTGTTCTCTATCACCTGACCAACATACAGAAAAATCCTATGACCTTTTACGGAAATATCTCATTTTCCGTATTACCTTCCATGCGATTTACGAGTATAGATTGAACGGCTTGCACTTTGTGCTAATATTAATGTTAAAAGCAATAATTGGTACCGTGACGTATATCGTTAGATTTGTTGGAGTGTCCTCTATCACCTGACCAACATACAGAAAAATCCTATGACCTTTTACGGAAATATCTCATTTTCCGTATTACCTTCCATGCGATTTACGAGTATAGATTGAACGGCTTGCACTTTGTGCTGATATTAATGTTAAAAGCGATTAATGGTACCGTGACGTATATCGTTAGATTCGTTGGAGTGTCCTCTATCACCTGACCAACATACAGAAAAATTCTATGATCTTTTACGGAAATATCTCATTTTCCGTATTACCTTCCATGCGATTTACGAGTATAGATTGAACGGCTTGTACTTGGTGCTAATACTAATGTTAAAAGCGATTAATGGTACCGTCACGTATGCCGTTAGATTCGTTGGAGTGTCCTCTATCGCCTATCGTAGTATTGGTCGGGTTATAGAAGACACTCCAACGAATCTAACGATATACGACACGGTATCATTAATCGCTTTTAACATTAGTGTTAGCACCAAGTGCAAGCCGTTCAATCTATACGCGTAAATCGCATACGGGTAGAAAAATTTTTACTTTGGAATTTATCTACAAATCTAAAACTTATGTTTAGCCTTCGTTAGTTTTTTCTTTGTCCCAGATGGCTATATTTCAGAGCTTCTTCAAAAACCTGTTTATGAATCTCAGTTCCATCCAGCATAATCCCATCATAATCGGTTAAGAATTGATCGAGTTCGGTCCCTACCGGCTATATTTCAGAATTCTTTTCAAAAATCATTTAAGAATCCCATTTTCATCCAACATACCCAATCCCATCATAATCTGTTAAGAATTAATCGAGTTCCGTCCAAAGTGGTCATATTTCAGAACTGCTTCCCAAAATAATTTAAGAATCCCATTTTCATCGAGTATATATCCAATCCGATCATAATTGGTTAAGAAATGGCTGAATTCCGTCCCAGGTGGCCATATTCCAGAATTTCTTCTCAAAAACAATTAAGAATCCCATTTACATCCAACATACCCAATCTGATCATAGTCGGTTAAGAATTGATCGAGTTCCGTCCCAGGTGGCCATATTCCAGAACTTTTTCCCAAAAATAATTTAAGAATCCAATTTTCATCCAGCATATACCCAATCCCATCATAGTCGGTTAATAATTGAACGAGTTCCGTCCCAGGTGGCCATATTCCAGAATTTCTTTCAAAAATAATTTAAGAATCCCATTTTTAACCAACATTCCCAATCCCATCATAATCGGCTAAGAAATGGCTGAGCTCCGTCCCAGATTAAATTCGATCGAATCGATTAAATTAAAAAACATTCGGATTTAACGGACATCCCCAATTAGTCCATTAAATCGAGCGTTTACTGTACGTATGTCAAATATTACAAATATTATAATTCATTATAACGAGAGATTAACTAATACATACTCATGATAAAATAGTCAGGACAATTTTAGGATAAACTTCACGCTCGTGGACACACGCGTGAAGTTTGTCCTAAATTTGTCCTAAGTTTTGTTTTTGTAATTTTAGGACAAAGTTAGGACAAACTTCACGGGAATGATTTACTGTCAGTTTATCGTAGAACAATTTATCGTATAACAGTTTTTCGTGAGGACAGTTTATCGTATATCACAACTAATGTCTAGCATTTGAAGTATCTTAAAACATAAAACTTTTTTCATAATGAATTTCGTATAAAAAGTCGGTAATTTCTTAGCCGATTATGATGAGATTATGCTAATGATATATAGCGGGTGTTACCGTGTTTATTATATAAATGATTAAAACACTCACTATATTCTATTATTTTGTACAAATTTCATTTTTATTTCAATTATTCATTTCCATATAAGTCCACAACTTAAAATGGTGGACGATTGTTCGGCACTTTGGTTTTCACTTTTAAATTCACTCGCGCGTGTATGGATGTGAGAATGTGTCTCTTCAACTTCAAAACACGACTGTCCTATTTCGTTTCTTATTTCTTTTCCCGTGTGAATATTTTTAATTCTCGATATTTATCGATTATCGATAAATATCGAGATTCGAGAATGTAGGTGGCGAAATAGTGCTATTCAGCAAAACGAGCTATGCCTCGTAATTAAGCGGCGTGGTGTACAAATAGTTTTGTTACGAGGAGTGCCACGACGTGAAAAGGATTTTGAGCCGCTACATCACTCCCCTCCTGGATCGAAAACCGTAGTGGTTTAAATTAAATCTAACCGTTTTTCGAACACTACGTTTTTCGACTGGGTTTACCACAAGTATTCCGTATGCTGGCTTAATCCTGTCGATGCCAATTGTTGTTGATTTTCCATCTATATCCACAACAAAGAATTTGCGCAATTTGCGGGTTACTGGATACGGCCCAGAATAGGGTGTACTCTAAGGACCGCTGACTCTATCCACACGCACGAATACGTGTGAACAGGTTTCCAGATTTTTGGGAATGTACGTTGCCCGTTCGTTTGGATGTCGTGTGTCCGTAGGAACTAAGGCTCTCATGGTGGTACGAAGCTGCTTTACGAAATCCGAAGTATCTGTGTTTGGGTTCGAATTTTGATGAAGAATTCACCGGGAACCTTGATATTTTGACCATATACTAGCTCTGCTGGTGTGCAGTCTAGGTCTTCCTTGACAGAGGTTCGAATACCCAATAGGATAGTTGGAAGTTCTGAACTCCAATGGGATGTATTACATCGAGCTGTTAAGGCGGATTTTAATTGCCTGTTGAACCGTTCGACAAGACCATTCGCTTTCGGGTTGTATGCAGTTGTCCTAAAGCGATGGGAACCTAGGAGCTTCGTGAGCTCAGTGAACAACGTTGATTCGAATTGTGTTCCTCGGTCTGTCGTGATGAAGAGTGGGACACCATATCTACAGATATACTCATTGTAGAAGATCTTACTTACGGTTTTAGCGGTCATTTCTCGGATTGGATAAGCTTCTGGCCAACGGGTAAATCGGTCGACTATCGTTAAAATATCATGATAGCCATTCGATTGAGGCAGTGGATCAACCAGGTCCATGTGGATGTGTTCGAACCTGCCATTTGGTAGCTCGAATTTACCAAGCGCTGATTTTGTGTGGCGGTGAACTTTGAACTGTTGGCATGGGATACAAGAAATTAGCCCAATTGCTTGTATCAGTATTCATTCTTGGCCAGAAGTATTTTGAAGCTATCAGTTTTCGCGTAGCACGGATGCCGGGATGTGATAAGCCATGTAGACTATCAAAGATTGTCCGTCTCTTGTTAAGAGGAACGTAGGGTCGATTTTTACCTGTAGAAGTCTCACACCAAATTTGCTGCGTGTCTGGTAAGTCGATCCGTTGCAGGTTTACGCTTGATTTCGGTGTGCGTGCTGAAATCAATTCCTGCAATTCGTCGTCGCATTGTTGCTGTACAAGTAATTCCCTCGTGTCGAAGGAGAATACGCTGAGTTCTGTGAGAAGTGTTTCACCAGAACGAGACAAACAGTCGCTCACCACCTTGTGTTTACCTTTGATGTGATGGATGTCGGTAGTGAACTAGGCAATGTAATCGAGATGTCGTAATTGCTGGGGACTACGTTCTGCCTTTGACGCAATAGCTGTTGTAAGTGGTTTATGGTCGGTAAATATAGAGAAATTTCGTCCTTCGACGAAATGGCGAAAGTGTTTGATTGCTAAATACATAGCAAGAAGTTCTCTATCGAAAGTAGAGTATTTAATTTCCGCAGGAGAAAGCTTCTTTGAAAAGAACGCTAATGGTTGCCAACATCCTTTGTTACGTTGTTGTAAGACAGCTCCAACTGCTACATTGGAAGCGTCAGTAGTTATGTTGAACTGCGCGTCGTTCAACGGATGTGCCAAAAGAGTGACAGCGGCAAGAGAACGCTTGACCGTTTCGAAAGCTTCTGTGCAATCTTCGGGCCAAGATAAGTTTCTTCTGTTTTTGCCTTTCTTGAGTAAGGTGGCCAAATGCCTGTGAATAGGCGATAACAGTTCGGCTAATCTTGGTATAAAGCGGTGGTAATAGTTCACCATACCGACGAACTGCTGTATTTGGCGGATTGATGTTGGTTCTAGAAAGTTTGAAATGACATCAACTCTGTCTTTCGACGGGAGGATACCATCTTTCGAAATTGTGTGGCTCAAAAAGTCGAGTGACTTCACGCCGAAAATACATTTCGAAGCTTTAATATTAATTCCATATGCGGAGAGACGTTTAAATACTGACTCGAGATGTGCACTGTGTTCCATCTCGGACCTGCTCGCAACGAGGATATCGTCGATATAAGAGTAGACGAAGTCCAGCCCTTTTAACACATCGTTAAGGAATCGCTGGAATGTCTGGGCTGAGTTACGAAGACCATATGGCATTCGGGTGAACTCAAAAAGGGCAAAAGGAGTAGTAATCGCTGTTTTGTGAATATCCTCGAGAGCCATGGGAATTTGATGATATGCTCTAACCAAATCTATTTTCGAGAAAATAGTGGCGCCGGCGAGTTTCAATGAGAAACTGTGTATGTGGGGGATAGGGTATCTATCTGGGACAGTGACAGTGTTTAACTGTCGATAGTCTCCACAAGGGCGTCAGTCCTTGTCTTTCTTTTGCACCATATGTAATGGTGAAGAGACTGGTGATGATGAAGGGCGGCAGATCCCGATGTCTGTAAAAATGAAATTCGGTCTGTTGTTTGGCGATCTTCCACGTGAACCAATGTTCATATTGGCCAGTGTTTGCTGTAGATCGGCCAGCTGTTGTTGCGTCTTGTCCAGTTGTTTTTGAATTGAAGCAAGGGCTGATTCACCGTCAGCAGTTGCCTTGCTTGTGGATGGCTGGTTTACAGCAGCAATTGGTTCGGGTGCTCTGGATTGAGCGTAAATCCAGATATTATCGGCGACCGGTAAGATTTCCTCGATGTCATTTTTAATATCCCGCGCAATTATCGCTCGTAAGTCGTCTGGCAAGCGTTTTAGCCAGAGATTTTTGAGTAAATCGTTGTTTACTAATTTAGAATCACCTACTTTTTGTTTAAGCAGGCGATAAAAGTGGGTCGGGCTAAGGTCTCCCATTTGTTGGAAACCGAAGAGCAACTCGTCAAGTCGTTGCTCCTCGCTAATAGTGTAGCGGTTGGTCAACGCGGATTTCAGTCTTTTGTATTTCGTGCCTGGCTGCGGGTTTCTAAAAATGTCCGTTATGAATTGTACCGTCTCTTGTGGTATCGCGCCGAGAGTGTTTGCAAATCGTTCATCGTCGTCAATAATTCGGTGGATTCCGAATCGATGTTCGGCAAAGATGAACCATGCCGCCGGTTGTTCATTCCAGAAGGGAGGTATTTTTGGTGGCATCTTGTATATCTTCGTGGTTGCCTTTGATGCCGGTGTGCCAGCATGGCTGTCGTTCTCATCTTCTGATGATGAAATGGCTTTTTGTTGTTTAGGTGGCATCTTTATTTGTTTTCTTTTTCACTTCACTAAAATCCGGCGTAGCAGAAATATTTATTTTATAATTTGTCTATTTATTTATTTTTATTTGTCTATTTACTTATAGACTACGTTAAAAACTTCTTCCAAAAATCATTTAAGAATCTCACTTCCATTCAAAATACAAAATACCATAAATACCGGCTCAGAAATGGTCGAGCGCCGTCCGAGGTAGTGTAGCCATATCCCAAAACATCTTCCAAAAATCATTTAAAAATCCCATTTCCATCCAACATACAAAATATTATCAATATTAGTTAAGAAATTACCGAGTTCCGCCCCAAGTGGCCATTTTCCAGAACTTCTTCTGAAAACCATTTCCATCCAATAAACTTAAACCCAACATAATCGGTTAAGAAATTATCGAATACCGTCCCAAGCGGCCATATACGAAATCGTTTGAGTATCGCATTTCCATCCAACATACTCAATTCCATCATAATTGGTTAAAGAATTAACGAGTTCCTTCCCAAGTGGCCATATTCCAAAACTTTTTCCAAAATCCATTCTAGAGTCCCATTTCTATCCAACGTACAAAATATTATAAATATCGGTTAAGAAATTACCGAGTTCCGTTCCAAGTGGCCTTTCAGAACTTCTTCCAAAAACTATTTAAGGATCCCATTTGCATCCAACATACCCAATCTCAACATAATCGGTTAAGAATAGGTCAAGTAACTTCCCAGATGTCCAAATTCAAGAACTTCTTCCAAAAATAATTTAAGAATCCCACTTCCATTCAAAATACAAAATCCCATAAATATCGGTTCAGAAATGGTCGAGTGCCGTCCCAGGTAGTGTAGCCATATTCCAAAACATCTTCCAAAAATCATTTAAAAATCTCATTTCCATCCAACATAGAACATTTATCAATATCAGTTAAGAAATTACCGAGTTCCGTCATAAGTGGTCATTTTCCAGAAGTTCTTCCGAAAACCATTTAAGAGTTCCATTTCCATCCAACAAACTCAAACACAACATAATCGGTTAAGAAATTATCGAATCCCGTCCCAAGCAGTCATATTCCAGAACTTCTTCTACAAATCGTTTGAGCGTCGCATTTCCATCCAACATACTTAATCCCATCATAATTGGTTAAGAAATTAACGAGTTCCTTCCCAGGTGGTCCCATATTCCAGAACTTCTTCAAAAATCATTCTAGAATTCGATTTCTATCCAACATACCCAATCTCAACATAATCGGTTAAGAATAGGCCAACTAACTTCCGAGATGGCCAAATTCAAGAACTTCTACCCAAAATCATTTAAGAATCCCACCCAACATATTCAATCCCATTTTCAATATAATTTTATAAACCGAATGCGGGCCAATTTTACAAACTGCGATAAACTGTCCACACGATACATTGTGCTCACGATAAATTATGTCCAAGTAAAACTGTTCTACGGTAAAATGTTCACGTTGAATTGAAACAATATAAACTGTTTACGATAAAACGACCGTCACCCGATCAAAGTTTACCACAGGTCGTCGAATTCTTGCTAAACGACGTGACAACTCTCGACCAGCTTCAGAGTTCGAGAATTGTCTGTCGAATAATTGATCGTGGAGGACATGGTTGTAACAACCTTGCTCGACGTGTTGCATTGACGTTGATTTTGACTATTAAAAATTTCAGCGACAACAAACAGAACAGGATCGGATATTCGAGCTTATGTATAGTTTTGATGACCAAGCACCTGCTTCATCTTTTCCTCAAACGACTTCGCACCAAATGAGAAGTTTCGCACGAAAACAGGTTGGCTCTCAATGAACTTTGTCCACCTAATCTTCGTTGAAGTCGAGTACGGATACATGAGAGATAATAAGGTCCTTGGTTGCCGACCATTAAGTTTTTCGCTCTTAGATTCATCATCAGGACAGGCGAAAATTGGTAACTGCGTGATTAGTACAATATCCATCATCCAATTTTTTGACGGTAAATGGCGATTTTGAAAGATCTCGCAAACCTTCCTGCCCCCCATTTGACGAGGAATGGAAGACGCAGTTGTTTAATAATCAATACCATTGCGTCGATAGAACTCGTGAAAATCTGCCATTACACGTTGAATCAGACTGCTTAGATTGGAAAAGTACTAAAGGATTTTCAAATGTCTGATGCAAAGGAGTCCTCAGTTCCATTACCAGTTGGATATGGTAAAGGAGGAGATACGGGTTTGTTGTTGGGCAACGGCAAGTATCAAAAGTTGCTTGGCTGCTTGCTGTACATATCAGTCAACAGGAGACCTGACATATCGGCAGCGGTTTCAATTCTCGCACAAAAGATGTCCAGTCCAAACCAAGAGGATTGGAACGAATTGAAACGAGTATTAAAGTATCTCAAGGGTGCTGCCGGTTTGCGATTGTCACTTGGGAAGAGTGATGGTTCGGATCAGTTAATCGGATATGCAGATGTAAGTTGGGCTGATGATCGCGCATGTCGAAAGTCACAATCTGGTTACATATTCAAGTATTGTAACGGTATTTTCAGTTGGTGCAGTCGAAAACAGGATTGCATAGCATCATCATCAATGGAAGCAGAATTTATTGCGTTGTCTGAAACATGTCAAGAGGCGAATTGAATTCGTCGTTTACTCAACGATTTCGATCAGCGCATCAGGAAACCGACGACAATTTTTGAAGACAATCAACGTTGTTTGAAATTCATTTAGGAGGAGAAATTGTCGTCGCGTACCAACCATATTGATGTTCGAGAGGCATTTGTCAAGAATTACATCGACAAATGTATTGTTACATGCCAATATTGTCCTACGGAATATTGTCCTTATTTCCTAACACACCCGGGGCCCCTAGATTTTTCAATGGAATGGTGTTTATCTGTTAGTTTTGATCCAGAACAACTCAAAAGTGCGCTTAGTTTTCGGTAGCGGTATTTCTGGAATTGATAAAATTGCTCGAAAACCCCTACGATATGCAAATTGACCTCCTCTTTACAAATTTTATTTTCTAAAACACTCGGGGCCCCTAGAGTTTTCAATGGAATGGTGTTTATTTGTTAGTTTTGATCAAGAACAGCACAAAAGTGCGCTTAGTATTTGGTAACGGTGTTTCTGGAATTGGGAAAATTGCTCGGAAAACCCCAACGATATGCAAATTGACCTCTTTACAAGTACTTAGTCACCGTACTCATTTGCATTTTTTCATCTAAGTTATAATTTACTCGTTTATACGGAGTTTTACGCATACATTGAAACAAAAATGGCGGATTTTAATTTTTAGGAAAGTTTAGGAAATAGTTCCCACGAATTAATTCCATTACTTTCGGCCGGATAGGACACTATCTGCATTATCATCTTTCAGCTGGAAGATTTCGGCAAACTTTAACAGTATGTATTATTGAGCAACTTGCGTTTTTGTTCTATATTTATTCTAGACACTAGTTACGCACAAATCAATGAAGTTAATGGTCCCGATTCAATGTACACATTTTATTCTGCTATTTTTAATTTGGCATCTGGATTATGTTTTTTTTACAAATATTTAATGCAAAATTGAATATTGTTTTCATAGTGACAGCAGAATAGAAGAAAACAATAGCCGTGTTTTCTATTTTATCTAAACTAAGATTTTTCATTCAACTTTGAGTTAAAAATCCATAAAAAAATATTTTGCTCTACCTATTTATCGGGAGCGCTATCCGTTTCAAAGGGAAATTTTAAATTTCCTTTGTTTGGTTCAACCCTTGAACCATTAGAAAATTAATCTTACAATAAAAATTTAAAACGCAGCAAGATGATTTATTTTTTATAACGTCATGCCAAAACAAATGTTAATTGGTATATTTCAGGTCGTTAAATGTTTGTTTTATGGTGAATTTATTTTTTCATTTTTATGGTATAGCGACATCAGTGAATATATAGCTACAGTTTCGCCGAAAATTAAAAAAAAATATGTATTGGATTTAAATCCCAGCCGAAAGTAACAAACCAACAAAATCAGCTGAAAATTAAGCCTGTTAAAGTTAGCCGAAAGTTTACAGCCGAAAGTGAAAAAATCGATAATGCAGATAGTGTCTCGACTACTTCAGCCGAAAATTAAAAAAAATATGTATTGAATTTAAATCCCAGCCGAAAGCCCCTACAAAATCAGTCGATAATATGTATACATTCGTATAAAACTACAATTAAAACTAAAATACCGATATTAATTTTTAAGTTTCTTGTATATGGTCAAATTTCAAAAATGTATAAAAACTTTAAGTTTAAAGTGTTATGTTTGGAAAAGTTCTTATTTGAATCGGTTTGTCGATGGTTATCGCTGGAAAATTTTCTAGGTCAAGTTTCATGTTGGGAGTATTGGAAAATTGCGGGGAGTGAAATACACGTGCAAATTTCAAAAATTTGTAGAAACTTAACGTTTAAAGTGTTATATCTGTAAAAGGTCTTATTTGAATCGGTTTGTTAACGGTTATCGCTGAAAAATTTTCCAGGTCAAGTTTCATGTTGGGAGTTCGAGAAAATTGAGGGGAGTGAAATACACGTGCAAATTTCAAAAATTTGTGGAAACTTAACGTTTAAAGTGTTATATTTGGAAATGGTCTTATTTGAATCAGTTTGTCGATGGTAATCGCTGGAAAATTTTCCAGGTCAAGTTTCTTGTTGTGAGTTCGGGAAAATTAAAGGGAATGAAATACTCGTGCAAATTTCAAAAATTTCTACAAACTTACCGTTTAAAGTATTATGTCAGGAAAAGGTCTTATTTGAATCGGTTTGTCGATGGTTATGGCTGGAAAATTTTCTAGGTCAAGTTTCTTGTTGGGAGTTCGGGAAAATTGAGGAGAGTTAAATATACGTGAAAATTTCAAAAATTTGTAGAAACTTAACGTTTAAATTGTTATGTCTGGAAACGGTCTTATTTGAATCGGTTTGTCAATGGTTATCGCTGAAAAATTTTCCAGGTCAAGTTTCATGTTGGGAGTTCGAGAAAATTGAGGGGAGTGAAATACACGTGCAAATTTCAAAAATTTGTGGAAACTTAACGTTTAAAGTGTTATATTTGGAAATGGTCTTATTTGAATCAGTTTGTCGATGGTAATCGCTGGAAAATTTTCCAGGTCAAGTTTCTTGTTGTGAGTTCGGGAAAATTAAAGGGAATGAAATACACGTGCAAATTTCAAAAATTTCTACAAATTTAACGTTTAAAGTGTTATGTCTGGAAAAGGTCTTATTTGAATCGGTTTGTAGACGGTTATCGCTGAAAAATTTTCCAGGTAAAGTTTCATGTTGGGAGTTCGGGAAAATTGAGGAGAGTTAAATATACGTGAAAATTTCAAAAATTTGTAGAAACTTAACGTTTAAAGTGTTATGTCTGGAAACGGTCTTATTTGAATCGGTTTGTCAATGGTTATCGCTGGAAAATTTTCTAGGTTAAGTTTCACGTTGGGAGTTCGAGAACATTGAGGGGAGTGAAATACACGTGCAAATTTCAAAAATTTGTAGAAACTTACCGTTTAAAGTGTTATGTCTGGAAAAGGTCTTATTTGAATCGGTTTGTCGATGGTTATCGCTGGAAAATTTTCCAGATCAAGTTTCATGTTGGGAGTTCGGGAAAATTGAGGAGAGTGAAATACACGTGCAAATTTCAAAAATATGTAGAAACTTGTATTTCACTCCTCGCAATTTTCCCGAACTCCCAACTAATATCGGTATTTTAGTTTAAATTGTAGTTTGTCACGAATGTATACATATTTTCGGCTGATTTTGTTGGTTAGGGACTTTCGGCTGGGATTTAAATTCAATACATATTTTTTTTATTTTTCGGCTGAAATAGTCGAGACACTATCTGCATTAACGATTTTTTCACTTTCTGCTGGAAACTTTCGGCTAACTTTAACAGGCTCATATTTTCGGCTGGTTTTGTTGGTTAGTTACTTTGGGCTGTGATTTAAATTCAATACATATTTTTTTTAATTTTCGGCTGAAGTAGTCGAGACACTATCTGCATTATCGATTTTCTCACTTTCGGCTGGAAACTTTCGGCTAACTTTAACAAGCTCATATTTTCGGCTAATTTTGTTGGTTAGTTACTTTCGGCTGGGATTTAAATTCAATACATATTTTTTTTATTTTTCGGCTGAAGTAGTTTTGACACTATCTGCATTATCGATTTTACTTCACTTTCGACTAACTTTAACAGCATGATTGACCCTACACTTGTCAAATTCCCACAAAATATGTGTTAATCTCTCGTCTCAAGCTATGTAAATCCACTGTACCTTTCTGGGGCCTACTTTCTTTCCACAAGTGCTATTTTAATACCATTGCGCCGATATTTCTTAATTTAGTTTTGAATCTTTTTATTCAAAAATAAAAAAAACGAATATTCTCATGAGGTGAAAGGACAAAGTTGTATAGTTTCTCGAACAGTGTATATTGGTATATAGTGTGTAGTACATAAGCACCGTTCATACTCGTACATAGTTCAAACATGTTTTGTATTTTTAACGATATTCGCGTAAAAACATGTTTTTTATGTTCATCAACATATTTGGTGGAGTTTTTTTTTAATGTCGCGGTCGGATTAGTTTTTTTTTGCTGCTTTCCATGCTCCTATCTGTGTTGCCATAATTCTCAATTTTATATAAATACGAGTATGTGTACACATTCGTATGTAATTCTTTTTCTCAACTAGAGTGTCAGTCAAGTCATGATGTTTTAACGATCATAATTTTTTTTTCTACATACGAGTGAATATAGTTTTGTATTACAGTATGTTGTGTTTAAAGAAGTTATGTGGTTGTTTTGATTTGTTTGGCATTGTTGTTGTTGTATAATAAAAAACAACAGCACATAAAAAACATGTTTGATGTTTTTAAATTAGTCATTATTCTCACACGCCTGATAATTATAATTGTCGTTTAGACGAGGAGTAAACAAAAATTATTATTGTGTGATATATAATTTACTGGGTACTTGTGAGGCTGAATATGGAATGAGATTTTCGTACATTTCTGATTTTTATTTTTTATACGGACTACGGAAATGATAACATAGAAAATAAGTTATGTGCCACAACAACAAAAAATAACAAAGATGTATAAAAGATATTCTACAGTGGGAGGTTTGATTCGATAATTAACCAAGCCATTAGTGAAGCCTATTTATAAAATTTCTGATGCTTTTCGCTGTTTGTAACATGGCTTGAGGTGCGATTGGAACACTTGACTTTTATGTTCGTTGATTAGAAATATGTACATCGATCGCATGACAAATCTCAATATTTATTACGTGGAATAACATTCTAAGAATGTTGTTCTTGTTTTTACTTCTACTCGTAGATGATGGGTAAATTGAACCGTGATGTGTGTAGGAAGTTAATCAATATAAAATAAAGAGATTGGATTTCCGGTCATTAAATCAAATTAATCTTATAATTCGCGCATAACAATTTCTTGGAATTTAAACATTGTATATGTTGCAAGACATTTAAACAGTAACGTTAACACATTTCGATTAATGTTTTTTACTTTATTCGGATACTTAATGCTGGTGAAACACTTATACGATTGAATAAAAGAACTGTTGGCTCGATAATATTGCTACTGCATACCGCATTTAGCTTCTTCTCGATATAATGTATTAAAGACATAAATTTGATTGTCTCACCTTGAATTTTTAGAATAAAAGTAAAAATTTTATTTGAAGAGATACTGGTATAGATAAAATATGAAAGTGTTATGTTACAAACGGCATATACAAGGAATAACCACAAACTGCTGCACATTTATATGGTAAGTAGAAACATAAACATATTACATTGATCGATTGATGAACCGTTTGAGTTTGACCACAAACTATATAACTTCTTTAAAATGAGAGATCTTGGAAATGCTTCTTTACAAAAAAGAAAAAAAACATATAATATATCGACCCGACCGCAAACATTAATATTATTGCAGAGTGTTATGAAATTTGAATAATAAAAAAGCAATAAAATCGTAAATATTATTTTAATATTTATGTTTAGTTTGATGCTAAAGTAAAATTTGTACCTAATATAAGCCAATTATGGCACGATCTATTGACTTCAATTGTATACCAGAGTAAAACAGTGTTTCTAAATTGGAAGTGATAAATATTTACAATAAAGTAAACAGAAAATATAAAGTGACTGTAGTGTGACTGAATAGCAGGTGTAGAAAAGCTAAGAATTTAAATTGTTTAAATCACAGAGTATTACATGTTGGACATTCTATTTTACGATCAGTGTATGTTATCACTAAGGAAAGTGTATATTTATTCTTCCCTTTCACAACTCAATTTATTTAAAAGATTATGAATTAGAAGAAAAATCGCTAGATAACTCACAGATGGACAAACTACATCCAAAAGCTATACTCTTAGATCAGAGAGCATAAGTCCGAGCTATACACCTAGGAAGAGAAGGCCTAGAAAGCGCTAGGAAAGTTGAAAGAGATTCCTTTGGCGAATAGAATGAACAACGATAACAAACGTTTGCATGAGTTTAAAAGAATACGCAACCTAGGAGGAGCGGTTCTTCTAAAGCCTTTTCATCTAAGGAACGGAGATCTTAGCGGAATCTCCTAAATTCCCGAAAAATTACTGGTTGAAGGTAACTGTAACCAAGCCTGTTAATGATTTGGTATAAGATTATCAAGCTGGAAGAGCCATACGCTGAACAAGTCAGATAATACTATAATAATAGAAGGATAATCATCGTCTTCATACTAAAAGTTTAAAAGAGAGGTAAAAAATAGTCTGAAATATACCTTGAGAAGTATTTAGTGTGCTCTTAGCGGAGCAAAATCTACTTAAAATGCAGTCGGAAAGTAGTAAAGTACAGGAAAAAGTCACGATATTCTCGAAAATGTATTGTGTAATGAGATCACCTGCTAGACTGTAGGAGAACTTAGATGAATACTCTAATACGTCTGTGATATGGGAGGCTAACAGTCTGCTCTTCTATACCAAATTAATGAAGAAGACTATAACGTACTAGATTTTAGAAAATGAATAGATTGTTTTAGTCACAGAACCTTCGGTCAGTGCGGAGAGCAACTTCTATAAGCAAAGAATGCAGGTAAGGGTAAAAGCCGTTCTTGTATATTCACTAAACAGATCCATCTTTCGCTGGAATCTGGTAATATTTGAATTTTCACTGAATCTGGACAACCACGGAGCTTAAATGGACCATGATCTTATATCACGTTGAATGTGTACATAAGGTGATGCACAAGCTTCCTCAGACTGAAATATAGTACTTAGATTCGGTAAAAGTTTACCCTTTAATATAAAGCGAAATAACTAGGTCTCATTTTAAACAGAAAACTAATCTGGAAACCTACCTGCATCAAATATACGCAGGTTTCTGACTTAAAGTTTAATGGCCATTATTGGCCATTGCAAGAGATGTAATTATATCACCATTCAGTATCAATTAAAAAAAAGAAGGGGAGAATATTGTGTCTAACACCTAACTTTCTGGTACCATGGATGTACGGCTCCGCCTTCTTAGCACCTCTTCTAAAGGTTTTGACAAAAATGATGATTGAATTCGTTTGGTCAATAGTTTTTTTAGCTGGGTCACTTATGATTAAACGGCAAATAAATAATAAAAAACTCAAAAAAAAAATCCCAAGTAGCAACTCACTGCAAGAAAATCATACCGTTTTTATCAAATTTCATTAGGTAATCGTTAGGTACGGATTGGTTAACATATTCTGGCGTTTAGTTATCGATGGGTCATTTTTTATTGCGGAAACCAAAATCAAAATTTATTAATTCAATAAACTCAGGTTCGTCGCTTATTTGGGACTTTCATTTTACAAAATTAATAACAAATCCAACTGGAATAAACCATTTAGATAAAAATATATCTGTTTTCAAAAAAGTGGAAGACATATGGCAAAATCAATTCAATTTTTAGGTTCTTCATGACTCGTTGAGGATTGGTCACTACTTGATTTCGTTTGGTCATCCCTTCAAAACGATTTATTGCGAAGATTCTTTAAAAACTCATATTTTCGCACAATTCGAAGTGTTCGGGTCTGGAAGCTTGACCAATACTAATAATTTTATAAATCCAACGATCGGAATTGTTTGGTCAATTCTCATTGAGGATTGGTCACTAGTTAATTTCGTATGGTCATCCCTACAAAACGATTTATTGTGAAAATTCGTTAAAGACTCATTGTTTCCAGCCCTGAACTCTTCAAATTGTTCAAAAGGTTGAGTTTAAAACGAGCATTCTTTATAAATTGTTTCGTAGAGATGACCAAACGAAAAAAACTAGTGACCAATCATCCTCAATGACAGTCGGCTAAACGATTTCGATGCAATAAATAAATAGTTTCGTAAGGATGACCAAACGAAACCAACTAGTGACCAATCCTAAATGACAATTGACCAAATAAACCCAGTTGTTGGATTTATAAAATTATTAGTATGATCAAGTTTCCAGCCTCATGCACTTTAAATCGTGTGAAAATGACGAGTTTTAACGTTTTTTCTCAATAAATCGTTTCGTAGGGATGACCAAAGGAAATTAACTAGTGACCAATCCCAAACGAGTTATAAATAACCAAAAAATTGATATATTTTTATCTAAATGGTTTATTCCAATTGGATTTGTTATTAATTTTGTAAAATAAAAGTCCCAAATAAGCGACGAACCTGAGTTTATTGAATTAATACAATTTTGATTTTGTTTTTCCGCAATAAAAAATTACCCATCGATGACTTAACGCCAGAATGTGTTGACCAATTCTGACCTAACGATTACCTAATGAAATTTTGATAAAAAGGGTATGATTTTCTTGCAATGAGGTGTTACAGGTGAGTTAAGTGACCAAACAATGACCAAACGAATTCAATCATCATTTTTGTCAAAAATTTTAGATGAGGTGCTAAAACGGCGGAGCCCGAATGTACATACATCAAATTGATTGATTTCTGAAGGGAAACACTTGATTTCTGAAGGGAAAATTTTAACATACAGTACAGACACACAGATTTGCTCCAAATTTCGCAAGGATTTTGCACTTAATGATCATATTTTAGGTTTGAAATTATATTTCGAATAGTCAATCCGCAAAACTCATCATTTCCGGTAAAATTTACAATTAATTTTGGTTGAAATTTAATTTAAAATCTTTTTCTTTTTAATGATTTTTCCATAAATGCTAAAGGGTGTCTCAGCAAGAGCGCCGGATTTAAATTTGCCGCCATTTTGTTAATACGAGTTGTACGGTGGATTTATTTTGACAATTGTCACGTACAGCCCACGTGATTTAAGAATATGGAGAAGTATTCAAACCAACAACGTTTATTTATTGTAATAACACATTACAAAAATGGTGAAAGTTTGGCGAAAACAGTTCGCCAATTACGTTAAGTTTTCGGTCGCAATAATGCGCCAAATGAATCGACAGTGAGGCGTTTAATTACAAAATGTAAAACCAAATTTACGCTGATGGATCAGAAGATGATTGTTCGTCGTCGCCTTTGTCGGTCACTCGAAAATATAGCCTACTGTGGCCGAGAATCAAGGAACTTCCATTCGGCATCGTGGTCAAGAATTAAACATTTCCAGAAGCACTATGCAACGAATTTTGGTAAAAGATCTGCATTTGCACGCGTACATGGTTCCATTGGTGCAATAATGCAAGAAATCAAGCCAAGGGACCATGCGCAGCGCCGTGAATTTGCTGATTGGGTGTTGGAACATCATCAAACTATGTAATGTGGATTTTTCGAAGAAAATCATTTTTTCAGATGAGGCACATTTTCAACTCGACGGATACGTAAATAAGCAAAACTGTCGAATTTGGGGTGCGATGCTCCCCAAAGCTCCGATACAATCCGGAAATTACGCACCGGCCGCAATGAGATTCAGCTAAACACCTAGACTTCATTTCAAGTCTGAGCTGTTCGCTGAATTCTAAATATTAAATTTCGAACGCAGAAAACCAACCACCTGCATATAATCCCAAATGAAATGGATTCATTGAGAGATGGCCCGCACGCTCAAAGTCTCCATTACGTGTCACCAAGACAAGCAATGGGTATTCTACCGTCAGTAGTGCTAAGTATTCGCGCTACTTGAATAGACAAAAGTGGACCCAAACCAGCTAGAATTCGTCCAGCAACTTAAAAAACGAGGAATACATGGGAGCATCTCTACTATCTAGACACCAACAAGACAAAATATTCCTCTCTATGGATTTAGACGCATGTTCAAATGTATTTATACTGATATGGCAACCACCATACGAACGACGCCTATATTTAGTCATCAATCGATCCGAAAAAATGTTCGTTAGAAATCCGGGGTAAACACTTTTAAATGTCCATACATAAGAAATTGAACATTCTTATCTAGAGGAAACAAGCACAATACCACCACCCAATGAACCATGGAGACGATCACCAAAATTCAACCAGAACACAATGTTGCTTCACGAAATCAGATTCAATTTAGATGTCCAAAATAAACGAAAGAAATCACACATCACTACAAGATTCGGTCGAATCACCAAACTATCGAATCGTTTTACGAGGGGTTAATGTGGCTGATACGACGTCAAAATGACAAAATTATTATGGTTCAGAGACATCTAGTTGTAAGCACTTTTTTATAATTGTACCAAGTTGGGTGTTGGTACAGAAGGTTCAATAAACTTGGTGTTGGTAATGATATCGATTGTGATATTAAAACACAAGTCCCTTTGGTTTATAATTCACATTTTTTTTTTATTTTATTCGATTGGTGTAGCTGCTTTGGTGGTCTCAATTGAAAAGAAAGTATTTCGTAAAATAAATTTTTATGTTGTGTGCAGTTCATCTAACCGCCGATAGTTGTTGTAAAATGGTTTCTGCATGGAACGTACTCATGCTTATTCTATTTGAGCTACCAAAGTCTAGTACAATTTTTTGTTACCTTTACAATATTTAAATGGCGATTAAATCTAGTTGTCAATATTTTGTTTACATTTTATTGTAAACAAGAAAAAATTAAATTAGTTATTTAAATATAATATGATAGTGATATTAAAAGTGATTAACAAGTGATTAACAAATAGGTAACTATAATTATCAATATACAATTAAAATATATTTGTGTTTTATAGTTAAACCTTTATATAATATAAAATTTGTTTGTTTAGGTATAAACATAACAGCAACCAAATATTTGTATCAAGTTCAAGTTCAAGGATAAATTACATGAATTTGTTTGTTTACAAATTATTTGGATATTGGTTTTGCTGTTGTATAGATAAACAGTGTTACAAGAAGTGGATAAATCTCTAAAGGTAAGAACTATGTAATATTAATTTTAACAAATAATATTCTAATAAACTATATATTTCAGGTAATGGACGTAATTAATCTTTAAAATTATAATGGTAAAAGGTAGTATGAATTTGATTAATTAATTTATAATTCTTATTTCTAGGTTTATATGTTATGATGTTTTATGTGTTTAGGTTGAGAGTTTTATTTGAAGCGGTAAGTATTCCAGGTAAGTATTGCATGATTTCGCATCAACATCCCGGCCGCCTTGAATCGGGTGATTCAATTTACGGGTAATAGACATAATTTATGTACTGGACGTTTTATAATTCCTGTTGATGTTTTTACTGATACAACTCTAACATAAGTATCAGATCCTGGATGAAGTTCCACTACTTTACCTAACATCCACTTTGCTAGAGGTAGATTGTTGTCTTTTATAAGCACAATGTCGTCAATTTTTATATTGGTTTCTTTCTTATGCCACTTATGCCGCTGTTGAAGATTGGTTAAATATTCCATTGACCATCGTTTCCAGATGTGTTGGTTCATTTGTTGTATCAGCTTCCATCTAGATACTGTGGATAGTTTTGCATCGCTATAATCTTCAGCCGGTAGTTGTGTTGTGGCTCGTCCAATTAAGAAATGTGCTGGTGTTAAATAGTCGATATCATCTACTGAAAGCACACAAATTGGTCGGGAGTTGAGCATTGCTTCAACTTCGACTAGCAACGTACTCATTTCTTCCAACGTCAATATGTGCCCGTCAGTTACTCTGCGCAGATGGTATTTGGCACTCTTTACTGCAGCTTCCCATAAACCTCCGAAGTGAGGTGAACTGGGTGGGATGAATTTAAATGTTATTTGATCTGTCAGTAAGAAATGAGAAAAGTGATTAGCGTTATCTTTTAGGAATTTAAAGAACTCGTATAATTGATTTCGAGCCCCGATAAAATTGGTCCCATTGTCACTGATTATTTCTTTACATATTCCCCTACGTGCTATGAACCGTCGTAATGCGGCGATATAGGCATTAGAAGTTAGATCAGAAACTAACTCTATGTGTACCGCTTTTGTTGATAGACAAATGAAAATGCAAATGTAAGACTTGTATGTCCTTTGACCTCTACCTCTGGTTAAGTGAATTGGAAATGGCCCAGCGTAGTCTACGCCAACTTTGTAAAAAGGCCTAATCAGCTCTACTCGTGTGCTAGGCAGATCACCCATAATTTGCGTGAGAGGTTTTTGGTTATATTTCACGCATTTTACGCAGCTGTGTACTGTCTTTCTAATGAGATTGCGGCCTCCTATTATCCAATACTTTGTTCGAAGGGTTGCCATCATTAAGGTGGGTCCAGCATGTAGATAACGTAGATGATGTTCTCGTACAATAACCTTGGTTAATTCATCTCGTGATTCTAAAATTAATGGGTGCTTGATGTTGTAACATATCGATGCGTTTCTGATTCTGCCTCCGACTCGAAGTAAGCCTGATTCATCGATGAACGGTTTTAGATATATGAGCTTACTTGATGGTGAGAGTTCTTTATTTGATGAAAGTAATTTTAGTTCTACGGCAAAGTACTTTGACTGCATGTTTTTAATCAGGAGAACTTGGGACCTTTGGAATTCTGGACAAGTAATGTAAGGAAAAGCTGTGGATCTGGCAGAAGGTTTTGTTTTTATTGTAAGAAAGCGAATGACATAGGCTAGGATTCTTACGATTTTGGAATAACTGGATAACCGCTGTACTAATTTATCTATTATATTTTGTTGAGGGATTTGGATATTTAGTGTTTGATAACGGATTTCTTCGGTTGTATTTGTACTCCGGTGCTTGTTAGGCCATTTATTTTGATCTCCTAGCCACTCTGGTCCCTTCCACCATAATTTTAAATTTTTTAGCTGGTCTGGATCTACTCCTCTAGATGCGTGATCAGCAGGATTGTCTTGGGAATCGACATGCCTCCATTGTGAGCGGTTCATTGTCGAAAGTATTTCACCCGTACGATTCCCAACGAAGGTATTCCATTTAGTCGGATGTGCAGCAAGCCAATCTAGGACGATTGTTGAGTCGGTCCACGCGGTGATTTTTGAAATTTCCATCTTTAATTCGTCTTTAATCCTTATCAGAAGTCTTGCTAAAAGCGCTGCACCACACAATTCTAATCTCGGGATCGAAATTTGTTTTACCGGTGCTACTTTGGTTTTAGACGATAATAACCAAATTTTGGATGGGCCATTTTTCTTGTTTATTATTTCGGCATAGACCACCGCCGAATACGCATATTTGGAAGCATCCGAAAAGCCATGTAATGCAATGTTCCCCTCTTTCGTCGTATTAATGTATCTCTTTATCTCGATTTGGTCGATTTTGGGTAGGTTGAGGCGTATATTTAGCCACTCTGAAGATAATTGTTGTGGTAACTGCTCGTCCCAATTTAAGTTTTCAACCCATAATTTTTGAAAAAATATTTTTATTTTTATGGTCACTGGGGCAAGCCATCCAAGTGGATCGAACAGTCTGCTTGCTTCGGAAAGAATCCCTCGCTTTGTTATTATTGGTAGACTAGTAAGGTTGACTTTGAATTGGAAACAATCTTTTAATGGATTCCAATACAAACCTAAAACCTTTACAGAACTAAATGGCTCGATTTCAAGTACGTTGATAGAATGGTCGTGGTTATTATTGTCAAATATCTGTCTCTCGTTGGTTAACCATTTTCTCAGCATGAATCCGGAAGTTGACAGAATTTGGTTGATCTCATCCTTTAGCTTCGTTGCCTCTTCTACAGAATCCGCCCCTGTCATTAGATCGTCGACGTACATACTATTTTTGATTTGATCTACTGCGTTTTTGAAGGTTGGTGCGAACTTTACTGTAGCTTCATTTAATGCACGAGTTGCCAGGTATGTGGCACTTGCGGTGCCATAGGTGACGGTTTGAAGTTCGTATGTTGTAAACGGCGTGTCTGGTGAGTTCCTCCACAATATTCTTTGGTATCTAGTGTCTTCTTTTGCAACAAGTACTTGTCGAAACATCTTTTCAACATCTGCTGTTAATGCTATTTTGAATTTTCTAAAACGCAGTATTATGTTGTATAATGAAGATTGTATTGTTGGGCCAACCGCAAGGCAATCATTTAATGATTTTCCTGTATCAGTTCTCGAAGATCCATCAAATACAACTCTTAGCTTAGTTGTACTGCTGGACTCCTTTAGGACACCATGATGAGGTAGGTAGTATCCCTTTATTGTTTCACTTTCTCCGCATAGTGGTTTCATATGGTTAAGATTTATGTATTCTTTCATGAACTCCTTGTACATATTCGCAAATTCGCCGTTCTTGTTGAATTTCCGTTCCATTGAATACATCCGTTGTACAGCTGCTCTATATGAACCACCTAATGATTGTGGATCAAGTTTAAATGGTAGGCGTACCTTAAAACGTCCAGTGACATCTGTTTTAGTCGTTTCTGTAAAGAGTTGCTCGCAAAATTCTTCTTCTTTGGTTAAATTCGTTTTTGGAGGCTCGATTGACTCAATTTCCCAGAACTGTCGTAGTTGATATTCTAAGCTGTCTTCTGGGTTGCTCATTACCACAGTCATTGATTGAGTTGACTGTTTGTTATCTGCTTTTCCTGCTACGATCCATCCTAATACAGTCCTTTGTAGGATTAATTGACTTGAAGTAGTAATTTTTCCCGATGATAGCAAGTCGAAGAATCTGTCTGCGCCGATAATCATATCAATGTCCAAGCCCCTATTGAAATATGGATCTGCCAAGTCGATATTTTTTAATTCTTTGAAATTTGTAACTTGGATGATAGATGGTTTAGCGGTTAATTTTGGAAGTATTAAAGCTTCAATTTTAAATGTTGGTTCGGGTTTGTTTAATGGTGAAGCTGTTAACGAAATTGAACCCCTTGTGTATCCAGTCATAATTCCTCCAATACCGGCAATGGCAAGTTTAGCATAACTTCTTTTTAAACCTAACCTTTGTGCACAGTTCTCAGTGATGAATGAGCACTGTGATCCAGAGTCTAGTAGTACGCGACATTGTTGGAGCTGGTTTTGTGCATCCAATATACGGACCAGAGCTGTTGGTAAAATGGAACTAACGATTTCATTGCTTGCACTATGGCTTGTTGTGTTTACCTCTGCCTCTTGTGCGTTGTGGGTTGCGACTTCAGAAGCTGGTTTCATCTGTAAATTGTCGTGGAGTAGTGTATGGTGTTTTCTATTACATTGTTTACACCTGAATCTAGATTTACAGGTGTACAAATTATGATTATTATTAAGGCAATTAAAACAGCGGTTTTCCTTTACTAAAAATGCCTTTCTATTTTCGATTGATTGCTGCTTAAATTTTGTACACTCAAATAACCTGTGATGTTCTTCTGGACACAATGAACATATTGGATTAGGAATTTCGGCAGCAACATGACCTTTGATTGCAGATTTGCTCAGAAGTTGTGAGCGAGTGACGAGACCACCTTTAAGAGACTCAAGAGCATCAATTCGTTTGGAGAGAAAGTCGAAGAATTGATTGATAGTTGGTAGATCGTGATCTGCTGATATTTGAGCCCAAAGCCTGTTAGTATCTTCGTCTAGCTTGTTCACTAGTATATAAATTAACCAATGGTCTCTAGATTCCGCGTCTTCCCCTAATGCTTTTAATCCGCGTATTATTTCATCAGAGGTGTCATATAATCGTCGAACGTTAGCACTATTTGGTGTTGTTACATTGGGCTGTTGAATGAAATTCTTAATGAAGGCTTGTATCGTATGCCTTTTGCGATCATATCTGTTTCGGAGCTTCTGCAGCGCTTCGATATAATTGGCATCAGTTATACTAAGGTGTTTGAGTAGACCTGCTGCTTCACCTCGTAGCGTTCCCTTAAGATACTGTAATTTTTGGGATGGCGTCAATCGTGTGTTATCATGTATTGTAGAGCAGAATAGATCGTAATAAGACTGCCATTCAGTATATTCTCCCGAGAATGATGGTATTGTAATTTTTGGTAGTCTAACCTCCATACAGGTTCCATTTAAAGAAGTATCTGCCATGGTTTCGTTTTGCGTAATCGTAGGTTCCATCTTGGTTCGTAACGCCAGATTCAATCCAGATACCGCTTTGTAATAATTCTCCTCAAACTCTTCGTCTAATACCTCAGCGTTATCAAGCGCAACAATTTTATCCTCTATGCCCATGAATTCAGTGCGATAACGTTCCACATTTAACAGCCTAACTCTTACATCCTCGATGTTTGTTGTAGTTCTAATTTCGCTGATGTATTTGAGCATCTTGGTCATGTTTCCTTTTATGTAGGCGCGGCGCTTCTTTAGAGCTATTAAATCGGTCATTTTAAATTAATGATTCACTATCGCGCACTATTTACACTATTCGTTTCACTATATTATAACTGAACACGTTTTGTCTATTTTATTTGAACGATTTTGCGAATACCGATAGATGATTTCGAGAAATTTGTTTAATAATTTTAATTTTGTTTTGTAATAAATGAAAACCCAGTAAATTATGGTTTTATTTCTTTATTTTTAGTTTTTTAAAAAAGAATGGCTTATACTTGCGGTTTTTAGCGGGCTTAATGACGGATGGATCTGCATGCGGTTTATCAATGCGGACTTTCCAAGCTCTCAGATTTCCTTGTATTTCGTGAATCCAAACGATTTGGTTGGGTTGTTTAATGTTGATGCTCCAATATTCAATATAATTCCGGAATTCGTTGGTTCGAAATCCGGCTCGAAGGACCAAAAATGTACCAAGTTGGGTGTTGGTACAGAAGGTTCAATAAACTTGGTGTTGGTAATGATATCGATTGTGATATTAAAACACAAGTCCCTTTGGTTTATAATTCACAATTTTTTTTTATTTTATTCGATTGGTGTAGCTGCTTTGGTGGTCTCAATTGAAAAGAAAGTATTTCGTAAAATAAATTTTTATGTTGTGTGCAGTTCATCTAACCGCCGATAGTTGTTGTAAAATGGTTTCTGCATGGAACGTACTCATGCTTATTCTATTTGAGCTACCAAAGTCTAGTACAATTTTTTGTTACCTTTACAATATTTAAATGGCGATTAAATCTAGTTGTCAATATTTTGTTTACATTTTATTGTAAACAAGAAAAAATTAAATTAGTTATTTAAATATAATATGATAGTGATATTAAAAGTGATTAACAAGTGATTAACAAATAGGTAACTATAATTATCAATATACAATTAAAATATATTTGTGTTTTATAGTTAAACCTTTATATAATATAAAATTTGTTTGTTTAGGTATAAACATAACAGCAACCAAATATTTGTATCAAGTTCAAGTTCAAGGATAAATTACATGAATTTGTTTGTTTACAAATTATTTGGATATTGGTTTTGCTGTTGTATAGATAAACAGTGTTACAAGAAGTGGATAAATCTCTAAAGGTAAGAACTATGTAATATTAATTTTAACAAATAATATTCTAATAAACTATATATTTCAGGTAATGGACGTAATTAATCTTTAAAATTATAATGGTAAAAGGTAGTATGAATTTGATTAATTAATTTATAATTCTTATTTCTAGGTTTATATGTTATGATGTTTTATGTGTTTAGGTTGAGAGTTTTATTTGAAGCGGTAAGTATTCCAGGTAAGTATTGCATGATTTCGCATCAACAATAATGTTATTTTCAAATTTCGTCCTAAAGGACAGTCATAGGCACAATCAGATCCGTAGTCGTGACACGTTGTTTTCTCTCTTCACCTACACATCGAACCATCTTACTGAGGCCCGTAAAGTCATATAGGATGGAAGCTAGATGGAAACAGGTGCAAATCAAATGGAGAATAGTGTCTTCCTCTTCTTCATCTTCGCTACGAAGAACTACGATGATAAACTTGTGGCGGAGGAGTTTTTGTGGCCCGAATTGGATGTAATTGATGTGGAGGACATGTTTTTCCAACAAGACGGTGCGACCTGCTACACAGCAAGTGAAACAATGGTGTTACTGCAGACTAAGTTTCCAGGCCGTGTCATGTCTCATGCGATTTCTTCGTGCGATCTAACACCGATGGACTTTTTTCTTTGGGACTACTCGTATGTGAAGGAAAAGGTGTATGCGAATAAGCCTGAAACAGTTGAACATCTTAAAGTGGAAATACGGCGCGTTATTGGTGCCACATTTATGCGAAAATGTTATTCAAAATTTCAACAAAAGAATAACCCTGTGCCAGAGGTTTTGTGGTGGCCATATTTGCCTGATGTTGTATTTCACGTTTAATCGGAACTATTTTTCTTTATGTTGAAATAAAAATGTTTGCTTAATTCAAAAATAAATGTGTTTTTCTTTACAATTAAATCCGGTGCTCTTGCTGAGACACCTTTTATATGATTTTCAAAATATTTACAAAAATCCATTCGGTGAACCGATTGCTCCAAAAACTCACTGGGATTTTCCAATTTGTGGAAAAAGCTTAGGTATGATATTTTATTCCGATCAATGAATCCTTTTGGCTGTACAGAGGCCGAATTTTTGTTTAAAAATATTTTTTTTTTTTGTAAAAAATCATAATTTCCGCTTAAATGTTTGGAAAACTGATCTGGGCCGATTTTGTATCAAAATTAATTTAGAATCGTTTAGTTCATATCTTTTAGTTCGATTTTCTCGAAAATTATTTAGTTTTCAACATATTTGCAAAAAATGAACAGCTCCTATATGGAGGCTGCCATACTTGCCATTAACCGATTTCGGCCATCCAATTAATGAGAAAAGCTAAAGTATGAATTTTCATCCCAATCAGTAAATCCGTCTCATAACACCCATTAAGCGATGTAGAGATGCTTTACGTATTTGGGATAAAGACACATGATCTATCTCAACTTCACCCAATATTGGTATGTAAATGCCACATAAAAGTTACAAAACTGCAAACATCCTTGAGCCAGAAGCGACTACTAATGCTGTGGCAGTATATAAGGAAATGAACCAATCGTTATTACATGGTTGGCAGCAGGAACTAGATGGCTTAATAAAAATTACATGTGTAATTTTTAGACGCACCTAAGCATCCATATAAACATATAAGCATCCATATATACATTTCTTCTGTAAGTCAGGCTGCTGAAATTTTATAAGGTGTTCGTTCCAAAAGATGAGCTATTTTGTAAGATCAAGATTCGTAATAATATTTCGATAGCGAAATACCACCCTCTTTCTTTGTGTTGTCTAGTCCTTTTGAAAATGGTGACAGTGTTTGGTTGGTAGTTTGACTGGGCCGGTCGCCTCTGTTTTCAAAAATTGAAATACGCCATTTTAGGAACATAATTAGTTCCAAATAGGTTTTTTTCATCATGTTTCCACAATCCGTTTGCTTTACTAACCAAATGTCTGCTTAATTTGCTAAGAATTGGCCTAGTTCCGTTTTTTTCGATAAAAATCCAAGAAATTTTCAATCGTTCATGTTAGAATTTCAATTCACTTTGATTCGAATCCATAAATTATTTTATGCATTTTCTACATTGAACTATCTTGAAACAAACTATTAAAATAGCGCTTCCTATTTTCAAAATTAAAAAGCTGGATTCTGAAAGGTGGGATTCTAGAAACCATGATTTTCAAAAGATGGATTTTCAAGTTGATGCTTTTGAAAAGCGGGATTAAGATTTCAGGGCGTTGACGAGCAGCCAAACGAACCAGTACAAATGTTCTGAAGAGATTATCACGATTGGGGCAAACCGATTTCGCTCGAAAATATGAATCACTTCAACGGTGACCATTTTAGCATGTTTAAGGAGCACAATCAATGGGGGTAAACAAATTTTAGCACCATGTGGTTTTAGAAAATTTCTTACAGGATCGAGTACAGGAAATTACCAAATAGTGACTGATGTGGGAAGTTTCTGAAAGATATTAGAGGACAATTGAAATTATTTTCAGAAATTAAAATTTTTGAGCGGATCATTGCGAGGTGAAGTCTAAAATAAAACAACCATCAAAATTACAAGTAGCTAGTTTTATTTAAAGTCAAACATAATTCCCACATAATTTAGGGATAACTACACACTACGTTCACGCGGCACCTCATCGACCTCCGTCAGTACGGCATCGACTATAACACTCCCTTTGAAATTATCCACTGGAGAATAATGTATCTCCATGCTTCTAATATCACATCTCGATTTATTCTAGTTCTAGATTGGTGTATCTCCATCGTTTTGGTGTATATCCAGGTAATAATCATGATCACTTAACTTTATGTGACGTACACCAAAATAGCTCTAAAACAAAAATTTAATTTCCCATTTTCCGGGAAAACTATACATACTAGTCGAACGTTTCAACTAATAAAACCATGAAAACGTTAAAGTCGATTTTCCCAAAACTAAAATGTTGGCGCTTATGCCAAGATAGAACTCAAGCGACGAGATTTTGAAATATTTTACGTGTACTAATCTCACCCATTTATTTCGTAAACGTTGAATGTCAAGATTGACGTTCTTTGATTGACGTTGAACTAGAAAACTATAAGATAGTAACTTCGTACTGAAAAACAATGAAACACAATATTCTACATGTTGTACAAATTATCTACATAATCTACCAATTATCGACATAGTCTACGCATAAATTGTCTACATTATTTTCGACACCAGCATGTAGATAATTACAAATTACGCGTAGACGCACAACACTGGTTATCTTTGGTTTTGTAAATTCGGTGAAATCAGAAAAATTAATCGCTTTCTAAACACAAATTCTTTGATTAATATCCCATCTGGCCAGAGCGTTAGATTTAACGCTCGCTCGAAGTCGTCTGCCTCCTTTGCATAGTAGTTATCCTTATGTAGTAAGCTGACGGTTAGTTGAGGTTGTCATCACATAATTTTGCATAGTTTCAACGGTTGTTGACTTATGTAATCTGCTGACAAACAGTACACTTTTCGGTTTAACAATTGTGATGGGCCAATCTGAGGAGCCCTGGTCGAAACAGGATAGAGATTCGTTGAATTTATACGAACATAGTAAAGAATGAAGAACTTTTGTTGTATTTATTCAAGTTCGTTTTAACAAAAAGAATTATATTTAACAACAAACTTAAGACAATAGAACACTTGAAAAGATCACACACAATTGGTGTTATCATACACCACAGAATCACCGCATAATATACAGAAGAAAATACAAAATCAACCACCGTCGCACACCATAAATTGATTGCATCACACAAAACACAATGCCATGTGAGCACATATTATGCAGCCAAGCCAATTGATGGTGTTTGGTTGTTAACACATTTACTGATAGCAAATAATTGATTACGATGAATATATGTTGATGCATTTTGATTTTAAAAAAAAATTATGTAAATTTTATTATTTCCATTGCGCCATTCAATCAATCCTCTCGTTGATGTTTCTTTAACTTCGTTTTCTATATAATAGTGGGTCAGATGTGAAAATACTCCCTTTGTTTATGTTTATATATGATGCTCGCATTGAAATCAACAAAATACATTAAAATTAATTTTAAAATTTAAAAAATCGATAAGAAATATTTTTGAATAGCTCTGTATCTGCTTCATCTTATTGTGGAACAATACAAGAATAAATTTGGTTTGGTTTTAAATGAAATTCGTTTTGCGCTTTTGTGACG
Source organism: Nephrotoma guestfalica (assembly GCA_963691935.1). Taxonomy (NCBI): domain Eukaryota; kingdom Metazoa; phylum Arthropoda; class Insecta; order Diptera; family Tipulidae; genus Nephrotoma; species Nephrotoma guestfalica. Next base: position 192,524,776 of record OY829915.1, on the reverse strand, counting down.
GCAGGTTGTTCCGTTTTACAATTGGCAATTGAATTTATCTGTTTAAGTCGAGTTGAAGAATTTATTTTCAGATTGCGGTACCCCATTGTAAAGTTAATGCGATCATATAAAACATAAAAAGTGAAATTAGGCACTTTGAACTGCGATACCCCTCTGACGTCTACTTCCCAAAAAAATCTAGCACGCACATATGAAATTGCTCTATACGCTGCATTTTATGCGATCACAATTTACTTTCAAAACAACAAAATCAAATTTCGAAATCTCATCACTAAATACATTGGTGGCATGATGATGTGGGTCAAACAACTGTATCTAGATTAAAATTAATGTTATAAAATACCAAATAACCTTTTACTTCCAATCATAAGAAACGTCAATTATAACACCCTCGTTAAGATTTTGATTGTACTCTCGTAAATTCCTCAAAATTCTCAAGCCGAAACACAAAAAGCATAAAAAAACACTTTGCGATTTCGATCTTTTTTCAATGCCTTCACAAAGCTAAATACGATAGACTCTTACTCCATGTACAATACGAGTATAGTTGTTGTTACATTTTGATCTTATGTTATAATAAAGCTTACAAATTATCGAAAATATTGTAAGACAGGTCACGATATAACCTATCTATACACACGGCAAGATGTACACCATGTTCTAACTTTTTTTTTTGTTTTGTGAATTCTGTTCATGTTATACGCGAGAGTATATCAGTTGTGTTCAATGTTTCAATCTTAACGACATCTCAATTAATCTTCCCACTTTTGTGTTTGGATGACTGTGTATGTTAAGTCACATAAAAATATACACACAAAAAAATAAAGTCTTAAATAAAAAGTGAAAGAGATCGTTTTGAAGTGAAAATAATTAATTGATTGGAATTAAATTTATTGTAGTTGATAAAAATTTGTTTGAAATTATCGATGATTTGTTAATTTAATTTATTATTTGGAATTCTCTTAAGATTACTTAATATCGCTAATATTTTCATTTTAGTTACTAATTAGTTTGTAGGGTAACCGTTTTATAGACTTTAGAAATGTATGAAGAGCTTCCCGGTATATAATGTAGGAGTACCAGGAACTGATTGTGAGTGGTCCTGATATAAGTACCATGAGTTTTCATTTAATTAGAGATCAGGCGTTATGTTGTAACATGGTCAGTGTTGTGCGTCTACGCGTAATTTGGAATTGTCGACATATTGGTGCCGAAAATAGTGTAGAAGATTAATTTTGGCGTAGACAATGTCGAAAATTTGTAGAATATGTAGAATATATATATATATATATATATATATATATATATATATATATATATATATATATATATATATATATATATATATACATATATATATATATATATATATATATATATATATATATATATATATATATATATATATATATATATATATATAAATGGATCGTGGTTTGTTCGGATGCTTAAAACTTGATTTTCTTCAATGTCAAGGTAAATGATCATGAATAACGCAAAACATTTATTTTCTATTTATAAACAAAAAACAGCTGATGATCCAGTTTAATATACTTTAAAATAAAATCAAAACAATTATGTCGAGTACATGATAACAAAAATGTAATAGATTAGTATATTCAGCATAATGAGTTGATTTTATACAATTTTGATTGAGTGAGTTGGTAATTGAGTCATGGAGCATTTAAATTCTATAGGGCAAATTTCATGACTTGCAATTTTTGAAAGCTAAACTCGATCTATTCTTTTGGCGACTATACACGGGTGAGCATCAAAGTTTACAAAGGAAGAAATATTAAAATATACCGGGTGTTTCTTTTAAACTGAGACGATCAAATATCTCGAAAAATAGCCACTCTACGGAAAAAATGTCCATACTCAAAATTTAATCATACCGCTGGGGAAATACATTAGTGCAAAGAAAATAGTCCCCCATCCCCCGCTTTGTAGGTGGGGCGGGAGTAACTTTTAAACTAAGATAGGAAACCATATTTTTTATTGCAGATACGGATTCTACGACTAAAAGTACGTATGATTTGAATGAAATATTTTGTTCGGTTCATGATAGATGGCGTTGTAATCGACGAAATTCAATTTTTTCAATTTCTCCTTCTTAGAACACACGCATTCGATCCTGCAATACGTTTGAAATAAAAAACATCACGTTTTCCTAAAAACGACGGCGGACATAAAAAACATCATGTTTTCATTGGAAATATTCGAAATTCGTCATCAAAGCAATTTATTCAGTTTTGTAAATCACATTTATCGTTTGTGTTATTTCTTATCTTCATGTTTTTTGTAATTGCAAAATAAACTATAAAATACTTTTGAATGGAGCGTTTAACTGTACCAGAGAAAATTGAAATGGTTCTGGTTTATGGAGAAGCTGGCAGAAATCTTGAAAATGCTGTTGCTATTTACGCTCAACGTTTTCACTGGAACGTTTTCACTCGTCAGTCACTGGAGAAAATAATTAAATTGCTGTATTGGCAGCAGTGGCTCATAATCCTCATGTTAGTACACGAGAAATAGTTCGCTATTCCGGATTGTCCCTCACCAGTGTTTGGAGAATTTTAAAACGGCACAAGTATCATCCATATCATGTGTCTTTACACCAAGATCTTCATGGCGCTGATTTCCAAAATCGGGTAGCTTTTTGTCAATGGGCACGTCAACAAATACAACAAAACCCCAATTTTTTTCGTTGCATAATGTTCTCTGACGAATCGTCTTTTACAAACCATGGAACGGTTAATCGACACAACATGCATTATTGGAGTGTTACAAATCCGCACTGGCTTCGTCAAGTTGAACATCAGCGTCTTTGGACTGTCAACGTGTGGTGTGGAATAATTGGCAACAAACTCATAGGCCCCCACATTATTGAAGGCAACTTGAATGGTCAAATGTACCGAAACATTTTGGAAAATGAACTGCCTATATTACTTGAAAAATTGAGCTTAGAAGTGAGACGGAACATGTGGTTTCAACATGATGGTTGTCCTGCACACTCAATGGTCGCTGGATTGGTAGAGCTGGTCCGGTAAATTGGCCTGCCAGATCACCAGATCTTACTTCGCCAGATTACTTTTTGTGGGGCTATCTCAAAGACAAAGTTTACAAACAAGAACCAACAACAGGTGAGAACATGATTGAGCGAATCAGAAATGCGTGTGCTGAAATTCAACCAGACACACTTCTCAGTTGTGTACAATCATTTTAAATGCGTGTTAATAAGTGCATTGAAGTCGCAGGTCATCATTTTGAACACTTATTTTAAGCTAAAATTATTTTATTCACCTGCCATTTACATTAATAAATTGTTTTGATGACGAATTTCGAGTATTTCCAATGAAAACGTGATGTTTTTTATTTCAAACGTATTGCAGAATCGAATGCGTGTGTTCTAAGGAGAAATTGAAAAAATTGAATTTCGTCGATTACAACGCCATCTATCATGATCCGAACAAAATATTTCATTCAAATCATACGTACTTTTAGTCGTAGAATTTGTATCTGCAATAAAAAATATGGCTTCCTATCTTAGTTTAAAAGTTACCCCCGCCCCACCTACAAAGCGGGGGGTGGGGGACTATTTTTTTTGCACTAATGTATTTCCCCCGCGGTATGATTAAATTTTGATTATGGACATATTTTCCGTAGAGTGGCTATTTTTCGAGATATTTGATCGTCTCAGTTTAAAAGAAACACCCGGTATATTTAAGCGATATTGGCGGATTTTCCTGGGAAATTAAGGTACATTTAAAATATAAAACGACTGAACCAATTATCTATTTCTGAGTGATATAAAGGTAAAATACAAAGTGATGATGCAGCCTTTCGATATGAGCCAAACATTCAATACAGTGCGCATGCATCAGTTCAATTCGGTCAGATGTTTGTCGTTTGTCAGCATTGCAATGCAGTAAAATTTGAGAAAAAACCGCCTGGTTGTGTTGCGTGAACGGCAAGGTGAAATTGCCAGAGTGGCTTCTACCACCAGGACAATTGCGCACGCTGCTTTTCGGTGAATCTTCTAATTCGAACCATTTCTTGCAGCACATCAAGATGTACAACAATTGTTTTCAAATGACGTCGTTTGGTGGTGAAATTGTAAATGAACAAAATTGTAATCCAACATTCAAGGTAATTTCACCAACATTAGCAATGAATGCTAGTACACCAACGTTAACACAACAAAATACACTAACACACTACACAATACATCATTCATTCAACAAACAACAACAATTACATAATTTTCCTCCAACTATACAGATTCATGGGCAAATTTTTCATCTTGCTGGATCGCTGTTGCCACATCCAGAGATGTCACAGAAGAAGAACACAAATATCTGCAAATATACTTTCTTGGAGATTCACATGATGAAGCCGATTTACACGTTGCAATTGCAGCAAATGTTACACAAACTCAATGAGCTCATCAAACTGTTTACGACTTCGTTCGATTGTCGTAAAAGCGGACAAACGACCAGCAGGAACTCATGAACGACAATACAATGCACCTACAGTTGTTTGAAATACCAATTGTTGTTGTTGGCGAAAATTTGGAATCGCGTGATATAATCATCAAACGCCGAACTGGAAACGCAGTACAGCGAATAAGTGAGACACATCGATCGTAAGACGCATTGCAATATCCGCTTATGTTCTGCCGTGGTGAAGACGGATATCATTTGAGATACAACATGATAAATCCGGCCAATGGTTAGTACAAAAAAAAACATTTTAGATTGTCACTTCATAAATTGTATATCTTTAGGGGTCGAGACAAATAAAAAGGTCAGTTCAATGAACTTTTACGCATACCGAATGATGATTCGCCAAAACATTGACAAACTCTTAATGAGGTATTGCCGATTATTTCAACAATATGCAGCTGATACGTTAAGGTTGAGACAGAACGACTAAATTACATTCGATTCAATCAGGCTAAGTTGCGATCTGAAGAATATATGCACTTGCGAGATGCGGTCAATAGCGACGCAGATATTACAGATGTTGGCCCACTCACAATTTTGACATCGACATACATTGGCAGTCCGAGTCACATGCACGAGTACTCCCAGGACGCGATGACTTACGTCATCGGATTTGTTTGTGACGTTTACTTGCAATCCAAAATGGTCAGAGATTACGCGCAGTTATTGCATCCCGCGCGATCACCAAGCAATCGTCACGACGTTACAGCACAAGTGTTCAAACAAAAACTGAGATGTTTAATGGACTTCATTGAAAAAACGTCGTGTATACGGTACTGTTCGATGTTGGATGTATTCAGTTGAGTGGCAGCAAAGTGGATTGCCGCACGCACACATTCTTTTTTGGATGATGAGATACCATACCTGATCCGGACCATGAGGACAACACAATCCCACTTCGGATTGCATGTCCGACAATAAATGCACAAAACGATATCCACGTACTTTTATTTCTGAAACCCAAACTGGAAAAGATGGATATCCACTCTATCGGCGTCGCTCACCAGATGACAATGACAGAACATTCATCACTCAATTAAAAGGAGCAGATATCGTGATTGACAACACTTGGATCGTGCCATATTCGCCAATATTGTGTAAAGCATTTAAAACACATATCAATGTTGAGTATTGCAGTCCGGTGAAATCGATTAAGTATATGTTTGTAAATACGTCACCAAAGGAAGCGATATGCCGGTTATTGATATGTGAAATGCAACGAAGCACTCTGGAGAATATTTTCATTTGAGATTCATGAACGTCATCCGACTGTTTTGCATCTGGCAGTTCATTTGGAGAATGGCCAAAGAGTGTATTTCAACGCAGAGAACGCAGCACAGCGGGTGAAAAGACCGCCAGCAACAACGTTAACGAGTTACTTTTCAACTTCATTTGAGTCATTGCGGACTAGGAATGGTACGGTGTGTGCAACAATTCGAGAAGCATGTCAACAGTTACAATTGCTTGAAGACGACAATCGCTGGAATAAAACGCTAGACGATGCAATAGCTTCTTCGCCCGCTATTATCATTTCGACATGTCAGCCTTCAAACCCGCACGCCAATTATGGGATACGTACAAAGATGACATCGCAAAAGATATTTTGCATCGCTTTCGAGTCGCGACAGAAAATTTCGAATTGCAAATGAACGATGGCATCTACAATGAAGCGTTAGTGCTGATTGAAGATTTGTGTTTGCTTATGAGTGGCAAATTTTTGACTGAAATTCATATGCCAGCGCCAAGTCGTCAAACTAGAGATGTATTGAATCGTGAATTGGAACGCGAGCGTACTTACGACACGACAACTTTGCAACAACAAGTACAAACAAATGTTCCACTGTTGAATGAACAGCAAAAGAGTGCGTATGATCAACTGGGAAAGCCAGCGCCCGGCGGAACTGGGAAAACGTTCCTGATATCATTGATATTAGCAGCAATACGTGCTCAAAGTGGCATTGCGTTACCTCTCGCATCTACCGGAATTGCTGCAACACTGTTGGAAGGTGGAAGAACGGCACATTCAGCACTGAAGCGTCCGTTAAACCTGCAATTCAACGAGAATCCTGTTTGCAACATTTCAAAGCAATCAGCCATGGCCATAGTATTAAAAAATTGTAAATTGATCATATGTGAAAACAATTCCATTGAGTATGAATATGCGAGTGTTCATGCAACAGGATAGAACCGCAGACGTTTGATCCAAAGAACTGCTGAGAATCGGAAATGGACAAATTCCTGTAGATACTTCAAGTGGTTTAATATCGATTCCATCTGAAATTTGCCAATTCACTTCAACGAAGGATGAACTCATCACTAATGTATATTCGAACATTGGTCAAAATTATCGTAACTACGATTGGTTGATCGTACGCGCAATTTTAGCAGCGAAAAATATTGATGTCAATGACTTGAATGGAATTCCTAAATTATTTGGATTTGCCTGGCATGTCGCCTCATCATTTGTGTCTTAAAGTTGGATCTGGTCATTATGTTCCGAAATCTTTATTCCCCGAAACTGTGCAATGGAACCCGACTGATTGTGACGAAGCTAATAAACAATGTGATAGTGGCAAGCATTTTGAAAGGGTCGTTCAAGGGAGAAGGATGCCTAATTCCGCGAATTTCCCTGACTTCAACCGATTTGCCATTCCAGTTCAAACGCGTTCAGTTCCCAGTGAAACTTGCATTTGCGACGACCATAAATAAGTCACAAGTGCAGTCGCTGGAAGTGTGCGGCATAAATCTGGAAATGTCATGCTTTTCACACGTCGGGTAAATTGAATCCAATCATTGTTTTATTTTGTTTTTAGATTTTAATAAAACGAATAGAATTCAATGAAATTAATACTCCCTGCCAACTTTGCGAAATTGGGCCCTGGTCCAGATATACCCATACATCACTGGGTATATCTGATCCAGGACCCAATTTCGCAAAGTTTCGCAACCGGAACGGTTTTTTGCTTACTTTCCTAAAAGTCCTGCCTTACTGCTTTAGTGTGACAATCTCAAAACCACATAGCCTTATCCGACAACTTTACTTTTAACGTGCGAAATTTAAATTTAATTTTTGTTCAAATACGTCTTGTATGGGATATCTGATCCAGAGCCCAATTTCGCAAAGTTGCCACAGAACGATTATTTTCTAACTTTTCTTGAAATAAGACAGGAGTAAGACGATTTCAAAACCACAAAGCCAAATGTGGTAAGACAAATTTATAATTTTTATTCAAATTTATACTTTTAACGTGCCAATTACCTTTATCGTGTCTAATGTAATTTTATAGTTCGTACATGTTCTATTGATATAAAATTCTCTTAATTTAAATATAACGAATTTAATTTTTGTATTTAACGTCATTTTTAATATATTCTGGGCTGGGCTAACTTCACACAAGAGCAAATGGGGTTTTTATTGATTAGTGTTGACTGATTGCATCACGACAATGCACGTGTTCATACGAGTCTTTTGACGATGGCTAAATTCAATGAGTTAAAGTATGAATTGCTTGAACACCCATCGCATTCATCAGATTTGGCGCTCAGTGATTATTATCTTTTCAGAAACCTGAAACAATTCCTTCGTGGAAATCGTTTTTTTTCGAATGCAGCCGTCTGCAGTATTTTGCAGAGCTTCCGAAAAATCATTACAGAGATGGTATAAAATTATTCATTGGAGGTTCATTGGAATAAGTGTATTGAAGTTGAGGGAGATTATATTGAATAAAAAACTAATTTCATTAAAGAATTATTCAGAACCGAACTGTATCATTTCCTAGGTTGTCGACGTTGTCTACATTGCCGACGTTAGAGACACAAAAATCAGTATGTAATCAGCGAACTATATTACGTACGAAGTTTTGGTAAAATGGACTTTCTGAGATTAGGCATGTATCAGTTGTTTTGTGTTTAAAAATACTTCTAATGATGGCTATTTGCATTCCCGGTTACAATTCTTAATAGTGTGTCATTATTTTTTTTGTTAAGTTTGTATGAACTATAATTAAGATAGTCAATAACTTCTCTAGTTTTACCTGTTGCATCCGTTATTTTTTATCTTGGCTCATCGATGTATTGTCCAATGTTCCTAGTCTCAGTTCTAGTTTTTTCAGTAGTTCGCCCATATATTCTGGTCCTTGGTACTACGCAGCTAGATGTGAATTGACATTATTTAGCTTCTGGAGTATTTCTTGCAAGTCATGGTTTTCCTGACTCGGTATTGTCTTGATATTTTCGTTCTGTTTAGCCACTTTTGCATATGTTGTACGTTCTTTTACTTTGGCACTATTTTTATGGATTTGTTTTGAGTAGGATCCCATTCTAGGTTGAGAACTCTTACTTGTTTGATTTCTCTTTTTTCTCTCGTTTTTTGCAGCCTCTGTAATTTGCTGGGTGATGATTACCGCAGTGAGTGTATGCATTTCACTGTCTCGTTCTTACTTTTGTTGCAGACTTTTGATGGATGTTTCCGAGCGCACTTTAGCATCTGGGTTCCCTATTACAGTATTGGCATGTGTGGTTATACGCTTGACAGTTGTATCATTGTGGCATTCTCTAGTGTTTTTCTTTAATGTTTCAATCTTAAATGTTATATTAAGGATTTATTTGATTCCATATATCCTATCAATGCTCTCAGCGTTGTCAAATGTTACCAGGAAAAGGGGGAGGCCAACTATGGGTGTTTTTTCGTTTTTAGTGACCTTTTTCTTTAGTATGTTCACAGCATTTAGGATTCTGAATCCTTTCTGGCTAAGTTCGTCAATTATTTCTTCGTTTGGACATATATGAGGAAGCCCTCTGGCCATGACTTTAATTGGTTGCTCAGCTTTGTTGTTCATTCTGTGTTTTGAGCAGCGATTGTATTTGATAACATTATGTAAGTTTCTGGGTCAAGTGCATTCACTTTCCAAACGTTATTATTCAGTGCAGTGACTTTATATTTCTAGTTTGGAACTATTCACTATTTTTTCAATTGTTTCATATTCACTAACGTTAAGTGTGTTAATGAATATCTCTTTGTGTATTGGTTGATTTTCCTACACGTTTCGTGGGTTGATTAAGTTGGATGTATTAACTAGTTGCAGTAGTCTCTCTTTCTGTTTCAGTGATACGTTGTTATGTACCTTCCCTCACTAGGTCCGTGGATGACTGATCAGGCAGTTGAGGTTGTGGTTGTCTTACGCTCTGTCTTAATGGTTCCATCTCAGGCGAAGATTTTGCTTTTCATTTTTTGTTTTGACGTTTAGTTTTAAGTTGCCTTCGTATAAAGCTCGTTTCATATGCCAATTCATCTTCACATGTTTCATAGGGCTGCTATAAGCATTTTCGTTCTCCTGCTGAGCCGCGGGATGCATTTGTCGAGGTGGTGATCTAGAGATTCTTGAGTTTGGTATGAATGGGTTTCGCAATGGTTGGCTCACCCCAAAATCCGTTGAGGGATTTCCCAATTCATAGAATAAGTTTAAGTATGAAGTATCATCCCGATCAAGGATGGGTGAGGTAGATTACACAATATAATCTACGTGTTCGATTACTCAGCGATTTTTTGAGTCCCTGACGCCAACAATGTAGACAACCTAGGAAAATAAATTAAAATCTCAAATTTCTCATTATTTTCTCTTTTTAGTACGTGTGGCTGTTGATAAGGTTACTATTTATTTATTAAGTAATTGTCTATTCTTCTCTCTTTCCATTCAATTCCTAATTTTTATAAGAATTTTTTCCGGTCAGTGGGCCGGTACGTTGGCTGTCTTGTTGAATGAGAATCACAGATGTTTACTATAATATCATTCAGTAATTATTTTCCTTTTATTGTGGTTGAATGAAGTTTTGAAGATCTCAGAGTATTGGGGTTTCTTGAAACAAGGGCTTTTTGGACTGTCTAATCCTGGCACTAATATAGGATAATTTGTTGTGTTTATTTTTTAACTGTGCCTTGTATTTTTCTTTCACTTTCATTTTCCTCCTCTGTCAGAGTTGTGTGGGTGGATGCTATAATAAACTTGATAAACTCTAAATGTAATGTAATAATGCTAAGTAAAGCAGGCCGCTGACTTAAGACACACATCTAAGTTTTGTATATCGAGGACTGCTTGAAGAACTACAAGTTGGTATCTTAGCTGACCATTAGCATTCCATAATTATATGTTTAGCGAATATAAATATTTATAGAAAAAAACCTACAACTATGCCGTAAGATATTTAGAATACGTACGTATAACACATGACACATCAGTCGTAACATTTTATCTACTCAACACTTGGAAGCAAACCCGGGACTCTCAATTAAGACCCTATCGAGGGCTACTGCAAATAAAAGGTTAAAACAGGTTCAAGCCACACCAAGAACTCGTTATAAGAACCCATCGGAATCAATCGCTGTCACTCGAAAATCCCGGCATCAATTTTCATCAAAATCAATCGACCTAATTTTTTTTTCTAAAAATGGGACTCGAGACCCATCGGAGGACAGCTCAAATGACTGTGATGACTAATTCTGAGAGGGATTTTTTGAGTACCAGAAATCGATTGCGGTATGTCCTGATTTCATAATATTTCGTTTAGATTTAGGATTATCCGGTGAAGCCCGGTTTTTAATTTTTATTTTGACTAACAGAATTTTGATAAAAATTGGTGAAAGGTGGATTTCGCCAAAATTCGTTCAAAGGGTCGTCCAGTTTCCCGGATCGCTTTCTTTAATTTTTTCTAGGTTCGCACGATTTTATTTGTGGAGGGGTTTCTGAATGCCAGAATTTCAATTGCGATGAGTGCTAAATGCGGCAAAATTCGTACAGAAGACCACCCGGTGGGGCCTGAGTGACATTCTTTAATTTTTTTTCAGCTCACACGATTTTTATATAAATTGTTGGAGGAGCGTTTTCGCTCCGTTGGGAGCAGATTCCGCTGGGAGACGGGTAAATGGAACGGATTTAATATACTTTGGTAAATGGGAGATTTCAAATGCCAGTAATCGACATCGATTGATTCTAATTTCGGAAAAATTCGTTTTTCGGCCACTTTTAAGAAAAACCAATTTACAATGTCCTACGGTGGATTTCTGGTCTCATTAAAAAAAATTGCTCTGGAGGGTTCGATGGGCTTGAGTCACCTTTTAACATTTTATTTACACCGCTCCTTATAGGGCATTATTTGAGAGTCCTGGGTTCATTTTCCGCGGAAAATCAAAAAATTATAGTGAAAATTATAGTCAATAAATTTGTCCCGAATTTTCCTTGTAGTCTCAGTATGACCTAGGCTATTAGAAAAGCAACCGAAAGTATTGGTTACTTGTGGAAATTTCTCATATATTGGTCAAAAACTGGAAACAAATAAATAAAAAATAAAAATTCAAAAGGATTGGTTATGAAATGGCCTTACTTTAAAACTTACTTTAAAATCCCTGATCAATACTACTATTCAAATTTAATCGCCATTCTTTAAGAAAGGACGGAATGACGGAATATTGTTAAATTTCCGAGTTCCTTTAATTCGGAGGTCAATCAATATTCAATTTTAAGGATCACTTTTAACATTTTATTCCGCTGTTTTATTTAGTGAAAAAAGAGATACAAAATGAATTAAAAATTTCCGCTGGTAATTATATAACAAAATAAATTATCTTTGGTGATTGTGCTGCCACTTGCGGCGAGTAGCGTAATCTCTTATTTTCCGCTGTGAAATTTTTGCTATCTTATTGAGCATTCTTCTTCCGTTGTTACAGTTATTTTATCGTATAAGTGCTTTTTTATTTTAAATATAAAGCTCTTACCACTCTCAATGCCTTTTGCAAAGTTTTCATTGGAAACTTATTTAATTGAATTTACCCTAGTCGGCATAACAAATTAATCAATTACGATCAATCGGTATCGGGACGAAACTTATGCTGTATAAGATAGCAGAAAATTTCCAGCAGAAAAAATGTATTTTTGCTATTCACCGCTAGAGGCATCACTATCACAAAAAAGAAATGTTTCTGCTGATATTTTTTGAAACCAGCAGAAATTTTTTGAAATTTTCAAGCAGAAAATAATAATACTTACATAATTCTCATCATAAAGTTTTGTGAAAAATCAAATAATTTATGAAAAAGAATCGAAAATATATGTTTTAAGGTTTTGCATATGTATAAGGACTCTTAAATATACTAAAATTACCATAATCATCATAAAGCAAATAGAGAAACACAAAAAACGAATCGCCTACCTTTATACCACTTCATAAAATTTTAGTTATTATATGTATGTGAAATGTTTTCAGTTTTTTAACAAAAGTGTTAGAAAAACCCCCCTGTAACTACCCTGGGTTTATGATTTTATGGTAACTGAGATCACAATCTATATACATGAGTAGCATAAGATTCATAACTGGCGTCAGTAGCGTTCCATAAATTTTTGAAGTCATTTTAATGGAAAATGTTTTCAAATTTTTAACAAAAGTGTTAGAAAAACCCCCTGTAACTACCATGGGCTTATGATTTTATGGTAGCTGACATCATAACCTTTATACAGGAGCAACATAAGATTCTTAACTGGCGTCAGTAGCACCTCATCAACGAATACCCAAGGTAGTTACAGGGGGGTTTTTCTAACACTTTTGTTAAAAAACTGAAAACATTTCACATTAAAATGACTTCAAAAAATAATGGAACGCTACTGACGCCAGCTATGATTCTTATGTTGCTCATGTATATAGATTATGATCTCAGCTACCATAAAAACATAAGCACAGGGTAGTTACAGGGGGGTTTTTCTAACACTTTTGTTAAAAAACTGAAAACATTTCAAATTAAAATGACTTCTAAAATTTATGGAACGCTACTGACGCCAGTTATGATTCTTATGTTGCTCATGTATATAGATTATGATCTCAGCTACCATAAAAACATAAGCCCAGGGTAGTTACAGGGGGATTTTTCTAGAGTGCTATCATCGTAGGCGATTTTTTTTGTGTTGCCCTGTATTTGTATTATGATGATTATAATAATTTTAATATATTTTAAGAGTCCTTTTACAACCGCAAATCGTTCTTTAAAGAAAATTTAATTTTTTCGTTTCAAAACGTTTAAATCTATATGTTCTCTTCTTTTTCATTAATTATTTGATTTTTCATCAAACTTTCTGCTGGTCAGAATTATTAATTTGCTTAAAAATTTCAAAAAATTTCTGCTGGTTTCAAAAAATATCAGCTGGAAAATTTCTTTTTTGTGATAGTGCTGCCTCTAGCGGTGAATAGCAAAAACACATTTTTTCTGCTGGAAATTTTCTGCTATCTTATACAGCATACGAAACTTCATACTTGAGCTTTTTTCGTAATTGTGAAATTCCAGTGATTTTTGTCCAAAATCGGTTCACCGGAAGAGGAGGATTCCGAATGAGCTTTTCGTTTTTTTCCCAAATATTTTGGAAAGTATATATTTACAAGAAAAAAGACTATGCACTAAGAAATTCTAAATTAATTTTGCAAAAATACCGGTTCAGATCAGTTTTGTTTAATTTAAGCGGAAATGCCGATTTTTTACAAAAAATGTTTTTAAAAAATAACCTGCCTCTACAGTCGGGATGAAACTTCATACATAATTTGTTTCCATTAATTGGAATATTCTCGCGAAATTTGGTAAAAATCTATGTGTTGGAAGTGGCAGTTTCCATGGGAGCTTTTGAAATGTTTGCAAAGATATTGAAAAGTTTAGCAAGTGCAAAAAATGATGAAGAATTAAAAGATTGAAATAAATTTAAAGATTAACTTTACAACCAACAGGGTCAATATTTTCTAACCCCTCCCCCCCTCCCCCCTCCATTTTTTACCTATTTTGACACCTCTTCGTATAGAAATAGTTTGACATTAATCAATAAATAAAATTGAATAATTTAATTCCGTTTGTTTGGTAAATCAACAATATTTCACTTTACTTAGAATCTCTGCGCAGTAAACAAATAGGTAGAGACTTTACACCAAAACAAGAGACGAACAAAAAATATAGCGCATAACAGGAAATTCTAAGCAAACCAGACCAATACCAAAATCTCTCTTGTGTTAGGTATAAATAAAAAATCTCGGAAGATGACAAGAATACGTACAGAAGAAACCGTATGAAGCAAAAATTAAAAATTCTTGTTAAGAATAATAATACATGGGGCGGTCAACAATTATAAGAAATGAATTAAATGGACATCAAACGTATTACATGTTGTGTCTACCGAATATGGAAATGCGATGTTAATCAATTTTTTTGTTGATTCGTTTTTGGTTATCCATAATATGTTGGGGAGAGCACATCATGAAAATGTCAATTACGTAGGCGAAGGCAATTTCACATGCAAAACCAAAAACAACAAACAAAAATTCTTTCAAATTCACATATGGATGTAAGTAATTTTATTTATACATGCCCGCGCGTGATTGACGGATTGTCTAAATTGTTTAACTGAAACCGACTGTAATGAATTGCACGTGACACATGAATCACTCGCGTGCATTGTTATTGAGAAGTACGTTTGAAGATCACGTAATTTTTATGCTTTGGGAGATTTTGTCATTTCCATTTTCTGCGATGCTGCGTCGTCGGACGGCGGACGTGGTTAATTGGTTTTGGGCTGCTGAATGATTTCGATATATTATGGAATGCAAGTTTGCGCTCAACCAAATAACATTGAATTGAACAGGTATACGTTTATGCAATGCACACATTTCATTCCATCTATACCATATTACAATTTAAAAGTCGACAAGACTTCTAAATTATGGAGGAGGTTGAATCCAAAAAAAGAATGTTGCAACTGGCATAATACAAGAATAATAATAAACTAGAGAGATAGGTTTTGAAGAAAAGATTTGTTGTTTTTTATCTTATGCTGCTGCATGTTGTTGTTGTTGTTGTTGTAAATCTGCCATAAGAATTCGCGTTTATTCTATAAAAATTATGTATCAAGCCAATACAAATACACATTAATTATATTTTCAAATCACGTTCAATTCTGTGATATGTTTTATTAATTTTAGTATAAAAATAAAATAAACATTTTTATATAAAATAAAATAGAATATGTTGTTTAATTTATATTTAATTGTTATGAATTGATTTTTTATTTAATACTCGTATAACTTTTAAATCAAATTCACCAAAGATAGAATTTAAGATATTTTTTATATTTTTGTGATTATTATTTATGTGGTATATAAGGTAATAAACTGTTGCCAGTTTATCAATTGAATAAATTGTCCATATATGATTTGTGTTTTGTTGCATTTTGACTTTCAGAATAACATTCTTGTGTCCCTTGAAATGTTTCAGGTGGCACAGGTAATACTCGACAAACGCGGACTTCAAGATGTTCCTTCAAGTTGGTAAATCTCATTTCTTAAATTATTTCATTTGTCAATTACGACCAGGGCTCTAATTTCGATATGGAAAATTGCGAACTACCAACGATTATTTCGATAACTTTTGGTTGAAATAAATAAAATATACCGTTGACTTCAGTTTCACAGGCTATTTTTGAACCCTTGCTCTTCTGTCCTATATTCAATATTCCGAAAGAGATGTCTTCCGGTGAACTCACCGCCTGACGCATTATGGAAAGCGATCATTTAGAGATTTAAGCATTGTGTCTTTGGATATATCAAAATGATTTTATAACTAAACTTGAATAGTCGAATTTGCACGCCTCTCTTATTGAATGAACATCAATTAGAGACGTCATCATTCTCAGGGCCGAGGGTCTCCCAACTCGTTCGTGGTTCACTTTTCTCGTTCTTACTTTTACGCTGTTGCCAGCCAATTCGAGGACATACGGCTATATGTCCGATTTTCGTAAAACCATTGTAACCAATATTTCGTAGCTTCATGCCAGTCTATAGTACTAGCATGGAAGCTGGGTCGACCCATAAATTCTGCACTCTGTGACGGTGTATCCCCCACTCGAACAAGGATACAAGATTTACGTCCTAATGCGGAACATATACGTCCGCAGTATCGAATGCAGCAAGAAGTTTTATGTAAAAGTTATGCAAAAATATGGACGAGACCCGAAACCTGGTAGTGCGACAGAAGATCGGTATTTCGTAAAGTAATCGATACTATTAAGAAATCCAGAAGAGGCCACAGATGTAAATGTAAAGACACTACGAAATGGAACAAGTGGCTGAAGTGGCAACGAAGCAACTACTGATGCGAGGTTTCCGAAGTAATAGACCAAGTTTGATAAGTCAGCGACAAAGTGCCAAATGTTGGAATTGTCGGGAATCGAGTCATCGACATTCTGATTGTCCCAAGCCTTGAGACCGTAAATATATTGTTGGTGTTGCGGATTAGATGGAGTGTCAGCAGATGAATGACCGAAAAAACACAAGGTTGGCAAGTTGTTTACATGTAACCGAAATAATCGTTGAAACATCGATTCGGGAAACCGGCTAAAGGAACAATAGTGGATCGATTGTTGAAAGATCCCCATACTTTTAGAAAAGTCTACCAAAATTAATTTAATTCAATTGGACGAAGAATTCAGACCCCCGCAACCTGAGAGTGCAGAAGCCGAGGGACGAGAATATTTACAGGAGCACAAACCGATACACAAGTTCAAACGGAATAAATGCAGGTCTCAAAAACCGAAGGATGGATCTCAAAAGTTACAAGAGTCAGTGACACAGAAGAATGAAAATGAAGCTCATCTACAGGCCATTGCAGATGAGGTTATTGTGGACCGCGATAATCGACTGCATATTGACCTTGAAGTTTTGGGTTATGAAATAATGGGCCTCCTCGAATTGGTTTACGGAATTAAGTTCTGGAAAGCGTTTCGGATTTGCCCAGTACTGGAAAACGACGGCAATATGTTCAATGTTGAAAGTATTACAAGTGAGATGGAGAACCACACCAACACGCATCATATTGTAAACCCTAGTCAAAAACGAGTGTCGAATCAAGTTACTGAGTCATTCTTAGTTACTCTGCCGGTTAAATTAGGCTGCATCTAGTTAATAGAATTTTGATATCGAAACAGGAGAGGCTAAATCGATCAAGACGAGAGCAAAACCCATAACTCCATACGTACAGCGGGAAATGAACGCTGAATTGGACCGAATGTTGAGATTTTGAGTTGTGGAAGAATCTGAACTGGCACTGAATAGGCACTTCCTATTGTGTGTGTGAGGGAACCTACGGTGAAAATACGTTTTTGCTTGGATGCTCGAATGTTACATAAACCGCATTTTAGTACACTGGAATTAAATTTCTATCAAAAATTGACCTCAGCGACGCATTTGGCAAGTTAAACTAGGAATGACAAGCCAACCAAAAACACCATTTATTGTTCTGGGCAGGGGACTATTTCGCTCTGTACAAATGTAAATCGGCTTATGTAACGCGAGTCACACATTATGTCGGTTATTGGATCGCGTGTTAGGAGTGCATTTGGAGTCTAACGATAAGTTTGGAGAAGTCGGATTTCTGCTTGTAGGATATTAAATAGCTAGGTTGCATATCAGACGAGCATGGTTTGAGGATCGATTCAAACAAGATTACGGGCATTTTAAATTTTCCATCCCCCAAAACCATTAAAGAAGCACGATTGATAAGAATAGCGGGCTGGTTCTGACGATTCATTCCAGATTTCTCATCGGTGACGCCGCCAATCACGAGTCTCTTGAATAAAGTCCAAGATAAGAAGTTTCAGTGGACGGCAGCAGCACAGGATGCCCTTAGTCAATAAAAGACCTTGTTAGTGGCAGCACAGATCCTGGGGAACCTCAATTTCAGCAAAACTTTTGTTATTCATATGGATGCTTCGGATGTGGGTGTCGAGACAGTCTTGACCCAGGAGATAGACTAAACTGAGCGTAATCGCCTACATCAGCCAAGACCTGACGTCTACGCAAAGGAAATACTTGGCCACCAAAAGATAGTGTCTGGCGGTTGTGTTCGCGATAACACAATTCAGGCCATACATCGAGAGAGCCAAATTCAAAGTAATAACGGATTGTGCGTTGGTATGGTTGAAGAACCTCAAAGATCCGGTTTCAAGACTGGCGTATTGGTCTATGAGATTACAGCAATATTAGGAGTGAGGAATTGCAAATATAAAATCAAGAGACAGATGATCAAATTTATGAGAAGCTTAAGCGTGAGGCCGTGGAATTTCACGAACAATACCCGGATTTCAGACAATGGAATGGAAAATTATATAAGTATTGTCAAACCCCGGAGTATAATGGAGCACGAAGTTGGAGCTGGAGACTACATGTACCTCAAAACGAGAGAAACCGAGTACTCTACAACTGGCACGGTGATAAACTGGCCGCGCATGGCTACTTCAAGACCCAAAGAAGAGTGAAAGACGATGAATACTGGATACGGATGACTCGCCAGTACGTTGAATTGGTCAAAATATGTGAATTCGAAGGTATCAAAGGGAGAAGCGCCCATACCCATGTGGCCTTGAGAAGGGTTGACTACATGGGCCCATATCCACGTTCGAAATGTAAGGAGAGCGAAAACTGGTTCGCCCATTAAATATACGGAAGAGAATTTGTTCCTAGTATTTGGGGTACCATCCAGGCTTATCTCCGATGATGGTAGCCAATTCATGGCCAGAGCATTTAAGACATTTTTACGCATGTATTAGGTAAGCTACTAACTCAACTCGTATTATCATTTGCAATCAAACCCGGCAGAGAAGGTCAATCAAAGTATATTATTCGCTATTAAGAATTATTTAAAAGAGGATCATAGGAGTTGGGATCAGAGTATCGGTCATATTGTCTGTGCGCTTTGCACGACAATCCACGAGTCAACTAAATTCCCCCAATATTATGTAAATTTCGGAAGGAATATGATAGTTCCAGGTCACAAAGACACAATGCTAAACGAGGCCTAGGGGAATCCGAACGTGACAGATCACGCACACAGATTGAAGCTCATTAATGAGTCGGTACAAGAGAACCTACAAAGAGCGCACAATCAGTATTCGAAGCATTACAATTTGGGAACATCATTGACATTTCAAAGCGCGTCGGAAGATTTAAGATTAGAACTTATTCGGTGCACTGATTGAGTCTGAGTGGCATGCTTTTAACAGCCAATAACAAAACATCACAGAGTTTGTACCTAAATTTTGTTATATGCAGATGTCACCTATAAACCTAATCTTTCAAATGACACTGCTGACATTAGAAATCTATTGAGTGCGTGTTTTTTTTTTGGAGTTAAACTCATTCATAGGCTTTGTTTAGTATGCGGTAGAACTAGTTTTCTGAAGAATTGGTTACGATAGATTATTTAGAGTCTCTCTCGTTTATCGACTTCGTTGAATTTCGATCTTCCGCTCTAGCTTTTACATCCCGTGAAGAAATTTTGCCGCCTGCACTGTGGGCGGCATCTATTTCGGTCCATCGTTCTCGCCTTCCAGTTTCGTCTTAATTATTATTCGCAGTATAGCAATCTAGTACAACGTCATCATACCAGTGAAATCGAAGTCTTCATTTACGGCGCCCTTGGGCTGATTGGTGTTGGAACATTTAATTATCACGCGTTAGGATTGGCACCTGGCAACGGGGCTCAGCCATCTAACTACAACCTCCGAGGATTGTTTTATCTCGTATTTCATGCGAATTTGACTAAACGTGAAACGAAACACCTTAGGAGTGTTCCATAGTCATTAGAGAACAGGATCTAGCTCTCACTCCCGATAAACAAACCAAGACTTTGTTACTCCAAATATTTTTCCAAAATCCTTCACATGGTTGAGCACTGGTGATTGGTTGATCGATTGGACCGAAAACCAAGCTGATAGTCATCATGTAATTGCTTTAACGCGGGTCACTTCGTCATTGAGATTGAGTAGATTTTGGAAGTAGATTTGCCATAATGATACGTTGTTGTATCAGGTTAGTTCTCAGCTCTTCCACAGCTGTTCTTTTTGGTAAAAGCTGATTTTTCGATGCCTGATCTCATAATGTTCACGCTTCTCTTACCGGAGATATATTGGCGTAGCTTTCATGGCACGTAGCTTTAGATGTTAAGAGGACCCTAGATGTTAATATGAGGTTATTCGCTATAACTTTGCCGATATAAATAGTGAGTTACAACTGATTGGTAACTCTGCAGGGAAGCTTGATGTTTTAAAGCATCGACATCCCATCGAACAGTTTTTTGTGCTTGTCTATTGAATGTAAATGACAGTTTGCACTTGCAATTGAATATGACAAGCAAATTATTGCTTTCCTTGTCTCCACTACTATAAGATCTAGCATCGGATGTGCTGGTGGGGTTTCTTTTAGAAATCATGACGTGATCGAATTGGTTTTCCGTTCTTTCATCATTCGATCTCAATGTTGCTTTTTGGATTCTCTTATGTAAAAAAATATCTACTTGATATATACAACTAAATAAAACGATTTATCTCACCACTACAACCGGGGTATTTACATATTCCCTTTGAATTCAAAATTACTCAATGATCAGTCATATCTAATCGATTATCTCTTGGAGGAGCCGAAGATGCGTTTGATTTTTGAGGTGGACGTCCACGCTTTATAGCTTGGATTGATTCGTACGAAAATAAGGTGTCAGCTATCTCCAACTTGAAATCAATCAATCTCATATGTTTGTAATCCGACTTCCAACTATTCATTTTATTTGTACAATACCCAGGCGTTAACGCACGTTATATCCAATAAATGATAGAATATTCTGTTTGTCCATTTTCAGCTTTTTATATGAATCTTGTGGCGTCCCATTAGGCTGTCCATTAAACCAACTCTACCCATATGGCAATTATGATCCTGTATATTTTGTGAACAATGGATCAACTTTACTTTTTTCTCTTTTTTGTCGAATCTTTTAACGGTTGGCGGTAGAGGTTTTTGCTAGTCAGTTAAAAATAGTTTCGCGTCAACATATGTTGAAATGAGATTGACGATACGATTGTCTTTCCACGACAGCGATGTTACATCTATCCCATAAATTGATGCGACATATTCTCGGCTGGTTCCTCTTTCGAATTTCATCATAACTTTTTCTTCGGGAAGCTTGCAATTTTTTATTCTGTTTCGTCGAATAGTACCTATTGAAACAATATCTCGGATTCTGAAATATAATAGCAAAAAGGGACTGTTGTATAATAATTATCAAAGTAAATTATATAATTTTGAAAATTTGGCAACTCACGAACTAATCTAACCACAATATTGGCATAGCTTTGAAGATCATCATCTTTTGCAGGTTCTTCGGATAATCCAGAATAAATCTCAAATTTATATGCGAACCCCATTGTGTCACACAAATTGAAAAATTTAAACCCCCATTTTTCAGGTTTGTTTGGTAAATACTGCTTCATGAAATGTCCAATTTTAGACGAGTATAATTATTCTTCAATGCATAATCTCTCCAATTTCGGAATATTCCCAAATATACTGTTCAATGCGTCTATTACGGGTCTGAGAAGGAAAGGCGATCGCGTTTCAGATCTGCACGAGCAGGTGCTTTACTTTTATCATTAAAATGTATATACTACCGAATCTTTTCAAACCGGATTCGGCTCATTTGTTGTTTTATAATATTGACGCAACGGTGCTTATTATCGGACCAATAAGCTCTTACACTTGGAAGATTGTGATATGTCATATAAAGGAAAATTACGTGAGTATCTTCTTGTTTCTTCCACGATAGTTTTTTCCAAGGATTCCGGAAATAAGACCGACCATAATTTGAACGGAGTTTGTAATTCTTGTACATTTGTAGGAATAGTACAATTCCATCTAAATTTGATTTCTTTTTCATGATAAACCAAGTTTTGCTTTTCCATAAAATTGTTTGCAATTCCATAGATTTAGGATCAATTTGCGAGGCATTCTGCATCGGACAAACTGGTCAGAGTTTAATTACACGATTTAAAGAACACGTAAAAGATGTGGAAACAACCATAACACAGCTCAAATACGCAAAACATCTGAGTCATCAACAGCACACTTACACAGGATATGACAGCAATTTAGAAATCCTACACAGAATGAAAAAGGCGAAAAAATGAATAGAATAGAGAAGTATAAAATTTATCGACACAGGAACAATCCACAATTATTGAACGATAGGTTGCCGTACAATATATAAACGAAAATTTGTGTGTGATTTAAATAAAAATCAAATAAGATTCTCACATAAAGAAAAAAAATATTCTCACTTTTCACTTAAATTTGAAAAGAAGATAGATCGATTTTGACCACACCTGTAATGAAATCTGTCATATGTCATATGTCACTGATGTCACTGAAAGGTTAAATCCATAGGTCTCATGAGTATGTAATGAAATTTTAGTACAAACTCCACATTGTCCTGTCATTGGTCGCCAAACGTATGCCACTCAACAAATTCAATGAACGAGTTTTACTCAAAAAAATCTATCACGACCAATCCGTTTGAAAATAAATCCTATTTTATTTGAAAGGCTAAACCTATAGCAATCATCCAATAATAGTGGCATTGTGGTACAAACTCTGCGATGTCTTGTTATTGGCCATTAAACGTATTTCACTCAAACTACATGAGTGCACTGAAGAAGTTCTACTCAAAAATCTTTCGACGTCAATCCGTTTTGGAATGTCACTGATGTCATTTGAAGTATGAGTATATTATGAAATTTTAGTAAAAAGTTTACAATGTCCAGTTATTGGCCATTCTTCGTGTGCCGCTCAGCGAATTCAATGAATGAGTTTTACTTAACAAAATCTATCGCGTCCAATCCGTTTGAATCATCCGATAATAGTGACATTTTGGTACGAACTTTGCGATGTTTTGTTATTGGCCATTAAACGTGTTTCACTCAAACTACATGAGTACACTGAATAAATTCTACTCAGAAATCTTCCGACGTCAATCCGTTTTGGAATGTCACTGATGTCATTTGAAAGGTTAAGTCCATAAGTGTCACCAATATATAATTAAATTTTAGTACAAACTCTACAATGTCCTGTTATTGGTCATTAAACGTGTTCCACTCAACGAATTCAATGAACGAGTTTCACTCAACAAAATTTGTCGCGACCAATCCGTTTGAATCATCCAATAATATTGGCATTTTGGTACAAACTTTGCGATGTCTTGTTATTGGCCATTAAATATATTTCACTCAAACTACATGAGTGCACTGAACAAATTCTACTCAAAAATCGTCCAATGTCAATCCGTTTTGGAATGTCACTGATATCATTTAATTAACCTATTAATAGGTAGTACCTAGTCAATAGGTCTCATGAGTATATTATGAAATTTTAGTACAAACTCTACTATGTCCTGTTATTGGCCATTCTTCGTGTGCCCCTCAGCGAATTCAATAATCGAGTTTTACTTAACAAAATCTATCGCAACCAATCCGTTTGAATCATCCGATAATAGTGGCATTTTAGTACAAACCTTGCGATGTCTTGTTATTGGCCATTAGAAGTATTTCACTCAGATTCCATTAGTGTACCGAATAAATTCTACTCAAAAATCTTCCGACATCAATCCATTTTGGAATGTCACTGATGTCACTTGAAAGGTTTAGTCCATAGGTCTCATGAGTATGTAATTAAATTTTAGTACAAACTCCACATTTTCCTGTTATTGGCCATTAAACGGCTAATATGCTATTAATATGCTTGAGTTTTACTCAAAAAAATCTATTGCGATTAATCCGTTTGAAAATCAAACCTATTTAATTTGAAAGGTTAAGTATGCCTATAGCAATCATGCGATAATTTTGGCATTGTGGTACAATCTGCAATGTCTTGTTATTGGCTATTAAAAGAAAACTACTTATAGTTTTACTTTATGATTTGTTGATCATATGTTCTAAATATCTTTTCGTAAAATTCTGTTTATTTACATCGGATTACGCATTCTTACATTTTAAGATTTTTTAGTTATTTTACAGATGTTTTTGTTTTAATCTTAGACTACCACAAATACGGAACCAGATAGTTGTTGGAATCGCAGATAGTAAGAAAAGGACGCTGTGGTTCTCTTAATTATCGTAAGGAAAAAACAATTATTTTTTCATAATGAGAAATATTTTAACAGTGTACTTGCTAATACGTATTTATTTTTGTTATTTGTTAGAAGCGGCACTACCATCTTTATTGTGCTATTATGGCAAATATTAAACATATAATTTTTATTGAAATGGAATTAAACTAATCGACCAGGTAAGGTCATCTTGACTCTTCTTTACCCCTAACGAAATTTTTTCATTACAAGTATTAAATTAATCAATTACTCGAGAAGCAAATTCGCCGAGCGAGCACTTACGGTGTGAACGGTGTTATCATGTTGATGCATTCTTCCCCAATATTAGCGAATTATTGTTCTACACTCTTGGCACATGTTCCTTTCATTCCAATCATTAGTAAAGTGTTTTATCTTGTTAAATTAACCTTCCAGTAAACTTTGTATTATTATTACAAGAATTTTAATGACAACATTTTATGTATTTACGCGTTGATATCTAGCTAAAAATTATATTTACCAATTTCCCCAACAAAAACCAATTACCATAATGATTTCTCTAATTGAGCTAAATTTCCCGCAAATTGTTTTTGGTACAATTTTAAAGTTTTTTTTTTAAAATAATTATTTCCTTTCTCCGGGTAATTTGTATGATTTGAATTAAATAATGTTATTATTGCTCTGCAAGCATTAAAAATGCAAAGCACATAAAAGTACAACTTCTTGTAAGCAATTCAATTAAAATATTTTGTTTGATTACAAGAAGCAATCCATCATGACATGATGAATGCAACATCAACATTATATCCTTATAAATAATAAGCAAATAAATTATGTTAATGATATTAATGATAATTTATGATTTGCCCCGTAATTTTATGTTTATTATCTATGATATCTCTAATAAGATGTAAAATACAACAACAACTCCGAATATTATTAATAATAACAAGACATACGCAAAGCTCGAATAGAGAAACAATAGACAATATTAATAAATTAACATACAACATATAAATTATGTTTTGGGTTGATCTGTGGACATTATATACCATACGAGTATACACAATTATTATCTTGATTGTCTAGTATGTGGTGGTACATCGGCATATTATTATGTGACAGATTAACCAAATTAAATTTGTTTTTGTTCAACACGCATGTATTATAAAGACATGACCATTAATATAACGCATAATATATACAGTACGCCACGTAACATAATTTATGATGCGGACATGAGTAACAGAATTTGTAATGTTATGCGTTATGCCGCACATGTGCGTTAAGTGTGTGCCAATTGCACAAAATACACCGAAATCTCCTGCCCGAAATAATAATAATGCTATAAGTGTAAAAGAAAATTCCTAGACAAGCAAACATTACGCCAACAACAACACACTTGCACATGCAAGACAAAAAAAAAATTATTTCGGAAAATAGCGGTCGCACACAAAAAACAAAACACCAACAAAAAATCCAATTTGTTTTTCTTTATTTTCCGTTAATTTTAAAATAATGCAAAGTGAAAATATGCGTGGACATTCTAATGACAATCAACAAAAGAACGAACAGCTGCATAGAAATTATTTATTGAATTAAATGTAAATAAATAAATAAATAAGGAAAAATAAATGAAAGTGAGCAGAAATGAAAATCTACAGACAAAAATAAAACAGAAAATTTTTGTTTTGTCACTTTGCGCGAGAAATGAAAAAGAAGATTCACGTTTTTGTGTGATGCTGAAGAAAGAAAATTGTTTTTCTAGAACAAAAGGAAAAATGTATTTTCTGTGGGTAGGATGCGTCAATTATTTTAAAAGATTTCCGTATACAGGTAACCATCCAAACACACGGTGCTTGAAGAACATGCGTTTCGAAGAATACGGATACCTTCCCTCGAATTACACGGTTTCAAACTACACGATTTTCGAGTGAGTCGCTTCTTTTTTATTTTGTTTTTTTGTACCATTACAAAAAAAAATTTATTTTCATAAACACGGTTTCAAAACACACGGAACCAAATAATCGTGTTCTTCGAGGGTTTCCTGTAGTTATTTAAATTGTCTATCAATCAATAACATCTTACCGGCCATTGACAGGCGTCGGTTTCTTTTATATAGCAAAATAAATTATAATAAGCATGTAAATGTGCTGTGCAGACTAAATGTCTGTAGGTTCTCTACAGCCCAAACTGACTGATCGAAACCCGAATTCACTGGGTAGCTTGATATCTTGTCCATAAACCATTTCAGTGTCGCTCGATGCCAAGTAAAACGGTTGGAAATTCGGAGCTCCATTGAATGGCATTCTCCGAACACTAAGAGCAGCTTCTGGCTTCCGATGGAAGCGTTCGACCATCCGATGAGACCCCAAGAGTTTCACTGACGAACATATAGTGGTGATGATTTGTGTTGACATATCGGTCATGCAATAAGCTTCGAACCATCGTGTAAATCGATCGACACTCGTTAAAAATCAGTATATCCATTGGAAGCCGGCAGAGGTCCAACTATATCCAAGTGAATATGTTCGATTCGACCAGGTGGAATTTTGGATCGGTGGAAGAATACGGTCAAAATGGACCAGTAGTTCAACTTAGTTTCAAACTGGAACCAACGTAGCATGTAGAACCAGAAATTAAATTCTGAAGTTCCAACTCAGCCTTGAGTACAAATAAGTTTTGAGTTTTTGATAACTTCGAAGCTTAATTCAGATGTATGTACAAGTATTTTATTCAATGTATTATCCATCGTTAGCTACGTATTATTCCCATCTTTCAGGCAGCATACGGATTCAGCGTTGAAAAAATTCTTCGTGTTTTGAGGCGAACCAACAATCGACCTAATTTATGGCTTCTTCATAAGCAGTGAAGTGCTGCTTAACCAGTCAACAACCTAAAGAAGTGGTAGTCGGAAGGAGCAATGTCTTGTGAATACGGCGGATGGAGTAGGACATCCCGCTTCAACGCCTCCAAAGTTACGTTGACGACTCTTGCAACATGTGGCCGAGCGCTGTCGTGCTGACAAATCACTTTGTCGTGTCTTTTGGTTGATTGTGAGCGTTTGTGCTTCAATGCTTGGCTTAATTGCATCATTTGTTGTTGATAACGTTCTTCAGTGATGGTTTCATTAGGCCGGAGTAGCTTAAGTAGATCAAGATTGAAATTGATGCATAACTGGGCTTACTTCACGATTTTCTGCGGTGTGGGTTGTCATATTGGATCCTTTTTTCGTCCCCCGTCACGATTCGATGCAAAAAACCGTTTCAATTTTGTCTTTGGAGCAGTTGTTCGTACATGAAAAAACTGCGTTCGACGTCTCTTGGCTTGGATGCAAACGGAACCCAATTTTCATGTTTTTGCACCATACTCATGGTCTTGAGACAGTTTTGAATCACTTGTTGAGCATGTTCCACATATGCTTCACACAGTAATCGATGTCCATCAGGTGCAATTTTCTTCAAATTAAAACAAATAAGCTGATCTTTAGAGAGAAATGATGACGCTTTAATATGGATATAGTTTAAAGATGGTCCGATGCTATTTAATACTGGTTACGCCATCTTTTGTAAATCCATCAAAACTTATTTGTAACCCCAATAGTTTCTCCGCTCTATTTATATCTGATGGTAAAAAAAAAGATTTAACGTAATTTCTGTGATTTTTCAGAATTTTTCTGTTGAGATATAGTTCCCTCACTCAAGAGATCCTGGAAATCCTAAGTCCTAAGTTTTGGATCAATACTTTTATCCAAAATTCATCGTCATTCTTTTAGAATGGCGGAAAGACGGAATATTGTTAAATTTCAAGATTTCATTTACCGAGTTCCTTTACTTTGGATATCAATCAATTTGTTATTTTAAGGATCACTTTTAATATTTTATTCCGCTGCAATGTTTTATTTAGTGAAAAAAGAGATTCAAAATGAATAAAAACTTTCCGCTGGTAATTATAATACAAAATAAATTCTCTTTGTGATGTGCTGCCACTTGCGGCGAATAGCGAAATCTCTTATTTTCCGCTGAGAAATTTCCGCTATCTTATACAGCATTTTTTATCCATATCCTTGAAATCTATCGGAGTTTCGGAATAATAAACCAAAAATGGCGTTAAGCGAACTTTTCCTGCTTTAAATCCTGGAGCAGTGGATTCTTCTTTCGAAATATACGTTCGTTTTGGAGGAAGTTTCCAAAATAGGCCAGTTTCATCGATGTTAAAGAACTGTTTCAAGGTGTATCCACCTACTAATACCACAGCTTGGAAAATATTGCAGAATTCTTTAGCAGCCGTATGATCTGCACTGGCTGCTTCGGCTTTTAAATGAATATTGTGTAGATTGAACCAACCACCACTAGCATTTAACTCCTCTTTGAAAGCTTCACTTTTCATTGGCACAGATCCTTGAAGATCGTTCAAAAATTTGTTTAGCTTTCGGCTGTATAATCAGTTTACTTAGTGGCATGCTTTTCTGCATCTGCTGCTCAATCCACAGTAAAAGAAGAGATTCCATTTTAACTAAAAGTGAACTTATTGTTATAATAATGTGTTTAATTTGTGCCTCTGTCGTCATTTCAACCAACCCAATTGCAAATACTACGCACGGTTGAAGAGGCTAAATTTAATGTTCTCGAAATTTGTGCCGGTTTCTCGCCTGCTTGGCAACATTGCAACACATAGTTTAAATCCCGGAGATAATACCTGTCTAATTTTTTTTGTAGATTTTTCGGGAATGTCCGCCACTGCTCTGTTCCGCCCCATAATCAAAATAGAATTAATTTGTTGCCTTTGACTTTTGTGTAACATGACGTGTCTGTTTTATTCGTCGTTAAAATATTAAAATCTTTTAAATTTGTTTTGTGTACTAACTACTCCGTAACAACCAATAAAAAGTAAATAGCCATCAATGTCTTTGTGTTTACGTAGTTCACAAAAAGACCCGCATAACTTATGAAGGTGATGAAGAGAAACAGGGTGTTCTAAATTTTCTGCTCGACTAGGTAATAATCAAGGACTGCTGCAAGACCATGGATCTGCTACAATAAAACTCACGAAGAAATTGGCAACATATGTATTCAAATCTTAAGGACGGCACAATTCATTATAAATGAGCTTTCGTGCTCAAAATAAGTTGTGTTGTCCTCAAAATTCTTGTAAAATAAAATAAATAAATATTTCCAACTAAATTTACAGTCTAGTTACAATAAAGGCTGCGTGCCAAACTTAAGGTAAAACTCAATTTTAAGTAAATTTTTCGATAAATTCAATTATTCTTCGAAAACTCTATGGCAAACTGATCGAAAAATTTGTCCTAAAACCGGTTTTTAGCGTAGTAAATGATTTACCTTAAGTTTGGCACGCAGCCAAAATATGTTAATTATTAAGAACAATATCTGCTAACAATTGCAATCCTACACGTATGAAAATAATAACACAACTGATTTTTTTTTATTAATACAGTATTTACGGAGTTTTCCATTTTCATATCTATAAAAAACTATTTTGTCTCTCTCTCTCTCTCTGTCTCTCTCATTATACTCGTCTATGTACTCAAATTAAAATGGAAGAAAAATTCAAGTTGCGTCGAAAAACGACGCAACTTAAATTTATGGTATTAAAACTTTTAGTAACGCAAGTTGAACTGTTGCAAGTCGAATCGACGCAACTCGAGCCCTTAGTGTAATAGTTGTTGAGTTTGATCCATTTCGTAGAAAATTTTTGAAAAAATCACGGAATTTACTTTTAATTTTGCTCTACTACCACACATACGCGGATTGTTCGGCCAACAAATAGTTGTTGTGTTTGAGGGACTATATCTCAACTCCACCTTATCGAAAAATTCTGAAAGATCAATTCAACAAAAATTATTTTAAAATTTCCTACATCTCTAGTCATAAGCCGATAGTTCTGCCAAGCGACAGTTGCTGAGTTTGAGGAACTATATATTAACTCAACCCCAAAGAAACTAGGCAAGGCAATAGTCCGGCCACCGAACAATTTTTGAGTTTGAGAAACAATATCTCAACTCCACCTCAATGGAAAATGGGTTTCAGAAAAAATATCTCAAGCATCATCAAAATGCCATATTTTAACTCTCAGCCCCGAAAAATTATTGTTTCATGATAGTTTAGCTGAAAATTTAGACGACTGTTATGTTTTTGTTCGTAATCTCGGCTTGGGAGAAATGTTTGTACCACCTAACGGAAGCGGTAAATCATTTAGGGCTTTTTATAATATTTCCATTTAAGTCATCACCATCACATCTATCAGCTTCTCCCAAGTTACTAATTGTATTTCGTTTTCCTATCGTTTATATAATTTCCGCTTAAATTCCAAACAAGATTCCTTTTCATAGAGTAGGTTAGGCCATTCCTCCCACTACTAGTGGGAGCGCTAGAATAATCCGACGTACACTTAGTGTAATTTGATCAAATCAGACATATTCTCGATTTTAAAATTTTTTTAAATCATTTTAAATATTTGAAAGCAACATTTTTGTAATAAAAATTTAAATGGTGATATTAATACGCTCGTTTTACCGGTCACGCAAATTTACATAAAATTAAAGGTATAATCAGTCGTCCATCGGTTAAATTAAATTGATGCGACTAAAACCTACAGCAAAAATTAATGAATTTCAACTTCAATTAACTTAATTAGTTTGGACATTAATTGCTTTAATTTACTCTATAATAAACTACTATTTTCACCTATACTAGGTCGACGAGTACGTAAGTATTTATAATTTTATAGGTTCAACCAAAAACTGTCTACGTTCCTAGATAGAAAATTTAATAAAACAAAAATATTCTTTACGGCCACAGTCTTTTACGAGGTGAGAATGAGAAGTGGGTGTGAAAATTATAGTTTTTTTATGAATACATACAATGCCGTGAAACATGAAGTGTTTTAATTTTTTGTTAGTTTTACTGTTTTCATTTCTGGTCTAATGGCAATTTATTATTTAACCTAATGAGAATGCGGTACAAATAAATTATATTTGTTTGGGGTTATAAATGTCAAATTTATATCAGTTAAAACTATTAAATGGAACTAATTTTGATGTGTTTTTGTGTAATAGAAGATCCGCACGCACAAATGAACCGCAAACAAATCAAATAAATTAAACCGGATAATCAATAGGTAAACGACAAATTCAATATCAAAAGATTATGGTGAAGATAGTGTTTCAACGTATAACAATTCGTCTTATTTCCATGGCAAAACCACAAAAAATTCATCAATCAAAATCAATCCATCCAATTTGATAACCGCAGTTAACACGCGAACGTACATTTATAAGTAATTTTCCTCCGTAATATACTTTGATACCAAACCTATCAATCAAGTTGGAAGTTAATTAGGAGCAAAAAAAAATGAATTATAAAAAGAAATCGTCGCCAATTTAATGCAATCATTAAAATGAAATAATTCAGATCATTCGTATGTAATACCAGTAATCTGTAGATACAGAAGAAAATTACTATGATATACGCGTGGCATTACATGATTACGAGAGTACAGCAACAAGCACAGCATGTAAGAAAACGATCTTGTAATATTGAAATCGTAAAGTACTGCGGACTGAATACAAAATGCCAAATTGCTGCAGGTTCTAATTTGAAATATATTTTAAATTGATCCGATCGTATACTGTATATAGCAGCCCTATAGTATTTTAATAATAATGATGTTGGAATATTTTATTTTCAGAAATATACTCATAAATTAAATAGCTATAAAATACACTCAATTAATATTATACTAGGGGTACCGCCCCCTGAAGTACTCGTAGCTAATATCTGATTTGTTATACATCATTAAGCTATTCTTGATATATTTTTACTGTAGAATCTTAAAATACTTCTAAATAAAATAGGAAATTGTAAATGTCGATCATCGTATTCGTTTTACTATCATAAATATTGTGCTTAAGACGCTCCAGGATTAGAGAATTTTCTCAGCTCTTATCTTAAACATTGCTAACAAACAGAGTTCTAGACAAGCGCGCTGCTAATAATTTAACCCGTGATCTTTAGTTGATAATTCTATTCAGTTCTACCGTTCTACGACCATTTTGTTGGTTCGCTAGAAAATGTTCATTACCCTTAACCAGCTATTCGGTATCTTAAATCTCTTAACCGAAAACCTATAATAACCGAAAACAAAGAGCTTTATCATTTGATAGGCACATTCGCTGGATCGCTGCTTCATGAAAGGAGCCAAATTAAATTTTTGTTGACCTAACCTAAAAACTAAATCCAATGTCTCTGTATATTTTTCTTTACCATTCAAACTAATTGAAAAACACCGTAATTGCATACCAAACAGTCCCTGGCCCTCTATCGCCAATTTTCTGAGTTAGTTTTCACACTTTTTTTTTGGAAATTATGCGAAACCGTTTTTATTAAAAAATGTTCGATATTATAAAATTAAAATATTTAAAAACAATCCAAAGTACGGATTTACCTTCATTATTGCGAAAAAAATTGGATCTATTCTCGTTGTATAGGGGTTTTCAATAGGAATGATATGATTTGTAAATGACGTTTGGGCTACTTGTCATTTTTTGTTTCATTGTATTCAGTAATGTTTACAATTTTGTCATGGTGAGATATACGAAAGAACAACGTTTACAAACTGCAATTACAAACGATTACAAACGATTTTTTTAAGAAAATCGTCTTCTCCGATGAGGCTCACTTTCATCTGAGTGGTGCGGTAAATAAACAAAACTGTCGATTCTGGTGCGAAGAAAATCCACAAATTATTCAAGAAAAACCATTACATTTACCTAAATTGACAGTTTGGTGTAGTTTTTGGTCTGGTGGAATCATCGGTCCATATTTTTTTTCGAAATGGAGCTGGTAACACCGTTACTGTCAATGGAGATCGGTATAGATCGATGATAAAAAACTTTGTATGTCCGAAATTGGAAGAAGTTGATCTTGACAACATTTGGTTCCAACAAGACGGGACTACGTGCCACACAGCAAGTGCAACAATTGAATTATTACGAGAAAAGTTTGGATCATATCACTCTTATTGGAAAACCCTATATATTCCGATCGAGCGTGCACAACATCTCCAAGTTTGAGAGCTAATATAACAAAATATTAAAAGAAAATTTCGAGAAGAGGAAAAAACTAAGCACGAGTTTTCCATTATAGCTATTGAATAACAAAAATCGTTCCCAAATATGTTCCTCGAACCAGCACAAATTACCTTTGCTTTAGTAAAGAACAGCAAAGAGCATTTGGTACGTAATTTTGCTTCAAAAACTATTGCTTAAACATCTTGCATTACAAAATCTCGCATGTTTCCGTACCTTAAAATCGTACGGAAAAATATTTTACTATTGATTTTGATACGATTTGATATGGTTTGATATGGTTTGATATGATTTGATAAGATTTGATATGATTTGAAATGGTCTAATTTGATTTGATATGATTGGATTTGGGTTTGATATGATATTTGACATGATTTGATATGATTTGAAATGATTTGATAAGTTTTAATATGATTTGATATGATTTGATATGATCTGATATGATTTGATATGATTCGATATGATTTGATATAATTTGATCTGATGTGAAATAATTTGATATGATTTGAAATAATTTATATGATTTGATATGATTTGATATGATCTGATATGATTTGATATGACTTGATATGATTTGATATGATTTGATATGATTTCTTATGATTTGATATGATTTGATATGATTTGATATGATTTGATATAATTTGATATGATTTGATATGATTTGCTACAATTTGATAAGATTTGATGTGATTTGATATGATTTGATATGATTTAATGTGAATTGGTATTATTTGATATGATGCGATATGATTTGATATGATTTGATATAATTTGATATGATTTGATATGATTGAATATGATTTAATAAGATTTGATATTATTTGATATGGTTTGATATGATTTGATATGATTTGATATGATTTGATATAATTTGATATGATTTGATATGATGTGATATAATTTGATATGCCATGATATGATTTGATATGCAATGATATGATTTGATATGATTTGATATAATTTGATATGATTTGATATGACTTGATATGATTTGATATGATTTGATATGCCTTGATATGAGTTGATATGGTTTGATATGATTTGATATTATTTAATATGATTTGATATGATTTGATATGAGTTGATATGATTTGATAAGTTTTAATATGTTTTGATATGAATTGATATGATTTGATATGATTTGATATGATTTGAGATAATTTGATATGATTTGATATGATTTGATATGATTTGATATGGTTTGATATGATTTGATATGATTTGATATGATTTGATATAGTTTGATATGAATTGGTAAGATTTCATATGATTTGATATGACTTGATATGATTCGATATGATTTGATATGGTTTGATATGATTTGATATGATTTAATACGATTTGATATGATTTGATATGTTTTGATATGATTTGATATGATTTGGTATGATTTAATATGATTTGATATGATTTGATATGATTTGATATGATTTGATATGATTTGATTTGATATTTGATATGATTTGATATGATTTGATATGATTTGATATGATTTCATATGATTTGATATGATTTGATATGATTTGATATGATTGAATATAATTTGATATGATTTGATATGGTTTATATGGTTTGATATGATTTGATATGATTTGATATGACATGATATGGTTTGAAATGATTTGATATAATTTGATATGATTGAATATAATTTGATATGATTTGATATGGTTTATATGGTTTGATATGATTTGATATGATTTGATATGATTTGATATGACGTGATATAATTTGATATGATTTCATATGATTTGTTATGATTTGATATGATTTGATATGATTTGATATAATTTGATATGATTTGATATGATTTGATATGATTTGATATAGTTTGATATGATATGATATGGTTTGATATGATTTGATATGATTTATATGATTTGATATGACTTGATATGATTTTATATATGATTTGATATGATTTGATATGATTTGAAATGATTTGATCTGATTTGATATAGTTTGATATGGTTTGATAAGATTTGATATGATTTGGTAAGATTTGATATGATTTGATATAATTTGATATGATTTGATATGATTTGATATGACTTGATATGATTTGATAAGTTTTAATATGTTTTGATATGAATTGATTTGATTTGATATGATTTGAGATAATTTGATATGATTAGATATGATTTGATATGGTTTGATATGATTTGATATGATTTGATATGACTTGATATGAGTTGATATGGTTTGATATGATTTGATATTATTTAATATGATTTGATATGATTTGATATGACTTGATATGATTTGATAAGATTTGATAAGGTTTGATATGATTTGATATGATTTGATATTATTTAATATGATTTGATAAGTTTTAATATGTTTTGATATGAATTGATATGATTTGATATGATTTGATATGATTTGGGATAATTTGATATAATTTGATATGATTTGATATGATTTGATATGGTTTGATATGATTTGATATGATTTGATATGATTCGATATAGTTTGATATGAATTGGTAAGATTTCATATGATTTGATATGACTTGATATGATTTTTTAAGTTTTAATATGTTTTGATATGATTTGATATGATTTGATA
This sequence comes from Nephrotoma guestfalica, assembly GCA_963691935.1. NCBI lineage: Eukaryota > Metazoa > Arthropoda > Insecta > Diptera > Tipulidae > Nephrotoma > Nephrotoma guestfalica. The sequence continues at coordinate 192,488,616 of OY829915.1, read as the reverse complement.
TGGTTTGATATGATTTGATATGATTTGATATGATTTGATATGATTTGATATGTTTTGATATGATTTGATATGATTTGGTATGATTTAATATGATTTGATATGATTTGATATGATTTGATATGATTTGATATGATTTGCTACAATTTGATAAGATTTGATGTGATTTGATATGATTTGATATGATTTGATATGATTTGATATGATTTGATATGATTGAATATAATTTGATATGATTTGATATGGTTTATATGGTTTGATATGATTTTATATGATTTGATATGATTTGATATGACGTGATATAATTTGATATGATTTCATATGATTTTTTATGATTTGATATGATTTGATATGATTTGATATAATTTGATATGATTTGATATTATTTGATATGATTTGATATAGTTTGATATGATATGATATGGTTTGATATGATTTGATATGATTTATATGACTTGATATGACTTGATATGATTTTATATATGGTTTGATATGATTTGATATGATTTGAAATGATTTGATCTGATTTGATATGGTTTGATATAGTTTGATAAGATTTGATATGATTTGGTAAGATTTGATATGATTTGATATAATTTGATATGATACATTTACATTTTCATTTACATTTAAATTTACATTTACAATTACATTTACATTTACATTTACATTTACATTTACATTTACATTTACATTTACAATTACATTTACATTTACATTTACATTTACATTTACATTTACATTTACATTTACATTTACATTTACATTTACATTTACATTTACATTTACATTTACATTTACATTTACATTTACATTTACATTTACATTTACATTTACATTTACATTTACATTTACATTTACATTTACATTTACATTTACATTTACATTTCCATTTACATTTACATTTACATTTACATTTACATTTACATTTACATTTACATTTACATTTACATTTACATTTACATTTACATTTACATTTACATTTACATTTACATTTACATTTACATTTACATTTACATTTACATTTACATTTACATTTACATTTACATTTACATTTACATTTACATTTACATTTACATTTACATTTACATTTACATTTACATTTACATTTACATTTACATTTACATTTACATTTACATTTACATTTACATTTACATTTACATTTACATTTACATTTACATTTACATTTACATTTACATTTACATTTACATTTACATTTACATTTACATTTACATTTACATTTACATTTACATTTACATTTACATTTACATTTACATTTACATTTACATTTACATTTACATTTACATTTACATTTACATTTACATTTTTACATTCACATTTTTGTTTTATATCTTTTAAATTTCTTTTTATACACTTGTAACATTTCGAAATTTTAAACTACTGGCCGTTTAATAACACCAAATTGTTGACCCATCGCATTTGAACATACTGAAACAGTACAATTAAAATTTTATTAATTTCCATCTTTCACTTTTATACAAGTCTTGACGGCATTTGGGAAATCTCGAAAAGCAAATTTGCCAATCCTTTTGTCCCCCGTTATTAGTAACGAACTAACCAAATAATATTTAATTGACCTTCTAATGAATATACAAACGCCGTTCTCAAGCACAAATCATTTATCAACATGTTTCGAGTTCTCCACCGCAACCGCACAACAATTATTATCATATTAGAGGAACGAATTGAACAACACCAACAACAAAACTCTTAAGTGTAATTACTGTATTTCTTGGCTTTATGAGTTGAGCACACATAATATAAACTTCAAAGAATTAGTTTGCTCCTGGGCTTTACTAATTGTCGATTGAAGTTGGTAGATTACCTCGGTTGGCTTCACAAACAAAACAATATAAAATTTTAATTTTGTGTGCAATTTAAAATTTAACACTTTTGATTTAAAATCTTTATAATAATATCTCGTCCTCCCCCTTGTACATACGATCCCCGCGCATCTCACTTTATATTGTTTGTATGTACCATTATGTTCGCATATATGTTTTAAACGATTAATTTCATGAATACCAGATAAATTATGTACTCTAGGCAATTTTCTAATAATATACGTATATATGTACAGTGGATTAAAATGTATACAGCAGTGCAAAATAGATTTAACGCTTTCTAAAAATAATAATAGAATAAAGCCTTCGCTTTAAATCAGGCAATGGTGCTGTGGGAAAGAATCATCAAAATCCAGTAACTGATGTGTGCGAATTTGGTAACCTAGACCTCTTTATATATAGAGAGAAAAGGCGGCTTACACTATTATCATCCACCGTATTTAGCGATATTTTTTATTTCGTACACATTCTTCAAAATATTATACAAATGTAATTTTAATTTAACTTCTATTCATTTATCGCGCATTTAGGTTTGAACATCATACATCAACAGCGCTACAAAATATTACAACATCGAGCTTTTGTACTGCCTACCGACAAAAGGCTAATTGTTACTGAAAAATTGGTTTCTTTTGTTCTAAATATCATTTACTGTAATTTGTGCTCTATTCTACTGCAAAGTGTGTATTGTGTATTGGTTCAATGTAAGAAACAGAAGAAACTTATATTATTCTTATAAAGACTTCCAGCTGTCGGAATCATAATTTTTTGTTTTGTACTTGGAATTTACATTATATACCACTTTGCTCAACAGCACATGGAAAAAGTTTTAGAGGGGAAAAATATTTAAAAAATAATTAAACCACTTGTTAGTATTGCTGCATGTACAGTGGATAATACGAATATCCGGATACCTGTGGCTGTCAATCATTACATTAATTCGAAGTAATGCCAAAGCTCATAATTTTGTTTAAGAGCGCAAGGAGTTATCCCGAAGCTTTTAAAAACTAATATAGTCTCCACCGTCAAACCAGTTTCATAAGCGCCGTATAATAGTCGGTGAACATCCAAGGTTTGTTAAGATTTTTTTAGGCTTTTCGGACAAAATGTTATTTTTAATGGCACAAAAAGTAGAGAAATTCACACCTCCTTCCATTTGTAACCCCACAGCACTTAAACCCTTATAAAAATAAGAAAGTCCGTAGGTCTCTTCTTATATATTGTGAGTAAATGGCCTCTTTGTTTTATATGACTAAAAAAGTCGTAGACATTGTATGAATCTCATTAAAAATAATATTTTGTCCGAAAAGCCAAATAAAATCTTAATAAATTAATATCACGGACGATTATGAAAAACTTTTCAACCCAAGGTTTGTTTTAATTACAGTTCGAATATCTACTAAAACTAATGGTAACTCATCATTCCAATCTATCGTATTACATTGAGCTTTTAGGGAAGCTTTCTTAGAATATGTCAACTAAACCATTCGGTTCGGTGATAAGCCCCTATTCAAGCCATAATTCTATAAAATCGTGATAAAGTATCCGCTACTCAATTATCCAACCCTTTTATATGCCTTATATCATTGGAACTCTAAATGACGCGCTTGACGAGGGCTTCTTTCGGTCTTAGATGCCATGACTGTTGTCAATGGTTTAAGGTCAGTATGTATTATAAATTGTCGACCTCGAACAAAATAACGAAAGTGTTTTACACCTAAAAAGGTCGTCATTAGTTCACGACGAATCGCAGAGTATTTGCGTTCAGCTGGAGTTACGTTTTCGAAAAGAACCGAAGCGTTTCCTAATTTCTTATTGCTGCTTTGTTCCAAAACTACGCCTATAGCTATTCCAGATGAATCAGTTTAATGCTATAATTGACATTCTCTTTAGGAAATGCCAGAAGAGTTGAATTAATCAGCGCCGCCTTAACATTGTTCAGTCTGTTCACATTCTGAAGTTCATCTAAATTTGATTTTTTTCTTTCTTCTACCCAACTTAATTAGGTGTTCGCAAAGAAATGAAATATATTCAATCTAGATACGGTACAAAACGGTGATATCATAGCATACACGAACCGTTGGAGCTGACGATAAGATGTTATTTCTGGAAAATCTTGTAGATCCGTAATTCTTTTCTCTGACAGATGTATTCCGCCTTTCGAAATATTATGACTAAGAAAAATGAAAAAAGATACTCCAAAAACGCATTTAAATGCCTTAATGCTGATTTCGTATTCTGATAATCTTTTAAAAAGTATACGTAGGTGATTTTTATGTTGCTCGTTTCATTTACTTCCCACTAAAATGTGTCATAAACCTCTGGAAAGTTTGAGCTACGTTATGCAATCCATAAGGCATACGTACGAACTCAAAAAACCCAAAAGGAATGGTTATGGCGGTTTTATACACATCCTCTGTGGCCACCGAAATTTGGTGGTAAATCCTAATTAAGTCCAGAAGCCATGTATGTGTGGTATGGGATATCGGTCCACACAAGGTCGCCAGACAGTTTATTATTTCTTTGGGACCAAATATAATGGAGACGAAACAGAAGAGGAAGACGAGCGGCAAATGCCTAATTGTGTCATATAATGGAATTCATTTTTGGCAATATCATATTTAATTTTATTCAGTCTTGGCGGTCTTGAAAAATGGGAGTTGACCTTCTGTGACTATTCTATCTACCACTTTATGTTTAACAGGTATATCATATCTAGGTTCACTTAAGGGTTGGAATTTCTTGAATGATGTCTCCATATATACCAGACACTGTATATTGCGCTTTCTCTTGAGATCGACCATTACATAAAAGTTATAGCGTTGCTACCACGAATGCTTGGCACAATAGTCGCCGAAAATCTAAGTCATGATTCAGAAGTTGTGAACCAAAAGTTGTAATTATGTATGCAGCAGTAAGTCTGTAATGCTCGTCTTGAACGAGATTTTTAAAATTGTTTACAGACATAATTGATAAATTGGCTCTTGTGCTAAAAAGAAAAGTAATGTTTGTACTTGAACATTTTATGAAAATACAGCCATTGATTCCGACGTTTGCCGTATAAGTGCAAGAACCTCCGTCTATGTGCTTTATTCTGAAACTTATAGTGACACCAATAAGCATGAGGTCTTCCAGGAGTTTTTGACCTGTTAGATCTAGACCGAGGTTAACTGTGGTAATACCGGGATCTCGTATTCGATCGACTTTTTTGATTAAGTTCAGACTCGAATTTACTTAACCGAGATTTAAACTCATTAATGGATGACATTAGCTGCTCTACACTAAAATTGGGACCATCTTTTAATGTGGATGGTTGACTAGGATTCATTGGACCACAAAATGGGTCTGTCGAAGGATATTGAAGACCCAGAATATTATCGGCTGAATCAAGCATTCAAGCGATTGTTGCAGGTAAACGACTAATCCATAATTTACGGATAAAATCAACTGAAACACAAGAAACACCAACAGCAATTTGAACTAGTTGTGAATAGAAACTTGAAGCAGATTGATTTCCCATTTTCGTTTCCTTCGGACCTCTTTATAAATAACTGTTACAATTCGTTATATTCATTTATAGCTGGAGGATTCATTATTATATCAACTACCCATTGAGATATACCTTGATCTAGCTGGATGGTATTAGACCATTTCTTTACTAATTATAGTCACATTTGCCTAGAAGACCCGGATCAGAAATCTAACATCAATTTTGAATGAAGTTTTAGGTTTTGGCCGTGTTGAAATTTAATTATCGATTAATAATCATAATTTGCAGGGCGACTATAAAAATATATTTTATCAAATTAACTATTATGGCCGGTATAGTTAACAAATATTTAAGACGCCGGCGGATTTTATTGATTTCAACTAATTTCCTACTTTTAACTTAACGAGAGAAACGATCTGAATTCATTCAGCGCCCTTGAATATTATCCAAATAGATCCCTGAAATTCACTCCAAAGTAACAAAGAGCCACTGAGAGTTTTGCTAAGAAAAATCTCACTGTGCACGTCTATATTGTCAGACCGTAAGGAATTATTTATTGACCTAAAGGTGATTCACTCATCATTGAGCCGATGAGAGGTTTAGCAAACTATTGAGAGTTAACTGTGCATGGTGGTATTTGGTTGATATATGATTCACTCATATATCAGGGAGCTGATTAGAAGTTTGCTCGAAAAACGTACTGAGTAAGTAAACATTGGAACGAAACATGGCTTGTTTGATAGGCCAAACTATTAGGAGTTAGCTGTATATGTTGGCATTTTGGTGCGGTCTCTACGATGTCTCTTATTGATAGGTCACACACCGTTTGACGTTAGAAAATTACCACCAACCGATCCAGTGACCTCTATGAGTGGTCGCTGAAAATAGAGTTGACAAATCCCGCACACCGTGAACCGTGTTCAGTAACTCGTTTATTTAAACAATACCGATTTTTTTTATACATATTCACACGGACTATATTCAATTTAAAATCCAGAAAATAACGTTTTATGGTAGCCAGGTTTCGATGTTCTACGCCGGGGCGACATATTCTGATAATGATACACTGTTCTTCCATTGAGCTGCTGGAGCGGCCGTATATTTGGTGACATAAGACCATCATGACCTTTTATCTTTTCGAGATCCCGAATTACGTTTTCATTCACGAAATTGAATGAGTCATCTATAATAAAACGAACACCCTCATCACATCCAGGGGTTGTTAAGCTGCCTAGGTACGTGTAAAAGTCAAATTTTATGTCACCAAAAAATTGTCTTATGCAATAATTATCTTTAGTGTCTAAAGTGTATGCACTATTCGGCTTTTGTACTTTACTAAAAGTAGTCACTTCCGAATGTTTTTCAAAATTTGATTTAAAAAATTTCGCGATTACTATTATGCCGTCCTTATATTTTATGGCTTCTGCGAGATTACCATAACTCTTTTTATAAAACACGATATGACCTTCCATTTTAAATATGTTCCTGTTGTTGTTAATTGTATGTTCGGTTCCAATAAAATGCACGTGTGCACTATCCATCTCGTACACTTCGTCGGTGATCGGGTAAGGAGTTAGCAATGGTTTTTCACCGTTTTCATAGTAAAAATTAAATTTAATATAATGTCCCGTATTTTCCACCGTAATGGTCTTAGGTATTTCATCCCATTTCGTAGAAGCTAAATATTTACTAGCTTTAACTGTGCTCGTTGCTGACGTATCAATATTTATGGGACTTTGATTTTCACCGCGACAATTCTCATTTTTTTCGTACCATTTTTCTGGGCCTACGGGACTATTGTTTTTGTATGAAAATTGAAGCTCTGCTGGATTACTTGCAAATTTCTAGAATTTCATTAAATTAGTCAATTTTCACTATTTACTAAAACTGTATTAAAAATATTTACAAAAACGCAGCAGCCAACAAGTGTGGCAAATAAAACTAATATGCAAATTAATATTGCAAAAATTTTCATATTTGCACCACTACGTGCCAGGTATGACATTAAACTACAGCGTTCCGCTTACAATTTATTATTTTTACAGTTAGTTGATTAATTAAAACCAAAGCTGATGCAATTCCTCGCATAAACCGATTTTGCAATTTTACAGTACAATAATTGCATGCCTTATATCGATTAACACATTTGCCGGGTTTCTTTGACGTTAGTAAACTACTCGCAAGTAAATATCTCGCAATTCTTTTACGTAGTGAATAAATATCGCTGATGTCAAAAAAGTGGATTTTAAAATATGCTGCGTGTGTAATGCCTTGTGTTCAATGCAGACTAAAAGTTTGTGGTCCCTGGATGAAAATTTATAGTAAAACGTTTTCTATAAATTTGGAGATCCCAGTGATCGAAATACGTCCATCGGAAATGGCAATAGGAGCTAATTCGTTGTTTGCAAATATTTTGAAAAGTTTGTTTCGAATTCTACTCTACACACGTAAAACACTCGGTGGTCGAGTTATTATGGTTTACACCACCAAGTGTTCCGGATCAAGCATTCCTCCAATAACACTGATTAGGAATTGGATTTTAGAACGATATTCCATGTGGAGGGGAATATTGAAATAACGAAAGCAATTGTAAACGGCGGCGAAAATCAATCATCGTCGAGAATACTGGGATTAACAACAAAGTTAATAGGGGAATTGATGACTTGGAATGTTCGAGAATATAACTAACAGAAAGTGATTTGCAATTGCAATACGCATACACCGCCAGATACAATAAATATAAAAATCTGGAACATCGATCGACAAGTATAAAAGTGCGAGCAATTAGGGAAACACACAGTGCAAATTCGTATCGAACGTCCGAAATTCGCAACATATATTGTCAGAAGATGGAATTTTGAAAACAGAACTACGAGAAAAGTAATGTGGACGGTTTGCCGAGTTAGACCAGAAACTCAACCAAGTTCAGTAAAACAAAGATATTCAAGTTAAAGAGCTAAGAGGAGAAATAAAATCTCTTGAGGAAAAAGCCAATAGCCAGCTCAAAGAATTTAAAGAACAAATCTCGCAGGTGATTAAAAACATTATTAAGCAGATGGAGGCTCGCTTGAATTAAGACGCTAGAATTGAGAATTGACATTTGAGAATTTTAAAACGAGTTAACGCCAATAGCATCTGTCGGTGTTGTCAAGGACGATCCTCAGAAAGCGTGTTTTGAAAGGAGTATTGACGTTAGCTTTAGGATATGAGGCAGCCAGTACAAGTTTGGCAGCTGATTTAGTAAAGTGGCGCAAGCTGAATTCAGAGAATATTGCCAAATAAATGCAATAATAAAAGCAGAGATAAGGAAACCAAGGCCATCTTTTTGAGCTAACAGACGAAAACAATTGCGTTCCCCGTCTCAATGTTTCCAATGCAAACAACCCGTACATGAGGGATAGTAAACAGCCAAGTACAGACCGCCCAAGAGAAGCTGACGTACGACGCTAGAAACGCAAAGAAATGAGGATGTTAGACGTTGAATGTGACGAGATGGGAACACGTTTCGAGTGGTGTAAGCTGCTATAAACGTTAAAATCACACAACTAAAGACCGATTACGAAAATATCGGCATTGCTGGCTTATTGATAAAGCGTATATCGGAGTATCAAAACATTTCTGCGGATTTCAAAACACCATTCGCTATTTTAGACCCACTAAGGTTTTGGAAGTTATAGACGATTTTCATACAAATTTATTTGAAGCCATATCGAAGCTGGAAGATTGTGCCAATCCTAACATAAGTCTGGCACCTTAACATTTTCGTAAAATATTAAGAATTTCTTCAGCGGTAGAAACCGTTAAAATTATTAACACAGAAACGCTGACGCGTTTAAGACGCATCTGGTAATTTAATCGATCGCCAGATGTAAAACACAACTTTAACCAGGCGAAAAGAGAACTGCAAAGCCTACTACAAAAACACATAATTCCCATTATCTCCCCATTCGGAAACAAATTATTCAATATATGGAAGGCCACTAAATACCTTAAATGGCCTCAGCAACCAAATCCGCAAATTCGTCTTTCTAACGGTGAACGAGCTAGAAGGGAAGAGGAAAAAGTAAAACCTTCGCTGATCACCTTGAAAATTGATTCACTCCAAACCTTGGATTATCAGTATTTCAAACAGAAAATGTAGCAAGCCCTAGGTATGATCGAATTACAGGTGAAATGCTGAAAGAACTGCCATAGTCAATTCTATTTATGAATCAGGATATATCCCTGAGTGATAGGAAACTATCAACTATAGAAATGATCCCGAAGCCTGGCATGAATCCTTTTAAAGCTTCGTCTTATAGGCCAATTACCATACTACCAATCAAATCGAAAGTATTCGAAAAAGAAATTATCGATAATATTAAACCGGAACTACGAAATATCATCCCTAATCATCAATTTGGTTTGAGAGCCAAGCACTCGACCATGGAGCAAGTGTACCAAGTAGCTGCAGAAATAAGGTGAGTATACGAAAGAAAAAGTATTGCCCAAGCATTCGTTCAAGTCTGATTCGAAAGTTTGCTTCATAAAATTAATATTAAATTGCCAGAAATTTACCAACTTATGTCAAATCGAGAAACATTCTGACAGGGGTACCACAAGGCAGTGTGCTTGGCCCAACGTTATATTCAATTTACACTTCAGACCTAAAAACGTCTTCACAAATTATGATGTCTACTTGCGCAGATGATACGACAATCGTATGTATCCATAAAAATCCATAAACGATGACCGAAATTCCGCAACAACATATCTGTGATATCGAAATCTGGCTAAATAAATGTAATCGACCCACTTAATATTCATATTAAAAAGCTTACCAATTTGGTCGTATGGATGCAATTATGGCAATCATCCTCGATTTCGAATATTGACATTGTCCAACGAATACAATCAAAAATACTCAGAAAGATTGCAGGGGCATCCTGGTTTGTAAAAAACAAAAATATACATAAGAACTTTAGCATCCTAACTGTCAAATACGGATTACAAAAGATGCGGATCAGCTATACAGGGAAACTGTCATCTCATCGAAAAAAAAAATACTCCCGCAGATTTGCATAATTACCTTAGTGTTTATGATTTGATAATTGTTTGTTATTTTTGAGATGAAAGTATGTTGAGTTATTTTGAACTAACCTCAACAGTTTGGTTCGCAAAACATAAATTTATTGGAAACCCTCAATATAAACTGAAAAAGTGTAGATGGCGTCGTCGTACTATGAAAAACAATTGCAAAACAACAAACAAAAACAAATATCTAAATTATTTATGATTTATCTACATATTCTACCAATTGTCGACATAGTATAAGCAATTGTTGACACCAGTATGTAAACAATTTTGAAATACTCGTAGACGCCCAACTCTGTGTACAAGTACGGTAAAATAAAAGAAATCTGTTAGAGAAGGGGATTTTAAACCCTCCTTCATTTCCTTCCCTACAGTTCTGTTCCATTCCTGACGGTTCAGAATCATCATCAGCTGGAATAAATAATCTTGAATTATATACTTAACTTATTCAATTTATTATCGACTGCCATAATTTATGATGTAAATAAAAGGAAAAAAACAAAATTTACTATTGTGAATGACAGTCGATTTGCTCCCAATTGACAGTCGAAATTAAGTAAAGAAGCAACCTGTATTATCGATTTCGTATAACACTCGATTATACTGACATCTATTTTCGGGTAGTTAAATGCTGCGGAGCTAACTTCATTTCGTTCTTCACTTCGCGCTGTTAATTTTCTTACGACAAATAAAGTCAATTTTGCTTGGTCACTTTTTTTGAGACATTCAAGTCATAAACAACAATTTGAGGAGTGAAAGATTTGGAGCTAATAACCCAAATTATATTAAATTAAATTACATTTTGAATATTAGAGCTGCAAAGTAAATATGTTAGAAGAGTGGTCTCAATACACTTGTGCCAACGTTTTATCCAATCCTCGAAATAATTGTTAGAGTCAATTTCCGGAGTAGCCTCCAATTTTGACTCAAAACGGTTTCCCCGGAGTGGCCGTTTGAGTTTGCTGAACAGCCAAAAGTCACACGAAGCTAAATCAGGCGAATACGGTGGTTGTGCAACGATATAGGTGGAATTTTGGACGAAAAAATCACTTAAAACCAATGCAGTATGAGAAGGTGCATTATCGTGGTGCAAAAACCAAGAGTTGTCGACCCATAATTCCGGCCTCTTTTTACGAATAGCTTCACGCAAACGACGCGCATAACACTCAAATAGTATTCCTTGTTGACAGTTTGGCCGGTCGGAATCATCACCTTGATTTTTGATTTGCTTTGACTTGGTTTTTTCGGCCTCGGCTCAACTTTAGCACGATATTCGGCCGATTGATCGTCTGTTTCCAGGTCGTAAGCATAGATCTAAGACTCATCGCCAGTAATAATACGTTTCATGACATCCAGGTAGTCGGAAAGCATTGTTTCACAGAAGTTAACGCGACGCTGTTCTTCCAAAAAATTGAGTGATTTTGGAACCAATCGTGCTTTCACTGTTCCTAGGCCCAAATGATCTTTCAAAATGATTTTCACTGATCCTTTCGATATTTCAACGATGGCAGTAAGGTCTCTGACTGTTAATCATCGATTCTCGAGCACCAATTCCTTGATTTTATTAACGTGTTGATCAACTGATGCTACAACATCAGTTGATGGCCGTCCTAGACGTGGTTCGTCGTCAACACGTTCTCGACCCTCTTTGAACAATTTTTACCAATCAAAAAGACTTGCTCGCGACATATGAGTACAATTATCACCGAAGGCCTTTTGCAACATTCTGAACGTTTCGGCACCACAAAATTGATTCCGCACACAAAATTTAATGGAACTTCTTTGTTGAATAATTTCACTCGTTGTAAAAATCACCGAATGCACTTTTTGTACTTCAGAAAGACAAGCGTATACTAAACACTAATAATTATTTTGATGTGACATTTCGCACAGATGTCACTGACAGTCATACCAACATAGAAAAAAAAATATTTCGACGAATGGTTTTCCGCGCGAAATTTAAATTAAAAGGTCTTACTACTTTTTGCCCACAGTATTAAGTAAGTTCACTGAAATGAATAAATCAAGCCAAACTGGGCGAAGACACCTGCCGTTACTCTAACCCCTGAGTACATTCAGTCTTTTATATTAGACTGGTTCGAGTATAATTATTTGCAACGTATTTGATAGTTTGCAATTCTGCTTGCAGTAGGTAAAGGTAAAATATCACTCACTTATTGCTTGGTAGTCTTATTGTCGTAAAAACTATAAGTGCGAATATATACTTGTTGGTAAAGCACATTGATATTGCTAAATAAATATTATTATTATCATAATAAAATTTTAAAAGAATTTAGATATGGGAAACTCTAGAGTAAAACCGATTAATTTGGTGAGAACAGCAACTCTACATAAATTATACACAAACGAAAAACTTTCTGAAATTTACGTTCTCAACGAACAGCAACACCAACAACAATTTACTTATAATAACGATGATTTAAATATACTTAATAAAAATATTTAACAGTAATATACACCAATAACTGTCCAATTTTAACATAAATTCTCTAAGACCAAACATACATTACCGTGCACAGCGCGAAGACCTTCTGTATTTGATGAAGCAAAACCCATAACCATTTATTTAATATTCGCCCTGAAAACATCCAAAGACAACAACAATACACGGTATGAAAAAAAATTAAATTGTTTAAACAAATTAAAAAGCCACAGCATGAACAATAAAAAAAGCAAAATAAAACGTTAACACACATAACATGAAATCTTTCAATACATTTCATCTTCTGTTCAACAAGTTGAAAGTCTTTAGGTATACGGAGCTACGAAAAAAATGAATCCTCATTTCGAAACGTTTTGCTATTACTTGTTTCTTGCTGCTGCTGAATTGTGATCGTGCACAATAATTCTCGCATGGGACCGCGCACCACAAATAATATTAATCGGATGTTTAAAGTGAAATCATTATTCAATGGAAATGAATTTCCTCCCTTCGCCGCGATATTGTTGTGTGTAAAGAACCCACGCATTATCTGGTTACATGCAAAAGAAAATTTTTGATTTTCTGTTTATTTTATGGTAATTTATGATTTCGTGTTGCGCAATTATTAGTCATTGCTAACAAACTAAATATAAGCGTAAGTTTATTTAGGAATACCAATTCCAACTGTTACGGTAAATTTGTACCGAAGATATGTAAGGTAAATCTTCTTTAACCTTTTTCCGAATTTGTTGTAAGACCGTTGTCCGACCGTGCCATTCGATTGCAGGTTAATCGAATTATATTTGGAATCTGTTCTCGGGCCGAAGCTATAGGACCGATTTGTTCGGCTCATATGTTCTAGATTCCGACAGGGGGTAAATTGTTTTCAATTACATATATGCAGAATGCTCTCTTAACACAGATTAAGGGATACCAGGTTTTCATTGAACTATGCCGAAGAATACCATACTTAAATTTGTCAATATAATGTAAAATTAACAGAAATGTTCTGCCGCTCAATAAATTTCAGATGATGTTAACGCATGCGTTAATATAAACTAATAATACTACACCGACTGCGTTATTCGATACATAGGCCAAGAGGCTTTCGACTTTCAATGAAGGAGCAACGGAAGTTTTTTTACGACAAACTACGAGTGCTGTATGTGAAACGAAGTTAAGTCTCGGTGTTATAGAGATGGCACCAAACGTCTCTGTGAGTTTCTGGTAGGATTTTTTTATTATTATCCCTGCAATCTCTTCTGAGGCCAAGGTTCTCCCAAATCTTTCGCGGTTTGCTTTTTTCGTCCTTACTTTTACGCCAATGTCGGCCAATTCGAGGACTTACAGTTCTAGGTTCGATTTTTATCACCATCTGCACTTTGCATAGCTCCATGCCAGCTGGCTATACTGGTATGGAAGATGGGTCGGCCCATGAGTTTTGCACTCCTACAGTGGGTCATAGATGTGTTCCATTTCATCACAGGATTCGAACCCGGTACCTCCCGATTCAACCGCCAAAGCTTTAACCAATGTGCCATTTGATCAGTGGCATGATTTTTTGACGCAGAAAATGTACTGTTTACATCAAATTATGCGCGCTGCCCTTCAATTTTCAATGCCACGAAATGTTATCGAATGTGAAACGAAGTTGAAGTTTCGATGTTAGAGGCGACACAAAATGTATTTACGGCAGTCGGAGGTGACATCTCACGCTGTCTATAAGACATAGAAATTGATTTGTTTACATCAAACTAAGAGTGCTGCTCTTCAGTGCCACGGGATTTTCTCGATGTAAATGAAACGAAGTTGAAATCCTGATATTGGGCACGACACCAAACGTCTCCACGAATAGTCGGAGGTGACGCCTAGTGGTGTTTATAACGCATGATTTGGTGGCAAAAATTAATTATTTACATTAAACTGCGAGTGCTGCTTTTTAATTTTCAGTGCCACGGTATGTTTTCGTTGTATATGAAATGAAGTTGAAGTCTCGATGTTAGAGTCGTTACAAAATGTCTCAACGACAGTCGGATGTGACACCTCTCGGTGTCTATAAGGCATGATTTTGCGGTATAGAAAATGGATTGTTTACACCAAACTAAGAGTGCTGCTCTTCAATTTCAGTGCCACCGAATGTGGTCGACAATGTGAAAAGCTGTTGACGACTCGATGTTGGAGACAACACCAAACATTTCCAAGACAGTCAGACGTGTCTCTCTATAACTTAACGTCGGGCAACGCTAAATAAAATACCTTCAATGGACAACACTAATATGCAGTTCAAAATAGGCACATCTAGTTCAATAATTTGTTTGTGCTTCTAACGGACGTGTGCAGTGATGAGGAGGATGATGGAGGAATACCGTAAATGCGCTCTAGCGGAAAATTATTACCTCATTGCAATCTCGAGCTTCAAAACCATAATGAGGCAATTATCAGCCTCTGTCGAGAACCCGCAAGGTCACGTCAAACAGTGTAAGCACAGCAGTCGCTCGATTCATGCTGCCCCAAATCAAGGTTCCAGTTTTCATCGGTGAATACACTAATCGGATTGAATTCGAGAATCAGAAGATAAACTTCTTAACGAGTCTGCCAGTACCACAAACGATAATTAGTGTGGCATTGCACAAGATCCTTGATACAATGACCTACATCACTTGCGATATCATCTTGATTAATTTTATCGCCGATAAGATCCAGAAACGCATCGACTACTACAGATGTCATTAATCCGAGCGCAATATTCATAATAACAGGATCTATTCGATTTCCGGAACACCCGGATGGCATTTCCTCTCCAAATGATTTCCGTCACCAGAACAAAATCGAATTCATCACAGTCGCAAAAGCACATCATCATCGTATTCGTCGCACACTTGAGCACAACGCAAATCTGACACACAATTCACGGGCCAAGTTTGTGTTGGAAATCGAAACGTATTCCAGTGCGATCAATTCAAGCCTGTTACAGTCAAGGAAAGATCCAGTTTCATCCGATAAAGAGGCTGAGCTTGCACAAAGACATCACACCTTATTACATAATTCGAACTCGAATATCGACTTGTCATTCGTCAAATCATCATCACAAACTTAGGTCAACATAACCCATATGGCATCATCATTCACGGATGATCTGCTCACCACAGCAATCACTATCGAATCGCACTTTAATCAAAACTTTATTTTTCGAACTCAGTTCGATTTGGAATCACAAGTCAGTTTCATATTGGAGAATGCAGTAAATCGTATCGGATTAGCGGGAAGACCAGCAGTCAGAAAACGAAGCACGAATCGATTTAGTATACTTCATCTTGGCTACAGCCCTCTATGTCGCGACGATCACAGATCTCGATTGCAAATAAATTCGAGTCCGCAACCACGCAGTTGATCAGCAATCGCCTCATGTCCGACAATTTCCAGGTAATCCAGAGGCGTCATCAATTACGGTAAGCAGCCATGACCCGCAAAATTAATAGTGATAATTACAAAATCAAATTACGAGCATAATTAATATTGATACGAACGAGGCCCATAATATGTTACCCAACGTAATAATTTTACTCTCAAATTCAGTGCTGTGCGATAAATCGTCAAGTGTGTAAAACCAGTTTGACTGAATAATCGGGATGGCATTAGCCGGTCTAAAGAAACAACGTCCCTCAAATGAAGGAAGAATGACGCAAATCGTGAATTTTGTGGAGCAATGCGATGATCAAACGCCAGTCGAAGATTTAAAAAAAAGTTTGATGCGTGCCGAAAAATTGATGTCCGAGTTCACAGTCATCGAATCATTAATTTTCAAGATCAATCTAGATGAAAGCTCGGATTACTAATACGAAGAGAGCTATTACAAAGTAATTACGGGCCTGAATACATTGATTCGATCAAATTCTGCATGGTTAGGCACGTTCATAGGATTAGATGCTTCAATAAACATGACTCACACAGGCGGCCAGGCCGAAGCTAGATTGGCTAAGATAAATATACCAACATTTTTCGGAGAGTACACCAAACGGCCATACTTCCACGACCAAACTTCCACGAGCGCTAACCAAATGAAAGGAACGATACAGCCACAAGAGACCAATCATCCAGTCATTTATACGAGATTCAAACGGCAACTGCTGCCAATATCAAAAGGCTAATGGACACTTCGGACCAAACTATTCGGGGTCTAAAGCCAATGGGGGAAAGCGCCAAACCTGAGACCCATGGCTCATTTATTTATTATCGAACAAATTAGACGAAAAATCTAAATCGCAGTGGGCAGAAACTACAACAGACGTTGACAATCCTGCATTCGTGGATTTTTTGAAGTTCCTACCTCGACGCATTGGAGTCTTTTACTATTTCAACTAAGTGAACTAACTCCAAACCCACGATATCCGGGCACATTGAAACTAACGATCCGAGCTTCAAATGTGCCTTATGCAAATAAAACCATTTTCTATTTTAATGTCCGGCGTTCAATAACATGAATAGTATCAAAAGAAGAGAGTGGACGAAAATAAGTCATCGATGTGTTAATGCCTGAGCCTGAAACATCCAGTGTTCAAATGTACCTCTCAACGACGCTGTCTGCATTATGTATGTGAAGCCCAAATTCCATCCCCGAAAAACGCGATGGCAATACTAATTGTTGCTATAATGACACTTTTTACTCTCAGCCCAAAAAATCTCCAGATTTATATTCTCAGCCCCGAAAATACTTGCTATCACGATAGTAAAAAACTGTCATGACAGCTGAAATTTTCGGGGCTGAGAGTAAAAATGTATCGATTTTTTTGTGCGGCGCACATCGTTTGATAGATGAATGATTAAACAACATTTATGAATTTTTTTAGAACTTTTCTATGTCTAGGAGTTGCGACCCCATAGAATTTAGGAACTATTCGTTGGCCTAACTAGCGGTGCATATTGTTTGATAGGCGAATGTTAAAGCAGCACGTACGATTTATTTTACAATTTTACTATGTCTATGAGTTGAGATATAGTTCAGAGAAGTCAGGAACCATTCGTTGGCCCAACTAGTGCATGGACTATATCTCAACTCCTAGAACAACATGTCTAGAATCAATAGCGAGACCACCAAAACCACGTGTTCAGCCGTCTGCTCATCATGATCACCATCTCAAACAATCTTACCTATTACTATAATTGGTATAATTGATTCAAATGGACACACGCAAACATTCAGAGCCCTGTTAAACTCAGGGCGCCAAGTGAGCTTTATCACAGAAGCTAGTACACAGCACCTATTTGAAGAGGAGAAACACTCGCTTATCCGCGTGCGGATTTGGAGAATCCAAAGGAGGTTTTACAAAAGGAGTTGTAACCATCAGAGGAAGAATTAACGGATGATGTTCATCGGAGAACCAAACTAGCGGATGCCAATTTTCATGTATCCAACAATATCGACGTCTTAATTGGTACCGGCTATTTCTTCGGCCTCCTAGGAAAAGGTCAAATCAGGCTGAATAATCAAAGACTCATGCTTCAGAGAACAATATTTGGATGGGTTCCAGCCGGCAGATCCAATAATTCATCGTAAAGTCAAGTAGTTTCATTATCGATCTCTTTCAAGGAAAATTCACTCCTTGACATTGACCATACATTAAGAAGATTTTGGGAAATCGAGTCAATTTCCAACACCACACAGCTGCTTTATCCCGAGGACTACGAAAATAACTTTCGAGGGGCATTTCAAAAGACGGATGACGGCAGATTTATTGTGAGGCCACCATTCAAAAGGTCACCAAATTCGCTTGGTAATTTCATGAACAGTGCAGTTCAAAGACTGAGAAGTATGGAGTGGAGCCCATGAACTCCAACACATGGAGGAAATCTCACAAAAAGAGATAAATAACACTGGTTTCTACTTCCCACCATCATGGTGTTCTCCGCAAATCCAGCAGCACAACTAAATTACGTGTTGTTTTCGATGGTTCTGCAAAAAGTTCCTCTGGCAACTCTCTGAACGACTGTTTAGCGGTCGGTCCATCTAGTCCGAGAATATTATACTGTTTTCCCAACGGATGTGAAGGATGATACCAAAAATCAAAAAATTGGTTGGCGAACTTCTCCGACCGAACCAATACGACACTACCGACTCTTAACGGTAACCTACGGGTTAGCATCGGCTTCGTTCTTAGCAACTCGAACATGAAGCGAATTGCTACAGAGAACCAAAATGTATTACCACTTGCATCAACAATTATAGAACAGACATTTATGTGAACGACCTAATGTCATGAGTTTATCTACAACGCGAGATTACCGATCTTCATCCTACGTAAATCGGCCTCGAATATGGCTGCCGTACTACAGAAAATTGACCAGGATGACCAAACTCATGATCCCAAAGAAATCAATGACCACACCGAAGAAAGCAGCAAGTCAGTAAAAATACTAGGCATGAATTGCAATCCATCCACGGACGAGTTCGCATTCTCCTCGGATATCCAATGTAACCAAATATTAACCAAAAGAATAGTATTGCCACAAGCCAGCCGTCTATTTATTACGAGTGCTTTATCGGTTAATTACATTATCTAAAAACGTTCCCCGGATTTCAAAACAAGGGAAGATATAGTCCACTCTAGGTTTACTTGCAATAGTCATTGGAGGCCACCATTTTTCGGGGATTTTGAAACCACTATCGAGTGTCCACTATGATAGATTAAAGCTGTACTGCTTCGCAACATTATGAACCGTATCAAAGTGGATCGCCTGCGTGCCTCAGTTTGGCCCATTCATTTTATCAAATATTAGAACGAAAAAGTAAATAAATAGAAATTTTGTGGAGCGAATCCTCGAGACTTTGCCACATAGCCACATACGTAGTGCAAGAGACTAAACCTGGCAATCTCGGAAAAAGCCAGCAAATCATAGAAATCTTGATACATAACCACTTGCGGAGAGCAAAAGACGAAAGTATTTTAATTTGGACAATTTATGCTAGATGTCTATGGTGATCGACCGGGTGCTCCATTTTTTCCCATTCATTCATAATTATAGGACGAAAGGGTTCTAAACGTATAAATTCTGTGAAGCGAATCCGGAAGGTTTTGGTACATAGCCACTAATGTATGTCCGTTCATTTTGAATAACTGTAACGAAAAAAATCGTAAATTTAAATTATGTGGAGCGAATTTTGGAGAATTTGGCACTAACTTCCTACATTGTTAAATAGATTGAAACTGTCCAACTTCGCAAAAATGCGCCACATGTCCGCTTATTTTTCATAATTATTTACGGAAAAGTCCGTAAATCG
This sequence comes from Nephrotoma guestfalica, assembly GCA_963691935.1. Lineage (NCBI taxonomy): Eukaryota > Metazoa > Arthropoda > Insecta > Diptera > Tipulidae > Nephrotoma > Nephrotoma guestfalica. The sequence continues at coordinate 192,468,472 of OY829915.1, read as the reverse complement.
AAATTCTGTGGAGTGTATCCTGGAGATTTTGCCACATAGCCACTCATGTTGTGCAATAGATTAAAGCTGTCAGCTGATCGTTAGGGTGCCTACTTTGGGTCCTTTCTCTTCGCATAACGGAGCGAATCCTGTGGATATTCATACATAGGCGCATCATAGTGCAATAGTTTTAAGCAGCTCAATTTCGTAAAAATACGCCACATCCCTATGAGGATGGTCAGGATGCCATATTTTGTCTCCTTCATTTTATCTTAATTAGAACGAAAAAGTCTGCAAATTAAAATTTTGTGTAGCGAATCCTAAAGATTTTGACACATAGTGCAGTATACATATATAGTGCAATAGATTAAAGATGATCAACCTCGAAAAATACGCCACATGTCTCTGCGGATCGTCAGGGTGCCCCATTTTGGCCATTTTGGCCAGATCAATTTATCATAATTAAAACGAAAGAGTCTGAAAATGTAAATTCTGTGGGGCGAATCCTGGAGATTTTGCCACATAGCCAGCAGCAGGTCTATTCAGATCGTCAGGTTGCTCCATTTAGGTTCAACCCTTTAATCATAATTATAAAATAAAAAGTCCGCAAATTGAAATTCTTTGGAGTGAAAGACTATATAACACAAAAGTCACTTGCCCTGGTCAAAATAAAAAAAATAAAAAATGGCCAAACGAAATCTGGTTCCAAAAACAGCTAATCAGGAATCTGTAATTGATATTCAATATATAAATAATGAATGTTTGGCACAGTTTGAGAATCCGCAATACCTAAACAGAATTAATAATAAGTAGCTAGCACAACTGTAGGATCCTTGATAACCAAATAACCCAATCGATTGTTCAGTACTTGAATTATAATATAAATGATACAGGAAATTAGACATTCGATTATCCAACCTAGAACAAGCTTAATAAAACCTTTACTAATTTACAGTCTCCCGAATAATATAGAAAATAATTTAATTAAGGGAGTGCCATGATCTACGAGAAACTATCTAAGTACAGCAATTTTTAACTGCACGTCAAATTTACTCTGTAGCTTCCAAGCTATCTGTAATTACAAAAAATCCGCTGAAAGTCATTAGCAAATCCTATAGCCATTATCCTACCTTGTCTGCTCCATAAAAGTTATAAAATCATTTGCAAGCTTCTTAAGAAAAATATTAATTAGAAGTAAAATTAAATTTGAAACAAGTAAAAATTATCGCAAATATATTTATTTTAGAATCCTAAACCAGTTTATATACTGTCTCTAGACATGAAAACTAAAATTTAAAAATAACTAATACATTTATTTAAAAAATAATAGTAACATTTTTAATTATAGTGCTGACAACTAGATGTCTCTGAATTTATATAATATTTATTTTGCAAACAAGTGCCAAATAGTTGAAAAAACAAGTTTGAACCCCGATTGGCAACCTATGATCGCGCCTGTTAAGAAATATGACTCGTCGAAATTGGTCACCTGGGCTAAAAATTATTAATGGAAGTAGTGACATCTATGTATAGATATTAGTACTTTTAATTATTTTTCTTTTTAATTATGAATCGAGCACATTCATCTCGATATAAAGGGTGTTTTTTTAAGAGGTTGCCGATTTTTTTTTTGAATAAAACACATAAAATTATGAAATGACCAAAATTTTTTTTTATTTGGTAGATAATTTTTTGGCATTTAACATTTAAACACAATTTCTGGCATATGGCTACCACGACTATTTTTCACAAATGTCATTCTGGAGGTCCAATTTTCCAGCACTTTTTCAAGCATTTGAGGGCGTATGTCAGCAATGACACGTTGAATATTGGTTTCCAAAGCGTCAATCGATTGAGGTTTATCCACATAAACCAATGACTTCACGTATCCCCACAAAAAGTAATCGAGTGGCGTCAAATCGCACGAACGCGGAGGCCCATTCACCGGACCATTTCTCGAAATAATGTTGTCGTTGAAAGTTTCTTTCAATAAGTCGATTGTTTCACGTGCTGTATGGCAAGTGGCACCATCTTGTTGAAACCACATTTCATTCATATCCATATCTTCAAGATTTGACAACAAAAACTCATTTAACATGGTTCTGTATCGATTTCCATTCACGGTAACGCGTCGTCCTTCCTCATTTTTAAAGAAATATGGACCGATGATCCCACCAGCCCATAGACCGCACCAAACAGTACATTTATCAGGATGCATTGGTAATTCTAGAACGGCGTGTGGATTATCTTTGCTCCAAATGCGACAATTTTGTTTGTTGACGTATCCATTTAACCAAAAATGCGCCTCATCACTGAAGAGAATTTTACGGTAAAAAAATGGATCTTCGTTCAATTGATTTAACGACCAATCACTGAATTCACGGCGCAAACGATGGTCGTGTGGCTTTAATTCTTGCACCAATTGAATTTTGTATGGCACCAAACCCAAATCTTTACGTAAAATTTTCCATAAAGTCGATGGACAAAGTCCAATTTGCTGAGCACGACGACGAATCGATAAATTGTCGTTTTCTTCGACACTGGCCTCAACGACAGCAATATTTTCTTCTGTACGAACTCTTCTCATTCTTGTCGGTGGCTTGGCATCCAAAAGAGTGAATGTAGACCGAAATTTGGTAATTACGTTCTTTATGGTGGTCTCTGACGGACGATTATGTGCACCATAAAATTCACGAAGTGCTCTATAAACATTTTTAATTGAACACTGATTTTGAAAATAAATTTCCACGATTTGAAAACGTTGTTCTGGAGTTAACCTATTCATAATGATTTGCCAAACAATACTGAGTAGAAATGCCACTTTGAGCTGTCAAAACAACTGTCATAAAATAAAACGACATCTATCGGAAAAACAAACCTCCTAAAAAAACACCCGTTATAAATACTTGCAATATTATTAGTGATGTTGTGAAATAAATTGCGCGATTTATTGTAATTGTGTTACGTGGTTTATAATTGTGAAAATTATTGTTGTTCTGTTTTAAAATTAAAATGTAGAGTGGGTATTCTTGTAATTATTGTGAAATTGTTTTCGGTATTTTCGAGAATGAACCAGCAGTGGTTCGAAATTTAGAATTGTCATTTTGACATTGTGTCAGCCATATCAAATCATCAAAGAGACTAAATTTAAAGAGGCCAAAAGACGCTCACGGAAATTAAATGATATATTTTGACGTATCTCTTTTGGAAAAACTGTCTTGAGAAATGAAATACTTGTATCAGGGCAGCGTGGATGAATAATATCAGATAATAAATCAGCCAACAAATGGGTAACTTGTATATGTTATCTTTTTCATTGTTGTTGTCCGAGTATGCTTTTGTGCTACCGATTGTACAATTTTTGTAAAGTGTTTTATGTGGGCGAGGCTGGGAATATATGAAAGTCTACTATGTTTCCAAACTGACGACTTCGTTCGTGTATGGCGAGGTCTCCATCCAAATTGCGTAAGATTTTCTGCATATCGGTAGCAGCTCAAAAATAGAACTTCACATATAAAAAAACTAAAGCAATCACGAATTAAAGCATTAAATTTGCAACACTAAACACTTACGTAAATAGAACTAGAACGAGTTTAGAATTTGTAAAAGGTGATGAAATGCAACTCAACAATTCAACTTGAAAATAAAATAAAAAATAATCCCGCTTCTTGAACACAACGGTCCAGTATACGTAAAACAAACTAATTGCCGGTTTTAGTTAATTTTTTACGGTTTCATTTTTATAACATTTTGCGGGAGTTTTAATACTTGTCATAAATTTAATTTAGCTGCAACGAACAAAAAAAAATAAATAAAATAAAATATTTGCAATAAAATTACAATTTTATTACAGTAAATTGTAATAATATGCCAACATTAAAAATAAATTTATGTAATCGTACATACTTATGTGCAAAGTGTAGGTCAAAGAAACACTTTGGTGTAAACGTATTCACAATTCGAAATTCCTAATGATTTTGCACAGGTACTTTTTTGTATCGCCCAACAATGTTGATCATATAACAATATTTTTGCTAATTTGTTAACAAATCTACCGAGATTGTTGCAATTTATGGTACATTTATATTGCTATCATTAGTTTTCCTAATTACTACGTGTACGTGCATTAAGCCATAAAAAAATAATTCACTTATATCGTAGTCGCGATCGTGATACACAAGGTGCACCAATAAATAAGTCGTATTAATAAATTAATGTGGGAGGATAGGGCGGTACACCATAAACACAAGTTTTGTTTTTTTTGCTGCGATTTGTTGTTGTTTCAATTTTATCGTAACCAATAAAATTTATTGATTCCAAGTCAAAGATCAAAAAATATTAATTAAAAGAACATTATTACAATTTATCTGTAAAGTCCATTTTATGTACCGATCGTATCTCTAACAAATTCAATTTAATTACTTCAAATAATGTTTTAATTATAATCAAAATGTTTATAATTTATGTACGATAAAAATCTTATTTATGTATAACGTCGAGAAAAAATATTTTTTTAAAATACTTGTTGTTTCTTGTAAAAATTTATAACAGCAGAAACTTTTCTTTTATTTAAAAAAAAACAAGCTTTTGGTCATCATAAGTTATCGTGTGTAGTACTTTGGGTAGAAATTCCCTTGAAATGCGTCTCGACATTTTCTTCACCATAATTTATCAAAACGATTTGACATCTTTCAAAATTAAGACGGGTTTGCACAAAACATATAGAGTTAAGGAAAGAATTAAGAATTATGGTTGGTTGTACGAGTACGTTCACTTGGGATTAGTTTAGTTTACAACGAGAATGCTTTAAGTATAATTTTGTGATATTTATTGCTTAAACTTTTTTATTTAGGATCAAATTAAAATCCAGAACAAATTTATCTTTTGATAAATTGTAGATTCAGTTTGAAAATAACGATTGGTATTCGTTATTTTTCAGAGGGGCTAGGAGAGGTTGTGAATGGGATATTCACAATCTCTTGCAGCACTTTATTTTGTCTTCTTGGCTCAACCCCATAAGTTGGATACCAGAGGTCCATACTTGTTTTAATTTTTACTTATACAGAAGCAACTTGTTGTGTATTGAGAGCCATGAATTTCTACCCATGAGCCAATGCATTTTCCTTACTTGATGTTTAACTCTTCCTTTAACTTCTTTGAGAACCACGGAAACCCGGTTTACGTTTTGGTGTGTAAACTGTGTTAACTGCATTTTGGAGTTTACTTGTTGCTTCCGATCTATATTTTCCAACTGCTAGAATAGCTGTATCGTCTACAAATATTGCTACTGTAGTAATACCTTGAATATTCGTTAAATCTCTCGTATAAAGAATGAATAGAATAATTCCAAGTATGCTACCTTGTGGTATACCTGCTGATACTCTTTTTCAAGTTTGACCCTAAAGTATCGATCTGATATGTAGTATTTAGCAATTTAATAAAATTGCTTAGGCAGATTCGATGAAATGTTTATTCAAGCCCTTGGTACCAGGGTTTGTCGAAAGCTTGAGCCACATCTAAGAAAATACTGGTGCATATCTTCTTATTCTCAAGTGTTCAACATTAGAGTGATTTTCTCTGAATCCAAATTGGTGTGGGGGAATTAAAAGTCTTTCTTATTTTTGACATGACTGGAAGTAGTGATATGCGGGTTTACGTGGTATAGGAATCATAATTCTGTAGTCAGCAGACAAACAGGCTAAACTCATCTTTAGCCAAAATCAAAATTTCGTAATTTTTAAATTGTTTGATAGATTTCGGTTTTTCCCGTATTTTCAACTTCCTTCTCTGACATTATTTTACCGTCTCTATACTACGAAAACCTAATGGCTAAACTTCAAAGGTGGCCAACATTTGGTAAAACGACTAAACTTAAAACTAAATTTAATAAAACAATTTTTTTTACAAATCGACTAAAAGTTACTTAAGCAATCGTTTATTACAAACGCATCAGTAAAAAAACGTTTTGGTAGACAGGCTATATTTATTTCCCCCTGCTATCTGTTCTGGGGCCAAGGCTCTCCCAACTCTTTCGCGATTTTCTTTTTACGTCCTTATGTAAAAGCCTATATTGGCATGGAAGACCATGGCCCATGAGTTTTTCACTCCAACAGGCGGTCATACATGTGTTCCTTTTCATCACAAATCGTAATTTGTTGATGAAAATTCTCTTTTGCATCCTGCCCCTATCTGAATTCGAACAAGGTATTTCCCGATCCAAACGTCAAAGCTTTAACCAGTATGTCATTTGGTCGGTAACATAAATATTGTTTCAACATTAATTTTCCGTTTTAGTGAAGTGAGTAAATTCGATTTAAGCTATTTTTCCCTAATTTAATAATTTTTTTCATGTGGGTAAATTTTAGTTTAGCTTCTTTGCAAAACTGATTTATCCAAGTGAAGTTTATACCAAAATAGCAAAATATACACTGTGGCCTATAAGTGCTTAGAATTAAAAAAAAACACTCAGAAATTGTACTTTCAAAATAATATTTGAAAATGTTTAATAAACACAAACATTTTTGCACAATAAATAGAAAATATTTAATTTTTGTGAAAAGTTTTGAGTGAATTTTGTAATAAGAAATTTATACAACAAAACACACTACGAATCGCGCAGAGATGATCATAGTGGTTATGAAGTAGTACTTGATGTAAAGTTCTCGTTCATCCACATGCTCGGAAATCTCTGAGATTTTAGTTATTCGAGAGAGTACATCATTGATTGTAATCCGAAAATTCTTCAACATTTGAAATAATTTATCTCAGCCCCTACGGATCGCACAGAGATTATCGAAGTGGTTCTGAAATAGAACTTGATGTAAGGGAAAACCCTTATTTATCTAAATGCTCGGAAATCTCTGAGATTTTTGTTATTGGACAGAGAACATCATTGAAGATGAAAGAAGTTTCGGAAATCACTCAATGATGTTCTCTCTCGAATAACAAAAATCTCAGAGACTTCCAAGCATCTGGATAAATAAGATTTGCTTCTTACGTCAAATGCTTTAGAAACACTTCGATCATCTGTATGCAATTCTCAGGGGCCAAGTTAAATAATTCCAAATGTCTAAGAATTTTCGAATTACACTCAATGATGTTCTCTCTCGAATAACTAAATTCTCAGAGATTTCCGAGCATGTGGATAAATAAGATTTGCTTCTTGTTTCAATTTCTGCTTTAGAACCACTTCGACCATCCCTGTGCGATCCGTAGGGGCCGAGATAAATTATTTCAAATGTCTAATAATTTTCGGATTACACTCAATGATGTTCTCTCTCGAATAACTAAAATCTCAAAGGTTTGCGAGCATGTGGATAAACGAGATATTTTTCTTACATCAAGTACTACTTCAGAACCACTACGATCACCTCTGTGCGATTCGTAGTGTGTTTTGTTGTATAAATTTCTTATTACAAAATTCACTCAAAACTTTTCACAAAAATTAAATATTTTCTATTTATTGTGCAAAAATGTTTGTGTTTATTAAACATTTTCAAATATTATTTTGAAAGTACAATTTCTGAGTGTTTTTTTTAATTCTAAGCACTTATAGGTCACAGTGTATATTTTGCTATTTTGGTATAAACTTCACTCCGATAAGTAATTTTAGTAAATTTTAGATAATTAGAAAATTATAATCTAGGTTTTAGCTGTTTTGCGAAAATTTTAATTTTGAATTCACTCAAATTAACCAGACATAAGCCTCTTTACGAAGTGCAGTGCAATAATTTTTTATTTAATTAACTTTGGCTAAGTTTATAATCATATTGGTTTGAAGTGGTTAAAAATATTTTTAAAAGCAACAAACCATTAAATAGATCACAGATAATGTTGTCTATGGCTCGTAGGAACTTAGCAAGAGAAAATGCAGTGATATATGGTGGCAAAAATCCAGGTAAGTTCTATGTTAATTTCTTAGTTTATAGTTATGTATTTTAATATTCTGTAGAACAATCCATATCCGACGACCGACCAAGTACGGAAAACTATTAAATTGTAAGAGTCTTGTTCAAATTATACATATTAGACATTAATTGTATTTTTTAGTTTCAATAGACAATGAAGTGGATGTTTTGCTTGTAAAGATAAACGAAACTGATTCGGTATTTCGAAACACTCATATAGAAGTGCCAACAACATCAACATTTGCCTCATTTTATGATTATCGTGAGAATGAAGAAGAATTACTCGAAGACGATAAATTCGACGATAGCGATAAAGATCCAAATTATCAACCATCTAACACCTCATATGATAAAAGTGATCTTGAGCAAATGGGTCTTCAAATAGAAGAGCAATTAATGAAAGTTGATATACCGGTAGCCGAAAAATGTGATAGTAGAGCTTCAAGAAAACTTAAACGAAATAAAGGACAATCGTACGTGATGTAGAAAAATTAACTCATCAAAGAACGTAAATTTAAACCAATAAAAGATTGCCGTCGAAAGTGTAGAAATAAATAAGCCAAGAACAGCAGAAACAAATTTTTCAAAATTACTGGATACTTGGACAATACAATATACGGTTAATGTTCGTTTCTAGCCTAATTGAAGAGAAAAACACTAAAACTACAACCCTAGCTAAACACAAGATTGCGTCTAGGAATCGAACGCACACTAGTTCGTACCATTTAGATGTAAACCTTCAACGAGTACAGTTACGTCAAAATTGCGTTCGCACAATATTGGGTGAGCGAAACCGCCTTTTGAAAACTGTCATCAAGAAAAAACTGGAATCGGACACACATAATATACAGGACAATCGAGGAACCAATACACCTAAACATAAATTAAGGTGAAGAAAAGTTCAAGAGATTAAAGATCACATTAATATGTTTCCCCCTTATGAGAGTCACTACTCCCGTAAGAGATTTGCTCAGAAATATCTTCAAGCAGATCTTACACTCAGTAAAATGTACGAATTATATACAATATCGCGAAGTATTTCATACAATGGGCATTAAATTTAAGAAGCCCAAAGTGGACAGAGTAATAATGTGACACTTTTGCATCAAAACTCACGTATGTGCCTGAAATAGCAAAAGACGATGTTCAATTGGAACAAAAAAGGCATCATGAACAAGCTGATTTGGCGTACACGGTGAAATCATATGACAAAATATTGGCTCAGACGAATCAAAAGCTGCTAATTGCAACCTTCGATTTGCAACAATGCCTTCCGACGCCCTACCTAAAAACATTCGTTTCGTTTTACAAGAGACAGTCATGGACCTTTAATCTGACCGTTCATAACTGCGTTTCGAATGTTCCACATTGTTTTATATGGAATGAAACTATATCTCAAGTACGTACCATCAAATACTGAGCAAATAGAGCTTTGTTCAGACTCGTGTGCTTCTCAAAACAATAATTCTTTTGTAGCTGCAATGTTTCACCTTTCTGTAGTGGACAATCAAAACATAAATATCATTGACCATAAGTTTTTGGAGCCACGGCATACTCACATGTAGTGCGATGTAGACCATGTCACTATAGCGCGAAGATAAAAAACTACATCATTTAAAATTCATCATCCAAGAGATTGGTCGCAATTCATTCGGTGTCTTAATACGAAAACTAAATTTACGATTCACGATATGATTCGAGAGAATTTTCTTTTAACTTTGCAGTAGTGGTGAAAAATAAATTTAATTTGTGAAACGTAGATAAAGGCGAAAATCGATTTATATGGAAGATTTTGGGACTATACAATACAAAACTACATGGAACGATGAAGATCCTTTTAGAATCCTTAACATTAAGGAACGGGGAGTAAACGGCTTTAAGTTAAGTGATCTAAATTTATGCTACAGTGAACAAGTGAAAATTAGTGTAGAAAAAAACGAGATCTAATAGATTTATTTCCGCTAATTGATCCGGCTTTTCATAATTTTTACCAAAATTTGTCAACGTTTGGCTCAAATGTGGTGCACACTAACCGTGAAGATGAAGAATCTGCCGATGGCGACTAGAAAAAGTTAAAAGAATACATTGAAATTAAAATTATATTGAAGTAATAAATAATATTAAAATAATTTGTTTTTATAATTTGTAGATATAATTTTAACCTTTCAGTCCTTGTCGTTGGCATATCTGCTATAGATTGCTAGAAGCTGTTTAACTAAATTTCTTAAAATGGTTAAACCTGTTTTAGGTCATTCATTAAATTTAATAAAAATTTGTAATACCGGCTCAAGTCCTTTTAATGGCTTAGTTACCCATATATTTGGAAATACAAATATACTAGCCTTTAAGCGATATCTCATAGACAACCAACCCTCGTACTTCTCAGCGAATAACCTAACCACTTTTATGATGACATTTTAGAATAAAGTTTCAAATCATCTTTCTGAAAAATTGAAGTTATTGAGTTTAGCCATTTTCATTTGTGAGTACAGAATTACTTCTGCCACCTTCCATTGACGTGGAACATATTTCAGTTAGATGGCTCAAGAATTTTTAGTTTCAAGGTTAAGGTTATAAGGTTTTATGTCTTATGTTTCACCTCCTTTCGAGGTGGTAAGTCTAGCACTAAGATCACCGACTATGATAAAATTCGGTCTGATTCGATTTAAATAGTCGACTGTCTTTTTTATCTGATGGCATGGAGGACAGTAAATAGAGGAGATACTGAGATCCCTATTATTGATTAATTCAACTTTTATGGTTTTAACCCGCAACATTTCTGTTTCAATTCCGGACTCTTCGTAGTGTTTTATATTATTTTTAACAACTAAGGTAGATTAACCTTTAGCGTTACCTCCTGGATGACCAGCATGATAACATTCATAGTTATATATTCTAATAAATAAAGTTTCTGATAAATGAGATTCCGATACAAGACATATATCAATTATTTTTTCTAAATTTGGAAAAATGTCTAGCTCTGGATATCATTGATTTTATCTCATTCGTGGTTTCTAGTTGCTTATATATAGCTTCTAGACCACAGTCGGACCCAATTTTGAATATCGTCTAGAGTGATTTGCAGTTGTCTTTTACAGTTTATACACCTTGCAGGTTCGTTCTGGTTAACTGGACAATCTTTCTCGTTGCGTCTGCGGGCACATTTACTCACCTAATATTTCACCCGGAATCTCTTTGGGTGGGATTAAAGCCTTGGTATTTCTTGCATTGAGATATTAATCTCGTGTTTATTCAGTGGTTCTAATATAATCCTAATATTGATTATTGCTTTGATATTAAATATAATATTGTTCTGTTCACTGATTTCATTTTTCTTTCGTTTATAGATGTTTGCTGCGTCTTCAATTTACAGTTCTTTCATATTGAGGTCTTCTATTATACCCTACTTCTTGCAGGTGGGATGAAGATCACAGGCCAAAACCTTAATATCTCATTTATTTTTATCTTCGTAGGTAACACTCTTTACCCTCTTCAGTGAGCTTCGTGGCTAAAGCTCTATTTGCGACTAGATCTTTTGTATTTATCTTCCATACATTATTGTTTAGTGCCACTCTGTAGAGTCGTTTGTGGACACCGATTTAATTAAAGCTTGCATATTCGGAAAATCTATAATACCAATCACATTAATTGGTGGTGGCGCCTTTGCTTTCATTACAACCTTGCTGGTGTTGAAGTAGTTTTATTAACTTTTAATGCGAATGCTCCCCTATTTACGGCGAAAATTCTGCTTTTCTCTTTTTTGTAGTTCCTTTATTTTTTGTGTGCATCTAATCAGTTTCTATTGCAAGTTCCTCATATTATGAAGTGAACTGAGCGTTAGTACAGGCAATTGTGTTCAATTTTCTCGTTTTCCTGCTGAGACGCAAACTGTGTTTGTCGAGAGTCGCTCTGGGTCTAGATAGATCTAGATATTTTTGAACTTCGTATGAATGGGTATTGCAATGATAATGGCTCACACCGAAATCCATTGAGTTGACATCGTTAGAGGGTGGATTATCCAACTGAGCAATTGGACCTAGCATGGCAGTTGGACCTAGCAGTTGGATTCCTGTTTGTTGTGAACTCATTGCTTTAAGGAATGATTATTGAAGCAGCTACCAAACTAACCAGTGAAATAGGTAGTGAGCCAGTTGAGCAAACATCATTTGCTAGGTTCCTCTTGTTCGATTATCCCGCCGTTGCTCGGTTGCCAGAGCCTCGATGATAAAATAACATAGAGGATTACGTGTAGTTGATCTTGCTATTTTCTCTGGTTTCTCTGGATGTTGCCATCCATTTACCTCACGATATCTACTACCAATTTCGCTGTACCTGAAACTAGGAAAATTTTCGTAAATGCCAATCGCAGGATTTCACCTTCATCTTGCTAGTCTGCCTGAGAGCTCATTCTGAAACATTGACCAACGTAATGCAGAAATGTCTGAATAAATGGTAAGCGTGTACTCATTCCGCTGTGCTAAGCTTCTGCGAAGAAGCCACTTTCTCATTGTGTACCTGAAACAGGATGCTCCCAATACTGTCTGAGCAGGCATCACACTGGATGAAAAATGCCAATTGAAATTGGTGTTAGCCAGAAGCGTCACAGTAAAATGAGGTGTTTTAAGATTTTCGAAAGACTGTTGTACCTAAGGGATCCAAATCAGTACGTTACCGTCCTCAAGGAGATCGCTTAACAGTCCGTATTCGTAACTCCGTATCTGTCGTTTTTGTCTTTGGATAATCCAAACTAACATGAATTTTTCCTGGTATGACCTTTAAGTACGTCACCAACCAAATAACCTTGTCACACTATTTCTTTGAAAGAACGTTACATTTGGGATCGTTCACTATGAACCCATACCTAGTTTAAATAGTTCAGATACTAGTACGAGGAATCTAAAATTCTCCTCAAAGATTGCGGACGTTATAAGCAGATCGTCGAGATACGTAAGGACCGATTCATCCAGCTCTACCTTTATTATATTGTGCATAAGATTGACGTGACCGTAAACTAATACAAACGACGACCTATCACCGTAAAAGCCCTTTAGTTTCGGGAAACTGGGTCGAACAGTATTTGCCAAAAAGGTTTGGTTTGCCAAGGTCGGTTAGCCTGGTATTCCTCTGATAAGAGGCAGTTGGTAGCAAACTTTGACAATCCATTTGTCCAGTTTACGGACTACCAAGTATAACCGCACTTTGACATTCGCCTGACGCGAACAAAATAAAGGGCCTTTCAAAACTCGTGCCTAGATATTTTTTTAAAATAAATCATGGAAATACCTGGATTTTTTCTGGTGTCTTTTATTTTTTGTAAAAATATGGCTTTTAACAATTATATATGAAAAATGACATAATTTAAATGTCCACCACGGACACGTTACAGGCTTCTATACGACAATCAAAATTTTTAAGAACTCGCTCATACGTTTCCGCATTAAGTTCATCAATTTCGGTCCGAATGTTGTTTTTCAGCTGTGCAATCGTTGTTGGTTTATTCACATAAACATTACTTTTCAAGAAACCCCATAGAACGTAATCTAATTGCGTTAAATCGCATGATCTAGATGGCCAGTTTATGTGACCATTACGTGAAACTAATCGACCTGGAAACTTAGACCGCAATAGCTGGATGGTTTCACGTATTGTGTGACTGTAAGTCACTGATATCGATGTTGAAAGCTCCTCCGCTACTTTTTTGGCCACAGCAGCAATGTTCTCACTAGAACTTTCACTTTTTGTCCTTCCGCACCTATTTTGATCCTCGGAAGAACCAGTATCTTCAAGTTTTTTCACTAACCTTTGAATTGTTGACTCATTTTTTAAAGATCGATGATTTTCAAGTAAGTAATACTAGTAACTTAATAAGTTTGAAAACTTTAATGCGTTCTTCTAGCGTGCAGTATACATCGTTAAAATTGTACATCTGTCTACTTCACAAATGTCAAAGATTACATAAAAAAAAGGTTGCGTTTAGAAATTATTTACTACTGATATCTAGGCGTGAGTTTGGAGAGACACTTTATTTGGTGTTGATCATGTGTTTTCACTGATCTCGGCAATGTTTAGAGCCAGCATTCGACCTTACTTGTCGTACATGAGTTTCTGTTTAACGGGTGAAATCGCCTAGAAGCGTGAGACCATCGCGAACCTTAATTGAATGTGATATCAATATTGTTTTCCCAAGTCCTATGTCATCTGAAGAGGGGAATTGACGAGCTAGTCCTTCATGTTGAAGATTTTCTTCAGGTTCGACATCATTAAACTCCCTTTAAACTCATTTAGTGCTATTCACATAGCGTAACAGATTTCGCACATTACAGCTTTCGATATCAGAGAGGCTGTCCATAGTGTATTTGCCGTGTGATCTTGTCTTCTGCCAGATGGCGTAGGACATGAGCATAAGAAGTAAACAACTCCTCCTCCGCGGCCTTGCATCTTCTGCAAAAGTCATTTGCATCCAAACCCAGCCTTCTTGCATGATCTCTAAAATGGCAGGGTCCGGTAAGTACCCTTACAATTTAACTTAAACCATGCTTCCCCTCTGCCAGTCGAACTAACAAGCCATCTAGCATTTGCCAAGACAACTGCTTTCCTATGACTTGCTGCTTTCAGCCCAGACATAGGCTTTTCTACAATGACGAAGGGTTAGATCAGTTATAATTTGGACTGTAGGCAAAATTTAGGAGGAGGAGGAGTTAAAAAATCGATCCCGAGGTTAAGAACGTCCCTTTTTCAGCCCATACTAGACGTATTTACATAAGGAAGCGAATTATGAATCATAATAGTGGGATCTTTGAAGAATTCTCAGAACCAGATCGCTTACTGTCAGTTCTTTACATCTGTATTAATGATGGAAGCAGAGATAGTTGAACTTTATTGCCTTTTAGTAAGCCAATATAAACGAGAACGATGCTTTTGCTTGTGATTTTAATGTCGAATTCTATGTTTAGCAAATAGAAATTTGTATTGCAGAAAATACAAAAATTAGGATGGATTATTTGATGAATATGGTGCGAGATTGACTTGAACCATAGTATTAGAATACTGTGAAGAGATAACTAGAGGTAGATCGCTCTAATTCGCTCGTAATATACTAAGGAATTCATTTTGAGGTGCAGGCATCCCAAGCCTACAGTGGCTTCTCAATAAGTTTATCAAGTAACGTGAACAGGGCTTACTCCTTGTATTTCGAAACCCACAGTGATGGCAAAGTACACCTTCTGGTAAACGTATGAAATTATCCCACGATTGTATCCATAAAAAAAAAAAAAATCATCAGTTAACAGTTGAATTTGTATTTAAACTAAAAATATAATTAAATTTGGAACGTTAAAAGAATTTGTTTGCCGAATTAAGTTTATGTGGTTTTGGGATGGTCACACTCACGCCCTATAGTAAAATTAGATAAAACTCGTTCTGTGGCAACTTTAATTGGCAGTTGTGCCCTTGGCCAGCTATATCCATACAACCCGTATTTGAACTAAAATTAGGTTTAAATTTGGAACGTTAAACGTATAAATTTGTCAGATTAAGGCAATGTGGAGCAAAATTAACTGTTATCTTAGTTCAAACACGAGATATATCTGGTCCAGAGCATATAATATCGCAAAGATACCACTGATCGATTTTTTCTAATTTTACTAAAAGCAAGGCATGAGTCTGATCTGGAAATCACATAGCCTTAATCCGACAAAATTACACTTTTAACATGCCAAAAATTAACACGGCTAAAATTCAAAAAATTTAAAAGGAACGAATTTAATTTTTGTATTAATGGCATTTCTAATAAATTCCGGGTGGGGTCACTTCACATAAGAGCAAGTGGGTTGCTTATTGATTAGTGATGTCTGATAATTTTTATTTTATTTTCTGAGATAGAATCGTGGAATAACCTTATACGTTTATGGTAATGAACATTCTCTATAAATTTATGTTCGAGGTCAGAGGTCTCCATATCACCGGAATTAAATTGGCATTTTAATAGTTGCGATTGCTGCCTATCAGTCATGTTTTTCTCACTCGGTTTTAAATGTTGTTTTGCCTCGATATTTGGTTCTCCATAAGTCGAGTTGGTCTCAGTGATTTCAAAATTCTCGCCTTGCTAACCTTGAAGCGAGACCTGGTATTTCCCATGCAGCACAGCTTTTAACTAAATCATTAATGTCTTCCGCATAAGTTGTGTAATATTGCAAAGTCAAACTCTAGACATGTTGACGTATGTGATGCTGGCTCGAAAACCATCCCGAAAACGACTTTAAAATTTAGGTGTGTTTCTCCGCTAACTTCATTAAAGGACTTTTCAGCCCGAAAAATTAAAACAAAAAATTGGAGAAATTCAAATTCAATCACAAGAAAATAAAAACAATCTCACCTACACACAACAAATTTTAAGTATAAAATTACCTTACAGTGGGGATAAAGGACCTCTCCAGCTGATTTAATATTCGCTTATGTTAGATTAGGTATCGGAATTATGCTCATACCTCACCATAAATTGGTGAGCGAATATTAAATCAGCTGGAGAGGTCCCTTATCCCCATTATAAGGTAATGAATATTTGTGTGCTTAATGCTGATGGTCATTGCATTAATTAGGCATATACCGTTACATCTGCCAAACTCTGTGAAAGGAGAAATTTATGGTGACATATGAGCATAATTCCGAAACCTAATCTAACAGAAGCGAATATTAAATCAGCTGGGGAGGTCGCTTATCCCCACTGTAAGGTAATTTTATACTTAAAATTTGTTGTGTGTGCGTGAGTTTGTTTTATTTTCTCGGGATGTAATTTGATTTTCTCCATATATTTTTTTTAATTTTTCGGGCTGAAAAGCCTTTTAATGGGTTTAGCGGAGAAACGCACCTACATTTTAAAGGCGTTTTCGGGATGGTTTTCGGGCTAGCTTCACATACGTGACATGTTGATAGAATTGTAAGAATGTCTTTTTTTGGCATTGTTACCGAGATTACATTTTTTTTCGAATATCGACATGATTTTTTCTTGAAAAGTTTTTATCAATTGCTTGGCTTGAATTATCACGACGTTAATTCCAGTACCATTGTAGTGAAGTTCCCTTTAAAACAAAACTAAGTTCATTCAATGTTTCACGCTGACGGATGAATAAATTAACAGGCAATCCATTATAGCTGAACCATCAAAAGTAGTGCCTGAGCGAGCAAGTGTTCGCGGTATAATGTAATAAGCCGCGTTTCATTTTAAATAGAGAGATAATAACAAAGGGTTCGTTGATGTTCGTTTAGTGCATCTCATATTGTTGAGTGAAAAATTTTGCTCATAAACTTTTTGCTATCATTGGCTACTGAAACTTTAAGTCATATATCCTAAGGACCACATAAATAAATCTGGTCTTTTTGCACCAAATATGGACGCTATCTAATGGTACTCAATTCAAACTTAATTTATCGAATGAAGTTAACTGCCAACACGATTGCACGTCAGTTTAATCTATAGTAAAAGATTTACAAGTTTTTCCAAGTCGATTTCGATTTATGAACTTTTGAATAATTTCAAATTTCAATTAACTTGCAATAGGATGGAAGGACTTTAATTAGGCCATTTTTGATTTCAATTTTATTTTTCGCTTAACTCCATTTCCAGTATCCAACAAAAGTCGCCTTGAATAAATACATCCCTGACATTGTTGTTAAGAATTTACTTTGAAAATGCATGGTGGTCCACATCCAAAACATCCCAGATCATTTAACGTTGTTCGAACTTGACCCCTTTCCAACATAAATTTTGTTTCTTGTTTTAATTCATATTTCCATCATAACCCAGAACTTGGTTAAAATTTATTGTTCCAAAAAATGTTGACCAAGAAACGAGAAATGTCGTCTCGCATAACATGAAATCATTTTAATTGGTCCATCATATTAAATACGATCTGTATATTTGTACATCATTTAGTGGACAAAAGATTTTCGCGAGATTGTGCTACAACAACATAACATAATTTATGATTTGTGTGTGTAATGAGCATATGTGATGCGATATTTATTTAGTTAAGTTGATGAGTGTGCAGCCTCAAAAACAACAAAAAATTAAGTTCACATTAGTTTTATGCTTTATGTTCGTATCAGATTTTTATGTTCTTGAAGGTTGATGTTAATTTTTTTTTGTTCATATGCACTCGCATGTACACGGTGTACATGATTTATGAACTTTTATTTATTTATGTACATATGTACGTAACAGTGAAACAATCAATATGCGATTATGTACAATACAAGTTTTACCTTGTATGCTCAAGCCAAGTAAAATAAATACAAGAAAAAATATAACATAAATTGTTGTAATTGTTCTAATTAAAAAATAAAATAAAAACACAAGTAGTTATTTCGTGGGTATGCATTATTCTTACAACTTACACGTACCTAAAACCAGTACACCGCTAAGTTAATTTCTACAAAAAATTTATTTCATTTCAACCACACACAATTCAATCTAAATTAAATAAAATAAAAATAATTTTCATCAAAATGTAATAAATAAATTGGAAATTATTAAACATCAAGATTTATTTGTGCGCTAAGTACTTTTACCTATGTGGCGTCAGTGAGAGTATGTAGACAATTCGTAGACAATGTACGAAGTCGTTATCTTAGAGTTTTCCAAATTTTAAATTGGGGCATACCGATATTTTGGAAGTTAAAATCCAATTTTAATAATAATTGGAGAGACTCACGCCAGAAATCCCAATTTGGAAATCCCAAGGTTTTCTTATTTTGTCGAGTAGTATTTGATTGTGCAATTTTGTGCGTCTAACGGTAAAATGTTTGCATAATGTATTTTGGAAGATAATGTGGAATTTCTGATTGTAATCACTTAAGCTGCTTGTACTGAACTTACTGGTCAAGTTTCATGATTGTGTCTACTTTCAGCCTGAACCACTCGTACGAAACCCCCATTTCAACCCATAGTTCAAAATATCGTTTTTGAAAAATTTTAAATGGGTCATTTATGGAAATCTCACCTTTTATTAATGAAATCAATTAAACTAGCTGAAATGAACATTCAGATCAAATTGCATGTTTGTGCATACTTCCCATCAGCCAGAATCTCACATACAAGACTCTGCCTTCAACCCTAAGTTCAAAATAAAATTTTTGAAAATTTTTATAGGGGTGATTTCTGGAAATCTCACCTTTTATTAATGAAAACACTGAAACTGGTTGAAATGAACACTCAGATCAAATTTCATGATTGTGCTTACTCTCTATCAGCCAGAATCCCACATACAAGACCCTGCCTTCAACCCTAAGTTCAAAATAAAGTTCCTGAAAATTTTTATATGGATGATCTGGATATCAAATTCTTGAAAGTTAGCTGAACAAGCTCGCACAGATCTACAGCCTTTTTTCCCCCGGAATTTGATGTTTTCAGACGCGATCGTTATTCGGATATTGAATCGACGGCCAGAGGTGGCGAACTTCTGAATGAACCTGAACGGTAATATCTTAGACAATCATTGCTTGTGATGATTTTGGCGGTTCTTCCAATATTTTTCATATACCACTGGACGTCCAATGAGTTTTTGTAAAATTGTATTTATGTTAACGTAAATTTTAATTCTTGTGAATCTTACAAACTTTAAAAGGAAGAATATAAATGAATTCCTGGACAATATTAATTAGAATCGATATAAAACGAGTAGTTGGGACGCTTATATTTATCAGTATATTATTTTATAAATGAACTTGGCAATTGAACAATTTATTCCTCGTTCGCCTGTAGTTTTGTCAGAACGCGAGCTATGGTTTAATCGTTGTCAGTCGGGCCTAAAATCCGGAAAACCAAAGTTTATAAAAATCAAAAATTGAATCCATTGACTAAGCCAGTCCTCAGAACTCAATTTAAACTTTTAAATTGTTTCTTTATCTTTGTTGAAGCGAATATTAGAAACAACCCTATTTTGGTTCGGAACGGAATTGCAAAGGTATACTCTCATAATTGTCTCTCAATTCTTTGATTTTTAGTGATCCGCAAAAAATGATTGACAAGTTTGCAGCATTTTTTGGAAATGTGTATGTCCCTTCTTCTAGAGAGAATGATTTAGATTTTAGTAAAATTCTAAACATCCGATTTTAGTTTACTACCGATGACGTTCTGCATGCTCTGTTCAATGTAGATGTGAATATGGGTTGTGGCTCGGGCAAAATTCATCCTCTAGTGTTAAAAGAGTGTGCTTGTGACTCGGTTCAACAGCTAACGTACCTCTTCAATTTGAGTTTGGCGAGTGGAGTAATTCCTTCAAAATTTCTTTGTTCTCAAATTTTTGGATTTTCGTGTTAGAAGATTGACCTCTCTTATTTATTACAGTCATAGATGATGAAAACGGTGCTTCAGACATAGTGAGTTTTTGAGGTATCCTGATGATGTTAAAATCTTTTATAATATTCCAAATGATGGCGACCTGTTTTGTTCATTGTTTTCCAAAATTTAGGTCTTTTATTTTGTCGTTGTTTATCGTTTAAAGACCATTTTAATCCGTTTCTTCAAAGATTATCATGATCCGTATACACTTAAAATTCTCTTGGTTTCATTTTCCCGTCCGCACTAGGAAAATGCCTCTATTGTCTGGAATTTGTACTATAACAATTCCTCTAGCCGTATAGCCCTCGAGAGGTAAATACTCCTAAGTATGCGCTACCACTGGATTTAGACCATTGATTGCTATTCAATATTGAACCATCGTCCGTCCGTAGACAAGTATCTTATAATGGGCCGAATTGATTGTACACAACTACTGTCCTTGTGTATACGTGCTCCTATGTGATCAAATACCGAGGCTTCCTGAACTATCTGCACTTTCTTGGATCGAACTTAGGTATGTCGGACTCAATTTTCAATTCAAGTCGTGTATTTAAGAATGTTTCTGCCATGTCGAATTTAATTTATCTAGAGACGAATTTAAAAGGTTTCTAATTTTTTTTTTGAATTTTCTAAATATCAGATATACAATAAATAAATATGTTGTGGTAAAACCCCAGACTTTCCTTACCACGAATGTATAAATAGATCTCGAATACATAAACCACTCTTGATTTCTAAGGCGAAAAGTACAACTTACCAGACTTTTGCTAAAACTGTCTTGTATTTATAATCAAAAAACATTATCTCTGTTTAAATTTCAAAACACCAAGGTTAACCATTGTTGGGTCAAAATTTAAATTTTAAATTTATTTAAATATTTTAATTCTAAAATACTCCCATTGAAGCTGTCACTTCCGGTGCAAGGATTTTCACCAAACTTCACTTCAATGAAATGATTTGGACCTGTATTGTTACAAAATTAATTTACAATCCTTTAGATAACAGTCGATTTTCTCTTAAATGGCATACTTTTCAAAATATTTGCAAAACACGAAAAGCTCCTATGGAATGAGTTCCCCCAATATAAAAGAAAAGCTTTAGTGTGAAGTTTCTTCCTTATTAATCGATCCATATGGGATGTAGATAAGCTACAGACATTTAGTTTTTTTTTATTTCGGCGAAATAGCGTTATCATTCGCAAAAAATCAGCAAAAATCTCGAGGTAAATTTTTTTTTTGAAATGTAAAGTCATTTCCGTTTAAATTTTGGATAAAAGCTCTGGACCGGTATTGTTGCGAATTTAATTTTGAATCTTATACTTCTTAATAGTATTTCTCGTAAATGATAAATTTGCTAAATATTTGCAAGCAATGAAAAAGCTGCGATCAATCAATCCGTCCGGGCTGTAGAGATGTCGGATCATATTTAAAAAAAACGGTTTTTAGTCAAAACTCGATCTTGGTTTTGTTGAAAATTGCATTTGGAATCGTTTAGTTCATAATCGTTTTTCTAGTAAATGATAAACTTTTCATAATATTTGCAAGAAATGAAAATGTACTATGCCACTTTCGGCGGTCCAATTTCAGCCAAAAACCATTGGTATCTTCCAATTTATAAGAAAAGCTTAAATATGAAGTTTCATTCCAAACAGTCAATCCGCCTGCACTGTAGAGAAGCAAAAGATATTCAGTCGGAACAGCACCATCTACCGGGTGATATTTTTAAGCTGAAACTTTCAAATATCTCGGAGAATAAGCACTCTACGGGAAAAATGTCCATTATCAAAAGTTAATCATTCATTGAAATCATTGAAATTAAAATAAGAACCCCTATTTTTTATTGCAGATTCGGATTCTACGGCTTAAAGTACGTAGGATTTCTTTGAAACATTTTCTTCGATTCATGATAGATGGTACTGTAATAACGATATTAAATTTTTCAAATAAATGATTTCTTTTGTATTTTGTTTTAAAAATATCTGAATCACTAGGAAATTGTTGCCTGTAGAAATATAATTGGCTGGTGAATAAACTACTTTCAGCATAACCCAGGAACAACGACGTGGACGTAGTAGTTTTCTGTTCCCTGGAAGATTTTAGAAGATTTATCCTTTGCTTTATCGCCGAAGTCAAAATAAGTAGTTTCTAAAAATCTGTGTGTGTGTGTGTGTGTGTGTGTGTGTGTGTGTGTGTGTGTGTGTGTGTGTGTGTGTGTGTGTGTGTGTGTGTGTGTGTGTGTGTGTGTGTGTGTGTGTGTGTGTACGTATGTGATGCGATGCTCACTAAATACCTGTTCATTCTCTACAGAACGGACGGATTGATTGATTGGGATGACACTTCATACTTAAGCTTTATAGACGAATTAGGAGATCCCAGTGAATTTTACTGGAAGCTTTTCTCGTAGGAGTTTTTTTTTTTTTCAAAATATTTTGAAATATTATTTACGAAAAAAACGATAATGAAATAAAAAATTATTGGACGTTTGTTTACGTTTAGTTCATTTTTGATTTAAACGCGTCACATTTGTTACAAGTGTCCACTTTGATGGGCTTCCCAAATTTATTACCCATGGTAACAAACACATCTCTATGGTACTTTTGAGCAGAAATGGATTGCGATGTGTAATTAGTTCCTAATTTTTGGAATATCCGATTAGGAGGCCGATTCCGATCCGAATAGGATTTTAGTGAAAATTGGTGAAGGGGAGCTTTTGAATTCCAGATTTGGTTTAAAGAATATTTTTCTGATTTTCGGAAAAATAATTTAGGACTCTTCCGGAGTGGTTGTCATGTTGCACCAGGTTGCTGAATATTGCAACTTTTTGCATCACATTTCATCCTGTTGCGCCATGTGTTTTCAATTCATAGATGTTTGGTCTTATTTTGCAAACATGTTTCATAATATTTTGCCTACATGCTGCATGCCGCTGCGTTACGGCAAATGTTGTATCGCATCTTGTTTACTCAGAATGTTGTGCGAGAAAACAAGTAATTATTTATTTTTCTGTGGCCCTGGAAATTTAATTTTCTTTTGTGTTTTATCTTTAATTTTCCTAATGATAATCTTATTGCATTATGGTTTTATGTTATGAAATGGTTTTATATTGGTGCATTACGACGGGCGTTTTCAGGCCAACCAACAGTCGCCAACATGTTGAGTAAAATCTCAGTCAACGTTATGAATATTTTAATGATTTCTATGAAATTTTCAAATCAAATTGGCAATGATTTCACTAGTCATGATGCCAACAGTTGGCGGACCTATTGTTTCTAAAATAAAAAATTAAGGGGTGAATGTATTGTAGCCAACACCCAGACTATTGGTAAAACTGCTTAAATTTCAGAAAACCAACCCATGTTGATAATTTATTTGAATCCTTTAATTCTTTGTTGATTTTTGTAAATGTTAAACTTTTCAACATCATTGCAAAAATTGAAAAAACCCTTTGAAAGCTGCCACTTCTGCTACACTACTACTGTTCAAAATATTTGCAAAACATGAAAAATATTTTATGGCAGATATCATTTTCACTGAACCACATTCGGCCAAACACCACTGGGGTCTCCCATCTTACGAAAAATGTTTAAATACGAATTTTCATTCCGCTTAGTCAAAGCGATTGGGCGACCTCCCCTCCTGAACGTTGAAGCGATCACGAAGGCAGCAAACCTTACCTATATGAGCGAGTTTTGAAAAATATTAAAAGCAACCCTCATCTGAAAGATAGCCTGAGTAATGCGGCCCGCATTCAGCAGAGGCGAAAATCGAATTGGATTGCAGCATATTGGAGCGATCTCTAAATAGGGAGGCAAAGCGTCATCATATACATCGAATTTGTATTTATAGATGTTATGCAGCCCCATGCATCTATAAACAATTTTAAAAGTTTGAACCGTGTTGTCAGTAATACCAGAGATCGAAGAACATTGATCACCGATGGAGATTTTATTGCATCGGTCGTAGACACGCTCTTCTTGATACGCAATCGTTTTTCGATATCGCCTTATGTAATAATAAAAAGTCTCTTACATTCTGTACATGTGAAACGAAAACATTTATTGAAACAACTTTAGTGAGTAACGATCTTAAGAGTAGTCCATTTGCTTTTAACGCAGCAAGTGCTAAGCATGGAATGAACTATCCAACAAGGTTGACTACGATGCGTTGGAAAGGAAATACAGGACGGAATTTTTGAGACTTAAAATTTAAAATATATTGCATCCCGTATCCTATTCTAATGCAAATTATTGGCTCGACCTTCTTTCAGAAGCAATTGGATATCGTACTCTATTTGAACGGTTCTCTAGTATACTAGAAATGGTCCCACCGCATACTATGGAGAAGTTCAAAAACGCCTGTAAGAAAATCAATGTTATATCTGAAGAGTTTCTTGATCTACTGAATTCCTATTTAAATTAAAGAATATTACCTGAACGATGGAAAATCGATGGAGATTGGTGCTGCTTCTAAGGGTGAAAAATTGTCACATATGGGAAGGCCGTCCAAAGAGCTGGAAACCTTCTAAAGTACCTATATGGTTTCAAAAAAGACCAATCAACGAGGTGTGAAAAATTTGTGGATAAAGACCAACAGTGAAATACTACAAAAAATAATGCACCATTATTAAGCTTCACATCAAAAACGCGTTCAATTATCTTGAAGTCCCTATAATATAAGGTATTTTCATAATAAACTACTAAAGCTTAATAGGAATGTCGTTATTCGGGAATAAAAGATAGAAGTTCTCCAAGGATCAGTGTTTTATCCGTTATTGTAGAATATTATGTACGATTGAGTAATTGAACTTCAAATTTCCGACGAAGCAACTGCGGTCGGGACGTCGACCTTCAGCTGTTGTGTCCAAGTATAAAAGTTTTCGGATGCAGTTGAAGCGGGATCGCAGTATGCGGAGTGGAAAACCGAGGCCAATACAAAAATCGTCTCTAAGCCCTGAATCAAATATTTGTTCGCTAATATTGAAGCGAGCCTTTCTCTCAAGGTAGATATTTAGAATGTTGGTGAGAAAACAACTCTAGTAAATGTAGCGTTTTCACGCTTTATGCCTAATTTTGGTGCATTTCGACGGCAAATCGATGAACTGAAGGAGTTTAAAAATTCTAACGTCTACCGAGAAATAATGAGAATTGTTGGCTTTTTAAAATCGATATTCAGGCAATGGAGTATAGATTTACAAGAGTTATGCTCCTCCAAGTGAGTTAATAGAGCAAATCCACCATTTCCTAGATTGATTATTTTTTTGTAAACTGCAAAATTCAAGAGTTATGGATTCTTGATTCTGGTTATGTGCACTAACAGCAACTTCCTCACATTCAGCAGGGGACATTCTAGTTCTCTGATTGATCTAACGTTTGTGATCGAATATCCGCGAGAAGAGGAATAACTAAGTCTGCGATTTATACATGCACAGCGACCACTAGACCATTACTCGTATGTATGAACTTCGCTGAGCATATCCAAGAAGGACTGCATCTAAAAAGGATTGGATAACTACCCCTAGTATACTCGAAATATGAGTGAAATTTTTAATTTATTATATCAATTTACTCTAATTTTTGTGTTTTCGGCACAGGCACTAGTACCTCTGAATATTGACACTTGGATATTAGGAGTAATAATTTAATAATTTGAATATAATACAAAAAGTGAATAATAATTATAATCTAAAACAAAATCATTTAATAATAAAAAAAATTTTGAAAATAATACAAAATTATAAAAGTTCTTAACAATACTACACCAAACGGGCCGAAAGATGAAAATGATTTAAGGGAAATAAGCAAGCTTCCCTACTGAGTGAAAGAGATACAGGTTTTCGATGGTAATCCCCTACACTATGTCTCATGGATAAACAGTGTAGAGAGCATACTACAAGACTATGAAATAGTCAAAGAGAAACCTATATATCGAGCCATCCTCAACAGTATACGCCAAAAAATTAGAGGTACTGCGGATTCGACACTTGTATCATACAAATATATTGTGGAAATGGAAATTGGAGCGAAATAAAGAACTGCCTTTCACTCCATTGTGCGGACAACCGAGATCAGCGCACGCTAGAACATCAACTAAGTAAACTTACACAGGGAAACAGAATTCTATGCAAACGTCAACCATCAATTATCTCTCATAATAAATAAAGTAAAAACCGAAAATTACAATCAGGACACGATGAAAGTACTAACAGAAATGTACAGAAACCGTGCTCTAGATGTGTTTGTGAGAGGGCTATCTGCTGAGGTTTCCAGAATGCTTATGATAAAAAGACCAACAACTCTACCGGAGGCATATTCATCATGCCTGGAAATACAAAATCTCAATTTTCGAAACCTGGAAATACATGAGAGAAATTTTAACAATGTAGTTTCGTGTCAACCAAATCCCTTCACAGAATAAGTTCCAGCAAGAAGCGCCAAGGCCGCTTCCAAGATTATCGCTTCAGCAAAGGAACATGGGGTATGGCATAAATCAGCAACATGACAAGCAAGACATTAGAATACAAAGACCACAACATCCAAAACCGCCAATACCGATTGAGTTACGATCAGTTCAAACCAAGAATGTCAACTACATGAACCGAATAAATAACTACCAAAACCAAAGCTTCAAGAGGGAACCAAATTCTGACATAAATGCAAAAGCTCAGAAACAACAAAGAGTATTTCACCTCGAACAAGAGAACGATGAAGATGCATACGAAGAATATATCAGAGATTACGACGATAATGAAGATGAAGATTCGGAGGAAATTGACGAAGTAAATTTTATAGACGAGGCCTCTCGAGCCTACCATACTTAAAGTACCAATGCAGCAACAATAAAATACTAAAATTCCTAATAGACACGGGCGCAAATAAAAACTTCGTAAAAAAAGAACTCATCAAAGGTGATCAGGCCGTAACTAAACCATAGTGAAATCAGCCGGAGGTGATATACGAGTAAAACAGAACATAACCGCACCTATATTTAAAAGGTTTGGAAACGATATTCAAGTGGACTTCTATATACTACCGGGATTGACATCATTCGACGGTATAATCGGGGATGATACATTAAAGAAAGTAGGGGCGATGATAGATAGAAGACAAAATATCTTAACCATCCAGGCATTGACATCCCACTGAAGGAGAACATTTCAACCCAAGTCAATAACATGGAAATTAGAGACAATCACCTGAACGAGCAAACGAAGACAAAATTGAGAAGTGTAATTAATGAATTCCTACCACTATTTGGGCCAATCAGCAGGATGAGGAATATATCGATACGAATATTAGAATATAAATAAGAACAACAACTGAGGAACCTGTATATTCAAAGACCTACCTCTATCCTATAAACATGAGAACCGAAGTAGAAGACCAAATAGCTAAACTTCTGAATGACGGAATTATCAGATCCTCGAAGAGTCCGTATAATTCACCCATATGGATAGTGGAAAAGAAGTTGGATGCGTCAGGGATAAGGAAATACCGGATGGTATTCAAGAAGTTGAATGCCGTAACCATATCCGATACGTATCCAATACCGGATATTACCAACACCATCACCAGCTTAGGAAACTCTAAATTCTATACAACAATCGATCTAACATCTGGCTTCCACAACACCAAAATGAAGGAAAGCGATATTCCTAAAACTGCATTGTCTACGATGCACGGAAAATATGAATTCTTGAGACTACCATTTGGTCTAAAGTGATCACGTGCTCAAAGAATTCGTTGGGAAGATCTGTTACGTGTACATTGATTATATAATCGTCTTTGACGGAAACACAAACGAGCAACATCTGGATAACGTCAAGAAGGTATTCAATAAGCTACAGATTGCAAACCTCCGGGTCAACCTAAATAAGACGGAATTTCTTAAGGAAGAAATGGAATTCTTCGGTTATGTTATAACCAATGCAGGTATAAAAGCAGATCCAAGGAAGGTAACAGCGATTAAAGCACTCAAACCACCGGAAAACCTTAAGGAACTTAAAGGATTCATTGGGTTAACATCATATTATCGACGATTCATTAAGGATTTCGCAAAAATTGCGAAACCACTCACGAATCTAACACGGGGGGAGAATGCTCAAGTAAGAGCCAGCAAGTCGAGAAAAAAAAATCGAACTAGGGAGTGAAGAACTATAGAGGCATTCAAACAGTTAAAGGAAGTATTATCATCATCGGATCTACCCACATTCCCGAAATTGGCAAGGATCGCCCAATTACCTATATATCATGATCCCTAAACTCCACCGAAGAAAATTACGCACCGAATGAGAAGGAGATCTTGGCGATCGTCTGGGCCCTGGATAGTCTACGAAACTATGTTTACGGAACAAAAAAGATCAAGATAGTTACGGACCATCAGCCGTTAACTTTTGCACTGAGTAACCGCAACAACAATAACAAATTGAAAAGGTGGAAGGCCCGCATCGAAGAATATAATTACGAGCTGGCCTACAAACCGGGTATCACCAACAAAGTGGCAGATGCCTTATCAAGGTTGAAATTGGAAGTGAACAACCTGTCAACATCAAGCAGCGGGACGATACACAGCGCAGAAGAGGATGGAACGCGCCTCATTCAACATTGTGAATCACCAATAAACGTTTTTAAAATACAACTAATATTCACAATAGGCAACGATATGTACATCTACGAAGAACCACATCGTAACTACCATCGACATTACATAGCATTACCTCTTGAAAAAGAAGCTACATCCAACCCTTCTGAATGGCATCAAAACTCCAGAGGAGTACATGCAGATACTTCAAGAAGACTATCAACAAGACGTCATCAGTTACAAGGTAAGACTAATACGAAGATTCGTATAGAAGACCTAAACAATGAGGAAAATATCTTCCGAATTATCGAGGAAGAGCACCGAAGAGCTCATCGCAATTGGAAAGAAAACAAAGAACAGATTTTAGAAAAATACTACTTCCATCAGATGTCAAGCCTAATAAAAAAATATACGAATAATTGTGAAATTTGCAACGAGAATACGTATGACCGACATCCAAGTAAGCCGAAACTCCAAGAAACTCCAATACCAACATACCCTTCGGAGATTTTACAAAAAAAAATTATGCGTGGATAAATTTTCAAAATTTGCGAAATTCTTTCATATAAAGGACTGATCCGTTCTACATTTTCGAGGGAAAATAATTAAGATGCTGCACTACTTCAGAGCTCCAAAAATTTTAGTAATGGATAATGAACCTAGCTGAAACCCTCGGGATAAAGGTGTACCTAACCCCAACCAATAAAAATGAAGTTAATGGAACAATAGAAAGGGTCCATTCAACAACCCTAGAAATCCTAAGATACATCCAGGCCGAGTATAAGGATCGCACAATAAAAGAACTGGTCAACGTTGCAGTCGATAGGTATAACACGACAATACATTCTGTTATTGGGAAAAAACCACGTGACATTTTCCTCGGACGAATACAATGTATTAATTGCCAGAACTTGTTGGATTACACGGAAAAAGTAAATGAAGACCTCATAGAAAGGATAAAGCATAGCGAAAAACTCAAAATGCAAAGAGAAAACGTTAAAAAGAATGAGCCGAAAACGTATGAAGTTGGTTAAACAATATATACGGCCATTAAGAAAATTCAAGGAAAATACAAACCAAAATTTAGAAAGGATAACAAAGTCACAGTGATCACCAACTCCGGAAGAAGGATTCATAAGACGCATATCAAGAACATCACTAAATAAAAGTTAATTTCATTCCAACCTGTGCCTCTGGACGACGGTCATGTCGTTGAACATCTATCACTACGACACCCCACTAATTTCGGTGAAGGAAGGGAACGGAAATATCATCAGTGGAAGTTTTAAGATAATCCACCAAATAGATCTTAGCTGCTACGGAGATTTTCTGTCCAGAATCCAAACGATTCACGAGATTAATAAACTGTTAGGGGAACTTAAGTACCGCAAACAGAAAAACAAACGTTCAATTAACTGGATTGGCTCGGCGAAGTGGATTGAGGGTTCACCGGACGCAACCTATTGGGACACGATACTCAGCAGTCAAAATAGGATTATAGAACACAACAACGAGCAGTTTAAAATAAACACCGCCATTACCCAGAAGATCCAACAGATACTAAGACAACATAATGAAATGCAGCTACACCTCGATGGTAATGAAAACGAAGTACTTGAGCAGACTATGTTTAACCGCCTTCAGTTGCTAAAAGAAGAAGTGAAGGAAATAGTAAGAGCAGCCCAGTTAGCTAAAGGAGGAACAATAAATTCTAATCTATTAGAAAAGGAGGAAATCAACCGACTGGTGAGTGAAATAGAAACTCTACCATATTTTAATGAAATAGAGGCTATAGAACACGCTGAACCAGCCATGTTTATGAAGGATACAGTAATCCTTCGGCTTCAAGAACCAATTAATGAACGGATCTGATGCAGGACGTGAATTTGTATTCAACGAAAGGGAAATAATTGATTCTGTAAACGAAAACGCCATATTTTTAAATAATTTCAACGGTACAATCGCACAGAATGGTTCAGTAAAACATTTAGAATGCAACTTGTTGATTCGGTACCAAAATGAATCCCAATCCATCCAACATACCCAATCCCATCATAATCGGTTAAGAAATGACCGAGTTCCGTCCCGCAGGTGGCCATATTCCAGTACTTCTTTCAAAATTCATTTTAGAATCACATTTCCATCCAACATACTGAATCCTATTATAATCGGTTAAGACATGGTCGAGTTTAATAAAATCTCATGAAGCAAAGTCATTTTAATATTTTATTTAAAACAGTTTTTTTTTAAATGACGTCACTCCAACCAATGGTGTACAATCCTGAAATCAGGCAATTTTTATCTTCCTTTTTGATTTTTTGCCTTCGCCGAGTTGTCCGTCGAAAAGTTGGTTTCGCCGAGTTGACCGTCGCCGAATTGACCGTCGCCGAGTTGGTTTCCCCGAGTTGACCTGTTTCGAGCGAAACACTTAGGTAACTGCATCGATCACGCAGCTATTATGAATAATAATTTATTTTCAATGTTCATAAATCAGATTGAAATTAACATAAACTAAATTAATTCGATTGGAAGTGTTAATGTGAGTGAATTAAAATGAAAACTACTTTAAAAATTTGCATGCGCAGACAGGTTATTATAAATAACAGAAATTCCTTCGTTTCATGATTTTAACAACGAGCTAATTATTTTTGCATTAAAAATTTAGTTGGTACTGGGCATCGGGCAATACAAATTTAAATAGTGATTTAATGTTGCCGCCTAGATAATTTATATTAATTTAATTATGGAGTTACCGACACCAAGTATACCACAGTCTCATAAATAAAGTCGAATACACATTTACGTTTGGTCGAAGTGCGTGGGGTAGATTGTTAAATCGATCCAAATTGTGGGTTGCATATTACAACTAGTAACTTGCATACGTTTTTTTATTATTTTATAATTAATTTTATATTCACATATTTAAATTATTTGTTTGTTTATGAATTTAGTCTTAGAAATAATATAAACGAAATAACTTAAGTTCGAATGTAATAAATCAATTTGGTGACATGAATGAGTTGGTTTTGTGTTTTTGGATATCTAAACCGGTGACAATATTTTCTGTCGATCGTGCATAAATGTGTCTTATTGCAACACATATGGGCGGGTTAAATGGTTGATTTATGTTCGTAAATTGGCATGATTAGCGCCGCTCTATAAATTTTACCACGAAGAGCAGGCATAACTGTGTATACCATTAATTCATCTATATAATTAATGGGAGATGTTTACATTGTATATTTTATATTGCCCTGTTGAGAATTCCGGAATTCCATATATGGTCTAACCTCCCAATCAAAATTCCGTTTATTTGCCACTTATACTCAGCATTGTTACATACAACCGCAATGTACATATTATGGAACACGTACGTGTACACGAACATGTTAATTATTTTATATTTTTAATTTGATTTATTGAGATGAATCAGTAGAAACAACAATAAATCAACTGAATATTACATAAATGGTGTACGATAGAAATGGATTTTATCTAATTATTATTAATTTATTTATTGATCTGTGCGGTTTAGGTAATATCTACATTACATATTTTATAAATTATAATTAATTTTTTATTATTGATATATGATATCTGCATGGCTACTAAACTCAATTGTCATCGTGTATCGCACACCTCTATCTACTGTTTACAGCATAGAATAATAATTAAAATTTATGGCCATAATTACGTGAAAATAATATTCGATATTACCTCATTATTTTTGGATAATTAATTGCCATGGTTAGCTGTAGAAAGATGGGAAAAATATTTTGGACGTGGGTGGTAACAAATACGGATTCTAAATGTTATTTTTATTACTTTAATTTTGACGACCAATTTCACATTCATGAAGAAAACCAAACCCACCATGTTTTGAAGCGCACAATCCTTTGCAGGCCCAATTGGTTCACATAATATGTGTTTTATGAACGAAACGGTGCCACTTGGCATGGATTAGCACAAACTCAGCCACTATATTTCTCGAATGGCAATGAACATACCTAATCGGAATATGCAATCAGAATTGCCAACTTCATTGGTTTCTAGAACAATGTTTGTCAGAAAATTGTTCATTCAACGGTCGTTGTTGTTCAATGGAATTGAGTCAATTCTGGAGTACCAAAAATTCAGTCACTATATTTTTCGGATGGCAATGAACATACCTGACAGGAATATATATACTATCTGAATTGCTTATGACTTGGACTTTAGAACGTTTTATTTCTATTGTTTAATTTGTTGTTCAACAGAAATATTATTGAATCTTTGTATTTTGTTTTTTAATATAGTATCTTTCAGGGGCTGGTTTGGTCTTCCTCGATTTATGAATGAAAATTTATGAAAATTATATTTCTATGATTGCACAAATTTCATCAGTTTAGCGGCCTTTAGAAATTTTTAAAATTAGACTGAAATTATTTCTGGTTTTTCCTAGAAATCCGGTTTTATTTATTCCGTCTTTCAGGCGAAATTTTTTTTTTTTTTTTATTTTTTTATTTATTTATTACAACTGATTTACAAATCATCTAGTAATTTATCTTTCATAATTTATATTCTTGTTTGGAGGGTTGTAGCCCTTTGGCTAGTCCCCTTTACAATTGTATTATATTTTTAGTCGATCCTGATTGGATCTTGTAGATCATGCGGTTTCTTCCTTCGCAGCCGTCTTACTAGGTTTGAATCATCCAACATACGACGTATCTCAGCATTTTGGTGTAGACTAATACTTTGCATGTGTTTTCTCGCGTGTTTGCTTATTTCTTCACTAACGAAATCCATCTTCAGATCTCTATGGAGGTTGTCATTTCTTATGTACCACGGTGCATTAACTATTCCACGAAGGACTTTGCTTTGGAATGACTGGATGATATTGACATTGGTTTTCTTTGTACAGCCTCAGAGCTGAATACCGTAAGTCCACACAGGTTTTAGGATTTGCCGGTATAGTAGCAATTTATTATGTAGAGTTAGCTCAGAATTTCTTCCTAAGAGCCAATCCATCTTTCTGTATTTGATGTTTAACTCTTCTTTTTTCTTTTTTACATGCTCTTTCCATTTTAGTTTCGCGTCTAGAGTCATGCCTAGATATTTTGCCGTATTTGCATAGGGAATTTGCTGGGAGTTCAGTTCTACTGGTATCCAGTTGACCTTCTTGTTGGTAAAGTTTACTTGAACAGATTTTGTTTCATTAAGTTTTATTCGCCATCTCTTGGTCCAGGTACTGACAATATTAGTAGCTCTTTGCAATTTGCTTGTAGATTCTTCTATGCAATTAGCAACTGCTAAGATGGCCGTATCATCCGCAAACGTCGCTATGTTAGTATCCTCTATCGTTGGCAGGTCCGAGGTGTATAGAATATATAAGGTTGGTCCCAGAACGCTACCTTGTGGTACCCCTGCTGATATTTTCTTTATTTCTGAGTATTCGCCATCTAATTTAACTCGAAAGTGTCGGTTAGATATGTAAGATTTTAGAATTTCATAAAACTGCTTTGGTAAGTCTCTTTGTAATTTATATTCCAAACCTTTATGCCATACTCTGTCAAAGGCCTGTGCTACATCCAAGAAGACGCTTGAACATACTTTCTTTTTTTCAAGTACGTCTTCAATTATGTTTGTAATTCGGTGTACTTGTTCTATTGTTGAATGATTTTCTCTGAAGCCAAATTGATGTGGAGGAACAAGATTTCTTTCTGCTATTATTGGTTTTAGTCTCTTTAGGAGTAGTTTCTCGAATAATTTTGAAATTAGGAAAGTTTGGAAGTAAGGAAATCGGCCTATACGAATTTTTGTCATTAAGTGGTTTGTTTGGTTTAGGTATCATAATTACTTTTGCTGTTTCCATTGACTAGGAACGTGTTTAAGTCTGAACACTGCATTAATTATTTGGAGTAGTTTACGCAGACCTTTTTCAGGAAGAGCTTTTACTATTTATCCTGTAATTAAGTCATATCCTGGAGATTTCTTTGTATTTAGGTTGAAATTGATTTCCTCTTTTAATTCTTGTAGTGTGACAAGAGATATATTGCAGTTATCCATTTTATATACTGGTGGTATGTTTAATGATCCTCTGCAGTTTGTCTAGGTAGTGGTTGAAACGTGTTCTCGAGGTGGGTTGCAAACAACGAAGCTTTTTGCTTTGCACTTATAGCCCATGTGCCATCTTCATTTTTTACTGGTGGAATTTGTAGTTTAGGTCGTTTTAAACTTTTTGTCGCTTTCCAAAGGGAGTACTCGGTATCTTTTTCCCCAGTAAGGCCACTCAAGTATTTATTAATGGATTCGTTTTTGATTTCTTTAATTAGCAACTTTAGTTTATTGGATAAAAAATTAAGAGTTGTTTTATATTTTGGCGCTCGACTTCTTTGCCAGGCCTTTCTTGCTTTTCGTTTTGCTGCAACCAGTTCCCTAACTTCTAGAGGACAAGTAGCATTTCGGCGCATTTCCTTTGAACTTGAGGGGGTACTACTCCACGCCGCTTCTTGTGTACTGTTGTTGAGTTGTTCTAGTTCTTCTTCTAGCTCTATCGGGTTTTTAATTGGCACCTGACGATCAATATTATCCTCAACAAGTTTCTGGAATTTCTCCCAGCAGGTTTTTTTGTTCGTTACCGAAGGTGGACTAGTTTTTTTAACAATCGTTGCACTGATTGTCATAATAACAGGCATATGATTCCACATAATCCCCTCGCTGCTTTCTAGGTATATGTAGTTTTCGTCTATACCTTTGGTGATAAAGAAGCCAATGATATCGGGTATTTTGTTTCTATCCGTAGGCCAATAAGTTGGTTGATCTCCAGAATGAAAATCGCAATTGCATAACCTTCCTGCTGCAAACAGCTCTCTTCGTTTTTTAGAGGTTACTCTTGATCCCCAGTAGGTGTTTTTTGCATTAAAATCACCTCCGATTATGAAACTTGATCCAAGTGATTTAAATAACGTGCAATAGTTTTCTTTAATTAAATTATATCTTGGGGGGCAATATGTTGACGATACACTATATTCTTTGTTGTTATTTATAAATACTTTTAAGGTGACTACTTGCATAAATTCCTCTTCAATTTTAAGATCTATAAAGTGTTTGATGTTTTCTTTTATAACCACCGACGATCCTCCCCTTGCCCTTCCTGCTGGATGAATGGCGTGGTAACAATTGTATCCATATATTTTAAGATATGAAGTTGAAGTAAAATGGGTTTCCGATACTAGGCATATATCTATTTTTTCAGTATTTAGGAAAATTTCTAATTCTGGAATATGTTGCATTAGCCCAATTGCATTCCAGGTTACTATTCTTAATATTTTATTTGTTGTTGTTTGCATCATTTTAATAGAGCATGGATTTCATTTCATTTAGAGAGTCTTGCTTATCTAACCTGTTGCTTAGAGCTTGAAGGCATTTCTCTTGTTTAGCTAGACGAATGTTAAGAGCTTCCATGCTTCTTAGGATCTTTTGGAGCACTGCTGTACCTTCAGTAGTGTGCTCCGAAATAATTGGTTTTGTCATGACTACTTGCGAGTACAGTTTTGGTTTTGGTTCTCCCGTTTTACTAGCATGAGGTTTAGGTTCCTCTTTGGTGGAAGTTTGATAATTTTTTACCGATACTCCTGAACTTTGTTTTCGCGTTTTATTTCTTATTCGTTGTTCTCCTTAGCTATTTCACATCCCCGGTAGTTTGCGGGATGTGACTTATTGCAATTGACACATTTTGCAGCAATATTTTTACTAATCGGGCCTACCTGGGCATGATGCTTTCCGGCACATTTCACGCATCTAATTTCTCTTTGGCAATATTTCTGCGTATGATTAAAACCTTGACACTTTTTGCACTGCGGTATTAATCCGTTATTCTTTTTCAATGGCTCTATTTTAACTCTCATGCTAAGTATTACCTTGATATTATACACATCTTCCACTTTTTGTTTGTTATTAAAAGTGAGCATAAATAGTGGAAGCCCTCTTTTGTTAACTTGAACTCCTTGTTCAGTTTCGATTTTTTCTTTCTTAATTATGTTTACGGCATTTTCTATTTGATAACCCATTTGCTTGAGATCCTCAATAATTTCCTCTTTTGCACAGGTTGGGTGAAGACCTCTAGCCATAACTTTAATTGGGCGATCATTCTTATCCTCATAGGTAAACCACTGATGCCCCTCGGAATTAAGCTTTGTAGCTCTATAAGTTTCAGAGTCTACAACATTAATTTTCCAGACGCCGTTGTTTAGAGATACGAGTTTGTACTCGACTACCGTAATCGATTTCATAATCGATTGTATAGTGGAGAAATTTGATATCCCGACGACATTTATTGGTGGAGGTGATTTTTCTTTCGGTTTAGCTGGTTGTTGTTCTAGAGCTAGTTGTTTCTTGATGATTAACTGATTTCTGGCAACCTCTTTTGAAGTTGATGGTAAAGTCTCCGCCATTTCTGGTGAGTGTTGCGCTTTCCTTTTCTTACTTGGTCTTTTATTCCGGTTCAACATCCAATTTGTTTCTCTTTCTAATTCTTCTTCATCCGTATGGAATGAATTAATGCCATCATCGACTGTTGGGCAAGGTATCGTCCCAAGTTCTGCACGTGTTTCAACTGCTTTTTTGAGTTCTTCATTTTCTTTCTTTACAATTGTAAATTCTTCTTTCAATTTAGTAGTAAATTCTTTTATTTCTCTTAGTTGTTCACCGAGTTCGGCATTTTCCTTCTCGTACTGAAATATATTTCCAGTTGAAGATCTTGGTGATCTTGATAATTTGGAACTTCGTCCAAATGGGTTAAACAATGATTGGCCCACCCCAGAATCTGTTGGGCCTGCCTCCGAAGAGTGTGGATTTGGCAGCATATCTGCTGCTGTACCACCTGGGGTATTACATTCCGTATTTGTTGTATTCATTGTTTGTTTTAGCCAATTTATACTACTGGCATTTGGTCCCCGGTAGCACTTTGCTACTGTCGAAGCAGTACCCGCCCCCCGCGACGAGGACGCGGCTACTTTGGTGTTACCTAGGTGTACACAGAGACAGCCGAAGCCCTCTGAGTACCCTAGGCTGAGGGGCCAGGCGAAATTTGAAATTTTCTTTTCCCGATTTTTCGGCTCCTGGACTAGCACTAATTGTTTCCCGTGAGCACTAATTAACACAAATTGGCCTTAATCGGTATGCAAAGTTTTATTTTGAAATTCGAAAGGTTCCCTTCCCTAAATAGGTCGAAAAGGTTTCTGTAAATAAATAAATAAACGAAATATGATGAGTTGGCGTCTGGGCCTGGTTGGTTGTTTGATAATTTGATTGATGGATGACTGATTTGTGTGTTATGAATTAGATTATGAGCGTCTTGGCTCGTTTGCTTATGAACTAAATTTGTTGATTTAACGTCTTGGGATAATTGAACGATTTGGTTTGGTTTCGTTGATTGATGAATAAATGGATTCGTTGGCTTCTTAACTATATATGATGAATGATCTTCCGAATTTAATCGATTTGCGTCGTTGATTTGGATTTGTGTTTGTTTTAAACCGTTGGTTTTCAATGATTTAGTTCTCGTTCGTAAACTTTGATCCTCGTTGTCACTGTAATGTTGTGATGATTTGATTTGAGATACATTAGTTTGAAGAATGTCTGGAATTGCTTGATTTGTGTTTATGTTGTTTAATTGTTTGAACTGGGTGTTTCCGTTTATTTGATTAGTATCTTCAGTTTCTCAATTACCAGGATTGATGGTTGATTGTTATTACTGATTTGTGTGTCAATATTGATTTTTTTGCTGATTGAAAACCTATTACTTGTTTCTGGAATAACAATTTGGGTTTCTTTTGATTTGTATGTGTGTCTTTCTGGCTCGTACTTGTAGTTTCGCGGTTGCGTTGTAAAATAACTGTTGACTGAATTTGAGTGTTTATGTTGGTTACAATTTGGCGTTCCCTCGTAACTTATTCATTGCTCTGGAATAGCAGGACTGCTTAAATGACTCCAGGTATTCGGCGATGGGTGAATTATTTGCTTTTATCTCTCTGTGTTTATTCTAGTATGACAAATGTCGCATGTAAGATTAAATTTTCGTCAGTAGTTACATCTGATTTGGTATGATCTTGGATATAATTGTTTACTTTCAAACGTTGGTAGGGCGAGTGTTGATGATTCATTTAGCTGTGTTATTGGTATGTCTATTATCGAGTTGACCATATGCTCAGTTTCTTCTGTTTCGTTTATAATTTCGGTGACACTTTCGGCTTTGCTGGTTAATATTTTATTTTATAGTCTGTATCCATAATTTCTGGGTGTTTCGCCATAATAGTGTTTCGTTTCCAAAAACTTCCGTTCCAATTCTGTTACAGAATATGTTGGTAAATAAATATCCATAAGCGATTCTCGCAAAGTAGGATAGTAGTTTATCCCTCTGTGATAAATTCGAGTGAATGCTTCTTCTGTTAATCGGAGTTTTATTAATTTGTCGAATAATTGCTTTTCTATGTTGAGAAGTGTTTCATAAATACTGTCTGCAATGGTCAAAAAACGGTTGGGTTCAATTTGTCTAACTTTTGTGCCAGCTCCGCTGAATTCTGGAATAAGAGCGATGCACTTTATTATTTGCAGCTGGTTCATTTTGTAAGATTGTAGCGTGTCGAAGTTCGGTTCCGATAAGAATGCACGTTATGCTGGCGATGGTTCTAATTCCATTTTATTATTTTTGGTTGAATTCGATGTCATTGATCTGTTGTTTTCAAATAGTGTCGTTCATTAGATTTTAAAATGAATTCCATGGATTGTCGATTTTAATATTTTCTACTGTTGAAGAGTTGATAACGATGACTTTCTGGATCTCCTTTTGTGTTATATATTTTGCTTTATGGTTATGATTTGCTCTCAATGACGATTTAGTGGTAGTTTTTAGTTATGATGTTGAAAATCGGTATAGCTCGTTCTGCATTGTTAACAGCTCAGTTTTTCTATAGCGTGGTTAGATTCTACTTTGATGTGCTTTGTGAATATCATATGTTTGTTTGTCCGCAGGAACTAATGAAACGCATAAGTTTTCGCCCGCAGGTTCCTGTCTAGAGAGCCAATGTTGTGCGGAGCGGTTTGGGGATAGGATATTTTAAACTTCATCTACACTGCTGCTTATTACATTTTATTAACACTTTTATTAGTTATTAGATCGATGGTTCACAATTATTAGATACAACTTAAATTTAAACACTTAAAATAATTTTTGATTCTTAATTATTAATTACATATTACTTAAAATTACTAATTATGACTATCCATAATAACTGTTTATGACTATGATGTCTTTAAATTAAAATGCTCGGAAAACAACTACAGAAAACAAATGTACATTTCCCGAGGTTGCAAGGTTGCATTTTCATATTTTCAACGCAATTGTGTTTATTTTGTTAAGATTTAATTACCTTACTGAACAATGCGGAAAACAAATAAATGGCTCGACCTTTTCCGGTATATTACACAACAAAAGCTATTTGGACTTTCTTCAAGGTGGTGTCGGAGGAGGAGAGAGAATCCCATTGGCTCTAAAAAGTTGGGTGTCCCGCGCACTATGTAATAAACGTTCGGGCGTATTTGAATTGCACATACCCAGATAGATGGATTGGCTGTCTGGGGCCCATTTTGTGGCCTCCACGTTCCCCGGACCTGAATCCGCTGGATTTGTTTTACTGAGTCTGCCTAAAAGAAGAGGTCTACTCTAATCAGAGTCTGTCATCTA
The DNA here is from genome assembly GCA_963691935.1 of Nephrotoma guestfalica. NCBI lineage: Eukaryota > Metazoa > Arthropoda > Insecta > Diptera > Tipulidae > Nephrotoma > Nephrotoma guestfalica. Next base: position 192,427,951 of record OY829915.1, on the reverse strand, counting down.
CTCCTGATCAGAGTTTAGAAGAGTTACGTAGCCGTGTCGAGGGAGCCGCTTCAAAAATTACTCAGTGGCGTTATGCGCGACTTCTCAAAACAGCTTTTATTCGGAGATGTCGGGCGTGTATCAGAGTCGATGGCAGCCAGTTTGAGCATTTACTGTAAATATAACGTTGTTTTTATGAAACCCTTATCATCAGGTACAGTTTAAGACAAGAAATTATTAAAATTTTGCTATTTAATCGAATTTACTCCTTCTGCATACTAATAGCAATAACCTTGTATTTACATTAGATAAAACGATGTATTATATCATTTTGGAATCTGCATTAAATACACATTAAACATTTTTAAAATAGTTGGCCACTTAGGTTCTCATACATTTTTTTTTTTCACCAAAGACGCTCAAACTTTTACATTAAAAATATTTACCACATTTCGTGCTGAAAATTGAAGTTTAGATTTTGTTTTTCAAAAAAAGTGCAGCAGCTACTCATACTATTTACTGCATATCTATTAGTTTAACCATTAAGAATATTATAACACCAAAACACCGACGGATTTAATTTATTTGTAGCCGTGGTGATCGGAAACGTAAAGTAATGGACTTTAAAAAAAAAAATGATATATCCTACGGTACTACTTGCGACCTATTTTATTTGTATTTTATTTTGAGCGCCCAATAGCTCTACTATAAGGTGTTTCAGGCTTATCCATTAATTCTGGGACACCCTGTATAAAGAGTGTCCCCAAATGTATGCTATATTTGAATTAAATAGAAAATTAATTAAGTTTTTGCAACCAAAAAAAGAAAATAGTTTGACAGCTGACAGTTTAGGGTTAGTAAACATGCAGTACTACACGAAAGAACAACGCGTTTTCATTGTTGAACAATATTTCAAAAATATTAAAGTTTGACCGCTGATTTTTTGCGCAAAATCATCAAATGCGATGATCATTTTCACTTTGATGGCTTCGTTGATCTTCAAAATTGCCGCACTTGAGATTCAGAGAAGCCACGTGTGATTGTCGAAAAACAAATACATCCACAACCTGTCACTGTTTGTTGCGGATTTTGGGCTTCCATGAGCTGTTTTGCAGCGATTGGTTATCCTAATCTGTAACAAGATAAAAAATTCAGAGAAACCGAAATTCGAGAAATTAGAAAATCATTTTTCTGAAATCATCGGTAAGACAAATGGTAGGGAACAAAATAAAACGACGCTTGGGGCTAGATCTGATGCGTAAGGAAGCTGGTCATGCAGTTCAAGCCGTAATTCCTGAATTTTCGTCATGGCAACCACTGTGGTATGAGACGGTGTATCGATGTGATCAAATGGAACACATCTATGACCCCCTGTCAGAGAGTGCAAAACCCATGGGCCGACCCATCTTCCATGCCAATATAGGCTGGCATGGAGCTATGCAATGTGCAGATAATGGTAAAGTTGGACCTAAAACCGTACGTCCTCGAATTGGCTAACACTGGCGTAAAAGTAAGGACAAAAAAGCACACCGCGAAAGAATTGGGAGAGCGTTGTCCCCTGAACAGATTGCAGTGATATTAAAAAATAGAATTTTAAAAATGAAGCACTTAAAATTGCTCCACGAACTGTTAATTTGCTGGCCTTAAGCCCAGCTGCTGATTTTGTTGGTGGAAAGGGCTGGATTGAACGGTAACCTATGAATTTTTCTTGTATCTTGCGGTGTCAGAACTGTCGCCGACCTTCCTTGGTAGTTGCTTCCATATGTAGCACTTTAAATAATTTCGCACAACATGCTCACTGCGCTCGATTCTACGGGATATAGCACGGTTGGAAAATCCCTCCAAGTGGGAGGCATCGATTTTTGCTCATTCTGCCGAATTTAAAATATTTTTTCTACCCATTTTAATTCTTGGTCAGCTACTGAATACTTATTTGGAAAATCTTGAAGAAAATTTTAGTAACTTACACCGAAATTTACTGAGAAATACTTAAATTTTACAATGTGTCTATTCAAGTGAACCGGTAAAATAGGTTTAATATCAACTTTATCCCAAAAAACAAAGAAAAGTGCAGTTAGATTGCTATGCTTAATTTTTTAGTCATTACTGTTTTACTGGGTACTAATTTCTCTCTCTCTTTCTCTCTTCTCAATAATAATATATTCTTGGATCCGCGAGAAATTACAGTAAAATTTGCATTTAAAAGTAAAATTGCAAGTTCGTGTATCTCATAAGAGTTGCAAAAAACTCAAAAACAGCTAATTATTTAAAAATTACAGACAGACACACTAACCTTGAATGCATAGAATAAGATAATGCATGCATGAAGCCCGCGAGTGTCTCGCTAAACCCTACTTCTCTAGCTCTGCTAGTTGCATACAGCATCTCAATAAAAACTATTCAGAGTTTACCAGTGAGTTTTCCAGTATTGAGTTTTAATATACTGAGAAACCTTAAGGCACTAAACTACAATAGATTCCAAATAACCAAGCTCAGATGGAAATCTGAATCTTAATTCGATGAGAAACATCTTGAACGTCAGTTCAGAAAAATTTGTTTTATATTTTAGTCCTGTTCAAACCACCACTGCACCTGTTCGATGATTCTTATCAGCATTGCAAACAATATTGTTGTGATTAGACAAACATCATCATATTTCAGCTGTAGAGTCTAATCCGGATTATATAGGTACTGAAATTTTCTTCCGGATTTGGATTAAATGTTGCGTTGTGTGTCAGTATTCATTGTTACTGTCTACCAAACTAATATTAGAATGTCTACATTCAAAATTATATATTATTCCGAAAGCTGAACAGATGTAATCTGTTGATTTACAAATTACACACCATGATCGCGCATAATTGTTGCTAATCTTCATATATAATCACAAACTGTATAATTTTACCCAAAAAACATAAAGTTTATTTCAATTTTCGATAATTACTTCGGAAACACTGTAATCATATATTTAGGTACGTAATCATTTTTTTTTTACCAGAAATTTGCATAAAAAATTTATTTTGATTAATTATACAAAATGAAATTATTAATGGTTTACGATACCGTCAATCTTCTTATACATATTATGCGAAAGCATCGTAATTCGTTACCTGTTTCAATTTATAGCGTACACGTTTATGTACCGTATGCAAGTAAAACCAAAATAAAAATCTAAGACATCAACCTGTACTTTACATTTTATTTTTATATTAAATAAATTACTCAATTAGAAAATATTGATTTAATTAAAGTGAATTTAACACTTCGATTTGAAGGTAGAAACATGTATGTTTACAGTTATTGAAAATCACTTTAGGAAAACTGTTGATTAATAACGATCGTTTCATGTTTGTTGAATTAGAAAAATAATTCGACCACCCACACATCAACCATTCGAGCGCAGATCTGCTTCTTAATCCATAATCGCATATTGTCGTAAGTTGTGTTTGGTTTCGATTCACATGCGTCCATATACATAACTTACATAAATGGGGAACGATCATCTAATTATTTTAAGTACAATTTCTATTAAACAATTAATTTTAGGTAGACACAATAAAAACAATACGGGTTCCCTAGATGCCACCTCGCTTCTCCCCAAATGCTAGTTTGGTTCTTCTATGACAACCGGTGGCTTTAGTGTGTCATACATTTCAATAAAATTGCTTCGAACTATCATTAGATATCATCACATTTAGTACGGCGTGAAATATAGCCGATTAATGAGCAAAGTCCATCTTAGGAATGTCCGTTTATCAAAAATATGCTTATTCGGTTTCGTGAAGTTTCCACGGCTTGGCCCAAAATTTTAGAATCGCTTTCACGCATTGAACTAATTGGATTTTAGTCTCGATTAATTTTAGGAAGACAAAATTACAGCAAGACGAATGCCCTAATGAGCCTCATACTTGAAGATGGTTCAAACGCACTTTTATGAAGCCATTTAGTACGATGTGAAATATAGTCGGTTATTGAGCAAAATCCATTTTAGAAATTTTAATCGTTTTTTCGTAAATACTATAAATACTTTTAAAAATATTTACAAAAAACGAATAGTTCCTATGGAAGCTGCTACCTTCAATTGGACCAATTTTAACCAAAAACCACTGAGATATTTCACTTTATGGAAAACGTTTAAGTATGAAGTTTCATCTCGATTAATCAATCCATCTGGGTTGTACAAATGACCCTATTAAAGTTAGCCAAAAATGTTCAGCCGAAAAATGTCGATAATGTAGATTCAAACTAATCAAATGAAAATGGCAGCCGATAATTGTCGGTAACATGTACATCGAAAACTCGAGCCAAAAAATTCCGATAAGGCAGATACAAGTTTTATGCCGGAAATCAATTAATTATATTAGAAATTTTTATTTTGCTGTTGATAAAAAATAACTACAAAAATTAAAATAAGAATTATTTAAGAAAAAATTATAATTCGAAACATTAAAAACAAATTTCCCTAAGTAAATTTTTATCAGTGCTTTATTAGATGTTTGGGGAGGTAAATTGGGAAATGCATCTATAGTGAAATGTCCAGAAAATATTTCAAATGAAGTGCCTTCATTGAATATCAGTTTAAAAACGTCAAGTCAATTTTCATGTTGGGAGTCCGGGAAAACTCGATTGAATAAAACATATAAAATGGTTAAGAAATACACAGAAATACCCAGCCGGAAAATGCCGATAATGCAGATTAAATTTAATTTGGATAAAATTACAGCCGAATAATGTCGATAATGCAAATACAAATAATTTTTTTAAACATGAAAATTGACCTGAAATAGTTTCCACATGTGAGCATTAAGAAGACCTATCATTTGAATCTATTACCAGCTATGACACTTTAAACGGTCATTTTTAGGAATTTTCAAATTTCGTGTGTGCGATATATTCAATCGACAGTTCCCGGACTCCCAACATGAAAATTGATCTGAAATTTTTGTGGTTTTGCTTCATCTCGTATTTCTTCGAGTTGTCTGAGTGGTAAAATAGTTTTGTATTATAGTTTTAATGCATTTAATGCAACGAACTAAACATTTTGGATTAAAGAAGAAATTCCAAATGTATTTATCTGATTTAACGACATTTTTAGGCAGGCTATGTATACGAACCTGTCTTACCGACTTTTCTAGCGGATAATCCGTATTGTTTTTTAATCTGCATTATCGACATTTTTCGACTGATAAATATTAATAGTCACAAGCGAGTCTGCACTATCGACATTTTTCGAGTGATTAGCTTTAGTTGTTACAACCGAATCTGCATTATCGTCATTTTTCGGCTGGGGTGAGTCGGCTAACTTTAACATCTAACACAAATGCTGAATTCTGTTTTGAGTCACAGTATATTGTTAAATATCCTCATTTCCGCTTAAATTTTGGAGAATTGATCTGGACTAATATTTTTTTCAAATTTAAGGTATAATAGGTTTTCAAAATATTTCAAACATCACTGGGACCTCCGAATTTATGAAAAAGCTTTTAATTAAGAAGTTTTATCCCCATCAAAGGTCCATCCCTTAGGACTGTACAGATGCCTAATTATTTATATGGTTGTGCTTTTTTCCAATAAATTGGGATGTCCCAGTGAAGTTTGAACAAAATCAGTCCACCGGAAGTGGAGAAACTGCCAAACAAAGCTTAAGAGCTTTTCGGGTGTTGCATTTATTTTGAAAAGTATAAACATTTTTGAATCGAAAAAACGATTAAAATCAAAAAGAGTGTAAATTAAATTTCAAACAAACTTAGAGTACATAATTTTTTTAAATCTGTTGGGAAGGAACAGGAAATGATAAGTTTTTCTAAAATAAACTTTATTTCACCAAAATTCGGATTCTTTACAGTCCAGGCTGAGTGATTATTTGGAACGAAATTTCCTGCTAAAGCATTTTCCATATATTTTGAAAAAAATAAAGAAATGTTGAGAGATCAAAAGATTTAAGAGATTTGAATAAATTTAAAGATTAAATTTTTTACAAGGGTTGACCTTGAGAGTTTTCTGAAATTTTAATGAGAATAAGGATTTTTGATTATATACAAGACAGTTTTTATCAAAATTCCGTTAAGTTTAGTTTTTCGTTTAAAAATTGAAGTGTGGCGTATTCGAGATCTATGCACGTTAGTAAAAAAGTAAAAAAAAGGACCGATGTTGTTGCAAAATTAATTTACAATCTTTAAGTTGATATCGTTTTTCTAAAAAACGACAAAGTTGCTATGAGAGCTGCGACTTCTGGTGGAATGATTGCGGACTGAGAAAACTGAGCTGGACGGATATTGTTTCAAAATTAATTAAGTTTCTTTTAAGTCTCAGTTGTTTTATCATAAATGATATAATTTTCAAGATATTTGTAAAACACTAAAAAGCTCTTTTTAAAGAGCAACTTCCGGTTGTCCGATTTCCGCCAAAAATCACTCGGATTGCCTATATAAGTTATGAGAAAATCTTAAGTTTGAAGTTTCATCCTGATCAGTAATTCTTTACTATAGAGAAGACACATATATTTCCCCAAATAAGGGAATTAAAATTAGACACCAACCAGACACCATCAATTAAATACGACCATATTGAACATTGACGGAACTATCCCAAGTTCTCGGGTATGTTCCGAGAAACTTATTCAACGGATTAGGAAGAACGAATTTGTAGTTTCTCGAAGTGAAAAATTCGGTTCCTGTGCAGCCCATAGGAATTTATTGATCCTTAAAAATTAAAATATTAAATTAAAGTTTGGCACTAAGAGCTTGAATTTAAACTGCATAGCTAGCTGCCTTAGCAATTTTATCAAAATCTTAACTCCTACATAGCAGGTCGAAACTTTAAAGTCAAATTTGAAAATGAGTACTGTGAACTAAAAATAATATCAGCAGGTCTACCACAAGGTAGCGTATTTGGACCTATTTTGTTAATCCTGTTTACGAGAGACTTACCAAATATTCAAGGTACTACTCAATTTATTAATTATGTATAAAAAAAATTAAATTTCCAACCAACATGACCTTGTTGGTTTTCTGATATTAAAGCGGGACCAATGAAATTTTACCATTCTTGGTAAAAGAAAGCCGATATGATAGAAAATATCAAAAAATATTTGTGCAACCTTGTGTAAACTGTACCATCCCTCCATCTTGTTATATGTTACGAGTGGGCGGATAAATCATAGTTCTTAGATAGATAGTAAGATCGAAATCAGTTCCTCCTGCAGCGTGTCTTGTTCTCGGGGATGGTTGAGATACTTTTCTTTATTACAGCATAATGTGGTAAGAAATATTCTTGTTCCGCTGCATCTATTTTATCTTCTTATTCTGTTGACTGACATTGTAGGGCAGAACGACATGGTTTCAGACACTCAGCGATCGAGAAGAAAGGATAAACAGGTTTAATTGTTAACAATTGCATTGATCCCCAACAATAGCTTCTTTAAATCAGCACCTAAGATAAAAAAAACTATTATTATTGCACAGGCATCTGGAAATTTAACACCAAATTAATACCCCTCAGCCTCCTAAACAATATAGAAATCCACTAATTTATTAATTTAAAAAAACAATACCAATCATCGCAACATAACAATTCAATAGTGAGCCCGTTATTAGCTCGACAATTTCTAAAATTAGTAAATCATTAAATCCATTTTATGCTGCCTACATTACAGCAACTATTAATGAAAACACCAACTGTAATTACGCCAAAGTCAAGCCAATTTTACAAAATTTGTAAAATCAGTTCAAAAGATCCTACCAAAATACCCTTAATTAAAATCCTTAACGAGCCCCCTCCCCACTACAAATAAGCCCTAAACTGCCAACCATTAACCGGAAATACGTATAATTATCAAGGTTTACACAGTATCAGACTCACACCTTGCACTAAAATTCGTACAACAAGACGAATTACAGCCACCACCAATCACTCTTGCCTACGGCGATGATATTATTCCCATTACTCGAGATACCACCATATATCAACTCATTCTCGAAGAACTAATCAATTGGTATGTGTAGTCAGCTTAGAGCGTGAAATGTACCACACTTACACGAAATCCAGCTTCATCCCTCGATTCTCTCCCTAGGTCTATTCCGGCTGGAACTAACCTCACCTGCGTTGACACAAGGTGATATCTAGGAACATATTCAATCTCAAACCTAAGTTGACCACACTATCGGCCAGTACAACACTGTAATACGCCTCACCACAATCCATGGACCAATATGATCGCGCTTCTTTTGTGGAAGGCACCCAGTCGTGGCTTTTCCAGCGCGGAGACACCTTGCCAGGGTATCTCCAGTATCGCAAGGCAACCATTTTTCACTAAGCCCCTGTTTGTTTTCGGCGACCAAACGGCATTGGTCACCGAACAAAACATCGTGGGAGCTCGGAGGCTCTTTTCCGACGATACCTTGCACCGCGGTGGCCATGGCCGACCACTATACAGCGCGTCACTGCTCCCGGATGCTAGAAAGAGCCTCCCGAGCCAGCGGATTTAATACTACTTCATCCACCAGAGAATGAATATTGCTTCAGATCGCCTATACTACCGTGTTGTATGTTGTTTCGTCGGCTGGATCGATTCGCCTTCCAAAATGGCGGCATTCTTACCGCAACACGCGCTACTCCGGATTAAGGATATTAATCGTTCGGTTGGTGCTGTGCTGTCATCCGAAACGCTTCTTTTTGCCCCATCGTTCTTGTTTTCGTTTCCACCAACCATTTTACGGTCACTTAAATGTACGTGGTAATAAATAATTTATGTGACGAACACGTGGAATTTTTACTTGAACATTTTTAATTCATTTAGACGTCGGAGTCACCATTTATCTGGCGGCGGTGAGGTCTATAAATCTCCTGTAGCCCCCAAACTTATTGTCTTTTCCTTCACCACACTTAATAAAATTTTATTTGTGATATTTATTTTTTTAATAAAGTTTTTATTATTTATATTTTGTTAGTACAAGTTTTTATTTATTTATTATTTGTTAATGTAAATTTTTATTTAATAAAAATAACTGCACAATTATTAGAACGTCTGTTCCGTCGCAATCGATAATGAAGAATAATTTTCTTTTTATTTTCTGTTTCTTCGAAGATGCCGGAGCTGCGATGTCAAAACTTCTTTTCATTTTTTATTTAATTTGACCAATGCCGTATTTTAATCGGTTCACAGGGCAGTGTACCAGTTCTCTCACTAACGTTCGTCTACGGAATATCCACAAGCCCAACAATAAAATCACATCCTGAAGTGTCGTAAACTTTATCATCATACGTTTGAATCAGAAAAATCTTCGTTCCAACACTATATCACTTGTGCAATGCTATTGCAAATAATGAAAACATAATTTACATTCAAAAATTGGTGATATTACCACCGACATAGACGGGACATTCAAGGCACATGCACAAATACGCTCAGAATGCCATAACGCATATGTACAAAGATTTGGACGTCTAGATCTTTTTATAACGTTTACATGTAATCCAGTATATGGTAGTCTACCATACTTACATTTTAATTTGGTTAAAGCACAAAATTACTTCACCTCATATGTGTATTGTTTTAGCTGAATTACCCCAACCCCAAGAAGATTGAATGGTTTTTGAAATCATTAGAGAATATATGATTCACTGGCAATGTGGAGCATTGAATTTCAATTTACCTTGAATGAAAGTAGGGAAATCTTCGGAAAAATATCCTAGAAAGATGAATCAGGAAACACAAACTGGTGACGATGGATTTCATACAATAAAATTGATGCATGAATGTCTCTATACTGTACTCCTTGCACTTGTTCTAATGCTTGTCATTGGTTTTTCCAAATATGTTCACCCAAACAAGAGCATTAATCATATTTCATTATTGAAAACTTTCCCGAAGTTTTTAATTGAATTATACCCATGAGATTTTGATTTAATACATATCCAATTATGGTTATTCAAACATAAAAAACATATTTTATGATTTATCGAAACTTATCAAGCATAATTTTGCTTGTTCATATCAACTTTGAAGTTCATTAATTGCATATCGTATAAAAGAACGTTTTGAGTTAGTGCATAAGCAATGACGTCGTTTATGACAACTCCATCATCACCGGTGTATTGTTAAGTACGTGTTCGAACATATGTTAAACGTATGTTTAGTAAAAATAAATGAAGTGCAATCAAAACGTAATTTTAAAACTGTATTAATCCGCCTCCACACACCCATCCACTATAGAATTTTATTTTCACATTGGAATCGCACACTGTCAAGTTCATAAAATATGTTTTTCCATTCATATCACCTTACGAGTATATTCTTCATACATTTGTACGTTACAAACCAACTCTTTTCATCATTTTGTGGTGTGATGTGGTCTCAAATCGACTTGTCCACCTGTCTTTAATGATATTGCAAACAACTATTATGTGCATTACACCGTGTTTATTGTAGGAGAGCTTGATAGATTTAAAATTAGTTTTTAATAGCGCCTTGTACTCGTAACTAGGCTATGCATTTCCGGTCATCTTGCAACGATAAGTTTTTCATTGCAACTTTATTGCAAATGTAAGATTTGTATCTTTCATATCTCGCAACAAATGATTAGATTTTCTTATAAATATTATATGTAATGAAGACGTGACTTGAACAGATATAAGATAAAAAAAATTCCACCGGTTTATGTAGGCTACAGCAACTTATAAAATAGCAAGTGGTTTTTTTAAATTATGATTAAGTCCTTAGGTATTGAAACTTGAGTGGAAACCTGTAAACACGTTAGGATTAATTTAATTTGATATGTGGTACACTATTGGAATCCGAGTCAAAATCTCTGCTAAGGACTATGATGGCCATTTTCAGTTCTAAGACAAATTTTGGTTTCTTGGAAAAAAATTGTCAACACTTTGTAACCCGGATTAGGGGATTGTATATTTGGACTCATTGGATGAAGAATATAACTATGTAGTTGTTTGACGCAACATCGGAACCTGACTCAAAATCTCTGGTCAGAATTGATAATGGCTATTTTCAGTTCCAACACAAATTTGAGTTTCTTCGGGAAAATATGTGATCTCTTTGATATCATGGTTAGGGAATGAAATTTGAACTCATCGAATGAGTTCTTACACAAATATTCGATTCTAAGAAGAAAAAGTCGTCAAAACACTTTTGGACCTGGGTTAGGGAAAAATAGTTGGGCTGGTTCAAAACCACTAGTAAGGAATGGTAATGGCCATTTTCAGCTTTAACACAAATTTGAGGTACATAGAAAAAAATTTGCGAACACTTTGTGCTCTTGGTTCAGGAATGGTATTTAAGCTCGTCGGTTAAGGAATTCAATTAACTTTTTCACGTACTATTGATGGCCATTTTGTAATTATAGTCATTTTCAGTTTCATCGACAAAATTGGCTTTCACTTTGGATCGAAGACTAGGGAATGGTATTTGAACATAGTCAAAACTTCTGGTACGGAGTGCTAATAACCATTTTCAGTTTCAAGACAAATTTGAGTTTCTCCGAAAAAAAAATCGTGAACACATTCTGACCCTTAACAATTCGAAGACAAAGTATTTTATTGTATTTCTAGTAGTTTTCCAAATGAGCTTTTCAGTACGAGGACGAATACATTTAACTCGTTTTCTAAAATGGCTCACTTCAAGGCTGCCCTCACCCCACCCCCCACCCCACCCCTAGATGAAACTATGATGAGTAAATGGCCCGACATCGAATCGCTGACACTATCCGATACAATGAACTCTGTTTATAATGTTGTTGATATTATTTCTGGAACGGCTCAATGATTTCGACTTCTGCGACCTGGATGTGCATTAAAATCAAATGATCTAACAGCTCAAAATACTGCGCTTTGGATAATTTTGTTAATAAATCGAATTTAATATGGTTGAAATGTTGGGAACTTGAGGAAGTTAAATTAGCTAGAACATATACCAGACCAGAAATGGTGTGAAGTTTTATTCGCAGCATCGCACACGAGGGCCCCACATGAAAGATTCAAAGTTAAATTGCCATTTATAATCAATTAACATTCGCTTGGGAATTCTCTGGAACAAGCAGTTTCTCGATTTCATTCTTCCGAACGCCGTTTATTACGGGACGAAGCTTTAAAAAATCAATATGAGCGAGTTATTCATGAATATTTAAGGCTCAATCACACTTAAGCAATTGACTCTAAAAACCTAAATCTAGCCACCGAACATTATAATCTTCCTCATTCTACTGTGGTTAAGCACGACAGGACAACGACGAAAGTTCACATTGTTTTTGATACTTCAGTAAAAAAAACTCAACATCTAGTTGGACCAACCGTTCAATCTGATGTAGTTGATTGATACACAAAATAGCATTCACCGCTGATATCACACGAATGTATAAAGAAGTTCGAATTGCTCATGAAGACTGCAAGTACGAGTATCAGCGAATATTGTGGCGCGAAAATCTTCACAAGCTCATCTCTGAAACATTTTCAACTTCCGATAGCCACATTTCGGATAATCTCAGCACCATTTCGCTCGCCACGCGTGTTGTTAATCAACTTGCATGGCTGATGGCTGTTGAAGAAAATCGTATGCTGTTGAAGAAAATCGTATCATGAATGCAGTCGCGACACAGATTGTAATGATACTGAACATATTAATTTCATTGCTGCAATAATTCGGGTCGTTTCTATTTCCAATACAAGGTTAACAGTTTCTTGGCTAACACTTTCTGGATCTCATTTGCTATCCAAACTCATCAAAATTGCTTCATCTCGAAAAATGTAATATATTTGCGTGGCAGACTCAGAAGTTGTTTGTCATTTGCGAACCAAGCATCCTTGCCATCTACTAGTTTTTATCAGTAACTGTTCGATACAAATTCCTAACGTTCAAGGGCTCATGTTCAAACTACAGCTAATCCTGCTGATTGTGCTTCCAAGGGAATTCTTCGAACTGAAATTTTCAATCACAAACTATTACAATCAAGAGAAACTTGGCCACAAAGTCAAGCCATTTTCATAGGTCATGAAATCACCTGAAATAATTAAATGTCACGGCATTCGTATTCGCAATCAAGTCAAGCGAATCCTGGGCTACTGCTACAAATTTATTGTCAACTGTCGCTCTAAAACGAGTAATTCAAAAGAAAGCAGGCATGTAGAGTCAAAACTAACAAATATTCGACTGACGTTCCCAGAACTAAATAAACCGCAGGAACATTTTTGTAAATGGGCACAAAAGGACGAATTATGGGAAGAATTTTAAATTCTGTCCGCAAAAAAGCAAGTTCTTAAGAAAAAACTGCGATTTATTTTTAGGTGACAGTGAGGCAGCTTACTCGTTTGCACAAACGCATCCAGTAATTCTTCCATCATATTACGTACTGAGCATCATGATTCTAACTTACCCCCATAAACGCTTCATCCATCCAGGACCATCCCTATTGTCCCATTTCTCAAACTTACTTACTGGATTGTTTTTAAATGGTTAGTGCGAAAAAATACTGATCATTGATCTATATGACAGTGCCAATGATAGGTGATCTTCCTGCTGAATGTGTGCTGCCGTCTCGTGCATTTAACCATACTGGAGTCATCTTTGCTGGTGAAATCCAAATAACACAAAGAAGGGCCGAGGAGCAAGATAATGTCAAGAGCTACATATCAAACTTCGTTTGTAAAACAGGCAGTTTATGTGAGGCTGGTTAGTGTCTTAGCCAGTGAAGCACTTAATACAGCATTCACAAGTTTCGTAAGCAGAAGGAGCATCTCGTTTGAATTTGGAAAAGGCATCATTGCTGATGATTTGCATTGATATTACTCGCCGAGAACATACCCTGCGTATTTACCCCCACAAATATAACAAATTTTTACTTACACCAATAGCCCAAGACCCATAATATTTCGGTATTACCGTCGCCCAATCGCTCTTAACCGTCATTAATATTCCCTCCCCCCTCCTCTCTCTCTCTCACAACCCATGAAGGGATTTGGCTGCCTGCACTATGATCGTCCACCCGTCTCAATCCATCGCTCTCGTCCTCCAGTTTCGATGTCCTATTGTGCTTACACCGGCTGATTAAGGTTGATGGAACACTTTATTAATCATCTGTTGTTGTGGTGACCTTGAAAGGTGTACGATCTATCTAACTCGATTTGATTTTATGAATCCGATGATATCGCTATCTGGCAGCGAATCGGGCTTTTATTTCTGCCTGCACATCATTCGACAATGTTATAACTGACCCGAGCTATTTAAAGTTTTCGAACTGTAGTATGAAACTGTACTTAACATTGCTAGACCTTCCGCCAAAAAGCACGATAACATCAACATATCCAAGAATTTGGCCTGATTTATTAAACATATAGCGCGAAGTTTCCATGTTGCTTTTCCTCTCTACGTTATCAAGTGCCAAATGGAATAGCACAGGCGCGAGTGTATCTCCCTGTCAAACGGTTTTTTACTGTTGTACAAAACACTGGTTAGTGGTCGACCGAACCTCCTCCCTCCTCCCCGATCTAAAGATTAATATTTAACTAAAATGTAATAGATATATGCCAACATTCTATCGAATAGTTAGAACATAGTTCTCAAATGGGATCTCGAAAATTCCTTTTGAGCATCTGGCAACTAATTGTTTCGTAAAGATTTTATTCTTCTGTTTGAAGTAACAGCGCCTTCATAATATCTATCATGACTCCCATTTCCAATTGTTTGTTTCTGTTGTTCGGGAGTAAACCACTTTATTGATATGGCTGTGTTTGTTTGATCCATAGTTTTACATTTTGGATGACTGGTGTCGTCCCTCATGATTCTGTGGTCGGTATCTACCTTCAGTGTCATAGTGATAATTTTAGTATCTACTTAAGCTACTTAATTTGTAATATTCTTTATTATTTAAGACGTAGTATAGTTTATGGTATATGACAAGTGTGTATCCAATGGAAAATGAATAGTTTGCCATCAGCGCCAGAACCAATACTTCTCACGTATGGTCTCTTTGAAACAAATTGTAAGTCAGGACACCACGTACTTACTCTATACGGTAGCAATGCTATTGTAAATTAAGTCAAATCGTTAACAATAGAACATGGCGGAATATACCCATGGGTAAAATCAATATCAAATCGATCGATGCCATTAAAACAATCTGGAAACCAATTGTACAATAAATCATATATAAATAATTAGTCTTCATACGATCCATTATTATTTGGGTCACCCCAACATCCAATTAATATAAATCCTCATTCCCAGCATTTCCCAAACATTCCAACTACAAAAAATATAGAATTGGTCGAATACATTAAACTTTCGAAATTAACAAAAAAAATTATCAACATTTAATTAATGTTCCCGCCCAACTCTTTCTTTTCACTTTGTTTACAGTTTTGTTTTCATCTCGATATTATCAAGAAAAAAAAAAGAAAAAAATTTAAAAATAAGATTTTGAAAAGATTACCAAAAAAAATTTCAACCTGCAAAACAAAACAAGCCACGAAAGTTCATCTTAATCAAATAAACGTAGCCACATAAACAAATGCGAGTCCGTAACACAATACCAGTCATTAAACGTTTGAACTTTTGGTCCATGACTTCAATGCCGACCGGGGGAGATTCAACAATTTAACATATAAAATGGGAAGGAATGAATGACTGTTTATAAATTACGTATACGAAGTAATATACGAGTACTACAAGTAATTGGTCTTATCAAAATTAAATAAAAATAATAATTAAATGTTAATTAAATAGAAATAAAAAAAAAAATTATATAAAATTTCGTTTTACAACTTTTGAATGAATTAAGATGAATGAAGTCACGACAAATTATGTACTTGAGTAAACACAAACCAAAAGATAAGAATTATAAGACGAGAAAAGAGCGCTTTATAAAAGTATGTAAGACGATGACGATAAAACAAAAATCTTTTAACAGATAGATACGAAGATGACGAAGAAGAAGAACTCGAGGTGAATAAGATACCTTTAAGAAATAAAAATAATTTTTATTTGATTTTTATTGTGAGATTGTGGATTATATAATTTTCAAATGAAAGTAATTATAATTAAGATGTTCAAACTGTTGGATACATTTGCCTTTTTAATTTTTTATTACTTTTACCCCGCACTCGCACTTTACTATTATTACAACCGTCATTATAGGTTTTTTTTTTACATAATTTATGTTTTACGTACAAATTTTGTGTAATACACAATTCTGTTCGTCTTCGAGCATCAATGCATCTTGAATATTATTATGAATATCAAAGATTTACGCAAATGTCGATTTTGATCGTACTCTAATTAAGAGCATGCCCTAAACTTGATTTAACTATTGACAATTCTAGCATGTCATCTCATTCCGTTCTTCCATTGCCTCTTCGTTTTGCGTTCAATTGCAGTAAATTGCAATGTTAAGGTACTATTCCACTAGAAAATTGTTGGTGAGTGAGAATGTGACAAAGACAAGAATTAAAATTTACATTAGTTACTGGTAACTGCTTGAATTTCTGACAGTCGGCTAATGAATGATCGGAATTACATAAAGAGCAGCGGCTTATATCCGTTGTGACAAACGTTTTAGATGCTCCGAAAATGATGACTGCTTGCACTTCTCACTGTTCGCTACTGAGTGATCGGAATTGCATGAAGAACCGTAGTTTACATCTGTGGTGACATACGATTTGGACGACCGTTGATTTGCTGACCGCTTGACTGTGGATGACTACACAGATTCTAGTGCATCAGACTGGTTTAACAGAAACTTGAAAAGGCTTTCCAATATTGGCATTTCATTTTCACACGATTTTTGTGCCCATAATGACCGAGTCTCAGTATCCAATTTCTCTTCCAACATGTAAATCAACCTTACGTCGCGCGATTCTGCATCCTTCCCTAGCGCCTTCAGACCTCTTATTACTTCGTCAGAGGTATCAAGCAATTTTCTTAAACCTGCTGCAGTCGCTTGTTGAATGGTTGATTGGTTCATAAAACTCCTGATAAATGCTTGTATGGTGTGTTTCTTACGGTCGTATCTGCCACACAACTTGCGAAATGCCTCGAAATAGTTAGTCTCCGTAATTGGTAAATGCTTTAGAAGATTGTACGCATCGCCCTTCAAGTAACCTCGTAAATATTGAAACTTCTGTGCCGGTGATAAATTATTATTTTCATGAATGGTCTTGATGTACAAATCATAAAATGATTGCCACTCAGTGTATTGGCCAGAGAACGGTTCAATATAAATTTTAGGCAGTCGTACTTCCACTGGATGCGTCATGCTTTGATTCATGGTGGTATTTGCCACGACTTGCGACTCGTCAGGATTCGCTGCGTTGTATTCTCGGATGAACCGATTTAACCTTGCTTCTACGACATAATATTGTTCGGAAAAATCTATCATGCCAGTTTCATTGCCCGGGGCGACATCAAATATTGCATTTTTCACATCTTCATACTGCGTCAACAACACCTTTGCACGTGATAACTTCGTTTGGAATCCATCAATGTCTTGTTTATCGATCGCCGCACCCACATAGTTATATATAATTGCGTCATTTATCCCTTTATCGATGCACGTGTGCTTTTTAGCGATTTTAACTTGATTTCCGATTCCATCTCCTCTCTACGTCATTGAATTTACTACTCACAGTCTACAACACTTTCTTAATAATCACCAAATTCAACTAGTCAATGTTGTGAAAATAATTCACCAACAGATTATAGAAAATTTAAATAACACACACACGCGGTATATGGCAAAACAGGTAGCTCTCGTGATATTTTAAGCACTATTCAGATTATTCAATAATTGTACGAATTCATATAATAATGTTAGTTCACTCAATGATGGTTTAATTATTCGTATAGATTTTGTGCAATGCTTATCTAGTTTCAGCGAAATAGGCACCGACCACATGCCATTCCACCAACAAAATGTCCGCCTCGACGTAGATTTCCGCAACGTTACTGTAATTTGAATCGGATGTTGTTTTTCCCGTAATGCAGCTCCTATCCGGCTCAAAGGACCATGTATTTTACTGGTTAATATTCCGCAACTTTAATTTTATTATCCAGAACTAGCAATAGACCAATGACCCCTGTGATTTAACTATTTGTATTACTGGATAATATTTCCGCAACGTTATTATAATTAAGTATCCAGTATCGGAAACAAAACCAATGAGTCTCAATTTAATAAAATAACAGCACTTTCAACGTTATGCAATTTTCTTTATTTTAATTTATTTAATTACCCGAACTATCTTTGACCAGTTTCATGTGAACGACTACGACTTAATGTTTTGGAAAAATTGTCACTTTTTCTTGATGTTGCTCATCACGCCATCATCTTTAAAACGAACTACTTGATACTATAAAATATTACAATTATTGACGACACGAAGTAGCTATAATTACCGAATTAGCCCATTTAAGTAATCACATAATAATTATACTATAGATCTAGTACACATTGTTTTAAATCTAAATTGGCAGGAGACATTTGTATGATTGTGAAATATATATTTATTATCCAGACATTATAAAGCCACAAGGTGCCTACACACAACTTCGGCGCCTCCAAATTGTTATCGAGCAACAAAAGATCTTAAAATAATTATCTTGCTATCTGGGAATCGCATTTCATGAAAATAAGTTCCAACGTGTCTGTTAAACTTCATCATTCCTCGTCCGTTGCTCTTTATCTCCAATTTGTCAAGTTTATTTTGATAAATATTATCGCCTTGCTAAGTATTTTTTCTTAATTTTATTATCTTTGCATTCTGTTATGGGGCCGAAGTACTCCTAATTCTGTCGCTGTTCGCTTTTCACATCCTACCTTGCGGCGTTGCCAGCCAATTCTAGGACGTACAGCTATAGGTCCGTTTTTCGTGGAATCATCTGCACATTCCATAGCTCCATGCCAGCTCTCTTACCTGATGATTGCGAGGAAACAGACACAAGTGAGCAAACAATCATCCAGCTCAACTTTCTATTGCAACATAAATCATGTGTAACGGAATTTTATTCAGTTCCGTTATCAACCCAAACATCAAATTTTAACATACGGCATAACCTTCGAGGTGATACCTCAAATTCTACCAAAAGAAATTACCATGCCGTATTTCGCATTGTTATTGGTTGCTTATGTTACTCAGATTACTGTATATATCCATGCAGTAGGTGAATAAACGTAAACCATAATAATATATAATGCAACATTATCAATTTATTTTTGCATCGATATGTCTTGAGGTAAATGGCTTGAAAAAAAACTTTGCTATTGAAAATACCTACAATTGCACCTTTCGATCGATTGATTTTTTGTTGATGTAAATAAATTTTTGCGCGTGCATTGAGTAAGCGAAAATCAATGTCACGTTGTTGTACGTTTTTGCGTTCGTACATTTTGATGAATGTACAATAATTTGTTTTCAATTTTTGGTATAAAATGTACAACGGAAAGAAAGAAGGGGAGTTGCGTGCTAGACAGTCAGCCGTGCAGCTGTGTTTAGAAGAGGTAGAAAGTTCAGTTTCTTTTTGGGTAATTTCCTGATATCTAAAATAAAATGCGTTTGTTAACATGTGTAAAATTTAGTGAAATACAATAATAATTTTAAAAAAAAGTATAAATTAATCTGAAATAAATTTAATTAAGAAAATTGGATGTGTTTATTATCTCGTGATACTATACAGTGTTCATTAAGTTACATAAATAAATTGATGTAATCGGGGAATGTAATCAAATCAAGTGCCAATAAATGTGAAATATCCGAAAAATTCGTTTTGTGGGAGTGTTGCAAGTTTGATTTATGTTTGACACCAAAGAAAATTTTTGTTCATTAATTTAAAAATAAAAATAAACGTTAGTGAAATACATACATTGAAAGACTGATCCGGGAGGTAAATTAAAAGTGCGAGTTTTTTAGTCTAGTGCTTTGCAGACTAAATTTTCTTTTTTTTTTTTGGTAAGTATGATTTTAGTGCAGTAGAGATACTAACCATTCTAATCGTGGCGAGGTTCCTTAGTTGCTTCTAGCAAAGCTGAGTCTTGCTAGGAGCGAGGGCATCGAAAGTAACCCTGCCCATAGGCGGGACACCCTCTTTCTGCTGAGGACCTCCTCCACGCCATTAAACCACTAATCGTTAAGCTTCTCTATTAATATTTTTTTTTTGGTGCGTATTTCTTAGGGTAATTATGTTACCCTAAGAAACCAGAATTAACAACCATGGGTAAAACATCCGCTTGAAATATGTAGGACCCGCCAGTTTTGGGTCCGAGGACCCCACTTTTCATTTTTTTTCAACCTTTAGATGGTAAATATTAGGCCATCTTTCTCTTTAGATGGTAAATATTAGGCCATCTTTCTCTTTCTCTTTTGTTATTGTGCGGTAATCTAGGTCCCGCATTTCGTCTAACCCCAAAAACCCACGACCACATCCCCTACAAGACTGAGCTGCGGGAATCAAAGCCGCACATGGGGTTAGTGCATGAAATGGGGACAAATTTCTTTAGCGTTAGGGTATACGGTCGTAAGACGGTAAACTTGTAGCGTTACAGTGGCGCCCAAACGGGGCCATAATTCGGCCCAAAAATTCTGGTAACAAATACCACAATAAGTCTAAGAAATTCAATTGAGGATCCCCTCACACTCTCGTCTAAATTAATATTCGACATTACTTTTTGGATAATGTTCAAAAATTGTTAAATACTTCTAAATAAAATTTAAATCGGTTTAAAAAACAGTGTGCTTGGTTTTTATCATTGTTAGATGTAAATTTCTATCGATACGAGTATGGCAGCGGCAAGCCTGACCTAATACGTGGTGGGTCATACGCGTACCGACAGAGATTGATGATAGTTGAGTTTCTATGCTAGATCCCCGAATGGATGGTTTATCCGTGGCATGTCCCAACCCGCACTCCGGGGGATAAACCAACATTCGTGGTAGTTATAGGAGTTTAAGAATTCATCTAATGTGGTGGGAAGGCTGGAGCATGCGTTGATAACCGAACTCAAACAATAATCCAGTTGTACGGTTTTCTGTACCGTGTACAACAACCAGTGGTGCAACGGATGTTAGTAAGGGTGAAAAGGGTTTTTCCTTGAAACAATGTGCATCATCTCTTTCCTTGCCGAGTGATAAGACCGGGGGTATTAAGAGCTGCACATTTCTCAGATACTAAAACTACTTTTCCGCATCCTAAAGTAAGTTGCACGACTGTCACTAAATTTTCCTACGGTTTGATTCCACAATGGTTATAAGAAATTATTACGAGTTGTGGCAAATTTTATTATTCAAAATATGGATTTCCAACAAGCAGTGTATAGTTAGGTTATTGCGCAAATTCCACTTTGTCGTTTCATTTAAAAATTTATCATCCTCCGGGATGGGGTTGCCAGTCCTCCCATTGCTAGTTGTAGGCGCGTTCAGGGTATAATGTGTTTAGCTGTCCAATCCGGTTTTCTATCAGTGAACGGATATTGATGAGGTTTCGGACATAAGCTAAACACTATTATACCACACACTGTTGAAATCCTTGGTGATAACCGGCGTGTTATCATCCCCAATAGACAGCAATAGCAGCTGTTGTTAGAGGCCTGCAAAGGTCTCATCAACATCAGTTGACTTACATGGTAACGTTTTTGTCACCCATGTAGGTGAGCTCCTCTGCTGAGTTCAGGGTAAGACTGCCAGCTGCAGAAAAGGGGACAACAAACTTGCCATGGTCTATTGGGTACCATAAATGTCATCTGTTTCCAAGTTCACCATAGCAGCGAGGATCACCTTGTATGTCAGGTTAAGACTACCGCTGCATCATTGGGAACAAGGAAATAATTTCATCAAAATTTCAATTTCAAAGCCTTTATCTTATCCTTATTTTTATCCAAGTTGGCGGAATCTATTCATTGAAGGGGGATATTACCCATGGTTGTTATTGATTTCATTTGAATTTTAAATTAATGTTTTTGATCAGTTTAGTTTAGTTTAGTTTTCTTTAGTGGAAGGTTTTGTTTTGAAAAATGAAGGTAGAACATCTAGACAGTGACGAGTTCTTAATCGAATGTGAATGTCGAAAGATCCCCGTCGTGTCTTACCATAAAGCGGCTCTCGCTTTGAAAAGAGAATTGGTGGAAGAACAGGTGAACCTTAAGGGGAATAATCTTGTTGTACATGAAACTGCAGTCAGATCTCCTAAACAAGAAATAGTGACATGTTTTCACAAGCTGGAAGGTGTCAAACATTTGTTCCGCCAAATAACGAATGGAGTTATTACGGCGGATGAGCAATTGCCAGTGGTGTCAACAAAGTTGCTACACATTCAAGGTAGATTAGATCGTATCCGGCTTACACTCCCTTTACAAGAGATAATCAATGAGATGATCTTGGCTGTAAGGGATCTGTGGGAATTACTAGCATTTATAAAAGTAACCGATAAGTTACAAGTAGCTGCAAGACGCTTATATTATTTGAAAATCATCTCAGATGAATCTAGGGCGAAATTAGATCTGGAGAAAATTGCACATAGCCAAAACTCATTACACTCAAACCCTTCGCGAAGGAATTATTTTAAAGATGAACGAACACGTAAGCAAAATGCACGGATAGTTCAAAAATTAGATCAAAACCAACGTGTGTGCAAAAATTTGAGGGCAGAGGCATTTTACGAACAACCGTCTATGCGCAAGACGGAAGTGGACGTTGAATCGTCGTCAGCCGAAAGAATTGGTCGATTAACTCAACATAAAGTAAGTAGAGAATCATCACCTAAAGCAGCACAAATAACATGTTCATCGGCAATAGAACAATGTACATCACGCACTTCCAAAAATGAAACCCTAGCTAACTTTGAAGGGGAATTTTCCAAAAGGTTTTCTTTGGAATATTTTAAAGATAAAAAGAACGGTCGAGTTAGAGATAAAAGGTTAATAATCAGAGGTAAATGTAAACTACAGATAGGAAATACCATCAAATCGATCGAAATCATTTCAAGTCCACCAGCTAAGGTAATTAAATTATCGACGACTTTCCTTTCTGATTTAATCAAGGTTACTTCGTCAATGACTTACCATTTTTACATAAATCCTTTGAATTTAGTACTAACAACAAAATATCTTAGATGTTTACCACCAAACATTCTAATGTTAGAATCAAGGCCAGGTGCAATTAAAGTGGGTTCAATTTCCACAACCAAGGACCGTCAATTAATTTGGCAAAAATTTAATAAATCTAATTCACATTCCTACAACAAACATAGTGATAAAGAAGTGTTCCCGGTAGTTCAAGCTGATTCGTTAAGAAGCAGGGCTAATTTTAGAGTAATGAAAAACATCCAAAAAAGGTTAAAGTTAATGGCCAATAACGTTATAACCGCCGCAGTATTACAATCGACTCCGAACTTTCGAAATCGGAAGTGGCATTGTGAGACTGAGCACGGCATTAGGGCGTTATTGGACTATGTGAAACTTACGTCCGTTTACGAAGTGTATTACAACTGGAAATCGCTAGTGAAAACTTTATATCGAAATTGGAAGCGCCGCCGTAGAAAACAGACGCATACGCCATCCACTTTCCCATTAGACCATCTATGTATAATTGGGCATTTACATAGGTGATGTAACGGTAAAGTGAAGATCGGTATTCCCCGCGCGGTTAGAGGATACCGGTATTAGTTTAAGAGAATTGAGTTAAATGAGAGAATGAGGCTGACTCAATTTAGTTACTACAGTTGTTCTTCTGTGGAAGTAAAATTGATTTGGCGCCCTCCTCTCATGATAGTTAGAGTAGTAGCTAAGTTAATATATTTTACACAAATTTTATATAAATCGATATAAACTAACTTAAGATTAAGGAAAGGATGAGGTTGACCCAATCACATTCCATGCACATGGTTCAGCAAAGTGGGATTGGGTTAGCGCCATTCATCAGCACAACGGTCTTATGCTTGTTATCTCATGTCTAGAAATGGGTATTTTCAACTGGTGTTTGAGGCTAACGACGATACTGGTGGCAGCAGCGAGTCTGAGTAATCAGGGTTTGCAGTTCCAAGAGTTTCAGACTGAGCCAGGTATATACTTTGCGGAGGAAGGTAGGGCCAAACTATCCACCAACATTTGGACCATAGTGGGGTACTATAACTTATCGAGCTACTGGAGGGAGTGGGAGCACATGAGACTAACGCAAGAACATCTCCGAGCGACATGTGCAGAAAACGTCAATGCGACCAGGTACGTTAGACATTGCGAGGCGTTGTTAAGTCCGATAGCTTACTTGATGGACCAAATCGAGGACAGTAATAGGCTTCTCCAAGCACAACACGGACGGGAAAAGAGGGCTCCTTTGGATTTCCTCGGAGATTTAGCAGGGGACATAATCGGAGTGTTGGGCCAACGAGATGCTCAGAGGTATCAGGAGCAAATCAAACACCTGAACACCGGTGTACTAAAAACACAAACCATGCTCCAACAGCAAATGCATGTATTAGATTTGACCGGAAACATTATCCGTAAGGAGCATGAGAAAATGGAAAAGCATTATCGGGTAATCCAGGAGGAAATCGAGTCTGTGATGGTGCATGAAGAGTATATGGACGTGTTATTCCAGCTATCTGCGGCCATTTGGATGTATAAGGATGTCCAAGGAGACCTGATAGATATACTCTCGGATGTACATCATGGGAGAGCAAGTGTGCGATTGTTACCTCCTTCGCAGTTTGCAAAACAACTATGGGAAATAAGTAAGCAGATCCCCACGAACCTGCAAGTTCCTAGTTCAAGAGCACACTGGATCAATGTATATCGGTTACTGGAGACCAAGGCAGCAATCATCGAGGATCAGATTATTTTCGAAGTTCAGGTACCTCTTATCCAGGGGGAAGAGTACCAGATATTTCACCCCATCCCGGTTCCAACAAGATACCAAGGGGGGTATGCTTACCTCGAGCCACAATACCAGTATGTTTTGGTTAGCCGCTCTAGAGTGTGGTACCAACCAATCTCTGCAAAAAGGTTGGACGAGTGTAGACGCTGGGAAGAAGGAACGGTAATTTGCAAAGCAGGAGGACCAACGTACAAGATTGAAAGTCAAGATGAGCATTGTGAAATGGCGTTGCTCTCACATGCCAATGAGCAACCGAGCCGATGCCCCATACGAACAGCACTACCTTCGATTTACATTCACCCATTAAAGGATAACCGGTGGATCATGGTACTACCCCGCGAAGTAGTCTTTGATCTGGAATGCCAGGAACAATCTCAGGCAGTGGCTATGAACGGGAGCGGAATTCTATCACTAG
Source organism: Nephrotoma guestfalica (assembly GCA_963691935.1). Taxonomy (NCBI): domain Eukaryota; kingdom Metazoa; phylum Arthropoda; class Insecta; order Diptera; family Tipulidae; genus Nephrotoma; species Nephrotoma guestfalica. The sequence continues at coordinate 192,402,696 of OY829915.1, read as the reverse complement.
ACCCTGGCTGTAGTTTGAGGGGGGCCTCGGTGGTCATTAAGGCTACGACTACTTACAAAACAGTAATCCGTGCTGATGTTGTTCCAAGATTCAACCTCACGCAGAAAACAGAGAGGCGTACATTAACATTCCCCGCCAATGCGTTAGAGGTCGAGGTGTCCGAACTACAGCAAACCATCCAAGAACTAAAAAGAGAGGAACCGTGGTCCCAAGTCAATTGGCATCACATTGGGAACTATACGGGCACTGGGGCAGCTTTGGTACTAACCTTAATTCTGTTACTCTTGGGATGCAAACTCTGGAATAGACCGTGGAGACAACGGGGACCAATAAGGCAACGGCCAACACCACGGGAAGGCGGAAACCAGGCTGAGGGGGCGCAGGGAAACCTGATCTGATAACAAGGATAGGACGTAGGGTTAGACATTTAATGCTTATTGGTAGTAATAATTAGTAGCCCATAGTTATAATTTAGATATTTAGATATAGGTTAGGTGTTTAATTTAGACAGCCCGGCACTGAGACTAGCTCAGGGTGTGGGAGTTCCCCACGTGGGATGTAAGGAAACTGAATTTCTACTCCTGTCCTCTTTTCATTAGGGCATGAGATCCCTTTTCATCTCAGGGTTTGGGTTTTCCCCACGCTGTAACGGAATTTTATTCAGTTCCGTTATCAACCCAAACATCAAATTTTAACATACGGCATAACCTTCGAGGTGATACCTCAAATTCTACCAAAAGAAATTACCATGCCGTATTTCGCATTGTTATTGGTTGCTTATGTTACTCAGATTACTGTATATATCCATGCAGTAGGTGAATAAACGTAAACCATAATAATATATAATGCAACATTATCAATTTATTTTTGCATCGATATGTCTTGAGGTAAATGGCTTGAAAAAAAACTTTGCTATTGAAAATACCTACAATTGCACCTTTCGATCGATTGATTTTTTGTTGATGTAAATAAATTTTTGCGCGTGCATTGAGTAAGCGAAAATCAATGTCACGTTGTTGTACGTTTTTGCGTTCGTACATTTTGATGAATGTACAATAATTTGTTTTCAATTTTTGGTATAAAATGTACAACGGAAAGAAAGAAGGGGAGTTGCGTGCTAGACAGTCAGCCGTGCAGCTGTGTTTAGAAGAGGTAGAAAGTTCAGTTTCTTTTTGGGTAATTTCCTGATATCTAAAATAAAATGCGTTTGTTAACATGTGTAAAATTTAGTGAAATACAATAATAATTTTAAAAAAAAGTATAAATTAATCTGAAATAAATTTAATTAAGAAAATTGGATGTGTTTATTATCTCGTGATACTATACAGTGTTCATTAAGTTACATAAATAAATTGATGTAATCGGGGAATGTAATCAAATCAAGTGCCAATAAATGTGAAATATCCGAAAAATTCGTTTTGTGGGAGTGTTGCAAGTTTGATTTATGTTTGACACCAAAGAAAATTTTTGTTCATTAATTTAAAAATAAAAATAAACGTTAGTGAAATACATACATTGAAAGACTGATCCGGGAGGTAAATTAAAAGTGCGAGTTTTTTAGTCTAGTGCTTTGCAGACTAAATTTTCTTTTTTTTTTTTGGTAAGTATGATTTTAGTGCAGTAGAGATACTAACCATTCTAATCGTGGCGAGGTTCCTTAGTTGCTTCTAGCAAAGCTGAGTCTTGCTAGGAGCGAGGGCATCGAAAGTAACCCTGCCCATAGGCGGGACACCCTCTTTCTGCTGAGGACCTCCTCCACGCCATTAAACCACTAATCGTTAAGCTTCTCTATTAATATTTTTTTTTGGTGCGTATTTCTTAGGGTAATTATGTTACCCTAAGAAACCAGAATTAACAACCATGGGTAAAACATCCGCTTGAAATATGTAGGACCCGCCAGTTTTGGGTCCGAGGACCCCACTTTTCATTTTTTTTCAACCTTTAGATGGTAAATATTAGGCCATCTTTCTCTTTAGATGGTAAATATTAGGCCATCTTTCTCTTTCTCTTTTGTTATTGTGCGGTAATCTAGGTCCCGCATTTCGTCTAACCCCAAAAACCCACGACCACATCCCCTACAAGACTGAGCTGCGGGAATCAAAGCCGCACATGGGGTTAGTGCATGAAATGGGGACAAATTTCTTTAGCGTTAGGGTATACGGTCGTAAGACGGTAAACTTGTAGCGTTACACATGTGGAACACTTCAACAGTGATGAAACCATGATTGCAAGAAAATATTCTATACAAAAAGCCAGGCCTAGAAAACATCGATGTCGAGCTAATACAAAGATCTTGGTTAATCATTGGACCAAGTATTATTAGCTTCCTAAATGCATGTCTGGATAAAGGAAATTTTCTAAACTATAATCTATCTATAAAACGTCAAAACTATAATCATCAAAAAGGTCGGCGGTAGATACTACATCAATTCCAAAGAATATAAGTCATCCTACTGCTCCCAGTCTTAGGTAAATTTGTTGAGAAATTGATTACTGATAGATTGACGAAGATAGTTCTGAGTAGCGGAACATGCAGCGACAATCACTTCGGTTTCAGAGAAAATAGGTCCACAGAGAACACAATGGTGAAAATAGACTACATTCACAGCGAAAGTACTTCTTAGGAGTATCCCTAGATATTTCTGGAGCTTTTGATATTCTGTGGTGGCCTACTATAATGAAAGAGCTAAGGAGAATCGACTGTCTATTTATTCTTTATTCGATCATTAACGACACGCGATCTAAAAGCGTAAATAAAGGTTGTCCACAACAGTAGTTTATAGTACTTTAACAATAATTTGTAGGATGACCTCCGAGAAGTAGCATTAGCGCACGTCAAGGTCATAAACAGGATGGTTGCAATAGCAACAAAATGGAGCTATCTTCCTCCAAGACCATTATAATCCTATACTTAAAGGTTCTCCTTATATTAGGAGACGCCAAAAGAGTTGTAGAGAGTAATAAAAAAGTTTTATTTGTTGAAAATATTAGATAATGAAAGGTGGGACTTGCAACAAAGGACCTTGGCTAAGGACATTATTTGCAAGTAGTTGCGAATGTTGAAATATCTCGGAAACAGCTGATCATATTTTATTCGATTGTGATCTCGTCGACACTGCCAGAGACTAGTTATGTAGTGAAACTAATTTAGTCTGGTCAGCAAGTACGTAAGTAAAGTAAAACACTTCAGGGTTTAAAACAGGTTCCTTCACTCGGTGCCGGTGATATCATTTATCTATATATGTCTATCTCTTTGGATTTATAAATATGTGTGTATTTTTAAGGCCCAGGTAATACCATTTAAAATAGAAGTGGGACCAATATGAGGAAGTATTCTGTTGCCAGTTTTGCACATATCCAGCGTTATTGCAATGGACCCATGGCTGGTCATGCTACTGGTGTTAGCCGATGCATTTTGCATTTGTCTCTATGTTTAGCATAATTGTGGCTAACCAGCCTTTAGTTCTTTCAACTTAACAATCTTCCAGTTGGAAGGTCTGAATTGTTCATCTGCAACATTTTCAATGTCCCCTTGGATCACTAGGGTCCTTCGGGTTCCAAGGAGGTGTCCTGTTTCAGCAAGGACTATCCTCTCTAGCGACAACCTCCAGTGTGACTTCAGGCCAAACCTCATCTAAAATTTTACAGCCGTTTTATAGAGGGATGGCGATCTATGGCTGACTCATACTGTCAGCTTTATGTGCACATCGGCAGGATAGTCTGTCAGCGGTTCTCCCTCACGACGATTCCTTTTGAGAATTCTTTGAAGAGCGCGATCATTCGAATTGCCTTGCAGAGGTTCTGTAATCTTTTTAGCACGTTCCGCCGTTTCATTATCCTTCGCGGTTCATCTCGCCATCGGAATCTTGTTAAGCATTGTTAATGTCTCATTCATCATTTTTATTTTAGATCCAAAATATAAACCTCGAGTAGCGCCATTCACAGATAGGGATGCTTGATGCAGAGGGCGCCAGGTATTCGGATATATCTTTATAGACTGAACTAGTCTTTAAGCTGAGCCTCCGATTGGTCAGTTGTCAGTAAGGTACCATTAACACCTTAGTACTCTGCATTGCCAAATATATTGAGTTTTACAATGGTTCAAAATGTATGAATATTATCACCTGACGCACATGGTCACGTTTATACTTTTAGATAGTTCAAAGTTTCCATTTTCGATAGTTCCGAACAGGGTTCATTTGCGATGATATTTACTGTGGTTCAATCTAATGAAAATCACCACCCTGCAATATGAGTGCACCTTCGAACGGCTCTGTATTACCTCTTAAATCTAGGAGCGTCACTATAAAGTAATTATGGATAATGCTATAAAAAACAGCTACAGCAGAAATGTTTTTACGTAAATTTTTTTTCTAAATGACTTAATTTTATCTTCAATCTCGAACGAAACTACACAAAAACTAAAATCAACACCAAGCCACTGTATATAATATTTAGTAAAATTTGTTGGATTTCAACAAGTGGTTGGTGCTTATCTTTTTATCATTCATAATTTCAAATAAACGTAAAATTGTACAACAATACTAGTTCATATGTTTGCTAAACTTTTCCCATACCTGAATTTTGCATGTGGGTGTCGCAGTAAATTGCATTTCTACCTCCACCCAAAAGATCTGCTGCAACGTTATAAGATGCGGCGGCCAATGCAATGCTACTGTGTAAGAAAATTGTTGCCAAAATCAATGATAACAGAAATATTTTGCTTACTCCACCGGGAGCATTGAGGAAAAACAAACTGACAATTTCTTGCGGAATCGCAATCGTAATGCAGATCAGTTTTTGCAGATTTGTTTTAATTAATTCTGCTCTCTGTGCTTCTCTTCTATTGGAGAAAATACCAAAATTTCCAATCGAGAGTAAAATTGTAAACGAAGAAGTTGTAAATTATGGAAAACATGATGAAAATCATTATTCGTGCCCCATTTACACGAAATTTTTTCACCTATTCGAATATATGAAAGAGATCACGTGAACATTTCTGGGATGGGCGATATAACCATAAACGTAAAAATGTCTCTGGACTAGCTAAAAATCATCATAATTAGATCCCGTTCATTACCCACATAGGGGTTTGACTGATCTATCTGACCATGTAGGTGAGACCCCTTGAACATCTCTAGGATCGGTGATATACAATTTGAAAATTTATTCAAATTCATGAAACTTCTAAGTCGTATATGGCACAGTAAATATTTTCATAAATTAACCCTGTTTATTTCATTGTTAAAACTTTGTTTGTGCTATCCTAAAATACATTTTAAATATTATGAATATCTCAAGGAGCGGTAACAGTAAAATTTGAAAATAGATTGATATCAAAAACCACTATTGTTTAAAATACGCTGCATAAGTTAAAAATCATCATATCTCAACCTTATTTACCACACACGTGAGGTTTTGACTTAGCTATTCAGCCATATAGGTGAGACCCCGTGAACATCTCTAGATTCGGAGATATACAAGTAGAAACATTGTCTAAAAAAACCTTCTTTAGAATTGAAAAAACTTTAGTAAATTGTATCACAATTTTCTCGTGTTTATTTAAAATTGTTAGAAAATTATCTGTTCTTTACAGCGACACTATTAGGGATTCAAGGGCTTCTCTAGTATAAATGTTAAAGATTATCTAAAAATGTTTCAATTTCACTACAAAATAAATCCAATTGGAATATTTTTAAATTTAACAGTGTACATTTTTGGTATTATTTTTGGTATGTATTTCACAATCATGACATTTGTTTATTTAATAATGTAAATTATGTTACGTTAAAGAAGAAATTATTGCAATTAAAATAGCTCAACTGTACTACTTGGAAGGTAAAAGTAATAGCACCTAACCATAATAAACAACAATATTAAATTCTATTATTTTTTGTACATTTTAGCCCAATTATGTTATGTCACATGTTATGTTTATACTACTGACTAGATAAGTATTTTAAATTCTAAGGATTTGGTTCTTTGTTTAACATTTTATTATTTCAGGTCGACGTCATCAGCTTCCAACAACCACCACGTCATCACGGTTCATCAATTCAGGCAGTTTAGCTGATATTTTCGGAATTACTAGAGCGTTTACGGTCATTTCCTCAGTTTTATTTTGTAGTCTACGCTTTATGCAAATTGTGATGATGCCTCGAGAGGTACCAACTGATGTATTTCCAATGCCCGCGATATTGATTCAACCGTTGGAATGCTTTAACCCGAGTTGTTGTGAACATGACTCTGTTATGAAGGATGCTTGTGATCCGGAATCGAGTAATGCTCTGAATTCCCGCTCGATTCCATGAGTATCGACTACACAAACCATGGGGTCCCGAAGAGACGGTGTCAGGTTCTGAATTAGCGGCGGTGTGCTTTTCCTCAATATGCAATGACTTATGGTGCCTCCGGTGACAAATCGCGCATCTAATCTTCGAGTTGTAAAACTTAACGCGATGCGCAGCGTTGACACAGTTGGAGCTTCGGTTTTGTGAAAGAAGATGTTCGTGCCGTTTTTTAACTTCCAGGGCGTTGTATTTTGAGCAATCGATCAAACTGTGAGCTTTCCTCAAGCAAAGTGGAAAATAACTGGATTTTGACTCAACTGGCTCTGCAGATGTGGTTAGCGCAGTAGATTTTAACGTGGGATATGTATAGATTTCTTCGTAAGAGCAGCTGTAGTTGGTACTTGAACTGCATCAAAAGCTTATCCTCGTGCATCCAGGAACTTCAGAAAATCACTAAGTTCAAGTTCATGTTTATTGACTGCTTCCTGCGCCCATTTCATCATCCATCTTTTCAGTTAACAGATAGATTAACCACCAATCTCGCGCATCAGGGTTGTCACCTAATGCATTCAGACACCGCAGTACTTCATCTGCTGTATCATGTGCTGATCTTGATAGTTTTGGTATGTTGAGGAACGACGTACGGTGACGTACTAACGCAGCGGCTTCACCAGACAAATATCGATTTAGCAGTTGAAATTTTTGTTACTGTATACGTTTCCATATTGTGAACAGCAGCGTTGAATAGATCCACAAAGCTTTGGAACTCAGTTGGATCGCCCGAGAACGTAGGAATATCGACTTTCGCATACTTGGCGAAATTGATTGGTTGTTGCATGGTGCGATTGAGGGTGTCATCGTTGCTGCCTGCGAGTGATTCTTGACGTGGTAACGCTTGACATTTGCGTAATTCAGCATTCGAATTCACCAAACTGCGATTCTTCAGCATCGTTTTCGAGTATTGTTGCTTTTACCTTGAGAAACCGGCACCTTTGACCCATCTATTAGATCTTTGGCAAATTTCATGATTTTCGTTAAATCACCTTTGCAGGCAGAGCGTTGTCTCTTTAAACCATCCATCGGACTATATATTGGCTGCACTATGTAATTTAATTAACCGCTTAACTGCACTTCGGTATCACTGAATTAAATATAACTCTTGTTTCGACTAACGTACCAACATCGTTACCACTTGTAGAAATTTCTCGAATATGTTGAGTTTCTTACTGTGGCCCCTTATCCGGCTCGAAGGGCCATATGATAGCGCGCGTGCACTCGTTCTTTTGTAGCTTAAGGCACCACAACTAAAAAACTTAAAACCCAACTTGGTTTTGTGAATCAAAAGAACAAAAAAGGCACTAGTAAAACTACGCAAGAAAAGTACTAATAAATATAAACAAAAAAAGTACTGATAAGATATACACAAAAAGTACTATAATTACTTCTTGACCGTACGCACCCAAATCTATTACATATTTGTGATCGCGTTAAACGCAATTTGACATCAGCCTTTTCGACATATTGGTTACAGTATTGGTAAGTACATATTTCGTATTAACTTTGTAATTAATAATGATTTGATGTCAGGGGTTTTACACAGAAATTGGAGTCCATTGCATGGCGACGACAATCAGATATGTCTGTGAGTCTTTGTGTTGATTAGAATTTTGTTTGATTTCTAGATGCAGATCTTGAACAATCATATTATATCGTCGCTCAACAGCAGTAACATCACATTCGGATGTATAAATTGAGGCCAATGGTCACAATCGGGCAGAATGTTCGGCCATAAACATGACCACCAACCGATTAAACATAATTTAGTATAGTAGCATTGCGAGATGGCGCAATAAGGAAGGGATGTTTGGGGTAATTTTTCTTCGTTGAGATCGCAATTTGTGGATCGACACTACTTGTGACGCTTCTGGTTCAATTAAAAACAAACACTATTCGTACTTTTTCTATTACAAACGTTTTATTAGGCCTGGACTATACGATTGTAACTCACTAAATTTTTTCGCTTCTTTTCTTTGTATGTTCTTGCGTATCACGAACGCAACCAAAACAGGCTACCTTGATTTAACATTTTGCAACATCCTTCAACCCAGTAAGTTGACTCACATCTCTCGGTGATGTCGGATTACCCAGTTTTTCCGGTTGCACATTCAACACTGCCAGTTTCACGGACGGCCTTGCTTAGATACCATTAGCAGTTTGTACGACAGAACTTCTCACCTGTTCATCCTTTGCGAGGTTTGTTTCAATTACCAATCCCTTCGGCCACGAATTTCGTGGTAAATTGTTATCAACGATAATAACCACATTGCCCTTTTCAATCGGTTTTACAGGCATGAACCATTTCGTTCGCTTTGTCAGGGTGAAAATACTCGGTTAACCATCGCTTCCAAAATAAGTTCGCAAAATGTTGTAACTTCCGCCAGTTCTTTCTGAGTAGCAGGTCCTTATCGTTGAATTCACCTAGGGGTTTTGTACCGCTTGATGAACCCAGTAAAAAATGGTTTCGTGTCAAGGCTTCAGAATCGGTGCCCTCAATGGAAACGAACGTTAGCGGACGAGAATTAATAAGGTTTTCAATCTCTATTAACAAATTTCGAAGCAATTCGTCACCTGGGTTGCGCTGAGGCATAATTTCGTAGAAGGTATTTTTGATTGAGCGAACCAAACGTTCCCAGCTGTCACCCATGTGCGGTGACGCGGGCGTATTAAACAGCTATCTGGATCTCGAGGTTGTAAATTCTGTATGAGTCGATTCTGATCGATTTCAGATAGTGCGCGACGCAACTCGGTTCCGCTCCGCATTTCGTTCCATTATCACTACGTATTTCGACTGATGTGCCTCGTCTTGCGATGAAATTGCGAATACGTATTATGCATGAATCGGTGGTTAAACTATGCGCTGTTTCAATATATACTGCCCGTGTCGTCAAGCAAGTAAACAGGACTCCCCATCTTTTCTACGTACGACGTCCAACAGAAACATTCATCGGCCAAAGTAGTCTATTCCCACAAAAGAGAACGGTCGAGTGAAGGATGCAAGCCGAGCTGTAGGCAACTCCGCCATGTGTGGCTCTTGAGGGAGGACACTCTAGTTCTTACCTCTCTGGCATGAAGATCGTACTCTTTTCAATAACTGTCTTACGCCCGGAATTACGTATTGCTGCCGGAGTTCGTTAACAACGGTTTCATGATTATGGTGGTGGTATTTTCGATGGTATGACATGACTAACAAATAAGTCACCCTATAACATTTCGGTAGCAATATTGGTCGTTTTTCATTCATACTAGCATCTTCCGAAGCATCAATCATCTCTTTCATCCTTAAAATACCAACGTCGTCTAAATATGGTGAACTCCTATAAATAGGGCTGGTTTTCGAAACGTTCACTTGTTCATCTATTGGAAGCGATTGGTTGCGTAACAATATTTCTACCTCCGTTTGATAGGCATCGTACTGACCTCGACGGTAGAGTTCAGTGTTTGCTTTAACGAGCTCGGTTTGAGTGATAGGTTCTACGGTTATGGCAGTATTACGGACTCTGCATCGTAGGTTAATTACATACCTCAATATAACTGATTGCAACGAAGAAGGCGTTGCCAGCTGAAAAATCGCTCAACCTTGATTGTCGATGGATAATATTTAACCGTGTGCATGTAGTGAGCACGCCGTTCCTCAATGGGAGCTTCGTAGACGACTTGGGGTTGGTGGGGCCACCACGGTTCAGCTAGTCGAAGAAATTCAGGCCCGTTCAGCCATCGACTAGATGAATCCAAATCTGGCAGTTTTTTCCATTTTGTACCATCATCCGCGACATTATTTTTTGTGGGAAGCCATCTTCACTCAGCAGAGGACCGAATCGGACCAGAATATGCATTCTTGAAAGTGGATGGAGTAGGAATCGCCAATTCTGTTAGCTAGCCGGGCGCCGAGTACCGCCGTTTGTAATTTAAGTCGAGGAATTGATAATGGTGTAAGTGATGCGACTTTCGTTTTAGCTGCAACCAAGGCACAGTGGATATCGTTTCTACGTACATCGACAAATATATGCAGTTGTATTATTTCTGTGTCTCCTCGTATTCCATACCATCGAGGAATTCGTATCTGCGCTATTTGTGGTAACAACTGGATCCAAGTTTTCCACTTGTCGAATTGCTCGTCGTTCAAATTTTCGTCCCAGCCAATCGATAGCGTAAACCAAGTAAAGTCCCAAAAGGTCCAGGGGATCGAATACGGACAGAATTCACGTTTGGTGGGTTGCTTCTCACCCGACAAGAGCTCACTATCCTGTTGTCGGTGAGATAATGAGTAAAAAATGTGTCAGGCTCAGTATTCCACCGCATTCCTAGCACTTTTTCGCCTTCGGTTGCAGGACGGATGTTGAGCTCTTTCTTTACCTCTGACGTTGTAATGACAATATCCAATGCTGATAATATTTCCGGAACATTCGACCTCCAACCTCTTATTTCAAACCCTGCATGTTTGTGTATTTCATGACCCATTTTGCTAGTTCGATGGCTTCCTCCGAGGTGTCGACACTGTCTAACCAGTCATCCACATAATGGTTGTTCGTTATTGCGTCGGAAGCTCGCGGATAATTTTCGGCAAAACTTAATGCGTTCACGTTTTTTACATACTGCGCCGAACTGGGGGAGCAAGTCGCCCCAAACGTCATAACCTGTATTACATAAACATCAGGTTCTTTACTTGGGTCCTCGTCTCTCCATGGGAACCGTTAGGACTGTTGATCACCTTCCCGAATGCGTATTTGATGAAACATTTCCCTTATATCACCACAGATGGCCACTCTTCCCTCCCTAAATATTTGAATTACTCCTGTCAACGCTGCAAGTTGATCTGGGCCCTTCATGAGAACTGAATTCATCGATATTCCGTTGATTTTGGAGGCCGCGTTCCATACAATGCGAACTTTATTCGGTTTATTCGGATAAGTCACCGCAAATATGGGTAGATGCCATATTCTAGGAGATGGCTCGATCAATTCATGAGGTAACAACTTACGTGCATAGCCCTTGACGAGGTACTGACGGCGAGTTTTCTCCTTTAGGGTTTCAGCCAAATCATGGTTTCGTTGCAACTTCGTTTCGAGACACGCTAATCGATGTAGTGCCATAGGTAAACTATCTGGGATCCGTACTTCATCATATTTCCATAGCAGTCCTGTTTCAAACCGCTGCTCTCGGCGCATTGTGGTTGTCTCTATAACTCGCGTGCACGTCTATCCATTCTAGTTTCCAAAATAGTGTCCGGTTTCTTCGCGCCGATGCTTTGTAATGAGAAAAATTCTTTAACCATAGTCTCCATCCGCTGATCAATATTACAATCACACATATGGAAACTATGGTAATGCGGTGATGGCACAGTAGAAATTGCTGCTTTGTTTTGGCCGTAAAAGCCGTGCACAACCCACACTAATCTAGTTTTGGTGGCCGCTGGTTGTTGTGAGGTTCCTTCCTTCACCTGTAATGTTATCCCTAGTTTCCAATATCAATCCCAATGATAATGCGAGGGACTGCTTGTTTGTATTCCTGGCTCGGAACTCCCTGTAGATGATCGGCCATCTCTTGCGCTGCTTCGGATTGCACCAGTAGATTTAGACTACTTACGGTTCTGATACTATTGATGCGGTACTTTCGACTCACTTGATAATTTCCCGATATTTGCAGCAAAACTATCTTAGAATCCTTTTCTTCTCGAACAGTGTCTGCTGTCCATTTCAGGCACAAGCTCTCGGGGGTTCCTTTTAATTTGAACTCTTTCGTTAAATCTACGTCTAATAGCGTTAAAGATGAGCCTTCGTCAAGGAAAGCAAAGAGTGACTGGAATGATTCGGAAAAGCGGTAATTGTTGTGATCGACGTTGGGCATTACAATGTAAAGCGTAATTAGTAGCGGGTTTGACACCTTCTTTCAGCTCGGGTAGCACCTCGCCATGAAGCAGTGGGTGGCCACGCCTTGCAACCCTGCGTACCGCATTGCTTGGCATATTTGCAACGAAAGTGGTTGTGCAGTCCGAGACACTTTCGGCACAGCCGGTTTTCTTTTACGGTGTTCCAACGTTGACTCCAATTCATCTCAATGAAACTCTCACAGCTTTTTAGCATATGATCGGATTTCTTACACAGCTGGCATTTCTGATCATCATTAACAGTTCGATTATTGTTAATATGTCCCGCGTGCGTATGCAGATAGCCTCTCTCGCTAGATTGTCGCTTTTCCTGTCTGACGTTGATACTGTCAGGTGCGGAAGATGGTATGATAACTGAACTTGCTGCTTGCGCGATTGCATACAGCCAATTCTCAAACTTGAATAACGTGACGTCTCGCACAGTCTGCTGATATATGGCCCAGTTTAATTTTATGTGAGGCGGTAAGCGACCTGTTAACACCTGTAACAGTGATGGATTGTTCATATGCGCCAGTAGTCCGGCAGCTTCGATCGTGGCGCATAGGTTTTATACTGACGGGGCGAATGAAATTAGGGTTTCTAATTTTTCTGCTGATTTTCTAGATTATGGATGATCAGTTTTGGGCGGCCGTACAGCATTCTCAACATTGTTATCACATCCGATACTGAGGATGGTAAAAATAGACGGCATATTACTGACTTTAGCGCTTTACCTTTCAAACACCGTTGTAGGCGTGGTAGATTTTCAGCATCGCTAAACCCACATGTCTCTGTTGAACTTTCGTAGCTGCATATGAACATTGGCCATTTCGGTGGTTGCCCGCTGAAATGAGGAAGTTCCTTGGAAACATGAGTTGCGGCTAGCTGATCAGACCTTAACATGAGTACCGTTTTGGAATTTGGTACAGGGAGTTGTGGCCCACCGATAAACGCTGCTGGTTGAGTATTAGTCAGCTGATTCGTATTGTTCAAACTCCGCCGAATACGTTCGCCATTTGGTTGGTAACGGGCATTTCAACAAATGTTACCAACTTAGCCATATCCGCTGCTTGAGGTGGAACTTGTTTAATTGCTGGACTCTCGGACTGGCTTTGGTGTTGCCCAACTCACTTACTGACATCCACATGGTTCGACTTAGCCTCATCGCCTTGATCAGATTCTGATTCATCGTAAATTTGCTGCACGAGGATTTCGAACTTCTTATTTATATCATCGCGATCTTCCAACTTCTGAAGTTCCAACGTGTCCTCTTGCTTGAGGATTTTGTGGATCGCGCACTTATGGATCCATTTGTGTTCTTCTTCTTGCTCGACGTCTTTGACATATGGTTGGCGGTTATGGTGTTTCCGGCAATAGACAATCTCGAGCAGATGCTACAAACCCAATCAACATTCTGGATTGCCTGCGTTACGCCAGCGCACACAAAATTAAACCACTTATCACACTTGTCGCACTGCACCATATCGTCAGTGTCAACACGTTCGCATATACTGCAGTTCGATTCTGTGTATTCAAGTAGCACGTGTTGTGACGATCGCGGTGTTTTAAATGGTTTACCGAAACTGTTCACGCCATCCATTGTGTATGTCGATTTATAATACGCTGAACTTCACGAGTGGTTTTATTTCCAATCAAACGAACCCAATCCGGGAAAAAATTCAAAAATCAATTTGTAGAATATTGCGAGATGGCGCAATACGGATGGGATGTTTGGGTAATTTCTCTTCGTTGAGATCGCAATTTGTGGATCGACGCTGCTTGTGACGCTTCTGGTTCAACTAAAAACAAACACTATTCGTACTTTTTCTATTAAAAACGTTTTATTAGGCCTGGACTATTCGATTGTAACTCACTAAATTTTTTCGCTTCTTTTCTTTTTATGTCTTTGCGTATCACGAACGCAACCAAAACAGGCTACCTTGATTTAACATTTTACAGCAAGTAAAAGGAAATTTGCTTCACTTAAGGTAAAATGCAAGAAGACGTTTTTGTTTTATTGTTGTACTCATTGTAATAATTAAACCTTAAATAAAGAAGCAGAATTTAAATAACCTTTAGCTTCTCACCTAGTTGTTTAGAGTTAGTGGACTAGCTCCGACCCACGGTTGTCGCACTAATCCCTAAACAAACAGTTGTAGAGACCCATGAATTTTCTTAAATGCGATCGTATAATTAGAAATTCAACTGTAATCGATTACCAGAACCTATATTTCAAATTGTTGTCGCTTACACTGTACATACCTTTGTCGTATAAAGACGGACATTTATTTATTAATAATCACTAAGTCGATTTTATTCTTGTAATGTACAAGTTGAGTTTGATTACGCGTCTAGCATTACAAACGAACACATTCCACAAGCTTAAAAGAATCAAATCTACTGTATGGTGACATTCGCGGACACAACATTTGTAAGATCATGTTACACAGTAAACACAAGATGATGTTTAGAATCAAATGTTTTATATTACGGGTATGTGGATGATGGCATACAAGAAAAGTTGTTTCTTACCATTTTCAAAATATTTCCCAGCGTTATGTTAATTGCGCTTGTATCTGTTGTACAAGTTACATGATCAGTTTTATTGACAATGTAAATCAAATTAAAACATTTTTTTTTATTTTGTGCGTATGTGTGTGTGTGTGTGTGTGTAGATATAAATTTCATTTATGCTTAATTCTGATTTTTCAAGTTAATCAAAATAATACCATTTATAGGATCTTAAATTACCTTCTCTTAGAATATATATCATTGCTGCTGCTGCTGTAACAACGGTAACAATTTTTTTTTTAACTTTAAGTAATTTCGTTATTATTTATATTGAAACAATTATTATATTATTGATGTTATTCTTGCTACCATTTATTACCATTCTTATATACATTCATATGTCATAACTTTCATAAGACATTGAATACAAAAATTAATGTTCCCTTTTGTACATTTGTGATCTTTTGTATTTTAGACTGGTGTATAGGAAAACTAATGATGATGATCATCATATAGATCATCATCATCATTATTATTATTACTACTAGAGGTAATAATCAATTTATTATTATTAATATTATTTATGTCTTTTTAAGCAAAGATTTCATTATTCTTCTTCTATCACCAATTGTCTGTATCCTTTCGATGCAACAATAACAGCATAATGTTATTTATGTCTTTCGCATATGCAACATTCGATTTAGCAATTTTGTATATTATAATTTGGCGTCCAATTAAAAATAATCGTCGACAATATCGCAGCAATCAAAATTATTTAGGCAGAATATTAAAAATGCCGCCGCATTACAACAGCTACCAACAATTCAAATTGATCTAATCGCTGCCATTGAAATGCATAAAATAAAAATGAAATTCGTGACGTAAAAATTAAACTTTAATTTATCTCGATTAATTTATTCAAAGCATCGCAAGTAAATCGTATGCACAATATATAATTGCATCAGGTGCTCTTTTTAATGTACTTAAATTATTTCCAACTGTGCGCCGCCCTGTACACTGGGCATCTTAAACGAGAGGCAATTTATTTACTTGCGAGAGTACAAAGCAAGATATCGATTAAATTAATTTTAATATCTTAATATAAATTTTGTTGATGGATTTAAGTCACATACCTATATGCATAACGATAAGTTAATTATCGTAGGCAGGTTTTTATTTATTTTGTCGATTGTAAATTTTAATCTCATAACACAGTTGGAATTGAAATTACGTACAGTTGATTCTACATAAATAATGTTAGATGTGTAATGGAATGCGTTATCATAATACGTTGTTGTTGTATATATAACGGAAGATGCTTGCTAACATAATGATGAAAGTACAAGGAGCGAAAACCTCAAGAGGTAATCAAAACATTGTTCCCATCCACGAGAAAATCAATAATTTCCATTTCAAAATTTAGTACAAACGACTTAGAAAATTGCTGATTTTAAAAATTTGATTTTAATCATCCGCGATTTTTGGCTTTCAGTAGCTTGTTCCAAAAGCAAATATTTGTTGCTTAAATAATTGATTTAAGTGACTGTTGAATCAATGTCAACATGCGCAATAATACAATATTTCGATGGCACAGTATTGACACGGGTGGAATATTGTATATTGTAGCAAATCCAACAGTTTTTAATTGTTTGTATATTGTATTGTGTGTTTTTGTTGTATAGAAGTATTGTTGATTTTAAGCGTAAGCAATTTTCATGTATAAAAATCCCGGTTTATCGAAGTAATAAAATAGAATTGATTTATAATCGCATAACAACAGTTGGTTTAATTCTCAGTGAATATTTGGAGCTCACCAGTGGTAAACCAAATACTTACCTAAGTACAGAAATCTAGGCAGAGGCCAGATTTTTACATGGTCCTTCAAGCCGGATATGAACCAGCGACCTATTGATAACAACAACGTTAAATAACAACGCCCAAGGAGAAGAAACTTCATCAACCAACAAAGCTAATCAATCATCTGAATCATCAAGTAATGACTACCAGCGTCAGTCTGAAAATTCCAGTAAAGGGGTGGCACACAACAACCAGAAGCTGCTCAAGAAGCAAGATGTCCTGATGAGGAGGATGCACAGAAAATTAGAATCGATTGAAGAAGCATTGGACAACAACAACAATCCAATGGAGTTAATAAAGCTAAAAATGACTCAATTATGCACATAGAGCTCTTAGTAGAAATAGAAGAGCAACAGAAAACAGCTCCCAACTTCCAAAATAACTACTATGAGGCTCTCAAGAGAGTAGACTCAACAACGTTGCGATGGCAGCGCAACCGGAAAGAAGAGACTTCGAACCAGGCTGAAGAAGCCAACGTACAATTGCCCAAGATAGAGCTACCAACATTTCATGGCGATTATGAGCATTGGAGCTCCTTCAACGATATTTTCACCGAGCTCATCCACAACAACAATAAGCTATCGGGCACAATCAAGATGACGTACTTGAAGGCAAATCTACAAAAGGGAGCAGTCCAGTTGATCAGTCACCTCTCAACAACTGGTGACAATTACAACAAGGCCTGGGAAATACTGCAAGGAAGATACATCAACCCCAGATTATTAGCAAATAAGTATTTCAACTCAATATTAACTTTACCAACAATACATGCATTGAAATATCACACAACATCAACAAGTTAAAATTACACTCTCCTTTTGAAGCCCTAGTGGTGTTCATTCTAGGTAAAAAGCTAGACCTGGAAACCACTAGGCTCTACGAAACATCATTAGAGAATCCAAGAGAAACTAAACGAATCAATGAATTTTTCAGCTTCATAGAAAAAAGATTCCAATCGCTAGAGGCTATGGGGTCCACCAAGGTGGTATACGCCAAACCTCAACCAATGGTACCACTGAAACGGGTACACGCTACAACCGTAGACAGCCAGTGTGTAGTAAAGGGTTACCAAGGAAAGCATCAGCTGTTCAAGCTAATACCAACATTAGACAGAAGCAAGTTGGTCAGCAAAACAACTACTTGTGTACGTTGTTTAACACGACATCCAAGGAGTAACCCATGCAGATCTGCAATACGATGCATTGTGTGCCAAGGACATCACCACACTCTTCGGCATGGTAATAACAAGGCATCGACCAACATTAGGACAACACAAACTCTAGTAGTTAAACAACAAGGACCTGTATTACTACCAACAGCAATAGTTAGAGTAGCAACGGACCCTGGACATCTCACCACAATGAGGGCGTTAATTGATTCAGGGTCCCAAGCTACATTAATATCATCGAGAGCTGCCAATCTGCTAAATATCAAAATGAGAAAAACACATGTGAACATTTCAGGCATTGGCGGTAGTGAAGCAGGAATCTGCAAACATACAATTAGCATAAAGCTGGTGCCAAGATTCAATGGAGAATTTAGTTTGGACGTGGAAGCTTTGGTATTAAACAAATTAACTCAACAACTACCAGAAGATGATATCGACAATAGCACATGGACCCATCTCAACAACATAAAACTAGCAGATCCACACTACAATTTATCTCAACCGATTGAGGCGCAGATAAATATCCATTAATAATAGCTAACAACATTATCAAAGGTAGCCACCGAGAGCCAATGGCGCAGAATACAGAGTTCGGATGGATTGTAATCGGCAGCATGAGTAACATGGACAACCGAGTAGGAAGAGCCATGGTGACGACAAAATCAATCGAAGAGCAACTAAAATTATTTATAGAGGTTGATAGCATTCCTGAAGAAAGGAGCCTTACAGCAGAAGAAAATCAAGTTGAGGAGACATTTCAATCAACATTGAGTCCCTATTTCTCAAAGATCCGGACTACGAACAATTATAAAGGGTGTTTTTTTAAGAGATTGCCGATTTTTTTTTTGAATGTCCTTCCTCATTTTTAAAGAAATATGGACCGATGATCCCACCAGCCCATAGACCGCACCAAACAGTACATTTATCAGGATGCATTGGTAATTCTAGAACGGCGTGTGGATTATCTTTGCTCCAAATGCGACAATTTTGTTTGTTGACGTATCCATTTAACCAAAAATGCGCCTCATCACTGAAGAGAATTTTACGGTAAAAAAATGGATCTTCGTTCAATTGATTTAACGACCAATCACTGAATTCATGGCGCAAACGATGGTCGTGTGGCTTTAATTCTTGCACCAATTGAATTTTGTATGGCACCAAACCCAAATCTTTACGTAAAATTTTCCATAAAGTCGATGGACAAAGTCCAATTTGCTGAGCACGACGACGAATCGATAAATTGTCGTTTCCTTCGACACTGGCCTCAACGACAGCAATATTTTCTTCTGTACGAACTCTTCTCATTCTTGTCGGTGGCTTGGCATCCAAAAGAGTGAATGTAGACCGAAATTTGGTAATTACGTTCTTTATGGTGGTCTCTGACGGACGATTATGTGCACCATAAAATTCACGAAGTGCTCTATAAACATTTTTAATTGAACACTGATTTTGAAAATAAATTTCCACGATTTGAAAACGTTGTTCTGGAGTTAACCTATTCATAATGATTTGCCAAACAATACTGAGTAGAAATGCCACTTTGAGCTGTCAAAACAACTGTCATAAAATAAAACGACATCTATCGGAAAAACAAACCTCCTAAAAAAACACCCGTTATAAAAAATGTATGCAAGAATATACAGATTTGAACCACATGGAGTTAATACAAGAAAAGCCAGAAGTTGAGCGCGTCGATAATATGTATTACATACCTCATCATGGCATTATCAAACCAGGCAGCTTAACGACCAAGCTTCGAGTGGTGTTTGATGATCATCAAAAACAACAACTGGGGTCTCGTTAAACGACATCATGATGACCGGGCCCAAACTACAAGAAGACTTGGCCGACATACTACAAAGGTGGAGGAAACCCAAGATTGTCATGACAGCCGACATCGAGTAAATGTTCCGTCAAATCTGGGTCAACACAAACGACCAGAACTATCAGCGAGTATTATGGAGACAGGACCCTTCCGAGCCGATAAAAGCATATAGGCTAAAAACAATAACATACATATGTTATGCTCTCCTTCTTCATACTTTCCGGTTTTTGGAGGGTTCCGGCCCCTTTATTTTTAATTTTATTTTTTTCTCGGTCGTTCATATTCCCACGAGTGTCGGAGAAATACAGGTCTACCTGAGCACCCTCGACGTCCCCTTTCAACTCCAACATTCACCTGCCCATTCAGCCATTCATATGGTTATCCGAAACAAATGGAACCCATTCCATTCAAGGGCTAACCCGTTTTTAGGGTTCCCCACTCACTACCTGGAGAACCCGAGAGCGCAAGGAGACGCGACGCTCAGTTCGCCGTGGTTAGTAGTCGATGGTTTTATGGTGCCACAAGTTCGCCCTTCCATACTGAGTACCATAGGTACCCAGAATTTAGTGAACAGAGGTTAACCACTCCCCAGTTCCCTGAGACCCTCCTCCCAGCAGAGCTGCGGTTTAGGGCGGCTTATTTAATTTACCGCTAACTTACCTATCGATAGGCCGTCCACTATCCATCACCTGTGACCGCCCGAAAGCTGTAGCCCGCCACGGGTGGTGCCAGATAAGAACCCCCAATTTATATTTTAAGTTTTGCTGATGATCGATTTTCGAACCCGAGACCGGTTGAAAATCTTTTAGTAATTTGATATTACTGAAACCAATATCAATTAAAACAGAAAATAAAATCAATACAAACTGCATTTATAAATGAAATTATGCATTTGACTAAAACCAGTTCGCCACAGGTTAATAACGTACCGTCACATTTAAATTGCTCCGCGTGCGCATCACCTTATTAAAACGCCGTAAAGACAAAAACTCATTTTTTATTTTGTTCTCGATTATTAATTTACTTTCAGTGCATTACAACATTTTAATAAAATAATAAGTAAAACATAAATAAATTTAACGATCTTAAATAGAAAATGGCTTTGTAGTTAAGATTAAAAACATTGATATAGTTGAATGTAATTGAAATAAAATTAAATCTTAAGACGAGATGAGGCTGCTTACTACGAAATATATATTATGGTAAAATTACAACATTAATTGAATCGACATGAATTTATTATTATTATCATTGTTATTACTATTTATATTTTTATCTAATTGTAAATGAGACATAAACTTCTGGAATGGTTTTACTTTTACAATGTGTACGTATCGACGAGATCCTATCGGGCGTACGAGCATACTTAAGATATAAATTACATCACATTTAACCCACATAATGACACGATATTATAGTGGCTGGCTGGCTATGTAATAAATCACATTGAACCATAACAACAATTACTCAGCTCAATTGTCTTTGACAGAAATGTATCTGTAACACGAAATCTGACATTTCTCTGTCATTACAGAAATTTTGTTTAGCTGCTGTTGAAATGGGTGTGTTCTATCGCCGTCTGTATATCTCAACAAATTAATTACCGAGCTTAATTGTTTGTTGTGTCTAAGTGATAAATGAGTGTCAATTATGTGAATTTCATGGGGTGAACGCGCACATATTGAATTGTTGGTATTTTAATTTCATTTGAAGATTGATCGTTCAACTCACCCACTTAAATCCGTATGATCAAATTGAATGACGTAGCTTGAAGAAATAATTGATCCACACTGTGCGGTTTGAATCAAAACAAGCAAAGTTGAATATGTTAAATATGATTCGAGATTTGTAAATCGGCTTTATGGGTAAAAATCAAAAGACGAGCAAACTGCAACGAGCACGTCATATATTATGAATAACAAAACAAAATATTAATGTGTGAATTTAACACCCAATTATTGTCATCATTTCTCAATTTGAGATGCAATAAAACGAAAACAAATTTTTTTTTCCGTCAGTTAAAAAAGCAAGAAAATTAGAAATGTCTTGAAAGTATATAAAACACACAATTGTTCTTATTTTTTTGCTTGAGACAATAAATTATTGTCATATGCAATAAATTTATCTGGCAGGGAGAACGTTTTTTTTTTACTTTTAACGGTTTTATAATTTGGATATTATTTCATACTGACTATAAAAATATCCGCGTTCGAGTCAGCACACGTGACGAATGGGCCCACACCTACGTACGTGACAAAGTAGTTCGTTTTCGATGAAAGGAGGATCTAGAACTTGGCGCCTCTTTTGAAGACTGCAACTATTATATTATTGGTACCTTGTTGAATATCAGTAATGTCTGTCTACGCGTATTTCCGAATTGTCTACCTGTTGGAGTCGAAAATAGCGTAGACAATTGATTTTTGAATCAATTGAATCAGTAATCGTTGCTGTAATTGTACACATCTTCCCTCTCATCATTCATTTCCCCCTTTTTATATTCCATTTTCTACTACCATCAGTCACGCCCATCTTCTGGAATATTTCTGTGTTTTGCTGAGTGTAACAAGCGTCAGTCTGCATTTGTAACTCACGCCGTTAATATCTGTCGTTTGATGCCAAATGAATATCTGCCATAAGAATTACACTGCCCCGATGAGGTTCGAACCAAGATCTTCACCTAACGATCCTACAATCTTAACCACTCGGCTAACGACGACTCTGATAAGATATGTGTGTATGTTAGGCATAATCGTCACATTACCCCCACCTTAATTCTGTTCGTCCCGAACAGATTCATGAATGCTCCCGGTGTTGTAACGTGTTAACCTATCGATGTGAACAACCTTCATTTTCGTCCTGAGGCTTTGTTGAATCCGGTATACAACATCATTGATCTGCTTTATTACTTTGTAAGGTCCTTCCCAATTTTGTTGTAGCTTCGACGGTTTGCCTTTTCTTCGTTTGGGATTGTATAGCCAAACCAAATCTTCTTCCTTAAATCCTATGCTGTTGACCGGCGGTCTTTTCTCGTCTTCATGCAGTGGCTGGTCTTCACTATGTTGTCCCTAGTCTTGCTTAGTAACTGGCTCCATCTCAGATGATCCAAATTTAACATCACATGGTAATCGGAGTTCCCTGCCAAACACGACCATGGCTGCTGAGTATCCTATAGTATCATGGATTGCACTACGATATGCCATCATGAGCAATGGAATGCACTGGTCCCAATTATTCTGGTTGACGTTGACTTTCTTGTCTAATCCAAGTTTTCTTGATTTCGAGTATTCGACACAACTCCTGAAACACGGATGATTCGAATTTTCGGCCTTGGTTGGAGTGTAGCTCTAACGGTACTCCAAATCTGCATACCCAATTGTTCACAAACACGCCTGCAACCGTTCGAACTTCTTGATTCATTACCGGATAAGCTTCGATCCATTTACTGAAATAGTCTATGCAAACAAGTATGTACGGATTACCATTAGTTGTCAGGGGAAATGGGCCAGTAATATCCACCCTTCCTCTTGTTCTTGTTTGTGGTCCCTTACTGGCTGCGCACACCTTACACTTCCTACACCAGTCTTCCACATCTTTTCTACAATTGACCCAATAGAACCGGAGCCGTATTTTGTCTAACGTTTTATAGACGCCTAAATGTGATCCGGATCTGCTGTTATGACTCTCTCTCTAACCCATTCTCGATCTTCAACGACTTCCACTGGGCCCAATAACTTTTCACGGTTGCACTGAAGGTCGCAATCTCCTGACATTGCAGTCTGGTACCTTCGTCTATCCATTTGATAATTGGGGCAATGGAATTATCGTGTCGCTGGTCTTCCGCTAATTATTCTCTAGTCCAGTGATCTTCGGTATCTACTGTGATCCTCAAAACTTGCGCCATGGGATTTCTTTTTTCCTGTTTAGAACAGTGTGTACACTGAAGACTATAGGGCCTGTGCTCGGTTTTGAACGAGTAGGTCTGTAGTCTTTCGATCCATCTCAAAACTTGTCATGCTGGCTCTTTAAACTGCATTAGCCATTTCAGAGCTGCATGCAGTTTTTTTCAGGTTTGGATAGTGCGCGCCTGTATGCTAGAACCCGTTCTATACCTCCCTGGTTTTACGAGAGCACTGCTCCTATTCCCGTATTACTGGAATCGGTATCCAAGATGGAAAGATCTTCTGCACGTGAATACGCCAAAATTTGAGAACGGCATAACTTCATCTTTAGCTGCACGAACACGTCTTTATGCTCCTTTGCCCAGTTAAATGGCTGAGTTTTCTCCGCAAGTCGATGCTGTCTTGTGGTCCTGGCTGCTGGTTGTTTGCAGTCTCTGATGTAGTGTCCCGGTTGTTGACATCTAAAACACCGTGAGCGAGATCTGCGGCTTCTGCTGTTCTGGAAGCTTTGTGCGGGTCTTCTCATCTGTGCAACTATCATGGCCTCTATTTGTGGTATATCCTCGACATCTAATTTTCGCAGTTTAACGGAATCGGAGGTAAGGCTGGCTCTAGCTGCATCCTATTCTAGAGCTGTCGTTTGCAAGTGCAGTTTGAGCTGGTCATCTCTTACAGCATTAATGAAAGCATCTACTGTTAACCCATTCAGGACATCACTCGGTACTTTACAATACGCTTGGCAAGCAAACTTCGTTATCTCTCGTTCCATATCTTGTAGACGTTCACCTCTTTGTTGCCAGCGGTTATGAAGCTGTATTTTGGACAATTCTTGGACATGGGACTCAACTCAAATTCATTGGCGCCTAACATGACAATTATAAATTTCGGTTCCAGAGATTTATGAATTGATGCTTCATAAAATATGGCCTGATTTTTGGCACAGGTGTTCACTGGTAGTGCCACAACTATAAATCATTGGTCCCTAACACAACATGGAAACATTTCACCAATATAACCTCATCAAACCCACTCCAAACATATAATCAAATTCTTCTTAGGATCACTGTTCATCAAATTGGTACAGTCGCAGATCGGATCAAAATCTTGATATACAATCTTGTTATTGACATTTTTCTTTTAGAAAATTGATGATTCATTTGTTACTTTTAAATCTGTATTGCCGGTATTTTTCGGTTGAATATTGAAGTTAAACTTCTTTATCGATACGATCTGCATTAGCGGCATATTAAAGTATTTCCGGTTGGGGTACAAAACATAATATCTGCATTACCATCTTTCGGCTAGAATCTTTCAGCTAGTTATAACAGTATTATCGATTCTGTATTGGCAGCGACCTAATTCTTCGAAAAGGTATCCGGAAAACGGGAGAATTTTCTATGATTTTTTTCTGTATCCGGCGGGCTTTAGAGTACAAATTAATAATTTTCATTCTGGTCAAATCGAGTTTTGTAACGAGACAAATAAAATGTTGGTTTGCAATGTACTTTCCAGAGCACATTCGATTATCATAATGCTATACGAGGCTAAATTCGGATATGGTTTAACAGAAATTCGTTGTGTCAAATTTTCCATCATTCATGAACATTCTCAGAACGAATGTTCATTTCTGATTTTAACATCCGTTTCTTGAGCAACGAACTACGTTGCTCAAGAAACGGATGTTAAAATCAGAAATGAAGCTTTAAAAATCGCTTTAGAAATCAAGTGTGGTGAGATCTATGAATACATTCGCAGGAAAAAAAAGTCGGATATCGGTGACAACATATTCACTCCTCCATTTTTTAAAATGGTGGTAAACAATGTCAAAAAACGAGGCTCTTATGTAAACTACCATTTCCGTTGAGCTGATTTCCGCCAAATTTCACTAAGACG
Organism: Nephrotoma guestfalica; assembly: GCA_963691935.1. NCBI lineage: Eukaryota > Metazoa > Arthropoda > Insecta > Diptera > Tipulidae > Nephrotoma > Nephrotoma guestfalica. The sequence continues at coordinate 192,377,330 of OY829915.1, read as the reverse complement.
TCACTATTTATGAAAATAGTGTAAATGCAGTTTCATCCAAATCAGTCAATCCGTCTTGGCTGTAGACAGGTTAAAGACAAACACCATTTAGAAACTATCTGTTTTGTACGTCGATAGTACAGCGAGTGTTAATCTGCAACATTCTCGAGGTCAAAAATGTTGACGATTATATTTACATTGTAAAAGACAGTACGAAACCCACAGTTTGTTTTAATTAAATTGGATATTTCCATAGTACCCAACCAACCAAGTTCGATACTATTCGTTTGAGAAAGGTATTCGTTCCATCCAATTTACAAATTTTTCAGAACCACATCCAGAACTTATTATGGAACCTTATCGAATCTTTAACTTACAAAGAGAGTTGTATCTCAATCGGTTAAGAAATGGCTATCTTCAATTAATTTGACAATTTTCCAGAGGCAGATCCAAAATTTATATTAGATTCCCATTTGCATCATTAATCTAAGTTCCGTCTCCTCCGACTGAAAAATGACATAGTACTATTATGAATAAAGATGCAATATAACGGCTAAAGTGGAGCATCTCACAACAAATTTCCCAAAATCATTCAAAAACGTTCGAGGCGATTTATTTTTTGAATACAGAACTGGATCCTATTTGATACCTCCTGTTACACCCTTTTTATGAAAATCGTTTGTCCCGTATCTTAAGACCCAACTCGAAGTAACATGACACACATGATATAAAGTTGCGCAACATCGGTGCGACATCTATTAACATCCCGACACATCACAAAAGACCTTTCAACAAGATGCAACGTCAAAAAACATGGCGTATAATGGCGCAATATAACGCAAAGTGGGGTATCCATAACACGGTGCAACATCTTACAATGGTGCAAACTGATGGCCTATTCGAAGTACTCTTCAATGAATTATATAGAAATCAGATCTCCTTGTAATCGTTTTATGGCACCGACAAAGTTTATCAAAATCGTTGAAGCTTATTAAAATATTAAAAGAAGGCCTAAACCCCACCAAAAACCCTCATAAATTTCTGACACTCAAAAAATTTCGTCACCAATTTTTATCAAAATCGTTGCAGCAAAAATTTTTTTCAAAAAACTTAGTTCCGGGAGGGACTCATTGCAATCCATTCATGCCATTATAAACTCTTCTCACCGCAATTTTTATCAAAATCAACCGAGCCTCAAATTGTTCCTGCCACTTGAAATATCTCCTACTCCGAAATCTGGGCCCATTACAATCGGTTTATGGTACTCTCCTTCAGCAATTTTTATAAACATCGTGCTAGCCGAAAATAATTAAAGAAGAGGATCCGGGCCCCATCGGACGATCTTCTGGGCAGATTTTCCCGAGATAACACCTGTCGTAATAAACTCCTAGTAGTCGAAAACCATTCTCGTCGATTTTTATAAAAATCGCGCCAGCCGAATAGAAATTTGAAAAGTAAGCGGACCCCGCCGTTGGACCACCAAACGATTTAATCAGAGAGCAGGACCCATTGCAATCGATTCCTGGCAGTTAAAAATCCCGTACACCAATTTTTATCAAAATCACGAAAGTAAAACAAAACATAAAGACGGGAAATCGTTGAAACCGCGAAAAAATAAATAATGGGAATCCAGCCTCTCCCGGATGAATAAATTTTTCCATAATCGAGACCCATTGCAATTCATTTATGGTACTCACAACGGAGACTAAGGTCAAAACATTGAGTAGATAGTGAATGCTAGAAATCAATATTGTTAATCACAGCATCTAACATTTTGAAAATGACGTTATTAGTACACCCATACAATGTCATCGTAATGCAACCAACACAACTTTCTGCAATATGATACGATTATGTCGTATCGCAAGATATTTAGTTAAACAAAACACCAGATCCCGTTGCAACGTTATGAAATATAACAGAACACGGTACATATCATGGAACATATTACATCATCCTCCAACAAGAACATCAAGCAACATGGTGCAACAACAAGCAACATGTTTCAACATCATTCAAAATGGTGCAATATCATGAAACATGATAAATATGGTGCAGCATCACGCAATCTGAAGGATGAATTATTCAGAAATCAGAACTCCTTGTAATTGTTTCCTTAAGCCTGATAAAATGTTAAAAGAAGGCCGCCAGCCAACATGACGCAACATAGTGGAACATCACACAAGATCCCACAATAGAGTGTAAAATCCTAAACATGGTGCAACACAACACAACATCGTGCATCGTCACGCAATATGGTGCAACATCATGCTACATGACAACCCATTTCGATTCCGTGTATCAAAATCGTTTGAGCCGCCTTTTTAGTTTAAAATGGGACCCGGTTTTCCTCAAATACTCATCACAACCCAGTCCTGTTATTGGAAAACCATTGTCACCCGTTGTGTCCCGTTCACTAATTTTTATTGCTTAAGGCTGCATGGTACTCAAATTGTCAAAAACGATGTGCACAAAAAATCAATTTTTAATCACAAAAAATTACCAATTGATCTAATTCTTTATTTAGGATAAACTTATTTGTATAATTGAGGGATTAATACATGATCATCAAGATTAGTCTTGAATTGATGAAGAAAATGTAAAATTAAGTTTAAAAATTAAAAATTACGTCAAACGACAAGTTTATTTGTTTTTACGCCGCAATGACGCTTATTTTTGAAAATTTACTGTCACTAGATTGTGTGTCCAAGATAAGTGGTTTTAATTTATTATAATATGCAATGTTTAGATCAGCAATAGTAAAAAATAATAAATTTATTAATTAATTGTACACATATGAACAATATAAATAAAGTTTAGTAAGCAAAACATACGAAATTAAAGTACTCAAACTTATTAAAGAAACAAACCAGTACATACATTTAGGGGCATTTATATATCGATACTAAAAACGAAATTTGTTTTTCTCAGTACCATACAGCCTTAAGTAAAAGGAATGACAAACAACACGTTTCATAAAATATATGAGCCAATCAGTACCATATACTTTGGGAATATATCATACTTTTCAAATTTTTTGCTCGTTGGGTAAATATATTCGAATGCATATTTTATTTTTGAGTGCACAAGATTGAACTTTGTGAACAACCTTGGTTTACGCTTTTTGAAAGTGTGCTGTTGTTTGACACAATAGTAGCTGATCTGTCAGAAAAGTAGCTGTTAATGGTCGAATAGAGATTAAATTGTCAATCCATTCTCCATAAATCTTTCATTATATTAGACCACCACGTATTATTATAAGCTCCAGATACATCTAGAAATAATCCTAAGACGTACATTTGCTCTGACTCATTTATTAGCTGTATCTTCCGCTACCCCGGAAAATGAACATCAATCTGCCAGTAATTAATTTCTCAAGTAATTTACCAAAGACTGGTAGCAACATGATTCGCTTGTATGATTTGGAAATATTCCATTATCCAGACATGAATTCAGGAGACTAGCAATATTAAATGTAATGATTGGTCAAGATCTTTGCAATGCCTCGACCTCAATATTGTCCAGCCGATTTGTGTTTGCTGCAATAAAGCGTTGAGTACGGCTTGACCACCTTCTATAAATGTATACAAACTACATCAATGTTTTAAATTTTTCAGTGCTGAATTTGTACACGATATCCCACAATTTTTGCATTTTATATATCTAACTGTACAATTCAATATTTGCAGATAATTGATGTAATAATTGTCATAAACTGTCTTTCTCATCATTTGGTTCAAGGCCAATTTATTATTATTAGCATTTTTACAACAGACACATTTTGGTGCCTCTGTTTTCTTTGGACACACCTTCTGGTCATGACCAGAAACACAGCAGATCCACAAATTTGGTCTCTTTTTGAGAGGCTTCCAAGTCTCCAAGTCTTGTGGAACACTACGTGCAGCTGGGTCAATTCATTAACTCAATTGGCTAACGCGATCTTATTTTGAAACTAGATTAGTGATAAATTAGCGAGCCTTTAACAGAAGAAGTATCCATCTCAGACTAATTTTTGTTGCTCAAATTCTTTGAATGTGGTAGAACGATCACTCAAATTTAAATGGCTGGAATTTCCGAGATCAGCGGTTCCTCATTTTTGCATAGGGCCATCTAATATGAGTCTAAAACTTATATAAATCAACAAACCTACGGACCTTTAACAATCAATCTTAAGCAGCAGAATTTTTATATTTTTCAAAGAGACTGCCTCGTTTGCGTGTCACGTATATTTGAATAGCGAGAAATCCCACGATAAGCGGAACTTCATGTTTTGTCAAAAAGGGAGCAGACACTATGAGCGATGATAATTCTGTGGACCTTTTAATAAAATTACCCAGACTAATTTTCGTTGAATATTGCATTCAAATTTACATAGCAGGAATTCCCACGACCAGCGCGTCCTCATTCGGTAGATGGCCGCAGGAGTGTAATTCCCACGATTAACGGAACTTCATGATTCGTCATAAATTGGCCAGCAGGGTACAGAAATGATTCGAAATGGCAAATTGGTGGATCTTTTAATAGAAATATCTATTCAACTCAAGAACTTACGTAAATCAACAAACTTGCAGAACTTTAAACAGTCATCAGTCAGTCCATCGTTGCTGTAGAAAACCAACAAACATTTAGTTTTCACGGAATCATACACACACAGAGATTTTTTGCAAAGCACATTTTTTGACTCCGGCATTATAGCAAGTGGTAATTCTGCATAAACATGATGTCTCGAAATATTTAGTGTTGCTTTAGATGATTAACATCAACATATAGGGCGCGACAATTAATTGAAGATTGAGGCCTGTCGGAGCCATGCACATTAAACATGTTTATTTGCTTTAAAGATGATTTGGTGATATTCGTTCACTTCAAGATGTTGAACATATTGTACAAGCACAATTTAAAATTGATACACACATATGAATGTACAATTGAAGATAATCGAGGTCATTTTAATTTTTTTACAATTCTAATGATTGCTACATGCAGATATTGATGATGATGCTGATCACATTTAAAATATATTAAATAAAATTGAAATGAGCAATAATTTCACAAAAACACCTGGAATTTTTGCCATTCTATTATTTTATTCGCGTACCTCGCACATAGTTTGTGGCATTCGAATTGTATTTTTAATTTAAAAATAACAAAAACCAATTAAAATTATGAGAAATATAATAATATGCTAATTAGCCATGATCACATTTTTATGATGCCTGGTTACAGCGCGAGCTATCTTATATAGTAGAAGAAGATGATCTCAACCAACTAATTGTAAATTATTATTAATTTTTTGTTAACTCATTTTAATTAGAGATCGTTATGAGGGAGTGCAGTTTGTAATTTGCAATTGTGAGCTTGATAAACTAATCTCCCGTGCATCGACCGAAATCGTATTTTTCCAATTTATCATTAGGTATTTCAAATTATCACTTCAAAAATATTTACGATTTTTATCATTGACTATTAAAATAGTCGTATACTGACATATGATAGAACACGATATACAAACACAACTGCAACGAATAAATTATCATTTTAGATTTGTTGTTGTTGGTGAAAAGCGTTGCACAAAAAATACATAAATAATGAATGAATGGGATATAAAACAATCAAAGTGTTTTTTGCTCTGAAAATGAAATCTGTGCATGGAACATGTTACATCTACATATTATTGCTTCTCTAGCGCATGCAAGCATTTTCATTTCACTCAAATTGATTGAATCGTTGAGCACAATTTTTTAATTTTGCTTTTCTATTGTGTACATACAGAAAAGCGTTTTATAGTGACGGGAAAACGACATTTTCAATGTGTCATTAATGATTAGATTGATCACATCAATAAATTTCCGTGTTAAATATTTACAATCAGCAAAATATTTTAAAATTGGTAAAATACAATTTTCGATTTGACTTTCTGCTGCTGTTGTTATTGTGACGTGAAAGAATCATTATTTTTGCCATCCAAATTGGAAAGTTAGAATTTGTATGGCTGATGCTGTCGATTTATTGTAATATAATGTTTCTATGTAATTTACAGGGTGTGAACTAATTTGTCGCAGAAATAAAGTAAAATGATGCGGCTTGAATGACATTTTATGGTCCATGAGTTGTTGCCGAAAATTTGTATTTTCTTACTAAAATTAGTTAGTATTTAGGTCACAATTTAGGTGTCACAAGATACTTATAAGGCTTGTGCACATGGTTCTGGAGTTTAAGCATTTTGTGTTTACGCAACCGACAGCGAAAAAGATGAAAAAAATAATTCAAGTGTTATAACCAATCAATTATTTTATTTATCTATTATGAGTAGAATATTGGAACACATTTTTTTTTGGCTTGAAGGCAGATGATGCCTGTTGTGACTGTTTTGAAAGATTGCTTGGTTTACCAGCAAGGGCTGGGGCTAGTTCTCTACTAAATGCTAATAAATTTTTTATTGGATTCCACAGTATCCAGTATTTTATTGGATTCAACAGTATTATGTTTCACCGAACTATTTGTAAATTTACATTTACTATTTATGTAATATTTAGATTTTAACTTAGCCGGCTCACAAGTTTTATTAATTATTATAATTAGATTTAAACACTGTTTCTACTCTATCACACTAATTATTGGTTTAGGTTGACTGACCTCAAACAACGAACTGATTAATAAAAGATTTATTTGGTTTATGGAAGCTGCAGTTACATAGACTCTCACACATACAATTAACCTAATGATTTTCTCTCAAATAATTGGTAGCGATCGCTATCAAATACGATAACATTGATGTTATTTGTTCTAAAGAAATTATTACTCAAGTCTATGTACTCATTATAAACCTGTACATGTACATATACCATTCTAAAGCCCACGCGCATCGTAACTCAATCAATGATGGGTAGTACCAAAAAACTCATTAACGAAACAGCGGGACAAATGAAACCCCAAAATTTTCCCTGGTGGATCAATACGGACGATATTGCATAAGAACAAGCGACATTCGTTACAGGGCAGGTTCATATTGTTCATTTACACAAGATGAAGCTGAGGAAACTAGATGTACTACAATCGGATGGTTTTTTCAATGGAAATTACCGAGTATCTTACCGGGTTCGTCTTTGATCTCATAATTGACAGTACCAATCCTTTTGGAGACAATTCCTTTAATAAACTGTGGCGCAAATTTCGCGGAGAATTTTTTTATGGCATCACTTTGGTAATGAGTGCGCACGAAAACTGATTGCCCGACTTGGTATTCAATGGGTCGCACCCTTAGATTATACCGTTTCGCGCTTCTTTCATACGCTTTCTCGATGTTTTGTTTTACTTCGACGTGCAGTAATGAAAGTCTTTCCGGGAGTGGTAGTATTATTTCTGATTCCGATATATCCCCAATTTACTAAGTATTTTATAATCTTGGGCGTGATTTATTTTATGATACCCAAACATAAGGAAGTGTGGTGTATTCTTTGTAGTATCATGAACACCATTACACAAGGCCGATGCGATCTCATGCAGATTTTTATCCCAGGTAGTATGTTTATTTGATATATACGACCGAATGGCCGCTAATACAGACCGGTTAACTCGTTCAGACAAATTCGACTGTGGCGAATATATCGCTGTTTTTGAATCAACTACTCCATATTCTTTTAAAAATTCACGATACTCAGAACTTTTAAATTGCGTACCATTATCCGAGTGTATTGTCTCGGGCACTCCGAATACACTAAAAACATTATTTTTTAAAAACTCAATAACTTGGTGGGATGTGCCCTTGGTGAGCGGTTTGAGGAGGACAAATTTAGTTAAGTGATCGAGAACTATAAGAAGAACCGTATTTCCCTTAGTCGATCTAGGGTAGGGCCCAAGGAGGTCGATATTCACCCGCTGCCAGGGTCGTTCCACGTTAAAAAATTTTCCCATAAGAGGTTTCATTAATTGATTTGGTGCTTTAGTTGTCTTACATATTTCACATTGTCTTATGTAGTTCTTTACCTGGTTTATCATTCCCGGCCAAAAATACAGTCTTCGGGGTCTGTGAAGTGTTTTTATTATATAACCGTGGGATGCTAGTGGATCATCATGTTCGACCTGAATCAATTTTTCACGCAACCCGGTCGGGATCCATAATTTCCACGTTGACACATTCGTTAATTCTTCTTTTCTCCTTGGTTCAAGTCTAATGAATATGTGAGAATCATTAATACGGAAAGCAGGGTATTTCTCGGGATTCTTTTCAATCTTATTGACCAGTTCCACATATTCCAGTTCTTTGAATTCATCTGACTCTAAATCAATTTCTGAATTCATTTTTCCTATGCTAGACACGTACTCTTCATTCGTATCGCAATGGATGCGTGATAATGCGTCCGGTACTACGTTAAATTTTCCTTGTTGGTGTTTTATAAAAAATTTAAAGCCTTGGAGTTTCAAGCTCCACCTCGCTAATCTACCGCTGAGATCTTTATTATTCATGAGCCATTTAAGGCTAGCGTGATCGGTAATGAGCGTAAACTTTAATAGCTCTATTAGTTTCCTGTTATGCAGAGGAGATTGGTGAAGCTGCCATAGCCGCCAAATTGTCCGCTTCTCTGTCAATAACTTTTGAATGTTACTTGAAAGTTTATAATTTTTTCTGGGTTTTTGTTCACCGGAGTAATGTTTTTGCTGCCATTTCTATTACTTATCTTAAATTTTCTATGGCGGCATTACTACGCTTTGCCCGGCCAATCGTTGCCATCGATCTCAACGTCAACACCAAAGGCGAATATTCATCGGTGTAGGGTACAATTAATTCGTTTGAACAGTGCATTACGAGAAAAACGACCGGAATATGAGGAAAGGCATGATAAAGTTATTCTTCTGCATGACAACGCTCGGCCTTGTAGCAAAAGTTGTTGGAAACGTTTAAGTGGGATATTTTACGATACCCGCCTTATTCTCGGGACATTGCTCCTTCTGTTTACTGGTTGTTTCGACAGATTTATCACGATTTGGCAGGTCACCGGCTCAAAAGACGTTTTTCCAAGATGGGATCCGAAAATTACCTGATTGCGAAAAAGTCGTAAGCCGCGATGGGCAATTAATTAATCTGTTCATTCATTTTATTTAAAAATAAATGCTTTAAATAAAAGATTCCGGACGATCGATGGCCAGAGACACCAAAACAACAGCCGTTTGTGATTTATGCCTCAAGCCAACGTGCGCCAAGCACTATGTTAGGGTTTGCGAGCCGTGTTTCATGCGAAAGTTTTCAAGAAGGTTTTCAAGGCTCACCAATACATTTGAATACGGGATTAAGTTGGTTGGAAAGTACACAATTCTTAGGTTAAACGACGACCACATGACATATTCACGATAAAACGGTTCGACGAAGAGATCTTCGGCAGATTTCTGTTGTCTCGAAGTCGGTTAACGTGGCATTTAAATCGTGTTGTGGCACATGTGGTTCACTCTGCTTTAGTATCTCGTTTTTTAGTTTCGCACGTGTGTTAAAATATAATCCTTCGTACTATAATCCATCCTCTCTTATCGTTGAATCGCATCGTATCCCAGAAACCATAATATCAGTAAATTGATTATATTAGATCATGAACGATTACTGAACTACAAATAAAATTTACCTAAATAAGATATCAAATTTATCGAACAGAACACTGATTCTAAATCATGCTGGTTTTCTGAAAGAAAACGAAAGAATTGAATTGTAAATCTTATCTGATGTTAACACAAAGCAACATACTTTTACTAACGCAAACCCGTTCCATTCACATGATTATACATAATTTAATAAGAGTGTCTGTATACCGCATGTAACATTGTATGTCCCTTAGAAATGAAAGAAAAAATTCCGATCAATGCAAAGCGATAAAATCATGATAAGGTCAAAGTGGACGAAGAAATAATGTACGAACACATAAAGCAATTTTATGCTGATAACCATTAATAAAATTAAGCATAAACATGTTTCTTTTTATAAAGAATTAATCAAAATCGCATACGCGAAATGATATTTCATCCACCTGCAATCCGTATAAATCGATTCAATACTATTTATCCATATATTACCTTGAAATCGTTAAGGTAATTCGATTTAGAAAAATTGTTTGTAATTTTTTTTGCAATTTTATTATTTAGCGCTTGAATTAAAATTGAAAATTCTTCATTCGATAACCCAATTAGAATCGAGTGCCACAAAATTTTTATTGGAAGTGCACAACAACAGGTGTATTATACCGTAAATTTGTTATCAATATGTTATATACTTTTCTAGACGTAGCCGTCACTGGGACATAAAATCATAAAATTTATTGACAATATTCTCACGCCTGGGCTAGTATCCTCCGTGGTATACGGTGCGGCGCCTCTAACATATTACAGAAAAATGAAAGGTACACGAGAAGCAGAAAATGATCAATTATTTTGTTGTTGTCATCGTTCTTTTAAAATTAATTTATTATTTAATAATTTTGAAGACATTATTGTAAAATAAACTTAACAAAACGACAAAATAATTTATTGCAAAATAATTTTTGTGTGTTTATCTTTGATCTCCTCGATAGAGTTCCTCATCGACGACCGAATATATATATATATACGAGTATAGAGATGAGAAAACCGATAAATAACAACAACAATGAAATATTACAACATCTTGTCCTCCACCGCAAAATAACCACCATCAAAAAAATAAAAAATAAAAATTGGATCGCGTTTTACCAACCAACAGCAACAATATCTAGATCTACACATAATATTGAGATCACAAATCATTCCGGTTACATACGAGTATACGAACCAACCAACCGCACTTGTGTGTTGAAAATACGCTGCAAATGCTTTTGTATCATTTTACCTTAATGTTTTTTCTTTACATTGATCTTTCTCTCCTAAACAACCGATAAAGTTTGTTTTACGAGCTACGACAGATAAGAATTTCAAATAATAAAAAATTGTCTAATAGGTCGTTTGATTTTTACCGGCTGGGTTTATTTATTGTTTTTACTGAATTTAGCCACTTTGGGACATAAATTTCAACGAAAAAAAAAACTTTTATCGGTTTTCTTGTAAAAACACAACAAAAGTATAAAATAATAATTTAATAATGTTTCTTAAAAAAATAAAATAATTTTTATTGCTTTTAATCCATTTTATAGTTATGGATATATTATGGAAGCCGCTGTTTATAACGATTGTAATTGGAGAAAGTAAATTACGTTATGTTTAAAAGATTTTATGGTTTAGGTATTTTGTCATTTTTCATTATTGATTCTAATTATTTACAGTTAATCAAAATATAGGGCTAATTTATGAAAATGTCTTTGTACCAATTTATAGCAATTTTAACGGGGCTATAAGCCGTTGGTGAGGAAATCAACATTGGTTTCAGGACATCTCTCTCACTTGGGAACGTGTTGAGTAAAATCACCGCCAACGTTATGAAAATGATTAACACTTTGACAAATGCAAAGTGCGTAATTTACGATTTTCAAAATTTTTTTAAATGTCGTTGGATTCGTGTTTCCTAGGGCTATGCAATGGAATCAAATAAAAGTATCACATTCGTTTATTTACCTTATATTTTCAATTATTAAAGTAGGAGTTAAATCAAAAAACTTCATTTTTATATTAAATTTGTTTCAAAGTGCTCTATATACACGAACAATTTTGATTCAAAACTCGTTATTTACCACACGAAAATGAACGAAAATGTGCAAAACTCGCTATTTTCTAAGTGTTTTCACTTTGAACTAAACCCAATCCAACTAGGAAACACGTTTTCTGGAAAAAAAAGTAGGGGCATACTGGGTCTAATATTCAAAAGTTGTAGAGGTAAAAATCGAAATAAAAACCATTTGTCCTAAGACACTTCTAACAGGTTACAAATTTGAGAATAGGTGTTTTCACTTTGAACTAGGCCTAATTCAACTAGGAAACTTAAGCTTTCCTGAAAAAGTAGGGGAACACTGGGTCTAATATTCAAAAGTTGTAGAGGTAAAATACGAAATAAAAACCATTTGTCCTAAGACACTTCTAAGAGGTTATAACTTTGAGAGTAGGTGTTTTCACTTTGAACTAGACCCAAACCAACTAGAAAACAAGAGTTTTCCGGAAGGAGTAGGGGAACACTGGGTCTAATATTCAAAAGTTGTAGAGGTAAAAATCGAAATAAAAACCCTTTGTCCTAAGACGCTTCTAAGAGGTTACAAATTTTAGAGTAGATGTTTTTACTTTGAACTAAACCCAATCCAACTAGAAAACACGTTTTCTGGAAAAAGTAGGAGAATACTGGGTCTAATATTCAAAAGTTGTAGTGGTACAAATCGAAAAAAAACCTTTGTCCTAAGATACCTCTAAGAGGTTACAACTTTGAGAGTAGGTGTTTTCACTTTGAACTAGACCTAAACCAACTAGAAAACAAGAGTTTTCCGGAAGGAGTAGGGGAACACTGGGTCTAATATTCAAAAGTGTAGAGGTAAAAATCGAAATAAAAACCATTTGTCCTAAGATACCTCTAAGAGGTTACAAATTTGAGAGTAGGTGTTTTCACTTTGAACTAGACCTAATTCAACTAGGAAACTTGAGCTTTCCTGAAAAAGTAGGGGAACACTGGGTCTAATATTCAAAAGTTGTAGAGGTAAAAATCGAAATAAAAACCATTTGTCCTAAGACACTTCTAAGAGGTTATAACTTTAAGAGTAGGTGTTTTCACTTTGAACTAGACCCAAACCAACTAGAAAACAAGAGTTTTCCGGAAGGAGTAGGGGAACACTGGGTCTAATATTCAAAAGTTGTAGAGGTAAAAATCGAAATAAAAACCCTTTGTCCTAAGACACATCTAAGAGGTTACAAATTTTAGAGTAGATGTTTTTACTTTGAACTAAACCCAATCCAACTAGAAAACACGTTTTCTGGAAAAAGTAGGAGAATACTGGGTCTAATATTCAAAAGTTGTAGAGGTAAAAATCGAGAAAAAAAAACCTTTGTCCTAAGATATCTCTAAGAGGTTACAAATTTGAGAGTAGGTGTTTTCAGTTTGAACTAGACCTAATTCAACTAGGAAACTTGAGCTTTCCTGAAAAAGTAGGGGAACACTGGGTCTAATATTCAAAAGTTGTAGAGATAAAAATCGAAATAAAAACCCTTTGTCCTAAGACACTTCTAAGAGGTTATAACTTTCTTTTCACTTTGAGCTAGACCCAAACCAACTAGGAAACAAGAGTTTTCCGGAAGGAGTAGGGGAACACTGGGTCTAATATTCAAAAGTTGTAGAGATAAAAATCGAAATCAAAACCCTTTGTCCTAAGACGCTTCTAAGAGGTTACAAATTTTAGAGTAGGTGTTTTCACTTTGAACTAAACCCAATCCAACTAGAAAACACGTTTTCTGGAAAAAATTAGGGGAACACTGGGTATAATATTCAAAATTTGTAGAAGTAAAAATCGAAAAAAACCTTTGTTCTACGATACCTCTAAGAGGTTAGAACTTTGAGAGTAGGTGTTTTCACTTTGAAATAGACCCAATCTAACTGCGAAACACAAGTTTTCCGGAAAGAGTAGGGAAACACTGGGTCTAATATTCAAAAGTGTAGAGGTAAAAATCGAAATAAAAACCATTTGTCCTAAGACACTTCTAAGAGGTTACAAATTTGAGAGTATGTGTTTTCACTTTGAACTAGACCCAATCTAACTGCGAAACACAAGTTTTCCGGAAAGAATAGGGGAACACTTGTTCTAATATTCAAAAGTTGTAGGGGAACATCGGGTCTAATATTCAAAAGTTGTAGGGGAACACTAGGTCTAATATTCAAAAGTGTAGAGGTAAAAATCGAAATAAAAACCCTTTGTCCTGAGTCACTTCTAAAACGTTACTACTTTGAGAATACCGACCAAATGGCATAGTGGTTAAAGCTTTGGCCCTTGGATCGGGAGGTACCGGGTTCGAATCCCGATAGGGGCAGGATTCAAAGGGAATTGTCATCAAGAAATTACGATTTGTGATGAAAAGGAACACATCACTCTCAACTTATCTATTGAAGTGAACAGTCGCAAAATAAACAAGTTAAAATAATGATATGATATGATAGAGGCGTACAAGCCAGCCATAATGGCGATCCTAGGTATGTTACCATAATCCTGAAATATCAACAATCAAATGACAGATTATGTCTGAATGCGAATAATATTTCAGCATCATGCGGGCCCAGGCCCTGCCTGCATCCTTAACAGATAAGGTTGATTAGGAAAGGTTTTTAGTCACAGAAACAACTAGGGCGAAACCGCAGCAGAGTCATTTTCTAACTACTTAAATATATTAAAATGTTAGTCTCAGTTATATTCACACTCTAGATTAGATTTTGTTAGTTTATTAATTTGGGTTAGTTGTGATGGAGGTAAAGGATACTAATATTCATCATATGTATTCGGCATCAGTCATAATAGACTGGTTAGGTTATTTAATTCACATCTACGGGTCATCTCATCATATACTACTTGTAACCTTATTTTTCCCTATCTTCCCATCTAACACCATCTAACCGAGGGATTTCACGTTTGTAGTGACTCGGCAGTATTATCATACATATGATGACCTAAATATTCCGTTGATATTGTAAAAAAAAAAATGTTAATTCGGTATTGTCATTCAGCTACCTATATTTAAATTCATCCAACTGAAAGCAGGGTTAATTTATATCTAACGTTCACACAACTTCACTAAAACATAACCTGAACTCAACCACAAGAAATCGTCGAAAAACAACATTCCATAGCAAAAAGTCTTTGGATCGTTAACATATTGATTGTATTAAGTTTATGCTCAAAGCGTAAGCAATTAAATAGACCCTCTGATCAAGAATGTTGCAACCAAAATGTCTCCTGACCTTCTGGTATGTTCAAAAAAAATTTTTTTTTTATTAATAATAAAAATGAATTGAATTATATTTGTCGACAACTTTAAGTCAGGACTTTCAACAAAATTTCAATTTATAAAATTGTTTAAAGTAAGGAACGAAAAAATATTAAAATAACTATAAATAAAAACAATCAATTATTTGTTATTGATTGCTTGATCAGAATGTACGGCCGAAACCAAACTGAGATCCCGGATACGCCTGGCCCACCGTACACCCCCCTCCCCCCTCACATAACAAGATGGAGGGACAGGGAAGGTCACCAGACATGACAGACTTGACCCGGTTACAGACACACAAGCAGCCAACAGTTAGTAAAGCACAAGACGGCACAATAACTCCGCCCTCTGGATACAAACAATCAGCAATCAAGATCGTAAAAAAATTGTTAATTGCTAAACTTCCTAAAACCTAATTATTATAAGTGATTAACCATTTCCTGCACCCAACTCGAGAAAACAATATTACTATAATTATGATCCAATCACTAATATCATGCAAAATTAAATATAGCTCTTATTAGCCCAATTTATAATTAATTTAATTTAACAATAATTAATTACTCAGAAGCTGAAAAACCGGATATTAGAAGACAAATAAAACATACGGTTTGTATGCATGTAGGCCCAAACAACGTAGAGACGAAAAAACACCCCCACATAAATGCCATAGCCCCACGACCCTGCCCATCCACATCCCGCACATGCGGAGGAGAAACAAACCTCCAGTCACCCGATTATAATCTCTGCCCATCCACCCTCAATCCCGACACACTGCTTTCACCTTCTTGATTCAATCCTCATTCAGAACTTCACCATTCTCCATTATGAAGTCCCTAATCCGATGATCACCGTACAATATACAGAACAAAATTTGAGTATATGCACGAAGAGTGGATGACGTCGAGAAGAAAAACGAACAAAACTCCACTCTTCATGCATACGATAACCACGCTATACTAATTAAAAACTGGACGCATGTTTAGTGGTAATTTGTATTGCATATTTTATGTTTTTAATTTATTTCACTATGATGCTACATAAAATATGGCCTGATTTTTGGCACAGGTGTTCACTGTTAGTGCCACAACTCAAATTCATTGGCCTCTAATACGACAAATTATAAATATTGGATCCAGCTAATTACGAGTCTGTCTAACTTCACCCAGTTCATATGACCTTTAAACATTCGAACTATGTGATATTGATTATTCAAATTTTTTTCGGGCGAAATTTACTGTTAACTTCAATAACATGTAATTTTCGGCTAAAATCAACAGAATGTTGTACTACCACCTGATACGAAATATGTCGATAATGCAGGGGTTTTTCGGCTGAAATTTTCGACTAACTTCAGTAGCATGTAAATTTTGGCGCTCATCATACACACACATTGAAAAACCATTTTACAATAGAAATTATGTTCGAGTAAATATTTATTTACATCTACAAAATCTACATATACAAGATCGATGGCAACGATTGGCCGGGCAAAGCGTAGTATTTTTTTCCTTTTGGGGTTATCGTCGAAGATCCACTTCTCGTCACCAGTCACTATCCAATGTAAAAAATACTTTTTTTGTTTGCCCTTGAAGCAGCTGCTCGCAAGAAAGAAATCGCCTCTCCACGTTTATCGGTCCCAATTGTCTTGCTTTTGAATCACGCACGTAGATTTCAATCGTACGGAAACTGTTTGTTGAGCCGCTCTCAATGTATTGGCAAGCTCCTCTTGCGTTTGAGTCGGATCTTCATCGAGCAATGCTTCTAATTCATCGTCTACGAATTTTTTTGGCGGTACGAAGTGTCTGGGATTTCTTCAAAAAATATTATTATTTAGTCAAAATACTTATCGTTATATATCTAAAACCACTCGCTGGAAGACGACGAGAATAGACGACTTGAAGCATTGGAAAAGACTTACATAGATTTTGAGGATCACAATTACCAAGTGTCATTGTTGGGGGAGGCATATGAATTAGTAGGTACTGAAACCCGGTTTCAATTAAATCTAAGCTTCGTAAAGCGGCATCTGAGCGCAATACTGTTTTCAACGGCCTTCATGTACAGTTTAAAGAGTTCATGTTGATATTTGCAGAACAACAACGCGGTTATTTGGAAACTTTGTCATCAAGTTTTACAACGCCCAACAATGAGCATAACGATGTCCCACTGACGAAATAAAATATCCCTCATTTTTGCGGAGACTATGCAGTATTTCCGGCTTTTCGCGACTTATACGAATCATCTGTGCAAAAAAGGGAATCTTTGGCAAATGCACAAAAATTTCAATATCATAAGGGGCTTCTGAACGGGGAAGCTGCAACACTGATTCGGCATATAAATGTTACCGACGCCAATTATGAAGGTGCATGGACCAAAATTAAAGAACGATATGATAAAAAAGGTGTATCATTTCCAAGCTCTTAAATACATTCTTTGGGATACAGCCAATCCATCAAAGAAACAAATTGAGGCAAGAGATGTACAATGTCGCAGATGAAGTGTTTAGAGGTTTAGAGGAATTGGGTGATGAGGCACAAAAGCGAGACCTTTGGTTAAGCCATTGGACGCTCGAAAGATCGGATAAGCAAACAAATCTAGCCTGGGTAAAAGCATCTTCAGAAAAGGATTTTCCAACACTAGTCGAATTCATTTTCCAACACTAGTCGAATTGCAGAGCCTGCAATGAAACATCTCTTACAAGTGAAAGGCCTAAATCGAGGAACTTCATAACACAACGATCTACGAATACCAATGTCGAGTCAGTTGAATCAGCTCCCTGTGGTTTGTGTAATGAAGATCATCATTTGGCTACTTGTCAGAAATTTCAACAATTAGATACAACCTCTAGGAGGAACGAGATATAAACCAATGGATTATGTTATAACTGTCTATCGCAAAATCACCGGGTTACATCATGCAGTTCAAAATTTGGATGTAAACAACGTAAACGGCGACATCATACATTATTGCATGATAATTCACTCGTTTCGTACAATAATAACCAAAGCAAAGTGAGAAGCAACTACACAACACCTAGTCAAACCGTGGTAAAGCTTAACAATCTTCAAGTGGATGACGAGACATCGGAATGTGGTACAACCGAAGAAGGCGTGAAGGTCAATCTTGCCACAAATTTAAAATGTTTTTCAACCATTTTAACAACCGCTCTAACCAAGGTGAAGGACGCCAAATTCACTGTGCTCGGCATTGCCACAGATAATCAATACACCAGAGGAATGACTTCAGTCGTAATCAAATCATGGCTTAATTCAAATAAGTTGTTTGAAATGAATGCCTTTATATTAAACAAGTTGACCACCATATTTCCAGTGGCTAAATTTAACATAAAAAATTATGAGTATTTACAAAATCTGCAATTAGCCGATCCTAATTTTGACCAAATCAACGAGGGAGACATAGTGTTAAGATCTAACAAATTTTTCGAAATATTTGAGAACGGGCAACTAAAGGAAGGCGGCGGGAATCCTATAGCACAAAATACTGCGTCTGGATGGTTATTATCAGGAGAATCGAGTAACAAAACCTCTAACATATACAATTTTAGTATTGTGGTCGATGAAGATCGCATTGTTCAAACGTTAAGGAAATTATTCGAGGTGAAGACCTAGATAGTTCTACGAGTACTAGTGTGCAGTTTAAGGAAGAATATGAAATTGAGGAACATTTTAAAACAAATGTTAAAAGAGAAAAGGACGGAAGATATAAGGTTGCTTTACCATTCAAATCACTCGGTCCTGTCCATCCAGAGATTATAACCAGTTGAGCGGCGAATGATAAAGGACCTCCAATATATGCAACTCTGAGTTCATGGATACTTACGAAAAACTAGATCACATGGAAAAAATTGGTGATGAAGAGTTAGCTTCAAATAACAATTGTCATTTCTATCTGCCACATCGCGCAGTTTTCAGAGGTTCTGGCACGTTAACCAAGCTCAGAACAGTTTTTGATGGTTCATCAAAAACAACAAATGGATTGTCATTAATTGACAATTTAATGATTGATCCCACGATTCAACCAACACCGTGGTCAATTTTAATGCGTTTCCACACGCATCCAATAGCACTCTGTGCTGACGTGGAGAAAATGTACCGTCAAATAAGGGTACGAGAAGAGGATACGGATTTCCAACGAATCGTTTTGCGGCAATCACCCGAGCTGTTTCTAGCTATTCGATCATTGGTCCAATTAGGGATTATTCTCGGATTGGCATGGTATCCTAAGAGGGATGTATGTATTTGAATTTAATGTAGATCTACTTGACAACATCAAATATACCAAGAGAACACTACTGTCAGAATCTTCTAAAATTCTTGACC
Organism: Nephrotoma guestfalica; assembly: GCA_963691935.1. Lineage (NCBI taxonomy): Eukaryota > Metazoa > Arthropoda > Insecta > Diptera > Tipulidae > Nephrotoma > Nephrotoma guestfalica. Next base: position 192,358,107 of record OY829915.1, on the reverse strand, counting down.
CTCTTGGGTGGCTCCACCTCCAACAATAACAAAAATAAAGTTATTATTCCAAAAATTGTATCTTCACAAATTAGATTGGGATGATGAATTACCATCTGACATCATGGCTCAATGGTATAAACTTCGAAACAATTTTGGGCAATTTAAGCAAATCAGCATACCATGGCATATCTCATGAAACATTACATCCATTCAATTGCATGCATTTTGGTTCAGGATGATGCTGGAAATATACGGGTGAATCTGCTGACATCAAAAACAAACGTGGCACCATTAAAACAGGTTACGTTACCAAGATTGTAGTTGTGTGCAGCAGTTCGGTTGCAGATTGTTAGCAATAGTGAGAAAAGAATTCTCAGATGTCAAAATACTCGTCGATGGAACCTCGTCGATGGAAGGCACTGTGGGCAAAAACGACATAGTAGTAATTTAAATTTCGCGCGGAAAGCCATTCGTCGAAATATTTTTTTCTATGTTGGTATGACTGTCAGTGACTTCTGTGCCAAATGTCACATCAAAATAATTATTAGTGTTTAGTATACGCTTGTCTTTCTAAAGTACAAAAAGTGCATTCGGCGATTTTTACAATGAGGGAAATTCAACAAAGAATTTCCATTAAATTTTGTGTGCGGAATCAATTTTGTGGTGCCGAAACGTTCAGAACGTTACAAAAGGCCTTCGGTGATAATTGTATGTTGCGAGCAAGTGTTTTTGATTGGTACAAATTGTTCAAAGAGGGTCGAGAACGTGTAGACGACGAACCACGTCTAGGACGGCCATCAACATCAACTGATGATCAACACGTTAATAAAATCAAGAAATTGGTGCTCGAGAATCGACAATTAACAGTCCCTGGCATCGTTGAAATATCGTAAGGATCAGTGAAAACCATTTTAAAAGATCATTTGGACCAAAATTACTCAATTTTTTGGAAAAACAGTGTCGCGTTCACGTCTGTGAAACAATGCTTTCTGACTACCACGATGTCATGAAACATATTATAACTGGCGATGAGTCTTGGATCTATGCTTACGACCCGGAAACAGACGATCAATCGGCCGAATATCGTGCCAAAGGTGAGTCGATGCCGAAAACATCACGTCAAATCAAGTCAAAAATCAAGGTGATGTTGACAGTTTTCTTCGGTTATCGAGGTGTGGTGCACTCCAAATTCCTTCCGACTGGCCAAAACTGTTAACAAGGAATACTATTTGAGTGTTATGCGTCGTTTGCGCGAAGCTATTCGTAAAAAGAGGCCGGAATTACGGCCGGTCGACAACTCTTGGTTTTTGCACCACGCTAATGCACCTTCTCCTCTTCAAATTCCACCCATATCGTTCCGCAACCACCGTATTCGCCTGATTTAGCTCCGTGTGACTACTGGCTGTTCAGCAAACTCAAACGACCGCTCCGGGGAAACCGTTTTGAGTCAATTGAAGACATTAAATGTGAATAAAATTGAAATTAACAACTGTTTCGAGGATTGGAAAAAACGTTGGCACAAGTATATTGACGCCGGGGGGGGGGGGGGGGGGGGGGGGGGATTACTTTGAGGGGACGAAATTGATTTGGACAAATAAATAAAGAATTTTAAAATAATGAACAAAGTCTTACTCTTTTATGCTCACAGTATTATGTCGCCAACGGAACATCGAAAATCCTTTGTACCTTGCCGAGAAGTAAGTGGGGTCATGTAAGATCAACCAAGAATCCTGCAGATTGTGTATTATGGTATCAACAGGAACATTATGCTGCAGAGATGGGAATTGTACAAAAATCGTGTTATGAAGCTCCAGCTGAATCAGCTGGATTTTGATCAACAAGCTAGGTTTATCTTGAACACTGAAATCATAATTTTTGAATCGTCGAAACCATTGTCTACATGGATTGTCACTATAAAAAATTTATTATAGTCGGAGCCACTTTTTAAAAACGGGCCGAATTAATTTCTATTCCCTTTAAATTGCTCACACCTGCGCGAAGGGTTGTTTATCTGCATTGGTGGAGAGAGATATATGAGTAAAATTTTAATGAACATTTCATTGACTAGTTACCTGCATTTGTGGGAACGGTCGCTTAGGAACGGATTGAAATTTGTAGCCCGTCAAGTTCATAGCAGTTTTCACGGATGACTTCTGTGGAAGTTTGCTCCGGTTGTCTGTCTCTGATCCAATTTCAGCGCCAATTCTTTGAGAAATTTTTTCTGTTCTCGAATTTGTTATTGTTCCAAGTCGGATGATATAGCTCAAACCATCGGTAAGCTGCCGGCCACGTCAAGCGTATTATAAAACATGACCATTGGCCATCGATTACTTTTCCTTTAGCAGGTGTAGCCGCGCATTTTGTTGAATGTGTCATGGCCGTCTTTGTGTTCGTTGTAATCATTGATTTTTTGTTCCTTCATTTACCTCATCGCTTGCATTTGAAGTCAACATTAGAAGCACATGTTTTTGAATCGGCAGTGTAGCTCACAAGTAACTAAAAAAATATTGGAAAGTAAAATTTATAACGTTGTGTGAAAATAATAATGATAAAGAAAATCGGAATCTTCCATTTTGAATCTGCAGGTGAGTAGAAACAAATTCAGAAACATATATGAAAATCGAAAGAAAAAGTGATCGAAAGTCGAGTGATCTAGTATAGAGCAGAAGATTGGGTTCCCAACTCAGCAAGAACCTGGACAATGAGTTATTGAATGATCATGTGTAGTGCGCATGGTGCCTAAGGGCTACGGTTGAAAACTGGGCCATCCAAATTGAATGTTATTTTGATGCATTTCATTCACAAGTTTAAACTCAGTGTTCGTGTATAACTTTCGTCTCGAATTTTACAAATTAGTGGTACAATCTGAAAAATTCAAGACGCTGAGCGCAAATGATGGTGTGTGTTTCTTTGTTGTTGATTGAATCCATCCTAGTTAAAAAAAACAGTGCCAGTAACATTAGTAATGTGGAAGTTGAAAGCGAATAAGTGTGTGGTGCAGTTCGGACCGCACAGCCATAAAGGAAGCAACCAGCACAATTCAGGTGAGTTTCCATTTCCTCTTTTAATTTGTTTCTTATTCTCTTGTCCGTGATCGTTTTGGTGGTAAGACCACATATAGTGATCGCTGATTTGTACGATCGACTTTTGATTCAAACAGTGGCTTTTGTGTGGTGTGTTAAACCATAAATCAAAGGAGTTTAGAAAATTGTCCACTCTATTGTCCATGATAAGCTTGTCAGTACATGTAAATACAGCGTTTTCCAGGTAAAGTTATATTTAGCACATAAATCTTCTAGTTGCAATGTTCCCGTTCAGATGTCACTGTACTTATTTTAAATGATTAGTTATCACTAAGTAAATCATAAATATAGTACTTCTAAAGATTAGAAAAGTGGTCGAGAGTTTAGTAAAATAATTCAATTTGAGTCAATAACTGATTGGTTCTGTTATAATGCGAAACCGGTAAATGGTTGTTGTTTCCACCACCCTTGTTTCCAGCACTGCGAAATAACCTTGCTTGTATTTTAATATTGAGAATTTAATTCGACTCGAAATATGAGAGAGAGGTCAGTCAGTTTTAGTTTACGTCAGTTGTAATTTGTTGATTGGGTGATCAGTAGCGATGAAAAAAATTTTTATTTTATTTTGCATGATACAAAATAAAAACTATTCCTGTAATAGAAAAATGAATGCGTGTCGTTCCCCACACAGTTGATGCTAGGTCCTAAATAGTTATTGAACTGTATCTTCGTTGCATGCCTAGATGTTGAGCTCGATATTGTTAACTGCATTGGGCAGTACCGCTATACTTCGGTTAATGCTTGTAGTATGACTGGTTGGACTTTCATTTATTATCATTCTGCCATTGATAATGCAAATTGTAGTGGGACGTAAGTAACCGTTCTTCAAACACTTGATACACATTGTTTTCAATTGGTATTTTTAATCTGGCTTCCACATTTTTGTTCCTAAAAACAAAATGGAAAATGAACGTGATTGTCTATAGATTAAACACTCAGAAGTATGATTAAAATTTAATGATCTGGCGATGGATTTTGCTGAGTTTTTTAATCGTGAAATTTGCCAGTTCTAATGATCGATCGTGTTATTTGTACTACTGAATTGATTGCTAATAGCTGCTTGAACTTCACATCATTCTTTCATAGTAAAATATAGATGAACCACAATTCTTGCGTTTCAGTATTTGGTCCCAATAGACGAAGGTCACGCTTTATTTTATCCTCAGTTTCATAAATTCGTATAATTCTGCAGACGTAATTCTTTCTCGGTAGCACTAACACAACATATCTGATCAAAAAATAATTGCAGTAGTGATGAAGCAATCTTATAGTAGCGATTGGGATAATTCTCAGGTTTCAAAGTAATTATTCTTGATTGAGAAGTATCTTATTACGGATGTGGTTTACTCCGTCAAAAGCACTTCAGCATCTGTAATTTATTCATATTACTTATTTTGGTATTATCGCCCATTGTGGGCTTGCAAAAATATTTAAAGGAGGCTCAATATTTATAGTCTACGGAAAATGGTTCAATTTTGAGCTTTGGCGCCTGCTGTGAAGTGCTACTAATTCCTTCATCAAATATTTGTTTGTTGATTAAGCATTATATTTGCGAAATTATGCAATTTAATCAATTTTCCAGTCATTTTAAAATTCATTTATTAAATTTTACACAGAATTGTTACACCAGAAAATTGAGTTTCAGCACCAAAAATATTCGTAGAAATTAATAAAAATAAATTTAATTTTAACTGAATTACAGATTTGAAGTGAAAATGAAGTGTTAATAATTTTCCACTCGCATGGGATTTTAACTGGGATCAAAAACGCTGAAACTGGCTCAAACATGCGGTAGAAGTTGTAATCATCACAGTCTTTGTACATTTCGTAGTAGATGTTAGCCGCGCCACGTATACCTAATATTCTTTCACAATTGATACAATGCTCCGCACTTCATCGTGATCTCACTCTCGGCGGAGTGAGTAACCGCTAGAGCGCGCGTCCCTAAGGTGGAGACCAGTATCGATGACTGACATTTTGTGTAATTTCTGTTTGATAAAAGCTTCCTGTTCAGTACTTTGACATCCAAAAAATAAATCTGTTGCTATTGATACTATTTTATTATCTGCACGTTGCAGTATTGTATTATTGTATTCATTGACGGAATTATTAGTAAGAAAGAGACGAATTCCATGTCGACTTGATTGATCAGCCTGTTCCTTTGTAAAGAATCGCGATTCAATAATTGCTAATTCGCTATCTGTTAATATCGTGCCATTACCGATTTTCGTGAGTAATGATGAAAATATTGCATTACTTTGTCGCATGATTTCTGTCAATTGGTAAAATTTTAATCCTCGCCATAGTACTGGTCCTGCCATACGCTGTTTTGGCTGTTTATATATTGGCGTGGCGCAAACAGGCGGCAGTTGCCGTAAATCACCAATGAAAATCATGTCTAATCCACCGAAATGCGTTTCAAAATTTCCAGTTATTTGTTTTAACCTAGCATCAATTTGAGCTAATAATTCTGCACCAATCATGCTCACTTCATCTATATGATCAAGACTTTTACATATCTGAACATTGTACGATATTGATTTGCCGTCTCCGTTGATAATGGAAGAAGTTTTGATAGCGATATTTTGAACGTAGTGTGTACGGTCGATCCGTCGATAGCAACTGCAGCCTTGCCAGTGGACGCACATGTGATGTATGCATTGCAATACCCACCATTATCTAAATATCTATTGTATATTTCCATTACAAGTTTTATGGTGAAAGTTTTTCCACATCCAGCAGGTCCAGTAAAGAATACTTGTAGTGGTGATGAATTTGAAGACAGGACGTGGTCGATGACATGAAGAAGAAATTATTTTTTGCAGATCTCATTAGTTGACAGAATTGATCTAGTTCCATAATATTTTCTTTCTTCTTCGCAATAACACCTAACTTACTCAATGTTGCTAAGTGAAGATCCATATTAACGTCTGCATTTGGATTACGATACAATTGTTGGAAAGGATTGGGCTCTGGAAAGCGATTCGCAACATCTTCAATTTCAGTTTCATCATCGTCTGGATTCCCGTCTTCACGGCACAATTGTCGACAGATTTCAATCGTTTTCTCGATGTCTAAATTTGATTCAAATTATTTTCTTCTTTCCAAAATTAGTGCTTCATTTTCATCGTAGATATTGGCTAAAATTTCAGCATCTTCATTTCTAAATGGAATGTGTAACGTAACCATTTCTCGTTTATATTCATTGTAATCTTGTGCAATATAATAATTTCGAAATCGAATAACATTGGGCACTATTCTCTCAGCGTAAACACCACTTTTTTTTTCATAATATTTAGAAACGAATTGTGCTAGAGTAATGTTACTCAATTCATCGGGTCGTCGTTCATATTGATCAAACCAATCTTTCTTCCAAATTTCTGTGGAATTTTCATCAAGTTCACTCAATTCTTTTTGGGTCTTTCGAATCCTTTGTCGTTCAATTGGCTACACGGTATTTATATAAATGACAACAACTGAGCTCTTCGACATTGGCTCTCTGAGCAGATACCAAGCGGCCTCTTGACTACTCATCTCTACACTACTCTAGGAATACCCCTCAGTGATAATTTGGAAATCCATGTTCGACCTCAGAATATTGAAAACAAAGGGGTTGAATGGATTATGCCACTTTTCTGTGGGACTGCGTTTATAAAATATTTTTGGTCTCGTAATTCCAGCACGAAGTATGTTACGGTATTCATCGTCCGATTGAATATTATTTTTTGCGTAAAAGTCATCAATATTATTGTAATCTGTACTTTCTAAATTGGATCTGATTTCAGCATATCTCTTAGCATATCGTTGAAAATGTTCGTCTGTTTTTTGCAACGGTGTAAGGTTCAATGTTTTGCGACATGGCATAAAAGGTGCTTCTTATAGCATGTGAATGTGTGTTTATGAGTTTGTAATTTGATATTTCCTGATGCTTGAGAGGCTGAAACTGATACTAAACTGTCAATTAAATGTATTACTTCACTGTTATTTTCATCAATCATGTTATCTGAAACATTTTCAAGCCGATCGATGCTGAAATTCAATACGTTTAAAGTATTCAATAACTCTGTAGCGACCGAAAGGACTACATTCTTTGGATTGTAATATTGTGAGCAATACATTAACCAATTTATTGAAGTAGATGGCGCAAGCCACAGCATCTTCATTGACAAGTGTGCTTTTTTCAATGAAACTTAGTTCCGAAGCAACACGCAAAGCAATGTCCGCTCCATTGTTCGCCAATTTATATAACAACTGTAGCAGATCCGTCCATCATATTTCATTGGCGCTAAGTGTCATGAAAGCTGTTGGTCTGCCTTTCTGTCGGATCATCGCGAAAAGATCTTTTTTTCTTTGTGCCCAATACCAAGTTGAATTTGGTATTGAACGTAGGAAAGCAAGATTCGATTCAATACAATTGTTGATGTACTTTTCTGATTGGATTTGTTCTCTTGTTATGTTGGTATTAGGACCAATATGCTTAAATGCCACAGTCAAACAGTCTCGAATCCGCAGTCTCATAATCTTCACAGCGATATTACAACAAATGGTATGGAGTAATTGCTCGACGGTCAGTACGACGCAATTCACTGGAACCTATCATGAATGGTGTAGCTCTAATGCCTTCTTTAAATGTTCTAAAGTGCCCCAAATAAATAATTGGAAATGACATTTCTTCCGCGTGTTCATGTCCTTTGATATTCATAAACAACTTCATTGAATGTTCCACCTTGGGATTTATGAATTGTCATGGCACATCCTGATACTAAAGGAAAATGATTTCGTTTTGCTTTTATTGTTATGATATTAGTCATGGCAATGGTAGATCGTTCGCCTCGCTCGATTACATTTTTCGTAACGCATTCACCAGCTTACTCCCCAAGTCAAGCGTGCCTGAAGAAGTTTTACTTCAAAAACAAATCAATTTGTCAAACTGCGTTATGCATTCACTGGGCGATCTGTTACAAACGAGTCTCGTGAACTTCCGTAAGTTTGCATCCAGATTCTTAAAGACTCGAAGATTAATGCTTTAAATCGAACCGGACAAACTTTGTTATTTCAATAACGACAATTGGCGACATTTGCAATTTTACTCCACACGGATAAGTAACGATGAGAGGTGTAAATGTAAATTAATATTTTCTATGTGAATATCAATAAAAATTATGCGTAAACATCTAGAAAATACAAACTTTGATTCATAACCAAAGCAATAAAATTTATTATTAATTACTAATTACATAATTGTATATTTATTGTGTAAATTAAATTAAGAGCATAATCATTTTGTAATAGCAGCAATAATTTGATTTTTAATTTAAATTCCATTTCAAATTCATCGTAAGTTTTAATTAAATTTTTTCAAAATATCTGCCTACCGTATTTACTGAGTAGATGAGCGTACCGATATTATTGCGTTGTGACGTATCGAATTCGTTACGGAAAATTTTATTATAATTGCAATAAATTATGTTACGCAAGTTAATTATTTTTTTAATAAACCTCACTTCCGGGACAATATGTTGACGGAGCGGTGATCGAACATATAATTAAGTACTCGTAGAAATTATAAATAAGTCCAGCACAAGGTGTTAAGATGTGCTGCCGAAACGATCTTGCGATGTAATTGACAGAATACATTTTGAGATGCGATGCGACAGCAGAGTCTTGACAAAGTGCACGTACACATTTATTATAATCAAAGTGCAAAATGAATGGTTTTCATTGAAATTTAACACGTTACAATTCAAGATCTAATTTATATTCCATTTATACGTCAAAGCGATGGGATGAGCGCGCATAAAATTTAAAAAGTAAACGGAGAGCGGTGGTTGCAAGATGAATCGATTTATTTGTTGATTTGATTTATTTATTCATTTTATTTTGTTTGTTTGTGAAACTTTTCTAGTTTTATTTTTCATTTGATCTATAAAAAATTCTGCTACGATTTCAGCTCCACTTGAAATATTTATGCTGGAGATCTTTATTTTCGCATGCATTTGTATCGATAGGAAGTATATTAAATTACAAATCTTGGCTTTGATTCTTATTATTCAAAACATCTCGTTATAAATGCGAGTAAGTACTCCATTTAAAATATGTCAGATCCATCTTAGTCCTACGGAATTTAAAACGAGTGTACACTTTTAATCGAAATGCTAAACTTTTGTAATATCCTTTGGCTTTACATAACCCGCCTTTATATGTATAGGGTGAGTCAAATAAATCTTTTTTTAAAAATGCAATAGAACAAAAAGTTCTCAATATTTTTTCAAATTTACTTTTTCATTGTAAAGAACAATCCTTCCGATTAATTATGGAATACTATTTCATTCATATGACTGCCTCGGCTGGCCTTGACGTACTCCATACGTCCGGTCCAATTTTTGAGCACATTTTCGATGGTATGCGGCATTATGTCTTCAATGGCAATGCGGATATTGTTCTTGAGAGCGCCAATCGTTGCTGGTTTATCGGCGTAATACTTATCTTTGACGGCACCCCAAAGATAATAGTCCAACGGCGTCAAATCACAGCTTCGAGGCGGCCAGATCACATCAGCATTTCGGCTGATAATTCGATCTACGAAGACAGTGCGCTAAAGATCAATTGAAACGTGTGCTGTGTGGCACGAAGCGCCGTCTTGTTAAATCCAAATGTTGCCTATGTCCAAATGTTGCCTAGCACTCACCATTGACAGTAACGACGGCTCCTTGCTCATTTTCAAAGGAAAATGGCCCAATGATGCCACCGGACCAAAATCCGCATCAAACAGCCACTCGTTGAGGATGCATCGGCTTTTCTACGATCACGTGCGGGTTCTTCGTGCCCCAAATGCGACAATTCTGCTTGTTTACATAGCCGCCAAGATGGAATTGCGCCTCATCCGAAAATATGATTTTTTTGCGAAAATCGGCATCTTCTTCAAGTCGATCGCAAACCCACTCAGCGAACCGAAAACGCAATGAGTGGTCTCTTTGCTTCAATTCCTGAACCAATTAAACTTTATACGGTATCATACCAAGGTCTTTTTGCAGAATTCGAATGTTGTGCGTGAAATGTTCAATTCTTGAGCACGATGACGAGTTGGCGTTCCCGGCGAATCATGCACATTCTCGGCTACAGTGTTGGTTTATTAATTAGCAAGCTTGTTTCTTTAACTTTATTCACAAAATAATACACATATGGAGCTCCCGGCGCTTCGATTCTTGCGAAACCCACACTCAATTTTCGCACATATTCTGCAACATTACCATGATTTTCGAAGTAATGTTTCAATATTTCCCAGCGTTGTTCAAGCGAATACACAACCATTTTCATTCAGCGGAAGGATAAAACTAACTTTCTGTCAAATCAGAATAGACATAACCCTTACCATACTCAAAATAACCGCTAGCTCAAAAAAAGTTAGATGGCCCACCCTGTATAGTATAATACTTAATTTCAGGAATGACAGATTAGGGACCGAGGGCAGATAGTCCCTAACGTCGACAATGTAGACAACGTCGACAATCTAGGAAAAGATATTAGTACTCAATTTTCACATTATTTTCTCTTTATTTTAGGCTAGCCTGTCTGATAAAGTTGCTGGCTGGCTGTTAGGTAATCGTATAATTATACAAGGGGTCAAATAAATTTACATTTTGATACTAAATCACATAAATTATTCGTTTGTATATAACCGACTCCTAATCCAACTCTTGCTAGTCATATTAATTTTTTTTTATTTGTGATTCGCTAATTTTATTAAATTGTGCACTGTTTATCAAACCCCTATTAAACGGGACAATATTTGACACCCAGATCTCAGTTGATTTTCCCAAGTAATTTAAGAAATCTGCTGGTGAGTTCCATGTGTACAAGCCGCATGCTATAAATCCATTACGTATTAGTAGTAACGTAATACAATCAACAAAGCTTTCAGAAGAAAATGGGTGAAATGTTCACTGCGTCCTTTGCACCATTGAATAACATTTTAGGTGCAACAATTTTAAATTGGTTTGAATGCACCATAGTCGCACGGCTGCAAAATGCACCATACTTGAGACATGACTTTAAACATCCTGTGAGTACTAAGTCCTTCAACAAAATAATTAATTGGTATAGTTAAATTATTTTTAACTATATTTAACTTCCTTCTTCGGTTATCTATGATTCTTAATGTCTAAGTGGGTGGTAACGATTTCCGAATTTATTTTGATTCTCGCTTGTAGGGCTAAATTATCATTGGCATATGATGTTGCAACTCTAAGCTCAATTCCATAGATGTGTCGTGAACCTTTAAGCAGCTAAAAGTGATCGTTTTTTTGGAGACATATAATTTGTTCCTCCTCATTTACATTATGCACACCGATTTGCGCAAATGATTATTCATCACCCACTCCAATCCAATGAAAGTGATCAGCGTGGAGAGCAAAAGTACAATGTAAATGGGCTAACTAGGCGGATTCTAAGTTTTTTTTTTTTTTTTTTTTATTGGTAACTATGCGATCTGTTTTGGGGCTCAAGGCTCACCCTGCTCTTCCGCGGTTATGCTTTTAACGTCCTTACTTTACGCCTTGCGGCCAACTCGAGGACGTACGGCTATAGGACCGATTTTAAGACCATCTGCACATTGCAAGCTCCATGCCAGCCTATACCAGCATGGAAGATGGGTCGGCCCATGAGTTTTGCACACCGACAGGGGGTCATAGATGTGTTACATTTCACCACAGATCGAAATCTGTTGATGAAATTTCACTTTGCATCCTGCCCCTATCGGGATTCGAACCCGGTACCTCCCGATCCAAACGCCAAAGCTTTAACCACTGTGCCATTTGGTCGGTATTCTAAGTTAATTTATATGTTGAATCTGTAAAGGATTTATCAAGATTAAAAAAATTTCCGGGCACCAAATAAAATTTTCATTGCGTATAAAAGAACGAATTTTAAACAGTTGCCATTAAACGTTTCATTATAGTAAGTACACGCTCAACCTTAACAACAGTTTTATCCTGCGCGAATAGTATTATGAGCACCGTTAAAATTAAACCACAAACTAAAACCAATCGCAGCCTTCAGCGGTTATGAAAATAAATTCATATACTTGCCAGCTGGCTTATATGGCCGATTTGATACCTACATGTATTTCCATTAGCCAACTCAGTCTCATCCCTAATATACCTGGTTCACATTTAATTACCTCGCCATAGTTAAATTAATGCACTGTTAAATTAATTAATGAATGAAGGAATATTTGTCAGTTCAGTGGACAAAATATTTATAGTTCAATTTCACTCCATGGTGACATACCTTGCAAATGTCAGTAGATGTGTCACAAGAAAACCTTGTATTTAGTCGGAAGTTATAACCTGTCAGTCAAACTGATCGAAAAATCTGTCCTAAAGCCATGGTTTCGAATCCCGATAATACCGGGTTCGGGTTCAGGTTCTTGCACAAGAAAATATAGGGTTTGGGTTCGAGTTCGGGTTCAAGAAAAAAATATTTACTTATTTATTTTATTTATTTAAAAAAATTTCATTTAAACGTACAAGTAAAATAGTTTTCAATTCCACGCTGACCTGAGTTGCTGGAACAGCAAGTACAGTCTGAGCAACTTCATATAATAATGGAGTGTCCAGTTTATGGTTCTCCCAGAACTCCAAAACATTATTTTCCTTTGGAACTCTAGGGAAAGTTTGATATAGAGCAAACTCTTTTTTAATAATAAAATCAACGCAATTGGCTTTCTCATTTTCTTCACGTTCTGTTTCTGTAGCTGCCATCAAACTCTTTTCTTTGGTCTTCAAGATTTCTTCCAACACGTCATGGTCATTTTCATCATCCGATGAACTGAGGAATATTTGAGAAACTTCCATATTTTCCCCAATTTTTTGTCAATCCATTTGCAATGATTTTAAATTTTTTATGGTTTTTAAAATCTGTGTTTTATGGCTTTGCCGGTATTTTCTTCGTTTAGTAATAGCTTGAATCTAGGATCCAAATAAATCGCAGCACTTAGAAGTTCGTTATTAATAAAGCTGGCTTCCCTTTTTATAATTTTACTATATAAATCGGCAGCTAATGGTTTTTTTTTATATGATTTTCCAAATTCAGTTTCCCAAAGTCCATAGAAATCCCCTAGATTAAGCTGTTCATTTTGTGTTTGCAACGTAAACTTTTTAACTGGCTCAAAAACTTCCACAAAATCTGAACAAAAGTCCCACGTCCGATAATCAAGCACGCGTTGGAACATGTCGTATGTGGAGTTCCATCGTGTTGGACAATCAAGAATTGCTACACATTTAAACTGAATGATATTGGAATAAGAACTTGCTAATGTTTCTACCCCAGCTGTTCAGTTAACAATTATTCTTTCGTCACTTTCATATTCTTCGTCTTCCGCATCATCTTCAGCTTCTTCAAATTCGTTTCTTAAAAGTTCAGCCGATTTTAACATAATTCTGTCATTGTCCGATGTTATCGTATATACTTGATTTAGTTTTATATCAAATGAATTTAGGACATCAATTATGACATTTTTAATATAAATTGCTGTTTGACGATCATTTGCCTCACGCATCTCCAAAGAATTTAGTTGAATTACCCCATTACGAATATATTTAGTCTTTAAAAATTTAAAACGGGCGCCCAATAATTGTAACTAACCTGACGCAAGCATCAGTAAAACATTTTGGTGACACATTAATTTTAATTACGTTAGTAGCTTTCAATAGAACTCGAATTTTCACACTGTAGCTTAGGACGTTTTTCAAGAGATTTTGATGTGGCTGATTCAGTCGACGGTTTTATTTTATTATTCATTTCCCCAGCGTTATTTTTCTACGCGCTAGGGTGTTTTCTTTGAATATGTCGACCTAGATTAGAAGTATGTTTGCCTGTCATAATAAACGAGCATATTGTACAAGTCGATTGATCTTTGTTAAAATCATAAACAAAAAACTGCTTAACGAAGTTTCCCGACATCTGAAGAGTTAAACACACAAAATTTTAATAATAATAAAATATATTGAAAATTTTAGAACAACAGGAAAGAAAATGCAAAATCTCACGTTTACTGCACCAATCTCCCGTTATATTTATTTGCGTACTCACCACTAAATTTGTGTTGCTAATTTTCTTTTGAATCAGTAACTCAAAAAAATTTAATATTTTTATTTTGTTAAATCCTTATGTTTATTTGTGTAATAAATTACACGAACTTTTATTAAATTACACAAACACTACTTTTAGTACAGATATGTCATCTATAGGCCAATGCCGGTTGCAGATTAGTCTGATGGGGTAATATTTACTCACTGGTAAATTAGCATTTAAGGTCTTCAAAATATTTCTGAGCAGAATCGTTCCTTTCATTCCCTCCTTCTTTTCCCCACCTATCAACATGCTACTACTTCAATAAATCGGTGGTTGGAGAAACAACGGAGGAGATATTAGCCATAAATTTGTGGGAAACCGAGAAATCTAAATAATTATTTTAATGCTTCTGAAATAGTAGAAATAGGATGGCTATTTCCACTTAAATACCCCACTTTAATTCTTTAAACACAAATTGACTATTTTCCGTATTGATAGTTCAATTGGCTCATTTAAGCTAATCAGCTACGATTTTCACTTATCTATGTGTTTTTGGAACGAGGGTAAATTGATGTGTAAATCATCCGAGTACACCAACATTGCGTCCTGATAGAGATTTGGCATAACTAACTTGGTAAAATTTGTTGGTGGTCAGGTTGGAGTGCAACCAGAGGTATTACCACAAGGCTTACACCTTGTGCCGCGTCAGTGTACAACTTTAACAAGTGCTGTCACTGCCTCCTGCGGCGGTCATCGGTAACTACTCCGTAATTGGGGTAAGTTAAATATGTGAGGGCTGTGGTCCTTCAACAGGAAGTTGAAGGGGTTAACAACTCAACTTGGAAATAAAAATTCTTTAAACTTCAACAAAAGCCTCAGATATTTAACTTTACAACAGTAACCTCGGACTCGAAATAAAGACAAAGATTTATCAACTGGAAAAACAAAGCAAATCGATTATCGATCTATTCCAATGGAAATGGGGTTAGGTTTTCGTCGACAAACAAAAACAATGGACTCACTTTTTTGTGATCGAAATATCAATAATATCACTCAGAAATAGATAATCCACAGGTTCGCAAACGAAAATTACGTAAACCGTGACCGCACAGCTCAAATTATCAAATCAGAAAGAACAAACAATATGCTGAGCTGTCAAACGGAATGACCGCCTACAGCGTTGAACCACCTGTTGAACTGTAATTGAATTGAACTGGAAACTAAATGTGCGTCTACAGCGCCACCTGTTGAGAATTTTTCGACAATTTATTTCTTTTTCTAAACTTAAGCGTAGCAATTACGAAGAAACCCGCAGAAGGAAGTATCCAATTATGTCCAGTCATTTTCAAGTTTCAGGCATCCGAACAAACCACGATCCATTTATATATAACGATTTTGGATGATAATCCTCAACCAGCGAAAACTTAAGATCTCATAAGTTGTGCTCCGTTTGAACAACTTAGGGGAGCGGTACGACCACCAAAATTTTAAAGGGCAGTTCAGTTGCTTATTTGTGATGAGAAGCCTATAAAATTTTAGTGGTTGTAGCACTATGCTATCCGAAATAGCACAAACAGCATGCAACTTAAGCTATTAAGTATTCGCTAGTTGAGGCAATAGCCAGATCTTCTTTTTACATTGAGGTGAGGTTACCAAGACGATGAAAGTTTGGTTTCGAACAAAGGAAACATTGAATTCTTAAATTAAAAAATTTAACGGTCGTCTCATCAGACTGCAAAGACCAAACTACAAAAATATTCAAAATACTTTAAATTTTCATACAAAGTATAATCACAATGCCAATCATGCATGCGATTTTTACATGAAATGTTGGGTTGTTCTGGGTGAAAAGCCTCAACCAGCGAAAATTTAAGAGCTTAAGTTGTGCTCCGTTTGAACCACTTAGGGAAGCCGTACGACTAACAAAATTTTAGAAGTCAGTTCAGTTGTTTATTTGTGACGAGAAGCCTATAAAATTTTGGTGGTTGTAGTACTAAAGTTATAAACAGACCAAGAGCGACAGCTACAAGCCACAAATCGACTGTCATATTAGAATACACAGAAATCATATGCTACCCACAGAACCAATATCGTCAGCGTCGACGACATTATCGCCGAATTTTTTTCGAATCTATTTCTAACCCCATTTTTGTCGCCAGTGATACAATTCTGCCAACTGTTTTTTGCGTCGTTATATTGGTACCCGAAAAATTTTTGCGTCATTATGTTGGTACCCGTTACTAACCTTAAATGTAAATGTATAAATTTTCGATCGAAAAAACCCTTGCAAAAGATTTTGCTGATTATTAGAATTTCAATTAACGAGAAGTTAATAGAACTGGTTAGGGCAAAGCCAATTCTATATGATTTAAAAAATTACAATTATAGAAGATCCGACATTAAGGAAAAGATTTGCAGAGAGATTCTTGCTAACCTCAAATCTTCAGGTAAACATTATGATTTTTGATTAAATTCCTTTGCACAAGTCTAAAATATTTTGTATGTGATTAAACAATTTCAGAAGAATACGCCATCAAACACCAACTTATGGGAGTGCTCCAAATGAACCCATTGACGAAAAACACAAAAATAAATGGAAATACTTTCAACAAATGAACTTTTAGTATAGACGGTCGGAGGATAGTATAGACGATCAAAGAAAGTAAGGTTAAAGCATCATTTAAGTTTAAATTTATAAGTTAATTACTAAAATTAATAATGTTTTTAGCACTATTGGAAATTTTGAAAAGGTCAATGAAAGTTATAGTGAGAGCTACGATAAATATAAAGACAGTTCGGTTTATTTATAACGGATTTTGATGGACGTGAATGTTCCAGACGTGGGGTTCGATGAAACCGTTTGTTCCACTCCGCCAAAAAAACGTTAGATAACTGCCTCATCTTCGAAAAGCGACGTACATATAAATCTTCTAAACTTTCTGGATATCGCAACAAAGACGGTTAGTGAATTAGATGAGCCAACCAAATTTGTCAGTTCAACTTCATTATTTTCATCATTGGCAGTGAAAATACAAAAAGCTCATTTATCTACAGTGGTGTTAGACGAATTTTTTGTTGAACTGCTGTTTGTCTGCCGATAAACATTTACCAGGGTGTGGACGCATTAAATTATTTTTTAAGGGAAAGGCAGGGTCGCCGGCAAAGTAGTAAGGGAAGTCTATGATGGAATTTGGTAGCATTTTAATTTTGGGAATCGCAAGAGAGAATTGCTTGCCAAAACCGCTTTTTTGAAATATGCCGGAATCGCTGTGGCTACCGTAGGCTTCGATGTCGACAGCAGTAAACGAGTAGTTTGCATCGCATACACCTAATAGAACAATGCAGTGGCGTCCCTTGTAATTATAATATAATGAACCGCTTTTAAGCGGTCACAAGTAAGTACACTTTGAAGCCCCATGCTAAACCTTGCATGGAACATCCATGTGCAAGATACATTTTGTTATGTTTTTAAATTATAGATAATATTAATGTTTTTTACATTAGTGTGACAGCTAATCTAGATTTGACAATCCTTGAAGTGCTCAATACTCATACGCGACGCTTTTGGAAAATGTTCTGGGTCATTTGCTTGCATTTGAAGAAAACTTCGGCGAAAAAAGCCGTGCTAATCTTTACTCAGATTAACACTTTTCACCCACCAACGCCTACGAGACACTATTGAATTATAATATTCGTAGGGCAAATAAACAATTCGAGTTGTGTTTTGAAATTTGTTTTATCGTTGGTCGCTGACGCTCTTTTGAGTTTACTAAGGCGACATTGTCGACAGACAAATTTATTTTATCGTCGTCGCTTGAAGTTGTCGCTCTTGTTCTGTTTATACTTTAACCGAAATAGTATTGGGTGTACAAATGTATTTCCGATCTTTTTCTAGAGGTGTCGTTAGTATCACTGCTTGCAGATTATTCAATCGGGCAATACATGTTTTTGGAGGTTAGATGTCACGCTTGAATAATTACTAGTGACATTTGTTCAAAGCGTAAACAACACTTATTTTTATGTAATTGAAAATGTTGAATTTTGTGCCAAAAAACAGCATTTACGGAAAGTTTTACTTCAATATTTTTTGTTGAAGAAAAGTGCAGCGGAAACAAATCGTTTGCTTGTGGAAGTTTACGGTGAGTATACTCCATCGAATAAAACATACAAAGAGTGGTTTCAACGATCCAAAAATGATGATTTTGACGTAAGAGACAAAGAACGTGAAGGCGGACCAAGAAAATTTGAAGATACAGAATTGGAAGAATTGCTTGATGTGGATACTTGACAAACCGAAAAACAATTGGCAGAAGAGTTGAATATTACCCAACAATGTGTTTCGCAACGTATAAATGCAATGGGATTAGTTCAGAAGCTGGGAAATTGGGTGCCACACAAACTGAAAGAACGGGATATGGAACGTCGGAAAACCATGTGCGAATTGTTGCTTCAACGGCAACAAAGGAAGGGGTTTTTGCATCGAATCATCACTGGGGTTGAAAATTTGATCCATTATGATAATCCAAAGCACAAACCAACATGCCCGAAGGTGATGCTTTGTATTTGGTGGGATATGAATGGTGTCGTTTCTTATGAGCTGCTGAACGACCGTAAAACCATTACGGGACAAGTTTATCGACGACAACTGATGGCCTTAAAGCAAACTCTGCTGCAAAACGACCGGAATGGGACAAAAGGTACGATAAGATTATTTTGCAACATAACAACGCTATTCCATATGTTGCTATACCTGTCAAAAACTACTTGGACAGGCAGAACTGGGAAATTCTACCTCACCCGCCGAATAGATATTGCTCCCTCTGATTACCACTTGTTCCGGTCAGCCCTGGCACAGCAGCACTTCACTTCATATGAAAACGTCAAAAAATGAGTAGATGACTGGATCGCCTCGAAACAACCAGGCTTCTTCCTTCGGGGAATCCGTTTATTGCCTGAACGATGGGCGAAGGTTATAGCTTCCGAAGGAGCATACTTTGAATAAAACAATCTTTCATTTTCTACACAAACTAATTGCCTTTATTTTACTAAAAAAGGTCGGAAATACATTTGTACACCCAATACAAACACCGTGCAACTTAAGCTCTTAAGTGTTCTCGCGGGTTGAGGCAATAGCCAGATCTTATTTTTACATCGAGATGAGGTTAGGTTACCAAGACGTTGAAATTGAAAGTTTGGTTTCAAACTAATGAAACATTGAATTCGTTAATTTAAAGAACTCGGTCGTCTCATGAGACTGCAATGACCAAACTATAAAAATATTAAAATTCTTTGAACTTTCATACAAAGTATAATCACAATGCTTTAGCGAATTATATATAATGATTCGCTACGCAACTCTCAACCCTTTAAATTCAAAACAGAACAAGAGAGAAGGCGGCGAGAGAAATCGTCTTCCTAGTAATTTGGAACACCGAAAACATGCAATACAAATACAACAAAGTCTATTTTTATTTTCAGCCGGCACAACAATGGTGCCAACTGTTTTTTTATATGTTTAAGTTGGTTCCGTTGGTCGCCAACGTCATGTGCCAAAAACATAAAAGATAAACAATTTTTATAATTTTGAAATTTTTATTATTCGAGTATGCTAACTTTTAGAATCCATTTTGACTTAGATGAAATATGTCGTGATTATGTCGTTTGTAGTTGTTTTTTATCCCCATACGCTGACGCTCTTATTCTATCAGCTTCAGCGACGCTCGTCGTTGTCGCACTTGTTCTGTTTCGAGCTTTATTGATTTCGAATTTTATTGTATTTAACGCATACGATTTCTACGTGCAATTTTGGGTTACTCTGGGTGATAGCCAGATCTTCTTTTTACATCGAGGTGAGGTTACCAAGACGTTGGAAGTTTGGTTTCTAACTAATGAAACACAGAATAACCCAAAAATTCTTAAATTATATGTATGTTAATAGATCTGGTTTTACGTTCTAAAATGGAAAAGCTTAATATTTCAAGAATAAGTAAAGCATAATAGTTTTTAATGATGTATTTAATTAGCCTAAAATTAACCCTTAATTTTCCATATGGTTCTGATCGCAACCATTACCTTTTACTATTGAATACCATTTTTCCTTCCCTGTTGAATTGAATGGTGTTTCCTTCCTTTAATTCTCGGTTTGAGATGATTGGTGTGGTCTAGATCTGTTATGTGATTTGCCGGACTCGCAATTATCTGCTATTAAGGTCAGGAATGACACTTTCGACTATATTTTATAACCAACTAGCTGAGCCCGGTCCGCCTTGCTGGCCCTAAGTAAACCTTTTCTTTTGTATTGTCTCTCGATTTAAATAGATGTCACAACAACATCTGTACAATAAGTACATTGTATTAAAGTGTAAACATTATAACGGGAAATTGATTTAGCAATATTGTTAATGAGCTATTGGAATGCAAACTGCTGTTAAATGATGACAATGGAAAGATAAATGTAGATGATTCGTATATTATATGCCGCACAGTGATACCTGATGGAAGAATTTTATTAAAAAATGTAATAAATATTTTATGTGATATGAAATTCGTATAAATTTATTGTAACGTTCTTTATTTGAAAATTTGTTTGGTTTAAAATTTGGTAATTAAATTAGTAAAATGTTAATTGATAAAAATTATGTTATATAGCAAATTATTAATGTCAATCCAAAACATTTGGATATACAATATTTTTCGTTTGCCCATTTGAAGCAGGCCACGTATAGCTGTCCATGTGAAAAGCACGGCTCCTCCAAATTTAATCCGCATATTTGAAGCGTTTGTTCTTGCGCCTTATTGATGGACATGGTAAATGATAGACGCACTAGGAATTGCAAACACTTAAATTCAAATGGCATGTCTGTTGGAATCAGTGGAATACGTGGTATGAGCACAATTTCGCTGTTCCGGTCAATATTGTGGCTTCAATTAAATTCGGCATCAATTTTTTTAAGGCCAATCTTGTGCCATTGCACAGTTTTGGTGCATTTAAATTCCACAGTAAAATAATTGATGGCCAACCTTTAAATTCAAACAATGCGGTGGCATACCAAGTGGTTCCAATGAATTCAAAAATTCAATTGGATAATTCACTGCATCATCTGCATTCATTGCGCTATCAACAGATTTATATGATGTCACTGCACAAGATAATTTTTCTTGAATCTGATAATTGATTGCATTGACGTGTATATTTTTTGGTGCCAGTATTGCGCGTTCTCTCACCGAATTGTGAATCCCGTAATTTTGAACAATATTTGGGAACACACTTTCAATCAACACTTCTGTTGATTGGAGAATGGTACAAAAATTGTTCGGCAATGTAATCAATCCATTTGTATTATCGACTCGAACTTTGCCATTTCCAATATTTAACAATTGCTTCGAGAACCGATCTGCAGATTGGTCGTTGTGCAATTGAACGCGCATATTTATGTTCAATGTCAATTTGACGAAAATCGCCTGACAATAATATCAATGCGTAGATCTTGCATTGTACGGTTTAATGCTTCCAGCTATTTTTTATGCGTCATTGTACATTCATCCCAAAGAATAATTGCTGCTTGTTGCGAAACTTTTGCCATCGCGGAATTTATTGAAATATTGCACGTGGGATGTTCAATCACCTATTAATTTGAGAATAATTATATTTTACAATAACATCGATTAAATTTTAAAGTGAGCAATTAATAAATATAAGCACACCTGCACATTCAACGGCAATTTTAATGCAGAGTGCGCTGTTCGTCCACCATCCAATAGAGTAGCAGCAATTCCCGACGAAGCAAGTGCCAATGCAATTTTTCGTTGCGATCGAATAGATGCCAAAATCAGTGATATCACAAATGTTTTTCTCGTACCACCAGGCGCATCCAAAAAATATAATCCACCGACTTCATTTTGTACAGCTTGTATGATGGTATCATAGACATGTTTTAATTTGGGATCATTCAAATTCACAAATGTTTGCAATTCATTGGGGTCATACTATTGTTCACGTTGCAATTCTCGAGCAAATAAATCATGCATTGGACGATTGGGTGGTGACAATTTACTAACAACAACCGCAAATAATAACATTCTGCATTGTTTGGATGAACTGTGTATAATCTTCCCATCTCCCCCCCACCCGGATGGCCAACAACAGGTGTTCCTTGTTTACGCCGTTGCCATTTCTTTGCAGTCCAAGTGAAATAATGCGTTACATCTGACTACAGCAACGTTCTGGCTAATTCATCGCTTTCACACAATTGAAAGAATGCAGTTAATGTTGTTGCTGGTGGCTGTGCTGCTCTCTGCTGTACATTTGCATCGGTAAAATACACACGCTGACCATTTTCAAGATGAACAGCCAAATGAACAACAGCAGGATATCGCTCATGAATTGGAAATGACTAAATTCTCCAAAGAGCTTCATTAGTGCTAATGTAGCGCCCCATTTTATATTGGGCGATTTCATCATTGCTATTGTCACCAGCTACTCCAAAAACAGCCATATCCCTGCCTTTATTCACATATTTACAAATGTATTTAATCGACTTCACAGAATTACAGTACTCAACATTTATGTGAGCCTGAAATACTTTTAGCAATAGTGGAGAATAAGGCACAATCCAACGATTATCAACTTCAATGTCTTGATTGCGTATTTTAATTGTTGTTGTATGGCCATTATCCTCCGGTGACCGACGTCGGTACAACGGGTATCCGTCGTCACCTGTAATTGTATCCGAAGTTAATGCTCTTGGATACCGTTTAGTACATTTTCCATCGATTATGCATGGTGAATTCATATTTATTTGACCGCAAGGGCCATGGATCATATTTTTCGTGGCAACTTCAAATAATTCTGGATCACTGATTTCATCTGGAATTTCAGCTGCTATAATGTTATCAATTTGATCGGGTGTTATTTTACGAACCATCCATATCAAGATGTGCGCGTGCGGCAGTCCTCTCTTTTGTCACTCAATCGAATACATTCAGCAACGCACCTCCCCAAAAATTCGCAATTTGATAATCAAATCCATCAGTGCTTTTACTTTCTGTCGAAATACACGTGCTGCTATATCGTGTCGATCTGTTGGAGTCTGACCATCAAATAAATTGTTTATTATGTCGGCCCACTGTGGATTGCATGTGAATGTTATGAATAGGTCGGGACGACCATATTTGCGAACGTATGAAATTGCATCTTGCGTATATTCGTGCATGTATCGCGGACTGCCAACATATGTCGATGGTAATATTGTTATAGATCCGATATCGTTAACATTACCATCATTCACTATTGCATCTCCCAAGTGTGTGTATTCTTGCGATCGAAATTTGGCTTGATTGAATCTAAGGTAATTAAGACGTTCTGCTTCAATTTTCGCACACATGTCAACAGCGTATTGGTGGAAAAGTTTGCCACATCGCATAATAAAGTTGTCTTCTTGTGGACGAATCTCGAATCTATACGAATAATAATTCATCCCGCTAAATTTTTTTTCTACCTCACGACCGATGATGAAATTAAAATCATGTCTTCTTGTTTTGAAATAACTAAATTGAATTCATATATATTTTACCGGTTCGTGGATCTATCATTCGTATATTTATATGATACCCGTCCCGTCGTCACATTTCCAGTGCAATAATGGATATTGTAATGCATCATAGCTGCGGTGAAGCTCTGAAACACGCCGTAATTCTTCATTTCTTCGATGTAGCACAATATCGCGAGATTGAAACTGGTCTCCAACAATTACAATGGCCACTTCATCAATTGTTGATGATTCTGTGATCATCAGATGGCATACGATCGAGAGCGGTTTTAAACAATCGAATTAATTCATTGTGCTGATGTAAGAACGTTTGAAGTTCAAAAACAATTTATCGCCTTGCACGCACAGCAATTGTAGAACGCCGATCCAATTCACGATTTGCATCTCCAATAAAATAGATTTGCAAAAATTGATGATCAGCATCAGGATTTTCTTGTACATATACGGCACTGGTTTGTGTATTAGTTTGGATCGATTTTTTTCGTTAGGTCGGACCGAAATTTAAACTTTTTTTTCAAATGTTGAATTAAAATTTTTTCAAGTGGGGGCTGGGAACATACCCAAGCGATCATAAAGTGTGTGCATGGGGTGTGGGGGCAAAAGTGACCTTATTTTTCGCTCAGACGCACCGTTTTCGAGATATTTGCAATTTTTCGATTTTACGTAGATTTGTTGTTGTTTTACAAAGAGCGAGTTCATTTCAGGAAAGAAAATCATAACTCGAGAATGGCTGACCGATTTTGAATTTTTTTGGAAAATGTACACTTCCTTTTTATATACAGAGATTCATAAAATATCCTAATGATAAAAAGTACAGCTTTCTAGGTTTCATACAATCATGACGTTGGCAAGAATTCAAATTTCAATGCATAGCTATTTAATCAGCCTCCACTTACCCAGATTAAAAAATTACACCAAAAGGATATTATCGTTTCCTAATTAAATTCAAAGTGACCGACATAATATTGCGTTGCGATTTACAATACACTACCGACTATTAAGCACGCCCCACGTCCACCTCATTATTAAGATAACCCGCTCTAATAAACATGCGCATACCAAAAGCAGCACCACTATGTGCATACATACGAACAACGATAAGAATATTCGTCCATAAATCACTTTCAATTATAATTCAGTTTTAAATAATATCTTATCCAATCTGTCATCGACTTTTATAATATTTTAAAGCCCCGGTAGAATACATAATTTTTCATAATATTTCTCAAGAAAAATGTTTCATCTTCAAATCAAAACAGAAAAGAAAAAATGTCATTCGACGAGATGAAGAAACAAAAACGCAACGACTCTTAAGACAAGATGAAGAAAACAACTTAGATAAAAATTATCTCACCCTCACCAATGATTTATACATGTAACAATTTTTTATTATTATTATTTTTGTTGTTTAGTTTCTTATCTTAGATTGTACCTGAGAAAATTGTTTCTCGACTTCTTGACTAAACGACAAAAGGCATTTTTCTGTATTCCTTTTTGTCTATAAATTAACGAACACATACAAGCAACACATGAAGCAATGCCGAAGACAATAAAAACAAAACCAAAGGAATTAATAAAACGAGACAAAGAAAACTGACTTATTAAATACGACAAATACAGTAATAATAAGAAAATAATAATAATAAGCAGGGCGGTGACCGTCTGTGATTTAGTACACCTTGTATTACTCTTTTTTTTGGTTTGGTTTGATGTTTTTTGTGTATTGTTATTACCGCCGCAGGTAGCTCTCCGGTTGTATGTATCCGAAAGTTTCTGTAAGCGATAAAATCTATCAAGCAATATCTTTAATCCATAAAAATACACAACAAGAGACAATTTTGTCTGCTGTTAACGTTCTGGGACGATTGTTGTTGCTGATGTTCTGATGCTTTAATATCTGATGATCGGCTGTTTTTGCGTCTCTTCACTTTCTTGTCCATAAATTCTAAACCAAAACATTAAATTTCTACCTTAGAATGGATATCTTTAGTTCCCGCGGGAGACTTGCATATTTTGCTCTTTTAGGTAATTTGTAAATAGAGATTTGGGATATAAATCAATTGACTTTGTCATCTGCGAACTTAATTTGTCATTGACCATTCTCAATGTATTCGAAGAGAGGATTATGGTTTTTATAAACATTTTACATCCCCATTTCGTTATTATACTTCCCGACAGAGGTTTCTTAACCTGGTTGGTTAAAGTTATTTTTGTGGTTATTTTTTATTGCAATTATTCTCATTAGTAATTGGTGTTTCAATTTAACGTGAACATTTAACCGTAGAACCGTTTATCTGGGACACAATTTATCATGGACACCTTTTATCGTGTGGCTAATTTATCGTTTGCCAGTTTATCGTAGTTTGTAAAATTGGCCGTATAAAAGAATTATGTGTGTTTATAAAAAATTAACACTTTGAGTGACAAGGAGCACGATCTCTATTTCATACTTATCGGTTCATGTTTTTTGTTTGTGGAATTGGAATCAGTGAGTGGGATCCCGCACTCCCCACGCAACGCGGTTCCACACGAGGCTTTTTTGAAGCACTGCTTCTTGTTTCAAAATAAGTCGTCATCAATAAATGTCTATCTGGAATATGACCTCCTGGGACGAAATTCGGTCATTTCTTAACCGATTATATGATGGAGTTGGGTATGTTGGAGGAAAATGGGATTCTAAAATATTTTTTGGAAGCACTTCTGGAATATGGCTACCCGGGATAGAACTCGGTCATTTCTAACCCGATTATATGTGGGAAGTCACAGGCTGTGAGTGTCCAAGACTATAAATCAAATTTAACGATTGCCTTATAAATTTCTAAATTAATTTTAAGCGATATTTGATGAGATTTTTTTAATACTCTAGACCAGGCTGCAATCCTCGTTGTCTTCATAAACTGTATGAGTTCCTCCTTTTGCCTCATTGCAGTAACCATATATTTGGTGTTTGCTTCCTTGATCTGAACCTCAAATATGTTGAGCTGATAATTCTAATGAATAAAAAAACTATTTTAAACTAATAGCTGACTCTATTTATGATATAACTAACTGCGCTGAGCAATGTTTAGCTATGGATTAAACGAAATAATGTTTGTTCATAAGTGGGTGGTGGTACATGTTTGTTGAGAAGTGTAATGCATTATTATTGCAAAATAATTTCGCCATTATTTGAGGATCGTTCTATTATACATAGGTGTTTCTCCAGAGTCGTTGCGGATTACGCTGCTCTTCATCTTTTCGATGTTTTGATCTTGTCTATGGTCTTGTTGCTTGTACCATTTATAACGGGTGACCGACACGAAGTGTTACCAACTTCAGACTGTCATTGCTGTCAAACCAGGGATGACAGAGCGCTCAAATTTACACTAATGACAGTTCCTTTCATTGTTTACTAGCGTACAAAGGCATTTTAGTGGGAAATATTCAGAAGAAAAGTTATCCAATTATTACATCTGTATGTGAATAAAATGTTTGTGTATCACATCATTAATCGTTATAATGATACTGGCAGCATTGCAAAACGCCATGGTGGTGGACCAAAACGCACTGCAACATCGCCGGATATCAGTCGGAAGGTGAAGGACAAATTGGCTCGGAATTCGCGCCGAAGCGGCAGAAAAATGGCTCGTGAAGCGAACATTTCACTCGAACGGATGCAGCACATATTGAAAGATCATCTTGGACTAAAGGCCTTGAAATTCCATAAAATGCATGGTCTCACCGATGCTCAAAAAAAGTTAGAGTGGAAAGAGCAAAGGAGTTGTTACGAATTTGGTTTTCTCCGATGAGTCACCGTTCGTTATTGAGCAATGCGAACAAACAAAACGACCGGATTTACTTGCCCGGCCGTTCTACTGAAAATTTGGACCACCGGAATGCCACTCGAAACCAAGCACCGCCGATGGTGATACCGCCGTAACGCTCGAAAGCAGTTCCCCGCTTGTTTTTTGGGATCGTGGCATCAAAATAAATGCTCAAATTTATCGGGATCATGTGTTGGAGGGAGCGTTGAAGCCTTGGGCACAAAAACATTTCGGCCGCAGAGCCTGGACATTTCAACAGGACTCGGCGCCGAATCATAAAGCGCGCGTCAATCAAGATTGGCTGAGAAACAACGTTCCGCGGTTCATTTCCACTGCCCAATGGCCACCAAAGTCACCGGATGCAAATCCGCTAGATTTCTTGGTTTGGGGTATTTTGAAGAGCAATGAATGGGCCAAAATACCGCAGAACCACTTTCGTGCTGCATGCAACAGCTTTGTCGACCGTTTGAAGGCCATAATCGCGGCTTATGGTGGCCAAATCGAGAACTGCTTATGCAATTCGAAAATTTAAATACTTGTGAACATTTTTTACTTTGATTCAATAAAATTCATTAACAAATAAAACTTCTGTGGCGTTTTGTTTTAGTAACACTTCGTATCAGCCCCCCTGTACTTTCTCCGCCTGCTGAAATTATTTTGTATTTTGATATAGATTTCACAGACGTGCCAAAATTTATCCCACGATGCTTCTTAGATTATTCATCCTACCCGTTATTGTTTGCTTGTAGTATAGATTCCATCCTAAAATAGACTCCGAAGCATCTGTTAACTCTTTGTATTTAATATTCCTCTGATCCGAGACAGACTCAAGAGATGGCTGAACTAGCTTGCAACCCGCTTCTCGTTGTTGTTTAAAAACAGAACGTACGGAGTTCAGACTGATGATGGCCAATAAGTGTGAAGATAATCACGAATTGACGATATCGATTAGTGTTAGTAACCCGATTCCAAATTTGGACTTGTTGATGGTATTACTTCCACAGAGTGTGTTCCATGTCGGTTTTAATCAACGATGTTATTGCAAATTAACGTTGTTTCCAATTTTTGTAGTGCTAAAATATCCAGCTTGTATTGAGGTGCTTGTAATTTTCGCTCGATTTAAGTTGCGTAGAGAGGGCAGTAGTAGGTTTCCGTTTCGATTATTTCATATTAAAATATTCGTTTTTAATTCATTTTTCACTTACTTTTTCAGTATATAGTATTATGTTGGAGACTGTTTGACAGCAATAGCAAGAATTAGCAAAATTTCTTTATTTTTGCAAAATTGTGTTTCTCAGTTCTATACCGTCAATCTTTTTAAATTTTATTTGACGGTTGCGGGGGCAACATCTTAGATTTCAAAAGAAAATTTTCGATTCAAGAGCAATTTTGTTTTTGTTCATTGACACTGACATGTGGGTGACTTATTGGTGTCGCGTAACCAACACCACATCAGTTTTAGCTTTCCACGTTAGGGATGGCGTCTCGCTACAACGGGACCTTGCTAAGACTTCTAAAAGATAGATTTCTCCAGAACTTTTCGAACCAAACGGAAAATTTCGCTTACTTAAATTACAAGGGTTAAAGTGACGTGGGAGTAGAACTATAATACGCCCAACACATATACTCTCATCCAATGGTACAACCATACAACCAACGGTTGTACTGTTATCATCGACTTCCGTCCAACCAACATGTGATTATGAAATGGACGAGTTTCACCTGGGTTGGTCTTATTATAGAACTTATTCCAAAAATCATTTTATAATTCTATTTTCATTCAACATACCCAATCACTTCATAATCGGTTTAGAAATTTCCATCAATCATGATTAATCCCATCACAATAGGCTAAGAAATAGCCGAGCTCCGTCCCTGGTGACCATTATCCATAAATTTTTCCAAACATCTTTTAAAAAACCCATTTTTATTCAACATATCCAATTCCATCATATAATCGGTTTAGACTTAACAGAGTTCCATCTGAAAATCCAATTTTAGTCATTAACCAAAACCTCTACTGAACATCATTTTAGAATCCCGTTCCCACTCAATATATTCAATCCCATTATTATCGGTTAAGAAATGCTTGAGTTCCATCACAGGTGGCCTTATTCTAGAACTTCTTCCAAAAATCATTTAAGAATTCCAATTCCATCCAACATACTCTCTCCAACATACTACTCGATTAAGAAATGGCCGATTTTCGTCCGAAATTTTCGTCAAACAAACCCAATCCGATCATAATCGATTAAGGAATGGCCGAGTTGCGCCCCGGGTAGCCATGTTCCAGAAATTCTTCAAAACATCATTTTAGAATCCCATTTCCATCCAACAAACTCAATCTCATCAAAATTGGACAATAAATGGCTGAGTAGAAAATCATTTTAGAATACCATTTCCATCCAACATATCTAAGCTCATCATGATCGGTTAAAAAATGGTCGAGTTCTTATACGAAATATCTATTGAAAAATGTTTTCGATGATAAACTGTTCACACGATAAACTGTTCTACTATAAATTGTGCTACGATTAACTGTTCTACGATAAATTGTTCTATGGTAAATTGTTCACGATAAACTGACAGTAAATCTTAGAATTACGTTTAACCTGAAGTTATCCGTAATCATCCGTTGCAAAATACTTTATTTTGCAATATATTATAGATGCTTTGGGCGAGAGTAACCAATCTCTGTGTCTTCCATATTTTAGGAAATACTCCATGCTCTCGTGTTGGTTTGTCACGATAAAATCTGAGCATCTGTCTAAGGAGTTCTTTAACCTTTAAACCTTGGACATGGCCACTCTTTATGCGCTCTGCATTTACATCTGCCTCATCACACATCTGCTTGAATTTCGTCCTTTGGCTACTACTTATTTCATCATGGATCAGCTGTCTCAGCCTCATGCCTTCCATTATAGTTCTTAACATTCTGACCTTATTACAGAGACTAGATTTCTGATGCACGTGATTAAAAAATTTATGAAACAGCCACGTGACATTAATATATTAGCAAGTTAAGCTGAGGGTAAAGCCAAGCATATGGCCAGGTAACTCCACATTCCATGTGATGCGCCTATTCCAAAAAGATTGTCTGATAGCTAAATGTCATAAGGCAACAAGAAGTACTCAAAGAGTTGTCTCTTTGACTTTTTCTGCTTACCTGATGCCATTTAGCTCTCAGATGCCCTTTTTGGAATAGGGACATCACATGAAATGCGGAATTACTTGCCACATGCTTGTCTTTGTTTTCTTAACATGATAATATATTATTGTCATTTCACTGTTCCAGAAATTCTTTAATAACGTGCATCAGAAATCCAGCCTCTACTTTTACTGTTTACTAAAAATGTTGCCACCTTGTTCTGCGATCCTACTTCATTAAATATTGCTTGATGATCATTGTGTGAATAGCGCTCTCTTATATGCCACTTTATTTCAACACCAATACAAAACTTGAAAAGCTCCTACGGAAAGTTCCCCTTCTGGTACACAGCTGCCACCACATTTCACAATGATATCCCAATTTATTGAGGTCATACTTAACGTTTCATTCCGACTAGTGAATCTGCCTGGATTATAAAAAAGCAGAATTTTGGCAAAATAAATTTTTTTTTCTTACTTTACAATATATATGCAAAAAACAAGAAATCCCTTACGGAAGCTGCAAATTCCGGTAAACTGATTTCGACCAGACATCACTGGGACGTGTAAATGTATGGAAAAATCGAAAATGTGAAGTTGCATCTCGATCCGTGCAACCGTCGGGGCTGTCAAACACACACACACACACACAGACACTCACACACAAGCATGCTGGTCAGCGACTGCACCCCAAGAGGGCCAACTGTATGCTTACTTAGCAGAATGTATAAAATACTAAGTGTGGCACCCCGAAAAATATTCCACGGTGAATTCAATCAAGGAGAGTTTAATTAAGGTGTGAGGAGTAGGAAATCGAGAACCGACTGAAGAGAGTAAACAAGCAACAAGTGCACGACGGTTGCGAATTTGGCAGTTGTGACAGTTATGTTTACAAGCGAGTAGAAAGGAAGCGGCAAATCCGACAATGGAGATAGCACACTCACAAAACCGTTTAAAATGAGTGCCATGATTCAAAGATCTCCGAAGAAGGAAGCGATCATTTGAGAGATGCTTTTCATCGCCATCTCTGGGAGGTAACAAGGCAGAAAGCAAAGAAATAACTCTAACCAGGCTTGGAAGGAAAATCGAAGAACTGGCCGAGTTAGTCAAGCTGAGAAATAATAGTGAACTCAAGCTTTCAGCTACCACTATGAGAATCAAACAAAAGATAGTTGACAACACCACCTAAGAGTGATGAAAGAAAACAAAGGAAGAAACGGAATACTAATATATCTACATCAAATAAAACTAAAAGGTCTAAATTTTAAGTAGCTTTATATGCTTGCTTGGTCTTCACTTGCAACATTTTGTAATTTTTTTACTTTTATATATATAAACCACTGTGGTCTGAATTTCTTCTTTTTCATACTTTGCTTCTTCAAAATGTTGGATATTCTTTTATGATGACTGCACTTCCTCCTCTGGCTGAATTATCTATCTATATTCTCAATTTCGAGAACTGCTTGTAGTTCTTGTTGATGCCGGAGGAGACCATTAGCATTCCATGATTTCTATTGTGCTGTTCATGTTTGTGTGGATTTGAGTTTAGATTCCAATGCACTATCTTCCAATTTTTGTAGCCTCTCATCAAATTTTGTTAGTTTCATGAAAATATCTTGTAATGTAATATCGATTTTTGCTGTGGTTTATTGACTAAACCTCTCAGATGGCTAACAAATGGTTGCCTATAACTTGTTGTGTCTGCCATTTGAGTTTTATTCATCGTTTGGATTTTCATTTTCTGAATTCCCTTTACAACAATACATCCTCGATAATTTGCAGAACGGCCTTGTCCACAGTGAACACACTTTAAATGTGCTTGCGGATTGTCGCATTCTCCAGTTAGGTGGTGCCCGGCACATTTGACACATCTCAGTTAGCCACAACAGTTTTACGAGTGTCCATGCTTGTCATCTTTTGCATTGCGGAATTAGTTTAGACTTTCTAAGTGGTTGAACTAGTGATCTTATAAATTTTAGTTATATTTTCGTCACAGCTGAATGTCAGTACAAATATGTCTAGCTTCTTTTTATTTCTCCAGCTAATTTTGTTCATTACGCTGATTATTTTAAATTGTTTTGATGATAATTCATCTTTTATTTGTTCTGGGCTACATGTATGATGTCAGTTCGTTGCCATGTATCTGATTGGCCGTTCTTGTTTATTTTTATCCGTGTGAAAGATAAATGAGCCGTCGCTCAAAGTTTTTGATTGATTCATCAATTTAGTGATCAATTTAGTGACTTTCCGAAACACGCGCCTTAATTATGTCATAGAACCCGTAATAATTTTTAACATCATCTACTATGATAGGTGGTGGTGGAGGTATTTTTGTTTATCTTTTCTGACGTTTGTCTCAACCTTTTGAGGCTGAGTATTTTGATCCAATGTTTATGGTTTTTGTGGTGGTGACGGTTACCTTCTCGTTTTGTTATTCTAGATTTAGCACGACTCCATTCTGTTTCTTTAGCTAAGTCTTCCTCGTCGGTTTGTTATTCAACGTTTTTATTAACATTACAGTTGGTGTTTTGGTTCTGTACCATTGGAGATTCGGTTTGACATTTACTATTGTTGGCAATAAATTTGGTATTCTGGTTCTGCTTCATTGACGACTTAGCTTGGGTTTTATGCTGCTCTAATGGCATCATTTCTTTTTGTCCGTGCGAATTCCCCAACTACATCTCCGGCATTTTACATAGTGTTGTCCTCAGAGTCCAGCTATAAAAATTCGATCATGGAATTAATGTTTTACATTAAACACTCAGACAGCCTAAAAGCCACATTTGATAACGTCGCCAAACAATATCTTGAAGAACCGACCATAAACCATCACTTTGGTTTTGATGGGAATAATCTGGTGCAACTGTGTTAAGATACTAACACATTTATTACCCAAAACAGATATATTTTTTATTCATCGGGTACGGAAATTATGTTGGATCACCAGACATACAACTCGTTAAACAACATCTATCTATAAGGAAAACATAAAGATGCCGGATATTACAAATATTCAGGGTGTACCTGGATGCGGTAAATCAACCTGGATTAGAAACAAGCATAAACTTGGCAGTGATCTTGTTTTATGTGCTACAAAAGAAGGACTTGCGGATATTAAATTAAAGGTAACATCTCGTTGTGAGCACGAAAACACCGATTTTAATAAAATCAAATTAAATTACAAAACGATTGCCTGTATCTAATCAATGGAAATCGGACCTACGATACAGTTTTTACTGATGTGTAGTTGTCCGTAGTAAATGTTCTAAAATATATCGTCTGGGTGATAAAAACCAAATACCATATATTGACAGATTACATCGTGTCAACATGCAATTTTCCGATGCAAGCACATTCGTAACAAAGACGGAATACTTGAATGTGACGTATAGATGCCAAGCTGATGTTACATCTGCTCTAACGGAATACTACCCTAACATCAGAAGTAAGATTACCGTGCAAATTTCAGCCAAATTTATAAACCTGCCGTCAACTTTGATGTCGATACCTCTGTTGAATAACACATTCCATCTAACCTTTACCAAAGCTGATAAACAATTAATCTTCCAGCTTAAGATACCAGAATCTAATAAAGTCATGACCATTCACGAAGCACAAGGATTGCCATGCCATAGTTGCAATTTCAAGACACACCCAATCATTTAGATATTTTTCACCAGTGGCTAATGATAGACTACACTCACTTTTAATGAGAGCTCGAACCTACACTACCACTCAAAAAGTAAATCAACCCATAAAATTCAAGAAAAGGTTGGTTTATGAGAAAATGCAATTTATTTACTATCAAAACGTCAACAAAATGGCATCAAAAGCATCTAAGTTTTATTACTTCGTTTTAAAATCAAACTACCCCTCATCTATGTAATTTGTGAAACTTCATTAAAACCCGGCATAATGAGCAGTGAATTTTTTGGCCATGATTACGTTGTCTA
Organism: Nephrotoma guestfalica; assembly: GCA_963691935.1. Classification (NCBI taxonomy): domain Eukaryota; kingdom Metazoa; phylum Arthropoda; class Insecta; order Diptera; family Tipulidae; genus Nephrotoma; species Nephrotoma guestfalica. Next base: position 192,323,518 of record OY829915.1, on the reverse strand, counting down.
CAGATGCGATCGGTCTCTCGAAACAAGCTCAGAGAAATCCGGTGGTGGCATACTGATAGCAGTACATTCTAAACTTTGGAATGTTCCAGTAACTTTAGCCCCATTAAGAGTCGAACAAATTGGTGTAAAAATCAAAATTAACCAAACCAATCTATTCCAATTCTAACCAATTGATGAAGTTATTAATACAACAAACCCGTTAGATTTAGTTCTGGTGCTTGGTGATTTTAACCATCGAAATATGATATGGAATCTGGACCCGGAACTATATTTTACCATGCAATATAACAACAGATGCTGAATCTTTATTTGTGGACGCCATGCTTGGTTATAATTTGAACCAGATGAACACAAATACTAATAATCGTGATAGATTACTGGATCTTGTCTTCAGCAACGACATTGACACTATCAGAATTTCAGAATCTGTGTTACCTTTTGTAATTAATGATATCAACCACAAGTGTTTAGATATTGTATTTGAGTCAACTAATTTAATGGCGAGTTCGGAACACCTACAACCAAACAAATACAACTTCAAAAAAACAAACCGTGCAGGGCTAAAAAGGTGGTTCGGTTCGATGATAGACTAGTTAACTTAAAAAATCGGAAGTCGAAAGCGTATACCAAAATGTTGAAAAGCGGGTTAGAAGCCGACAAAACAATGTTTCTACAACATAGTAACGAATTTGAAATTTACTTCAAAACAAAATACAGGTCGTATCTCGATCAAATTCAAGGAAAAATCAAAGTAAATCCAAAATAATTTTGGAAATACTTTAGGAATAAACGCGAAATTGACGGATACCCTGCAAATATGACATATAACAATACCAGCTCCTCAAACTCCAAAGATATAGCTGACATGTTCGCGAAGTTTTTCCAATCAGTCTATAAACCAAGCGTTACTAGTTGTGGGGCTTGACAATATACCCTCTTCTATTCTGAAGGAGTTCGCTGATATTTTAGCAATTCCATGTTACCTATTCAACCACTCCTTAAGCACCGGGGTGTTTTCCGAAAAATGGAAAATTTCAAAAATTACACCAATTTTTAAATCGGGCAAACGAGACGACGTTACATGCTACAGAGGAATATCAACTACATCATAAATTCCCAAATTGTTCGAATTAGTTGTATGCAACAACTTTAAATCCACAATTGCACGTCATATATCAATAAACCAGCATGGGTTTATGCCTAGTCGATCCACATCAACTAATCTGGTTGAATTCACCAGTAAAATAATTAATGAGATAGAAAACCATCATCAAGTTGATGTAGCGTACACGGATTTCGGTAAAGCATTTGATTCCATCTGCCATCAAAAAGCACTCCGCAGTTTATTCGCATTTGGGTATTCACTCGATTATATAAATTGGTTCAAGTCTTATCTATCAAACCGGCGACAATTTGTAATAATGGAAAATGAGAAATCAAACGTTATTAAAGTTACGTATGGTGTTCCCCAAGGATCTCACATCGGGCCATGGATATTTATTGTTTTCATAGATCAAATAACCGAGATAATCAAAAACTCGAACGTGCTCATATTTGCTGATGACGTGAAAATTTTTCGAACTATTAATGGAATGCTAGATACGAAGAAACTTCAAGAAGACATCGACAGATTAAGTGAGTGGTGTGATCGAAACTCGCTTTACTTAAATATTAAGAAATGCAAGATCATGTCTTTCCATCGTAAGAGAAATCCGCTAATTACTTCCTACAAAGCCAACAACGAAGTATTGCAAAGAGTTAATGAGATCATAGATCTAGGTGTTACATTTGTCGAGAATGCCAGTTTCAATAGGCATATTGAAAATTGTATTGCGAAAGCGAATGCCATGTTTGGATTTGTTAAAAGATGGACAGGTGAATTTAAAGATATGCAAACCTTATGTTCACTCTATTTCGCTTACGTTCGATCTCAACTGGAATACGCTGTACCGGTCTGCAATCCATACTATGCTGTACACATTAAAAGAATTGAAACCGTTCAAAAGAAGTTTCTGATTTTCTTGTTAAAGAAAAGTAACTGGAATTAGACGACTTCTCTTAGGTGCGGTTTTCATTGGTAACATTTTGCTTGGTCACATTGATTCAGCATACATTTTGGAAAACATATCAATTCATGTGCCTTGCAGAACATTTCGAAACCATGAATTGTTAGCACAAGAACACCATTCCACAAACTATGGAGAAAATAACCCCATTAATAGGTCGTCTAAATCGTTCAACATCGTCGACGACCTATTTGACTTTCATTTATCAAAGTACAAGTTCAAAAATATACTTAAGAATTATTTTTAAATTTTTAATTGTTAAATCAAAATTTAATATTTTTGTTTTAAATTAAATTCTGAAATCATACATGTAAATCACAAAATCGATTTCTTTAAATAAATAAATAAAATAAATAAATAAATAACATTCGCTCCTTCGCAGAGGCACAACTTTTAAGAACAGATGTTTCACCATAATTATATAAGGTTGTTATACCTGCTTGTTGGGGTGCCGTTGTTGCACCCATATTATTTTGGAATTGTTCCATGTTAAGATTTTCAAATGAGTAATTAAAAATTTTCTCAGGAGATTTTGTGTGTACAAAGATCAGCCCTCCTCAGAATCCTTAGAGTCAGTCTCATCAGAGAGTGGAATGCCCAATGTTTCCATTCCACCACCTGGGGTATTTCTTCCTTCTGTTTTACTCATTGCATATTGTATATTTATAGTGTAATCTCAGTTGCAGAGTTAGAATATAGTCCACGATGACTTACGTGGCTATGAACGGTCAACTCCTACCCTATTGCAACGCACCCTAACACACATGACAACAGAATGTCATCACAAAATTGTAATTTTACACTCACAACTATTAATAATGTGAAATAATTTTTTGTTCTCTGGTTTATTTAATTGAGAGTAAACCAAATTTTCTACTCATTTTGTCACAGTGTCATGGTCATGACAAAAACATGAGCAATTTTAATAAATCTTCTCTCTGTCACGGTGCAATGCGTATGATTAGATCATGATATTCTAGCGTCATGACAAAATTAGGCGAGTGAAGACCGAGCGCTAGCATAAATGAACTGTTGGCCACATTCTTTATACTTGACCGGTTTTGAATAATTTTAGCCCCAGGAAATACACAAACCTAATCAAATATAATTTTTGGGCCGAAACTTTGAGGTGTAATTTTAATTAGAGCCTATCAAGACACGAAACATATTAAACCAATAATGAAAATGTTATGTCTGTTAGATTTATAATTATGATCCGATATTTTGATATAATTTAACAAGAAACCGCCAATTAAATCATAAATTAAAGTACAAATTCATTTATCATTTAATTATAACATGTACACGACCACAACAACAACACCAGCAACTTCAAAATTGGATTCGAAAAGGGCATAACTATTTATAAAATTAAATTTGTAAAAAAAAATGTAACAACATAAATTTTTATGTTTTGGACTTTTTTTATTTATTTTTAATGTAATTACTTTACTACACATTCTTATAATTATTATTAAATTTAGATATTATTATACCAAAGTATCCACCCATTTTTAATGCATGTACCTAATAATTTTTGTATGTACTACATGGTACATAGAGATGTCTCATGTACATAACTCTGCGTATATGAATATTTATGTATATCCCTCTTACGTTCGGTACTATGATTAAGATATAAATCATTTTTAATATACGTTTTATGTGCTCATGTACTTCATCTAACGCCAACAAGTAACAACAACAACAACAACACAATATGAGATTAGTTGGTTTACCAGTCTAATTTGTAAACGAAAGGTGTTTAGTATATAGAAGTGTACGTGTATACGAAAGTATTAGGAAGTCGATAATGGTCCCCATTAATTTTATGTACACTGTACACATTTTACTATGTAGACCAAAATAATGTGTTTTAATATAAATGGACATCATTCTCTAATTGTGACTTGTGTGTTTTTGTAGTATCTGTGTTCAAATAAATGGGAAAACTATGTAGGTGAAAGTTCCCTGTGGAGTTAAGGAAATTGGATTTTTTCACGCGAATGTCATTTTATCATGAACACGTCATGTTAATATAGTATGAGGGTTTTTGTGCTCTCACAACTGATCGATAACACAGAAATTGTATATTAAATACATCTCAGCTTTTGATGTGTGAAATTACCACCGCAAACCGCGAATTTTATGAAGACAGTTATGTTATAATTTGCCTCCCCCAACCATTCACCCCCTCTCCCCTCTACACGCTTCAATAGATCAAATTTAAGCCAACCCTTTAAAATATAAGTGCTGGGGATCTGTTAGCTTTAGACAAAGTTTGCAGAACCCATATCAAAAAATTATTTAAAAACAATTGGAAAATTAAAGGTTAATTTTAGGCTAATCAATTGTCCTATTAAAATTTTGTTTATTCCGCTCGTTCTAGAAAAAGCATTAGGCTTTATCATTTCAAAGCTAGCAGGACCAAAATCAAAAAATCGGGCCAAAACCGAAATTATAACGCAAACCAATATCCATTAATATACCACTAGACTTAGGATTATTATGTCTTATTTAAACTCCCCGGTATTGAAAGCTAGCAGGCCCATAATTGAAAATAGGACCAAAACCGAAATTATCACGAACAACATGATCAATCGATATACAAATAATGTTAGGCTCATTATAGTCTGATCAAATACACTATTAGGAAGAATTGTGCTCCACTCGTTTATGACCCAGATGTAGGTCATCTATAATTTAAAGCTAGCAGAACTCAAATCGAAATTAGAACACAAAAATAAATCTATAGACACTAATAATTTTAGGCTCATTGTTCAATCCAAAATAAATCATCACCTAAAGAAAGCATCATCTGGAAGGAAACCAACCGGCATAAAATACCTACCTAACGTCTCACCCTGAAACACATTTAACCTACCATACATCCAAGAATTTGTTTCATACCTACCCTTTATCATCATATATATTACAATTTAGTTCCCCTAAAATAGTTGATTAAGAATTAATTAATTAGTTTGTATAATTTGTTTACTTACCTTAATTTAATTTATTTGTATAAAATGTATGTCCAATCCGAAATGTCATCCAAGTGACAAATAGTGGACGAACTCTTGTGCTTAATTTCAGTTCAATGCAAGATTGAATACCGAAATTTAGGATCGATGCGACACCTGCATTTGAACTCGTTCACTATAGGACAATTTTCGGATTCGTTTTTATGACAAGTAATATTTTTTACACCCACTATTATTCCAACTTTCATTCTGTTAACATTAAAAATAAAAATAAAAGAAATTAAAAAATACACCATTTTTAGAATTGCATCGCATTTAAATTAAAATAAATAATAATTTGTTAGCTTAATCGTTTCGGATTATTATTTAAACATTTGTTGGTCCTTCGAGCCGGATGCGATACCAAGCGCATCAAAAGTGTAAAGCAAGAACGAAGCGATTGCAATTCTAAAACATCATCCACGCCATTACTCACCGGAGAGCAAAAAGCCGCATTAGTAAAGTGATAGCCGGTCTAGATACCAACCGCCATTCATCGCATGGTATTTTTACTGGTTTGCATTGTACCGCAGGATTAGTAAAGCGATAAAAGGCGAGAGTCCAGCCACCATTAACCGCGTGGTATTTTGCGGCATCAAAAACCAGTCACCGTTCACCGCGCGACCATATACCAGCCGCCATTCACCGCATGGTATATTATTAGTTCCGGTTGGCAGTCAATTACATTCACCGCATGGTATTTTATTGTTTACCAGTTGACAGTCTAGTACAGGATTAAAACCAGGTGAGCCGTTTCCATATTATTTGAGTAAACCGAACCCTAACGTCAATTTATATTCAAGTTATTTATTCGAATTTTATAATTATATTTCGAGTGATTCTTTGACATTGTCTGTGTGCTCGCGCCGTGCTTATAAAATTTATATTCCCGTTAAGTTATCGACCAATTTAATTATATTTCTACCTTGTGTTAATATGGAAGCATTAGTTAAGCGTAAAGGAGTGATCAAGGGTCAGTTAACGAAGATTTCCAATTTTGTGAATACGAAAGGCGAAAATGCTAATTATGACGAACTGTCGATTCGTTTATCTAAAGTGAATGAAATGTACAATCAATTTGTTGCAGTCGAAGATCAAATATTTAATTTAGATGCAGATTCGAATTCGGATATGGATATTTTCGACGAAGCGTATTACTCAATCGTTGCAAAAATACAAGTGCTTATACGACAACTTTCGACTAAGTCCGCAATACCAAATAATCCTCGCGATGATGCAGATGCATCTTTGAATACCACCCAGATTAATTTTCGATCCGATTTCAAATTACCTAGGCTGAATCTCCCAACTTTCGACGGCAATCTGAAACAATGGCAATCATTTTATGATATTTACCTATCCACGGTCCACGAGAATACCAACTTATCATCTGCCCAGAAGTTCAAATATCTCCTAGGCCAATTACGCGGAGCCGCATATACAACTGTTTGCCATTTCCGGGTAGACGATGCTAGTTACTTTGAAGCTTTAAAACGATTAGTCAAAAAATACGATAGAAAGAGGACTATAGTGGAAAGTTACATTCGCGAATTTCTTTTGTCGCCAAAGTTTAGTAAACCGTCAGCCGTAAACATTACTAAGCTTCACGATACATTAGATGAGACTATTCGGGGACTAAAGGCCCTCGGAGATCCAGCAACTCATCGCGACCCGTGGTTAATCCTCTTGGCAGCCGAAAAATTGGACGATGATACAAGACAGCTATGGAAATACGAATCAGCTGAAACCGATTATCCAACAATTGATGAATTCTTAGAATTCCTATCTAAGAGAATGAATTCACTTGCTGAGCCTACAACCAAACGATTTACTACACCCAAATCACCAACACCAATGAATTCATATTATACCAATACCACTATACCGTTACCGCCCTGTCCGCTCTGCGAAAATGAAGCACATAGATTATATGAGTGCCCTAAATTCCGTGCCATGGACATTGGCACGCGCCGCGAATTCATATCCAAATCTAACCGTTGTTTTAACTGCCTTACTGATCGACACCCAATTACGAGCTGTAAAAGCAGAAGGCATTGCCAAAAATGTTCCAAACGGCATAATACTTTGCTGCATTACATCCATACTCCACAAATAACCGAGGGTTCAAAGAATAATAATGGATCACCGAATACGTATGTGAACGTTAATCAAAATACCGTTCAGCCAACTTCCAGTAATAATAACGAATCAGCTACCGCGTTGTTAGCAGTACCGATGTGTCGATATCCAGCAAAACCAGTGCCAATTAAGGATCCAGTAGAAGATACCAGTTCGATTAAAGGTAATATCCCTATTCTACCTACCGCAAAATTGGACATACAGGATAAATATGGAAATTGGACAAAATGTCGAGCGCTGTTGGATTCGGGGTCGACGCACAATTTTATTACGGAAGGTCTTATAAGCCGATTAAAAATTCCGCGTTCAAAGTCGGATATTACAATTAGTTCAATTAATCAATCGCGATCATGTATCTCCAGGGGTAAATCCGGGATTAAACTACGATCTTCAATCAATCCATCGTTTTGCCTGAATGTTGAAGCCTATATCCTGCCATCAATATCGACAAGGTTACCACACGAATCCTTCGATAAAACATTGTTAAAATTTGAGGCCGATAAACCGTTAGCCGATCCAGAATATTACATCGCTGCAGATGTGGAGTTGCTGTTGGGATGTGAAACCTTTTTTGAAATTTTGTTAGACGGCAAATTCCAGCCTAAGCCAGATTATCCCTATGTACAGAATTCTAAACTCGGATGGTTAGTTGGGGGAATTATCTCCGACATTGAACAACCTGTTTCTAACACCAGTAAAACCTGCTTTCATGTTGATTCTGAAACTCTTCAACGATTAGAGGTAGCTATCGAGAGATTTTGGCGAACAGAAGAAGTGCTATCACCCAAAACATTGACGACCGAAGAACGAAATTGTGTTAAGTTCTTTAATGCAACTACCAAACTAGATGAAGCGGGAATCCAGAATAAGATAGTCGTCCAATTACCGTTCAAGGATGATCCTCCCGGAATTGGGGAGTCCTTTACGCAAGCCCTACGAAGATATCAAAATTTAGAGAGAAGATTGGTTCGTGATGAAGATATGAGAAAGCCATATGTTAATTTTATGCAGGAATACCTTAAACTAAATCATATGGAGTTGATCCCGGACGATGAAATCTTAAAGCCTAATAATCAGATATGTTATTTACCTCATCATCCGGTTGTGAAGAATTCCAGTTCTACCACAAAAGTTCGTGTAGTTTTTGATGCTTCGGCGAAATTTAGCAACGGTTATTCTTTAAATGATAATCTAATGGTCGGTCCAACCGTGCAAGACAACTTAGTCAACCTTCTAATACGGTTCCGAAAACACCGATACATTTTTTCTGCGGACATCGAGAAAATGTTCCGACAGATTTCCATCTCCGATCAAGATAAAGACTATCATCGTATCCTGTGGAGAGAAAATCCAAATATGAAATTATCTCAATACCGTTTAAAAACGGTAACGTACGGTACATCGCCAGCACCGTTTTTAGCCACCGCCTCATTGCATTACCTTGCAGATAAGTACGAGAAGATCTACCCCGAAGCCAGTAAGGTTATTAAGGCGGATTTCTACATGGATGACTTGTTGAGTGGCAGTCATAGTCTGGATTCAGCAATAAGGTTACAGAGCGATATCATACAACTGCTCAATTGTGGCGGTTTTAATATACGAAAATGGTCAGCAAATCATCCATCACTACTAGAAAATATTCCATCGGAAAGTCGCGAAATGTCAGCATGGGAACTTACCGACAATAAACAAATAATTTCGATATTAGGAATAAAGTATAATGCTCTGGAAGACTATTTCAGTTTCAAGGTATCCTTGCCCGTAGCACAACCGAAGATTACCAAGAGGTTATATTTGTCTGAAACTTCACGTATATACGACCCGCTAGGGCTTTTATCACCCGTTACGATTGGGTTTAAAATTCTATTCCAGTCCCTATGGTTGGAAGGTATTGGCTGGGACGAAGAATTACCATCAAATATTTTGGATAATTATTTGTTGATACGGGAACAGTTGGAGGTGTTAACTCATATGAGATTTCCAAGATGGATATTCACAATGGATGAAGTGGAACTGCACGGATTCTCCGATGCATCGAGGGACGCTTACGCAGCTATTATTTACTCGCGGATTATTTCCCCCAATGGAGCTGTTAAAACTAATCTGGTCATAGCCAAAACACGAGTAGCTCCCATAAAGACCCTCACAATACCGAAATTAGAGCTAAATGGCGCCACACTACTAGTACGGTTGTTAAAATTAGTAGAAGATTCGCTTAAATTATCGAAAAGGGCATCTATTCATTTGTACACGGACTCAACGATTGTTTTACAGTGGCTCTCGAAACCTCCGAAAACTTTACAAACATTTCAAGCAAACCGAGTGGCTGAAATTATGTCGTATACCAATCCCACGCAATGGCACTTCGTACCGAGCCACGAGAACCCAGCCGACAAAGCTACAAGAGGTGTTACACCAAAATTATTTGTAACCGATAACCTTTGGATACGAGGTCCAAACTTTCTAAACGAAAACCCGCTCGTCTATCCGGCTTCGCCAATACGAGAAAACGACGACAGCATTCCAGTCATTTCGAACTTAGTATCAATCCCTCAAGCCTTTGAAGTTATCGAGAAATTGTGCCGTAGATATTCAAATATAAGAACCTTAACCCGTGTCTTGGCATACATTCTCCGATTCAAGAAAATTCTCCAAACACGAAAAATAAACCGAAATTTTTCGAAGCTCTTAACCGTAGAAGAAGTTGTAAATGCCGAATATTGCCTGTTTCGATTTGTCCAACATGAATGTTTTAAAAATGATATTAGTTTATTATTAAACCATAAATTATTACCGATTAAATCTAAAATTTTCTATTTCTATCCATATATTGACAACTACGGACTGCTGCGGATGCGAGGACGTTTGGAGAACGCTGCTATTAGTCACGATGCTAAGCACCCTATAATATTGCCGAACAATCATATTATCACCGAAAGTATAATCCGGGATATGCATTACAGGAATTTACATGCCAGCCACAAATTGGTGCATACCCTTTTGAAACAACGATTTGCCATTCCGAGAGCAAGAAACGTCATACGTCGAATTATACATCTATGCATCACATGCCGACGCTTTAACCCCAAGTCGGAACAACAGCTTATGGGTCAATTACCTGGCTGCCGTGTCAATCCACCAGCTAGACCATTCATCGAGGTCGGTATCGACTTAGCTGGTCCATTTAATCTTAAACCATACAGAAGCAAAGGTGCCAAATCCTATAAGGCCTACCTTGTAATATTTGTTTGTATGGCCACCAAGGCCACTACGATTGAAATTGTGTCGGACATGAGCACCGAATTATTCATCTCATCGCTAAAACGGTTCAGTGCAATACGAGGTCTGCCACAGCATATTTACTGCGACAACGGCACTAATCTAGTAGGTGCCAGACGAGAACTGCAGCAACTTTATACTCAATTTAGAGAGGAAGCGAAACAAATCCGAGTAGAGGAATGGTGCAGGGATAACCATATCCAGTGGCACTTCATCCCACCTGCTACTCCTAATTTCGGTGGCCTATGGGAGGCTGCCGTAAAATCGTGTAAATATCACCTTCGCCGTGTTATGAAGAATGTATTGTTGACTTACGAGGAGTTCTTGACAATCATCAGACAAGTTGAAGCACTATTAAACTCTCGTCCGTTGGGAGATCTGCCTGAAGATGAATGGAATCCGTTGACCCCAGCTCATTTTTTAATCACACAGCCCTTAACTATGTTACCTGAACCAAGTTTGCAGCCAGTTAGGGTGTCCTACCTAAACCGATGGCAGTTGATCCAGCAAATGATGCAGGGATTTTGGAAGCAGTGGTCACAAGAATACCTTACATCCCTAAATAAATTCTATAAATGGTATAAGGAGAACCACCAGTTCATACGAGGAGATCTCGTACTGTTACGAGATCCGAAGTTGCCACCAGCCAAATGGCCCATCGCCAGAATAGCTGAAGTACATCCCGGCCATGATAAACTAACTCGCATTGTATCCCTCAGGTTACCCGGTGGCCGCATTCTCAAGCGACCAGTAGGTAAGCTGTGTTTGCTGCCCAGATTTGACTCAACTGAGTCAACGGCGGCGGTATGTTCAATCCAAAATAAATCATCACCTAAAGAAAGCATCATCTGGAAGGAAACCAACCGGCATAAAATACCTACCTAACGTCTCACCCTGAAACACATTTAACCTACCATACATCCAAGAATTTGTTTCATACCTACCCTTTATCATCATATATATTACAATTTAGTTCCCCTAAAATAGTTGATTAAGAATTAATTAATTAGTTTGTATAATTTGTTTACTTACCTTAATTTAATTTATTTGTATAAAATGTATGTCCAATCCGAAATGTCATCCAAGTGACAAATAGTGGACGAACTCTTGTGCTTAATTTCAGTTCAATGCAAGATTGAATACCGAAATTTAGGATCGATGCGACACCTGCATTTGAACTCGTTCACTATAGGACAATTTTCGGATTCGTTTTTATGACAAGTAATATTTTTTACACCCACTATTATTCCAACTTTCATTCTGTTAACATTAAAAATAAAAATAAAAGAAATTAAAAAATACACCATTTTTAGAATTGCATCGCATTTAAATTAAAATAAATAATAATTTGTTAGCTTAATCGTTTCGGATTATTATTTAAACACTCATTATGGCTTAAACAATTTTGGGCTCCACTCGTTCTTAATCAACCTAAAATCGGTTTTGGTTCGATTTTCGATTTGGTTTCTGCTAGCTTTAAATTAAATGACCTGAAGTTTGGTAAACTACGAGTGGAGCCCAAATTTTTTAATGGGTTATTTGATTAGGTTATCATGAGCCTAAATTTCTTTGTATGACGATTGATCTTGTTATGCATTATAATTTATGTTTTGGCCCGATTTTCGATTTAGGTTAAATTAAATGAACTGAAGTTTGGTCAAGAACGATTGGGGTCTAAAATGTTTTAATGGGTCATTTGATTAGGCCATAATGCGCCTAAATTATTTATATGGCAATAGGTCAAGTTTTGTGTTCTAATTTCAGTTTTCGGCCAATATTTTTGATTTCGGTTCAGCTAGTTTTAAATTAAACGATCTGAAATTATTTCAAAAACTATTTGAATGTCCGTTGATCTTGTTATGCGTTCTAATTTTAGTTTTGATCCAATTTTTAATCTGGGTTCTGCTAGCTTTAAATTAAATGCCATTAAGTTTGGTGAAGAACGAATGGAGCCCAAAATGTTTAATGAGTCATTTAATTAGGTCATAATGAGTCTAAAATTATTTGTACGTCAATAAATCAAGTTTTGCGTTATAATTATGGCTATGGTGCGATTTCCGATATGGGTTCTGCTAGCTTTAAAAAAAATGACCTGAAAATTCACCAGGGATGAGTGGAGCCCAACTTTGGGATATTTTATTATTTTTATGTCCAATGATCTTGTTATACATTCCAATTTCAGTTTTGTCCGATTTTAGATCTAGGTTCTACTAACATTAATCTGAATGACCTGAAATTTGGTCAAGAACGAGTGGTTAATATACCAAATCAATGAAACAGAAAAACTGGTGGGAGAAGTTCAAGAACAACCATCGAGAGCAAAAAGGACTATTAACAGGATCAGATTTGCTTGAAAATGGTTGGAAATCCTCAAGAGCCAAGATCGAATCATCGAGAACAACAATGAGCAATATAAAATCAATACTGCTATAACGAATAAGATTCAAAAACTTCTCAGTCAGCACAACGAGATATTGCTACATCTGGATGACAATAACAACGAAGTGTTTCAATAAACGATGTTCAATCGTCAACAAATAGTCAAGGAAGAAGTAAAGGAAATTGTTAGAGCCGCATAACACCTTACCCTATACCCGAATGCACGTAACTCACGATGATCATCAAAAACGCAACATTGAAGGGATAAGATAAGATAAGTAATGTTACGGAGAGTATCCTGATAATCGCCCTAGTCATAGTGATTATAGATTTTATAATAAGATAAAGAACCACAAACGGAAAGCCTTTTTCAAGAACATAGAAATGATCAATTAACAGGCTGTACCGCTTGGGATGTAACCAGTCCAACTGAATTTCTAATCCTCGAGACGCGGATTTTTTGAGGGGGAAAATTTACGATAACATACATCTTCCACGAGTTTAGATTCATATTAATATTAAGCAAATTCCTTACACTGTTTCCATGTAATTTTCCATAAAATTGGTTTAATCAGCATATTCGTAATATGGAGCATTTTGTATGTAATTTTGGATAATCAGCATTTTATTAGAATAAGAACATTTTGTAATTAAAAATAGTTAGTCTTAATTTGGATTCATAATAAAACGGACATAGTCCAATTAAAAAAGACTTTTTTTAAAAGATTAATGTAAGAGTAATCCTAACTCATATATATATATATATATATATATATATATATATATATATATATATATATATATATATATATATATATATATATATATATATATATATATATATATATATATATATATATATATATATATATATATATATATATATATATATATATATATATATATATATATATATATATATATATATATATATATATATATATATATATATATATATATATATATATATGTATTAATCTTAACTGGCGCCGAAACAATGAGTTAAGTGAAAGTTAAAAGTGTAAAAGTTCAACGTTATTATACCCACGAGAACATAATAACAAAGACAAAAGTAACTAATCCCATGAGAACTTAGTAATTTCGTCTACGAACATAATTAAATGCGGCTATACCCATGAGAACATAGCTAATTTATTTAACACTACCGTGAGTGAAGATCGTGCCGTAGCAGGCCGCCAGCAAGTATAAACGCTAGCAACTAAAAAGGAAAAATACGGGTCATCCGGATCACAAGAAGCTAACTCAAGTGTACAACACCCGGTGTGCACTTAAAAGACCTCTGAGGAAACTCTAATCCTCAGACTCACAATTCCTCACTAATAATGAAAATTGTAATACTGTAAATATCAGTAACGAAATTTTAATAAAATCATACATATAATAGTGTTTAAATAACAAGTAACGATATAACAAGGCTAAGTGCAATATAAAATGGAGCAAATTCAGGAAGCAGTTAGACAACTAACAGGAGCGCTCAACGCACAAATTGAACTGAATAAGAAACTAGAAAAAAGGATTGATGGGCTCAAAAATAAGACAGCGAACAACATACCAAAGAACACTCCACTTGTGGCACCAAGAACGGAGCAAGAGCTGAAAGAAATAGGCAAGCTACCGGACTGCGTCAAGGAACTACAAGTTTTCGACGGAAATCCATTGCACTACGTGTCATGGATATATAGTGTTGAAAACATTTTAAAAGATTACGAAATAGTGAGAGATAAACCCATATGTAGAGCCATTTTGCGAACCATAAAACAAAAGATTCGAGGGACGGCGGATGCAGCTCTAATATCCTACAACATTTTTGATGAAAACTGCAGTGCGATAAAAAGATGTTTATCGTTACACTATGCAGACAAAAGGGACGTGCAGACACTCGAGTTCCAGCTAAGACGCCTGACTCAAGGGAGGAAGAGTGTCGACGAGTTTTACGCAACAGTAAATCACCAGTTATCACTTATAATCAACAAGGTGAAGACTGAAAATTTCAACTCATATACTATGACGGTTCTGATCGACACGATCAGATCAGATTGGCGATATATCTAGGATGCTGACCATTCAATTACCAAAGAATCTCCCCGAGGCGTATTCATCGTGCCTAGAAATCTAAAACCTTAATTTCCGGAGCCTACAATACACGATAGGAACTTCAATAACTCAATCACAATTCCTATAAACCAAATAAATGCAAATAAAGCTCAACAACATACACAGAGGCCGGAACCACTACCCCTAATAGGGGGTACAACATGCAGTACCAACAGCCATATCAACACACATATCAGCAACATCAGCATCAACACCCGCAGCACCAAAATTATTTTGTAACACCACCAGCAAGACCAGTCCAACAGAAACCGCCAATACCAATGGTCATTGATCAATCTGGCAATACTTCAAGAATCAATTACATGAATCGATCGAACAACATGAACATTAAACCGAAACGAGAAAGAACTCCTGATTTGCGCTTAAGTCAACATAAGCAACAAAGAATCTTTCACATCGAGCAACAGGATGGTGAACAGGAATACCAGGAATACGAAGAATATATTGACAACTACAGCGACATAAAGAAGAAGAGGCGGACGAGAATATCGAAGTAAATTTTATAAAATATTTCATTTTGTTTTTTTAAAAAAATTTCATAAGACTCTGATCGCCAGAAATGCTAAATCGCTTGACAACCAATTCAACATTAGATCAGCCGGAGGCGACATTAGAATCCGACAAGAAGAACATTTGAAAAACAGCCACAAAATTCTAGATAAGTTATGGGAAGCAAACCTTCGAGTCAATATAGACAAAACCGTCTTCCTAAAACAGGAAACTGAATTCCTTGGCTATTTAGTAACAAACAAGGGAACAAGAACGGACCCAAAAAAGGTGATGGCTTCATACTATAGACGATTTATCAAAGATTTCGCAAAGGTAGCAAAACCTTTGACAAATCTTACAAGGGGGGAGAATGCACAAATAAAAACTAGCCAGTAAAAGAAAATAAACATCAACTTAACAGACGTAGAACTGAAAGCATTCCAACATTTAAAATTGCTATTGTCATCGGCAGACCTTTTAATATTTCCGGACTTCGACAAACCTTTTATATTGACAACGGATGCGTCGAACCACAGTATCGGAGCTGTACTTTCCCAGGGTGAAATTGGCAAAGATCAACCCGTAACTTATATATCTAGATCCGTCAATAAAACCGAGGAAAACTACGCTACCAATGAATAAAAAATGTTAGCGATAGTTTGGGCTCTAGATAATTTAAGGAAATATCTATACGTAGCAAAGAAAATCAGGATTCTTACAGACCATCAGCCGCTGTCCTTCGCGCTTAGTAACAGGAATAATCATAGCAAGTTGAAGAGGTGAAAAGCAAGACTTGAAGAATACAATTATGAAATGATCTACAAACCAGGGGTTATGAACAAAGTAGCTGACGCATTATCAAGGCTCAAATTGGAGATCAACGCACTTTCATGATCGAGTAACGAGACCGTACATAGTGCAGAAGAGGATGGATCGCAGCTCATTTCCCATTGCGATGCACCTAAAAACGTCTTCAGGAATCAACTAATTGTAACTGAAGGAAACGGAATATATGCTTATGACGAACCACACCAGAACTATCATAGGCATTATATCTCCTTGTCAGAAGATCAGACAAGTAAGAACTCACCAAACATTTGAGGGAGAGACTACATCCAACATCTATAAATGGTATCAAAATTCCGGAAAAGTATCTTCCATTGCTTCAAGAAATCTACAGAGAACATCTATGAAACTATAAATTACGGATAACTCAGAGAGTAGTAGAAGACATCTGCAACGAAGACTATAAATTCCGCATTATACAAGAAGAGCGCATCGGAATGCAAACGAAAACAAAGTACAAATACTAGAAAAGTGTTATTTCCCGCAGATGGCTAGTAAAGAAAGAAATAATAAATAAAGAAATACACGCAGGACTGCGACATATGCAATCAAAATAAATATGATCGACCTGATCGACATAAAAGGCGAGAAATTTATAACGTGCATATGTAAATTTTGAAAATTTGTGAAATTATTCCGTATCAATGACAGAACATCAGTACACATGAGGGCAAAAATTATCAAAATCCTGCATTATTTCACAACACCTAAGATAATGGTAATGGACAACGAGGCAAGCTTCGCCAGCCCTATCATAGCGGACTACCTGAGAACTCCAGGAATCCAAACCTACTTAACACCTACAAATAAAAGTGAAGTAAGCGGAACCGTGGAAAGGGTTCAAGGATTTCACAACTAAAGAATTGATCAATATAGCAGTTGGCAGATATAATAACTACGTACACTCTGGTTACTGGAAGGAAGCCTAGCGACGTATTTTTTGGGCGAACTCAACGGATTAATTATCAAAATTAGTTACATTTTAAAGAAAAAGTAAATGAGGATTTAATGCAACGAATTAGAAATAACCAAAGACTTAAGTTGCAAAGAGAAAACTTAAAAATGAACGTGCCGAAAACATATGAAGTTGGAGAAGCAGTATATACTGCTATCAAACAAATCAAAGAAAAAACTAAACCCAAATTTCGAAAGGAAATAGTCGCGAAGGATAATAAAGTGATCATAACAACAGTTTCCGTGAAAAGGATTCATAAGTCCAATATCAAAAACTTGCCTACTTAACCCATTTTATACATATCTTTCTAGTTGCTGCCTATGGATGATAACAACATCGCTGAGCATACACGAGTATGCCACACCAATAGTGTCTGTCAGACCAGAAAATAGAAACATAATTAGCGGAAATTTCAAAATTATTCATCAGATTGACCTGCACATCTATGCGAACATATTGAACGACATCAAATTAGAATTGAAGGGAATCGATTCCACGAGCGGCATGAAATCCCAATTAATATACCAAATCGACGAAATGGAAAAGTTGGTGAGAGAACTTCAAGGCCAATCACCAAGAGCAAAAAGGTCGATCAACTGGATCCTGACGCAACTGGTTGGGACCAGATGAGCAGTATAAAATAAACACTGCCATAACAAATAAGATTCAAAAACTTCTTAACCAGCACAATGAAATACTACAACATCTGGAGCGCAACACAAATAAAACTTTTCAACAGTTGATGTTCAACCGATTACAAATAGTTAAAGAAGAAGTTAAGGAAATAGTAAGAGCCGCGCAACTTACTAAGGATGGAATAATCAACTCCAATTTACTAGATAAAGACGAAATTGCAAGTCTAGTAACAGAAATCGAAACATCACACTACTCCAACGAAATCGAAGCCATCGAGTATGCCGAACCCACAATGATCATCAAAAATTCAACAATCCTATACATTATTTCAATCCCGAAAACATGCAAAGAAGAGTTCCACCATATCAAAATTAGGTCCACTATAAACAATAGCAGACAGATTCATTTGGAATACAACGAAATCCTGATCAACCAACACAATATATACGGGATTATTGATAAATGCCATACAAGGAGGGAAACCATTATTTGTGACCTCAGCCAGTTACAAGAAGGAAAGTCATTGCATCAACCAACTACTGAAAGGGTTAAATGCAGGATGCGAATTTACATTTAACGAAAAGGATTTCGTTATTTTCCTGAACAACTTTCTTGGTGCAGTAACATGCAACAATTCAATCAGACATCTAAAAGGAAATTATCTGGTTCAATACCAAAACGAATCAATAGAAATAAAAGGATGGATCTTTACCAACAAAGAAATAAGAACATCTCAAATACTATAACCAGCATTGCAAACAAATATTACGGAACGAGGAATAAATCTTAATTTGGAATACCTACATGGCCTACATGTTAACAACATAGGGAAACTCCAAAAGTTATCAACATACCATCAAATAAATAATGTCACGGACAGTATTATCATAATTACTATAGTTGCAGTAATTATAGTTTTTAAGGAATAGCAAAGGGATAACCATATTCAAAACCAACGAAGCAACCAATCAACAAGCTGTACCGCTCGGGATGCAACCAGTCCAGCTGAAATTTTAATCCACGGGACGAGGATTTTTAACGGGGGAAGAGTTAAGATAACACAATTCTCATCGTCATGAACATTGAACATACAAACACGTGTTCACACAACAATTTCACACAATTAGAGTGCCAAAATTCTCAAATTAAAGTTCTTTCAGATACTCGTATATGTAATTTTTCATAGAATTGTATGCAATCAGCATTTTTAGGATATACAATATTATCATATAAATTAAAAATTGTAATAATGTTTTAGTTTTAAGTTTGATTTTGAAATAAACGGACATAGTCCAAATAAAAAATATTTTTTTATAAGATTATTTTAGAATAATCTTAACTTATATATAAATAAATATGTATATATATATATATATATATATATATATATATATATATATATATATATATATATATATATATATATATATATATATATATATAAGAGTATCCATATATATATATATATATATATATATATATATATATATATATATATATATATATATATATATATATATATGGATGAGATCGCTACCATTTGGCAGAAGTTTGGTATTTGTCATCAGGAAAAGAGAAGTATTATTAGAAAAATCATTAAATTACATGACACATATCGGAATCTAAAAAAATATTATCAGAAAAAGTTAAAAAACAATAAAAGAGAAGTTTTCTTTCAAAATGGATGGAAACTCTTTGACATTGGTCATGGTTTTAATATTGAAAAAACAGAAGATCCGTGAAAGTTGCGGTTTCTCGAGCAACAACGAAATATTAATGCTTTAACATTCATTCATTAAGATCAATGGATGAGAGCAATTCCAATTGACAATTAATTATCCACGACCTCCAACAAGTAGATCTCAAGAAACAGATATAAACTTAATCATTTCGGACACCAGCTCACTCACATTGTCTTCTAGTGGCAGTGCAAGCACCAGTAGAAAAGAAGCTAAAGCAAACAAAAAATTCCGCTGCATCTCATCCCTCGCTACATGAACGACATGATAGATAAGAATACAGTATATGCGTTGGATCGATCGGAAATAAGCAATTCAGGAGCTGCTCTAAAAATCGCCAACATTGTAAATGCATTAGGCCATGATTTAGAATCAATTGCAGTTTCCAAAGAGACCATACATCGCCATCGACAAATGCCTTGATACAAGGGAAACCAACGTCCATAAGCTAAATGGAGTGTGCAAACTTCTTGAAAACAGATTTGGCAGACATTTATTGTAGTTTGCTTGCAGACATCATATATATGAATTAATTGTATCTGCTGCTTTTAGTAGCTTGTTAAAGGAAGTATGAAGTGGGCCCGATATTCAGCTTTTTCAGAGATTTAAAAGGCAGTAGAATTATTTTAACCATACCCAAATAAGCTCCTGTTTAGTTGACGCAAATGTTCAAGAAATGTTCAGTTCGCCAGAGAAAGAGAATATTACCTTTATATTACGTTTATTAATGATCAACTTGAAAAATACATAATGGGCGAGATATAGAGAATTTTTATGTTTATCACTTTTATTTCTTGGAGAACCACTTACATATATCACTATAATATCACTATAAGAGAATTCCTTTAGCAACAAAAACAAATATTAAGGCTGCTGTGCAACAGAAAAACTAATAAAAATATCAAATATAAAAATCTTGTTAATTACATATGACATGTGTTTCTATTTTAAATCTTTTACGTGGCCTTTAACCAAAATTTCACCTTTTAAAAATATGGAACCTAACTTCTCTGTGGCGAGATATATATATTAGAATCAATATTAAGGCATTAATTAATTTTCAAGAATAGTACTAGTAACATTTCTTTATCTATTTAAGTTTCTCTTTAATTTTTTATTAATAAACTCTAACCATTGATTTAGCAAGTGGCAAACAAATAGTTGAAATTTGTCCCTTTTGGTCGTTTAACGGCTCTAAAAATTTTAATTTTTCAGTTATGATGACGTGCAATACCTCATGTGTGTTTCGTGTTTCATTGCTGTATAACCACAAATAGTGAAAAGTATAATAAAATAATAGGTACTATTTTAAAAATTCGCTGAAACTAATGAGCTACAATTTTTTGGCCAAAACAACTCGAAAATTAATTTTCTACTAGGCTAACCACCTGTTTTTATTATTTTATTGAATTCGGCACACTCAAAAATACTTCACTAAAGGTCGTGTCTTTTCTTGCAAAAAACCAATTTGAGCGACCCCTAAACGTGGTGCGAAGGGCCTTAAAATTGGCATGAGGTCATTTCTAATAGAAACGAATACATATATATATATATATATATATATATATATATATATATATATATATATTTCACGACAGGATAATTATATAACGATAATTATTTTAGTCTTGCCTAGCTAGGGTGTATTTTTGATTTTCCTCGGATGATAGTCTTGGCTAATGTTTTAGGTAAATACAACCACAAAACTGATAAATCTGAATAAATATTTTATACACAAACGGTGTGCTCACAAATAACTTAATTCCAAAACTAAAATTTTACGAAAACTTTTTATTGCGTTTATGAAATTTACATAGCACATAACCTAGCCAACAAATTCAATTGACTTTTCTAATCTGTTAGCAAAAATCAAAAATACAAATCAAAAACATACAACAGCATTATTTTTTTTTAACTATACAACAAAACTATTTCAATCTGTTTATACGAGTATATTGTAGTTTTGCAATGTAAAGTGTTAAAAAGATTAATAGTTGTTGGAGTTGTTTTTGCTTTAGGTTTTAACTTTTAACACAAAACGAAATAGTTTTGGTGCGATAAGATTTATAATATAGACATTTTTTGTTAACAAAATGCGCGCTAATGTTCTGCCAAAGTTTTTCGTTTCAATGGCAAAGTCTTCGATAGTGAATAGCCCCTAGAAAGTACCTTTAACGCATGTATTTGAACCTTTCCAGTCAAACTGTTATAAATAATATATGCAGCCAGCCAACAAAAGGTTATAAAACATGAATCGATTGGGTTTTAGATTATGAACTGACATGGTTAAAATGCAACAAGTTATACAATTTTTTTGTTATCAAATTTAGGAATCAATTGTTATGTCGACAACATGTACTCGTACGTACAGACTCATATATGCACATAACAATTTTCGGTTGATTTTATTACACCGCCGAGATTTTATTTGTAAATTCGCACTTCATCCGCACATACACAACATTTGCGTTAATTAAATTGAAAACGTGCGTTTTATACATCCATTTAAATGTACACGTACGTACGTATCATACCTGTAATAAATTTAATTGGTTGTACACATTTTAAACTAGCTGTGTACGATTACCAATAATATTTATGAATCGGATTATACTTCACATATAAAGAGAACTAAATTACCTTTAATCTCATCATTAAGTAGATAACAAAATCTTAAAGCGGCGTAGAGGCTTTTTTTGTATACCTGTACATTTCTAATGATGATGAGTATTTTCATCATCTTGAAGGTAATTAAAATAATAACATCTTTAAAAAAATACAAAAAAGTCAATTAATCAAGTAAAATAATAAAATTAACTTAATAGCTTTTGAGTGAAGTTAGTTTCATTTTATTTGATTCACCTGTTTAATACGGAATTAAAGAAAATCATAGAAAAAATAGTAATAGTTATTGGTTTATTGCCAAAGGAGCACGCGAAATAATAGAAGCTGTAAATCGTTTTTATGTTTGTAATTAGATAATTGATATTACGTTCTATTGATCGAACCGCAGTTAGTTTCTGGTAACTTATACAAAGTATACATTGATTTATTTTACACAATTTCGATTTAGCATTTCAAAAACCAAGACCTATCTATCATACAAGCATATCGTAACGTAAGGCTACTGTGACTCAGCAAAGTTGGATTGCTCAAAACAATTAGAACAAAGAATTTGTTCAATTTGTATTTAAAGTTTAGTACTCAGTTCGATTTCACTTGAAATCTACATACGATTTTACCAAAGTGCAATTAAAAATGAAACATTTCTCTTCTGTTTTCATTTGGAAGTACTCAGTTCACCAGCGAAAAAAACAAGTAAAGAGTGCTTCATTTCGAGGTATAGAGGTATAGGTATAGAAGAATAGGGTAGAGGTATAGAGCTATGAATTTTAATAAAACACAGAAACATAATTTTAATGGCCACGATGAATGCGACTTTATTTGAAAGATAATTTTATGCCATTAATGTGTGAATATGATTTCGGACATGTGGCCGCCGTGGATGACGCGTACATGGCGTAATCTGGAGAACCAATTTATTTGTGGTCGTATTTCAGCAATAACGCGTGGAATGTTGGCTTCAAAGTGTTCATATACCTCATATATACATCCAAAAAATAGTCCAGCGATGTTAAATCACACGAACGCGGTGGCCAGTTAACAGTTCTATTTCTCGATATTAATCGTTCATCAAATTATTCTTTCAGTAAATGAATTGTATAGCGCGCCGCCTGTGGCTCCGTCTTGTTGGAACCACATGTCTCTCTGTGTCAGAACCATCCGATTGAGGCACAAAAAATTTGTAATCATACCGGTCTTCGTTGACTGTAACGATTTCACCAGCATCATTTTTTAA
Source organism: Nephrotoma guestfalica (assembly GCA_963691935.1). NCBI lineage: Eukaryota > Metazoa > Arthropoda > Insecta > Diptera > Tipulidae > Nephrotoma > Nephrotoma guestfalica. The sequence goes on along the minus strand of OY829915.1, from coordinate 192,299,975 downwards.
TACATATGGTCCGATGATTCATTCCTCCAGCCCATAAAGCACAACAAAAACCTTAAATTATATGTGAATGAAATAGTTTTGAACAATAGCTCATGGATTATCACTCCAAATGCGACAGTTCCGTTTGCTGACATAGCCTCCTAACATGTCATGACATTTCTACCAAACATAAACTTCATCACCGAAGAAAATTTTATATCGAAAGTTTGCATCGATGTCAATATTGGATACGGCCCATTCACCGAATTGGTGGCGCGAACGATGGTCGTAGGGTTTTAATTCCTGCACAAGTGAATCTTGTACGCATGTAAACCAATATCCTTACGCAAAATTCTCCATTAAGATGTTGGATTAAGTCTCAATTGTTGTGCACGATGACAAATCGATTTATTTGGATTTTCTTCAGAACCACGCACTGCTGAGTGATGCGCCATATGGGGTCTTACGGGACGCGTATTATCATTTATGTAACTAAACTATTAATTTTTAACTAAATCTAACCAATTTGCAAACGGTGCTTTGGTGTGCGTCTATTCATTATGAAATGGTAAACCAAACTAACCAAAAATCAACTGTCAGCTGTCAAATCGGCTGCCCCTGAAAAAATGGGTTGCCAACTTAAAGTTCTATACTTCGAATTGAAACGCCGTTTATGTTCAATATGTGAAGGATAATGTGCATTAATTTTCCAAATTAATGGTGCATGTTTGACGATATAAAAAATTGTTTAGAATCCACAAACCTACAAATTTTAAATAAAATCAATTTATTGTCGTAAAATAAAATAAAAATCGACTGCGTATGGCTACAAATTTAGCTTGGGTTAGGTTGGGATGGTTGTCCTAAAGGACTGGCATAGGCACAATTAGGTCCGTAGCCGTGTCACATTGTTTTCTCCCCTCACCTACTCATCAAACCATCTTGAAGTCTCAATGAAGTACAGGATGTCCTTAACGTTAGATAATCTCATAAAATATAATATCGTTCAGTTTGCTAAACACTAGACAAGGACACGTGCAAAGTAAATGGAGAACAGTTTCTTCAGATAGTAATCTGAAAAGACTCCCATTCTGCGCGCGGGCTAACCTATGAGACAGTGTCCTGTAATACCATCCACCATCATACTGATATACCACCGCCGCAGCGATATCGGCTGCCTGGATCTTAACAGGCCTAGTTTTGACCAGATCCGTCTAGTTATTACGCATTGGATCTGTCGTTCGTTGTTCTTCTAGCGTCCTGTTGAAGCATTAATTTGTACACAGCGAGCGGTGTATGAGAAATGAGGAAGGTTGTACTTTGTTCATCCTCCTTTTCATTACCCATAATATTGAAGTTCCATGGCACACTCATCAGGTGGTTTTTGAACTGATCTACTAACTGTCCCTTGAAGATATACAGCCCCACTAATACACAAGGCAGCTGTTCGCTGTGCTTTCACCAAGGATTTTATGTTGGCCAGACTATTTAAAGCTGGCCACCAAACAGTAACTTCATATAATAAAATGGACCTAATAGTAGAAATGTAGAGCCAATGTTCAATACAATACAATGTAGGGCTCTAAACCCAATGTTTTCCAATGTCATTTTTACAGGAGTAAAGCACTATTGTAGCAATCTTTATTCCTTCTAAACTTGAAACCTTGTTTAGTTTACTGTTCAGAACAAGATTCAGATACTTCGCTTTATCATAGTAAGGCCAATCCAGTACCATTTAAGCTAGGGGTCGATCTGAGGAAGTTTGAATTTCCAGGAGAAAAGGACTCAGTTTTGTTTCATTCACATTCAAACCGCAACTATTATCCCAATTGGAGAGAATGCTAAGCGCACTGTGCATGCATTCTCTTAAGGTGCAAAGATTTTTACTGAAGACACCAATCGCAATATCATGCACATAATCAACCTTCAAGGTTTAGCAACAGGTCTTTTATGACTAGGTTTCAAAGAAGAGAATATAATATCTCACCTTGCGAGGTGCCACTACTAACAAATTTGCTATTAGAGGACCCACTAAGCCTGGTCGGTGCGACCCTGCTTTTGATCTACGGAGCTCATGCTCTCTACGTGACTCGTTGTAAAATGACCCCTTTATACATCTAGAAAAATTATAATATAATATTGCTTATGTTCAAGGGATTTCTCGATAGGAATACGGGAGTGAAGAGCAGTTTTCACAGATTTCCCCTTCCAATATGCACCTTGGGATTTCGATAGTCTATTTGGCTCACTCGAACTGTTAATGTGGGCTTCTATGTGTCTTTCCATAAAATTTAGTAGGGAAGATTAGTAGGGAAATTTTGGTCTAGGTATTTGGGACTGAAATGAGAGCTTTTTCCCGCCATGACAGAGCCCTACGCTGCCCTTGAAGATAACAGCCACCCAACTATAGTATCGCCTTTGTTTTAGTATTTCTTATTTCGTATTTGTATGATTGACCCAGTCCTTAGCAGCTATTGCGTTTTGGCTCTTCTAAAGAGCCTCCCATATATTTTACAGGTGTTTGAAGTTTTCTCGACTACCACTGTGGTCGAGGCCTACTCAGACGTTTACTAGGAGGACATGGACCTAATAAGGTCCACTAGGACATCTCTTGAATCAGACTTAGAATAGTTCTAATATTCCAGTCGGTTTTTTACGGTTTTTATATTGCTAGGTTTTTTATGGGTTTCATTTTCAATTCAAATTGGAGATAACAATGACCAGTGATTCCGCAAACTGTGTGATTTAAATTTGCATAACTTCCCAGGATGACTCCCATTTTTTGTTTTTGAACCTCCTTTAATGAGCTTCCTAAAATGAGAGGTGGGGTATCTTCTCCATCATGTGGAAGGTAAGTTATTATTAGGCAGCGATTTTAACCACTATTTCAATGCCTGTTGAGACCACATCTGAATTAATGTTGTTTTATAATAGAAAGATATTCATAGGAAAATGTCTATCTTCTCTCCTCTTAGTTTGAGCATGAGCGCGGCCGAAACTACCTTGAAGTAATAGGGGTTAATTTACCGGTACCTCAATATCAGGATTGCTCCTTTACTCAATCTCCACAACAGTATCTCTACCAGAGTATTTCTCCCTCCTTACCAATTTTCAATATGTTCAGGTTGTTAACCGGAGTCTATACCGGTATCGGTGCCCTCAGGATGTCACCCTCATCTTTCTTATAAATATTGAGTGTAACTGCGCTGACTCCATAACTAATTAAACCATTACTTCCGTAAAATTGCCGCATTTTGTGTGATGAGCAGCTACAGGCAATGCAAGAATGCATCCAGAATAAAACACTGTTTGGAATGTGGTTTATGGGCCGGTCCGTATTGTTTCAAAGATGGCAATGGCCGGAACGTTATGCATGAACTGAATGTGGACCATGGACTTTTTGAGAAATGAGTTCGGTGAGCAACTTATCTTACGTTTCGGTTCGGTGAATTGGCCGAATAGATCGTGCGATTTGACGACGTTTGTCTATTTTTTATGGAGCTACGTGAAGTCTATCGTCTATGCCAATAAATCAACAACAATTGCAGATTTGGAAGATAACATTAAACGTGTCATTAGCGAGATACTAGCCGAAATGCTGGAAAAAATAGTGAAAAATCGGACTCTCGCATGGACCACTTATAACGTATCCGTGGCCAACATTTACATAAAATAAAATTTAAAAAGTAAATGGCAAACATTGATTTATCGATTCAAAAAAAAATTTCATATATTTTAGCAATTTTGAAAATTATAAACCAAACGCTTAAAACATCAACCCAACAATGACCCTTCCCCCCTGTTGATCAGCAAAGCTCATTTTTGAGGTAAGTCTACTACAAACTGAGATGAAGCTATCTATCGCGGATAATGACTGACCCAGTAGATGCACTCCAGTACGGAACAGGAGAAGAGGTACAAAACCTTCACACTGCATATTTAATAAAACCAATTAAATCGTTTGATTTGCAGAAATGCATGGTCAATGCAAATCAACTATGCATACAATACGCAGGCATTTATTTGGCTCGTGAACTTGGTAAAACAAGAGTTTGGCCTAATTAGTTAGTTCCAGTAATTGATCAGCCAATAAAAAGTTATAAACCAATTTTACCACACAAAATACTTTTTTGTACAATTTTATTTATTTATTGAATCTTTCAACTGGAAAATAACAATAAGTTATCAAATCTTAATCACTAAGGTAATTAGGTAAATCAATCTTCGGGAGCAGAATTTACCTGTTATCAATAAATAAATTTTATTATTTTGTTTTTTCGTATGAGATGACGGTTTCCCTGCATAGCTGATCCGTATCTTTTGTAATCCGTCTGAGACAGGTAGGGCGCTAACGACCTTATGTATATTTTTGTTTTTATAAACCAGGATGCTCCTGTAATTATTCTGAGAATTTTTGACTGTGTTCGTTGGACTATGTCCGAACTATGTCCAGACTATATTCGAATATTTTAGCATCAACCAGTATTTTGCTCCATTTGCTTAAGTTATTTGTATTCCGTGCATTGTGACAGGCGGACACGTCAGCTTATTTAACGTGAATGTTACGTGGGTCGATTTCTCTTCATTGACCTTTGTCTTCCATTTCTTTAGACAGACTTTTTTTGTGGATTTTTATGGATAGACGTCATAATTTTTAAATACTTTCGAGATGATCGGTAGTAAGCTTACTGCTCTACTTGACGAAACTTTGGTAGGATCCTTGCCAGAGTTCGGGATCATATTCATAAGTTGACAGTTTCCAGCACTCAGGGGCATATCCTGATTAATAAATTGCATTGAATATTTGGGCCAGTCCTGCAAAGGTACACTCAGACAGTTCTTTAAGCATTTCATCTGTAATTCGATACCCAGGGGGCTTTCTTTAATTGAATTAGATGTGCAATAATAAACTTAACTAGTGGTTCCTGTATCTCGGATTTCCTAGCAGGTCTAATTGCTACAATTTCTGTTTGGACCACCGATAATCCAAGGTTTGTAGTGATCAGCGAAGGCTTTAGCTATTTTTTCGACACTCCTAGCTCATTTACTGTGAAAATGACGAATTGACGGGTTTGGTTGCTGAGACCGTTTAAGGTACACTCCCGAGCATTTGATTATAACCACTTTAAATTTTGCCCTAATTCTTCATGTGGTTGTTGTTTTGCTATAATTTTTGTATGCCTTTTCTCTTGTTGTGTACTAGCTGATGAGAGAGAATTAAAATAAAAAAAGGAACGCGGTCAATTCAAATTTTATATTTTGCGAATATTTAAACATGAGCACTTCATTATAACCATTAATTGGTTTAATAGATTGTGTTATAAAATAGTAAAAATAAATAAAAAACAACGATTGATTTAAATTTTTTTTATTGTTAATAATGTGTAGGCCCCCCATTCTTGAGTACAACTTCAAAAACTCTATCTGATAAGGAATTAAACAGGCTCTGTACATAATTTAATGGTATTTGCTCGAAAGCATCTTCAATTGCAGCAATCAGCCCATCCCTATTCTAAAATTGCCTTCCTTTTGCATAAATTTTGCGCGTTAACCATCCCCACAAATTCTCGATTATGTTGAGAACGGGAGGTAGAGCTGGCCAGTCCAGAACTTCCACGTTATTGTGTGCAAACCATTGTGTAACACGTCCTGCTGTATGAATGGGCGCGTTATCTTGTTGAAAAATCCATCGTTGGCCATTGAACATTTCTTGGAAATTAATTTTCTGTATTTCTAATAGTTCAATGTAATTCGCTGAGGTCTGCCGACCTTCCAAAACAACCAAATCGATGGCGCCATGAAATGAAATTGCGGCCCATACCATGACGGTACAAACAGCGGTATGTTGACGAGACAGAAACTGCTCAGATTTCCTTAAATCATGGAAATAATACTGAAACCCATCAGGTGCATCCAAATTAAATTTTTTTTCATCAGAAAATATCACCTGATGCCATTCTTCCTTCCAATTAAAATGTGTCCGGCAGTACTCTGACCTAGCATCTTTATGACGCTGAAGTGAAATGTGGTTTTTTTCATAAGTTTTTTCCGTTTAAGATGCAGACACTGTTTAATTACTCTGCGTACTGTTCAGATACTGGCTGAAGTTCCAACTTTATCTTTTATTTTGCGAGCGGTGGCAGCAGAATTCGACGCAGTGCGTAAAATTAACCTACGCTCTCGTTCTGTTGTTGCTCTTGATGTGCGCCCTGTACGGGTTTCCCATAATTTTCTTGATTATTTAGATAATTATTGATTGTCACATGCTTTCGACCAATTTTAATCGCTATTTGCCGATTAGAATAATTTTCTTGCTTACATGCAACAGTTATACCAATTTCTTCCTTTGTCAACGTTTTACCTCGACCCATTGTTATAAAAATGGAAATTTTTTATTAATAAAGACGGGAAATAAATCGCAGCAATAGAAAAAAAAAACAATTGAAATAATTTTCAAGCATTTCAGTCTTTCAAAGTTAAAAAACAATTAATGGTTATAATCAAGTGATCAGCTAGTACACAACAAGAGAAAAGACATTAAAAAAAATATTGCAAAACAACAACCACATGAAGAATTAGGGCAAAATTTAAAGCGGTTATAATCAAATGCTCGGGAGTGTATTTATTGGCCTTCCTTAATGTTCGAATGGGTAGATAATTCCTTAAGACAGTTTAGCATATATAATCTACCTTAATCTGCTAGATGCGTCTTAAGCAGCATTTGTAATGTAGTAAGACCGGAGAAGACCTGGTCAGAAGGTAATTCTAAAAGTGTTTTAACCTGAATTTTTCTCGGTTTATTTTACCTGTGACAGCAAAATTAAGGACGTCAGGATTTTTCGACGATCTGTCCCATTCGATGTTTGGCATTAAAGTCACGGCCGACCATAAAACGTTGAACAAGAGTTTCTAAAAACTTTTTGTAGATATCGGCCGAAATGTTATTATTTGGAGGGCAATATATTGAAGCGATTACTAAATTTCTTTATCGAGTTCAACACATACAGCGGTTGCTGGAATTTCCTCAGTGCTTTATTCATTTAGAACATATTGGCAAATCCGCCTTTTTATGTATAATAATATCAGTTCCTCCTCGACTTCTGCCCAAGGGTTGTTTCGTGTCATAGACTTTGTAACCATTTGTCTGAAATTGTGTTTATCGGTTAAATAGATTTCAGAAACTAGCATAAGATCAGTTTCGTGTTTTGCTAGAAAATGTTATAATTCGAGTTTGTGTTGACTTATACGTTCCGGTGGAATATCTGCAGATAATTTATCGGAGACATTCTAGTTTCTGGATGATAATGGTTCAATTTTTTAGCATTGATTATAGCATATTTTACATTGTTGTCATTAACTGCATCATCAGTTGCATACAGTTATTCAGAGTAGGTTCATCATTTGCGGATTTATTTACCTTGGAGAACACTTAAATATGTTGGATTGCTGGGACGTACAAAATATTAGCTAGGCTATCGGTAAACTACCAAAAAAAATTCGTACAGTTTATTTCCGTATTTCGAAAATATTTTTGAACATTACGTTGGGCTTACTGCTAAATATAATTTGCGTTCGTCGCTACATTTTGAATTGTAAAAGTCAGGTCAATTAAGATTTATCACATTCAAAACTTGTGTTTTGCACAAGAATAATAATCTTTAATAATTTAAAAGGTATTATTCAACACAACGATTAGAGTAGCCTACCTTATGTAGTTTAGTTAGAGGGGACAATTTGCTAAAAATATTTGCTAATTTTTCACGTGATTTGTGATTGGCAAGCATAAGTGCTTTGTCTCTCGGTGCATATTTAAATGTTTAGCATTTTTTATATGAAATATTTCAACTTAGTATATTTATGTAATTCGTAATATTTCTAAACACACAGACGTACTCTAGCTAATTGATACAAATGACACTATTTAAATGTAATTTAACAAACAATTTTATATTTTCATTACACATTGTATGTTCAAACGGGGTACCCCATACTGTTTCAATTTGCTTTAAGAAAACTAATTTGATTTATTAAAAAAATGTACACCACGGAATTGTAACCAAAAACCTGTACAAAAAAAAACAATATACGAGTACGCTTACAAACCAATTCGCAGACAACTGTTAGAACACGTACTCTGAAAATATTAAGAGTGGCACACATAAATTACTTAACCTAATTACATTCCCACAGCATTCAACAAACTCTTGAAACTGATCATAAAACTAAGTGTTAAACATAAAAACCATAAAAACATGATTTTCTTATGTATGCTTGCACATATTTATACAGTTGGAGCGCAAGATCAACTCATAATCATAAATAAGTTAGGGATTAGACAGGTTTGATTCTTATGCATGTGTTCCTCATCGTTTTTAAGCGATCGCAAATTAACGTAAATTGGCAGGTTCTGTTGTATGCATTAAAGCTTAATACAAATAAAATGTGGCGTTATGTTGACTCGACTAACATAATAATAGGAATTTTTTGAACATATCTGCGTTATGTGAAATCATATGTGATTTATGATTGAAATACAACAAACAGTGGCTGCATTCGTTCAGTATACATATAAATGGGAAACTGATTCTATTGCCTTATGTCAAGAATATTATATTGAGCCTATTATACCAAACCTTCATTGGCCTATGCCCTTAACAAGGATCAGTGACAAGTAAAAATAACAGCATAACCGTTTAGTGAATGACACGTGATTAAAATTTTTTGAAATATTAATAGCTTTCAGCCTGGCCCAGTGTTACACCTTCTAGATATTCAAGAAATAAGCAATTTCGGTGTGGGTGTCTTTCGACTAAAGTTTAAGCGAACTCAAACATGTCTAAAAAACTTTAACTCAAAGATGTCTATATATTGAAATTTTGAACTATGTATATAATTGATAATGTACCTGAAATATTTTGAAAGATTTATCGGAGTTTTTTCGACCTAATGAGTTGCAAATAAATGCAGTGAAAAACTAAAAATGCATATAATTTTCTCGTGTATGAGAAATGAAGTTAGCTGCAAACTAAATAGTTTTTACATACACGTAAATAATAGAGAATTCACTTGGAAGTTGCAGGACGCATAACTGTTGACGTAAAACTTATCAGCTGTTAGAATAAAAAGGTTTTGGTTTTTATGTACCCTAAGTAATAAAGATGGTGGAGGACCATTCAAGAAAATAAAACAAAATCAAATGTATTTAATATAATTGATTTACAATTCATTTGATCTAGTAGATCAGGTGGTTTATTCCTTCATAATCTAATAAATTGGTTTTCTTTGTGCAGCCCCACAGCTAAATACCGTAAGTCCACACAGGTTTTAGAACTTGCCGATATAGCAAAGAGTTTTCCAATAAGACTGATATGATTTCTTTAAAAAAAACAGGCTAATTGTTAAGGAAATTGAAATGTTTTTTATTTAATGTGATGTACAATCGATACAACTAAGTTCTGAATAAAACGTCATTCAAATAGCCTCCACGACTTCTTCAGCAGGAACGAATTCGGTGAACCCAATTTTCGAGCACTTTTTCCACTAAATCAAGTCGTAGGTCATGAATAGCACGTTCAATATTGACTTGTAAAGTTTGAAGAGAGTTTGGTTTATTGCTAAAGACCAATGACTTCAAATAACCCCGCAAGAAATAGTCTAATGGAGTTAAATCACAACTTCTTGGAGGCCATTCAATATCACAATTTCTTGAAATAATCGAATCTCCAAACTTTGCTCGCAATAATTCAATCGTTACACTTGCTGTGTGGCACGTAGCGTCTTGTTGGAACCAAATGTTGTCAAGATCAACTTCTTCCAATTTCGGCCATAAAAAGTTGGTTATCATCGATCTATACCGATCGAAAAAAATACGGACCTATGAGTCCACCACACCAAAAACCACACCAAACTGTCAATTTAGGTGAATGTAATGGTTTTTCATGAATAATTTGTGGATTTTCTTCGCACCAGAATCGACAGTTTTGTTTATTTACCGCACCACTCAGATGAAAGTGAGCCTCATCGGAGAAGATCATTTTCTTAAAAAAATCGTTTGTAATCGTTTGTAATTGCAATTTGTAAACGTTGTTCTTTCGTATATCTCACCATGATAAAATTGTAAACATTACTGAATACAATGAAACAAAAAATGGCAGATCATGACATATTACAAATGGCCGAAACGTCACTTAAACATCATATCATTCCTATCTATCTGCGGCGACTGTAACCAGACCAGGTATGTTTTTTACTATTATTTTGTATTATGAGAATATATTGTGTCAAATGTCGTATGAAGAGAGGGAATTGTATTATCGCAGTGTTATTGAAGCCAATTCAAACTCAAATGAAAGGACAGTATTTGTTGTCGACGATGACGACGAAACGAAGATTAGAAGTGAATTCTGACACAGAAGTGGGAGAGTTTGAAGTAGAGATAAACGACGATCTAGACCACGAGGAAATAGATGAAGCTGAAGAAATATAAAACCCCCTTCTGATAATAAATTTTTCGCTACGAAATTCGGTGTAAAATATATATATAATACACAGCCACTACCTTTGAATAGCCAGCAACATAATTCAAGAATCAGCTTTCATATGAGACCAAATCGAATTACAAAAAATCTGTCAAAAGTTGATTCATTCACATGCATCATGTTCGGCTGTCAAATTCAATATGTCGATATTCGAATAAAAAAGCAGAAGCAAGATATGCTCAATGGAATACCCACATGAAAAACCCCGTGCATGGGAGCCAATTATGAACAACAAATTCTCAGGTTTCTTAGGAATTTTACTCGTAACTGGTTGCCATAAATCGAACCAAGAGCCAGTTTCAGAACTATGGAAAAAGAACGCCTATCCGCTGTATCGAGCAATCATGACACGCAATATTCGATATTTTGCGGTTCGTATGCTTTGACTGGCATGCAACCAGAGCTGTTCGCAATGATGATGAACTGTTTGATATGATGAACTGTCACCAGCGAACTCATATTCGACCCTATGAGTGTGTTACAGTGGATGAGCAGTTGTTCGGTTACAGGGAACGCACCAGCTTTACTCAATACATGCCATTAAAACCGGTCAAATATGGCATTAAAATGTGGTGAGTCTGTAATTCCGCAACATACTATCCACTGCAGGGCCAAATATGTACTGGCAAGATAAACAACGTCACGGACGTGAACCAAGCTGAGATTATTATGAAGGACCTAGTTGCCAACGATAGGGGCACAGGAAGAAATATCACGATATACTACTTCTTGACAACACCGCCATGCCAGCATTGGTCAAGGATTTATCAAGTTGGAATTTGATTGTTGTAGGTAATGTGAAAAGAACAAAAGGTATATACCCACCGAGTTCAAACCATCTAAAATCAACGAAATTGCACATCTAGTTTGTTTGGATTTACTGATCATGTCACAATGTGCCTCTACGTCCAAGGTCCGTCTTTCTGTTGTCCAACATGCACAGAGATGCTGACTGTGTCACTGTGTCAGGATTGTTAAAGAACAAGCCAGAAATTTAATAAAACCAAGAGTGGCATGGCTACGATGGACAAAATGTTGTCTCAGTATTTAACAAAAATAACAACTTTACGATGGCCTCTTGCCGTGTTTTATAACATTCTGGACTCGGCCGCCCTCACTGCGTTTATTATAAATACAAGGGAAATAATCCGGTAGGTCCTGCCAATAAGTCCCGAAGAAGACAGTTCATTGAGCAGCTGGGAGAAATAGAATACATTTTAGGTAGGTGTATTTATTATTTTAAAGCGAAAATATCTGAATTTGTATTTTTTTTATTACAGGAGAGCCAATTTCTAGAAACTTCGAAGTCGCGGGACACCACTGGTCGCATAAAAAATAAAGGAAAGTGCTATATGTGCGTTTCGAAGAACCAAAGAAGAAATACCCGCCAAGCTTGTATCAGATGTAAGAAGCCCGTATGTGCAGTGCTCAGCGTTAGGCAAACCTAGTGTGAAAATTGTCATTTGGGGCCATCTACTTCAGACCGAAACTTGAGAAGTTAATAATTACATATAATAAACAGTTGAATTCATATATTTTTATTGTTTACATTTTTTAAATAATTTCAGGCACTTTGGTTGTTGAAACAGATTGAAAATTTGTTCAGACAAATTAACGTATTTTTAGATTCGATAAAGGCTCGCAAAGTTATCAGGAAATAAAGATCGAAATTGTCACCCGATGGGTATTGGCAAAGCGAAGGTTAAAATGATGCAAACAACAACAAATAAAACATTAAGAATAGTAACCTGGAATGCTAATGGGCTAATGCAACATTAGAAATATTCCTAAATACTTCCTAAATACTGCCCTAAAAGGGCAAGGGGAGAATCGTCGGTTGTTATAAAAGAAACCATCAAACACTTTATAGATCTTAAAATTGAAGAGGAATTTATGCAAGCAGTCGCCTTAAAAGTATTTATAAATAACAAAAAAGAATATAGTGTATCGGCAATATATTGCCCCCTCTCAAGATATATTTTAATTTAGAAAGACTATTATTTAAATCACTTGGATGAAGTTTTAGTGACCGATAGTAATACTGTGAGTGTAAAAAATTTCAAGACAATCCCTTGAGGTTTACTAACCCTACGCTCTAAATAACTGAAAATAGTGATTATTTATTAAGTTTCATCGTCAACACATTGAAGAATCCTGGAGGTAGTTCCGCCAAATTACCATCGGTCTCACACTATTTTTACGTTAGCTTATTAGTAATACTGTAAGTGTAAAAAATTTTAAATTAAGTTTAAGCTAACGTAAAAATACCGTGAGACCGATGGTAATCTGGCGGAACTACCTCAAGTATTCTTCAATGTATTGACGATGAAACTTAATAAATAATCACTATTTTCAGTTATTTAGAGGGTAGGGGTAGTAAACCTCAAGGGATTGTCTTGAAATTTTTTACACTTACAGTCTTACTAATTTGTTAACATACTGTGTGGCAGTTGGTAATTTAGCCTAGTTGTTTGTTCTTTTAACACACCTATATGTTTGTTAATAAATAAATTGCGGTCAAACGGTTTTAAATCTAAACTTAAACATTAATATATTATTTTAAATAACTAAATTCTTTACAATAATTAACTACTTATTTAATACATTTTTACATCAATACATAATAAATTAAAATATATTTGGTACTATAACAGATGTAAAATATTCGCCCCTGAATATATGCAAATGAATAGCAAGCGGTATTTAGTAAAATTTAGTATAAACTTCAATACCATTTTCAATGCTATCCAGTCATCCCAAAACAAGTTCTACGTGGAATAGTTAATGCACCGTGGTACATAAGAAGTGGCAACCTCCATAGAGATCTGAAGATGGGTTTCGTCAGTGAAGAAATAAGCAAACACGTGAGAAAACACATGTAACGTATTAGTCTACACCAAAATGCTGAGATATATCGTATGTTAGATGAGTTAAAACCAATAAGACCACTGCGAAGTAAGAAGCTTCTTGAGCTACTAGATCGACTAAAAATATAATAAAACTGCAAACAGGGCTATAGCCAAAGGACTACAATTAAAAAAAATAACAATGGCGATCAGCATCGAAATCATTCGACTACCGAGTGCTGTATTATTGTGCATTTGTGCGAAAAATCTTTACTTGGTAAGGTAAATGTACAGTGCTGGGAAAAACAAATTGAGCAAACATATTTTATTGCAAATTGCAAATTTCTTTTTTTGCTAAAATTACAAAACTTTTGAAAGCAATTGGCTGATTGTTTCATTTTAAATACATGTTTGATGTAATTTTTGATGAAAATATTCAAAATACGTTGATTGGAGTTAAAGTAACGGAATAAATTAAACACCTATTTTCTATTTTTTTTTGTTTTTTATTGATTTATAGAAGTTCTAGCTATAATATTAATATTTTATTGGACCGCCATTTGCTTTTATTACAGCGATACACCTCCGAATCATTGAATTTGATAAATTTTTCAAAGTCGTAGGAGGTATGGATTCCCAAATCGTCATGAAGAAACTTTTTAAAGCTTGAATCGATTCTGGGCGCTTTCTTGCTACTTCTAGCTTCATCATAGGCAAAATATTTTCAATTGGATTTAAGTCTGGACTATACGGGGGCCAGCTCAACACATCGATACTTCTTTCTTCGAAGTACTTTTTTATCTTTAAATGAAGAGATAAGACAAAAAAACAAGTTTTTAAAAAATTATTTATGTTTAACTGAAAGGCAATTTTTCTATCTACAATTCAAAATTAATAACTCACTACTTTGATGCTAATGAAGTTTATCCTAAATTAATCCTAAATTATAATAATGGCGGTTAGTACTATTTTAGGAAAAAATTCATACTTCTACTGAGAAATATGAAGTTTATACTATAATACAAAATAAACGAAAATGTATATATGTATTAGTGACTTGCGAACATTTAGGCGATTTTACAATATTGTTAGGTTTACGAATAATTTCATTTCACAATGTTTATATTAGGACCAATTTGCACAGTAAAGAAATTATGTTATGCTAGAAGTAACTAAACATTGTTCAAAGATTTTATCAACAAAATTAAAAATACGATCAAAAAGAGTGTGCATTATCGGAAAACAATAATCGTTAAGATCTCATGCACTTTATCCCTACTAAGTACTCAAAATTAAAGTAAGATAGTTACAAAAATACTAAATAATTTAAATTCTTCAGCTATGTATTGCTAACCAAATTAACGGAAATTTTGATTCTAAGAAAATTCATATCTTAAAAATTTCACCGATCGGCAAACTTGCCACTATAATATTTTGGTAGACCCATATGTGCACTCTACTTGTGCGAAGCCGATTAAAATTCTAATGGAGCTCGCATACCTAAAATGACATTCTTGTGAAGAACGGAATTTCTTAGAAATTTTGATTCTAAGAAAGTTAGTATTTCAAAATTTTCACCGATCGGCAAACTTGCCACTATAATATTTTGGTAGACCCATATGTGCACTCTACTTGTGCGAAGCCGATTAAAATTCTAATGGAGCTCGCATACCTAAAATGACATTCTTGTGAAGAACGGAATTTCTTAGAAATTTTGATTCTAAGAAAGTTAGTATTTCAAAATTTTCACCGATCGGCAAACTTGTCACTATAATATTTTGGTAGACCCATATGTGCACTCTACTTGTGCGAAGCCGATTAAAATTCTAATGGAGCTCGCATACCTAAAATGACATTCTTGTGAAGAACGGGATTTCTTAGAAATTTTGATTCTAAGAAAGTTAGTATTTCAAAATTTTCACCGATCGGCAAACTTGTCACTATAATATTTTGGTAGACCCATATGTGCACTCTACTTGTGCGAAGCCGATTAAAATTCTAATGGAGCTCGCATACCTAAAATGACATTCATGTGAAGAACGGAATTTCTTAGAAGTTTTGATTCTAAGAAAGTTAGTATTTCAAAATTTTCACCGATCGGCAAACTTGCCACTATAATATTTTGGTAGACCCATATGTGCACTCTAGTTGTGCGAAGCCGATTAAAATTCTAATGGAGCTCGCATACCTAAAATGACATTCTTGTGAAGAACGGAATTTCTTAGAAATTTTGATTCTAAGAAAGTTAGTATTTCAAAATTTTCACCGATCGGCAAACTTGCCACTATAATATTTTGGTAGACCCATATGTGCACTCTACTTGTGCGAAGCCGATTAAAATTCTAATGGAGCTCGCATACCTAAAATGACATTCTTGTGAAGAACGGAATTTCTTAGAAATTTTGATTCTAAGAAAGTTAGTATTTCAAAATTTTCACCGATCGGCAAACTTGTCACTATAATATTTTGGTAGACCCATATGTGCACTCTACTTGTGCGAAGCCGATTAAAATTCTAATGGAGCTCGCATACCTAAAATAACATTCTTGTGAAGAACGGAATTTCTTAGAAATTTTGATTCTAAGAAAGTTAGTATTTCAAAATTTTCACCGATCGGCAAACTTGTCACTATAATATTTTGGTAGACCCATATGTGCACTCTACTTGTGCGAAGCCGATTAAAATTCTAATGGAGCTCGCATACCTAAAATGACATTCTTGTGAAGAACGGAATTTCTTAGAAATTTTGATTCTAAGAAAGTTAGTATTTCAAAATTTTCACCGATCGGCAAACTTGTCACTATAATATTTTGGTAGACCCATATGTGCACTCTACTTGTGCGAAGCCGATTAAAATTGTAATGGAGCTCGCATACCTAAAATGACATTCATGTGAAGAACGGAATTTCTTAGAAATGTTGATTCTAAGAAAGTTAGTATTTCAAAATTTTCACCGATCGGCAAACTTGCCACTATAATATTTTGGTAGATCCATATGTGCACTCTACTTGTGCGAAGCCGATTAAAATTCTAATGGAGCTCGCATACCTAAAATGACATTCATGTGAAGAACGGAATTTCTTAGAAATTTTGATTCTAAGAAAGTTAGTATTTCAAAATTTTCACCGATCGGCAAACTTGCCACTATAATATTTTGATAGACCCATATGTGCACTCTACTTGTGCGAAGCCGATTAAAATTCTAATGGAGCTCGCATACCTAAAATGACATTCTTGTGAAGAACGGGATTTCTTAGAAATTTTGATTCTAAGAAAGTTAGTATTTCAAAATTTTCACCGATCGGCAAACTTGTCACTATAATATTTTGGTAGACCCATATGTGCACTCTACTTGTGCGAAGCCGATTAAAATTCTAATGGAGCTCGCATACCTAAAATGACATTCATGTGAAGAACGGAATTTCTTAGAAATTTTGATTCTAAGAAAATTAATATTTCAAAATTTTCACCGATCGGCAAACTTGCCACTATAATATTTTGGTAGACCCATATGTGCACTCTAGTTGTGCGAAGCCGATTAAAATTCTAATGGAGCTCGCATACCTAAAATGACATTCTTGTGAAGAACGGAATTTCTTAGAAATTTTGATTCTAAGAAAATTCATATCTCAAAATTTTCACCGATCGGCAAACTTGTCACTATAATATTTTGGTAGACCCATATGTGCACTCTACTTGTGCGAAGCCGATTAAAATTCTAATGGAGCTCGCATACCTAAAATGACATTCTTGTGAAGAACGGAATTTCTTAGAAATTTTGATTCTAAGAAAGTTAGTATTTCAAAATTTTCACCGATCGGCAAACTTGTCACTATAATATTTTGGTAGACCCATATGTGCACTCTACTTGTGCGAAGCCGATTAAAATTCTAATGGAGCTCGCATACCTAAAATAACATTCTTGTGAAGAACGGAATTTCTTAGAAATTTTGATTCTAAGAAAGTTAGTATTTCAAAATTTTCACCGATCGGCAAACTTGTCACTATAATATTTTGGTAGACCCATATGTGCACTCTACTTGTGCGAAGCCGATTAAAATTCTAATGGAGCTCGCATACCTAAAATGACATTCTTGTGAAGAACGGGATTTCTTAGAAATTTTGATTCTAAGAAAGTTAGTATTTCAAAATTTTCACCGATCGGCAAACTTGTCACTATAATATTTTGGTAGACCCATATGTGCACTCTACTTGTGCGAAGCCGATTAAAATTCTAATGGAGCTCGCATACCTAAAATGACATTCTTGTGAAGAACGGAATATCTTAGAAATTTTGATTCTAAGAAAATTAATAGTTATTTCAAAATTTTCACCGATCGGCAAACTTGCCACTATAATATTTTGGTAGACCCATATGTGCACTCTACTTGTGCGAAGCCGATTAAAATTCTAATGGAGCTCGCATACCTAAAATGACATTCTTGTGAAGAACGGAAGTTCTTAGAAATTTTGATTCTAAGAAAATTAATATTTCAAAATTTTCACCGATCGGCAAACTTGCCACTATAATATTTTGGTAGACCCATATGTGCACTCTACTTGTGCGAAGCCGATTAAAATTCTAATGGAGCTCGCATACCTAAAATGACATTCTTGTGAAGAACGGAATTTCTTAGAAATTTTGATTCTAAGAAAATTCATATCTCAAAATTTTCACCGATCGGCAAACTTGCCACTATAATATTTTGGTAGACCCATATGTGCACTCTACTTGTGCGAAGCCGATTAAAATTCTAATGGAGCTCGCATACCTAAAATGACATTCTTGTGAAGAACGGAATTTCTTAGAAATTTTGATTCTAAGAAAGTTAGTATTTCAAAATTTTCACCGATCGGCAAACTTGTCACTATAATATTTTGGTAGACCCATATGTGCACTCTACTTGTGCGAAGCCGATTAAAATTCTAATGGAGCTCGCATACCTAAAATGACATTCTTGTGAAGAACGGAATTTCTTAGAAATTTTGATTCTAAGAAAGTTAGTATTTCAAAATTTTCACCGATCGGCAAACTTGTCACTATAATATTTTGGTAGACCCATATGTGCACTCTACTTGTGCGAAGCCGATTAAAATTGTAATGGAGCTCGCATACCTAAAATGACATTCATGTGAAGAACGGAATTTCTTAGAAATGTTGATTCTAAGAAAGTTAGTATTTCAAAATTTTCACCGATCGGCAAACTTGCCACTATAATATTTTGGTAGATCCATATGTGCACTCTACTTGTGCGAAGCCGATTAAAATTCTAATGGAGCTCGCATACCTAAAATGACATTCATGTGAAGAACGGAATTTCTTAGAAATTTTGATTCTAAGAAAGTTAGTATTTCAAAATTTTCACCGATCGGCAAACTTGCCACTATAATATTTTGGTAGACCCATATGTGCACTCTACTTGTGCGAAGCCGATTAAAATTCTAATGGAGCTCGCATACCTAAAATAACATTCTTGTGAAGAACGGAATTTCTTAGAAATTTTGATTCTAAGAAAGTTAGTATTTCAAAATTTTCACCGATCGGCAAACTTGCCACTATAATATTTTGGTAGATCCATATGTGCACTCTACTTGTGCGAAGCCGATTAAAATTCTAATGGAGCTCGCATACCTAAAATGACATTCTTGTGAAGAACGGAATTTCTTAGAAATTTTGATTCTAAGAAAATTCATATCTCAAAATTTTCACCGATCGGCAAACTTGCCACTATAATATTTTGGTAGACCCATATGTGCACTCTACTTGTGCGAAGCCGATTAAAATTCTAATGGAGCTCGCATACCTAAAATGACATTCTTGTGAAGAACGGAATTTCTTAGAAATTTTGATTCTAAGAAAATTAATATTTCAAAATTTTCACCGATCGGCAAACTTGTCACTTTAATATTTTGGTAGACCCATATGTGCACTCTACTTGTGCGAAGCCGATTAAAATTCTAATGGAGCTCGCATACCTAAAATGACATTCTTGTGAAGAACGGAATTTCTTAGAAATTTTGATTCTAAGAAAATTCATATCTCAAAATTTCCACCGATCGGCAAACTTGCCACTATAATATTTTGGTAGACCCATATGTGCACTCTACTTGTGCGAAGCCGATTAAAATTCTAATGGAGCTCGCATACCTAAAATGACATTCTTGTGAAGAACGGAATTTCTTAGAAATTTTGATTCTAAGAAAGTTAGTATTTCAAAATTTTCACCGATCGGCAAACTTGTCACTATAATATTTTGGTAGACCCATATGTGCACTCTAGTTGTGCGAAGCCGATTAAAATTCTAATGGAGCTCGCATACCTAAAATGACATTCATGTGAAGAACGGAATTTCTTAGAAGTTTTGATTCTAAGAAAGTTAGTATTTCAAAATTTTCACCGATCGGCAAACTTGCCACTATAATATTTTGGCAGATCCATATGTGCACTCTACTTGTACGAAGCCGATTAAAATTCTAATGGAGCTCGCATACCTAAAATGACATTCTTGTGAAGAACGGAATTTCTTAGAAATTTTGATTCTAAGAAAATTCATATCTCAAAATTTTCACCGATCGGCAAACTTGCCACTATAATATTTTGGTAGACCCATATGTGCACTCTACTTGTGCGAAGCCGATTAAAATTCTAATGGAGCTCGCATACCTAAAATGACATTCTTGTGAAGAACGGAATTTCTTAGAAATTTTGATTCTAAGAAAATTAATATTTCAAAATTTTCACCGATCGGCAAACTTGTCACTTTAATATTTTGGTAGACCCATATGTGCACTCTACTTGTGCGAAGCCGATTAAAATTCTAATGGAGCTCGCATACCTAAAATGACATTCTTGTGAAGAACGGAATTTCTTAGAAATTTTGATTCTAAGAAAATTCATATCTCAAAATTTCCACCGATCGGCAAACTTGCCACTATAATATTTTGGTAGACCCATATGTGCACTCTAGTTGTGCGAAGCCGATTAAAATTCTAATGGAGCTCGCATACCTAAAATGACATTCTTGTGAAGAACGGAATTTCTTAGAAATTTTGATTCTAAGAAAATTCATATCTCAAAATTTTCACCGATCGGCAAACTTGCCACTATAATATTTTGGTAGACCCATATGTGCACTCTACTTGTGCGAAGCCGATTAAAATTCTAATGGAGCTCGCATACCTAAAATGACATTCTTGTGAAGAACGGAATTTCTTAGAAATTTTGATTCTAAGAAAGTTAGTATTTCAAAATTTTCACCGATCGGCAAACTTGCCACTATAATATTTTGGTAGACCCATATGTGCACTCTACTTGTGCGAAGCCGATTAAAATTCTAATGGAGCTCGCATACCTAAAATGACATTCTTGTGAAGAACGGAATTTCTTAGAAATTTTGATTCTAAGAAAATTCATATCTCAAAATTTTCACCGATCGGCAAACTTGCCACTATAATATTTTGGTAGACCCATATGTGCACTCTACTTGTGCGAAGCCGATTAAAATTCTAATGGAGCTCGCATACCTAAAATGACATTCTTGTGAAGAACGGAATTTCTTAGAAATTTTGATTCTAAGAAAGTTAGTATTTCAAAATTTTCACCGATCGGCAAACTTGTCACTATAATATTTTGGTAGACCCATATGTGCACTCTACTTGTGCGAAGCCGATTAAAATTCTAATGGAGCTCGCATACCTAAAATGACATTCATGTGAAGAACGGAATTTCTTAGAAATTTTGATTCTAAGAAAGTTAGTATTTCAAAATTTTCACCGATCGGCAAACTTGCCACTATAATATTTTGGTAGACCCATATGTGCACTCTAGTTGTGCGAAGCCGATTAAAATTCTAATGGAGCTCGCATACCTAAAATGACATTCTTGTGAAGAACGGAATTTCTTAGAAATTTTGATTCTAAGAAAATTCATATCTCAAAATTTTCACCGATCGGCAAACTTGCCACTATAATATTTTGGTAGACCCATATGTGCACTCTACTTGTGCGAAGCCGATTAAAATTCTAATGGAGCTCGCATACCTAAAATGACATTCTTGTGAAGAACGGAATTTCTTAGAAATTTTGATTCTAAGAAAGTTAGTATTTCAAAATTTTCACCGATCGGCAAACTTGTCACTATAATATTTTGGTAGACCCATATGTGCACTCTAGTTGTGCGAAGCCGATTAAAATTCTAATGGAGCTCGCATACCTAAAATGACATTCATGTGAAGAACGGAATTTCTTAGAAGTTTTGATTCTAAGAAAGTTAGTATTTCAAAATTTTCACCGATCGGCAAACTTGCCACTATAATATTTTAGTAGACCCATATGTGCACTCTACTTGTGCGAAGCCGATTAAAACTCTAATGGAGCTCGCATACCTAAAATGACATTCTTGTGAAGAACGGAATTTCTTAGAAATTTTGATTCTAAGAAAATTCATATCTCAAAATTTTCACCGATCGGCAAACTTGGCACTATAATATTTTGGTAGACCCATATGTGCACTCTACTTGTGCGAAGCCGATTAAAATTCTAATGGAGCTCGCATACCTAAAATGACATTCTTGTGAAGAACGGAATTTCTTAGAAATTTTGATTCTAAGAAAGTTAGTATTTCAAAATTTTCACCGATCGGCAAACTTGCCACTATAATATTTTGGTAGACCCATATGTGCACTCTACTTGTGCGAAGCCGATTAAAATTCTAATGGAGCTCGCATACCTAAAATGACATTCTTGTGAAGAACGGAATTTCTTAGAAATTTTGATTCTAAGAAAATTCATATCTCAAAATTTTCACCGATCGGCAAACTTGCCACTATAATATTTTGGTAGACCCATATGTGCACTCTACTTGTGCGAAGCCGATTAAAATTCTAATGGAGCTCGCATACCTAAAATGACATTCTTGTGAAGAACGGAATTTCTTAGAAATTTTGATTCTAAGAAAGTTAGTATTTCAAAATTTTCACCGATCGGCAAACTTGTCACTATAATATTTTGGTAGACCCATATGTGCACTCTACTTGTGCGAAGCCGATTAAAATTCTAATGGAGCTCGCATACCTAAAATGACATTCATGTGAAGAACGGAATTTCTTAGAAATTTTGATTCTAAGAAAGTTAGTATTTCAAAATTTTCACCGATCGGCAAACTTGCCACTATAATATTTTGGTAGACCCATATGTGCACTCTAGTTGTGCGAAGCCGATTAAAATTCTAATGGAGCTCGCATACCTAAAATGACATTCTTGTGAAGAACGGAATTTCTTAGAAATTTTGATTCTAAGAAAATTCATATCTCAAAATTTTCACCGATCGGCAAACTTGCCACTATAATATTTTGGTAGACCCATATGTGCACTCTACTTGTGCGAAGCCGATTAAAATTCTAATGGAGCTCGCATACCTAAAATGACATTCTTGTGAAGAACGGAATTTCTTAGAAATTTTGATTCTAAGAAAGTTAGTATTTCAAAATTTTCACCGATCGGCAAACTTGTCACTATAATATTTTGGTAGACCCATATGTGCACTCTAGTTGTGCGAAGCCGATTAAAATTCTAATGGAGCTCGCATACCTAAAATGACATTCATGTGAAGAACGGAATTTCTTAGAAGTTTTGATTCTAAGAAAGTTAGTATTTCAAAATTTTCACCGATCGGCAAACTTGCCACTATAATATTTTAGTAGACCCATATGTGCACTCTACTTGTGCGAAGCCGATTAAAACTCTAATGGAGCTCGCATACCTAAAATGACATTCTTGTGAAGAACGGAATTTCTTAGAAATTTTGATTCTAAGAAAGTTAGTATTTCAAAATTTTCACCGATCGGCAAACTTGCCACTATAATATTTTGGTAGACCCATATGTGCACTCTACTTGTGCGAAGCCGATTAAAATTCTAATGGAGCTCGCATACCTAAAATGACATTCATGTGAAGAACGGAATTTCTTAGAAGTTTTGATTCTAAGAAAGTTAGTATTTCAAAATTTTCACCGATCGGCAAACTTGCCACTATAATATTTTGGTAGACCCATATGTGCACTCTACTTGTGCGAAGCCGATTAAAACTCTAATGGAGCTCGCATACCTAAAATGACATTCTTGTGAAGAACGGAATTTCTTAGAAATTTTGATTCTAAGAAAGTTAGTATTTCAAAATTTTCACCGATCGGCAAACTTGCCACTATAATATTTTGGTAGACCCATATGTGCACTCTACTTGTGCGAAGCCGATTAAAATTCTAATGGAGCTCGCATACCTAAAATGACATTCTTGTGAAGAACGGAATTTCTTAGAAATTTTGATTCTAAGAAAGTTAGTATTTCAAAATTTTCACCGATCGGCAAACTTGTCGCTATGATATTTTAGTAGACCCGTATGTGCACTCTACTTGTGATAACCCGTCTAATGAAGCTTTCATATCTAATGCGACATTCTTGTGAAGAACAATATTTCTTTGAATTTTCATACCTCAAATTTTCACCGATCTTCGAACTATATATTTAATGTTCTAACATTTATCATTCTCCTATTAATTGAATAATGGTTGAATAATGGTTACTATTGATTACAATTAGTTACAAGGCTTCAAATTTTCTACACCAATTTCACGTTATATCTGGGTTAGTTATCTGTTTAAATTATTTTGCCATGTTTAAGCCATTCCGCCGCGTCAAGGCTGTAATCGTGGATGGTTTAGTTTTTTACTTCAATTCATATTTTTTGTTGTTTTAATATTTTATGATTTTTTTGTTTTTTTGTTTTATTTTTTAATTTTTTTTTTTAATTTTTATTTTTTTTATTTTTTTATTATTTTTGTTTTATTTTATTTTTTAGTATTTTATTCTAGAGTGTTGGCGGTTATAGATTTCAAGAATGTCATTTTAGGTATGCGAGCTCCATTAGAGTTTTAATCGGCTTCGCACAAGTAGAGTGCACATATGGGTCTACCAAAATATTATAGTGGCAAGTTTGCCGATCGGTGAAAATTTTGAGATATGAATTTTCTTAGAATCAAAATTTCTAAGAAATTCCGTTCTTCACAAGAATGTCATTTTAGGTATGCGAGCTCCATTAGAATTTTAATCGGCTTCGCACAACTAGAGTGCACATATGGGTCTACCAAAATATTATAGTGGCAAGTTTGCCGATCGGTGAAAATTTTGAAATACTAACTATCTTAGAATCAAAATTTCTAAGAAATTCCGTTCTTCACATGAATGTCATTTTAGGTATGCGAGCTCCATTAGAATTTTAATCGGCTTCGCACAAGTAGAGTGCACATATGGGTCTACCAAAATATTATAGTGACAAGTTTGCCGATCGGTGAAAATTTTGAAATACTAACTTTCTTAGAATCAAAATTTCTAAGAAATTCCGTTCTTCACAAGAATGTCATTTTAGGTATGCGAGCTCCATTAGAATTTTAATCGGCTTCGCACAAGTAGAGTGCACATATGGGTCTACCAAAATATTATAGTGGCAAGTTTGCCGATCGGTGAAAATTTTGAGATATGAATTTTCTTAGAATCAAAATTTCTAAGAAATTCCGTTCTTCACAAGAATGTCATTTTAGGTATGCGAGCTCCATTAGAATTTTAATCGGCTTCGCACAACTAGAGTGCACATATGGGTCTACCAAAATATTATAGTGGCAAGTTTGCCGATCGGTGAAAATTTTGAAATACTAACTTTCTTAGAATCAAAATTTCTAAGAAATTCCGTTCTTCACAAGAATGTCATTTTAGGTATGCGAGCTCCATTAGAATTTTAATCGGCTTCGCACAAGTAGAGTGCACATATGGGTCTACCAAAATATTATAGTGGCAAGTTTGCCGATCGGTGAAAATTTTGAAATACTAACTATCTTAGAATCAAAATTTCTAAGAAATTCCGTTCTTCACATGAATGTCATTTTAGGTATGCGAGCTCCATTAGAATTTTAATCGGCTTCGCACAAGTAGAGTGCACATATGGGTCTACCAAAATATTATAGTGACAAGTTTGCCGATCGGTGAAAATTTTGAAATACTAACTTTCTTAGAATCAAAATTTCTAAGAAATTCCGTTCTTCACAAGAATGTCATTTTAGGTATGCGAGCTCCATTAGAATTTTAATCGGCTTCGCACAAGTAGAGTGCATATATGGGTCTACCAAAATATTATAGTGGCAAGTTTGCCGATCGGTGAAAATTTTGAGATATGAATTTTCTTAGAATCAAAATTTCTAAGAAATTCCGTTCTTCACAAGAATGTCATTTTAGGTATGCGAGCTCCATTAGAATTTTAATCGGCT
Source organism: Nephrotoma guestfalica (assembly GCA_963691935.1). Taxonomy (NCBI): domain Eukaryota; kingdom Metazoa; phylum Arthropoda; class Insecta; order Diptera; family Tipulidae; genus Nephrotoma; species Nephrotoma guestfalica. Next base: position 192,274,299 of record OY829915.1, on the reverse strand, counting down.
TCGCACAACTAGAGTGCACATATGGGTCTACCAAAATATTATAGTGGCAAGTTTGCCGATCGGTGAAAATTTTGAAATACTAACTTTCTTAGAATCAAAATTTCTAAGAAATTCCGTTCTTCACAAGAATGTCATTTTAGGTATGCGAGCTCCGTTAGAATTTTAATCGGCTTCGCACAAGTAGAGTGCACATATGGGTCTATCAAAATATTATAGTGGCAAGTTTGCCGATCGGTGAAAATTTTGAGATATGAATTTTCTTAGAATCAAAATTTCTAAGAAATTCCGTTCTTCACAAGAATGTCATTTTAGGTATGCGAGCTCCATTAGAATTTTAATCGGCTTCGCACAAGTAGAGTGCACATATGGGTCTATCAAAATATTATAGTGGCAAGTTTGCCGATCGGTGAAAATTTTGAGATATGAATTTTCTTAGAATCAAAATTTCTAAGAAATTCCGTTCTTCACAAGAATGTCATTTTAGGTATGCGAGCTCCATTAGAATTTTAATCGGCTTCGCACAAGTAGAGTGCACATATGGGTCTATCAAAATATTATAGTGGCAAGTTTGCCGATCGGTGAAAATTTTGAGATATGAATTTTCTTAGAATCAAAATTTCTAAGAAATTCCGTTCTTCACAAGAATGTCATTTTAGGTATGCGAGCTCCATTAGAATTTTAATCGGCTTCGCACAACTAGAGTGCACATATGGGTCTACCAAAATATTATAGTGGCAAGTTTGCCGATCGGTGAAAATTTTGAAATACTAACTATCTTAGAATCAAAATTTCTAAGAAATTCCGTTCTTCACATGAATGTCATTTTAGGTATGCGAGCTCCATTAGAATTTTAATCGGCTTCGCACAAGTAGAGTGCACATATGGGTCTACCAAAATATTATAGTGGCAAGTTTGCCGATCGGTGAAAATTTTGAAATACTAACTTTCTTAGAATCAAAATTTCTAAGAAATTCCGTTCTTCACAAGAATGTCATTTTAGGTATGCGAGCTCCATTAGAATTTTAATCGGCTTCGCACAAGTAGAGTGCACATATGGGTCTACCAAAATATTATAGTGGCAAGTTTGCCGATCGGTGAAAATTTTGAGATATGAATTTTCTTAGAATCAAAATTTCTAAGAAATTCCGTTCTTCACAAGAATGTCATTTTAGGTATGCGAGCTCCATTAGAGTTTTAATCGGCTTCGCACAAGTAGAGTGCACATATGGGTCTACCAAAATATTATAGTGGCAAGTTTGCCGATCGGTGAAAATTTTGAGATATGAATTTTCTTAGAATCAAAATTTCTAAGAAATTCCGTTCTTCACAAGAATGTCATTTTAGGTATGCGAGCTCCATTAGAATTTTAATCGGCTTCGCACAACTAGAGTGCACATATGGGTCTACCAAAATATTATAGTGGCAAGTTTGCCGATCGGTGAAAATTTTGAAATACTAACTATCTTAGAATCAAAATTTCTAAGAAATTCCGTTCTTCACATGAATGTCATTTTAGGTATGCGAGCTCCATTAGAATTTTAATCGGCTTCGCACAAGTAGAGTGCACATATGGGTCTACCAAAATATTATAGTGACAAGTTTGCCGATCGGTGAAAATTTTGAAATACTAACTTTCTTAGAATCAAAATTTCTAAGAAATTCCGTTCTTCACAAGAATGTCATTTTAGGTATGCGAGCTCCATTAGAATTTTAATCGGCTTCGCACAAGTAGAGTGCACATATGGGTCTACCAAAATATTATAGTGGCAAGTTTGCCGATCGGTGAAAATTTTGAGATATGAATTTTCTTAGAATCAAAATTTCTAAGAAATTCCGTTCTTCACAAGAATGTCATTTTAGGTATGCGAGCTCCATTAGAATTTTAATCGGCTTCGCACAACTAGAGTGCACATATGGGTCTACCAAAATATTATAGTGGCAAGTTTGCCGATCGGTGAAAATTTTGAAATACTAACTATCTTAGAATCAAAATTTCTAAGAAATTCCGTTCTTCACAAGAATGTCATTTTAGGTATGCGAGCTCCATTAGAATTTTAATCGGCTTCGCACAAGTAGAGTGCACATATGGGTCTATCAAAATATTATAGTGGCAAGTTTGCCGATCGGTGAAAATTTTGAGATATGAATTTTCTTAGAATCAAAATTTCTAAGAAATTCCGTTCTTCACAAGAATGTCATTTTAGGTATGCGAGCTCCATTAGAATTTTAATCGGCTTCGCACAACTAGAGTGCACATATGGGTCTACCAAAATATTATAGTGGCAAGTTTGCCGATCGGTGAAAATTTTGAAATACTAACTATCTTAGAATCAAAATTTCTAAGAAATTCCGTTCTTCACATGAATGTCATTTTAGGTATGCGAGCTCCATTAGAATTTTAATCGGCTTCGCACAAGTAGAGTGCACATATGGGTCTACCAAAATATTATAGTGACAAGTTTGCCGATCGGTGAAAATTTTGAAATACTAACTTTCTTAGAATCAAAATTTCTAAGAAATTCCGTTCTTCACAAGAATGTCATTTTAGGTATGCGAGCTCCATTAGAATTTTAATCGGCTTCGCACAAGTAGAGTGCACATATGGGTCTACCAAAATATTATAGTGGCAAGTTTGCCGATCGGTGAAAATTTTGAGATATGAATTTTCTTAGAATCAAAATTTCTAAGAAATTCCGTTCTTCACAAGAATGTCATTTTAGGTATGCGAGCTCCATTAGAATTTTAATCGGCTTCGCACAACTAGTGTGCACATATGGGTCTACCAAAATATTATAGTGGCAAGTTTGCCGATCGGTGAAAATTTTGAAATACTAACTTTCTTAGAATCAAAACTTCTAAGAAATTCCGTTCTTCACATGAATGTCATTTTAGGTATGCGAGCTCCATTAGAATTTTAATCGGCTTCGCACAAGTAGAGTGCACATATGGGTCTACCAAAATATTATAGTGACAAGTTTGCCGATCGGTGAAAATTTTGAGATATGAATTTTCTTAGAATCAAAATTTCTAAGAAATTCCGTTCTTCACAAGAATGTCATTTTAGGTATGCGAGCTCCATTAGAATTTTAATCGGCTTCGCACAACTAGTGTGCACATATGGGTCTACCAAAATATTATAGTGGCAAGTTTGCCGATCGGTGAAAATTTTGAAATACTAACTTTCTTAGAATCAAAACTTCTAAGAAATTCCGTTCTTCACATGAATGTCATTTTAGGTATGCGAGCTCCATTAGAATTTTAATCGGCTTCGCACAAGTAGAGTGCACATATGGGTCTACCAAAATATTATAGTGGCAAGTTTGCCGATCGGTGAAAATTTTGAGATATGAATTTTCTTAGAATCAAATATTCTAAGAATTTCCGTTCTTCACAAGAATGTCATTTTAGGTATGCGAGCTCCATTAGAATTTTAATCGGGCTGGCACAAGTAGAGTGCACATATGAGTCTAATAAAATTTTATAGTTGTTATATCATTAAGTTTTTTTATTTTCGACTTTCCTAAATATCTCTTATTATAGGTAAATGATGATGTTTTTTATATTAAAACTCTTAAATAAATAAATAAACAAATATTTATAATTATTTCAATAGTAATATTTGTTGCGTAATGACTGCGCCTAAATGACTGCTTTAAACCAATACACTCTCATTTATTTTTGTTTTTGTTGGTTTAGGATTAATTTAGGATAAACTTCAATTGGGTACTACTTTGGCGGTATGGCACGGAGCGTTGTCCTGTTGAAAAATAAATTTGCAAGTCTCGCCAAAAAGCATTAACACAGAAGGCTCAAATGCGTTGTGTAGGACCTGCAGCACAATCGACCGGTTCCATTTCCAGAAAAGCATCCCCAGACCATAACTCCTACATTTTTCGGTGGAAGTCTTAAAAGACATTCGTTGCTAAGCCTCTCGCCCGGTTTTCTTCTTACGAGAGTTCTTCCATCTCCAACATGCAGCTTGAATTTTGATTCATCGGAGAAAACCACATCATTCCACATCTCTGGAGTCCAAGAAACATGCTCCTGGGCCCATAGCAAACGTTTTTTTTTTCACTAGTAATGTGAACTCAGGCTTCTGGACTGGTTTAAGTGCTCTTAAACCAGCTTTAACAAGTCTTTTTCTCACTAAGCTGGCTAAAATTTCTTTTCTCGTAGCTCGCTCAACATCCCGTCTTATGTCCGATGAAGTTTTAAAACGGTTCCAACGACATTGTAACATTATGAAACGATCTTCCACTGGCGTCTTTCTGGGCCTTCCAGAGCCTTTCTTTCTTTATGTACTACCCATCTCTCGCATATTTTTAACATTCCACGCGACAGTACTTTTAGGAATGTCTAATCTTTCTGCTATTTCACGCGTGGTTAAATATTCTCGCGCCAAAATCAACATATTTACTTTTACACTGCTCACTAAGTTTTCTCATTTTTTTAAACTAAAATTGCATTTTATTCTTTATTTGACTAGGATCACTTACAGAATATCTTAATCTTACAAAATATGCACTATTAATACTCAAAAAAAAAAATTGCAGGCAATAAAACATCTGCACCCTAGACGGCCAAGAACGGTAGGCGTTAAATAAAATAATTGCTTGACCAATTTTTTTGCACATCAGTTGCGGGGTTGTACCCGCGTAATAAAAACAAAAGCCGGTCCATCAAAATATTAATTTCTATAAATCAATAAAAAACAAAACAAAAATTAAAAAAGGTGCTGAAATTATTCCATACTTTAACTCCAATCAACGTATTTTGAATATTTTGACATTTTTCGGGGTTTTGCCCCTAAATTGCAGGTAAATTCTGTTCTTCAAAAAATTACGTCATACATGTATTTAAAATGAAACAATAAGTCAATTGCTTTCAAAAGTTTTGTAATTTTAGCAAAAAAAGACTCCAATTTGCAATAAAATACGTTTGCCCATTTTTGTTCCCCAGCACTGTATAAGATCAAGTTAAAAATACACTTGGCCTATGCATGTCGTAGATATGGTAAATCGACTTTTTTTAAACAAATGTTTATGCAACTCTGAATCGTGTGTACAGCTGATTTGCTATATAACATTGATTTACATAAATAATTTCATGTAGTTCATGTATTTTGGTGTTATGGAATTTCATAAATTTTTATTTGATTGTAGAACAAAATTTTTTATATGTAAATTGAAATTCACGGTTAATGGAATTAAAAATGTAAAATCGATTTGTTGCTATTTATTGGGTTGTATGCGATTGTTATTTGTACTTTCTATAATAATTGTTTTCATTTTTTTTTCTAAACAATTATTATTTAGATTGCAATTTGATAGTGGTCAATAAAATTTAGTTTAGATATTATGTTGGTATATTTGTGTACCACTATTAAGTATACAACAGGTGATCATTAAAAACTATCGATTGTTATAAATCAATTTTACTTTCAAATTTAGAATTGAATTTATAAAAGAACCGCAGTTCAAAAAAAATATGCTTGCAGTTTAATATATTTGGTAGATTTTACCATAACAAAGTACGAGATTCCCACGATAGCCTTGACAAACAATCTTTTTATTTTTAGATCATTTCGATTTCTTGCATCTCTGGTCATTATTATTCATCTAAATGTTTCTTTTTCTACTTTGAGAAGAATTCTGAATCAATAAAATATGGGACACAATAAAATAATAATATTTTCATTTTTAATTAAAATCGATTGATGATTGAGGTCAAACGAAGTCACTTTACTTTACGGCATCTAGAGACTATATGTAACATGTCGATATGTGATTCCCATAGTGTTTCGTTCGGTGTTGTGACGTTAAAACTATCTCATTTGGTATATACCAGCTATATTCTAATTACTGTGGGTTTCGTTCGTCGATAGATTTTCTGTTGGTGAGAAACAATAAATATTTTATTTGTGTAAATAAATTGGTTAATTGTGGGTGTCAAGTGAAATTGAAATTTACATTTTTTTTTATATCTTCTGACTTTTGTGTGTCTATTAAAAAAATGGAAATGTCGTAAACTGATTTATTTAGCTTTCATAATTTTTTATAGCGTGCAATTGATATTTTAATTATTTTAAAATAAATTTGCATACATAAAATTTGTACATATCAATTCTAAGGTGTTGGACGTTACGAAATGTTTATACCGCGCATAAGAGAGACAGATTCGGAGATGGTTCACTCCATTGATTCAAGTGGGTCTACTCGAGATTAATATCGATGTTCTTCCTCTCATTGTTATTGGCAGGTATTACAGAAATGTTTGGCCCACTATCAAAAATGGTTTAAAAACTTTGGCTTGTTAGTTTTTAAATTCACGCAATCGGAAGTAATTTGTTCTCCAATTCTTGGCTTCTTCCTTAAACCAATGGAAATGGCATACTAATGGATCTGATATTTTTGTTGAATCAGAATGCCTACTGCTGGACCTATGTGACCGAAACTTGCGAACAGAAACGGTTGATTTCATTAATTTGCAACCAGATAGTGGATCCAATTTGATTATCAGGCTGGTTGGTTAACACCAGCATAATACGAGATTGTATGACCTGGTCTCTAGTAAACGATCTGCTAATTCCGCGAGTTAAGTTGTATTTAATGAATCCATAGTTAGAGCTAGCAATGGAGTAACTGTGGTGGTTTCTTATCACCTAGCTCAAGACCCTACCACAATCTATGGATCTGCATTCATCTGGAATAACAGAACCTCTTTAAAGTAGCATTTTTAAGATCGGTGTATGGTGTATTGGACTTGGAACATATAATGAGATCGCTTACGTCATTACAGAAGATTTTTTTCATGGGAACCACTGTTGGGCGCGTAAATTTACATGTAAATTACATAAATTATTTTGTACATTATGTAAAGTAAATAATGACCTTTTTATTACAAGCGCGCTACCTATTATACAATTTAATAACTATTGAATTATTGTAAAAAATGACTGTGTAACGTTGAAAAAAAACAAAAAAAATGAATATGTCAACAATTTGAGGTTATAAGCTTCCTTGTGTTGTTTCACAACATCGTTTTGATCAAAAAAAAACTGTAAGTACATATTAGCATTGGTAATATCTGTATTGTAAATTTAATACAATCCAGATTATTTTATTCTGATCAACAGTCGCCATAAATGCATGGCCACACTGATGAAACAATTAAAATTCTGGATGAGCAACCATATAATCCCGGCTGTTCGTAAATGTCATCAAAAGTAAGTTATTTTGTTTTTAAATTCAATCCCGGTATTTATGATTGTTATTTTACAGATCCAGAAAAATACTGGGCCACAACCAAAAATAAAAATGCATATGTAAAAAATTCAAAATTATTGCTTGTCATTGCCGAAGATACTGCATTGCCACCATCAAAAAGTACATACCGTGATTCGATATCGAATGATTTGTATTACCTGCCGAAATCGTCAGAAATAACCATGAGACTCAAACTCGGAGGAAGAAATTTAATTCAACATTCGACTCTGGCAGTTGAAAAGCGAGCCCCGTTTATTCCAACAACCATGAAACCCATAAAATTGAGAGCATCCCATCGTCCACCAATGACGAAATATTCGCATGGGCTATTAGCAATCAGTCAACCTCATCCTGTATTACCGCTGCAGAAACACATTCAAAAGTAGAAAAAGCCACGAAAGTTATAAAGAATTGCGTCTGGTGGTAGAGATGTGTTCTTTGTGGGATCTCACTGGTCGGCATGCTGAAATAATTTTGGATGAGTTTTGTGAAAAACATCCTCTTTTAATGAACCAAGTATTATAAATGAAAACCGGGAACGTATTCGGGTCCTCCAGAGTTAAATATGGTGAATTTGCTTTTGTTCACACAAGCTCCTTTTTGGGAATACTTCATCCTGGACAATATACAGGCTGTTGAAAATAATTTTTCAGTCAGATTTTCTACTTATTCGCACAAAAAGGGACGACTATGTTCGGGAGATTGGTGTATTGTTTACGGCTGGGCAAGAATGCCTTCCATGACCAAATTCAAAACGAGCCAATAATTTTGTTCGAGATTTTTTGCACGTTGTACAGAAAATTACAGTTGCTCTTGGTCATGGTGATAGATTAGTAAATAAACCACCGGTCGTTCAACAACAACCGCCTACTTCGACTGCGCCTATTGGTAAATATTTTTTAGGACGATTTACTACCGAAGTTGAATATTGAAATGTTGTCAAATTTCCTCCTCCGACTTTTAGTGTCATGGTGGTTTCTGATAATTTCGGCAGGTGATAAAAATCATTCGATATATTAAACGGATCACTGTATGGGTTTTTGGGTGGTGGAAAAAAATTAGCTTCCTGATATCTTGATGACATTTACTCGACTGGTTGACATGTACGAAGAAACCGTGTAAAATGCTACAATTTGATAATAGATGACACGTGCTACGCTATAAAAATTATTATCTTTCTCATATGTAGCTAAACTAAACCTAAAGATGTCAGTAATCGTTTTTAAGGCAAACACAGATGGCAGTGTAGATACACAAATGAATTTCTTCTTGTGATTGTAGATAACTAAAAGTCTAAAATAATTATGATCGACCGTCTAAATGAAATGTTTGATTGATATTTATGATGCGTATAACTCTTACCAACAAACATTTGTTACATTTTTACAATATTTTCAGTTATTTTTCAGAGTTTTTACGTTTTTTACATATTTTATATAAATTACACAAATTTTTATGTAATTTACGTTATTTACATAAAACTGTAGGGAGAACCAAGTCCTGCGATCCTGGTATATCGGTGTAGTAAGCTTCAGAGTAAGGGGTGTCCTAACTATTTTTGGATTGTTGGATGCTCCTGACGAGAATCCTGAAGGTTGGTTATTCGTCTAAGTTAATAGCATTCTCTTCACCTGGTCCTGAACCAGATTTTCAATGTTCAATGTTGGGGTGGTGTTCGTGGTGGTTTCCGCTCATTTTAATTTTATATTTGCAATTGTTACAATTTTTGCGTTTATATAGCGCCTCTAGACATGAATGCTATACATTCATTCAACGAAGAGGAGGTGCGGTACATTGGATCAATCCAAAACAATCACTAAAAATATTTTCGATTTTTCGTTTTTTTTTTCACCAACCCCATTAACTCGCTCAGTAAAATTTCACAGCAAAGTTTTAATTGTGGAAGCGTTTGTTACTTGGTAGGAGCCTTAGATTTTGATGTCTCAATTATGTGAGAGTTATACTTTCATCGGTAACCACTCTATAATAAATCAAGGCTGCGTATGCACGATGCAACTGGCCTCAGACAATTCGTGTAAACCAATCCTAGAGTTGGATTCATTCAGTATTCTATTACGAATTTCGGGCGTTCGATATGGAATGGATTCGTACTCGATTTTGCAAATAAAACACACTCAGCGGTTTGAGTTACAAAACTTTATTTTCCAAACACACCTTTAATATCCGCAGCAATTCACTAGTTGCACATGATCATTATACTCACTAATTCACTTTAGCTGTTCATTACATTTTTCCACACTATTTAATTTTTATTTGCACTGTAAACTGGTTAAATTACAACTGTGTCTGCGTCCAAATTGCTCGCGCTTATATACTTGTCTATCGCTCTGTTCGAGATTATTCCTTTTATTGTATCTGGCGACGTATGAATATTGTGCAATTGCAATTCACTTTCAAGTAGTAAGTAGTGTTCGCGAATATTCACGTCATCATTTCACCTGTCTTAATTAATTATTAACGCCGGTTGTTAATTCCAGTATTTTCGATGTGATGATTATCGCCGCCGTTTATCTTTAAATTCCCCTCCACATAGAATATCACTCTAAAATCCGAATGTTAATCAGTATTGGAGCAATACTTGGTCTGACAACATCGACGATGTTAACGAATGATAATCGCCTCATAAAAGTATGGACTGTGACAAGATTCGAACTAGCGCTCTTTGGGTTGATAATACTTGGTTGTGTACACCTTAAACACTCGACCATAAAGTGATATACTTGAGTAGAATAGAATTCGTATCACTACCCCAACCTTAAATCTGTTCGTACCGAACAGACACATCCAATGTCAGATAGCTTCAATTTATAGACTTGCACAACTTTTTGTCCACCTCCAAAGCGTTCTTGTATCCGAGGCACATGGTCGCTGATCTTCTGGACAATTTTGTATAGACCTTTCCAATCTAGTTGTGTATTTTGAGATTTGGTTTTCCGCTTTCTGGAATTCAGCCATACTAAGTCACCTCGTCGAAAATCGACAAACCTTCCACTCTGGTCGAATTGCGCTTCTGATTTAGTTCTGGCATTCATGTTGTTGATCTCTACTGCGGATCGATCTTTCTCCATTCGTCGTTATGGTTCAGCTGCGTCATTTTGCGGGCTGTTACTGCTTGTCGAATCGAATGTTTCTCGGCTCTCTGAACGCTTCCCGCTATTGACTCATTACGTCCCTTTGCATTACGTCCCTCTCTCTCTCTCTCTCTCTTTCTCTCTCTCCCTCTCTCTCTCTCTCTCTTCAGCAATTGACTCCTCTGCCGGGCTCACCCTCAATACTCGTACTGGAATCTTCTTCTGGGCTCTCTCCTAACGATATTTTCTCCATTTGATAAACCAAACTCTCTATCGATTTCCCTGGTTGTGCATCTTCTTCTAGCCATCCTTCACTCTTCGGTTTTGAACTAAACAGTTGAGTAGTCCTTTTTGGTTCTTGATCTCTCTATGAGGGTTTCTTTATTCCCGGTGCCTATTCCTTTCACCAGTTTTCATGTTGCTTTCTCGGGAACATCCTAGATATGCATCCATCTGAAGCATCTTCTTTGACTTTTGATGTCACTTGGATTCACACTTGGTCGACGCAAACCTTTTTGACTACGAACGTTACAGGTCCATTTTTTCATTGTTCGCTCCATCGAATTGAGGTTTCGCTGCAATGTTGATTCAGTGGATTTACTTTCTGCTGCTGTGTTGTTTTTTGGCATCAATTCTGTCACCCCTCGATCTGTCATCTCTCTACGTTGAGTGTCGTCTACAACACATCTGTAACCTTTTCTTTGGAGCCAAAGTGCTGTACTCCATCTTCAAACTGGAAATGTTTGAACTGGGTCTTATCACCTAATGTCTGAGGGTTCAAAACTTCATTCGAGCTCCCGGCAACAACATTCAGTGCAATCTGTGAACCGGTTTTCTTTGCTTGTGAGACGTGCCTTTCAAAACTGGCATCCACTTCTTTAATTTTACTTTCAACTTCTGCCTTGATTTTTAATTCTAACTCTCCAACTCGGTCGTCCCATCGTCTTTCAACTTATTGTACTTTTGTCACAATTAATGACGGCTTTAAGATCTCCTATTTCATTTTCTCGTTCTGTTGTTTATCCACCTCGGCAAACTGATCATCTTGCTGCGTAAATTTGTACTCTAGCTTGACTGGTTTATCGGATATTCGCTCCACCTGAAGCTGAAGCGTATTCGTCATGTTTTTTAAATCGAGTGCTGATTTTTGTTGCTCAGCATTGAGCGATTGTACAAAAATTGTTCCTTTTGTTTCACGATTCGATCCGATTTCCTCAATTTTAACTGCTTTTCGAAAGGCTAGAAATTTTGATCTTTTTGTTCAACAAGCGTCTTTCTTGATGGTTCTGAAGCTGGTTCTCGAGCTTTATCCACCCATCTAAAGTTTTGCAGCCTCAACGATAACTCTTTTCCATTCCCTTCGGTTATAAGTCCGCGACTCATCATTTCCCTTAACTTCCGTGACTTGTACAATTTTATCTTTACTAAGTACATTTTTGTTGCTATTTGCAAAATCCCACTTCTGACACCAAATGTTATGGATTTCGGTCATTTGATATAGATTCGTACTCGATTTTGCAAATAAAAGACTAAGCGACTTAAGGTACAAAACTACATTTTCCAAACACATTCGCAGCAATTCACTAGTTTCATCTTTTCACTACTCACTACTTCACTTTGATTGCTCACTTTAACTGTTCACTACATTTTCCACACTGCTTATACTTTTTACTTTGCACTGTACATTGGTGTGGTGTTCGCGTGTCTTAATGATTAATGATTACCGCCCGGGTGCCTTAATGATTACCGCACGTTGTCAATTCCACTATTTTCGATTATGATTAATCGCCGCCGTTTATAATTGCTTTTGTCGTCTTCAAATTCCTCTCCACATAGAATATCACTCTAAAATCCGAATCTCAATCAGTATTGGAGCAATACTTGACCTGACAACATCGATGATGTAAATGAATAATAAGCGTCTCAATAAAATAAATTATGGGACTCTGACAAGATTCGAACTCGCGCTCTTTGGTTTGATCATGATCTTGAATTTTATGGTAATAGGTGCAAGCCAGTCCAATAGTTATAAAATCCTTCCTTCCTGGGAGAAAACAACCCTTTTTCTGAATTGTTGTGCACAATATACATTAAAAAGAAAGGGGAAAGCATCGTTAGATGGATCCCATAGCTCACTAAATACTTTCAATGATCTTCCAGTCTCGTTGTGGTCAAAGAATTCCTTGAGAGTAACCTATCTAGAAATGACAAGAAAAAAGAAAGATGCCAGGCCCACCTATTTTCTGGAAGTTTGTAACCTTTCTTGTGGAGTTTACCTCAAGATACATTTTCTCAACATCGGTTGTAATGAAAAATGGATGTTTGCGAAATCTGATAATAATGGAGAATAGCGTTGGCTGTGCCGTTGGCCCAACCACGAGGCAATCTTTTAACGGTATCCCGGAGGGGATTTTAGCAGACCCGTCGAACACGGCACTCAGTTTAGTTGTGGTGCTTGCATGTTTCAGCACTCCTTTGTGTAGCAAATAACACCCTTCATCATCGTTTAATTCCGATGATTGTTTTTCGTTCTCACCTGGCTGGTAATTTTTTGTCAATCGGCCTCCCAAATTTTCTGAAGCTCGTTTACTTAATTCGAATATGAATGCAATATCAACATTAGGTGGTTTTGAATTGAGAAAATTTCGCTCTAACTACAGCCATGAATTCTTCGTCCGGGGTTTTGTAGTTTCGGGACTTTGAAATATAATTCAAAAAATTTAAACTAGATAATCTTTATACAAAGAGAACTGTACTATCTGAAATTAATCAATTGTTCGACCAACTTGGTCTATGTGCACTTCACTGCCAAATTATATAAGCAATCTTTGTGGATTATTTTCCAATATCTGATTTGGGCAGCGAACAAATTTATGCTAAATTTTTTAATTTTAATGGACAACTCATTAAAGTTAATATATTATCGCGGTATCATGCATTTGACGAAGCCTCGGATCCAGCATGTGGATGTGTAGTACACCGGTCGCGAATATTTTTTCAAACTCTAATTTTTCTTTGGTGATTGTTCCTTTCCAGGGCAACTCCTTCATTTCCCAGAAGCTTTTTAATTCAAAAGTCGAGGAATATAAAATAGGGCCAGGATAAGTTCATAGCAGATTTTTGGTGTATTTCCATCTCCTTGGATCAGCAGGCTGCTTTGGCATAAAACTTAAAGTTTTTGAATAATAATGTTTTTATGGCTAAATTATATTTGGGCGGAATTCTTGGCTTCACGACAAACTCAACTGCTGAGTTCGAAATTTCAGCTTCAGTTTTCCCATGCCTATAATTTCTACATATCCCGCGCTAATGACGGTGATTTGAGACCATGGGTCTATTAGCACACGAATAAGTTCATTGTGAATACCTGACAATGCTTTCACTTAGACGGTTCCTAGCAAGATGCACTTGCAATTCTATATCTATGTGCTGCTTGGACGTTTGTGTTCATAAAAATGACGTTTCGATATGAGATCCAGGTGAAGTTGTCGAAAATGTTCAAATAAGTCATTTTTGCGGATGCTACTCCTGACAATTAGTATTTTTAATTGAGCTAAACCTATTTCTCAAACAATTTGAATGGAACCCTTATGCTATTATGAAATTATTCAGTTCAATAAAATTGCCGTTTTGAACGGTACTAGGCCGTTGCTTATCCAATTTCATTCCAATTACAATTCCATTGACTTTCTCTAAAAATAGATTACTTAGTATCCTAAGTAATCAAACCAGTGTAATCGTAAAATACGAAATTATTTAGCGAACGTGTCAATTTGGAATTTTAACTGAAACCGCTGTATAGGATTTGTTTACTTGCATTGTAATAAAATGTCGTACCAAACCCTCTAAACCTATAAAAATAGCAGTTGGAACCTTCCAGTATTAAATATAAATTTGTAATTAATAACAAGTGCACATAAGTAGCAAGTAACTAGAGATGATGAACAATAATACCAACAAAAACCTAAAATCATAAATTGCATCTATTCGAAACACCTGTCGCATGCTCGTCTCTTTAAATTGCCATTTTTAATGTACCATTCTGGTGATTTTACAAATGTTTTATGTACGCGCCTTTAAATATGTGGTGTATGTTACACGACCAACATGAGTTAAGTCTTTTTGCGGTATTCATTTTCACACACGAACGCAAATGTATGTACAAGTATATATTGATCTTAATCGTCATCTAAGTCGTGTTCGCACATAGCCCACAATATACGAAAATAAAATCTTATTTCTATTTACAAAAACAACGAAATTGTCTGGAGTTCTGAATAAATTATAGAAATAAATAAAATTACGCGAATTTTACTAATTATTTTTTGCTTTTTAATTAAATCATCTTAGATGGTGTGGTTGTCGCGGGAAAACAGCCAAACTATAAATAATTAATCACAACAAAATTGGAAATTGATCGTAACGATGTTGGCTCGAAATAAATCATATTTAATTTAAAAACATAAAAATATTTATGACAGATTACACCACTCTCCAGCTTTATTGGTAATTTGTATTAATTTGCCGCATAAATTAATTATCGCCAACAAGTAGAACAACATTAACGCTGGCATAGACTTGTTTGTGCTGCAGTAACTCTAATTAAATTACAAAATCAATGGTATTTTATTTGTTATGTGTCATATTTTTATGTCAGTTACAATAAAAATTTTACAAGTTTTAGATTAAATTATTGTTTCTTACTGTAAAAAGTTTTAGTTAATTAAGTTATTGTGGTAATTGACTATTGACGTATAAACGAGGGTGTGTAAATACTAGGCGCGTAACTAAATTTTAAATGAAAAATGGAAAATTTCAATAGAAATATAAAAAATGGTTTATTCAAAGCTATCTACATATTTTTGCCATCTCTCTGGCAATAATGAATACCACGACGATAAAACGAACTTCTTCGAAACTGGCGAGTGCTTCCTGTCCGCAATCGCCATTTCTGAAGCGATTAAACCAATCATTACAAGAAGTTTTTGCTGGTGCATACTCGCCGTAGGCCTTCTCAAGCAAAATGACGTGTTTCAGCTAAGCATTTTGTTTTCAAGTTGAAGCAGAAAAGCAAATACTGCAAATGCTATTTGTTTGGCACAAAATTCGACATTTTCGTTCTTACAAAAAATATTTTTGCGTTGTAATATGTGGCTGGTATTACAACTGGTTATCGTTAGCAACTGTCTACGCTATCAATAAAACATAACTTCTAACATAAATGACAAGTAGATGTGTCGCTAGCACCATCTATGTGTGAAACCCTTAAATTTAGTTTCGCACCTGATCACTATATCTGTCATACTGTTAAAGTTAACTGACTCGCTCCAGCCGAAAATATCGATATCGCAGATTCGCTGTAACAATAATATATGTCAGTCAAAAGATGTCGATAGTACAGATTCAAAAACAACATGGGATATCCACCTGTAAAAGTCGGTAAGCCAGAATCGTATATGCCAAATAGTCAGCCGAAAAATGTCGATAAAACAGATAACTAATTTTGATGCTAAACAGTCATTACTTTTTAAAACAAAAAGGTTTATTTTGTTCCATTAACGTATATTATTCAAAATTAAATTTTTTATGAGCCTAGACACTTGAAACGATCAATTTTTAGAAATTTTCAAATTTTGTGTGTCCAATATATTTAATCGAGCTTTCCCGGACTCCCAACATGAAAATTGATATGAAATTTTTTCCAGGTGTGATCATCATTAAGACCCTTTATTTGAATCTATTTGCAACACTTTAAATTTCCAAAAAAAATTGTCTACATTATCGACATTTTTTCGGTCGGGATTTTCGATAGACACGTTACCGACAAAATCGGCAGTCATTTTCGGTTGATTGACTCGAATCTGCATTATCGACATTTTTGGCTGGACTCGGATAACTTTAATAAAGTATATCTATCAAACAATTACTATAAAAATGTGACGGTGACTAAATCGGAGAGCGAAATCCTAGATTCATACTTCCTTGCGGTTCCCTTTGAGCAACTCAAAATGAAACAGGCGGGTCGCGAAGAAGACCAGTGGAAATTCTGTTTTTAGTCATAGACATGACATATCACTGCGGCCAAAACGAACGTCTCTCTTATACCAAGCGACTTGCTATATAAATGTGTTCAAGGTACGAATGGGTGGGTGCCTTAAGATTTGCGTGACCCACACAAGAAACAAGCGGTTTGAGCGGTAGGCTAACAACCTTCTCTCACAAACCAACAAAATTATGAATCCTAAACAAAGACCTCGAATTGCCATATCGGGTTCATCACAAACACAACCTCAGAGATCTTCAGAACCTTTCAAACCAAGCAAAGAGTGTCACATTAAAGGTACTTGCATTACAAGAGTTTAGATGGTCTGGGAGTGGTATCCATGACACCACCAATGGTTACACTTTTCGATGTAACTCTCTCACTCTTCGAATCGGTTCTAACAGCTTACTTTTAACCAGTAACAACAACGACAACCCGTTACCGACCTGGCATTAATGTAAGACTAAGTTGTATCAAGCACGTTTTTCCCACATAAAAGAATCCGCAGAGTAACGTGGAGATCGAATGATGGAAGAACGGAAAACCAAATTGATCACGTCATGGTGAGTAAACGGGAATGGCGGGGCTACTCCCATTAGGTCTCAATGGAATCCCAGCAGAATTGATTAAGCTCGGAGATGAAACTCTTGCATCAAATCTATGCTTTCTCATCGTCTCCGTTTGGGACCAAGAAAGCTGCCAGAGATTTACAAGACCGCGCTCATATATCCGCTGCACAAAAAGGTAATCCTCATAAATGTGAAAACTATCGTGGTATAGTTCTATTGAACACTGCCTGCGGAGTGATAGCTAATGTTATAATTGCCACACTTATCTCTATCGCTGAAAACATTATTAGTGACTATCAAAGTGGTTTCGTCCCAAGGTCCATTTGAAATAACGTCTGGTGTTCGACAAGGAGTTGTATTCGCATCTGTGCTGTTCAATTCAATTAGGCGGTTTCATACCGCTCGATCGCTACGCAAGAAGACTTAGTTTGGAGGTGAACAGTAGAAAAACCAATTGTTTAGCAACACCCAGGAGCATCTCCATGGTAAATCTCGGAATTAGCGGCCAAAATTTTGATAACGTTGAAAACTTTAAATACCTCGGGCCAGTTCTTACATCGTCGAATGATATACAGGCAGAAATAAAAGCCCGAGCACTTTATAAAGCACTCGAAAGACCTGTGCCGGCTTTCGGAAGCGATACCTCAGCCCTGACCTCTACCGATTGTAGATTGATATCTACCTTCGAAAGGAAGGTCATTCGTTCCGTCTTTAGTCCAATTTAAGTTGCAAACAACGAATATCGGATTCGTATGAACCCCGATATAATGCAAATTCTAAATGGCTCGGCCAAGTTTCAAGGCCCCACAACAAAGTAGGATTAATAAAGTATTCCAACAACCACCAGCCGGTGTGAGAGAGAGAGAGAGAGAAAGAAAGAGGTGTACTGTATTTAAAATTGGCCAAATCACGGAGTTTTTCACATTTATCAAAAGTTACCTTTAAAAATCCTCTCATGCGATAAATCCCCAATTATTATTGAGGCTTAAACACGAACTCACCTGTATAATGAATCTCCGAGATCAGGTCCGTTAGATATAACTATTATTGATAGTTCTGCGCAATACCATGGCGTATGTAGCACTAATAATACCAATACGTGCCCTATTCTCCAGCCATCAAAACCAGTCCAGCAATAGAAGTGAAACAAGTAGCTGGTTGTTACGGATGATTCAAAAACCACTCCGCAGATTATTCTAAGTATGCAGGGGCCTCTCTCACAGTGATTTTGCCGACTAGATCTCAGGGTGTTAGATTTTGGGGAAGTTGAGGCTTGCATACTCAGCCTACGCCGTGGAACAGAACAAAAATAAAAATAAATATTGAAATTAAATTATACCAGAATTACGTCGACCGAAATTTGAGGATAAATAAAATTTTAAATAATTATAGCCGGGTGTGCTCATCCAGGAACAACCGGATCTCCCCAAGCATGAGAGGGTAGGGACGTCTCCCCAACAGACAAAGTTTTTTTTCACCCGGAGAGACCTCTAAAGGATCTCCCACATTACACACTCCGACAGCTGGGGACTGCCGGAGTGCAACGGGGAGATCGTGTAGATTTTATGGTTTTATTAACCACTCCGACCCTGTGTATGTCCTGCCAAGGGGATGACGAAGAGCTGCAAGCCCAGCCAGTAAACGTGGAACCGAAACGAAATGAGACCCACCCTCCCAACATACCGATCCAAAATAAATTTAATAATTAATTTTATTTTCATGAGTACACTAACAGAAAAATAGCAGAGGGAAATAAACCAAGGCTGATGGTAAGAGAATAATAAACCGATTGCCGGAAATACTTTCGCAGTACTGTTCTATTATTAGATAATTTACACGAAAACCAGAGGAGAAACGAGGGAAAAGGAGAAATTACCGAATGAAATTGTTAATAAACAAATAAAATAAAATAAGAAAATGAACGTCTAAAATTCTGAGGCGAAACCAATGTGCACTCTGGTCGCGCGGCCTACAACGGCTATTAATGCTCGATCACAAAATATAAAACAGTGTCATCAACAGTGAAAATTGTAAATTTGAAATTGTTAAATTGAAATTGTAAAATTTAATTTAAAAAAAGGTGCCTTTTGACCTCGGAAAGGTCACTCTGTAGAATTACAGCGTCTTTGCCCGTCTGGGAGTTGCCCTGTTTTCACCGTTAATCAAAATTTACAAATGGCCGACTGGCCTCCTGTTCGTTTCGGTGCTTTTCACCGATACCAATAAGTTATGACTGACCACGT
Organism: Nephrotoma guestfalica; assembly: GCA_963691935.1. NCBI lineage: Eukaryota > Metazoa > Arthropoda > Insecta > Diptera > Tipulidae > Nephrotoma > Nephrotoma guestfalica. The sequence goes on along the minus strand of OY829915.1, from coordinate 192,255,087 downwards.
TGTCGGCCGCCCGTTGCGGTGTCTTCACCGTTAAACAAAATTTATAAATGGCCGGTTGGACACCTGTTCATTGCGGTGCTTTCCACCGATATCAATAAGCTACGGCAGGCACCCGTACAAAAAATTTTATACTCGTAATAAAAATTTGCACTGCACACGTAATATAACAATTCAATAACCTTCATTAAGACCTACCATTTGAATCTATTTCCAGCCAAGACACTTTAAACGGTCAATTTGAGAATTTCTATCAAATTTTGTGTGAGCGATATATTCAATCGAGTTTTCCCTCGACATGAAAATTGATCTGAAATTTTTGAGGTTTTGCTTCATCTCGTATTTCTTCGAGTTGTCTCAGTGGTAAAATAGTTTTGTATTATAGTTTTAATGCATTTAATGCAACGAATTAAACATTTTGGATTAAAGAAGAAATTACTGTTTAACACCAAATGTATTTATCTGATTTAACGACATTTTTAGGCTGGCTATGTATACGAATTTATCTTACCGACTTTTACTAGCGGATAATTCGTATTGTTTTAATCTGCATTATCGGCATTTCCCAACTGATAAATATTAATAGTTATAACCGAATCTGCAATATCGATGTTTTTGACTGACTGATTTATTTGTTACATCTGAATCTACATTATCGGCATTTTTCGGCTGGAGCAAATCGGCTAACCGTAACAGTATCATTTTGATATCATTTTCCCAACTAGACCGTTTAACCAAACTTAGCTTTTCGCACGACTATCTGTTCACAAAATCTCAACTCGACTGCCTCAAAAACTCTTGCATCAAAAAAAATGTAGAAAAATATTTTTCCGTTGGTGTTTTTTCATGCGCGCTATGCAAGTTATACCACACACCAATCACATAAAACAAAACGAGAAAAACACAACAAAAATATTCCTCTATATCTCCGCCGGTCGCACACACGTCCAAGATGTACACGTCGGTCTCGGTCTCACAATTATTTAGAAAATTACATGATACAATGGATGTGGAGGCGACGCCCAATTTCCAAAAAACAAAAACTGTAGTGTTATTACCATAAAACAGATGGCAATGCCACCAGTAAAACGCTTCAATCATTCGATTGCAACGAAATTTTTCCCCATTGAACCCCACAAGGAGTCGTAACAAGGTTGACGTTCGCTTAGAATAACCATCATAAAGGCAGGTAAAAGGCAGCGATTGCTTACCTTTTCCAGCTTGAAAATTTAAAGGATTTTTGGAATTCCAAACAAGAAAAATAACTCAATCTATACAGGGGAGAGAATAGGCCACATACAGCAAGCAATTCTTGGCCAACGTTCTTCTGTATATTTTTGCTATAAAATAATTTATTTTCAGAGATTTTACCGCGATCTCAGTGTAAGTTTTGCCCCGTTAAATTCTCGCTGAGACGAGGACAACGCCATGTCTGTAATCGTACAGAGCTTAATTATTGTGAAACCCATGAACAACAACTTATTATCGAGTGTGACGCGAATTGGCGCCACATAGTCCAGAGAAGCAAAAACACCAACTTAAGAGATGCTCAACTTTGAATACTGTTATGACGAGAAGTATTGAATCTACTCTGTTATACCTAGGTACGGACATCAAATCTCTAGTTCTCTGGCCACCTATATTATAGATTTAGTATCGAAATACCTCAAAGAGTAGAAACCATATTAAGAACGTCCAAACACATCAAGGAGCAAGTCTATACTGTCAGACACCAATATAATTTAACAAGTCCTGATAGCACTGTAAATGACCTCACTGGGGCAATAAGAAGCCTAGAGAAGATCTCTGGTTTAATCACATACTTGAGGGCAACTCTAGAAACTTTCATGCCGGCTTAAATACATCCAGCCCAGTTACAAAAACGACGATTTAAATTTTCGTAAATAAAATTTAATCGTTCAAAGTGTTTCATTGTGCACACTAAAATTAATGAATTATAAAAGCTGGCCGCATTCCCTTCTCTATTCATTTCTAAAGTGTTGATAATGAGTGGTGCTTGGTCGTAGTTCCCCTCCTGATAAGATATCGTAACAATTAATTTCGACAGGTTTAATTTGCATTTAAATAGGTCGACGCAACTATTCTATTCCGGAAAAGTAGAGTCTAGACCTCAACATAAGACTGACCGATCATCAGATTAACATGCTTCAACAAGTAATGCGATCAGATCGAATCGCTTATCATAGTAAAAAAATTGAAATATACAAAACAGAACATGACATTGCCAAGCCAACTAGAAATTATAGTGACATGTAAATATCGTCAACATTTCAATATTAACAACGTTATAGAGTTTCGTGTAAGTTAAAACTGTACAACACTTTAACACACAGAATAAGTTATCTCTAAGCAATACATTTTGGCACTAATTATTTTTCATTTTTTTTTTTTAAGTGTAATAAATAATCGCCTCTACACAGATTCCAAATGTAACATAAATAAAAAACTAAGAAGTTTATCATTCCTTTTTGAGCTACAGCGTAAATCTCGTTTGGATAGTAACGAACACCATAACAAATCACGAAAGCAAATAATACGCTGAAAAAAAGCTTCTTTTCATGGACTGCAAAATATCTCATCCCAAAAACTTTGCGGTTATAAACAAATTTTAAAGAAGAAAACTATACGAGAGCAGTTTATAAAACTGATTCATAAGATTTATGTTGACAGAAAATATTTGTCTCCTATCATCATTGAAATTATTCATTTTTGATATTGCCGTTGTTCACTGTCGACATTGGTATATGATATAGCGCATAGTGGCTGTGTTCTCATCATTTCTGCCTTCGATGCGCCAACATATACTCGTTCTTACATGCTATAAGACAAACATTTTTTAAATTATATTTTTATGCATATGTAGTAATTAATAAAGTAGCTTTTTAAGAGAAACACTTAACCACCGCAGCCAAATTCCACTATCATAAATCCCAACGTTCATACCATACAAAGGTAAAAATATTATGTGTATTTGGATAATGTTACTGGATCATAAATCAATCATCCACCAACTCAAATACGACACTTCAAATTATTACGATATGTATTTAATACGAGTATGGTATGGTGGATACGTACAATGCCAACAACAACAACAATCATTTTTAGTATTGCTTGTAAAATTTGCATAAAATCTTTAAAAGAAATGTAAATAAATCAGATACATATGAATAGAGCTGGTGGAATAGTTGATTTATATGCAAAGCAGTAAAATGTGAAATTTGATTCCTTATACATATATACCCGTAGCAAAATATATACTCGTTCGTATGATGGATATTCTGTTTTGGATATAAATCTTGTCGATGCGGAGGAGCTATACGAGTATAATATACTTACGTAAATGTAATGTGCGGGTATCATTTGGAAATGGATTATACCACATTACCGTATGTCGTCGACATCGTTTAGCAGCTGACACGACCATAATTTCTTTATTTACATAGTTGCTAAGCTTTGATTAAGCGCGTACATTGAACCGTAGTACAGTGCGTAGCCTTTTCATTCTTTTTTTAAGTCAAAAGAAGTAAAGTGAAAAGTAGCGATGATAATTTTTATTTTGGCATAACGCAAATACTTTAATAGGTACAATTTTTTTATAAATCCAATGACTGTTGTATTTGTTCTATGTTAGTTAGAGGTGTCGAGTACTGTTCGGGTTTCTTGATTCACAATCAGATAGGCTTCCACTCATTTGCTGAAGTAATTAATACACACACTAGTATGTATGGGTGATACGGACATTGGTCTAAAAGGTCTATATACCAGTCCAAATGTCAACCTCATCTGCTCGTGGTGCTCCTTTGATTAGCATCAGTCAACAAGGCTCTGGCGATCGAGAAACGGTGGGATAACCGAAATGATGTTCTCTTTACTGGCCCACTATCAATCTCACTGGTTAGGTTGGTAGTTGCTGCAATAACCAGTCGTCAAAGCAATGAGTGTATAACAAAACGGAATTTATACCCCAGGTGATACGACAACTGCACAGTTAGCCAATCCACATCACACGGCGCACAAAAATGTGAAACCGATTCATACCAAGCTCAAGAATCTCTAAAGAAAATACTGAACACAGGGAGAACATGAACCAAGAAAACGCTGATTTAAAGAAATCGTTAATAAACAGAGAATCAAGCCAAAGAAAATACTATAGCTACCTATGAAACAGATGAAGATGAATTGGCGTATGAAGCGAGTTTTTTACAAAGCCAAATTAAAACTAGACGGCAACACAAAAAAAGAAAAGCATAATCTTCGTCTGAGGTGGAACAATCAACACAGAGCGTAGGAAAACCTCAACCCTAACGGCCTTATCAGTCATCCACGGATCTAGTGAAGATATATAAGAACGTATCAATGCTACCGAAACTGCAACTAGTTAATACACCCAACTATGCGTGTGAAATACGTCGCAAAAAAAAATCCCAAATTTGTTGCATGCAACAAATGTTACACAGAAATCTCAGAAAATATATTGATTGATTTGAAATAAAAATAAATGATAGATTTTCTTATTATGCTATAACCTTATATGTTAAAAAAATAAATAAAGAATCAAACCACTAAACTACGAGAAGAAGGCAAGTATATATGCAAGAAAGTTTGCAAAATGTTCGTAAATTTTCAAGATGATAATAACAAAAATCATCTTCTAAGGGACTCATACACTGGGTATATTCCCCCAACATTCAAACAATCTGTTCTACAAAATTCAAAAGATTGACATGTTTTCTAGAACGCTCGTGATACGGTCTCATAACGGGGCAAATGAATCGAAAGATTCCTGGGGTCGGCGATATAAATAACGGGACTCCTACAAAGGGGTTGTTGCCAGAAATTTAAATTAACAAATTTGTTCAAATTTCAAAGAATTGGCATCTGGGTAGGTTTACCAGAACGCTCGTGATACGTTCTCATGACGGGACAAATGAATCGAGCGATTCCTGAGATCAGCGATATAAATAACGGGGCTTTTACAAAGGGGTTGTAACAAATTTCAATTAACCCTTTCAGTCGAAATTTTTTGCACACCATTAATTATTTTTTCTTAAATTATGATTTCTTTTGTATTGAATTGAGTTAAAATCAGACCTATCCACATACAATTGATTTGGGAAGCCCTCAGGAGCCCTCAGGAGCCCTTTGAAATTCGTCATCATATGATGACAAATCATACAAAAGGTAAAAGAAATATAATATAACTAATATAACTTAAAATTATAAAGGTACATGTACTAAATTAAAAAAAAAAATCTATATATTAAACTATCAGTCGTCCGTATTATATTTTTAAAAACCAGTTATTGCTGCCATTTAAGCAAAGGTTTACTTTGCATTAAACACAAGAAATTCTTGATCTCCCATCTTGACGCATTATGGCTTTGGTCATGCATTGGTAAATGACTAACTCAATCGAATCGAAGTTCATCGATTGGTCGCGATTCGCTTTTCTTCTTTTAAGAACGAGTGAGATTAGGTGAATTATTTTCTACGCTGCTCAAAGGTCTTCCACGCTTCTTTGTTTGATCCGCGGTTATTAGCATTTGATTTGCCATCCATTCCATCCTTTTTATTTTATCTTCTTATGTCGTTCTTATACTCAATCCAAGAAGCCGCAATCGCAAAATCGATGAAATGAGTAAAAACACATAATGTCCATTGTTTGCTTTTAACAAAAATTCTTTGTAATAGGAGATTAACAGATCTAAAAGATCAACTCCTCCCATTCCAAAATTGTATCGACGGACAATTTCTGATTGATTTATATTTATATACTTTTATTACTTATATTTACTTTATACTTCCCATCTTGATACCATACATTCTACACCTATTCCGACACAATTTGAAGCCAAATATACCGTTTTGCTGTCCTGCCACTTTACAACGCAAGTGTTGCTGTAAAAACTAACCGTTTCGTCTGAGGTTCCACGCCATTTTGATTTAAACTCCTTATCCGAAAAATGTGGTGGATTGACGAATCGATTGATTCATATTCAGCATTTCAAATAATTAGTAACTCCTGAAATAGTTATCAAAATATAATGAATGTCCTGATTGGAAAATTCGTTTGGCTAGTTGCACAACTATTGCTGAACCGACTCCAAAATTCGATTTGTTTGTTTGAGTAATTTCAGTACTTGCACCATGATATATAATAAAATCATAAGGCAAACCACTCTTACCGCATAAAACAAATACTTTAACGCCCCATGGACTTGGTTTTCCTTTAAGGAATTGTTTTATACTAAGATGCTCTTTGAATGGGATTATTTGCTCGCCTATACTAAGAATTTCTTCGATTTCATGTTCATGGCATCTTTTTAGCACAGCTTTTATTAACGATCGAAAATTAATTTATCCGGACAGTTTTTAGCGATTTGTTTTTTATCGACAAAGTGCAAGGTCGTTCGTAATGGAATGAACCGTTCGAACGACATTACGTTCATTATTGGATTAATTCCCAAATTTGTATTTCAATATGTTGCTCATCATGATTTGAATACCAAAAAACTTAATCAATTCTGCCTGGTTAGTATTTTTAAATGAACCGCTCCCACCCCTGGTTTCTGCAGCATACAAATTCGTACACTTCACCATTTCATCAAACAAAAATATGTTGATGGTGATAGATTGATCACGCTTACGAACTGAGTTCTGCGCCATCTTATTTTGGACTTATCGGTGACCACTGGATTTGCAAAATTATCAATGATCTCGAATTCAACGTTTCCCACCATCAATGCTTTAGAGTTTCCGTAGTACCCGCTTCTGCTATTAATATTGCTGTAGCCTCAATAAATTCTGGTTCATCGTCCGGCTCTTCGGTATCCAAATTACCAACATTACCATTACAATGGTTTTGGTCTAGAATCACATCAGCTAGGTTGATGAATTTATTAGTGTAAGTACCTGTAGATACGTCAACGTCATTTTCTAGGCAAACGGCTTAATTGATTAGTTTGATTGGAATTATGTGGTTCATCATGATCCAGATTTTCAGTATCTGCAACTCCGAATCGGATGCATTTAGCATATCAAAAATTTAGTTTTCATATAGGTAAGTTCCTTTTTTGAACACGGTTTGCCTAACTTCCATTGTTTTTATAAATGTTTACTAAATAATATGAATATTAAAGAATATCGTTATGTATATAAAATTTTACAAGCAAAAAAAATAGCTATAATCGATATGAGTTGGTCTCATATGATTCCAAATTTATTTATGGCATCATTTAATGATAAACCCATTGGTCTAATTTGGAATCAAATGTGTACATGAACTTTAACATCAAATTAGATTTTTTTCCATTTTGGGTAAAATTTTAGGTTTATATCATTATTTGAACTTTATGGATTATAAAACTACTTTTATTATTGCGATTGATTACAAATTTAATGAAATATACTAAAAAATTACTTACTAAAAATTCAAATGATGTAAACTGAGCACTGGCAGGCACAATTTACAAACTGAGTCTTTTTAGCATTTCATAATGCGATGTATACACAACAAACGTCGGAAAAAAGTGCGAAAAGATTAAAAATAACAAAAAAACATAAAAATAATACAGTGAGAGTGATGAATCGAAAGATATACAAAGGAAATTGGAGCGCCATCATATGATGCCAAAAACAAAGGGTTAACAAATTTTTTCAACAAGTCTCAAGAAATTAACCTGTGGGTAGCTTTAGAACGCTCATAATGTGCTTTCTTAACGGGACAAATGAATCGAAAGATTCCCGGGTTCGGCGACTTAAATATCGGATCCTTTACAATTGGGTTTTAACCTACCCCCATGTGAATCTTTTGAAATTTGTTGAACATATTTCTTAATTGGAACTTGTTGCAAAAACCTATTGATTGTGCAACGTTTATGTGCAACAAATTTGGGTTTTTTTGGGACAAATTTTACCCAACTTAATCAACCAAGGATTCAACAAAATGCAGGAAAAGCAACCAATACACAAAGAGATACTTATTAACACACTTAACGCTAGTCAATATGAAAGTGTATGCCCTTGACCCAGAAACCTACAGAATGGTATCAAATGCAATCAGGGCTCAAAACATCGAATGGTTCACCTATGAAAACACAGTTGAGCAACCAATTAAAGTCATGGTCAGAGGACTGCTTCATACATGCCCAAATACAGAAATAATTGAGAAACCTAGCCAGAAAGGATTCAAAATCCTAAATGCTGTGAATATACGATAAAAAGATCACTAAAAACGCAAACGGTAAAAGAGACTGAACCAAACTTGGCCTCATCCTTTTCATGCTAACATTTGACAACACTGAGAGCATTGATAGGGTATATGGAATCAACGCAATCCTACAACTGTCAAGGCGCTTTTGTGGTTGTGTTCTCTCGCACGTTCATTCTGATTTTTTTTTTTGCCAGAATATCCAAGTTTTCGACATTTTCTTGTTACATACAGGGTGTTCCAGAATGAATGGATAAGCCTGAAACACCTTATAGTAGAGCTATTGGGCGCTCAAAATAAAATACAAAAAAATATATCCCAAGTAGTACCTAAGATAATATATCATTTTTTTGAAAAAAAATCCATTTTTTTACATTACTTTACGTTTCCGATCACCACGGCTACAAATAAATTAAATCCATCGGTTTTTTGGTATTATAACATTCTTAATGGCTAAACTAATAGATATGCAGTAAATAGTATGAGTAGCTGGCTTTGGTGAAAAAAATGTACGAGAACCTAAGTGGCCAACTATTTTAAAAACATTCGTGTTTAATGCAGATTCTAAAATGGTATAATACATCATTTTATCTAATGTAAATATTAGCAGAAGGCTATTAGCATGCAGAAGGAGTAAATTCGATTAAATATCAAAATTTTAAAAATTAGATTGTCTTAAACTGTGCCTGTGATAAGGTCTTCATAAAAACAACATTACACATTGATAATACTTTATTCAACCTATGTACATTTACAGTAAATGCTCAAACTATATGCCACCGACTCTGATACACGTCCGACATCTCCGAATAAAAGCTCTTTTGAAAAGTCGCGCATAACGCCGTTGAGTAATTTTTGAAGCGGCTTCCTGGACACGGCTACGTAACTCTTCTAAACTCCTGATCAGTTTAGAGTAGACCTCTTCTTTAAGGCAGGGCCAATTATCTTTCCGTTCAATATGCCGGTCCAATAATTTATATTGAATTTGTACTGGGATCTGTTTTCTCGCATTAGATGATGATTCGAAAGTTGCCAGCTGTGAAGATTGTGCATGTTAAAGCATCCATCTCTATTCAGTGTTGATTCATCGCTCCATAGAATTTTATTAAAGAGTTGCGGATCTTGTTCTATTTTCTCAAGCATCTGTCGGCAAAAAAAACAATTTGAATTTGTGACTCATAGATCGAAAATTTGTAAGAGTCCCAACCATCAGTTTCGAACGGATGAGATTATTGATTTGAAAAAATCAGTCTTCTCATCAGGTCGCGACGACTAATGTTGTATTACTTACATTGGAATATTGTCTATATATGTAGAACAATATCATGTATTTGTAGTACTAGCGAATTACTGCTAGCCTAACGAAATTAATGAAAAAAAGTAAAAATTTTAAAATAAATTCGTAAAAAAACAAGAAAAGTTAATTGTGAGAATGAAACATAAATGAAAAATATGAAAGAATCGATTTCGTTGGGCTAGCAGTAATTACCCGAACTCCCAACATGAAACTTGACCTGGAAAATCCAGCAATAACCATCGACAAACCGATTCAAACAAGACCTTTCCCAGACATAACACTTGAAACGTTAAGTTTCTAAAAAATTTTGAGATATGCACGTGTATTTCACTCCCCTCAATTTTCACGAACCACCAAAATGAAACTTGACCTGGAAAATTCTCCAGCAATAACCATCAACAAATTGATTCAAACGAAACCTTTCCTAGACATAACATTTTAAACGTTAAGTTTCTACAAATTTTTGAAATTAGCACGTGTATTTCACTCCCCTCAATTTTCCCAAACTCCCAACAAGAAACTTAACCTGGAAAGTTTTCCAGCAATAACTGTCGATAAACCGATTCAAATGAGACCTTTTCCAGACATAACACTTGAAACGTTAAGTTTCTACAAATGTTTGAGGTCGGCACGTGTATTTCACTCCTTTCAATTTTCCCGATCTCCCAACATGAAACTTAACCTGGACAATTTTTCAGCAATAACCATCGACAAACCGATTCAAACAAGACCTTTCCCAGACATAACACTTGAAACGTTAAGTTTCTACAAATGTTTGAGGTCTGCACGTGTATTTCACTCCCCTCAATTTTCCCGAACCCCCAACATGAAACTTGACCTGGCCAATTTTCCAGCAATAACCATCAACAACTGGATTTAAACGAAACCTTTTCCAAACATAACACTTTAAACGTTAAGTTTCTACAAATTTTTGAAATTTGCACGTGTATTTCACTCCCCTCAATTTTTCCAAGCTCCCAACATGAAACTTAACCTGGCAAGTTTTCCAGCAATAACCATCGACAAACCGATTCAAACGAGATCTTTTCGAGACATAACACTTGAAACGTTAAGTTTCTACAAATGTTTGAGGTCTGCACGTGTATTTCACTCCACTCAATTTTCCCAAACCCCCAACATGAAACTTGACCTGGACAATTTTCCAGCAATAACCATCAACAAATGGATTTAAACGAAACCTTTCCCAGACATAACACTTGAAACGTTAAGTTTCTATAAATTTTTGAAATTTGCACGTGTATTTCACTCCCCTCAATTTTATCGAATTCCCAACATGAAACTTGATCTGGAAAATTTTCCATCAAAAACCTAGACTAACCGATTCAAACGAGATCTTTCCCAGACATAACACTTTAAACGTTAAGTTTCTACAAATTTTTGAAAATTGCACGTGTATTTCACTCCCCTCAATTCTCCCAAACTCCCAACTTGAAACTTGACCTGGACAATTTTCCAGCAGAAACCATCAACAAATGGATTTAAACGAAACCTTTCCCAGACATAACACTTTAAACGGTAAGTTTCTACAAATTTTTGAAATTTGCACGTGTATTTCACTCCCCTCAATTTTCCCAAACTCCCAACCTGAAACTTAACCTGGAAAGTTTTCCAGCAATAACCATCGATAAACCGATTCAAACGAGACCTTTTCCAGACATAACACTATAAACTTTTATCAGCTCACATAGTGCATTGCTCTTTTCTGATCCCACCAAATGCACAACATAACCTTACTTCCATGAATGTTTCGTTTTTCTGTTGATGTGGATGGTTCGCCTGAATGAAACCCATGGTTTTGTGCGTTTAGGGTTATTATAGTAAATTTTTCATCACCAGTCATAATTTGAAACAAAAAATGCCATCGTCGGGGTCTTGTAAGAAAAGAGTTGCAAACCATTAAACGGTTTTAAATGTTGGCTTCAGTCAGTTCATGTTGTACCCATTTTATTTAATTTTGAATCATTTTCATGGCATGTAAACGTTTGCTTATAGCTCTTGAGTGACATTTAACTGGTCGCAAGATCTTTTTCTGTATGAGGTGAGTTTTCCTGCAATAATGCGTCCAATTCTTCATCTTCGTTTTTTTTGGTTGACTAGAACGATCTTTGTCTCAACCGTTGAGTTGGTGCATGTTCACCATAAATTTCTTGTAGCAAACCAAAACTTTCAGCAGCATTTTTCTTTTGATTAAAGCAAAAACGTAGTGCATCCCGCAAGTGATGTTTTGTTGGTACGAAATTCGACATGTTCAAACGAGATTAAAAAATATGTTGTTTACGATTTCACGAATAATGACAAACTAAATTTTAATGTGGAATATCAACACTTTAAAACCCGTAGGTGTCATTGTAAAATAATGTTTAGTACTAAAGTTACGCCATCTCTTGGAAAATCCAAAAAACTAAGTTATACACCCAATAAACCGATTATATTGCAATGAAAAATTGCTGTAAAAATTAATTCCGATAAAACCGGCTTACGAAAGTTGCTAAAAATAATTCCTGTCATTCGCAATACGTAATATCGTACGTACTTATATTTCATATTTCATTTATTAAATATTTAAATAATAAAAAATATTTATTATAAATCAATTTTAATTGATTTACTTTTATTTCAATGTTACATCTACCATATGTGCATAAGATACAAACACTCACAGCACACAAGCGATTGCTTCCCATTTCCTCTCGGAGCATTTTTAATTAAGACAACATAAAATGGATCGATAAATCATTTATGCATATATTTAAATGTATTTTTGAATTGATTTTTTATGCAAATGTAATAAATAATAAATAATTTGAATAGAATGATCGTAATAATATAAAGTGAACGGATGTGTATGGTAAATACGTGCCTGATGCTGATTGGATTAAGAATAAGATAAAATCTGTGGCGAAAGGTTTTACGTACAATTTGTCGAATACACTGACTCTGTAATGCTTATTCAACGCATTGCGATACAATTAATTATTTTTAATTAAAATTTCATTAATTTAAATATTTTGGCACGGTGCAAGTGCAACCACCGTGTACCGAGTATTTTTTATATTAAACGTGATAATTGTATGATTTGTGTACACCCAAATGCGTGTGGTCAAATCCTAATTTATTTTTACTGCAAACAAAACAATTTCATTTTATTGTCTCAAAAACAAAATTTCATTAATTTTAATTAAAATTAAAAATAAACAAGTACGGCACGACCGTCCGTCCGTATCCATATAATCTTGATATGTTTAGTTTACAATTTTTGTCACTTCATGAGCCATGCACGATCGTGTGTGTTCCTTACAAGTGATTTGTAATTAATTTAGTATATGTCGATCTGTATAATTGATTTTATTTAAAATGTAAATTAGAAATAGAAACTCGATTATTGCCGGACAATTTACATTAAGTTTTTAAAATATTTTAATTGTAATTTTTGAACCATAACCGAATAAATTATGTTTAATGTTGAACACCAACCGCATTAAATTTTATAAACAATACGTTTTACATACCTTGAGTGTATATATACGTAATCGTATATAGATTACATACGTAAATGCAATAATAATAAAAATGAAATATAATTATTTTTATTTTAACCTATTTGTAACTACAAATTATTATTTTTATTATTTTAATAATAAAATAAAATTTTAGTGTTTTGTATCCTATACTATGCATCGGACTGCATAAATTGGCATGCGATATCCACCTACGGCGCTAGCCAATGTTTGTTTATATTTTATTAAACTAAATTGATATTTGAAAAAACTATTTTGCATATCACATGTCCACTTGTCCACCACTATTATGTTTTCTTACATTGCAGGCGCATATTTAACATTTGTTGAGGTCAATCCATATTTAATATAGAAAAAAATCCTTTCGAAGTAATATGTGTATTAGAGCTGCGAATCGAATCAGCATATAGTGATATCGAAAACGGGTGTGAAGTATTCCAGACTTTCCATAGATGTTATGTATGTATGAGTATCACACTGTTAATTCAAATTCAAATAGGAAAAAAATTAATCGTATTGGAAATTTTAGTACAATCATATAAGTATGAGACTTTTTTTAGAAAATGACTCAAACCTCAATTTAAATAAAAAAATATACAATATTTTCTAGAATAAAAATTTATGAACAAACTCAACCACGTATTGTGTAGAAATTATCGAGATTTCTATTAAAACAGATTAGAACTTAGAATAAATATTTTAATAAAACAAGGAAAAGGTTTAAATTCAAACATGAGTTAAAATGACATAAGAACACCTAGAATTTAAAAGATTTTATCAAAAAAGCCAAATTCAAGCATTGTAAGCACCAAATGGTTGATTTAGGTGACTCAATGACCAACTTCATACACTATTAGTCGTTTTGACAGATAATGGCCATCTAAGTTTGAGTTATAATGACATATGAACAGCTGGAACATCAAAATTCGTAGCAATAAACTCGAAGTCGCGCATTCTTAGCACTAGGTGGTTTTAGTTAGGTGGCTCAATGACCAACTTCATGTACTAGCCAGACCTGAATCACGATCTCTGGGAATGACCGATAATGGCCATCTAAATTTGAGTAAAAATGACATCGGTACATCGATAATATGAAAATTCGTAGCAATAAACCGGAGATCGTGCATTATTAGCACTAGGTGGTTTTAGTTAGGTGACTCAATGACCAACTTCATGTACTAGCCAGACCTGAATCACGATCTCTGGGAATGACCGATAATGGTCATCTAAATTTGAGTAAAAATGACATCGGTGCATCGATAATATGAAAATTCGTAGCAATAAACCGGAGATCGTGCATTATTAGCACAAGGTGGTTTTAGTTAGGTGACTCAATGACCAACTTCATGTAATAGCCAGACCTAAATCACGATCTCTGGGGATGGCCGATAATGGCCATCTAAGTTTGAGTTATAATGACATATGAACAGCTGGAACATCAAAATTCGTAGCAATAAACTCGAAGTCGTGCATTCTTAACACTAGGTGGTTTAAGTAAGGTGACTCAATGACCAACTTCATGTACTAGCCAGACCTGAATCACGATCTCTGGGAACGACCGATAATGGCCGTCTAAGTTTGAGTTATAATGACATATGAACAGCTGGAACATCAAAATTCGTAGCAATAAACTCGAAGTCGCGCATTCTTAGCACTAGGTGGTTTTAGTTAGGTGACTCAATGACCAACTTCATGTACTAGCCAGACCTGAATCACGATCTCTGGGAATGACCGATAATGGGCATCTAAATTTGAGTAAAAATGACATCGGTACACCAATAATATGAAAATTCGTAGCAATAAACCGGAGGTCGTGCATTATTAGCACAAGGTGGTTTTAGTTAGGTGACTCAATGACCAACTTCATGTAATAGCCAGACCTAAATCACGCTCTCTGGGGATGGCCGATAATGGCCATCTAAATTTGAGTTATAATGACATATGAACAGCTGGAACATCAAAATTCGTAGCAATAAACTCGAAGTCGTGCATTCTTAGCACTAGGTGGTTTAAGTAAGGTGACCCAATGACCAACTTCATGTACTAGCCAGACCTGAATCACGATCTCTGGGAACGACCGATAATGGCCGTCTAAGTTTGAGTTATAATGACATATAAACAGCTGGAACATCAAAATTCGTAGCAATAAACTCGAAGTCGCGCATTCTTAGCACTAGGTGGTTTTAGTTAGGTGACTCAATGACCAACTTCACACACTAGCCAGACCTGAATCACGATCTCTGGGAATGACCGATAATGGCCATGTAAATTTGAGTAAAAATGACATCGGTACACCGATAATATGAAAATTCGTAGCAATAAAACCGAGGTCGTACATTATTAGCATTAGGTAATTTTAGTTAGGTGACTTAATGACCAACATCGTGTACTAGCCAGACCTGAATCACGATCTCTGGGAATGACCGATAATGGCCATCCTAATTTCAGTAAAAATAACAAAAGTACCCCGATAATATGAAAGTTCGTAGCAATAAACCCGAAGTCGTGCATTATTAACACTAGGTGGTTTTGTTTAGGTGACTCAATGACCAACTCCATACACTAGCCAGATCTTAATCACGATCTCTGGGAATGACCGATAATGGCCATCTAAATTTGAGTAAAATTGACATCAGTACACCGAGAATATAAAAATTCGTAGCAATGAACCCGAAGTCGTGCATTATTAGCACTAGGTGGTTTTGGTTAGGTGACTCAATGGCCAGCTTTAAGTTGTTTTAAGATTTGAATCACGATCTCTGGATGTGGCCGATAATGACGATCCAAATTTGAGGTATAATGACATCTGTTCCCTTGAAGGTACAAATTCAAAGAAAAAAATACCCGAAGTAGTGAATAGTTAAATCTAGCTTGTTTTATTAGAAGATTTATGAAAATTGCAGACCGGTGTCCAAGTTTTAAATAATAAATCATTAGTACCTCTGCCAAGATGCAAAAGTTGATTAAAAACCCTAGATTATGCATCGTGCGCAATAGGTTGATTTTGGTAGTTCTTTTAACGATTATTTTATACCAATTATGTATTTACGTGTATGTAGCTATAACCTATTTCATAAATCATGATATTTGGAAAAGGGGATACTCATTATTAGAATCGAGTAAATATTTCTATACTAGAAATTTTAATATTATTCTGTAATTTTTCTTATTAGATTTAGAACTAACCAATCTATCACATACTCAAACCCTGATTTACATTTTCAAATTTAAACTACAGTTTGAAACCACACGGTGCTTCATCAAGAGATTATTACTTTACTGCAACAAATTCTAATAAACAATTTAAAAGTAGATTTAATGGTTGCCTGCAGATCCAGTGCACCTAGAATACTAATGACCTCATTGCATTAACAATTTTGCTACATGACGGTGTTTCAAGTCGATGATTCCGATCTTTATCTATAGATGGCAGAATAACGAAATAAATGATTTAATTTTTTTGATAATATTTATTCCGTAAAACGTTAATCGCGATGAAAAAAGCAGTAAATTCAACAATAGTATCAAAGAAACTGTCGACATAAATTTGATGACGAATCAAGCAGTATTGTCTGGTATCAATGCACTTAGAGTACCAAGTAATACTGCCTGATACGACATCAAATTTATGTCGGCAGTTTCTTTTCTGAACTGAAAATGGCAGTAATGTTCGTAAAAAATATTAGAGATTTAACGAAATGTTCAATGCATAATTTAATAATAATATATTATGTAAAATAATTCTGATCAATAGCCTGTAATATAATTTTTAATTGGTAATATTGTAGAATTTACTGCTTTTTTCACCGCGATTACCGTTCCACGAAAAAAAAAATTATAACAAAAAAACTAATCATTTATTTGATTATACCGCCATCTATAGTCAAAGAGTAGAACCGTAAACATAAAAGACGTCATTAGTATCTAGGTGCACTGGGGGTACTTTTGTTATTTTTACTGAAGTTAGGATGGCCATTATCGGCCATTCCCAGAGATCGTGATTCAGGTCTGGCTAGTACACGATGTTGGTCATTGAGTCACCTAACTAAAATTACCTAATGCTAAGAATGCACGACTTCGAGTTTATTGCTACGAATTTTGATGTTCCAGCTGTTCATATGTCATTATAACTCAAACTTAGACGGCCATTATCGGTCGTTCCCAGAGATCGTGATTCAGGTCTGGCTAGTACATGAAGTTGGTTATTGAGTCACCTTACTTAAACTAGCTTGTGCTAATAATGCACGACCTCCGGTTTATTGCTACGAATTTTCATATTATTGGTGTACCGATGTCATTATAACTCAAACTTTGATGGCCATTATCGGTCATTCCCAGAGATCGTGATTCAGGTCTGGCTAGTGCATGAAGTTGGTCATTGAGTCACCTAACTAAAACCGCCTAGTACTGATAATGCACCACCTCCGGTTTATTGCTACGAATTTTCATATTATCGATGTATCGATGTCATTTTTACTCAAATTTTGATGGCCATTATCGGTCATTCCCAGAGATCGTGATTCAGGTCTGGCTAGTGTATAAAGTTGGTCATTGAGTCACCTAGCAAAAACCACCTAGTGCTAATAATGCACGACTACGAGTTTATTGCTACGAATTTTGATCTTCTAGATGTACTGTTATCACTTTTACTCAAATTTGATAACATTCCCAGAGATCGTGATTCAGATGAATTTTGGTTTTTATACTTAATTGTGATGACCATTGACAACCATATCTGGAGATTGTGATTCAATTCTCGCTAATTCGTAAAGTAGTTGATAGGCATCTACCTAAACACATCTAGTTTTAATAATGCCCTGCTTCAGGTTTATTGCTACGAGTTTTTGTCGTCAAGTTTTACTGCTGCAAAAGAACATTCTTATTTGCTTCTAAAAGTAGATAATTCTTAAGTTGATTTACTATATTTTTTAATCTCTGGAAAAATCTCTGGAAATGTTGTTAATTCATATGAAACTCAAAATATTCTTATTAGAAATTAGTGAAAAATTCATAAATGGTTTGAGTTCAGTATATTTGGTTTGTACCTCGACTGTTTTAGTACAAACTTTTGATTGAAAATGTAGGGTTATGTTACTATAATTACATTATATTTTACTTTTCATTGACGATTTCGCAAATTAAAAATCATAACAGTGTACTCCACACAACTACATAGAAAGGCTTTAAAATTTCAATTGGAATTTGCAAAAGTCCAATTGGATTTGTATACGTATATGATTTTAATCTATGGAACTTCATGATACTTCACGGGCCCATATCGAAATCAGTAATAGTGATACTTAAAATGGCGGACGTTATAACATTAAAGAAAAGACGCGCCTACATCAAAGGCAGCATAACCAAAATATTAAACTTTATTAATATCGCAAACAAACCAATTCCGAAGACATCAAAGTGAGATTAGCAAATGATGAACGATACCGAAGTGAATTTATCGAAGTGGAAAACAAAATTATCACGATGGATAACAGCGAGGAGCTAGACCAAGATTTTGAACAAAAATTATTATAAAGACACAGCAGGACTAAATCTTGCTTTAAGAAAAAAGATTGAGCCACCAGTTTCGCTAAACGATGCATTAGTGATGCTTCCATGACGGGACACCATATTGATGTGAAGCTGTCAAAAATAAAACTTCCACAGAATTCTCTGGCAAGTACACCGAGTGGCAGTCATTCCATGACTTGTATTGTTCAACTGTGCATGACAACACAAGACTAACGCCTTCACAAAAACTCCAGTACCTAAAGTTATCGTTGAAAGGAGAAGTAGCGAATTTATTAAAGCACTTCTAGACACGTCGGACGAAATAATACGAGGACTTAAAGCATTAGGGGAAGAAGCAGAAACCAGAGATCACTATAGTTAATTCACATTTTAGTAAACAAGCTTGATAACGGGTCTAACAGTTTATGGGCACAAGTATCCGCCGAATATGATTTTCCAAGTTTAAAACAGTTTTTTGATTTTCTCGCAAAAATGATCGATGCACTAGAATCGGTAAAATGCCAAAACAAACGGTATTAACCTCAGGCAACCAATTCCACATTAAACGTTTTGCGCTCATGTATAGTGTCAAGTAAGTGAAACAACCAAAAGCCAGGTATGTTCAGTATATAGGGGAGAGCACAAGCTATTTGAGTGTAGTAAAGTTAAATAAATGGCAGTAACCCATAGAAAGTCGTTGTTGATTAAACAAAACCGTTGCTTGAACTGCTTGAAGAACAATCACAGCGTGTATAATTGCAAATCTAAATTTCGTTGCAAACAGTGCAAAATAGAAACCCCAGTAACAATAGTAAACAAATCGGAAGATCCATACTACCCACTTCCTTGATCTGCGTAACAGATGCACTGGAACCGCTGAAATACGATTTAGCTGATCCCCACTTTTACAAAGGCAAGGAGATGACGTCCTAATTGGAGCTAATAACTTTTGAACTGGTAATGGATGGAAGATTCACCACACAAAACTATACTTTACGATGCAAAACACTGTTATAGGATGGACCGTTGTGAGCAAATCTTTAGAAACAGAGTCGACTCAAGTTATCACGGCAAAGCTAAGAAACCCGGAGGACAACCTAGACCACCTACTAAGATTCGAAAAATTCTGGGAGATCGAAACAATGCCAAATGAACATCTCAAATTATCGGGCGAAGAAGAATTATGTCAAACCCACTTTAAAAATACTACAACCGTAATTCTTTCCAGTCAGCAGCGAGACGCATGCTTTCAATGGAAAAACGATTTAACAAGCAAAAGAAATTTGCTGATAAGAACAAAAAGTTCATGCACGAATATATTGATTAGGGACATATGAAACCAGGACTATGCCACGGATATTACCTACCACATCACGCTATAATTTATCCAGCGGAGGTTTTATCCAGCAGTGCAACGAAGCTCCGAGTTGTGTTTGATGGTTCCTCTAAAACTACCACGGAATATTATCTCGCTTTCGAATGTTTTAAGTAGCGTTCACAACTTTTTTTTTTTAACGACTTAATTGATATGGCTACTACAATCTTAAACATTATTAATTCATTAGTAAGGTTGACATTAGTACTTATGAGATAAGCATAATCTTGTGTGGGTCTGCCGGGCCAGTGTCCAGTTCCCTTGGTTTATAATTTTCATACGGTTAGCTCATGTGGTTCGATTCGTTTGAGTCGCCTTACCTCGTTTGTACTGTCCAGTAGTTGTACGGCCTCAAGATTGGTGTGGGTAAGAAGTGTCTTCTCATGTTTTATGGCACATTCGCGGATAACGTCGTCTATCAAAGATAAAAATTTATTTTGGCTTCTTTGTATAATGTCTCTATTGGATTTATGTGTACAACCCCATAGCTGCGCACCATACATCCATATTGGTTTGAAGATAGTCTGGTATACCAGTCTTTTGCAATACAGGTTCATTTTGGAATGATGTCCAATTAACCAGTACATTTGACGTTGTTTCAATCGTATCTGTTCAGCTTTTTGTCTCACGTGATGTTTCCAGTTGAGCCTGGAATCTAAATGTAGACCAAGGTATTTTACCGATTCAGCCTGCGGCACTTGCACTCCATTGAGGTGTATATGAAGAGTGTTATTTTTATGTCAGAGCGTAAATGTCACATATGTTGATTTGAGCTCATTCAGTGCGATTTTCCAGTCAATTGTCCATTTAGTAACGTTGTCCATTGCTCGTTCAAGATTTTCCACTGCTCTTGGTTGAGATTCGTCTACTGACATAATTACAGTGTCGTCAGCGAACGTGCCGATGAATGTTTTATTCGTTGTAGGTATGTCCGCAGTATGAAGAAGGTAGAGGAGGGGACCCAATACGCTTCCCTGCGGAACTCCCGCAATCGCTGGATAAAAGTCAGAACATGTTTCTTCATGAATGACTCTGAATTGGCGATCAGAGAGGTATGATTCAAGCAGCTGGCAATATTTTTGTGGTAGAATTTTGCTCATTTTGAATGTCAATCCCTCATGCCAAACCCTATCGAAAGCCTGGGATACATCCAGAAATACGGCGGGGCAATATTTATTTTCTTCCAACGCTTGCTCTATTACCGCAGTTATTCGATGGACTTGATCTATGGTGGAGTGGTTATTCCTGAATCCAAATTGGAAATCAGGAACGTTTACCATTGGCTTTAGACGTTTTAGTAGCAGTTTCTCGAACAGCTTTGATAAGGTCGGAACCAGTGAGATTGGTCTGTATGATGTTACTTCTTCATATCTGGTTTACCTGGTTTCTTTAGCATAATTATTTGGGCCATTTTGAAGCATTTGGGTACATACTTCAATCTCATACAGGCATTAAATAAGTACGTGATCAAGATGATTGCTTTACGTGGAAGTTCCTTGAATAGACCCGGTGATATTTCATCAATTCTTGGTGCTTTTTTATGATTAAGATTTTTGTCGATTTCTTTAGCAATTTCCATTGGCGTGACCCTTTTAAAGTCCTGATTTGGTTGATAAACAGGTGTTACATCAATGTTGGATTGAATGTCATGGGGTTGGAACACTGCTGCTAGGTGTTGAGCAAAGAGTTCCGCTTTTTCTTTATCTTGTCGAACCCAACTGCCTTGAGCATTCCTTAAAGGTGGTACTCGAACTACAGGTCGTTTAAATCTTCTGGTTGCTTTCCATAACGAGTAGTCTTTATCCATTTCTGGACCTAGCCCGCTTAAGTAGTTATCGAGGCAATTCTGTTTGAAATTTTTGATTAGTCTATTGGCTTTGTTACTTATTCGATTAAAAGTTGTCTTGTCAGCGGGATTTCTGGTGAGGTGCCATATTCTCCTCGCCCTTCTTCTTGCCTTGATTTGTTCCCTGATTTCAGCTGGATATTTGACTTTAATCTCCGCTTTGTCCTTTGATTCAGGAGTAGGTAGTCTGGCAGCCATTCGAGTGTATTCAATAAAATTGTTTGTTTGTTGTTCCAATTCTGCATTGCTTTTGATACTAACTTTTAATTCAACCAGCTCTTCAAATTTTTCTCTGAAGATGTCCCAATCCGTGAATCTATTAGTAAGGTTTTGCTTTTTCTGTTTCTTTATTACTGTAGCGCTTACTGACAACAGTACAGGAATGTGGTTAGATGTTAGGTCGTTAATTCCTTCGACTCTAGTGTAACTTAGAGGAATACCTTTTATGATGAAGAAATCCAGTAGATCTGGTATTTTTCCTGCATCCGTTGGCCAATACGTTGGCCCCCCTGGGGACAGATATTCGCATTTGTTTTCATGAATGGCATTGAACAAGGTGTTACCTTTCCCAGGAGAAATAAGCCTGGAACTCCAAGCTGTATGTTTCATATTGTACTCCCCTCCAATAATAAATCTTGGACCGAGCTTATTGAAGACGTTATTAAATTGTAACTTCGTTGGTGTATGCCGTGGAGGACAGTACGCTGCTGCAATATTTAGATCTGCGCCATTATATTGGATTGAGATAACAGTTGCTTGCAAATAGTTTTCACGAATATCCTCTTGTCGATTGTGTTTGATATTATTTTTGATTAGTACAGCTGAACCACCTCTAGCTCTTTCACTAGGATGGGTTGTCCAGTAGGAATTAAAACCCCTTATTCTGATAAAGCTTTTGTTGGAGAAGTGCGTCTAAGAAATCAGCGCAATATCAATGTTGTTTGTATGGAGAAATATTTCCAATTCGTGGGCTCGTTGGTTGAGCCCATTAGCGTTCCAAGCTACAATGCGTAGGAACGAGTTAACCATTTGTGAGTATGCTGACTTTTTTGCTTGGTGGATAGATATAGGTTTCCAGTTTTGCCACCCTCTCTACTAGATGACCAAGTGACTGTTGATTTTGGCTAAGCATTTTAATAATTTCAGTGTTATTTGACTCGTTGGCGATTTGCGCATAGGATAATCCAACTGTGGATGGTGTGATTGTTGTTTGTGGTTTAGCAACTTTGGTTTGTAATCGCTGCACTGCGCTTGTTCTATTATTCTGTTGACTTTTAATTTTATTCTGATATACACGGCATCCTTTATAATTTGCAATATGCCCTTGTTGTTGACAAAGAGCACAAGAAGGCGCGATATCTGGTGTTTTCTTGCATTTTGTCGTGTGGTGATTTTCCGCGCATTTAACGCATTTGGTTTGACGATAGCAAAAGCTCTTGGTATGTCCAAGTTGTTGACAATTCGTACTCGTAATTCCCCTTGTCTTGTTAGGTGGCTCAATTTTAACTATACAGTACGCAACTTTCTTGATATTGTATACTTCTTTATTGTTGTCTTTTTGCTTTAAGTCGATGTAAAACAATGGAAAGTGTTTCCTGACTTTTACACCATCAATTGTGACCATTTTGTATATGTTGGTAATACCTGCAAGTTCATGTCCCATTTTTTCTAAGGCTGCTTTAATTTCATCGTGACTAATAGAAGAAGGTAAGCCTCTGATAACCACTCTATAGGCCTTTTCACTCTTCATCTGGTAGGTATGATATTGAATATTTTCTAGTTGGTTGCTAGATTCATTTTTTAATTCTTCCAGTAATTTTTTGACATTTCTGTAATCATTTTCATTTTGAAAGGTAATTCTAGTGTCACTATTTGAGAGCGCTTTAAAATTAGTTGATTCACTAGTGGTTTTTATTAATTTTTGTCGAAAAAGTTCGAAATTGTTGATATTGCTCACATTAATGGGTGGAGGCAGTGGTATTTTTGGGTTTTTCTGTTCAGGGTTACTGTTCACACTTTGTGTATTATTTTTTGGGGGAGTTTTCGTTTTTGTGCGCCTACGTTTCTTAGGATTTCTGTTATTAGCTCTGGAAAGTTCTTCTTCAAGTTCTTCCTCATCTGTGAAATAATCCTCTATACTCAGAGCATTAAATCTATTATTCTGTTGAGAGACTGGAAATTGCTGCAGCAACCAGTTGGAATTATTTGAATGATGTTGACTTGTTGATGGCTGAATATGGTTGACAGGCAGGTTGTTAGCTCGTGCTGAATTCTCAGCTTTACTATTTTTAGCCTTTTATTTTAGTGTAGAGTTTTCTCTCTTAAGTTCAGCAACTTCATTGTTCAGCTGCGCGATTAGTTTCTCCATTTTCTGAAACTTGGATAACAGATCCTCACTGTTTATAATGTTTGCACTCGGTATTTGTAATGAAGTTCCTTTTTCAGTAGAGACCGCGCCTTTTGCAGTTACTATGGACGCAGTCGCTGTTGGCACAGTTGTCTTTAATTGTAGTGTACGTCTACTTACATTTGGAGGTGGTGATCTCAACATTTTCATGCTCTTAGGAAAGTTGTTCCCTTTATTTTCCAAGGGTTGGTTCCCCCCAGAATCTATGGTACTAGAATCCGAAGAGTATATGGAGCGGCCCGGTTGATTTGATGCTTCTATAGACGCATCCGTCTCGTTTCCTAATATTATTAGGCTATTATTTTCATCATTATTTTTCATCATAAATTTTTATTTTATTCCCACGAGTAGCACGAGAAATTAACGGTCGCCTATGACAGAGCCCTGCGTTATCATAAGAAGGCTATGGGTTTAAACCGAATGACGCCAAATTCGGAGTTCACATACTAACGACTAAGCACCCTCTTAGCCACGCAGCCATCGGCGTATGTAGTACCACCTTAGCTTTGGTGTGCTATTTTTTGGTCCGCCCCGAGCATTTAATTTCCCCGGTACCTACCATATCTGGCAAGCATTCCCCTATCCGCCACCCGGGGAGGCGCCTGATGGGGGTAATAGCAAACCCCACACAGGGTTCACAACTGACGTAGAAAAGGTGTTGCGACAAGTGCTAGTTGCAGAAGAAAACGCAAGGTATCAGCGAATATTATGGTGGGATCAACCAGATAAACCCTTCACCCCTTATGAACTGCAAACAGTTACTTACGGAATCGCGACTGCAACCTTTCTAGCCACGCGTGCAGCAAAATGTCAGAAATCATATCCAGAAGCAGCGAACCACATAAGAAATCAGTTCTACGTTTATGACCTCATTACTGGAGCGGACTCAGTAGAAGAAGCAATTAACCTAAATAACGACCTAAGCACAGTACTCTCACGTTCTGGTTTTCATCTTAGGAAGTGGTTAAGCAACGTAGAAGCAGTCTTAAAATATGTCTCTCAATCGAGCGACTCAACCAATAATCTAGAAACAGAAGAATTTCCCTCCGTAAAAGTGTTAGGGTTGCACTGGAATCCAAAGAAAGATTGGTTTCAATTCAAAACAAACCTCACAGAACATCCTGTCGTAACCAAACGAGGTATATTACCAGAGGCTAGCCGCTTATTCGATCCGTTGGGATGGATCGCCCCAATACCGGGCAGAATAAAAATATTCTTCCAAACTTTATGAACAAAGAAGGTGCAAATTACGTGACAGTTTACCCACTATAGAAGCAATAGAAATAGAAAGATATTTTCATACAAATCCTAAAAAAATTTCATTGCATGGTTTTTCAGATGCATCCAGAACCAAATAAAGAATCGCACAAAAAGGCGCACCCTTTAAACAACTTTCTATCCCAAGACTGGAACTATGTGGTGCATTACTTCTCACTAGATTGCTCTTAGCCACCAAACAATCTCTCAAAATCAAATCCGTAGATATCACCGCCTGGACAGACTCCACCATTGTGTTAGTTTGGTTATCCGCGCCTTCAACAAAAAAATGGAATACATTTGTTGGAAATAGAACTGGGGAAGACGCAGTGAAGACATGTCGATTCATAGGATAACCAGCAGACTGCGCCTCTAAAGGAATCGAGCCTGACAAGCTACAAAGTTTTAGACTTTGGTGGGACGGTCCAACCTGGATTGCAAATTATGAAGCCTGGCCAAAAAAATCTGAAAGGTCAACCTAACACAACCGAAGAACTGCGAAGCCATTCTATTCATGTTCAAGTTTGTCAGCCAAATATAATGGATGATTTAATCAAACGAATTTCAAACTTCAACAAAATTATCCGAATTTCAGCCTACGTTTGCGATTTACCGACTTAATGTTAAAACGAACTCCCAACAACTAAGTTTCACGAAGCTTACTTAGTCGAGAATTGCGAAAACCACAACTTCGCCTTCTTTCTAAAGGCATCGGCCTCTAGGGGTTGATGAGTCATTCGGGGGTGGAGGGGTCTCGACAGCAGACATTGTACTTGCCATCCGGGGAGATACGGTAGTTCCTGGGTGGGCACACCCGGTTATTATTACATTTATCTCTGGTGTAAATTTAATTTAGTTTCAGTTTTTTTAGTTTACTTTTATTATTGTGTTCTGTTCCACGGTGTAGGACAGGAATATGAAAGCCTCAATTTCCCCACGGCCCAAAACCCTGAGATATGTTAAAGCATTATCTATACAAAAATCATTATTATTCTTTTTTTTTTAGTTTTGATTTACGTGGAACCTTTTAGTTCTGCTTAAATAAATAAAGTTATTATGATAACTAATTGAGGTGTTAAGAAAGAAATTAAGAAGAGTGAGGTGTGAAACGTGTAACGATGTTTCTTGTGTTTCAGTAAAATCGAAGCAATATTTCCGTACGTGGGTCTGATTGTTGGTTGAACATCTATATAATGCTCCCTCCTGGTGTGATCAGCAAGTGGACACTATGGACGTGTTTAGTTTTTTCTAATCTCGAACTTGACACACTAAGTTAACCGCTAGTCTGCCAAGGGTATAATCCATAGTCGAGCAAAGGAATTTCAACATTCAATCATAAATTTAACGGTATATCAATTTGTCAAAGAAAAATATTTATCACACTTATCCGTGATGCCTAATAGTGATAAAGAAACTGTTTGGGATTTCGAAACCACACTGAATACGTATGGTTTGAGTATGTAAAGTATATGTTTCGTACAGTTATAGGTACCCCGGTAAAATTCCGTTCGACACGTTATACTTTTATGTTGGTTTTGTATAAAAACTATTTTGATTGATTTTTTATTGACAATTAAAACCCGCATAAAAGCTGCGTACTATTGATTAATTGATTTTTAGTTTTGTATTTTTAGTTGATCAAAATTAATTGATTTACTTAATAAAAAACATTGAACATGTTAAAATAATACGGTGCCTTATATTCTAAGTACAACAAAACAGTGGGTCATAAATTCGTGCGGTTTGCAATAAAAAAAACTATTTGCATAAGAGACATAGTGTCTTACTTTAACCAGTCCCAAGGAATTTTATTTCGTATTCATAAACCATATGTGCAACTTTCCCAACCGCATATTGTTCAAAATGTTAACATAAACAATAAATAAATTATCCAGAGGATGCAAAACTGTCAGAAAAATTCAATTATGACGTAATGATATATGCAATTAATATGCAACTTGCTTTACTAATATGCGTTTGTATAATACAACAACACGGATAGTTAGTTAGATACTTACATTGATTTTAAAATAAATTGCAGACACCACACCAAAAAAAAAAGAAATCGTCGTCTGGTGATTTTTCTTTTTTCTTCCTACTAACATTTCACATTTCGTCTGTGTACAACACATCAGACACTTTGCTTTGCGCAAATTCTAAAATTGTAAGATGCATTTGCGAAAACAAATCATTTATGTACGTTTTCTTCTTCCAACAACTTAGATTGCACACACGACTTGTACGTTCGTCTTAAGTTTGCGTGGGTGAAATATTATTACTTTATAATTTTTAATTTTGTTTTCTCTGTTGTGAATAATTTTTCATTTTTTTTTTTGCTAATAAAGCAAATATTTTTATTAGATTTTAAATATAATTGCGTGTCTGCATTTTTGCTAACTGTTTTTCTTCCTTCTTTTTGTGAGTGCAAGCAGCATGAAATTATAGTCGTGTTTTAGTATTAAAATATGATATTGCTATAAGGAATAGTGAATGCCATCGAAACTGTCGCGATTCTACTTCAGTATTTCCCATACTGAAGTACTCATACTCCGATGAAGGACGGAAATTTCAAAATAATCCATACAATTGAATCTGACAAACATCAAAATTACAAGGACAGGAAACAATCAGTACTGGACAAAGAAATGATGTCAAACCACCCGTTGCACCTCTAATTAAAGCACGACCTTTTGGAAGTACAGACTAGCAATGTCACCAGTTTTAAAACACATAAAAACAATCCATCCTTGGACTTTATAGATAGTGCATGGAAATGGATAGCCGGAAATCTAGATCACTAGAATTTCAAAAAAATCAAATATAAATTTAGTAATATGCTTAGGTTGGACCGATTCAACCATCGTGTTGTCTTGGCTCACGCCATCATCTAAAAAGCGCGAATCATAAACTTCTAGTTCGTCATTCTTCCATGCCCGTTTTATGAACTTAACCAACTGACTTCTTAATAATGCCGCACAATGACCCTGGCTTGATTAGTGCCACCTTGGGCTTAGCAATTATTTCTCGAACCCCAACTTCATTCCCATTCCCAGCCCTTTCAGACGCATCCGTGAATACGTGATTTTGTCTGGTGCATCTGAGAGTGTCTTTCAGATACAACGGGGAACTTCAACTTCTTCTAAATCTATTAACTGCTACCTCAGTGTTAGCCACTCAGTATTTAACTCTGTAGGCAATACCTCATCCCAATGAGCCTTGTTGACCCACAGTCGTTGAAATATAATCTTAATTTTGACTATGACCAGCAAGAGCCGTCCAAGAGAGTCGAATATTCTCGCTGATTCCGACAGTAAACTTCTCTTTGTGTGGTACGTCCTATTGTCCAACTACACCTTAAATTGAAACATATCACGTCCAACTATAGTTGGATGAATGGTTTGCATAAGATCCTACGAATTAGATACCCATTTTCTCAATGTAAAGCCACCCTTCGCAACTAATTGTGACATTTGATGCTATATGCTTTTTGTGTCTTGAATACTGTTACTACACGTAATCAGGTCATCGACATAGAAGTCCCGTTTCAATATGTCAGATGCCTGGGGAAACTGATACTTATAATCATCAGCAAGCTGATGTAATGTATACGTATTGCGAGAAAGGGTGCACAGGATGTTCCATACGTCACTCTTAATAAGCGGAAATGTTCTAAAACTTGATTCGCGTGGTCCCGCCCAACTACTCTTTGGTAGTCATACTTTCATCGCGATGAACAAGTATCTGGCGAAATATTTGTTGTATATCAGCCACAATTGCAATCTGCGGAGTATGAAACCGACAGATGATGGATCATCTTGAACCGTTGGACCGCATGCTAGTATATCATTAATGAAACTCCACGGTTTGTGCGGCATGCCCATCATACACCACCCTGAGCTTCGTTGTGGTGCTTGCTTCCTTAAAAACAGCATGGTGCGGTAAATAAAAATTGTGACGGTTAAGTTCAATCGCTGGTATTACTTCCATATGTTGCAGTAGGTGGTAGAACTTCATAGAACCCTGGTACTCATTAGCGAACACTTTATTTTTGGCAAATCTGCGCTCCATACTTAATAGTCGCTTGCTAGCATTATGCAACGAATAGCTAAGTGGTTCGTTTGATCTTGTGGTGGTATTGACATAGTGTTCTTCGCATTTATGTACTTCTAATTTGTTGTTAGTTTTTGGCTCTGCAATGTCTTCAATGTTCCAAAATCGCTCGAGTGTCTGCGAATCAATATTTAAGTTCTCGGAGGTGGTATGATAACGTTGAGCCTTTGGTGAAAGGGAATTCTCTAATATCTTTCGGTATTTTGTGCGATTAATTTGTCATTGAGTTATTTCCGTTCCGGAAGAAGCACTTGAAGAAATACATCATTTCCTATAATAACGTCAATATCGTTTGCTGATCCGACAAGAGGATCAGCGAGGTTCAAATTTTTCACCTCTGGCGAGTTTCTCAACTCACCGGCCACCAACGGTAACTTCGATGTCAATTTTGAAAGAATAATATAATTATTCATAAATTGACGACAGTTTGATAGGTGTGGAACCTTTTGTGTATCCAGCCTTAGATCACTCAATAGTATTGATAATATAAGTAGCTGTGTCCCTAGTTAAGCCTCTGAAAGAGCTCTCACTATATGCCTTTGATTGTGTCAACCGATAATGTGTGCTGATATTGTGGATAGTAACGTTTTCATTGGTAACGACCTGCAGAAATACCTTGATAACACACTGTACTGATCATGTGTTGATCCTCGGGAACATGACGTTACTGGCAATGATGAATTGTTCGATGTAGAAAATAGTTAACGGTCACCTGGCTTATTCTGTGGTTCGGTTGTACCTGCCTGATTAAAGGTGCGTGTATGATCTGAATTTGGTACTTCGTTATTGCTGGAACTAAGTGTAGAACAATAAGTTGACATCGTCGTGAAAATTGTTATGAACACTTTTCAAGGGCTGGAAAGGATCACTATTGGTGTCGTTGTTGGCATAAGTAGCATCTTGCGCTTGAACTACAGTTCTTAATTCCATGGTTCGGTCTCAAACAATTAAAACACAATTGGTGTTTTTGAGCCATGTTTCTCCGTGCCGTACCATCCAAGCTTCGAAATCGTTCACATCGAAATACCAAATGTTTACTGGAGCACAGCGGACATCTATTGCGAGAAATGATTGTTGTATAGACATGTTTTATTTTAGAATGGAGTTGGTTTAGGGATAGCCGGCGACTGCCGTTTTGAAATCGTGCACGATTCGAACATGCGATATCTTAAATCCAGAAAACTTAGAAATTGTGTTATTGTTGGATTGTCTACCTCCTGCGCCCATGCCTGTTGTGTGTTCACATCAAGTTTGCCCAACAAAATAAAAATCAACCAAGAGTCCTTCGATTCCCAATTGTTGCCCATTGCACGAATTGCTCTTAACACTTCGTCGGATCTATCGTATATAGTACGCAACTACTTCGCATTGCCTGAAATGATTCTATTTGAATCCGTGGTAATCGAACATCACCTTGCATACACGTTGTTCGCTCAAAAAAACTTTTGTTTTGAGTTCGATTACCGCTATTGCTTGATTTAGTTGGCGGTTTGAGACTTAATGACCACAGATTTAAAACACGTTTTAGATTGGACTTTGTCTCAAAATATTTGTCCGCAAACTCGTCTGCCTAAGAGGGTTGACCTGCAAGCACAATTAAATTGTCGACTTCATGAAAATCGTTCCATGCCTAGAATTTCCGTTACGGTTTAACAGGAGGATTTCACTATCTGTCAATTGCGACTATATGTGGAATACCGCTAGTAGTCTAATTCGTACAGATACCAGTCCAAAATGCACGATATAAACACTTAGACTCGAGCACTACACTTAATTCAATTGACACCTTAATTACTTGATAGAAAATATTAGGTTTACCCATTGAAGAAATAAATTGCAAACAGCATTTCAAAGAAACGCACAAAAGATAGGAAAGTGGAAGCTACCGTGTCAGAATTCCACGCTGTAATGAAGCAGGTCAGAACAACAACCAAACTAAGAGTAGTGTTTGATGCTCCGTGTAAAACAACTACAAACCTCTCTCTCACCCAGATAATGTTCACAGGGCGGGAACATCGTTACTCATTATTAGCTGACATCGAAAAGATGTTTCGCCAACTTATGATAGCAGGAGAAGATTGCAATTTCCAACTAATAATTCTAGTATTATAAATTAAAAACTCTAACATATGGCACAGAAAGCGTTGCAGCTAAATATCCGATCGGACCACAATTAGCTCTAGAAGAAGGCTTCAACTTAATAAAATAGAACAGTAATAATAAGTCAATTATACAACATGTGTCAGAGAACTACAAAGAGACTGGAGGCTAGACGTGATATAGTTTGATGAAATAGTAAAAACTTTGGGCCTGTACTGGAACTCTAGGCTGGCTGGCTCCACTAGTAATTAGAGCAAAACTTCTACTTCAAAATTTAAGGGCATCAAAGCTAGGACACAAAGCTACATCCCTATATATAGAAGAAAGATGGCTCAGCTATACACGTGAATTACCAATCCTAGAAAAGATTAAAATTGAACGCTAGACAAATTACAAGAAACAGTCCCATGTCGAAATACATGGATTTTGTGACGCATCGAGTCAAGCATATGCAGCAGTGGTTTATACAAAGATTGAAGACGTGCTACGGATTATTGCTGCAAGTAACACCATTAAATCAAACAATCTCACTACCGAGGCTACAATTAAGTGCTGAGGTCGTGCCTTGAATCTAAGCGAGAGTCAATTATTCTGCTGATAAAAGAGAAATCGCGCAACTACAAAACATTTGTGGCCAACAACTTAACTGAAGTACAATCAAATACCAATCCAAGTCAATGGTACGGAAATGTCATCAGAACGGAAAACTATCCAAGTCCTTGTTTCAACCGTAAAGAATCCTGTATTCGATTTTAACCGATTCTCCTCAATAGAACTACTAATACAATCTATATATTGTCACCAATACATACGCCACATCTCACCTCCAGCCGCAAAAATTGGAGGTAGCCTTAAAAGCAATCCCCAAAATAGGACAACGCGCAGAATTTGAAGCTGGGATAAACAACTTAAATAGAAAACAGCCCTTATTAAACGACACACATCATCAGTGAAGGAATATTATCAACTCGAACCTCACATTCGACGAGAAGCATCTCATAATAATGCCAAGAGTAACCTCTTAGCATTAGCAACTCCCTTAGCAAAACTAATCATTAGCGAAGCACATAGGAAAGCACATAGGACGTTGCAACAATACATGCAAAGGATATATCACTATTTTGAAATGGATGGCAACAAAGGCAATTCTTCTTAAACTCGTAAGCGATCTAACAATCAAAGCCTTCCCGGTTCACATCTCGAAGAGATTCTTGTCTAAAAATATACAGCAAATTTTGTAGAAGCCAGCAAATCTCTAAAAATTCAATATCAACAACCACAGAAAGAACCTAGTGGTATTTCAACCCGTCAGGAAGTCCTTAATTTGGTGGTTTATTGGAAGCAGGGGTTATATCCACAAAGCACCATCCTCTTAAAGTTCTTGGAGGCAACATATTGAAATATGAGGAATTTTCCACGGAATTTTCCAGCTCTTGTCGAAGCCTGTCTAAACTTAAGATCACTTAAGATCATGGCTCTAACCCCAGGTTATTTCTTAATAGGACGGCCGATAATGGCAATCCCAAAACCTGATATCACAAACGTAAAAGTCATTACAAGGTGGAATTTATTAACTAAAATAACCAAACAGCTCTAGAAAAAAATAGTCCTCGCAGTATCTCTCACAACTCCAAAAACGTCCAAAATGTCTAAATGAGCAATCCAACTATAAAGAAGGAGAACTAGCCCTAATCAAAGAAAACCAATTTCCACCGTGCTGATAAACTCGTTAGAGTAGTGACTTTAAAAGCAAACAACAATATGTTGAAGTATAACATAATACAAATTTGCCGGTTACCCTCCACTGATGATGCAAGGCAGGACGCATGAGAGACGAGCCTACCGATAAGGGAAACAAGCTCAAATTCAAGAGCAAGTTTTACAACAACAGCAAGCAGAGTCATGTGTAACCTCTCGATGCCAAAACCAAAAATGATTTCCACGCGTAACATATTGGAACAATTCCCTAGGTATTTACTTTGAAGAGATCATTACGATCTCGATAAACTTATTACAACAAAATTAGCAACATAATGAGCTAAACAAACGCCCTTAAGAAAACCAAACCTGCAATAATTTACAGTAGGTAGAAGAAGGTCAAACAATATGGGAGGTGATCTATCGCAGCAGCTTAACAGGCAAATCACAACCATAAACCAACAAGACCGACTAATGCAGAAGTTCAACAGAAATCCACTCCGTTTCAAAAGAGGGCTGGAGATACAGTCAGGCCTAATAATTGGTGATTTGTTTGGGGTCTTAACCTAAAGCGAAACTGAACAATATGAAGACGGTATACTTCAAACAAGATCAAACGAAGGTCCTTTACTGAGTCTCTTAAAGAACCGAACACCAATAATTGATGCAACCATTAACATTGTGAAACACGACCATGACATTAGCTCCAAACACTTCAATCTACTACTTGATCAACATATTGTGCGATTAAGCAACAACCCTAATCGCCTGGCTACAGACAATTTATACCACAATAAGATTGAATCACTATTAATTAGTATTTGCGTTCCAAATCTTGTTAGTCACATGGAAGAAAGTAATCTCAGATTGCGTGTTGAGAGAAAATGCCTTCGTCATCACAGCAGTAACATACAACACAAATGTCTTATTTACCATTCGTCAATTTAACTTTTACAAACAATGAGTCAAACCTCGTAATACTTCAAGAAAACTCTGCAGAACGGCCACGGGAAATTCTAGCACTGGCAGATCTAAAAAAAACAATTACTACAAGAAAATGGTTTTCTACGAAACTTTAGGAATCTTGACTATAATCATCGCAGTCTCATGTTTTAAATGCAAGCGTCAACCTGTATACCAGGGGAGAACATATACTATATAAACTTGCAATGAGTCGACCTATTTACAAATTAAGTCTAATCAGCAATTTATACAATGTAAAATATACTGTAGTAGTAGTAATTAATTCCATACAAATAACCAATAGAGTCTTATTGTGGTAGTATAAAATTTAGAATTTAGAATAAAGACAGATAGTTTCATACAATAATCAGAATAATTTTTACAATCTAATGGTAAAGTTGTTTCTCTGTGTAATACGCTCAAGTGTATATACGCTCTAAGTACAAGATTTGTAAATTTCTTAGATTATAAGGTACGACCAACGGTAATGTTATACCATCAGAAATTATCCGAGAACCGACTTGGACTTTCAAATGGAATTTGAAATCTCCTGCTCTCATTTGAAGTTAAAAGAAGCAAAATCCTGTTATTATGAAAATAATTCACGCCCACGCCTCCGATTGAAGAAACATTCATTATCTTAGTATTTCAATAAGATGCATATTCAAAACCACATATCTGTAACTTGGTAGTTTATGAGATAAATTTGTAACGACTGCTTTCAACAGGTCTTATTGACAAATGACTATAAAAATGCTAAATATACGAAACAATTAAAATATTTTATTTTATGCATAAAACATAAAAGCTTTTATTACAACAATAAATTAGCATACAATACAGGTGTCAAATTCTATTTCTTAGATATTTCTCTTGTTTAAATTTAAGTTACGTTTTCTAATATTTTATTGGTAATCCGAAATTATTTAAGGTTCATGTTTCATTGCTTCTATACGGGCACTTGGTAATTAAAGCATCTTGGTGAAATTCAAATTCGGCAGATAAAATCTGGTATCATTTGACTATCGTGAACTTCGATTAATCGTTGAAATAGTAAATCTTATAAATAACGTCCAAGATTTGGAACAATTGTTGCATGCAACTTCAATGGAAAGGAAAGTTTTGTTCAACCAACGTTTCAAATATTGCTTATCAAGCTTTTAGCACAAAGTACATACAATTTGAAAAATATTAAGATCCCTAAAGAAACCACTGTATAGAGGTGTGACATTAAAAACATTTTTTTTTACCATACTACGATATATGGTTGCCTATCGAAGCAACCCAATAAGCCCGTTTGTTAATGTCAAAATGACAACAAAATATAATATTTTGATTTTTAAATTTAGTGTCAGTTAAATTATTTTTTACTTCTTCTAATTAGATAAAAATTCCCTGAGATGGTAAAAACACGTCGCAGGGAATGTACCAAATTAACTTGTAAATATAAAAGGAAAATTAAAAGACTTCCACAAAAAGCTAGGCGGCGGGGGACTACAAATTGCGCAACCACCATACAAAATGTTGTGCCGGGCATTAAATACAAAAACCGAATAAGAGATTTACCTTCTGACCATATAACCCGCTTTCAGTCATCGACGGGTCCGAACTATTATAACAGGAATAAACAAAAACCAACCGATAAGCGAATGGTTTTAATAGACGGAAGTAACGTAGCATATGCCTACACTAATCACCGTGGTTTTTCGGGGGAAGGTCTTGCCATCGCGATACGTTTCTTCGAAAAAAATGGTTTTGAGGTAAAAGCTATAATACCTGACTTCAGGTTAAACGAGGGAAATGAAATGACGCAACTGAATGCCGATAACAAATTAATTTTGACACCGAGTAAAAATTTACCTGGAAAAAGAGCGTCATCCTATGATGACCGTATTTTATTACAGTTAGCATGTGAATATGATGCAGCTGTAGTTTCCAACGACAACTTTCGTGATATAATTTACGAGAGCACCGACTTCCGAAAAATTATCGAAAGTCAAGTCATTAATTACGTTTTCTGTAAAGATATGTTTTTGGTGCCCGTTGATCCATATGGTAGAGATGGACCGTCCTTGGCCAATATTTTGTATAGAAGAAACTGAATTGTTTAGTTTCCTGTTTGTCGTATAAATTTAGTAGTTAAATAAATTTTTGTACAAATTTCTACCGTTCTTAAATTCTTAACAAATTATGTACAAAATCTCTGATTTAAGGTTGTAAGTGTAGATACCCTTCGATTTTTCCACATACTAGAATTCGATTTTCAGCGATAGTTTGACTGGGGGTTATGGTAGTCGGTTTACTGTCAGTTTATCGTGAACAATTTATCGTGAGGACAGTTTATCGTATATCACAATTAATGTCTTGGATGATGTCTTGAAGATAAAAGATTAATGTCTTGAAGTATCTTAAAACATAAAACTTTTTTCATCATGTATTTCGTATAAGAATTCGGTCATTTCTTAACCGATTATGATGAGATTTTTTATGTTGGATGAAAATATTATTCTTAAATGATTTTTGGAAGAACTAACCAAATATTGCCACCTGGGATAGACTGGTGATAGATGTTAAAGCATCCAGTCCTGTCAGAAACTTGTTTACATCATGAGCCCACGATAGACGCCTGCTTACGTCGCCTCTAACCTGGAGAGCAGAAGCTGATGAGGTATTGGCTTTGCGGCATCAATAACTTGCCCTGACATGAAGTGTCAATAAGCAGAAACAAAATTTCTCTTGAATCGTTTTCAATAGACCTAATTCATTTAGAGTTACCTAGCGAGCGTATTAATCAAGGAATTTTCGCCCTCATCAAATCTTACAGTTTTACAAAAATAAAGAATTGGCGAAATCCAATGCGATTGCTATCAAACATTCTCAGTTTTAATCAAATTGACAATAGCTTCGTCGATTATAACCGGAACACACGAAACGCACTTTGTGGAAGCAATAGCGAACAAGCCCGAAATTGGAGTTGGGTTACTCATAACTAACATCATCAATTCGTAATTAACTTCATACCTATTAGCCATCATATTTGCGTACTCAGGTTTCTTGGGCTTCACTTTGATATTACGTTTGTCAATATTCAAGCACCAAATGAAGATAAACTCGATTAAATCAAGCATTCTTTCTACATACAAACAACATCATGGTATCGTGAGGAAAATACTGCAATACGGCGTCAAAATATTACTGGATGATTTAAATGTTCAGAGGTGCTCACGAGGAATAACGTGGCACCATCAGTTCGAACTCCGTATACGTTTTGTTTTGAAACAACAAAGGAACATGAACCATTCTTCTAATTTTGTTCTACAATCCGTTGGTTGCAGTTATGTATTTCCTATACAAACGCATTCATAAATGATTGATATTTCACTAGAATTATATATATATATATCAGTAACAACATGGTGCCAAGTAGTTGCGAAAAACGTTTATTATCTACATATATACAACGTACAATAACCATATTTCATCATCATATATGTTCAAACTGTCCGTTAGATTATTGAAGCACTTCATAATCATGTTAACTGCGAATATTTCGATAATATCCGTGATAAAGTGGCCATATTCCAGAGCTTCTTCCAAAAATCCTTCTAGAATCCCATTTTCATCCAACATACCCAATCTTATTACAATCAGTTAAGAATAAGCCAAGTACCTTCCAAGATGGCGATATTCAAGAAATTCTTCGAAAAATCATTTAAGAATCCAATTTCCATCCAATATACAAAATATTATCAATATCAGTTAAGAAATTACCAAGTTCCGTCCCACGTGGCCATTTTCCAAAACTTCTTCCAAAACTATTTAAAAATTCCATTTCCATCCAACATACTCAATGCCAAAATAATCGATTAAGAAATTACCGAATTCCGTCCCAGGTGCCCAAATTCCAGAACTTCTTCCAAATATCATTTAAGAATAACATTTCCATCCAACATACTTAATCCCATCATAATTGGTTAAGAAATTAACGAGTTCCTTCTCCATATTCCAGAACTTCTTCCAAAAATCATTTGAAAATTCAATTTCCGTCCAACATACCCATTTGCATCATAATCGGTTATAAAATTACCGAATTCCGTCCCAGGTGGCCATATTCTAGAACTTCCTCCAAAAATCACTTGAGCATCCCATTTCCATCCAACATACTCAATCCCATCATAATGGGTTAAGAAATTAACGAGTTCCGTCTCAGGGAGCCATATTCCAGCATTTTTTCCAAAAATCATTCTAGAATCCCATTTCCATCCAACATACCCAATCTTATCATAATCGGTTAAGAATAGGCCAAGTACCTTCCTAGATGGCCATATTCAAGAAATTATTCCAAAAATCATTTAAAAATCCCATTTCCATCCAATATTTAAAATATTATCAATATCAGTTAAGAAATTACCAAGTTCCGTCTCAAGTGGCCATTTTCCAGTTCCAAATATCATTTAAGAATAACATTTCTATCTAACATACTTAATCCCATCATAATTGGTTAAGAAATTAACGAGTTCCGTCCCAGGGAGCCACATTCCAGAACTTATTCCAAAATCATTCAATTTAATCATAATCGGTTAAGAAATGACCAAGTTCCTCCCTAAATGGCCACCTTCAAGAACTTCGTCCAAAAACTGTTTTAGAATCCCATCTCCATTCAAAATACAAAATCCCATCAATATCGGTTAAGAAATGGCCGAGTTCCATCCCAGGTGGTCATATTTTAGAGCTTCTTCAAGAATCATTTAAGAATCTCAATTCCAACGAACATATTCAATCCCATTTTAATCGATTAATAAAGACCAAATTCAATATAATTTTATAAACCGAAGACATTTTAATTTTTTACGTTCACATAATTTTGTGATACGGTCAATTATACAAACTACGATGAACTGGCATACGATAAATTGTTCACACGATAAATTGTGTCCACGGTAAACATTTTTATGTCGTTTTCGTGCGCCGCACACGTCCACACTTCCTAATTTGATGCGAAAATGTTTTCGCGGAACGCGTTCGGCACAAATATTTGTAAATGTGGACCCACCTTAAGAAATGAGTGATTGATTCGAAAGAAATTTGAAATTTTTAAGTTCCAAGATCGTGTAGCAGTTTGAGATACAATGCGTGCTTTCGATTCAAATTTTACGAAATTTACAGTAATCGTCTCAAATATCAAATCGTGTACAGATCGTTCCAAACATTGTTAAATTTTTGTAATATCGTTCTAAATGGTCTCATTGAACTCAAATCTTTTCAGATCGTAATCAATTTGTAATAATATCTTCAGAACTCATCTCAAATCGCAATAAAATCGCTTCAAATTTGTATTTTTCATATCTTTTTAAAATTGTTCCAAATAGTCTCAAATCGTTTCAAATTTTTATAAAATCATTCCAAATCGTTTGAATTGTAATCAAACGTTCTAAATAATCTCAAATCATCCAAATCATCTCAAATCCTATCAAATCTCTATAACTCAAATCATCTCGTGTCGTAATCAAATCTAAATCTTCTCAAATTGTATCACATCAATCCAAATCGATTCAAATTATAATTAAATTGTTCCAAATCATCTAAAATCTTTGAGATCAGAATTTATTTTTTACAAATAGTTTTAAAACAATCCAAACCACATCAGATTATTGTCAGATCGTCTGAAATCTTTATAAAACTATTCCAAATCGTTTCAGAGAGTCCAAATCGACTCAAACCGTTCCAAATCTTTCTAGTTGTTCGAAAATTCTAATCAAACCGTTCTTTATCGTCTCAAATATTTATAAAATAGATCAAATTTTAAACAAATTGTTGAAACCATTTTAAATCGTTCTAAGTCAACTCAAATCGTTCCAAATGATATCAAATGGTTGTTAGTCGTAATAAAATTGTTCTAAATGATTTAAAAATTTCAAAACAAATCGTTCCAATTCATCTCAAAACAATCGTTATCATCTAAAATTGTAATCAAATTATTCCAAAACGTTTCAAAACGTTCGATGTCAAATCATTATAAATTCGATATAGATCGTCTGAAATCGTAATAAAATTTTGATTAATTTTTGCAAATAGTCTAGCCTCAAATTGAAATCAAACTGTTCCAATTCGTATCAAATTTAAATCAAATCGTTCATATCATTCATATCATTTCAAATTGGTCATAATCATCTTAAATTGTAATAAAAACGTTCCAATTGGTTTAAAATATTTATAAAATAGTTTCAAATTATCTCAAAAATCGTTGCAAATCATTCCAAATTTTCTCGAATCGTCTCTGTAAAAAAACTTTTTGCAATTCTTCTAAAATTGATTAAAATCGCCCCAAATTTTAATCAAATCATTCTTGTTTGTCTAAAAACGTTAGAAATAATCTCAAATCCTTTCATTAAACCGATCCATATTATCACAAATTGTAATAAAACCGATCTCCGAAAATCGTCTCAAATCATTAAAAATCGTAAAAAACGATTCATTAAACTGCAAATAGTCAATATTTCCAAATCGTCAAGTTGTGATGAAATAGTTCCAAATCACCTCTAATTATAATAAAATCGTTTGAAATAATCTGAAATCTTCCCAAATCATAATTAAATCTTCACAAATCATTCTAAATCATACCAAATGGTTGTTAAATGAAACCAAACCGTTAAAATCGATTAAAACCGTAATCAAATCGTGATAAACTGTTTCAAATAATGTTAAATCAACTTTAATCCTCTAATCCGTTCCAAATCGTCTAAAACTGTAATTAAAACGCTTCTTAACATGTCAAATCATTTACAAACAATTCTAAATCGTGTCAAACCGTTCCAAATTGCCTCCCAAATTTTATCAAATATTTCAAATCATAATCAAATCGTTCCTAATAGTTTTAAGAAGTTTTTAAGAATCTCAATTTGTTATCTAATCTTGATCAAATCGTTTCAAATTGAACTCCAATCGTGCCATATTATTTCAATTCTTCTCAAATAGTCATAAAATCGTTCAAAATCGTCTTAATTCAACAAATCGTTTCATTTGTAAATAAATCATTAAAAATCGTCTCAAATAGTCCCAAATATTTACAAATTAGTTCAAAATCAAATAAAATCGTTCTAAACAGTACCAAAGTTTTATCAAATCATCCTACGCTATTTCAAATTTCAATAAAAATCGTTCGTAATCGTCTCAAATCATTCCGAATCTTGCTAATTCGGCTCAAATCTTCTGAAATGTTTATGAATTCATTTCAAATTGTTTTAAATCGTCTTAAATCATCGCCAATTTTATTTAAATTGTAATAAAATCATTCATAAATAATATCAAATCGTTTCAAATCATCTCAATTTGAAATAAAATGGTTCCACATCGTCTCAATTTGTAATCAGATTGACCCAAATTCTTTCAAATTATTCATCTCGAACCGTAATCAAATCATTATGTTCCTCAAACTATTTCAAATCATTTCTATTCGTTTCAAGTTGCAAATAAAAAGTTTCAAATCGAATCAAATTTTAATCAAATCGCGCTTTAGACAATCTCAAATCACAATTCAATAATCTGAAATTGTGATATTTGGTTTCAATCTTCTCAAATTGTAATCAAATCTTACCAAATTTA
Source organism: Nephrotoma guestfalica (assembly GCA_963691935.1). Taxonomy (NCBI): domain Eukaryota; kingdom Metazoa; phylum Arthropoda; class Insecta; order Diptera; family Tipulidae; genus Nephrotoma; species Nephrotoma guestfalica. Next base: position 192,213,155 of record OY829915.1, on the reverse strand, counting down.
AAAAAAATCGTCCTAAACTATCTCTTATCGTAATAAAATCGTCAAATGGTCCCAAATCGTACCAAATTGTAATCAAATCGATGCACATTGTCTCAAGTTGTTTTAAATCTTTATAAAATCATTCCAAATAGTCCTAAATCGTAATAAAATAGTTCCAAACTATCTAAAATTGTAAAAACCTTATAAAACCTTATAAAATTGTTTAGAATCCTTCCAAATCGTCCCAAATTGTAATAGAATCGTTGTGATCAAACAGTTCCAAATCGCCTCTCCTTATGATAAAATCGCTTCAAATAATCTGAAATCTTCCCAAAATTATAATAAAATCTTCCCAAGTTATTTTAAATCATTCCGAATGGTCGTCAAATCGAACCAAATTGCTTCAAATCTTTATAAATTCGTTTCAAATCGTCTCAGATCGTCTAAATCGTTTCAGATATTCCAAATCGTCTCAAATTTTAATAAAATCGTTCCAAAATGTTCTAGTGGCGTTTCTTGTTTGAAATCACAAATAAAATTTTCTAAATTTCGTTTCGACTAAATTTTCACTGGCCAAAATATAATAAAACTCAGAGAAATTATGAAAGAGTCACTTGCCCAATGGAAAATGATATTAGCTGGGAAAAAACAATTTGATTACGCCAATCTAAATTCATCGTTACAAATCTAAATTTATCTAAAACCCTGCGAAATCGTCTTTAATTGTAATCAACTCGTTACTAGTACTAATTGTCACAAAACGCACTCCATTTCGTCTCAAATTATAATTAAATCAGTCCAAATTATCCCAAATCTTAATAAAATCGATCCAAATTGTCCCAAATAATCTTACATGTTTCCAAATCGTTTCAACTCGACACAATATATATATATTCGTTCCAAATCGTGTAAAATTGTGTTTAAATCGTTCCAAATCGTTCCTACTATTATTAAAACGTTCCAAATATTCATAAATCGCCTCAACTCATAATCAAATCGATTCGATCCGTTTCAAATTTTATTGACTCATTCCAAACCATCTCAAATTGTAATCAAATCGTTTCAAATTGAACTAAAATCTTTCCATATTATCTCAAGTCTTCCCAAATAATAATAAAACCGTTACAGATCGCCTTAATTCGGCAAACCGTGTTAAATCGAAGTAGAATCGTTTCAAATCGTATAAAATTGTAATCAAATTATTGCAAATGAATACAAAATGTTTGAAATGGAATTTTTGTAAAATGTTTCAATTGTAAATAAATCGTGCCAAATTTTAATCAAATCGTCCGGTACCATTTCAAATCGTGATGAAATCGTTCCAAATTGTTTTAATTCAAAAAATTGTTTCAATCGTTCGATCGTTCCCAATAATTATAAATTGGCTTAAATCATCTCAATTCGAAATAAAATTGTTGCAAATCGTCTCAATTTGTAATCAAATCGATCCAAATCCTCTAAAATTATTCCAATTAATCATTTCGAATCTTAATCAAATCGTTCTATATCTCTCAAATTATTTTAAATCGTTTCACCTCGAAAACAGATCGTTCAAATTTTAATCAAATGGCCTTAAACTATCTCAAATTGCACTAGAAGAGCCTCAAATCATTTCATATTGTGATCAAATAATTCCAAAACCTCCAAATCGGCTCAAATCGTTCTAAATCGTGACAAATTTTATTCAAATTTTCACCATTTCAAAACGTAATGAAATCGTTTCAAATCATCTCTAATCATTTTAAATCGTCTCAAGTTATTATAAATCTTTCCAAATCGTCTGAAATATTTATAAAATCATTCCATAACTATCTATTCTAATCGTTTCAATTCGTTTCAATTTTTAAACGAATCCGATCAAATCCTCTCAAACTATTCTAATTGTTCCAATGTTTCTAATTGTTTCAAATTATAAATAAATCGTTACAAGTCGAATTAAATTGTAATCAAATAATTCACCTTAAGGCTCCGATTCAAGAAAACACGTGGTCGATTTTCAAAGCTAAGACACAAAAAACTGGTTTATTTTATCTAATAGATAGATCGCGTACAGTACCATTTTGAACTTTCATTCAAATTGTATCATTCATAATTTTTTAAATATTAAACGTAAACCGAAAGAATGAAAAATGTTTTTTTCCATATACCTAATAGTTTGGTTACAACACAAATATGGACCGACCAAACGGTACAGTGGTTAAAGCTTTGGCGTTTGGATCGGGAGGTGCCGGGTTCGAATCCCGATAGAGGCAGGATGCGAAAGGGAATTTTTTTCATCAATAGATTACGATCTGTGATAAAATGGAACACAACTATGACTCCCTGTCGGAGTGCAAAACTCATGGGCCGACCCATATGCCAGTATTGGCTGGCATGGAGCTATGCAATGTGCAAGATGGTGATAAAATTGGACCTATAGCCGTACGTCCTCGATTTGGCAGGCAAATGCGTAAGGTAAGGACGTGAAAAGCGAACTGCGAAAGAGTTGGGAGTACTTTGGCCCCAGAAAAGATTGCAAAGATTAAATAATAAAATAAAACACAAATATGTTGAGATTTTGGTTTTTGTCTATTTTCAGTTCTTTCATATATGAAGCGTTTTGGTATTTATTGTTATTTTTTATTACAATCGCAATGAAATATAATTTTTTTATAAAATGATCTCGTAGTACGAGTTGCAAGGTAGATGGTCACCTCAACTCAAGAACTGACCCCAATGAGCTGGATTTAACGGAATGCTTTAAATTATTAATATTTCAGGTGAAAACGCACATAACTTAAAATCACCCAAATATCTAAAGACAGATCTAAAGATTGTGATCGTATCCCCTATGGGGATAAGAAATCTGTATTGCTCATTTTCCGCGAATGATACAATTATTTAGATATATCATACATAATATCTACTGGTCGCATTAAAATTTTTAAACCAAAATTTTGACTGGAAGTCTGGTAAATTTCACAAATTATTAAGTCCGCTTACTAAAACATTTCTAACTGATATTAAATGTGTAAATAACTTTTTCTAAAAATTTATAATTTTTAAGGAAGGGTTTTAGGAATTTGGCATCCTCGACGATATTACTACAAATTTTATAATTTAATACAAGGAGATGAGAGAAACCATAATCGAATGAGTTTACATCCCGCTCAACGTGATACGTTCATCGTGTATCAGTTCTTCCGTCAGTTCTACTTTCCAACGAAACTGAGTTTTTATCTTGCTGACTCTAGAATTTAGTGAATTTTTAATGACTCCAATTAAACAGACATACTCGTATATACTTTTTCGAGATGGTTTCATCTTTCATAATTCATTCATAATTCATGACGGTTATAATAAAACTAACTTTAATGAACCATTTTATTAAGCCCTTCCTCGCCTAAACTGTTACGCCAACGTGTTAGTGAGCTTGGATCACAGGGAAGGATCCAACGCCACTGAAAGTATTCATAACCACAAAAATATTGCCAGCAAAATCTATCTACCCACTAGCTGACTACCTGTATGTCAGAAAGGCCACACATATGGCTCAGCATGAGGAAGCCAATGACTAAACGTATCGGTAAAGGGGGTTGTCCATGACCATCTTGAAATTGACTATCGAGATCCTGCTCTAATTGCTTCCAGGGTAGGACATGAGCTAGTTGAAATAGCTTATGATGTGCTAAATTACGGAGGCTAGATAAACGTTGTTCAAATAGCCCGCCTTGTCCGGTAAATGTTTTCCTAGACTGAGACCGTTGCAATTTTAAATACTTGAAAACCAGAAATGTATACTAAAAATGTCGGTGCCTTGTTGCAAATTACAAGTCATCAAAACGGACCGAACCCTTTAACAGTTAGTAATTATTAAATAAATTTTTTTGAAACGGGTTCAGTTTTTAATAAAAGGAAGGGCTCGTTTTTGGCCAGGACGATGTATGGAAAATGTCTGAAGTGAGGGGAGATGTTGCTATATATATTTTAACAAAAGAGCAAGAGCTTGACAACAATATCGTTGCAGCTACTTAATCGGAAACTATAATAAAATAAAAATGTTAAACTGTTTTTCAAAGCCTGTTACCTTCTCGCGTCGCGTGTCTCCCCAAATAAATTCTTAATATTTCATTCTTCTTGCGGTAACCATATATAAATGGTTTTCTTTTGATTCATTTGTATGTCGATCTGATGAGCTGGAAATTATAATGGCAGGATGATTTATTTCAGGAGAACAACATTGCGACTTAAAACCCAGATGTCTTTAACATATGCTAAAATCAGCTGCACTAGTCTAGGTTAAGCAGACGTATGAAGTATTATAAGAATAAATTAAAAACTATTTGACCGATAGGATCACCTTTCAATACTCATGATGTAATTTTAAAGGTCACCGAAGGTTTATGTTTGCTGTATACCTTCAATTCATTAATTCGAGTCTTCATTAATTTGCACATAAATATAAGATGCTGTCGCATGCCTATTGAAAGTTTTTAAATAAACTACAAATATGAAGATTTGGTTGCCTGTCCATAATGTTTGACTTAATTCTACATACAATGATACTCGTGGCTAAGTTGCGCTCGCTATAAATAACTTTGCTGCCACTACGTTCTTTAAGCCAACCAGTGTTTAACAAAGCTATTCCACGATAGATATTACAATTTAGTCGATCTCTTTAATAAACCTAGTTGGAATATACAAGCTCACAATGTCGAATGGAATATAAAAATGTCTGGACAAATTTTGATTAAATTCAGTTTTATGGTGGGATTATAAGCCCATATTAAATCAAGCATTAGGTAGATAAATATATTAGGTTGGACAGGCTGAACGAAACTCGACAATGTCTCATCTAATTTTAATGTATCTTGTCTAATAATGAAATAATTGACGTTTAGTGAACCCCACATCCCACTTTAAATGTAGAATTCCATTCGTATAAGGAGCAAAATTCCGAAACATCCAAGCTGTTCTCATCTATTACCTCTTTGGCTTGTCTTATTCCAACATAATCTTCTAATAATGTAATATGTAGTCGATAAGGGAAATTTTTGGATGCTTCAAAAATAACATACGGTTACAATGTCCGGCAATGAAACCAAATTTTCATCGTGTCATTAGAGAATACATCCGACAGAGCATAGAGCAGCGCAGCTCCTTATATTATAAATCAAGTCCGTTCGTTTCCGATAAACCGTCCAAAAAATGTGCTTCACATCAGCGTTGTGAACAAAAAAATGTCAGTTATTAGAGGGCAACCATATGGTAAGTGAGAAGGAAAGTTCGATTACTTAGGGTCGATGATATATGAGCAAAATATAATCTCTGTAGACCGCAAGAATCATCGCATGGTAAAATTAGATAACCGAATTGCACACTATCATTAAAACTTTTAATGTTTCGTGAAAAACTAAACTACAAACAATCTGCGCTGATTACACCATATTTCACTACAAGTTTGTTCATACGAACCAAATATTTATGGAAATACGGACTGATTCGACTCTTTAGAATACGCGAGCATTTCTAAGGTAAGATAGGCTATGACAGCCGATAGTTTATGAGCCGATCCTGAAGTTTACATCTTTTGTCTGTCAAGACGACTGTTCTTGATTTATCTGTAGCAATTAGCCTCTAATTACTGCACCGTTTGTGCCATTAAATTTTAATTTTGTCAGAAAAGCCGGTTCGTTAACATTTGTTAACAATCTTCATTTTCGTAACCTCAATGAAGAACCGGGTAACAGAGTATGTTCTTTTATAATTCTGTAAATTACTGTAATTTCAGAATTTGATCAAAAATGTTCTGGAATACTAGGAGCTACCAAAAAAAAACACAAGTAGTTGGTTACATATTGTTTTTGTATTTTTAAAAAAATTTGTTTCTACCTTTTTCAAAAAACATTAATTTGTCCTCTTTTACGAATTCTATGTTTTTTTGCGGTAAAACAAGTTAAAATATAAATACGTCTTTTGGGGTCCAATTTTATTCACTGATATTAATCTGGTAATTGCTAAAAATGGTGTATTTCCATAAGTGACTTTTGATTACATAATGTTGCTTGATGTTGACTTGCCGTAGACAAGGTTCTCAATAATGACTCCACTTAGTGTTCGTAGTCGACCTTTTTCCCAAGTTGGTTACCTCTCTTCATTTTATGGACTGTTGAGGATCAGCATAAAATGAGAGTTCTGTTATGCCGGATCAATTATATACACGCCAACGTCGCCAAAAACAATGAGAAGCAAAGGATATTGATTGTACATTCGAAACGTCGATAATGTAGCCACAATATTTCAGAACTGGTTTCAACTGCGTCGTTTATTAGATTGCGACTTGTGTCAGGTACAAATTGATCCAATATGCATTTGATGGATGATTGTTTCATTTTCTCTATAAATGGGACTTGTGTCGACGGCACACTAAGATTGAAAGTTTATTGGCAAGTTCCGGATAACTAAAGTTGCAAATTAAGGCTGTTAGTGAATGTATTAAAAACCCTGTTAAAAATTAAAATGTTGACAGGAAAATTAAAAATTATTTTTTATTCACCACAAAAATTTTTTACGAACTCTAGACCGACTATAAATTTTGACGGGATGTAAAAAAAACATAACCTCAGTTTTTTGATAATATATAATGTGAGTAGTAGGCTGTAACAACAATAAAATACTTTTTTCATTTAAAAATAAATTCCTATAAAAATATAAATATGGATGGTCCACCGAAAAAAAAGCAACGGGTAGTTGAAAAACCATACGCCACATGAAAGTTTAAATATTCAAGTGATATTATAAATGGATAAAAAGATTAATGGCTTACTAAGCATATATGGTCAAATGGTCCGACAAGACTATCCTAATATAAATGTAGATATTTTACTGATTTCTTCTGGTTCCGAATCAGAGTAATGTATTTTGAGACATAACAATACTATGTACCTTAACCGACTAATTAAAGCGCTAGTCAAAGACTGAATTTATACTTATAATTTTAAGTTTTTTAGGATGAAATTAAAGGATTGTTCTTATTTTTGAAATTATTATACTTTATTTATTATAATTGATCCAAAAGGGTGTTACGAAAAGCAATTGCTTCGGAAGAATCTCTCAGATACGAAATGTTTGTTTCATCAGATTCAAAGTGTGAATCGTATATTTCGGGTAATGGAACGATATCTCCTCCAGATACACAAATGTTATGTAGCACACAAGCAGCAAATATGGTTTTGATGCAATTTTCAACCGTCAGCTCCAGGGCCTTAAAGAAAATATTTCGCCACCTACATTTTAAAATGCCAAACGCACATTCTACAACATTGCGAGCCCTGTGTGCCGTATTAAATATTTTTTGTTTCCCCAAAGCATTTTTAAATGGTGTAATCACTGCTATGGGGCTCAGCTGACATGGATACCCACTATCACCTAGTAAATACCATTTGCCATTTGTGTAAGTACCATCTTGATACAAAGTGATGTTTTGGAAAACCCTTGTATCATGTACTGATCCTGGAAATCCGATGAACACGTCGTTAAATAAATGGTTGCTGTTTACTACGGCTTGGCACTGGATGGAGTAAAAGCTTTTATAATTGAGGTATTCATCATGCTTATTGACTGGACACTTAATTCTTATATGACATCCATCTATTGCACCAATAACATTCCCAAAAATTGCTGTTTTTGATCTTGCACAAAATCTAGCTCCAATTTCCTCAAGTTCGTTATACAATGGAGGTTTAATAATGTGCCGCATATTATGAATAAAATAATTCAACATTTTGTGAATTATTGATTTAACTGTAAAGCTACAGAGAAAATATATTTAATTATACTATTTAAACTCTTACAACTTTGAACTTACGGACTAATACCAACAAAACCAGCAACTACGCGATAACTACACCCTGCAGCCATCCAGTATAAATATACAATCAATTCATATTCTTTGCTCCAGCCGTGTTGCTTGATTGGCAATAATTCTACTATTTTTCGGAAACTACTGGCGTTGATCCGTAAATGTTTTTGGGTAATTACTGAATTTCCATTCATGATCTCTGTTACGTCATCTGAAATGTTCCGTAGTTTACAGTATTCTAAAGGCTAAAATTTAAAACAATTATATTAAATGACCAAAAATATAATCATCCCGAATATATAAATATATAGTTACTTCTCTCAATTTCCTTCCGAATTTCCGAACAACAGCCTCATTATTTTTATATTTTTTATAATATAATAAAACTAAAAATAATATTGGTGACTTGGACAAGCGATTCATTTTTATGTGTCAAAATTTTAATACATTCACACAGCAAATTCAACTTTTTTGTTTAAAAATATTTCGTCACAAAAACTTTATTTTACCAAATTTTTAACTAAATAGTTTTAACACATTCACTAACGGCCTAAGAAGCCAATATCATTATTATTAATTCACCATTATTTAGAGTGTGCGACCAAGACTGACGGTTTTAAAAATAACCAGATATAGGGACAGGAAATGTTTGTAATAATTATAAAATTAACCCGATTTCAGAAAATTTAGAAACTTTGTTATAGTTCTATAAAATATACTTTTAGTTCTTTAATCATATTATGATATGATATTATTATATTTTATTATGGATATAAAATTTGATCCTCTTGTGCACTCAACTCTCTTGTACAATTCAATAGATTTTTGATATTGCACACTCGACTATGAATCTGAAAGCTACGACACGACAACTATCGTCAGAAGTCTTTTTTATTTAAAGCATTTTGGGTAGTCGGTTATAAATGGGAGGCACAAGTTTGTCGTAATGATTTATTTTTTCATTGAAAAGTTGTCAACATTAGTTTGAGTTGAAAGTCGTAAGTCGTACTCATTCTGCTTACATAGTTAGCCGCTAGTATACATCTTGAATCTATAGAAAAAAATATGAGCTTGTTTTGAAATTTTAAAGAACAAACGACCAAATGTGAAAAAATTACCAATGTGCCTTTGATAAATCGATAAATAATTGCCAAAGGATATTGTTTTTTGCAAATTTTTAAGTAACTACCTATAATTTTGCAAAACGCCACCGTCAATAACTTCAGTTTTGTTTTCTGCGTGTTTTAGTATATCATAATGTAATTTTCATCGCCTGATAGAGCCGCAATGGTACCAAAACGTTTACGTTTTTTTTCGAATATCATACACTTTGAAGTGATGTAGCGGAAAAACTAGATGGAAAATTGGAAAACGCCACCGTCAATAATTTAATTAAACTTACTATGATACCACAAAAAGTGCTGTTTTTTGCAATATACCTGAATCGGTGCCTTAAACTATTTTAAATCGCAATAAAATTGTTCCAAACCGGCTTAAATCATTCTAAATTATGTAAAATATTTTCAAACTTTTATAAAATTATTTCAAATCTGAATAAAATCGTTCCAAATCAACTCAAATTGTAAAAAAAAATGTTCCAAAGCGTCTTAAATCATTCTAAGTCGTCTCAAGTGATTTAAAAAGATTATAAAATGGTTCCAAATAGTTCCAAACATTCGAGCCAATTTGTTTTCAAATGTAATGAGATTGATCTAAATCCTCTCAAATTATTCCAATTAATAACTAAATATATAACTAAATCGTTCTTATTTGTTTCAAATTGTAAACAAATCGTTCAAAATTGAATCAATTTTTAATCAAATCATCTCAAATCATTCTAAATCTTCTCAAAAATCATGGCACATTTGAATTAAACTGTTCTATATCACCTTAAATTGTTTGAACTCGATCCAAGTTGTGTAGTTTCAAGCCGACTCAAATCGTTGTAAATCTAATCAAATGCTAACCAATTCCTCTTAATACTATCTCAAATCGTTAATCGTTTTAAACCCTTCCAAAAAGGCTCTAATTGTAGTTAAATCGTTTCAGACTGTCTCTAATTGTAATCAAATTGTTTCAAATTACCTTAATCCACAGATCGTCGCAAATCCTCTCGTATTAAATTTTAATCAAATCGTGCCATACCGTCTCAAATCGCTATTACCAAATCAACTCAAATTGCTCCAAATTGAGTCAAACAGTTGTAAATCGTAATTAAATCATGCCTAATAGTTTTAAATCGGTCCAAATATCGTCTACACTCTTAATCGAATCTTTCCAAATCACCTTAAACGCTTATAGAATCATTCTAAATCGTTTAAAATTGAAGTTTAATCGTTCCACATTATCTCCAGTTTTCTAGAATAGTACTAAAAACGTACCAAATCGTCTCAATGTGACAAATCTTATCTTAAATTGTTTCAAATCATTTCAAATCGAGATAAAATCGATCCAAATCTTATCAAATTGTGAGCAAGTCGTGCCAAATCATCCCAAAATGTTTGAAATCGAATTTAAATCGTTTCAGTTGTAAATAAATCGCTTTAAATCGCCTCAATTCGTCCCGAATATTTACAAAATAATTTCAAATCTATTCAAATTGTAAATATTCGAATCATCTCAAATTGTTTCAAACCGGTCCATATCATCGCAAATCCTGATTAAACCGTCTCAATTCAGCAAAATTTTTCAATTTGTTATTCAAATCGTTCCAAATAATATCAAAACGTCTCAAATCATCTCAAGTCGAAATAAATTTTTCCAGATCGTCCTAAATCGTCTCAATTTTTAATCAAATTGGTCCAAATCCTATAATTTGATCCAATTAATCATTTCGAATCGTAATCAAATCGTATAAATTTTTACAAATCGAATTAAATTTTAATCAAATCGCATTAAACTATCTCAAATCACAATGAAATCGTTTCAAACCATCTTACATAACTCTAAATTATTTCAAACCATTTCAAATTGCAAATCGTTCCAAATCGCAATTAAATAATTTCGTAAAAACTCAAATCGTATCAATTGAAATAAAATCGATCCAAATTTTATCGAATCGTTCCAAATTGACACAAATTTTCCCGAATATTTATAAAACAGTTCCAAACCGGTTGAACATTGCCCAAAAAAGCCAAGAGAATTCGAATGGCAAAATATTAAATATTAGCTCGTTCAAGTCAAGCATTGGTCATTTGTGTGTCTATGTATTATCGTCGGCCTGCTAGCAAATTTAAAATTAAATTAACCTGCAATATTTTCAGGTGTGTCAACGGACATAAAAAGTAAAGTAGTTTTCTTTTTGCATGCAGCTAAAAAAATGTTTTAAAATCCAAGTAAATAAATTAAGAAAGATAATCTTCATTGGGATGCTGATTCGTTATTTTGCAAGCTTATTTCTCAACTTCAAATGTTACTTTTTTGTTGGTTTTGTATGTAGCAATTTGTTTTCTTTACTATACCACACCATCTTACACAGAAGATGAGATAAATTTTGAGGGAAAAAGTTAAAAAAGTCTTAATGGCATTGAGGAATGATTTTTATAAACAATCTTTCTCTGGTGGCTGGCTGGTTTGTTATGGTGGTGGTAAAATAAGAAGTCGATTTTTTATGACCCGATATCAGTTTACGAACATGGGGATATACAGAATACTGATGATATTCTTGAAATGTATTTCTTAAATTTTATTTATTGATGAAATGAAAACTGGAAATTTATAAAGGGAGCAAATGTTTCATTTTCCTTCATAACATTTTAGATGCATGAAGATCAAATACTTTGAAAAATTATTTAATGATTAGAAACATTTGTGGTTTCTGTTTTATTATATTTTTGATAAGGTCATTAATTTTCTTGATAAACTTTGATTTTAATCTGTTATCACACGTGACCGTATACATAGCGGGGACTTAATTTTCCTTTACATGAGAAAAAATCTTATGGGGCAATTTAGTTGGATTGGCTCGATCAATTATCGACTCGCAGATCAAGGTTTATACGGCAAACAGTGGGAATGGTCAGTCTCGCAGTCTTTTAATCAACTTCGTATCGATTTGGGGCCGGAAGTATCTGTGATACTTGTCAACAAGTTTCCCTGATTTGCAAAAGACACCGTTTACATTCTTAATGCAACAAATGGCTCCTTAATTATCACTTACGAGCCACAGTAGGCAGGTCTATTATACAGGTGCTATACCTTTGGTGATAAAGAAGTCATTGATGTCGGGTATTTTGTTTCAAACCATAGGCTAATTTACAAAATATATAATACAAAAGGCAAAGTATGGGAAGATAATTGTATCCTTGGCTGTTAGAGCTCGTGTCGGGCACAGTGATTCCTTATTAACTATAAATACAATCATACAATAAAATTAGATTGGAAGAGCACAGCAAAATTACAAAAATACTTAAATTATCTTAAATAAAATAAGAGCAAAAAAATTAAATTGATTTATTCCTGGATTGAGAATAGTTTTTCTACGTCTTGCGTTGCAGTTAAATACTTTTTAAGGGCCTTAGAGAAGACCGAGAGGCTCCCAGACATTATAATTTCAATCGGTAAATTATTGAAGATGATGGGTGACACCACATTGAAGAAATATCTACGAAAATCTAACCTCCAGTTAGAGATATGTTTTCTGTATTGTGCGTTCAATCGAAGACCGTAGCCAGAACAAGTGACAAAGTTATTTCCACTCCTAATATAAAAAATCTTTAACACCTTGAAAACAAACAAAGTGGCAGGTTATTAAGCCCGGTTTGTTAAGCCCGAAAAATGGGCCAAGAAGGAGGTAGCGCATTTTGAAGAGTCATTAAGCGAATAATATGTTTCTGTCGAACCAAAAGCGAACGCATTAATGTTTTACAGGCACTCCCCCAATAAGCTAGCCCGTAGAGAAGAATAGAATCAACAAGGGCATAATAAACTAACATCCGTAAGCATAAAGGACAAAAGAGGAGTAAGTCATACATCTTCTTCGATACTAATAATAGTTTATGTGTCAAGCCTTCATAATAGGCCTTCCAATTTAGATTTGCATCAATCAAAATACCTGAATATCTAATTTCATTTTCTATACCAATCTTAAAACAGCTAGTCGAAGTACAAATCCGAACTTTGTTACAGCCAAAACCATGGAAAGAAAGATAATCAGGTAGTTCCTGACTATCCCTAAAATGTATACTATTTTAGTTTTCTCACTCAAAAGTAAGTTGTGAGCTTCAAGCCATTCCGCCAGTAAATCTAAATCGTATTCGATCCCTAATATGTTGACTTGTTTGCTTGAACCAGAGAACACAAACGAAAAGTCGTCAGCAAAAGCGGTGAGGAAGCCTGCAAAAGAGCGTCGGAAAATTCCGTTCATGTAAACAAGGAATAACATGGGTCTCAACACCTGAGGAACTCCTGCCGCAATTGGTAGCTATCCGCTCAGTTGGCGATTGACGCGCACTACTTGTGATCGATCAGATAGGATCATTCCACGAAAGGCAGAACAATAAAGTGTCCTTAAGAGAATCGGATGATCTACTATTTTCAAAAGCTTTAGTCATATCGACAAACAGACCAGATGACTTCAGCCCTAAATCAATGCTCCCACTTATTTATTCCAGAACTAGCTTCCAGTAAAATAGCTTGTTCCGTGTTCTTATTTTTCCTAAACCCGAATTGCAGCTAAGAGAGAAAATTATTTTTATTCAGAAAATGTACCATCCTACTTTTCCCGTCCTTTTCAAAAATTTTGGAAAAATTGAAAGAAGCGATATTGGTCGGGAGCTATCTAAACTCGTTTTATCATGTATTTTTTTTAAAATTGGGATAACTACAGCTCGCTTTAGGGTGGAAAAATCCCTGTATTAACACTTAAATATATGATGAAACGTAAGACATGCACAAGATATCAAGCCATCTTCTTAACTAATACATTCAAAACACCATCTAGGTGATGAATTATTTTTAAGCAAATTGATAGTTGCATATAATTCACACGGGAAGATCGGGGAAAAATAAAAGCTTCTCGTCCATCCAAAGTAACAGTCGACCAACTGGATTCACCTACTCGCACAAAAAAATGATTAAACTCATTAGCATAGTCAGCAATTGCATAGTCTTCCTGCTGCAAACAGCTCTCTTCCGTTTTTAGAGGTTACTCTTGATCTCCAGTTTTTTCATTAAAATCACCTCCGATTATGAAACTTCCAAGTGATTTAAATAATGTGCAATGGTCTTCCTTAATTAAAATATATCTTGGGAGGGGGCAATATATTGACGATACACAATATTCTTTGTTGTTATTTATAAATACGTTAAATGTGACTACTTGCATAAATTCCTCTTCAATTTTCAGATCTATAAAGTGTTTGATGGTTTCTTGCCCTTCCTGCTGGATGAATGGCGTGGTAACAGCTAGGCATCTATCTATTTTTCAGTATTAAGGAATATTTTGCATTAGCCCATTTGCATTCCAGGTTACTATTTACTAGAGCATGGTTTTCATTTCATTTAGAAAGTCTTCGTTATCTAACCTGTTGCTTAGAGTTTGAAGGAATTTTTCTTGTTTAGCTAAACGAATGTTAAGATCTTCGATGGTGCCCTCCGCAATAACTAGTTTTGTCATGACTACTCGCGAGTATAGTTTTGGTTCTCCCGTTTTACTAGTATGAGGTTTAGGTTACTCTTTGGTGAAAGTTTGATAATGTTTCACCGATAGTCCTGGACTTTCTTTCGCGTTTTATTTCTTATTCTTTGAACATCCTATTTCACATCTCCGGTGGTTTGCGAGGTGTGGCTTATTGCAATATTTTTTTAATGGGCATACTTGAGCAGGATACTTTCCGGCACATTTCACGCATCTAGTCTCTCTTTGGCAATGTTTCTGCGTATGATTAAAACCTTGACATTTTTTGCACTGCGGTATTAACCCGCTATTGTTTTTCAATGGGTCTATTTTAACTCTCATGTTAAGTTAAATATTGCCTTGCCTACACATCTTCCACTTTTTGTTTGTTCTTAAAAGTGAGCATAAATAAACCATTGATGCCCGTCGGAATTAAGCTTTGTAGTTTTCAGAGTCTACAACATTAATTTTCCAGACGCCGTTGTTTAGAGATACGAGTTTGTACTCGACTACCGTACTCGATTTCATAATAGATTGTCTAGTGAAGAAATCTGATATTCTGACGACATTTATTGGTAGAGGTGATTTCTCTTTTGGTTTAGCTGGTTGTTGTTCTACAGCTAGTTGTTTCTTGTTGATTAACTGGTTTCTAGAAACCTCTTTTGAAGTTAATGGTAAAGATAATTATTGCCAGATCTGGTGAGTGTTGAGCTTTCCTTTTCTTACTTGGTCTTTTATTCCGGTTCAACATCCAATTTGTTTCTCTTTCTAATTATTTTTCATCCGTATGGAATGGATTAATGTACACCTGATGCCACAGGCGTCGGAGTTCATATCCCCAGACATATAAATTTTGCGCATTCATAACACATTTTCCCACGACGTGGATTGGACTCTTTTTCAATTTCGCTACACTTTTTGTTGGTGAACAATATTGTAATGACGCTAAAGCACCGGATGTTACTGTGTGTGTTGGTTCGTGTATCTTTTTTGCTGTTGGCAAAAGTTTTGCAATTTTGTTTTGGGTTTTTTATTTGGTTCTTGATGTCGCCTTCGGATTATTTTTTGTAATTTTTCCATTTTCTTTAAGTACTTTCTTCTTAATTCTTTCAGCTTTCCTTTCTTCTTTGAGATATTCGATCTTCCTTTCGCCTGTCTTCATCTTTTATTCATAATGAATTGGTAATGACAAAACTCTTCTTGTCAACCCTTTCTTAATGGCGTCTGCGGCCAGTCTAATATGTCCTCCATGGGTGTATATGCTAATGTTTTTGGAGTTAATTTAGTGCAGGAAGGAGTGACAAATTCAAAGTTTTTTTGGATTTTTTCTGGGATATCCGTGTTTCCATCAACGGTTAAAATATTTTCTGAAGACCAGTCAATTTTATCATTAATGATGGTGTACGTTAGAGTAACCGAAATTTAACCTAGTTGAGGAATACCTGTGGATTCGTGGCCATTGAGTATTGTCTTGTATTGAACATCATTTATATTTTCAATTACTTGGTCGCAGTAAACAAATTCGTTAATATTGGCAATATCTCTGCCAGTAATGCCTTCTGACGAGAGTGATGGAATATATGTCTGCGAACCTTTGTTTTCCGCATTTCCTTCCACCTTTCTTTTAAATTTATTAAACTAAATATAGGTATAAATCTTATGTAAAGTTTTAAAGCCATCTGACCTATCTTCAATATCTGCAGCGTTATCAAGTGTTTCCAACATTGCTACTTTTTCGGTTCCTAAAAAAATACAGCATTCATGAAAAGCATGTGTGTCATCCGAATTTTTAATATTTTTAAAATGCGCTGCTGATGGTCTACCTAGGCACTTGGACGTATTTATGGCATAGTTATTCCACGGAAAAAGGCCACATTCCTTAAATCTCTTCCGCAAAGTATCGAAAGACACCGATTTGTCTACAACTTCTTTGAATAAAAGACCAAATATGTCCCTGCTATAGGGTTATTACGCCTCCATTCTAGCACTGAGCTATTCCATGCACTTTGAAGCGGTTAAAAAGCTGCTAGGTCCGCTGGCTGCAAAATTCTAGTTGAGTTTGCATACAGAGCAATTAATATAATACCCAATTGGACACAAAGCTCGCTAACTTGTAAAGTAAGATGAGTGCTGTGTCCATCTACAAAATAAATAATTGGGAATTTAATTTTGTTATCTCGAAGATGCGGATAAAAAACGTTTGAAATACTCGCATATTCGTAAAATGTTTGTTTAGTCATCCATCCGTTTTCGCTAATCCCATAGCCCCAAGTACCTGGCACCGTGCTTCTGATTTCTTCTCGCACTCGGTTGTATGGGTAAATAATCATTGGCGGAGTCATGATTCCCGAGGCTGAGAACGAAAACATGACGGTTAGATTTGATTCTACCAAACCCCTATCAACTTCGTAGGTATTTTTGGACCCTTTCGCTGCTAAAACACTTTTTGTTTTAGGGCAAAATAATTATTCTCCAATAAATAATTTTCTATGGAGTCGAACCATTTGAATATGTCGGTAACTGCGACATTAGCACTGGCAGATGAAACAAGATCTGGTACTCCTAGTATTATGGAGGAGTATCGCTTTAAGAATGAGTGAAATCACCCTTTTACCGGCAAATTTTCTTCACCAAAAGGATGATCCCGATTATTTTCCTCGAGGAAATCCTTGACAGTATGTAGAAGAATATCTTCCTTCCGGTTAGGGAAACCTTTTCGTTGGGATACTTTAACCCAGTCTACCATTGCTAGCTCCTCCGCTTCAGTCAATACTGTTGATGGTTTTTTTATTTTATTTTATAGAGAAAGTATTAATTCTTCAGTGGGTTTAATGTCCTTTGAAAGTCAATTAATACTCTCCTTTTCATTCACGCACACACTACCCTTTCACACAATTACAGTATACCACCTGCTTATTGTAAGCTCCATGTCAACCTGTACACTAACATGAACGGTGGGTTGGCGCTGTATTATGTTGGAGTGTAGATGGTCTTAGTTGTGTTTATTAACATCGCTGTTCGTAATCGATGACGAAAATTCGCTTTGCACCCAGCCTCTGGTGGGATTCAAACCCAGTACCCCCGGTTCAAGTACCGGAGCTTTAACCATTGCACCACTTGTTCGGTAAATCAATCATTCAAATCCAAATTGGGCTCTATGATACGTAACAAAGGAGTTTAGAAGACCGATACGAAATATTCAAGCTATATAAACAGAATGGCTTCAGGCCAACGTGTATTACGGTCTATTAACGTGACAAAATATCGCTGAATATCAGAAAACGGTAGCGGACCGATGATGATGAGGTACAGTTCTGAAAAACGATGCAAAGGTAATTAAAAGTTGGCGTGAAGACTCTTAGTATGTCTAGAAACTTTTGTTTTTTGACAGTATATACATTGTCGAGTACATTGTTTTCGAATCTTTCTTGATAGAAGGCCACATAACATTTTTAGTTAAAATGTTCATAGTAGCGTTGATATCGGGCTGTGACAAATTATGGAAAAGTTCGCACACACTTGTTTCCGAAAACTTAATGGAATATATGGTCTTGGTATACCTGTTGAAATATCACAATAAATAAGTTTAGGAGAATTAAACTTAATTGGAAGAAGTTTAAATTTTACTATGCAAAGTATCTCTAAGTTCTGCTTCATTGGTCTGTGCATCTGCTATTGCAGTATAGTCAATGCTTTCAGTGATAGAAAGTTGTTCTATACGTGATAAGATATCTGCAAACGACGTTGTCAACGCCCAAGATGTATTGAATATCGGTAGTAAATTGACTAATGTAATCAAGATGTCTAAATTGACGCGGAGATCGTTGTTTAGATTTCTGATCAGTGAACAAAGTGAACGTACGACCTTCAAGAAGATACCTGAAACGCTTAATGCTAGAGTACCATTATCGTGTCTCATTCAGACGTACAGAGAAGAAACCTGGCGGCTTCCTAGTATTCGAAACATAATGCTCTATGTTCCTGAACTGCTCCGTTTGCAAAATCGGATGCGTCAACCATTACTGCTAAACGATTATTAACGGGCGGGTGTGTAAGATTTGATCTCCAGCAGCGCCAGGAATAAAGTGCCTATAAAAGTTAAACATTTCCAAAAAAGTTTTAGTTGACAAACTGTTACAGGTCATTGAAAATCTGTAATGATTTAAATTTTTCCTTGAAGAGAAAGAATGCCCTGTACATTAATAAATAAATACTGTGCCCAAGAAAATTGAGTTCATCACATGTAAAGACGCATTTATCACAATTAATGATCAAATCATTTTCAGAAAGTTTTTGAAAAGCAACCTTCAGATATTCAAGCCGTTTTTCAATTTTTAGGTGCGACTAAAATAGCATCTATATAGACGAAACAAAAATTAAGGCAAAATAAGTTCGAATGCATCAACCAATGAAAAGTTTGTGCTGCACTCCTTAGGCCGAAAGTCATTTTAGTAAATTCGACTAAACCGAATGGAGTGCTCAAACCGAATGGAGTGCACCAACTCAAGCTTACTCGTATTTTGTTTCTGTTCCTTGAGATTCTGAGCGAAAAATTGTTTCCGTAAATATCTCTTTAAGACTCGATATCCGATGTGTTTTGGAGACTCATTGTAATAAATTTAGTCTTACGTGAATTACTATTTTTTTTATAAAATTTCACTATAAAAAAAATCGGAAACGGATAATTGTTTAGAAAGGAATAGCACTTCTCTCGATTTTATATATTTGTCTCATTAAAAAATATGTTTTTACAGTGTAACACTAATACACAAAAGAAGTGAATAATCCAATTGAAATCGTATACGTATACTTGTTAATTTTTTGTTAGAAACTTCACTGCCGTACTCAGTATTATTTTGCAATGAGACGTCACACTGCGAATTCGCAGGGGAGGAACTAAAAGAATTTGACGCAGACATATTGAATCCAAAATTGAAACCAAACCATTGAACCAATCAAATCAACCTGCCAACAATGCATAGGAACAATAAAATACTCAAACGTAATTTAAAGAAACCATTTTTGGTATACGAGTGCAAAGAGAGTTATCTATCTAGCCAGGTCCCAAAGCTGCTGGAAGGAGTATACTGCTCTGGATGAGGCACTGGCATGCCGGGAGAGATGATTTCGTTTTTTTTCTTCCACAATTTTATTTTACGCTGTTCCCATGCGGTTGTGGTGATGTTGTGGTGGTGTTGTCGCTTCATCTCTCTGCTACACACCTTAGAATTCCAGAATTGGTTTTTATGAAACAACTCGAAGAATATTGTCATTTAATGGATGAAGTGTTGCAATTATTAGGGCTGTAATGTTATGTATTCGATGTACCATCGTTTGTGAAACTTGTTGGACGCGAAATTTGTTGCACGTTTTGCCACCTTTTGTTGAGGATTGTATGTATAACTGATACGTTGTCTGCTGGAATTTTTTTTATTGAATGGCGGATCAAAAAATGCGATAATGTTAACCAACTCAAATCATCCGAAGACAAAACACACAGAGGCTGCGAATGAAGTACTGCTTCGAACTCCACTATAGCAGGGTTGTTATTTTCTCTAACTAATAATTAACTACCAGCGCCCAAACGACGGATTTATCAACTAAAGCACTGGTAACAAAATGCTTTTTCTAAAAAGCGACTCAAACGACTTTAACCCGAAAGCTCGTCAAACGATATACTACGGGTTAAAACAATGGGATGATTCCAAACTACTTGTACGGAACTACACCTTTAAAGAGAGCACGTTGTGTGATATACTACACGAGAATGGGGGAGTAATGTAAAGCAATACCGTGGTAGCAGGTGATCTCTTGAGATTGTCTCTTGACATGCCATACGAAATCAAAATCGATGGACATCATCAAGTTATTTTACACGTATTTTGTGAAAGTATGGAAGCTGATCATGATGTAATAAAATTGTTTTTGCAATAAGATCAAGAATAAGGCCTAGCCTTTAGTGTTTAGGAATGCCTAAAAATAAGACCAAACCTTATAGAAAGGCAGAAACGAAATCACAAAATTGTGTCTCGCTGGCCAAATTAGGACACTTCTTAGACAAATCATTTTAGAATCCTGAGATCGGTTAACATCTAATGCGTGGCACTTTATCAGGCCAAATCGTTATGCGATTTGGATGTCTATACGCTTAAGTGTTCACAACAATGATGTGAAGCATGTACTCACCTTTGAAAATCCAATACAAAAAATGCTGCAAATGCGTTAGAAACTTGATCGGCGTAACTTTAATTTTATTGTTTCGTAATATTAATTATAATTTTTCTTGTAAAAACGAATACAAAAAAAATTTGATTTCACGTTTAATTAAAATTATTATTCGGCATATAAATTGCATTAAGTAATCTTGAATGGTTAATCAATTTGTTACATTATTTTATCTACACCATATTGTTCTCGTATATTACACCTACTGTGTGTACATACGTGGCGAACGAACAGATCAATCATTTTCTAACGACACGTTTTCATTATTAGGTAATACACTTTAATCACAATATAAGAACTCGGAAATCTAATTAAGTTTTGAATTATACTAAATCACCTATCTGCATTAAACACTTGGTACATATTACCGAAATATTGAGGTGTAAATTCACAAATTTTCAAAATCTGTAACTAATCAATAATCATGATACAAATCGAATTAAATTTTAATGTTTCAAACCAAAACATTCAAGAACCGGTGTGCAATAAGATACCGAATTGAGGCAAGTGCATTTTATAAATTGAATGAATCACGACGTCCCTTAAGCTAGCAGAACCCATACAGCAGAACATTGCAAGATAGTATGAATAACTTTGGGCTCCACCCCTTCCAACTAAAACGATGTGTTCTGCTGTCTTTAGAGAAAGTTGAGAGAAATGTTCGGCTCATTGTGGCCTAATCAAATGCCCCATTAAATTGTTGGCTCCACTCGTTCTTGTCCAAACTTCAGGCCATTTATTCTAAATCTAGCAGAACCCAAATCGAAAATCGGACCAGTCGTTGATTTTGGAACCCAAATTGATGGTCTGGAATGATTTACCTTTCTTCTAATACTGGTTTCAGTTTTGCCATTAACATGTTTTCAAACAGCTTTGAGATTGTGGGAAGCATGCTTATTGAACGATAAGACGATCATTGTGATCAAAGATATCTTCCACATTTGAGGAATATGACTAGTTCGCATGATCGCATTAAAAATGTATAGGTTATTAGTTTTATGCATTTGTCTGGTAATTCCCTTATCATTTATCCAGTAATAAGGCCATCCTGGTGCCTTTTTCGGGTTAATGCAAGTTTTGATTGTGTTCTTAACTTTCTTCCATTCAAACTTTATTTGTTTAAGGGAGGCAGCACGATATTATTAGTTCCTTCGTGTGGTGAAAACCCCGTCTTTCTCGCCCAGATTCCAGTTGGTAGTCTAATCGGTGGATTCGACTTTGTAGGCCTTTTTAGATTTTTGTTGCCTTCCACAAAGAATAATCAGGCTTTTTTGTTGCCGAGAGTTCACTTAAATAATTCTGGACACATTGGTTTTCTTCTTCCTGCAGTGCAAATTTCAGGGTTTTGATAGCTCGATTTAATTTCCATTTCAACAATGGTGATTTTGTCTGTTGCCATTGCCGTCGAAATTTCCGCTTTTCCTGGATTAGTTAATTTATTAATTTTTTTAGAATTGTTGATGATTGGTGAAGCCTTTTCAGCTGATATTTCCAGTGCCTCTTTTAGCTTTTCTGCAGCCACATCAATATCTTCTGGTGTTTTTAGCGGGATATCAAGATGACAATTTTGTTCGGCTAGTCTCCCATATTGTTTGTCAGACGTTTCGGTGTTTCTGTTTTTAATACAACAGTACTCATTGTTATTATTATCGGTGAATGATTAGACGACAGATCATATCAATCGGTGGCCTTAACATACCTACGCGCAATGCCTTTGGTTACGCAGAAATCAATTAGATCGGGCACGTTCTTTTTATCCGTGGGCCAGTAAGCAGGATGAGCGGTAGATAAAAAATCCAGGGACTGTTCCTCTATAGCTTCATAAAGTTGTTTGCCTTTAGGCGTTGTTAGTCTTGAACCCCATTGAGTATGTTTAGCGTTTTAATCAGCTGACCAAAATAACCAATAACCTGCAATTTTTTATAGCGTGCTTTGTAGGGCAGTAATTATTATTATCGTTGATAATAATGTTTTAGTCTTACCTTAATCAATACAGCAGTGCCACCGTGTGCTTTGCCATCCATAGAGTACCCATTAATTTTGAAGTAGTTCTTGTTGGTGGAACGTGTTGTGCTCAATGAGAAATGCTTCAACTTCCGCTCTAAGCTGCGCTAGGCCGTTTGCATTCCATATTGCTATTTTGAGGAGTAGGGTTATTTTTGATTTTTAACAAGTTATCTGCATCAGCGTGTTTATATTCTGCATCATTAGATCCATAGTTCTCCCTCCATCATCGCCATGAAGTTTTGCATCTAATAGCTAATATAGGTGGTCATATAGTGCACGACATACTATCAAATCGAGGTCTAAGTGTTTATTATCCTAGTACCCCTGATGATCTGCGTTTGGTGAGACCAGAGGGGCGTGGTCTATCATGAGCTGGTAAAATTTGAGAAAACGGTTAAACTAAATGTTACCAACAACAATTGACCAATTTGAACCATTCGCTGCTTGAACAAAGGCCAGAATACCGAAAGAGACAATACAAATCCATTTTTCTTCATGACAATGCTCCATGAAATACGGCAAAACCGGCTCCCGACATGTTTCAAATCACTCAGATGGGAAGTTATACTCCATGCGGCTTACTCACCTGACTTGGTTCCTTCCCATTATCACTTGTTTGCATCGATGGGTTACGCACTTGCTGAGCAGCGCTTTGGTTCGTACGAAGATGTGACAAAATGGCTCGATGAATGGTTCGCAGCAAAAGGGGGAAAATTCTTACTGGCGTGGTATTTGCAAATTACCCGAAAGATGGGAAAAATGTATAACAAGCGATGAAGCGATACTTTGACTAAAGCACTTTTTATCATTCTTCCGAGTTACTTATCAATGATGTTTTCGAACAGCAAACATATTTATGCAGTGGGGCTGCAAAATATTATTTTTGTTTTTAAAATTTCGCTATATTTCAAAGTGTAGCGACGATTCGATGGTAAATGACAAGCCATCGTAGAGATATCTATGCCATCGAATCGAAGAATGCGCTGGTGAAGACGAAGAGTCCTGCTCCTTCGGTTCGGAGATACAGGACGAGGTGTTCGACCATCCGTGTCTTGGACAGACTGCCTACAGTACCGTAGGATCAATGGACTGAAGAACAGAAGAAATATGCTAATTGGACAAACAGTTGCATAGCCGAAGAGAGCAATGCACGCAAGGAGGACCTTGCATCTAAAAGACAGAGGTCTAGCGAGGAGGAGAATGGAGGTCTGGATGCCGAGAAGAAACGGGCCGAGCGCCATGTGGGACAGTCGCCAAAGAGGAAAGGGGCATAAGCTCTTCAGCGGAAAGAAGAGCCCCCTTTGTAAAGAAAGGGGAGGTGGTGCTACAAGGGAAGCATCACTGGAGAAAAATGGAGGTAGGTCTTTAAGGCACTGAACCAAGTTTTTCTTAAAGTCCTTGGACAACATCCGGGACCCTCGCCAATTTGAAGGGACGCAGATTGGTCTCAGCGACGGCTGAAGCCGACCGCGTGTGCAGATCAAAGATCGGCCTTCTTATACAGGAAGGCGATCGAGGAGTTAGGCGAGGTATGGCCAGGAGCCAACCTAAGGGCATTTCCGAAGGAGGAGATACCGAATAGACCCAGGGCAATGGTCTGGATTCCACGGAGCCGGCTAACCTGGATGAATCTCTGAGGATTATCCAGGTTTGCAATTCGGATCTTCCGACGGGGAACTGGAGGTTTGTTAAGCAGGAGCAGCCAAAGGGCAGTTTAAGATTATCCATTATGATAATCAATAATTAATCCCTGGCTGCCCTGTCAAAAACCAAAGGGGTTATAAACTTAGGCTTCGGCTCAGTCACTCTTAAGGTGTTTAGGAAGGACGAGGTAAGGATAAAACCGAACACCGCGTTGCCCGAGAAGAGGGAGCAAGAGATCCAGCCCATTGAGGGAAGCTCGACGAGTGGTACCTCTCCAGAAGAAACATCACAGCTAGTATGGTGAATTCAAATGAAGGGTTAACTAGAAATCTTAGAGATCGACTATCTCTAGGCATAGGGAAGGGGAACAGGAAGGTGAGATGGAAGATACCGTCGACTCCGTCGGGTCCAACCGATCGAACACGGCTTATCACGACAAGGTGAGTAAATACTGTTACCAATGATCAGGTTTGTGCAAATAAATCTACATCACACTCAGGCTGCTTCGACTAAGACCCTTGGATCAAAAACAACAAGATCTGTGGTCTGCGAGCGAAGGGGTACATCCTCTTTTACTCTTGCGGACCGAAAAAGAACAGATCATGTATACTAGTGGAAAATAATAAAAATGTGTTTCTCCTTCTGCAGTATTGCAATGGGGACATCACTGTGGTCTGTATAGAGACGGAGGAGCACAGATTCTGGCTTGCAGCTGCATACATGAACCGGGAGAAGCCACGCGGAAAGAAGGAAGATGGGAGTTATCCTAGGGTACGTCGCGAACGCGCACCATACTGATGGAGTACTTATTATTAGTAATATAGGTCGGGTACCCACCTTTATTATTAGCAAACGACATTAGGTTCTGGATGTGACTCAGGGAATGGAGCGTGGCGAAGGAGTATTCTTTCTCTAACCATTGGTACTAATGTGTAAGCTCAATCTCCAAATTACAAATCAATGCTTGTTCAGAAATCCCCGGAGGATAGTATGGCGCGTATATAGGGAGGTATTGGAGGCCAGTATACCATCTAGAGTCTCAGGACTCCCCGACACGGGTAGTAATCTGGATTCAATGATAGATACTCTTACTAAGGCTTGCAATACTCCTATGAGAAAGCTTGCGCATTAATAAACCTAAGGAGAAAGCGAAAACCTGTTTGGTGTACCTCGGCACAAGGCGGAGTGCCGAAAAGTATGTGGGTCTTCTTTCAAAAGAGCGAAATGATCAAGAGAAAGTCACGACTGGGACTTCTATAAGGAATGCCTTAGAGTATACAAAAGGGAAACAAGGAAGGCGCAAAGGAATTCGTGGAGGCTCTTCTGTGATAGAATAGAAGGGGTGTCGGATACCTCGCGCTTAAGAAAGATTCTCTCTACTAGTCCAACTATTCCAGGCTATCTGAGAAAACCGGATGGGAATGAACAGTTTCGAGTGTAGATACTCTTAATCTTTTGATGTAAACTCACTTCCCGGGTAGTGAGGATGCGTCAATTGCGAAACCTTTGGATGACTGCGGGTCGAGGGGTGACTGCGGCGTCCAACTGTTGTGTACAGAGCATATTCTAAATACAAGGAAGATAAAATGGGCTATTAAAAGTTTTAAGTTTTAAGAAATTCAGAAGAACTCGGTGGACTTCCTTCCCTGGCTGGAGGTTATCTTCAAAGAGTGTCTGACGCTGTCTTAAGACCAATATCTCTGTCATGTTTTCTGCTGAAAACTATGGAAAGGTTGCTTAATGTCCATATTCGTTCGAGAATTGTACCCAGAAACTGGGCACAGTCTCAACAAGCGTACCATAAGGGCCAACCCGTGGACACGGCATTACATACCTTGGTTCGGGAAATTGAGAAGGCACTGGATTTTCAAGAGTTCTCGTTGGTGGCGTTTCTGGATATGATACAGGAGATTGAATACCCTGTAATCAGGCTAATTAATCACCTGCTGGGTAGCAGAAGGGATATAGCGGAGATGGGGGAAGTCTCCGTCAGAAAACGGGTTGTTCGGGGAACACCCCAGGGTGTCCTCTCTACCCTTCTTTGGAACGTACTAATCTATGGACTACTATTAGCACTGGAGGGAGAAGGAATAAGTGTGGTTGCTTATGCCGATGACGTAGCGAGACCTGTCTCGGGGAACCACCTATGTACAATCAGAGATGTGATGCAGAATGCGTTATCAATCACTGCAGGTTGGGCCAGCAGATGTGGATTGTGGTTTAACCCATCTACCATCACCAAGTTAAAATGGTACTATGCTGGCCCTTACTGATAAGGCAAGATTCCTAGGGATTCTTTTCGACAGTAAACTCAGTTGGAAACCAAACACGATAGAAAGAGTGAAGAACGCCAATATGGCACTCTACTCTTGTAAAAATGTCATCGGAAGGAAATGGGGCTTGAAATCGGAGCTGGTGCACTTTCTTTACACGGCAGTTGTAAGGCCCGTACTACCGTATGGTGTGAGTGTATGGTAGTCAGCTGTGGAGAAATAATCACACAGGAACATGGCAAAGGTGCAGAGGGCAGCCAGCTTGCTGATTAGTGGGGCGTTGTAAACGGCCCCCATTAGTGCCTTAGAGATCATGCTGGCGGTCAATACGGCCATCTGGCTATCAGCGATTTCGGGGTGGAAGTGCCTGCAAAAAGGGCACTCAACTATAGCCAATTCTGTGAGGGATGACCTGGTGAATTTGGATTATATAACTCCCCTTTTGTGCTTTTGCATGCGTTTTAAGGTGAATCTCCCCTCTAGGGAGGATTGGAAGAACGGTCTCATTATGGAGACCGGGGTAGTTAAATTATTCACCGACGGCTCCAACCTCGATGGTAGAGTGGGAGCTGGTGTGTTCTGTGGGGAATTAAATGTAAGTCTAGCTTTCCGCCTACCTGATTATAGCAGTGTGTATCAGACTGACGTCACAGCGATTGAAGAGGTCGAATGGTTGAAGCACAGTGTAATATCGATGACTGATATCACTATCTGTATGGACAGTCGGGCGGCCATTCTTTCACTGCATTCAGTTTGCCTGGCCTCAAGGATGGCCTTGATTGAGATGAGTGAACACTTCAATATCCAGTTGGTCTGGTTTCTGGGCCACTCTGACGTTGAGGGAAATTGTAGGGCGGGCGAATTAGCAAGGTACGGTATGACTCTCCAACTGGAACCAAGGAGAGTATGTGTAGAGAGGCCTCTGTCTCTGCTGAAAGCAGCGGGTTATAGGAAAGTAGTTGCCTTGGCAATTGCTAGGTGGCATGGCCTGAGCTGAGGTTGAAGCGATCCCAGATCTTGATCACACTAAGCAACTGCGATTTAGGTAGAATTGTAAGGGTACTTACCGGGCACTGCCTTTTCAAAGTCAATGCGAGAAGCCTGAGTCTGGTTGCAAATGACTTCTGCGTAAGATGCAAGGACGAGGAGGAGAAGGAGACTCTTGCTCACTACCTATGCTCATGTCCTACGCTAGCTGGCAGAAGACATGATCACTTAGGTAAATACACTATGGACAGTCTCTTTGAATTCGAAAGCTGTAATGTGCGAGATCTTTTACGTTACGTGAAATGCACTAGATGGGTTTAGAGGAAGTTTAATGTTATCGGATCCTGTGGTATCACAATGGGCCAAAATTGGCCTAAGCGTGCGATAGCTACCACTGAAACATAGGCTAACCTAATCTAACATTGTAGCTGTGTATACTAAGGTGCGACTGGCCTAGCAAAATAACAAATGTCGAGCTGTTTAGACAAACGAATCAAGCAGTCATTAGGACCGAAATAAGAAAGCGCAAGTGGAGATGCACTCTGTGGCGGAATCCACAAGCGAAAAAGAAAGTCTGGCGACCAGCTGGGATGTGGAAACGAACGATGCTAGCGGAAGCAAAACAACTCGGCAGTGGATGGAAACCCAAGAGTAGTACCCAAGAGAGTTAGATGGTTCAGCCTATAGTAGACGTCTTATGCCCCTAAATTGGAGATAAAGGACATAATGTACAAATTGAGTTTGATCTTAATCTGCTAGGAAATCGATCTATGTAAAGTCAATATGTTGAAATCTAGGATTTTGTGCAATCTACTTGTTGAAATTCGTTAATGTTTCAATTAATTATATGGCAAGACCTATTTAGGTAACGCGTAACTTTTATTATGTACCTAACATAATAAATGCTTTATAGCTCGCGAATTCGTCTTGAACTTTTTGCGGTTTCGTTTGGTGTACGATTTGTTTTTAATGTAAAGAAATAAAATTTAATAAAAATTAAATCGTGGCGTAATTAAATTAAAATTAATTTTATATTCATTTTTGAATAAAATATTTTATCTTACAGCATGATTCGTATGTACCACATCTTTCACACACATTATTATTTAAAGACAACAATTAATTTATTTCTTAATTTTTATTTCGTGTTGTTGTTGTTGTTGTTTGTTCTCGCGTCTATAAAATACGATTTGGTCGGGATAAAAATTAAATTTTTTAATTTACACAATTTTTCCATTTATGAGAGATGTTTTTGATGCGCGAGTGTTTCGCTTGGGATTTTTTGTTATATTTTCGGTTATCAGAGTGAATTAATTAAGGTTTTTGGTGTTACTGTTGTGGTCTTCATGAGTAATAGCTGCGCGTAACAATAATAATAAAACAACGCTGTGAAATGCGAATTAATTGGATTAATTAAAAGATAATTTATTTGGTTCAGGTGTTAAGTGGTGTCGGGTGTGCGATGGATGATATAGTGATCAAAACGGTGTGGGTTGGTGTTAAATACAAACATGGACTTGATAATAACGTAGGCTGTTCCTCTCGACGTAGTTACTTTAAAGGGCAAGGCATTATATACAAAACCAGCGTATAATACTGTCAATCAAGATAATATCCAAAATCGCTGGCTTACAGCTCTTTTAACTATTCTATTCCATTCCAGATTTTTCATTTTATACCCCTATAAGACGATTTAAATTATAAACACAACAACAAATTATCCTTCCAGTTTTTTTCGTTTATTTGTTGTTCATGTAAAACAAATTCATACTAAGAAATAATGAATTGGGTTTTGGCAATAGCGATTTTGTATATTTTAAGTTCGAGATAATAATACGCCATAGTATTAGTTTAAAATATTAAGGGTAACTTATAATAAGGACCTCAGTGCTAGCCGTATGTTAGGATTGGCACAATGTTCCAGCTTCGATGTGGCCCCATATAAATTAATATGAAAATCGTCTCTAACTTCCAAACCCTTCCTGGGCCGGAAATAGCGATTGATGTTTTGAGATGGTACGTAATTGAGTGATTGCTGACCAAGTGGCCAGCACCAGCCGTATGTTCAAATTTGAGTAAATGGCCAAGTTCCAAAACCTCTAGTTACGGTAAATAAAAATTTGTATGTCTTAAGAACATTCTAGGCCGGAAATGATTCCTTAGGTACTGAGTTGGTAATGATAGGGACAAACTATGGTGAGCACCTCAGTGCCAGCCGTATATTGGCACAATCTTCCAGCTTCGATAAGGCCCCATATAAATTTATATGAAAATCGTCTATAACTTCCAAATCCTTCCGTTAGAGACGATTTTCATATAAATTTGTATGGGGCCATATCGAAGCTGGAAAATTGCGTCAATCCTAACATACGGCTGGCACTGAGGTCCTCATTATAAGCTACCCTTAATATTTTAAATTAATATTATGGCGTATTATTATCTCGAACTTAAAATATACAAAATCGCTATTGCCAAAACCCAATTCATTATTTCTTAGATCGGAGTGAAGTTTATGCCAAAATAACAAAATATACACTGTGTGCTATAAGTACCTAGAATTAAAAAAACACTCAGAAATTGTACTTTCAAAATAATTTTTGAAATTATTTAATAAACACAAACATTTCTGGACAATAAATAAAAAATAAATTATTATTATATTATAAAAATAAATTGTTATTTAATTTTTGTGAAAAGTTTTGAGTGAATTTTATAATAAGAAGTTTTTGCAACAAAAAACACTACGCATCGCACAAAGGTGATCGTAGTGGTTCTGAAGGAGAACCTGATGTAAGAAAAATATCACGTTTATCCACATGCTCGGAAATTTCTGAGATTTGAGTTATTCGAGAAAAAACATCATTGAGTGTAATCCGAAAATTCTTAAACATTTGGAATTATTTAACTCGGCCCGTATGGATCGCACAGAGATGATCGAAGTGGTTCTGAACTAATACTTGATGTAAGAAATACATTTTATGTGCCCACATGCTCGGAAATCTCTGAGAGTTTAGTTATTCAAAAGAGAACATCATTGAGTGTAATCCGAAAATTCTTTAACATTTGGAATTATTTAACTCAGCCCCTACGGATCGCACAGAGATGATTGAAGTGGTTCCGAACTAGAACTTGATGTAAGAAACAAATCTTATCTATCCACATGCTCGGAAATCTCTGAGTTTTTAGTTATTAGAGAGGGAACATCATTGAGTGTAATCCGAAATTCTTTAACATTTGGAATAATTTAACTCAGCCCCTACGGATCACACAGAGATGATCGAAGTGGTTCTGAAGTAGAACTTGATGTAAGAAACAAATCTTATCTATCCACATGCTCGGAAATCTCTGAGTTTTTAGTTATTAGAGAGGGAACATTATTGAGTGTAATCCGAAATTCTTTAACATTTGGAATTATTTAACTCAGCCCCTACGGATCGCACAGAGATGATCGAAGTGGTTCCGACATCCTCAATGATGTTCCTTCTCTAATAACTAAAAACTCTCTGAGTTTTTAGTTATTAGAGAAGGAACATCATTGAGTGTAATCCGAAAATTCTTTAACATTTGGAATTATTTAACTCAGCCCCTACGGATCGCACAGAGATGATCGAAGTGGTTCTGAACTAGAACTTGATGTAAGAAACAAATCTTATCTATCCACATGTTCGGAAATCTCTTAGTTTTTAGTTATTAGAGAGGGAACATCATTGAGTGTAATCCGAAAATTCTTTAACATTTGGAATTATTTAACTCAGCCCCTACGGATCGCACAGAGATGATCGAAGTGGTTCTGAACTAGAACTTGATGTAAGAAACAAATCTTATCTATCCACATGCTCGGAAATCTCTGAGTTTTTAGTTATTAGAGAGGGAACATCATTGAGTGTAATCCGAAAATTCTTTAACATTTGGAATTATTTAACTCAGCCCCTACGGATCGCACAGAGATGATCGAAGTGGTTCTGAACTAGAACTTGATGTAAGAAACAAATCTTATCTATCCACATGCTCGGAAATCTCTTAGTTTTTAGTTATTAGAGAGGGAACATCATTGAGTGTAATCCGAAATTCTTTAACATTTGGAATTATTTAACTCAGCCCCTACGGATCGCACAGAGATGATCGAAGTGGTTCTGAACTAAAACTTGATGTAAGAAACAAATCTTATCTATCCACATGCTCGGAAATCTCTGAGTTTTTAGTTATTAGAGAGGGAACATCATTGAGTGTAATCCGAAAATTCTTTAACATTTGGAATTATTTAACTCAGCCCCTACGGATCGCACAGAGATGATCGAAGTGGTTCTGAACTAGAACTTGATGTAAGAAACAAATCTTATCTATCCACATGCTCGGAAATCTCTGAGTTTTTAGTTATTAGAGAGGGAACATCATTGAGTGTAATCCGAAAATTCTTTAACATTTGGAATTTTAACTCAGCCCCTACGGATCGCACAGAGATGATCGAAGTGGTTCTGAACTAGAACTTGATGTAAGAAACAAATCTTATCTATCCACATGCTCGGAAATCTCTGAGTTTTTAGTTATTAGAGAGGGAACATTATTGAGTGTAATCCGAAATTCTTTAACATTTGGAATTATTTAACTCAGCCCCTACGGATCGCACAGAGATGATCGAAGTGGTACCGAACTAGAACTTGATGTAAGAAACAAATCTTATCTATCCACATGCTCGGAAATCTCTGAGTTTTTAGTTATTAGAGAAGGAACATCATTCAGTGTAATCCGAAAATTCTTTAACATTTGGAATTATTTAACTCAGCCCCTACGGATCGCACAGAGATGATCGAAGTGGTTCTGAAGGAGAACCTGATGTAAGAAAAATATCTCGTTTATCCACATGCTCGGAAATTTCTGAGATTTGAGTTATTCGAGAAAAAACATCATTGAGTGTAATCCGAAAATTCTTAAACATTTGGAATTATTTAACTCGGCCCGTATGGATCGCACAGAGATGATCGAAGTGGTTCTAAACTAATACTTGATGTAAGAAATACATTTTATGTGCCCACATGCTCGGAAATCTCTGAGAGTTTAGTTATTCAAAAGAGAACATCATTGAGTGTAATCCGAAAATTCTTTAACATTTGGAATTATTTAACTCAGCCCCTACGGATCGCACAGAGATGATCGAAGTGGTTCCGAACTAGAACTTGATGTAAGAAACAAATCTTATCTATCCACATGCTCGGAAATCTCTGACTTTTTAGTTATTAGAGAGGGAACATCATTGAGTGTAATCCGAAATTCTTTAACATTTGGAATTATTTAACTCAGCCCCTACGGATCGCACAGAGATGATCGAAGTGGTTCTGAACTAGAACTTGATGTAAGAAACAAATCTTATCTATCCACATGCTCGGAAATCTCTGAGTTTTTAGTTATTAGAGAGGGAACATCATTGAGTGTAATCCGAAAATTCTTTAACATTTGGAATTATTTAACTCAGCCCCTACGGATCGCACAGAGATGATCGAAGTGGTTCTGAACTAGAACTTGATGTAAGAAACAAATCTTATCTATCCACATGCTCGGAAATCTCTTAGTTTTTAGTTATTAGAGAGGGAACATCATTGAGTGTAATCCGAAAATTCTTTAACATTTGGAATTATTTAACTCAGCCCCTACGGATCGCACAGAGATGATCGAAGTGGTTCTGAACTAAAACTTGATGTAAGAAACAAATCTTATCTATCCACATGCTCGGAAATCTCTTAGTTTTTAGTTATTAGAGAGGGAACATCATTGAGTGTAATCCGAAAATTCTTTAACATTTGGAATTATTTAACTCAGCCCCTACGGATCGCACAGAGATGATCGAAGTGGTTCTGAACTAGAACTTGATGTAAGAAACAAATCTTATCTATCCACATGCTCGGAAATCTCTGAGTTTTTAGTTATTAGAGAGGGAACATCATTGAGTGTAATCCGAAATTCTTTAACATTTGGAATTATTTAACTCAGCCCCTACGGGTCGCACAGAGATGATCGAAGTGGTTCTGAACTAGAACTTGATGTAAGAAACAAATCTTATCTATCCACATGCTCGGAAATCTCTTAGTTTTTAGTTATTAGAGAGGGAACATCATTGAGTGTAATCCGAAAATTCTTTAACATATGGAATTATTTAACTCAGCCCCTACGTATCGCACAGAGATGATCGAAGTGGTTCTGAACTAGAACTTGATGTAAGAAACAAATCTTATCTATCCACATGTTCGGAAATCTCTGAGTTTTTAGTTATTAGAGAGGGAACATCATTGAGTGTAATCCGAAAATTCTTTAACATTTGGAATTATTTAACTCAGCCCCTACGGATCGCACAGAGATGATCGAAGTGGTTCCGAACTAGAACTTGATGTAAGAAACAAATCTTATCTATCCACATGCTCGGAAATCTCTGAGTTTTTAGTTATTAGAGAAGGAACATCATTGAGTGTAATCCGAAAATTCTTTAACATTTGGAATAATTTAACTCAGCCCCTACGGATCGCACAGAGATGATCGAAGTGGTTCTGAAGGAGAACTTGATGTAAGAAACAAATCTTATCTATCCACATGCTCGGAAATCTCTTAGTTTTTAGTTATTAGAGAGGGAACATCATTGAGTGTAATCCGAAATTCTTTAACATTTGGAATTATTTAACTCAGCCCCTACGGATCGCACAGAGATGATCGAAGTGGTTCCGAACTAGAACTTGATGTAAGAAACAAATCTTATCTATCCACATGCTCGGAAATCTCTGAGTTTTTAGTTATTAGAGAGGGAACATCATTGAGTGTAATCCGAAAATTCTTTAACATTTGGAATTTTAACTCAGCCCCTACGGATCGCACAGAGATGATCGAAGTGGTTCTGAACTAGAACTTGATGTAAGAAACAAATCTTATCTATCCACATGCTCGGAAATCTCTGAGTTTTTAGTTATTAGAGAGGGAACATCATTGAGTGTAATCCGAAATTCTTTAACATTTGGAATTATTTAACTCAGCCCCTACGGATCGCACAGAGATGATCGAAGTGGTTCTGAACTAGAACTTGATGTAAGAAACAAATCATATCTATCCACATGCTCAGAATTTTCTGAGTTTTTTGTTATTAGAGAGGGAACATCATTGAGTGTAATCCGAAAATTCTTTAACATTTGGAATTTTAACTCAGCCCCTACGGATCGCACAGAGATGATCGAAGTGGTTCTGAACTAGAACTTGATGTAAGAAACAAATCTTATCTATCCACATGCTCGGAAATCTCTGAGTTTTTAGTTATTAGAGAGGGAACATTATTGAGTGTAATCCGAAATTCTTTAACATTTGGAATTATTTAACTCAGCCCCTACGGATCGCACAGAGATGATCGAAGTGGTTCCGAACTAGAACTTGATGTAAGAAACAAATCTTATCTATCCACATGCTCGGAAATCTCTGAGTTTTTAGTTATTAGAGAAGGAACATCATTCAGTGTAATCCGAAAATTCTTTAACATTTGGAATTATTTAACTCAGCCCCTACGGATCGCACAGAGATGATCGAAGTGGTTCTGAAGGAGAACCTGATGTAAGAAAAATATCTCGTTTATCCACATGCTCGGAAATTTCTGAGATTTGAGTTATTCGAGAAAAAACATCATTGAGTGTAATCCGAAAATTCTTAAACATTTGGAATTATTTAACTCGGCCCGTATGGATCGCACAGAGATGATCGAAGTGGTTCTGAACTAATACTTGATGTAAGAAATACATTTTATGTGCCCACATGCTCGGAAATCTCTGAGAGTTTAGTTATTCAAAAGAGAACATCATTGAGTGTAATCCGAAAATTCTTTAACATTTGGAATTATTTAACTCAGCCCCTACGGATCGCACAGAGATGATCGAAGTGGTTCCGAACTAGAACTTGATGTAAGAAACAAATCTTATCTATCCACATGCTCGGAAATCTCTGAGTTTTTAGTTATTAGAGAGGGAACATCATTGAGTGTAATCCGAAATTCTTTAACATTTGGAATTATTTAACTCAGCCCCTACGGATCGCACAGAGATGATCGAAGTGGTTCTGAACTAGAACTTGATGTAAGAAACAAATCTTATCTATCCACATGCTCGGAAATCTCTGAGTTTTTAGTTATTAGAGAGGGAACATCATTGAGTGTAATCCGAAAATTCTTTAACATTTGGAATTATTTAACTCAGCCCCTACGGATCGCACAGAGATGATCGAAGTGGTTCTGAACTAGAACTTGATGTAAGAAACAAATCTTATCTATCCACATGCTCGGAAATCTCTTAGTTTTTAGTTATTAGAGAGGGAACATCATTGAGTGTAATCCGAAAATTCTTTAACATTTGGAATTATTTAACTCAGCCCCTACGGATCGCACAGAGATGATCGAAGTGGTTCTGAACTAAAACTTGATGTAAGAAACAAATCTTATCTATCCACATGCTCGGAAATCTCTTAGTTTTTAGTTATTAGAGAGGGAACATCATTGAGTGTAATCCGAAAATTCTTTAACATTTGGAATTATTTAACTCAGCCCCTACGGATCGCACAGAGATGATCGAAGTGGTTCTGAACTAGAACTTGATGTAAGAAACAAATCTTATCTATCCACATGCTCGGAAATCTCTGAGTTTTTAGTTATTAGAGAGGGAACATCATTGAGTGTAATCCGAAATTCTTTAACATTTGGAATTATTTAACTCAGCCCCTACGGGTCGCACAGAGATGATCGAAGTGGTTCTGAACTAGAACTTGATGTAAGAAACAAATCTTATCTATCCACATGCTCGGAAATCTCTTAGTTTTTAGTTATTAGAGAGGGAACATCATTGAGTGTAATCCGAAAATTCTTTAACATATGGAATTATTTAACTCAGCCCCTACGTATCGCACAGAGATGATCGAAGTGGTTCTGAACTAGAACTTGATGTAAGAAACAAATCTTATCTATCCACATGTTCGGAAATCTCTGAGTTTTTAGTTATTAGAGAGGGAACATCATTGAGTGTAATCCGAAAATTCTTTAACATTTGGAATTATTTAACTCAGCCCCTACGGATCGCACAGAGATGATCGAAGTGGTTCCGAACTAGAACTTGATGTAAGAAACAAATCTTATCTATCCACATGCTCGGAAATCTCTGAGTTTTTAGTTATTAGAGAAGGAACATCATTGAGTGTAATCCGAAAATTCTTTAACATTTGGAATAATTTAACTCAGCCCCTACGGATCGCACAGAGATGATCGAAGTGGTTCTGAAGGAGAACTTGATGTAAGAAACAAATCTTATCTATCCACATGCTCGGAAATCTCTTAGTTTTTAGTTATTAGAGAGGGAACATCATTGAGTGTAATCCGAAATTCTTTAACATTTGGAATTATTTAACTCAGCCCCTACGGATCGCACAGAGATGATCGAAGTGGTTCCGAACTAGAACTTGATGTAAGAAACAAATCTTATCTATCCACATGCTCGGAAATCTCTGAGTTTTTAGTTATTAGAGAGGGAACATCATTGAGTGTAATCCGAAATTCTTTAACATTTGGAATTATTTAACTCAGCCCCTACGGATCGCACAGAGATGATCGAAGTGGTTCTGAACTAAAACTTGATGTAAGAAACAAATCTTATCTATCCACATGCTCGGAAATCTCTGAGTTTTTAGTTATTAGAGAGGGAACATCATTGAGTGTAATCCGAAAATTCTTTAACATTTGGAATTATTTAACTCAGCCCCTACGGATCGCACAGAGATGATCGAAGTGGTTCTGAACTAGAACTTGATGTAAGAAACAAATCTTATCTATCCACATGCTCGGAAATCTCTGAGTTTTTAGTTATTAGAGAGGGAACATCATTGAGTGTAATCCGAAAATTCTTTAACATTTGGAATTATTTAACTCAGCCCCTACGGATCGCACAGAGATGATCGAAGTGGTTCTGAACTAGAACTTGATGTAAGAAACAAATCTTATCTATCCACATGCTCGGAAATCTCTGAGTTTTTAGTTATTAGAGAGGGAACATCATTGAGTGTAATCCGAAATTCTTTAACATTTGGAATTATTTAACTCAGCCCCTACGGATCGCACAGAGATGATCGAAGTGGTTCTGAACTAGAACTTGATGTAAGAAACAAATCATATCTATCCACATGCTCAGAATTTTCTGAGTTTTTTGTTATTCGAGAGAGAATATCATTGAGTGTAATCCGAAAATTATTAAACATATGAAATAATTTATCTTGGATTACACTCAATGATGTTCTCTCTCGAATAACTAAAATATTAGAGATTTCCGAGCATGTGGATAAATAAGATTTGCTTCTTACGTCAAATGCTGCTTTAGAACCACTTTGATCATCTCTGTGCGATCCGTAGGGGCTGAGTTAAATAATTCCAAATGTTTAAGAATTTTCGGATTACACTCAATGATGTTCTTTCTCGAATAACTCAAATCTCAGAAATTTCCGAGCATGTGGATAAAGGTTTTTTTTTCTTACATCAAATTCTCCTTCAGAACCACTACGATCATCTTTGTGCGATGCGTAGTGTGTTTTGTTGTAAAAATTTTTTATTATAAAATTCACTCAAAACTTTTCACAAAAATTAAATATTTTTTATTTATTGTCCAGAAATGTTTGTGTTTATTAAAAATTTTCAAAAATTATTTTGAAAGTACAATTTATGAGTGTTTTTTTTAATTCTAGGTACTTATAGAACACAGTGTTTATTTTGTTATTTTGACATAAACTTCACTCCGATATTTCTTAGTATGAATTTGTTTTACATAAACAACAAATAAACTACAAAAAACTGGAAGGAAAACTTGATGTTGTGTTGATAATTTAAATCGTCTGATAGGGGTATAAAAAGAAAAATCTGGGATGGAATAGAATAGTTTCGTGTAAATAATAATAAAAAAAATCCTGGGATGAAAAACTGGGATAACTTCACATGCTTACAGTATAGAGATCAATCGGGCAGTCCAGGGTAGTACGTATTAGCAAATACGGGTACACTACAACAAACGAGGATCTCGAATACAAGATATTTGATATTTTTTCCGGAGGCTTTTATTCTTGGGACTCTTGGTAATTTTTATCCGCACAATTCTTATAGCGTATAAGCCACCGACAATGATTTGTAGAATTCAATTTCCCAAAGTAATGTACCATTAACATGTACAGTTTTATTATTAACGCACTGAACTTTAATAAATTTTGATTTGATATTTAAAAAAACGAGTATTGTTTAAGAGAAATCAATGAATATTTATTTCATTGTAAAGATAAAGGTATGCCATTAACATTTGAAAACAATATCAGCCAAACGGTCGCCTCGGCTACCGTATCCATTTCATGAAATTTTTCATGACCAATTTCATGACCAACCGATAACTTCATCAATTCCATCTTTAAGGTCTTGAATCGATTGTGAAGCATTGGCATATACCTTATCTTTCACGTGGCCCCGTTTAAAGGTATTAAATCATAAAATCTCGGTGGCCAATTGTGATCACCTCTTCGAAAAATAATTCGGTCAGGAAACTTTTCTTGCAAAATTGCGATTGTTTCGCTGCTTGTGTACCACGTAGCGCCGTCTTGCTGAAAATAAACATCGTCCACATCAATATCTTCCAATTCGGGCCATAAAAAATCAATAATCATTCACCGTAACAGTTGCACCAGCCTCATTTTCGTATAAGTAAGGTTCATTCACACCGCCAGCGCAAAAACCGCACCAAACAGTGACACGTTGAGGATGGAGAGGCTTTTCAACAATCATTCTTGGATTTTCTGAGCCCCAAATGCGACAATTCTGCTTATTAATGCAGCAGCCGAGGTGAAAATGGGCCTCAACACTGAAGATGATTTTTCGATAATAATCCGGATCATTTTGATGCATTTGAAGGGCCCAATCAGCGAAGATATGACGTTTATGGTGATCGACCGGCTTGAGTACTTGTGTTAACTGAACTTTAAAAGCCTTAAGACATAAGTCTTTATGCAAAAAACGGTGTAATGTCGTTTGTGGAATGTCTAATTCCAAAGCTCAATATTCTCAGTTGTTCTTGAGCGACGCACACGGTTTCGATTCTTCACATCACTAACTTGTCCCAACAGCTCAAATTTATTTCAGATAGGACTGAGGTAGTTTTCGCTCCATAGTAAAAGTACGAATCGTTAATGTCATGACGAATCGTACATTCTATTTAAATAATATTTTAAATTGAAACGATGGAAAAGATTTTAAACAGGTTTCGTACCCCCGCTTCAACAGACGGACACAACTCAAACAATATTGTTACAAATTTCGAGCGTTAAATAAATACGTGTTCGTATTGTATTTTGCAAATAAAACACTCAGCATTTTAAGTTACAAACTTTATTTTCCAATACATTTAATTTCTTCAGCAACTCACAAATTACACTCGCTTTCATACTGTTCGCTAATTCACTTTTACTTTTCGCACTGTTTACTTTTTACTTCTTACTTACTGGTTATAAATCTAACCTATATATTTACTTCTGCATCGCGGTTTGATTATTCCATTTTTTATGTTTTAATTTATGCAATCTGTTCTGGGGCCGAAGCACTCCTAACTCTTTCGTAGTTCGCTTTTCACGTCCTACCTTACGCATTGCTTGTTAAATCGAGGACGTACGGCTATATGTCAGATTTACGTAGAACCATCTGCACATTGCATAGCTCCATGTCAGTCTAAGGTTCTGACATGGAAGATGGTTCGGCCGATGAGTTGTCCACTCCGACAGGGGGTCATAGTTGCGTTCATTTCCACCATCCATCGTAATCAGATGACGAAAAAACCTTTTTGCATCCTGCCCTTATCGGGATTCGAACCCAGCACCTCCCGATCCAAGCGCCAAAGCTTTAACTACTGTGCCCTTTGGTCGGTGTTATTCCATCTATTGTATTTTGCGATGTATGCGTATTGCAATTGTAAATCACTTGCTTGTAGTTGTATTCGCGAACATTTTACATCATCTATTCCCCTGTTATGATGATTAATGCCATTATTAATCCCAGTATTTCCCACGCCGTTATACTTTTAAAGGTAGCTGAAAGATAAACAAAATCGATAATGCAGATAGCGTCTTCGCTTTCTCAGCCGAAAGTAAACAAATACGTCACCTTTGATCAACATTTTTCAGCCAATAGTTATGTTAACCTTGCTTGGAATGAACACAAAGTTTGGTAGGAATGCCACTATGGCCATTTGCTATGTCATAATGATGGTCAACTCCGGTCTAATTGTGGAGAAATTTCTGATGGGGATGCAGGGGTATAATTGAAGTATGTTTCTTCATGTGATACTCTAAATTTTCGTTTGGAGAAATACGACTCGTGCTAGATAAGGCCATCATGCCACATTATATCGAAAACCTGTGATACATCTAGAAATACGGCAGGCCAATATTTTTTCTCTTCAAATGCTTGTTCTATCTTTGCAGTCACGCGATGAACTTGATCAATTGTCGAATGGTTATTCTTGAATCCAAACTAGAAGTCAGGTATAATGATCATTGGTTTTAGTCGTTTCAATAACAACTTTGAGATAGTAGGTAATAAAGAGATCGGCGTGCAATCTCTAGTGGGGTGATACTTCTCACGTTTGATGCAGATCTATAGACTAGTTTAGGATCAATCCTAGATTGTATGTCGTGTGGTTGAAATATTGATGTCAGTAGTTGTGCAAACAGTTCTGCTTTTTCTTCGTTACGTCGCACCCATTCCCCTTTTATGTTCCTTATCGGTGGCACCAATAATCCAATTATTGGTCTCTTGTATCTTTTAGTAGCTTTCCAAAGAGAATAATTTCTGTCAGTTTCAAGACCCAGTCCTTTCAAATAATTTTCAGTACAAGCTTCTTTATGTTCTTTAATTAATCGGTTAACTTTATTACTTACGCGGTTAAATTATCTTTTGTCAATAATGCTTCTGGTTCTGTGACATATGCGTCTTTTTCTATCTCCTTTCTTTTATCAGTTCACAAATCTCCAGGAGGTAGTTGATTGTTCTCACCTAATACGGATGTAGCCTCTTTAGCTGCTTAACGCATAGCGTTAGTAAAATAGTCAGCTTGTAATTCAAGTTCTTGTCTAGTTTTAGGACTAACTTTTAACTCAATTAGATTGTCCAGTTTCTACCGGTGTGAAGTTTTCAACATTTCTCAAAAATGTAGCTACACAAATTAACAAAAAACAAAAATGTAGGTACACAATTTAACAAATAGTGTAAAATTACATAAAAAATATTATGGCAGGGTTGAATCTGTTATTTATCCCACTAAATCTAATCTAATCTAATCCGCGGCATACACTGCGACCTTCTTGGAAATTTTTAGTGTAAACGGAAATAATAATGTAAAAAGTGTAAACCGAGTATTGTGGATGTTTAAGGGCCATTTACCCTTAATTCTAGAGATGACACCACAAATCTGAGTCTACTGGCATTTCAAATCAAATGTTGGTTTGCAATTTACTTTCCAGAGCACACTCGATTATCATAACGCTATATGAGGCTAACTTCGGCTCTCAAAAGAAATTCGCTGTGCCAAATTTGCCTCGTCATTATCATTTTTGAAACGAATACTTCTTGAGCAACGTAGTTGGGGTTACTACAAAACTTATAGGGAGTTACGACCTAAATGAAACCAAAATGAAAAAAATGTGGCGTACAGATATGGAGGCCACACGACGAGTTTGTGCACAACGGATGGTTTTATGTGGTTTTTCCAAACTAATATTGTCTGATAACTGTGATTGAACCAGAATACTTGTGAGGAATTTTTAATGTAAGTGACATCCAACTCAGGATTACAATTGTCCGAGACATTTTCCAATTGATTACAACGAAGTATGTTTTTCGTACCTTGTAGTGTGTTGTGTATCTTACTTAAAATGGGGGACGACTGGCAGAGATAAACAAGATAACAACAACTTCATGCTAATTTCCACAACAAACAATAGATCACGTAATGATCAAGAAGAAACTTCTCACGTCATTGCAAGATGTCATGGCAATGAGTGGTGCAGACATTCAAAGTGACCACCAATTCCTAATATCACAATTCAAAATTAAATCTATCGCTGTAAAACGGATCAAGCAAAAAAATCTAACACCGACAGATTAAAAGATGCCGGAACAAGCAACAAATTCTGCGAAGCGCTGAAGTTCAACCTCCACACCCATGAAGAAGCAGCAATCAGTGTAGAGCAACAATGGACACAAATCGAAAAAGCCTATCGGAACAACTACCAACACACTTGCGCGGGTACCAAAAATACAGACGCAAACCCTTCATCAGTGATAAAATGATCAAATCTTAACAACTTCATCTGTTGTTGAAGAGATGGAACGAATATTTCGGAGACAACACCACCAACGATACATAAATCTTAGAATTAACAACTGGCGTTAAT
Source organism: Nephrotoma guestfalica (assembly GCA_963691935.1). NCBI lineage: Eukaryota > Metazoa > Arthropoda > Insecta > Diptera > Tipulidae > Nephrotoma > Nephrotoma guestfalica. The sequence goes on along the minus strand of OY829915.1, from coordinate 192,170,113 downwards.
AACAAACCAATTGACATACTTCCACCAAAGTAGCGGCAAGTTAGCGTGTCATTACTAAAATGAAGAACAACAAGGTCAGAACACAAGGTGGAACAGATAATATACAAACTAAAATATTTAAAGAAGACATATCGGAAACTGCAAAAGCTGTAACACTAGTAATAACAGAAATTTTAAATCCCGGTTTAATACCCCGAAAAAGAGAGAAAGCTTGACTATACCAATTTCCAAGAAAGGTAACCTAAGAAGGGAATGCAAAAATTGGCAGGATATATCCTCCTCAAGATAATCATAACCGAAATTAAGAAACGAACAAGCTGACGTCAGACCAGCGCGAAGTTACACCAATCATATTCTATTAACAAAACACGCGCCATTGAGCAGTCTAACGAATGGAATTCACAGCTGTACCTACTCTTCGTAGACTCCGAACGTTAATTCGACACAATACATAGGAACGCAATATGGAAGGCACTTTATGAAATTTCACATCCCAAACAATTTAATCGAACTCATAATCGAACAGGTAACTGAATTCAATACAAAGGCAAACAAAGTGAATCATACTGCAATGGCAAAGAAATAAGACAAGGATGCATTATCGCAAAAACTCAATGAACTAGATTACGCAGATGACATATCCCTGCTAACACACAAACACGCCGACATGTAACATGAAGTACAGAAGCTGTTCAGATTTATCAAAAACAGTTGGCCTCTAAACCAACCAAGAAAAATTAGAAGAGGTTAATGAATTTATATACCTTGGTTGGACTCTAGCAAAAACGGGTGGCACAGATGAAGATATAATGAAACAAATAATTGTTTGTGTCAGAACAACTTTCAACATGTTACACAAAATCTGGAACACATCTGTCCCATCCCGCAACACCAAGCAAAGAATGTTCAATTCGTGTGTGAAATCACGATTGCGAAACCTGGAAGCGTACACATAAGATCAGCAATAAGAAAAAATGTGTAAATAAATGCCTTTGGAAAAAACTGAGCTGCTTCTGGCCCAACAAAATAACAAATGATGAGCTTTTTAGGCAAACGAATTAAACAGTCATTGGGATCGAAATAAAAAGGCGGAAGTTGAGATGGATTGGTTACTCTGAGGAAGTTGAAGATCAAAGCAATAGCATTCAACAGGGTTAGATGATCTCCAGCCCAATAGACGCCCTATGTCCCTAAATTGGAGATAAACGGGGAAAAAATATTGCATGAAACATTTTTATTGAAATATTCAGTGAGCCAACGGTCATATTTTGGCATTTAATAAGATTATGAACCTAGGAACTTGTACGAGTATGATCATTATTAGCCTAAACATTTTTTATGCTTTACCATTTTGGTGCATTTTGATCGATTTTGTGGATGTGGGCTGTTGTAATAAATTCAAGGACACCTATTTCGTATACAGGAAGGAAGTTCAATACATTATGATCGATTTGTGTGGGTGTTTACTGTCATTGCTTATTACTTTTTAGGGGCAGATTTTGGCAATTCCAATATATTGTAATTTATTTTGTAAAAACTTCTAGTATCCCCCAGAACGATATATTGATTTTAAACGGTTGCTCCCATTTGTGGTGGATTTCTAGGGGTTTAATTATGCCATTTTATTGTAATTAATTTGTATAAATGTTCTAGTTTCACCCCCAGCACTATACAACAAAAATTCACAGAACTGCAAAAGGCGTGGTGTGACGAAAAATATCATTCTTTTAAAATTTCACCCCTTAGGTTTAGTTTTTGAGGGGTTGAGCTATGCCAATATGTTTTAATTAATTTGTAAAAAATTACGTACCACCCCCAATACGATACATTAAATCCGAAATGTCAAAAGCATGGTTTAACGAAAAAATATGGTTTTTGAACAATTGCACCCCTTAGAGGAAGTTTTTGATGGGTTGAACTATGCCAATATGTTGTAATTAATTTGTCAAACATGCCAGAAGCATACCCAACACGATACAACAAAAATTAACAGAAGCGCGATAAGCATGTTGTACGAAAAATATGGTTTTTGAAGAATTGCACCCCTTAGGGGTTGTTTTTTGGGGGTTGAACAATACCGATATGTTGTAAATAACTTGTAAAAAAATTCCAGTACCATTTTCATTGGATTGTGCTACAAGTGCTGGTGACGAACTCTGTCGTCTGTATTGATTTCTTATTGTCGTTTAGTAAGGGTTAAAATGTTAATGCTTTATTCAAAAAGATTAAATATTGAACATTACTTTTATAGTTCGTCACTGCAGTCTGACCAATTTTTCATTGGAAAATTCTAATTCTCTTCAGTTCGAAACCAACTACCTTCCCAATTTTTGAAAATCTTACCTCCCCGCGTAAAATATCATCCGGGATAATCCTACATTTCATCAATAAATATGTTCTCGTGTTTTCCATAGTGGCAAGGTCTTAATGTCACCGATTCTGATCATTTTACTATCAAAATTTGGTGTTTTATTAAACTTAGCTTAAACCTTGACCGCAATTATGGCATATTCATTGTTTTAACGTTTAATAAAACGTACAGAGGTCCTGTGAAATACACAAATTAATTATACGAGTAATCTACTAAAGTTTAAAGATGATCTCATGTGTATTTCTTAGAAAGAATATCATCATCCATCCTTTAACCAAGTCATAAATCTTAGAAACAATTTCTTTTTGTTTTAATATCTAAATTTTTTATACTTACGAGTATGGTTTTATGTAACAAAAGATCTACGATGTCTAACTAAAAACGATCGTGGGAGCATTTCTTAATTGTATATGTATGTCGGGTATTTTTATTGCTGGTTAGGAGGTTGATCTACGGACGTTAATTCATTTCTAGTTGAAGCACAAATATTTTTGGAATTGTAGATTGATTCAAAAATTGTAAGTAGTAAAATAATTTAATTATTAAAATTTCTAAGAATTTAATTTTAGTGTTATTTACCTTTATGGTAGGATCACATCAAAATGTAAATTTTTGTAGGGCTAAAAAATATTGGTAACTTCTACTAGTGAACATAGAACTGCCAGACGTAATAGAAAATTAAATTTTAATAAAACTCAAATTGGTGTAATAAACTTAATAAAATCTAGATAATAAATTAATCATGTCCAATTTACAGTTAAAATTTGTGAGCACCCGCCATCAACGATGTACCGGTGTGTAACAGTTGAATATTTATAGTAGATTGTGTGTTGCCGAACCCACCAAAACTAATTAGACCATTGAAATACAAATTATTTCAAATTTGCGAGAATTTAATATCTATCTTAATATCTCCTCCAAGCGGTCAAGATAAGGAGGCAAGTTATAAATGCCCACCCATAGAAATCGGCGCAGAGCAAAGCGCAGAAATCTACATTGTACAGGTTCAAATCCGCGTATGTGCACTTCATGATATGGGGACCGAATGTCATATAAATAGCCCTTGTAACATAATGGCTCAAAATTTCTTTTGACCGGCGGTTGACAAATCCAAGAGTTTGTTCGTGATTTCTAAAGTTCAGTTCGCGGTCACAAATTTCCACAAAGTTCCGTATGGCTGAAACTCGGGCAACATCAGCGCTGTTGATGGTATACTCTCGACTAAAGGAATTTGCACGTTTTCCTGAGTATCTAATGGATTGACATTTACTCACTTCCAGATCAAGATTATTTTTAGCACACCAAGTTTGAAGTTATTAAGGTCATTCTGTAATAGGTTAACATCGATGGAACTTGAAATGTGTCGGTAAATTTTCATATCGTCTGCATAACGGAAATTGACGAGTTTTAATCACGAAATCGACGTCGACAAGCACAAGAAAATAGGGGGGAGGGGGGGGGGAAGTTGCCTGCATTCTAGTACTCTGGAAGTAGCTATAAAAGGAGCAGATATTGATCACCAAAAGATCATCTGATACCTACGTTCCCTCAGATAAGAGTTCACCCATAGTGGTAATAACATCAATTTCGTTTCCACCCTCCATAATGTTCAAAGTATGAGATGCAAATTCGTTTAAATTGGTTGTCGTATAGATCGTCCGAGGGCGAACTAAAAATTCATATTTTAGCTTGCTAATGCTCCTTACCACAGTATCAAAATCAATTTGAATAGAGACCAGAGAAGGCAGAGCGCTGTTATTCATGTAACTGAAGTAGTTAGAGTTAGTAGAGTTTAGTAGAGTTTATGAATTGACAAAAATGCTTAGGGTTAGCGATTATTTCCGACTACATACTACCGATTTAATCATTGTAGAGTTCATGAGACAAGTTCAAAACTTCATTGAAAACGTTCACATAATTTAAGTAATCGTCTTTAAGAATTTTTTCCAATTTTTATTTCTTTTATTACGCAGTGAACGCAATTCTCCGTTGTACGACCATGGTGGAACTGATAGTTTCTTTCTCCGTACAGTATAAGGAATGGATTTTTGACAGCATTTAGCCATCACGACATAAAAATAGAGTGTTTGGGTTTCCAGGTTGTGATTATTGTCGAGAATGGTTATAAAATCGGTAATTCATTAAGCTTCTTGAAATCAGCCTCACAGAAATTAGAACTATGTGAAGTTTCACAGTTAATGTTAATTCTACATTGCTAGCTGGATGTAATTAAAATAGGTTGTAGACACCACACAAGTATATTGTATTAAGAACCAGATTTGTTTCTGAAGAGAACACTAAGTCAAGCTGCCTGGGTGCTGCAATGTTTCTATTGCAATATAAGATCCAGGAGGTTAAAGTTGCCAACGACAAAAAGGGCATCTAAAATATTAGAGCGAACGAAATCAACATCTACGAGGAACTGGTAGGCGTCCGCATGACTATTATGGCGAATATAGAAACACAGAACATGTTTATTCGTATAACCCTTGCCGATTTTAACACAAATCAGTTCAATATTGTCAGTATTCGGGGTTACCACTACTGAGCAGTCAAAGTTAACACGCACCGAAATAAGGACGCCTCTACCGATCAGTAGACTATCAGAAACCGAACCATCTTTGCGGAAAACATTATAATCTAAAGTAAAATATTCATTACTGTTGAAGTCGTTAGTTAAATTTGTTTTGGTGAGTGCGAAAATGTCGTAAAAAGTCCCATTACATTCTGGTTATAAAGTGAATTAACCTCATCATCTCGATTCGCTGGGGATTTGGTCGTAAGCCATTTGCATTGACAGTGTGGCCCAGAAACTCCAACTTGGTTTGGGCAAATGAACACTTTTCCAACTTAAGCCGAAACTCGTACTCTTAAATGCGCTTTACTGCCTCGAAAAGATGGTCATGATGGTCTTTCTCGTCACTTCCTCCAATTGACGAATTTATTGTCAATGAAAGGAAAAGTACTTTAATTGCCAGGTGTGGTCGCACATTGCCAGGTACGGTCTTCACACCCACTACTTATTTGATTCCAGTGCTTTGTTCAACCCTGTTGAATAATCGGCGCAAATACGAATAAGCCTGTCCTAGCTTTTGACGACTACCAGCGGTGCAGTGAAATCCAAGTAATCGCTCAGAATGACAACTCCGGGCCTTTATTGCAAGATTGGTTTTGTTTTCGCTTTCAGTGCACTTCCCAATACGCCCATCGTTTCGAAATGATAAGCTCAACCATCAATGATTAGCTTGTCCCTTTATTCTTGTTCGTTGTCGCCTTGGACAAATTCATTAGTGACTTTTACTATTATTTAGTTATTTAATAAATTTAAAAATTTATTATGTTATCGAAAATTTTTTACTAATCGACACTTATCATATACTGATTTAACTAAATTTGTTCTATCATAAGATTTATCACAATTGGAACTCAATAGACTGTTCGACATTTCCTCACGAAATACTATATATCATGAAATGACACAATAGACCAAATGACTCAAATTCCTAATTACCAAAACATCGCTTTAGAATATTGTTTATGAATTTGGGGAGGAAGTGGGTTTTTTTAAACCGGGATTTTGTCGACCCGGACCTTTTGCAACATCACATAACTTCCAATACAGAATTTTCACATTCACCGGGAAACATTTCCACCATGTTTATGCTCTAGTTTTCCTCCTATAATTTTTGAGCTTATGAGCCTAGCCTGTCTTTCTGGCCTAATAATTTTCTGGGATCCAAACCTTGCTTCTCTTAGTCACAAAACTTATTCATTTTGCAACCAACCAACTGCAAATTATTACACTAAAACTCATCTACTGTTATTCACATGCCCACTTATGTAACCAATTGCTACGAAGTTGGCGGACTACTTTATTTTACTTACCCTCGAATAGCACTTCGTCCTTTTGTCAGAAAACGAATCATCTCGATAAGGGGCAGTAAATAAATGTCGGTCAAACTTTTATAACTATAAAAGCTGCTAAATTACCTATTGAAGAAAGTCCTAGCCTATGCCTAAATATGGACCCAATTTGTGTTGATGTGAAAGTTCGCACCTTTCTTTACATACGAGTACATCTTACAACGTTGTGCACATTTAGTTGTTCGTAATATGTTAGGTCGTTTATTTATTCTCCTTAGTTCCCAAATTTGTACAATAATCTTTTCATGAAATTTGTCTTTTTACATTTTTGTTTTGACAGAATTTGCCCCAAAATGTTAATGGTGTTTTTATCATCCAAACTGATTTACCACGAGGATATCAATGCCTTTTAAAATTTGTGATGATTTCATCAGAATTCTGTGAACATTTTTTAGTTCCAGTTTAACATGCCTACATAAATGCAATTTTAAGTTTGCTATTTTTACACAAAATGGTTCGTTTCCCTACTAAAAGTATCTTAAAATTTTAAAATTCATGTGTTAGAAAGAGGCGGCTATAAATTATGTATCCAAGTTTCACACTTTTATTGATATCGATAAAGAAGTGCAAATTTGAGCAAATTAAAATAAAGGCCATTATATATTAGAGCTGCGTACCAATATAGTCGGGTAAAAGTCGATTTTAAATTTTGAAAAACTCTATGGTAACTAAAATCGATTTTTACCGTAGTAACCGATTTACCCGACTATTGGTACGCACTGTGAGAAGAGACTACCAATAGTCGGGTAAATCGGTTACTACGGTAAAAATCGATTTTAGTAGAGTTTACCATAGAGTTGTTCAAAAATAATTGAATTTACCGAAAAATGTACTTAAAATTGACTTTTACCCGACTATTGGTACGCAGCCTAGAAAAACAACATCTTGCGTTGTGTTTTTAAATACATTTGTATTTCCACAGGTTTATTAAAGATTATATTATGCACATTAGATTAAATATATAACTTCATTTTTACTAATTTTCATCATTACAAAACAATAATTAACTTATTAATAATATTAATAAAAACAAATAATAAATCTGCCACATTCTAAAAATATTTCGAAATTCTTAAGGCTTTTTGTTTTATGCCATTCTACATAACATAAACAGATAAGATTTGTATTAACTGTTTTTAAATTTACGCAAATAATTTTTATTGTGTAATTTGATATTTAACATTTCTAATTGCAATAGGAATAGGAATATCTATAAGAAAGATGCGCAGCGGCTAATTTAAATTAAATAATTTGTATTAAGAAAATTTTTTGAGTTAAAAAAATAAAAATGAATATCTAGTGTTGTTGTGTATTCAACAAAGCTTTGTTTTGTTTTTGTGTTTTTTTTTCTTAATTTTCAATTTAAACGTATTCGGTTATTTTTTAATTTGTGTAATTTCTAGTTAGCCCAAGACATAAGCTGTTTCATATCCGCATCATCAGCATCACTGCTCATTGCCGCTGGAATTGCTTTTTTCTTTTCTTTGATTTTCTCTCTATCACGTAATTCTTCGCTTGGAACTTCGGGTAGCTCGGCGGATGGTGAACCAACATCCAATAATTCTTTATCCAATTCTTCTTGTTCTAGGAGTTCTAATTCTTTTTCTAATTCCTCGTCGTCCACATCTTGGCCGAACGCAACTGGATTTGAAATGGCATCGGAAATTTCTCGTGCTACATCTTGTTGTTCAGCAATTTCATCCATCACATCATGTACTTGATCAACATCCCTAAAATTTAAAAATGTATTAGAAATCGTTTAACCAGCCTTGACGACAAATTATTAAATATTACATGTGTTTGTGGGCATCTTTAAGTGCGTCAGCAGCATCTTTCATCGATTGTAAGACTGCTGTATTAGTATTTGCACTTTCTAGGGCTTCGCGTTGCATTTCAATTGTTGATAATGTGCCATCAATTTGTTGCAATTGTTTCTCATATCTCTTCTTTCTTTTGAGGGCTTGAAGGGCCGCTAAAAAATTTAAAAGGAAATTAAAAAATTATATACTCCTTGCATCTAAAACTCTTGAATTATTAAGTATTTCTCAAGTGATTGGGAATTTTATTGAAGGAGACGGTTAACAATGTATAAATAAATAATATAAGTTGGTACCCATTTTAGTAAAATCCAGAATAACAATTTTAGTTAAAGAGTTCCGAGGTTAGCATTTTAAGTTTTTTGACTGGACATGGCATTTAACGCATTAAAAGCATCTCGAGAGCAGTTGATTTTTGGGAGTAGATTAAGCAACCATCAAATTGGCCTTCATAAAAGGAAAACCAAATATGTGGTTTGGTTACCGAAACAAGGCAAACACGCGGAGAATTTATTTCGGGAGACACGCAATATAAGAAAGTGAAAAGGTTTAAATGTGTGGCATCGGTTGTAACTTAGCAAAATTCAGTTTCTGTAAATATAATATCAAGAATCGTAGCAAGATATCGGTCATTTCACGCAATTCAAATCTTCAAATCTTGCCACATTTCGGGTAAAACAAAAGTTAACATCTACAAAGCGCTGATTAGACCAGTGGTCGCCTTTATTTGTCAGTCATAGACGCCAATAGTAAGAGACATGCAAACACTTACTGTATTCAAACGAAAAATAATTCGTATAATGCTCGGGCTCGGGCCAAGAAAATAAAACGGTGATTACAGAGTGCGATCGCATCATGAGATACGAAATTATCTTGAAAAAATAGATATAATAAGATTCATAAAATCATCTAAAATCAAAAACCGGGTCATTGTGGAAGACAACCTACTAGTTGAATGGATAACGTGGATCTGCACACACTGAGTCACCGTGGCTGGCGGCAAAATCCCTACATGTGATGTTGCAACAGCAGTAAATAAATAACTGACTTTCTAACCACTTTGCAATTGATTGATTGTCAATTTTGTTATCAAATTATGTAGAGAAAAATTATGATTTAAATAAGCAATTTCTGCTTGAAATGTAAACGAATCCCAAAATGGTAACTATTAGCACTTATAGCGGTGACAGCGAAACTCATTTTTCCGTAATTCACTTCACTAAACAGATAACACTCAACAATATTATTTTTGTTACATTTTGGCTGGACTTCTAACGGGTCGGACCGTTTACAAATAATAACGTTTTGATCGTGAAGTCATCCTCAGGTTAAGCTATTCTCAGCAATTAATATTCGCCTAATACATTCAATTTTACTATTCAAAAACTCGATTGAGGATGATCACGTTTATATCTTCCGCTAAAAATTGTATTCCGCATGCTTGTCGGTGGGCTTACCGCGTCAACTCATAACGCAAAAAATTTAAAATTTTAATTAAATGTTAAGTTAATTATTAGTATAAAATTTTATAGAGCAGCCTATAATTTAAAACGAAATTCAAATGTATTCAATGTAAAACAATGCAATTCAAAATGTTCAGAGAATCTGATGATGAATTTGACGTTCATTCTATCCAAACGAGTAACGGGAAACGTGTTACTACAATAAACGAACGATTTTTACAAACAGTAATTTATGTCAATTCATCGAAAATTTCAATTCACCAAAAACTACAGTACGAAAAAACAATTAACTTAAAACAACAATTCACCGAAAGAAATAGTTCTTCGAAAGTATGTCAAACGCAATATTCAAAAATGATATTCCCTAAAAACGTGAGTCCGTTGGAAATATTGCGCAAACTGTTAATTAAGAATTGTTTATATTCTGTAAAATAGTTAATTTATTATGACTGCTACCAGAAATAATTCTGCAAAATGACTAAGGTAATTTCAATAGAACTAAACAACCGAATGGAAACTGATATCAATTATTAAGTTCGAATGTGAGTCTGGAAAATAAGCCAATATAAATAGAAACATGCTTTGTATGATGAAAAGACGACGGGATGTGGTTCTAAATAGAAAAAAATTTCAAAATTGCCAATTTGGGAAAAATAAACAAATATTTTGCGAAATTGCCAGCCAAATTGTCACATGTTTCAACAGTAATTGTATCAGTTATTCAAATAAATATTTGTCCGCTAAAAAATTTAAAATAAACCAAATAGGGCGCTAGGCATTCCAATCGAACCATAGTTAAATTCGAACAAATTTCAATAATTTTAAAAATTATTAAAGCTCGTTAGAACACTATCGCATTCACTATCGGAACTGGTAACTCTTATATAGTTTAGACACTTCGGAAATAAATTGCTTAGCAATGTTTTCAAACAGATCATTTTCCAGGATACATAGATTGTTCTATTCATATCGGCCATATCCATAATACAGAATGGATTCTTTGTTACTCAATCATTTGGAAAATTACACAGACTCAAATAAGTATTTCTTGAAAATACTTTGGGAAGTCACTAAAATTTCATCACAGCAAGCGAATTACAACAATACTCGGCTATTTTCCAGATTTTGAATTCCGTGTTTTAACGCAACCGGGTGAGAAATAGGTTAAATCTCTCCCAAATGTTAATTTTCAAGAATCACATCCATAACTCATATTAAAATCTCAATTTATCATACAAATTGCGTTTTATCTAATCCGACGAAATAAATTACAACAAGCTAGCCGTTTTCAAAAACCAAATCTGGAAGTCGTCCAAGAATCTAGTTTCCATTATAATAACGAGTTTCATCGCAATCAGTAAAGAAAATGCCTAGTTCAATTCAAATTCGCCATTTCCAAAAATCACATCCAAAACACCAATTGAAATCCCGGTTGAGTTCTCTTAAACTAATTAAGCACCACGAAATTTTAAGCTCAAACAGGAATCCGAATTTCCTCATTGAGACTGAGTTTCACCTAAATCGGTCGAGAAATGGTTTTATTTCATTCAATTGGCCGCTTACCAGAGCTATACATTCGGAACTCAATTTTCATGATACAAAACTACTCTTTTAGCAAAAAAACAAAATTTAAAAAAATTTAGTAGTTCCATAAAATGTCGAGTCCGAGAGAAAAATTAAATTTTTGAATACAAAATTTGTTGGGGCCAAATTTCACAATTTAAAGAAAAATAGTTACCCTTTATTTATGAAATAATTACCATTTTGATTTTGTTTATTCGTATTTTGGCATTGTTAACTCTTTATAATGTTCGTTCAGAATTATTAAAGTTTAAATTATCTGTAAGTGGTTCCAGGAAATACATTTTAAAAGAATTAAATTAAGAGCGATAGACCTCAAATTAGATCGGTAAAATTGATTACAGTTTCGAGTCTCATTTACTTAATTGTTTTGATCTTTATGCTGAACAAGAGCTATGTAGCGGGGTTTTTGGTTCTGATACAAAAGATGCTAATAATTGTTGTAGAAGGTAAAAGGAACAAACCTAATATTGGCCATTGACTAATTCGGACCGGATATTAGACTCCTCCAATAGGTTTTCCTTTCAGGATGCGAGTCCATGCATTCAAATGAGGTAACAAGAGGGCTGATTTTGTAAGCATTACGAGTACGATTTACGACTTGCGACTCAAACTAATTTTGAAAATGGGAATTAAATATTTAATTAATTACCAATTTGGTGTTATCTTCACTGTGAACATACTAGAAACCGAAAGCCAGAAAAGTATGACTTTAAATTCCTTAAACGAATTTACAGGAATGGTGATTTTTAATTATTGGAAATAAGAACCAATAATTTTGGACTGGCCTATACTTTTAAATTAAAAATTGATAACAGACGATTTCAAATCGACAATAAACAATTTCATTTTGAGAAAAACAAATTTAGAATGAGCATACCTACATAAACGATTTTCAAATAAAAAATACTAGGCAGCATTCTACTAAAATTGGAAGAGGGAGAAAAAATTGGAATGTAATACTCTTGCGGCAGGATGAAATTTATTTCAATAACCGGTAACTTTTAAATGTTAATTAAAAAGAAATAGTCGGAAAGCAGATTAATGGAATACTGTGTGTCAAAGCAATATCAATAAAACTCCTCTACAGGGCAAAAATTAATTTGTAACGAAGTGCTATTAAATATGACTTGACTGAATGTGACGAAATAAGTGCTGCCGAACAGACTTTCTTCACCTAGAGAAAACATCTTCCAGTTTTATTACACAAAACACTACAGTAAATAAGCTACATTAAATTAAAATTAGTGTCAGATAATCAGCATGCACTTAGTCCTTTTACATCTATAAGCACTAGTTTCACCAAAGGTTCACCAATTAAATCCTTGTCGGAATCAAGGTAAAGGTCCTAAAGGGTTTGTGTCAAGGACGCTTTCTTACTTATCTCAATAAGTAATAGTTCTAATATTTTACAAACCTGTGAAAATAACATTGTCCAAAACACATTGCATTTGATAAATCGGCTTTGTTGCTACAGCCTCAACAAGGATCCGAAATGATCTAAATAGCGTTCAATTTAAGCACTTGGGTGTACGCTGATTGACGCATAACTACCTGGTGAAATGAAGTACAAATTGAGCTGAAGCGCCACTAGAAACAAAGTTAATTTTGGAAATTAAAAATAAAATGTGATTGGAAATTAATAGTAAAACCTGTAATGTAACAAAACAGCTTGCTTCGCAAAATCAACGCACCTGTTGCTACAAACACCGTCTGCTCGTAATAGGAGACATAAGACAAATGATTTCACAAATGATTTTCACCTAGATGGTTGTAGTGCAGCATTCAGGTTACACTAAAACTAGGTTTTTGCCCCGTTGAAACCTACAATTTCAGAATATGCACACAATACCTCTTCAAACATGCCCTTAAAAATTAACCAATAATAATAAATCAAGACACGGTATTGCTGCAGTTCTAAGGCACGAAATTGAGAAAGAATACCAAACTTTGTGTAAATTTGATACTGATTCTAGATATAGGATCACTCTATGTCCGATAACATTTCAACTCAAAATCGTAACAGTATTGAAAAGATAACACGAACACTGGTCGAAAGCTATCGCCAAACAATTAATGTTTCAAACAATTATGGCATCAAAACATCAACACAAGAGAGCAAGAGATGGAGAAAGCAAGTGACCGTTTTGGAATTCCCAACGCAAGCGTCATCGTAAATATTTATTACTACAGCTATTAATGAATATTGACAGTGGAACATGCAATGAATCATACTTTTCATATTATGATAACATCTTAACGCATTTTTAAAGCACCCCACATATCAGACAGGTGCTTGACAGGTGACACTTCACGGTTAATGAGTCAGTAATTCCTTACGTCCTTACCAAATAAATTAACGATTTTCATATAAAAAATCGATAAAGGGGTAATTATATCTGATCATAATTAAATATCGCGTAGTTTTCATCTATTCAGCAGCTGGAAGGTCATTCCATTTTATGCGAATTCTATTGTTAAACGCAAATTCGCAATTTTTTAATTTTATGTTTATTTATTTTTCGATTCACTCAACTCACCCCGTTTATTTTTTGTGCCATTTTTTCTAGCTAGATCCAATTCCAAATCAATTTTTTTTTCTAGAAAATCCTGTTTCTTGAGCAGCATATTCTCGGTTTCACGTAATTTTTGGATCGCCTCACCAGTAGTTGGGGCCACTTCCTTCTTACCACCAAACATTTTCCCAAAGAAACTCATTTTGTATTCTACGATTATATTACACTTAAATTCAATTTAATCACTATCAAATAAACCAAATTTGTATAAAAATAAATTAAAATACGTTTAAATTGAATTGGAAAAATTACAAAACAAATTTTTGTGAAATTTTTTTTTTGCCTTTATGACTGACTAGCTATGCGTCATACTTTTTAATGGATGACAGATAAATTACAAATTTTTTATATGAGAATATATAGTTCACAATGGATACGATAAGGGAAATATCTAATGTTGCGTAGCGCTCAACAAAAGATGGCAGCAAAAAATGTACATACTATTAATTTCCCAATATTTGTGACATTTACGAGCATTGCAAAGTAAAAAATTTTCATATTGTTTACAATCTTGTATTTTATCGTGAATTATGAATTAAATTGAATAAAATTAAATGGCAAATCGTACTGTGAAAGATGCTAAAAATGTGCACGGCACAAATCCACAATATCTTGTGGAAAAAATTATAAGATCCCGTATATATGATTCCAAATACTGGAAGGAACAATGTTTTGCGTTGACGGCTGAATTGCTTGTGGATAAGGCTATGGAACTTCGATTTGTGGGTGGCGTTTTCGGGGGCAATATAAAACCAACTCCGTTTCTGTGTCTGATATTAAAAATGCTACAAATTCAACCCGAAAAAGATATTGTAGTGGAGTTCATCAAGAACGAGGAATTTAAATATGTTCGAGCCTTAGGCGCATTTTATCTCCGATTGACGGGCACATCACTAGACGTGTACAAATATTTGGAACCGCTGTACAATGATAATCGTAAGCTGCGACGCCAAAATCGTTCCGCTCAATTCGAAATAATACACATGGACGAGTTTATCGACGAGCTGCTGCGAAGTGATCGTGTCTGTGATATTATATTGCCCCGTGTCCAGAAGAGGCATGTACTCGAGGAAAACAATGAAATTGAACCAAAAATCTCTGCTTTAGATGACGATCTCGATGAAGATGTACCGAGCGAGGACGAAAATATACTAAATGAGAAACCAATAATTCCGTTCAAGGAATTGAAAAAGGATGAAATATTTAAAGCTCTCAAATCGAAACGGGATCGATCACCGTCCAGAGAGCGAGATCGTGACCGTGATCGTGAGCGGCGTCACGAGAAGAAGCGAATGGAACGGGAACGAGAAAAGGACCGAGAGATGCGAGAACGTGAAAAGGATCGAGAACGTGAACGCCTGGAAAAAGATAGGCGGGACCGTGAAAAGGAAAGGGAACGTGAATTCAGAGATCGCGAAAGAGAGCGGCGTATGCGCTACGAGAGGGAAGATGAACGGCCTCGAGATGAGCGTCCGAGAGACGAGAGGCGCCGCGAATATCGAGAAAAGGAAAGACGTAGGTATTAGTAAAACAACGACCAGCTTTGTACATAAAATATATTTTGTATTTGGCAAAAGAAAAACAATAAAAATAAATAATTTTTTAAAAATGTAGGTACAATTATTGTATTCGGTTTATGCTTCGGCCTCCAGGCTCTCGTAATTGGACAATTCGGTTCTGTAGTACAGCTTTCTCATGATGATGACGATCCTGAAAAATAAAAGTTTAAATCATTGCCAAACCTGCCTCTTAAAAATTTTTCATTCAGGATTGAAATCGGCAACTTCGGAAAGAGACAAACCCCTAAGGCACTTAGGAAATACGTGTTCAAATTTTGTCAAGTTATTCAGAAGCGCTAGTAATACCGGCCGGTATTTTCCACCGATCAATCCAAACTGGTTTTGAGCCATTTTTCTAGATACTTACGCAAACAAAAAAAATGGTTCCTTGTCAGTTTCATCGCCATGTAGGATATCTCGGCTCTGAGTTGTACTCTAATATAGGGCCATGATAATTATAATTATCAATTGTACTCATCCATAAACTAATATTTGTGTTCTGTGGTTCAAGTGCCTAATTCTTGAACTTAATTATAGGTCATCAGGCCCACGTTGCATAAGAAACACAAGAAAAAATACCTATGTGCGGGGTCGTAGGTTATGCTAAATAAGAGCAAATGGCACGGATTAAGATAGAAAACGACGCGAGAAGTTCATGATTAGGATGAAATAGATGAGGGGAGTCGAGTAGGTGCAATGATCTTACCTACGTAGATGGAACTCTGTATAGACGAAGGATTTGTCCGACGCTCCAAAAACATTCAAAGAGACCGAAACAATCAAAAGCGACTTAAACCCGAGATTGTTAGAAGCACAATAGAACGGGGCAACAGGCCAAAAATTGCGTGAAATTTCTTTACCGTAGTAATGATGCAAGTTATGCTCGTTTAGTATCCGTGGCTGTTCCTCTTTAAGAATTCCGCCATTCCACTGCCCAGGAAAACAGCATTGACAATGACCCAGATAGCAATGCCGTTTCGAAATAACAATTGAAATTATTTTATTTATTTATTTGTTGATTAATAAAGGTAAAATTGTTTTTATTAAAAATCTACTCCGTTTTGAGCAAGACATGTTCGTTTACAACAGAGTCAGTAGTTTATATTGGACCGTACAATTTGCATATTTAGAAAAAAATCCAAGTGGCCAAACGAACTAATTTCGGGAACACGGTATTCCTTCTAATAATTTTGCACTGCTTGTGTTTGCATGGGGAATTTAAATATTACTTTTGATATTTTTGTCATATTAATGTTAAGGAAGTATTTCGAACAGGTATTTGGTTAAAATCCCAAATTGTATTTCTCTGTATGTTTCGTGTCATCTTTTAAGACCTATTAAGGTTTCTGCTGCTCTGCCATAATTTCAATCAAGAAACATTAAATCTGGGATGCAAGTTTGAAAGCGAAATTGAAAATCGAAGTTTGCCACTAAACCAGATCAAACAAAGAAGTTAAGGGACTCAAGTGATGCAAAACGTTATTTTATTGTAATCGCAACATTCTGGCTCACGACGTCTTGCATTTCAGTCTTCTTGACATATATCAATCTGTGCAGAACTACTTGATGGCTAATTTGTTTTAAATGCTATAATTCCATGACTTTTATTCCAGTTCCGATTTTTAGATTTATGAATATCTGCCAAAATGTTCAGATAATGTACGGTACACTTCGTTTTCTTCAAGTTAGAGAAAAGATCGTGAAAAATAATAATCTCTCTCGTAAAGAGAGAAGTCGCACCCTTCTTCGCACTAGATCTCCAGTTAGTACAACCTATAAAGTAACGTGATCAAGTTCTCATGCATCAGCCATTTTATCCTTTTTCAGTTTCCGAGGTCATACCTGACCTCGAATCTTTTTTGGTATTTCAATTAGGTGTTCGAAATAAACATATTAATCCTCTCATTTGGTTGCTTATAAAAATTTGCTGAAATTTGTAATCAGATATTTAGCACAAGAGAGGTGCCGATATTTTTCAATAATTAGATCAGGCTTCATGGAATATTCCAATTTATGCGTGTTAAATTAAATCGGATATGATTTATTCCAGCTCCAGTACACACAAGACAGAAGTCACACGAGAAAGAAGCTTGACACAAAAACCACCACGCTAATCCCAATATTACCTACCAATATTCACGAAGACAGTCGGGTATTATTTGGGTATTATGCGTTGTGGTAAATGATGTTACGCCAGTTTCAGAAGTTTTCCTAAAGTTTACGGAACTGCAATTGAACACGCCCAAATATTACTAAGGTACTAAGGCCCGGGTAGTACCACAAAACGCAGAGGCGAACTAATTTCTTTGTCAATTGTACCAAGTTTGTCCAAGGGCAGGAAAAATAAAGATTGGTTTTAATAGTTTCAAAACTTACACATAAATTGCTTTGAGAGCAACAAAATTGCTTTTTACTCGTATTTAACCATCGCCTTCTAAAAGACAATCACCGCATAGAGTTATGGGAAATAAGTGGTCCTTCAAGAGACCTTTGCCAGTAATAGTTTTTATCAGGACGCTCCACTGACTCAAAACGAAAACAAATTACGCGATCTTCGGAATAGACCACTAAAACGCCATTTAACCTTTGCAGACAATTTTGCGATAGTCCTGCCTCTCTCGAAGGATGATCTACCGAAAATAATTGTAGACATGTTGTAACCCAATCATTTTTCACACGGAATTACAGAACTGAACTTTGCAAAACGTTAACGGAAAGTTTAGGGCGTGAATACATAACGCCCTAAACTTTCCTTACATCATTAAAACCTTGTACTTTGATTATAATTCTTTGAGCAATTCAGAAGCTATCCTAATCAGTCTACAAATGATCTATTTTCGCCTCTCCTTCCGATTTTGCTTAATCTCTTGAGATCGCAAGAATAGTTGATTACTTTGGTCAAAGGTGAAGTTTGAAATTTTATGTTTTTAACAGTCGTGATCTTATTAACTGAAAGAAGTATCGAATCAATTCTTTCCAGTTTCTCAATTTTCTCTTACAGTGCTCTTCTTTATGAGTGCGTTCTTTTATAAGTCATAATTGAAACAATGCATCTGTGATTAGAAGTTAAAATATATTCACTCGACGTCAAGCGTCGATAAAAGTTATTTTAGTACCTTTGAGGCAGTTCAAGATCGAAAGTGCTCGGAATATTAAAAACATAATATCCTCTGATGCACCCCTATCTGCCTTAGCATCACACAACCAATTAATGAAATTCTTGAGAGTAAAGTGCAGAACCTCATCAACAGCGAGAAACATTCAAATTATTTGAGTTCAAAATGAGATTTAATTTTAATTAGCTAGTTGACTCTTGAGATTGTACTATTGAACAGATGATGACTGAGCAACTTCTTTAATTCTAGAGAAACTGACTTACTCGACATTGCAAGCTGATCTGTGTTTTCCCCAATCATGGATATCATACCCGGCCTCACTGAACGAAACACAAAAAAATTTAAATAAGAATAAAGTTGCGGCCCCGAACACAATTGATTAGCGATAGCCTTTCGTTTGTACCAATGGCAACCTCCAAAATTTCGTGATATTCGAATACATCTGATCGATTTTATTAGATCCAATTATAATTCTAGAAGCACACGACTATATAATTTCAATTTTGCATACATCCTCTTCGTTAGACAACTGAAGACTGAAGATTTAAAATTTCTCCTTGATTAGAGAATTTTTGACAGGTGAGTACGTGCGTCAGTACCGTTTTGCTACCTTTCCCGAAGTAGTACACGACTCGGGGTAGTATTTTATAACTATGTTTTAAGTTTCACTTACCCAACTTTTCCTCTCCCTCTCTTCACAACCGATAGGCCGTTATTTCTTAGCTAGTACCTATTAATCCATTCATTCCTACTCCCATCGCTTAGCAATTTATTACATCTTCTCACTCTCGCCTCCAAACTTTTAAACGTCGCAAAACTAATTATTCTACGCTACGGATTGGAGAACTTAACCTTGAGTCAACCTTGGTTTTAAATCTGGTAAGACACCCTCTTAATGAAAAGAGCTACAATTTCAGAGTTTCACGGTAATAAATACATGAAGCTAATTTCAATGAGTTGCGTATTATTCTCAGTATAGAGTTTCAGTAGTGGGGGGTTTCGTAGTGGTTGTGGGGCGATGCATAAAAGCAATTTCTATGATATTTTAAGAGTAATGAGTAATCTGCTAGGAGATTTTCAAAATCGAATTTCTATTGGTAGTACATTTCCGTTTAAAATTGCCCGATAATGAAATAGTTGTCGAATACAATTTTGCCGTTACACTTTTTGTGTTTTCATACAAAATATTTTTAGGCCAACTTTGAAAATTTATCGAATTTTTTTATGTTTGTCCATTGAAATGTTTTGAAACAACTGATTTTTCCGGTCGGATTTCATGATCTTGCCCCTGGATAAATTTAAAGAAACATTTATAGTAGTGCTGTTTCCACAAGGGTCTTAGTAAGTATTGAGATATCGCGTTATTTCAAATTCCGCTCTAAGGTAGTCCCTCGATGAGTAGTTGAATCGTTCTTTATGTGTCCTACATGAGCTGCTTCTCATTAAACCCTCCAAACTCAATATTCCAAGCTTTCGTGAACATAAATCCATAGAGCGATGTATACCGCAAATATTGAAATAAACGCACTTGATACTGACTCTTAGGCTGACTCGGATTAAACCTTAAAGTTGGAATTCCCGTCACATATTATGTAATGTGGGCAGTGGTGGTCCTTCGTTTAGGAATGTTTATCAGCAAGGATGAACTATTAGTTATGTCGTGCCATGCGCTCAGTAAATTTTAATGCGGTGGGGCTGGTACGACGGTATTCGATTCAGCTTGGCTTCTTTTTGGAAGGTGGTGCTTGTTTACATCACCCCAATATTTTGGAATTCCACAGTAATTTCAAATAAAATAACCACTGTTTTGAAATTGTTAAATACTTTAAGTGCATTCGATAGCTTTCGAAATATTGCTCACAAATCTAAGGCTTTACCCGTTCAGTCGATCCCAGTTAGTGTAACAACATCGTCATTGCCTCTACTAAGAAGCGGAGCTTCTTAAGGCACAATTTTTGGAACTATCACTAACTGTCTTATTCATCTATTTTGTAACGACGTCCAGATTGGTTGAGCAGTTCCCGATGCCCTTTTATTACTACTTCTATAGAGATCCTATCCAGCCCAGATTGTTAAATGGTTTCGTTTCTTGTTTGGCTGAAACGCGGTCTTAGAATTGTCATGTCAGCTTTATTGTTGGTAAGTTATCGGAATACCTTAAGGCTTAGCCCATCAAGTCTTTGGTTTTACCTCACTTCTATTATGGGCAGAATTATTTAAACGATCAGTCGTGCGGGTAATCTTAACATCCCACAAAGACATTGGTGAAGGGGAAGCGAATTTGAACTCCCTGTAATTGTTCTGGATGTAATATCAGATAAATGTATAAGTTACCTAAACACAAAACCGAGACATCAACATACCAGGTGGGTAAATATGAAACCGGAATTTTTTAGTAAAATGTACACGTTCATCGTATGATAATGATTAAGAGTATTTTATTCAAAGTATTGCCCATTATTAGATATACATTCTTCCCATCTTTCAGGCCGCCAGACAAACTGTTCTTCTTTTGAGGCAAACCAGTTATCGAGCCATTTTCATGCAGTTTCGTATTAAGTGAAGTGCTCCTCAGCAAGCCCGTGCCCCATCGATGCAAATAAGTGATAATCGGACGGAGCCAAGTCTGGCGAGTAAGCCACATGTTAAAGTATTTCCCAATTAAGTGCTTTCAACGTTTTGCTTTATGTGATGGTGCATTAGCATGAAACAAAATCACTTTGTGTTGCCTTTTATCATATTCTTGTCGGTCGCAAAGCTCGATTCAAATTGATCATTTGTTGTTGGTAGCCTTCAATATTTAAGGTTTCACTAGGTTTTAGCAACTCAAAATAAATCACTCTTCTGATCCCACCAAATACAGAGCATTGTCTTCTGTCCGAAGCGATTTGGCCTTGCGGTCGATGTCGATGGTTGTCCTGGATCAACCCAAGCCATTTTGCGTTTTGGATTCTTAAAATAGAGCCATTTTTCACCGCGTCACAATTCGATGGAGGTCATTTCTCCATCTGACGCAGATCTTCTGTATCTTGCATCTTCCCAGCTTTTAGATCTTTCCCATGGCTTTTAAACATATGGAGACGGCTTCTCGTGAAACATTCAATTGAAATGCGAGCTGTTTTTGCATTTGAGCGTTATCGTCATCCAAAAATGCTTGAAATTCATTTTCTTCAAAGTTTTTTGGCGGTCTTCCACGTTCTTCGTTTCTCACGTCAAAATCACTACTTTTGAATTTATTAAACCACTCATAGCATTGTGATTTACGAAGAGCATGCTCACCGTAAGCTTTGACAAGCATTTGATGTGCTTCTGCAGCAGTTTTCTTCAAATGATAACAAAAAATCAATGATGTCCGCAAATCGTAATATGTAGGCACAAAACTCGACATTTTTGACATGTAAACAACATGCGTTATTGTACGAAACCTGTACGGATATGAATTGGATGTTGTTGGCAGATCAAAAAAAGTAAAAGAAAACAAAGGCCAAAACAATGGTGCCGATGACCGGGTTTGTCAGAAGGTACATTGACAGGTGGCGCCATTTATTAGTAAATTCCGGTTTCATATTTACACAATAAATTTTCCTCTGCTTCGTTCATCTACTGTATTGTCAGTAATTAGTAAGAACACTTTGATAGCAGTCTCAGCTCGGTATAAACATCAGTTAGAGCTCCTAACCTCTTACGTATTTTTGTAGATTTTTTGTTTTTCGAAGAGATATGTAAACAATAAATTCCTAGAAGCATAGACCGTATATATGTAAACTCTTTTAGTTACTATATCTAGTACTAACTAGTTCTTATTAGGCAGACTGATCCAAAATTGAAATAAATATATTTTTGAGATCGCCTAGGTGTGGATAAAGATGATGGCCAAAATAAATATGCCTAACTAATATACTTACGTAAATATTATAGAACATAAAAAAGTGATTCCCGCTGCCAGATACATGACTGCTCCCAATGAGGTTTGGTATGTTCTTTGGTACATTAAGGAAAATAATGGCGCTGCTATTATCGGTGTTATCGATTCGAGAGATGAAACCACCGAATATACTTTCCCCACATCATTGCTATGTACAAGTTTTGTAATAATAGCACGGCACATCGGGGAATTCGTAGCTTGCAGAAACGTTACGAATATAATAACATACACAAACGTTGATGATTTAGCAAATCCAAATGACAAGTAATTTACGAAATAACTTAAATATCCCAATAGGGCAATCACTGTTCCAGATACACCGCATTTCAATAGTACAGGTGATCCGATTAATAAACCAAAACATTGGGCCAGAATACTAAGTGCGGCGTATAAACTAAAGTCCATAATAGTCCAACTAAATCGTTCGCGCACGTATAAGTAAACGATGGTACTGATTCCTTCCATTGCGAATACATTGATCACCAAACTGGCAATGACCAGCCAGAGAATTGATCGATCAAAATTTTTGCGTTTTTTAAAGCTCGTCACGAATGAATCGACCACCAAGTGGATTTTAAATAATTCTCGTAGTTTTGCCTGCGGAAACATAAGAAATAAACATTAACATTATATATTATTGTAAAATTTAAAAGTCGAACTTACAAATCCTTTTGGACTATCAGCTGCTATATTCCGGCTTTCTTCTACGAAAAGTATAATATAAGCGACGGATATCACTTGCAAAATTGTGGCAATCGCAAATATCGATGCTGGGTTGCTCCATCGTAAAACGAAACTTGTTAATAGTGATCCAAGGAAACATCCAATATACAGCGCTCCGCTCACATAGCCCATTCTGAAAGTAAGTAACAATAAAAATTAGTAGCGATTTTTTGGGTAACGGCAGAAATTTTATGCTATTTTCATGCAATATATATTCAAAGTCAGGTTTATAGTTTTATATGTTCGGTCAAAGTCTAACACAATGAATTCGAAATTATCCAAGTTTAGCGTGCATTGACTATGCACAATTACAATTTCAGTTAAATCATGATCATGATATTTTACCTGAGCTATAATTAGATAATACACTGACGACCTTCATGATAAGTTCGGATTGTTTTATACTTAAATATTTCGTGAAAGATTGTATATATAATACGTAATCTAATACATTTTATATTTGATACAGAACAGAGAGATATTTAAGAGATTTTATGGTACTGCCATAAATAAGATTAAGACGAAAGTTTTTGTTGTTATGTTAGTCTCTGTACAAGAATGCAATTACACTTTGCAATGTATACATAATGTTCGTTATGCAATTAAGTGCAATTAGACCAACAAACAATATTTCATGATACTTCTTAATAATAAAATTTGATAATATTGACGTACAAAATCTAAAATATTGTATACAACGGTGACATAAAAGACTTGAATGTTTAAAACTTCATTCATACCAGATAATTGAAACAAATAATACAACAAAGGGAATGTTTACTATAAATTAGAATAATTCTTCGATTACAGCTTAGTAGTACAAAACACTAAGAGATTACACTTTATAGATGTGATTGAAAAGTATAATTATGAGCCATTTACTAAACTTTGTATCTGAAAATGTCCCTCAGTGTAGCAGATTTTGAACTTTATTTATCCGATCTCTCATTTCTGCTTGCAGCAATTTTGGAAAAAATTTTCATTAGGAATGATGTTCCATTCACCATGAATATTATGGATGACGATTCTTTAACATTCCAATACATGAGCATTCAAATTTTTGCAGTTTAATCTAACGAAGGTATGCGGAATATATAGGCCTCCTAATTCTGACCCAGCATCGTTTCTTGATTGTTTAGAATAACTTCTCAGAAACTATAAATCTACAAACGATTTTATTTTAGTTGGTGACATTAACATACCTGTTAATAAAAATTCTAACTTAATCTCGGACTATAACACAACCTTGCTCTCTCATGGTATGATTGTAACAAATACTTTCTTTACCAGACCACTGAACCGTAATATTTTAGACCACTCTGTTAGCAGTTTTCATAATATTGAGAAATTTCGGAATTTTACCATTGAAGCCATTGACATAAGTCATCACAGTTTTGTACTCTCAAAATTTCGCTTCAAGCCTAAATATTGTACTCGGACACTAACGAAGGGATACGTTAATTACAAAAAGGTTAATGAGTCCTTTGAATATTTTTTTATGATTACCATGTTTGACGTCAGAAATCCTGAGTCTACTCTAAAACGGATTTTTCATATGTATAATAAACTTGTTCTACGCAGTTTTCCGTATTGAAGGAAGTAAATGTAAAAATGAAAAATGCAAGTGTTTGTCGTTGGATGACTCTTGATCTCTGGGATTTAATTAAACTTAAAAACCGAATATTGAAGCGTTTTAAAAGGAACAGTACTAATTTAGAACTAAAACATAAATTAGATTTCCTAATTAATAATTTGAGCCAAAAAGAAATCTGGAAACAGTTAAATCAGTTCATGGACCCACTCCGTTATTTGTAATGCTGTTGAGTATCGTGATCTTATTGCTATTGTTAATATATTTAATCGCAGTTTTGTAAATTTTTGGATTCTTCTGTATCATCAAGTAGTTCTAAATCTTATACTATGGCGCACCTAGTATTAATTCGTGTTTCTTTTCGCCCACTTCCTGCATCGAAATATCGAATTTAATTTCAAATCTCAGTAATACAAAGGGTGGTGGTTATGATAACATTCGTAATGTGGTTCTGAAGAATTATTTGCCATTTTTTTCACAATTACTAGCCGATCTATTTAATGTGGTTTTGGAAACCGGTATTTAACCCGATTGTCTTAAAATTGCAAAAGTGACACCTATCTTTAAGTCTGGAAATTCTAAACTAGTTAATAATTATCGTTCAATTTCAGTTTTATCGGTATTTGACAAAATTTTAGAAAAATTTATTGCTAACCAGATGATCGACTTCCTGAATAAATCTATTTTTTTCTATTCTCATCAGTATGGATTTCGACAAGGTTCTGGTTCAGATTTGGCCTTAACAGACATTACTGATTTGATCTGTCGTAATTTTGACAGGCAAAACTATATCTGTGGCTTATTTCTTGATCTTCGTAAAACTTTTGATTGTATAGATTACAGTTTACTTCTTCAAAAATTACCTTAGTAATCGAAAGCAGTTTTTGATTCTAAATAGTGTAAAAAGCTCCACTTTAGAAGTGAATTGTGGTGTGTTTCTCAAGGGAGTGTCCTTGGCCCTCTATTATTTATAATCTACGTAAATGATATGGCCAATTTACCGCTCACGGGCCATGCTAGAATGTTTGCTGACGATACGGCCCAGTTCTATGAATCCATAGATTGTCAGGTAACAATGTCACATATGAAGGATGATATTATTTTACTTTTGGATTTTCTTCACTTAAACAAAATATCAGTTAATTTTAATAAAACGAAATATATAATTTTTCACTCCCCACGCCTGCAATACATTGATTTACCACCACTTCAAGTAGCAAATTGCACCATAGAGCGTGTGGACAAATTCAAGTACCTAGGAGTAATATCCGACAAGCATATGACGTGGGAGGACCATATTAATTATATTTGTATTAAAGTTTGCCCATTTATTTGCTTGATTAGAAAATTGGCTGATTCTGTTCCAGTACATGTGTTAAAAAATGTATTTCTCATTTATTCATACCCGATTCTCTTACGCTTCTTCTACCTTTGGTTCGGCTGTTAAAGAGAAACTGAATAAATTGCAGATTTTACAAAATAGGTGCTGTAAAGCAATGTATAAACTGCCTCATCTATTTCCTACTGTGGAGCTCTATCGAACTATTGCTATAGGCATTTTTGCTATAAGCAATTGTTGAGATGTATGTGTCGATCTACATGTTTAAGTCTCTACACATCCAATCATTAATTTCGACTATACAATTTGAATTTCAAGATCATGGCTATTCAACCAGAAATTCTAGTCAGTTGAAGTGCCCCCAAATTGGAACTGAATTTGGCAGAAAATCATTAACATTTATTGGGCCATATATTTATATTAACTTACCTGAAAATATTGAGAGCGCTGTACATATTTTTATGTTTAAGCGAATGATAAAATCTCATCTGTTGTCATCAGTTAAAGATTATTTGTGATTTATAATGCCATTCATTCTTAATTAATTAAATTAAGTTATATTAATTATTATGTATTTGAATTTTCTTTTTTATTATGCGTAATGTAGTTTTAGTCACTATGACACTATTTGCTGTATATGTTTTGACATATAAGTGTGAATGACGAACTTTTAAAGGACATTAAATCCACTAGTAGTCATTCTCACTTTAATGATTTTTAAATATAAAAATTAATGTTAAAATTTAAAAAAAAGAATTGTCTCGCTATCATCAAGAAGAATCAATATTTCATAAAGAAACGCATTTGCATTAAATACAATAACCAGAGATTGCGAAATGTTTAACAATTATTGGTGAATTAATATAATTCGCTAAGTCAATTGGTGTTTACTTTTGCACATACATTGTGCCGCAATTAAAAGCGGTCATAATTATCGTAATTGTCTACTTATAAGTAATAACCAGATTCAAATTTATTACAGAACCACGGATTTGAAGATTATCCTTACTTGTCCTAAGTAAGGAAAAAAACCAACAACACCGTTTGTATTTAAATTTAACAGTGTGTTTTGTTTACCTTAAAATCGCCTTAAGATTGCTATGTCCTAAGATATTTATAAGCGATTGCTACGGCTGAAATGGGTATTTTCCCTTTGTACTAGACCCCTGTAGTAACCTCTTTGAAGTATCAGTGTTAAGACAAAGAAATTTTGAGGTATACAACTTTTGAGTGTTACACCCAATGTTCCCCTAGATTTTCCTGAAAATTTATGCTTTTTTAAGGTTGAGTCTAGAAGAAAGTGAAAACATCCATTCAAGCCGTAGTAATCTCCTAGAAATATCTTAGGACAAAGCACTTTTAATGCTATTTTGAGGTATACAAGTTTTGAATATACCCAACGTTCCCTTAGATTTTCCGAAAAAATCATGTTTTTAATTGGATTGGGTCTAGCACAAAGTGAAAATATGTCCCAACATTTGTTGTTGCTTTAGGATAATTTAGGACAAACTCCCCGCAAATTACAGAACCTCACACACCAAAAAATCGATTATAATGATTTTTATATTTTAAATGTGTGGGCTGTTGTAAGAAAATCGGGGGTTAATGACCAGCCCTTCAGAGCTGTACAGGAAGATGATTCGATTAATTATAACTCTTTAATTAGAGTAGTAGGTGCTACAATAAGTTGAAGATTGGTCATTACAAGTAGAAGAAGTTAATCAGCATTAAATCAGACCATAAAATGTATGCCGCTGTTAATGATGTAATGAATTCGAGGATTACGGTATTACTTTGTTCCTAAGCGCCATGAAAATGTTGTGCTGAGGGTAAAATTATATTCTCTGATTATAAGTTTGTTGCCTCAGAGTAATCCCACAGTTCCTAGAATGACAGTGTTTGGTCTGCTACGAATTTGGACATTCTGGATGACAAAGGGCACGTTTCAAGATTCCAGAATCCAAGTGCAAGAGGTAAATTACCATTAAATTTTAAATAAAATTCACACGGTAACCATTACTCATGCATGGTCCATTGATAATTTGATTGATTTTTGTCTAAGCGCCCAGATTACAAAGCAGCAATTTAATGATATTATCAAAAATTGGAGCAAAATGTCAATGGAAAAAGTGTGTGCCGCTTGAAATGCTTTTGAAAGAAGATTGAATCTACTTATACCAAAGGGCGAGTTTTTCCCAAACACTTATTTTCAATACATATGAGTATAAAACGGAGGGGGAAGTGATAATGGTGCACGGTGCAAGGCTTGTGACTGTTTCTAGCCTACACTCTCGGAAAATGGTTCTAATAATAGAATTACCTTTCTGTGCACGTAATGACCATCATCGAATTCCTTACGAGTACAACAGCCTACACCATTTAAACATTTAAAATTAATTATATGGAATTTATTTGCTTTCCTAATGACCACCGCCCTTACGTAAGGACCACGATCGAATTTATTATTATTTGCCATCTTGAACACGTAATCACAGAATATATACAGAAGCGACGTAACTTCATTTTTCTATGAATTTCATTCGACTCGAATAATTGACCTTCTACATCAAAATAGGAGTGGTAGTAATAGTTTAGATAGGTCGATAATAGATAGCGCTAGTAGTTTTGAAAAAATTAAAATCGTTTATAAAATCTTCGCAGTGTACAACTAAAATTTACTCTCAATTGGCTCTCTCAATTTCAATTGTCACTTTGACCTTGGCTGCATCAAGCGTATTACTATATTATTGGTAAAATTAAGACATTGCTTATGTATGATTTAGACGAATCTGCCTGCGTAAACGGAACATACAAACGGTGATTTCTTGCCAGAAGATGATCAGGAATATTTTGTATCGTATAATGGATGAAGTACGAAGGAATACGTACCGAAATATTTAACAAATAAAATAGTTTTAGATCTAGGATGTGGCATCTCCATTCTCTCAATGTTCTCGTCAAAGGCTGCTGAAACCGTAGTTGGCGTTGATAATTCTGATATTATTTATCAGGCCATGGATATTATACGACGAAATAAATTTCAGAATATTAAATAGGTGAAGGATCGGATTGAGGAATGAGAATTTTCTATAGATAAAGTTGATGTAATTGTGTCGGAGTGAATGGGATATTTTTACTGTTCGAAAAATCGAAAGGATGCTCGACAGCATTTTTTGAGTTACCGAATCCGATTAGCTTTTCCTCATCGCCCGCATGCAAACCAACCCATTGGAAACAAATCTTATTCTATATGAAGGAAGTGATTGAGGTGAACTAAGGGATTCCACCACTGGAAAATGTATATGCCAGTGAAATACTAAGGATGTTCGTTCACTTGCAATTACCATTGAAATGTTGGGGCACGTTTTAAAATAAAGTTTAAATTAAAAAATTTTTTGTTTGGTGCATTAAAATCACTTCTCTATTTTTTATATAAAATAAATCTTTAATCGTCGTAACATGTAATTATAGTTTTGTATTAATTTACATTTCTAAAATTGTAAATATTTCTAGATATGGAGCATATGGGAATCCAAGATTTGGTAGAATGATGAGGTGGTGGTAGGATAGGTGGCGTATTATCCGTTTCCGATCGGAGTAGGAGTTGTCGAGCTAGATGAGAGTTGGGATCTTGGCGAATGTATATCATTCGTAAGCTTCTGTTGTTGCATTAAATTTGGTGAAGTCGACTATATTGATCGATGGCGCACGATACTAGACTCAAATAATTTTTTTATATTTGGTATGACCAATAATATCAAGAAGTTTGATATTATTGGCTTTATAATCGAATTTGTAGTCGATACAGTTGTAGTATTTAATGGAATGTGAATCCAATGCGATTTACTCGATTCGCATTTGTATACCGATTAGGATTTTTTACACTAATACTCGCAAATGACGCTGCGATGCGATGTATTTGTGCGGTATCCTGAATAAACCAATCCCTACATATTTGCAATTTGTACACTTATATGGCCGAACGCCGGTATGAATACGCAAGTCGAACAAGTTTGTAAGATCTGGAAAAACTTGTACCACACATTGTGCATATATATAGACACGCAATTTATATCCATATGGCTCTGCAAATGTATTTGAATTAGTTTAATTTGGGTAAACTTTGTATCACATATTTTGCATAATGCATATGTTTCCGGCAAATTATCATTAATATCATGTTCCTGGCCGTCATTGGTACTGATTCGCTCACTGTTTGACAAATGATGACACAAACAATTTGACAGATAGTCGAAGACAGAGAGTTTACTTTTACACTTCTAAAATTGTTTAATGTTTACGTGATATATTTCCAAAATTAGAGCCATCTATTGGTGTAGGTAGGAACTAATTTAGGGGTAGTGTCAAAAAACACTATGGTTTCTAACTGTCGTTTCTGTAGAATATTCTGTAACGTAATGACTACCTTCAATTTATTAATTTTTTTTTAATCAATTAATTTATTTGTTGAAAGAAATCGAATACATATAATTTCAAAAAGAAAAAGCACCAAAATACAACGTACAACATACTCGTAATAGTGAAATAAACAAATTAAATTAGAGATAAAGAAATTAAATACAATTGAAATGTTTTATTTCAAAGTTGTCACTAGATCTAAAGAAGTCAATTAAGGTTTGCACTTCATTAAAAAAAATTTGACATTTCATTCATGTTCACCATAATTAGTTCTATGAAGCTCTGGTTTTAAAAAATCGTCTTAAATCAGAGGATAAATATTTTGGATTCCGAGGAATGTAAGTTGAGTGCATAGTTCCCAGGATTACCAGAGTCACATCTGGTAGTGCATGCAGGAAGACGAGCTAGTAGAAGATCATGTTCGTAGTCTTTACTAATTGCTTTCAGTAACAGTGTTAATGCAATTTAAGCTCAGCTGGTGTTTGTAGTCGTGGATGTTTTCAGGTGTATTGTTGTCGGGTAACCGATTGATTTCGCGTTTGGAACTAAAATACTTCCAAAACTATTTTGAATTCAACTTGCATGTCTTGGTTAATTTTGATGTATTTAAAAAATTGACTGTAAAAATGACTGTCGAATTCGGAATTAATCTCCTTAAATCTTGCTTCATCACGGTTGATTTACTCTTCTTCATTTGCACTTTAAATTTGCTCGGCGATCATCATACCAAGGATGGTTATTGTTTGAATGCCTTTTTGCTAGCGGAACAGTTTTTTAATTCAAACCCTCAAAAGACATGCTGTATAAGATAGCGGAAATTTCTCAGCGGAACATAAGAGATTTCGCTACTCGCCGCAAGTGGCAGCACAATCACAAAAGAGAAATTATTTTGTTATAAGCAGAAATTTTTTATTTATTTTGTATCTCTTTTTTCACTAAATAAATCATCCCAGCAGAATAAAATATTAAAAGTGGTCCTTAAAATGACAAATTGATTGATCTCCGAAGTAAAGGAACTTGGTAAATGAAATCTTGAAATTTAACAATATTCCGTCTTTCCGCCAATCGGTTGTTTTTCTAATAGCTTAGGTCATACTGAGACTAAAAGGAATCTCAAACTGAATTACTAACCTAATTCAGTCTTCAAACTGAATTACTAACCTAATTTACAATAGCAGCCATCACACTAAAAGATGTTATAATTAATTGAATCATTAAATTTAAGGATAACCACTCTCGAATTTATGACAGCAGCTCACACTCTTAACAAGAGTTTATAAGGGATGCTCCATGCTGTAGGGATCACAAATTATAGAAAGAAGAGAAGTAGAACTATTGTAATAAATTCAAGATAGGTTAGGCTGCTGTAACAATCTCGACAGATTTTAAGGATGTAGGCTATTTTTCCAATTTTTCAGGATGTGGGATGTTGCAATACATTAGAGGGTGCCTCTCATAGATTAAGTTTGATTAATTACAAACGTTTTTTAAGATGTGGGCTATTACAATAATTTCGATGGTGCTTGTTGGTTGAAATAAATTTGAAGGTGGTCATTACGCGTACCGAAAGACAAATAATTTCATTTTTATCCATGTTTATGGGTGTACATTCGAGCGATCATTACGTGTAGACAAACAACCGTGTCTGGATGCAATTTGCGGGTCTAAACTATCGACACTGCCACGTTTTATCAGGGGCCGACATTAATTCTTATTGCTTTAAAATAGGTTGATCTTTTAATATTTGTAATAAATTGAATTTACATAAACATTTTCTCTGTTTGTTAAACTCGAAAGTCATCACTTGACATTATGGAAATCTGAAAGATGGTTACTGGAATTGGCCTAAAGAACATAAATAGCGAAAATATAATGATATCAATAACAAGAATTTTTATTTACCTTTTTTCAAGATTCACCTCTTTTGTTGTATCCGCAATATACGCATAAGTTCCAATTAAAGATGCTGTACTTCCACCACTCACCGCAATCCCCAGCGAACCAATTAAATAATACCACGGACTAATGACATAATATTGTGATATAAACGTTAGTATAGTAGTGACACCATAAAAAAATGTCACACCAACGTTGGACGAGACCAGCAATGGTTTACGACCAAAGGTATCCGACCACGGTCCCAGCAGAAAACTCAAAAACACCGGCAATATACTTTCCAACATTTGCTGCGTCATTTTAATTTTGGTCGCATACGGTTGTATCTCATCTTCGAGCGGTTTCAAATCCGTTTTGTGCAATGCGAATTCTAATTCGTTGCATTCGGTTTCGTTCGCATGCAATATCGTCGTACATATTTGGTAGCTGATTTGATTTAAAAATATTGATGATGTGAACGTAAAATTAAAGAAATAGATAAACATTGCAAAATCCACTGGAAATTTAATAGTCTTTTTAGCATTTTGATTGTGCGTCGTCGAGGTCGACGTCGCTGCTAATTCCTCTGTATCGTTGGTTTCACTCATTTTGGGTTTTTGTCTTATTTATTTAATACAGGTAAAACAATATGTATAATGTATCACAGACAAACGCAATCGTAAAATTGAAAAACTTAATTTTTTTTTTGTTATTATAAACAAATAAGATCACAGCTGATTCAATCACTCCACTAGCATTTAAAATTATTTAAACCTTGTTAAACTCAATAAACGGAAACTTGTTAATTTGCATTTTAAACTAAAATTATTGCACGAAAACGTAAACACTTAGTACTTTTAGGAGGCAAGACGTATAATGGAAATGTTAGTTTTGCTTTTCATTATTGTGCTACACAAAATTTCATATGTACTCGTATATATGGGCACCTGACAAGTTACAAAGAACAACTAAGCACATACAAGTTTTTTTACACTTACTAAATTCTCTAAAATTAGTAAAATACTACTACCAATGCCAATCAATAACGTAAGCGTACCCCATACACACTTTGATAAACGTAGAGAGTGCCACAAACTATAATTAGAACGCGCATGCAATCCACTCGAGAGAGCCGAGCGGTTTGTTTATATTATATACTATCTGTCTATTCTTTATGTTGTTATCATAATTTACCCCACTTCTTACATGAAAAAGACGATTTTTAAATTTCAAAGATGTTTTACGTTTTTCTTAAAATATAAATTGATAAATGGCAAATCTGGTAGTACATTCGGTCGCCAAACAAACAAAGACATATAAATTGCGCGAATTACTAAGTGAATAATTGCAATTTTAACGACAAAGGTTGGTCTTAATTATTTTATAACGCATATCAGTTATGAAATGCCATTGTGTAATTTTTATCTGAGTTAAACGGATGCTGATCATTGAACTCTATAGTTCCGGATACTCTCCGGATTTTGACTTCAAATAGACGATTTTTAAAACTTGATATCCGTTTAGCCGGCTCGTCTGATTTAAAAAATAGGTTTTGAGGGGAAGGTATTTGGGTGACAAATTCCGAGCCTCAAATCGAATAGCGGTGTGACGCTACGAGACGGGCGTTATGGAAAGAGAAACAGTCTTTGGAGCCTTAAAGCCAATTAAATCTCAAACAGCTAGAAATGTGCTCATTTGCAGGGTGTAAATTCATCGCCTATGAGTGATCAACACGTAAAATAACTATGCACCCATACCCCGATTTACACGGTAGATTGGTTCCGCAAAAAACCGTGTAAATCCGAAAATAGCGTGTAAATCGATAAAATATAATAAAATTTTTAAATTATCGTTTGGTTTTTATAATTCATTTATTTTAGCATAAAATACTCGAATATAGTAAGAGTAAAAGTACTCAAGAAAAAGCACCTGGCATTTACATTCCATGAAGATGATTTAGACGTATTTTTGTTAACTTCCCCTCTTCGCGGTTCAAAATTTGTTTGATTCAGTTTCGATATTTTATAACTCGCAGATTAGGGTGGTACTCTCTGAATGTGGTCTAGCCGTCTACATTGATTCTACATTGAACTTCAGCCAATTTATTAAGCTCAGATGTCGATCCTATGACTTTCCTCTCAAATGTAGAGATCAATCTACAGTATGTGGTAGTAATGGTCTAGCTTTCATATTCAAAGGTAAGCACCTGATGGATTAATGCTTTATAAAGAATGAGTTTACATGACTGTGGTAGGCGTTTTGATGTAAACTCTTCGACGCAGTTGACGTTGTTGCCAGCAGTGATCAGTGGTATAAGACTGATCATTTGGTCCTCTCCACTGAACTTGCAGATCAATGAAATGTAGGGTTATTCCGGATTAAACTAGGAGGAGGTGAGATTGTCAAAGTCGAGTGACATCAGATTGATCTATCTATCGAAGTCCATGACGCTAGAATGTCATGAAAAAATGTAGTTTTATTGAATCTGCTCATGCGCATTACACCTTGACAAAGAGTAAATTTATAAAAATTGCTGATGTTTTTGTCATGACACTATGGCAAATGAGTAGAAAATTGTATTTTCCTCTCAATTAAACAAAACAGAGAGCATGCATACATTTTGATGTTAATTGACGATTGGAGCACCACTGAACCCATCTAGCAGATTTTCAGTAAACTTCAATAACTACAAATTGACATTTTCGCATCATTCGTGATAATTTATTGGTATTACTGGGCTAACTTAACTCGATTTAATTTTGTTTATGTAAATTATAGCTCAAAAACATAAAAGTTTTACATAATTAGTGATTTTGTGAAATATATAATAAAAAACATCCTGCTTGATTTTGACGGCATTTCGATCATTGTGTCATATTTTGTAGTTAAGTTAGTTGCAACTCAATCCGCTAGCGGCGCACTAACTTTTACAACCGTTGTGAATGCAAAACTAAAATTTTGTCGTGACATTCTATCGTGATGACAAAATTTTACGAGTAGAGACGGAGCATACTTGTATATCTGAGAAGCTATCCGTCTATATCTCGTCTCCATCTTTCAGTCTTCTGGTAGTTGCTCTTGATCCAAAATTGCGAGTTAGATGTCTAGAGTGAAGAGATCTTGAAGAGATCCATTGCTATCGGATGTTTTCCCTATCCTTAAGAAAACTGATGCTCTAACGCTATCCATTGGGTCCGTTTCTGATGGCTGAGAGCTTTGGTCGTGTCGAGCTATCTTTCATTCCAAGGCTTCTTCTACTTCTGACAGTGGCCTGTGCTGCGTTAGCTACGACCGACTGTTGAGCTTCCCATACTGATCCAATGAATATTAAAGAGCTGGTCGTGATCATTATTGTGCTGATTCCGATTCTCAGTGACCATCACTGGTATTCTACGCTGTTCTACGCTTCTTTGTGAATTCTTTAGCTCGGATAAACATACCTATGTAGTACTTTGCGAAAACTAAGTGAAACTAAACTAAACATCATGACCAATTTCGCGGCTTGAGAGTTATTAAATTAGCCTTGGTTGGGGTGGTTGTCCTAAACGACTGGCAAAGATACAATCAGATCCGTTGCCGTGTCACATTGTTTTCTCTCCTCACCTACTCATCGAACTATCTTGAGTGTTCACAACGAAGCGTAGAATATTGTTGATGTCTATTTTACTAATGTACGTCATGTCATTTAGGAGGGTTCTCAGAAATTTCAGTCTGCTATGCGCTAGACGGAGACAGGTGCGAAGCAAATAGAGAACAGTTTCTTCCTCCTCTTCATCTTCGCAACTACGACAGTAATCATGTTATGTTGTCATGCTCCCATTCTACTCGCATGCTTACCTAGGAGACGTGTCCCGTAACCCACCACCATATTGGTAAGCTGCAGCCACACTGATACCAGTTGTCTGGATCTTGGCAGGTCTAGTTTTG
The DNA here is from genome assembly GCA_963691935.1 of Nephrotoma guestfalica. Lineage (NCBI taxonomy): Eukaryota > Metazoa > Arthropoda > Insecta > Diptera > Tipulidae > Nephrotoma > Nephrotoma guestfalica. The sequence continues at coordinate 192,133,907 of OY829915.1, read as the reverse complement.
GTCAGATCCGCCTGGTTACTATTGGACCATCTTTCGTTCGTTGTTCTTCTAGCTTCCTCTTTAAGCAGTAATATACACTAGCGAGCGGTAAATCCAAATCCGCACTGCTTGATGAAATGAAGCAGGTTATGCCTTGTCGAGCGAATTCGTCCGCTTTTTCGTTCCCCGTAAATTGAAATGCCCCGGCACCCACATCAGGTGAATGTTGAACTGATCTGCCATCTCGTTAAGAGATGAGAGACCATTTCGGACTACTTTCGACTTTCCTTATCGCGATTAGTACAGCTTGAAAATCGCTGCAGTATCCGGGAGACGAAAAGATAGGTTCACTTTTAATTCCTCACAGAAAACCTCAGTGAAGTAATCAACACCTTCAGTATTTAGAAATGCTTCTCGCAACCAGCTCTCTCTGAATATTAAAGGCAAATAGAACAGGCATTGAACATTTTTGCACAGAGAACTCAACGGTATTACACCTCAAAGAACTCCAGTGTTAAAATATTATGATTGATGCACCTAATGATCTGGAAGCTTTAACGCTTGGAGATTTTTTGATTGGGACTGCCAGATAAGATAATCGTTTGACTTAATGGAAGCTATTAACAAAATTTATTCGACATTTTTGGAAAAGGTTAAGTCATAAATATGTGTTGGGATTAGAATAGCGAAATAAAAATAAGCAGCTGGAGAAAAATTTAGAAATAAATGATTTGGTACTCGTAATTGACGAATTGACGTACCTACCTAAGTACGTATTGATTACTGGGCTGAGATAGAACAACGGTTTAGATGGATATGTTCATCAAGTCAAAATTTGCATCAAGTCTTCATTATTTATCCTCAGCTCAACTTAACAATTATGTTCTTCTAACATGCCGCTGCGTCCTTTTGGGGATATGGCGTTTAGATCTTTGTCCATAAAGTGACCTCTGTATTACTTGTCCGTGTTATTTAATTACATCGCATGATCGTTCCGTTTTACTGGAACCAGCCTTGTGCACGTTGCGACTTTAAAATTTTTTTTTGACTTCTACATTTGACTACTCCAAATTTGTGGTTTGTTAGGGAGGTTATTAAGGTTTTAATATTCACGTTCCTTTTTCCAGTTTTTAACCGTAGTCCATGTACAATTTCCTTCGTTGTTGTGATGAGTTCGATGAAGTAACCCGAGACCTTTGTATAGGATTCTTGCCTTGTTGGTTTTTGATTACTCCAGTTTTCATATGTGAATTACGTACTGCTGATAGATGTTGTGGCACACGCAATGTGTAACACGCAACCAAATCAACCACAACCTGTTTAACAAGTTCATCAGCAACATAAACTTGTAACGGTTGGAATATTTCAGCAAAAAATTTCTAAACGCAACATTTGACTACGTTACGCAAAGCTTTCACTCTGTTCAAATCCATTTAATTTTTATGTTTTTTACGTTTAGTTTTAATTGGGTATAGAATGAACCTTTAGACTGTCCTAGTTCCTTGTAACTGTCAGAAGTCCTGCATCCAACGCGCGATCCTTAAAGTAAAGGTTGATAGCTGCCTTAAATTTGTGCATTTTATAGCCCAACGGAAATTAGAAACCGTTTAGTAAATTCCACTTCTTGGAGGTCCGGATGCATTGACCATTCCCCTTATTACCCTTCCTGGGATGGTGGTATAAGGTATTTAGAATACGGTAGAACACGCAGAGTTATGCAATACCTCTACGGTGTAGCGTATTAATCGGATGGCATAACGCAGAATTTTATCCAGTAATTGGAGGGCAATATCATATGCTCCATCCCAAACTTGACAGCAATACTCCGCACATATTCTAATGAAGGTCTTATTTCAGGAGAACCTGGCGCATAAGGTTCACGCACAAACACAGTTGGCAGTCGTACCAATCACAGATAAACCATATACAATAAGAAAACGAACGAAAATATGAACACGAACATTGTGAGGTATCGTTTTCTTATCAGTCCAACATCATCAGTCTTTACGAATAATTGCCGAAATAGGAACTCCAGCCATACAAGATAAGTTTATGACAGAAGATAGAGCCCAAAACACCAAAAGGCAAAAAATGCGAATATAATATTGGGGGTGCAAATAAGTATTGAGGGATTTACAAAAGAAGGCGTAACTAGTATTAAATACATCGGGCCATCTTGTAACTATATTCATGTTAAAGCGTCATTATTTCCCTCTAAACATCAGTACGTGTGTGTCATTTCGCTGAATTGTAAACAACATATATTTTGTGCTCTAACCATGTCAAACTTTGTTCCAGCAAAACACAATTTGCACACAGATTGCTGTGTAAAGCATATGGGAAACTAGCTCCAACAATAAAAACATGTGAGTACTGGTTCCGCCGTTCTAAAAGTGGCGATTTTGACACCAGTGACATGGAAATCGAAGAGAGGTTGCTAGAACTTTGGGAGTAACTATGGTGCAAAAACGGTGTGATCAGTTCGGAGTGGTCTACTATGCTCTGCTCCAGCTTATCAACAACAATTGATGCAATTAAGCCGAGCATTGAAGCTCACACGCCCACAATATGCCAAAATACATAACAAAATGATCTTTCAGCACGACAACGCTCGGCCACATGTTGCAAGTGCCGCCAAGCGAACTTTTGGATGCGCTTCAATGAGATGTGCTACCCCACCCGCCTTATTCACCAGATATTGCACCTTCTGACTACCACTTGTTTCGGTCGTTCACCCATGGCCTAGCCGAGCAGCACTTCACTGATGGAAGAAGCCATAAATTTGGTCGATTCTTGGATCGCCTCAAAACACGGGGAATTTTTTCGACGCGGAATCCGTGTGCTGCCTGAACAAAATACATTATACCAATTTCTCTGAATAAAGATTCGAAGTTATAAAATAAACCTCAAAACTTATTTGTACCCCCAATATAATGGTGGCCATTCTAGAAGCTAAATGATCCCGGTTACGACTTCTGCCTGCTTCAACTCTTACTGGCACAAAATAGAATTAAAAAAAAGATTAGACTGAATATAAATATGAGTAAAATCGTGGAACTCCGCAGTCTTGACTGCACTGAAAATAACAATTGGAAATGCTCATCTCTAATGATGATGTAGAGGAGAACTATGTTCTGGTACATAGGAAGTTTAAGTGTTGTTACGATTTCGCCTATTGGGCGTAATTCGTCGTAAATTGGTTAAATGAGAATTTTTTGTGAAATTAGTGGCATCTAGGTTTAAGTAGTAGCATTAAAGGTAGTTTTATAACAGTCCAGTGGTATTGCAGAGTATAGCAGAATTAGTGTGGAACAGAACCGAATGTTCGTGTAGAATCTTGAATATTGAGCCCGGTATATAAATACGGATGTAATGAACACAATTGGTCAGTCATCTAGGAGTCTCGGTATGCGAAAATCTAAAAGCGAAAGTGAATAGTGCGAACACTTACTAGTGGTGTTTAAAGTGAAATAGATTGTGTGATTAAAATAAGTAAACTTTGAAAATATTTATTTTCAGGGATACTCCGAAAGCGATGTAAATTACGAGAATTGTTTATTCGCCAAATTTATAACTGTATTCACAATTCAGTAATACGAACCGGATTTGACAGAGCAAATTAGTAAAAATTGCAGCATAAAGCAGCGCAATTAATCATAGGGTGGTGAAAAAATGCATTAAAATTGCGACTACGTGGGGCGTGGAACAAAATTAGATGATATTGATACGTGGTGGTGGAAACAGTTCCCGTGCCAGCTGGAACTTTCGATATGGCGCAATTATTGACTAATATAAATCAAAAATTTGATCAAACAAGAAATAAAATAAAAAACATAATAGGCAAAGAAAAATTCGAGCAGGAAATGGACGTTTGGAATGTTCAGGAGCAGTTCAAGGAGCAGTTGAATGTTCAGTATGAGGAACAGAAGTTGCAGTTTGAGGTTCAACCAGGTGGTACTCTCGAATAAACTCAAACCATTTTCAAATTCAGTAGCAGAATTAACAGTAGCTCTTAAAGGTGGAGCAGTCGAAACAATGCAAACAATTTCCGCAAATGATCACAACAGTTACAGTAAAATAATAATGAAGACGCTGCATCGGCAATACGGAAGTGAGTATAAGTGTGAACGAATGGCTTCGTATTGGATGTTGGACGAAGGGTCCTGAGGTACGGTAATATCGAGATGGAACTTCGTCCCAGCGAGTAATAATTGACCACCGAGAGTAGCTGTCACCAAATACAGAAGCAATTATTTAGGGAAGATTGGAGAGTTCTTTTGAGCCACCTAGGTTGTGGGTTGTAGAAGTCAATGAACCGAAACAAGGAATAGAGAAGTAATGATCGGAAAAGCCTGTGTAATACCAAATAACGACAATAGAGTTTCAGTTAGAGCTCTTAATCTCTCGGATAATTAAAAAACAATCAAAAAAGGGACAATTATCGGAAAATGTGAAAAGGTGGGTACCTTAGTGAAATGCGAACATTAAAATCCGGTGAGAAAATTCAACATAGCAGAACAAAATGAAATAATAGGACAACTTATGGAGAACTGGACCGAAAGTTTTACTAAGGAGCAGAAAATGAAGCACATCGATTACTAGAACGATAAATGCCCATTTTCTGCGGTACACCAGAAAATAACGGGAAGAAGCACTATGGTAAAACCCAGAAGCCGTGTTTCATGACACCCATTGATCCGGATGAGTTCAAATTTTATGTGAAAAACTAGATAAAATTTTTGTTTCAGATCACAAATTTTGATTTAAAATCTAATAAGCGGCCCTGTGTTGTTTCACGAAACATGAACTGAACCGAATCGGATCAAGCGTCAATAAACACAGCTAGAATTGACACCGGAGCAGAGGCACCGATTTGCCAAGGTAAATAGAAAATTTCGTTTGGCAAAACAAGAAGAAGTGGATCGAATGATTAAAGACAAGCGAGCGGCAGGAGTTATCGAGTCATCAAGTAGCCCGTGGTCCTCATCGGTGGTGTTGGTCGAAAAAAAGGAGGGTAGCATTTGGAGTAGATTATTAACAGCTGAACCATGTGAAGAAAAATAATATTTATCCATTACCACGAATCGATAACACTTTAGGCACATTATCGGGCGCAAAAACGTTCTCCACATTGGACTTTTAAAGCGGATATTGGCAGGTAGGAATTCAAGAGGAAGATCCTGAGAAAATGGCATTTTGTGTGAGCAACGGATTACGGCAATTTAATGTAGACATTTTGATTATGTAAAGCCCCAGCGATTTTTGAACGATTAATGGAGCGCGTTTGAAGAAGATTGCATTGGAGAACGTGTCTTGTGTATTTAGATGACATTGTCGTCAAGGGAAAAATTTTCGAAGAGCTCGCGAGGAATCTATAGTTGAAGTTAAGACTTAAAAAATGTTATCTCTTCAGAACAGAAGTAAAGTATTTGGGTCCCAAAGTAACCGCAAATAGAATTCATAAAGAGGAAGCAAAAATATTGAAAACGGTAAAAGACATAACGAGCATAGTTACTAGACCAGAATTTATCAATAATATTGCGTTATAAGATACCCCCCCTACGTAAGTAGTATCATTGGAGGTAGTTTTATAACAGTGGTATTGCATATTATAGAACAGAATTAAGCTGGAACAGAACGAATGCTCGAGTAGAATCTGGAATATCCAACAGGAAGGTCAATATGGAGTAATCAAAAATTCTCTATATATAGTAACATTCAAATTTATGCGTTTGAAATTGGTTAGCGAAGGCACGTCTCGTGGTTTAAACCGTCACTAAATTTGATGAATTGATGAACCTATGTTAAAATTGTTCTTGTCGGGACGCACAGCTTAGATTCTAAAAATTCTGTTCTAGTCAAAATTTCATGTTTCAGAAGTAAATTAGTTTGACCCCTCGAAAAGTTCACAAAGGCCTACTCTTTTCAGTAGTCCCTTAACAAACACAATATTCCTAATTCCTAGATTTATCGATTCCCTAGTGGGTCAAATCTCTAGCCCGGCTCTGATTTATTCTGATGATCTTTAGTAGGTTTAGCTCAAACTGTTGACTACTCGAGTTAATATAACGCCGTAATGTCTCGAGCTTTATTTCGATTTGTTCAATTCCTGTCGGCTTCTCGAGGTCCCTCGGGTTGCTACATAAACTAACTAATTTGTTTCTTTTCAAAACATTTCAACTTGTTTAACTTGTCTATATTAATACATTAAATATATGGAAGATGGTGATAAAGGTTACCGGTCTTGACGGTAAAAAGATGCTGTTCGTCACAAAGAGTATAATGACCGCCCCATAATATTCCAGTACAATGCACGTTATCTAGATGATTATAGCTAAATAGCACACAAGTTTAACAAAACAATTTATTCTTATCATAGCATGACTATTAGAATTGTTTGATAATAATAAATGATAACGTCGTATTCAGTGACGGGCTCTCGGTTAATATTATTCATTAGTAAGTTTGTATCAGACACTCGACTCCAGTAAAATAAATTATTTTGCTTAAGTGCCAAACACACGAATATTAAATATTGTAGTGTATTGGAAATTAATCACGTACTGTCGCGTGACCTTACACATGAATCACCAGGCCATGACGCGAACAATTATAAACGTAAACCACAACGTGTCATGCACCGTGCAATGGAACAGTTTAAAACTATTAACCTTTTTCCGTTTTCATTTAATTTTAATTCGGTTTAAATTTTATCACTTCAAATATTATTTAACTATCACACAATTAAATATTAAATAAAATTAAATGGAAAGTGGCCCTTAACTTTTCACAGTTGCCAAAATATTACTGTTCGTTAAATTAAAAAAATATATTTTGCTATAATCGGATATTTGGTGCGGGGTTTACAAATTGGTTTGTAAATATTATCGCTTTGTTTTTCTATTTTTACTGATATGACATGACGTATTTACAACACAAAACAGCTGTTAGCGAGTTATAGATATACATTATCCATCGAGTACAATCAGTAAAGTTTCGCTTTCGATCGTGTATTCCATTGGGAAATATCAAGAACAACTCTCGATTTTATTTATTATAGAATAGTTCGACATGTGCATTACGATGTGTTTGCAGTTTGGAATAAACCTTCCTAAGTAAGTCGATCAAGTTCCAACGACAAAACAGTAAGGGGTACTCCTTGGTAAATTTGCGATAAATCTTGAACCTTTGACAAAATTACTTTTCATATCACTTCCAGTGCTGAGAACGTCTACCTGACTAAGAAAAAATGAGTAAATTATTTATGGGATGTGCGGTTCTCGACGTACCATATTCAAAATGAACTAACCCTTCACAATCGACCAACTTTTAAGACTTGAAGTTGAATTTTTTTACCATGCTAAACCCCATGCTAAATTTGCGAGAAATCTTGAACTTTTTTATGGCAAAATTAGTTTTCATATCACTTCCAGTGTTGAGACCATCAATCTGACCAAGAAACAATGAGTAAATTATTTATGGGATGTGCGGTACTCGAAGTCCATAATCGAAATGAACTAACCTTTCACAATTGACCAAATTGTTTTAAAATTGAAGTTGGTAAATATTTTTGAATTTTTTGTCAAAGAAACAGTAAGGGGTACCCCTTGGTAAATTTGCGAGAAATCTTGAACTTTTTTATGGCAAAATTAGTTTTCATATTTCTTCCAGTGTTGAGACCTTCGGCCTAACTAAGTAACAATGAGTAAATTATTTATGGGATGTGCGGTTCTCGACCTCCATAATCAAAATGAACTAACCTTTCACAATTGACCAAATTGTTTAAGAATTGAAGTTGGTAAATTTTTTGAAATGTTTTGCCAAGGAAACATTAAGGGGTACCCCTTGGTAAATTTGCGAGAAATCTTGAACTTTTCTATGGCAAAATTAGTTTTCATAACACTTCCAGTGTTGAGACCGTCGACCTGACTAAGAAACAATGAGCAAATTATTTATGGGATGAGCGGTTCTCGACGTCCATAATTAAAATGAACTAACCATGAACAATTGACCAAACTGTTTAAGAATTGAAGTTGAAATTTTTTTTGAAATGTTTTGCCAAGGAAACACAAAGGGGGGTACCCCTTGGTAAATTTGCGAGAAATCTTGAACTATTTTATGTCAAAATTAGTTTTCATATCACTGCCAGTGCTGAGACCGTCAACCTGACTACGAAACAATGAGTAAATTATATATGGGATGTGCGGTTCTCGACGTCCATAATGAAAATGAACTAACTTTTCACAATTGACCAACTTTTAAGAATTGAAGTTGAAATTTGTTTTTTAAATTTTTTGCCAAAGAAACAATAAAGGGTTGGGTATCCCTTGGTAAATTTGCGAGAGATCATTAACATTTTTAAAGCAAAAGGCAAAATTACTTCTCATATCACTTTTAGTGCTGAGACCGTCAACAATTTGTCCAAATTGTTTAAGAATTGAAGATCTGGAATCCATTCTATGATGTGCACAAAAAGAAAATTAAAAGCATTCAAATGAAGTTTCTGATTATTTTGTTAAAGGAAAGTGACTGGAATTATTACCAAAATTTTAGTGGCTCGGTTACCTCCGTTCTCAAAAAGATGCAAGGGATACTTTACCAAAACTTTTTTAGGTGCGGTTAAAATCAGTCAACATCATCGATGACTTGTTTAACTTTAATTTATCAAAGGACAACTTCAAAAATGTCCTGAAGAATTATTTTTTAACTTTTCTGTTTTAAATCTGAAATCATACATGTTACTCACAGAACAGATTTCTTAATACAAAAAATAATAATAAAATAAGATAAGACAAGGCGCAAGGTTGAGGGGTACAAACCTGCCTAGATGAGAGCAACAACTTCACTCCATTTTTAAAGGCACCGAGAGTAAATAATAATACAAGTGGGAGACTATGAATGAATAATTCCGGTGAAGTCGACTATCATTGAACGCACTCGAATTCATGCCCCTTGGCTACGATTTTATCATAAGCATGAAGTATCTGCACGTATTCAACATGACAGTGAACTGTTTTCCACGCAGCTTAATGTTATACATAAGTTATTTCAAAGACGCACCCCATCTATATAGATGAACGCTTTAAGCTATATGTGGTCCGTAAGAATAGGTAGGTAGCCGCTATATTCGAATTAGATACCGAGTGCAACTGAAGGAAACCAAATGAGTGATGCTCAGTTTATGCAAATTCATCGATAAAATACCGGCAGAATCGTAAATCCTATGTGGATTATAGTTGTTTACTTACACCATTAATTGCGAAGATGTTCAGTAAAGTGACACCAATCGTTGAGGAAGCGCGCCAAACTCTGGAAAAACCGTACGGGTAGGGGAGAGAGCTGGAGTTGCAGGGAGACAGAGATCGTTCTGCTTTTGTTGCGAGAGGAGGGTTTTACGCTACATATATATCCAAAACATTAAACGATATACAACAGGATTCCATTCACTTCTTATGAGTAATCGCCGGGAAACGTAGCAATGAACACGGTAACGGTTATTACCTTCTAAATAACAATAGAACGACCTCAAATAAAGTTACCAGACAAAATCTAAGATGAAACAAGCTACAATTTGACTTGACTAATAGTAAAAGGACCACGGGGATAAAATGCTTAGTTTACTTAGAGGAGGATAACCGACCAAATTATTAAGTGGCAATTTTGGATACGAGGACTGTTAAATTTTGGAGCAAACTAACTTTGTTTGACAAATTGGGCATTGAGCTAAGACCTATTCACAGAGCCATAAAGACTGCCGACGGGTTAAATCATTACGCTGACATTGCTTACGTCACGGATAACAAATGCCGATTAATTTGGACTTTGTTGGCTTCTTAACTCAAGAGAACTGATTCTTGGAAATGATTTCTAGGATTCGTTTGGCATTGTACCTTTATTTGAGGTTATGCAAAGAAACAGTAAGGGGTATCCCTTGATAAATTTGCGAGAAATCTTGATATTCCTGGAATCGGAAATAATGTAGCAAGTATTTTGACGAACTGTTGTGTTTTAAGGAAAATTCCCGATTTAAAACTTATGTGGAGATCCCCAAAATCGTTTAATAATTAATGTGGTTAACTGTTTTAAATAGCTCAATTCATCCAATAATAGACGACTTATGTCCACACTTGATAGCATCTCTGAGGTTCCTGTCATTGACCATAGTGTAGTAAGTATTTTGACGAATATTTGAATTTTCAAATATTATACGAGTTAAAACTTGTGTGGAGCGAGCGACCCGAAATTTTTTAATTTTATTGTAATTCACGGTTTTGGTCAGCTCAACTCGACTATTTGGTAACATCTCCGAGATTCTTTAAATCATTTCTTTAAACATTGAAACAATTAATTAATTAACCCAAGCTAATCGACTATAACTATTATGATCATATTTGATCCCAATACCTATGCATCTAGCATACAGTTTATAGATGATATTTTTAGAAGTAAAGGTTTTAGTAAAGGTTTACTATTAACACTTTTCATTGCTAAACTTTTCAGTAGTTACACTTTATACGCAAAAATATCTTAAAACATTTTTTTTTTGGGTAAAGCATGGTCAGACGCGGGATAACGAACAACTCCCGACCGATTTGCGCTACATTTAAAATAATTTTGTGTGCAACCACGCGGTGCAACTGACCCAGCCCATCCAGTTACACTTGGCTTCGAAACAGTTTAAAAGTTTCATGGAACAGTGACAAGTATAGAAGTAAGCAGTAGACAATTATTTAAAAAAAATCTGAATCTGAAATCAGATTTTAAAATATTTTCGTTGTATCCGTTGGAATGCAATGTGGCATTGGACGGGTCGCCTGAGTAGCACAAGCCTAATACAGCTGCTGTGTAGTCTTTGTGATTTTGAAGTCTAACGGAAAATGTGCCCTTAAGCCACTCGATTACTTGTAGCTCTAATATTCACAAACAACTAAATCAAAATACCAATTGAATGGTTTTATTCCAGTGCAAGGTAAATCTCTCAAGATATTTATTCCAGTTAAGGAGCTATACATTTTATCACCATTATACAATGCAGACCAGAACTCTTCATTCTCAGCTAATACAAGGTCATATAGTGTACATCGCACAAGATTATAAAAAAGTTCATGTAATTCTCTTTGTAAATACGTGACAAAGGTTGAAATCTTGACATTGATCTTCTAGTACTTTTCCTATCAATAGAAAATTTATAAAACAACAAACAATAACGAGAGTGGAAAAATTAACAAGGAAATTTATTTTTATAGTTAATAGTTATCTTACATCTATATATATAGGCAACAAAAGAAAATCCATTTTCTTTTGTACCATAAAATAGTTATTCCTATAGTGAAATTATATTTTAAGACGTCCTTAAGTTTTTTTTTTACCGATGAACAGATTGTACTTGAGACATAAATAAAACACCACAGTTATTCGGTTTCTAAAATTCATTCCTTGCACATTCTCCCTCCTTTCACTAATAATTTTCGACGACAATAAGGCAGAAACTTTTCCATTTTTATGATTATTTGGATCATCTGTTTCATTTTCAGCATAAGGAATATTCACAAGGAAAATTATTATTGTAACGATAATAAAAATAAACAGTAAATTGAAAAATAAAGGAAACATAAAAATAAGATAAAAGTGGAATTAAGAAGTGGATTTGTTTTACTTTGCGCGATAAAATGCATTTTTGATGTATTTATTAATACAGCCAGACTCCGCTTAACGCTTGAGATATGTTCATAAAATAAGGAGCGCTAATTGGATCAGCGTTAATCGGTGTCATTTTTATATATAGCGTTTTCCAATAGGAATGATATGATGTTTAAGTGAAGTTTCTGTCATTTGTAATATGTCATGATCTGTCATTTTTTGTTTCATTGTATTCAGTAATGTTTACAATTTCATCATGGTGAGATACACGAAAGAACAACGTTTACAAGTTATTCAGTTTTATTATAAAAATAATCGATCTCCAATTGCAACCTTTCGTGCGCTTTTGACATTTTATAGTCGTAATAATCGTACAAGTGTGCTCGCTATTCGTCGAATTGTGAAAATTTTGAAAATGTTGAAGTGCCAATAAGACAAAGATTCGCTCGAAGTAATGCAAATATTGCTGCCGTTCAGGCAAGTGTTGCTGAAGAATTTAGGTTTGGATCACCGTAAACGTCTTGAATTTACTGATTTTGCCTTGGAACAACTTGAAAACGACTAATATAACGATAACGATTTTGTTAAGAAAATCATCTTCTCCAATGAGGGTCATTTTCATCTGAGTGCGAAGAAAATCCACAAATTATTCATGAAAAACCACCTAAATTGACAGTTTGGTGCGGGTTTTGGTCTGGTGGAATCATCGGTCCGTACTTTTTTCGAAATAAAGCTGGTAACACCGTTACTGTCAATGGAGATCGGTATAGATCGATGATAACCAACTTTTTATGGCCGAAATTGGAAGAAGTTGATCTTGACAACATTTGGTTCCAACAAGACGGAGCTACGTGCCACACAGCAAGTGCAACAATTGAATTATTGCGAGAACAGTTTGGAAATTCAATTATTTCAAGAAATTGTGATATTGAATGGCCTCCAAGAAGTTGTGATTTAACACCATTAGACTATTTCTTGAGGGGTTATTTGAAGTCATTGGTCTTTAGCAATAAACCAAACTCTCTTCAAGCTTTACAAGTCAATATAGAACGTGCTATTCATGACATACGACTTGATTTAGTGGGAAAAGTGCTCGAAAATTAAGCTCATCGAATTCGTTCCTGTAGAAGAAGTCGTGGAGGCCATTTGAATGACGTTTTATTCAGAACTTAATTGTATCGATTGTACATCAATGTATAAAAAATATACTGCATGAAAATAAGCGAAACGAAGAATATACGAAAATAAAAAATAAAATTGAGAGAGAGCGTAATAGCGAAACAGCGCTAAACGGGGCAGCGTTATGCGGGGGTTTGCTGTGTTTTTATCACTTTTCCGTGGTAATTGAAAATTTAATGATTTTCATCATTTTAAGATTACAACTTAATTCAAATTAAATAATGTCGATGTTTCGAAAGAGGTAAATACCAATATTCCTGTCAAGTACGATTCGACCGATGTTCTACGTACTAAAATGAAGTTATCCCACGATAAATAAAAAAAAATCAGCAGGCAAGTTAGCCCAGCTCAGAATTTATTTAAACAGGGCCGTATATAAAGACAGGGCCGGGTTTGAATGTCACGGTGCACAGATTCAACCTGCTTCTCGGAAGTGGTATCGAGAGACACGTTCCGCGGGTTATCAATAATAGATCCGGTTTTCGGGAGCCATGGTATAATACAGAGTTGATGCTGCTCGAGAAACGACGCAACAAGTTTCATTCCCTTTACAGGCTTTACGGCGTTGAATACTATCCCGATTTCGTTAACGCCCGCAATGAATTTGAGACCCGTAATTGGTTCCTTTTCAGTAATTACGTAGTGCATTAACAGTAAGAAAAAGGTATCTGGTTTTCCGTCGAACATGTCTTATCAGACCTCCACCGCTAGTCAGCCTTCCGACATTTGCAATTTGTTTGCCAAACTCTTTGCATCGGTTTACAAGCCACTTCGGTCATCAGACACCGGGTCTCCTACTACTTCCATCTCCATTGTGCTCGATCATTTCAAACTTACCGAACATAGGGTTCTAGATCAACTGCTCCTTCTCGACGTTAGCAAGGGAGCGGGTTATGACGGTCTTCCACCGATCCTATTCAAACGATGTGCCGTAAGTCTGGCCCCTGCAGTTACCTTCTTGTTTAACGAAAGCCTCCGTCGTGGTATCCAATTTTCAAGGCGGGTAATAAAAGTGAGGTAAGTAATTATCGTGGGATCGCCATTATCTCTGTCTTACCCAAACTGTTTGAGTCCATTGTTCACAGAGTATTGCACTTCCATACCAAGAGACTTATTTCTCCTATTCAGCATGGATTTTATTCCGGTAGGTTTACCGTGTCTAACTTGTCCTCATTTTGTGGTCATCTATTTCACAGTCTAAACTCCAAGCAGCAGCTTGACATTGTCGACACAGACTTCGCAAAGGCTTTCGATGTGATTGATCACTCCATTCTTATTAGCAAGTTGGAGAGTCTCGACTGGTTGCGTTCTTATCTCTCAGATCGTTGGCAATCTGTTAGGATTCTGGATTCGTTCTCCCCATAATTTCGGGCGCCATCCAGCGTGCCTCAAGGTAGCCATATCGTCCCACTGTTATTTTCATTATTTATTATCGACATTGTAAAATGTTTTAAGTTTGCCAACTGCCTCCTCTTCGCAGATGACATAAAAAATTTCGCCCGGGTCTCTAGTGTGTTAGACTGAGAAATGTTACAAGACGACTTAAACCGCTTTTACAGCTGGTTAATTAACAACTTACTGACTTTAAACGTGAGTAAATGCAAAACTATTTCTTTCTTCCGTATTCGCTCGCCTGTTTTTTATCAATATCAACTGTACAATGAAACCATTGAACGGGTTGAGTTCATTTCGGATCATGGTGTGATCTTTGAATCTGACGCTACATTTACCAGACATGTTAAGGCCATTATTTCAAAGTCGTACATTATGCTTGGCTTCATTAAACGAAACTGCAAAGACTTTCATGACCCGTTAACTTTGACACCATTATATGTATGCTTTGTTCGGTCTATTTTGGAGTATGCATCTCCTTTTTGGTTACCCTCCTACCACTGACATTCCGAGAGGATTGAGAGTATCCAGAAACAGTTTATTTTGTTCGCGCTACGACGTTTACCATCCAGTCGTGCCGTGGACTACGTTCTTCCGTCTTATCAGAATCGATATAATCTTTTGAAACTGCAACGTTTAGACAATCGCCGATTCCGCCGATTGACAATCGTCAATTCCCGTGTCGATTGTATCGAGTTACTAGCACGTATGAACTTGTACGCTCCCAAACGTCGGACGCGATGGAGCTTTATTCATCGATCGAACGGTAACGAACTACGGTCTTTCTGATCCAATTTTTTGATTTTAATTTCACACCACAGAAATAGTGCTGCCAGATGTTATTTACATAAAATACTTCGGAATTGCTGACTTCCGCAAATCTTTTGCGAAATGTTTGATTTTCGATTACTTTAGAAAAAGGCCTTTGTGAAGAATTTCATCCCAGGAAAATAAAAAAATATGATCGGATAACACTAAAACTGCAATGATATTCCAGCCCATAATTTAATATAGGATTTCCGCTCAATCTCGAAATTTTATTCTAGACTTTATTTTAATCTTTATTTTTTTTTTATTATCCCTGCTATCTGTTCTGGGGCCAAGGTACTCCCAACTCTTTCGCGGTTTGCTTTTTCCGTTTTTACTTTTACGCCAAAGTAAGCCAATTCGAGGACGTACCGATTATAGGTCCAATTTGTATCACCATCTGCACATTGCATAGCTCCATGCCAGCCTAGTACTGGCATGGCATGGAAGATGGGTCGGCCTATGAGTTCTGCACTTCCACAGGAGTGTCATAGATGTGTTCCTTTTCATCACAGACCGTAATGTATTGATGAAAATTTCCTTTGCATCCTGCCCTTATCGGGATTCGAACCCGGTACCTCCCGATCCAAATGCCAAAGCTTTAATCACTGTACCATTTGGTCGGTGAAATTGAGCTCAATTTTTAAATATTAAAAAACTAAAATATTAAAATCAAAATTAAAAATTTTGTAAATGAATATGGGGCGGGTCAGCTCGTCGATTCTCGGTAATAACTAAAAATATAGCTCTAGTGTTAATTTCAAACCGATGCGCATGTTGTGAACAGAACTATGATGGTTTGGGTGAGTGTGGTATAAAGTTGGTGCGATTTCATGTCGAATATAATACATTCCGTTTCTGCCCTCCGATGCAGCAAGACGTACCAGGCCCTGTTATATATAGCTCTGATCACAACTTGAAAATCGGGTGAGATTAAAACTAGAGCTAGACAATTCGACTTCGTGTGACTTCATAGAACGCATTTCGTTAGGGCTAGCAAACACAACCACGTGTCATCTAGAATATATTCCCTTACTGTGCTCTGATAAAGCCACGCCACTCCGTCAATGGACTTTTATTAAGCTTGTGTTTAGAGCACGACTCGAGATCGATACTTGATTGACTAAAATCAACCTTTCTAAAGCGGAAGTTGTTTTGACATTTGTCACTCATCCAGTCGCTGTTATGTTAATTAGAAATTTTTTAAAAAGTTTTTTATTACTGATAAACAATGAGCTGACCCACTATGCTACCCAGTGCCAAATCAATTCTGTTCTTTTAATTTAAACTTTTGTTATTCGTTTGTGTATTGAGGCCTAGGGAATTACTTTGAGGGGGACGAAATATATTTGGAGAAATAAATAAATAATTTTAAAATTATGAACTAAGTCTTACTATTTTCTGCCTACAGTATTATCTATTCGACACGTATTTGAACTAAAAATACATTTAAATTTGGCACATCATAAGTATTCATTCAGGGCCCAATTTTGCAAAGTTGCCACGGCACGATTTTCTTTATAATTTTCTTAAAAGCACGACCATAAACGACATAGCCTTTATTCCACAAAACAATTCTTTTAACCTGTTAAATTTAAATTTTATTTTAGTTCAAACACGAATAGCATGGATAAATCTGGCCTAGAGTCCAATTCCGTGAAGTTACCAAGGGACATTTTTTCAGGTTTTTCTAGAAGTAATGCATTAGTGTGACCATTACAAAAAAGCATAGCCTTAATCAACAAATTTATACTTTTAACTGCCAAATTGAAATGCATTTTTTTTAAATAGGAGTTGTAAGATGAATATGTGATCACCTCAAAACTACATAGCCTAGTAAAAACTCGAGTTTTTTCGTAAAATTCAACTTTATTGAAATTATAATTGGTACAAAAATTAATTCTCGAAATATTCGCCATTACTATATATGGATTTTTGCAATTTATCAGGTAGATGATGAATCCCGTGGCGATAGAAACTTGGTGGTTTCGAAGCAAAGTAATCATTGAGTCATTTTTGCACATCAGTTTTAATGAACCGCTGGTCTTTCAAATATAATGACATCGATCTGAATAAGTGGCAATCAGAGAGAGCCAAGTCTGGAGAATACGCCATATGCTGTAAAACTTCCCAGCTTAAGAGAAGATGAGTTCCTGGGCTGATTTTCCAATTTCACCAGACACACAGTAACGCTATTTTGCCATAAATATTCATGTGCAACTGATGTTACCGGCTGGCCTGCAAAATATTCTTTCTTTTGTACCGATATTGCTTGGTGAGTAACTCCTAACTGTTCTGCAAGCTCTTTTTGAGTAACACAGATTTTCATCCAGTAGAACTTTAAATTCTGTCTCTTCAAATTGTTTTACTGCACCTAGACGTAAATCGTCCTCAAAACTAAAATCGTCATCACGAGATCTTGCAAACCACTTTTTTACTGTTGAATGATTCACAGAATATTCTCTTAAAGAATTTAATCAATTCCATAGCTTGAGCAGCAATTTTTTTCATTTGAAGACAGAATAGAATGCAATGACGCAAATATTGCTTATCGACATTCATCTCTGAAAATTGATGCACACGGAACGACAGTTTGTAAAAGATTCAAATGTATGCCATAAAAGCAACAAAGACTAAGCTACATATATCCAAAATGGTGAGCGATTTGGATGCGTTCAAATATATTTTAATGCCACCAACTTCAGAGCCGAGTTTCTTCTTGCACATCGAACGAATTTTATTTTAGTATTTATATAAGTTATTTCTAATAAATTCTGGGCTGGGCTAATTTCGCCCAGCTAATTTCACCCAAGAGCATGTGGGGTTTTGTATTTATTATTTTCAAAATATTTATGAAAAAGGTCTTAGGGAAGCTGCCACTTTCGGTTATCGATTTCGGCCAAAAATCACTGGGATCTCCAAATTTTTGGAAAAGCCTAACTATGAGGAATTATTTGTGGCATTGTTGAAAAAGTCATCTCATCCATTTTAGAACTCACAACTAATTTGTATTTAATAGCGGTTAAAATTTCCGGTCAAAGTCACAAAAGAATGTCATTTGTTACGTGATCAGAGTATAAGTTCAAAACTAGGAGCTTCATTGTCCTTTAATAATGGAAGAAAATTTAAAAAAAATCTGCTTGTCTTACCTGTCGAAGATTCGCCTTTCGTAAACTAATTAGTGAACTAAATCTGCGGTTAACAATATACCAAAAATTTTCATCGATATTTTTGATTACTAACCTGAAACGATGATGTTGTGGTAAAAGACCAGGTATACCAAATATTTTCAATGTAATTTAGATTGAAAAACTATTTTACCAATAAATTTGAATAAAACATTTCAACTGGGTACCTATAAAACATAAAATAACATCACATAAAATAATACTATTTGAACATAACAGGTTTTTAACACCCCACTTGGGACGACATAAATTTTCTATTATTGATTGTATACATCATAATCTCACAGTTATCTCCCGTCCTAATCTCATACTGGTAATTCCGATTTATATTGAAAATTCTCACATTTACATGCATTGTGTGGTATGAGCCCAAAAACCGTAGTGGGCTAAATTATAATGGCCGCGTATATATGGCATAAGAATACCTCATTAGAAGTCTCTAGTCCTCAACTAACAAAAATATATTTGGTGACGATGCAGTGACTTTCAACGTGCCGAAAATTGAAATTTTATTGTCCATAATGGCGAATAGTCAAACTCAATATTAAATATTTTAAATAAGAAGGTGCCAGAGAGAGCAATTTAACGAGTAATCAGAACTCGGATCGAAAATTAACGACCTGGAAATATCGCGAGGTCGTTGCGATGTTGATGAAATTTTGGAATGGTGCAGTATCTGAAAGGGCCGCCTCAAAAAAACAAACAACTTGCAAAATCTAAAAAATGCGCCATTACTCGCAATGGCCATTTTTTGGAACTGATAAATGTTCTATAATATTGGATTAGTTGATCTAAAAGATCAACTCCTTCCATAGCGCTGTTATATAAATTTACAATCTCCGTTTGTGAAACGTCAACACATCTCAATGGATGCAATAATTTTGTCATCCTTGCTGACACATTGCTCTAAATAACCGCAGTCCTGTTTTTAAATTGGCGGTCTTTCAAAAACTCTGGCTTATGAAATCGGTTAGTTCGAGCGGCCCCAATTGCATTAATCCATCTATTTTTCAATATTTCCAATAAATTGTAAGTCGTAAAAAAATTATCGAAACATAGTTTGGGTCCCGGCACTTCAATTCTTTGAATTAAATGAAGGACGATTGCTGTACTAAATTTTTGTTGATGGAAATCAGAAATTTCAGTTCTTTGCCCTGATTTTCCGCTTATAACAAACAATTTCAAGCCCCAAGGTGATGGTTTACTTTTCATATATTGTTTTGCGGATAATACAAAGGTCCCTTCTTTAAGGGAATATCTAAATATCTTTGTCTAACAGAATTAAGTATAGGACGAACCTTATAAAAAACGTCTTTATTATCGGTCAATGGTCATAGTTCGCATAACGTGTTCGATTCCTATAAGATTGCTCCAGTACATTCTGATTTGGAGAAATTTTGTACATCTGATGAATACTTATACGAACTCCGATAAATCTTTTAATTTCATGTAAATCCGTCAATTTAAAAGTTTGGCCATTTTAGAGCCAATATAAATTTGTAAAATTTACCACAGTCTCAAATAACTCCTCAGTAAAACATTTCATGAAATACTGACCTGGAGTTTCTTCAACAGGTTCTGTTTCCTCAGGCGTTTGGTATTTGATTTCGGTTTCAACAAATTTTTTCCATTTTATTTGTAAAATAATCTGGAGCATTTTGCTTCTCATCTATAATCTCGAAATCAATATTTTCTAAAAGTGCTACAGTCCCTTCGTTTGATACGCCTTCAATAACAGTTGCAGCCATTGTTTTCGGACGGGTGTTTGCGTTTTCGTCATCTTCAATCGCCTGTTCTACTTCGATTCTTGTTGGACATCTTTTATTGGTATCGAAACGTAAAAAATCGTTTCTGTACAATGTACAAGAGGTTGTACATGACCGATGTACATGAGTTTGATGGAAATTTATTGCAATAGAGGAGAAAATATGAATTTCGTGAATACTACGCCTCTTTGAAAAGTTTGTACATACTCATGTACAACAGGTCTGAAAGGGTTAATTAAAAATGGGATATCCAGCAATCACCCACACAAAATTTTTCGAAATTGATCTTTTGAAATTAGGGTTGAAATGGGGGTTTCCTACGGGTGATTCTGGCTGAATCATGAAACTTGATCAGTTCTGTACAAGCAAATCACTTAATTACATTAATAAAATGTGCAATTTTCAAAAATTAGTCATTCAGTGTATTTCAAAAATTTTAGTTTTAAATATAGGGTTGAATTAAAGGGTTTAAATTTCCAATTCTAGCTGATATGGAGTATGCCACCAATGAATCCTGGTCTTTTCAGTTTATATATAGGGTGACAAAATAACCGGTTCAGATTTGACATATCGGTTATTTTAGCCCTGGCAACACTAATGTCATTATTTCTTTGACAGAGACCTAGTATATTGTTTCTAGTTGACGAAATGAGTCGCTTAACGCTTCAACAAAAGTGGGAAATGTTGGAAATTTACTTTCACAACAAAGACAATTGGTTCGAAATCGCAAGAAAATGTCGTACAAAATTTGTCCAAAACACGGGACTTACAACGAACGGTATCAAGAAGTTTGTGCATGAAGTGTGTGCCCGTGCCAACGCGTACCCGTGCTCGTTGTGTTTGTTCAGTTGAAAATATAGCCGCGATGGCCGAAAATGTGCACCAACGACCGAGAACATCAATTCGTCATCGTGCATCGGAAATGAACATCAGCCGGTCTTTCATGCAACGAATTCTGCGTAGAGATCTTTGTTTGTAGCTCTATAAAGTTTAATTGGTCCAGCAATTGAAGCTCCGTGACCATACGCTTCGATATAGATTCGCTGCGTGGACCTGCGACAAACTCGAAATTGATGAGGATTTTGGTCAAAAAATCATCTTTTCGGGCGAGGCGTATTTCCATTCCTATTTCACCAAAATTCGGTCACTCTATAGTCCTGGCGGATTGAATAGAATCACACTTCATACTACAGTTTTTTTCATTAATTGGGAGATGAATGCGAAATATGGTGAACATCTGTTTACCAGTGTGGCAGCTGTCGTAGGAGTTCTTTTTCAATTTTTGCAGTGCGAAAAATACAGAGACCACTTACTGAGATACATATTGCTAAAGTGTGGCAGGCGACACGTGAACTGGCTGTCGTGTGAGAGAGTTTGTGACAGAGTCTAGGTGTATATAGGTGTATATATTACACAGAATTTCAGGGCGCCCACAAAGACCTGTGTCCACTGTGCAACTTGCAGTTGCGCAAGCTGCAAGGAAATACAAAAACCATATGATCACCAAGTAGGTCGCGCTTCCTGTAACGCATACAAAAGTACTGTGCAATTTCTGAAATTTAACGCTAAACACAATGCTTAGTCAAAATTTAAGACATTGTAACAGCAACTTTTGTATTACCTACCTCAAAATGCAGGGTTAGTTATCCTGTATGGAAGAACCACACTCGGGCAATGGTCAAATCAGGCTGCACTGAGAATCCCAAGAATACAAAAAACATTCATAATGTTGGCATGAACATGATGAAGCTAAGTCAGTTTTGCATAGGGTTTTCCAATAAGAGTGATATGATTTCTTTAAAAAAATTGTTGCACTTGCTGTGGGGCATATAACCCCGTCTTGTTGGAACCAAATGTTGTCAAGATCAACTTCTTCCAATTTCGGCTATAAAAAGTTGGTTATCATCGATCTATACCGATCTCCATTCACAGTAACGGTGTTACCAGCTTCATTTCGAAAAAAATACGGACCGATGATTCCACCAGACCAAAAACCACACCAAACTGTCAATTTAGGTGGATGTAATGGTTTTTTATGAATAATTTGTGGATTTTCTTCGCACCAGAATCGACAGTTTTGTTTATTTACCGCACCACTCAGATGAAAGTGAGCCTCATCGGAGAAGATGATTTTCTTAAAAAAATCGTTATCGTTTTCAAGTTGTTCCAAGGCAAAATCAGCAAATTCACGACGTTTACGAAAGTAGCTATCGTGTTGTTTTGTGGGATTGGAACATCTCGGGTGTTTAGTAAATACGGAAGTGGCCCAAGTACATTTCCTTCTGGAACTCCTGCTCTTTTTTCCTTAAACTCAGAATATTCATCTTCTTGCTTAAGCCTGAAATATCTTTCTGCTATATACGATTTTAGTATTATGCTGTACTGGGTAGGATTGATTTAAGTTTTTAGAACTAACCATCGTGCCAAACCTTATCAAAGGCCTGCGCTGCATCAAGGAATACTGCGAAACAAACTTTTTCTCTTCTAAAGTCTTCTAAATAATATTGGTTCTATGCACTTGATCAATAGTTGAGTGCTCACTGCGAAAACCAAATTGGTGATTCGGAATTGGGTCATTTTTTCAATTATTAGTTTGAGTCATTTTAATAGTAACTTTTCAAAGAGTTTAGATATTATTGGCAGCAACGATATAGGCCTATATGATGTTATTAGATGTGGCCGTTTTCCTGGTTTGGGAACCGTGATAACCTCAGCCACTTTAAAAGTTTTGGCACATATTTTAACCTGAATGCAGCGTTTATGATACTAGTTAACTTTACCGTACCTTTACTCGGTAGCTGCTTTATTATTTCTCCGGTAATCAGATCAAACCCTGGTGCTTTCTTTAAGTTTAAATTGTTTTTAATTTCGTTTGTTACTTCAGTAAGCGATGTAGGTGTGACATCTTCGAGAATTTGTATTATGTTTTCATTCAATGTTTCTCGTAATTGACATTCATGAGGTTGAAATATATTTTCAAGATGATTAGCAAATCCTTCAGCTTTTTCTTTGTTTTTCTTTGCCCATGTTTCATCCATTTTTCTGATAGGATATCGGCATTATTGGCCTTTACTTACTTAAGTAGAAATTAACTGACTCATTTTTTAGTTTCTGAATTTCTCTTGTTAATTGTTGAGTAAGATTGTTTAGTCTTTTTTTGTCTTGTGGAGCTCTAGTTTGGTGCCACTTTTTTATGGATTTTCGTTTATCCTTAAGGAGATTTCTAATTTCTATTGGATAGTTATTTCCTTTTAGCCTTGATTTGATTTCCGGAGTACTTTCCCATGCTGATTGTTGAATATTCGTAATGATATTTTCTACTTCTTTGTCCAGTTGATCCACAGTTTTTAAATGAACTTTGAAAAGTTTTCTTTGTTCAAGGTATACTTTGAAACTTTCCCAGTCCGTATGTTTGTTGGTTAGTACTGGATTATTCTCCTTTTGGATGATATACTCACTTAGGGTTAGGACTATCGGAGAATGATCTGAGCTCAAATCTAGGCTTTTTTCGACTTTCATAAAATTATTAGAAATATTTCTGGTTTTAAAAAAATCGATCAGGTCAGGTATTTTTCCTGGGTCAGTTGGCCAATATGTTGGTTTTCCTGTTGAAATAGATTCATATCCATTTTCTTTAATGGCAATCATAATTCTTTTCCTTTAGTTGTAGTTAATCTAGAACCCCAGTGAGTATTCTTCTATTATGAAACTTTTTCCCAGATGCTTGAAGAACTCTGAGTATTGTTTGTTCTTAATAGAACGTCTTGGTATACATTACAATCCTGCCACAACAATAGGAAAGTTGTTGGTTTTTATATAAACCACTGTGGCGTGAATTTCTTCCTTTTCATACTTTGCTTCTTCAAAATGTTGAATATTTTTTTTATGATGACTGTACTTCCTCCTCTGACTGAATCATCTGGATGAGTAGTGTGATATGTGCAATAGCCTTTAAATGTTATGTATAGGATTGCTTAGTAAAATGTGTTTCCGAAATAAGACACATATCTATATTCTCAACTTCGAGGACTGCTTGTAGTTCTTGTTGATGCTGGAGCAGACCATTAACATTCCATAACATGATTTTCATTGTGCTGTTCATTTTTGTGTGGATTTAGGTTTAGCTTCCAATGCGCTATCTTCCAATTTTTGTAGCCTCTTATCAAATTTTGTTGGTTTCATAAGAATATCTTGTAATGTTTCACTTATGTCTACATCTATCGATTTTTGCTGTGATTTATTGACTACGCCTCTCATTGCTTCGGCATATGTACCACCTTCAGTTCTTAGATGGTGACCAAATGGTTGCCTATTGTCTTGTTTTGTCTGCCTCTCGTATCGATTTGCCTGACCATACATTTGAGTTTTATTCATCCTTTGGATTTTAATTTTCTGAATTTCCTTTACAACAATGCATCCTCGATAATTAACAGTGAACTATTCCACTCGCTGGCAGGACAAGAAAGAGATGGGGACTGGATTTACAAAGAGATTTATCACCTAAGAAGAAGAGATACAAACGAACTAGGTGACCCTGTACATATATCGCAGGTAGTTCAATAACCAATATAAAAACAAATCGGAAGGCAATGGCGATTGACCTATGGTAAAGAAGGTAGAATGAATCCATCAAGGGTAGGCATACATTCCTGACATCAAAGCAAGACTCAAACTAAAAGTACCCCTAATGAGCTCAGTGAGCCAATACTGCGATTCAAAGTAACTGAATCTGAAGTAGAAGACGTTAAGCACCCTCTTTTTGAATGTAATTAAGTGACCTTTGTATCACCAAAACAAAATTGGCTCGATAATACGAACACAAATGAATTACCACTGCCATTATTAGTAAACGAAATTTCAGATTTTCTTCCTATAAGCTCCGGCCGTATTGTGCTGAACTGCTTATTATCTTAAGTGAATGTAATAGTGCGATATAGTAGACCAGAAATCCGGACTGTACAATTCTCCACCTGACTATTACTCTTGATACGCATGATGCACTCTTTGTAAACTTCCAAGCTGCAGTAGTTGGGGATCCTCCATCTGGGTTGCTCCCAATTTTTTCTTCGGTAAGAATCCTTTCTTCTAGAGTGATGCCATTTTCAATGAATAATAGTAATTGTCCTTGTTGTCACCATGGCTGTAGCTGTTTTAACAAGTTGTTTGATCTTTGATGTGGGAGCTTTAATTGATGTTGGTTATCGTTGATAATTGATATTCAAATAGACTGCAGCATCGGATTGTGGCAGAGTTGTAATGCTGGTGTCAGAATCAAAAGCTTAGTTGGCTTACCATGGATGAAGACCAACTAACTATATTAAGCGCGTATACCAGATTCAAATTTTATTTTTGTATAATTTATTATATTTCTTTTTGTTAATGGAACATTAATTTATATATTTACCCAAGCAGAATGGTTTAAATATTTGCTGCAATAATTCATATTATTTTAAGGGAATTTTTAATGAATTTGATGAATTATAACATTAGTAGTTTTAATTTGGTTTTACAGAATATTCGAAGCTTGCGGAAAAATTTCGACGTATTCTTGAGTAATATAATTGCTCTAAATTTAGATGTTGATGTCATATTTTTGACTGAAACATGGATTTCGAGTTCGGAAATTTCAGATTATAATTTGGATGGCTTTATGTTCTATGCAAATTGTAATGATCATTATAGATCTGGTGGTGTAGCGGCACTTATTAGGCCTTCGTTGGATTGTCAGATATTTTCGTTAACGTTTTCATCCGCCGATGTTTTGAAAATTGTCATTAGTCTCGGTAAAATTAAATACCGTTTCGTGTTGATTTATAGGTTACATTCCTAGTCCAATTCCGACTTCTTAAACTCCGATACTTCAAAACATAAAATATTGCTTGGTGATATAAATTTTGATCTAATGAAAGATTCTCAGTTAAAAGATAATTACTTATCATTATGTACCTCATTTGGTTTGGAATCACTTGTCAATAATGTAACACGACCATGTTCTAATACTTGTATTGATCATGTTTTTGTAGAAGCCGATCACCAAGAAGAGCTTAGCAATGTACAACTATTTATATCTGATCAAAACACAATTATTTTAAGTCTGAAAAATACCAACAAACCGAAGAACAATCGCAAATACCAAAAATTATGTCAAACGAAAATACATTTTACAGAGTTAGCAAGATCCTTAAGTACATATGATTGGTACACAGTCTGGAATTCGGATGATCCTAATATAGCATATTCAAATTTTGTCGAAATATTCATTTCTAATCTAAATAAACATAAATCGGTACCTAAAACTAAAGAAACATATTTTAAAAATAAGAAGTCTTCAGCCTTAGACATAAAATCAAAATGGAAAGTTCCTGTTTTAGATAATATTACTTGATTAGAAATTGGTGAAAATAACTCCATTTCGGATCTTAATGAAATTGCTAATGTGCTAAATAATCATTTAATTAATATACCAAGCGTCATTCTAAACGAAAGACAAGAAAATATGACTGTAGCAAATACTGTTCGAAATAATATGGTTTTGGCTCGGTTTAATGGCTCGAATCTATTTTTTCCCAGTTAGTGATTTGGAAATTGTCTCAGCCGATTGTGAACTGAAAAATACTAAATCTTGCGGTATTGATGGAATTTCAAATGTAGTGATCAAAAATGTGATCTTTAATATCGCACCTATCTTAGCGTTCGTTTTTAATTTATGCCTTGCTAAAGGGGTGTTTTCTGATAACTTAAAAGTAGGCATCGTGAAACCACTTTTTAAGAAGGGTTCACGTGCTGAACCAATCATTTATCGTCCAACCACCCGATTGAACACTTTTTCTAAGATTTTTGAAAAAATTATTAAATCTAGATTATTGAATTTTCTAGGTAAAATTAATTTTCTCCATAAACAGCAATTTGGCTTTATTAAAAATTCTTCAACCGAACTGGCCCTTCTTTCATTTTTAATGTTCCTGTTCATAACAATTTGAATAATAACCTTAAGGTATTTGCTCTTTTTTATTACTTACTTTACGTTACTAAATCATTCGATACCGTTAATTACGAAGTGTCACTGGAAAAGTTATCGCATATTGGTATTAGGGGTGTGGTACTTTCGCTGTTTAAATCCTATTTATATAACCGAGTTCAGAGTGTTTGTATTAATCATGTCCGAAGCAATGAAAAAATGGTTAATGTTAGAGTTCCTCAAGGATCTGTGTTAGGACCCCTACTATTTTTGATTTATTGTAATTCTATCTTTGATCTTGAATTGCATGGTAATATAGTCGCCTTTGCCGATGATGTTGCTTTGCAGTATTCAAATTTGAATATGGATTCGTTGAAATATGACGTTAATTGTGACCTAAAATTACTAAAGAAATGTTTCCCACGTTCATTTCATGGTTCTTAGCTGCAAGTCTAAAATTATGTACTTCAATCTGAGTATTCCTGTAATTAATTATGACTCCGAGACCTATCAATCATTGGCGTGTAATGACGCTAATTGCAGCAATCTCTGCATACCCATTGAAACCGTTAGTTCGTTTAAATACTTAGGTTTAAATCTTGATTCACAGCTTAACTTTAAAAATCACGTGATTAATTTAAAACAAAAACACATTTGCGTAATATCTGCAGCTCCGAATTTTTAAAATGTCTCTGTTACGCTTTGATTTATTCTCATCTTCAGTATGGGTTAACATGTTAGGGTGGAATTTATTGGTCAAACATCATCAAACATTTTGAAAATGTATTATTTAATAAGCGGGAATCGTTTAATGAATATATTTAGTGAGCCATACTTGTTTCGTAATAGAAATAGAATTAGTATTCCGCAACATTTTAAAGAATATTTCAAAAATTTCTTTTCTTACACTGCACCTAAGTTTTATAGCCAGCTACCAACCTATATTGCAACCGCGAGTTCTTTTAGTGTATTTACAAAATTGTTGAAAGAATGGTTATTCTCTATAAATGACATTGAGGTCTTGTTTAGAATATTATCCTAAATACCGGTGTGAAGTTTCTAACAAAAAAACCAAATTATATATGTGTTGGTACCACTCAATATTAAATTCTTATTAGAATAAATTGAGTGTGATTTATTACACTGTAAAATTATTGTCCGAATGAAGTATGTATATTATATAATATAAAATTTATTCGAAAATACAAAATATTAATGAAATACAATGATTATTAAAATAGATAAGACAAAAACAAATTAAAATCAAGTGAGAATTAGTTAACAAATAAATAAAAATAAAAGCTATAACAGAAAAAATATCTAAAATTATTTATTGAAATTTCTCGATCAAAATACTGTGTATTTTATCAATCTGGGCCAATAACAAGCCACTTCCAGAGATTAGGTCAAGATAGGTAGACTATATAGGTTAAATAGGCCTACATTTTCTCCGCTAGGAAAACCTTATACCGGAAAATGTTCTCTATCGATAGGCAAATTCGACCTATATAGTGGTATCTGGCCCGAATCTCTGAAAGTGGCTTGTTATTGGCCCAGATTGATAAAATACTCAAATTTTACGGTGGAAAATTGCTATTAACAAGGTTACATTTTCTCCACTAGGAAAAACCTATACCGGAAAATATTCTCTATCGATCGGCGAATTCGACCTGTATAGTGGTATCTTGCCCTAATCTCTGAAAGTGGTTTTGTTATTGGCCCAGATTGATAAAATACTCAAAATTTACGGTGGAAAATTGCTATTAACAAGGTTACATTTTCTCCGCTAGGAATAACCGTATACCGGAAAATGTTCACTATCGATAGGCAAATTCGACCTATATAGTAGTATCTTGCCCTAATCTCTGGAAGTGGCTTGTTATTGGCCCAGATTGATAAAATACTCAATATTTTGAGTGTAAATTTTCAATAAACATATTTGATATTTTTTTTTGTTAAAGCTTTAATTTTATTTATTTGTTAAGTTTTTTTAAGTAATTTAAATATTTCTTTAATATCTTTTGTATTTATTATCCTTTTTCTATGTTATTGTGTAAATTATGAATTTATTTAATATGATAATAATTTTTAATAAAATTTTTACTAATTTGCATTTATAAAGTATTAACAGTGCAATTCACCAACACTAAAACAATTCAATATGTCGGCTATTGGAATCTATCTGAATCCAATGAGAATTATGGTTCCGCCATGCTTTCCAATTGGAATCGTATATGTATACGTGTTATTTTTTGTTAGAAACTTCACGGGCTCTCCTAAATAGTATATTAGGCTACTTTTATTTATAAGGAAAGCAAGTGTAAAAAATATGTAGCGAATATTCAAACCATGCCCAAATATTGCTTAAAAATTTGTATTTTTTTTTATTTTTTAAATTTGTTAAATTATATTTATATTGTTTATTCCACTGGTAAGGTCTAACTAATCAGAGACCTATACTCCTGTTGATTGTGTTTAATTTTGCATTCATCTAAATCGCCTTATTTATACAGCAATATACAAACTTAATCTTTACTGCATCGGTGTCGGGTGTCTGCAATAATTTCAGACTGATTATTCTGCGAGTTGTTTTCTCAAGATGATTCCCTTCAATAACACGACTCCACAATAAAAAGAAGGGGTCACAATCGTAAAAATCTTGATGACCGTTGCATGTACCTTCAAGGGTATTTTATTTTTACCTAAAACTCAATTTCTTTGCAATATTTGCCTGTAATGGGACTTTTTAAACCTTCGTTATAATATTTTGGCTGTAAATTTCTAAATTGTAATTCGGAAAACTAAACCAAATAGGTTTTGTAGATGTAGATAAGTTTCGTTAAACGAGATTCCCTGCGAGGAGTAAAAAGCCTATTGGATTAACAGTTTCAATATCGTTCTGTAAACGATTATTCGGATATCGTGAAAGCTTATAACATAAAATATGTTAACACGAGTAATATCTTACCAGAATATTTGTTTTAATCTCAGGTGCACAAACAAAACAAAAAATTAAAATAAAAACTGAAATGAATTTAAAAATTAAAATTTTATTCTAATGGGTTTTCACTTGGTTTCTCCTTTTCTATATAACAATAATCTTAATCAACGTAACAAATTATTAAAATTATTTTCCCTCAAAATAAAAACAATAAAATTACAATTTTAATTAATTTAATTAAATTTTCATTTGTTTCAATTTATTTTCAACAAAATAAATTTGCAATAATAATATATAATTTAAAAATAACATTAAAATAATTTATTATTTATATTAATGATAGTTTTTATATACAAATTCTGCATGGGACTGACAGCTACGAGTAAGTAGATTGTCCAGAATAACATACAGCCCGAAGCAACTTAAAAATTTAACAATTTAACTCAATATACAAAAAATATAAATTACTTTATAATACTCGTAAGTTTTAGCAAAATTTATTAATATTTTAAATTTAATTATAGTTTTTGTTAAAATACATAATCTATTATTTTACATAACATGCAATAGTTTTTTTTTTTTTATAAATTTTTAGGTTTTTGGCATGAATTAGCACCCTTAATAATATTTAGTAAACAGAAATTATAAATACAACAAATTAAAGTTGAGCCAGTGTTTAAAAATATTTTCAGTGAGCAATATTTTTTTTGATCCGAATAATTTCTATTTACAAAATTTTTAATCGTTTTGAATTAATTTTGTGGTGAATTTACTGTTCTTTACATTAAACGAGGGTTAAATGATTTGTTGGCGTATTTAACCTTCACTCTGTACATTGGGGTAAAGGCTACTCCAGACCAACAAAAATGTAAATAAAAAATTTATTACTAAAAATTATTGAAAATCCATTTAGATATGCCTTCTTCGATTGATTTTATTGCATATTTTGTCGTTGAAATGAAGCTAAACGCATTTCTGTGTACTGCGGGGTCAAAAATTACCCCACTCATTTCTATATAAAAATCTGTACAAAACAATGCCAAAAAAAACTAAAATTTTACTGATACCGACCGTCGTCGGCTATCGAATTTTGATATTATGTTGATGATTTTAGTGAATATTAGTGGATAGTAACAAAATAAATCATTTTTTGGTTTATGCATCGTTCAATAGTTGTGGGTTATTCCTGTGTTGATGAATTTTTTACTCCTCTATTCTATTTATTTTTCGCCTTTTTTCATTCTGTGTAGGATTCTAAATTGCTGTCATATCCATGACTGTGAAATACATACCAAAAATAATACCAAAAATGTACACTGTTAAATTCAAAAATATTCCAATTGGATTTATTTTGTAGTGAAATTGAAACATGTTTAGATAATCTTTAACATTTGTACTAGAGAAGTCCCTGAATCCCTAATAGTGTCGCTGTAAAGATCAAATAATATTCTAGCAATTTTAGATAAACACGAGAAAATAGTGATACAATTTACTAAAGTTTTTTTAATTCTATGTTCACGGGGTCTCACCTATATGTCTGAATAGCTGAAGTGAACACCTCACGTGTGTGGTGAATAAAATTTAGATTTGATGATTTGTAACTTGTCCAGCGTATTTTAAACAATAGTGGTTTTTGATTTCAATCTATTTCCAAATATTTCTGTTACCGCTCCTTGAGATGTTCATAATTTTTTTAATGTATTTTAGGATAGCATAGACAAAATTCTAACATTGAAATGAACATGGTTAATTTATGAAAATATTTATTGAGCCATACAGGCTACTTAGGAGTTCTATGAATTTAAATTAACTTTCAAACTTTATTTTACCGACCCATGAGATGTTCACGGGGTCTCACCTATATGGTCAGATAGATCAGTCAAAACCCTATGAGGGCAATGAACGGGATCTAATTATGATGATTTTTAACTTGTCCAGAGACATTTTTATGTGTTTTACAACTTTAGTGTATTGGTCGCGGCGTACGAAATCGTAGGCCCGAGCTCGTGGATGTTTCCAGCTTTGACTATGTAAAATTTTGAAAATAATCGAAAATCGAAAATTACTCTAATCATTATGACATAGAAGTGATCGTCAGACATTTATCTCCGGAAGTCCTCGTAGACATTTGTAAAATACATCAAAACACATAGAATTTTCTAAAAATTTCTAAATTCTATAAAATTCGCAAAACCATTCAGAGTTCTACTCATCCTCATACCTCTCCCACTTATATCACAATTTACCTAACCATAGACATAGCAAAGTTCATTAGAATCGGATGCCAATCACTATTGAGGTAGAATATTGTGTAATCTATTCGAAAATGTGGGTAAGAGCACGTGGACATTTCAATTTTATTATTAAAAGCAAGGTTCATCACAACCCGTGAACGACTCCAGGATTGACGGTACAAATTATTAAAAATAATCAAATTCCGTTTAATGTTTCAAATTGGCAAATACATAGCAAAGTTCATTAGGAATTAAATTCAGTTTATTCACGTTTGAACGAGTTACCGTATTGGTCATCTCGTGAGTGTGGTTTGTCTAATCTGTTTGTAAACACTGACCAGGACCTGTGAATATATTAAGCTCGCTCAAATTTCTAACATCTTTAAAATATAGTAAAACCCATCATAATTTTATCCCATTCACTATAGGCCCAGTAGATTGGATGATATATTTGAAAACGTTATTCAAACCTCGTAGACATCTCCAGAATCGATTGGAATATTTTTTGAAACCTATCAAAACTGCTCAAATTACTAAATATAATTTTTAATAGAACGAATCTCAAAAATATACTTCAGTTAAATCTTATAAATAGGTCTTTGTGTTACCTTCTCAAAAATTTCAGCTGGAATCTGTAGATATTTCCAGATTAAACGGCACAACATTTAAAAATAAATTCCAATAGGAGAAATAACAAATTTAACAGTGTAACTGTTTAATCATTTTTTTAAACACAAACTTCATTATCATCGATGATGTTCATTATTGGCTTAATGGTTTCCTCAATAAGCAAAATATATTTTATAGGACAGCAACAAACCCACATGTGCTTCAAAAGACTCCATTACAACCATAAAAAGTGATCGTATGGTGTGAATTTCATATCGGCGGTGTACTTGGACCATATTTTTTCGTCGATGAAATTGATCGCCATGTTACGGTCAATGAAGTTCGCTGTCGTTCCTTAATGGAGAACTATTTTGTGGCCGGAATTGGATGGATTTGATATCAGTGATATGTGGTTTCAACAAGATAGCACCACATGACACACAACAAGTCAAACAATTGATCTATTGAAGGGGAAGTTCGGTAGCCGTATAATATCCAGAAATGGTCCGATCGAATGGCCACCTCGATCATGTGATTTAACGCCGTTGAATTTCATTTTAAGGGGTTACGTTAAATCGTTGGTTTATGCCAACAAGCCACCGAAATTAACAACGTTCCGGCCAATATGTGTCAACGAGTGGTGGAAAATTGGCTCGAAATAATCGATCGCTGCTTACGGTGATCACATGGACGAGATCGAATTCCATAGTTAAATGTAACATGGGCACTGCACTTGTTATGTCCTTTTTTAACTAAAAATCCTTTATTAGCTAAGTGCATCAGACCACAATAATTTACAAGAAATGAAACTATCGTATTATTGTCAAATATATCCCGTATTCCGTTTAGAATAGTTCCACAATTGGGCTAGAGGTAAAAGGCATTAAGGCTTATCGAATGATAGAATTATATAATAATATAGAATCACGCTAACGTAGAGTGTCAGACCATTCAATGATTTCCAACGAAACAGAACAATCGGAGATTATCAAATATAACCCACGCTCCTAGCGGAATTGTTTCAATAGTTTTATTATTACGGAATCATGATAACGGACAGGCCATTTCAAAACTTTGATTTTA
The DNA here is from genome assembly GCA_963691935.1 of Nephrotoma guestfalica. Taxonomy (NCBI): domain Eukaryota; kingdom Metazoa; phylum Arthropoda; class Insecta; order Diptera; family Tipulidae; genus Nephrotoma; species Nephrotoma guestfalica. The sequence continues at coordinate 192,100,131 of OY829915.1, read as the reverse complement.
ATGTGAAAATAATTATGTTTCCCTTCTTTAACAGTATCTTGCTACTCCACAAAGTATTTCAAAGAGGTTCATCTCTAAAAATATCAAACCAATATTTCGTTGAAAATGGGTCCAATGGGAACTTTAACAATTTTTCTTACAGCACAAATTTTTCAAGCTGTAAATTTTCAACTGTGGATGCTACTTTAGACATACTCTTGACACAAGTTATTCGTACTTTGTCGAAAAATTCTTCCCGAAGAAACTAGAATAGCCCTTAAAGAGGAGATGAACAAAAAGGCGGCAGATTGTTCTTCTTAATATGTTCTCGAAGGCAATAATGATGATGATGGTGAGAAAAAAATAATTAATGTCGCCGAAAAAGAACAAAGAAAGCTATATACACAATTCAAAATGTAAAGACGAATATGCTACGGACCAACATCAACGGTATCATGAACCTTGTAGACCATGAACCACGCAGAAAACCATTCTACGAGATGAAAATGAAGTTCTTGAACGCCTCTAGGATCTTCACAAACAAGCATGAAGTAATATTGGGCAATGCAACCGAGGAAGAACTTAACGACCAGCATGGTGGCGAAAAAACGTATGAGAACCTTCAGCGAGATTATAAATTTTCGACCATGCATCTACAAGAACAACTAGAAAGTATTGGCAAAGATGGTACTGACAAAATCCAATCCAGGAGGGAGAACTGGAGACTGAACGCAATGGCCCAGCTGGCAACAAAGATTTCGCCAATGAGGAGAAGATGCAATACTTGCTGACAGTAATTCGAGGAGAAGCAACCAAAGCCAGCTCAGTGAATCACAAAAAAATTATTCCACCCCACGCCAATTATTATGGAGACATTCTGTTGAACAATACTTTAAAGCCTTCATCCGAAGGCCTAATTTCACAACAAATAAAATTGGGCTGGATACTCATAGGATGTAACTACAGGTGGTTGTAACATTTCGGTAATACAAACAATGAAAGTGGAGTCAGTAGATATAGATAAGCAACGTATAGGGCATTTTGGGAAATAGAAGAAATTCTCTGCAAGCGAACATTCACTAAAGAAGAATAAATATTAAAATTTTATGAAATCAGTCACCATCGTAAGAACGCTACGTGGTAAAAATATGAACTCTGAGCTGTATTATTCCAACCCCTTGGGCTGCTCGCTTAAATTAGCAGTGGCACGCTTAAAAGATAGAAAAATGCCTTAAGAATATATCGCTTTGAGATACATGAAGGTAGCTGATACAAGTAATAAAACTGATTACTATTACCTACCTCATCATGAGTTCTAAAGGATTCGCACAACTTGAGAATTGACGGTAGTTTTTGATGGGCCTGCCCAAACCACAACTGGAATATTATTAAACGATGTAATGTTGGACCTACTCTTCAACGGGATCTGTTTGAACTCATATTGTTAAGGTGCGGGAAACATAAGTATGTTCTTGCAGACATCGAAGAAATGATCAGAACTTTCAACACATTTTGTGGAGGCACTCTTCAGAATAAGAGATCCAGCATGGCGTCTAACGTAGTTGTAAATTATTTCGGATGGATGATTTAATAAACACATTTCTTGCGAAAATATTTGCGAAACAAAAAAAAAACAAGTGATTAAAAAATGTGATGGTTAAGTATCAGTGTGTTCCGCCAAGTGCCTACGGCAAATATTGTTAAGCATATAAAGAAAATGTGCAACAAACGACGCTGTTCTTTTGACTCCCATACTAGCATAGCTACGAAATCAAAATCCATTGCAATTTAATCTTGACAATACCACTAAAACTCTTGGTTTACACTGGAATCCGGCTACAGACACATTTCAATCTAACATCTTGCGGTCAATCTCAGACAACAAGCCAACCAAACGAAGTTTGCAATAACAATAGGCGCTTAGCTAATGATGCACGAGTTCTGGCTAGCTAGTCTTTCCTGGAACCAAGTTCTTCCACCAAATTTGAAATCGAGTACAACAACTCAGTACTACAATTTGGCAAGTGTCTTATTTGGGGTTTATGCCGACCGCAGCGCGAAGCACTTTGAAGAGGAAATACAGAAAATCAAACAAAATCAACAACACCTTTTTAATGATAGGCAAGAACCTATAACATCTATTGCTGACGCAACTCTAACTATTTTAAACAGACGTCATTGGCAAGCTATTGTACAACAAGTAGGTGCTACATTAGGTCACATCAAAAACAATCAAAAATTGTCGTCTCTAACCTTTCATGCGCCACTTCACCTTAGGAAGACTAAGTGATCAATATTTGATTTTTGAATTAAAGATTTTATTGATGAACACGATAAAGTATCAAGATTCTAACCGATACCTCTTCCTTGAACTGAAGGCACCTTTATCAGCTCTGAATTGTTCTATTATGACAAGTGACGAGTTCGGTCATTGTAAATACAACAAGTACGAATATATTTGTGCACCGCTACATCAAATATATTCCTCCAGATGCAACAATACTATTTGCAAACTAAATTTACTAAAGTCTGTAGAACCTGTGAAGTGCTAAATCGCAACAGAAATACCTAGGAGTCATCATGACACATGAATTTAGCTAAAAAACAACAATGTAGTTTTTTGGATACATCGAAAACGACAAGCACACATTGATTGTGATGGGGAAGTGGCAACCGTTGAATTGTCATACAGCGGAATAGTTTCAATCAAAAACGGATGCACGTTAAAAGAAAGTATAATCTCCTTAAGAGCCCATAAAATACTCACTGAAAGGTCAAACAAAGCCTATAGGTTAGAAAATACGGACCTGGAGAATGTTGCTACTCGCCGACCAAATGGCACAGTGGTTAAAGCTTTGGCGGGGCGTACCGGGATGGGGACATACCGGGTTCGAATTATGATAGGGAGAGGACGCAAAAAGGAATTTTCGTTATCAGATTACGATGTATTATGAAAAGGAACACAACTATGACTTCCTGTCGGAGTGCAGAACTCATAGCCTAGTACTGGCATGGAGCTATGCAATGTGGAGATGGTTCTACGAAAATCGGACCATTAGCCGTACGTCCTCGAATTGGCTGACAACGGCGTAAAAGTAAGGACGGGAAAAACGAAACGCGAAAGAGTTGGGAGAGCATCGGACCCAGATTGCAAAGATAATATTAATTAAAAAAAAACAGAATGTTGCTACTCAACAAAGTGCATAATATTCTTACTCATAGATTTTCTTGGTATAGCAAAGGCACAATCTGCATTATCGATATTATTATGTTTCGAGTTAAAACTTCCGGCTAACTTTAATTAGCTCTAACGAATGCTTTTGGTAAAGCAATTATTTAAAATGTTATTGAACATCATCAATAATCCTAGATTAAAGCACAACTTTAATTTACTCCTCAGGAACAGATTCAAGTATTTAATTTTCGGAAAACAAAAGAAAGGTACTTTTGATTTTGTTACATACTAATTCAATTAGCCACGTCACAAGAACTGATCTATCGATTGCCACTTCTAGTTCTTGAGTGTTCCGGGTGAATAAACATCACCCCCACCTCCGACGCGTTTTTCAAGAATGGAAGACGAACGTGTGTTTTTAAATGCGAGAAGCGGACAATTTCAAAAACATCATCGTTAGCTTGTTGAAATGCAGTTGGGATGTCTCTCGGTTTATGGAAAGTTAGGCGAAAAGATTTGACAAGAAGTAAGTAAACTCCAAAAAAGATTTTCAAGATCTGCAGGAGCGCCAAGTATCGTGCGAGTCCATTATCGACTCTAGCACACTAAAACAATCTTCTTATCAATATGTCTTTATTAACACGCATGCCTAAACATCTTTACTAGGTTTCTCGCTTTGTGAACGACAACGCTTAACTTTTAACAAATATGGGTGTCGCTGATGGTGTTCGATATGTTGTTTGACCGCCACGGTGATTGTTGTTGAAAACCGTAAAGAATGCAATGCTTAAACGCACTTGCTGTTGCGGAAAATTGAACAACGAATTTCTATCGTTATTCGAAAATTTGTTTAACCACATTATGCAAATCATCAAGAACCAACTGGCCGAATAATTGGGGCGCTTGAGAATGATCATTACTGGCAATGCTGGAATTGACATGACGTTCTTGTTCAATTTGACCACAAGTAGTAATGGGAAATGAAAACTGAATTAATTTACAATAGATTACTGAAACACACTGTGATACGTCAATACGTCAACATGATACGCCATGTTTAGTAATTGAAATTTCATATTATCACTATACTATTTATTCACACTATAAAATTGCGTTGACTACTCCCATTAAATTACTATATCTACGAGTATAAAGAAAATTGGTATCAAAAATTTGCACCAACATGGAGCAAATCTTAAGAGTACAGCACTAATAAGTTAAATGAAATTTGCTCATTGTTTTTGCTTGTTCGACGCGCTTAATTAAATAAAAAAAATTATTTTTACATGAAAAGCAAAAAATACAAAATATTTTGAAATAATTTTCCGTTAAAAACCGATAAGTGATTGGAGCGACATCTTCAGATTTTCCATTGAAATTGTTTTACAAAGGGAAAAACAACAACAAATTGCGAGTTGTTATTGCGTCATTATACTACGGCAAGAGATATGACTATCCCAATATACATTTTTGGCTATGTGTGAAAAAACCTCATGGGGTCGATTTTGAAAGCATTACGGTTTCAGATTACAACTTTCAAAACAAAATATTTTGGTCTAGTATTCTTTGAAACCAAAAAATTTATACATTACGGCTTCTATCTCGAAATTATGAAAATGTATACGAATAAAACGAAAGGCAATTACGACAGCCCAAAACGCTTTAAATAATAAGGACTTTGCCGTCAGTTGTCGTAAATCGAAACGCGCAATGCTTACGTAAACGGCTCCCATATTCCATACACATATCAAAGACACAAAAAAACAAATTTTGGGCAAAAATAATTTTCTCTCCTTTTCTGGCTCGCGAAATTTTTTTGATTTTTGTTTGTCTTGTATTTCGTAATTATCTTCTTCAGTTTCATGTGAACAGTACGTGGGCGAGTTCGATTGTTTATGATTGTAATTATAAAATTTTATTATCCATTAAAGCAAATTTTTATTAAATCAAGTGTAAAATAAGTACGGGTGAACGCGATCATTAATGTTGAATGAACTAAAAGGTAATAAAAATCAATTTCAAAATGGCGTCATCTTATATAAATATTTATATTTACATACACGCCGAATTTATACAACACTTTCTTTTGTTTTATTTTTTAAGATGCCTTTGCGGAAGATCTAAAAATTGGATGGCGCGTGATGTATGTAATTCTTAGGGGTACTTTATTAAATTTAAATTAAAACAAATTATTTTTAATGTATAATTATCTAACTATTAATAATTGATAATTAGTTTTACAAAAATACATACAACATAAGCTACCTTCATTTTTTTTTCATAAGAAGGTGGTCCTCAACATGTTTACTGGAAGTCCCAATTAGCAATTCTGACGGAATTCTGTGCAATCTCCTACGAAAGTAGTGCTGGTCTTAGAAGCGACACAATAAAGTATTCGAAAATCGGTTCTTCTCGCAAAAAAATGTAATCCCAATTAGAAAGGGATCCATCATATTGGATATTGGATAGCAGGGGCCTCGCTCTTGAATTCGATGGAAATTTCAACAGTCGGAATATAATTTGCTATAGTTAGTTATTTTTTTAAATTACTTTGCTTATTTGTAATATTTTTCCCCTACTAAGAGAAAACTTCCGACAGGATAAATCGATTCGGAATTATTCCCTTAGGAGGCAAATATTAGTAAACTTTAAAAAATGATTAAAGTAGCCGGCGAAACATTCGAATAATATAGAGAACTCTAAAGCAAATTACATTCCGATTGTGGACATTTCCACCGATCTCAATAATAAGGCCCCAGTGATTCCTCGAGAATAGGGAACTGAGGAAAGAATTTACATATAATTTATAATTAAATTATTTTTTTCTGGCGTACTAAGGTAAGGTAAAAATTTAATGGTAATTTTTTTGAAAACAAAATAAAATTGGGAATAATTTTCCCTGTCACTTTCGCACTGGAAATATTATTCTCATTTTATAAAAAATGACATCCAACTTTTTTCCTTAGTAGGCCAAAAAAACTGATTTTTAGATTAAAGCTATGTAGTTTACTTCCCTATTCCCAGAGAATTACCAGCATAGGGCCACAGGGCGCTGTTTTGGTTGTCTCTGGGAATAGGGAAAAATATTTTCATATCAATTTCCTTTGACTTGTATTTTTCTGGAATCAGTTTAGTGTAAATATGTTAGAAACAAAGTTCAATGGTAAAATTGTATTTCATACAAGTTTTTTAGGCCCGAAAAATATAAATCTAACGAAAATGCTATGAAAATATTTTTCGAAAGACAGGGGCCTTATTCTCGAAATCGGTAGAAATTTACGCATTCGGAATATAATTTGCTTTAAAATTCTTTATATTATTCGAATTTTTCGCCGGTTTAAAAAAACGATTAAATTTGTTTGCAAGTTTTCTATTATTTATTTCTCTACTAAGGAAAAAATTCTGACTGGTAGTAGGTAAACAAATATTAACAAATATGCAAAGAATTTAAAAAAATGATCAAAGTAACCGGTGATAACCGGGACCGGGAGGTGCTGGGTTCGAATCCCATCAGAGGCTAGATGCAAATCGAATTTGCATCATCGATTACGATTGGTGATGCTAATAAATACAACTAAGACCCTCTGATGGAGTGCAGAATTCCGGGTCACGCGCCGACCCACCTTCCCTGTCACTGTACAGGTTGACATGGAGCTTGCAATGTGCAGGTGGTATACTGTAGTTGTGTGAGTAGGTGAAGTAGGTGGGTTAATGATGTGGAGTGAATGAGTGGTATCACAATGGGCCTAAAAATTGGCCTAAGTGTGCAGTAAGCAACCACTGAAACCTAACCGGTGATAAATCCGAATAATAAAGAATTATAAAGCAAAATAATTTCCCGATGCGATTTCAGAATTGTGTCCTGCTATCCAATTTGATGTTTGTTCCTCTTGCTAACTGGGATCATAATTCTTTTGCAAGCATAGAACGGATTTCCGAATACTTACTTCCGAACTCTTTTCTTCTCTTCTTTCTTTCCGAATTCCTTCCGAAAAAGGAACAGTATGATATTCGTAGAAGAATTCACACAGAATTTATCGTTGAAGTAAGTTTATTAGTTTTTATTTAAGAAAGGCATTTTTTTAAAAATTCAAGTATTTTAAAATCGGCACTCGAAGTTAGACAAAACAAATTTTATATTTGACAAAATTGATGTGATATTAAAAATTTTGTTGCAATTAGGTAGTTCATAATTACCTAATATGCAAGACTTTAAAGTAAAATGTATAAAAATATTTATAGATACTTATATATAGTTTAAAATTCTGGACTTTTCAAATATGTAAAATAAAATTAAATAAATAGTAAATTCACCACAAATATACAGTATAATACTATTCGGTGTGTTTAAAATAAAAAAGTAAATATTTTATGATATGTTTTAAAAATATTGTTTCACAACATTAAAGTTGCACTTTATAAGCGTTCTGATTATTTTTTGTGTCAACAACCATAAAAAAATAAAATTGTATTTGGTTAATTTTAACGGTTTTTTATAATATTTAATTTACATTTGTGATTCGGAAATTTTTTATTAATTTACAAAGTGTTTATGTCTATAATCCTAAGGTATATAGATTTTCTTAGCTACATTAGCAAGGTTTGGTAAGTTGTACCTAATTTTAGCGCGTAAACAATTTTGAAATCTTGAAAATTTTAGTTTAGAATCTAATGTTAACTTTCTTATATACTACTAAGATGAACATTTTTAATTAAATTGTTTATTATTTTGAAAGGGCAGATTTAACAGTGATTTCTCATGATCAAATTTATAATTTATTTATCAACATTGCAATTATATGTTATTTTAGTAAGTGACAATATTTTTAATCTCAAGATCATAAGAAATTCGATTTGAATCTAGCTAGCTGGCAAATTATTTAAGCAACTAATTATATTTGTGACGTAGCAAATAAAACTGGAATTATTAAGTTGAAGCTACATTTTCACATTGTGGTAAATGGTAATACGCAAATGTATCGCATTACGCCATTGTTAAAATCCCATTTGTAGTTAAATGAAGGCGAGAAATCGCTCAGTATTAAGACATTTTTCAAATGCAAAAATGCAAACATTTGTAAAATACACCGCTTAATTACATTTTTAAAATTTCATTAATTTAAAATAAAGTCATATCTACGATAATAAAATTTGAGCAAGATTTTAAAGATTTCAGAATTTATTAAAATTTAATATTTCATTTATTCTAATCTACTCGTACCTTGTTTAATTTATTAACTTATAACGTTGTCCAAAATATTTTCTAAAGTTATGATCGGCCGTTTTTACCATCAGCCCCAAAAACTCATCTAATGATAAAGAAACTTTACACCCCTCTAAATTGAAAATGATAACAAATTTATTTAGTTGGGACTATTAATAATCCCCCATATTTTGATTCATCCCGACCCGATACCATATTATTTGAAATAACATTTTATCCGCCAAAGAATTTAAAACACTTTTAGAAACAACAGGTCATAAGGGAAGAACATTCATTTTTATCTCCCTATTTTCCCTAATCGGATTTAATAATTTTATCGGACTTTTCCCCTATGTATTTACGATTTCAAACCACCTAGTATTTACTTTGGGTTTAGTCTTGCCTCTCTGATTATCTTTCATACTATATGGTTGAATTAATCATACCCAACATATATTTGCCCACTTAGTCCCCCAAGGAACCCCTGTCATCCTTATACCATTTATAGTTTGTATCGAAACAATCAGAAATATCATCCGACCACTAACTTTAGCAGTTCGGTTAGCTGCCAATATAATTGCAGGTTTATTAACGTAATAATTTATTGCTATAAATGTTAATGTCTTGATATTATTGATAAAGCAAATTTAGTTGGATCTTTGTCTTTTTATTCCCGACTGATCGATCACATAGTCGTCAAATTAAAACTCATGAAACACTATTTAACTTTTAATGAAACCCTATTTCCAAGTCAGAGGTTTATGGATAATTTTTAAGCCTGCTAACAACGCAAAACGGGTGTGAAGTGTAATTATATTAGTTATGTGTATAGCAAAGTCTAAAATAAAAATTTAAAAAACCGCAACTCAAATGACCGTGCGCAAAATAATCGTGGTCCGTGCGCATACACAAGCGATGGCATACAAGACATTCGAAACGCACGTAAAACCGACACTCGTAGCGCTCGATGTGCTGAGTATACAAACAAACGAAATATGCCATGAAAATAGAATTATCAAGAAATTATTTATTCAATCACGTTTTTAACTTCCTCGAGTAATGTGATGAGGCGCAGGCTAAATAACTAAATTTAATAAATCTTGAATTAATAATTAAGATCATAATGTGCTACATGAAAAATGTTTTTAATATCACAATCTAGTAACAAATAGTATTCAAACAAGACAACTAGATATTGGACGTTTCTTTTCGACTTGATCTTTATCCATTATCTTCAATTGACTTTTGATTGTAACTAAGTATATCACTTATTTTGGAGCCGTTAAAAAAGAAAAAATAATTGTACCTGACCAATCACTAACTTAACATAAAATATTTTTTTTGGCTATGTCTAACATTAATAAATTTTATCACTTAAATAATATTAGATGTCACTGCTTTAAAAGTTTTGGTATATGACGTCGTTTTATGTCCATAGTTCCATTTTTTGACTATAGATATCGGTTTAGTTAATTAAGGGAAATATTTGTGTTTGTATTTTTTTTCGTGAAACGTCGTCTTCAGTTCAAAAAGTAAACTGTAGACATAAATTTGATGCAAGCATTACAGCCTAGTATTCTAGGTGCACTGATAATATGCTCACACTACTCTCATTTTATGCATTTGACGTCAATTTATGTACACACCGATAAAGAATTATGCGTTCGAAGTTGATAACCTACCTTTGGGTATTACCGATCACAACGTAATTAAATTAAAAATAGAAAGCTGTACTTGTCGCAAGATTACATTAGGCAGTAATGCGGATTATCCAATTATTCGAAACATGGGATTCAGTTTATAGCGAAGCTGACTGCACCTAAGCCTTCGAAAAGTTTCTTAACATTCTTAAATCTTAAATCTACATCTTCACGTTATACAGTAGCCATTGACTACACTATAAAACTCAAGCCATGGATGAACTCACATCTTTTACGTCAAATAAAAAAGCTTCACAAGTTTTCGATGAAACTGAAGTGTAATCAATTGTAGACTATAAAAATTCGTTAAAAAACTGTCAAATAATGTGAAGAGCAGTGTCAAGGTTGCAACGAATAATTATTACAAAAATAAATTTTCCTCAGTAGGCAATAACTCTAAGAAAACTTGGTAACTAATTGATGAGATTCTAGGAAAAAACTTAGGCCAAAGCCCAATAACGTGCATTAGAAAATTAAACACAGATTTGGTGGTTTCTGGTTCGTTAGGCATTTCCAATGAATTTAATAACTTTTTTATAAATGTTACCTCCGGCACATTCTTCGGTTGAACTTATATCCGAAATTAAAAAATTAAAAAGCAAATCATCCAAAGGTATTGATGAGATTGACAGTTTTTAGTGAAAAATTGTTCTTGGTATTTGTTAGATATTTCGAAATATCTGTCTAATTTAAGCCTGGATAGTAGAATCTTTCCAGATGCATTTAAACTAGCTCTGGTAATGCCGCTTTATAAAAAAGGAGATGAGTTGGGGCTTATGGCGTTCACATGTTACCGGTAAAACCGATTAAAAAATCCGCTAGCAGAGACATCTAGCATCAGTACGAGAAGTGGGCGCCTCTCTACTTTGCCGCGAGATGTCAGTAAAAATAACATCGAAAAAAAGAGAAGGCGACACGCAAGAAAAATACATTTAAAAAAAATTTCTTCATGTCGCTTCTCTCACTATGTACACATCGTGTTTTGCATAACCATAATCACTATATTTTAATTTGTGTAAAGTGGAATAAAAATAAATAAAATAAACATACGAGATTCAACGTTGCTGATTAGTTAATTTCATGTGGGTGTGCACGTAGTAAAACTCACCCCACAAGGCGACCACGTGCTTCGTTTATGCAGCCACCGTTTCCAATTAAATGCACATACCACATATTGGTGACCTACGACAGCCCTAATTAGGGGTCATGACACTATAAAGGATAATTTCTGGATCAAATAAAAATCTGCGGGATTCCCGATTTAGTCATCGTGGAACGAACCAACCACACCACCACTGGGCGACATGAAACCTTAGCAATTATTGCGTAAATTAAAAAGGTATGGCGGAACGAACATCATAGACAAATTCCTGAAAGACATTTGGCTCAAACGGCTTCCTATTCGAGCCCAAGAAATCCTAACACCAACGGCAGACTTACTGGAACTTGCGGGATTGGCGGAACTCGCCGACCGACTGTTGGAAACAATGACACAGTCGCACATCAATGCCATCGCTCCTGCACCTTCAAGCACGAACACACCATTCTCGTCAGCTTCACCGACGGAGGCCTCAACACAACTTGCACGCCACAAATGGATTGAACATCAAGACATTCGGTAAACGTCTAATCAACCTCGACCTCGGTCTCAGAAGAAAGTTTTCGTGGACGTTCACAATAGCGGATGTTACCATCCCTATCATCGAATCGGATTTCCTGAAACAAACCGGTTTGCTGGTGGTATCCAAAACAGTCGCCTAATCGATCTGTTAATATCTTTATTCGCCGAGTACCACCGACCCAAATACTCGCGTTGCTAGAAAAATTTCGGGACGTCATATGCGACACACAATCGCCCAAACCGGTCAAACATAATGTGACTCACCACATCATAACTCATGGTCGAACAGGGGATCTGCAGACACTTTGACAGTCCGTGGGCGAGCCCACTGCATTTGGCACCAAAGAAAAATGGCAGCTGAAGGCCTTGTGAGGATTACCGCGCTCTCAACAGCGTAACGTTGCCGGACAGGTACCCGATCCCATACATCTATGATTTCACTCACCAGCTTCATGGATCATCATATTTCTCGACTATTGACCTGATACGCTCTAAGTATCATCAGATCCCAAACGAGGAGTCCGACATCGCCGAAACCGCAATATCAACTCCATTCGGGCTATACGAGTTCACAAGAATGACGTTCGGGTTGAGGAACGCCGGCAACACATTCCAGCGGTTTATGCACTCGACTCTCCAGGGCCTCGGTTTCTGCTTCGTATATCTAGATGATATACTGGTAGCATCTAAATCAAAGCCCGAACATCTGAAACACATCGAGATCTTGTTTGCCAGGTTAAGCGAAGCCGGCTTGATTATCAACACCGACAAGTGTCAATTCGCCAAGTCAAAAGTTAGATTTTTGGGACACGAAGTCTCCGCCGATGGTATTAAATCACTTCAAGAACGCGTCGAGCACATCACAAATTTCAGCCAACCCAAAATAGTTAAACAACTTCGCCGATTCCTCGAAATGCTTAATTTTTATAGGACATTCATACCGTACGCAGCCAGAACGCAATCGATTCTGAACGAGTACCTGAAGGGCCGTAAGAAGAACACCCGAAGCGCATGAAGCGTTTAATCTATCAAAAAACAGCTCTGCGAAGCTACAATGCTAAGCTGTTATCCAACATCGAAGCATCAGCAGCGGCGAAAACGCCACCGTCTGGGAACCACTTCAGTTTTTCTCGGTCAAGCTCACAGCGGCACAACAAAGATATAGCGCATACGACCGCGAATTGTTGGCCGCATATACGGCAGTAAAACGTTATTGCCACTTTGTCGAAGGGCGGACTTTTACCTTGTTCACGTACCACAAGCCGCTGATTTTCGCACTCGCTCAGAACCCAGCAAAAGCATCTCCCCGGCAGTCTCGCTACCTGGAATTCATAGGTCAATTCACGGCGGACATCAGACATATTTCGGGATGTAATAATGTCGTGGCCGACGCACTATCACGCGTGGAGACCATAGTCATTCCTGAATCGATCGATTACACCGCGATAGCTGACACCCAACGAAACGCTAACGAACTGAGAGAGCTCGGAGCATCAACTACAAGCCTAAAATTCGAGGAAGTGTCCACCGTTTTCAATACAAGCAAACTAATTTACTGCGACATATACACTAGCAAAAACCGCCCACACATTCCAGTCGAGTTCCGAAAAACAGTTTTTGAAGCGATCCACAACCTATCACATCCAGGCGTTCGGGCTACAATCAAGGCAGTAACGGATCAGTTTGTATGGAACGGGATCCAGAAATGTGATGCAAATGGCCCAGTGTTGCTTAGCCTGCCAACGTGTCAAAGTGAGCCGACATACGCATAGGCCTCTCGGCAATTTCGCACCAACAACAAGACGATCCACACATGTTCACCTGGACATCATCGGCCCCCTGCCGATCTCCGAGGGACAACGTTTCTGCGTAACGCTGATCGACCGCTTCACAACATGGACCGAGGTAATCCCGGTCCCCGATATCATAGCCGAAACTGTCGCCGTGGCAGTATACAGCAATTGGATAGCCCGTTTTGGGGTCTCTATAGCCATCGTCACCGACTAAGAATCCCAATTTGAATCGGAATTTTTCAGGGAGTTTTCAAAGTTGTTGGAATTCCAGCACAGGCGCACAACTACATACAACCCTAAATGCAACGGATTCATAGAGCGACCCACCGCACATTAAAAGCCGTTTATGCAGCCACCGTCTCCAACTAAATGTACATACCACAAGCTTAATAACTATAGGCCCGTAGTTTTTTTATGTACTTTTTCTAAACTATTTGAGAAAATGGTGAAGGAATCTACTGAGGATAGATAATATATATTTGGCTATAAACAAGTCTCAGGCATTCGATAGTGTTGATACTGCTTACGAAATTGAAGTTCATAGGTGTGAGAGGCGTCATACTAGATTGGTTTGGTAGTTATCTTAAAAATCGCGTCAAGTGATTAAAGTGGAAAGCTCTATCAGTGACCCAGGTAACTTGAGTTGTGGTGTTCCCCAGGGCTCTGTGCTTGGACCTCTGCTATTTCTTATTTACATTAATTCCATTTTCGATATCGATCTGTTGGGTCAGACAATCTGACGATCGATCTGTTGGGTGATTGCAATTCATCAGGCTCTCAAGTTGCATTACAAAGTGATTTATCAAAGCTTAGTAAATGGTTCTATTACCATCGGTTGGCTGTAAGCGATAAATTTAGAGAATTTTACACGTCCTAACGTAGGAATTGTCCCAAATACTTTGACGTTTCATAGCTACTTATGCAACAGAAATCCCTGCTCTCCACAGTGCTTTCAACTTCTATAGGTGTGAACGAGTTTCAATACTTAGGCCTAATTGTTGACTCGCAGTTAAATTGGGATTTTCACTTATATAAAGTCAGGATAAGCGTTATCGCTGCTGTTTATAAATTGTACAATCTGAAACCGTTCTGCTCTCAAGCCACATTAAGAAAACTCTATCATTTTCTGGTTGAATCGATAATTATGTATGGCATCTCTAGTTGGGGTGGGATTTATTTTTCACATATTGAAGATCTCTATATTGCACAGAAACGGATTGTTAAACTAATTTATAACCGTTCTGTAAGGACCAGCACAGTTCAACTTTTCCGTGAGCTCAAACTTCTACCATTAAGATATTTATACGTTTTTAAAGTGCTGAAAATGTTTTTTATTCGCATACTTATAACATGAGGAATCCAAACGTCTTTGCTGGTGTTCGATGCAATAATGAAAAATATAGGCGTTTATCTCTTTATGGCACCTTACTGGTTTCATATGTTACCAAGGCATTTAAAACTTCTCACAATAGAGCGAAAATACAAATTCGAACGTAAATTACGGATTTGGCTGTCTAAATGATATTGAGCAATATTTTTAACTACAGCTCTGCATATTTTTCTTTTTTTTTTAAATACGAATTTTATTTAAGCTTGTAAAGTTCCAATATTAATGTTTTAATTATTGTCAATAACTCCTTTTCTTTTGTTTAGCAATATATACTAGATAATAAGGATTGGTTTGTATTACTTGTTTCAATTTAATTTTAAATTGAAGGGGCTTTACTTTATTTCTACCTATGTATTTTATTGTACTTTGTAACCTTACATTTATAATTTTGATCGAAATAAAGATAATAACAATAATAATAATGTTATACGAGATTTTGTAATGTGAAATTTAGGGGTACTCTCCTATCCCCAATACCACTATCCAAATTTCATTACAATTCGTAAAGAAATCGCGGTGATCCATCTAACATTTTCAAGGAATACTTTAAAGATTTGATATCGCTGGATTGTTTTCGTTTTGTGAAAACAGGTACAAAAATGAATTAAAAATGACAGACATTCTCTTTTGTAATCGTACTGCCCCTTGTGACGAATATCGTAACCTCTTATATCCCACTGCCTTACACAGCGTGGTTTTTGTCAATTTTAGCATAACTTTAGCAAATACTTGGACACTTATTCTAACGGACGTTTTCCGTTTTAGGTTAAATTTAGGTACTTAATATTTTACATTTACTTAAACACTCGCTAAGTCAGAAATCATATTTATTTAAGTTTATCGGAATTGAAAATTTTAATTTCTTTTTTGGCATAAATTTTTTTATTATAAACTAAATTATGTGTACTTATGTACCGTATGTATAGTTAATTTAAATTTGTACACTGATATTATTTGTGACATTTCTTAATTAATATTATTATTATTACATTGTAACAATATTTTAGAATCTCGAATATTTCTTGGAATGTCAATCGAGCTTTTATGTGATATTTTAGGTAGTACACACATGTAAAGCTTTTTTTTATGATAAAAATAATAAAATAATACAATTGTATAATTTTATATAATATGTTTATGTTCTGTTGTGCGATAATTTAATATCGAAATTCTTAAATATTACTTAACAACTAATTTAATTGATATTATCTAATAATTATTATATTATATTGTAATTACAGGACAGTCATTTGCTCAATTATTTATATGTAGGTGGTGCGACCGCTCTGAACATTTTGTCGAAGTTCGGAGCAGAGCCACACTAATTACTGTGTTTTTTATAATCAGTTTGTCAGTGTTATGCCATTAACTATGGTTAATCATATTTCGAATAAATTTAATTTTAATTTATTTTAGTAAATAACTTACACTTGTAATGAATCACAAAATTGTTGTAATTGTACCACCACACGTACCAGAACCAATACCATTACCACCATAACTATTGGAACTACCTCCATAATGTCCACCGTATCCACTTGCGGCACCACCATACAACTCATCATGATCGTACGATGTAGTCGCAACCATTTTATTATGCGAACTAGACGATGGCCGTGAACTTGTACTAGGCCCGGCCGTGTTAATATTATGTGCTGAATGCTATGTATGTGAATATGAATGTGCCAAGCTAATTGATGTTGACATACCATACGGTCCGGAATCATTCGTTTTTTGTATATCGAGCGTATCGTACAACGGAAATTCACAGCACAGAATAAATTTTAATGCGCTTGGAACTTCGACGTAGATCGATGGCGGTATTGGAATTAGCGGTGATGTTGATGCTTTATATTTACGGTACTCGACATTGCTGTTTATTTAAAAATTTATTTGTTTCGTAAAATCTATAATAATAAATATTATTTACTTACTCTTGATATTTTTCATCTGCCGATTTTTCTCGAATCGGTATCCCCGATAAAAATAATATGATAAACGTTGTAAAAATTGGTGACATAATCGCAATCCATTCGATGCCCTCGATTAAATTTAATGATATCACAAAGATTCCCCACCAAATCACAATTTCCCCGAAATAATTCGGATGCCTAGACATTCGCCATAAACCTGTAAATATATAATTAATGCGACAAAAGAAAATCTTTTAATTATTTTAAAAAAAAATTTATATTAAAATTATTTTTAAACAGCGATGCGCCCTTACCGTCATTACAAAATTTGCCTTGGTTAACCGGATCCTGGCGAAACGAAAATTTTTGTAAATCAGCGTACGTTTCCGCCAGTAGACCAACCACAAACATTCCGGTACCCGTAGAATCTAGGGTCGTCATGGTTTTTGGTGCTTGCGGTTGTGAATGCCGGGGTGAATTTATAATTATAACGGGCAGTGACACGACAAATACCCAAACCGCCTGAAAATATACAAAGATAAAATGAAAACATTACCCAATATCCTTTTTATCACAGCATCCTGCACAAATAAATAGAAATTGTATATTAAAATTTATCGTCCAATTAATTTCCATATTAAATTACAATTACAAAAACAACAACGAATTGAATTTGAATCCATGATGGAATTTTTTTTTGCAGAAAGGCGAAAGAAAAGCAAGTTGAAAACAGAAAATTATAATGTAGAAAATTCGAATGATTGGAATTTTTATCTACTCGTAACATTAGTTGGACGGGTAGAAAGGGGATATGTAATGTAGCGTGTATATATCAAGCTGTGATTCAAACACTTATCGGCATAGCGCAGCGTGGTTTCAAAAACTAATTGAATGATTGGCAACAACTACATAACATAACCGAATTCAGTCAAAAATATTTCTTATAGTAAAGTGCCTCTATTGTTTTAAATGGAATTTTTTGCTAAGGCATGATTAGGTATATCGAAATGGATCAATGTATGTAAGAGTGACGAAAGTCATTTATGGAACTTACTCTTTACTGTTATTAAATTTGATTGCAATTCATGCGAATTTGAGAGGCAGGAATGTTAAATACTAATGTTTCGTTCTTCTGTATTTTAGGTGATTTTTTCGAATTGCATTCGTTTCCTTGCATAAAGAGATTGTCCCAAAGTCAAGCGTTTCCAAAGTAGTTACGGAAGGGCTTAAAAATGGGCAAGGAGTGTCAAATCATTTCAGTTCGCCAAATATTAAATGAACCAAACTACAAAGTAAACTCGTAATTACTTGCCGTGAGCAACAGATTCGGGGAGAGTGATTTTCTCGGCAAAAATTTAGTCTTGATGGTCCCGACAGTTACAGTGGCTATACTGGCATAATCTGAAGGAAAACGACGTCGTTAGGTCGAGGCGAAATTTTGGTGGCGAAGGTGTTATGGTATAGGGAGCATTTTCCTATCAAGGGAAGCTTTCGATCTGGTTTATGAGGAACCGCTTTTAAATTATCTGGATGATAAAGCAGACGAAATTTATGTTTTTCAACAAGAAATACTTTGATTCATGGTTCGAAGGAGACTAACCAATGGTTTCTTGAGAAGAATTTTAGTCTTCTTGAGTAGCCAGTTTGTAGTCCTGGTTGCAATCCAATTGAAAAACCTTAAGGTTCTGGTCAGAAAAGTGTATAAAAATAGACAACAATATGATTCAGTAATTGAATTAAAATGTGCCATCCGTGAATGATGGGTCAAAATTGGACCGGAAACTCTTAAAAATATGACGAAATCAATGAATAATCGAATTTTTGGAGTTATTCAAAACGGTAGGGTTACATTAAATATTAAATAAATTAATAAACGATTTTTTAAGTTTCGAATATTATTTTTTGTATTGTACGGTCTATCTAAATGTTCACATTTTCAATGTGATTTAAGTAAAGGTATCTGAAAAAGATCAAAATAATTTGCTTCTAGAAGTGCGCTTAAACGAATGTCTCTCACTGTAGTAAGTTCTTAGAACAATTATTTATTGCTCGAAATCCGATTTGATTATGGAGATAAGTATTTGGTTTCATTTTGAATCCTGAATACTACTAGTCTTATTTACCGAAAATTATATTTTAATATAAATATCTCGTAAATTTCATTTTTTTGGAATTCCTCAATTAAACTTAATACTTGTTACAAAAAGTGCAAATACTTTTAATTAAAAGACGAATAAATTATGTTTTTATATGATTTTGTTTTTGTGTTGAGCTAGGCCATGCTTTTAGTTGTTCATAATAGCTGGGTTCCATTGGCGTTAGCAAACTACTCGCAGGTACTTATAGCTACTCACAACTACTCTATTCAAAAATTTATTTTCTTATGGTTTGCTTCTACCTTGCAAGTACTTTGCTAACGCCAATGGAACCAGGCTAAAAATGAGCCTCTCCACGTGATTCTCTCGTCGTGATTCCATGACTTCAAAAAATCAATCGACGTTCACATTTGATTTCCTTGCGCGTTACTTTGTTTATGTATGTGTTTAAAATTACAGTAAACGCTCGATTTAATGGACCCCTATTTAACAGACGCTCGATTTAACGGACCTCGATTTAAAGGACGCTCGATTTGACGGACAATTTTTTATTTTCCATTTTTCGGTTACCGATTGTCCCAGGGTATGTTGGATGGAAATAGGATTCTTAAATGAGAATTGGAAGAAATTCTGGAATGTGGCCACCTGTGACGGAACTCAGCTCTCTTTTAACTGATTATGATCGGATTGGGTATGCTGGATGGGAGTAGGATTCTTAAAAGATATGGCCACCTGGGACGACACTCAGTCATTTATTGACCGGTTATGATGGGATTGGGTATACTTGATGGAAATAGGATTCTTAATTGATTTTGGAATGAAATTCTGGAATGTGGCCATCCCCGGCAGAACTCGATCAATTTTTAACTGATTATGATCGGATTGGATATGTTGAAGTTCTGAAATATGGCCACTTGGGACAGAACTCGATCAATTCTGAACCGATTATGATGGGATGTGGTATGCTGGATGGAAATCCAGCTGGGTTCTTAATTGATTTTGGGAGAAAGTTCTGGAATATGGGAACCTTAGACGGAGCTCAGCCATTTTTTAACCGATTATGATCGGATTAGGTATCTTGGATGGAAATGGGATTCTTAAATTATTTTTGTAAGAAATTCTGGAATATGGCCACCTGGGACGGAACACAGCCATTTTTTAGCCGATTATGATCGGATTGGGTATGTTGGATGGAAATAGGATTCTTAAATGAGTTTTGGAACAAATTCTAAAATATGGCCACCCGGGACGGAACTCGGCCATTTCTTAACCGATTATGATGGGATTGGGTATGTTGGATGGAAATGGGATTCTTAAATGATTTTGATAAGAAACTCTGAAATATGGCCACCTGGGACGGAACGCAGCCATTTCTCAACTGATTATGATCGGATTGAGTATGTTGGATGAAAATGGGATTCTTAAATGATTTTGGGATGCAATTTTGAAATATAGCCACCTGGGACGGAAAACAGCCATTTCTTGACCGATTATGATGGGATTAGGTATCCTTGATGGAGATGGGATTTTTAATTGATTTTGGGAATAAGTTTTGGAATATGGCCACCCCGTCTAAGGTGGCAGGCAAAAGCTCATTCAGTTTATAACCGATTACGATGAGATTGGATTTGTTTAATGGAAATCATATTCATTTATGATTTCTAGAAGAAGTTTTTTAATATGGCAACCTAGAACGGGACACGACTATTACTTAACCCTTATGTAGGTGGCAAGGTACAATTGTACCTTTTTCGTTTTTAAGTTTAGATATTTTTACTTTGGAATTTATCTACAAATCTGAAACTTATGTGTAGCCTTCGTTAGTTTTTCCTTTGTCCCAAATGGCCATATTACAGAACTTTGTCCAAAACCTGTTTATGAATCTCAGTTCTATCCAGCAAACAAAATCCGATTATAGTCAGTTGAGAATTGTTTGCGTTCCGTTCCAGGTAGTCTAATTCCCGAGCTTCTTCCAACAATAATTAATTTAAGAATCTCATTTTCATCCAGCATACCCAATCTCATCATAATCGGTTAAGAAATGGCTGAGTTCCGTCCCACATGGCCATATTTCAGAACTTCATCCCAAAATCAATTAAGAATCCCATTTACATCTAGCATACCCGATTCGATCATAATCGGTTAAGAATTGATCGGGTTCTGTCCCTAGTGGCCATATTGCAGAACTTCTTACAAAAATCATTTAAGAATCCCATTTTCATCCAACATACCCAATCCGATCATAATCGGTTAAGAAATGGCTGAGTTCTGTCCCAGGTGGTCATATTCCAGACTTCTTCCTAAAATCAATTAAGAATCCCATTTCCATCCAGTATAAACAATCCCAACATAATCGGCTAAAAAATGCATGACTTTCCGAGATTAAATTCGATCGAATCGATTAAATTAAGAAACATTCGGATTTAACGGACATTCGGATTTAACGGACACCCCCAATTAGTCCGTTAAATCGAGCGTTTACTGTATTTGTTTTTTGACGTATTCGTATAGTAAAAAAATGTATTTTTGTTTGTGTAAACTGTCATCTATTTTAAATAAATAAAATGGCCTTGAAATATTTTATCTTTGTAGTAGTGCGAGATCATCAGAATAAAAAAAAATTTGTTGAAAAATAATTACAAATTTCCTCGTCGCAAAATTAGTTTGTAGGTGAAGGGGAAGGAAACGAAGAACGAATCAAAGTGTGTAACGGCGGAATAATACTAGTAATTGAATTGGATGAAACCAAAAGACCTTATACAGGAGTCCAGATAGGAAGGGTTACAGATTTGTGTAACCATTGTCAAGGCAGCCATCATCGGAATAGCCAACCACTGTTTCAAAACACTCATAACAAAGCTATGACTTTACCTGAAATATTACTGTGAGCCCGTACCCATATGACAGTAACTCTTTTGGGAGAACATTTAAGCCATTTTGCAGTTCTTGACAAATTTCGAAAGAAACGAAGAAATATCGTGTTTTGCCATAGCAATTTTCAGAATTATACAAGTAAATTTTTCAAATATGGATATGCCCTACATTTACTCCCGGATGCATGCCACATTTTAATGCAATTCAAACAAAACGAACTCAAAAAGCGCTACTGGTAACCAAATATTTTAATCGGGATAATTAAAAAACGCAGTTCGTTTTAAGTATTGAACTAGAACACATGGCTTCTGCGAAAGCCGTGCATCCGGACAACAATATTACTCCATAAATAAAAGATAATACTTTAGGCGATAAAATAGTAATGAATTTATGAACTTTGTGCTTTAATGACGTTTTCACGATAGTTTCCTATCCAAGAAATCGCCAATATGAACAATATGATTTATGAGCAACTAAAAGACCATATAAATGTTTCACATTGTAAAAGACATTACCAGAGACTGAACGGATCAGATTAGCGGTTTAACTTTTGAATGATAAGCCCGACTGTGGAAGATTTCAGTGCAATCATCGAAGGTTGCTAAAACCCACCAAAGAGATAAAACTATTTTTCTCAGAGCACTCTTTAGAAACTCTTAATAGAGATGAATACTTCATCTAATGGCAACCCTAAATTTAACCATGGCTTCAATCTATCGACAATTGTTGATCGTGGAAAATGATGTACTCTCATAGCACGTGTAATGTCCTGGAATGTAAATATAAGAATCTGTTCAATGTGTTCAACATGTTCAAGTTCAGTTAGAGCGATCTTACCGGGCAATCTCAATAACCGCATATTTTATGTTACTGGGATGGGCGTTACTTATAATATGATCGGCAATAAACCGGTCCATTAAACTTCGTGAAATATTAAAGAAATCTAGAAGACGGTCTAATGAGTGAAAAATTGTATGGCCAGTTTAATCCGAGTTACCAAATTGTAGAATATATGAAAATTGCGAAGCAAAGCATGTCGAAAAGAGATGTATCAATTAATATTTAATGAGTTAAAAGCGACACTGAAATTCCCACCATGAGCTCCATTTTTAAACATTACAAAGAAAGTAGTTTTTTCGGCAAGCACATTTTTCAAAATTATTAGGACAACTTTTGAAACCTCGAAATACAACCAATTTAAGAACTGGTGTTTATAAATTAATTTGTTCGGGTTGTGCTACATTTTACATGGAACAAACCAGCAGGTCACACAAAATTAGTTTTAAAGAACATATTCGGGAAATTGGCAAAATTAATTGCCCTTCGAATTTCGCCATGCATATAAACAACACTACAGAATATGAGGATAGGGGCCAAAATTTGATAATTTTAAATAAAATGAAGAACAGCGATAATTTAGACCGAAAGGAGAAGTTCGGAATTTACAAAAACAGGAATAATCCAAATTTATTAAATATCAAAATTAACACTTGGGCAAATAAAATATACGACCTTATACATGTTAGAAAATTTACAGCAAGCCATACAAATTTGAATTTTGTAACACATCAACGTTACCCTACCGTGAAAATGTTTTTCAGGCTATAAAAGCAGATAAAACCCTTTATAAATTTTATTATTTAAGTAAATTTACTGAAGATGATGTTTTGAGCATCGAAATCGAAAATAAAAAACTATAGCGTAATAATAATAATTTAACGTATTTAGGAATTTGGCACAGTATAGTTTATAAAAATATCTATATTATCAACACTTTAATTCTACTAATATTGAACCCCTTACGATGATCGGTATTGGGAATCTTTCCATCCACACCACATCTTATATTCATTCATTTTATTAAACAGCTCGTCCTGCATGAATGGGAACGATATAATAAATATTTTTGCAACTTTCAGTACCATTGCTAAATTAATTTAACTTCAGTTCGAGATTGATTAAATTAATAAATTTGTATATTGTTGAGGAAGCCGAAAATTATTAATTTGGAATGGAAATGGAAATTTACAGATGCATTTGAAATAATATTTTTTTTTATTAGGTTACTGATAGTACTCTAAACCTTTATCCTTTCTCCTAGTAGATTAGAATTGTGTTTCCTTGTGGCGTACGATCGCTAGGTATCTAGAAACGGATTATCCTTTCCTCTTGTTATATGTATGCCAACAGGATGTAGGAATAGGTACGGCGTTATCCGGGACACTGGTCCAGTACATGGTCCTACAGTCTAATCAATCAATCAAACTACATTTTTAACTGTTCTGACAATTTTCCATTTTTATCTCCTGGCACGAAAAGTTTTTTTCATTAGTAACTTAGTAGTTTAAATTATTCGCACGTAATTTTAAATTTCACTCTGTGAAATCAAAATTTGTTTTGGACAATTCAAATCTACTCGATTGCCAATGAAAAAAACTTTAATTTTCATATTTTCTCGGAATGCGATTTGACCTCCAGGAACTCCAGAAACACTATAAGAATAGCGATCAAGCCGCTTAGTGGCGCCAAAATTGGACTCTAAGATGTATTTTGAAGGTAGTTCGGAAATTTGGCTGTCCTGAATAGAACGCCAATATTTCTTAATAAATAATATTATTCTTACATGTTGAACGAAATTCTGTAATTCCTAGAATGCAAATGATGAAATTTTTTTCTTACGGAATGGGATTCTAACATGTGTCGGTCGAAGTTCCGAAATCTGCGCTCATTTTTTTACAATATATTATGAAAATATTAACATATAAAGGGCTGTGTACTTTTGATAAAACTACTTGTATATATGTAATGTTCATATCATATGTAATCTTCTATCAAGGCCTGCCCTGGCCACTGTAACCTGTCACAAAAACTTCAAATTGTAAGTGTACATAGATCTCGAGCACATCACACGATGAAAAATTGAACCTACTAGATTTTTGATAAAAACTGTGTTTATAATAAAAAATCATTATTCCTGCTTATTTCAGAAAACCAACAGGTTACTGAAAATTTAAACTTGATTGCAAAAATTGAAAAAATTCCTATGGGCTACCACTTCCGGTACACAGATGTAACAGATGAATAGTCACCCCGCCTAGACAGTAGATGCCGAATTTTGGTGAAATAAAATTTTTTTTGCTCAAAACTCATTTCCAATCAAATTTGAAAAAATAATCTGAAAAAATTTTGTTTGAAACTTAATCTACAATTTTTTTGTTTTAATCGTTTTTTCGAAAAAGCTATCTGCTTCTCAAAATATGTATTTGCAGAAAACGAAAAAGCTGCTATGTGAGCTGCCACTTCCGAAAGACCGATTTCAACCAAAAATTACTGGGTTTGGGAAAAGCTTAAGTATGAAGTTTTAACCCGGTCAGTCGATCCGTCTGGCCGGTGGAGAACCAACAACATTTAGTCGGCATGACACGCACGAGAAAAAAAAAATTCAATTGATTTGAACCGATGTTGTTGAAAATTTAATTTAGAATCTTTCGTTTATAGTCGTTTTACACGTAAATGTAGATTGGCTCCGCAGAATACTGTGTATAAATGCAAAGAATATCGTGAAAATCGAAAGTAGTGAAAGTTTGTATGAAAACCCGTGTAAATCGAAAGAAATACAATAAAACTTAAACTATCGTATGGTTTTTAATAATTCATTGATTTTAACGTAAAATATATAAAATTAATTAGAAATAACAACTAAAAACTTAAAAATATAATAATTTTGTTTTTGTTTTTGCAAACCGTGTAAAAGCGAAATCGAGTAAAAAAGTACCGTGTAAATCGGGAGTTGGGCGTACTTTTCAAAATATCTGTACAAACGAAAAAGCTCTTACGGAAGCTACCACTACTAGAGGACCGATTTCGACCAAAATCCACTGAGATCTAACAATATGTGGAAAATGTTTAAGTATAAAATTTCATCCTGATTCATCAAACCAGATCCTATCTAAACTGTACAGTAGTCCATTTTTTGTTAAAAAAACAGTTTTCCTCAGAAATCGTCATTTCTATGGGTACGGGTCAGACGGTAGACAAAAAAATTTTTAACAAAAATTTGACTACTGTACAGTCTAGATTGGATCTGGTTTGATGAATCATGTTGAAATTTTATACTTAGCCTTTTCCACAAATTGTTAGAATCATTTCCCGACAATTGCTTGGAAAAGCATATCTCAAACCAATAATACTATCATGTGATCCATAGGATTGCTTTGAAATTTTCCTAGGAAGTTCATTACTACAATAACAGGGCTACTACAGGAGTCTACTTCAATAAACAATTAAATTTATGTCCGACAAATGCTTAAAAGAGGCCAACTTGCATCATCAATCGTACCGTCTGACCGACACGATTGTTTTGAAATTTGCTTAAATGTTCGTTAAAGATTCAACCACAATAAAAAAACAAATTCATGTCAGAAAAATGCTTGAAAGGGGCCGGCTTAAACCATTAGTACTACTGTCCGACCCGTACGATTGCTTTGAAACTTCCCTTAGAAGTTCATCAAGGATTCTACTACAATAAAAAATTAAATTTACGTCCGACACGTACTTGGAAGAGGCCAGCTTAGACCTTTAGGACAACAGCCTGACTGACACGATTGTTTTAAAATTTGTCTAAGAAGTTCATCGAGGATTCCACTATAATAAAAAAATTAAATTCATGCCCGAAAAATGGTGGAAGAGGCCATTTTGAACCATTAGTACTATAGTTTGCATTTTACGTAGGAAGTTCATTAAGGATTCTACTACAATAAAAAATTAAATTCATGACCGACTAATATTAGATGTATGACTTAATTTTTACAGACTTCAGCAAATTTATTTTATATAAAAAAAAATAGACAACAACGATTTTAATATTGCCAATATTGTTCATCCTTTTTATAACCTTGCGCCATCTCTCAGGTAACATGCGAATACCGACGCGAAAGAAATTTGCAGGCTTTAACGAGATTAAGCCACCGACGAATTTACGCACATCGTTCAGCGTTTTGAACTGTTTATCCACTAGGGCGTGCTGCATTGACCGGAACTTATGGTAGTCAGATGGGACCAAATTTGGTGAATATGCCACGTGTGGGAGAAATTCCCTCCTAACTTCAAGGAGGCCTTCAGAGTCACTCGAGCAACGTAAGGTCGAGCGTTGTCATGCAGCAGTATGACTTGCTTGTTTCCTTACCCAGCAAATGATCTTTTCTGATCAAGTTCTTCTCTCAGTTTGTTCAATTGATGGCTATAGCGTTCTGCAGTCACCGTCTGACCACGTTACAGGAGTCTGTAATAAAGCACACCCTTCATGCCCCACCAAATACACAGGAGTACCTTCTTTAAGTGGATGTTCTGCTTCGGCGTCGATGTACTGGGTTGCCCAAGATATCTATCCACCATTTTTTACGTTTGTGATTCTCGTAAAATAGATACTTTTCATCACTCGTATTGGCGGACAAGCAGTGAAAGACCTAGGGTGTGTTCGGTCAACACAGCTGGGTCCCACCGTCCAACTTTTTGATTTTTTCCAATTTGGTGCAAACGCTTGGAAATATCTGTTTGGATGACTCCTAGCTGAACTGCAAGCTCTTGTTGCGTTTGCATTGAATCTGGATTCAGTAGAGCTTGCAATTCCGCATCTTCAAATTTTCGAGACTGTCCAAAGCGCGGTTGGTCACTAAGACCAAAATCACCACTTCCAAAACATTTTTACCAATAGTTTTACGTTTCATAAGACACAACGTCGGTCCCAAGAATAATTCAATTTGATTCCCGTGCTTTAGAAGCATTTTTTCCTTGATGTAATTCGTATAGAATGCAGTATCGAATGTGCTGTTTATCGCAGTTGCCATCGTAACTGTACTATTCTGAGAGGTTATGCAACTCACATAAACTTGTCCGATCCTTAAAAACCACAAAACACCGCGAAAATATTTCTATTTTAAATATAATTTTAAGCTCGAAGAAAAAATCTGTAAAAAATAAGTCACACGCCAGTACACCTTTTATTTGGAAGAGGCCAGCTCGAATCATTAGTAACTTTTATAAATTTTTATCATATTTCACTCCTTTCGTGCCATTTTGTACAAAAATGCAATATTCATGATCCCAGCCATGAGTGTTACGATCGCATATATCGTGCTAAGTTTACGTGTTGTCGATGACGAATTTTCTTCACCCCAGGGAAAAGTTATAGTCTCATGATCTATAAATACTTCAATTTCTCTCCCATGGAAAGTGTTATGCATGCAAAACTTTCTACTCAACCATATTCAATGGAATGTGGTCAACTGCACATCAATGTGATCAAGGAGTGGATTTTCCTGCAACTTTAGTTTTAAGAAAAAATAGAAGTAACAAGTAGTTGTAAATCAGATTCAAAACGTGTAACATAATACTAACTAATAAATTGTAAAGAATTATTTCCTATATTTATGTCATAAATTCGTATACATGTCTACGCAGCACCTAGGGAAATTAAAAATAAATTTTGATTTCAAATTAATTTTTCGAATGCATGGAATATATCACAACTCGTATTGTACACGCTTAATACTTTTTGCAATATCATGATAATAATCATTTATCAGATTTTTGTGCCTATAAATAATTATCAAAAAAAATTAATTTATTGTATATTTTATTCTTTCACCTAAACGCATCACAACAGAAATTTGTATTGTTAAACAGCACATGACGTTCCGTTCCAATCACGCTCAACCCGTTCAGAATACCGAATCTGTGTCAAGTGTTACATAAATCATCGTTATGCAATTATTTACATTGTTAACGGTTTTTATCATTAATAAGAATAACCATAAGAATTGTGATGATCGATTACAATACTTTCCAAATTTCGTTCTTGTACTGAAACGAATCATAAAATCAATAAAATACTTTAATAAGGGTATATGGTTCCAAGGGTATCTCTTTATGGCTTTGAGCAATTTACTGAACACCGCATATACCATTTGGCTTTGTATGGAAAAATAAGAAAAATAAAATTCAATTGTTGAAATTTTTCAATTGTCATCTTTTCTCAACAAAACGAAATTATTCAAAAAAAGAAAGTCGTAAGATTACAAAAGATTATAAAATAATATTAAACCTAAATAAACGGAATTCAAATTTTTGTCAAATTATGCCAACGTAAAAGTTATGCGCAGAATTCATTTTCAAGTATATGTGCTTGCTTTGAAATGATTAATTTTGTGATTCTGGGATGAAATCATATGGTAACAATTAACATTATTTTCTCAAAATGCTTCGAGCAACCATTACCAAGATTCTTATCACAAAAGGTTGATATTCAAGTATCTACTTTATTTATGTACGCTCAACGAAAAATTTATAATGTCACTTTTCAAGGTTCTATTTTGAATGGATTTGACGAATAACGGATTTTGTTTCCATTGTTTCAAACAAGAACTGACGTGTTCTAAACAAACATATTTAGTTCATTGTCTCTCGTGATTGTGATATGTGTTGTTAGTAAAATTAGGAAATCAATTCTTTGCTTGGGAAATAATTATAGTGACAATTAATTAATAATAATAATTTATAATAGGTAGGGGAAAAAGTTCGGGGCCTTTTTCCCGGTAGATGGATTTACATTCATATATATCAGTAACCGTTGATCGTATCGGGCAATTCTTATGTATGTTTGAAAGTTGACATTTTAACTTGTCCTTTGACTTATAAAACATTAAAATCGGTGAAGTGAATAAAAAGTTACAACATTTTAAACATGGAGATAAATAATGAAAAAATTCGATATATTTTATAATTTTATTACGACAAAGGTAAAAACGCGGCTCAGGCTTGCGAAAAAATTTGTGCTGTTTATGGAGAAGGTACTGAATCAAAATCAGCAGAATTCTATCTGCGAAATAGAGCCATTTTTAAAGCGAATGATTACTGGTGATGAAAAGTGGATAAGATACGACAACGTTGTGCGAAAAAGATCATGAACGAAACGAGGTGAAGCTTCCCAAACGATATCAAAGCCAGGATTGACGCCAAGAAAGGTAATGCTGTGTGTTTGGTGAGATTGGAAAGGAAGCGTGCATTATGAGGTGCTGCCACCGGACCAAACAATTGATTCTATCTACTTTTAACGCTATGCGCCATAGGTACTTGGCGGAACACACTAATACTTTGTTAGTTATTTTTAATAAAGCAGGGGAGGAGTTTAACTCGCACTATGTTCTGCCCTAAAAGCATTTTGCAGTCATTGCAAATGCATTGTAATGCCTAAAAACATTTTACTGTAATTATAAATGTAATAATGCAATATTTTTTTTTTTGCGAAATAATAAGCAAGTGATATAATGTGTTTGTTAAGTGCTAATCTTTATTATCAGCAACTAACACGTTTAAGGCAAGCAATTCAGTTAAAACATGCAGAATTGATCAGCAGAAAGGGCGTTGTGTTCCATCATGATAACGCTAGACCACACACATCATTGATGACCCGGCAGAAACGGAGATAGCTTGGCTGGGAAGTTTTGATGCATCCACCATATAGTCCTGACCTTGCACCATCGGACTACCATTTTTTCCGGTCCATGCAGAACCATCTTAATGGTTTTACATTAAATTCAAAAGAGGCCCGTGGAAATGTGTTGTCTCGATTTTTCGCCTCTAAACTACGGAAGTTCTACAGTGATGGGATCATGGCTCTACCAGAAAAACTCATTTTGCTATTTTAGACAATATGCCACGGAGCAAAGGGTAACACGGCCACTCCACCTGACATATGTTATGTCATTAACAGTAACATATGGGGTAACCTAAAAATCAAAAATGGCTTCGGGTGAGGTACATCTGCCATAAATTTGACATTCAAAATCATTTGTAGATTGATATTCTTGCAACGAACAAATATATATTTTTAAAAATGCAGTCTTTAAAAAAAATTAAAATTGCTCTTGGGTTAAATTTTTTAAAAAATTAACAAATTTCCAAGAAAATAAAATAAAATTGCTTAGTAAAAAATTCTGAAAATCCAACTGAACCAAATAAGAACATTACCAAATGTTACAAAACAAACCAACTATGGTACAAGTAGTATTATGCATTGGGCACTATATGAATTCGCAACGGATCCATGCCCGCCGGAACCAAACCAACTATGGTACAGAAAGTGTGCCGCATTGTGCATCACTGTGTACTATCTGATTTTTCAGCCGGAATCAAGATTAATCCAGCCAGCCGGAGCCAGAGGTTTTTGCCAGAACTAATTGGCATTTACCCAATGAGCACAGTGCACTTAAATGGTTGTGTAACATATAAGCTTTCATCCGGAAAAAAGAGTGTAATGCCACAAGAAGCACAACCAATGAACCGGAACCAAAGTGGGGCCAGCTGGAATACAATGCATTGACTATCTGATTTATCAACCGGAACCAATTTTAAGTCAGCCGTATGTCTAGTCTTTTCAGTCGCCATCATTAGAAGCCTGAACAATGAGCATAATGCACAAGCCAGCCGAAACCATGGAAACCGGAATCAAACCAACATGGGCAGAAGTAGCACAATGCATTGTGCATATTTGTGCACAACGGGATTTTCCAACCGGAACCAATGAGGGACCCAACCAACTATGACACAAGTAGCATAATGCATTTATCCATCATTGTGCACTATTTGAATTATTAGTCGGAACCAATTAAAGGCAACCGGAACCAGAATTTTATTATCTGGAACCATTAGGAGCTTGCACAATAAACACAATGTGCTTTAATGGTTGTGCAATGTATAAGCGTTGGGCCGGAACCATAGTAAGGTCAGCTGGAACCACTACAACATCAGCTGGAACCAAACCAACTATGGCTCAAGTAGTACAATGCATTGACATCGTTGTACCCTTCCTAATTTTTCAGCCGGAACCATATAAACGGCAATATTAGGAGGTTACACAATGTCCTTAAACGATTGTGGAACATTTTAACTTTCAGCTGGATAACAAGGTCAACCGGAGCCATAACAAGGTCAGCCGGAACCGCATATGAATCCAGTTGGAATCATTCCAGGAGGAACCAAACCAACTATTACACAAATATCAAAATCAACAGATTTCGATCTGTGGTGAAATGTAACACATCTATGACCCCCTGTCGGTGTGCAAAACTCATGGGCCGACCCATCTTCCATGCTGGTATAGGCTGGCATGGAGCTTGCAATGTGCAGATGGTCTTAAAATCGGTCCTATAGCCGTACGTCCTCGAGTTGGCCGCAAGGCGTAAAGTAAGGACGTTAAAAGCATAACCGCGGAAGAGCAGGGTGAGCCTTGAGCCCCAAAACAGATCGCATAGTTACCAATAAAAAAATAAAAAATAAAAAAAAATAAAAATAAAAAAAATAAAAAATAAAAAATAAAAATAAAAAAAAAAATAAAAAAAATTGTTAGAAATGAATTCAGAGAAAAACAATTGTAAAACAAACAATTGTACACGGAAACAATTCTACACTGAACAATTCATCGAAAAATCAAATATTCGAAAGAAAGAAACAATTCATCGAAAAAAATTGTAATGCATATTAAAAAATATTAATCAATTTTCTATTAATTATTCAATTTTGTGATACGGACAGCAAAGTAGGACATCATTGGTTAAAAAATAAAATTGTATGAATATTAAAAATAATTTGATGCGGATTATTGTAATGAGGTGCTTAATATATTTACATCAAACTGAATTGCTATAATAATTCGAACATTCCCTAATCTCCCAACTAGGGTGACGAATTCAGTTAGTTTAAAAATCTGAACCTAAAACTACGGCACACCAAATGTCGCAAAAAATTGTAAACCTGTGTTAAATTTCTATAAATTTAACTTTTCTGTCACGCGATAGTTCGATCGCCCAATTTTTAAAAAATCAGTGTAAATTCCAGGTATTTCACATAAATATGGTATTTAACATAGATATGCTATAGTTTGTCCTCTATCTAGTGCAGTAAGCCGCTTGGCGATTTCTTTAGTAGGAGCTACAATACATAATATAATACAAGCCGATATAATACAAGCCGGAACCATATAAAGCCAGCCGGAGCCAAACCAACTATGGCACAAGTCGCACAATGCATTGTGTATCTTTGTGTACTATCAGATTTATCAGCCGGCACCAATATTAAGGTATGTTCATTGCCAACCGGAAAATATAGTGACTGAATTTGCGATAATCCAGAAATGGCAACGAACATACATAATCGGAATATGCAATCAGGATTGCCAACTTCATTGGTTCTAGAAACATTTTTTGTCAGAAAATTGTTCATTCAACGGTCGTTGTTGTTCAATGGAATTGGGCCAATTCTGGATTAGCACAAATTCAGCCACTATATTTTTCGGATGGCAATGAACATACCTGACAGGAATATACTATCTGAATTGCTTATGACTTGGATTTTAGAACAT
Source organism: Nephrotoma guestfalica (assembly GCA_963691935.1). Taxonomy (NCBI): domain Eukaryota; kingdom Metazoa; phylum Arthropoda; class Insecta; order Diptera; family Tipulidae; genus Nephrotoma; species Nephrotoma guestfalica. Next base: position 192,066,971 of record OY829915.1, on the reverse strand, counting down.
TTTATTTCTATTGTTTAATTTGTTGTTCAACACGATTGATTGAACATTATTGAACGATATATCTCGGTTTTTTTTAATAGATATAGTATCGTTCAGGGGCTGGTTTGATTTTCCTCGATTTATGAATGAAAATTTATGAAAATTATATTTCTATGATAAGCACAAATTTCATCAGTTTAGCGGCCTTTGAAAGTTTTAAAATTAGGCTTAAATTATTTCTGGTTTTTCCTAGAAATTGGGTTTTACTTATTCCGTCTTTCAGGCGAAATTTGAAATTTTCTTTTCCCGTTTTTTCAGCTCCTGGACTAGTACTAATTTTTTCCCGTGAGCACTAATTAGCACAAATTAGGCTTAATCGGTATGCAAAGTTTCATTTTGAAATTCGAAAGTTTTCCTGCTGCAGTTACCCACGTGGGTGGCTGGAATAAAATTAATTCAAATGTTTCAAAATTTTCTTACGTTCTTCGCAAAACGTTAGAAAATTTTCTAATCTTTAAAATGATACGAAGAGGGATAAGTAAATATCTCGAAGATAGGTTCTTTTAGAAACATGATCTAAAATTTCATCACAAGAAAAATCCAATTGGAAAGATTTAATTTTAACTAGGTATTAGGTTTCGGATGCATTTCACACTCACTCAATTTCTAAAACAAAACCTTTCTTACTTGAAAATATTATTTACCTATGATTTGCTAATGCACGTTTAGCCACTTTACCAAAAGTATGAACGGTAGTTCTGGCACAAGCACGATTGAAATTAACAATTTAATCTGAAAATTATTTTCGTTAAGTTCCGTTCTTCACTTTCAAATGCGAATCTTAGATGCTACTGTACTTTTACACATTTCTATCAGATTGATAATTGTAATTAATTAATAATATTCAGTTACAAAAAATATTTAAATCTCTTGTGTCCACACATACGTATGTTTCTGTTGTATGATCTGGCTTAATCGAATATACAAGGTGATCCAAAAGCGGGTAGACACACAGTTTTAGTGTGATTTATATCGAATGGTAAGTTAGATGAATTTCGGTCGAGTCGCATGAATACAGCAGTAATATTTGAAGCAACAGTATTTTTTTTTGGAACTCCCTGTGTAAAAAAAATTACTTAATATTTGGAAACGGCAAAATCCCCAAAAATAAATTATAAAGACTCATTAACTATAAATATTTGAATATATTCCCATCGTTATCATAATCATCATAATTTCCATTGTAAGTGTGTTGTAATTTTTTTTATCACCTTTTTTAAAAGGAAAAATGTTTTTATATGTGTGTATGAAAGTGTAATGAATACATGTATACGAATGTGTTTCTGTATGGATACGACATATAAAACAATTTTTTTAACAAGTTTAATTTGAATAGGATATAAAATTTCAAGCACACAACAGCACTTGGATATATGGATGAATGGTGTGGATATAAAGGAGGAAAATTATTTTCTCATTCGTGTCGTTGGTTTTAAGACGAAAATGAGACAACGTTTTTGGTGGTTTTTTTTAATATTTGCGCTTTTTTGTTAATGAAATGGGCTATGGGTTTAATTGCCTTAGCTCTTGGCAAATACATTCCATTACACAAAGTGATTAAAGGTAAGATTATAGTAGCTGATTTTCTGTTTTGGGATTTTGATACATCACACAAGAGCTTGTACTCAAATTGATTTCGAATCATTTAATTTTTTTTAGTTTGACAAATATCGCAACTTCTTTAATCAGTGTCAATAAGACACTGAATCTTTGAATATTTTTCAGGACGTCTTGATTGAAAAACAAAATGAATGTATTAAGATTTCCAATTGAAAGCTTATTAGGTCATAGTGTTTACCATGATATTTTGCAAACCTAACAATTAGGCTATTTCTAGTATAAACAGAAACCACGTGGAAATGTCTATATGCGGACTCGTACAACTTAATCTAAAACACTCAAAATCGATTATTATCCATAATGCCATATGTAAATGGTATGCCATACGAGGGGGTTCAATAAATTCGGTAAATATGCATGGAGAAACGGTATAAGAAATTTTTTATTTCGGATTTTCATTCCTTAAATCAATTGTTCATTCTATTTCTGTGTTTTGAAACTGTAAAAATGAAAAATATTGAGCATCTTGCTTTTTTGGTCTGGTTGAAGCGCCGACAAGGAGATTACTCTGTATGCAACTTCGACCAGTGCTAACACCACCTCCTTGCAGCAATCGCTTACTCCAATTCGAAACAGATTTTAGCTCCATATGCTAAAGTATTTGCGTACTCAGATTTCACACACGTTATTTTAACACCTCATTTGTTAACGTACATACCCCAATGGCGGTAAAATCAGAGCATGAAAAAGACACTTTCCTCGACCACCTCGAAAGTGTTTTATACAAAATTCCCTAACACGATGTAGGGATTGTTTTGCCTAACTCCAACGCTCAAATTGGCAATGCAGATAGTGTTCATCGTGGTACCATCCCCAGATTCTCTATACCTGTAATCTACATCCAATCACGTTGGAATATCGAAGTATTAAACAATCAAGTTACCCGGGTCAACATCGAACCTAGCATATCAGAAACTCTGGATAGCGAACCACTACCTCATTGTGTGGAAGAACAGTGAAACGTAATACAATTGGCGGTAACAATTGCTTTAAGGGCGAATCTAGGTAAAAATACATCAAAACATAGAAACACGTGGCTGGTTGAGAATTGTATAGCTTCAATTCAAGAAAAGAATGGAGAATGGCATACTGAAACGGAACCTCTCTCTGCGTAGAAGGATGCAACAAACATGTGCTTAAAATGGAAACAATCAATTTAAAAGACAGATTCCGTTCTATAAAAGAAATCGCTATCGACTTCCATTCACGTAGTAGCGCAATTAGCAATGAATCTGAAGAGTTACAAATTTACACTAACACCGTCCTGACAAAGTATTGCAAAATTATTTCTCGTCACTCTTAAACAGACGGACGTTATCTTCCAGTGAACATCAACCAACATCATTGCATCAATCTGATATCAATGTAGAAATGACACCTCCACCTGCTCCATTTTACGATGAAATGCGAAGCATTATATCCAAAATGATAAATTGAATGGAATACTCAAGAACGGCGGCGATTGTCTCTTCCACCGTATATTTGAGCTGCTTTCATCGATTTGGTTCACAAAAAAGAATCCCAGACGAGTGGGAAATAGCCCTAATTTGTTCACTACATAAAAATGGAGACCGTCTGAATTGTAACAGCTATCGTTACAATTACGTTTAGCAACGCGGTTTTCGTACAAGCAGGTCAACAACTAATCAACCTTTTTCTCTAATGATTGTGTTGGAAAAGTACTACAAAAAGGACATCACTGTGCATTTTTTATTTATAAGTTCGTTGAAAGTTGAAAGCAAATTCTCGGAGGCTTCCGAAACAACATCAGGAATGCAGCAAAGGGACCCAATAACCCAAATTCTATTCAACCTTTCGTTGGAATATATAATTCTGGGTTGTAACACCGGGTGCTTGAAAGACGTTTCGCTACCGTTGGAAATAACAATCCAACAAACAACATCGGCCTCCATATCAATGAAGCGAAAACCAAATATATAGCTTACGCGAGAAGAAAGCCAACACGTGGATAATTTTTAACAACTGGCACACAATACGAAAAACATATTTAGTTTAAATACTTGGGATCGATGGTAAATGTGCAAAACTCAATCTCTGCAGGTGTAACATCATCAATCGAAGCAGGTTGCAGGTCCAAGTCTTGCAATATATCACGCAAAACTAAAATAAAAATCTATAAAGCGCTGATAAGACCAGTAATCACTTTTGGTAGCGAGCCTTGAAAGCTAACAACACAAGACAGTCAAGAGCTTGCCGTTTTTAATTGTAAATTAGTACGTATGGTGCTGATTGCTTGGAGCTAGATTGCTTCGACTCAATTTACGTTCCGACACTCCCCTAGTAACCAGAAATCATATAATTAGTATTTAATTCGATTACTTACCATTCTCTACGATTTTCTTATATATAAATATGACCCAGTCATTAAATTGTGACAATCAATGAAATGTATTTTCCTCGAACTGCGGGTAACAACGGATGTGAAGTTCTTAACAAAACAACAAAATTACCAAAAATCATATTTGTTAAATTAACAAAAACAAACAGTCGGTAAAAGCAATGTTAACAATGGAAACCTGACAGACGGATTTCTTTTAATTTTAACTATGGATGGATGGATATATCTAAATATATAAAAGTGGTGTAAAAAATGTATGTGCATCAATTGAGAACGGCTGAACCGATTTGGCTCAATCTTTATTTGTTGTGTTCGCAATTGCCAGGAGATGGTTCTTTGTTTTTGAAAAAATTTACCGGAAAAGTCGGAAAACCCGAAAAATCGAATGAAAAACCTTTTTTATATGAATTTAGTATGTACATTTTTTGATGAGACAGGTGGTGAAGTGGTTAAAGCTTCGGTGCTGGAGCCGGAAGGTAATGGATTCGAATCCCACCAGTAACTGCATGATTTTTTTGCTTTGTTCGTCTCTTGGGATTGAGATTGATTCGATCGGTAAGTTCATTTATATGGATTAATGACTTCAAAGTAAATTAGTCAAATGAATCATTGTAATTCTTAGGAATTGATTTTTGATCAAAATGCCGGCTATTAGACGATCGAGCCTAGGACGAAGAATGCCCAATTCACTAAGAATGCACGGTGTACGTGAGAATGAAACACAAGAGAAACGCGGAGAATTAAATGAACAGAGACGTGCTCATATCGGACAAGTTCGCGCTGCACGGGCACCAGCTCAGGTTCGACAAAATGTAACTCGACGAAGAAATGCGGTGAACGTCGACTTGAATCGCGCTGCTTTCATTTATCACTGTACAATCGCTTACAAAGATCTTCGCTGCGTTGATATTGTCTGCCGTTTGCCGTCATTGTCAAGCATTGAAGTTCCAAACAGAAACGCCAGGGCTTTGCTGTGCCGATGGCAAAGTTAAATTGCCGGTTTTGACTACAGAGGAGATACAACGTTTTCCAGATATTTTCTCGCACACACACAACAATACAATCAATGCTTTAACATGACGTCATTTGGAACCGATGTTGTTGTCTGTCAACCCGACTAAATCCCACCTATAATGTAATGACGTCACCACGTGTTCATCATTTCGAGAATGTTGAACGATTGTACTCATCATATTCAAAATTGCCCTCTATTTTATAGATTAAGGTCTGAATAACCCAAGTTCCTTCAAATTTATTTCGTTGGAAATTCCGTAATAGAATTGAGCTATCGTCTTGCGCTTTTCAATGCGCCAAAACGAGAGATAATCGGAGAACTTCAATGTCTTTTTCATGAACTAAATGCGCCGGTTCGTTTGTTCTGCTTTGGAGACAATGTCTTCCAATGATCACAAAATAATCATTAGAGCAGACAAAAAACCAACCGGAGGCGATGTACGACAGTACAATGTCCCACTATCGACGAAATCGCAGTTGTGATTGTGCACGGGCAGCGCATATATGAAACTCATCGGTCATACGATGCATTTCAATATCCATTGATGTTTTGTCATGGAGAGGATGTCTACCACTTCGAGATAAAGATGGTCAATCCGCTGACCGATTAGTTATTGAGCTGTCGATTGTACTTGCATTGCTATACAAATAACATATTCATTTTGTAGGTGAAGAAACGAATAAGAAGGTCAGTTCCATGCAGTTTTATACTTATCGGTGGATAATGCGATAAGGCGAGGACAATCAACTTTTGAGATATCGTCAATTGTTTCAACAGTATTGCGTCGATATGTACGTGAAGATCTAAACTGAACGTTTAAATTCATCCGCTTTAATCAATCAAAACTACGATCCGAGCAGTTCATTCATCTGCGCGATGTCATCGTTTCGGACGAAAATGCAACCAACGTCGGTCAATTGACCATTCTCCCAGCAACATATGTTGGCAGTCCACGGCATATGCATGAATATGCGGAGGATTTTATGATGTATGTGCGGCATTACTGATGGCCAGATTTGTTCATCACGTTCACATGCAATCCGAAATGGCCTGAAATTACCGGTAATCTACTGCCAGGACTTCATCGTTAAGCAGATGGTTTTCGGACAGCCACGTTTTTGGATGTACTAAGTAGAGTGGCAGAAGCGTGGCTTAGCACATGCACACATTCTGCTGTGGTTAATTGAGAAAATCAGACCAGACCAAATCTATTCAATCATCAGCGCCGAAATACCAGATTCATAAGCCACCCGGAGTTGTTCGCGGTAGTAGCAACAAACATGATGCACGGTTCGTGCGGTGATCACAATCCCCGCTGGGGAAATGCGTTGTTACAAATTCGTTGACTGTGTCACCAATCAAGGATTTGCCGGGAATACCACCAAATAACTTAATGCTCAAGGTAGGATCTGTGATAATCATGCAGCGTAGTCTGAACCATCCGAGATTGCGTAACGGAGCGCGATTGGCTGTGAAGAAACTGATGAACTACGTGATTCAAGCGACGATCATCAAGGTCAAATTTAAAGGAGAGAATGTTCTAATTCCGAGGATTCCTCTGATTACAACTGATATTCCGTTCGACTACATGCGCATTCAGTTCCTTGTTCGTTTGGCGTTCGCTATGACGATTAACACATCGCAAGGTCAATCGTTGGAAGTGTGCGGAATAAATGTGGAATTTCCGTGTTTTTCTCATGGTCAGTTGTACGTCGCGTATTCGATAGTTGGCAAACCATATCGTTGTTCATTTACGCGCCGGACAACATAACGAAAAATACTGTTTACCACAATGCATTGTATTGATTTGCGTCTGCATTAGATTTAATTCCACTCGAATAAAATACATTGAATTCTTTTAAATTCCAACTGACTCCAATTCATTTCCACACTGAGAGCAGAAATTCAAAAACAACTCAATTTTCGATATATGCCTGAGTTTCAATCGACATTTCATTCTCTTTCAATACTTTAGTGTTGAATTCGATGAAAAAGAGAATGGAATGGCCACTCAACTCAATCGTCTATTGAGAATTGAGCTGAGTTGATTCATTTCTTCTCCAAAAATTAAAGTATTTGCACGGAACGAAGTAATTTGGGGCGGAACGAGGTTCGCGGGGTTAGCTAGTTATATTATACTCATTTACTGTCTAATAATCAATAATGTATACTATTCTATTCTGCCAGTCGACGTACTACGTACGACGAATTGCCAAACTTAATCCAAAAGGAAAACTGTATGAACGGTATTTTAATAAACGATACACAGCTAAAAAAAATTCGACGGTTAGGTTCCATTGAAAATAATTTAACAGAAAAATCGTTACATTGCGAAATAAATAATGAACATGAATCAACAAAAAATGGCTTCAAAACAATCAACCTGGTAGTATCCCAGAATTTTGGAAAAATACTTCACAGCAAAGAATGCGCGAAAAAAAAGAATCCGTTACAGATGTACTGAAAGAGTGGCGATATAAGGATCTGAATGGATATGAACTTGTAAGCATTTCCCACATTTCCATTTCTAATTCTTTCTGAATATTTACGAATTCATATATCCTTATTCAATATTACAGATTGATGATGATTTTGAAACCCTTCATCCTGGTAAAACAAACGTAGTTTTAGAAAATTTAGAAGGATTGTGAAGTGAAAATTAAGGAAATATTGTTTCATTCTTGCATTAAAGATAAACTGAACTTAAAATATTTCAATGTTATGACAAACCGAAATATCTGTATTGGTAAATTTTACTAATAACGATTTATTCAGAAAGTTTATTCGTCTTTTGATTTGTGAGTTTCAATATTCAGCCACCATCATGGCCAGACAGAGGATATATTTCAAATATTTCATAAAATCGTCAGGTCAGATTGATTTGTTTGGATTAAGTTCCCTTAGAATTTTGGCAATCATCCTGAAACGAAGAAATATTTTGGGCATAGTTGGCACAACTTTAGGGGAAATGGGAGAGCCGTGGCTAGCAGTCACAAGAGTAGAGGTTGCAGAAAAACACATCGCTAATAGTTTTTTTGAATGACAGTTTTATTTAGGCTTTACTATTTGCACCACAAGAACGGTACAGATGAATTTTTGCCAGGAAAACACCTTTTATCCAGATCAAGAAAGGGCTAAAAGTGTTCAAAATTCTTCACATGTTGCCAAGAACCTTACAGAGAATTGAAGTAGATAAATGGGCTGTCTTTTTGATGGAAACTGCTGGAAATTTATTATATTCCAGTTTGAAAATGCCAGACACGTCAGAAAGGCCCAAAGCAGCGGTCACGACCACGGAGTATTTATCTGGGGTGGTACATACAAATAGATTTAAAAGATGTAGAGACTGCCCGGTTACATCAGGAAACCTGGTCGGTTTGTCAAGGAGTTGACTGAGCAGTTTAAATTCTGCAAATTGTTCAGCATCTTTGCCGGCGCGATTCCTGTCATTCGAAAATCTTAACAAGGTGTTATTGTGGACATTAAAATGACCCATGACAACAACTTCAGCGGCGGGGGAAAACTGATCACTTCCATCTATGCATCTCGGTAATATATCGAATTAGTGAAATGCGTCGGAATTTTACAAATTTGAACTACAAACTCTGAAATTTGTATTTCAATCCACAAAATATTGAAACCGGTGTTAAAACAATAGTATGGAGAAATTTAGGAAAGTTATAGTGAATATCATCTCTGCACGAGTACTCGTCACAATTAAAGTCATTGTGGATACCCAAAAAAAGGGATCTGAGTCCCTCAAAACCTAGAATCGCCGGTTTATTTACCACACGACGGGAAAATATAGTTTTGTTTTAATTTGCGTGTGTTTGGGAAATGAATTTCAATATGAGAGTTCATTTCACAAATTCGAGATAAAAAGAACTAAATCTAATAAGAGTTGAACAAACTGACAAAATGACGAAAATACATTACAGAATTAGCACTTACCGAATTATACCAGCAAATAATGATTAATTTATATTTATTTGAAATACCTTTTTTGGAAAAAACAGTTTGATCTGCTTCACTGGATTCTCAAGGAACACCAGAGAATCCTCACATTTTGGACGATAATTCATCGGTCGAACAGATTCTTTACCACAACTCACTCTTCGACAAATTTAATCAAAATTCCAACCAATACTCATTGCCACAGTAATTGACGACCCGCAAACAAGGTGTCTATATATAATATTATTGATGGAAATATTTCATTTTTCACCTTACATTTCATCAGCATTTACGAAAAATAAAATTTTTGATAGAGACGACGACGGTAATCTTATGCCATTTAAAGGTATTTTTAAATAAGACAAATGAAAAATTTTCGCTCGAGCAGAATGATTTTTTTTTATTTTCGTGTTGTTTTTCATTTCCTCGTCATTCGTTTACATTATTATTGGATTTTCACATTCATTTTCATTTCCATGTATTATTATTATTGATATAGCAAAACCTTAATATGACTTATTTTATTACCTATTTAAACACCAATTGATAACAATCGTGTTCTAGATACATAACTTTACATAAATAAGTGTGGCATCGGTTATGTACTGTCTATATGTTTATGTCATATGTTTATGTCGTATGTGGCATGAGACCAAAATTTTTCTTCTTTCAGAGGAATCTTTAGAATTGTTAAAACTGGCTTTACAAATTCCCATTTTTACGGCTAATTTTATGTATCCAATATTTTTTTAAACAATTTAACACTATTATTGGGTGGTGGGACACATATGGATACTCGTATAAGCAAAATATTTTTTTAACAATTTAACACTATTATGAGTGGGTGGTGGGACACATATGGATACTCGTACAAACAATTTTAAAACGCATTTTGTTTTTCCAATATAATTTCCCATAGGAAAAGCAACATTTGTGGTCCAAAATTTAATTATTAATCAGGAAAAATAATTATTATTATCATAAATAAATTAGTTAATCAACAAATACTCAATTTTTTGTATAAATTATGTATAATCGTAAAACATTGCATTTCAACGTAATGACATGTAAAAACAATAAAATCGATTTTAATTTAAAATTCAATTGCGGTTGAATGGTTTAAAACCGAAAGATTTTAGTATACATGTCGCTATGTACTCGGTTGCCAAACAGACAAAATACAAATTTATTTTATATCAAACCCAATCCGTGTTTCTTCCTTTGGGTTCATCCCCTGAGCCGGAACACAGTTGTCTCAATCAAGCGATATATTGTTTAGTTCTATAGGCAATATTGTAATTTACATCCAGAATTATGTACAGGAGTCATACCATCGGATCGGGATGAAATAGAACTGGAATTGTATCGACCGGCTTACATCATAATAAGTGTTTCTCCTACAAATAAAAGAGTTCCAGAGGTCGTGATAAAGGAATCGAGCATACTTGTAAAGGCTTCAGAAAAAAATGTCTCGAAATCTACAACATAAGACATTTTTTGTAAATACAGTGGCTGAGACCAAATGTTACTGACTTCACTCTGCTGTCATTTGTGTAGTTGTCATTTTCGCGCGTCAATTTTTTGACATATTGAAGTTTGGTTAGTTGTTTACATGTGGTCAACAAAAAATTGTTCTAAATTAATATCTTCATAAAAAAATCGTAATGGAATTCAAACGTAATAGTGTAATTGCACTGTATTTGGGTGGAAATTCACAAACAGCAATAGTTCGTCAGCTCCAGCATTTGAATGTGAATAAAATGTTTGTGTATCGAACCATAACTCGATACAACGAAACTGGTAGCATCGCTAAACGCAGCAGAGGCGGTCTTAAAAAGACAGCAACATCAAAAGAAATGATACGAAATGTGAAGAAACGAATCCAACGAAATCCTCGTCAAAGTGCCAATCAATTAGCCGCACGTCTACATGTTTCACGATACAGCATTCAAACCATATTGAAAAATGAACTACACTTGAAGCCCTACAAGATACAAAAAGTTCAAGGTCTTACGGAGGCACAAAAAAAAGTTAGGCTTGAAAGAACACGAGCATTGAAGGCCTTGGCCGAACGTGATGAGATTCCAAAAATTGTCTTTTCTGATGAGAAAATTTTCACCATTCAACAGTATGTGAATAAACAAAATGATCGTGTTTGGTAAGACCACAAGTCCAACGATAATTTGGACACAAGAGTTGCCATGCGCAAGCAATCACCAGCTTATGTTATGGTTTGGGCTGCAGTGACTGCAGATGGACGCACTCCTCTGGTTTTCATCGAACATGGAGTCAAGGTAAACCAAGAGGTGTACCGCCAAAAGATCCTAAACGATGCTTTGCTACCTTGGGCACGTAAACACTTTGGTACGAACCGTTGGACATTCCAACAGGACTCGGCACCGTCACACAAAGCTCGAGCGACACAGCAATTTTTACAAAATTGCGTTCCGCGGCTGATTTCGTCGAAAGAATGGCCACCATATTCACCAGACTTGAATCCCATGGATTTCTCCATATGGTCCATTTTGGAGAGTAAGTTGTCCACTAAAAAATACGAAAGTGTTGATGCATTGAAGTCAGCTCTTGTTCGAGAATGGAATAAAATTCCGCAAGCTCACGTTCGGCCAGCATGCAATGCTTTCTATGGAAGACTGAATCAAATAATCAGAGCCAAAGGAGGTCATATCGAGCAGTAACATGTTTTTCATAAAATGTAATATGTTTTCAACATATCCCACGAAATTTCAATAAAAAATAAACAAAATTAAAAAAATTACAGCGTTTTCATTTGGTAACACTTGGTCTCAGCCACCCTGTATGTATATAGAAAAATGATTGAGGAGTAACTAAAAATATACCTAACTAATAAAATAATTAAGAAAGCAATACTTGTTGAATCGACATGAAAATTTCCCCTTGCAGTCCGCAGGAACCAAAAACAGGGCTCCATATAAATAAATAATTCCAATAAACGTTTAACTAATATAAGCCGTGTATAATATTGGAGCACTATCCGGCGCCGAAGGGAAATTTGTACTGAAACTGCAGCTATTTATTCACTGGTGTCGCTGTACCATAAAAAAGAAGAAAGAAATTCGTCCATAAAACAAACATTTAACGACCTGAAATATACGAATTAACAATTATTAAAAAATACCACGGACTTTAAAGGTGTTAGACGCATTTAGTCGATTTCGTTTAATTTTAGTGTGTTAGTATATATATATAAAGCATATATGTATATAAAGCACGAGCGGTGCACACCGGCACAACATCCAGTCGAAAAACGTCACAAAAATGGAGGAGAGACGCGAAGCAGCTGCAGAGAAGTCAAGCAACGATAAACCCGATAAGAAAAGTAAATCAGTCATAGACCAGCCAAATACTAGTGTTACGAAGAATAATAAAGAGGAAATGGACAAATATAAAAACAATAGATACGCCCCAGGAGACAAGAACCCTTATATGATAATCATCGAGAATTTCGGAACCATAATTTACATAAGACAAATGGGCAAGAACAGGGTAAAGACACGGGAAATGAAAACAGCTAATAAAATTCTGAACAGTATGGACCTACGAAGGCTAGATATGTACAATGCATACATCCTGAATTAAATGCTGGAAACTATAGGATACGTAAATAAAATCCAGACGAATAGTGACCTGAACAAAATACAAAACAATATAAAAGCGAACGCTAAAGTGATTAAAATTGAAAGGATAAACAGATGGAATCATCAGGAGAAAACGGTAGAATCTACACAATCAATAAAAAACACCATTAGATCAAAAGATAGCCTTATTCGAAGTAAAGAGGAAGGTCACCTACTTCATCCCTAAGCCACTCATGTGCAAGAAATGCCTTACTTATGGACACATAGCTAAGCATTGCCGAGGCAAAGAAAGGTGTAATAAATGCTCGGAATCAGACCATATTAATCAAGATTGTAAAAATGAGTTAAAGTGTTATTACTGTGGGGAAAGACACCCAACATATAGTACCATATGTCCATATAGTACCACATCCCAGGCCTGCAGCGAAAGCAAATGGACGAAGTACACCAAGAAATCGGGAAGATGAAAGAACTAATAAGGGAATCAGAGGAAAAGCGGAATTCGGAATACAAAGCAATGGAAAACTAAATCTCTATCATGAGGACGCACATGATCGAAATAAAGAAAATCAACCTGGCCTTCAGACAACCACGCCAGGCTATTTAAAAACAGGAATCAACGAGCCAGCTAACGATCTAATTTTGACGGAGATAATTTACCAATTAATAACAATGGACAAACTCGAACAATGGACGATGAACCTCATGAACAGCCTAAAGATACTACAAAACAACATTAGGAGCCTCAAGGCAAACAAAGAAGAACTCGTAAAATATTTATCAAATGGAAAAATTGACATAGCCTGCCTAGCCGAGACGTGGACAAAAGACAGCGATCATATAAAAATCAATAACTACAACATTTACCTGAATAACAGAATGGATAATTACGGCGAAGTGGGACTAATTATACATAAAAGAGTAAACTTAAAAGAAATAAAAAAGATACCAAATATAACCCAATAGAAACGGTCAATGCTACCATAGTAGACGAAGAGGGTAAAGAGTTAGAAATAATAAGCTTATACATTCCTTCCAACATAAACAATAAATTCATAATGGAGAAATGGAAAAACCTTACACTACGCGAGAACAGCAAAATGAATACGCTAATTACGGGAGATATTAACGCTCATCATCCAATTTGAGCCTGAAGCGTAGAGCAGACTATAGAGAGAGGAAAATTGCAGAATCGATAAAATAACTCTCAGCTAATTATCATGAACAACGGAGACAATACCTGGATGGGCGCAAATGGAAAACAATCCGCAATTGATATTACATTGAGCTCAATGGACATAGCCAACAATATAGATTGGAAAATCGAACAAACAAAAGTTGGCAACACCGACCCTCTACCAATAATTATATCCATTGAGAACACGAGAATGGGTAGCATCAAGACGATCTCAAAGACGAATAACGTAAAACTGCTGAAAGAAATCGAAAAACTTAACCTAGAACTGCTCAACAATATTGAAGATTACGAAGATGCTGTAAGAAACATAATTGAGGAGAATTCCGTATCCCGAGAAACAACCATTCACATAAAACTTGTGGAGCGATAAGTTAAACAGGTGTGGAACATAAAGAAAGAAAAACCAAACGTATATAATCAGCACAGATTCAACAAATATGCAAAGATGGAGTTGAAAAAGGCTGCCGGGATATTAAAAAGGGAAATAAATTGTGCAAAAAGGAAAAGTTGGAAAGGGTTAATTGAGAGTATTAACTCCAGCATGTCAACTAGGGACTTTTGGGGCAAAATAAGGAGCTTCAAGAATCACAAAGAGATAACCAACGTACTAAATAATGAGACAAGTATCGTGAGCTTTATGAACACAAACGTAAAAGAATCGAACACACCACATCAATTAATAATAAGTTGGCCAACGCTAAACAGGAGACAGGAGACAACGAATTCATGGAGGGAGAGATACACGAAATAATCCAACTCAGCAGGAATTCAGCACCGGGAAGGAGCAAGATGACATACAAACTACTAAAGTCACTGCCTAAGCACCACATAACAAAGATAGGAGAACTAATCAATAACGCGTGGAGGGAACAATCATACCCGGAGAGAAGGAAGGAGATAAAAATAGTTGCAATTCCAAAGCCCAATAAAGATAGTAAGGGGATCGAAAATCACAGAGGAATTTACCTATATCGAACAATAGCAAAAATAACCAGCAAAATGATCAAAACGAGGCTGAACAAGTTTATGGAGAACTCGAAGATAATCCCCGAAAATTCATTTGGTTTTAGGAAAAACAGATCTACGACAGACATGATTACCAAGCTAATCACATATATTGAAAAGAATAAAGAAGACAATAAAACTACAGTAATCATATCACTAGACATTGAAAAGGCTTTTGACAATGTAAATACAGAAAAACTACTGTAGATAATGATAAACAAAATGATCCCCCCAGAAATTACCACAGGGGGAACCACAAAGTCCCGACCTATTCAACATATATTCGAGCGATTTACACCAAATCACATCGGAAAAAGTAAAAGTGTTACAATACGCAGACGACTTCGTAATAATGGCAAATGGCAGAAACCAGAAAGAGGCCATCGTGAATATAACGGAGGGGATAGAGATGTTCCAAAAAAAAATAGAGAACTTAAAACTAAAAATAAATGAAAACAAAACCACATAAATGGTAATGGGCGGAAGGAAAAAATCACTGAACGAAGAGATAACCATTAACAACTGCAACTTAAAGGGAACCAAAGAATTGAGAATCCTGGGTTATGTAAGACAGCAAACTAAATTACAACAAGCACATTAACAAATTAAAAACAGTGTTCGGCGACGACAAACATAATAAAAATAGCCGCGAACAAAAAAGGGGGAGCACATCCGTCGACGTTATTGAACCTTCATAAAAGCCTAATTAAAAGCAGAATATGGTATAGCGCAACGTTAGTGAAAGAGGGACAATCAACAAAAAATTTACAAAATGTTATCAACAGAAGCCTATCGGCCATCATTTCGGAAGCACGGGATATACCGATCGATTTAAAAATGGAGCTATATACAAATTCAATTACATAACGAAAAAAATTTACCAGAATGAGGATACGGGGAAAATAATTCAAAAGAAAAACGCATCCAAGAACCTGAATGAGATTACAACTCAGCAAGAAGCACTATTAAACAGAATCCCAAAACAAAAGAAAGCTATATACAACGCAAAAAGGTAATTCCTATGATTACATAAAGATAGACATGGGTCTGCACGAGAGATGGAACAACAAAAAACACTCCAATAACTTACAAAGGGACAGCAATCTTTAAGAATTCAGGGACAAATTCAACTCACGGAACAATGTTTTCACAGATGGGTCCATCGCAGAGAACAACTGAGGGATTGGGATATACAACGTGTACACAGAAGAAGTAGCAAGTTACAAGATAAAGGAGAAGGTATCCATAAAAGCGCTAGAATCTACCGCTATTCACGAGGCAATAAAGAAGGCAAGCAGATACAAATTAGCAGAACTAACAATTTTTACCGACTCGCTTAGCACATGCAAAGCGCTACAGAATAACAAAACAAAAAATGCTGCGACAAAACAAAAAATAAGAACGACGATCGTATGGATTCCAAGCCACACGGGAATAATGGGAAATAAAGAGGCGGATAAAGCACCAAAGCAGGGAATGAAATCAAACAGAAGCTACAGAATCAACATATCAGTAGAAGAGGCAAACAGAATGTACAAAACGAGAATGTATGACAAATGGAGAGCGGGATTTTTAGAATTGACAATGCTGAAAAGCAGAATACACCGGGAGAACACAAATGGAATGATCAGAGAGAGACACACCCTGATTTTATAAAAAGGGGCTACAAGCTGGTATGGTGAAAACTTTTAGGAGGCTTTGACGAATAAAGATGAATTTTTTTTTATTTTAATGATTAATAGAAAGCGTTTTGTTTCTATGATTCAAAAACACTAACCCTAGATTTAAAAAAAAATTTCCTTAAATTGGCCACCTCCATAAAGTGGCCATAAATTGGTGATCCCTTGGATGGTCACTTTAGAGAAGTTTCACTATACCGGGTGTTTCTTTTAAACTGAGACGATCAAATATCTAGAAAAATAGCCACTCTACGGAAAAAATGTCCATAATCAAAATTTAAACATACCGCGGGGGAAAACATTAGTGCAAAAAAAATAGTCCCCCACCCCCCGCTTTGTAGGTGGGGCGGGGGTAACTTTTAAACTAAGATAGGAAGCCATATTTTTTATTGCAGATACGGATTCTACGACTAAAAGTACGTATGATTTGAATGAAATATTTTGTTCGGTTCATGATAGATGGCGTTGTAATCGACGAAATTCAATTTTTTCAATTTCTCCTTCTTAGAACACACGCATTCGATTATGCAATACGTTTGAAATAAAAAACATCACATTTTCATTGGAAATACTCGAAATTCGTCATCAAAACAATTTATAATAAGTACACTTCACACTAAAAAGGTGTGAGAAAATCTTTATTTTTTCAATATGTCATTAAAAAATTTCGTTACATATTTTCCGAGCATGGCAATTATAATATCAAGATTCAATAGTTTTATACGTAAAATGAAAGAAAAACGAGTAAACTTGATTCGTGTACTTATTATCAATTTAACTTATTATTGGTCCCATATTTGATAAACTAATTATTTTACCATAAAAAACGTTTCAAAGTGACTAATTTTACAGTAGAACCTTTATTATCTCTATAACCGTTACATATAGGATATGTGCGGCAATATAATTTTTTTTTTCAGAATAGTGTCCTCCATCACCTCCCGAATTTATTGTACATACTTAACAGTCACTCTATATTACTATTTCGATATGAATTTATACTACATCAACAAAAATTGCAAAACTGCTAAGGAGAGAGGGCGGTTAAGGGTTAAAATCGAAATAAGCAAATATTATAAAGTCGATAGGCAATCGTATTACATATTCAATTCATGTTGTATACTAATAAGGATAAAATAAAATCGTTGTAATCTAGTATTAGGCGTCACCACCAGTTGAATATTATGTGTAGCTTTCGTGTTTGACTTAAAAATAAAAAATTTGATTTTTGTTGTTGTATTCTATCCTATATATTTAGAATAAAAAACTAATAGAAATAAAACTTGTCATTAGTGCTTGTAATATGAATACTATGCCCCGCGTGTAGCTATAATCCAGAAAGCTAAATAAATTATGCTTATGATTTATAACATTCGATTATTATTGTTATACTTGTTATTATATGATTGCAGACTATATGATTTGTGTTTTAAATGATAGTTTTGTTGATAGAATGACATGCTATATACAATTTAGACGTTTACAACAGGCAAACGATTCTCCTCTACCTGTTTTATTTAAATTGGTTTAACATGTGCACTATATTATTGACTCGGAAACTAAAACTATGAGATAGTAAACATGCTTTTATATAATTAATTGGTTAGATTATAGATTTAAATAATCGTTGAAAAATAAAATCTCTGCCTATGTTATTCGTGCTACTTATAATGGTAATTAATTATTAAAGTCGTTGAACTCCACTTCTGTTGAATATACTGTTACGAGTTTGCCCTGTCAATACATATAGGGACAATTTTATATTTTCTTTAATTTATACATAGAGATCTTTACTTTAATTTAAGAATAGCCCGAGTGACCGATTTCGGCGAGTCATATTCTCCCAAGAGACTAAATCGTAACAATACTTCACACTTTTATTTTACTAATTCACTTTTGATAACTTACGCTATTTATAGTAAATTTAGATTTACAATAGAACTGCTGCTACACAAACTACATAAATCGAATCCGTTTAATCGATTTGGTAAACGGTAAAACTAAACATTTCCGGCATCCCTGTTCCGATTGTTTACTTATTGTCGTCGTTTGATATAATCTCAATGAAAAATAAACGATTGAATTTTAATTAAAGTGTCTATTAAAAAACTCTACATATACAAATTTAATGTAGTAATATAGTTATCATTTTCCCTATCATCATTTAAAATTTCCCTCGACTCATTCTTATTTGCGAAAACAACATAAAAAATCGATTTTCGTTCGAAAAAAATGGATATAAATTTTGTTAGATATGACGATGCTTATTTATATCACTTATCCGCAAAACATGTACCAATTTAAACTTTGCTTGTACGAGACATACGAGTATGTACATATTTGCCACTAAGTGCTATGCATGAGAGCGGAATAGGAAGCAAATTAAATTTAAAACTAAAAATAGTAAATTTTTAGCTAGGTTATGTACTAAATACATTTTTACTTGATATACTGAAAAATTTCATTTTTATACTTTTAAATACAATTAAATGTTAACAAGTTAGCAACATTACTTACCTATCTACCTTTAAGTATCAGATACAATGTAGGAGTAAAAATTATCTTGCTAAATTATACGTAAATTACAGAGCTAATGGTGTGCAGAATCAATTATTGTGTATAATGGAATCTAGGTCAAGGTTTCTCTAGCATAAAAGTATTAAATAAAAGTCAAAGGTTTGGAGCAAAATAATTGTGTAATTCATCTAACAATTTTTATTTGATGTTTTGACCTTAAACTTTTTTATGATACGAACAGTTTTTAAATTACCGGACAATATGTTTCTATATTATCCATTGTCTAAACATTTATGATTAGTTTCGCTAGTATAATAGAAATATTATTTTGATACATTTTTTGTTTTACTCGTAATTTAATAGGGCGAATGAATGGCACGTGCACGACATGAAATTTAGGGATCCTCGAATTGGGTTTTTGCCACAAGTCCACAAATACTTTTTGAATGGTCTATATGCTCACAAGTAGCTAAGAAAGCAATCTTTGAAATTCGCTTCCAGTACAGTTTTGGAGAAAATCATATCAAACAGAGGTTCTAAATTAAAATCGCAGATTTTGTCCGCTGAGTATCTAAGTCACCATCCGTAAACAAAATTTTATGTAATTGTCAAAATTAGCTTGTTAAGAAATTTACGCCTTTTAAGAGGAAATCGACCACTCGGAAATTACTTAAAATTTTAATTCCAGAATAATTAAACTAATGCTTTAAGTAGGAGAGCTTAAAACAAGTAATTTTTACAAATAAATTTCGAATTTGACAGAAGCACAGTTAAGAATATATAGATCATACATTCAGAATCATTTTTTGCTCGAAGTTCAGAGAACCTCGATTCAATTCAATTCAACCTCAATTCATATTCAATTCATATTCAATTCATATTCAATTCATATTCAATTCATATTCAATTCATATTCAATTCATATTCAATTCATATTCAATTCATATTCAATTCATATTCAATTCATATTCAATTCATATTCAATTCATATTCAATTCATATTCAATTCATAATCAATTCATATTCAATTCATATTCAATTCATATTCAATTCATATTCAATTCATATTCAATTCATATTCAATTCATATTCAATTCATATTCAATTCATATTCAATTCATATTCAATTCATATTCAATTCATATTCAATTCATATTCAATTCATATTCAATTCATATTCAATTTATATTCAGTTCATATTCAATTCATATTCAATTCATATTCAATTCATATTCAATTCATATCCAATTCATATCCAATTCATATCCAATTCATATTCAATTCATATTCAATTCATATTTAATTCATATTCAATTCATATTCAATTCATATTCAATTCATATTCAATTCATACTCAATTCATATTCAATTCATATTCAATTCATATCCAATTCATATCCAATTCATACTCAATTCATATTCAATTGTTCTTCAAATATTCTGTGCATATTCAATTCATATTCAATTCATATTCAATTCATATTCAATTCATATTCAATTCATATTCAATTCATATTCAATTCATATTCAATTCATATTCAATCCATATTCAATTCATATTCAATTCATATTCAATTCATATCCAATTATTATTCAATTCATATTCAATTCATATTATATTCATAACATATTCAATTCACATTCAATTCATATTCAGTTCATATTCAATTCATACTCAATTCATATTCAATTCATATTCAATTCATATTCAATTCATATTCAATTCATATTCAATTCATATTCAATTCATATTCAATTCATATTCAATTCATATTCAATTCATATTTAATTCATATTCAATTCATATTCAATTCATATTCAATTCATATTCAATTCATATTCAATTCATATTCAATTCATATTCAATTCATATTCAATTCATATTCAATTCATATTCAATTCATATTCAATTCATATTCAATTCATATTCAATTCATATTCAATTAATATTCAATTCATATTCAATTCATATTCAATTGTTCTTCAAATATTCTGTGCATATTCAATTCATATTCAATTCATATTCAATTCATATTCAATTCATATTCAATTCATATTCAATTCATATTCAATTCATATTCAATTCATATTCAATTCATATCCAATTCATATTCAGTTCATATTAAATTCATATTCAATTCATATCAATTCAATTCATATTCGATACATATTCAATTCATATTCAATTCATATTCAATTCATATTCAATTCATACTCAATTCATATTCAATTCATATTCAATTCATATCCAATTCATATCCAATTCATATCCAATTCATATTCAATTCATATTCAATTCATATTCAATTCATATTCAATTCATATTCAATTCATATTCAATTCATATCCAATTCATATCCAATTCATATCCAATTCATATTCAGTTCATATTCAATTCATATTCAATTCATATCATATTCATATCATATTCAATTCAATTCATATTCGATACATATTCAATTCATATTCAATTCATATTTAATTCATATTCAATTCATACCCAATTCATATTCAATTCATATTCAATTCATATTCAATTCATATCCAATTCATATCCAATTCATATCCAATTCATATTCAATTTATATTCAATTCATATTCAATCCATATTCAATTCATATTCAATTCATATTCAATTCATATTCAATTCATATTCAATTCATATTCAATTCATATTCAATTCATATTCAATTCATATTCAATTCATATTCAATTCATATTCAATTCATATTCAATTCATATTCAATTCATATTCAATTCATATTCAATTCATATTCAATTCATATTCAATTCATATTCAATTCATATTTTTTTTTTTAATATTTATTTATTTTCCAAAAAGAATAACAATACTACATAGGAAAATATAAATTTATATTGGTTAAATTTATTTACAATAGGCGAAATATTAAGTTAATTAAAGAGGAAAGAAAATTAAGATATCTTTAATATTTATAATGTATTCATTCTATTATTCAAATCACATTCAATTCATATTCAATTCATATTAAATTCATATTCAGTTCATATTCAATTCATACTAAATTCATATTCAATTCATATTCAATTCATATTCAATTCATATTCAATTCATATTCAATTCATATTCAATTCATATTCAATTCATATTCAATTCATATTCAATTCATATTCAATTCATATTTAATTCATATTCAATTCATATTCAATTCATATTCAATTCATATTCAATTCATATTCAATTCATATTCAATTCATATTCAATTCATATTCAATTCATATTCAATTCATATTCAATTAATATTCAATTCATACTCAATTCATATTCAATTAATATTCAATTCATACTCAATTCATATTCAATTGTTCTTCAAATATTCTGTGCATATTCAATTCATATTCAATTCATATTCAATTCATATTCAATTCATATTCAATTCATATTCAATTCATATTCAATTCATATTCAATTCATATTCAATTCATACTCAATTCATATTCAATTCATATTCAATTCATATTCAATTCATATTCAATCCATATTCAATTCATATTCAATTCATATTCAATTCATATCCAATTATTATTCAATTCATATTCAATTCATATTCAATTCATATTCAATTCATATTCAATTCATATTCAATTCATATTCAATTCACATTCAATTCATATTCAATTCAAATTCAATTCATATTAAAATATGAATTGAAATGAATTGAATATGAATTGAATATGAATTGAATATGAATTGAATATGAATTGAATATGAATTGAATATGAATTGAATATGAATTGTATGTGAATTGAATATGATATGAATTGAATATGAATTGAATATGAATTGAATATGAATTGAATATGAATTGAATATGAATTGAATTGAATTGAATATAAATTGAATTGAATTGAATATAAATTGTATTGAATTGAATATGAATTGAATATGAATTGAATATGAATTGAATATGATTTGAATATGAATTGAATATGAATTGTATGTGAATTGAATATGATATGAATTTAATATGAATTGAATATGAATTGAATATGAATTGAATATGAATTGAATATGAATTGAATATGAATTGAATATGAATTGAATATGAATTGAATATGAATTGAATATGAATTGAATATGAATTGAATATGAATTGAATTGAATTGAATATAAATTGAATGGAATTGAATATAAATTGTATTGAATTGAATATGAATTGAATATGAATTGAATATGATTTGAATATGAATTGAATATGAATTGAATGTGAATTGATTACGAACTGAATATGATATGAGTATGATTTGAAATTAATCATCATTACATCATGATTCCAATTGCAACCACCATATGGCATATTGTTTCCGCTAGGTACGATCGTTTTATTGTTTTATTTAACAATAAACACGACTCTTAATGCGATCTTGGAGCATGTTTGGTCACGTAAAGTTGTTTGCTTTGTGGCAAAGTAATATTTTAAGTTTCGAAAAAAGTTTTTGTTGAATACTTTTGTTTAACTTATGTGATTCGCAAAAGGTCACATCTTTTCTGGACAACTATTGGTCACAATTCATGTTCCCACATTACAAATTGTTGTATTTTCTGATTTTCAAGGAGACCGGTGTACACAGTAATTAAATATTAATTCTTGGTGGTATAGGTCTCGCAGAATCGAGTAATCTTCCACTACTATTGGAATATTTAGCTAGTTGAAATCCGTCTTTCCACCAAATTTACGAAAATTATTGGTCATCAGTAAATTAAAACCGTTCTAAGTTCCACTGGTCTTCAGTTAGCCCAAATGATGTATACGCCATTGATGGGTTCCAATAATTTTTTTTGTAGAAAATAGCGTACACAGCACGATTATTAATTAATTAGAAAACTTACACAGAACTTTCAAATAACATGCTATATGAAAGTTTTAACATTTTTATTGCCATAAATATTTTTTTACAATTACAAATTTCTAAGAACGAAATGTAATTAAACTTGAAACTAAATATTAGTTTTATAACACCACAAACACATTGTATAAGTGTGGAATATAAAAGTGTTCTCGGAAATAGGTACGGATTGTATTCATTTATGGTTTCATTTCTATTACTAGAACTGAGGTTTGAAAATTCTAGGAATGATTAAAACTTCATTCAAAACAGATTTTGGTTCAAGAATTTCATTTTTTTCTTTGTGATTTTTAACAAGTATTTTTAATTTGAAATTCAATTTTAAACATCACAAAATTTATTTAATAACCCAATTTAAAATCCTTCCTTTCTCCTTCCTTATTCTTGCCTAAACTCCTTTGATCTGATACTAATACATGGTCGCCATATGTATTGGAGCTCTGCTATAGCACGAGTAATTACTTTTGGGTGTATCACCCATTTAGTAATTTTGTTTCTTACAAAATTGATAGTTTAAAAAATTTTCTAAAACTGAATATTTAAAAGAAATGTAAAATCTGGGATATTTTTAAATTAAACGCTACAAATGATAGAAACTTAATATTGTAGGCCTGTTTGCAATTCATCCAAATTCCTAAATAAACTGCTAAAAATTCTTCGAATAGAGTAGTAATTGAACGTCTTTGAACAACAGACTAACGATAAGAATGATAATGACATAGATGCGAAGGGCTCTGAGTTAATTTTACTAAAGCTATGATAGTCATCATACATCATACATATTCAAGCAAATAAACGAAAAGGAGGTGTAGTTGCGCCTTGGAACGAAATTATTTAGATAGGGCATATTAAAAGGATTAACTTATAAGGACAACTCAAGGACAGCCCTAAATGAGGGGAATCATTAGAACTTCTCATTGAATATCATGTATTATGTAGCTTTGAGGACTTGATGGAGCTCAACATATATTAACTAGCTGCGACCGAATCTTGGATGGTAAGTTTAGTTGGAATAAAATAGTTGAACGATGGCCAGCTCTTGATAACGCCTCATAAAAAAATTAAAGAAAGATGCAAAGCGACTGTATGCCAAATGGGGCCATAACGGCTAGTGCAGTCAGACACTGAACCACAAACTATTTTTTTAAAGAATTATTAATTTTACTAAAACTTGTAAAAGCCTTGACAAAGGGATTCGGACACATTTCTTGCTAGAGCGGTGCCAACTAGGCGGTGGAGTAAGAGCCAAAGTCTATTGTAAAACTGAATGTGAGTATTTCCCCTGTGAGACTTCAATAATATCTACGATAAGTACAATTGAAAGTTCAATCAATCTGATAGTCCTTGCCCTTAGTCATGCAAACGCCTTAGGCCACTGCGGCCAACCCTCGCGGCACGGTACAACTCTACAACTATACCCGAAAAGGGCAGGTGTGGAAAAACCTACCATTGTGCTTAATTTAACGATTCGTAAAGAGGCAGAAGCCTTCACAAATGAA
This sequence comes from Nephrotoma guestfalica, assembly GCA_963691935.1. Taxonomy (NCBI): domain Eukaryota; kingdom Metazoa; phylum Arthropoda; class Insecta; order Diptera; family Tipulidae; genus Nephrotoma; species Nephrotoma guestfalica. Next base: position 192,041,582 of record OY829915.1, on the reverse strand, counting down.
AGCAGGACGAAGGTGATCGTAATAGACTTGTAATAGATTAAAATATGTTTATACAAAACACATTAGCAGTGGTAAACACGCATATGTCGCGCTAAATAAGTAACTTCGAATGTTTCCATTAGAGGTAGAAAATGTAGAAAATGTAGAGGTAGAAAATGTCTTATGGTATACCAATGGAACGTATGTCGAAGTAGTGATGCAACCTAACCTAACTTAAGCTACCATTTGCAAAATAAATTTTGCAAATGATAAAATTATTTTTAATGTGCTAGATTTAGGATCCTTCTTGCACACGTTCTAAGAAATCGGAACTTTAAGTGAGCATTGATTGATGCGCTGAGGATTCCCTAGCCTTATAAATTAGAGACAATATATAAAGGTCGCTCCTATCAAACGAAACTATCTATTTTACGCCTAGAGCTAAACTACTATTTAACTAGCAACTATTTTATCTCCCCATAAGTAAACTATGGTGAAAGCCAAATTTTCCTTTATAATGAATTAGTGTTAAATCTCGATGCACTCATTCCCGGCAGTCTTCTTAATGATATATAGCCAGAGGAAATACAAAAAATCAATTTGGTTGATGCAAAGGAACAAGGAATAGTCCCCATTTCAACAATTATTCGAGTGACACTCCAGTTTCAATCAACTAAAAGCATTATCGCACCTCGTACAAAACTCGTTTAGTTAACAACAATAGAGAACCATCAATCGAGAAGTTCAAGATGCAAGATGTAGAAACTACAATTCTGAAAATAATACAGAAAAAAGTTTGGTATATCGAGAAATTGATTGCCAGAGCACGTAAACAAAAAAGCAGACTCAAATTTTTGAATTCAGTCTTAGATAGCAATGGAATATTACGAGTGAACAGTCGGCTACAAAATACGGAGTTTACGTGAAACGAGGTTTTGGAGACTCGCCGGGCTTTGAGCTAGGCCTTAAAATATGAGTTCCAGTTTGAAACAAATATGAAATGAGAGTTATCTTATCCTCTTATCAAAAATATTGATATCTGATTTTTGATTGTAAGTTAGTAAGTTGATAGTTCTAGTACTAAAGATTCTTCTAGATACGGAACAATGACTAACTAGCAACAAACAATTTTTAAGATATCAAACAATAGATGGGCACTATCATAAATATTTCATATTTTTAATTTTAACTTTTGCTAATATTTTGAAAAAAAAATCATTTTTGAAAAAAACGACTAAAAACTAAAAGATCCTAAATTTAATTTGTAACAATATCGGTCCAGATCAGTTTTCTAAAATTTAAACGGAACGATTTTTGACAAAAACTGTTTTTCAAGAAAATTTCGGCGTTTATATAGCCTAGGCGGATGTATAAATCGGGATGAATCTTTATATTGAAGCTTTTTTCATAAATTGGGAGCCCCATGCGATATGTGGTGGATATCTGTGTACTGGAAGCGACAGGGTTGACCTTGTTGGTTTTCTGAAATAGAAGCAAGAATAATGATTTTTTGATTATACAACACAGTTTAGAGTAATTATGTGTGGTGTAATCGAGATCTATGTATATTTGTCTGAAACGAAAGTCGGGTGCTAGCCACAACAATTACACCCCTTCATTTTTTTTCTCGGACTCAGAACAAGTATGGTTCACTTATTTTATTGAAATCTTTTATTTGAACTAACCTAACCTAACCAACAAAAATTGTTGAATTATCGATGTGTTATTTTTTATTTAGTGGTTTTAAGAAATTAGAGATAAATAATTAAATTTAAATTAAAACGGACGTGCTCTATCAGGTCCAAGTATAGGGTTATTATCCGTGTGGATTTTGTCAGGACTGTCCGACTGAGTTGTTACCATCACTTCCACGTTCCGGAGTTGGTCTAAATTGTGCTGCGAATTATACTACACCCCTATTAAAAATGAACAGTACATTGGGTATTAGTGTTGTCCTTAAATCGGTAAGGTTGTTTTAAAAACTGACGGAGATGATGACGTAGAAGAATTTATCATAGATGTTTAAGTGTGGGGAGGAGCGACAATTATTAAACCCAATGATTTTTTCTCTGAACCCCAGAGCATCTTATTAAACTGTGATTCGCAGTTTGTATAGCAGATGCCAGTTACTTTGTTGGAAATCGTGGAACTTAATTTTTAGTTTTGATTTACAAGTTTGGTGTCCTCGCTTGGCTGTTTCGAAATCTGGTAACTCCGTACTTATCAAGACATTCTACTTCCATCCATAATTACACAAACTCAGCTAAGGATAAAAGGATATCAAAATAATATACCTCCCTCTAAAATGCGGATTGTTTCTCAAAATTCAAAAAGGAATCTCGCAACCAGTAACTGACTTGTATATCAAACCTGGATATCATAAATATTACCGTACAGTTTTATAAGGTACCACGAAGCGAACCGTTTAATCGTTATGGATTTTAGTAAAGTTTAGAGAAATAAACATTTTTTTTAAATATGCGGGTAACACCGCTGTAGATACCGCCGCTTTACACACACCCACACTTTACAAAACGTATATACATCCATAGTTTTTGCTTAATTGTATAAAATTTTATATTTTTACCGTAAAAGTCAAACAAATACCTTTAAAATGGGGTTGACTACTTAAATATTAATTTTTAGTAACCACTTGTTAACAAATATTTAAACAAATTAGCAAAATTCTAGATATCGAGGGGAAACTTTGGTGTCTATTCGGTACGTCCTACGTATTTCCTACGTATGTCCTACGTATTTAGTTTACCTTCTCTGTAATCGTGTTAAAGCAGCACATGTTATTATTTAATTATACGTGTATGTATGTCACTATTAAATAAATTCCCATGGTACTTGAAAATGAACATATTTACCGTAGTAAACACAGCACCGTTAACATAATTGTAAGTATGAATAATTAACGTTTTGCATGAGGAGACATTAGGCTTCTAATCAATATGAAATACATAATGTCATGTAATATATCGCACATGATATCAATAAATGTAAAGGAGCAAAATGTAGAAAAATAATAACGGTAATAGTGTGGGGTGCAAATGATTGAGAGCCTCCACGAAGTATTTAAGGATACGGGTGCAAGTTGGGAATGTATTGTAACACGAACGGTTGTGGTAACCAATCCCTTTGTGATAGTGCATCAAAATAGCGAATAGTTAATCCAACACAATGCAATGGAACAAAACACAAAAGGATTTACTGCAGCTGGTACACCATTTTTCAAATTGGCTAATGCAAACTCTTCGGAGGCCGGTTTCATAGATCCTGGGGGGAACCAGTTATTGCATGTTAGTGAAATCAATTTTGAAACAGCGAATCCCTTCCAACAGCAGTCAATTACTGCAAGAACGTATGCCAAAAGTAGAAGCAGAAGCGGCAGTGGAAATGATGGAAATTATAATCTAGAAAAAGAAAATCAAATACTAAAAATTATTCTACCTGAAACAGATAAAACAAATTCAAAAACGGAAAATAAAACCATAAACAAAGAAGCGTCAGACAACGAAGTACAACCTAAAAGAAGACAAAACGCAGAAGACTGAATAGTCAACGAACGAGGAAGAGTTAGGCAGGGACACTAACTGGATGTTGAAGAAGGGAAAAGCTAAACAAAACAAGAGAAATAAAAAAAGAAAAGCTGAGTCCTCAGCAGAGGTAGAAAAATCACCCGAACGGCAACAAGCTCAACAAAATGAAGCACAGCCAAAGGTAAAAGCCTTCCTATTGTTCTCTGAACAATAATGTATGGAAGATTATCACTTCCAATCCAAACGCATACAGAAACTTGTCAATGAAGCTGAATATGGAAAAATATCAGTGGTACACGTACGGAAATAAAAACGATCATCAAGGTCATGACAAGAGGCCAACATCCAACCTGTGAAAGTAATTCAACAATAGAGGACCTAGAAAGTAAAGGATTTAAAATACTTGATGCCGTGAATATTATCAAAAAAGAGAGACGTCTGTTCAGCTAACGTTTGATAAATCTGAGCAAATATAACTGGCATACTCAAAATGCGAGTAAAAATCGAAGCTGTTAAAAGAGGCTGTACAAGAAAAATACAATGTAAGTTGCGCGCGCAAATCAAGATGTGTCAAATGTGCTGGAAAGCGTCCATCACAAACTTGCAAACGATCTAAAGAAGAACCAGAAAAATGTATAAATTGTAATGGGCAGCATCCAGTCAGCTACCGAAGATGTGAGGTTACCGAGCAGCTACAGAAAATTAGGGATCAGGCACGCATACCCCCTCTAAGTCATCCAAACAAGGATCGAGCAAGAAATGAAGTACCTATGCGTAGGGAGAATTATACATATGCGCAGGTCTCTTCGAATCAATTTCGAAAGAAAATGACACCAACGGTACCGAGAATTTCAAAAACACTGTCCAAGCAATTTTAAATAGAATTGAAGGACATAATAAACTAAATAAATTAATTTTGGATCGACTCAATCTGCTAGAAATACCATGTTCCAAAATAGGTAAAAATAAATAATGTCGGCAATGCATAGTCCAATTCATAATTCCGGAGCAGAAACCAGACATCAAAACTACTCATTAAGAATAAGCATATGGAATGCAAATGGATATTGTTATATGCTTAATATCAGAAACACATTTTCCAGCAGCTCCTATGCAGCAATCCGGAGATATACTTGTTACCATACCACACATCCAGCAGAACGAGCAAGAGAAGGGTCAGCAATATTTATTAGGGATAATATTTAATCATCATGAAGAATTAAAAATAATAAAAGAATCCATGCAAGTAACCACTGCAAGAAGACTACATTAACTTGTTCCAGAAATTATGAAGTAGCTTCATTATCGGAGGTGACTTTAATGCAAAAAGTACCTTCTGGGGTTCAAGATTAACCTCTCCAAAAGGCAAAGAATTACTTGCAGCTGACCAATACTCAAACTGTGAATTTTACTCAGGAGGGAAACCAACGAACTAGTCATCTGATCCTAACAAAACCCGAGACCTTATAGATTTCTACATCACTAAAGGCATATTGGAACGCTACATATTCTTAGAAAATGATGAAAGTCTAATATCTGATCATTCTCATGTTATTATAATGGTTAGTGAAAATGTAATAGAAAAAACAAATTCACCATAGCTCACAAACAACAAGACCAATTGGGGATTGTTTAAGCTAATAGAAGAAAAAATATAACTTCAAGTCATCAATGGTCGGTTTGTGAATGTACCCCCAAATTATCATCCAGGAAAGAAAAATTAGTTATTTGCCCAATAGAAGTAAGATAACTAGTGCAAGATAAAACAACTTGTTTAAGACACATCAAACTTAAGGCACTCACAAAAGTAGTGAAAAATGAAAAAATTGGAAAATACTTTTGTTCTCCAGCTCCAACTAAAGATACCGACTATTCGATCTGGAAAGCAACAAAGGGTTAAAACGACCAAAAACGCAGATCCCCCAATAAAAACAAACGATGGTAAATGGGCTAGAAGTGCGAAAGACAAAGCTGACCTGTTTGCTGAACATCTTGAAGAAACATTTCAACCTCTAGGTCGGCAGACCAGTTACAAAAGTACTGCTGATACGCCCTTCGAAGACTTCGAAGATATCAGGCCTGTAACATTAAAAGAACTAAAAGCTGAAATTAAGCACATAAAAGCAAAGAAAGCTCTTGGCTACGATTTGATAGCAGGGTAAACAATAAAGGAGCTGCCTGAAAAGGCACCCGTAAATTATTAAACATAATTAATGCGATCCTCAGGAAAAAATATGTACGAATGCAGAAAGTAGCAGAAGTAATAATGATTCCGAAACCGGGCAAGCCACTGAATGATAGAAAATCATACCAGCCAATTTCACTTCTACCAACACTAGCGAAATAGTTTGAGAGGCTGTTGCTCAAAAGATTGAAAAGAACCATAGAACAAAGAAACCTTATCCCAGAATATCAGTTGGGTTTCTGAGAGAAACACTCAACTCTTGAGCAGGTTCGATACCAGGTTCAGATGGAAAGAGCTCGTTAAAAAGAAAAAACATGATCTTAATATCAAATATCGAAAAATTGGCTGCTCGGGAAAAATTCGGAACCGAAAATAAATTGCTTTCAACCGAAAATAAATTGTTATTATATCAACAGGTGCTAAAGCCAAAATGAAACAAACAGAACAAGGTGGTATAGTCAACGCTCCGTGATACATTAGGATTGATGACCTTCATAGGGACCTAAATATCCAGACAGTTCAAGAAGAAATAAAAAAACTTGCAGTAATTCATGGACCAAGGTATTTATCAACACGTAAATGAAGAGCAGCGTGGTATGTTGGACACTTCAACAACAACTCGACAACTCTTGGTTTTTGCACCACGATAATGCACCTCCTCATACTGCATTGATTTTACGTGATTTTTCGTCAAAAATTATACCCATATCGTTCCGCAACCACCGTATTCGCCTGATTTAGCTCCGTGTGACTTCTGGCTGTTCAGTAAACTCAAACGACCGCTCCGGGGAAACCGTTTTGTGTCAATTGAAGACATTAAACGTGAATCGCTACGCGCATTGGAGGCTATTCCGGAAATTGACTTTAACAACTGTTTCGAGGATTGGAAAAAAACGTTGGCACAAGTGCATTGAGGCCAGGGGGGATTACTTTGAAGGGGACGAAATAGATTTGGAGAAATAAACAAAGAATTTTAAAATTATGAACAGTCTTACTATTTCTTGCCCACAGTATTATACTGATCAATGTGACCAAGCAAAACGTTACCAATGAAAGCCACACCTAAGAGAAGTCGTCTATTTTCAAGCGTGCATATTTTATAATCCGTGCATCTTGTTGAGTACGGAGGTAATCGAGCCACATTTTCCATTTACCATGGAATGGTAAATTGTGGTCGTAATTCCAGTCACTTTTCTTTAACAAGAAAATCAGAAACTTCTTTTGATTGCTTTCAATTCTTTTAATGTGTACAGCATAGTATGAATTCCAGACCGGTACAGCGTAGTCCAGTTGAGATCGAAGGTAAGCGAAATAGAGTGAACATAAGGTTTGAATATCTTTAAATTCATCTGTTCATCTTTTAACAAATCCAAACATGGCATTCGCTTTCGCAAAATCAATTTTCAATATGCCTATTGAAACTGGCATTTTCGATCTCATTAACTCTTTGCAATACTTCGTTCTTGACTTTGTATGAAGTAATTAACGGATTTCTCTTACGATGGAAAGACATGATCTTGCATTTCTTAATATTTAAGTATAAAGCGAGTTTCGATCACACCACTCACTTAATCTATCGATGCCTTCTAGAAGTTTCTTCGTATCTAGCATTTCATTAACAGTTCGAAAAATTTTCACATCATCAGCAAATATGAGCACGTTTGAGTTTTTGATTATCTTGGTTATTTGATCTATGAAAACAATAAATATCCACGGCCCGATGTGAGATCGTTGGGGAACCCCAGACGTAACTTTAATAACGTTTGATTCCTCATTTCTCATTATTACAAATTGTCGCCGGTTTGATAGATAAGACTTGAACTAATTTATGTAATCGAGTAAAAACCCAAATGCGAATAAACTGCGGAGTGATTTTTGATGGCAGATGGAATCAAATGCTTTACTGAAATCCGTGTACGCTACATCAACATTTTACTGGTTAATTCAACCAGATTAGTTGATATGGATCGGCCAGGCATAAACCCACGCTGGTTTATTGATATATGACGTGCCATTGTGGATTTAAAGTTGTTTTATGCAAACTAATTCAAACAATTTTGGAATTGATGATGTAGTTGATATTCCTCTGTAGCATGTAATGTCGTCTCATTTGCCCGATTTAAAAATTGGTGTAATTTTTGAAATTTTCCATTTTTCGGGAAACACCTCGGTGCTCAAGGATTGGTTGAATAGGTAACATAATGGAATTGCTAAAATGTCATCGTACTCCTTCAGAATAGAAGAGGGTATATTGTCAAAACCACAACCGTCTTCAAATCCCTTTAGAGCCGATAAAATGATCTCCTCATATATAACAGGAGTAGTTATTCATACGTTGGAATTGCTGGGTTGTTCGTACAATCCACTAGTAACGCTTGGTTTATAGACTGATTGGAAAAACTTCGCGAACATGTCAGTTATATCTTTGGAGTTTGGGGAGCTGGTATTGTTATATACCAATTGTAATAGTTTAAATAATAAAAAATAAAAATAAAAAAAGATATTAGTGTGGTCGGTAACAGAACGTACTTAACTGGGCATGCTATTTGATTAGCACGGATTTATTGAATGTAATACGTCGATATCCTGAACATATCATTTGGTCGCTCGATTATAATGTATTCAATCATAATTTGGAGCTTTTAGTTTTAAACATTTTTCAGCGGCACACAAATTAGCATAATTGCCACGGAAATTATTCGTTCATTTTCATAATTTTCCAAACATCAAAGAAAATTAAATTTATATGCGTGTTTCGACAACACAATTTTGCGGTCGATTAAAAACCCATTTTCCCTTTAATTCAATTTAACGAAAAGCAGCCAAATAATAAATAATACAAAACTTGATGATTGTTCTAAATTATTTACATGCGTTAGCAATTATTTAGCTTGAACATGAATATTTATATTTTTATAGCACAAAAATTTTATACGTCTTGCTAAATGTTTAATGACAGCCGACGTCTGGCTAATTTTGTTTATGTATAAACATAATTCGGGCATAATTTAGGTTTATATGCTAAATTTACATTTAATATTAATAAAATTACGACTGACACGGAAGTTCTATTTCCGCGTGTGAAATTTAGTTGTTTTTAAATGATTCAATCAAATGTGTGTTTTAATCTTAGTCAGCTGAATAGCAGAGATTAAAATATGATAAAAGTATTAAAGTTGCGTTAATATTAGGATTATACCATAAATGCCGCTTTTATCATTCGATCAATCTGACATGATATTTTTTTTGACCCTAACTCCACTCCGTATAATTTTATATCAAATCCGAGTACACGACCTAATCGAAAAAAAAAAATTATAGATTTCGTACGTCAAAACATTGCTGACGCTGTCACAACAAAAATTTAATATGTAGTAATTCTTAAGTAGTTTTCACAATAGTTTAACACCACATTTTTCTTAGCTAATGCAACAAACCTGAGCAGTCCATCGTAATTCACGTTAACAGTGGTTCAGAATTGAACGTGCTAAAATATTTTTCACAAGCCGTTTTAGGTAGTATTTATGTGCCTAAAGGCAATCACCTATAATATGCATGTAACAAAAGCTATAGATTAACATTATATTATCTTTCGCTATCTACACATTTTGGCCATCTCTCTGGCAATACATGAATACCACGACAATGAAACGACGCGTCTTTGAACCGAAACCATTCATCCAACCAATTTTGCACTTCTTCGAAACTGGCCAAGTGTAGCCATCGACCGGAAAAGTGATAATCCGAGGGGGCCAGGTCTGATGAATAAGTCGGGTGCGGTAGCAGATCCTATCTCACCGTTTTGATGGTGACCTGGATGATGGGAGTGCGATGTCATGGAGCGTTGTCGTGCTGCATTATCGCACTCGTCTTGTGTTCCATTCTGGCCATTTTTCGAGCAATGCATGGTTCAGATTGATGAGTGGTTTTCGGTAGCGTTGCTCACTTACAGTTTCGCCCTGTTTCAGCAGCTCATACATAATACACGATCCCTTTATGGCCCCACCAAACGCAGAGCATTGTCTTCTTTCCGAAGCGATTTGCCCGTGACGTTGATGTTGGTACTTCGCCAAGTTAAAGCCACGACTTTCTGCGTTTCGGATTCTTAAAAATGATCCACTTCTCATCTCCCGTAACAATTCGATTCAGGAAGCTCTTTCTTTCATGCACGGCAAAACGCATAGGCCTTCTCAAGCAAGTAACGCGCTTCAACCGCATTTTCTAAGTTGAAGCAGAAAAGCAAAACTTCTCGCAAATGCTGTTTGTTTGGCACAAAACTCGACATTTGCGGTCTTAGCGCAATATGTGCTTACAACTGGTGGTTATCGTTAATAACTGTCCACGCAATGAACAAAACACAACTTCTGACATAAATAATGTCGCTAGCTCCACCTATGTGTAAAAGCCGGAAATTTAGTTCCGCATCTGTCCATATAAAATCATAACATACAAACATTAGAAATAAAATGTACACAAATTTTGACAGCCAGAATCAAAAATATTCTTGGTTTTTTTGTGATAAATGAGTGCGTTTTATGGTAAAATCTGATAAAAAATATCAAGATTTTTTATCGTTTTTGCCCAACTGAACACTAGGACTGTAATCAAAATTATCCCGAGAAACGAACCGATGATGCTTTTTATGATAAAATAAATAAATACAAATTACCTGAATTTGGAAAATATCTTGATAATATAAGAATCCACGATACAAAACTCATGCAAAATAGAAAGGTCGAAATAACCATTTTTATAATTTGCAACATAATAAGATTGTTAACTTGACCAGTTCTACCAAGTAAATTATAATTTCTAATTATATTTTTTCAATATTTTGTATGTTGTGCTTATCGGATTGTCTCTCCTTCTTGTTCATTATAACTTAACAACAAAACTGGAAAATCGATAAATCCTTGACTAGTGTGGTTATTACTAGTCAAGGTATGAGTAGGAACATGATGTACCATCTCACTATTCCATTAAGGACTTGATCGTGTTCGCCGATGGAACTGTTAGTGGTGGTCTAGTTGGTGCTAACTTTCACGAATCTTATACTGAAGTAAATTTGACATTATTATTTGGACAGAGTGGTACTGTTCAGACCGAATATGTTACAATTCTTAAGACAACTAAATATGGAAATAAACCCAACTGTAGAAGTCGCTTCATATGTGCATTAAATAGCCGGGTTACTTTAAGGGCAATTGATACCAACACTTCAAAACTTGTCTGGGCGAGTATTGAAAGGCAAATCTGCTCGGTAACCAAAATGAATTTATAAATCTATAGATGTCGCAGTCATAGAGGCATCCATAGAAAGGAGAAGGCCGATAAATAAACTAGAAAGGACAGGTCTAGCTGATCTGAAAAAACTTTCGACTTGATGGTATCGTGCTATAAAAGAGACATAATCAAGTATCTTAACGACTTACAGTAAACAAGGCGGGACAACTTGTTGACAATTGTGCCGTTTATTTTGAAAGTGGCATAAGTCACTTTTTTAAATCGAAATATTTAAGGGTTTTCGTTTTAACATGTTTAACATATTAAACAAAAATATTGATGCCGACTTTCGAGAAGATTTACTTATATTTGTTATCTCAGGATATTATTGATTGATTGGATATTATTGATTGGAATAAATGAATCTTGAATCTAATCTAATGAATCTAGAAAATGACTGAAACCTCAATTTAAATAAAAAATATTAATATTTCTAAAATAAAAATTTATCAACAAACTCAACCATGTATTGTGTAGAAATTACCGAGAATTTTATTTAAACAGATTAGAACTTTAAAACGATTACAATAAATATTTAATAAAACAAGAAACAAGATTAAATTGAAACTTGAGTTAAAATGACATAAGAACATCTAGAAAATAAATTTCGTATCAAAAAACCAAAAGTCAAGCATTGCAAGCACCAAATGGTTTATTTAGGTGACTCAATCACCATCTTCATGTATTATCTCCAGAACATGGCCATGATCTTCAGTAATGGCCAACATGATCTTCAGTAATGGCCAATAATAGTCCGGATCGGCCAATAATGGATCTCCGCGAATGGCCGATATAGACTATCAATTTGAATATAAATGACATCAGTACACCTAGAAGATCAAAATTCGTAACAAACACACCGAAGTCGTGCATTACTAGAATTAGGTGATTTGAAAGACTAACTTCATGTACTAGCCAAACCTGAAACACGATCTCTGAAAATGGCCATCCATTCGAGCAAAACTGACATCACTACACCTAACGGGTGTTTTTTTAAGCCTGATAGAACTTGAAATTGTAAAAAATAAAACAAAAAATCAAATTTTTATGAAAAATATACTCTGGCAGATCTCAGTATACTCTGGAATCATCATGAATAGACTCACGCTTGAACAACGCTACGAAATTATTAAATTTACTTGGAAAATCATTCGTCGATTCGCGCAACTTATAGAAGACTTCGTGATTTTTATGCCGCACAAAATTATCCATCTCAGCAAGCCAGCCGTCGAACTGTGGATAGATTTCGTACCACATACTCTCTAGAGGATGCAATAACATCAACACGTTGAAAGAATGTGCGTATACTGAAGAGAATATCGCCGCTGTGAACGAAAGTGTGGAAGAAGATCCAAATTTATCAATTCGTCGTTGTTCGCAGCAGTTGGGGCTCTGTCCGTCCACTACATGGACAATTTTGCGTAAAGATCTTGGCCAACACCCGTACAAGATCCAGCTGGTGCTGGAATTGAATCGAATAAGAAAAAATTTGGCGATAAGTTGATTTCAAGAAATGGACTTGTCAATTGGTCTCAAAGATCGTGCGATTTGACACCTCTCGATTATTTCCTGTGCGGAGCTACGTGAAGTCACTGGTTTATGCTGATAAACCAGCAACAATTGACGCCTTGGAGGCCAGCATTGTTCGTGTTATTCGTGACATACGGCCAGCAGTGCTCGCAAGTGGCCCAAAATTCGACGTCCAGAATGCGTTTCGTCAAGAACAGCCGCGGTGCCCGTATGCCCGAAGTCATTTTCAAATATTAATGCCATTGATTACAATTTAATTTTTTTTGTTATTTTGTACAATTTCAAGTTCTATCGGGCTTAAAAAACACTCGTTAGAAGGCCAAAATTCGGAGAAGAAATCCCAAAGTCGTGCATTATAAACGTTAGATCTTTTCACTTAGGTGACTTAATGACCAACTTTATGTATTAGCCAGACCTGAATCACGATCTCGGGGAATGGCCGATAATGGCCATCCAAATTTGAGTAAAAACGACTTCAGTACACCTAGAAGATCAAAATTAATAGCAGAAACCCCGAAGTCGTACATTATTGACGCTAGATGGTTATAGTTAAGTGACTCAATGGCCAACTTCATGTACTAGTCAGATCTGAATCTGAGTAAAATTACATTAGCACAAATAGAAGATAAAATTCGTAGCAAAAACCACGAAGTCGGACATTATAAACACTAGATCGGTTTACTTAGACGACTTAATGGATACTTTAAGTATTAGCGAGACCTGAAAACAATATCCGGGAATAATCGAAAATGGCCATCCAAATTTGAGTAAAAATGGAGTTATTAACAAAGGTTGGAGCAAAATCTAATTGACTTTCTTTTTAAATAAAATACAACAAATTTTTCAATAATATAGAATTATGTTTGGGCAGGATCGATGTTGGCAGCCTGTGGCGGCCTTGTTGTTTTAGTGGCGTCTTTCTAATCTAGTGTTTTTTTCAGTCACTGATGCCAAATCACCATGACAATGCGGAGGCGGTGGTCCTTCAAAGTCGACTCTCCAACGTTTGGCGGCCAAATTCGGGACAACCGGTTCGGTAAACAATCAGCAAACACTCGTACGTTAAAGGAATGTCAGATCGACCGAAAACATTGCCGCGGTCTGTGAAAGTGTTCAGGAGAACCCGAAGCAGTCAATTCCTCGCCGTACACAAGAACTTGGCCTTTCACAGACTTTAACGTGGCGAATTTTGAGTTGGGACTTAACCCTACACCCGTACAAGATCCAACTGACTTAGGTGCTCAAAGTTAATGACCATAGACAACGCCGTTTGTTCGCTGACTGGGCTTCGAAGCGTTTGGAGGTGGACCTCTATTTTGGCCGACAAATCTGCTTTAGCGACGAGGCGCATTTTTGGTCGAATGGCTATGTTAACAAGCAAAATTGCCGTATATGGCAATCCACACGAGTTTCTCCAGATTGCAATGTGTCCACAAAAAGTTACTGTTTGGTGCGGGTTTTGGACCGGTAGCGTCATTGATCCGTACTTTTTGGAAAATAACGTTGGTGAAGCCACCACCATCAACGGCGAGCGCAACAGAACGATGCTAACCGATTTCTTTTGGCTCAAATTGAACGATATGAAGGAAGACGACATGTGTTTCCAGCAGGACAGGGCTACGTGCCCTGTATGTGCACAGCAGACGCAACGATGGACATTCTGCACATCGACCCACCCAAATTGAAAACCCCTTTATTTATTTTTGTTTAAATGCAAATTAGTTTACTTCTAAATTATATTCGATATTACTTTTATTGCATCATAATAAAGATTTAATTATTTTAATTTTGAATGTGTTCGTACATTATTGAGGGATAGTTTTAAGCTCCATTTACATTTTACAATGCTTCCTCAGTAGTACTAAAATCATGAAATCAAGCAACTGAATGTGATGTACATAGTCTGAGTTGGTGTTTAAGAACCAGTTTGCAAAAACTTGATTTGAGTCATCAATACATCAAAAGTATCACTTATAATCCTATTGATATTTTCGGGATGGAATTGAGTTTTAAAAATATTGTGAATATTTTCATCTGATTTTTTGAAATTGAAAACATAACTCAGAGAAGTTGTATAAAAGAAAAATATTCATCTTGGAGTTGAATCGACTCAAACCAAAAAGGCGTATCTTTTTAAAAATGGCTTAACCGATCTTCGTGAAACAACTTTTTTTGACAGCTTAGTATTTCATCTTTGCAAGGACTTCATGAAAACAACTCGAGAAGAAGCAGCACAAATTGTTGCTTTATTGCAAGAATCGCCGAGACGTCGCTCGTTAGCTAAACATGAGCCAATCTGCTGCCTCAAGAGTATCCAAAAGGTTTCAGGAAACTGATACCGTCAATCGGACACCATATACCTGCCGGTATCGGTTTACATCTGAAAGGGGTGATCGATTTATCGCCCTAACTAACCGATTTATCACCTGTTGGTGTGCAGCAGAAGCTAAGACAAGGTCGAGATGGAGCTGTTAGTCAATGCATAGTAAGAAGGCGCTTGAAGTACGCCAACCTCACTTCAAGGCGGCCCGCTAGAGGTCTAAAATTGACAGCACGCCATCGCAAAGAGTGACTCGAATTTGCTCGCGAACAAATCAATTAGAGCATCGAGGTCCGTTCTATTCATTGGCGAGTCCAAAATATGTCTCCATGGTGAAAGGAGACGTCGGGTCTATCGGCGTCTTGGAGAGCGATTCTTGCAGTGCTGTTTTGCTGAAACAGTTAACGGTGGCGTTCCGTGCATGGTGTGGGCTGGCATATCGCTTGAGTGAAAAACATCTTCTTTTCGGACCTGGTGAAGGTCGTAGAGGAAGTCTAACCACCGAAAGATAGATCGAAGACATACTCTTGGATCATGTAGTGCCCTACGCAGAATATATAGGGGAAGATTTCATATTGATGCATGATAATGCCCGGTGTCACACAGCTCGAACCACTCGGCAGTTCATGGATGAGGTGGGACTCGAGACGATAAAGTGGCCAACCTTCAGTCCAGACATGAAACCAATTGAGCATTTATGAGACGAACTGAAAGGGAGGGTCTGAGCCAGAAATCTGGTACCATCTAACATCAGTGACCATTGCAATTGGTTGAGAAGTGGGATGCGATTCCCAAGTCTTTGTCAAAACTTTAATAAGGTCAATGAAAAACCGCATGCAAACCGTTGTAGACGCAAGGAATAAATATCCCCAACTTCATTATTATCAAAATTCATTATAAAAAATCATCAGTCATTTTAAAGTAAAAATATCAATAAAAAAATGAAGGTCTTCCTTCTTCTAGTTGCTTGCAAGTGTATTAATCAAAGATTTACTCTAATTTTTTACTAAAATTTATCTAAACAATAAATTGACTTACGCGCGGCTAATTTTACTGTCTAATTTTCAATAGTGTTGGGATATAGATGACGGAAGGTTAACTTTGGACATAATTGAGTTCTCGAATTTTGTTCACGTTCTTACTTCATCTCAACTGGCAATTGCATCAGGTGTTTGGATCAGGTCTTGGCGTTTCGTCATTATGGTAACGCAGTATAATGAAATTGAAGACAACAAGGCTAGGCTAAATGTGTGAGGCCAATTTTATCCTATTGGAGCTAACTGATATAACTAATTCTAACTTTTACTTGAGAAAAAGACCAGTAGCAAACAAATTTAGCGACAAAGTGGTCATCCATTGCTAACTGCATATACATAGCATTTTAAACCATATTTCCCAACTCGACCGCATCGATAAACCATACCCGTTTTAAACTACATGGGAGATGAAGGTCAAAGATTCATTCTTTATTAAGCTTGAAGATATCATTAGTAAAATCCCGCACCATGATAGCAAGATTATCACAGGCGGCGATTTCAACACAAAAATCGATAGGAGCGCAGATACAACATCACATATTGGTCTGTACAACCTAGTCGTATCAAGCACGTTCTTTCAACATAAGAAAATTCACAAGGTCGCGTGGCGATCGAATGAATGAAGAACAGAAGTCCAAATTGATCACGTCACGATCTCGAAGAGGCATTCCACCAGCATAACTGACGTTAGATCTTATATAAGTGCAAATTATCATTCACATTTAACAGACAAGCACAGAAAACCGTGCGCTCGAATATCGATCTAAACCAGCACAATGAAAACTACGAAGCCCCGGACCAAACATCCAGGAGCAGTAGTTAGCTATCCAGTCAACCATAACTACTGCAGCAGAAAATACTACAGGAAGAAGACCACCAAGAGCACAAACTGCATGAAAAACGGTTAACCTACTGAAATACAAAAACAAATTCGTTTCCAACTCGAGATGGGAAAATGTTTGTTGACAAAAAACACGGTTCACCGACAAAAAGTTTTAAAACTGTTTAGTTTTTACAAAACATGACAGGTTTTGTTGGGAGAAAAAGGTTTAGTTTGTGTTTTTTTTATTCGTTTGTTGGAAACTCGGCATAATGATTGTGTTTACCAAAACGACGGTTAGGTCAACGGTTAATTCAATTTTGGATTTTTGAGAAGGTAATATCTCGCAGCCGCTGCAACACCAGTCATTTCAAAATTAATTATTTTTAATGTAAAAAATCGAATTAAAGTTTGTCATTCTTATTTATTATTATTAATATTGCGAATTCGCCATAGCTGGGATTTTTGGGCGCATACTTCGCAATAGGCCTCTAGATTTTTCAATGGAATTGTGTTTATCTGCTAATGTTGATCCAGATCAATTTAAAGGTGTCCTTTGTATTTGGTATAGCAATTTTTCAGGACATACCAATTTTCGGTATTGAAATACCCGAGATCCTTAGATTTTTCAACGAAATGGTATTTATCTGTTAGATTTAGTCCATCAGGGTGGCTGACACGAAGTGTTACCAAAACAAAACGAAACAGAATTTTTATTTTTTGATGAATTTTATTGAATCAAAGTAAAAAATGTTCACAAATATTTAAATTTTCGAATTGCATTAGCAGTTTTCGATTTGGCCACCCTTAGCCGCGATTATGGCCTTCAAACGGCCGACAAAGCTATTGCATGCAACACGAAAGTAGCTCTGCAGTATTTTGACCCATTCCCGGCGAAGCGCTTGCTTTAGAAGATCGACACTTTGGTATTTTTTTGTCCCAACATTGCTCTTCCAAATACCTCAAAGAGAGAAATCTAGCGGATTTGCTAGAAAAAAAAACGAGCAGTGAACGGCTTTCGGCAGTTACGCCGGCCCAAATCATCACATCAGCGGCGCTTGGTTTCGAGTGGCAATCCGTTGGTCCAAATTTTCAGTAGAACGGCAGGGCAAGTAAATCCGGTTGCTTTGCTTGTTCACATTTTGCTCAATAACGAACGGTGACTCATCGGAGAAAACCAAATTCAGAAAATTGCCACTTTCGTGCAAGCGTAACAACTCCTTTGCTCTTTCCACTCTAACTTTTTTTTGAGCATCGAATTTTAAGGCCTTTAGTCCAAGATGATCTTTCAAGTGTGCTGCATCCGTTCGAGCGAAATGTTCGCCTCACGAGCAATTTTTCTGCCGCTACGGCTCGGATTCCGAGCCAATTTGGCCTTCACCTTCCGAATGACATCCGGCGATGTTGCAGTGCGTTTCGGTCCACCACCATGGCGTTTTGCAATGCTGCCAGTATCGTTATAACGATTTATGGTGCGATACACAAACATTTTATTCACATGCATATGTTTTACCTAGTTAACAATCTGCGCGGCTGTGGTTTTCCAGCCAAATATAGAACACTCACACTATTACGCTTGAATTCCATTGCGGATAACATTTTTTCTGAATATTTCCCACTAAAATGCTTACAAACAATGGAATGAACTGTCATTAGTGTAAATTGGAGCGCTCTGTTATCACTGGTTTGACAGCAATGACAGTATGAAGTTGGTAACACTCGTGTCAGTTACCCGGTATATTGATATTTTTCGTATATTTCATCTGCATATGAATATTGTACTTCTGTACTGGGGTAAATTTTTTTGTACAATATTTACAGAATTCTTATTTATTATGCATATTCGTTAATGAATTTAGGTAGGCTTAGAATGGATACTACATCACCATAAATAAAGCAAGTTAAAATATTTATTATTTTAGATATGAAACCATCACGATGCCTCTGGTCTCTTGATAAATCTATTGCAAGATGATTGAAGATGTAAATACATTTATATTTATAAAACACGAACGAGTATCAAGGGACTTAATTTTCGTAGTACATAGAACAAATATGTTTGTAGCCGCCTATTGATGGTACGAGTATATCAACGTATAAGGCAGCACAAAATATAAATTATTTGGGTCCTCAAGTGTTGACATTATCTAACTAATAAAATTTTTGAAATTGTTTCGCTAATAATATAAAAGCAACATAGTGGTAGATTTTATTTATGGATATTGAATCATAACGCCCGAGCATATAACTGACCCATGCCTAATCATAACCAAAATATTTTCTCAATGTCACCCTAAGAGAACCTTTTAATATTTCAAATGAATTATATTTTTTAGTATCCCGTTTAATATTTAAAAATTTTCCTAAAATAAACGATAGAATTTTAATTGTTTTGTTCTGTTGAAAAATAACAACATTTTTAGCTGCTACAGTGTTTTCATACCCCAATATAAGTGTACATGCTTTAATTTACGATTTGGGTGGAACCTAACTCCTAACCATATATAGAGTCGATTTATGTGCTGAAAATCAAATTTGTCTGAACTTATTTAATTGATTGCCGCCCAGTAAAATATTAAACTAATTTGGTTTTAATTATCAGTCCTGAAAGCTAATATAAATCAATCAGAATTCAAAAAAAGACTGACGATTGCGATTTTCCGGAATTCTGCCGTTTTTTTTACAAAATTTATACTAAAAATTCTCAATTTATTTCACACTAAACCCATAATAAATTATTTATAATTAGTTATTTGTTCAATATAATATTGATAATATGATAAAAATTTAGTCACTGAAACAGCAACGAAAATTAATTTATTATCTCATGCACGAAGCTTACAAAATAAACAACATAAAATTTTTAATTAAAACCAAAAAGAATTTATTTGGTTTATGTATCGATTTTATTTGGTTTAATGGCATAATTTTATGTGTCGTTTTATCGGGTGGGTAGATTTTAGATTTATTGAAAGTAAAATACTACTTACGTAGTTACTCGATACAGTTAGCTCTAGGTGGCCATTAATTTAATTTAAAATTAGATGAGTATACCATCCACAGACTGAAACATTTTATATGACCCCATTTGCCAAAATATGGCAATAACGAATGGAATGAAATTAAAAGATTACTGAAAATACAGATGGGCAGGAAACTAAATTACCCACTAAATCAATAAACCACGTTAAAGTCAAATTGTAGTTGGGATAACATTTTTTTGAATGATAAAATCCTTATTTTGGTTGGTTATTTCTTAACCTAAACCACAACCTGACTTGGACTCAATTCTTGTGGTATGTAGCACATATTAACGTTCGATATCGACCTGTAGGCGATACTGTATGAAATTTTTATAGCACCACTGTCTACTAAAATTTGTTTCTGCTCATTGATCGATTTATCACTATTGATCCGAATGAATAATTTTGCCTCTGGATCGAAAATATCGCGATATTTTCGAATATTTTTATTATATAAAAAATACATTAAGGCCAAAGCCCTACAAACAATATAACAAACTATTAAATTTAATTTAAAACTTACAACAACAAATGACTCATCCTATCAAAATTTAAATAAACTAAAACGGGCCAATGAATTCCATTCGTGAGGCTACTGAAGTTAGCCGAAAATCGACTTATTTTGTACCAGGTGGTAGTAAACATTTCTGATGAAGTTAGCCGAAAATTACATGCCATTGTAGTTAACAGAAAATTTTCACCGAAAAAAAATTTGGATTATCAATAAAAATTCACATAATTCGCATGTTTAAAGGTAATATGGACTGGGTGAAGTTAGACCAATTCGTAAATTGCTGGATCCTATGTTTATAATTTGTCTTGTTAATTAGGTTCAGTTGTGGCACTAATAGTGAACAGTAGCATCATAGTCGAAAGCTGAACACGTGTTTAGTGATATTTGAACTGGATGCATGGAAAATGTCTGGATGCTACATAAAATATGCCATGACGTTTAGCACAGGCGTTCACTATTGCTCACTAATGGGGCTTGCAATACCGGTATACCGGATACCGGCTGATATTTTTGATACCGAAATAACATGGTTTAGTTGTTCCAAATACCGTTATTTCGGTATTGTCGAAATATTTAAATTGAGAATTTATTTTATGTTTTTAGTGTTTTTGGGATTCATTAGTGTTTTCCAGAGTTTATTCACAATCCTCATGAAAACAAAAACTCAAGAATATCTTCACTCACCAATAAAATGAATAAAGATATTCACTGGTATATTGATTGTAAAATATTCTCTCACAAAAAGAGAGAGCTTGCCAACAGAGAAATATAAAACTCAAATTTTTTGTGAATATTGTGTGTGTATGAAAAAATGCAAACTAACATTCTTGTGATCATAATACAAAAAAAATTGAGAGTGAAGAGAATAGTCTAACAGTAAAGGCTGCTGCACGACTGTGAGATTTTACCCGCACTCACAGTCTGAAGTTATTAACTAATAGTTTTTGCTTAATAAAATTCGTCTACATTATTGACGTTTCCTTCATTCGATTGAAATTGTTGCCATTCGGTTTTTATTAACATTGAATTTTTTTGCTTATTCTGCCCTACTATTGAGGTCCCTTTATTATTCCAACTGCAGAAACATGAAGATCCCAAAGTCGACCCTTATAACCACCCCCACCCCGGTAATCCTGAAATCTATTGGTATGTTAATTTTGAACGCCTCCATGAAGAGTTTCGGGGTTCCATTATTATAACAGCGACCGAGCGAAAAATTAATGTTACAAATATGTTTTACAAACGATGCACAACAGTAAATCGTTGGTCCAGATAATTTTAACCGGGTTTATCGTCGTAGCAATTAAATTCAATTCCGTATGTAGAAATCAATGTGATAAAAACCCCAAAAATGCTAATATAATTAGAAAACCTACATCAGTACATACCGATTGTTATGGACGATCCGTTGAATTTTCTTAATAAAGCCGGAGATAGTGGGCACAGTCAATATCGTCCACATGAAAGCGGCATTTGAACAATTAACATGGGTCTGTATTAAGAATATAATTGATACAAAATTTGGCACGAAAGCTGCTCATATCTTTCGAGATGTTAAACAACAGATATATAAAGAGGCAAAGCTTTTAACGTATCGACTGTTGTAGGAAACTTTTTTGCAGATACACACAATTATGAGTATACATCGCAAATATTAGAAATTCAGACACCGCTTGAACGGGATTCTGAAAATTTCGACCGCGTTAAAAATTTGTACAGTACCGATGTCAGTCTAGACGATACAATATTTTATTATTTATTAAAAAAAATTGAATGACAGTTGCTCAGTTTCTTTTTTAAGCAAAAATTTGCATGTCTATAGGTTGGTCGTCTGCGGACCAAGTAGCGCAAAGTAGAAGTACGTAGAAAAAATTGACATCACAACTCTTGTTTTGAATTCTTTTTAATGGTTCAAGCTCGTAGTACGGTACGAAGGACTTACCTGTTGATTAATTTAATAAAATTTTAATTCGTATAATATAAATTATATCTAATTACATCATTACTTAATTAATTAGCGAATCAAAACATCAATTTTGAAAATCAACAGTTCAATAAAAAATTTCTTTGGTGTCGTGTAACGAAGTTGACGTCAGAGATGAATAAATGCTATTGAATGCCTTAATGCCGACAGGTGGTCACAAAATGAATTAATATAGCGACCACGGCAGGCTATGAAGAATCAAGAAGATAATATAGAAGTAAAACTAAATGATAAACGTATTATGGTGGGAACAGTTCCCGGACCACCGGGAACGTTCGATATGGCTCAATTATTGTCTGTTATAACTCGGGGGATCAACAAATACAACAATTTCAGCAACAAATAATCAAACATTTGATGAACAAAGTAAACAGACGCGATTAATGAAACAAGAAATAAATCAAAGTTTGGTCAACTAAACCAGAACCATAGGGCATTGAAGCAAGGGATAAAGAAATCAAAACCAGCAACCAAAATATCGAGAAGAAACTGAACCAAATGAGAAACATAATATTTGGCAAACGAAATGATGATTTAGGCAATACGTAGCAGAAAGTTGAGCATTCGCATAACGGCGGAATCAGATGTTTACAAATAACTGTCGGTAACAAGGTGGAACCGGATGATGAAGATCATGGAATAGGTGCTATTGGTCGGGAAGCTGATTCAGAGATTCAGGCAGCTCGATGATAAGGAACAATTACACTGGGATATTACCACATTTTAAGAAGAGAGAGACAAACTGCTCGGTATTTTGGACACTCAGCCGTGTGCAGAATCGCCAGGCCGAAGAGACGGTGTTGGTAAAAATGCTTTCGATAATTTTGGTGCAGAAATTGATTATGTAAGGGAGAACGCCAGTAAATTAGTGTTGTACAGTAAACTTGAGGAAAGTGTAAGCGCCAGAGGTGGTGAGGTGACGGAGAATTTCAAATACGAAATGCAACTGATGGATGATGTCCGTAAGTATGGCTTAAAGGAAAATGAGAAACTCGTTGCAGGTACAGCGATACTCTTGGATAATGCCAATTGTGGCATTTTCGAGTGAAATAGTTTGTTTTAGATTAGAAATAGAAATTTTTATTTCAGAATAATATTACATCTAGTTTCATTGATTATCTAGTAATTGTTTCGTTTAGTAGTCTATTCTTGTGGGATGAAACCTATCGGTTCATCCCAGCCCTGCCAATACTTTGATTTCAGCGACTCAGGCAACCACTAATTCTAAAGGTTTTGTTCTCTTTAGGCGCTTTTGTCCGTTGGTGCGATCCAGTAGGTTCCGGAGCTGACGTATTTCATGTTTAAGTCTCGATGGAGATGTCATTTCTAATGTACGTCTAGATAGGTTTTAGGATTTGTTTATAGAGCAGCGGTTTGTTATGTGTTGTCAGTTCGGAGTTTCATCCAAGAAGTCAGTTCAATTTTCTGAATTTTAAATTCAGTTCTTGTCTTTTCTTTTTAACATGCGCATTCTACCTGAGATTAGAGTCTAGCGTCATGCCGAGGTACTTAGCGTTATCAGAATATAGAATTTGTTGCAATTTGTAAAGTTGATATGTGTTGATTTCGGTTCTCTATTTTTTTGTCCAGTTATTCACTATATCTTAATAGCATTTTGTAGTTTCCTTGTGGACTCAACAATACTAGCATCAGTGGTCGTAACAGCTGTGTCATCAGCGAACGTTCCTATTCTAGCTTCTACTATGTTTAGTAGGTCATTTGTTTACAGAAGGGATAGGGTGTCAAGCAAAAGCGCTGGATTTAAATTTGCCGCCATTTTATTAATACGAGTTGTACGGTGATTTTTTTTGACAGTCACCATGCGATTTAAGAATATGGAGAAATATTCAAACCAACATAAAACGTAAAAACACATTACAAAAATGGTGAAAGTTTTTCGCATAAATGTGGCTGTATTTCACAAATAACGCGCCGTATTTCCTCTTTAAGATGTTCAACTGTTTCAGGCTTATTCAGGCTTGTTTGCATACACCTTTTCCTTCACATAGCCCCAAAGAAAAAAATTCTCATCAGTATTAGATCGCATGATCTTGGTGGCCAATGTTGATCGCCAAATCGAGAAATGACACGACCTGGAAACTTAGTCTGCAGTAACACCATTGTTTCACGTGCTGTGTGGCAGGTCGCACCGTCTTGTTGGAAAACATGTCCTCCACATTTCGCGATCCTGCAATCCGAAGCTCCTGGATTCTCGGCCACAGATTCCCTTACTTTGGCTATATTTTCGAGTGACCGACAAGGATGACGACGAACAATGATCTTTTGATCCATCAGCGTAAATTTGATCTCAAATTTTGTAATTAAACGCCTCACTGTCGATTCATTTGGCGCACCGTAAACTTGACGTAATTGTCGAACTGTTTTCGCAAAACTTTCAATACTATACTCAATACTATACTACTTCAACACTCAATATTTTACAATAATAATTAAACGTTGTTGGTTTGAATACTTCTCCATATTCTTAAATCGTGTGGTCTGTACGTGACAACTGTCAAAAAAAATCACCGTACAACTCGTATTAACAAAATGGCGGCAAATTTAAATCCGGCGCTCTTGCTGAGACACCCTATATAATACAGGGCCCAGAACACTCTTGTGGAACCCCTGCTAATATTTTTGTTAGTTTTGAGTATTCCCCTATTCCTGCCTCACCCGAAAGTAACGGTGGTTGATGTAAGGCTTTAGCAATTCAAAACATTGCTTTGGCAAATCTCGTTGGAGTTTAAATTTCAGACCTCGGTGCCAAACCTTTTCAAAGGCTTGGGTTAGGTCTAAGAATACTACTGAACATATATACTTTCTTTTTTTCCAGCGTCTCCTCAATTATATCCGGGATCATATGTACCTGTTGTATCGTTAGAAAGGCATTATTCTCGGAATCCAAATTGATAGCTGACATAAGATTTATGCTCTCCATAATTGGCTTTAGTTCTTGAGAAACAGTCTTTCGAAAATCTTTGATGTTGTTGTTAGCAAAAAAATAGGCCTATACGATGTTTTGTCGTTTAGCGGTTTATTAGGCTTGGGAGTCATTATGATTTCTGCTACTTTCCACTGTCTCGGAACATAACTTAGTCTAAAGATAGCATTACTTATGTGCCGTAGTTTCCTTAGTGCTTTTTCGGGCTTTGATGATTTGCCCCGTTATCAAGTCGTACCCAGGGGATTTTTATCTTTAAGGTTGTTTACTTCTTGTTTGATTTCTTTTAGGTCACAGATACCTCTTCTGTTTTGCTTATAGGTGTTAAATATTCATTATCCGCTTGTCCAGTTGGTGGTTTGAAGGTATTTTCTAGGTGTTGGCAAACAGATCAGCTTTTTGATGTTCGCTGCGAACCCAGGTTCCATGGAATAGTGGCAAATATTATTGAACGGTATGTATACCTCTGTACTTTGTTCGTTTAATATAATAGTATATTCTAGAGGAAAGTTTATTTTTCCTCAATTTATGAAAATTATATTTCTATGATAAGCACAAATTTTGTCAGTTGAGCCGCGTTTGGAAAGTTTTAAAATTAGGCTTAAATTATTTCTGTTTTTTTCTAGAAATCACGTTTTATTTGTTTCGTCTTTCAGGCGAAATTTGAAATTGTCTTTTCCCGTTTCTTCGGCTTCTGGACTATTTTTTCCGTGAGCACTAATTAGCACAAATTGGGCTTAATCGGTATGCAAAGTTTCATTTTGAAATTCGAAAGTTTCTCTGCTGCAGTTACTCACACCGGTTGAAAACATAAAAAGAGAGCATATTATATCGGGAAAATTTGGATGGATTGTAACCTAATCACTTTGTAATAATATACATTTTTCCCCGTTTATGCAACTTCTATAAGAATCTTGAAACAGGATTAAATTGGTTTGAAAGTGGAAATATAGACTACATAGTTACGAGATGATCTGTTTTGCTCGTGTATTTGGAATAATGTGCGCCGATGAGTTGTTGCAATTCAATATTATTCAAGGGTTTACCGAGCCTTAGTTTCCTGATACATTGAGCCTTTTAAACGACCATGGGGCCAATACTGACTAATCACCCTAACGTCCATTTCCATTTAGTTGCGACTGAGATAGATTATAATTTTATTTTAAAATCGTCGGTTCATACAAAATTAATTACGTCCTAAAACACTTAAAGATTTGTATTTACTAAAACGTTTATAATATACACGTAATCTAATATTTCAAAAATATTAATTAACGTTAATGTACAGCAATCAACAAAAAATTCAATTAGTTTTGATTTACTTTCAAGTTTAACTTTATACATATTTATGTATAAGTTTCGATCTAAATATTTATCTTAAGAGAAATGTCAAATTTTACAGCCACTCCGTCTTAAGACAGTATTTACAAACTTTTATTTTACGATAACAACTATAAGACGCATGTAAGTATTCAAAACTCGTAAATAAGTTTTGGGCAAAGTTAAAAATCGATTTCGTATTTTGTGTTTAGCTCATAAATTATTTAGCCCATTTATTAATGCGTAGCGTACGAGTGTATAAACAACTAAAGCCAATTTTCAATAGTATAGACCCAATAAATTTCGCTTCAATATTTTCACATTCGAAAATGTTAAGCCAATTTCTTCTTGTTAAGAAAATAGAAAACAAAATGAAAATTTATGTAATCTCTTTTAGTAGTCAGAAAGTCAGAAATGAAAATAATACTCGGGCATACACAGAATCAATTTAATCAAAACAAACTACGAGTACACCACTCACTATATAGATTTAAATTTTGTGGATTTAGCTCGTAAAAAATTATCGAAACATTTATTTTAATTTTTTTGCTTTTTTGTTGGATAGTTTCCAAAAAATGCTAAAACTGAGAGAGGAGCGAAAACTATTTAATGTTTTGTTGTTTGATGTTGCCTGATCAACCGAATGTTTCATTTCAATTAGTCAATATGGATATTTGAGTATTTAGCACAAACAATATTAGCTAATAAAACATTTATTTGCATAATTCGCTTGGTATGTATACGGCCTGCCATAAAAGTTATATAGAAAATTAAACGACGGCAAAATATATATAGTATTTCGTTTGGCTTACCTGAAATGTCCAGAAAACCGCAAATCGTATGACGTTACGTTTATTGTCTTCGAATTGTTTATCACGGCCTATTTTGACGATGCGATATAGTAGGTAACCCGATAATCGTGCACCCCATAGACACACGAATACAGTCACCATTAGTTGTCGGCTATCGTACGCCTGAAAAATTAAAAATGTTTTATTAGTTTACAATATTAGTAGACACGGAAAAATTAATAGTTCGCAATTAACTAGAAGTGTTGGTACAGGGTGTCTTAAAATTCAATGATAAGGCAACGAGGGTTACCATTAGATTCCTTGACGAATTGGAAATCGACTTTAGTTCTACTATTTTGCAGGAGGAGCAATCCTATCAAGCTCTAAACGGTTAAAAAGTAACATTCGACCGAAGCATCAATTGCCTTTCAAAATCTAAAACTTAACGAGTTCTAAATAAACTACTTAGGTAAAATTTGGTAAAAATTTCTCTCGGACGCGATTCGATAGTGGCACAATGTGCTGTTCTTGTTGTTGCCCAAACCCATTATTCATCCTAAGCGACTGCTCAAAAGCGCTTTGGGATGCGGTTTCATGCAGACACAGTCATAAAGAACTGCATAGTTTCTTCTTAAATTCTAGTAAAACATAATCCGAGGAAATTATTAACGTCGGATATATTTTTAGTGCCCACCAACTCCATTTTTAGTGTCCACCAACTTCTTGAGATTAACTCGAACAGTGTGGATAACTCCAGCACGGAAATTTTCAAATTTTCAAGTTAAACTTTGCACTCCAATCCAAAATTATGCTCTTGGTAAAAAATTAGTATAGTCCTGGAGCCGATATAAGTTGGTTTCTCAAATACTTTATGGTAGAAAATCGACTATTCAACGGTTTTTGATGTTTCATGGAATTGGGACAATTCAGTATTGGCCCGATTCCATTGAACTATAAAAAATGTTGTATTAATGATTTTCTGACAAAATTTTTTTAGAAACCAACAAACTTGGTACTTCTGATTACATATTTTTACACAAATTTGAGTAGGATCAAATCAGCCACTCTATTTTTCGGATGGTATTGAAAATACCTGATCAAAATATATTTCATAAGTGCCAAGTTCGTACGGCTTTGGAACAGTTTATGTTAGGAAATCGCCCATTCAACAGGTTTTTATGTACAATTTAATTGAGCCGATTCTGAAGTATCACAAATTCAGCCACTTCATTTTTCGTGTATCATAAAACACTTTATGTCAGTAAATCGACCATGCAACAGTTTTGTTGTTCAATGAAATAGGGCGAATTCCGGAGTAGGACAAATTCATTCATTCTGCTTTTCGGATGACATTGAATATTGCTAACTAAAATATATTTCAGAAGTGCCAAGTTCGTTGGTTTCTATAACACTTCATATCAGAAAATCTGAATAGTCGATTTTCTTATGTTGTTCAATGGAATCGAACCATTTGTGGATTAACACAAATTCAGCCACCCTGTTTTTCGGAAGACAATGGACGAAATAATAATATATTTCAGATCCGAAATATATTTCAGATCTGCCAAGTTCATTGGTTTCTAGAACACACATTCAAGTTAAACATTATGTAACGGTAGATGTTTTTCGTTTTCAATTCAGTAGATTGTAGAAGTATGTTAGATTTTCTCTTTCCTCACTCTTTTACGATAAGCATAAATTTGCTTGGTTTAGCCGAACGATTTTGTAGAACGATTTCTATTTAATTTTTAGCGCTTCTAGGCGAAATTTGAAATTTACATTTCCTGTTTCTCGGCTTCTAGATTAGTGCCAATTTCATGTATAAACTCGTATTAGCAAAAATTACGATATAACTAACTAAATTACGATATAAAATAAGGGTATTAAATCACGTTCAATTCATATTCAACTCATATTTAATTCATGTTCAATTCATATTCAACTCATATTCAATTCATATTCAATTCATATTCAATTCATATTCAATTCATATTCAATTCATATTCAATTCATATCAATTCATATTCAATTCATATTCAATTCATATTCAATTCATATTCAATTCATATTCAATTCATATTCAATTCATATTCAATTCATATTCAATTCATATTCAATTCATATTCAATTCATATTCAATTCATATTCAATTCATATTCAATTCATATTCAATTCATAATCAATTCATATTCAATTCATATTCAATTCATATTCAATTCATATTCAATTCATATTCAATTCATATTAAATTCATATTCAATTCATATTCAATTCTTATTCAATTCATATTCAATTCATATTCAATTCATATTCAATTCATATTCAATTCATATACAATTCATATCAATTCATATTCAATTCATATTCAATTCATATTCAATTCATATTCAATTCATTTTCAATTCATATTCAATTCATATTCAATTCCTATTCAATTCATATTCAATTCATATTCAATACATATTCAATTTATTGTCAATTCATATTCAAATTATATTCATTTCATGTTCAATTCCTATTCAATTCTTATTCAATTCATATTCAATTCATATTTAATTCACATTCAATTCGCATTCAATTCAAAATCAATTCATATTCAACTCATATTCAATTCATGTTCAATTCATATTCAACTCATATTCAATTTAAATTCAATTCATATTCAATTCATAGTCAATTCACATCAATTCAAATTCAATTCATATTCAATTCATATTCAATTCATATTCAATTCATATTCAATTCATATTCAATTCATATTCAATTCATGTTAAATTCATATTCAATTCACATCAATTCAAATTCAATTCATATTCAATTCATATTCAATTCATATCAATTCATATTCAATTCATATTCAATTCATATTCAATTCATATTCAATTCATATTCAATTCATATCAATTCATATTCAATTCATGTTCAATTCATATTCAAATCATAGCAATTCATATTCAATTCATATTCAATTAATATTTAATTCACATTCAATTCGCATTCAATTCAAAATCAATTCATATTCAACTCATATTCAATTCATGTTCAATTCATATTCAACTCATATTCAATTTAAATTCAATTCATATTCAATTCATATTCAATTCATATTCAATTCACATCAATTCAAATTCAATTCATATTCAATTCATATTCAATTCATACCAATTCATATTCAATTCATATTCAATTCATATTCAATTCATATTCAATTCATATTCAATTCATATTCAATTCATATTCAATTCATATTCAATTCATATTCAATTCATATTCAATTCATATTCAATTCACATCAATTCAAATTCAATTCATATTTAATTCACATTCAATTCATATTCAGTTCATATTCAATTCATATTCAATTCATATTCAATTCATATTCAATTCATGTTCAATTCATATTCAAATCATACCAATTCATATTCAATTCATATTCAATTCATATATAATTCACATTCAATTCGCATTCAATTCAAAATCAATTCATATTCAACTCATATTCAATTCATGTTCAATTCATATTCAACTCATATTCAATTTAAATTCAATTCATATTCAATTCATATTCAATTCACATCAATTCAAATTCAATTCATATTCAATTCATATTCAATTCATATCAATTCATATTCAATTCATATTCAATTCATATTCAATTCATATTCAATTCATATTTAATTCATATTCAATTCATATTCAATTCATATTCAATTGACATTCAATTCATATTCAATTCATATTCAATTCATATTCAATTCATATTCAATTCATATTCAATTCATATTCAATTCATATTCAATTCATATTCAATTCATATTCAATTCATATTCAATTCATATTCAATTCATATTCAATTCATATTCAATTCATATCAATTCAAATTCAATTCATATTCAATTCATATTCAATTCATATTCAATTCATAATTCATATTCAATTCATATTCAATTCATATTCAATTCATATTCAATTCATATTCAATTCATATTCAATTCATATTCATATTCAATTCATATTTAATTCATATTCAATTCATATTCCATTCATTTTCAATTCATATTCAATTCATATTCAATTCATACTCCATTCATATTTAATTCATATTCAATTAATTTTCAATTCATATTCAAATCATATCAATTCATATTCAAATCATATTTAATTCATGCTCAATTCATACCAATTCATATTCAATTCATATTCAATTCATGTTCAATTCATGTTCAATTCATATACAATTCATATTCAATTCATATACAAATCATATTCAATTCATATTCAATTCATATTCAATTCATATTCAATTCATATTCAATACATATTCAATTTATTGTCAATTCATATTCAAATTATATTCATTTCATGTTCAATTCCTATTCAATTCTTATTCAATTCATATTTAATTCACATTCAATTCGCATTCAATTCAAAATCAATTCATATTCAACTCATATTCAATTCATGTTCAATTCATATTCAACTCATATTCAATTTAAATTCAATTCATATTCAATTCATAGTCAATTCACATCAATTCAAATTCAATTCATATTCAATTCATATTCAATTCACATTCAATTCATATTCAATTCATATTCAATTCATATTCAATTCATATTCAATTGACATTCAATTCATATTCAATTCATATTCAATTCATATTCAATTCATATTCAATTCATGTTAAATTCATATTCAATTCA
This sequence comes from Nephrotoma guestfalica, assembly GCA_963691935.1. Taxonomy (NCBI): domain Eukaryota; kingdom Metazoa; phylum Arthropoda; class Insecta; order Diptera; family Tipulidae; genus Nephrotoma; species Nephrotoma guestfalica. Next base: position 192,009,604 of record OY829915.1, on the reverse strand, counting down.
CATCAATTCAAATTCAATTCATATTCAATTCATATTCAATTCATATCAATTCATATTCAATTCATATTCAATTCATATTCAATTCATATTCAATTCATATTCAATTCATATCAATTCATATTCAATTCATGTTCAATTCATATTCAAATCATAGCAATTCATATTCAATTCATATTCAATTCATATTTAATTCACATTCAATTCGCATTCAATTCAAAATCAATTCATATTCAACTCATATTCAATTCATGTTCAATTCATATTCAACTCATATTCAATTTAAATTCAATTCATATTCAATTCACATCAATTGAAATTCAATTCATATTCAATTCATATTCAATTCATACCAATTCATATTCAATTCATATTCAATTCATATTCAATTCATATTCAATTCATATTCAATTCATATTCAATTCATATTCAATTCATATTCAATTCATATTCAATTCATATTCAATTCATATTCAATTCATATTCAATTCATATTCAATTCATATTCAATTCATATTCAATTCACATCAATTCAAATTCAATTCATATTTAATTCACATTCAATTCATATTCAGTTCATATTCAATTCATATTCAATTCATATTCAATTCATATTCAATTCATGTTCAATTCATATTCAAATCATACCAATTCATATTCAATTCATATTTAATTCACATTCAATTCGCATTCAATTCAAAATCAATTCATATTCAACTCATATTCAATTCATGTTCAATTCATATTCAACTCATATTCAATTTAAATTCAATTCATATTCAATTCATATTCAATTCACATCAATTCAAATTCAATTCATATTCAATTCATATTCAATTCATATCAATTCATATTCAATTCATATTCAATTCATATTCAATTCATATTCAATTCATATTCAATTCATATTCAATTCATATTCAATTGACATTCAATTCATATTCAATTCATATTCAATTCATATTCAATTCATATTCAATTCATATTCAATTCATATTCAATTCATATTCAATTCATATTCAATTCATATTCAATTCATATTCAATTCATATTCAATTCATATTCAATTCATATCAATTCAAATTCAATTCATATTCAATTCATATTCAATTCATATTCAATTCATAATTCATATTCAATTCATATTCAATTCATATTCAATTCATATTCAATTCATATTCATATTCAATTCATATTTAATTCATATTCAATTAATTTTCAATTCATATTCAAATCATATCAATTCATATTCAAATCATATTTAATTCATGCTCAATTCATACCAATTCATATTCAATTCATATTCAATTCATGTTCAATTCATGTTCAATTCATATACAATTCATATTCAATTCATATACAAATCATATTCAATTCATATTCAATTCATTTTCAATTCATATTAAATTCATATTCAATTTAATTCAATTCATATTCAATTCATACTAAATTCATGTATAATTCGTATTCGATTCATAATCAATTAGATTTCGAATAAAATAGTTTATTTATATTTAACCTTTTTTTGTGTAGCCATCGTCTATAAATTGTTGGGGAAATTCTCTATCAAAAGAGGTTTAGTCCACTTAAGAAAACAGTTTTTTGTAGTTCAACAGAATCCAATTCAACCCACCCTTAGAAATAATTATCTAGCTACCCAGATTTTAATTTAACCTTAAATTATTACATTACTTTGACATACAACATATACACCTACTCCTAATACATATAAATTTTTCGGAAGCAAATAAAAGTTTTGTGTACGAATTTCAAAGGTTTTTATAAAAATTTTCCGATAAAATTAAAAGATAAAAATTATTCAAAAACCAAAGGCTTTGTACATACACACACACACACACACACACACAAGACAAAACAAAATTAATAAATGTAATTTAATACTCTTAGTATACAAATTAGTATACTTAGTATACAATATTTTTGTATACTACTTGTGCATGTATTTATTTAAATTAGCAACAAAAAAATTAATTCAAAACTTTATCTTTGTACTGTAAAGATAAAACCTCATACTAGTAAATGATGATTGAACCTAAATTTGAACTTTTTCTTGTTTGACGTGTTAACCATAATATACGAGTATGTACTGTATGAGTAGATGTACAGAGATACTGTGATATTATGGATTCTGTGTACATAAACAAACAATGATTATTTATTTTGGTAATTATTTTTTATTTTATAATTAACTTATTTTCGGTAAAATGATTACATATTTTGTATTTATAGCCACATTAATTGTATAATGGCTCTCTTTCATTTTTAGACCCTTTATGCAGAAAATTTTAATTTGGTGTTATATGTAGAGGTCCTTCGTCGACTGATTCTAATGATATGCCACAAAAACAAATCGTGTTGCAGATATAAAAATAACCGATTGAATTCCAAACGGTGGCACATCTCATCACTGATCAACATTTCGAAAAAAAACTTCAAACGTGTCAAATAAAAACGACTTTGTGAAAAGCAACTCAATAAATTAATATGAACTGTTTGAACAATTTTCAGTACGTACTCGTATACCAGTGAATATTTTCTCTTGATTAAATATTTATACGAAATGCTCCCGAAATTGATCGACCAGGTGGTAATTGGTTGATAAATAAATCTCGCTGTATGTCGTTATTGGTGACCGGAACTGTCTTCGCAGTAATCATAATACTATGACTGCACCGACGGTATTTCTAGCGCGAGGATTATATTGATCTTGGATATTCAGGTATCTGCGTCCCGTGTCATTAGCCTGTCATTAACGAGCTCCAAAGCCAATTGGGATCTCTTTCAAACACATTTAACAGAATGAACTAGTCTGCAGAACCCAATACAGGGACCAGCCCAAATAGAAGACAAACTAGATAAGCTGATCCATAATATCCAAAGTGCTGCGTGGGAAAGCACTTCTAATAATAGTAAGGAAATGAAACGCAATGCTAGCTATCCAGAGGAAGTGAGAGAACTTCTTAAAAATAAAATAAAAGCACAGAAGAATTGGCAAAAACATCGAAACCCGGAAAACAAGAGGGTATTTAACCATTTGTGCAACAAATTAAAATACCTAATAAAAGACATTAAAAATCAGTCAGTTAATAAATACCTCAGCACACTAACTGGGCAAAAAGATACTGATTATTCATTATGGAAAGCAACTAAGAATTTTAAAAGACGCAAACTTCAGGTTCATCCAATTAAAATTAAAGAAAATTGGGCTCGAAACGCTAAACAGAAAGCAGATTTGTTTGCAAGTCACCTTGAAGAGACATTCCAACCTTAGCCCAAACAAACGGAAGAGGAAAATATCACCCTGATAAATAAACAGGATGAAATGAAAATTACATCTGTAACATTGAAAGAACTAAAATGGGAAATCAAGAATAATCTGAATGTGTATAAGGCTCCAGGATATGATCTTATAATGGGTCAGATAATAAAAGTGTTACCAGAGAAAGCGTTGAGGAAACTAGTGCATATAATTAATGCAGTATTTCGACTAAGATATTTACCAAAACAATGGAAAGTTGCAGAAGTAATTATGATACTTAAGCTGAACAAACCTCCGAATGATAAAGCCTCATACAGGCCAATTTTTCTGTTACCGACATTATCGAAACTATTTGAAAAGGTTATTCTTAAAAGACTAAAACCAATTATCGAAGAAAGGAATCTTATCCCCCACATCAGTTTGGATTTAGGGAAAAACATTCTACGATAGAACAAGTACATCGAATTACTGATGTAATCGAGACTAGAGCGCAAACAAATATGCTATAGTTGAGCATAGCATATTCCTTGATGTAGCGCAGGCATTCGACAAAGTGTGGCACCAGGGGTTAGAATTCAAACTTCATCGAGATCTTCCAGAACAATTTTTTCAAATTCTAAAATCATACATAGCAGAGAGGCACTTCCGAGTAAAGTATGAGAATGAATACTCCCAACTAAAAAGGATAACAGCCGGAGTACCACAAGGGAGTGTTCCTATATACTAGAGATATACCAATTACAGAAACAACTATGGCGACTTTTGCCTACTTCCGTGACGATTTTGTCAAACTAGACTCCCAAGGTCTTCCATCCATTGATATCAACCTTGCTTAACCGGTGCTGTGCACCACGTTGTTGATCTGATCGGTTATCACTTCGCCTTCAGGATTGGCTGTTGCCTGCTGTGGTTATGTGCAGTGTTGATCATCTTCCTCGTCTAATATTGTTCCGTGGAATGTAAGAGGCCACACGAGCGATCTCTTGAAATTTGGGTCTATCGGCGGTTTTTAATTTTACGACGCGAGTGAGTTCATCTTTTCTGGAATTGCACTCTGCATCTTTGTATAGTTGTCGACTTGTTGCTAGGTGCAATTCATCTCATCTCATACAGCAACGATAAATGTTTATCGTTTCCATTTTGCATTTTGTTGCACGCGATATAGGCGATATTCTGACATTAATTTTTTGCAAGAACTATGTGTCCGAATATTCTGCACCATCTACTATTATGGCCGGAAGGTTTCTGAAATTTTAGAGGATGCCTTTTCAAGCAGATTAGTCATTTCATTACTGATCAGCAACATTTTCCGCGACGGGCGCTGAGCCCTCGGAATGAATTAATGAGTCCTACCGCGGACAAGTTCGATACTACCTCACAGCCTTGATAGAAAAATATGTAAAGAGTGTTTCATTTCGAGGTATAGAACTTTAAAATGGCACACTTTTTTCAGATACAACCGATTTATCAGCTGACAGTTGATTTTTGATCAGTTTGGTTTGTCATTTCATAATGAATAGACTCACGCCAGAACAACGTTTGTAAATTGTTCAAATTTACTTTGAAAATAATGGTTTTGTTCGTGAAACTCATCGCGAGCTACGTGAGAGCAGGGAGCAGTAATCGAATTATTAACTTTGGATCGCTCTCGCACTACGTTTACTCTAAATGATAATATGCGTTCCTTAAGATGCGATATGGTATGCACCAAGCAGGCGATGGCAGCTGCAGTGCGTAGTATTGAAGAGAATCATAATGAATCGATTCGTCATCGTGCGCAACAATTGAGACTTGATCCAACATCTTTATGGAGGAATTTGCGTAAATATGTATATTTGTTTACTTGCTTACAAGATTCAACTTGTGCAGGGATTAAAACCATACGACCATCGTTCGCGGCACCAATTCGATGAATGGGCCAGAATTGTCGCATTAGGAGTAAAGATAACCCATGAGCCATTATTCAAAAAACCATTGCAACCACAAAAAGTTACCGTGTGGGGTGCTTTATGGGCCGAAGGAATCATCATAGATGTGTTCAAAAATGACACCGGTAAAATCGTTACAGTCAACGGAGACCGGTACATTTTGTTGTGCCTCAATTGGATGGTATTGTCATCAGAGACATGTAGTTCCAACAAGAGGGGGCAACATGTCCCGTCAGAAGAATCTACAGCAGACTCGATATAAGCGTTTATCTCTCAGTTTACGACAGACATGCAACATATATCAGGCAAGACTACATTGTAAGTCACTAAAACTATGTAATGGCTGACGGATCACGTTTATACCATTGACGAAATATCACAGCAAAACTTTAAAAAATTAGCGAGGTCGCAAGAATCTGACGATGAATTGGGAGAACTTCTTGAAAATTCATCTCGCCTCAAGTATTCTTAACTTAAATTAGAGCTTACCATCCTTTCGGATTTAAAAATATGGTATATTGCGCAACAAATATGAGATCATTAGTTTGCAGCACACTTCATAGTCTAGGGCCACAAGAAAATTATTTTCCACTAGGCCGAACATGAACAACGACATTACGAAATGGGTTCGGGATTGCGTTGAATGCCGACTAAGCAAGATCAATCGACACACAAAATCGCAACCGAGACATTTTGCTCTATCATCACCAAGATTTGAGCATATACACTTGGATGTAGTGCATCCTCTCCCATTGTTCAAGGGTAATACGTTTATCCTCACGATAGATTCATCCGACGGCCTGAGGCATATTTCATCAGAGAACGCAGCGGTGCCATGATTGCTAAGACATTGGAATACCCCTTGAAATAACAACTGACCAAGGTAGCCCGCTTGAGTCGAAGCTTTTTTCTGAGCTCACGCGTTTATTGGGCGCTTATAGAATATGACCACCGCCTACCGCTGCTGATAAATTATCGGGGTTAATCAACCAGCCAAATTCAACCAGCCAACGTCCTACACAGTATTGGGATATTACAATTATATTACCTAAGCTTGATCCAGATACTATATCAAAATGGGCGGACGAAGAACCAGCTTGTCGGTTGCAGAACGCCGTCACGAAATGAATAATCATCAAATTTATATGAGTTGCTTTTGGAGTGATCATAAAATAAACACATGTTATTCCATGAGCACGACTCAGTTAAATAAGTCCATTACTACAGAAAACAATAATCACCAGGCAGGGGCATCTGATAGCAGATCAGATTAGATCAATATGCGTTAAGTAATATCCCAATACATTATTCTATTCAGCAAACAATGATCAACAAAACATTTTATGTAACAGCCTTTCTTGTGACTGTTTTGGTTCAATCAAGAACACCAATTATCGCCAGAAAACTTCTCGACAGCGGATCCCAGCATAAAGCACTTTGGGGGGGACTCCTCTGGAACATCGCGGGAAATTATTTCGGCTCGATAATGGCGTTTTCATCAAGATACCAGGGATGTATTGGCAATCATCGTCGGAGATCTTTCATTTTAATCTCCAAATAAAGGACCATGGAAGATGAGTCACGATAAGAATGGTTTTATCGGATATAGCTTGTATATTTGATCGATAAAGACTCAAAGCCCAGACATAACACGAGCTAAAATCTAATTAAAACAGACATGAACGCTAAAACATGACTGGATCAATTACTTCCTAAAAATTTATTTACATTCTGGCGAGATTTTAGGAGTCAACTCACAATTTTAAACTATCTTCAAGTTAAAAGGCAAATCACTTTAACGTCGAGGGGAGTTGTTTATGACATTCATTGCTTTGCCAATGCCAGCGAAAAGGCGCATAGCGCCACAATGTATTTAAGGTTCACCTTTAGAATTATTACATAATCCTTCCTGGTTTACAGGGCATACATTTTTGTAAAATCCGCCTGTAAAATCAAACCAACAATGGCTGATAGAGCTTCGTAAAACTAAGATAGGTTTGGTATCTCCGATAGATACCAATGAAGGGGATATTCTACAAAGATTCAAGTCACGAGATTTTCTTCAACTATAAAGGATTATGGCTCTGATTTATCGCTAGGTTTACAACTGTCGTTCAAAAGAACTTTAATCCCTCTGATTAAGGTGCTAGTCAGATTATTAAACGTCAAAAAACCATTCATCCATAAATACCTTGTAATTTCCTTGCCTCCTTTCCTAGAAAGCAGCGAAATCCTTCGAGTTGGTGGTCAACTTAAACATTCGTCTCCCTCATATTCAGCAAAACATACAATTTTATTACCATCCATTATCCCTTCCACTCCTTTCTTATATTCATAAAACGCTTTTTCACCCAGGTTTACATGCATTATACTGGCAGCTGTGCGACAAAAATATTGGTCACTTAGTGGGTCAAGACTAGCAAAAGAGTGGGCCACGATTGCATCCGATTTCGCAGAAAGACGAGTCAGCAGAAAATGGGAGATTTTCAAACCGAACGTGTTACTTATGCGCCATTACAATGTAGGAGTCGACTTCCTCGAACCATTTTACATACACTACAAAATTAGAGGCAAAGGCCCTATACAAAAGGATATTTGGCCATATTTGTATGTCTGGTAGTCAACACGGTTCATTTGTAACTTGTGTTACCCCAAAAATATTTGTTTGATAACGGCGCGGATTATGTAAGTACAAACACTGCACAACGTGAATTGTGCAACCTTTTGAAAAACCAACATTTGAAGGATGATATTTCGCACATCTATCAAATTGATATGATAACTTGGCACTTTTCTACACCAACTGCGCCATTTTTCGACATCATCTACGTCGGATAATGGAAGATTCATAGTTAACCTACGAAGAGATCAACACAGTAAAGCAACTGCAAGCTGTATTAAATTCGCGGCTGTTAACTCCATTGTCTTCAGACCCAAATGATTTTGAGGTAATTACCGCTAAACATTTCCTGGTCGAGCAACTCCTCACAACAATCTTGCGGAGCCGAATAATAAAGATGAAAGGAATCCCATTCGTTGGTCTAATGAGTATCTTTTAGGAATGCAACATCGAAGAAAATAGACAACATCATCCCGAAATATTGCCGTTGGCAAATTTGTGCTCATAAAGGTTGATAATCTGCCACCTTTAAGGTGGAAAATGGGACATGTGTTGGAGGTCCATCTGGGAAGCCGCCAATTGATTAGGGTAGTTACTCTAAAAACTCAAGGAGAAATCATGAAAACGCCAATCACCAAAATTTGTCCTTTTCCTGCTTTGGATATGGATTCGACGTTGAAAGAATTTCAAAAATTTTTGGTCAACCTGATTTAGGAAAAAGTGGAATTGTGAAACGCGAGAACGCAGGAGGTTGTTGCGCCCCCCTCCACCCGCTTATCCATCAGATGGGATTTAGAAAAAATATTCCCGGGGTGAAAGGGAGATGCTATAAATGTGGCAACAACACCGTAAGAAACCGTTGCTTGGACTAGTACAAATTTGAGTGACCACATGGGAACAGCATAAAAAGAAATTGTAAGAATGGAAGAAAACCAAGATGATCTCCTGCACGTCCGTATGCCTTATCCAGTAGCAGCACGCATCTTCCAGCAGCCGTGGGACATGAGTAGCATTCAATGAACCAACCATTCATTCATCACCGAAGCTAATCTTTATTTGTTAGAATAAACTTTTATTTTGTTAAATGAACAATAATCGATCGTGATATTTGTGTGTGCTAATTATAAGTTCGATCATTTTTTATGTATAGCACGGTCATGTATGAATTATTTTTTTTTTTTGTCAAACTGGTAAGCCTCCCCCTTATGGGGATTTACATAATTTCGTTTCTCTTTGTATCCACCGACCAAATGGCACAGTGATTAAAGCTTTGGCGTTTGGATCGGGAGGTACCGGGCTCGAATCTCGATAGGGGTAGGATGCAAAAGGAAATTTGCATCAACAGATTACGATCTGTCATTAAAAGGAACACAACTACGCTACGATCTGCTATCGGCGTGCAAAACTCATTGGCCGGCTCATCTTCCATGTCCAGTACTATGCTGCCATGGAGCTTTGCAATGCGCAGATCGTGCGCAACTTGTAAAGTAAGACGGGAAAATGAACCGCGAAAGAGCAGGGAGTGCTTCGGCCCCGGAAAAGATGGCATGGATTAGAAAAAAAGCCAAATACGAAAATAGACCGCATCATTTGATTAACAGAATTGCTAAAACTTGTCTCTGAGAAAGAACATCTGTCATGTGGTATCAACAAAGGACTAACATGATGGAGTTATACCAACACGAAGACATAGAACTACCTTTAATATTGGCATATGCTGATAATATATGTAATTATATTGCATACAGAAATAGAAGAAATGCCGAATATTGTAAAAAAGCTAGTATCTCTCTTAGAAACAGTATAGGAATGCATATAAATGAACAGCAATCGAAAATGTTAATCAGATAATCGTTTTACAACCTTCCACAACCATTAACCTTAATCATTGGAGGAATGAGAATATCAGTAGAAGAGTCTATTAAACATACCTTGGTACCTACTTAACACGCGAACTGAACAGAAAAGAAACAATAAAAGTGGAAAAGCAATAGGAGTAAGTAAAATGCTTTCTTCCTTCATTAGAAATAACAAAATCTCTGGGGATACAGCCATAAAAATGTACAAAGCAGTTATAGCCCCACTATTAACATATGGTTTAAAAGCAGCTGCACTTACAAAAGCGAACAGAAATAAACTGAAACGCTATGAGAGGAGAATTATTTCGGAAATGTAAAAATTTTCATCGGCTCAACCGTCTACTAGAAGCGCTTGCAGGGAAGACTATTACGAGAAGTATAACAGTGTATAAAATTTGTTACTGGAGACATGTAAAAAAGAAGAAGCAGAGGACATTTATTAAATTCAGTCATATGGTATGCCCATGTTGACAGAAAGGTAGGAAGACCGTGTTTTACGTGGAACACATCACTAAACAGGGATTTCCAAAAATTTAATATGACAAAGGAGGAATGGAATGTCTTCGGATCTTGGGCTAAGCACTACAAAAGGTTAAAGGATAAGGCGATACAATTATTTGAGGTACCGGTTCGTCATCAGGAGGTACTCCGATGGAAAATGGTCACCAGAAGAAGAGACGATAGTATGAATGGATGAGTCGCATAAGCACTAAGGATATTAAAATCAATAATTTTTAAGGATTGTTAAACTAATTTTTAAATGATGTTAAATTAAATTAATTATAAATTATGCTAATAAGAACTAAATTAATTTTGCAAGGTATGATAATAATATTATTTTCTCGACCTGGGTTTTCTTTAGTTTCCCCACATCATAATTAATCGATCAGAACAGTTTTCTCGGTCGTTTATTCAGTCTTTTTAAGGTCGTTATTTGGTTTTTATGTCAATTAAAATTCGAAAATAGAGGAGGAATTAGAGGAGGAATCGATTAGAATCGATTTCGTTTAGGCTAGCAGTAATTCGCTAGTACTATCAATACTTGGTATTGTCTAACATTTTTTTTTTGAACTAGCGGTTATTTTGAGTATGGTAAGGATTCTGTCCCTTTTGATTTGACAGAAAGTTAGTTTTATCCTTCCGCTGAACGAAAATGGTTGTGTATTCGCTTAAACAACGCTGGGAAATAATGAAACATTACTTCGAAAATCATGGTAATGTTGCAGAATGTGTGCGAAAAATTGCGTGAGGTTTTCGGAAGAAACGAAGCGCCGGGAGCTCCATATGTGCGTTATGTTGTAAATAAACTTAAAGAAACAGGCTTGCTAATTAATAAACCAACACGAACCAAGCAGCCAACCAAGCGTACACCCGAAAATGTTGATGCTGTAGCCGAGAAAGTGCGTGAGTCGCCGGGAACGTCAACTCGTCATCGTGCTCAAGAATTGAACATTTCACTCACAACATTGCGACGAATTCTGCATAAACACCTTGGTATGATACCGTATAAAGTTCAATTGGTTCAGGAATTGAAGCAAAAAGACCACCCATTGCGTTTTCGGTTCGCTGAGTGGGTTTGCGATCGACTTGAAGAAGATGCCGATTTTGGCAAAAAAAATCATCTTTTCGGATGAGGCGCATTTCAATCTTGGCGGCTATGTAAACAAGCAGAATTGTCGTATTTGGGACACGGAGAACTAGCACGTGATCGAAAAGAAGCCGATGCATCCTCAACGAGTGACTGTTGGACATCATTGGGCCATTTTTCTTTGAAAATGAGCAAGGACCCGCCGTTACTATCAATGGTGAGCGCTTCCGCGCCATGATAAACGATATTTTGTTCCCGGCACTTGAAGAGGAGGACATAGGCAACATTTGACGCTAAATGGAATAACTTCCTATGATTGTATATTTAATTCGAGAGTACTGAAGATAGACCAATGTACGGGACAATCACAATAAAAACCATTACAATAGAAAACAAAAGTAAAAATCACAATTCAATTCTTGGGGTTTTCATCAAATCTTACCCCTAAATCCACAAGAAATTTTCTTGGAACTTTTTTCATGGCTTAAACTGACCAATATCTATCTACAAATATTCGCTTATTGATGACTTCGAATTCTAAAGTAGTTTAGGAAAGCAAAATTATGAATGCAAAGTGATTCAATTGATCTACAATTCAACTCTTGGGGTTTTCATCAAATCTTAATCCCAAATTTCCAAGAGATTTTCTTGAAACTTTTTGCATGGCTTAAACTGACCAATATCTATCTACAAATATTCGTTCATTGATGACTTCTAATTCTAAAGTAGTTTAGGAAAGCAAAATTATGAATCCAAAACGATTCAATTGATCTGATTCAATTCTTGGGGTTTTCATCAAATTTTACCCCCAAATCCACAAGAGATTTTCTTGAAAATTTTTGCTTGGATTAAACTGACCAATATCTATCTACAAATATTCGCTTTTTATGTAGTAGTTTAGGAAAGCAAAATTATGAATGCAAAGCGATTCAATTGGTCTACAATTCAATACTTCGGGTTTTCATCAAATCTTACCCCCTCCCCCGCCCCCCAAAGAAATTTTCTTGAAATTTTTTGCATGGCTTTAATTGACCAATATCTATCTACAAATATTCGCTTATTGATGACTTCGAATTCTAAAGTAGTTTAGGAAAGCAAAATTATGAATGCAAAACGATTCAATTGATCTACAATTCAATTCTCGGGGTTTTCATCAAATCTTACCCCCAAATCCCCAAGAGATTTTCTTGAAACATTTTGCATGGGTTCTATCTACAAATACTCGCTTATTGATGACTTCGAATTCTAAAGTAGTTTAGGAAAGCAAAATTATGAATGTAAAACGATTCAATTGATGTACAATTCAATTCTTGGGGTTTTCATCAAATCTTAGCCCCAAATTCACAAGAGATTTTTTTTAACTTTTGGCTTAGCTTAAACTAACCAATATCTATCTACAAATATTCGCTTATTGATGACTTCGAATTCTAAAGTAGTTTAGGAAAGCAAAATTATGAATGCAAAACGATTCAATTGATCTACAATTCAATTCTCGGGGTTTTCATCAAATCTTACCCCCAAATCCCCAAGAGATTTTCTTGAAACATTTTGCATGGGTTCTATCTACAAATACTCGCTTATTGATGACTTCGAATTCTAAAGTAGTTTAGGAAAGCAAAATTATGAATGTAAAACGATTCAATTGATGTACAATTCAATTCTTGGGGTTTTCATCAAATCTTAGCCCCAAATTCACAAGAGATTTTTTTTAACTTTTGGCTTAGCTTAAACTAACCAATATCTATCTACAAATATTCGCTTATTGATGACTTCGAATTCTAAGGTAGTTTAGGAAAGCAAAATTATGAATGCGAAACGATTCAGTTGATCTGATTCAATTCTTGGGGTTTTCATCAAATCTTCCCCAAATCCAAAGAGATTTTCTTGGAACTTTTGTATAAATTAAATAAATCTTAATGTGACCAATATCTGTCTGCAATAATATTCGCTTATCGATGCTTTTGATTTCTAAGACAAACTGTCTAAGACAGTTTGTTGAAGCAAAATCATGAGTACAGATCGATTCAATTGAACTACGAGTAGTTTCAGTTCTTCGGTGACGTTGTGGTTTGAATATTAATTTTAGAATAAAATTGATAATGTTAATTTTTTATTATTATTTTATTAATGTTTCAACAATGATTTTTCCTTATTAAACCTCTCGCTTGTTAATAATTATAACTAGTAATTTTTTTAATTGTTATTTTCAATTATTTTGTTGAATGCTTTATTATAAGCAATAATTGAAAGATTCACTAATACTATCGAACGATTTTAAATTTAAGAAGGTTTTAGGGAATTCTGCATTATAGGCTACCAGGTTAACCCCTGCCCTCCGTTATAACAATCATATCATATCATCATATCATATAAAAATTCCCAATGAAACTTTTATAACTATTTCATGAACGAACATCAATCTCATCCCTAAAATACGGAACCCCTAAATGTGGGAGCATTGGAACATAAATATTAAAAATCGCAGACGACGGTTGTACATAATACATTTGAATTTACATATTTATAGCATGCATTAAAATAAATTTAAAAATTGTCTATACAGAAAGGAAACTATATTCGAAATTTTATTATATTAGCAACGTCAAAATATATATGATAATTGCATAAATTTAAATATTTAATATTTTTGTATAAACATAATGAATATGTAAAACCCACACTTACTTTAACAGATCGATCAATTTGTCCTAAGAAAAATGTTAGTAGCGCAACTATGATAAAATTAACGCCACCAGCAAAATCAGTCAATTTATCTAATTGAAAGGTCGCAGCAATTACGAAAAATATAATTTGCATAACAACTGTTACGATTGCACTTATCGCAAAGTGGTCATAGTCTAGTATTTGAACAGCCATAATTGTTATCCTTTTATTATTAAAATATTCCTTTTCTGTGGTCTTTCAAGTTTTATTAATTAATAACGGTGCACAAAAATAAAAATAAAATAGTAAACAACTTTTTTTTATTAATATAAATAAATAATAAACAATTTTTTTTTTTTTTGTAATATTATTTTCTTTTCTGACTTTTCTTTTTCAGTACACCAATAAAATATACAAAAAAAACATTTTCTTCTTTTTTCGTTCTAGCTTTTAGCTGAGACTGGATCTTCTTCGTTTAGATAGAAAAACCATTTCAAGTATTCACCACTTTAATTAATGAAAAAGGTCATGAAAATTGTTTTTCCATGATGTATTTTTTGGTTTTGTACTTTTTATTTTACCTTGATAAATTTTCACTTATTTCGTATAAAAACAAATTTTCACAATAATAGTATAAAATATTTTCTCAGACATTCTTTCGCAAACAAAAATAAATAAAAAGTAGATAACCATAAAAAAAATTCAGATATGCACACTTAAAATATTTATAAAATGAATATTAAAATTATTAACAATAATTATTTATTTGAAAAAATAATTAAATTTTCGTTTCTTTTTTATTTTGATGTGTTATTTTATTTTTATAATTGTGAATAAAATAATTTTTTAAATAAACAACACAGAACATCACATTTCTTAAATTACTATTACGATATTATACAGCAATATGTGCTCCACGACGTTTTTCTCGAAACTAGAACATGAACAGCTTTTCGTTTGTTTTTTTTTTTTGTTCATGTGTATACATACACAATTTTTGTAAATTCTCTTATAGCAGGAAAACTCATTTTCTCCTTCGGAAAATATTTCTCTTGTGTTTATGTATAAACAATGGTTATTTTAAAATTTATTGTCATGATTAAAAGATTAGTAAGACAGATTTTAAAAATCTCAAAAATTGGCGCAACCAAAAACTACAAAGTTAATTTATAATAACGGAATAAATTGAATTTTATTTAAAAACGAAATATTACCGGTAGATAGGAGTGCGCACAACCGGTTCGACTGAACGCATACATACAATCAACAAACTCATTTATTTTTGTTTTAATGGAACTTGACCTATATAATTATCATGTGTGCTCATTTCAAACGTACGATTTTATACACAAACACCTTGATGTGTACCAGTCTCTGGAGATGCTAAATTACAGTAAACACTGTTTTAAACAAATGGTGAGAGATAATTTGAACATAATTTATGTTGGAAGCAGCTAATACGATAAATAACCGATTGAATGCAGTGGCACGCGTTAAATTACCGAAAAACGCTGGAATAATATAGCTTCCTTAAGAAAATTCGGCTTACAATTGTAGAATTATTATCTAAGTATTTACGATTGGATATTAGATGTCATAAATACGATTTACACATAAATTTAATATTAGGTGTGCAAGTAGAAACTCTGTTTTCTCCGTCAAATTCAACTTGATTGAAAATATAATTGTTACAAAGATTATTTATCGAAATATTCGCCGCTACTATCTATCGTCTTTTGCCATATATCACGTAGATGAAGAATGCCTTCGCGATAGAAACTTGGTGGTTTCAAATCAAAATAGTCATCGAACCATTTTTGCCCATCGTCAATTTTCGGAAACTGCTGGTAATCATAGGGAGAATATGGAGAATACGCCACATGCTGTAAAACTTTCCAGCCTAATGAGAAAATGAGTTCCAGAGCTGGTTTTGCTGTATGTGGACGAGAGTTGCCATGCAGCAATATCAGCTTTCGCCTTCCTTGACCCGTAAATGGTATTTTCCTCCAGAGCATTACTTAATTTCATCAATTAGGCCTGGTAACGTTCAGCTGTGACAGTTTGATCAGGTTCTAGAAGCTCGTAGTACTTTTCAATCTCACCAGAAACACAGTAACACTTTCTTGGCATGAATATGCATTTTTGCAAATGATGTTGATGGCTGGCCTGGTTTAACCCATGTTTTTCTGCATTTAGGATTATCATACAAAATCCATTTTTCATCACCCGTAATGCTTTTGTGCAAAAATTATTTTGTAAAGAGAAAGCAATTTCATGCAGATGTCAACTCTTCGGTTTTTGTAATCTGCGGTCAGTTTATGAGGAACCCATTTTCCTTCCTTCTGTATTTTTCCCATTGCATGCAGTCGAAGTGATATTGCTTGGTGAGTAACTCCTAACTGTTCGGCAAGCTCTTTATGAGTTAGACACCGATTTTACATCCAGAAAAACTTAAGTTCTTCGTCTTCAAAATGTTTTACTGCACCTGGACGTGGATCGCCCTCAAGACTAAAATTTCCATCACGAAATCTTGCGAACCACATTTTTTACTGTTAAATGACTCACAGAATGTTCACTCAAAGTCGAATTAATCAATTCCATAGAATAGAATGCAATGACGTAAATGTTGCTTGACGATATCCATCTCTTAAAATTGATGCACACGGAACGACAGCTTGTAAATGACTGAAACTTATGTCATAAAAACATAGCAATGACTAAGCTATACATATATCCAAAATGGCGAGCAATTTGAATGCGTTTAAGTATATTTTAATGCAATCAACTTTAAACTATTGAATTAACCTTAATCCTGTTAATTTTAGCCCTTCGGGCAAACAAACACGCGATGGAACGAATAAAGTAACAAAAATTTTATTTCTTAACAAAAAACTTATTTCCGCGTGTTTCTTGTTCTCTGTCAAAAATACAACAAGACTCTTACAAGTGAGTACACCGGCCGAGTCTAAAACCACGGTACATATTTTCATAAACACAATGTGTCAAACCTGTCACAAATTTAAGTAAATTACCTTAGAGAGTGCATTCATTAATTTCAATACTCCCACTTTTACTTACAAATTACCTTTGTAAAATTTAAAAAATGTTATTTAAAATCACATTAATTCTTCTTTGGCATTTTGCAAAAGTATCGATGTTTACCTTTTGGTAACGCGTTGGTGATTATGTCGGCCGCCTGTTCATCCGTTACCACATAATCCAAATTGAAAGTTCCATACCTCTCTCTGATGGAATGATATCGCGCATTGATTGTCCTTAAGGAACATCGGCATGCCCAAATAGGTTGATAAAATTTCGGACAATAATCGATGCAGCCACACCAGTTCTTTCATTGCATTGTCTTGTCGATAACGCCACTGATTTTTGCCGTTCTGAGTCCCAACTTATAATTCCATAAGGCGGACGTTGACCGCCTGGCTTTCGGCATAGTCTGCGTCATTGTAGTCACACATACTCAAATTGTTGCCACTCTCAAATCGAATTCCCTAGTCCATTGTCTTTTTGAATTTCATAACGCAGTTTACCGCATTCACATGCAATGCCGCTGGTTTCTCCAAGTGTCGACTTGCATTGCCAACATCAAAACTGATGTCTGGTCGCGTTGCCACGGCCAAATATATTACGTTACCAACCACCTCACGATACCTTTTACTCCTACGCCTGGCGATTCACATGAATCTAACCATTTGGTTGTTGTTCGATTTTAAGCCTCAAGAAACATTTGAGCTCGAATGCTTTCACCTTGAATTCCCTGCTTCCTTGTTATCCATTGCAATTAAACCGTCGCCGATAAAAATCGCAAGTATCATCATTGCATTTTTCGCATTACTTTCGCATTACAACACCTGAATTCGATTCAATGGCCACAAAAACGAATTTTTTAACGAATGCCATAAACTTTTTTTAAAGCAAAGCATTGCGACACTTGTTCATACGATGCCATCGTTATATCCGTTAGTTGCTTCATATAAACGTTCTTCTCGGTTGACCTCGGTGGATCGGTTGACTCATATAAACGTCCTGTCGAACTACTGCAATCACATTCGCCAGAATTGTTAGAACCATTGTGAACTTAACCACAGTGCTGTACGTTTCTGAGTAATCTATACCATACTCCTGTTTGAACCACCACACTACCAATCGTGCTTTCTATCGATCAACTCCATCAGGATTTTGCTTTAGTTTGTAGATCCAACGATTATAAATCATCGTTTGATCTTTTGGATTAACCAAGTTGCATCTACGATTTTTAATGAGCGAATCGTTCAGTGCTTGCTTACACTGTTTGTGATCATCATCACGTCATAAGCTATTTCAATTTTGTTCGTCAACAGATTTCACACTCAATACATACTTAACTACCTTTGGATCCATTTTTTGTCATTTTTCCTTTGGAATGTATGAGTACATAAACACCTCTGACTCGAAAATCCGCAAATGATCGATTTTCGCCTTTTTTACCGTGCCGTAATTCACACGGTGATTTCTCAGGCACTGTGCTCATTCGATTCAGTAGATGCACTGCCAAATTGACAGCCTCTGCCCAGAATTTGTACCCATCTGCTTCGCATGAATCATGGTTTTCGCAGATTCCACAATTATGCGATTGTCACGTTCGATTCACACAACCATTCTGTGTGGTGTTGTGTGATCGAAAATTGGGCACCTTATGTCTCTCCTCATAAGGAGGGCACTTGCATTACCATGAATTTTATCTTTGGTGCAACCTCCTTTTGCTTTAAAAGCAAAAATTATCTTGAAGCGTCAATCGAATTCGCTTACATTGGCCCACAAACGTACACATGAATAGTTTTATCACATACGCAATATTCTCGACCACGAAATCGATCTCATTATTTCATAAAAATGTATTCACGTGTACGACGTTCTGATGTCCGAGTATTTGCGATAGGCTCATCAACCTCCGATGATTCCTTATCTTTGAACAGCATTTGAAACAGCCTGTCGCGTCGAACTCCCACTGCAAAAATTTTTCGATAGCCACAATCCATGACCTTTCCTGACGAAAATTAAATCGTATGAATTTCCGATACATACAGCACATCCACCATGGCTCTACGAATCCATGAAACACCGTCGCATGCAAAAATGTTGAAATCGCGTTTACCGCGAACCATGAATTTCACCATTTCCCACCGTTATGTGGGACGATGTCTCCACAAAGTTCTCGAATCATTCATGTCGATGACACATATGGTCACCAGCTCCCGAGTCTAACACCGAAGTATTCTTCTATTCGTTTGATGTTGAGCCATGACATAGAAACGCATTGTCTAAAATATTTTTCTGTTTTTTGTTATCTGACTTTTTATTCTTCTTAGCTTTTCCTTTGCTCTTCTGTTCCGATGAGTGAAAGATGAATTAGAATTCTTCTTTGAAAAATTCAGTTTGGATTAACGCTTCTGTTCTTTCATGCTTCTGCAACTTCAATCGAAGCTATACTCTGCCACGCACTACGAAATTGGTTATATTTACATACCTCTAATTTACATTACAGAAACGAACCTTAGAAGAAATATTACAAACCGGCAAACAACAATGCCGACTCTTGGCTGTCATACACGAACACGAATCGGAAAGACTACCACAATTGGAGAAAGAAATGGAACATTACGATATAATTCTCGGCATCGGTGAAGTGAGATGGAAAACTGTGGTGACATAAGCAAATGTAATTATCTGAAATTCTCTGGAAGAGATTACACACATGAACATGGCGTTGGCATATTAAGAACAGCTAAAGCAAAGAAGGCAATAGTGGAATGGAAACCAGTTAATAGCAGAATATCCGTAGAATAACCGATTCCATTCAAAACAGAAAACGTGGATGTAACAACCAACAACAGCTACAATTCACACTACCGTCATGGGTAAACAAGCGTTACTCTGTGCGTAATAACAATGGAGAACGACTCGTCGACTTCTTCGTTACAAACCATCTATTCATAGGAGGCAGTAGATTTCCACACAAAAATATAATACAAATGTACATGGACATGATCTGATCGTAGAAAAAGGAACCAAATAGATCGTGCAATGATCAACAAGAAGTTCCCACGTAATCACAAGATGGCAGAGCAATTCACAGAGACCACCAACTGGAAATATCACAGTTCCAAATTAAGCCTGCCGCTGTAAAACGCATAAAGACAAATCAGATGGCATTTTATACCAACTGACTAAAAGATGCCGACACAAGAAACACATTCTGCGAAGCGCTCAAATTCAGTCTCCAAATCAATGAAGAACCCATCAGTGCATAGCAACAGTAGTGGAAACAATTCGACAAAGAATATAAACACAAACCCCGGAAAATTGAAAAACGCCGACAACTCAAGTTGCAAATTCGTCAACAAAGCTCGTATACGCCTATCTCCAAATTAATATTGACGCTAATAACGACACTATCAACACCTACCAATGGAGTGGGAGTTAGCAGTGTCATTGTTAAATTGAAGAATATCAAAGCTCTGGGACGGACAATTACCAGCTGAAATATTCAAAGGAGACTCTAACACCAGTAATAACGGAAGTATGTAGTTCCGGTAGAATACCACGGAAAGTTTGACTATAACGATTCCAAAGGTAGCTGGTAACAATTCCCTCTTCAACACAAGCAGGTTTCACACCAGGACGAAGTTGCGCCGATTATGTATCAACATAACATGCATCATCATTGAGCAATGTAACTAATGAAGTTCACCACTATACATATGAAGCTGCGTTCGACACAATATACAAGAATGTAATATGGAAGGTATATTTAGTGAAATGGGCATCTCAAAAAAATTAATCGAACTTTTACAAAATATATTGAATTATATTACCTGTATCCCTGTACAGTGAAGAATAGTGAATCGTACTATATAAAAGCCAAGAAATAAGACAAGAGTGCGTACTCTCTCCACTTCTGCTCCTAGTAGCCTAGTAGTACTAGATAGTGTCATGCGAAAGATTAGATAGCGCGTCCCCCAACTAGTGGGGATGCTATCACACAAGCAAATCTAACAAAGGAGGTTGGCATCAAAATATACATCAGGCAAACTTAGACGATAACGCTAAACACAACAATATACACACCGATATGTTGATATATACAAGTAGAAATAGAAGAGATTATTGAATTGGTATACTAAGGTTGTTCACCAGTGAACTCGAGTGGAACAGATGAAACCATAAATAAACGAGTCAACAAAGCCAGAACAATATTCAACATGTTACACATAGTCTGGAACTTATCTGTCCTATACCATAAATGAAAGTTCAATGCGTGTGTGAAATCAATGTTGCTGGTTGTGAAACCTGGAAGCATACATATAAGATCAACAACAAGATACAGGTATTTGTAAATAAATGTCTTAGGAGAATATTGAGGTGTTTCTGGTCCAACAAATTTGTTATTTTGTTGAGCTGTCTAGACAAACAAATCCAGCAGTCATTGGGGCCGAAATAAGATAGCGAAAGCGGAAACCACCTGTAACATGGAAACGAACGATGCTAGCAGAAGCCAAACGACTCGGCAAGTCATGGGTGGAAATTAAAGTAATGACACCCAACAGAGTTCGATGGTTCAGTCTAGTAGACGCCCTGTACTCCTAAATTACAGAAAAGAAAAATCTTCTAATTTATCAAATAAAAAATTCGTAAACATTCGTTGCATTGATTAGTGTAATCGGTGCACCTAGACACATAATGACCTCATTGGTTTAAATATTTTGCTATATGACGTCATTTAAAGTCGACCAATCTTTGCATATAGGGGGCAGTATAATCAATAAACGATTCAATTTTTTTGTCTAATCTTATTTTCGTGAAACGTTAATCGCAGTGAAAATAGCAGTGAATTCTAGAAAAAAAGTAAAGTTTTAGCAAAAGTTAACATTTTGAAATAATAATGTGTTTTTTGTGCCTGACAAAAAATACCATATAATCGGACTTTTTTACTATGGAGAAGTGTAGTCGCGTATGCCTGACTCCAACTTAATGATTTTTGTCTTGGCCATATATATATAGCGGCAATGGCAGTTTCCTACCCGGCTTATTAAACATTCAACCTGTAATATTTTTTCAATCTTGATTTCATTGCACAAATCAGTAATCACAAATGTCAATGTCAAAACTGTCAACGAGTGTGATAAAAATCTGGAAACCAAAATAAAAAATGTCCTAGTGAAATAATATCAATTTCCCATTTATCTACTCATAGTTCTGTTGTAACAAATTCATGTGATAATTTCAAATCAATATGACATCCATATTATATAGACGTTTTGGTAGTATTGCTACCGGCAAGTACAATTTTGTTGCGAGACATCGACATTTATCAACTTGGTAATTATTATTAATAATTGTATTAACCATACAATAAATGTTTTTGTAATTCTTTTTAGCCGCATATTGTACTGCGAAACAAAATCAGAGAAAGGTATCGACAAGAAGAAAACTGCGGAACAATATCGTGACAATGCCAGGTCCCAAGTCAAGGCATATGCATTTACACGATTCTTTGATTATGTTCAAAATTACGATAAAATTTTGGAAAAGAAATTTCCATCTGCGATGCACGTCTACCGTGTATTTTTAGTGGGAGTCAAAGATTTTTACAGTGACATGAAGAAATTTTTAAAAATCACACGAATAGTTAATGGCTCGACGTTGGGAATGCGAGCGCTTACGCGAAAGGAGATAGAAATTTATCATCAAATACCTAAAGATATGCTCAAAGTTGCTCCAGTTTTATTAATATCGGCACTGCCATTTGCTAATTATGTAGTCTTCCCATTAGCCTATATGTACCCAAAATATTTTCTCACATCACATTTTTGGTCGATCCAACAAAAGGCAGTATTCCAAGAAGAGTATCTTAAATCTCGTCTATTATACAATAAACCAGTACTACGAGGATTACAAGCAAAACTAAAAGAAGTCAGTAAACATGAACTGTATTCAGAGTGGAGCCGATTACTCGGACTGCTGGGCAGTGGATTACATCCAAATGTCGAAGAACTTTTGGCTTGTAACGAAATTTTTAAAAGTGGACCGTACTATTTAGATAATCTACCGTCAAAACATGTGGTAAGTTTGCTTATCTAATTGCGATAATCACCATTAATACATTTGTTAATTTCACCTTCGCTAATTAGTTTGGATATTTGCATTTCAATGAAAAATCGTAACTTAGAGCGTTATGTAATACAGTAAGATGATTGTTTTATCTATTTTCAGAAAAATTTATGTCGATTACACGGTATTCGTCGAGGTATCTTTAAGCGATTACGATTAGCCGAACATTCTTTTATAGTCCACCATATGGATCTGGCAATTAAACGGGAGGGTGGTGTACATAATATGCCACAAGATGCTCTGCGTGACGCTTGCTATATACGCGGACTTAACACGAATAACTTAAGCAATGAATCTATGATTAGTTGGCTGGAAGATTGGGTAAAAGTGTCCTTAACTGTTGATGGCACAAATATTAGTTTGTTATTACATTTGCCAATTTTACTTGGTTACAATCATCCAAATAACTGGAAATTGATTTATACAGAAAAATGACGATAATAATAAAAGGAAAATGTAAAGTAAAAACCACATTATTTAATTTTTATTATGAAAAATTTTTTATTTTTTTTTATTTTAATAAAATATATTTATTTGTTGTATATAAAAAAAACTAATCAAAAGTTTTTTATTTAAATTCTTTAAAAATTCCAAAATATATACCGGAGCAATACTACTAGTATTTTAAATTTATTTTGTATCTTACCTAGATTGGAACACTTATTTTAGAAACAAAATTCCAATTCAATTCGTTTATGGCTTTACTTAAAAAAATAAACTCTGAAATTGAAAATTAATTAATTAAATCTTTTTATAAATGAAATGTCTTTACCAAATATAATAAAAATGTACCATTCAGTGTTTCATAAAACAAAAACTAAACTAAAACAATAATAAAATAAAAACTTAAAATGGAATATATGAAGGCAACACTTTAGTGTTCGTGAAATTTTCCTTTATCTCGATTACACAATCACTTGCACTCTCATCTATTTTCACCTCATCCAAACTCTCCGCTGCTATTTTTTTGTTTTGGTCGAAATACCGAACATTTATTTCTTCCTCCACTAACTCACTCGGTGGTACTTTGATAACTGGACACTTAGCTTTCTGCTTAACCTTTTTACTATGGTCGAATTTACAATTTTTGTCTAAGCAAGAGCCCTGTTTTCCTAGCCACGGACACGATTGCAATTCATCTTTCGGCCTTTTGTTCATTTTACATTTGTTTGATGGGGGCAGCAGCACTGGCAATTCATGCCGTTTAGGACACTTTCCGAATAATATGCAAAAAATTGTAAGTAAACTCAAAATGAATTAATTATTTATATGAAAGCATATTATGGTAAATTTAGGGTTACATACCTTATCCGCCAGTGAACAGAAACCTTTTAAAAATTCGTCACATATGCTTACGTTTTCATTTAATTTTTTGTGCAGATACGGACAGTTCTGTTTGTTGCAACAGCCTTGCAGGTAAAATTTACATGTAGGCATCTTGGAGAGGTTTATATCATGAGATAGTAAGCATTTTTCAATTTCGCATTCGCCTTTTAAAAACCTATAAATATCAGATCAAATTTGTTTACGTACATAAATTATTTTATTGTTATTTTGTCGAAACGAATTTTTTTGATTGCTTTTAGAATTCAACTAACTTCACCTAAACCATGACCACCAGACTTGTTGGGGCATAATAAAGCCCGTGGAGTGTGTATCTAACGACCAGAATTAAAATTTACCAACATCAACCTTAACATTTGATCACTAAAAATTTCTTGTTCCGCCTAGATAAGAAATTTAAGCACCACACCTCGAGTGAAGTAATTTACTTAGAATTCGGACGTAATTTCTCCAATACCTTACATACTTCAGCAAATTCTATTGTAAGTTGTGGAATTGCGGAAGGATTAAAATAATAAATGGATATATTATTTAGGAAGCCGGAAAATATTAAGTTGAATTAAATTTCAGGAAATTTCCAGATGTACATGAAATAAATAATATTTTTTACTCGCTGATTTAGAGAAACAATTGGTGAAGACCAATATCATCGTTATCCATTAAACCTATTAAGCCTTTATCTTTCCTCTAGTAGATTAGAATTGCGCTGTGCCGTACGAACGCTAGATATCTGAAACCGGGTCGTTCCGTTACAAAAAAAAACTCTTTCCTATTGTTACGTGTAAACAGGCTGTAGGAATGGGTCTGGCGTTATCCGAGACACTTGTCCAGAACTTGGTCCAACAGTCCAATCAATCAATCAGTCAACGATCAAGTAACAATAGTAGATTATATATCAAGGGAGTAAAATGCGAGTTTATTGTTCGAGTGAAAAAATCACTAGCCCCGGTCGAAGGCCAATTCTTTTCAGATATTAAGGAGAACAGTCTTTAGGAACAAGTTATTGAAATCCCGACAAAAATGGCTTAAATCAAACATTTTCTCATCGTTTTTTCATCGCTGGTTCCAAAAAACAAGTAAAATGTCTGCCAGCTTGGATGCCTATACCGATAATATCTCGGTAATAGCTTGTGATGTTTGAATTTTTTTCGCGTCTTCTACTTTTAATTCGGAGACTTGGAAAGCTTTTGGAATCGATACAGCAAGGGTTCGGTTACTTATCATAGGAAACCATACAAAAAAAAACAACACCACGAAATGGCTCTAATCGTTTTATACACCTATACTCGTTTGAAAGGTTTTGATAATTTGTACAATACCAGTTTAATTCGTATATCCATCGTTATGGCGCTGGTGACCAAATAAAATTATAGCCAATTTTCGCTGGTGCAAAATGAAAGAGCTATAACATTGACTTTTTGCACATGAGAGACAAGAAAAAAAATATATCCAAACAAAATTTTGCAGAAGACTTTTTGAGCCACTACACCGCCAACACCACTATAAAAATGAAAATGTTGCCATAAAATATATTCGATCCGAGTATTTTGATGCAACATTTTTAAAATTGTTTTTTATTTACAAATGTTAAGGATTTATAATAAAAACAGACGCCATAGATAAAACAGTAAATTTCGCATTTAAATTAATTAAAAATAAATTAGGTAATAATTTTCCTATAAAAAATTATGGCATTACTATATATGCTTATTTCTTTCTCGCATATTAAATATTTTTAAACATTCGTAGAAGAAAATCAATTTTCTACGTGTAAATAGGGCATTATTCGTTTATCAGCTGAAGCACCTTAATGGGGCATTTACATGTAGAAAATTGTTTTCTTCTGCAAATTTTTGCAGGTAAATAAGAATCATCCGCTAAATAAAAATATTCAATATGCGAGAAAGAAACAAACATATATACTAATGCCATAATTTTATATAGAAAAATTATTAATTCATTTTTAATTAATTCAAATGCGAAATTTACATTTTTGTCTATAGCGTCGGTTTTTATTATGAATCCTTAAGGCCTAGTTATATAGCCGAAAACGAACCGAACCGAAACGAAAGGCAAATTTGTGATGGTTATATAGCCGAACCGGTTTTTGACGTTTTTCATTTTCTGTTCTGTGTATTGTGATAAATACAAGAAAATAAAACGGATTTTGAATTTAATATTTTTGGCCATAGACCACCCTTATGTATATTTTTTTTATATAATTTTTGTTTTTTGTCATATAATTCTTCGTATTTGCTAACATTTTCTAAAACCTCCGAATCAATTTCAAATATTAGGCATCTCTGCCATTTTTTTGTGTTTGATGTTTGATAAAAAAAAGAAGCCCCAGTAAACAAAATCGCAAAAAATAATCACAATTTATAAAAATTACAACAAATACTATCAATCATTGTGAACTTCAACCGAAAACGAAACGAAAAGAAATTGAAATGAATCAATCTATGTATCAGTTCGTCTATATAACTGTTCTAATACATTTCCATGCATTCAATTCATAAGTTTTGTTTCAGTCCGTTTCGTTTTCGGCTATATAACTAGGCCTTTAGCCTTTAATATTTATAAATATAAAATAATTTTTTTTTGTTAATTTTAAAAATGTTGCCATAAAAATGCTCGGATCGGATATATTTTATAGCACATTTTCATTTTTATAGTGGTGTTGGCGATGTAGTGGCTCAAAAACCTGCAAAATTTTGTTGGGATAAGTATTTCTTTTCTTGTCTCTCATGTACAGAGTCAATGTTATATCTCTTTCATTTTGCAGAAGAAAAATGTTGGTCGTATGTAAATGGGGTATAATAGTCAAAACTACCACTACAAGACTGTACTATAAGAGAGATAGATACACTTTTTCTCATTCCAATAATCATGTGGACTATCATTTGAAAGGGTAGTGGACCAAGTAACAATTTTGTTAACAACGCCTTAACGATAATTCACAATACCAACTTTTGTTGGCAAATTATTGGTTTATTTTAGAATAAAAATTTTTTATGCATATTATCTTTGCATTCTATTCTGGGGACAGAAGCACTCTTCTCTACTCTTTCGCGAAATGAGTTTTTGTTTTTTTTCGTCTCAAGTCACTTATTGGCATGGCAAATGGCTAATTTTTCATACAAATAGCAAATTTTTATAGTCACTTGAAACGGCAATCGACTCGACTAGTGTAATCGTGTAAAATCATTGAGATAGATTAATGCATTTAACCATTTTAAATTATAGATAATTCTATTTTTTTAATTTAAAAAGGACATGCTGTTCTTAATTACTGTGCAAGTATGCATCATTGAATTACCGGTGATCTGGATAGGACCAAGCACACAATAAATCGATAAAAAAAAATCAACATAGAAAAATAATCTTTAAGGAGAAACTGGAGAAAGCGAAGGCTGCTCGACTTATTTTGGTTTTAAAGTGAACCATGTCCATCAAGAAACATTATTAATTGTTTTGTTTTTTGGTCACTCAGTAAAATCAAAGGCCTGCTACAATCTTATTTGGTATTTTATGGATATTTAATTGATTTTTTTAATCGATAAAATTTGCGCTTAGTTTCTACCCTGTTTGAGTTTTCCAATTTTGCTAATGTTCGTTAAAAGTACTATATCCTAATAAGAATCTTTTTAGCGATTTGAATGACGAGCGTCATCCCAACAGCCCATAGTAGGACCACAGCATTTCAAATGTTTTCGATGCAAATGATTTTTTATGTTGTTACTTCTATTTAGATGCTTTTTAGAACGGGTAAGGCTAGGTTCCGAGTAGGAGTAAGTACTTTCTGCACATATGTACACATGAAGTCTGGTGCCTCATTTATTTGTATTACATAATCCACTGGCATCAGCCTCGCAGTTTTTTTATATTTGTAGTTTGGGAATTTATCGTGAACTCATCCTAAGTACACCCCTTTATAACACGAATAGTAGTTTAGTTTGTTTAGTACGTACTTAGTGGGAATATCTCGTTCGATTCCAAGGTGATCAAAGATTACGTGTCAACAATCAAGTAAAAGGAATAACACGAAAATATGAAACCAGTCTGTAATATTAAAAAGCGGAAAACCAACAAATTGATCACAAACTTCGTAGAATGATTCATTAGGTAAAAGTTGATCTCAATCAAAAAAATCCGATGGTTATAATCTAGAAACTAATTTTTCAACTTAGTATTGCATATACTTACCGTTTACAAATAATAACTTGTTTCCTATCATGCACTCTAGGACAACGCCCACGCTCATACGATAAACACTTCCCAAGTCTTTTAAAAATGGGACACGGAATATATGTCTTGGTGTATTTTTTCGCCAACACATTAATACTCTTCGATTTAGCCAAATGTAAATGGTAACGCGTTTGATGATAATTCGTCTGCTCAAATGTAACAGCATCTCCTGTTGATTTGGCTAAATATGTTAAACCACCAATATCCAGACGTTTTCTTTTAAATTCTTTGATCGTATCCTTAGCACCGTTGTTCATACTACTATTCAAACGCTTCAAACTTTTACCATTTGATTCTAATAGAAACTTTTCTCCCCGAACAAAAAGAACGTGGCTATTGTTGTTTGACCGCTTGGTTATATGGGTGCTGGCTTTAGTAATAACCATCTCTGAAACGGGCTTAACACTATTTGATTTCTCCAATTTATTGTTAGTTGATTTATACAGAACACCATTAATATTAAGGAATTCTAGTTTCTTATTACGATACGCTGAAGGTGCTGAACTCGTTGCTTTACTGATTGGCGTGCCTCTGAAATAAAACATAAGCTAGTATTACGATTTGTTCGAATCCGATACAAACTACGTACATTCTTAATAGCTTCTTGTCCGTGATTATCACTTTTTTCGGGATTAAATTTTTATTTACAACGCTGGAACGACAAATAAAGTATTTCTTCACGATCCCGCCAAGCTTGGACTGTTCACATTTTGAAACAGGTTTTCTTATTAATTTATATTTATTATTTACTAGAATTCTATCTATAGATTTGCGCACGGCAATCACAGGTTTAGGTTTAATGCGTATTAACTTGTTACGTCCAATTTTTATTAAATTATTTGTACTTAAAATGATTTTCGGTGCTGAAACTGTCGCAGTTACCGTTTTTGTTGGTATGACCGCTTGTCGTACTATTTTACGACGAGTCTTTTGTAATATTGGTGGACCATCATCAAACGTGGGCTTGGGTTTCGGTAGGAAATTCGGATTGATATGAATATTTTTGGGTATCAAGGGCTTTACAATGTTGACCTCGGTTTTTGTTGAATTTTGCGATTGGGATAAAAAATTTGGATTTATATGAACTTGCTTAAATTTTGGATTAATGTGTATATTACGTGTCGGTTGCATTATTATTAGATATAAATTTTAAAAACTATTTAACAACGAATAAAATTACTTTTCTCGCACAAAATCACATCACCAAACTCACAATGGATTATTTTTTGACAAGAGAAAAAAATTTATAGGTCACGATCTTCGAATTTACTCGAAAAATAAAAAATCAGTACTTTTTTGTGGCACTTACGGCTAACTTAATTCTATTTGAGTACTAATTCTTAAACGTAAATTTAATCAATTGAGAACAAATTAATCTGATCAAGCAAAAGCTGTAAACAAAAGATTGATATTAATCAGTTTTTTATGATGCTTCAACGAAAAATTACAATTTTAATTCATTTTGAAAAATTTAATAAATTCTTGTACTAAACTGTGTTATCGAAATGAAACCTAATTTGATACGCCAGTCTCAATTTTTCGAACTTCGCCATTTTTTATTAAAATGAATAATATGTTCAGTGGATTCTTTCTTTCCGGTTAATCATGGTAAGTGAAACACACGTCTAGAGTACATTGCTTAAATTAATTGTGATTTTTAATTAAAATAAAGTATTAAATCTAAAGTAAATATTAAAACTGTGAAATATAGTCAAATCTCAATAATAGAAACTTAAAAATGGTTATAAAACATTGTAAATAAATCTTAAATTTGTAATTATATTTTGGACTTGTCGCCTTTTGCCACATGGTTTGCTGTCATCGTGCAGTAAATTCATGCGTTATTTCCTAGTTTTATAAGTATATACCGAAAAAAATATTAATCGATTTGCATTTGTTTCTTTCAGCCGTTCCAACGATTCGTGCAAACTGGCCGCATTGCCAAATGCTCAAATGGCCCCCTTAAAAACCGTTTAATTAGTATAGTAGATGTTATTGATCAAAATCGAGTAAGTGCTAATTTTAAACCATCGAGTTAACAA
The DNA here is from genome assembly GCA_963691935.1 of Nephrotoma guestfalica. Classification (NCBI taxonomy): domain Eukaryota; kingdom Metazoa; phylum Arthropoda; class Insecta; order Diptera; family Tipulidae; genus Nephrotoma; species Nephrotoma guestfalica. The sequence continues at coordinate 191,978,869 of OY829915.1, read as the reverse complement.
AATAAAAGTTATACTAATGAAGGCTGTATTAAATAGGTTTTGGTAGATGGTCCATTGACTGGTGTACCCCGCCAACAGTACCGTTTGGATAATCTGCATTTAACAAAATTCCGATTGAAATTCCCATTCAATGCACCAACGAAAACAGTGCGTAAAGCATGGAAGGAAGCTAAACTAAATCGTGAATGGAAGAAAACCGAATGGGCCCGTAAATCAAAGAATATTCGAAAGGTATGTAAAAAGTGTATTTGAATCAATTTATAATCCCAAATGATGATCCATAAGAATTATTCTTGATAGGAATGTGCCGTCTGATCGATAAATGACGCCAAAAACCTTACTGAACAATTCTTAAAATCTTGAAATTATTGATGTTTAAATATTTTTTATTGAGAATATTTTTTTTTTCATTTTACAGAAATGCCAATTAAATGATTTCGATCGTTTCAAATTGAGACATGCTAAATCAACTAGAAATAAGATTCTTGGTAGAGCGTACTATCAATTAAAGAAGAGAGCAAATCGCGATGGTTCCTTATATGGACCAAAGAGTGTAGTTCCATTCGCGTTTAATGAAAAGAAAAAAGTGCTAGGCAAGAAAACAGCTGAAAAGAAACCTAAAGCCGCTGCAAAATAAATTGTATCTGTTTTTACAATAAAAAAAATAAAATCGTATTTTCTTGGTTTAATTGGTTGCTATTTCAATTTATTTCGTTTGCAGCTTTTGATTATACATATTAGGTTTGGGTCGTTCATTACGGGAAATTTGTGATTGTGTGAGGTTTTGTGATTGCAGCTAGCTCGTCCATTATCAAATATGCGGTCTACCAAATAAAATTCGTACTTGAATCTGTTATTTGGCCAAGCATGAGTAAGCCATTTTGAATTCTGACTAAGTTTTATCTACAATGATCAGAAGCGCTAAGGCTAGATATCAACTATATCGGTTTTGGAAAGTAAACGCTTGCGTTGCTTCCCATGGAGGGATTAGGCCATCTCAACGTTTGCACTTAGATAACTCAATGCTAGCTGCATTGTTGCTGACTCCGGAGCCAGTTTTATGTTACGATTCTAGTAACGTAGAATTGATTCAGATCATTTTTGAGCTCGAGATTCGTTCCATACAATACATCTCCTTGTTTGCTTGTTTGAATCTTTAGTCTTGGGACTCTGGTTAGCTTTTCATATTGTACCTGACGCACTAGCCAAAATTAGTACGTCCGGCTATATGTCCGATTTACATTGAATCATCTGCACATTGCATAGCTCCATGCCAGCCTATAGTACCGGCATGGAAGATGGATCGGCCCATTCGTTGTGCCCTCCGACAGGGGGTCAGGGTCAGGTCAGTAGTTGAGTGTTCATTTTCACCGATCGTAATCAGATGATGAACAATTCCTTTTGCATCATGTCTCTGTCGGGATTCGAACCCAGTTCCTCCCGATCCAAACGCCAAAACTTTAACCACTGTGCCGTTTGATCGGTCATGACTACCTCTTCCTTCCATCGCATCCTACAAATTTTGTCGTACATGCTTTTAGATACACAAACTCTTTTAGCGTGAGAAATCATAGTAAATTGTGAAGAATTTGGTTCATGCTGATAAGTTATTGAGACGGTTTTCGTTTCATATGACTTCTAAATGATATGAAATGATTCATTACGTAGTTTAAATAGTTCAATCATCGAGATAATGGAGGCTCAGTAGAAAATTACAGCTCAGGCTCTGTTTCGGGGAGACATAATTATGGATCTTTATAAAAAAAAATTGAGTAGTTTAGTTCGGCTTTCATAAAAATCCGGGAATACTGCTTAAGAGAGTTTGTCCTTATGTCTAACCTCAATGGCTTGATAAAAGCTTCAACGCCGATCCCCATAAAACAACGTCTAAGGACAAAAGCAAAAAGTGGACCGGGCCATCCTATGTGATGAACTATTCTACCGCAAGAAATGCCTGTAAACCTCTAACAAAGCTCGAAATTTTGTTGACGAGCAGATTGGGATAAAGATAGTTAAATATGGACTAGAAAGATCACGGAGCCAAATCCAGACGATTACCCAGAAGTATCTCTACCCAAAAAATCGTGATCTCAGGAGGAATAGCCTAAAGCAGCAAAAGGGCTGGATACAGGAAACTGAAATTAGGTAATTTGTAAAGTGCGCATAAGAAGCAATTAATACTGACCGAAATTAAGAGAAACCCCTGAATCCGCCACCTACTTGGAATTGAGGAGGAAAACCCTTGACCTGCCCAAGTCATTACAAAAAAACAGTATAAAGTTCAAGTGTGGTCTGACTTTCTTGCTATAGCCTGGTGGTCATATCGCACTACAGGGATTATTAAATTGGATACTGGAAATGTTTCAAATTAGCAATGCAGATACCTATCAACTTACAACTAAAATATTGCCAATTTGGAGGAGCCCAGGGTTTATTGTACAAGATATCCGATGCTTTAGTAAAACTATAATTAGGTCAAATCCTATCGAGATGGTGGAAAAGTCTCCAAAGGATTCGCTAAAAATCTAGGAAATTTTACAAGAAAAAGCCAATAAAAAAAGGCTGCTACAAACTGTAACTGTCATAAGGAAGAAGAAACGATAAAATCAACGCTGTAGATGCGTACTGTAATGGGCAATATTGGAAAAATGCTTTCTAACTGCTAGTTTGTCCGGTTAAGAAATCATTGAGTTCATACACAGAATAGAGACGACCATTCGGGCGCCTTCATTGTCTAGTGGTTGCATATATATCAAATGCTAAAAGGCAGATTCATAACTGCTTATATCGGTGAGTTCTTCACTAGCAGTATTAGCAGTAAGTAGCTATTCCACTTCTTTGGAATTTGGTTATTAACAACCTGTTACTGAATCTGGAAGAGTAGTAGGTGTTCAGGTGACTGCTTATGTGTATGATGTCTGTATCTTTGGTAAACATCCTTGCACTCCTAAGCGAATGTATACAAGTCACCTGTATTCTCTCCAAATGGACAAGCATGTTGTAGTTTGCATATAAATCCACATTACGTGAATGGTAGTTTTTCTAAGAAATACAACTTTCACAGATGAACCCATCTACCTCAAATTGTACCAGCTTTCACATTCACAGAAAAAGTTATATATCTGAGTTTCATTCTGAACTGGAGTTGGAAATTAATTACTATTAGAACAAGAAAGTCAACAACATAGCGCTTTACTCCTGTAAAAAATAGAAATAGTACATTGGGCTCTTTACTGGCCTCTGCTGGGATCTGTTTTGTGTATTAGTGAAGAACTTAGGAATACACCCTATCAAGCACTAGAAATTCCCCTTCATCTCAAATCGCCAGACTTCCTAGGAAAACAAATAGCTACGAGCAGAGATATTAATAAATCACTCATTTAGTGCAGCAATGAGACAACCCAAAACTCACTCATTTCAAAGATATCCAATCAAACGATTCGAAATAATTCCTATTTTTATTATTTTGTATCAAAACATGCTCTTAGTCGTTATTTTATCAAATATTCAAATTAGACAAAATCCCATTGGAAAAATTACTCAGAGACGGACATTTTATGACGTTGGACACTGCGGTAAGAAATTTTGCATGTGTCAAAATTCATTTTTTGCTAATGACGACACTTTATGTTGACGACTTCTTTTTTACTATTGATTTTAATACACTCACACAAATAACTACTCGATAACGAAATAACGAAAATTGAGCACATAAAACAGAAAAGTAAAGTCTGCTTCTAGTAAAGATGGCTTTGTCAAAGATGCCATGAATTTTACTTTTCTCTTCTGTTTTAATGTGCTCAATTTTCAACGAATTAAATCGAATAGTTATTTGAATTAATTGTTGTATTAAAAACAATAGTAAAAGAAATTATCGGTCGACATAAAGTTACGTCATTAACAAAAAATGAAAGTAGCCACAGGCCAATAGTAAAGATGGCTTTGACATGATTGAAATTGATATAAAATAAAGACCATTTAACGTAAAAGCATTGTTTTCAAATTATAAAATCAAGGCAATTTCGCGTAAGATCATATTTTAACCAAACAAATTATTATTTTGGTTTTCTAGATGGGCAAATGTGTTATTGGTGTACAATCGAAAATCAGTAGTTTTTTGCGAAATAATAAACAAGTGTTATAATGTGTTTATTAAGTGTTAATGTGTCTCGCCAAGTATACCTACGGCGCATAGTGTTAAAAGTAGTTTTTTAAACGGTGATGCGTTGAGCAATCCTGAGTTTCCTCGTTCTTTTTTATGTGCTCCAACGAACGTCCATTATCGAAATTTTTGTGAGAACGTATATATTGCTTCAATGGGCGCGAAAATAGTTAAAGTTCTGGGTAGCGAATCATTTGTTTTCATTTTTTCAAGATTCAGGGCGAAAAGGGAAAGTTTGGCCAACTGTACGTTGTGGATAACATTTAAGCTGTGAAATAATGTTTTCTTTATACCAGTAAATCAAAAATGCCTGCCAGTCATTAATGATCAAGTGCTTTTTTCGTTCACATAACCGTCATGCAACATTTTATCGTTTAATGCGAGAAATTGAGCACAATGAATAACAGAAGCCATAAAATTATTTGATTGTTCGGTTATCGAACAGTACCCAATGTTGATCAAAGACGCTATAATGCTCCAAATCAAATGAAATTGATATGATTTTTGTAGATGATGACGGCAAGCCTCCAATTTACCGTGATACTCATATTTATTCACATCGTTCTAGAGCATGAGTTCATTAAGCTTAGCATCTTGAGATCAAATCTTGATCCCATGTTTTACGCGATTCTCTGTCATTCCTTACGAAGATACAGGGTGACAGTCGAATTAGCAATGTTTTGGATACGAAAATACTCAGCAATGTTTTCGAATCAAGTAGCTTAAATGGCAGTTCATGAAATTGAGTTTAATTCAACCACCAGTGCTGGTACGCTCACATTAATGAATCATTAACCAATTTAGATAAGAGCAACTTACACTCTGATCTGTATCAAGTACCCCTTCATTTGAAGAATGAAGCATGCACGAGAGACTTCAAGATGCAGTGCCAATTTTTGGTAAATTTGTATTGCCCGATCTGTTCATCACTTTTACAGCAAACGCAAGCTGGCCCGATATCACAACGCACTTGAGACCAGGTTATACTGTATCCGATTGTCCTGATTTCCGATCGTCCGGGCACTGATGGATGATCTAATAGTAAATCATGTATTGGAACGATGCATCGCACCATCGAATTCCAAAAAGAGGACTTCGACATGCTCATATTTTATTTACGCGTTATGATGCGCGTTGTGATGATAAATTTAAGATAGCTGAAAGAATCGATCAAGTTGTGTGTGCTGAAATTCTCCAACAAAGCACAAAATTGTGACTCCTTGTCAAACTATTTTCTCCATGTATGGAGGTCGGAAAATGCAAAGAAAATTTTATTTGGCAGTTACACAATTCTAAATGTAAATGGATATTCACGCTCTCGAGAGCGTCAAGGATCGTCAACGGCTTTACAACAAATACCTACTACTCAAATAAAAACGTTCAGCAATGTAGTGATTACTCATAAAGTCATAAGGTAAAATGCCGATTACTAGAAACGCCAATGCATGACCGTTCTCACGGTGTTATTTCCCTGCTGGTTCATTTATATCAACAACAACGAATCGTTTTCGAACTAGGACATAAGCAAGAGGCTCTTGTTCAAGCTGCAAGTGGACATACAAAACTTGTAGCACAGTTTCAACTAAATCAAGAAGATCGACAGCTCATTCTTATCTCTATACAGAAATTCCGTACAATATTGTCTTTAATCGAGGAAAACGACAATCATTGTCGTTGGCATTTGAAAAATCAACGTTCAACGAGGCATTTTGCCCATTCGGCATCAGAAGACAGCATAACCATAAAGTAGAATAGAAACGTTCCTGATCGTTCAAACTAACGGTGAACATGCGAGTCACCCTCTGTCGTTTTAAGATAATGATAATAACCGAAGCTCCTCTTAACGTTTCTACTTCTTTCGATGTTTGTTTGAAAACAGAGGTGTTAACTAAAGGAACAGGCAAGAAGCCACACGATGAATTGCTCATCCTCCTCGACCAATAAGATAGAATAGCTTTTGATGATCAGAGAAGTCAATTCCGTCGACCGGATCATCAAAAACTGTTTTATCTTAATGGTCGAGGATAATGAACATTTCATTAACACCTCTGTTTTCAAACAAACATCGAAAGAAGTAGAAGCATTAAGAGAAGCTTTGCTTATTATCACGGATGAAATAACAATGCTACCAAAAGATGGTCTTAATTTCATTGATTTGCTCCTTCGCGAACTAGTGAAGAACGATATTCCATTTTAAGGAATGTCGATTGTGATTGGAGGTGAATTTTGTTTAACTCCTCCGGTGATGCTAAGAGGAAGAAGTGCCGTTCCAACAAATATGATAACAAACTATAATATCGTGAAACGTATTTTGGTGAAAACATAGAACAGCTACCCATCGATTAATTATCAAAACGTGTAATTTTTTCAACTACAAATAAGGAAATACCGACCAAATGGCATATAGTGGTTAAAGCTTTGGCGTTTGGATCGGGAGGTACCGGGTTCGAATCCCGATACCGGCAGGATGCAAAGGGAATTTTCATCAACAAATTACGATTTACGCGATCTACGATTACACATCTATGACGCTATTTTCTTTCTACGAATATCGCATCAAGCGATAGCAACTTTCCATTCAACTTGAAGCGCAGACAATCACAATAATTCCAGCATTCGCAGTGACCATCAACAAATCGCTGGGTCTCAAACTTACGAAACCGTAGTAATTCATTTGAATAAGCTTGTTTTCTCTCATGTACGGCTGTGTGTTGCTTTATCACGCTGCAAATATAGAAACAGCGTCAAAGCTTCCTTTGCAGAAAAGTTAATAGAAGGTAGATAGATTACTTGGAACAAACAATTGATACACGAAAAATTTCATTTTTAAAGAAGTCTTCCAAAATTGAAATAAAATATTGGAATAAGAAATTTTTTGTGCGTATTTTCCTTTTATACGGTAATCCAACATATTTTTCACTTTTAAGTTTTTTGCATCACAACACCCTCCTCCTGAGTGAAGCTCAATTCAGGATCTTGAAGATGTTTTCTTCTCCACAGGTAATCTTCACATCTTCAGTGTGGTTGAGTATTATTGGAAGCTATCTCTTAGGAAACGACGCAAGCCGACTAGAAGTCTTCGCTTACATATAATTTCTGTAGTAAATAAAATTTCTGCGAATTCCTCACCTAAATGATCTGACATACCTGATTTCCATGAGTAGGAGGTGTAATTCATGTTGTATGTTGTAGTTTTTTTAGTAATTCCCTTATTTAACCTTATCTTAAAGTGCCTCGCTACATCTTGTTTGATGGGTTTCTGTCATCCGATCGGTTACATCGTATACCACCTCAGAAAAGTGTTCTCTATAAGTAGATGTCGTGTTCAGCTTATCGTCAAGATAGAATACCTGGCCGTACAAGTGACTTTTAACATAAAACGAAACTTAGTATTAACAGTTAGATTGGTTAAGAAGATGTACAATTACTAGCGTTACTTACTAGTACTAAATGGTTAATAACTGCACATTTATAATTTTTAGCACACCTCTGCACCGTGAAGAAAATAAAAGAAAAAAAATATTTGAGATTTTATATTGAAATCCTATTCAAATAAAATGCGTTCAGTACAATGACTCCTCACGTATACTCGTATTCGTATGTATATGACATACGATTTGTTGAACAACAAAACTTTGGTTTGATAATAAAATACAAAAATCGAAAATATCAACTGAGAATGTTTATTTTATCACATGTCAACAAAATGAAATTAATACAGTAGAACCTCGATTTTAAACGTTAAACCAAAGCTTACAACGTGTTTAGGCTCATCTTATTTATTTATCATCGTCTAGTGTTCACTGTACACATTTTGGTTTAATGTTTTGAGATCGTTTCTCATTTAATTCTATCTTTATTCAGCCGGCTTACCGGCTCCGTGGTAATCACAAACTCAGTCTACGATTGCTTCTTATCGACTGCAGACTGTTTTGTACTCGGTCTTATTCATAGTTTAGTGTGTGATTATATTCAGTGAAATGTTTAAGAATAACTTGGTGTGTAATGTGGGTCGAAAATTTTATTCAATCAAAATATTAGAAAATGAAGTTGCCACCGTGAAAGGGTACTCCGAAATTCCTGGACCTAAGGGATTTTTAAATATGGGCACGATATTTAATTATTTGCCGATCGTTGGTATGTTCGTTCATCTTAAAACATGTTATATGCATCAGCTAAATAAAATATTTATTTAACACTAGGTAATTACAGCTACGATGAATTGCATTTGGTCGGTTTGCAAAAATTTCGTAAATTCGGTAAAATTGTGCGTGAAAAAATTTTACCTGGTGTTTATGTGGTATGGCTCTACGACCCAAAGGATATAGCGGCCGTCTTAAATGATTACGGCCAAGGGAATTATCCGCAGCGGCAAGCACATTGTGCTCTCGAGAAATATCGTAAGGATCGTCCGCACATGTATCGAACGGGTGGCCTGTTGCCTACAAATGGTACGGAATGGTGGAAAATACGATCCGAAGTGCAGAAAAGTTTAAGTTCACCGGCACACGTACGAAGTTTTTTGCCACATGCCGATAGAATTACTTGCGAATTTGTGGATCATTTAAAAATGGTGAAGGAGTCGGATAATTTTTTACCGGAGCTGTCCCGACTGAATCTTGAGCGTAAATATATTTTATTTATTAAATATTTAGAACACGTATTTAATTTTAAGTCAAGATTACAGTTTAATGAAATATTTAAACACCAAATTACTTATGTATGCATGTTGCTTTAAGCATTTTTCTGTCCAATCTAATCTAAATGCGCATTCATTTATAAGTTGATCAAAATTCGTAATTTAATTCTGTAATTTGAATCTCAAATCTGGTTGTGGGTATATTACGTACGTACAGTTGTTATCTAGTAATTCTAGTTCTCTCCTACTAATTGTTTATATACGGGTGGTTGGCCTGTACGCCTCAATCATATCATATCATATCATATCTCTCCTACTAATTGTTTATATACGGTAGGTAAAAAATATTTTGTGTTTATATAGGGTAGGTAAAAAAATGGTACGAAGGTTTAATGCGCCCTCCAAGATTTGTAGCTCAGTTGAAATGATAGAGATTTACAATTTGTTCAAACCAGTACTAATTTGAATGAGAACTTGTGACATCTACATTCTCTCATTTTCCTCAAGGATCTTGAACCATTTTTAAAACGATAGAAATTACCTAACACGATTAAAATTCTATCGAAAGCATCGAACGGGCCAACGGGCCAACGGCTTGATAAGAGCTGCATTTCTGTGATAAGTCGCCTGTATTGGGCCACTGCGGTATAATTAATACAACAAACAGAATACAACAAACTAGCACCATTCAAACATTTTTCGGCATCGAGAAAGTAGAGGCAAATGTCGATAACATAGTCTGCAACTTTTTATTTTGAATTTAGTTCGATGTGCAGTTTTAAATATTCAAATTTAAATAATTGATCTGCTAGAAGTCCTTTTCCGAACGGGGTTTTCGCCGTTGGCATTTGGGCATAATAATCTCTCTGAATAAACGATTTTCTATTGTTCATTCGTGTCATTGGTATTTCAGAGTTTTCAAGTTTTGGCTGATTTTTCATAGAATAGCTTTCTGTTCAGTCAAAGGCCGCCGGACCTGACGGAATCCCAATTCGAATATTGAAGGAGTTTGCCCACGACTTGGCTCGAATATTAACTAAAATTTTCTCTTTTCCTATAAAAAAGGTAAATACTCGAACGCCTGGAACTGACCCCTCAAACTACCGGACAATATTAATTGTGTCAAATTTTTGAGAAATGCATTAACCAGCATCTAGTGAAGTATCATGAAATTAATAATATAATTTCAGTTAACAGTATGGCTTGAAAGCCGCTCGAAATGGAACCTCGCTCTATGAAAAACCTATGAAGCGTTATCCTTGTACCTTGGGATAAAGCCAGAGTGGGACAGAAATATGTGTCAGTAGTTGTAGGGCATTGCGCAACGTTAACCATTAGGTTCGCAATTCAGCCGGTAGTGGCGTAAACCTGCATGAATATCTTGGCAGCTACTGCTACTGGAGGCAACATTCCAGTATGATCATGTAGTCTAGCTATATCACTAAATACGAGGCGTCTATCTATCACTATTTGCCTCGTTGTAATATGGAATGAATATCAGATACTAGAGTTACCGCTTCGTTGGTAGAATCGCTTCTACTAAGGAAGTCCGTAGCGGCATTGTTGGCGAATCACTAAATAATATTTGTTGCCATCGTCGATACCGTGGGTCTTCCTCCACTTGGCGAAACATTTTTCGCCATCTCGCTCGTGATTGCAGTTCCTTGTCTTCGGAACCGACATATTATATTAACCAGCAAATCTTGTAACTGTGGACCAGCAAATATTGTGTCGTTCATTAAAATGCCGTTGCTTGTCTTGGCCGAACCGTTCCGAACACTACTCGAAACTTCCCGTTCACCGCGTGATGCAAATCGGAATTAGCGGCTAATCGTCGTTCCAATGTTTCCGATTTGAACATGAATGAATGTATTCTTGAAAATTTGTTCACAAAGGTCTGACGGGGAATCAAAACCGATCGCTTGGTCTTCGAGTACTGAGGACATATTTAACGCCCGGCTCTTGATAAACATCAGCATGTCTTCAACCTTCGGTATCTCCTCACCCAAAGGACTTCAGTTTCATCAAAAGAATAGGATAGATGATCGCATACCATTTATTAAACGTGTGTCTCATTTAACCGGTATCACATCATCGCTTTAGCTCGGTCCAACCTTGATCGTAACCACCCGTATAATCACAAGTGACCAACGGAACATTCTGACTTTTCACATATTGCCAAAGCTTGCCTAGTTTGTATGTTGATTAAAAATTTGTTCGATCATGTACGAGACTCTCGTCCTTAAACATGAGCCAATTCTCGTCATAATCATGTTCTTTTATTGCGTCTAGCATGCGCATAATGGATGAACACGACGATCTTCTCAAATCAAATTTTATCATCTTTATTCAAGGGTTGTGAGTACATTCTTCACAGGAGGCACCAACATGTATAATATTTAACTGAGCTATTTTACTCATAAATATTGCGAGTAATACAACTTTTGACTATAAATTTATTCAATAAAAATTCACAAAACAAAAACACGTGCTGACTGTGCAACCTTCCTTTTTACAATTTCTTTTTGACTCTCCTCTCTCTCAATACATAAACAAAAATAAAAACTTTGAACTGACCGATGCATTGAACAAATGGTGTTCAATGGCAACAGATGGCATTGTTGTTCTGAAGTAGATGTATTTTCTGTATTTGTACTTTGGGCTCTGATTCCCGAAATATTTAATGTGGTATATTGCAATGGTAAACCTAGACGTTGAACCGCTGGTTCCGTGATCAATGAAATTTTGTGACCCTTGATCTATTAACGTTTATCTGTTGGTTGGAATTTCGTAAATACAATCGATATTTACAATCGCTGTTATCATTGATATTTTTTATAACTCTTCAAGGTCCCATCGATAGCCTTTTTTAATGCTGTTCAGTAAAGCCGATGGGGTCTAGTTTTGAAACAGGCGTTTCATGGTTTTCGTTCCCCATCGTTTTTTGATACGTACAGTTGTCAAACAGTTAACTAATGTTGGTACCTCGCGCAGGCGGATGAGTTTATGAGGGAGCTGTAAAGTATTGCAGTCCAACTTTCCTATAAATAGATGTTTGATATCCGCTTCAAATGGGCTTTCCAGTTGAATCCATCAATTCAATGATAGTGTCATATAGACTTTTAATATTAAAGTTTGATGATGAATGAAATATTAAGATGGGGCCAACAGTCTCTCTATTAAATTATTAAAGTAGGCTGGAACCCAGAGTCATTGAACGTGCATGACAGCACTTTTAAATATCTATAGTTAAAAATCCAGGACCGAGCTACCTCGAAAGCTGTATATGTGCGTAAACAAAGCAAATGGAATGATCATCCTCGTCAACCCAGTCGTTACACTAGGAATCTCTAGCGAATTGTGTAGCTCAAAACAGCCGTGAGCGGTAAGAATTGCAACCAAAACTCTTAGTGGTCTTTCTTCAAATATAGCTTTGGTTATGTTCACAAATGAAATATTTTGCCATTCGGTAGGCAGTGGAACCAGCATTGAACCAGCAACTGAAAAAAGTGTGAGATCTATTGACTTGGCTTGGGACACCATGCAGTTTAAACCTAGATTGCCGTATGATTGTAGGTCAGTAGGTTCGCACTACGTTTTTTAATGTAGTATGATTTTTGGTTGGTTTTTATTGTAGATGAACTAAATAAATTATAAATTTGTATATGTGCAAACTGAGAGCGTTTCAATCACAGGGGAGAGGGCATAACACCGGTGAGCGCACCAGGCCATACTCTGTAGACTGTTAAGTTTCGCTATAACGGGATTTGATTTAACCACTGGTCACCAAACTACTTGCGCGTGATATAGGCAAAATTCATGATTTATATAAATGAACAGCAACAATTCGGGAGTGAAACCCTAAAATTTCCCAAAGTATGAATTTCTAGGCACCACATTCCACAGCTTGTTGCATTAAGCCTATGAAGTAATTAATTTCTCATTAGCCAATAATCACAAGACAGGTGACAAAACATCTACCTGAAGAAAAATTTCAAATATTTTACGGAAACAGAAAGATAATCCAGCTCGACTTCAGAAATGCGAGACCTGAGCATGGGCCCAAGCCATGTGACATCCATTTACTACTGAAGCCATAACGCCTAAGAGTTAGCGATGCTATAACGTGTGCGACGATCATTAGCATCCTTGCCTATACACAAGGCTACCACCAGTGATTTGATTTAATTCAAAGAATCGAGAGTGATGAGAAACAAAGCCGCGAGCTTCATTCGTGGACAGAAGACACACTAATATTGAGAGAAACAATACAAGGTCTGACCTTAACGTCGGAACCGTTGTAAAGGATTCTGCAGATGATTTAATCTAACACAGAAGCGCCGCTCTCAAGAATGAGATGAAGCACGTGAAAAATTAAGCTCAAAAGAAGCGATTGGAAGGACGAAATAGGACAGTTCTTTTCTGACAGTGCGACTTTAAATAACCCTTCTTCAAAGACACCTGCGCTTCACAAAACCAGTTTTTATCCAGAAACTACAATTTCGTTGGAACGAATGATTTCCACAATTCCATCATAAGATTTTTATCCCTGGCCAACTACACCAAACGTAGATTGACGATCCAGATGTAAATGGTGGCTTCATCAAATTATTAATTCCCATTTTTTATATTTCAGTGATATGCTTGCATGCATTTGGAAAGCGAATGGATTGCTTTTCTGAAAATCAGAGAGCGCACAATTCCGTTTCATCGCGGCTTATTGAGTCGGCCGAAACAGCAGCCAGTTGTGTATTGCAAACGGACCAAGGATTTAAACTGTACCGATTTTTTGAGACACCGGTTTATCGAAAATTTAGAAAATCAATCGAATTTATGGAAAGGTACGATTATATAATGTTCAGAATCATCATATACCATCTCATACCATTTTAGCATTGCAGTTGAACTTCTGGCCGAAAGATTAACCGAAAAACAGAATAGCACAATGTTAAACTATCATTCTCTACTCGATATTTACCTAGACAACCCAAATCTCGAAATTCGTGATGTTGTTGGCATGTCAACCGATATGTTTTTGGCCGGTATTGATACAACGTCATATACATCGTCATTTCTGATGTATTACATTGCACGCGATAAGCGCGTTCAAGAAAAACTGTTCGCTGAAGCGATAAAAATCTTGCCATCGCCAGAGGATGTAATATCACCTAGTGCAATGAACAGTGACGTGACTTATACTCGTGCCGTTCTAAAAGAATCACTACGTATGAATCCCGTTTCCGTTGGTGTTGGCCGTATACTAAATCGTGATATGACACTAAGTGATTATTTAGTGCCTAAAGGTACAACAATTGTAACACAAAATCAGGTAGCGTGTCGATTGGATGAAAATTTTAAATTACCAAACGAATTTATACCGGAGAGATGGGTAAAAGAGCCGGGCAGCACCGATAATCAACGTATAAATCCATATCTTGTATTACCGTTTGGGCATGGGATGCGTGCGTGTATCGCACGCCGGTTAGCCGAACAAAATATGTTAGTTTTAGTGTTGCGGGTAAGTTGCTCAATACAACCAATTCGATTGCATAATTTAATTTGACTAAAATTTGCAGGTGATTCGAAATTTTAAAATTGATTGGATGGGAGACGATGTACTCGACATTAAAACCAAATTAATTAATAAACCTGCTCAAAATATAAAATTAAAATTTAGTTTACGTTAAATAATGTTTGTTAAACTTTATGTAACTGAAATCGGAAATACATATAATGGAAATTTTAATGAATTTTTACATTTTACTAAACGACCACCCGCATTTAATTCTATAATATGACACAATTCGAATCGATATGTCTATTTATGTAACCCAAATAATAAAATAGCGCGCCATAAACGATGGGGATGTCCCCGGGCTAAAACTTATTAATTTAAAAATTAACATATTTCGAATAGAATACGGTTGAGGTGTATACCTGTTCCGTATAGTATTTGATTGTTTTCGACCATGAAAACCAGTAGAAAATGGAAAATACAGGTAGGAAATGGTTAAGAAGATAATTACAATATAAATACCCGGACTTTTGGAGTTATGGCATCAGTTAATCATTTGCTGCATTTGTAAATACTCGTATAGTAATTAGTTTTTTTAGTGTTATACAGCAATATGGTAAATAATTAGGTTTGGAGTTAAAAATATAAACTGGTTATTGTTTTAATTTTTTCATTATTTAATTTTAAGAAATTGCTGATACTATCTGTTTTGTTGAGTTATGCTCTAGCACTTCCTCACTCTCCGGAGAATCGCCAAAGAAGAGATGCTCCTTATGCTGCAGCTGGACCACCATCACGATATGAAGATACTCTAGGTGGTCCTCAAGAAGAGCAGAGCTTGCCGACAATAAGAGATAGTGCTACTACCTTCAGTGATGACGCTCGACCATCAAAAGAAGATACAATTGACGTACCTCGTCCTTCATTACCGGAAACATCACTTCCAGAATCACCACAAGAAAATGTTGATGGATCGCCAACAACACCTTCTGATGAATTAAATGAATTACCAGCTGAGAAGCCACTGCCATCACCACCAACACTATCGGAATTACCAACCCTTGTCCAAACAGGGCCTCCAGCACCATTACCTTTGGAACCATATCCGCCAACTCGTGGTTCAGCACAAGATGACGCTTCACAAGAACTACCAAAGGAATATGGAAATTTAGAGAAACCCCTTGACGAATATGGGCCACCTCTGGTAAGAGAAAATACACCTCTACTACCGCCACCACCTCCACTACCAGAATTACCACCGCTAATCTATGTTGCCCCACCAGCACCTGAACGGTTTCTTCCATCACTTCCGCGTGAGGAACATAGGCTCATAAAAGTAAACACACCTCCGCCACCGCGACCACTACCACTACCAGAATTACCACCACTAGTCTATGTTGGACCACCAGCACCTGCACCTCGCGATGAATATGGACCACCGCTCATACAAATAAATAGGCCATCACCACCATCACCACCACCACTACCAGAATTGCCACCACTTATCTATGTTGCACCACCAGCACCACTCGTAAACCTAAATACATCTCCACTACCACCGGCACGACCACTACCAGAATTATCACCATTCATTTATATTGCACCACCAGCCCCTATTGGGCCATGTCCACCACTAGTTCCGCATGGTGAATTTAGACCACCACTCGTAAACGTAAACATACCTTCACTACCATCACCACCCCCACTACCGAACTTACCACCACTAATTTATGTTGCGCCACCACCACAACCGCCACCAGAGCCAATTGGACAATTTTCGGCGTCAGTACCAGATGTAGAATACGGACCACCGCCAAAACCACCAACCACACCCATAACGGCATTGCCACCATCAATTAACTCTGGGCCATACCCTCCAGCCCTTCCGGTTTCATCATACGGTCTTTAGAATGTATAAATTAAATGTGTATCCATAAATTAATAAATATTTACAACGTAATTTAATTTTATCATAATTAGATTAACAAAAATGTTCTTTTAGCTATTTTGTATGCCCCTAAATGTTGATTAGTAATCATATAATTTTTTTCAAATACACGCCGTATACAAAAATGAAATTCAGATGGCAGTCGAAATTGAAAGAAGATTTTATTTTTAGAGGGTGCACCAAAAATTACAATTTACTGGTGTACGATTTCGAGCTCCGCCTGTTTAATACCATATTTAAAGGTTTTGATATAAATGACGATTGGAATCGTTTGGTCAGGATTGGACACTAGTTTTCATCGTATTGCCACATACGATTAAACGGTAAATAAATAATTA
Source organism: Nephrotoma guestfalica (assembly GCA_963691935.1). Lineage (NCBI taxonomy): Eukaryota > Metazoa > Arthropoda > Insecta > Diptera > Tipulidae > Nephrotoma > Nephrotoma guestfalica. Next base: position 191,962,267 of record OY829915.1, on the reverse strand, counting down.
GAATTTGAAAAATTCCCGTTTCCATCGTTAGGTAAGTTAGGTAAGGATTGTTCAACACATTTTGGCGTTTGGTCACCACGAACGAAATCATAATTGTATTATGTCAAGTAAATCGTTACGTAGAGATGATCATTGATCATCTCTACGTAACGATTTACTCTATATCCATAAGATTCGGAATGTTCGGGTCTGGAAAGTTTACCAACACTACTTATTTTATAAATTCCACGATCGTAATCGTTTGGCCAACTGTCAACCTTACGTAAGGATTTATTGCGAAAATTAGATTCATGACGAATACAAAACGTGACCAATCCGCAATGACGGTTGACCAAACAATTCTGATCGTTGGATTGTTAAACTTTTATGAACCCATCGTTCCAAATTTGATAGAAATATGAGTTTTTAACGAATTTTAAGCGACGAACCTGCGAATTTTTCGAACTTGACCAAATGCAAAAATGTTATGAATAATCCTGACCTAACGATTACCTAACGAAATTTATTGAAAACGGTTTCATTGTCTTGCAATGAGGTGCTACTCAGGAATTTTTTTCTTTATTTATTTACCGTTTATTGGTAAGTGACCAAACGATGAAATCTAGTGACCAATCCTGACCAAACCATTTTAATCATCATTTTTGTCAAAAACATGTCATTTTTGTGAATGGGATCCTAAAAAAGCGGAGGTGTGATTTCGGAAAATTTTATTTAGTCACATAACCTGAGAGAGATTTTAAAAAATAATGTAAACTTTTATTTCGAAAAAGGTGCTAGATAGGAAAAAAAGATTTATAATAAAAGTTGGCAGTGTTGAGAAAGCAGTCTAGTGGACTCGGAAATGTCCTTGAATTTAATTTGTTTTAAGTAGAGATTTAAGAAATTTAAAATTTAAGCAGACATCTGTTTTTCAAAATCAGCCGCCTAAAGTATATTGTAGTAAGAAAGAAAATCCATTTTCTACTAAAAAACTCATATGAAAATTTTTGGCCTCGAGATTTTTGCAGATTTACCATTCGTTATATCGCCGAAGCAAAAAAGGTTTTCAAAAATCTGTGTGTCTGTATGTGTATGTCCGGGTGTAATTCCGTGCCGGCTTAAAGTCAAGTCTGTTGACACTCAACAGTCTAGATGGATTGCCTGATCTTGATGAAACTTCATATTTAAGTTTTTACCATGAAATGGGAGATCCCAGTGGTTTTTGGGAAAATCGGTCTACCTGAAGGGGCAGCTAAACAATTCTAAATTAATTAAACAACAATACCGGTCCAGATCAGTTTTCTAAAATTTAAGCCGAAATGACAAAAAAACTGACTTTTCAACAAAAATTCGGCCCCTGTATAGCCTAGACGGCTTGATTGATAGGAGTGAAAATTTCTACTTAAGCTTTATTCATAGTGCGGGAGTTTTTGGCAAGATTTGATAGAAATCTGTATACCGAGAGTAGGAGCTTCGATGGGAGATTTTACAATTTTTGCGTTGATGTTGAAATGTTTAGTATTTACAAAAAAAACGACAAAGAATTAAAAGATTTAATTAAATTTAACGATTAAATTTTCAACAAGGGTTGACCTAGTTAGTCATTTGAAATTCAAGCAGGAAAAATATTTTTTGATTACCCAAGTCAGTTTTACTAAAAGTCCGGTAGGTTTAATTTACCGCTTTCGAAGAAATCAAATGTGGTATATTCGAGTGTGGTAAATAAGTCGGGTTTTGGCTACAACATATTCAACCCTTCATTTTTAAAATATCTTTCAGATGTATTGTTAACTCCAACAGTCCCGCTTTACAGAATTTTACATAGTCCTTCCAGCCACTAAAACAATCGGCAACTGAACCGGTGGTAAAATAATCTAAATGGAAACAAATTACCGCAAAGACGGAGAGAAAAACAAAGCTGTATATGGAGAAGCAAAGAGCGTGTCTAAAAGCTCTTTACAAAGAATACATCGAAAATAATGACAATCCAAGTGACGGTCCCACATCTGGAGCTGAACCGCGCATATCTTGAGAAACGGAAGAAAGTCGCAGACTCATATAATAAACTAATAGTTGAGATGCGTTGGCGCCTAAATACCAGAACAACGACTTCAACAATACAACCTGAACCTTAAAACCGCTACAAGTTGATCAAAAGTAATAAAGAAGCCTTTCAATCAGCAACAACGGAAGAGAACAACAACAGAAAGCTATTCAAACGGCAAGAGGTGTCCAAAGAATATGTAAAACTAAAAATAAAACAACTTGAAAAGATATGGAGGCAAACACGAATCAACATATTGCGATCTTAGTAGTACTAGAGAAAGAAGAGCAAACGTTTGACTATTTAAAGTAAGATTATGTTGAGCAGCTCAGCTCATCAGTCACCTAACAAGAACAGGTGATAATTACCAAACAGCTTGGAGTAAAATATAAAATATATACTACAATGCTAAGTCATCATCCATTCGAAACACCGTTCAATGCACTACTGGAAAATAGAATCCATCATAGGATCTATGAATCATCCATAGAAAAACTCAGAGAATTTCCACAACTAGAAGATGTTTTCAAATTCCAGCAAAAAAAACTTCAATCTCTGGAAGCCATGGGCAATCACAAAAAACACGCTTTTGAAGCGCCTAAACTAGTCCTAAACCAAAAAACCAAGCGAAACTGTATTTGTGTTGGTAATTTGTCAAGCAAACTGACATTTAGGCGAACTATTGAAATTTTAGAATAATTTTCCAAATCAAATTATTCTTGAAAAAAAAATTTCGGAGGGAATGGCGTAGTTAAATAAATACTTTACTAACCTTTGCTGTACTAAGAATTTAGGATTTTCACCAAGTTCTGTATGATTTACTGAAATGGTTTAGATGGTTGATGGACTATCAAGCCTAGGTTTTAAATCCTATCATCACCTATCCAGCCTAGGTGATAAATATATTAAATATGAAGAAATATTTTAAAGTGTACTTACTAATGCGAATTTATTTTTGTTAGTGTTCAAACGACACTACCATTAAGAGAATGCGTTGCCGGAATGATTGTAATTGATACAAGAACCAACTGTTAGGTTTATACATAGTCATCCAATTTAGGGATTTTTCAACACTACTGAATGAATAGAGATCGTTTCGTTCAAGAGTACTCGTATAACTTAAATTCTTATTCATTGGTTAGTTCCGCCTGTATTCCTATACAAATTAATTACTATGACTACAAAAACAAAAATTAAGCTTAACCTCAAAATTAATTATTTAAAATGAAATATACGCCGCCTCGTTAATTTTACTATGGCTATTTTGACTAATTGTCGAAATCTTAATAATTTAGCATAAAGGAAATACACCATAAAATTAAAACATTAGAATTTGCTTTTATAATCCGGAAATTCGTTGTTGTTTTAAAGAATTAACCCCACGCAAAGTTGATTTTGTCGAGTGTAAACTGAGTGCCCACTAAACGGCGCAATGTCAATACTCACTCATTCTCTTGTTAATTACACATTCACAAAAATAAAACAGTTATAGTTAATAAGCGCGAAAGGTACGCCTCGTTCTGTTCGAAACCACACCAAAGGCATTCAATTATTTTGTTCTGCGGTTTTATTTCTGGTGAGTGTACTACAAAAAATTAAAACTTTCCCACCCACCCAAAAATTCATACTTATGTATATTACATATTCATTTGGATTTTAGCGGTGTTACCATAAATCGCTTTAATTTAATAAATTTCAAGTTACAAAAATTTAAATAAATATTTAATAAAAAAAATAAATCAGGTTCACGATCACCGAGCGAAATGGTTTTATAATACTCGCGCAACTAATTAACATACTCGTAAGTGTAATTACAAAAAAGTGTTAAATAAAAGAACCAATTGTTTGATTTAAAATTTACAATTTGGTGAAAACGAGGTGTGTAACACTTAATTTTTTATACCGTGCTGTAAATCGAATAAAAATCGTTGACATTCTTGTGTATCGATTACCAAATTTATGTACCGTGTGATTGATAGGCGAAGGTCAAGCGATTTTTAATACTTAAGGCGGGAACAGCGCATTTTATAAAGACTTCGTTAATTATTAAGAGGACACTACTTTCAAAGACACTTAGATGCGCATGATATAGTTCTAAAATTAGAACAGACTAATCCCATCCTAATATACAAATTCCAATTATTGTACGATCGAAATGAACAAAACAATGGGGATAAAACGCAGAACCTCACCTACTCAATGATTTGTCGTTATTCATTGCTAGTTCTTAGTTTTTTGTGTTGCTTTATTAAAATAATCCGTTTTTGGTAATACCAATAAAATATAAAAAATAATTCAAGAACTGCGATTTTATTTTAAGTAATCGTTAAGAGTCTTCATTTTAGGTACTATGACATGGGTGAAATTTGAATGGAGGTTTTATCATTAAGAAGAAAACAAAGATGATTTTTGTTTACTAAAAAAATATATCAGGAGTTCAATAACACTATGAATCTAGATTCTATGATATTTACTACGTCGCAGTAAGAAAGTTTGGTGTGTAGTAAGATGACCGTTATATTGACTTTTGCTTATACGAAATAATTTCAATATTAAGTGCACGGGCCCAATTATGGCATGATTTTTATTTAAGTACTTGATTTATTGAATCATTTTAGAAGAAAACCGGGAGATGTATACGTTGACCTGTTCAATGTATTTACTTCAGATATTGGGGTGATGATCGCATCAACAAAATACTATTCATCACATCCGCTTGTAGTGAAACTAGAACACACCGACTAAATAGCACAATGTTAAGTTAAAGCTATCGCGTTTGGATCGGGCGGTATCGGGTTCAAATCTCGATAGAGGGGGATTTTTAATCATCTAATTACGATCCATCTACGACGTAAAACGCGAACCGCGAGAAAGTTGGGAGTGCTTCGGTCCAGAACAGATTGCAAAGATTAAATCATAAAAAAAGCTAGAATACCCTGATCGAATAAACTGGCGTTTCTTGTCAATTGTTCTTTTTTGATTTTTCTGCACCAATGTATCGGATTTCCTTCTCACACCGATAAAATCTGTGGAAATTGACTCTCTTAAAGTAGTTGTCGAATGCTATTTCGAATGCTTTTGTAACCCCTTAAATATTTATCGCTAACCTAAAGTTTCAGAACAGACCGTTTTTGTAATCTGATCTCTGTAAAAATGAAGGGGCGAATATTTGTAGCCAATACCCGATTTTGTTTTACTACGAATGTATACATGGATTTCAAATACACCACTCTTGTTTTCAAATGGGAAAAATAAACTTATCGGTATTAAATTTAAAGACTTAAATTTCAGAAAACCAACAAGAACAAACCTTGTTGATAATATAACCTTTACATTTATTTGAACCTTTTTTTTATCGTTTTCTGTAAATGATAATCTTGTCAATCAATGCAAAAATTGAAATAGCTCCCATTGAAGAGGCCTCTTCGAATGACGGATGACGGATGACAGAAAAACGCAAATCTTTTTTAGCTTCAAAAACGAAAAAAGCTCTTATTGAAGCCATCACCGATGAAAAAATGGCTGTCACTTATAGTGGACCGATTTCGGTCAAAATTTACTGATATCTTCCAATTGGTAGGAAGGAAACGCTTAGGTATGAATTTCATCCCGATCAATCAGTTTATCTGGTCTGGGCTGTGCAGAGGTCAAATTTTTGTTGAAAAACGATTTTTTCTCGAAAATCGCTATTTCCACTTAAATAAATTTTGGAAAACTAATCTAAGCGGTTTATAGTTCCTTTTCACGTAAATAATTTACTTTTCAAAATATTACTTCCGGATCTCTCAATTTATAAAAAAATGATGAAGTTTCATCCCGATCAATCAATTCGTCTGGGCTGTGCAAGGCCGAGTTTTTGTTGAAGAATAGTTTGTGCCAAACATCTTCATTTCCGGTAAATTTTGGAAAAATTATCTAAGCCGATATTGTTGAAAATTTAATTAAGCATCTTTTAGTTATAATCGTTTTTCTCGTAAATGCTATACTTTTTAAAATATTTACAAAAAACCTAATGGCTCCAACGGAAGCTATCACTTTCGATGGATTTATTTTGGGCAAAAATCACTGGAATCTTCGAATTAATTAAGGAAGCTTAAGTATGGAGTTTCATCCCGACCGGGCAAACACTCTGGGCTGTAGGGAGGGCACATATATTTAGTCTGCATGGAACTACACCGCACATACACAATTACAAACACACACACACACACACACACACACACACACACACACACACACACACACACACACACACACACACACACACACACACACACACACACACACACACACACACACACACACACACAGAGAGATTTTTTTAAAAAACATTTTTTGACTTCACCTTTACCGAAAGGTAAATAAGCAAAAATGTCGGGGTTAAAAATTTTCATGAATTCTATACTTTATTTTGCTACGTAAAAAGAAATAGAAAAGGTTTTTGTCAAAAATCATCATTTCCGCTTAAATGTTGAAAAATTCATCTGGACCGATATTGAGGCAAATTTAATTTTCAGTTGATAGTCGATCTTCTCATAATTGATATAATTTTCAAAATATTTGCAAAAAACGAAGGAGCTCCTTTGGATGAACCCACTTCCGGTGAACCAATTTTGGCCAAATATCACTTTGATCTCCAAATTTGTGAGAAAAGTTTCAAGTATGAAGTTTCATCTTGATCAATCAATCCATCTGGGCTGCACAAGTGTAGAATTTTTGTTGAGAAATAGTTTCTTGTGATAAATCGTCATTAACTACGATCCATCTCATTGACTGATCCATCTTCCATACCAGTTCTAAAGACTGGCATGGAGCTCTGCATTGTGCAGATGGTTCTACCTAAATCGTAAGGTAGGACGTAAAACGCGAACTGCGAAAAATTTGGGAGTGCTTCGGTTCAGCACAGAGTGCAAAGATTAAATCATAAAAAAGCTAGAATACCCTAATCGAATAAACTGGGGTTTCTTGTCAATTGTTGTTTTAATTCGAAACCACATCTGTTTTTTCAATCTTAACTGAGAAATACCGTTGTTGAAATCTTATCGTAGCCAAAATTAACCAATTTATTTATTTTTCTGCACCAATGTATCGGATTTCCTTCTCACACCGATAAAATCTGAGGCAGAAATTGACTCTCTTAAAGTCGTTGTCGAATGCTATTTCAAATGCTTTTGTAACTTCTTAAATATTTATCACTAACCTAATGTTTCAGAACAGACCGTTTTTTAATCTGATCTCTGTAAAAATGATGGGGTGAATATTAGTGGCCAACACCCGATTTACTTTTACTACGAATACACCACTCTTGTTTTCTAATGCGAAATATAAACTTATCGGAATTAAATTTAAAGACTTAAATTTCAGAATACCAACAAGGACAACCCTTGTTGATAATTTAACTTTTAAATTTATTTGAACCTATTCTTTGTCATTTTCTGTAAATGATAATCTTTTCAATCAATGCAAAAATTGAAATAGCTCCCATTGAAGCTGCCACTTTCGATACACATTGCGCAAGGATTTCCCAATTAATCTACAAAGTTTAAATTGAAGTTTTATTCCGGCCATTACTCTAAAGATGCCAAATTTTGGTGAAATAAGGTTTTTTTTTATCAAAAATCGTTATTTCCGGTAAAATTAAAAAAATTATCTAAACTAATTTTGTTTGATATTTAATTTACAATCTTCTTGCTTTTAATAGTTTTTTTTTGAAGATGCTAATGAATCAATCCGTATGGGCTGTTCTAAGACCAAATTTTTGCTGAAAAAGTCTTTTGTCAAAAATCGTCATTTCCGCTTAGAAAACTGATCTAGAACGGTATTGTTGCAAAATTAATTTAGAATCTTTTAAACGCAAATCTTTTTTAGCTTTAAAAACGAAAAACGCTCCTATTGAAGCTATCACCAGTGGAAAAATGGCTATCATTTATGGTGGACCGATTTCGATCAAAATTTACTGGGATTTCCCAATTGGTAGGAAACGCTTAGGTATGAATTTCATCCCGATCAATCAGTGTATCGGGTCTAGGCTGTGCAGAGGTCAACTTATTTGTTGAAAAATAATTTTTTCTCAAAAATCGCGATTACCGTTTAAATTTTGGAAAACTGATCTAAGCGGTTTATAGCTGTTTATAGTTCCTTTTCACGTAAATAATTTACTTTTCAAAATATTAGCAAAAAACCAGAAAGCTCCTATGAAATCTATTACTTCCGGATATGTTCGGCAAAAATTCACTATTTCTCAATTTATAGGAAAAAAAATTATGAAGTTTCGTCCCGATTAAGCAATTCGTCTGGGCTGTACAAGGCCCAGTTTTTGTTGAAGAATAGTTTGTGTTAAACATCGTCATTTCCGATAAATTTTGGAAAAGTGATCGAAGCCGATATTGTTGAAAATTTAATTTAGATTCTTTTAGTTATAATCGTTTTTCTCGTAAATGCTTTACTTTTCTAAATATTTACAAAAAACCTAATAGCTCCAACGGAAGCTACCACTTTCGATGGACTTATTTTGGGCAAAAATCACTGGAATCTTCGAATTAATTAAAGAAGCTTAAGTATGAAGTTTCATCCCGACCGGGCAAACACTCTGGGCTGCAGAGAGGGGACATAATACTGTGGGCAAAAAATAGTAAGACTTTGTTCATAATTTTAAAGTTCTTTATTTATTTCTCAAAATCTATTTCGTCCCCCTCAAAGTAATCCCCCCTGGCCTCAATACACTCGTGCCAACGTTTTTTCCAGTTCTCGAAACAGTTGTTAAAGTCAATTTCCGGAATAGCCTACAATGCGCTTAGCGATTCACGTTTAATGTCTTCAATTGACTCAAAACAATTTCCCCGGAGCGGTCGTTTGAGTTTACTGAACAGCCAGAAGTCACACGGAGCTAAATCAGACGAATACGGTGGTTGCGGAACGATATGGGTGGAACTTTTGGCGGAAAAATCACGTAAAACCAATGCAGTATGAGAAGGTACATTATCGTGGTGCAAAACCAAGAGTTATCGACCCATAATTCCGGCCTCTTTGTACGAATAACTTCGCGCAAACGACGCATAATACTCAATAGTATTCCTTGTTGACAGTTTGGCTGGTCTGAAGGAATTCGGAGTGCACCACACTTCGATAATCGAATAAAACTGTCAACATCACCTTGATTGTTGAGTTGCATTGATGTGATTTTTCGGCTTCGGCTAACCTTTGGCACGATATTCGGCCGATTGATCGTCTGTTTCCGGGCCGTAAGCATAGATCCAAGACTCATCGCCAGTTATAATACGTTTCATGACATCCTGGTAGTCGGAAAGCATTGTTTCACAGACGTCAACGCGACGCTGTTTTTCCAAAAAATTGAGTGATTTTGGAACCAATCGTCCTTTCACTTTTCTTAGGCCCAAATGATCTTTCAAAATGGTTTTCACTGATCCTTCCGATACTTTAACGATCCCAGTAAAGTCTCTGACTGTTAATCATCGATTCTCGAGCACCAATTCAAGTAAGAATGATAAAATCAAGTATTCACGTGTTGATCATCAGTTGATGTTGATGACCGTCCTAGACGTGGTTCGTCGTCAACACGTTCTCGACCCTCTTTGAACAATTTGTACCGATCAAAAACACTTGCTCGCGACATACAATTATCACTGAAGGCCTTTTGCAACATTCTGAACGTTTCGGCACCACAAAATTGATTCCGCACACAAAATTTAATGGAACTTCTTTGTTGAATAATTTCACTCATTGTAAAAATCGCCGAATGCACTTTTTGTAATTTCTGAATTTCTGACAAGCGTATACTAAACACTAATGATTATTTTGATGTGACATTTGGCACAGGTGTCACTGACAGTTATACCAACATAGAAAAAAAATATTTCGACGAATGGTTTTCCGCGCGAAATTTAAATTAAAAAGTTTTACTACTTTTTGCCCACAGTTAGTCTGCATGGAACTTCACCGCACAGAAACTACTTTTTTGAGTTCAGCGATATAGTTAGTAAAAGGTAAACCAGCAAAAATGTCGAGGTTAAAAATGTTCATGAAAAATATACTTTATTTTACTACCTAAAAAGAAATAATCATTTCCGCTTAAATGTTGAAAAATTCATCTGAACCGATATTGTGGCAAATTTAATTTTGAGTTGATAGTCGTCCTTCTCATAATTGATATAATTTTCGAAATATTTGCAAAAAACGAGGGACCTCCTATGGATGATCTCACTTCCGTTGAACCGTTTTTGGCCAAATATCACTGGGATCTCCAAATTTATGAGAAAAGTTTCAAGTATGAAGTTTCATCTTGATCAATCAATCTATCTGGGCTGTACAGGGACCGAATTTTTGTTGAGAAATAGTTTCTTGTTATAAACTGTCATTTCCGCTTAAATTTTTAAAAACTGATCTGGACCGGTATTGTTGTTTATCAGACTAAATGTGTTCTCTCTACCGCTCAGATGGTTTTACGAGAAAAACGATTATGAAGTAGAATATTCTTTATTGAATTTTCAATATTATCGGCCGAAATTAGTTTTCCTAAATTTAAGCGGAAATGACGATTTTGCACGGAAACCGTTTTTCAACTAAAATCGTACAGCCCATATGGACTGATTTATCGGGATGAAACTTCATGCCTAACCTTTTTGCACAAATTAGGAGATTCCAGGGAATTTTGGTCGAAATCGGTCTATCGGAAGCGACAGCTTCCATAGGAGCTTTTCCGTTTTTCAGGCGGAAGTGACAGCTTCAATAAGTGTTGTGCATGTATTTTGAAAAGTATCTCATTTACGAGAAAAACTGTTATGATCTAACAGATTCTAAATTAATTTTGCAACAATACCGGTCCAGATCAGTTTTTCAAAATTGAAGCAGAAATGACGAATTTTGTGAAAAAAACAGATTTTCAGTAAAAAATTTGAACGCTTCGATTGAAACTATTTTCTTAAACTTTTTCATTCTTAAGATTGTAAATTAAATTTCAAATAAACGTAGTTTACAATATATTTTAAATGTCGTGGATGTCTGTAGCAGCTTCGGTAGGAGGTTTTAAATTTTTGCAATGAAGATTAAATTTTCGACCAGGGTTGATCTTATTGATTTTCTGAAATTTGAACAGGAGTACCGATTTTTGATTATTCAAAACAATTTTTATAACAAATCTGGTAGGTTCAATTTTTCACTGTATAAATTGTGGTGTATTCGAGATCTATGTACAGGGTGATGAAATTATCTTTATTTACGGTATAAGAAATATAATTTGTTTTATATTTTAGACATTGGTTCATGTTATTTTTATTTAAAAATGATTTCATTTAAATGACATTCAATTCATTCAATGAGTTCATTGAGCTTTTGTGGTTTATTGGAATAACATAACCCCAAACAAAAAAAGTCCAATGGAGTTATATTGTATGATCTGGGTGGCCAGTTCACATCGGAATTTTTGAAGATTAGGCTTTTCTCTCAACAAATTGACAGTGTTATGAGATGTATGGCATGTCGCAGCCTCTTGTTGAAACCTATCGTTAAAGTCGAAATCATTTAGTTCACGCCACAAAAATTCTGTAATCATGTGACTGTAGCGTTCTCAATTGACTGTAACTGCAATGCCATTAATGGCATAAAATATTCCCATTTTCAAAAAAATATGATCCAATTATACTTCCAGACCATAAACCAAAATTCATTTTGTAGTTTTTAAGCTTTTCGATAAAATGTATTTGTTTAGGGTTTTTTACTTTTCTTATATACGCCTAAATGTTGATATTTAAATTCATATACGTACAGTCGAAACAAATAGTTTGTCATCGTTATACACAGAAAAATCTTTTTTTAAATGTACACCTACGAATGTCGCTAACTGTGCTAATATGTTATTTGGCAAGACAACTGTACAGTACCTTCTTGATTTTATTTACTTCTTAATTAATTTACACAAAATTCAATATTTTATGATATACAAACATGTGTGTTCTCTCCACAGCCCAGACGGTTTGGCTGATCAGGTTCAAACAATACGTAAGGTTTTTTCATTAATTCGGAGATTTCAATCATTTTTTATAGCAGCAGCTTAGGAACCATACGAGCTTTTTTCTATTTTGTAAATATTTTGAAAAGTATAGCATTAACGAGAAAAACGATTATAAACTAAAATATTTTCGTCCCAGATAATTTTTCCAAATTTAACCGGAGATGACGATTATTGACCAAAAAAAATTATTTTAACAAAAATTTGGCCCTGTACCGTCCAGACGGATTGATTGTTGGCAGTGAAAGTTGGCTGCAACAGTTTCACCGGAAAGGATAGCATCCATAAGAGTTTTTCCATATTTCGAACGGAACTGGCAGCTTCCATAGGAGCTTTTTCGTTTTTTGTAAACATTTTGAAAAGCATAACACTTAAGCAAATCTGCAAATCTCTCTCTATATCGATGCGAAATAAAATTATGAAAAGTAGTACATACAGTCTTACAGATCTTTGATCGCCATTAACACATAATTCTAGCGTTGTCCACACCAGTCTGGTTATACCGGCATTCACGGATACTTTCGAGGGTCGCATCGAATTACCGCCGATAACCAAAAATTCTCCAAAGTGTTTCCGAAATGCCAATATAAGCAGATTTACGTAGACATCTCTAGAATTATGTGTTGATGACCATAAAAGATCCACAAGACTGTACGGACACTTTTCAACATTTTATTTCGCATCGATTACCACATATCACTAAAAATTATCGAAAGTATCCCCTACGAGACCGGGTGTAAAGTTCTATAATGTGCAATGAACAAAACCAACTTGTTTCTATTTTTAGTTTGAATAATCGTTTTTATTTTCTTGTAAAAATCGGTTTTTAATGAGTCAAATTGAAAATTCACCCCTGCCATATTTTTTGTGTGTATAGCTACACTTTTAATTTTAATGTGTAACTACACTTTTGTGTAGCTACACTTTTGATAAAAGTTAAATAGTTCACTTCGGTGTCGATTTTACCACCTTCAATAGTTTATTACACCAGATATTAAGACACCAGACTATAAGTCTTGTAGTGTATGGTGTGTAATAATTTTTTTTGTGTCAGATTAAGCAGAATTGGCTTCAGGCGACATAGGCTTCAGATATATAATGAAAAGGTAAATTTAAAATTTTTCAGTGACGGGATAATGGTCTTATATGAAAAATAGCAAAAAGAAATCCTACCATCGGTTAAGTTTGGTCAGTTTAGCATGATATTGCGATCTAAGAAATCCATTGATTTGGTGGAGGCCCTACTTATCCACGACCTTACCACGTAGGCGATCGGGTACCAGGTACCGTGCTGTAGATCAACCATTATCAGATATTGCATATTTTTTTTAAATCATTGGCTATAAATCAGCAAACGTCCATAAATTAATTATTTATCATTATAATTTATATTGTGAACCCGTACAAATAGTTAAAATAAAATTCATAAATAAAAACTATTTTGAAGTTAAAGAATTTTTCTAAGTTTAACTATGATTCAATTGTTTATTGAAATAAACTTAAATCGACATAAAAATTAAATAAGTTGGTTAGATTTGTTGTTCATAAAAATATGCGTGGTCTACAACACAGTGCTGGGTAACTATAAGAACCGCAAATAACACAAAAAGTAATATTTTTGTAGGCTGTGAATATTACAATTTTTATCTTGACTCTTGAAATTATTTTTTAATAAAATGCAAAATACGTCTTTGTACCTTAAATTTAATGGTAGTTTACTCGTATATATTGAAACTTATTATTGATCCGATAAATTGTGAAACTTCAAACCTTGTCCGCCTACATAACTCCGTATAGACACTAGGCATGTATGTCTGTATATACATACAGATAGTCGGAAGTTCTCTATAAAATTGCGCTAGTTAGAGGTAGGTATAATGTAGATGTCAAAGTAAATACGAAATTATTATAAAATTATGACCAAAATCTAATTTAATAAATTACACATTTTAAAAAAAAATGTATGTGGGACAAAGGTATCTTAATCTTAATCTATTTATAACGTCTAATTCGCTTCTTTTCTTAAAATTGGTGTATGAGGCCAAACCATTTAAAAATGGAGTTCATTAAAAAGACTTTTATGTAATTCACCTTAAGATTGGCGCCAATTTTTGTATTTGCAATATGAATGCAATAAAACTGTAACAAGCTACAAAACCAGTTGACCACCCCATTTATATCAACTGTAATCACCTTACTATATCTTATATAAATCGTAGGCTGTAGTATTGCAAAATGTAATTTTTCAAAACTAATTTTTTTTTTATAAATAAATAATAATTTAATAAATTAGTTTTCTGACAAGTTTATTATTTTGTTATTCTTTGCAATAACTCCCGGATCTCGCGTACAATTATAACGCACACTGAGAAAATAATTAAACATTCTTAATTGAAATTTTTTTGCGAGGGTGGCAATGAAAGAACACAGGATAATAAAGCTATTTAGCCAAATTAATTGAACACTAAAAACGTGTGTGATGTCTGTAAATAACTGTAGTTGTAACATAAGAAGAAACCGCATCTTTAAGATCATATACAGACTACTCTTCTTAAAAGCAATAAATAATAATAAGCAAATGTAATTGGTCCATATTAGCTTTGGCTAGTTATATGGTCTCTGCCAAATACCTGGATTAGGAAGTTTATGACTTCTAAATTTATGTTTTAGATTCTCTGTCTAAAACATAAATCTAGAAGTCGCAGCACTTCTTCTTAATTAACAAAATCTATGACTTAAACGATCTCACGATCAGCGTAGTTTGAATTGTTCCCTCAAATAAGTCGCTTTATGAAATCCACCGGCCTTTTAAAGACTTGTTGAGCAATTTCATGAGTCTTTTAGAGTCAGAGTTGATCTTTTTCATAAAATAAAAAATTGAGATATTTGTTACCGCCATTGTTACTTTCAAAATTCACTAAACTACTGAAATATTTAAGTTCAAAATACAGGCAAATGTGTTTTTCAAAACTCACCAAACGTAAAATTCTAAACTCTGGAGAAAATTTTCCAGTTCAATTTTCCCGCTCATTTCAGTGTCAAATTTAAATTTAAATTTGTTTTTGACGCAACCGATTTTAATTTCACTTGTGTGACGAAGAGTTGCCATCTCACGAAGTAATCAAAACCTCAGTCTGAAAATTGCCGGACCAGTAAAATTCACGGGAAATTGCGAAATATCACAAATTTCCAGTAAGAAAATTGGTCATAAAACTTACAACTCAGGAAAATAAGCTCACGCTATATACGATGATCATTGATTTCGAAAAAATTTGTTTATCGTCATCATGCAATTCATACAATGAAGCGAAAAATTAAAACTGTTCTGATTTGCTTTAAATTTGATAGGAAATATGTGCATATGAAGAAAATTTGTTCTAAAAATATATTTACCATTACCATTTACCACCGAAAATTTACGAAAAATGAAACTCGTGAATTTTTATTAAAAAATTGAAAAGTATTCTGATTAAAATTCGTTTTCCACGGCTGGCTTTACAGTACCCCATTCTGTCAACCCAATTTTTCAGAGCATTTTCGATTGTAAGGGCTCCTATCTCATTAATGGCAACTTCGATTTGATCTTTCAAGTCTTGGATAGTCTCTGGATGGTTAACGTAACACTTAGTCTTAACAAGAAAACTCCAACGGAGTCATATCGTAGCTGCATGGTGGAAAATTGACATCTCTATTACGGCTGATTATTCGATCTCCGTAGACATTGTGCAAAATAACGTATGTTGCGTTTGGCAAGTTGTGCCGTCCTATTGAAACCAAATGTCGTGTGTATCCTCCTCTTGAATTCTGGAAGACAAAAACTCGTTTGTCATATCTCGGTAACGCTCCCCATTGACTGTAAGAGCGGCACCTTGCTCATTTTGAACAGTTTCACAGTGCGAATTTTCTGAGCCCCAAATGCTATAATTTTGTTTGTTGCCGTAGCCTCCGTGATGAAAATGAGCTTCGTCGGAAAAGATGATTTTCGGAAAAATATTAGCGAACCGGAACGTTGCGGATGGTCATTTTGATTTAGCTGTTGCACTAATTGAACCTTGTACGCCTTCATACCGAGATCTTTAAGCAAAATTCTCATCATATAGAATTGCGCGAAATGTTCGATTCTTGAGCACGATGGCGAGTAGATGTTGGTAGATGCTCAAACATATTCTGAGCAACAACTGCAATGTCCACGGTTGTACGCATTGTAAATGCACCTGCACAAATTCGCTTCACAAATTGATCCACAAATTGCCTTGTAGGCATTTCATTTTTACTGAATTCTCCACGTAAATTTCTTACAGTTTGGGTAGAACACTCACCACTTTGAAAATAAGTTTTCAATATTTTCCAATTTTGTTCAAGCGTAAAGTGATCCATTTCGTAAATGTCAAACATGAAACTTTTTTTTATTTTTATTTTTTTATTTTTTTTTTAATCTATGCAATCTTTTCTGGGGCCGAAGCACTCCCTGCTCTTTCGCGGTTGATTTTCCCGTCTTACTTTACGCATCCCTGCCAAATCAAAGACGTACGGCTATAGGACCGATTTAAGTTACCATCTGCGCATTGCATAGCTCCATGCCAACCTATAGTACTGGACATGGAAGATGGGTCGGCCCATGAGTTTTGCACGCCGATAGGGGGTCGTAGTTGTGTTCCTTTTAATCACAGATTACAATCTGTTGATGAAAATTTTCTTTTGCATCCTGCCCCTATCGGGATTCGAACCCGGTACCTCCCGATCCAAACGCCATAGCTTTAACCACTGTGCCATTTGGTCGGTAAACATGAAACTTATTTTCAGTCATAACACGAATGGCGTAAGTATTACCACACTCAAAATAACCAGTAGTTATAATTGCAAACGCTAGATGAGCCACCTGTTAGGTGTGCAAATAGAAACGCTTTTTTGATCAAATTAATTATCGAAATATTAGCCATTCTATGGTCTTCGAAACTTGGTGGTCTCGAAGCAAAATAGTCATCGAGCCATTTTTGCACATCTTTAAATTTATAAAATTATTTATTATTAGATTTATTTATTATTTATTATTTTTAACCGCTGGCCTTCCAAATACGATGACATTGATCTGAGTAAGTGGTAAACAGAGAGCGCCAAGTCTGGAGAATACATCGCATGCTGTAAAACTTCCCAGGATAAGAAACTGAGTTCCTAGGTTGATTTTGCTGTATGTGGATGATGTTGTCATGCATCAATATTACCTTCCGCCTTCCAATTTGATCAATTGGACCTGGTAGCGTTCAGCTGTAACAGTTAGACCAGATTCCAGAAGGTCGTAGTAAATGACTTCTTATCAATCCCACCAAACACACAGTAACACTTTCTTGGCATGAATATTCATTTTTACAACTGATGTTGATGGCTGGTCTGGTTTAACCCATGGTTTTCTGCGTTTAGGATTATCGTACAAAATCCACTTTGCATTTCCCGTAATGATTTTGTGCAAAAAATTCTTTCTTTTGTATCGAGAAAGCAAATTCATGCAGATGTCAACTCTTCGGTTTTTGTTTTCTTCGGTCAGTTTATGAGAAACCCATTTTCCTTCGTTCTGTATTTTCCCGTTGTATGCAAACGAAGTGATATTGCTAGGTGAGTAACTCCTAACTCTTCTGCAAGCTCTTTATGAGTTCGACATGGATTTTCATCCAGTAAAATGTTAAGTTCTTTGTCTTCACATTGTTTTACTGCACCTGCGGACGTGGATAGTCCTCAAGACTAAAATTGCCATCACGAAAATTTCCAAACCTCTTTTTAACTATTGAATGACTCACAGAATGTTCACTCAAAGTCGAATTAATCAATTCCATAGTTTGAGCCGCATTTTTTCTCATAAAACAGAACAGAATGCAATGATAGCTGCGTTTTTCTGAAATACGGTGTTCAAGACCGCGATAAAATATAGGGAAAATACAGGGAAATTTAGACAACAAAATTTAGAACAACAACTTTAACTAACTTCAAGTCAATTATTTTGACATTTAATTTGTGGTTTATAATTAAACACAATAATGACCAATATTGAAATAAATTAATTAATTTCACCAGCAAACATTAAGATATCCATTTTTTCGTATTCAAAATACAATTCAGTCATTTCATTTTCATTCTTTCAATTTTCCAGTTGTAAATGAAGTAAGAAACAATCAAAAAATTGTGTACTAAAAAATTTCCCTGTTTCGTCAGTTTAGGAATTCTTAAGCTTTTGATGAACTCTGTTGTACTCTACATAATATCAAGAGTTGTTCAGAGTTGTTGAGAACAAGCATAAATAAACTTTATTCGATAATATAATGCAAGATATTGATTTAGTATAAGCTCTTTAGGATTCGATTGAGTAAATCCGAAGCACAAATATTTTAATAATATGTAATTATTTAAAAAATCAAAATATAATTTATCGCGATCTAGAGCAGCTTTTAAAAAAACGCAGCAGACGTAAATGTTGCTTATTGACATCCATCTCTTCAAATGATTCACACGGAAAGACTGCTTGTAAATGACTAAAACTTAAGTTGAACGCTGTTGGTACCATCTCAGTTAGTGCTACAATCACCAAAATTTGATAGGCTTTCGTCACAAATAGACAACTGACCTTTAAAATTTTGGTGCTCATACCGCTCCCCTAAGTGGTCCAAACAGAGCACAACTTAAGCTCTTAAATTTTCGCCGGTTGAGGCTTAAGCTACATATAACAAAAATGGCGGGCGATTTAGATGCGTTTACGTATATTTTAATGCAATCAACTTCAGAACCGAGTTTCTATTTGCACTCTAATAGATATCTAGAGCAACAATTTATATATACATATTTGCCGAAATCCTGTGTTAAATGTAGAGAAATCGATTTTTGTGAATTTCCAACAGGTTTGAATTCAAGAAAACCAAGCTGAATTACCTCGGTAGAAATTAATGTGCACACTAAAATTGTCGAAACTGTTGAAGCTGGTGATCGAATTGATTTTACCAAAACTTTAATTGTACTGGCCGTGGTTTTATTAAGCACGGTTATGTGTCGATTACCGACGGTGTTCGAGGATTTAAATCACTTGGTGTGCGTAACTTAAACTACAAAATGGCATTTTTGTCTTGTAGTGTTTAGGCACCTATGAAACTAACCTAACAATGAGTTAAGTAACCGTAGAAGATATATCAGATGACTGATCCTGAATGGAATAAAGTGTACGTGATGCAGCGGGATCGTAATTTGCGTACGAATTTAACCAAAAATTTGTTTTCCTCGAAATATGGGGTTGATGAAGTGAAACGATCAGTTGTATTGCAATTATTTGGCAGAGTGGCCAAAACAATACATGAAACTAAGGTAAGTTAATTATTAAGGAAAGTACAGAAAAATTTAATATTCTAAGTTTTGTAATGGAAATATTTCTTCGAAAAGACATTAATGTCGTGTATTGTTGTTGATCCGAGTACGGCTAAATTTCAAGCAAGTAACAGAATTTTCACCTCGTGCTGTGTATACATCAGGCAAAGCATCAAGCATGCCATTGAAGCAGGTGCCCTTTTGTTGGCGGATATACAAATCTGCTGTATTGATGAATTCGAAAAATTGTATTTAACCCTTAGGGGTTAAACCTTGTCCATACAGATGGACAAGAACTTTACATTAGTATTACATAAACAACTGACCTCTAAAATTTTGGTGGTCGTACCGCTCCTTAAAGTGGTGCAAATGGAGCACAACTTAAGCTCTTAAGTTATCGCTGGTTGAGGCTTTAGCCCAATTTTTTCCACTTTAAATTGAACAAATCAAATACGAATTATTTTGACAAATTCACACGTGTTTGTGAGGTAAGAAGTGTCTGAAATTGCATAGTATTATTTAGAGTTTACAGTAATAATTTATGCGTTAAAAAAATATTTTGTTAATAAACATGTATTCTGGTTTGTGATTATCGCTTATTTTTTGCTTTTAAATAATTAAATGTGGTGATTTTTTGATAAAATAGCAATGTCCTTCTGGATGGACAAATCGTTAGAAGTATAATGTCCATCTCAATGGACATAATTGATTTTGTCCACTGGGATGGACTTTTCGTTGCAATGGTCGTTAAAGTTAGTATTTTTATTACAGAAATTACTTTTAGTCTTACGTTCCAAAATTGATTTTGGTTAAATTTGTTAAATTTTGTTAAATTTAAACCACGTCTCAAAGTAAAAAGTTGGCCGAAGATGAAATATATGCCATATTGATGGAAAGTTCGGATGAGGATGAAATGGATGAAACAGAGGTTTTTACAGACCCTGAACATAACTCCAAATTGGCTCGCACTAGCAGAATAGAAAGAGAACAAACAAAGGACGAATTAGACAATCAAGAAAAGAAGCATTATGAAATATCTACAGCAAATTTTGGTGATCAAGGTGATCAAGGAATAACTGTAATTCGTAATGCACAATGACGTAGATATACAAATACTGGTTTTCACGAAAGCCGACACAAATATGAGCCTTACTGATAAAAAAGACATACAATAGCGAAAGAAAACGGTGTGCGTTGAAATCCCTTACGAGCCAAAATTACAAATTCAAGATGACAGCACTGAGATTATTGGTGAACACTCACCTCTCTCATATTTTCAAAGATATTTTACCAATGAACTTTTTAGCGTTCTGGCATCCAATACCAATTTCCACGCGATGCAACATAATATTGCTTTTAAACCGTCAGATGAAATCGAACTCATGCGGTTAATGTGGGAATCCATTTATTCATTGGTGCCACAAAGATACCCCGACTTAAAATCTACTAGAATCGAGAGATGGGGATGGACTTAGTATCATACGCAATGACACGCGATCATTTTTTTCAACTAAGAACCAACCTACATTACGTAAATGTCTTAGATACACCAGCCAACAACACGGATCTGTACTAAAAACTTCGGCCTTTGATAGAAACCATAAAGTTTCGCTGTAACCAACTTAATTTAGTTGAAAATCTCTGTGTCGACGAGCAGATGATCTTTTTTAAAGGAAGTCTCAGCCAAGCAGTACGTCAAAAATAAGCCAAAACCGTGGGGTATAAAAATGTTTGTACTGTGTGAGAAGTCGGGATACCGTATGACTTCATTTTGTACCAGGGATCTAATACTGGCTTGCCGGAATACAATTTAAAAAGTTTAGGTTCGGGCAATCTATTGTGCTCCACCTTGCAGCAAGAATTGAATCGAAAGGTCACAAATTATACTTCGATAACTATTTTAGTAGTTACTACCTGTTCGAAATACTACAGGGAATGAATATTAACGCTGCTGGAACGGTTAGAATAAACCGATTCTTCAATCCACAATTTACGGAGGATAAAGCTTTTAAAAAAAATAAAAGAGAATATTATGAGGAATTATGTTCCAGAAATAAGCAGATAGCAATCGTGAAATGGTTGGACAACAAACCGGCACACATCGCTTTTAATTTCGTTGGAGTTGGATCACCATTAACTTGTACACGATGGGACAAAAACAAAAAAAAAACATGTGGAAGTTCTAAATTTTGCATGTTCTGCTAGTTGGATTGAGTATAAAACCAGTGCCGCCAAAAGAGGGATTCAAATTAATAAAATTAAATCTTTATTAGAATTTCAATTAAGTTTAGCTAAATCTCTAATGATGTTGAATAATCAGACCAATAATTTCCGAAAACGAGGACGCCCAAAAGCAGAATTATCAAAAGCACCGTCATATTCATCCCCGAAGAGGACCTAAGTCGAAATAAGACCATATGTTGACCTTCGGTTTGCTTGTGAAAATCACTGGCCCATAATTGACAGGAAGAAAGAAGCGTCGCGTTGTAAATTAGAAAATTGTGTGAAAAAAACACATGTTATGTGCAATAAATGCAAAGTTCATTTATGCTGTCTAAACGAAAGAAACTGCTTTGTCAAATTTCATACGCAATAATGACAAACAAGTTATAAAAAATGAAATATGTATTTGAATTGTGATTTCTTGAATTGAAATAGTTCCTTAATTTGGGTGTTTTTTAAGCTAATATTTATTATTTTATTTGTTATTTTGATTACTTTATATTTAGTATTATTATTTATATTGTAAGGCTGAAGTAATTATTTTATTTTATTTATTTTCAAATACAATTAACAAAAACTCCACTAAACTTTTCTATTTTTGTTGCAACACTTAAGTCACAATGACCCTATGAATGGACAACTCTGGTAGGCCTAACAAGATACAAAATCTATGAATTTTTAGCTGTATAATTTTGAGAGTTCATTAGCTTTTAGAAAAACAAAATAAATAATTTTTAACACTTCTGTCAGGTCAGGTAGCAATTCACGAAGTGATGGAACTACATGTAATTTCTATTACAAAAGCTGGCGTCCGGATGATGATGTAAAACGATCTGATGAGACCAAACAATATCTGAAAGACATTGTCGAATTCTTAAAGAGCCCGGATACGTTTACGAATTTGAGTGAAATCATAGTTGTGTTTTTTGGAGCATTTTTGAGCTTGTTTTCACGGGTACGTGATCTATTTAAGGCAGCCCAGGAACGTGCTCAAATTGATTCGGTCAGCGCGAAACGAACCTATTCTGTATTACTTTCATAGACAATTATGAAAACCCCAGCAAATATATACTCGCGAGAAACTAAATCGACTCAAACGTGACTCGGGCGTACAAAAAATCGTTTTAAAATGGCTTAACCGATTTTCGAAAAACAACTTTTTTATCTTTACAAGAACGCATATTATCTTTACAGGGGCACCTTTATCATTAAAATTTAAATAGTACTTTTCAAATTAAAGCAATCGTAGCAAAACGCGATGTTTCGGTGAAAACAATTGGTGTGCTGCAATCTCCTGTATTTCCACGTTGAAACATGAGCCAATCTGCTGTCTCAAGAGCAGTGTTGTGCAGATTAATTACGTTACCTCAATTACGCAATTATTCTATTAATTACGCGACTTTTTTTACGTTAGATTGCGTAACAAATGTAAAAATGTAATTAATCAGCGACATCTGCATACAAATACTTCAATTAGTAAAATATTATAAAATACGTTATCTAGTCGATAAAACAACCATTACATGAACCTACATCTAGCGAAATTTTGACATTTTAATGTTATTTTTATTGTTGGCAAAATAATTTTTTGTGTTTCTAATTTACTTTGCATGCCAATACGCGTAAATCCGGGTTTTTTGAATTTTTTTACCATATATTTTACCATTACATGGACGCTAAAATTCTAATTGGGTGATTCCCAGTTTTTAATTCGAAAAACAGTTTTAATTCGAAAAACACTCGAAATAAATAAATAAATCAACCACCGTTATTCTAATATCAGCAACCATACCAAACAATCTACCTAATGAACTCAGCCAAATGTGCCAGATCCAGCATGCCACTCAAATTTGCTCAATTAAATTTGTATAAGCTCCCTAAATCCCTGCGAATTTTATTGCCGCCTAAAGAGATTACCTGAACTATTAAGAATATATTTCTAAATTTGAATCATAGATGGATCTGCTATTAGTAAGCCTTTCCTTATCCAAATATCAAGTGAATTACGCTTTTAAATAATTTAGTATGCAACGTTTTAGAAAAGTGTATTGATCACTGTGCTTGAATCACAAATATTTTTTGTGACAAGCTGGGTACCCGGGGTAAACCTAATTCAAGTATGCTGAATTAGTGCTAGTTCCATTTCAAAGTTAGTCGAGTTAGTTGTTGCGCAAGCCAAGACAAACAACTTTGCCCAACATATCAAGACCGACAAACTACATCTACAGAGTGTCTCAGCAAGAGCGCCGGATTTAAATTTGCCGCCATTTTGTTAATATGAGTTGTACGGTGATTTTATTTTGACAGTTGTCACGTACAGACCACGCGATTTAAGAATATGGAGAAGTATTCGAATCAACAACGCTTAATTATTGTAAAAACACATTACACATATGGTGAAAGTTTTACAATAGAAACTATTTAAAAGAAAATTAAATCGATTTAGTTGATTTTATGGTGATTTTTTTATTTTTTCCTTAAACATTTGTATCGTCTTCGGGATCTTCTTCCTCTTGCAAATTCCAACAAATGTCAACCAAGAGTGCATATGTAGCTTTTACCGCTGTACCAATGTCCGAGCCTTCCCGACACTTGGTGAAAACTATTGCCGTGCTCATCGGATTCGGCTGGTGACTGTTCGGCGAATTTTTGCACATGACAATGCAAGAAATGTATTTTCAATGACATTCGAACGTTTATATTATGAAAAGCGGTCACCATATTTTCAATATACTTGCGCCAATCATCGGATCGATTAATTCCGAGAGCATTCTTAATAACTTCTGTTACACATTTGCATGCCACAAGCTCTCGATCACTGAGAGCATTTTTCAAATGCATCACCGTTCATTAAACGACGAATATCTGTGCCATTAGATATTCCTGTAATAAAAAACAAGATGCGAAATGAAATTTAATTTGATCAAAACTTAGATTCGAATAGATTGAAACACCAACCTTCTTTTATTTTCATTCCACTTAACCGTGGAATAATGCGACGCAATTCGATGAACGCATTTTCATTTGGGTTCCACGCTTTTCTAAAAAAATTTAACTACTCCAAGCTTGATATGAAGTGGTGGTAGCAAAATTTTTTCAATTGGCACAAGTCAAGCCTCAACGACAACATCGTATCGCAATCTAATGTTCTTACGTAAAGCCCAGTTCCGTTCGTTGTATAAGCACATAAAACACATGTTTTTAGTGTAACCCGCAATTGCATGGCTCTTAAAAGAGCTATCACTTTTAAATCTGCACAAACTTTCCATTGGTGGCCATTGTATTTAATCAAATTAATAATTTTTTTCATTGATGCTTAAGTTTCCTTTGTGTTTGTGCTGAGTGCAATTGGAATGGAATTTTTGAGTTGGTAACGTGAAGGAGGACTGCCTTCAAACTGCTTTTGGAGGAATCGATTAACAAGCGCCAATCTCCGGGATTATATGCATTGTGCATTGTGGATACCAACCCACGGATATCAGTGCAAAAAGCGAGTGAATTATTCTCAAGTGATTTGAAAAAATTCGTAAAATGACGATTTATTGCTCCATATATCCGAACATTTGGAGCGAAAATGTTCACTAGTTTTAAATCCTTTGACAAAAGCATGGCTTGCCGCTGCGATAGTTCTAGGCGTCGTACGTGATTGCATCGCGCAGTGACATTTGATGGTTGATATATTGATGCAGATGTTTCTCAGATTTCATCAGATTCAAATGCTGGTGGTAAATATTCTTCAGTTGGGTTTGATCTTTCCGGAACAGGAATTTCATCTGAATACGGCAGCGGTAGTTGAGCATTTGTCGTTGCAGTATATATCGAAGAACCAATTTTTGTTTCTGTTTGTAACGATAATATGATACATGCACCCATAACATTGAACTGGATCATGTCCTTGTGGATCTATCCATACCATCGGGACACAAAATGACATTGCGGCTCCAGTGTTTTGCCATCTATGCAGATGGAAAATAACATTTTGTGAAAAGTAAAGTCGATATAAATCAGCGGTTTCATCACTTATTTTGCGGCGATTGCTCGTCATTGTAAATTTTCCACACACATAACAAAAGCACTTGAGTTTAAAACACCTATCCATATTATTTATTTCACCAGATTTCAAAAGCCAATTTTCACTTTATTTTTTGTGTGCTTTTGTCACTTTATATATTTAAATGAAAAAGTTTTTATTTTTAATTTTATATTGTAGTTTTTAGTTTCTTACTTTTGTTCCAATTTTTTAACTTTGTTAGAAATATCGATTTCGAGAATAATCTCTTCTTCGGTTCATTTTTTACTACTATTACATAATTTATTTTGAAGCTGTTTATACTCTGTTGCTAGGCGCTGCTCTTTGGCACCTCCTTTGGTTTTAAGTTATGGATAATAAGTCGTAAATTTTATTGGTTATTGTGTTGATTTTCTCGTTAAGTAACGTTGGTGTTTTTGTTTTTGTATATTTTTAGGGTGTGAATTTTGGCCGCAATTTGACTCATGACTCATGAGAAATTTGTATACGTACAGTATACAAATGTCTCATGACTCATGAGTCAAATTGTGTCCAAAATTTATACCAAGATCTTCTAACCTGCCTAATTTCGGTCCTTTTTTGATTCTGTGAGAAATGCATAAATTTTTATTGAATTTGGTGTATCTATGATTTTCATTGATGTGTTCTTTGAATCTTATTTGAAATGGGCGTCCTATTTGGTCTAAATATGCCGACTTCCAGTTGTATTTAGCCTTACCTGTGTACACGGATCTCTGCACAGGTGGACCCATATTTCTCTAGACGGCAAGGTAGGGGCCGGAGTTTTCTGTGAGAAGCTTTTGTCAAAACTGACAAGACCCTGCCTTTTTTGAGAACATGCGAGAAAGCTGGATCTACAGACGAATGACTTTGTAGAAGTTGCATGGACAAAGAGGATGAAGAGTCTTTATATAACTTCATATGCTCGTGTCCGCCACTATCATACAGAAGGCATAGATATTTGGGCGTATACAGCATGGCTAGCCGTTCAAATCTAGCGGATAGTGGAGTGCGAGATATTTTGCGCTACGTACGTAGCTCCGAATGGTTTTGAACAGGTGTAAAGAGGAAATAGGATCCTGTGGTATCACAACGGGCCACTACTAGTCGAAGTGTGCGGAAGCAGCCACTTCAACCTAACCTTACCTAACCTTGGCCTAAGTAAAACACACATATATGGTGGGTGTGGTTTTTCGGTCTTGATATGTTCGGCAAAGTTGTTTGTCTTGACTTGCGCAACAACTTTGCTAAAAAAAAGCTTAGCAAAAATCTTAATGGTTCAAATACTATTAGTGAACAACGAAAAAATGGCTGTTTTTACGACATTTTGTATAAAAAAACCCCACTGGGTGCAATTATTTGGCCGGAATAATAAGAACAACTTCGCTAAAAAAAAGGAAAACGAAAATCTTCATGGCTCAAGAGCTATCAATATAAAAATGAGTGTATATTTTGACAAATTTTTGACTCAGAGCCAAAACATGTCGAAAGCAATATCTCATAAATGGGGACTAATTTTGAAATGGGGCTAGCACTATTGAATTCAGCATACTCGAATTAGGTTTACCCTCTGGGTGCCCAGCTAGTCACTTTGTTCACCTAGCACAGTGTATTTATTAAAAATATTGATACCAATGAATATTGATGTGATAATTGATACATTAATTATTGTAGTAGCGCCATTAATTAGCAGGCTCACAAAATGATCTATAATATATTAATTTAAAAATTTCAATGGATGTACTCATAGCTGCTTGAAAATATTGTATTTTAAATTGTTTTACTAATTTAAGTATTTTTATACAGATGTCGCTAATTAATTACATTTATTACAATTTTTTACCGTAATTAATCATTATTTACATTATTTATGTAAAAAATGTAAAAAATTATTTTTACGCGTAATTGCTCAACACTGACAAGAGCGTCCAGATGGTTTCAGGAAACTGGTACCTTTAATGGGAGACCACTTACCAGCCGGTATCGGTGTACATCTGAGAGGTACGATCGATTTATCGTCCTAACTTCACTGTGAAATCGCTATCTCACGAGTGTCGATGTGCAGCAGGAGCTAAGACAAGTTCAAGATGGAGGTGTTAGTCAATAGACAATAATAAGAAGCTTGAAGGAAGCCACCTCACTCCAAAACAGCCAGGGGCCAAAAATGTAGAGCAAGCCGCAAAGAGCAACTCGGATTTGGTCGCGAGTACATCAATTGGAGCATCGAGCAATGGAGGTCTGTTCTATTCCCTGATGAGTGCAGAATATGTCTCCATGGTAGATATAGGAGAGGACGGGTCTACCGGTGTCCAGGAGAGCGTCTCGTACAGCGGCGGTACGTGTATGGTGTGGGCTGGTATACCGCATGAGGGAAAACAGATCATGTTTTCGTACCTGGTGGATGTTTTAGGAGAGGTCTGACCGCTGAAAGAAATATCGAGGACATTCTCTTGGATCATGTAGTGCCCTACGTAAGATATACAGTTAGAACGACTCGGCAGCTTATGGATGAAGGTTAGACTCGAGACAATGAAGTGGCCAACCCTCATTTCAAACATGAATCTAATTGAGTATTTATGGAACGAACTAAAACGGAGGGCCGAGTCAGAAATACAGTACCATCTAACATCAGTGACCTCATGATTGCGTTGGATGAGAAGTAGGGTGCGCTCCGCTAAGTCTTCGCTAAGACACAAGGGGGCAATACTAAGTATTAACCAATAAAATGTTTTTGATTTGCTTGTTGTAGTAATTTAAATTTAAATAGACCCAATATTTTTTTCATCATCATCAATTTTGATTTCGTTTTCATTCATAATTCATTATAAAAAAGTAATAAACCAATTTTCATGAAAATAGTGTAATTTTAAAGTAAAAATATTGGGCTTTCAAAAAAATAATGACTTGTGAAAATCGGTGAAGCCGGTTAAAAAATTCGCCTTTCTGTGAGCGCCGAAGCTTTGAGCTTGATTTAGATGCTCGCGACTCGCGAGTGTATAATTAATTCATTTTTGAACATCCAACATGACCATTGCAACAACCAAACACTTTGACAATAAATTTGAATTTGATTTTCGAAAATTCGAAATTAAAGATAATGATGGATTGCTTTCTCTGTCACACAGTGAATATCATTTTATTTGCTCCATTATTTTTCTTGTATACTGTATCCCTTTCTTCTACTTATCAATGGATTATACTAAACCTAACACCGCGGTTCACTGACCACTGCCTCGCGAATTCACGATTTCGTCGTTAACAAATTACAAACATATTTCACCCACATTCGAAAAGGCAACAACAACGACAATCGTTTTTCTACTTCCACACAAAATTGAAACAAAAAGCAAATACAACACTTCAATTTAAACAATCGAGAGAATTACCAATATAGCAAGCTCGCGTTTTACTTTTGTTTTGATTTTTGCGATGTTTTTTTTCGTAAGAGACAAATAAAATAAAAACTAGAAACAATAAAAAAAAATGAGATTAATTTGAAATAGTTAAAGAAACTAAAAAAAAAAAAAAACTTTGGTAGGGAAATAAATTTAACTCATTCATTTTAAATCGCGTTAAAAACAAATTCATTGAGAAAAAAAAATCCGATTTTCTTTAAACAATTCGATTCAGCGTGCAGTGGCTGTTCAGTCAGCTTAGCGAAAAAACATTCGAGTCGTGCTTTAAACTATTTGAATTTAAAGTTTTTTTGTTATAAAATTTTTATTTTTATTAAGATTATGTGAATTAAAAATATTAAATTGTGTGAAAAATAAAAATTGTAACTCAATTGAAAGTGGTTTGATTGAAAAAAAAAAATTATAAATAGTTTTTATTGTATCTAGTGCGATCTTAAGTTTTATTACGAATCTTAATGTTTCTATTTTGCTTCTTCTAAATATTTGAATGATATGCGATAAAAAAAATGTTACTTTCTTGTGAAAATTAATTTATTATTCTTGGAGGAAATTTATTTATTATTTTTTGTTGTAGTAAAAGTGAAATTTATTGTTAATAGTAAAAAAATTATTTGTTAAAGTTTCCGTTTTAAGCTGTTTAATAATTTCATTAGTTGGTGATAAGATAAAAATAATTTATTTACAATAATGGATCATATTTATTTACTATGCGTATTATTTGTATCGGTAAGTTTTAATTATAATTTGACTAATTATGTGTTAAGTACACGAGCACTTTAAAAAAATGCAAACCTTAATACTATACTCGAACGAAATGATTATTAATTGAGTTATTTCATTCTGGAGAAAGTTTACTTCTTCTTGCATAATATTTTTTTATTATATCTGTAGCATAAGCAAAGTTCAGCATTATTGCAAAATTTAAATATTTTTTTTAAATTGGTGACCCCGCGACGCGACTGTTCTTTCTACGATACCTTGTTTTATTATTACTTATTTTGCTCAGAATTTATTTGACCATAAGGACAAGTTAGAACATTTATTGGTTATGGATTTTGGTGTAGAATTTTTTCTTACGTCAAAATAATTCTGCTGCTGAGGTTGAGGCTTTAACCAGCGAAAACTTAAGAGCTTAAATTGTGCTCCGTTTGGACCAGATGTTTATTTGGGCCGAGAAGCCCATAAAATGTTGGCGTAACACCATCCGAAATGGTACAAACAGCGTGTAACCTAAGCTCTTAAGTGTTCGCTGGCATTATTCTCGTGTCGTGCAACGTCTAATTTATGCTTTGTATAAATACTGACCGTTAAAATGTTTATGGTGACATTATTCTGCCGCTGGATTGAAAAAAATCATCGTGAACTCTTCACTTCTTAAACAACAATGAGACACATTTTTCTTTTAAGAATATTATAAGTTTGTTTAGTTTAATTTGTGACCGGCCCACACTGAGAATGTTTTATTATATGAAGAATTTTTATTTTAGAGAGAAATGTAAGTTCTTGATGCAAGATAAATTTGATTATGTAAAGGAAACTAAAAAATATCGTTGATTTTAAAGAAATTAGTTAGGATAGAATTTCTTAAAATATTAAACTATTGTTTGCTGATTTATTGGAAAATACTATTTTTGTTGTTCAGTTTTCTTGATTTAAATAAATACATTTTTGGTATAATAAATTAGAATATGCGTACAAAAAATAAACTATACAATTAGTTGATTAGTTAGGTTAGGGCTTTTCTTACCCTCCAGTTCTGAACTTCCAGTTCTGAACTTGACGGTTCATCTCTGATGGAGGTTGTAGTAGAAGTAGTTATGTTGTATTCGCATATTGGGATGTTGGGCGCCTTGTGCTGGGATTTATACGGAGATGGTACTACATAAGTCGGAGTTGTTATTGTCCATACTGTCGCGATATCTCTCGGGAGTAGGACCTATGGGGTTTTTTTTGGCCTCCAGGATTGGTGCTTTTAGAAAAGCACCGCTCTCATGGTTTTGATTGTTCATAATATCCTTGCAGTAAATTTGATGAGGAAAAAAGGTCCACCACATCAGAGCCTCTTGCTGTGGTAAGGTTACTTGAAACCGGAGGGCGCTTGGTATCCGGAATTTCGTGCTAGCAACCAAAGTGTTTTCTGGCTATTCATATTTGTATGTACATGTCTCACCTTGGATTGAAGATTATTTTAGGTTTTCTCCTCTAGATCCATTAAATTCTGCTAAATATAGGTTATTTGTCCGTTTCAAGACGAGACAGTTCTAGTTTCGACAAGTTTCAGAGAAGCCTAACCCAACATGTTCCAGTCCACAGGTGGACGTGCAATTTTTTAACAAAGGTATTAAAAAAATTGTATCCATTCGTGTGGAATTTGAATTTTGCTATCAACTTCAAGCGACACTATATTTTTTCTATGAAAGCTCCTAAAATACGATTCAGTGACTGACTATCAAGAGTAAAAAACAATCTTCAAAACAGTCAGAATAGAAACAAAAGAAAATAGTTAATTAAATTACAAGGACGAAAATGGAAATTTTTCGGACAAATAAAGAGTATTCCCAGGCGAGAAGACGCC
This sequence comes from Nephrotoma guestfalica, assembly GCA_963691935.1. NCBI lineage: Eukaryota > Metazoa > Arthropoda > Insecta > Diptera > Tipulidae > Nephrotoma > Nephrotoma guestfalica. The sequence goes on along the minus strand of OY829915.1, from coordinate 191,930,635 downwards.
GAAAATTGAAACCGAATTAGGTCGAAAATTATTTTAGTTAGAGTTAATTTAGTTTCAATTCTACAGTTATGTTACAATCTAGTATAACCAAGTACCTAAAAATTCCATAAAGAGTAAATGTTTGTTCAATCCGAAATTCGTTCATTTTGTTGAAATTATATTTAGAAGTATTTTTTCGCACAAGCAAATAATTCCAATGAATTTTGTGTTCTGTGAATTGTGTTTTCTATATGAATTGATTTTTCTCGGAATTGTCATTTGTTGGAATTGTGTTTTTTGTAATTGATTTTATCTGAATTGACCTTTTATCTGGGTTGGGTTTCCTCGGAATTGCCTGCTTCCTCGGAAATATTTTCTCTAAATTGTTGTTCATAAATGTTCAATGAACTTTTGGACAATATTTGAACAGACGATTACAGAAAATTTGTTAACCAAATTTTATTACTTTTCTTTCATAATATTGTTTGAAAAAATCAAATTTTAGAAATGATAAACGCAAAAATGAAATATTTCATATAAAGAAATGTAGCAGATCCCAAATGCACCAAATTTTGATTCCAATATGAGTTTCATACTATGGTAAAAGATCAATTTAAAACATAAAATGGGAATTTGGTGCTCTGAAAAAATGATCAAAGTGGCCATTGGACTTAATTTACGTAATTTGGAGCTAAACCATTTCTTAAGCAAACGAAACTCGGGTTGATTCAATTTGATCATGCTTCTCTTGAAATTCAATTTTTTCATTTACAGGAGTAACCGGCCTATTACGGCTAGATAGAAGAGTCGTTAAAAAATTACTTAGTATTTATTTGATAATTCGCGAAAGTATCAATCAAAAGTATCAGAAATAGGAAATTTTCATAACATAATCCTATTTTCAGAAAAATTGCTCAATTTGTAATTTCTAATCAAATTTGTGGGATAACAAATTGCTTGTTTGCTATACATTTACTCCAATGTTCAGTAAGTGCACTTTGTTTTAGTGGATTTCACGTACAATCTAGTATCTTTACATGGTCGGACGACAAAATTGGAATAAGAAGACAAAAAAAATAAGTAGAAACCGCTCGATTTCTCAGAGTCCCTACTCCGGGCCTTCTAAAAATACGCAAACAATCTTGTCCCCAGGGACTCCGACTCTACAAACCCAGGTGTCAGTTTTAAAAGTTTACACAATTGGCACACCATCGAGGCTGAGGGTAAGAGACAATTGTACCTCCTAGTGTACCTCCTCATTATTATCTATGCCACTGTCTTTCTCATCCTCTTAAGGCGACCAAGGGTTCATGTTATCAGTGCTTGTTGACTTAAGTTGATTGTCATGTAATCCGATTTGTTCCACATCGTAAAGCAATCGTTACAGTCAACGCACTTGATTTTATAACGGCCCAGAAATGTTGGATATAGTTTTGCGCCCGTAACGAAGATAAATTGTAATTACAAGTATATCCCCATTTTAATAACTTGTCGTGTATTATTGATTTCGATTAAATGTTTTCTGGTTTTCTAATTGAACTTTGGTTATGCTTTCCCGAACCAGTTTCATTAAAAATAGGTCTCTGGATTTCTTATCTTTCTACCAAGCATTAATTTAAAAAGGCAGCGATTGAACACGTGTGAACAAATTTTCTGGGCAGCCTATGGACATTTTTGTTAATATTGGTATTATTGCCTCGAACAACTAAAGTTGTTGAATGCTTTGCTTTTTGCAGAAATCTTCGAAGTACCCGACTTACGCTGTTTCTCGGTCCGAGATTATTACCGGAGGTTTTCCAAAGTTCGTAGAGTATTGCTCCAGCTTTTCAAGAACCTCAGAGGTCGTTGTACTTTTTACAGGAAACATATACATTTCAATTTTGTAAAATCGTTTTAAATCGCAAAGATACATTTTGTATTGATTTATCGTACTTAACTGCTTACCAATGGCCCCAAATCGTCCATATGGATTGTTGATAGCGCTCCATAACTTGTTGGTAGCGGACTGAATAAAACTTTTTGCTTCCCAGGTTTTATTTCTGCTAAAATACAGTGGATACAGCTGTTTCGACATCTTCTCATGCTCTTCGTATTTTGGGAAAGAAAAACTTCCGTCCTATAATTTCTTCAATTTTCCTTAAGTGACGGTCTTCATAAATTTTACCTAGTAACTCATTTTGCATCTACAAAGGTCACACTAGACACGTGTTTCATCTGGTTCTAATTTAAATATTACACCTCGTTCCATTAAACATTTTTTGTTATTCGGCTATGGAATTAATTGAACACACTTCGTTTTTGCTAATAATGGTTTTAAAATCCCTTTTAAAGTTTCGCACTATAGAAGGACTTGCAAATTCGGAGTTACTAGGCCTAATGATATCGGAATTCAGCCTCTCGTATATTTGATGTTCGATTTCCAGTTTTTCACCAGAAGAGCGCCTCTTTGGAGATTGGTAAACTGGGTATTATCCTTTAAGATAATTTGAATAATTACAGGAGACAGTTCAGTATCTTCAGCATTGTTTGATACTATGCTTCTAATCGCTCCTACGTCCTGTTTGAGACATTTAGTTATTTTTTAATTTTCTGCTATCCGATTTGTATGTCTGTACCAGTTATGACTTCTTCTGCCGACTATCATCTTCACCTTATTTAGAACATCAGTTGAAACCACTTGTATTTTAATAGCATATTCGTGATCGTCGATATGAATTTTGGATATAAAATTTCTATCGTGCCCGCTGTTTGCGATATCGTTATAGTATCAACTTCAGGCTTCTTGTTTTGAGATACAATTACCTGTCATTCGTCTTCCCTCAGCAGAGTAACCTAATCCGTGTTTCAATTAGTGCTTGAACTGTGTGTTCACCTACGTTCACATTTTTAGCTTTCGGTTATTATTACATGGCAAGGCCGCTATAAAGCTCATTTACTAGGAAGGTATGTGTGAAATGTCTGGCAAAGTTGGAAGATATATACTGTGTCCCATAAAAAATGTCACCATATTTGAGTCAAATTACTAAAAGTATATGTGTGAAATTATGCATTTATAAATCAATTTACTGATATTTCAATGTTTTCACCATACAGCCTCTAGTCAACAGTCGTCACTTATAGACCAATTCAAATTAGTATGTCACATTCATATAAAATAATTTGGTGGCACCCCTAGAAAATTCGAAACTTAACTAAAAATTTGAGTAGAATTATTATTTATTCAAACAAAAATTGAGTTTCAAAATTATTTGTTCAAACCGGTTAACCGTTAACCACTTCTTTGTAATATAGCCACTAGTATATCTGAGCAGTCGACTGAAAAACCTATTAAAATTATCAAGGTTATATAGGGTGTTTTTTTAAGAGGTTGCCGATTTTTTTTTTGAATAAAACACATATAAAATTATGAAATGACCAAAATTTTTTTTTATTTGGTAGATAATTTTTTGGCATTTAACATTTAAACACAATTTCTGGCATATGGCTACCACGACTATTTTTCACAAATGTCATTCTGGAGGTCCAATTTTCCAGCACTTTTTCAAGCATTTGAGGACGTATGTCAGCAATGACACGTTGAATATTGGTTTCCAAAGCGTCAATCGATTGAGGTTTATCCACATAAACCAATGACTTCACGTATCCCCACAAAAAGTAATCGAGTGGCGTCAAATCGCACGAACGCGGAGGCCAATTCACCGGACCATTTCTCGAAATAATGTTGTCGTTGAAAGTTTCTTTCAATAAGTCGATTGTTTCACGTGCTGTATGGCAAGTGGCACCATCTTGTTGAAACCACATTTCATTCATATCCATATCTTCAAGATTTGACAACAAAAACTCATTTAACATGGTTCTGTATCGATTTCCATTCACGGTAACGCGTCGTCCTTCCTCATTTTTAAAGAAATATGGACCGATGATCCCACCAGCCCATAGACCGCACCAAACAGTACATTTATCAGGATGCATTGGTAATTCTAGAACGGCGTGTGGATTATCTTTGCTCCAAATGCGACAATTTTGTTTGTTGACGTATCCATTTAACCAAAAATGCGCCTCATCACTGAAGAGAATTTTACGGTAAAAAAATGGATCTTCGTTCAATTGATTTAACGACCAATCACTGAATTCACGGCGCAAACGATGGTCGTGTGGCTTTAATTCTTGCACCAATTGAATTTTGTATGGCACCAAACCCAAATCTTTACGTAAAATTTTCCATAAAGTCGATGGACAAAGTCCAATTTGCTGAGCACGACGACGAATCGATAAATTGTCGTTTTCTTCGACACTGGCCTCAACGACAGCAATATTTTCTTCTGTACGAACTCTTCTCATTCTTGTCGGTGGCTTGGCATCCAAAAGAGTGAATGTAGACCGAAATTTGGTAATTACGTTCTTTATGGTGGTCTCTGACGGACGATTATGTGCACCATAAAATTCACGAAGTGCTCTATAAACATTTTTAATTGAACACTGATTTTGAAAATAAATTTCCACGATTTGAAAACGTTGTTCTGGAGTTAACCTATTCATAATGATTTGCCAAACAATACTGAGTAGAAATGCCACTTTGAGCTGTCAAAACAACTGTCATAAAATAAAACGACATCTATCGGAAAAACAAACCTCCTAAAAAAACACCCGTTATAAAGAACTTGCGATGGCACCTCTTGAAAATTCGACAAAAAAACAACAATTTGAGTGAAATTTTTTATGTACATACTAAATCAATTTACCCAAATTTCAGGGCTTTCGCAATTTAAGCTGCTGATAGATCTGAACAGTCAACACTTGTATCTATTCAAATTAATGTCACATCTCACATTCGTATAAATCAGAAGATGACTAACAATTTGAGTGAAATCCTTTATTTATCAAATCAATTTACTTACAACTTATTGTATTCGCATTATAACCACTAATATATCTAGATAGTCGTGACGTTCGTTCATATTTTACCAAATTAATTTCGCGATACTTCATCAAGTATATCTGAATAGTTGACACTTATGTTTGTTCAAATTAGTCTTTCGTAGTCATATAAAAAACCCTGGTGATACTCTTAGAAAATAGGAAAAATAAACACAAAAGGAACGGTGAATGCACATACATAGGTTTAAAAGTTTGAGTGAAACCAGTTAAACTTGTTTTTACAACATAACTAGTGTATACTATCTTAGTACTGAGCACTTAGGTCAACCCAAATCAGTACGCCACGTCTCTCGTGAAATATTTGAGTGAAATATGAGTGAATTATGCTCAGCTTTTTTATGCGAATTTGTTATATTGATGGATAGGGCTATTCAGAGTGGCTATATTATGAAACCACTAAAATGTGGCGGCGTTATATAATTCTTCAAACAGTTTTACTACTTTTGGAAGCACATTTTCAAAGAAACTACTCACTATGCTTGTTCGAGGATCCTTATTTGGCAACTATCTTGTATATTATAATGATTGCTTTTACTTTATTTGCAGTGGTCCAGATTGTGAGTGAGCTCAATTTTTTTCCTTTTTTAGCAGAGCAGCAGAACACAAACGCTCGAAATTTTACCTTCTACCATCTTCTTTAAGACAATTATATTAATGTTGAATGCTCTGTAAATTAGACTTTACTCTTTAACTTTAGTCAAATTTCTATCTCGAACCAATAATTGTACATCACTGAGAAAACTCACGTTCAGAAAAACTCATGTTCAGAAACGACACAGTTTATACATGTTTCAAATATACAATATAATTGAAAAGACGACAACTACAATTTATATCCCAATTTGAAATGTTGTATTTAGCCTGTTTTGAGTCCATTAAACAAATAACTAACACTGAGTATATACGAGTACGTACCTATTTTTACTGAAACCCGTCATTTGACGGGTACATTAAGAAGTCTTTTATTCGTTACAAAAGTACAAACTACATTTTAAACAAATAGACTTTTTTTTGAGGATTTATTTAGCACATTTTTTGCAGATTAATTCCATTTCCGGTGTGCATTTGTCACAAACATACTTCTTGCATTTAGCGCAAAGTTAGTTTTATTTTTGTTGCAATATCCAATTTGACAAGATTTGCGTATATTTAAATTTTGTATTGCCGATAAGGGATGGAAAGTCATCATAGGCTCATCACTATACCAGCTTGCAAGTTCATCGGCTAACTGAAAAAGAAAGTTTTTTCTTGATATATTTATACCAGTAGTTTCTTTATAGCTGGAAAGTCCAAATGTTATAAACGACTAGAAGCGGCCATCTACGTGACCCCGCTTTCGCACTATATTTCCTCGCCATTTGGTCTACCATATCCACTCCAAATTTAGTCTTATTGTAAAATGTAATTGTCTCTGGGACAAGCTTATCATTTGATTAAATATTTACATATTGATTGTTTTGTGCTCAATAATAGTACTTTTTTACTGGGTTTGCTCTTATAAATAGTCAAAGTACCAGATTTAAATTTGTAAAGGAGTGTGAAAAAGCGCTCCATATTATCTTTTTTAGTTGTTGCATTTTTTGATAATCCTCTTTTGTTTGTCCGCATAGTGCCAACCAAAGTCTGCAAGCAATTTGCAAGAGGCATGAAGAAATTATCTACCGGAGCAGCGAGTTTGAGGACTACGAATTCACTCAGTGGTACCGTTGATGCTCGGCTTTCATCTTTGCCTAAGCACGAAAACCCATTTATTAGATATTTACTTTTTACATCCGATACTAACCAAAATTTGATGCCAAATTTCTGCGGTTTGTTCGGCATGTATTGTGTGAAACGACATCTAGCCTTTGTTGGGAATAATTGTTCGTCGATGGTAATATTTGCATCAGGCTTATAACAGAATTGGCAATTTTGCATAAATTTGTTCCATATTTGAGAAATTACGTTCAGCTCTCTTGTCGAATCGTACAAATCGAAGTATTTCCATAAATTTTTCTCTCGCCATTATTGGTGAAATAAACAAGCCCCCACTTTTTAGACCATAAATATGAAGCTTTCGTAGATTTTTCATCAAAGCAGCTCGTGCATATAAAATTGCTATAAAAGAGCATAATTGTGGGTTTGTAATTTTCCAATCTGTTTCAGTTTCAGAAACCGCCGTGCTTCAATTTCATGCCGTGGTTGTATAACTTCTCAAACGATCCTATCATCAACAATTTCTCTGGCAGCATTATCACGATGTAATGAAGTGTGTGAAGTTATCCCAGTTTTTCATCCCAGGAAAAATAAAAATGTTCATCAGGTAACACCAGGATTATTAAAATCATCCCATCCTAAAATTTCTAAATTATACAATTAATTAGGGCTGTTATACTTGTTAAAGGTTGCGAGCATCTTAGACTATGCAGACCCCTCAAATTAATATAAATCAAAATTACATATATGAGTACAAACTGTAATTCATATATTACGAAAAAAATACTCAATAAAATAATTAATATTTCTCTCAAACCTATAGAGTCCCTAAAGATTTGACTTCTGGTTATGACTCGTCATGGTGTCCACTAACTCTGATAACAATTTGGATATCAGCCGTATGTTAGGATTTTCGCGATATGCTCATTTGCATATGGCCCACCACCATAGGTTTGACGGTGGGCCATATGCAAATGAGCATATAGCGTAAATCCTAACATACGGCTGATATCCAAATTTTTATCAGAGTTAATGGACACCATAACGAGTCATAACTAGAAGTAAAATCTCTAGGCATTCTATAGGTTTAAGAGAAATATTAATTATTTTATTGAGTATTTTTTCGTAATATATGAATTACAGTTTGTACTCATATATGTAATTTTGATTTATATTAATTTGAGGGGTCTGCATAGTCTAAGATGTTCGCAACCTTTAACAAGTATAACAGCCCTAATTAATTGTATGATTCAAAAATCCTGGGATGGGATGATTTTAATAATCCTGTGATGGGACGAAATTAGTATTACCTGATGAACATTTTTATTTTTCCTGGGATGAAAAACTGGGATAACTTCACACACTTTATGCAATGTATGCAGCAACTTGCATGTTATCTTCGTTTTAAGAATACGAAAGAATACGCATTCTTTTCCGGCTGCGGTGTGCATTATAAACATTTTCATTTTCTGTTCTTTCACTATTTAAATCCGAAAGCTCACATTCATAGGAATCAGAAAGCTCACTTCCGGTGCTGCTATCAAAAAGTTTGGATTCGATATCATCAGAGTTGTTTTCAGACAAACTTTCATCTAAACTGGTTATTTTTTCTAGCAATACATTGTTTTTTCGACACTTGGCCATACTAACCCTACCACAGCATAGATCACCTATCAGAATAGTCTCCACAAAAGTCACTTCTGTGCTGGAACATCATCATTTGTTGGAATTTTATCACTTCCCTTTATACCATACAGGTTGATGACTGAGATGTATCACCACTTTCTATAATCCATTCGACGATATTCTTCAGTATATACTTTAATTTGAGCACTGAATGCTAATGAATCCTGTGCTGCATTGTTATTAAATATTAATTTCGTATCACTCCCAGTTTTTATCCGATTTAAATCTAAAGAAATGTTTTAATTTTACCAATAACAGCAATACGGTTGTTGCAGCCAAAATCAAAGTGACATTTGAAATTGGGAGAGCCAATTGAGAGGAAATTTTAGTTGTACACTGCGAAGATTTTATAATCGATTTCAATTTTTTGAAAGCTACTAGCGCTATCTATTATCTACCTCTAAACTATTTTTGCCACTCTTATTTTTATGTAGAAGGTCAAATATTCGAGTCGAAAGAATTTCATACAAAAATGGAGTTATGTTGCTTCTGTATATATTCTGTGATCCTACTTTCTACACAATAATAAGGGAAATCAGAAAATATTTGATTTGAATATATTTTCAAATTACCGTGAAAATTGAAATTTATTTTCGAAATATAATATAAAAATATATAAAAATATTTTGTAATTTTATAAAAATATCGGAAATAACTTTTTACTATAAAGCAATACTTTTTAACTTCTATTTATTTGCTTTTTCTCTGTACTAAAAAATCAGGGAATTCCCTTTTTACATGAACTATTTTTTGGAATATCGTTCAAAGACAAAGTCCATTTTTTTTATTTTGTAGGGTAAAAAATACCGATATATGGGGAACTAACTGTAAGATAAAAAGGATATGTGAAATGCTTTTTTTTTCTACTTTGCTATAAAATCAGGCGAATGCATAAAAATAGGTTGTCAAGATGATCTGATTTTCTCGCTCTTTTTACGTTTGATTTTCAGAGCGGAATAGCCCATTTTAATACTATAAATATATTATTTACACAATCCGCCATTTGACGGGTTTCAGGAAAAATAGGTATACCACATATAGATTACCAACATTGAAGGGTTTGAGGGGAAATAAATATTAAATATCAAAAATGGCATTAAAAATTAGGTTTGTTACCTATAAAATAAAGCTGCTACTAATAAAAGATGTTTCGGCATTAACCAAATATTACGCGCAGGGTGGATAGTTAATTTGTAAACTTTCAAAATATTTTATGACTAAATAGTAAATAAAATATTTATAATTTAAATTTTAAGATTAAATGAATTAATTATAACAATTTCTAATTAAGAAGTCTTTTATGTTTCAATTTGACAAGCACTTCCTGTCAAAAGAAAACAAGTTGGTTCTTCTGGATGATAACCAGATTACCAAGTGTTTGGTAGCTTGGTTCAAATAAACAAGACTGGTGAATCTTATAAATTAAAAAAATTGAATTGTCTGGTCACATTGCTCATTGCAGAGGCAGCAACCGCAAGCTAATAATGAATATGTCTAAACATCATCAAACACAATCCACAGTACACAAACTTACATATTTCGTAGAACTTTCAAAAAAAATATCTTCATACTTACGTCACGGAACAACACCAATAAATGATCGTGCTTTTATGAGAACAATCACCTTTTACTATCAATCATGCTGTTTGTACAGGATAAGTTTTACAATTCTATTTGCAATTATGGTCAATATTTCCAATCCATATTTCAATATTGACTTTCAAGTATCATTCAATAAACAAAATTATTTGGTTTGCGCAAAATGGAAAAATTTGGCGATGAGTTTGCGGTTTTCGTAATAAACCATTAAGTTGTGTTGACAGCTTAAAATGAATTTAGAGCATGTCGAGTGGAATATTTCTCATAAACCATCATTTACTATGAATTTTATAACGTGTTTATGTAAAATGTGGTATGTCCAATTTTGAATGCAAATTTATTTATGAAATCATATAGTTTTACGCGAATGCGAGGGTTTTGAGGTTCATTCATCTTCAAATTTGTAAATTTCGACGCATTCGGTGGTGATTAATAGAAACGTTTATATTTATTTTAAATCAATAGATTAGGTTAATACCGACCTGGGAATGACGTAAAGAAATTCCGATTAATTGAACTCGCTTGAAAGTTCCGTAGTTTTCTTCTATTCAAAACGATTGTTGCATAGGTATCAACCTATCACTGAATGTTGAAGTGAAATGTATTTAGACGTGTTTTGCTTTTTGAGTAACTGTGGGTCCGTTCTTTTGAATTCCATGTGCATGTTTCTGTCAAAATTCCCTTACATATTCTTCTATTTCTGCACTTTTAATTCTACGGACCTTATACCATATTGAATCATTCGGAATATTATTTTCACCATCTTTAGATTTTTATTCATCGCCGTTAAATTATTCAAAGTTTTCTTTTATTTGACACCAGGGAGACATGAATTTAATTAAAATATGTTTGTCTGAAATAAAAAATTTGCAAAATTTAAATGAAGTTGAGTTCAAAGAAAACATTATGGTTCGGAGACTTGAATTAGGCGATCTATTCGAGAGTTTTGCAATACAACAGGTACATGCGATAAAACCCACGGGGAAACGGACGGTAATTCAAGAATACGGATCCTGGGATCTTATTCTTGAAATCCATATTAATTTCTGCATATAATTAATTCGAAATATATTTACTTTAGAATTCTCTACCTCATTTGAGTTTGTCGCTGGCTACTTTAATCATTTTTTGAAATGCTAAAGGTCAGAACATACTCGTAGTTCAAGCAATTCAAATTTTCCATACACATTTCACACAAAAATTAGCATGCTAAAAATATTTAGCTCACAATTTCGCTGATCGGTGTGTTGCTTCACTAGCAGCAGTGTAATATCGCCACCGCAAACTTGTCTGCACGGCACATTAAATTGAAATATATATTTTGACATACCGATTTAACTCGATATTATTTGTAGTTTCAAGATGTCGCCAACTTCCAATAAAATTTGAAAATGTATCTCTACCCAATATTTTTAGCTTGAACAGCGATCTTAATAATTTAAGAGAAGAGAATAATTTCGAATCGATTTACCCTCTCTGAAACTTTTGCCCTCAAATGCTAAATTACAGAATATACCTAATTTAAGGATTTATCTTATGGACAATTTAAATTGGTTAAAAAATTCTAAATAAAATTAAGCAATTATTTCAATTAATTTTACTAAAATTTTCTTTTTTGAACTAAATCAAAATAAATGTATAGCATTTGGCTAATTATTTGATTTCCCGATAGATGTCATATCTCAAACTCAGCTTTGTCTTGTCCGACTTTTCTATGAATTTGCTATGAATAGTGGGGTAAAAAAGTTTAGCATTATTTTTAAATTGCATTAAAATAACACTAGAATTTATTTATAATTAATATTTAAATTATCAATCTAAAAATGAAAAAAGTGTCTTGGGTGTATCTAAAGCGAGCTCCATTTTTTGTCATTGGTGGCATTTTGACAACCAATTTTTTCAATTTTATCAACCACCGGTTGAAACTTACCACTAAGACTGTATGCTTGATGGCTAGTTCATATCAATGGTTCATAGATGGCATAAAGCAAGCCGCACCTGATTTTAATTAAAGTTTGCTAAATAAATTAAGATTTATCAGTCTACCAAATATGCCTAATAGGAAATTAATAAATTTGAACTAATTTTGCAGTTTAGAACTAAATACCAAGCACATTTTGGTTTATGAATTATTATTATTAGAGACATCTATTAATAACTAGTATGAACTAACCACCAATTTAGTTGGTTGGAAGTTTAGACATAAAATCTGCCAAGACACACAGTATTAGATACTTTCAGATGGCAGTAGACCAAAGAATATATTGTCAAATAGGATATTTTCTATATGTTATTTTGTCGTTAAGAGGCATAAATGGGAAAACCTGAACTATATATTGCATATACATTATTTATAATTAAAATAATTTTGATACCTACGGTGATATTTATTTTCTCATTAATCAACTTTCGTGTGCATGCACAAAAATATTTTAAAAAATTTGACCGAAATACAATAACAGTGACAGCTTGGTGTTATTCTGACTTTATTACATTTTCTATTAGCGATATCTATTGATATAATGTTAAAATAACGATTTATTCATGTTTTTGTGAAAGAACGAAATACGTTAGAATTTTGTATAAATTTGACAGTGCGTTATAATCTATAGGAAATTAGAGAAAAAATTTAGATATAATTTCTGTTTTAATTATTTTCCTGGCATACAAAGGTAAAAAGTTGGTGGTAGTTTTTTCGGAAACAAAACTAAATTTGTGATAATTTGCCCGTTTCGATAAGGAAAAATTATTCTCAATTTACAAAAATTTACAAGACACTTCTTTATTAAAATATGCCAGAAAAAAGTGATTTTAATCAATGCTATATAAATTCGATCCCGAATTACCTATTCCCAATAAATAACCAGAATATGGCCTTAAAAGCTAGACACTTTGCTATAAAATCTCAGATATAGTGTTTTTAACTTTTTCATTCGTTTCTTAAGTTGAAACACTAAACTAAGCGTCATAAAATTTTACCATGTAAAATACGGATCCCGTAGAAATTATTGTTAAATTTTTGGGGTGTTCGTAATAAGACCAATTTCCACTTTAGAACTTTAGCGACAGTTCAGTGATAGAGATTGTTCGCTGCCGATCAGACACTAGAAACTCTAGTCGAAACTAAAGAAACTAAATCGTCTGCTTGATCTGCTAGATAACGCGCTCAGTCGCAGTAACGAACATTGCAAAACATCATCGACGAGCAGATACATTTGAAGCAATTATTAATTTAATTGTTGCAGAAGTTATCAAAATCCTCGAGAAGCCAATGAGTATTGCCTTTTGGATAAGGACTACCAAAGTTTGACAACATGTTGGTATTCGAACAACGCTCCTTGAATTTGCTTCAATATATTCCAGAATCCCAAACGATGCTCATCTCAATAAATGTTTTCCAAGAAAATTACCAGGCTCATGTGAGCTTTGTTATTTAATAAGTCTGTCAAATTAGTGCAAGTGTTGAAATTCAGTTTTATGCCTATATTTTACACTCAATAATGTCGATAACACAGATAACGCCCTTAGCTGTTAATTGATGAAATCATTTGAGCAATTTGCCGCTTATGGAATAGTTATTTGCCAACTCTGGATATAACGGTTTTCTGATCGGTGCCTATATCTAGGGAGATATGATCCAAAATGACATTGTCTCTGGCCAGACCACAGATTCATATACAAGACATATTCATTTTGGTTGGGCTGTATTTGAATCTGGTTATGGCAAATGCAACAATTAATTTTCCACTGTAAACCTTTACTAACGAGTATTTAAGAAGAGTTACTCTCGATACTTGGGAGCTCTATTAAATTGTCGTTGCTGCAATATACATCATTTCTGAATTAGTAGTTGAGCTCCAACGTGATCTTTACAGCCATGTGTTATATTCTGCATCATGTTATCACCGAAACGATTCGCTCCACAGGTAAAAGATTGCCATCCCTGGAAGCATGAAAAAATTGTTACGACAAGTGAGTTAGCTGATTATGAACCTGGTCTTTGTAATTCTACCGAGCAAATTACTTTCACTCCATCCGCTTGAAGCAGTGAAGCATCGACCAAGGATGTGTCATTGTAAAAGACATCGAAGAGCGATCGAATAATAGCAAATCACATTGTAACCTCGTCTTCAAGTTTTGGTCAATTGACCAATTCTGTATTCGATCGTATACAATTCTTCATTTGTTTGACCACTAGAGCCGTACATAAAGAAGTCACCAAAGACTGATCGACTAGAGTTTCTTAGATGTGCCACGTTATGACGGTCTATAGTATGCAGTGGTCGTATCAGCTAAAAACATTTTCAACGAACCGTCAAATTTATGGTAACCGTGAATATGCATACCAACATTTCTGGTCGGCAGCACCGGCGAAGTGAATATCTCAGTTCAAGGCACGCATTAAATTGGCACGAGTTCCAAGTGACTGAAAATATCTTTTTGTTTCATGATTAATCATGTTTTTCACTTTTGTATACTTTTATCACTTTAATTAATTATAAATAAAAACTAGTTTTACTTTTTGAACTTTTCACAATATTTATTAATTCTTCCTTATAGTGATAATAAATTTGAATATTTCATTTTTAAAAAGATCGATTTCAGAAATATTCCTTCTTCAGTTTTTTTTAAATAATGCAAATAGTTATTTAAAAAAACTGAACAAATCAAAAAAAAAATTGTACCTCTGTCTAGATGTCCTTACCAGTGAAATTTCAAGAATGGATAGTGCAACTTGCATATTTTTAATGCTAATTTTTTCTATTTTTAGTTCGGAGAATTGAAGAGCTTTTGCGACCTGTTACACCTGTAACTGTTTGGGACACAGGAAATCTCCCAAAAAGAATACTCGATAAACTACGACTATATTTTCTATGAAACGAATAATTTGTCGACGATAAACTACATCGTCGACAAATTATTCGCTTCGTAGAAAATATATTTGTCGTATATCGTTGAAAAAGCGATAAAGAACTTCCACAAAGTTAGCTGAAACCTTTATTTCTGAAAACTACCGCTGTTGCGCTGGAAACAGTTATATTTTTCTCTCATTCCTATATAATCCTGTAACATATTGTTTGAAAGGTTTTGGCGACCAACCTTAAATTTTGTTGGCAGCACTTTAGTTCACAAATCCATCGTTTTGGCGCTGGCGGCAAGTTATTTGTTTAGTAAAGAATAAATGTTTACGCGCTAAATCCTTGTAAATCGCTTGGAAAATGCAGTAAAAACTTATCGAACTTTCATTATTGATAAATTGGCTTTAAATACAACGCTGCTCGTGGCAGTAAAAATTAAAATTAAATCAATGCTTTCTCGAAGGGTTTGCCAGTATGCGTGATGGTTTTGTGGTAGTGATTAGCAGTTTTCCTAACACAACCACTGGTGCCAATAGAATGATTCGAAATATGGTTCGTTTCGTGATCAGTTTATTCTCAAGTATCTTCAAGCATTTTGACCAAATCATTTTCATCAATTTTTAAACAAGTTTCAATGGAGTTTGTACACCATTTCTTTATTTCCATATCCGCAGACTGCAGTATGATTGAGATGAAAATTTTGAGCTCCTTTACAGCTTCTACATATTATTTTCCGGTACATTTGCTGCGACAGATGAGATGCCTTTATTGTCCAAGGCTAGCATCATAATTGAATTAAGTGATTTTCCTGATGATGTTTTGGCAGACCTATCGAATACCGCTTGTAATTTCGTTGACGAACTATCCGGTTTGGTCACACTCTCTAATAACTCTCTTAGCTTATTTTGTGGGACGTCGACACATCGTTCTAGACTTAGGAATCGGCGAGTAGCGAGACGCTTTGAATCACCAAGTTACGACGGACATGATAAATATCACCCTTCATGTGGCTTGCACTTTTGTGGCTAACATAGCGAAATGTAATTCGGTCATAAAATGTGTCTGCCACCCGGAACTAACAGTGCTCTTCCCACAATATAAGTTGTCCATCTTGGTTAATAGCCTTAACCAATGTGGTCGCCAGATAGATAAACGATCCTGATGTTGGTTTCAATCTATATTTGGCTAATGATAATGCAACTGATTTTGCAACATTATTGGTTTGCTGACCGCTATGTTTGCTTACTGCGATGTACTTAGAACCTTCGACCCTTTATATGGTGGTTCAGTTTTCGGTTGTGAGCGATGTATTCCTTTAGCGTCTTTGTGAAGGAGCGACCGGTGTGAAGTTTCTAACGTTAATAAAAAGTGTAGCTACACAAATTAACAAAAAAGTGTAGCGTACACAAATTTTTTTTTAAAAGTATATGAAAATAATCCATATTTAAAATACAATTAATTTATACGAAAAAAACGTTAACTAATATTCAGTTAATATTTCTAATTAAAACCAAACAAAAAAATATACTGATATGCAAATATTAATGTTTTCAAAGATTTATCTATTTACCGATTGAGGTTAAACACATAATTAACCGCCCATCCTAGAGTTCCCGCAATATAGCCACTACTAATACCAAATAGTAGACATTCGTGTCTATTCAAATTAGTATAGCCGGTACATATACAAAGGGTTGGACTCCTCTGACAAATGATATATTGACAAAAATATGATATGAAAGCTTATCATACACACCCAATTAACAGTCCATCCTAGAGTTTCCGCAATAAGCCACTACTATTATCGAATAGTAGACATTCGAGCCTATTCAAATTAGTATATTCCGTACATATAAAAAGGGTTGGACTCCTCTGCCATATTTGATATGTTGACAAAAATATGATATGAGAGCTGATCATTCACACCCAATTAACAGTCCATCCTAGAGTTTCCGCAATATTGCCACTACTATTATCGAGTAGTAGACATTCGAGCTTATTCAAATTAGTATTGCCCGTACATATAAAAAGGATTGGACTCCTCTGACAAAATTTTACATGTTGACAAAAAATGATATGAGAGCTGATCCTACACACCCAATTAACAGTCCATCCTAGAGTTTCTGCAATATAGCCACTACTAATACCAAATAGTAGACATTCGAGCCTATTAAAATTAGTATAGCTGGCACATATAAAAAGGGTTGGACTCCTCTGACAAAATTTGATATATTGACAAAAATATAATATGAGAGCTGATCATACACACCCGATTAACAGTCCATCCTAGAGTTTCCGCAATATAGCCACTACTATTATCGAATAGTAGACATTCGAGCCTATTCAAATTAGTATAGCCCGTACATATAGAAAGGGTTGGACTCCTCTGACAAAATTTGATATGTTGACAAAAATATGATATGAGAGCTGATCCTACACACCCGATTAACAGTCCATCCCAGAGTTTCCGCAATATAGCCACTATTACTAATTTTTGTCAACATATCAAATTTTGACAGAGGAGTCCAACCCTTTTTATATGTACGGGCTATTCTAATTTGAATAGGTTCGAATAACTACTATTCGATAATAGTAGTGGCTATATTGCGGAAACTCTAGGATGGACTGTTAATCGGGTGTGTATGATCAGCTCTCATATTATATTTTTGTCAATATATCAAATTTTGTCAGAGGAGTCCAACCCTTTCTATATGTACGGGCTATACTAATTTGAATAGGCTCGAATGTCTACTATTCGATAATAGTAGTGGCTATATTGCGGAAACTCTAGGATGGACTGTTAATCGGGTGTGTATGATCAGCTCTCATATTATATTTTTGTCAATATATCAAATTTTGTCAGAGGAGTCCAACCCTTTTTATATGTGCCAGCTATACTAATTTTAATAGGCTCGAATGTCTACTATTTGGTATTAGTAGTGGCTATATTGCAGAAACTCTAGGATGGACTGTTAATTGGGTGTGTAGGATCAGCTCTCATATCATTTTTTGTCAACATATAAAATTTTGTCAGAGGAGTCCAATCCTTTTTATATGTACGGGCAATACTAATTTGAATAAGCTCGAATGTCTACTACTCGATAATAGTAGTGGCAATATTGCGGAAACTCTAGGATGGACTGTTAATTGGGTGTGAATGATCAGCTCTCATATCATATTTTTGTCAACATATCAAATATGGCAGAGGAGTCCAACCCTTTTTATATGTACGGAATATACTAATTTGAATAGGCTCGAATGTCTACTATTCGATAATAGTAATGGCTATATTGCGGGAACTCTAGTATGGGCGGTTATGTGTTTAACCTCAATCGGTAAATAGATAAATCTTTGAAAACATTAATATTTGCATATCAGTAAATTTTTTTGTTTGGTTTTAATTATAAATATTAACTGAATATTAGTTAACGTTTTTTCGTATAAATTAATTGTATTTTAAATATGGATTATTTTCATACACTTTTAAAAATATTTTATGTGTACGCTACACTTTTTTTAATTTGTGTAGTTACACTTTTTATTGACGTTAGAAACTTCACACCGGTAAGGAGCGAGTGGTGTGGTGGATTACAATATCGACAGCGACGGGGTCACTGGACATGTAGCAACTATTACATGTAGGCGATGTTGCGACCGAATGGTTACTGGGAGGTGGAAGTTTGACGACTGGCTTTTATGGTGTTGAACCTATCTGAGTCAACCTTGGTTCGTTATGTAAGCCATGACCTGTATCACCGAGAAAGTTACAATAAATCGTCCATTGTTGGCAGGTGTGTCGAAGAAACAGAATTATTTCATTGATTTTAGATCTTTGTGTCGAGTTTTGTGATCATTAGATAGGCAATCATTTGAGCGCCTATAGCGCGTTAAATGTACCGACAATTGCATTCCGCTCAAGGTATTCGCTACTAATTGTCGAAATTCAATCGTGGGAAGTTTGGTGCCAGGAGTGGCTGGCAGCGGATCTAACAGTCATCTATCAGCGGACTGCACCTTCATTTCTTCTCAAGTTCGGCAACAATTGAGATATAGAATTTCTTAATTTTAATGCGTGTATCTTCGGTCAGCAACTCTACGTCTACTACGTCGTACGGGGGTACAATCCGCTGGTCGATGTTAGATGTGCTTAATCTTTGCAGTTGAAAGTTATTTCTCTACATATCCTTTGTTCCGTCCCAATTTCTCTCTCAAATTTTTAATGAACTGTTTATTGTGACGAGGTCCAACACCGGGGACATTTTATAAACTATAGTGTACTTTCAGTTTCGGCTTGAGTCTAGTTTTATGTACCGCTATTCGTAATGTCACACAGCTGTTAAATGGTCACTGCAAACTGGTGAGATCCTTGTAACTCGTACTGATATAATGCAATGATAAATTTCTGTATTATACACTGATTGTTGGATCCCACTTCTGACACCAAATGATGGAGCAAACTTTTTGTGCTCTTGTATTTTAATAATTAATTTAATAAAAGACATTTTGGTTACGTTTAGTTTTCTTTAATCCCGAAACTGTTCTGCTGTTTCACAAAATATTTTTCATTTCAATATTTTTGAGACATCGTGTCCAACAATTAAAATATAACAAAGCTGAATACGATTTACAAGTTTACCAATCACGTTAGAAAATTACTCTAATTAATTTATACTGCCAACCAAAATGCCAACACAAGTGATGTGATGGATGACGTCCTGTATAACGTACTGTCCGAATGATGTACTGTATATCATACCGGATAACTTGGGGTTGTTAGATGCTCGAATAATGAAACGGAAACTTAGAAGCACCATTAATCTGCAATGGGTGAAAAAGAAAATTAATTTTTCAGGCAAATATCAGTAACGATATTTAAAGCATCCGCAATAATATTTAAAACGACATGCAATAAGAAATTAGAAAAAATACTCTATGGCTATTAGTTCCTATTGTAAAACAATTAAACTTACCCAACATTGCGCTTGCAAAAAAATATTTTAACTGTACAGTCTAACAACGATATAAAAATGATTGATGTATTTAAAATTAAGATAATCCCAAAATGTAGGTGTATCCATTAAGCGATCGAATTTGTACACGAAATTGTAGAATAATTAAATTTTCAATGGGAGGTCTAATACGAGTATGTACAAAAATACTAAAAGAAAAGGTTTTATTTTCATCAAGCTACTTCGAAATTAAGTTCAACCGTTTACAATTAATTAAAACCTACACGGCTTACAATTACTCCGGTCAGCTTAAACTGTAACGAGTTGCGAAATACCAAAAAAAAAAAATCTTTAATAAACGATTAAACCTCACCTACGTCACATTGTGTACTTTCTAAGTAACAAAAAATATTAGATCATACATAGATTATATACTTATGTACGTATATACCCTCTAATAACTATCGTATATATAGATCTAAAATTACTAACCTTCAGTTAAATATGAGTTTCGTACTTTCAGCTGTGATTTTAGGATAAAGTTAAAGAAAAATTCGGAATTATAAAACACCTACGATGTAGAATTGCGTCCATAAAGTATTCCACAAATGCAATTATTTTTTTATATTGACAATGGCTGCGATTTAAGATAACTACAACAATTTACCTATACACCTAATATAAAAAGAAAATCAATTTTATTTATAGAATTTTACACATACACATTCCAAAACTATTTGTTCAGATTGTGCGAATTTATTTTTGCAATTTGCGCGAATTGAATACAAAAACAAAATAGTTTATTCCATATATGATCAATACAGTTCTGTAACGTAAAAATTAATTTGATTTTATTCATTGCCTACCCATGTATAGACGGTGGATGGATCTCTGCGCACCTAACCTTAGCATGATTCGCATTCCGGAATTTTTGCAATTTTCGTAATTATATTTAACTATAGTAATTTCCTATCCACCGTGTGTCACATCCAACGCAATAATTGTATAACAGTTTCCTTCTTAATTATGCATTTATTGACAAAACTTTTATAGTTTGTCGTGTTGTGTGAGCGCACGATTTTGATTGCACGGCTTAGTCATAAATGATTTTAATAATATAAGTAATTATTATTTTATTACTATAATTGGAATATATAGTTTTTTACTTTATATAATTCGTATGTGAACGATGAAATTATATGATCTCATAATATTTTGTGGTGGTGATATATTGTTACATTTATAAATTGCCTCATCTACATACAGTTCCTTATTAACGATTTAAGATATTATTTTTCAATTACCTAAACATTTTATTGCGATTTCCGAAGCTTAGGTATTTTCAATGTAACTGATATACGCGCATATTAAGAAAAATTGGAGATAGAAAGTTATGGACCAACGTTACATCATATTTTCTTTTGATCAAACATAATTTGATTAATTACCGTCAGTTTGGTAGTTTTTTGTAAAATATGTAATTGATTGAATATTAATCATGCTGGTGGGTAGCACCCAGTTCACAGTTTTTTTTTTGTGGAATAATTACGTAACTAATGTTCCGGTTAAATTTGTTATATACTCGTACATGCCATGGTGCCTTCAATGACATTTATTATATAAAAAAAAACGTAGAGAAATCATTTTTTATTCGGTAGCAATGCTTTATGTTAAGGTATAATTTTATTGTGCCTTCACGTTGTAAAAAATTTGACTTTCACACACGAAAAACATGTGACATTATTACTCATAATCAATTTTCGGTTCGGCTAATTTCTAAATAATTAGTAGACACTCAGGGGGATTTGATTAACACCCTTATTCTCTTAGTCGCATCACTTCATGCGACGTGACTACTCATCTTCTTGGTTGCTAGATTATTAAATCGAAACTTACAAATGCTACGTTTTTTTGAAAAAGCTGCTCTAGACCGCGATAAATTATATTTTGATTTTTTAAACAATCCACATATTATTAAAATATTTGTGTTTCGGATTTACTCAATCGAATCCTAAGGAGCTTATACTAAATCAATATGTTGCATTATATTATCGAATAAAGTTTATTTATGCTTGTTCTCAACAACTCTGAACAACTCTGGATATTATGTAGAGTACAACAGAGTTCATCAAAAAACTTAATAATTCCTGAACTGACGAAACAGGGAAATTTTTTTAGTACACAATTTTTTGATTGTTCCTTACTTCATTTACAACTGGAAATTTGAAAGAATGAAAATGAAATGACTGAATTGTATTTTTAATAAGAAAAAATGGATACCTTAATGTTTGCTGGTGAAATTAATTAATTTATTTTAATATTGGATATTATTGTGTTTAATTATAAACCAAAAATTAAATGTCAAAATGATTGACTTGAAGTTAGTTAAAGTTGTTGTTCTAAATTTGTTTGTCTAAATTTCCCTGTATTTTCCCTATATTTTATCGCGGTCTCGAACACCATAGCTGCGTTGTTTTGAAATATGGTGTTCGAGACCGCGATAAACTATAGGGAAAATACAGTTAAATTTAGACAAAAAAATTTAGAACAACAACTTTATTTAATATAAAGTCGGCCATTAATTGGATATATGCAATACGATTGGATGAGTTGATCATTCTATTAGAACCGTTTTGTCGCAGCTCTTTAACTCGCGTTATTCCTAAATCATCACAGACACACATTATACAGACAACAGTAAAATATAAACCTAATTCTGATACATCGTCCAGTGATGCCAGTTGAGGTCTATCGAAATCAAGCATTCGGCCAATTTCGATAAGATGAACCCGGCCAATGGAAGTTCAACGAGAAAATTTTCGTACCCAGTATTCGTCCAAATATCGTAATCGATCGAATTTGTTTGATCGATAATGGTGGCCCCACCTCAATATCTTCGCGGGTTAAATCTTGAGTAGTTTGAAATCGTCGTGAGCCTCGTTGCAAACCACCGCATCTGCCTTGTGAACTGCTACCATCACAGTTAAATGAATGAGTTTCTGGAAATGATAGTTAGGCCAAACCCAAACAAATCTATTTCAGAGTTGTACTCAACGGAACTAGCAGCATCGAGATTGGAAACGAAAATTCATTTTGGACGCCAACATATAGTAATCTAAAGTAAAGCGAAATTGTTGTTAGGTACAAACTTTTTCATTTTTTTTTTTTTTGAAAGACTTACTTGCATTCATAAACCGCCATTCGATACATTTCTTAAATCAACACCGTTAAAACTATCCGACAATTTAACAATGGCTTTATAATCAATTTCACCGTATTTGGCGATAGGTTGAACATGAATTTTCAAAATTTGCGAAGGTGCCTGTTCATTAGAAAGCAGAATCTCGATTTTACGCTCTAAATGTCCGGGACGTATAAATGCCGGACCTAGCGTATCCGGACGGTTTGTAGCCATAATCATTTTGACCTAACCCAACGAATCGAAACCATCTATTTGATTAAGTAATTCCATTAGAGTACGTTGAATTTCTCGATCGGCTGATGTACCTTCGGGAAAACGACGACCTCCAATTGCATCAATTTCATCCATTAATATATGCACGGTTGATTATCACGAGCATAGTTAAACATTTCACGTATTAAACGAGCACGTCATATCAATTTTGTCTTGTCTAACTGACGTCGACATCCAACAACGTATCGTGGCCCGTTTGTTGTCTTCACAATAACTGTAAATATATAGATAATATAAATTATCGTTTCACTCAATCAATTATTTGAGTACCTCCCCGACAATTTGCCCAACATTTTGCAACGCTTTTAAATCATTTTCTGATTTATCGAACTGTTTCGTTAAATCTCTTAATCATTCCGATGTACCAAACATTTGCTTACAGTCGGAATGATTCTGCTATTTTCCATCCTACTTTTATTCATAAACATTCAAATAGAAATTGATCGATATAGTTGAGCACAAATTGTATACGATCGGCATCATTCAACATTATCAAAATTTCAATTAGAGTTGTCCCTTCGATAGCATTCAAATGAATAATCGTATTATCCTTTTCTTCTGAATCCGAATCATCCACTTCCACATCACACCGGTTTGAATCGATACACAGTTTTTATTAGGATTTTTTTTTGGGTTAAAGAATCTGACAATTCGATTTTTTGATTTTTTTCGCCTGCTGAATGATTTTTTTAGGCTAATAAGAACTTGTCAAAAATTTCCCCTCACATGATTTATAGCAAAACAATTTTTCGATAGTTTAGTAAACTATTCAAAATAATTAAAAGGCATATTTTCTTCATCGAAAAAATAATAATAATTTTATTTAGTAATTTTTGGGATATAAAATTATTGTCAAACATTTAAAATAAAGATTTTTCATATTTTTTAAATAATTTATAGGTTAGTTTTTGTTGATGTCAAAATTTCCCCAACTTTTTATACCATAAAATAAAAATGTCGTATCTCAGTTGCGCTAATGCAAATTTTAGTTCTTGTCTTTGTCATGTTTTCGGCAAAATTTTTGTAAAATTTTTCTGTTTTCTAGTGGAGTAGCACCATTATAAATATTTTCTTGTGACTTCAATCACTTCAAACGACAATTTCCATCAACCATAGTAACCAAGAATATCCATATAGTCACGTCGCATGAAGTGATACGCCTAAGGGAATAGAGGCCTAATGCTGAAAACAGATGTGCAGATTTTTCGCATGCAGCGCCGCATACAGATCTGCACGTAAACCACATGAGCATAATTTTTTGACATTTGTGTGCGGCATTTTTCATTTTTTAAGCTAGAGCAAGCTATCAATCGGAGTGTTGTGATTTTTTCTGCTAGTTAACAAATCTGTCAAACAAAAATAAAAATTACAAAATTTAGTGTCAAAAGTGAATCACAACAAACAATGTGGCATGAAGTTGGCGAAGATTTATAGTTTTACTTTTTGTCATGTTGTCAACAACGACGGATGCACAGTCTAATTAAAAATAGAGACGCCGTGCGTAATTCTGCATGGCATGCGTCATACGTGTATTTTAATCCATATACACTAGTGTCTTATAATTTTGATCCATGCGGAATTCTGCACATGTGTTTTCAAATTAAAAATACATATTTGCTTTATCATCAGACTGCAGTGACCAAACTACAAAAATATTGAAAATACTTTGAACTTTCATACAAAGTATAATCACAATGCCTTAGCGGATTATTATAATTCGCTACGCAATTGTCAACCACTTACTAACCTCGAATTTTATTGTATTTAACGCATACATGCGTTTTTATATGAAATGTTGGGTTATTCTGGATGGTAGTCATATCTTATTTTTTACATCGGCATGCGTTGCAATGCCACTCAAAGAAAGGAAGTGTTTGTGTTTTAATTCTGTTTTTTGAAGTGCCTTTGGATACACAATATTTTTTGTTTTCCCTTCTGGTGCGTACACTAATAAATCAGAAGGTGTTCCGACACGTGAGCAGGTCAAATACTGCTACCCAAGTGAGAAGCACGGATTTTCCAAATTTAGTCCACAGACGCGTGGCGACAGTACATCTTCTTCTTTAAGTTTTCCAATTAAAATTGTCGCTTCGATAATATTGTTCATCCTATTTTTCACTAAAAGCCTGGTATCATTACAAAGTTGTACTGGATTGATGTTTCGGAGAAGAATGATAGGCATGCCAATTTTCAATGTTTTAACTTGCAGCGGTATGCGTACCAAATCAAGTGAATTCAAGAATTCAGTTGGATAATTGTAAAGTTTACAATGATTGATTCATACAGTATCGATGGACTTAGAAGTTGTCGTTCCGCCTGGTACTCCGATTTGAATGAAGAAATTGATGGCAATGACATCATTGTTGCCACTGATGATTTTTGTAATTCTGCGCGATATTTGTGAAAATTTTGTGTATCAGTCCGAGGACGCTGTGATTTTACAGAAGTTTGTTGGCAATGTGATGTGCATCATGTTGTACTTGTTTACGCATATTCGTCTTCAAAATCAATTTATGTACGTATTGATATAAAACTGACGATTTAAAACACGCATTAAGCTCATCAACGAGTGTTGAACGTTGTATAACTGGTAGAGTATGTTGAAAATCACCAATGGGTTTTGGGTACCATAATTCGTCCCACATATAATGAGTTGACATGATTGCAGTACTTTACCCATTCCAGATTTTTTGTTGATACTTCATGATGGTATTTCACTGATTTACATATTCATGTTCGATCACCATCCAAAAGAGTTGCCATAATTCCAGATGATGCGATTGAGAGTGCAATATTTTTTCATGATCGTATGTATAGTCAAATTAAGTGAAATGAGAAAAGGTTTTACTTTACTTGTAATTTCACGCATTATTCTGTCATACGCCAAATGTGCTCTGCGTAGCCGAACATATGTCCTCAGTCGAAACCAATGTCTCAGTACACACGTTTGTGTGAATTGAATCTCCTAATTTTGATTCATTGCACGCAAACGCTTTAGGATGTCGATGTCTTTACTCATATAGTCTTTGTATTTTGCCCGGAAACTTTTTGGATTGGATGAGAGGCTCGTAGTCATAATATGACTGCAAATAGCGTGTGTATTTGCAGTGGTTGAGAAAGTTCGATGCATCAGAGTGAATTATCCCAATGCGCATCGTTTTAAAGAAGATTTAATTCTTGACAGGTTCTTGATAAGCGGTACATATTTCACCGTTAACAGTTCTCAATTCTTGGAAGGATGTCGGTCCAAGTACGTTGGTTAACGGTAATCGCAAGTAAAAGCATTCTGCATTGTTTGGGTGTACAATATACAGATGGCCTAATGCGTTGGCTGAATATAAATTGGGAAGTCTTTCAACTGCTTTACTTTGTTTGCGACGGTCTACCTTTTTTACTGATGCATTTCATGTTAGCACTTTAAAGTAAAGAAGCGGTTTGCAAGTTGCTGGCGGTGGTGATAATGCTATTGCAAGTGAATTTTCTGTTGTTAAGTACAAGCGCTGTCCATTTTCAAGGTGCATTGCCAAATGAACAACTGTTGGGAATGATAAAATGCGCCATACTTCTTCGTTGCAACTAATGTATCGTCCAAATTGATATTGGTCGATTTCATCGATAGATGCAGTTGCATTTCTCACTCCAAAAATGTATTTGATAGACATGCATGGTGAGTTGTCATTGAATAAGCCACTTGGACCATGAATCATGTTTTTGGCGACAACTTCAAATAAGTCTGGATCAATATCGACATCTGGTATTTCTACTGAGATGACTTGGACAGTTTAATCTGTAGCACTATTTCGGTTAGTTCCCCGAAATAGGGAATTGGGGAAGAAATGTATATATAACTGTTTAAAAAAAATTTCTGGCCTACTGAGATAGAAAGCTTGTGATAATTTTTTGAAACAAAAATTAAATTTGGAATATTTTTTCCTTACTTCAAACTTTTCTCCTCAGTGAGCCGGATTCCCTATTCCCGAGGAATTACTTAACTACGAGTAATTAACTGTGTTTTGAAAATTTTTGCACTAAACTTATTGCCTCAGTAGACCAGAAAAATACAATTTGGACCAAAATGCTATGAAAATATTTTGCCCAAAACGGCCAAAATGTGTGCATGTGGCAATCCTCTTGTTTGCCATTCAATTGAATACATTCGAAAAACTTTAAAGATTACAATTTTTGTTTGTTTTATCTTGATGAACCGATGATGATTGTCCAGTTAACAAAAGTTAACAAAAGGTCTTTTATTTCATCCCACCCCTTCATGTCTCTTTGTATATGTAGTCGGTAGTATGACCATTTTTCCCAATTATGATTTTACCTCTGAAGGATAAAGGCTACAAATTTCGGGCTCCTAGTTGTAATTTTGGGATATTCGCTTAGGAGTTCCTTTGGTGGGGCATGGATCCAATTTAAAAAGGTGGTTCGAACGATTTTGATAAATATTGGTGAAGAAGGGTTTTCGAGTGCGAGGAATCAGTTACAAGAAGTTCTGATTTTTAAAGATTTTTAATTTAGGAGTGATGGGTTGTCATGTTGTACAATGATACGTGATGTTGTACCATGTTGCGTAATATTGCATTATGTTGCCCATGTTGTATGATGTTGCACCATGCCGCGGTATTGCGTCATATTGCACCAGGTTGCGTGAGTTTGCTTGAAATTGCATTTTTTGATAGGTGTGGTATGATGTCCACTAAGTTGTGTTAACGAAGGTCCCATTATTTTAACACTTTATTTGGCTCCAACAATTTTGATAAAATTTAGCGGGACAGATTTTTGAAAGGAAGGAAACCATTACAAGTTCTGATTTCAAAATAATTAATTTAGGAATCCTTCAGATAGGTGGATTAGTTGCACCATGTTGCTTGATGTTGCGCGATGTACTACACTATTGCGTTATGCTGCAACGTGCTGTAGGATGTTGCATCATTTGTGGCTTAATGTTTGCTCTTGTTGAGGGATGTTGTGTGATATTCCACTATGTTGTGTAATGTAGCACAAAGTTTCAGAAAGTTGCATCATCTTATAGAGTGTTGCTAGGCATTGCACCGTGTTTCGTCATGTGTGTAATGTTACACCATGTTGCGCGATTTTCCACCATGTTGTTTGATTTTGTACCATGTTGCATCATGTTGCTTCGTGTTGGGTTTTGTCATCATATTGCGGAATGTTGGGTTGGCTGCGTAATGGTGACATTGTATGGTTGCACAAATAGCGCTTTTTTGCGCTTATAGTTTTGCTTTTATATTTTTAATTTTGAACTCTTAACTGTAATTTTACGATTTCTTTAAATAAATAAATAAGTAACAACAATGGTTTATAGCATTCGCTAGCTAATTAATTTTATGATCTTGGTCCTCGTTTCAAATTTTCTTTCGCCTCAAACGTTTATGGCGTCGTCTGGTGGAGCCCGAGTTTTCTTTAATTAATTTTTTTCGGCTTCCAAAACTTTTGAAAAAATTTAGTTTTCGAGTACCAGAAACCGATTGTGATGTATCCTGATTTCGGCAAAATTCATTAAGGTGGTCATTCAGTGGAGGTTGGATTTCCACTATTAAATTTTTTTCGGTTTGTACGGTTTTCCCATTTTTTATTTTTTGACTCGCCCGATTTTGATAAAAATTGGTGAAACGGGGTTTCAATCGCTAAGAATCGATTGCGTTTGCCCTGCTTTCTGACAAAATCGTTTGGGGTTCTACGGTCAGGCCCGTTCCCTTTCTTTAATTTTTAAATTGCTGGAGGGGTGTTTTTGAGTACCAGATCCCGGTTGTGATGGGTACTGAGCTCGAGAAAATTCATTTTTGGGGTCTTCCGGTGTTGGCCGGATTCCGTTATTTATTTTTGGTGCACACACGATTTTGATACAAATTGGTAAAGAGGAGATTTCAAATGCCAAGATTCGTTTAGGAAGCCCTTCGATGGGCCCGGGTGGATCCTTGTTTTCGAATGCATGGAACCAATTACAAGAGGTTTTGATTTCTGAATAAATAATTTAAGAGTCCTCCATGTTGCACAATGTTGGGGTAAGTTGCACCATGTTCTGTATGTTGCACTATGTTATGGGATGTTGCGCATCACGTTCTGTCATATTGCATCATGTCGCTTGATAATTTACCATGTTGCTTGATGTTGCGTCATGTTGTGGGATGTTGTAAGATTTTACACCTTGCTGCGTCATGTGGACGATGTTGTGCGGTTTTTGTACCATATTACTTCGTCTTACGATTGTGATGAGTTTGAAATTCGACAATATTTGTTCTGTGGTTCTTAAATAAGGTCCGCATCCCCATTTTTAAAAAGTGGCTCGAACGATATTGATAGCAATTTTGAGAGGGGATATTTTCGAGTGTCAGGAATAGTTGCAATGGATCGTGATTTTGGGAAATTTGTTTGTATGGGCTCCGGTTTAGCCGTTATGTTGGTTCTTGTTCCACAATGTTATTATGTCATTTCTCAATCGAAGGGGATGGAAGACGATATTAATGATGAAAATGGAAAAATAATATAAATTTTGAACATGCCTATAGAAAACTGTCAATTTAAATTACCCTAAGCCAGTCCTTAACCGAATGGGAAAAAATTCTCTTTGTATGTTGAACATAGTATAGAATTCCAAAGTGAGTTCCGGTTAAATTTTGAAATATTAGTGAATTGGATGCAACGAAAAACTTGGGTTGTATTCTTTAAGACGCGGGTTCTTTAAGTTGAATAGAACTAAGCAAGAGTGGCTTAATTATAACTTTATTTTACAACGTAAAAGTACGTATAGTAAACATGAAAATTTTGAACCTCGAGGTTTTTACAGATTTACCAGTTACTATACGGTTGAAGCCAGAAAAGTGGTTTCCGAGGTGATGTCTGTCTATCTGTCTGTGTCCACTCTACAGCCGAAGATGCAGCAAATGCATATAGCATTTGCGATAAAATCAATTAAGATAATCAGTCAGATTTGTTGTCAGTCAGACTTAGGTCAGTGCAATAAACTATAAGAAGAGTTGTGATCTTTTTGCTTAGAATCATACCATATAATTTCTGTTGAGAGATTTTACTTAGAGCTTAACCAATATGTGCTTAACGATAAAAAGATTGAATATTTGAATAGAATATTTTTAATTAGTTCGAACGAAAGATTTTGCATCATCTTTATAAAAGCACCAAGGCACTAGCTTCTTATTACAATCAGTTTCGTGTACAATGAGGGCAAGAGCATGAGAACTGTTAATTAATATTAACTTACCAATTTACAAACAATACAAATTTTATTATTTATTCCGTATATAGATAGCCGGATTTGTCCGGAAGTGGGTTGGTTAAAGTTCAATAAAATACAAAGTGATTATTGCAAAATACATTTGAAATTGAACTTGAATGTTGTGACGTCGTAATACTTAACGATTAGATCATAACGCGATAATCGAGTACACTTACAAAATACAACAAGTGGTTAAATTTCATGAGATGAATTCATAATTTATATTTTTATTTATTTAGACATTAACAAAAACAAAATATTAATTATTTTATTATGTACGAGTACGAACAGAGTAACAAACAAAACTGCTCACCTATTAACACAGTTTGCAAAATTTTTGTAACAATGAAATTATTTTGTATACGAGTATATAGGAACTTCAGAACTGATAATGAAAGTTAACTTGCCCATAATATGATTTGTGTGCGAATTTTTTAACACTCGGTAACATCGCCCCCTAAACACACGAGAACTTTCAATTGCGCGATTAACAATAATTAATATTTAATTAAATTGTATTTGGTAGTAAAATAAATATTTATTGAATGCCTCATTGTATACCGTACGTACAATAATGCTGGTAATTATCGTTCATCTGTGATGTACGAGTATGTATATGGGCGAGCATGTCATTTATACGCTTTAACGTTTTAGTTTTATAGCTGAGTGATTACAAAATAATTATACGCTCATAATTGCTTATCGTGGGCATAATTCATGTGGATATTCATCTTGAGGAAATTAATTTTTAAGTGCATTAGTAAATATTTATTGTGTATTTTGCCTTGATCTGATATTACACAAATCAAAAACAAAACAAGGGTATCCTCCGCGATTTTACACAATTGCAGAATGTTAGCAAATTGCAATAGATGAGTAATGCGTCACATTCCAATATAAAAAATTAGGTCATGAAAAAACCTAGAACAATTTCCATAATATTATACATAAAATTATTCTTGTAATTAAAATTTTTATCAGAGAATTATTATCAAATGGCTTTGAAAATTTCCGTTTAGAATATTAATTTTTAGAATTATAATTTACAAAGCAGATAAACCAAAGATATTTGGTTGTGGAGTGCGTAGCGAATTCTTCTTGTAAAATTATAGTTTTAAAAATATTTTTCGATAGTTAAAATATGAAGAATCTGCAGAAAATTATCAGCCACGGTCTCAATTCTTTGCCTTTTAAGATCATTTAATAAAATTATGTATTGTTGATAACTGCAGAATTATGTGTATCATCCCCTTTATTTTTACAGATCTTTATCCTCTTCAACTTTTCCGAACACCAGTGTTCCTCTTCATTCCTAAAAGAACAATTTTTTGACTTAGTAGTATTCGTTTGTGCCAAACTATATTATGCATAACTCTAACCGTATAAGGAATTCACACTTAACACGTATCATGCAAATTGATGATACGTACGCTATGTGGTAAGCGAATTTGCAAATTATTTATTTTGAAGGCCAATTATATTGTTAAATGTTGGGGTGTTGGAATTGATCAATCATCATTCCTTGTACACCAATTTGTTTACTCCGGACTTAATTTGTTTACTCTAGATTTCGTAAACATAAATTTCATTTTTTCAAGGGTAGACCCAACAATCATTTATTATCAAAATCAAAAACTTGAATTTCATGTAATAAAAATCGAACAATTGAACATTTGCCCTACATTCCTTTCAGGTGGTCTTGATTAGCAAATTTTTAATTTGTCCGATAAATCAAAATTTCTTTTATGATCTACTATTTTATTTATTTAATTTGGTCGAAGAACCATATTTGTGATATTATGGTGAATCTGTTAAAATTGCCCAAAATTTCGTACAGAAAATTTTTCCTAACATATTTTATTGCAAAGCACTTGTTATTTACTGTTACGCATAAATTGCAATTTATTCAGTATATGAGCGAGACGTTTATTCAACGAAAACTGCTCGAGAGATTAGTGACATCTAGGTTTAAGTAGTAGCATTAGAGATAGTTTTATAATAGTTTAGTGGTATTGCAGATTATAGCAGAGTTAGAGTGGAACACAGCCGAAAGCCCGTGAAAGATCTGCAATATTCAGCGCGGTACATAAATAGACACATTGAGCTAGTCATTTGGAAGATTCGGTACGTGAAAGATTAAAAGCGAAAGTGAGTAGCGGTGAAAAAATAACTGGTGTTAAGAGAAAAAAGTGGTGTAATTTGAAATTTTAATGGTGTGGAAATTATTTATTGTTGGGTTTTAAAATCAAGATTTTGCAAAAAAATCTAAAAACGACATATTTTTGTAACTAAATTTTTATTAAGAAATCGGCCATTTCTTGTTAGACCTCAAATTATGGGATGTGATTTGCATTTTAACATGAATTTTTGGAATTTGGCTAGGCTCACTGAAACTTGGCTGATCCTTAACCAATAATTGTAAAATAAATTGATTATTTGACAACTTTTTGTCAAATTTGGTATACATCTGGTTCGGGATTAAAATAAATTTAAACTCTGGAATTAGAACATTCTAAATGGAGCTTGGCCATTGCTTAACCCATGGTGAAATTTAGATTGTAAAGCTGGATTAGCATTCTTACATCAATTTTGTCTGAAGTTTTCGATTTTGGCCATATTGGATAGATCTTTACCATTTCTTTGCCAATAATGGGTCATATTTTATATATCGGTCTAGATTGGAATTCTAACATGAATTTTGATCGTGTTTAAGAAATTAATGGAATTAAGCCATTTCTTCTTCATATTGAATGTAATTTCGAAATTTCTTGACCACTTATGGTCAAATTTATTATGTACAACTAGATTAGGATTTCAATGTACAAGAATTTAGAAGATTTTCTGGATTTCGTCCATGATTTTTGGATCTAGGCCATATATTAACGTACTAAAATAAGCGCTGGATTGAGATTTTCACATAAATTTCAGATGCATAACTAGTTTTTGGCAAAACTGAATGGAACTAAGTCATTTCTTAGCATATTATTGTCAAATTTGGCATGTAGATCTGATTTAGGAATTTAACAAATAAGGATTTAATTTTTTATGCAGCCACCTTATATTATTTTATTCTAACCGGCCGGCGCACTTTGAAATGCGGTATTTTGAGAAGCGATATTTTGAAATTCGGGCATTTGAAAAGCGGGATTTTGAAATGCAGGCAAACGGGTCGCCCGACTAGTTGACATTGCGAAAATTATTGGTGAATAATACGGTACCAGAAGTGGTGTGAATAACACGGTATTGATTTAAATCTTTGCAGCGGTATAAATTACGAGAATTGATGTTGTAATCGTCAAATTCTATAACAATATTCACAATCCATTGATATGAACCGGATTTGATAGGGCAAATTTGTCCACTACTGGAATATTCCCGAAAATACCATAAATATTCTCATATAATTTTTAAACCGAATTAATTTTCCCAAAATCCACCAATCCCTAAAACACAATAACAAATCTGGTGCTCTCCGCCGTTACCTGAATGCTCGACCTTCTACTCCATCTCGCGTACATAATCATTTCTATTGGCCACTATTTTATCTCTCGGTTGGTTCAGTTTCTGCACGATGTTTTCAATTGGTTGCCTAAATTCCTCCATACTTTGCTCTAACTTTTGATTCATTTCTTGCTTCAAATCTTATACTATTTGATACAATATTTTATCTTTGTTGATTAAATTTTTGATCTAATTTTTGGTTTTGTTGATTCAATTGACGTGTCAACTACAGGTGGCCCGGGAACTGTCTCTACCAACTCCACCAACTTATGTTTATTATCTAATTTTTTGTTTTGTAACCACCCATTGAATACCGTTATTCTATCGCATACCGCGTCCTAACCAAGACTTACCAAAGACTAACTCACACACTGTGTTCATCGCACTCGTATTTATATACCACGCTATATTCGTTATTGTCTACGAACAATCAGAACTAATCTGCTATTATCTGCAATATGACGAACTGTTATAAAACTACATCTAATGCTACTCCTTAAACCTAGATGCCACTAAATTTTATAAATGTCATTAAACTGTTGAGCGTTGATTGGCCAATTTACGCTGAATTAATATCTTGCCCGGGAGACCAATTTACGCGGTATGACACCCAAACCAATAGGCGAGATCGTAACAATACTTTAAAACAAAATGTTGTGTCTGAGTCGCCCTCAAATAAAATTTAGTTCTTGTCTTTCTCAAATTTTCAGCAATTGTATGAGTGTTTGCCTATGGAATACTGCCATACCATAAATAATTTTACAAAATGGAATCCTTGAAGAAATTTCGAGTTACATGTGTATTTGTTGTTGAAACGCTGAATAGTTTTGCTGGCATCGCACATTTTTAACTTCTTTACTCATACTCAAAACGAATTTGTGAACTGTAAGGTTCTGTATTTTTACAGAGTTATTTTGTGTAATAAGCAAGCTTATACAAAGTATAACAATGTTAAACATCTAACGAAGAGGCCCAGTTTTTTTAAAAACTATTTTCGGTTCGAATCGCTTTCGCTCTTTTCTCCTGTTCTTTTCCCCTCTTGAAATGAAGGTTTCGAGTGCCAGGATGTGATTACAATAAGTCCTGCATTCTGATTAATTCGGTTAGAGTAACTCGATAATAAAACGAGAGAACTGTTTCGAGTACCAGCGAACATTGAGTTGTGTTCGACGATAAAAATTGTGGTCCGAATGCAAGGAAGTGTTTGCTTTGATAATGAATCACCTGGCTTGTTGTGGCTTTGCAAGAGATTGAGATACTTTTCGAATTCGGAAAATAATTTTAACGTGTCCTACGGTGGACACCGGATTCCTTTTTCAACTTTTTTTTGTTATTAATTGATTATGACAGCCATTTCTCAATCGATTGAAAATTACTTTATGAATACAATTATGTTTCAGATGTTTTTCTGTTCTCATTTTCTTCTCATTTCTCACAACTTATTTTTATATCATGTTTTCTGTTATTCTTGTCTTTTCACAAGGGAGGGTGACGTAAATTATTTTGGCTAATTGCATCGACTTCGTTCGCACTCCTTCCAAGTAGGAATTTATCGAAATTCGATTAAGCGACGGTCAATTGACTTTTACCAGTCTAAACGATTAATTGCTCATACGATGTTGAGGCTTGTGGATAAGTTGAAATTCTTAACTCGGCCTATGGGGATCGCTTGCTTGAATTGGCATTTGATGTAAGAAATCGATTGACTCGGTAGTTGTAGGGTGCCTTGTTCGTTTTTTATATCTCAAGCCATTTAGTAATCGGCTTTTCTCCATACAAAAAAGGTTTTAAGAATTTTGTATGACACTCAAATATGATTTCTCCCGACTCGGGTTGCCAGATGTACATATTTATTACGCACGTATTCTGGAAGAATCTGATGTTGTCCAGTGAAGAATAATAAACGAAAAGGTGGTCGAAATTTGTTTCTAATTAAAATCGCTTTCAAAATATTTGTCTTTATATAACGTTACTCTTTTCTTAGTACAAAAAATCACCAGATGTCAGACACTGCGTTAATAGGAAAAATATCTGCTAACCTTAATTCAAATGCAATCAAACAACAGAATTTTTCAAAGATTTGTAAACCTATTTGTGGACACCGACTTATTAAAATAAGTCACCTCACGAGGAGACTTATTTGAATAAGTAAGTCTACACAGAAATGTCTTCAAAATTGTGTCTTGACTACATGTAATACATGCAGTTTTTATTTTCAAAGCTAGTGGCAACGTCCAACATGTCAAGAAAACTTCTTCCTCCATATAACAGAAATTGTGTGTTGTTATTACGTCACAAATAAGTCGTTACAATTGATTGGAATGACTTGACCGACTTATTTAAAATGGCACCAAATAATCCAATAAGCCGGTGTTTGGAAAACACGCTTAAGCATGTTCTTCGATCTAATATTTCTAATCAAAACATGTTATTCATTAGGTTTAAATTTAAATCGAGTGTCCGGAAATAGTTTTAACACAAAGTTATTGTAACAGTCCAATATGAATAGTGTGCGAACCAAAGCAAAGTTAATGTAAAGGTAGAATACTGGACTAGAACTAACTAATTCTAACTGTCACGACAATTTAGATGGAAGTTAAATTTGTATGGGAAAACAACAAAAATTTGCCGGTTTCTCGACAAAATACAAAATTTTGTTGTTTCTTTTTCCAAGATTTCAGATTATCTTGGCATACGCAAACGACCATTACACTATGCAATTTGAATGAAATTTGTATACAGCACTCATTGAAAAAATTTATTTTCATGCAAAGAGTTTTTTGGATGTCGGGTGCCTTCAAATATGGCTAGAATTCCAATCAGTAGAAAATATAATATGGGATATATTCTCGATCCAGTCGCAAAATATTAATTTGAGCCGCAAATCGACAATTCAGCGTTCTTGCTAAATTCAATTTACGACTGTCAGAGTGAAAAACCAAAAACAAATCAAAAATTTTCAATACATAGTTCAACTGTTCAATATGGAAGCAGGACCATCATAAATAAAAGAAGACGACCAAATTTCATGGACTCAGAACTTTTATTTAAAGGTTTTGGAGAACAACAGGGAAGCGCTTTCTTATGCGTCAGTTCTGTCCCAAATAGGTGGTGTCTGGTGGTGTTTCATCGATGACACCAATCACATTTGTTAAGCCATATAATGGCCATTTTCACGTCATTCCTTGGAAATTTTATAAATTTTTTCGTTTGTAGAATTAAGGCGCACAAAAATTCTTTAAAAACCTTACTAACGACAGACTGGCCCAAACTATGATGAAAAATCTGTCCACTCACAAATTGGACATTTCCAGTACCAAGTATATTAAGAGATGTTAAAACCTAGAGAATATTCCAAATATTAATTTTATGTACAATTAAATGAGGTGGAAAAGCTTTGCTGCTTTTGCTGGAAAAGCTTTTTGCTCGGCCTTTCTAAATAAATGCTCAATTCCTCTATGATGAACATTGCGGTGTTTTTCATAAAGCGATATCGCACAAAAAATGTGTTTTCGTCGCAGTCGAAAGGGTTCTCACGATATCGAAATATCTTTCGTTGCATTCGGGTGTTTCGCCTGCGTTGTAGAATTAAATCCATTTGATAAAAATATTTTGAAGTCATAAAAAAATTTTGATTGCCAAACGTCAAAACTAAGAAGTTTGAAGTTATGTTCGGTGTTAAATTTATCTACTATTCAAAGATCGGCGTCGCAAAAAAATAAGAAAAAATTAACGATTTGCGACTGTCATTTGTATCGAGGATACCAATTTGGAAATTCAGCCGTGTTATTTTGCTTAACACGCTTGCGACCGGTTCGAAGATATACCCCTATAACACCATTAGATGCGCTGAGGATGACGAGTAAAAATGTAAAGCTTGCGGTACGAATTGAATAATAAACTGTCCACGAAACCCTGGAATTTAATTAAGAAAGAACTTTATACGGCAAATAATAACAGCAAGTCAACATCACGTGATACAGAATCAAACCAGTTTAATTGTTGTTGCTTCTCCAAATAAAACAATCAATACCGACTGAAAACTCCGTGCTATGATCGTAATCATAATAGTTATTTTTTATTATCATGGTTGTGCTGCTTTGTGGAGAGCTCCACACCACAAGTAAACTGAAGTACAATTTTAAAGCTCAAGAATAATAAAATTCCCAGGAATTTCTAATCATGTCAGCATCAACAAATCCTAATTCATAACCATTTTGATCTTCCCTGTGCAGTCCTTAATGGAAGTGTTAAAGAATTTAAATTTGCAACTTTGACTCAAATATTTTTTCATACAAAAAAATTAAAGATTTAGAAAATTATGAGAAGTTCAATTTTTGTCCACACGATTATTTGGTCTTACTACAAGTATTTACATACACAATGATGTGACTGCTATTAAATGTTTACGATGATAGTTTCTTTAAATTTAGAACTAAACTTTCATCTGCTAAGGTATATACACTATCTTAGGAATTTAACTTTGCCTTCAAAATGTAATTTTATGACATTGCCACAATTGTGGGAACTCTGAAGTCGCTCAATTAAATTACCATAATGCAACAGGTAGTTCATGAATATTAATAATAGTAATGAACTCGCCTGTCATAAACGATCTAAGGTTTTTAACAATAAGATGATGTGTGTCTTGAAAAAATGAAAACTGTGTAATTACATTCAAGACCTTGCCGGAATTAAAAAAACGTATTTTGTGTATACGAATAATACAATGAAAGTATATAGACGTACTCGATCTTACAATAATAATTTGTTATTGTATTATTCTTTGCTGTATTATTGACTATTTATGAGTATTTATTCCCGTAAATAGGTTAAAATATTGCACGATCGATTCTTTATGATAAGAATTTTAATGATTTTATGTGCGCGATCGTACAACATGTTATATTTTATGTGTTATTTTTGTATATGTGTGTGAACGCAATATACCTACATTAGATCATCCTATTCAAAAGCATTTGCACGAGCACACGGGAATAAGTAACATACTTTCTATATTCGATTTCATGAGAAATGCGAAAAAAATGATTTTTTTTATATAACTGTGCTATCGTCAAATCGAATTAGCATGAGTTAATAAA
Organism: Nephrotoma guestfalica; assembly: GCA_963691935.1. Lineage (NCBI taxonomy): Eukaryota > Metazoa > Arthropoda > Insecta > Diptera > Tipulidae > Nephrotoma > Nephrotoma guestfalica. The sequence goes on along the minus strand of OY829915.1, from coordinate 191,891,594 downwards.
ATTATCATATATCGCGGTGTAACGGTTATGGTATCCTCTAATCATTATCTCAATTCATAATAAAATTAAAAAAAAAAAAGTTAAAATAAAATCATCAAAATACGATGTAACATCTTAATAGTTTTCAATTTTCACTTTCATAAATAAATAATTTACACACAATGAACTTGACTATACATTTCAAAACCGAATGAGTAAAAGTGATAGTGTCGATTGAAAAATAAAAATATAAAACTTAATGAATGAAATTATAAGGCAATTGGTGTAAGTTCTTGCACGTTCATTACTTCCTGGTTCCAAGATTAGCGCTTTTTACCCGCCCTTAAATCTGTTAAGCCGCACCCCAACAGAGTTCAATTATTGCAACATGTATATTATTGTGAAATTTTCTGCTGAATCATTTTTAATTTCGCGAATGATTTTATTAAACACATTTTGAGATCTCACTGATATTTTGAACACAGTTTTCGTGACGACCTTCGACCGATCTTTTGATCTCCAGGAATCTGGATTGATGGTTATAGATTTATACGCACCCTAGTTGGGGCACGACTTGATTAATACGCGTAATGTTATATCAAGCATAATCTGACACGACGCCAAAATACAGAGATTAAGCTTTGTAAAAAATGATTATTCATGATCGTCATTTGTCTTTTCCTCGTACTTATAGTCATTATTAAACAATTTCTTAAAAATGCTGCATATTACGTGGAATCGTACAACTCGCGAAAAAGTTCGTTTGAATTTGTATTCTAAAATCCACCGCTTTCAGGTTTATACGTACATAGATGGGTGCGTCTACATTAATTCATTGTTGTTTACACAAATTGTTTACATAATACTGATTAGGTAGAGTACTTGTCAACCTAGAAATACTTGATTTTAGTTTTAACGATCATTAACTAAAATTAAAATGATTTATTTGTAAAATTGAAGCAAGACTTTATTTTAATTAATTAATCATGATCATGAAAACTAAATCGGAAATTCAAGTGATCGCATTACTTAACTATTTAAGATCATGACATGTGATCGAATATGATCGGTGTCATTGAAATTTTCACGATCAACTGAAACTATATACAAGGACCAATTATCTTGTAGGATTATGATCGATACGCACAAAAATAAACTCGTTATTATTTCGATACGATTTTTTAGATCGAGGTTTTATGTATCTGGTGGAATCAAAGTCTGTTTAATTTAAATAATTTTTGTAATTATTATTAGAGTGGATTTCATCTGAAGTAGTAGAAAAATTGAATAAACAGGACTACAACCAAGTGTCACTGCCTGATAGTTGTTTTTTGGAGAAGGTGTTTGAGATTTGTGAATTTGACTTTAGATACATTTTTCTATATATTAGAAGCTGCAATATGCTAGATTGAAAAATTATAGGTGATAGCTTTGGAAATAATATTGTTCTTAGTTTGTTTATCAATCAGTTAGCAAATCAGAAAAATCAAGACAAATTGTATTTGAAAAATAAAACCGTACACCGTACCACCCACCCCATCATGTACACCGGTACTCAGTTCAATGATAGAAATGTCGCAGTACAGATGAAGTTCAGTTTTACGTTTAGGATTATCTTTAAGATAACCTCGCTGGCCCTTTGTTTGGGATCACAGACTAATTGGGGAACCAGAAGGAGGGAAATTTTGGATCAACACGAAGCAACATAGTAGTCATCACGAGTACGTGCCTGATTTCAACGTTTAATATAAATTCAAATAAAAATATATTGGATATGCGTCATCATCCGTGTCTGAGTAGTTCTACTAAGTGCTAAGAGACTTTTAAACTCATAATAGCCTCTAACCATTAATAAAATAAATTTCCTCGTTTAACCAGTTTTCAAACAATGTTATTGTCGACCTGTAAGATATAATGTGTATAAAATGTGAAAATCAAATTGAAACAAAAATGTTTCGGTTCCCTTACTTGTTAAAAATCTCTCGAGGTGAATCACAAAAAAAAATTCAAGTTTTATTACATTTAAACCAATTAAAATCGTGTTCGAGAGTCGCCTTTGCTATTGTTGTGTTGCTCAAGGTTGCTTTCGGTTTAATTTCGTGTCTGCTGTGCTGTTGTGCGAGAGTTGCTGTACTGCGCCGCGATAGAAATTTGATGTGTAGCTGTGGTGCCTAATTAAACGAGCATTAGTCCCCCATATTTTGGTCCTTCGAGCTGAATAAAGACCACATTAAAAAAAAATTCAAGATCGTTGGGAAGGTGCTATCCAAAAAATAAACCTGGTTTGGTGTTAGTCGAAACGAGATCTATGTAGTTATATCATAATACAGTTAGGAGATACAGTGAATTTAATGGCGCAGGCGAATGGTTTAAAAAGACAACGTTCTACCTGCAAAGGTGGATTAACAAGATTTTTTTTATTTTCCAATGATTTAACCGTTGATTTGAATGTGATCCAATGAAGTTCCAAAGTTTCATCATTCTATTCAACGCTGTTGTTCATAATATGGAAATGTATACGCAGTCACAAAAATTTCAACTGCTGACGCAACATTTGTCTGGTGAAGCTGCTGCGCTGGTACGTCAACAGTCACTTATGCGAATTATGCAGAAGCCATGAAGCATTTAAATCATAGATACGATCACAGAAGACGTGTCAAAAACAACTGCATCAAATATAAGATCAGCATACGATATGATAGATGAAATACTCCGACGTCCAAATGCATTTGAACCCAACGCAGATGCTCGAGACTTGTGGATAACCGAAAAGATTGATGATGAAACAATAGCGTTGTGGGCGCAAGAAATAGTCAGCAAACATAATATATAAATTGCCGATTTTTTATATGAGGGAAGCTCACCGTTTGGTCGATTGTTGGAAGATAAAATACCATATCATGGAAGTTAAAGAGCGTCAAGAACATATTCACTCGCACAATCGATGTTTTAATGGTCTTAATATGGTACCGTACCCTAATACTGGGCACAAACCAACACCGCTGATTTAAAACCTGAATATGTTACTTCAGCATTGATTCAGCCGACGATACAAGATCTACAAGCTACACCAAAATTTATCGCAGTGCTGCCAATCCCATTCAGAGCATTACTCGATTTTGGATCACAAGCCTTTTTTTAACCGAGTAATGTTCGCAACAATTAGATGATTGTGAATGACTGTTGCTGCCATTGATAATACATCACACGTCTCGAGAATGAACTTATTGTCAACGCAATCCAAAAATAGCAGCTAGACTACCTGAGTTGATGAACTGCGATGATTTTGGGTATGCTATCATGCAGCTTGCTTGGGAAGAGCTGACACCGAAGCACAATAAATCCAAATCCACTACACCCTATTGAGTTGAGCGCAGAATAAGCAACCTGTATCGAGCACTACGATAAAAACACCATGTGTTCCGAAGATGGACGATTCTTCACGCGATGGCCATTCAAGTCCGATCAAACCAAACTTCTAAGTAACTACCAGATAGCCACTGGTATCAAAGCTTACTTTATGCCGCGTCGTGGAGCATTAGAGGAGGGAAATGGTATCACCAAGCCTAGGGTAGTAGTCAACGTTTCCTCAAAAACTGGTCAGAATCAGTCACTCAACGCCATGTTCATGATGCCGCTACAAATATGTTGAAGAGTTAGCCTGCTGTTTTTCGCAACTTCATCTACATATCGCAAAAAGTCATACAGGAAGATGTTTATTTCGATGATGTGCTCAAAAGCGCTAGGACATTCGACGTGCTAGGTACACTGAAAAATAATATTTGTACCACCCTGCAAAATGGTAAATTGTGGTAAAAATAAAAAGTGATAAATATTACACGCAAGCAGCGCATAATTGCTTCCAAGGCAAGCCGAGATTTCGACCTGTTTTGTTGGATGTCTCCACTTCTAATCAGAACAAAAATCATTCTACCAGAATTGTGGCATAGTAAGATAGATTGAGGCGATACATTACCAACGAAGGTAATAAATGCATGGATTAATATGCGACAAGAAATCGAAAATGCTAAATCCATTTAGCTGAACAGACGGCTAGTCAGTTTGATGAAAACGAAGTACAGCAACTATACGGATTTAGCGATGCCATGGGACAGCGTACTCAGCAGTAGCTTACAAAATTCCATATCTCATAATCAGCTCTAAACCAAAGGTTCGTGAGTTTACCACGATTAGAACTTCTGGGTACTAGTCATATACAGTCGGTCATTAACGAGAGCAGGCTGAAACCAAGACGCATTACACTTTGGACCGACTCCAAAATAGTTTTGGGCTGGCAGTCGAGTTAATCAAGAAGAGTTGATAAATCATCAGCCTGTTCAAGACAAGTATCTGGCATCACATTCCTTCGCAATTCAACCCCGCAGATTGCGCAAGTCGTTGTATTGAAAAGTTACCCATTATGGTGGACTGGACCAAGCTTCTTAAGTCAACCGGAACAATATTAGCCAGTACAGCCAATCTTTGATGTATCCGAACACATGGAATAAAAATCAGCTACAGTAACATCGGAACGCGAACCGGACAAGTGGTGCAGTGGTTAAAGCTTCGGCACTTGGACCGGGAGGTGCTGGGTTCGAATCCCATCTGAGGCTAGATGCAAATCGAATTTTCATCATCGATTACGATCGGTGATGCTAATAAATACAACTAAGACCCTCTGATGGAGTGCAGAATTCCGTGTCACGCGCCGACCCATCTTCCATGTCAATGTACAGGTTGACATGGAGCTTGCAATGTGCAGGTGGTATACTGTAGTTGTGTGAGTAGGCGAAGTAGGTGGGTTAATGATGTGGAATGAATGAGTGGTATCACAAAGGGCCTACAAATTGGCCTAAGTGTGCAGTAAGCAACCACTGAAACCTAAACCTAACCTAACATCGGAACGCATGGCAAAAGGGGAACAGAAATAGATGGCCTTGATAATGAAACTCTGACCTACCTCTTCACGAAATTTTCAAAATACTAGGAAATTTTGCACATCGGTTCGTATGCTCGTCGTATTTTTAGTACAGTCAACCCAATACCATCATGTTGAGTATCAGTGTTGCGTATAGAGAACTGCAGCGTATAGAATTCACAGCAAACACCCAATCATATTGTCGTCAAAATGGATAATGATATCCATTTTGGATAAATCAACAAGGATTGTTGTCACTCAGGGTCGCCTTTGTAATGCCCATGATACGCTTCACATTTCGACGTTGTATTGGATGCATTAAACAACGGCCACGTATTGAGAATCAAATTGTGAGAGGCCTGTCAATGGCACGTGTAAACATGTTGGCTCCAGTTGCTTGTGTTGGAATAAATGTTTTCAGGTCCATTTAGGGTTCTACAACTCTCCAAAGTTATAGTAATGTTCTTATTGCCAAGAACGGAGCCGCTGATGTGCCATGTATAACGGTAGTTAAGTTGTATCCCCGTAATGATTGGTTTGCATTCTCACTCCATAGTATTCTTTGACAAGTATTTCATAACAAGAAACATCAAGTTCTTTGCCACTTGCATTTGTCGATGCATTTTGATTATGTCGGCTCCGAATACTATTTTTATGTATTCTTCCCGTCGAGTAAGAGACCATAAGTTGTTTTGCAGAGTAGCTCCCACATCCAGAGTAGCTCCGGCATGCAGAGTATCATTCAAGCTTAAACCCGATGTAGACTTCATTGGGATGTCAAATACAACGCGATTCCTTTGATTTTCTTGTAAAATGTCCCTTACAATTGAATGATGATATTCTCTCATGAATCCTACAAACAGTCGTTGAATCGTTGCGGAATTTGCGAGAACCATTATGTCGCTCTTTGTTTTGAAGCACTAAGTGCAAATATGCTGGTATCATTTTCCTTGAACGGTAATGTAACCATGTACTGTCCACTTGCTTTGACGTTAATCTTTAGAGTTTTATGTTGAGCGGTTGGTGAGCCTACTATCGCCAACTCAAACTTATTTTCATTGCATTTGGATTTCCTCGAATGATGTGTGTTTCTGAAGATGTCTATGGGAGCCGGACAATCATATTGGGGATCCTCGAATGTTATATTTTCCCAGTATCGTCGTTACATTTAATTTTTTGCTCTGGCACATTTGATCTTATTTTTTGTAAAATGTATGCTTCTATCTATACTCCAATACCATTAGAAAATCTGGTTGGATTTTCAGTTGCACTATAGAGTTGCAGCGGTTTATTGTATTACCTCCATTTCCAACCTAGCTGGTATGTCTGTTTTTCTGATGTAACCCTAACTGTTGATATGCGTTTTCAGTAATCAAGGATTAGGGCAGTTAGTACACAATTTTTTATGAAATATGTTTTCTGGCTTGGAGTCATTTGTTTAAAATAAACACAATTTAGAATTATGTGTCCTTTCGCAGTAATTACAGAATTCACCATTTCAACTTGATTTTTGCTGGTTTCTCTGATTGACCAAAATTTTTCTATATGAATCAACTTTGAATTGTTTACTTGAGATGACGTTTGCACTATGAAGTGCTTAAAGTACATTCATTCTCTCTATTAACAGATGTAAAAATTGTTCCATGTTGGGAGGTTCAAGACTACCATAAAAGTATTCCTCGTAGTGCTTTAGGCTGTTGTAAGTCAACTTTTAGACTTTAATGTTAAAGGAGATGGTGCCCCTTTCATCCACGTTATAGCTCAAATTTATTATAGCTTTGAGAAAATCCTTTAGTGTATCATGCATTTTTCTCACTTCCTTGGCCGCGTTTGATTGCACTTTTGGAATGATCAACATAGTGTTAATATATTAGGCCACGATTTTTCGTTTATTGTCGTACGACACCTTAATGATGTCGAACGCAGTTTTCCTATTTAGGTAGATGATTCTGTTTTTAGGATTTCTTTAAAATAGCTTAATTTTTCGAAGTCTGCTACATGTTTATGAACAACGTCCAGCTTTTGAAGTTCCCATCGAAGGAATTTGTGTTCGCGGTAATTTCGCTATACTTCTTGTGTGTTGTAGTTTATGACTTGTTTTGTCTGATGTTTGATGCTACTGTAATTTTGATTTCTTCGTTTACATTCTGTTTCACTGTGCCAAATAGTCGTCTACGAAATACGGTAGAGTGGTTTCGTCGTCCGAAGAGCCTTATCTTTATATATATAATTCTTCTGTACGTGTGTATGTTACTGAACTCCTCCTAAACGGCTGGACCGATTTTGATGATTTTTTTTGTGTGTGTTTTAGTGAGTACCTGGATGGTTTAGGTTCATAACTGAACCCAACAGGTAACGCTGCGATCGAGTTCTAGATTTTTTTTTTCTGTCGAAAACTGTTTTTTTTTAATTTTTTAAGATTGTTCACATATCAGAACATATAACACCAAAATTTTACCCCTCCCCCTCTCCCATCACCCCCAATCTTTAAATATATATAATCATTCTGTACGTGCATATGCCACTGAACTCCTCCTAACCGGCTGGACCGATTTTGATGAATTTTTTTGTGTTTTCTGAATGGGTCCGTGGATGGGTCCCTGGTAGGTGGTGCTGCGATCGGATTCTAGGAATTTTAATTTTTTAACAAAAATGGTTGTTTATTATTTTAAGATTTTTCGCATATCAGAGCATATAATACCAAAATTTGAGGAGAAGGAAATATTAGTCGACGTACACGAAATCCATAAATACTTCACACCCGTCGCTTAAATAGAATGGCAGAAGATCAATTAATCACGGGCAATGCAAATTTAAGAGACCAGGTTGTAAATACATGTACACATGAAAGTGACGCGGCAACGCACGGAACGCCGTCGATGTAATGCATTGAGATAAACACAGGTGAATCTTCGAGCCACCGACACACACAGAACACATGAACGACAGCGCTTGCAACTACATCGCGCATTGACACGTGCATCACTTCTCCGCCTTGTGTTCGAATATGAGTCGGACATCGACTATTCGTCACATTCACAAATTGTCATCGTCGTTATGGACAAAGAATGCCAACACTGCCATGCATTCAAATACAAAGATGACTCGGCCGGTTTCTGCTGCACGTCCGGAAAAGTTATATTGCCACTATTGAATTCGCCGCCAAAACCACTGAAAACACTATTAGCTGGAGTCACACCACAATCAAAATTGTTTTTGCGTAAAATTCGTAAATTAAATTCTAGTTTCCATCATTTGGAGCAAAAAAATCGTTCAGAATGAGGATGGTCGCAATTTTAAATCAACGTTTAAGATTCAGGACCAAGTGTATCATCAAATTAGTTCTTTAATATCAACGCAAATCTGCTTTATAGGCGATGAGAAGCAACAAATAAACACAAGCTGCCAATACAACCACATCGAGTAGATGGAGGAGCGATAAATTGTGGCGACTTTGGACCCGTTTTTGCGCAGTCACAACCAGTTGATTCAGTTGTTCCAGCAACAGGTACAATCTATCGATCGATCAGACTTGTACACACATACAACAACAACAATTTCTTTTATGCAATCACCATATTATACTTACCATCAATCTCACGAAAAGTACTGCCTCTTTCGCCAAATGTGCCAATGATAAGCACCAAATATCGTCCGGCCATGACATGAGAATTGACTGGCGCAGGATAACGAAAAATTTCACTTATTTTTTAATTTTGTTTCGGGCAACAGTAAATCACAGAATGACGAAACGAAAATATTGAAATGTCAAAGTCAATGTCAAATGTCACTTAGTATATACTTTATCGTAAATTTGAATATTGAAAAAACGTTTACTGAACCTGTTTATCCTGCTATTAACGGCCAGCCGAGGTCAATGTTCGGGCAGGACTACGTGCAGTTTTCGATTTCTGCTTTCTTGGAAGGGATGCCCACCAGTTTGATGTTCATGAACTCGATGTTTTCTGGCTCCTCATAGAACTGCCTGATTTTAAATTATTGCGCTTTATAGTGTTTCGCATGCGCTGCGACGAAATTATCGTTACCGGTTGTTTTATTGCTACCACTTGAACTGGGAACAGGTATGACTGTTAGGTTCTTCGTCTCTGACACCAGTGATTTCCTTAGTATTTCTAACTCTCCACTGAAGTTTTGCACCAGAAGTGCTATCGCTTCTCGAGCTTTCCAATATTTAATTAATGACAAATCGTCTTAATACCATAATACCATATTATCATATCATTTAACCACACTAAGATCATAATTCTTGCTTTTACTTTGGTTACCGTTCGGCCTTCGAGGCATTCAGGGGTGACATGTAATAACATCACATAGCAGGTTGTGCTAGCAATACGAAAGAAATAATTCATAGATGAAACAGTTGCCCACTTCAGTTTAGGAAAAGAGAATAAACGTCGATATAGTATCGTGATGTGATGGTATAACCACAGATCTCTGTTTACTAACTAATTACAAAATCGTATAGCATCCTCGGTTTGCCCCTTGGGCCCAATGTGATGTTTGCCGTGTTCCATGATTCCCATTAATCCGGACCCGTTCAAACTTTATATGGAAACCCCGATCCAAATTTTGGTTTAGATCAAAATTTGTGATTGAAATCTAGTAAGCGTAATTTTTAAGGTTCCCACCAACTTTAATAATAATAATAAAGGCAGGGCAGCACCATATTCGATTTTGCATTCGGCTACTGTTATTATTATTACTACTACGATCATTTACGTATTAATCGTGCGAAAGTTGCCTATATAAACTTAAGCGTAATAAACTTCAAATTACTGTACGCAAGCTCGCATGTCAATATATACAAAATATGCCATTGACCTGATTTCGATGGACAAAATACATAAATCTTAAAAATAAAATATTGATCGAAATATAAATCGATATACTGTTGCGCTTACTAACCACTGTAGGTAGGATTTTCAAGTAACATTACACAAACAAGCTGAGATAATTTTTTTAGTTTTATGTTGAAGACAAAATCAAGTTTTGTTATTGTTGCTGTATATGCATAAGACAAATACCAAAAATGAATTTAACATTTTCGTAATAATTGGGAAAGTAATAATTTACCATTTATAGAGCTGTTTAATAAAAATTAAATTGCGAGATATAAATTTATGTTCGAGCATTACACAAGTTGGTTACATTTTATTGCCTAAATGCGCACATATTTTAGGCGAAAATATACGAAGTTTTATGGTGATAAGAAACCCTTCCGTAATTCTACTTCCAAGTTATATATAAGAATGAAGCACTTCCAAAAGTACTTTTACAAATCTTACCGTTAGTTTACTATCGCTTTCATTTCATTCATTAAATCTCGTTTCTTCATCAACGATGCGGCGCGATCATCTTCTCTCTTATTCAAATATTTTTAGTTTTCTTCTTTAATATGTCTCAACACTTTTTGGATTCTCTGTTTATTTTTCATTATTAAGCCGCGAGTGTATTGTGCGAAGAAGAATATTAAGATTAACATAACATTTCATTATCATTAATCATGATCTTGAAATGTTTGTATGTAAAAGAAAAAAAAATGAAAGAATTTTAATTGTCGTGTAGATGTCTGCTGCTTATTATCACAAATGAAAGTGAAAGACGTATAATTTCGAATGTAATCGGATGCGGTAATTGGCCGAGCACAATCCGTTTTTCTGCAGAGTGATTTTAATTAGTACGGCAGAGTGCTAATAATTAACGGGATGTTAATACTAGTTTAGTAATTAATACATTTTTTAAGTAACAATTTCACGAAGCACACCTATTTGCAATATATCGAAGCGATTTACAAAAGAAATTTTGCATCTTTGTGTAATAAGTGAAAGCTTTTTCTCATCTCACCGAATTATAATTAAAACTGATTTTGAATTGAGATTTGTTTTTATTGGTTTGTTTGATATGTTACCATGATCTAAGTGATCAAAGTTGTCTAGGTGAAATTATCCATTTCGATTGGTTCCCAGTAAACGTGATTGCTTCGCTTTAAAGTCCATTTTGTTTGGTGATAGATTTGTTCGCACCATAAAAATTTTACATAATTTCCGAGGCAGCAATAATTAATTAACAACATTAATCTTCTCATATGTGTTAAAATATTTTCAAAAGTTATATAATTTGCAAATTCGGTAAAGTTAGCTCCGGATCTAAAATCAATTTTTTGCAAAATAGTTTTGTTGTTCACAAGACGTGTTATGAAACTAATTTCGAATTGTTAAATGTGGTCAGTTTTAATTACTATTTACTTTGTTAAATTTAATTTTATTGGAATAATAATTCAGTTATAACAAAAGTTGCATAATAACCTGTTGATTCCGAAATACCCGAATTCCGAGTGAGTTTCAACAATTCTACCTCGCACCCGTTTCGAGGGAGGTAATTTTTCTGCTAGGAGAAGGACCAGATCCCTAATTTATTACTCCATATTCGGTACGCCATATTTTACAGAAGTCTTGTTTAATATTTGCTCGGAGCTGCCATCTTGAAAGACTGTGAATGTTTATATCCGAGAAATTTGCATCGGAAGCTGTGGTTATTAATGAGCCTATTAAAAAATTTCGAGTTTAGCACGGCTTCTATTTGGCTTAAAACTATTGTTAATTCATCGTACGTGAGTATCGTATATGACCCAAGATCTTTTTTAAATGAGTCTTGACATATTTCATATCTGCCTCCCATAGACCACAAAAATGAGTTTATGCTGATGGCTGAAAATGCCAGGTTATTCCTCTACAGCGGGTTGTGCGGCCACGGTGTCATTGGTTGGTTGTTGGCTCCAATGAAATGTTTTCATTGTCGCTGTTCATGTCGCTACAGAGTCCACGTCTTGCGCTGAATCTTCGGAAGGCAGCTACGAATCTTCCTGTAGTGAGTTTTGTCACTACCTCTCATAGCCCTTTTATGTGTTGTGTTCTCTATCTTTATATGTTTTTATTTGTAAAGGGCCTAGATGGTTGCACTCATGGAGAAATAAAGTTTATCATCAGTTGATTACAACCTTTGTCTGGTCGCAACTTTCGCGTTTATGATCCAATAGCTGATGCGTACGTATGACATCGTAAGTAGGACTCCTTCGTGTGCTGTTTTCTGATGTGCATGGTTGATTAATGTTTTACTGAGTTGATTTCGCGAGGGCATTACTGCGGAGTGCTTTGCATTATAATTTAATAATGAGTTTTGAAGTCTTTAACCTACTGGCATGATTCCTTGTTGGTCTAGGAATGGCCTTACCTATAGTAGCTTACTTTCTTGTCTACTGACCCAATCTTTAGGAGCTGCGTTATTTCATCTCTAAATTAGGAGCATTGTGTATGTTTTCTTTTTTGCACCTTTTGATGACGTTGGTTACTATCTTAACAATTCTCTTCAGCTCTACAAAACTAAAAGTTTTAGGACTGACTAAGTTTACATTTACTTCAATTAATTTTTGTTGATCGGGGATATTCTCAATTTGAGCGTAAAATTTGTAGCTTGTGTTGTTTCGTAGACATAGTAGACCTGTCCACCAGAGATTGTGGCTTAAGAGTTATTTATTTGATATTCCTCGACTTGCGCAGTCAACTGGATTATTACTTGATTGGATCTGATGCCACTGATTTGGTTCAGTCAGGTTCCTGATTGCCATCACCTTGTTTGCAACATATGATTTGTATTTTTGTATATCGCGTTTGATCCATGAGAGTACTATGGTAGAATCGGTCCATGCGTAAGTCCGACCGTAGTTGTGGTAACGTCACTTTCAGTTTCGTGGGCGCTACTCTGAATTTAGCTGCTACAAGTCATATGTTGACATAATACTTGTTCCGATGCGTCACTAAATCCGTTAACCTCTAGAAGTGATCCATCTGTGCATCCTGTCCATCTTGTAATTTTTAGATCGTTGAGCAAGACTAATTTGTTGATGTAATTAGCCCATTATTCCGCTAATTCTTCTGAGATAGGTTCGTCCCATCCAAGGCTAGCTTGTGTAGCTAGATTTTTAGCGTTGTTATTACTGGTGCTAGTCAACTTAACAGGTCGAATAGCTTGGCTGTCGTAGAGAGAACATTTCGCTTTGTTACTGAGCCAATATGTCTCGGTAACTCTATGTTTAACTAGAATATGTCGAGTTTGGGTTTCCAACAGAGCCCCAAAGCTTTGATTGGTTGGTCAATTTCAATCTTATTTGCATTTATACTCCGTATATCATCGGTTAGTAGTTTTATATATCTGCTGTAAGAATGTATTTGTGCTTCCGCCATCTCTTGACAATTGCCCAAAGGTCTTGCTGCAGTTACGGTCCGATGTGTATTATGACATTTAACAGTTTTCCATTGGTTCATTTCGCAGAGGCGTCAAATACCACTCTCAACTTTGTCGTAGTGCTGGACAGTTCTAGAAAAGCGTGATGTGGCATATAGTAAGTGTTTTTGAATTCCGATGCACTGTTTATCATATGCATGTGTCCGATATCTTCATATTTTTTCATAAATTCTCTGTATTGGGTTGCTAGTTCGTTGTTTCTAATGAGCTGCTTCTCTATTTACAGAAATCTTGCTGCTGCAATTTTTTTCGTACCCCGAGTGTGGCAGTAGTACTGTTAATCGGTATTTTTACAATGTACCTGCCATCTGTTGATCGTTTGAAAGTGTTTTTGAACTGCTGTTCACACTTCTCTCCTTCGGAAGTTTGTTCCCGCGAGGGATGTAAATCTTCGATCTCCCTGCTCTTCCTGCATTTTTTTTAATGCAGCTTTACTTAACACACAGCTTTCTGTTATTTTCTCATCATTATCCAACCTAGCCTGAAGCGCTGGGTAATTGGTTGTTTGTTGCCTTGCATCAATATATCAGGTAGAATGATATCCGCATAATAATGTGCTCTCAGGAGTAAATCTATTGGGGTTAATCTTTGTATAGCTCCATTTTTGAACCGTTAGTGGCTTCTGTGGATGTTCGTGTATTATTTGATTTACTACCAACGCATTTATGTGCAGTTCGAATTTCGAATTGAAGTGTGGCAATATTGATAATGTTGTTGTCCGTTGTCATTTGTCATGCCTTTTTCACTTCCGCCAATTCTCATAATTCTCAGCACTGCTTTAGTTGTTTTTGATTTTAAACTGTCAGCTACCTTTGAAGCGATAAAGCTCACTTGTGGCAATTTTCGTGATTGGTTGTAATTTTAACTAGCGCCGTTTGTAATAGTACGTAGTGTTCACCTTTCTCACCTGCGGCAGTATGTATAGCGATGTGCTTCGATTGTCCCCCACATTGCTTGCATTCTAGCAATGAGACGAGTTGGTTTTTCTCATAAATACTTTTCGCTTTAAATCTTGAGTGTGGTGTCCCCTTTTGCGTAAATTATATGTGGTTTTTACATCTGATGTCAACAGTCTTGCTCCTGGTGGATTGTAGTTTGGTGTAAATGTTGTCGGCTTACGAATGTTGGTGGTTTTCTCGCGAAAAACAGTTTCCAAGCCTGTGCAGCGTTTTTCAAGAAACTTCATAAAACTTTCTAAGCTTTGAATGTCTATTGAATTTTCTAATGACATCTCGTATAACCTCACTGATTCACTGTCAAGTTTCTTTGATATCGTGTAGATGATAATTGGATCCCAATTCTCGCTGCTTATTCCCATGCTTTTTACAGTTTGAAGGCATTCATTGCTGGTGTCGTATAATGTGCGAATGGCTGATGTATCTGGTTACGTTTGCACGCCGATTATCGTATCTATCTTTGATAATCGTCCATGCTGTTTCGTAGTTCTCGCCAGTGGCATGAAGATGGTTGATTAATTTGATTGCCTGGCCACCAGTGTATCTTTTCAGACAACTCATTTTATGTGCATCTGTTAGTGTTTTGTTGTTGTGAACTAACTTATCGAAGACATCAAAAAATTTCATCCATTTCATGTGTTTCCCATTAAAGTGTGGTATGCTGATTTTTTGGAAGTTTAAGCATCACAGGTAATCTACGTATTATGCCTTAAATGGTCCAGTGATATATGGACAGCTATCACCGTTTTGTCATACGATTCTCGTAAGTCGTCGTAAGTTCCCTCAGTGAAATAGGTAGTGTTGATTCTTCTTCTGCCAGAAGATCTGCCATCTCCTTCCATGGAATTTGCGCCTTAATGTTTTGTTGACGAACGTAACGGTTGAATTGTTTGTTACGTGTCGTTTATGTTGAAAATTTAAACTTGTTTCTTTGATCATCACCGGTGGGTGTTTGTTCTGCACCAGTGTTGAGGCGAACACGCATGTCTTCCAAAAAATTAGTGTATCTGTCGACCACTTTCTTTCTTTCACTGTGGTAATATGTGTGTTGGATCGAGTGTTGGTGTAATAGTTCGAATCTTGTTGCCGTTGATTAAGTAGATTTTACTGTGTTTGTTCCGTCTCCACTTTTCAGCTATTTCTTGTTGTTATTCCCGAAGATTTTCCATCGCTCTGTTGTTCTTCGATGTTACTGGATTCCTGTAGTCAATTTTTTCTCGTTATCGCCGAAAGGCTTGAGTTGTTATATTGCCTGCCAGTTATTGTGGTGGCTCGAGTTTTTGACATTTCTGCCGGTGGTTTTTCTTAGCACGAAGGCCCAATGTTAATGGGTTTAGACAGCTAGCAGGTATATTTGCTCAGCTATACCTAGTGTTTAATTTAACTTATGTGGGATTACCACTGGTGTTGTCTAACAATAAAAAACACGTTGTTAACTTGACTGTTTACTTTATTCTATATTTTATTATTATGAGAAAAGTTTTTTATACAAAATTATTAATAGCTGACTAAGCAGTTTACCAAAGATTGAAATTAAATTGTTTGCGAAGTGTCGAGGGTCCGGAAACTGATTATTTTGCATGTTGTGTTGTTCTCAACAGGTAAATTTAAAAAAAAAAATCGCCAACTTACCTCGGCCACTTAGTTAATGATGTGGACGACTTGAACTGATTAGTGAAACAAAATTTCAATATAAGCTTCGGTCAGTAGAATCAAGTTATTGAAATCCTGACAAAGAAGATCTTGTTCCAAAGACAATTCTCTTTGCACGATGTCTTTCCGCACTCTCTCCTCTACTCATCCCCTTATATTTTTAATTCGGAGAATTTAGAAGCTTTAGAGGGTTTGATATCTGCTTTTTATTAAATCAACCATAAAATCCACCCAACGCCATAATATGGCTTTACAGTTTTTTTTATTATTTTCTTGTACTAGCTCTATTACGACACAATACTGTACTAACTCTATTACAACACAAAATCGCCGAACGTAATAAAGTCCGCAAACTCAAGCTATGGGTTAATGATTCCCTATTTATTAGAATTAATAATAAAACTGAGCTTAGTCGAGAAACAAAAAGCGGTTCCAATTATTATTATTATTTGAATTGTTTCCAAAAAGGTAAGAACTGGTAAGAAACATTGGGCCTTACTTAACAAAATTCTCAACATAGCTAGTAGCTAGCTACTCAACATAGCCCATTTTTCTAGTATTGTTTTGAAAGCTCGTTATGGAATTTCTAATTACTCACGCCTAGCTAATGAAATTGTACTATTCGATAAGAACATTAATTGCAGTTTTTTCTTTCGGTCTTTTTCATCATCCGAAGAGCTTCACATTATCAACTCTCTGGAAGAAAAACACTTAATATATTTGGATTTAGCAGTTGGTTGCTTAAAAGGATTATATTTAATATTGATGACATTCTTTTTTTTATTTTTTTTTTTATCCCTGCTATCTGTTCTGGGGCCAAGGCTCTCCCAACTCTTTCGCGGTTTGCTTATTTACGTCCTTACTTTTTCGCCAGTGTCGGCCAATTCGAGGACGTACGGTTATAGGTCCGATTTTATTACCATCTGCACATTGCATAGCTCCATGCCAGCCTATACTGGCATGGAAGATGGGTCGGCCCATGAGTTTTGCGCCCCGACAGGGGGTCATAGATGTGTTCCGTTTCATCTAAAATCGTAATTTGTTGATGAAAATTCCCTTTGCATCCTGCCCCTATCGGGATTCGAACCCGGTACCTCCCGATCCAAACGCCAAAGCTTTAACCACTGTACCATTTGGCCGGTTGATGACATTCTATGCATCTTATTCAACCGTAGCGTATTCGAATGCGTTTTTCCTGAGTCTTTAAAAACCGCTGTTGCTATTCCACAAATCAAAAAGGGCGATCGTTATTTCGTTACTTTCACTACTCTCTAAGATTCTTGAAAATTATTTAAACTGAGAATTGTGAATTTTCACGATAGTTTCAAATACTTGAGTAAATATCCATTGGGTTTCAGATGTAATCTTATAGCACTGAAGATGCCTTACTAAAGCTAATGAATGTTCTACATCTTGGTCTCAACAACTTAAGAACGGTTTTATTTGGAACGGAGTATTATTTGGAGATATATCAAAGGCTTTCGATATGGTAGATCACAACACACTTCTAGATAAATTGTGGTATATCGGTTCCCGAGGTTGTGTTTTCCATTATTCCAAAATCATTTATTGTTAGCCGCTCATAAACGGTTCGCAGTGACGATTTTACCAGCAGTGTTTTAGTTCTAAAGACTGGTCCTTTTCAGTGGTCAGTACTAGAGCCGGTTTAAGTTATCGCTTTCTGGTTCTGACTGTTTCATCGCATATCAACCATGATTTTAATATTTTTTCGATCCAGCTTTGCGAGAGGCCGATCAGTTTTATTTTTCCCTGACGCCAATCGGATATTATGTGTTCCTATTTTTGGTTTTGAGCAATGGAATGCAATTTTTTCTTTACTTCCGTCCGTCTCTGCGATCGGATCTAATGGTTTTCCTGACTAAATGTACACCACTTTGTTGCACAACCGTTTCCCTGAAATTTATATGTGTTAGATATTTAAGGATAAAACCGTGTTCAATATTTTGAAAGACTTATGCTCGAGATACGTTTGAGGCGCTTCTGTTCTTGTGAACACGTCTCCAATGCTCTCGATAACTTGATAAAAATTCCGATCCACACATGGGAAATTTTCCTTGATAAGCTTGAGGACATTTTGCAATAACTAACTTCGCTAAATACCTAACCTCACTTTGTATTTCGCACTGTTTGATCTAGCTTTTAGTTAAATTTTTCTATTAACCGTAAGTTAAAGTATATTCATGGTTTATCAAATAACGGTTATAATAATATGCCATAATTAATTAAATATTTTACATTTAATCGAAAATTCGCTTTTTCTCTTCTAACAATTTATAGGCTTATTTACAAACCAGTAAATTTTTGTTTTGGCAAATAAATTACATACACATTTCAACTTAGTTCTACTTTTTCATTTTTCACACAGATGTCACAAGCCGTGTTGATTTTTGAATTTTTGCGAACATGTTCTAAAACAGCTAACTTCATTCTTGCCCTATTTTAAACAATTTTGGTTCACGATTTATTGCGTTATTCCGCCGTTCCACACTTTGATTCTTTCGTCGTGTTTGCACGACTTCAAATAATCAATCGACGTCCACATTTGATTACTTTGCTTATTTCTTTGCTCATTTCTTTGTTTATGTATGCGCAAAAAATTTTGCGCGTAGAATATCTTTCCACATTGAAAATTCGAAGAGACAAAAAACTCGAAAAAAATCAACAAAAACAACAAATAAATAAAATGGCCTTGAAATATTTTATCTTAGTAGTAGTGCGAGAATCAGTAGAATCCAAAAAAAATGTTGCTGACAAACGAATTAAGAATGTCCCCGCCTCAAAATTAGTTTGTAGGTGAAGGGGAAGGAAACGAGGAAAGAATCACGACGAAAGAATCAAAGTGTGGAACGGCTCATTGATACTTTTTATGGTTATGGTATATGGTAATACCAAAATTGTAGCTTACCTAACTCTATATGTTGAAGTTTGGTGTCATTGACGATTGGAGGAGCACGAGTGGCACGTAGCGGAAAAATTTGAAACTGAACGAGCTATGCCAGTTTGGTAATACGAAAATAATTTAGACATGCCAATTTGAAAATACGTGTGATTTTTGTTATTACGAAATGTCATTGAAGAATAGCTAATTTAATGTTTATTTTTTCCGCTGCATTGAATGCCACATGGCCGAATTTAGAGTTTCAGTCATTTTAAATTCAAATCATAAAACGTCGGGGTAAAAACTGTTGTTTAGTATTTGATATAATAATAATATTTTATTCATTAACATATAGAATGCATACACTAAAGAGTTGTTTACTCTTATTTATGTCGGCCGTCTAGGTTGCTACTATTTTGTTACTACACAACATTAATTGTTTCCATTTTATAAAATACTACTCGTATATATTTCATTTTTTGGGGTAACGAGATGTAAAAAAATTTAAATTTAATTTTCGGAGAAAAAACTAGATGTCTCTAATACCATTAAAAGGATTTAATTGGAATGCCGGAATTTGTTGTAATTCATCCAATTAAGCTTCAATAATAATAATAACTACTTTGTAAAAAACAATTTAAACGTGCATTATCGATTATTTTATTAAACCTTTCTCATTTTTTATTTCATTTTAGGTAAGTCAACTTAACACCCAAGTGAACACACAATTCAAGTTCAAGCGCGAATGATCAAGGAGACGATGTAGCGAGCGATCTTAACAATTAAATGACTGCAAACAAAATTACCATATTTATTTACAAAACTCATGATCGACGATCGATGTGAAAACTAAAATGTTTAAATTTTTATTTCTTATTTATACAAAAACAATAATAATAATAATAATCAGTAAGTAAGTGTAAATTATTGCATCATTAGTAATTGTGATTATTTTACTACATTATTTGAATAACTTTCTTCGCATATTTACATAATTTACTCGCGCATTTAAATTTATTTGCACACAAATGGACATCACACTAGATGTGCTATTAGGTTTTTCTATAAAATTATAAAATCTTAAATCAATGGTAAAGAAAGTGAAATTGCAATAAAGAGCCCACACAATATATACATATAATACATAAATCGTAAATAATTCGAAGATGAATGTGACATTGAACTTGCCCCTGAAATTGATAAGTTAATAAAATATCAATCATTTATATTATTTATGACTCATCTCTATTTACTCGTATTTGTTTGGTGGTATACAGTTCGCGAAATAATTATATAGTGGACAAGCAATTTAAAGTTTATGTGTATTAATATATTAACTTACTCTGAAACAACCCTTAGGTTTCGGAAGCCTAACAACATGTACGCAGTGCAGTAATGGTATACTTTATAAACAGAAATCGCAACAAACAAGTCAAAATTTTCCTACTTTGACTATAATCAATTTTTGTTTCCCCAAAAAATGTTCATTAATTTAAAATGTTTCTAAAATTTTGTGCCAGAAAATATTATAAATTTTAACTCTCAGCTAAAGTTCTTCGTGGAGCCGTAGGATATTGACATTCTAACGATCAAACCTATAAGGTTTTGTTATTTAGATTTTAAGATAAATTCAATTTATACAGCAGACCAACTAAACTTACAAGGGATCCGTTCAGAACAGCATAATTTAAAATTGCATTTTTCAAAACGGCATAAGGGTTAAAACGGCATTTTTCAGAACGGTATTTTCAAAACGACATAGGTACAAAATGGCATTTTTCAAAACTGCATAACTGGAATTGATCTAATTCGAGCACAATAAACTTTTCCGAAATGTCCCGGTAGTGGTCACCAGTAACAGTTACAGCATTGCTTCTAGCATCCTCAAATATGATGTCGCCGGCTCAAATAGCGCACTGTACAGCTACTCTACGAGGGTGTAGTGGCTTTTAATGTATCAATTGAGAAATTTCAGTGACATAATAGCGGCTGTGCTGTTTATTATCAAAGCCAGGCAAGTCGAAATGTGCTTCGTCGCTCATAATGCTCAAAAATACTAGTCGTCTATACAGAGCTGTAAAACAAGAGTGCTCTAATCTAGCCGCCGTTCATGGTCATTGTCGTGCTCATATGTCAATTGAATTTTATACGGGTACAAATTAAAACAAATCTTCTTTGAGAGTTTTTACATGATGGCCATTTTGCCCAATGCTTGTGCACGGCGAATTTAAAAGCACCTTGTAGACTTGCAAATATTAACAAAAGAATTAAAAGTCAAAGAAATTGTAATCCCGAAATAAAATAATCCCGATTTCTTAGATTTGTAGTTCTAATGACATGCGATGTTAGGTTTTAAATTATTAAATTATAACGTAAATATTTAAATATGGATTAAAAATTAAATTTTTATAATAATAAGAGAAAAGAAAAAAAAAATTGGACAGTTGCCCCACTGTGCACTCAGTTTTGAGATAGTACGGTACTATTTTAAGCACTAAAGAAAAAAATTCACAGTCGCAAATTGGCTGCCTTATCAAAAGAAAAACTACGGTAGAAAGATAATAATTACCATATGAATATTGAATTAAAAAGGAAATCCCGAAAATTTTGACAATTTTTCACCTTCGCCCAACGTCACCGTATACACGCACTATACAAAAAAAAACACTTCTGCGAAATTAATAAAACAAATTAATTTTAATATAAAAAACCTTAAGAGAAAATTTATTAACCAAACACGCAACAATAAATTTTATGTGATATCAAATACAATTAAATGAGCACTACTTAGACACTTCTATTAGTCTACTTAATTTTAATTTTTTACTTCTAAGTTAATAGGCTTGTATCACCAAGCGACTAAAATTAATCACAACCATATGTCAATTAGTGCCAGCAAATGACAAAAAACCATTTAGGATCAGTGATTAAATGATTCTTCGAGTAGCGGTAAATCATATGCTCGGAAAAAAGTAATTTCATCCAAACGAAACAATATTATTTATATAGGGCGCACTTGGGCGCAATATGAATAACTGAAATTTATCGTGACGCGTTTTGTATCGATGAAGCAATTAGTCATAAGAGAAATGTAAATAATATTTTGTAGCCGAAGAAAGTTCTAGGCTGCATTCGTCTGTACGAAGTCAGTAAAAATATTATTATGCTTTAAACAAAACCTATGGTGCATATTCGTTTAGTTACCCTTTGAACCACCAGTCTAAAGAATACAAAACTATTGCCTATATATTTAGGCATTTAGTATAAAGCTAGAGCTGCATGTAATAGACTAATTTTCCATCATGAATCATCGAATTTAGCTTTATTATACATATTTTCATTTTGACAGAAACAAATCGTTTCGGTCAAGGTGATGCCAAACAACAATCTATTATAATTCAATAAGAAAGAAACTAATAATTCAATTATATATATTTCTGTGTTCCACGTCTTTGTCTTGGACGAAAACACGGATCAATCATATTCAGACGTATATATACGGAATAGGTTTGCAGAGCGTGGGAGTTTATGAAAAAAAATTAAATTACCTATCCTATGTTAGTATATATCCAATTAATCCGCGACTTGATGTTATAAAGAAGTCGAGATACACTCTCAAATCCCACCGCAACCGGTTTTTTACACGATACAGATTAAACCAATATCTAAGATTTATAAAAATCGGAATAAGTCAAACAAATTAATTTCTGTTTTGTCTCATATTAATAGCGCAGATTAAATTCACGTGTACATACGTAATTTGAATAATTAATATCGAATTATATGATAATAGTTTTGTTTACATTAAGTTATGGTTGTGACTATGCGCTGGAATTCGCTCATCAAATTAGTATTAATATTTATTGTAATCCCACCCGCGTTCTTCCACACGGCCAAACTATTTATAAATTTTAACTAATTCCTGGTAAGATTAATACCCAAGAAATGGTTTGTGTAGGAAGTGTATAAAATTTGTACAAGACACAATAAAAGATAATATGTATAGAGAAGTTGGAGAAGGAAGCTGTCATACCACCATTGTTATACATAATAATAAACAATTGCAAATTTAGCTTAAAACTAACAATTGATTTTATTGTTTTTGAAATAAATATAAATAAAATATTATGTAGGGTGCGCTCAGTGAAGGACGCTTAAGCGAATGTTGCGATTAAGAAGTCTATATATGCGATTATTAAAATTACGTAAAGGTCGTCAAGGTACATGGTATAGGAACCATATTTTCAGGGTTTTACTTGATATAGGAATATGTACATTAAGCTCTACATAACGTAAATTTTTGTTACAGTAAACTATTTAATCGACTACTCATTTCCATTTGTTTAGCCTAATGAGTAAACAGATAGAACTACAACCCGACTAATACCCAACGACTAATTTATTACATGTCACTATAGTGTCTCAAATGACTGGTCTAATATTGTCAGCGTTAGGCGACAAGCGTGTCATATACTGAGCATCGTTCTTAATAATGTCTCAAGCGCAACATGTATGACATGTCTTTGACGTTTCACATTCTATTCAATTATTTTTATTCGACAAAAATACAAAGCTCAGCTAACGGAAGTGCAGGAAAGCCGTTTGTAAGATTGTTTAAGGCAACAGTCTAATATTTTAAAAAAATTTGTTTATATTATTCGTCATTTACAATTCGTCGTTAAATCATGTACAATTCATCTCATACATGACTAACCTAAAAAATAATAGTTTGTCTATTTTGGATGGTATGTTGACTAAATGACTGATTAATGACACGTCACAATAATTTCTTCAAGTAAAAATCTGCATTTCATTCCATGTACACTCCTTGTCGCAAGACCATCGCAACTAATATTATTTTATTTATGCGGTTAGATTTTGTTTGTCGAGTTGGTAAGTAAACATTTTGTATTTGTTTTATTAGGAAAATTTTAACAAAACAAATTCTCTAATTTTATTTATATTCAACAAATATGCAAACTGTAGCCATTTGGAAACCACCACATGTGCCGAGAAGATGATTGTTAGGGGCAGTTTAACACTTTGTTTATTATTTTAACCAGATTACTTCGATTACGATGAGCCACCGAAAATATATGACGTAACGAAGGGCATTGGTGATTCGGAGCAAAATAAAATGTTACTGGTCGCCTCCGCCGTTTCATTAAATTAAAGCGAAGATTTAACTTTACGATTTGAGGGAGAACATATCAAAGACATAGCTCTAGTTTATCTCGTGTTTCAGAAGAAGTAAATGTCTGTAAATTAAGTATAACTCCAAACATTTCATTCAAGGTGTTGAATTGGATGCATTAACTGACACCGAGAGCAGCGTTTACTCGAACACCAAATTACTGACCATTTCCGAAAATAGTTAGAAATGAGCTACTCCAGCAAGTAAATCTTAATAACAGTGCATCCGGGGTAAACCTAGATTAAAATTTACATAACACAAGTGCTGATGAAGTTGTAAATATCCTAGATATCCATAGGGAGATTGCGGGAATCGTAACGTAGTTATTTAAAAGAGTGTCGAATGAATGTAGAGCGGTAAATTTAAAAATTGTTTGACAATCGCGCCATATTGTGATTGAAGATTAACTGGCTCAATTGACAATTAATTCAGAAAAATACCGCAGTATTTGCGATATGTGAGAGAGGTGAAAAAGACCGGACATCGCAGGATATACCTAGTACAGAAGTATTCGGAGCTGTTTTCATTAAAAAATGTAGAACAATATTAACAGTATACCTTGCCCACTTTGGCAATAATTGAAAACAAAGCAAAATTTCGCATTCGACACCCTTTTTGCAGGCTTTGCATTCTATTAAAGGTCTTAGCCAATTCAATGAAGTGTCTGTGTTAGTGTTTTTGCTTCGGATTAAGGAGTGATGAGTCCTTTGAATCTGGCCAGTTTTCTCATGCGGCCAATTAAATTTATATTAACCATAGGACGGTTGCTTGACGAAGTTGCTTATATCTATTCTCTCTTTGGTACTCAGTCCCTCTCCAAATGTATAATATTTTATGTCAAAAACTGACTATTAAAATTTGTAATGGCGGAGACTGAGAATCAGACAGTTGAGAGTACTCTTGAATTCGGTGCACTCTTCATGCGAAGAACCGCGAAGGTTGTAAATTTCATCCGGCTAATTATATGAGTGCATAAAAATTAGCCCCACGGAAGAAAAGATCTGCAGTTACGACCAGGAAACTCTTGATTATCAAAGCGCTGAAGAAATTCCGAGTATAACTTCAAGGTATTCGTTGACAGTTTTGTTTGATACGGTATCAACTGTTCGTTCTACGATGCAATTATTAAAAGTCACCTTCATCAGGTGGCTAGTAGAGACCGTCCAGCAACTACGGAATCTAATCTGACTGATTCGCAGTACCGCTGTTTGTTCATCACGTTAGATCGTTTACGCATTACTAATTTCCCGGTGGGCGTCTTGATCAGATCTATGTAGTCCGGGTTCTTGGTTCCATCAGCACCAAGCCACTGACCCATAAATTCGTTGTACATCTCTTCTGATGCCGCCGTTTTCATCGTACTCACCAAAAAATCTGCTCTGTCGAAGGTAACACCGACTTCGTTCCATGTGCCAACCGGTTCGGTAAACTCGTGCTACGAAGACCACTCTATGCATCTGTCAACACCGAGGTTATCACGATCCCTTTCAGGGTTTTCGTTAGCGGGGTTTTACTCTTTCAGTCGGCTAAATATTCAGCATGTAAAGCATTTCATAGTTTGCTTCGTTAATGAGCTGTCTGAAAAGGCTACTAGGCCGCTTTCTGTGCAGACATTTTCACTATGTTCAATAGCTTCAACCCAAGTACCTTCAATTGGCCAGTGAAGTTTCCTTAGGGATGCAGTTTCATGAACCTGATTGGGGTTCGCAATGTAGACTGCTTATGTCTCTGGCCGACTTCTTTACGTACTTCATCACATTCGCGGCGCATTATAGCATTAGCGTAGGTCTGCACAGAGTCACCCGAATTGTGATCAAGTACGAGTCTCCCATTAGGTCCTTGAGAAACTCGTTCACGTGTATGTGCGTTGCTCAGAATTCTACAGAAAGTGTTTCGCTTTAATTTATAATCGCTTTACTTTGCGGGAACTGCTCTCCACTTCTCAATTGCTCATATCGTGAAATCCCTAGAACATATCACTCCTTGAAAACTTTTCTAGTTATAGAAGGGGCCTGTAACAATATCAGAGCAGAAGCGATCGCGTTCTCCTCTCTGTGCGTGGATGAGTCACGCAGGGACTGCGTATCGATCAAAAGATTAAAAACTGGGTTGTGACGGCCGGCCTGGATGGGCCACTCAAGCATTTGAGATTCTCTTTCATCTCACACCACTAGATATCTTAGATACCATCCCGTCACTATCTTTGGATCAGAGTTTTAGGATTTATATTCCCACGAGAAACGACTGGTTGAGAGAAGCATGTCTGAATACTGAAGGTGTTAATTTGTTCACTGATGGTTCAAAAATGAGTGGGAAGGTTGAATTGGGGTTTTCTGAAGAAGAGGGAGAAACTATTCTCCATTTGCTTTGCTCCAATCCCCGTAAAGCGCTTAGCAGACTGAAATCGCTAGGAGATTCGCTCCTAAATAACTTGAAACGGATCTAGATAAAATGGACGTCTTAGGGTATCCTACGCTTCGTTGAGAGCTCAAGATGGTTCGATGATTAGGTGTGGTTTTGCCTGATTGTGTATATGTCAGTTCGTTAGGACAACCACCCTAACCTAACCTAACTTACTTTATAATCTACATGTATTCGTCGCCCATTCGCCAACATTCACTCTGCTAGAGCGTTCTGATGAATCATATCGATATTTACAAGCTCTCTTCTCATGCTATTTCTGTTGATTGATGAATTGGTTTATTAACAAAACATCTACGGGCACGTTTATTGCTTGGCTCACAATTCTGTATTCGAAATCATACGTCAAGCGATGCACCCTCTTAAACTTATCCAATTACGACAAATTGGTTAATCTGTTAGGGTAAACGGAACCATTTAATTTTGCTAGATTGGGAATTTTGTTGCTCGACCATGTCTGAAATTTAAAAACACAACTTACTTAGCAGGCGCAAGGCTTCTACTCGTAATAGTGAGTGATCTGTTTTACGGTTACCAGTTTATAATGGCGGTATGTGTTTCCCAATGACAACTTAAAACCTTGCGAAACCGTAATACACACAAACGGAACACTCAAAGCTCATTGTTCCGTTCTCATTTACGCTACCAAGCCTAGTTAATGCTTGTTACTGCAGAACCCCAAAGTTCTGATTGAATCGTTGAAAATAATAATTCGCCTGAATGTATGCATTATAGTAGCATACTCATTATTTTGGTAACAATTAAGTTGTATGTAATATCTTTTTATAGCAGTTACAAGGACTTTCAGGCGAATTAATAATTTGTAATTTAAGGTTGTTCTTAGTTAAAATGTATGTGAAAATTATCTAATCCGAGAGAATCGTTTTACGCAAAATTTGACACGAAAATTGATTCGAACAGCAAATCAGTAAAACAGAGATGCGCCGCATGACCTAGCCCGCCGCCTGTTGACTTCAATTTGAATGTGACTAATGGCCGATTGCACAGAAAAATGATTAACGGCCGGTTAGTTGTGCGCCATCGAACTTCAAAGATGGTCTTGTCAAACGGTTATATTTTGTTGTTCTCTGCACCAACAATCCCAATGACATGTTTCGTTTGATCAAGAGAATAAACAGGAGGTTGTTGTTGGATGTAAATTAAAATGAATGAATGAAATAAATTCGAATACGAGATACGTAGGCAAAAAGATAATGCGGGGAGACGCCCAAACAAATAAATCAAATTAAAATCAACTGTCCAACATTGAAATACCATAAAATGCGAAATTAACGATTTATATTTTCATTTATTAGAACGTGACGCAATCCAAGGTTTAGAATTCGAAATCGTACTGTTAGCATTGAAATATTACTTAAGATTATTTTTACTATTTACTTGGTAATGCAAATTATTTATTAAATTGGATCAATTCCAAAATGAATTATAAATTGTACTTTATGTATGCCGGTATGTGGTCATACAAAATTAATTAAACGTTTCGGGCGAATATATGAATCAGCCTAATATGTACTCGTAAATCTTTAATAATAGAATTTCAATTAAGCATTTTTTCAAAGGTGGGAAAACCTACATGACATCTTGTATGAATATTTATTATATGATATACTACTGCTTTATGTTTCAAAGTACATTATAATTATATAAATTAATGATGTACGTCACATTGCCGATGTAAATAAGTGCTTTGGCTAATTACAAAAATTCTAGAATTTTATTAATTCTCTGCATGTTTTGTATATACGACGATACATTATTATCGGTAAATCACAATGTCTTTTCAATTTTTTTTTGCATTCGAGAATAAAATAGGAAAATCGAAAACGTGTGAAAAATTTATTAAACACCATCGGAAGAATTAATTTAAAGATTGCTAAATTCTGGTACGCGTACACAATAAGTACGGACCTAAACCGTATTCAACCATACATATCGCAAGTGAAAGTTTCAAAATCATTGATCATCGGACCTACATAAATCATTTAAACTAATAAAATACTTTTACTAAGAATGGTGTGCGATAGATCGATAACCGATCGATAACTTTCACAGAAGCGGCCGTTTTGATTGAAACTTGTTGTACGATTGATGTTGAAAGACATTTTAGCGCCGAATAGTTTTATTTCATTCTTAACATAAATATTATTTATTGTACATTACCATCTCGGTCATCGGACTGCGATTATTTTATAAACATTTTAGCTGTGTACCAGTTTTACATTTGGTTCATTTGTTTCAGACAATTGGAAATATAACTTTATGTAACTTTGCCAATAACTTTATGTAACTTTGTATGTATACATCTTACTATTGAAATTCAAAAGGCAAGCTTGATCCTGCATCGTACCTATCCCGTCCTACGAATCATGAAACTCAGAGTACGCTTAATACATTATTTCATCTACTAGACCTTTTTGATATTTTGAAGGAATAAGTTCTATTTAACTTTCAATGATTTTTTCACGGGTATTACGATATTACATTTTCTATGGTTGCTAGTGAAACTTATATTTTGCTGCGTTTACTCCACAGCATTGCTATATGCTATATTGGGCAATGCTACAAATGTCATTTTCATATAAATTTGAAATTTTAGCTGGCTGACCTATGAAGGGCAGTTGCGGAATAAACGCAACAATTGATAATAATTGAAAACTATTATGACATTTAAATATTTGAAGTGTAAAATTGATTTATAAAGACAGTTAAGTCAAAATCTATAGCGTTTGTTATGAAATACATCCTTGCGATCCACACGAATGGAAAAATAAATTAGTGCTGGTCACAAAACGACAGGAGAAAATATAAAATTGTAGAACATAATATTTTTAGTGCGAAACAATATTCATAAAAATACGCAATTAGTTTTGTTTAATTTGATAAATTTTCACATTTTGCCCCATTGCTTCCAAATTTTTTCAATGGCGCAGCAATACACTAACAATAAATAAACAACATTCATGCTTGAAGATGTAACTTTAGTCGTACTGGATTTTATTTTTATACTGTGACTGAAATAACTAATCAGAAAAAAACACCATTCTGTGATAGTGTTGCTCCTGGTGGTAAATAGCAAAAACATGTTTTTTTCTGCTGGCAATTTTCTGTTATCTTGTACAGCCCTATCTTATTAATTCTTTATTTGAGTAAAATACTATCTGATGTCGCCACCAATTATTCAATTATTTATAGCAATTAAAAGCTCTTAAACGGAGAGTACTTCTGCCTCAGAAACCGCATCACCGCATAACGTCAATCATCAAATAGCCACAATGCCAATTAATTTTGAAAGAATTAAAATATTAAATTGTATAAAACAAGCAATTTAGATAAACAGATTTAGTAAAATTGTGCGGTTTAACCCATGTACTCGTATGTTTCCAACGCTCACTTTATCATAGTCTCTCACTACTGCCATTTTTGCATGACGTCAATTTTTGTCTAATCTTAGGTGGCGCCATACTAATGTTAAGATATTTTTATTTTACATCCACCTTGCGCCGAAGTCCAGAATTAAAATTAGACGGCTAGCAAACAATTTAAACATTAATGCTTGAAAATTAGGAAATGACTTAAATGTTGCAAATGAGATGGAAAATTAAGGATAAATTTATTATTTATTATAACAATATCTAATTAGTAGAAGCCTGTGAGATTCAAGTGTGAGGGTGTCGTATAATGATTTAAATTATTTCCTTCAGAAAGAGTCTTTCGAGGCTACAAATATTGGTGAACAGTTGGATTGGACAACAATAACAGAGAGAAATGATTTTCTCTTGGTGTGAGCAGAACAAACAGAGTTTTATTGTCATAACTTGAAACGATTTGCGCCTTAACTAACCGTTGGAACACTTAGTGCTCTTCATTACTATAAAACCAATGCATCCTACTATGCATATGATTAATGTAGTTAACTGAATTGTATGTAGTTTTTCAGTAGCAATTTATTATTATTTGGAAATGCACATTTGAAAATATTTTTAACATTGTTATGAAAGAGTGTTGAAATCCAAGAATCCGAAAACTGATTAATACTTTCAACGTGTAAATGTGTGATTATTATTTAATTTAAAGTGGCTAACATTGGTAACCATCAATTTAGTTAGCCACGGTCGGAAGAACGGATTAGACACGGTAAGAGCCGTGTTTCATGACACCCACTGATCCGGATCAGTTCAAATTTTAGTTTGTTGTTCTTTAAAATCACAAATTTTGATTTAAAATCTACTAAGCGGCTTTGTGTTGTTTCACGAAGCCTGAACTGAACCGAATCCGATCAATCGTCAAGAATCACAGCTATTAACTACTTGTTAATGCTAATTGTTCATAATTAATAATTTCTCTAAAAAACTAGAAACAACTGGTAAATTAACTTCGGTCTGTAAAACTAGGTTATTGAAATTCTGATAAAAATGATGAAAACTGTCTTGTCCAAAACTACTTTTCTCGACGTTCTCTACGTTCTGACGTCTGGATGTATGTACCGATGATACCTCAAGTACGGCATATCCGATTCGATTTTTTTCACCAATCTTCATCGATTTTTAGTTTTCAGAATTGAAAAGCTTTTGGGATCTCTACCTCAGGGGAGGCGTATACCTGCCATAGAAAATCACCCAAAATACCACCAAACTAAGGGTTTATCGCGACAAATATCGATAGTCTTCGAGGAAATTGTAAGAATAATGGACCAGATCTCAAAACTAAAATATCGAATCAAAAATACGAACGATATAGGTACTCGTGAACCAATAAAGCCAATCATGGAAAACGTAGGCCCGTGCGATAGCATTATAGCTTCTACATGAGTTTGAATGCGGCAAGGTTTGAATGAGAAACAACGAATCCAAACAACAAGATACTAACCAGTCCAAACCGCCATTGGACTGCAATTATATCCGATTGCTAAAGCAACAAGACATTGAGCTGTTTATGTAGAAAAATAGTTAAAACTGAAGTGCTAGTCAAAACTAGAGCGATCAAAATAGCATTAAATCTAAAATTGAAAACCATTTGAATAACGCAGCTACATATGGAATTTGCATCGATTCTTCAGAAGATGATGAAAAGGCCGCGACATACTTCACAAGCACTACGAAACTAGCAATCTCACCTATGACGAAATTGTTTCAACCACATAACAACTAAAATCGAGGAAAGATTACGTGGCTAATATCAAGCCCTTGGAGATAAAGCTAAGAAGCTCTACACTTTAAGGAGGTTCATTTGAAGTGGACGGGCTTCGAAGCTAATTTCAGAAGGTTGGTACAGTTAATAAATTGATTGATGTACGACCAGGCAATTTAGCGAGACTCGCGGATGAAGGCATATTAAATATGACAGAATTGACCCGACTACAGACACCTAACTAGTCAATAGTTAGTAAATTGTTAGTTAAAAATATACTGTAAGGCGGTTAGCACACGACAGCACAATTATTTTTAATTTTTATGGTATACATTTTCAAAAATCATCACCCTAAACATTAATTAATTTGTTAAGTAGTACCAGACAGGATGTGCTGGATAACGCCGGTTCTATTACTACAGCCTGCTTACCCATAACAAGAGGGAGGGATAAGAAAAGCATTGTTTTTTTCCTTTGTAGAACGAAACGACCCGGTTTCAGACACTCAGCGATCGTACGGTACAAGACAACACAATACCAATCTGCTAGTAGAAAGGATACAGGTTAAGTAGGTTTAATGGTTAACACTATTGCATTGGTCCTCAACAATTGCCTCTTCACATCAGCACCCAAGGAAAAACTAAAATTATTTCACAGACATACGGAAATTTCCTGAAATTTCACTCCAAATTAAGAACCCTCAGCCTCAGAAACAATATAGAAGTCCATTAATTGCTTACTTTAAAAAACAAACCAATACCAATCATCGCAACATAACAAATCAATAGTGAGCCCATTATTAGCTGCACATGCAGCCCGAGAATTTGCTATAATGGTACACATTACAGCAACTATTAATGAAAACACCAACTGCAAACTAATTATTGAGCTAAAACAAAGTGTATTAGTAGAATTATAATAATATTAGATACTTCCATGAACCACAAACACGCAAAATTAACACCCTATTCTGCATGTTGACCCGTACCAAAATTTTAAAAACATCAAACTACTATTATAGTACCCAAACTAAGTTTAAAGTGTAGTTAAGGCAAAGCACTTAATATAGCCTGAAAACTGAAAGCAATCTGATTGGACAGAATGCCCATTCATAAAATCTGCAAAGTAAGTTCAAAAGATCCTACCAAAATACCCTTAATTATTTGTATATTAAATCCAATATCCTAATGTCTTTAATACCCATAAACATCCCTCCTACAAACAAACCCCAAACTACCAACCATTAACCGGAAATACGTATAATTATCAAGGCTTATACCGTATCAGACTCATCCTAAGGCAAAATTCGAGCAACAAGAAGAATGACAACCACCACTAACTCTTGCATACGCCAATGATGTTATTCCCATTATCCGAGACACCACCACAATTCAACCCAATCTTCAAGAATTAATCAATTCGAAAGTGTAGTCAGCTTAAGCCAAATCCAGTGAAATGCATCACACTTTATAAAAGATCCAGCTTCATCCCTCGATACTCTCCCCAGTCCCATTCCGGTCGGAACATTGCCCCACTCGTGTTGACACAATGCGATTTCTAGGAACATATTCAATCTCAAACCTAAGTCGGTCATACACCATCCAAACTCGCTGGCAAATTCAGAATATGTAATACTTTCCTCCATAACCTATCTACTAGACGACACTCTAAGAAAACACGAGTTTCACAACAAACCCGCAGCTAGCAAAACAGAGGCTATATTGTGTAGCAAAACTATATCCAAAAATATCAAATCCAACGAACAAAAAATCGGGGACATATCCATGGTAGAGGTCGCACTCACATTCCAAATGCTGCAATGGCCCACAATGCAGGCACGAAAAAAACGAAAGCCTTCAATAAGATACAAACCAGTATGACAAATACACCACCGAATGGAAAACACCTTTACCAAATCACACTGAACTGCGAAAAACTGTCAATGAGATCTACTCAAATGACGAGTCTGATTTCAATAAATTACTGGAAGAAGACGATCCAGCCTTAACTTTACACTTAA
Source organism: Nephrotoma guestfalica (assembly GCA_963691935.1). Lineage (NCBI taxonomy): Eukaryota > Metazoa > Arthropoda > Insecta > Diptera > Tipulidae > Nephrotoma > Nephrotoma guestfalica. The sequence continues at coordinate 191,858,084 of OY829915.1, read as the reverse complement.
ACATCCAGCCTTAACTTTACCCAGCAGCATCAATTACATTACGTTCTATAAATTGAGGATTATGCCTTATATATTTGAGGAAACCTCAATTGTGTTCTTGCGGACGATTTGCGGACATCATTGATTTTTTGTTATCATTTGAAGAAAACTGCGGCAGAATCACATCGAATGATTGCTCTTGGTAAATCACAATGCTATGAGTGGTTTAATAAATTCAAAAGTGGTGATTTGGATGTAAGAAACGAAGAACGAGAACCACCATCAAAAAAATTTGAAGAAGATCAATTGAATGATCCAAAAGCTGGATGAGCTCGACATCGACTGCAAGGCCAAATTGCTTCGGACGGAAGACAATGCTCTGGATTTGGTGGGTACAGAAGAGTGTGATTTATGTTGAGCTGCTAAAACCTAGTGAAACCGAAAATATTGAACGCTACCAACAACAAATGATCAATTTGAATCGAGCTTTGCATGAAAAACGACAAGAATATGATAAAAGGCAACACAAAGGGATTTTGCTTTATGATAATGCACCATCACACAAAGCAAAACCGGTCATGGAACGTTGGAAGCACTTAATTGGAAATACTTTCACATACGGCTTACTCACCAGACTTGGCTCCGTCTGATTATCACATATTTGCATCGATGGGGCACGGGCTTGCTGAAGAGCACTTAACTTCCTACGAAAATGTACGAAAATGGCTCGATAACTGGTTTGTCTCAAAAGAAGAACAGTTTTTTTTGGCACGGCGTCCACGCATTGCCTGAAAGATGGGAAAAATATATAACTAAAAATGGGCAATACTTTAAATAAAATATTCTTAGTCATTATCATACAATGAACGTGTACTTTCTACTAAAAAATTCCGGTTTCATATTTACACACCTGGTACACACAACATTCATCAGTTGCCCTCACATATATAGACCTATATGTAATATCACCTTCCTCATCCGATCCACACTGCCTACAAATCTGTACCTTTCACCCAGCAGATGGGAGAACTGTTCACTTCAATACAAAATCATAACCACTTAAGACATTTTTCACCCATGTTAAATATGACTTTCACTATATTCCCAGTATGTAGGTGTAGACTTCACAAAATATCAAAATTCGCACAATATAAATGGAAAACTTGCTTTACATCTTCCAGTAGAAGCGACTCGAGCAATACAATCTCTCTGATCCGTATTTACAAGGCTAACGAAGCAGCCATCAATACAGTAACCATTCATTAGATGAATCAACCACACGTAGTTTTCAAACGAAAACAGTCAGTTAACAAATACCTACAAATTGATCTATTCAAAGAGTAACGTAACGGACTTAGTGGAGAAGTGATTAAGTTACTTACAGCCAGCCGAAAACTACTATGAAGCGGCAAGGGAAATTTTATAAAACAGATTCAGTAACACAAAAATCTCGTTTCAAACCTGTTGGACGATCTACTCAATCAACCAATAGTAAGTTCGGAATCTGTTGCCACTATTAAGTCTTTACTCGACTTTACAGCTCACAATAATATTGAAAAAATGGTATTATCAAAAATAATCTATGTAGACCTTGACTTTCCCAGAACTAGAAGACATTACATTGTTTTAGTTCAATAAAGTGATGGGTACACACCATTCAATACTGCACCAAATATACAAAACAACGTCGACCCGAGTAAAGTAGTTAAAGAGAGAAATATATATGGAGGTTTCGTGTTGCTACGAGCGCTATAAAAGCGAAAAGCACTATAATTAGGGCTATAATTTCGGCATCCAACGAAACATCGCAAGAAAAAGTATGAACATTATGAAAAAACACACGGAAGATTGGAAAATGGATGGAATGAAATCAGAACTCCATTTAACAACAAATTTTATGAATTTAGGCTAAGAGAATCAAGAAGATGAGCAGCAACCAGATTGATACAGATGGAGAAGCGATTAAAAGGCGGTTCGACAAGGATGACAATTTTATAAAATACTGTCACAATTTCATGAACGAATATTCAAACTGGCCACATGGAATAAATATCAGAAGATTTCATGTTTGAAGCCTCACGAAGCTACCACATATCGCACCACTAAAAATATTCGCTAGATCAACATAACAGAAGGAGACTCCAAGTTTCAACTAATACTATAGCCTTATTGTGTGTGTAGCTCCGTCAAAACTTAATGTCTGTGTCCTTTCTACAGCTCAGGCGAATTGGCTAATCTCGATGAAATTTGTGTCAGTGATGTTTGGCCGAAATCGAACCACCGGAAGTGGCGGCCTCCATAAGAGCTTTCTCGTTTTCGCAAATATTTTGAGAAAAATATCATTTACAAGAAAACGATAAAGAATTAACAAATTAATGAATTTTGCAACTATATCGGTCCAGATCAGTTTTCCAAAATTTAAGGTGAAATGACAATTTTTGCGAAATACTAATTTTCAACAAAAATTCAGCCTCTGTACAGCCCAAATGAATTGATTTATCGAAATTAAACTTCATACTTAATGTTGCTTCCCTAAATTAAATTGAATGGTCCCAGTGATATTTGGAGGGATTTGTATATGAAAAAACGATTAAAACTTCCAAAAAAAATTTCAGATCATATTTTTAAATTTTAGCGGTGAAAAATATTTTTTCATCAAAATGCGACATCGTCACTGGCGAATTGACTATTCGGAATGAAATTTGATACTTTAGCTTTTTCCATAAATTGGGAGATCGTTATACAATTTGGTGAAAATGTATGTATGTAAACTTGGCCCAAAATTCATCCCAAAAAATGCCCATGGCAACACTAAAATTAAACTTTCTATAATATTTTATATGTCAGCCCAAAAAAAAAAATTATGTCATGACATTTTAATGAAAAATAGTTGTCGTGACAGTTTTTTTAGAGTCAGCCTAAACAAAATTTACTATCACGGTAGTAAAATATGTCCCGATTTTAATATCGTATACTTTCAGCCTAATCAGACGTTTACTTTAAAAAGATTATACGGTGCAGAACAATTAAACATAAACAATTAAAGCTTCAATTTATCGGTAGAAGTTCAGATTTGACATATCGGTAATTTTGGCTCTGGCAACTCTAATGTTATTCTTTCTTTGACAGAAACTCAGTATATTATTTCTAGTTGACGAAATGAGTCGCTTAACGCTTCAACGAAAGTGGGAAATTTTGGAAATTTACTTGATGAGGATTTTGCTCAAAAAATCATCTTTTCGGATGAGGCGCATTTCCATCTCGGTGGGTTCGTAAACAAACAAAATTGTCGCATTTGGGGATCGCAAAATCCACAAGGATATGTGGAGATGCCAATGCAACCATTACGTGTTACTGTTTGGTGAGGCTTGTGGCGTGGCGGCATCATTGGGCCGTATTTCTTCGAAGATGAGGCCGGCGCGACCTTTACGGTCAACGGAATCAACTACCACCACATGTTAACATATTTTTTGTGGCGATATCTTGAAGATATTGGTTTGGACGTCCTTTGGTTCCAGCAAGATGGTGTGCCTGCGTCAAAAATTCGATGGCTGCATTATCAGTCGAAACCGTGACGTTAATTTGACGCTTTTGGATTTTTATTTGTGGAGTGCCGTCAAGGGCAAGTGTTATACGGACAATCCACAAACAATTGAGCATTTGAAAGCCAATATTGAAGCAACCATTGCCAAAATAGATCCGCACACAATCCAAAATGTGCTCAGCAATTGGACCGACCGAATGGAGTACGCCAAGGCCAGCCGCGGCTCCCATTTGAATGAAATAATTTTCCATGAACAACCAGGAAGATTGTACTTTCAAACAAAAAAAAATTGGAAATATATTACGCCGTTTGTTTTATTAAATGTCTAAACCAGAACTTCTTATTGGGACACCCTGTATAGTGAACATATTTATTTAAAAATAACAGACATATAAAAAAAAATTTATCCAAGAGCTCGCCTCAATATGATATCGAGAAATCTGCTGACAGAAAAACCATTTAAAGTAGATCTGACACGGTTTCTTACGAGTATAAAGCTTCAAAATGAAGCTAAATATCTCACCTCATAATGAGAATGGCCCACATATAGTACGATTTTCATGTAGTTCTGTTCCTAACATTTGCCCGTGCAAAGTTTTGAGGACGATGTAGTTGGCACCTCATGGCTAGAATGGAAGTTGAGATTTTGGGTATTCGTCCTCGGTCTGACTATGATTTTCGAGGAGTTCTGGCACTAACATTTACCAGTGCAAAGGTTTAGGACGATTCCATTGGTCCTTCATGGCGAAACTGGCCCATATGCATCGACATTGAGAAAACACTTTATATCTGAAGTTGAGATTTTGGGTATTGGTCATCGGGCTCAATATTTAATGATTAAATTTTCAACAATGTCAACTTCTTAATTTTCTGAAATTTAAACAGGAATAATGATTTTTGCATATACAAGATTTTTAACCTAAAGTCCGGTGTTTAATTTTTTGTTTTAGAAATCCAGTGTGGCGTATTCAATACATACTCGCCATATATGTACATTCAAGGTAAACAAATGTCGAGTGTGGGTCACAACTTATTCACCCTGAATTCTTTATAACCTTTCCATATTAAAGGAAACATACATAGGATTCGCCTTTGCTCATTTTGATTCATTTTAATAATAACTCATCCATCGCTGGTATTACGCTACCACGAACATTTGAATAATCTGAAATGCACTCACATTACTCGTTTGTTATTATTCCGTATATGTGTGCATTACATGTCAAGCGCCAATATTATTTAAGATTAATTAACAAAGTTTCTTATTCATCATCTCAAGGTTGACAGCTGACGTGTTATGTGGGTAAGCTGGTACATTTCCAGATTCAATATAAATATTAATACTCGATTTCAATATTAAATTTTCGTAAAAATCGAAATATTATCATGAAATTAAAATTTAAATCAATTCGCGATTAATTTAGGTTAACAATTAAACGAATGACAAATTAATCATTGATGCGGTTGTCATATTAGCATAGGCTTTGTACAGATCATGTTTTTCAACAAAAAAAACATTTCTTGATTGTCTCATTGTGCATTTAAAGCTAAGCGGGCAAAGAGGCAAGCGAACAGAGTTCGGTTGCGTAATTCAAATTCCAATTGTAGGTAATTGATACAATTTCATCATCTCCATATAATAAAAAAAACCAATGTAATGTAACACTCTCATTGTTTGCTATATTTTTTGTACGAGTTTGTCTCGTGCACAAAGAAATGTGGTACATTTATTGTTACGCAAATTGACTTAAAAATGTTTTACTTGTTTAAATTAAATTAACAATGGTGATTATTATTATGTGGAGTACACTCGTGTATACCTATAGAGTAGGATCGCAATAATAGATTTTATTGTGTTTTAATAATTCTGATGCAGATATGCAAAATTATTCACTGTTTTAGCTTAATACACGTACATATGATTGACGTACTGTCACAAGTAGTTTCGCAGTTGTTTTGTATTTACCATTTTCGGATAAATCGTATTTTCGCAACGGATATGAGAATAAAATAATATGAATCATTCAATGTCTATCGTTAATTGGCAAAGCTCCCCAAATCTAAAAAATTTTCCAAGGGCAAGTTAACAAAGTTTTAATTCAGTTTTAATAATTTTAGAAATTATTAATTTTATTAATTATTAAAATCAATATTTTTACAATTGTTAGTAAAATCAAATTTAATAAAAAAAAAATCAAATGAAATTTATTTCAACAATAATCAATCACTAGCAATCTGGAATGCGAATGGCATTATGCAACATATTCCAGAAATAGAAATATTTTTAAGTTCAGACAAAATCGACATTTTCTTAATATCTGAAAGCCATCTAGTTAAATCTTCGTTTGTTAAAATACGGGGTTATAACTTATATCACTCCATTCACCCAATCCAGCGGAAAGAGGAAGAGGTCTTCTTTACTGTCTCTTCAATATATTGTCCTCCCCGGCATAACTCGAAAAGGGAGGACTACCTTAAACTATTTAAATCGCTTGGACGTGATTTTATTATTGGAGGTGACTTTAATGCGAAAAACACCTATTGGAGATCTAGACTTACGACGTCAAAAAGTAAAGAATTACTTCAAGCTTCTGGTGGTTCCCCAACATACTGGCCCAGTGACGGAACAAAGATACCTGACCTAATAGACTTTTATGTAAATAAGTAATTCTCTAGTATCGGATTATTCCCCGATTATCATGACAGTGAGTGAAATGGTAATTCAAAAGGAGAGTGCTCCCAGATTAACAAATTCAAAAACAAACTGGGATCTCTTTCGTGAAGTATTGGAGGAAAAACTCAATCTTCAGGTACCGATAAAAATTCCCCACCAGTTTGAAGATGAATTAGAATAATTCAATGAAGCAATTCACTATGATGCTTTGGCAAGCAGCCCCATTATACAAAATAAGTAGAAGCTTAACATATCCTACCCAATGGAAGTTAGAGAGTTAGTAAGAGAAAAACGACGAGCACGTAAAACCTGGCAAATAACTAGAACACCGGAGAACAAAGCAATTCTTAACAATTTAGGTAACAATCTCATATCTCTTCTTAAAGAAGTTAAAAATGCATCAACCAACAGTGTAACAGATTAGCTAAGGCTTGACTGTTAGCAGAAAATGTGTTTATCCGCTCAGAGGTTCCGGTTTGACGGTCGATTGCACAGCTAGCCTCAGGAGCGATAGGGGTGGGGTTTCCGGAACATGAGCGGATCAGTAATGACCGTAACTAAGAAACTAAATAATGATAACGCAAAAAAAAAAAAAAAAAATAAAGAAAGCTATGGGATAACGGCATTCAAAAACCGTACATTGCTAAAGCAAAAGAAGTCCCCGAATACCACATGCCTTGCCGAAACTCACCTTCGCCACATTCCTCCTACAGTTTTTCTTTTATCTCATTTTTTTTTTTTTTTTTTTTTTAAATAAATATTAACATGGTCGATTTTCTTGATCAATGAACCAATTTATAATTTCCATCTAAAATTAAGAAATATAATTATAAATGACTTACAAAAATAAAAAAAAAATTTAATAATTCCGAAGCGAAGCGTTGGGCGCCATAATGTTGAGTAGATGATAGATGGATGACGTTTTAGCGATGAAACGTTTTAACGATGAGACGACTATATCAATTTGTACTTGTTGTAATTGTACAATTAAATTTTTATCAATTTGAATTATATAAGTTTTATCAATTATTATGAGAAAAGTTTATTCTGTGTATTATAGAATGAATTATTTATTAGGTTTAACTTATTTTAGTATTTTAACTATTATAGAGATTTTTTTTTTTATTTAGGTTAGGTTGGATTAAATTTTATTTGAGGTGTTTTAGTTATTCTTAATAAATTCTTAAGTAGTGTCTTATTATTATCTAATATTTTAATTACTCATTTTTCGGTTCTTTGAACAAACAACACACAGAGTTTAGCATTCAGCTATCATAAAAAAAAACGTCCGTTCAATTATTTTCCACCACTTTATATTTTTCTCAACTTAAACTTGTCCACCATATTTTTTTTTTGTTTATAGGTTTAGGTTCGTGGAGTTCAATTAACATTCACAAATTTGTGTTCATTAACGCACTATAGCACTATTTAAAGTTTATCGAACACTACCTTAGACACCGTGATTTAGGGATTACAAGTAGAAAAAAACTTCAATTAAAAAAAACTATACACTTTATCCCCGTTCATTATTTTTGGTTGTATCGGCATTCGCTTGCAAATTGTTTTTCAAATTATTTTCACCGTCACCTGAACTTTATATTTATTAGTAATAAAAATTTTTTTTTTTTTTTATATTGTTTTTCCACTTTTAATTTTTATTTAAATTATTATTTCCCATGAATTGTGGAGAAATATATTGTTTTTCGTTGAAATGTAAATCTCGACTGCCTCCCAAAATCTTTGGTCATCGCCCCTCCTCTACTCATCCATCCATCGTATGCTCTTGCTATCCCGTTGTAATCGTCATCACGCCACCAATTCCTCCGCTACCCAATCAAAACACATTTTATACAATTGGAAAAAAAAAATCAATACAAACGTATTCCATCTTAACAGTAATCAAATTATCTTGTTCGCCGTGTACTGTTAGCCGATTACAATATTGGCAGTCAAGATTTTCTATACAATATTAACAACCAAACCAGGGACAAGCAAATCATCACACTCACAACAATTGCAACGCGGTGGAACGAAATGCGGAATTCGTTACAATCGTGGGGACGTACCTGCCCCTGAAATAGTCTCATGGCCGGGCCTATTACATAAACATGGAAATTAATCGAGAATAGCGAGAAACGACGAATTTTAAGGACCGCAAATAGTAATGAAATATTTAAAGCTTAATATCCTTGAAGTGATAGATTCCAAGAGATTTTCCGACGTCATCAGTTACTTCACATGAAACGTTTCCTACAAATCGTATTATTTTGGCCTTTAAATATTTAGGTGCCAGTTTAGCAGAATAGTGGGCCAGGGCATTACTTTGCGTGAAGTTTCTTACGTAAACAGTCTGGCCTATCGTATATTTCGGAGGTCTGCTGCGAAGATTGTAAGGGAAGGAGGCTTTAAATTGAGCTTTACAAAGGTTCATTTGGATCTTGGCGGATATTGTATATAAATCTTCCGGTTTATTATCTAAAGAGAGGTGATTCCCACTAAATTCATAAATGTCCTTTAACAGTTTATATGAAGAACCATGCGTTATGGGGTGATGTCCAAATACTAAAAAGTAAGGAGGGTATTTTGTAGACTGGTGTATAGCGTTCCGTAAGGCATGTGTAATGGCGTCTAAATGATTGTCCCATGTGCGTTGGTCTTCCTTTATATACGCCCTAATAGACGCCAACAGAGTACGATTGACCCGTTCTGAGGCATTGCCTTGGGGCGAATATTTCGCGGTAAAGATGTGGTGTACCCCGTATTTTCGAAGTAGTCGGTCAAGAATTTTCGACTCAAATTGCTTGCCGTTGTCAGTAACTATTGTCTCTGGCACTCCAAATACAAGGAAAATATTATTCTCTAGAAATTTTACCACTTCTTGCGCAGTAGCTTGTCGTATCGCCCGAGTGAGAACAAACTTAGAGAAATGGTCTACCACAATTAAAATGCAAGTGTTGCCGGTCCGAGTTCGAGGATACGGTCCCATATAATCTAGGTAAATTCGTTGGAACGGCCGAAATGTTACTGGTAAACTACTAAGAGGTGGTCGGTTTATGTAGTTCGACGCCTTGATACTTTTACAAGTCTCGCAAGAAGTAACAAAGTTATGTACGTCCTTTCCTAAAGTTGGCCAGTAATAATAGCGTCTTAACATTTCAGAGGTCTTAATTATTCCCAGATGCGCAGATGTAGGCGGACAATGAGCAGAGGTGATTAGATCCAAGCGAATACTTTCTGGCACGATCAGTTTTAAATCCGGATAATCAGGCCTTAGAGAATCATTTGAATCAGGTAACCGAATATAGACCCTGTTGTTAATGATTTGCAGATTCGACTCAGTTGAACTCTTTCGCACGCTTTCCAACATTTTGAGATACTCAGGTCCATTAAAAGCATCAGAATAAAGTTCAAGATTGATCAAGTCGGTTTCTGGAACAGAAATTTCAGATTTTTTTCGAGGCCCAAGAAGTTCATCCATATAGGCTCGAGATAGAGCATCAGGTACACTGTTTTGGGATCCTTTGCGGTACTCTATTTCAAAATTAAATCCCTGAAGTTTAAGACTCCACCGAGCCAGTCTACCTGACAAGTCCTTTTGGGACATTAGCCAGGTGAGGCTCGCGTGGTCCGTTATCACAGTAAAAGGTAATCCCTCTACGAATGCCCGATATTTTTTTATTGCAAGGACGGCCGCGAGACATTCCAATTCCGTCACGCTGTAGTTACGTTGTGCCGGATTGAGCTTTTGCGACATGAAGGCGATAGGGTTGTCCTGCCCCGCGTCCGTCTTCTGAAATAAAACCGCCCCGATGCCGGTAGAACTTGCATCGCATTGAATATAGAATCGCTTACTAAAATCGGGATTCGTAAGTACGGGAGCTGTGATAAGTGCGAACCTCAGGTCGTCAAAGGATTTCTGGGCTTCACCAGACCAATCGAATCGTCGACCTTTCTTTAATAAGTTAGTAAGAGGAGCAGAGAGAGTAGAATATCCCTCAATAAATCGCCGATACCATCCCGATATGCCAAGGAATCTCCGCACCTGCCTTACCGTTTTGGGAACGGGAAACTCCGCAATGGCCCGAACCTTATCAGGATTGGGACGCAAGGAACCCCCACTCACCACATAACCAAGATATTCAATCTCCTTCAGTAAAAAGTGACTTTTTTCTACATTGATTGTGAGACCCGCCTTTGTTAGCCGAGATGCCACCTCAGATAACAAAGAAAGGTGCTCATCAAATGTAGATGTCGTTATGAGTAGATCATCAAGATAGACGAAAACTCGGTCATGTAAGTGATTAGGGATTACCCTGTGCATCAACCTGCATAAGGTTTGAGGCGCATTACAGAGCCCGAACGGCATAACTGTAAAGTGGTATAAAGGACGCCCCGGCACCGTAAAGGCTGTTTTTTCTCTGCTATCGGGGTGCAACGGAATTTGCCAGAAGGCGTCCTTCAAATCGATACTAGACATATACTGGGCTCTATCCAACCGACTAAGTAGACCTTCTATTAATGGGAGAGGATACGCATCTTTACGAGTAACCTCATTGAGTTTGCGCGCGTCCAAACACAGCCGTGTCTTACCATTCGCCTTACGTACTCTTGCCATTGGAGAGCACCACGGACTTTGACTCTCCTCTATGACTCCGAGTTGCAACATTCGATCTAATTCGGAGTAGATTTCTTTTTGAACTGCGGGGGACACGGAATAATAACGCTGTTTCACCGGAAGTGCATCTCCTACGTCAATTGAGTGGGTCACCAGTGAGGTTCGCCCAAGACCTAATCTTTCGAAGCTTGGAAATTGTTCGATGATAACTTGGAGTTGTTGTTTTTGAGCCTCACTGAGTGGATGTTTCTTTGTGTCCACGGTTGTGCTTGTAGCAGCTTCGTTATTAATTTCCTCTACCATTACGGGTCTTAAACCAAAAGCCTCCCAGAAATCGCACCCCAAATACAATTCCTGTTGCAAACTAGGAATAACAAAAATTTGCATTTGGACTGATTTTTCCTGGTAGGTAACTGTCGTGTTTATATACCCAGTAACTGGTTGTACAGCTCCATTAGCCGTTTGAATGGTATTTCGAAGTGGGTGTAAAAATAAATTATGCTTGGACAGAAATTCCTCAGCGTTTTTACCAAGGGCACTTATATTAGCGCCACTATCTAATAATCCACGAAGCTCAACACCTGATAATGTTATTAATGCGAAAGGCCGGTTATCATGTATATCATTCTCATCCACTACCGCTGCCAAGATGGAATTTGAAAGCTTTTGTTTAAGTTGCCGTTTGTTTCGAAAGTATGTGCCAACTCTACTAGTTCGGGGCGAAGGCAAGCTATGGTAAGTAGGTTTGTATAGGACGTTAGAATTAGTAGAAAATTTTACGTGCTTTTTGTTCGTGCATTCAGCTCCGGGTCCGTATTGGACGCTGAGTCCATTCTGATCGGTCTGGGTCGAGGTGGAGTAGGTGGACGGAAATGAAAAGTCCCAGGAGCTTTCATTCCCGATTGCAAGTTTTCCGCCCGTCGCGAACAATTTTGGCAATGTGGCTTTAAAACGTTCGTAGTACCGCATCCGTAACAAAACAAGTGTTGAGGGGGAATTGGACAATCTGTAAAAGTATGTCCAATATCACAACAGTTCCAGCACGTAGGCGTATTTATGTGAATATTAGAATTTGTTGTTGGCCGTTTTGCTGATCTCGAATTATTGGAAACATACGCCTCAACATTCCCGGGATAATTAAAATGATTCACTGCCTGATCTATGTTTTGCGGCTTAAAATCACCAGTCGTAACTGGAGAAGAGGCTATTTCATTGACATTCACATAACGAGTGGGAAGATTCATGTTTTGCTCTGGAGTATAGCCAATGCTCTTCCACGTTTCTTCAATTGAGATGCATTTGTTTATTAAGGAAGCCACCGAATAAAACTGATCTCCAGCTAATTGTGATTTTAAAGCTGGTCGCATATTTTTACGTAGTACGTCTATTAGATCCTGTTCGGATAGAGAAGTTTTCAAAGGAAGCGCTAGTGTAAGAATGTCGTAGTAAAAATTTACAAAAGTTTCTTTCTGGTACTTTTGCTTCCGATTATCGATCAGAATACGAATGTCATAATCCGTCCTTCTGTACTGAAATCTATGAACGAATGCTTCTTTTAGCTCATTCCAATTACATGTCCCTTTACTTTCCAATATAGTCCAGTAATGCTCTCGTGCTACCCCGGTTAGGAGGAAAAACAAATCGTGAACTAATTGCTCCTGACTTATACCGTGAGTGGATGCCAAACGCTCGACACGAAAGAAAAATTTCTCCACGGTAATATCCGAGGATGTTCCATCGTAGGAGATATTCCACTTTGTTATATTGGATATATGATTTGGCCTATTCATTGGTTGTCCAATAACTGGAGTATTTTGGGAGTCCCTTCGTGTGTCTGTTTGGTAATTAACAAATTCTGGACGAGTTGGCCTTGTCGTATTGGGAAACCAAACAGGTTGCGTTATCATCGCCTGTGTTGTAGTTGTAGGCCCAAGATTGGGTTGATTATGGTACATGATATTCTGGGGATTGTGTGGGTACCAGTTCAGATTAGCCGGGAGTGTTGGAGCGGGTTGGACGTAATTAAATGGGACATTAGCCGGTGTGTCGATACGCGATGGAAACCTCGGGTTTGCACCCGGATATACATAAGACGGATGTGTAATCGCTGGTTGGCATTGCGGTCCAGATACATGGGGCCAGTTGGTGTCTTCAAACCTGACAGTCGATTTAGTTGGTTCAAGTGTTGTAACAACTTTACTTGATGTTGAAGGTAACAGATCATTAGTGGCCTGTCTATTCCCGTTCACTGTGACATCTAATGTCTTTAAATCAGTAGCTCCCATTCCATCTAACGAATGAATGGTCGATACCGCGTTCGCATAAATAGATTTAAAAAGAGGTGGTGGGAATTTCTTGCTTAGATCCTCAACGCTCTCGTTAATATTAGTATTACTTCCAGATTCTATCGGTCGAGTTTCGGGTAAGCCTTTCTGCGATGCATCAGGTAGTTCATTGTCGGTTTCAGATTCATCTAAATCTTCAAATTGAACAGCGTTAATTGGATCAAGGGAATCACTTAGATTGGTTTGAGTAGTTTTCATTTTGTTCACCAAATCTATCAACACGCAACAAGAAATTAAAAGTTTTTCTGATGCTACTTGTACCGTTTTCGATTGAGAAATTCTTTGCAGTCGAAGATTAATATGGCATAATCGGGTAAGCAGATAGTCATAATCTAGATTTTCTGGGCTTTCAGCGAGGCTTTCTTGCAAGTTGGTTTGTATCAATTTTAATTTATTCGAGCAAATGGTGACTTCCCTGCGAGGAGACTTTAAGGCCGCTGAATGTGAACGTTTTGGGATCAAATTATCGTCTTTGATTTCAGTTTCAAAGTGACTATCTAGTTGATCAATCTGGGAATGCAGGGGTCCCTTAATGTTACGAATCTCGCACTCGATAATGAACTCATCCGATTCTAAGTGGCGACTTTGCATTAAGTAATCCATTGTAAAGGCACGTTGAAACTATTTCAGACTTAGGTTTTGAAATTAAAGATAATCACGCAAAAAAAAAAAATATTGTCTAAAATCACGAATATAATTGTGTGAAATGAGTGAAATTGATAAATACAGTTTCGAGAGTGCCAATCACATGTAATAAACCAACAATACCACTGTACAAATTTTGTTGAGTAGAGTTATAATAATTATTAATATTTAGTAATAATGAATGAAAAATAAACAAAAATTGAATAAAAATTAAACTAAATAATAATCAAACTAATTGGCTTTCTTATCAATAATCTGAAATCCTTCCACAAATCAAAATTATACTATTGAGATTGTGGATTAAACAGTTTTAATTATCAATGTATTTTTTTTGTTTCTGTTTTTGTTTTGTATTAAATGTTTAGTAATGTTTCATAATATATGGAGGAATGTAACGAAGGTGGCATTTCAGGCACGGGCAAGTGACATGAAACCTTTCTTTCTTTACTTCTTTCAACTTCAATTTTTTTTTTTTTTTTTTTTTTTTTTTTTTTAAGCGGAAATAGGATTGGGGAGGTTATGAGAGGATTCTAATTATTCCTTGTACGAACAGACAAGTCGATGACAATATTCGTCAGAGTACATCTGCGACTAGCAAATAATTTAGATTTAAAGGGACCAGCTTTTGAAATTTATTTTAAACTCTTCACTAACAAAGAAAATATCAACTAAAATTAGGAGTTTATTGCGAAAGTTTAAGACAAACTAATCATGAATGAAGCAAATCCGAGAGTGCCAGTACAATTAATATCAACAAATGGTTATTATGCACGCGTTCGAATTTGTTCAGACCTGATGTTAAATGAAAATACCTGAAAATACTTTAAAAAAAAAATTGGGTTGAAACCTGAAAATATTTTAAAACCGTTAATACCATAACTAACATTTACAAAAAAATCAACTACTAATTGTAGGTTTTACATGCGGGTATCAACGGTCATCACTTTGGGAATAGGAAAGGGATAGGAGAAAGCAAAATCATAAAAAGAATACCGTATTGCTTGGGCGCCATCTGTAACAGATTAGCTAAGGCTTGACTGTTAGCAGAAAATGTGTTTATCCGCTCAGAGGTTCCGGTTTGACGGTCGATTGCACAGCTAGCCTCAGGAGCGATAGGGGTGGGGTTTCCGGAACATGAGCGGATCAGTAATGACCGTAACTAAGAAACTAAATAATGATAACGCAAAAAAAAAAAAAAAAAATAAAGAAAGCTATGGGATAACGGCATTCAAAAACCGTACATTGCTAAAGCAAAAGAAGTCCCCGAATACCACATGCCTTGCCGAAACTCACCTTCGCCACATTCCTCCTACAGTTTTTCTTTTATCTCATTTTTTTTTTTTTTTTTTTTTTAAATAAATATTAACATGGTCGATTTTCTTGATCAATGAACCAATTTATAATTTCCATCTAAAATTAAGAAATATAATTATAAATGACTTACAAAAATAAAAAAAAAATTTAATAATTCCGAAGCGAAGCGTTGGGCGCCATAATGTTGAGTAGATGATAGATGGATGACGTTTTAGCGATGAAACGTTTTAACGATGAGACGACTATATCAATTTGTACTTGTTGTAATTGTACAATTAAATTTTTATCAATTTGAATTATATAAGTTTTATCAATTATTATGAGAAAAGTTTATTCTGTGTATTATAGAATGAATTATTTATTAGGTTTAACTTATTTTAGTATTTTAACTATTATAGAGATTTTTTTTTTTTATTTAGGTTAGGTTGGATTAAATTTTATTTGAGGTGTTTTAGTTATTCTTAATAAATTCTTAAGTAGTGTCTTATTATTATCTAATATTTTAATTACTCATTTTTCGGTTCTTTGAACAAACAACACACAGAGTTTAGCATTCAGCTATCATAAAAAAAAACGTCCGTTCAATTATTTTCCACCACTTTATATTTTTCTCAACTTAAACTTGTCCACCATATTTTTTTTTTGTTTATAGGTTTAGGTTCGTGGAGTTCAATTAACATTCACAAATTTGTGTTCATTAACGCACTATAGCACTATTTAAAGTTTATCGAACACTACCTTAGACACCGTGATTTAGGGATTACAAGTAGAAAAAAACTTCAATTAAAAAAAACTATACACTTTATCCCCGTTCATTATTTTTGGTTGTATCGGCATTCGCTTGCAAATTGTTTTTCAAATTATTTTCACCGTCACCTGAACTTTATATTTATTAGTAATAAAAATTTTTTTTTTTTTTTATATTGTTTTTCCACTTTTAATTTTTATTTAAATTATTATTTCCCATGAATTGTGGAGAAATATATTGTTTTTCGTTGAAATGTAAATCTCGACTGCCTCCCAAAATCTTTGGTCATCGCCCCTCCTCTACTCATCCATCCATCGTATGCTCTTGCTATCCCGTTGTAATCGTCATCACGCCACCAATTCCTCCGCTACCCAATCAAAACACATTTTATACAATTGGAAAAAAAAAATCAATACAAACGTATTCCATCTTAACAGTAATCAAATTATCTTGTTCGCCGTGTACTGTTAGCCGATTACAATATTGGCAGTCAAGATTTTCTATACAATATTAACAACCAAACCAGGGACAAGCAAATCATCACACTCACAACAATTGCAACGCGGTGGAACGAAATGCGGAATTCGTTACAACAGATATCTAGTTAGCCTAACCGATGAAAAAAAATCTGATTATTCTCTGTGGAAGGCGACGAAGGGACTCAAAAGACCCAAACTACAAGCGCATCTACTTGAAAAGGAGGATGGAACCTGAGCAAAAGGTCCTAAAAAGAAGGCTGATCTATTTGCAGAGTATCTTAAGGATACCTTCCAACCACTACCAAGGCAAACGGCCAATGAAAATATAATGTCAATCCACAAGCTAGATGATTTTGATATATGCCCAGTAACTCTTAAAGAATTAAAAGAAGAAGTAAAAAGCAACATGAATGTTAAAAAGCGCCCGGATATGAATTGATTACTTGTCAAATAATCAAGGCTGTACCAGGTAAAGGATTTCGTAAGGTTAAAATATGTTCCGTGGCAATGGAAAGTAGCAGAAGGGATCATGATAGCAAAACCTGATAAACCACCTAACGATAAAAAATCATACAGGCCAATTTCATTGCTGCCAATTATGTCAAAACTCTTTGAAAAATTACTACTAAAAAGACTTAAACCAATAATTGAGGACCGACAACTAATTCCTCCACATCAATTTGGATTCAGGGAAAAGCACTCCACAATTGAACAGGTGCATAGAATCACCAACGTTATTGCAAGAACGTTAAAATGCAAAAAAGTATGCTCCAGCATATTTCTGAACGTCGCCCAAGCATTCGATAAAGTTTGGCACAGTGGACTGGAATTCAAGCTGCATAGAGATCTGCCGAGGCAATTCTATGCCATACTAAGATCTTATTTATCCAATAGACATTTTCGTGTGAAATATTAAGATGAATACTCCGAACTAAGGAAAATCTCTGCCGGTGTCCCACAGGGGAGTGTCTTAGGTATTTATTATATACAAGGGATATTCCAACAACAGATAAAGGAACCATAGCCACCTTTGCAGATGACACAGCAATCATGGCGATTGGAAGTAATGACGCTGATGCAACGAGCAAACTCCAGAAGATCACCAATGCGGTTTGTAACTGGACTAAGCGCTGGAGAATCGAGCTTAATGAGACGAAATCCACGCATATTAACTTTACATATCAAAAGGCTTCCCATCTACCGATAAAAATTAACTCACGATCGGTGCCCCATATGCAAACAAAGCTAAATATCTTGGCACGTCACTCGATGCCAAGCTCAAGTGGAGAGAGCATGTCAAAAAGAAAAAAGTAGAACTTAATATTAAGCTCAGGAAATTGTATTGGCTCATAGGTAGAGGCTCTGAGCTTATAATACACAACAAGCTGCTAATACATCGGTAAATACTGTGGTATTATGGCCGATGTGGACCTACGGTATTCAAACGGTATGGAAACTCTTATATTCGCCATATGATAGATAACCCTGTCGTTGAAAGTAGACTTTAAAGAACGATACCACTTGACCTAGTACACATACCAAATTAAAATTATATTTTAAATAGGTATAATTAATTTTGGGACTAACCATTGGGTTTCACCCCAACAAATCAGAATTGTTTAAAAAATGTAAAATTTGTAAAAATTTGAAAGATAAATTGCTAGATGAGCACAGTCGCAGTTGTAATTAATAAGGAAAAAAATTAAATAAATTAATAATTTAGCGGCCAACAAACGTACAAGATTGTGTTAAATTCAGGCACCATTGAGTAATCACCAGATTAGCACACATTGATTGCCATTAGTTTGTGTTCCATGTCCATCATTCATGTAATATCAGAATGGTTCTTTTTACAATCGATGAGTTTTAGTACTTAATGTTATCTGTTCTAAAAAAAATTATTTGACATATGAAAAGTCAAAATATCCATCTATCATTAAGGAGTCGCTAACAACATTTCGTAAATTACGTGAGAATTTTGGTCAACATGGACGTCCTCCTAATACAACTAGCAAAATTATTGATCGTTTTGACGGAACCAGTTCAGCGAAAGGTAGTAGACCGTATCAACAAGTTCATCCAGTTCGTACTACTGATGCAGTGCAGCTGTTAGTAAAAGTGTTCGTAATGAACCAAGTACTTCAACCACGCATCCATCAAAAATTCAATTAACTCAAAAATTGAAGCCACCAGACCATTTAATTCGTCGTCGTTTTGCTAATTGGATGCTTGAACGAAATGAAGGTTTTTCATCAAAAATCATCTTTAGCATGAAGCCATTTTCATCTTAAGGGGTATGTCAATAAGCAAAATTATCGGATTTGAGGAGCGGAGAATCCCCATGTTATTCACGAAGCAATAGATCATCCTCCAAGATTCACTGTTTGGTGTGGTCTAACAGGAAACGGAGTGAAAAGGAGCAGGAAATGCCCTTACAGTGAATGGGGAACGTTATCGCAACATATTAACTGGTGTTTTGTGGCCCAAATTGAATGAATTGCGTGTCAATAACCTGTGGTTTCAACTAAGAAGGAACGACATGCCACACAAGTTGTGCAACAATCCGTTTATTGTCAACAAAATTTGCTGATCGCATAATGTCAAGAAATTGTGAAGATCCTTGGCCACCAAGAAGCCCTCATTTAACACCACTTGATTATTTTTTGTGGGGATATTTGAAAGGTAAGGTGTATGCTAATCATCCACAAACAATTCAACAAGTTAAAAACAACATTCGAGCTGAAATTGAGGTCGTTAATTCACTTTTATTGGAAAAAGTCATCGAAAATTTTGATGTTCGTATGCATGTTTGCCTTTCCTTATCAATAAAAAATTTTGACTTTTCATTCCAAAATGTGTGGTTTATTTACAAATGAAAAAAAGACTAACAAATGGCCCACCCTGTACTAAATTCGAGAGTAGCAAACGATATTCAAGTATTCTCATCACAGGTGTATCTCTTGTCTTAACTATAAGTGACCACTGTTAAAACCTTATCGACATAAAAATTAAAAAACTGGAAACTTTACTTCTTAGAACAGTCGAGTTTGCTTCACTCCCCTAGCGTATTCGATCGATAGAGGATATTCATTCCTTTGCAAACTCGCTCTCAAATGCAATTTCGGCTGTTTTTGAAAATTCTTAGTTATTAACCAAAGAACTCAGAACAAACTTCTCTGGTGCTCTACACTTAAAAAGTTGAAGAAAGCTTCTTTAGAGGAAACTGAAGAATGTGACTAAAAGGACGTATCTTCATGGTAATTGGAATAACTTCTTTGTTGCGCAGAAAGTGTACAAAAAACTTTAAGATTTTCTTGTAGGTCCTCATGGCGTAGTTTCTACGACGAGGTCAATAGCCTGTCGGCGGCCAACAAGCTCAACAAAATTTGGCTAAAAATGACAATTGTGGACCTGAAACTCTTTGTTTACTTAACGGCAAGTTAACCTCTTCAAAAAAAAAAAGATCATCGACACTCGACTGGAGCGATTGTCTTTGAATATATACAATAGACAAAAGGAGTAAATAAATATAAGTGTATATTTATTACCCCTTGCCACCCCCCCCCCCCCCCCCCCCGCCTTCCGCGCTTAATGCTGGGTCGTCTGTACAAATTTTTAATTTCGACCAGTTTCTCGTTACGAAGCCAAGTTTCTGACAACATGAATACATGTGATTTCTGTATAATTATATTACCACGGAGGTCACGCGCATATGCCCGAAGACTGGCACTTACGAAAAAAGATTGTCACATTCCCTCTACCGAATTTTTCGAGTATAATCCGATCAATTATATCAAGATGGACAGTAGAAAGTCGGGTCAACTTGTTTTGTGATGGAAGCATCATTTTATATTCTCGTTTACCATGGTAAAAACGTTGACGCTCATCAATAGGTACAATATGAAGTGCTTCTTGAGCTGTAACTCTGGATAAGGCTACATAGACCAAAGATTGCGAATGTGTCCTACTGTATTTGTAAACAATTTTATCAAATGTCTCTTCTTGCGATCTGTGAATTGTCAACGAAGAGGCTTTTAGTGGAAAATGGTTTCTGTTAATATGAATCGATTTATGTCGATTGAGAGGAACTGTTGCGGATCTACAATTAATATAGGTACCGCTGATCTGCTAATTCCTTTTGCAACGTGTGTCAATTTTCCTTTTGACTCATTGGCTAAAACATCAGCAACGTCGATGTTTGTAGTTAACATGTATGTTACGAGTATCTACAACGAAAATAATTTCGTATGGTAACAGGAGGGTTAATCGTGTGGAGTTTGTGAAGCGCCTCTCTAGCGATCCTTTCCTTTTCGCGGATGATCTTAAGATTCTCAAATTATACGCATCGAATCACTGAATAATCGAACTCCATTAGAGAGTACTGGAGTATCATCAGCATTTCCTCTTCTCCATTTCTTTAGAAATATTCTCAAAATCATTTTTTGTTGCAGGTATAAGGGGTACAGGATACTGCGTAACAACCACCCCAGCACGCCATTCCATATTCTAATTTAGCCATAACTAGTGCATGATAAGCAATTTTTAACACCGGAGTAGGACAATAGTCACGAAGGAGGTAAAAAATTCTAGCTGTTGATGACAGATACCGATTGACTGAATTTACATGAGTTTTCCAATTTAGACAAGTGTCCAAGTGAACACTAAGATATGTAAACGAGTCAACAGGTTCAATGTCAAAACACTCAGAGTGACAACCAAATAGATGCAAATTCAAGCCTGCTGTGATTAGTCACTCGAGGCAAAAAGACCAGACAATTTAAACAAGAGGAACTTAGTTTTCCACCGAGTTACCAATTGAGTATTTTGGTTCCAAAGCACAAATAATTGAAAAAACTTCATAACTAGAGACTGGAACCATAAAAAACGTTGACGGACTGAAATCAAAAGGCAAATCGGAACTAAATGACGTGTTGCTAGAGTCGAATTTAGTACCTAGGTCTTTAGCAATACTAGAAAAATGACAATTAAACTCATTGGCAATTGCTAAATCACTCGTAACAAGTTCTCCGTTCTGTGCTAAAATAGATTTAACTAGTGGCGTTTTAGGTTTACGAGTTAAGATTTCGTTCACTAAGATTCAGTTTTTTTATATCATCGCGGTTTACTGAAAAACGCTTAGAATAAAAAATTTCCTTTTCTTTTTTGATATCCACATTTATTATGGTATACATTCTATTGGAGCTTTCACGAAGTACTGCATTATCAGGGCGCTTAGATAACTTGGCTCGCAGTTTATTATCGGTGTTGTGATAACCAAGTTTAACCGTCACGGTGGTTACTTACCTGGATGCTTTTTCTATTTTTAATTCTTCGTGATGATTAATATTATCCATAATAAATATTGCTAACACTGCTCTTGCCCGTTCTGCTGGATGTGTGGTATATGGTAACAAGTATATCTCCGGATTGCTACATAGGAGCTGCTGCTAAAATGTGTTTCTGATTTTAAGTATAATCCGTTTGGCCGTTTGCATTCCATATGGCCTAATCTTAATGAGTAGTCTGGTTTCCACTCCGGGATTATGAATTGAATTATGTGTTGCCGACATTATTTATTTTTAACTATTTTGGAACTTGGTTTTTCCACCGGATTGAGTTGGTTCAGAATTAAATTATTTAGTTTATTCTGTTCCTCAAGGCTATTTAAAATTGCTTTGACAATGTTTTGTAATTTTCGGTACTGTTGGTGAGATTTTCTTTCGAATTTGAAAAGGACTGCGCATATGTATAATTCTCCCTACTACCTATGCACATCATCTCTTGCTCGATCCTTGTTTGGATGACTTAGAGGGCGTTTGCGTGCGTGATCTCTCATTTTCTGTAGCTGCATGGCAACCTCACATCCTCGGTAGCTGGCTGGATGCTGCCCATTACAATTTATACATTTTGCTGGTTCTTCTTTAGAAAGTTTGCAAGTTTATGATGGATGCTTTCCAGCACATTTGACATCTATTATTGGGCTGCCTCTTTAAATAGTTTCGATCTTTACTCTCATGTTAAGTATGCCAGTTATCTTGTAAATTTTTTTCTGTTTGCTCGGATTTATCAAACGTTAGCATGAACAGAGAAAGTCCTATTTTTGAAACGGATTCTAGTCGGTCCTCTCTGCTACGTTTCTCTTTTTTAATAATGTTCACGACATCAAGGATTTTATCACTGAAAGATGTACCACTGATATTTTTCCATATTCAGCTTCATTGACAAGTTTCTGTATGCGTTTGGATTGGAAGTGTTAATCTTCCATACATTATTGTTCAGAGCAGTGATTTTGTACTCTTGTTCCGCAACAGTACTCATTATACTTTGGATTTCCGAATAGTGGGTTAATCCTACTATAAAAATCGTTGGAGCGGTTTTTACCTTTGGCCGTTCTTCATTATGGTGAGCTGGTTGCCTTTCGGGTGCTTTTCTACCTCTTGTGAGGACTCCGCCTTTTTTTTTATTACTCTTGTTTTGTTTGCTTTTCCCTTCTTCAACATCGAGTTAGTTTCCCTATATAACTCTTCCTCCTCCGTTGAGTATTCAGTCTTCTGCGACAAGTCTCTTTTAGGTTGCACTTCGTTGTCTGACGCTTCTTTGTTTATGGTTTTGTTTTCCGTTTTTAAATTTGTTTTTTCTGTGTTCAGGCAGATTAACTCGCGTTGAAGATTGAAGATTAGAAGCTCCATGCTTTCAATTTTTTGTTTTAGTGCTTGATTTTCTTTTTCTAGATTAGAATGTTCATCATTTGCATTGCTACCGACGTTGAAGATATCGGTAGAAGAACTGCTTCTGCTTCTACTGTTGGCATACGTGCTTGCTGTATTTGACTGCTGTTGAAACGGACTCGCTGTTTCAAAATTGATTTCACTAACATGCAGTAAGTGGTTCCCTCCAGAATCTATGGAACCGGCCTCCGAAGAGTGTGGATTAGCCAATTTCAAAATGATTTTAAAATTAAAACATTAAAAATTACTTTATGAATCGTCTATACACTAAAACAAAAATTGTTTGAAGCCTCATCGAACTGTGCTCAATCATTTCATAGCTATTTTATGAATAGCCTCTAGTAACACAAGTTCAGGCCACGAAAGTGATAATAAGTGCTCCCGCAGCATCGTGAACATAATCTGCGGGTAGTAAGTTGTCGTAATTTAG
This sequence comes from Nephrotoma guestfalica, assembly GCA_963691935.1. Classification (NCBI taxonomy): domain Eukaryota; kingdom Metazoa; phylum Arthropoda; class Insecta; order Diptera; family Tipulidae; genus Nephrotoma; species Nephrotoma guestfalica. The sequence continues at coordinate 191,834,583 of OY829915.1, read as the reverse complement.
GAGAAACAAGTGTATCATTTTCGCGCAGGCGACAAAATCCCTCCATTGGTTGTGAAAGCAATAGAGAGGGAATCTTAACGAGGACTATGAGAATGTATGTAATGCATCAGGAGACTCGACTACCAATATCACTAACACACTCAATAATCATTGCTGAGATAATTTTGATTAATAACTTCATTTGCATAAACAACAGCGGAATAAACGCTGATTGAAATATTTAAATATCTTAAAGATATATTTAACCTGAAATCTTGACCTATGCATAAACGGGTATACACTTTCTTCACAAATCTTTTGGAAATAAGTTTTGTTTTACAAGGTATAGCGCTCAATAAATATTTCACCAAGTTGCTACATCAAACTACAAAAAAAACTTAATCTTAAATTTATTTAATTTTAAAAGTGTTTTATAAGCTTGAAACATGATTAAGCGATGATCATCGTAACACTGTATAAATTAATCAGCCAAGCGTTAAAATGGTTTATTGCAGCTTGATGATTTTCGGTTGTGGATGAATTTCTTTAGAAATGTTTGTTGTATTAGTGAATTATGTGTGCATGTGTGTATGTTGATAATTAATTATATAATGATGAGTATTTCTTAAAATATACTCATTGATCTCTTCTAAAGGGTTTATCAATTTGGACGGGTCGATGTTGGGACCCTGTAGCGGCCTTGTTGTTTTGCTGGCGTTTCCATTTTACGGCAGCCGCTTGTTCAAAGCCGACTCTCCAACGTTTGGTAGCCAAATTCGAGACAACCAGTTCGGTAAACAATCAGCCAACACTCGTAAGTCAAAGGAAAGTCAGATCGGCCGACAACATTGCCGCAGTCCACGAAAGTATACAAGAGAACCCGAGGCAGTCAATTCCTCGCCGTGCATAAGAATTAGGCCTTTCTCAGACTTCAACTTGATGAATTTTGCATCGGTACTTGGGCCTACACCTGTACAAGATCCAACTGACCCAGGAGCTCAAAGTGAATGACCGTAAAAAACGCCGTTTGTTCGCTGACTGAGCTTCGGAGCGTTTGGAAGAAGCCCCAATTTTAGCCAAAAAATCATCTTTAGCGACGAGGCGCATTTTTGGATGAATGGCTATGTTAACAAGCAAAACTGGCGTTACTATTTGGTGTTGATTTGCTAGACTTTTCCTTGTGGGGTTTCGCTCAAATTCCGCCGCATCTATGCGGCAGAGTCATTGAAAATGCACCACTCGGATATGTGCCACCGTGAGAAGCCGCGGCGGACATTTGAAACATCGTACAATAAATAATGGCATACATGGGCCTGTCAAATAAAAAAAGAATGTCGTTAATACCTCACACACAGCTTATTTTATTCCATTTCAAGATCGACCCGCACAAATTTAAAACCCTTTATATAAATAGTTATAGTCACCGGATTAATTAAGATGTTATATAAACAGTAAAAGGTAAAATTATATTATGTAGATTGTTAAATCGCGAATTAATTTAATTGCCGACAACCTTGATGAGGTAAACAACTTAGCATAACAAAAAAGCGTAACAAATCACGTTTCAATTTTTAGTGTAACGACAAGTTTATCTTTCTAAACTTAACAATAAATATTGGCAATTAATTTTTTTTTAGGACAGCGTACAATCTAATTTGTCCGTAATTTTATTTTTTATGATGTGACAGTCGTTTTACAATTTTATTGTAATAAGTAAAGAGTTCAAAGTCAGCCAGCTCTAGTCGATTAAATGTGTGAAAGTCTTTACGGCGGTTATGATTTGTCGGTCTTAATACCATAATTTGACCCATAAGCGCTCTTTAAAATGACTTATTAAACAAATTTAGTTGGTCCTTATTTTTTAAGTAATGGGAGTTATATTAAAAATTTATTACACGACGGTCTGAGCCTCTTCTATTTTGAAATTAAAATACCAAATTAGTCAATAGAGATGCGTAATCCAAACGAGTAACCATTTTTACCTTTAATTAAAGCAAATTTAAATATCTAAAACGTTGCAATTCGTCGGCCTGCACGACGCATATATGCAGTACTCAGTTATTTAGATGACCTTGTCAAATTAAGACAATTAATCACAACCTGGAAGAAATAAATCCGATTTTTTACTTGCAATCACACCGTAACGTAATTTAATTACACCAGCAAAACGAAACAATAGCAGGAACATTATTAAAATACAAAACCAAAACATAATTTTTTAGAAAATTAATTCGTTTGTTAATTTAATTTCCACTTTGTGGAGTGTTTTTGTCTTGTACGTCGCTCTTTACTTTGACATTCTTCTGACTAAACAAGAAAATCTATACAAGCGCGGAATCTATTGTGTTAGTTTTTATTTAAATTGCATGACAATACATAAAATACCAACATGCATAATATTATAGATTTGTATACATAAAATGGAAAACATAATTTACTCTATTGGCGTAATCACATTATGTAACAAGCGTTATGTACTATGTTTAGTATTGTAGTATTTATTGAAAGAAAATTTGTGGCAAAATAAAATAACTCGAATTATGCTTTTGTCATCTCTGTAGTGAAATTGGTGAAGAAAGTACGTGAGAAAGGCTTGCTATTGGATGACAGAGGTGGTCCCCGAGCTCACAAAGTGCGCACGCCCGATTATATATTGCGGCTGCGGTCCATAGAGTAGGTCAGAATCCATTGACCTCAACTCGACGCCGATCGAAGCAACTGGCCATTAGTTGTTTCAGCCAGAAGAGAATATTGCACAAAGACCTTGGATTATGCCTACAAGGTGTAAATGACTCAGCGGTTGAAAGCAAATGACCATCCGCTTCGATATCAGTTCTCTGCGTGAGCCATAAACCAGCTCCATAATGACGAAGATTTTGGTCGAAACATCTACTTTTCAGACGACGCGCATTTCCATCTCGGGGGCTATGTAAACAAGCAAAACTACCGGATTTGGAATTCGGAATAGCCACACGTAATCGTAGAGAAGCCAATGCTTCCACCAAGAGTGACTGTTTGGTGTAGATTTTGGAGTGGCGACATAATTAGCCATTTTTTCTTCAAAAGCGCTGATTTGACGCCGTTGGTCATTTTTCTATGAGGGTTTTTTAAGGACAGATGTTCTGCGGATAATTCAGAGACAATTCTGAAATAGGCTCCGAAATCATTGAAAACTTCTTTGAAACTGGACGCACAGGATGGCTTACTATAAGGTCAGCAGAGGAAGCCACATGAACGAAATTATTTTCATTTTTAAATCGGAGACTCCAACCTACACAATAAAAAAAAATTCCACAAAATAAAGGTGTATACTCATTTTATAGAGTTTTTAAAAATAAACATTTAAATGGCCTACCCTTTACATCTCAAAATCCTGTAGTTCTAATCCGAGACATTTTTATATTTGGCGAGATAATTTTAGATTTATCGAGCGGAACGAAAATTAAACAAAAAATCAATGAAATTCCTAGCCCAGAGTTAATTTTCGAGAACTTGCCAAGAACGGTTTTTTGTAATTTAACTTAAAATTAGCTGCTGGAGTATGCATTCCAAATTTCTGTAGCCCTAATCCGAGACATTTTTAGTTTTGGCGAAATAATTTTAGTTTCATCAAGCGGAACGAAAATTTAAACAAAAATCAGTGAAATTCCTAGCCCAGAGTTAATTTTCGGGAACTTACTAGAAACGATTTTTTCATTTGGCCTAAAATTACCATTAGAGCATGCATCTCAAAATCCTGAAGTCCTTATTGGAGACAATTTTAGTTTTGGCGAAATAATTTTAGTTTTATTGAGCGGAACGAAAATTTAAACAAAAATCAATGAAATTGATCAATTTCGGGAACTTACCAGGAACCATTTTTTTCTAATTTGGTCTAAAATTAGGTACTAAGCATTTCAGATCGTGTAGTCCTAATCCTAGAAATTTTTCGTTTTGGCGAAACAATTTTAGATTTATCGACCAGAGTTCATTTTCGGGAATTTACCACAGAACGATTTTTTCCTGGCTTGGCCTATAATTTCCTATTCGACATGCATCTCAGAATCTAACAGTTTTTTGTTAGTTTTTTTTCATTTATATGATTGAAGTCAAATCGAATAAACTAATTTAAAATTAAATTCTAATTTTTCGCTTTTTCATTAATTTTGATAAAATTTCTGGGCAGGGCTAACTTCACACAAGATTAAATTGGTTATTGATATGTTAGTGTTGCTTGATTAAAAATTTGTATTTTCAGCGATAGAATGCTGGGATCACTTCATATAGGTTTCATAACAACTTACAAACTGAAAAATCAAATAAAATTATTTTCCTTTTAGGCTATAATAACATTTTCTGTTAGACTCTACTTTCCTCTACCTATTCCCCATTTTGTGTTCATCACCGAAAATAGTCACTCTTAGCTTCAATCACTGCATGTTTCTACTATTAAGTTTTTTATCGCAAGTAACCGTAATGCCCGCCACCTCTCTCCATTAAAATAAAATAATTGTTATTAATTATTATTATTATTCTGTCCATAACGACAGAAGGAATCTTATGGTTTCTCCCACTTCCCTTTCAAATTTTGAAACCACAGGTTAGCATCTTCCAACTTAAACCAACACGCCTTATCTCACCATGCCAATTCCGTCTCTCCACCGTTAATATATAACCCTCCATTAGTCCTCCCACCCGTAGCTGCTGTCTCTACGGCTTTATCACTAAGAACAAAACCGAAACTCAAGTCTGGTTTTGTTAGAGAATTTCTTCCTGAGATTGCTTCGGACTATCTTCTTACTCACATACAGAATACTCTTAATATACATAAATATAGTGGGATAAAGTGTAATAAATCCGCGTCTTAAACGTTGTGCATCGTTTAAATTATTGGTTCCACATGATAGCTTCCCAGATTTAGTATGTCCAACTCGGTGGCCAGTAGACACTTTTATTAAAGAATTTCTACCTAGGCAAAGTACGCGACCAAACTAGATTAACTCCTAGTCAGTTGAGTCCTAGTTAAACGGTAGCTTGTTTGTTGAAACTACCATTTAACCAGGTCTCATTGAATGCAATTACTTCATACGGCAAATAACTCGTGTTAGCTAAAGCAGCTTGAGGGGCATCCTACGACGGGCTTTGAAGGCACCGTGAGTTTTCTATTCAAAATTGAAACAATGCGGCTAAAATCGACCACTACTATAAACTGGGTGTTTGCGGCTATAATTTATTTTGTGTTCGATTTTATAACTGATACCGACGAATTTATTTTCCTAGGTGATTTCAACTTGCTCAAGCTAGTATCAAGTGGGTTGCGAATGACGACAATTGTTGTATTATATAGCATCTGAAGTATCAGCTACCTATGTGTACGTCTTCGTTGATAATGATGACTCGTGCGACTTGCAACATATTGTTGGTGTTGAACAATACTAGTGGGCAATTAGAACTCGACGGGTATTACCCAATTAGGTCGACGAGTATCATCCACCGTTTTTGTCACCTTTGTATAATGGCGATATGGCTATTGATAATGATGTTACTGTGGAAAAACTCTATGAAGTTTAACTTTAGAAAAGCTTATTTCGATTTTCTTAGCGGAAATAGATCTCATTTATTTTAGAATGCATCGACATTAATACGTGCAAAAGTCTTTTTTATTCCAAAGTATTTGAGTGTTTTTCAAATCCTTACCATAGATACGCAATAGAAATGCCAACGATGCTCCCTTGTGGTATGATAGAGAGATTCGTTCACTGTGTAGTAAGAGGAACTTGGCATGGTGAACTTATATTATAATTCGCGACCCGGCTGACTATTATAAATTTACTCGGCTTTTCGAATAATTTAAGCGCAGAAATACCAAATACTTTATAGAGCGAATATTTTAAAAGTTAAAACTGAAATCTTTCAAAATCCAGATAGCAATATTACACTCGATTTAAATTACTACAATCCAAAAAGTTACATCAAGCAACATTTTCGAAACAAGTTACATTATATTGAGCTCAAATGTTACAGCTAAATATATTGGTGTGTGAATATGAATCCGCCCGTTTCCAATAGATGTCGTTACTAGTACTGTACCTTAAATTCCATAGTACTTGATGCCATAGTACTGTCAAACGCAGTTGCGGGATGTTTTATTACATTATTTTATTGCAAAGAAAAGTGAAGTGGAAACTTATCGTTTGCTTGTGAAAATTTACGGTGAGCATGTTCCATCGAATACAACGTGCAAAGAATAGTTTTGATGATTTTGGCACTGAAGATAAAGAGTATGGAACCCCACCCAATAAATCTGAAGATGCTGAATTGGAAACGTTATTGGCTGGAGATTCTTCACAAACATAATCAGAATTGGCTGCAGCTTAGCAACTGAGTTCCACATGCATTAAAAGAAAGAGACTTCGAACGTCGAAAAACCATTTGTTACATACTGCTTCAAAGACAACAAAGAAAAGGTTTTTGCATCGAATAGTTACTGGAGATGAAAAATTTATTGAAGCTTGGTGAAGCTGGTCTATCGCAACCAAAGCGATAATTTAATTCCAATACGATTATGATCTGTATTGGGTGGGATCAGAAATTGGTGTGGTATATTATGAACTGCTGGAATCCGGTGAAACTATTAATGGTGATGTCTTTCGACGAGAACTAATACGTTTGAAGCGAGCTATAGAGGAAAATTGCCATAATTGGTGAACAGACACAACAAATTAGTTTTTCAGGTCAACAATGCAAAACCACATGTTGCAAACGTTGTGAAAAATTATTTAAAAGGACAAAACTAGGAAGTTCTATACCACTCGCCGTATTCATCAAAGATAACTCCTTCAGATTACTACTTACTACGGTCGATGCAGTCGTTTCTTTCTGAACAGCCTGAAAGATGGGGCAAGTTGTAACTGCAGATGGAGCATACTTTCAATAAATAATTCTTTCATTTACTAAACAAGTAAATGTGTTTTATTTTAATGAAAAGGGGCGGAGTCACACACCCAATGCATAATATTTAAAAGAGGATTGTTCCTTTTATCCTCGACCTATGGTAAAAATGTCCTATCCGCCTTAACCAATCGAACTTATTACCTACCACCAGTTTAGTGAGTTCTGCAAGCCCGTTATATGTTAACAGCAAAATGGTTTCCAACGAGAAAGATCGACCAACTAAGTACCTTTAGTACTATTGGGTTTTCTACTCATAGTTTAAAATTGCTTAATATTTGAGTGGCCGGGAATTCCAACATCATTTCGGGTCTCTTTTGTCTATAAGTTATATAGCAACATCCGGAGTGTCGCAGGTCTCTCATTTTGGTCCTCTTAATTGCATCGTCTTCACTAATGAAGTATCTCTAGTTATTAGAGATTCCTATTTAGATTGATTCGTGGACTTCCAATTCGGATTTCGTATTGCTCCAAAATTGCCTTGATCGATTTGTATTGTGGTGCTGCATAACAACGGTTTCAATGCTAGGGAAGATAGTCCTCCAGGAAAATATTATACTATTCCTGTTTTTGCTTGCACAATTAACGGTACACAACTGAAAACAAAAGACACCATTTGTGATTTACGTGTTTTTCTCGATGAGCAGTTAGACTTTAAAACACAATATAGGCTCGTGTGATCAACAAAGTAGATTCAACTCTAGAATTTAGTATGCGCTGGTCGACGGAGTTTCGTAATTCTTACCTCTGGGTAGAGTTGGGGCAGTTCAGAAAAGAAGTATGCACTTCGCGTACAAGACTTTCCAATTATGAAGGTCAACTTAAGTTCCTGCAGATGCAATCACCCATTGAACGCCAAGCAATCGCGGATATAATATTTATTCATCAGATTCTTTGTGGTAATATCGTTTCTCAAGTAAAGGGTGTTTTTTTAGAGGTTCACATCTCTATTGTTGAATTTTTTTATCAAAATAATGGAGCTATGTACGCCAAACTCATCGTGCATTACGTTCATTTTACGGTCGTCATAATCGTCCATCAGAGCGGGTAATTCGGTTAACTATGGATCGTTTTCGCACAACGTATACTCAAAATGATAATACGCATCCAGTAAGACGTCAAACGGTGCATACCGAACAAGCGATGCACGCTATACAGCGTAGCATTGAGGAAGACCCAACCCAATCAATTCGACGTCTTTCTCAGCAACTGGAGATGTGTCCATCCACTTTATGAAAGATTTTATCTAAGGATGTTGGTTTACGTGCTTACAAAATTCAACTTGTGCAGGAATTAAAGCTATACGTCCATCGCACATACCGCCAATTCGGCCAATGGGCTGGGCTGAAGCACAAATTGATATTGAGGTTGATTTTCCAAACAAAATTTAGTTCAACATTGAAGCTCACTTTTGGTTGAATGGGTACGTTAATAAACAGAATGGTGTTACTTCCAGAGAAAATCACTGTTTGATGCGCTTTATGAGACAACGGAATCATAGGTCCATATGTCTTCAAAAACAATGATGGGCGGAATGTATGATTTCTAATTTTTTAATTAATTACTCAAAGAAACATTTGATGAAAGACTGATTTTACGTAATGGTCCTGTTAATTGGCCACCGAGATCGTGTGATCTAACTGCATTAGATTATATTTTTTGGGGACATGTTAAGTCACTTGTCTACGCCGGACCGCAATTTCTGCGAAGAAAGTTCGAAAATTGGACCTCCAGATTACGCCATGTACGCGCCAGCCGCGGCGGCTACATGGCCGAAATCATATTCAATCACTAATGGCACAAAATTATCGATCCAATAAAGCTTAGGTTTCACTGATATTCAGAATGTTTTTCTTTATTCTATTTTAATTTAAAATTGTGAACCTCTAAAAAAACACCCTTTATATTCCAGTAATTAACATTTCGTAATAATTTATGTAACTTGAGATCAACCAAACTGCTTGAATGGTCCGTTCCATCGCACACATTATGGTAGGTTTGAGTCAATTACAAAGGGTTTTGGTGAAGGGGTGGGGGCTTGGCTGAACATTCGAATCAATCAAATAAAAAAACTACTAGCCGTGCTGTGCTATCGTTTTAATATGACCATCATAAATAATTCGCCATCGTATTCGATATTTTATCGATTAAAACTCCATTAAATTTTTAATGAACGAAGAAGACCATATACGGCAAATACTAAATTGCTACATGATTGATTATATTTTGGGTTTAGTTTTAAATCGAAATAATCTTAAATAATCATCTAACAATTGCACTATTAGATCCTGTCAAAATTTAATATTTTACAGATTAATTATTATGAAACGCATAGCATAAATATTTTGGTCGGTAATTATTAAGAAACCAACTAGATCCAATCATAAAATCGTAATCCGGGCAATTAAGCCGGTTATGATTTCGTCATCGCAACGTATTCCCATACCGCATACACAAAATACTTTTCTAATCTAACTAAAATAGTTATGACTGACCCGGAATTCTAAATATAAATTTGTTTGGTGTAAGCTTGAATGGACAACTTTAACGATTTCGATTTTTAATACGTCAATCATTTCACTTTAAAGTCAACAAATTCCAAATATGTAATACAATCCACTCAAAATTGTGAGTGATTTTTGACATGTACGAGTATAATGCAAGTTAAATTTGCGAACAGAATTTCATAAATTAATTAGCATAAAGAAATGCAACTGCACGTAAAACTGAAAGATGAAAGGTAATTGAATTTACTCTGTACTCTACACTTGTACTTTCATTTTTAAACTTTTGTTTTTCAATTTATTGTTTTACTAGTAAATCTATTGTCTTACAAAAAAGAGTTAATTGCACACTCAAGCATACATAAACATGTCGATCAATCATTTTTCATGGAACTCTATTGAATGGAACTAATCGAGAAAAGAATTAAGCGACAAATCGTGAATAATTTAAAATGCATGTGGGTTAATTAAAGGGTTAATTATACGTAAAAAATACCGCGGTGTGGCCTAAAGTATACCACAAAGTTAAAATTAATCGAATCGGTTTAATGCCATTGTAATTATTAAGATCCAAGGCGATTTATATCGATGGTAACAAGCTGAGTTTAAAAGGTCGAAACGATCATGATAAGGCAAACCTTCGTAAACTAAATAACTGAAATCTGATGGTACGTACGTTCATAGGAGGTCGTAGTCCTAATCTAGCTTACAAAATGTTAAGATTAGTAAAACATTTTTCATTCCAAATTTGCTTTGCACGTGCTCATAGCAAGGACAAGTGCAGTTGAAATTTATTTAAAATCGCCCAAAAGTTGACGATTTTACATGGGACAATTTGGACGTGTAGGGTTCATTTATTTATTTATTTATTTAAAGAAATCTATTCTGTGATTAAAACAAAAATATTAAAAAAATAAAATAAAGAAAATTAAAACACAAAAATATAAATCAAATCTTCATTTAACAATTAAAAATTTTAAAAATAATTCTTAAGTATATTTTTGAACTTGGCCTTTGATAAATTAAAGTCAAATAGGTCGTCGACGATGTTGAATGTTTTAGAAAACCTATTAATGGGGTTATTTTCTCCATAGTTTGTGGAATGGGGTTCTAGTGCTAAAAACTCATGGTTTCGAAATGTTCTACAAGGCACATGAATTGAAATGTTTTCCAAAATGTATGCTGAATCAAGCAAAACGTTACCAATGAAAGCTGCATCTAAGAGAAGTCGTCTATTTGGTGGTCGTAATTCCAGTCACTTTTTTTTTAACAAGAAAACCAGAAACTTCTTTTGAGTGCTTTCAATTCTTTTAATGTGTATCGCATAGTATGGATTCCAGACCGGTACAGCGTATTCCAGTTGAGATCGAACATAAGCGAAATAGAGGGAACATAAGGTTTGAATATCTTTAAATTCACCAGTCCACCTTTTAAAAAATCCAAACATGGCATTCGCTTTCGATATAAAGGGTGGTTAAATTTTAAGGGCCGATGTTGATTTTGAATAAAACACAAATTAGTTAGGAAATTATTGTCAATTCTTTTTATTATGATAATATGGTATGGTTCAATTATGTATGGAACAAAGTATCGGCCAAATGGCCGCCGCGACCTCGGCGGGACACCTCCACCAGATGGGCGAAATTTTCGATGACGCTTAGGCATAATTGAGGTTCTATGCTGTTAATGTGCCGAATTATCTCATCCTTTAGCGCTTGAATTGTTGCTGGCTTATCGACGTACATCTTTTCTTTCAAATAACCCCAAAGAAAGAAGTCCAACGGTGTCAAACCACATGATCTTGGCGGCCAATTGACATCGCCACCAGGTGAGATAACACGGCCATTGAATTTGTCGCGCAAAAGAGTCATTGTTTCGTTAGGTGTGTGGCAAGTGGCACCGTCCTGTTGAACGCCCATTTTCATAATATGCCTGAATAACTTTAACGCGTTGCTCGATTGTATATCTTTCCATGGTTCAAATGTGAAATTAAATGCAGAAAAATACTTGACGTTTAGGTGTGGTTCACATTCAACGTCGGCCCTTAAAATTTAACCACCCTTTACAATTTTCAATATGCCTATTGGAACTGGTATTCTCGACAAATGTAACACCTAGATCTATGATGTCATTAACTCTTTGCAATACTTCGTTGTTGACTTTGTAGGAAGTAATTAGCGGATTTCTCTTACGATGGAAAGACATGATCTTGCATTTCTTAATATTTAGGTAAAGCGAGTTTTGATCACACGACTCACTTAATCTATCGATGTCTTCTTGAAGTTTCTTCGTACCAAGCATTCCATTAACAGTTCGAAAAATGTTCACGTCATCAGCAAATATGAGCACGTTCGAGTTTTTGATTATCTCGGTTATTTGATCTATGAAAACAATAAATATCCACGGCCCGATGTGAGATCCTTGGGGAACACCAGACGTAACTTTAATAACGGTTGATTTCTCATTTCCCATTATTACAAATTGTCGCCGGTTTGATAGATAAGACTTGAACCAATTTATGTAATCGAGTGAAAACCCAAATGCGAATAAACTCCGGAGTGCTTATTGATGGCCGATGGAATCAAATGCTTTACTGATATATGACATGCATTTGTGAATTTAAAGTTGTTGCATAAAACTAATTCAAATAATTTTGAAATTGATGATGTAGTTGATATTCCTCTGTAGCATGTAACGTCATCTCGTTTGCCCGATTTAAAAATTTGTAATTCTTGAAATTTTCCATTTTTCGGGAAACACCCCGGTGCTCAAGGAGTGGTTGAATAGGTAATATAATGGAATTGCTAAAATGTTAGCGTTCTCCTTCAGAATAGAAGAGGGTATATTTTCAAGACCACAACCGTCTCCAAATCCCTTTAAAGCCAATAAAATGTTCTCCTCATTTATAACAGAAGGAGTTATTGATACTTTGGTATTGCTGGGCTGCTCGTACAATCTACTAGTAACTCTTAATTGGTTTATAGACTGATTGGAAAAAGTTCGCGAACATGTCCGGTATATCTTTGGAGTTTGAGGAGCTGGTTATATGTCATACTTGCAGGGTATCCGTCAGTTTCGCGTTTATTCCTAAAGTATTTCCAAAATTGTTTTGGATTTACTTTGATTTTTCCTTGAATTTGATCGAGATACGACCTGTATTTTGATTTAAAGTAAATTTCAAACTCGTTACTATGTTGAAGAAACATTGTTTTGTGGGCTTCTAACCCGCTTTTCAACATTTTGGCTTACGATTTCGACTTCCGATTTTTTAAGTTAACTAGTCTATCATCAAACCACTGAGGGTGAGCATTTTGTGGTTTACAGCACATAGGTACATAAAGTTCGAAGCCCTGCTGCATAATGTCATTAAATTTATCAACATTTTCGTTTATATCATTGGAATTGAGAGTTGTTTGCCGCAGTTGATGGATTCTAGGTAACTTTGTAGCCCCGCACGGTTTGTTTTTTTGAAGTTGTATTTGATTGGTTGTAGGTGTTCCGAACTCGCCATTAAATTAGTTGACTCAAATACAATATCTAAAGACTTGTGATTGATATCGTTAATTACAAAACGTAACACGGATTCTGAAATTTTGAAAGTGTCGATGTCTTTGCTGAAGACAAGATCCAGTAATCTATCACGATTATTAGCAATTGTGTTTATCTGGTTCAAATTATAACCAAGCATGGCGTCCACAAATAAAGATTCAGCATCTGTTGTTATATTGCATGGTAAAATATAGTTCCGGGCCCAGATGCCATATTATATTTGGAAGGTTAAAATCCCCAAGCACAAGAACTAAAGCTGACGGGTTTGTTGTATTAATAACTTCATCAATTGGTTAGAATTGGAATAGATTGGTTTGGTTAATTTTGATTTTTACTCCAATTTGTTCGACTCTCGATGGGGCTAAAGTTACTGGAGCATTCCAGAGTTTAAAATGTACTGCTATCAGTACGCCACCACCCGATTTCTTTAAGCTAGTTTCGAAAGACCGATCGCATCTGTAGACAACGTAATCATGGCCAAAAAATTCACTGCTCATTATGCCGGGTTTTAATGAAGTTTCACAAATTACGTAGATGAGGGGTAGTTTGAGTTTAAAACGAAGTTAAGAAACTTAGATGCTTTTGATGCCATTTTGTTGACGTTTTGATAGTAAATTGCATTTTCTCATAAACCAACCTTTTTTTGAATTTTATGGGTTGATTTACTTTTAGAGTAGTAGTGTAGGTTCATTTTCATTAAAAGTGAGTGGAGTCTATCATTAGCCACTGATGAAAAATATCTAAATGATTGGGTGTGTCTTGAAATTGCAACTATGGCATGGGGTACAGAATGAGAATTGATTCTCATACATAACACATTTGGTGAGGTTAATCCTTGTGCTTCGTGGATGGTCATGACTTTATTAGATTCTGGTATCTTAAGGTGGGAGATTAATTCTTTATCAGCTTTGGTAAAGGTTAGATAGAATGTTTTATCCAACAGAGGTATCGACATCAAAGTTGACGGCAGGTTTATAAATTTGGCTGAAATTTGCACGGTATTCTTACTACTGATGTTAGGGTAGTATTCCGTTAGAGCAGATGTAACATCAGCTGGGCATCTATACGTCACATTCAAGTATTCCGTCTTTGTTACGAATGCGCTTGCATCGGAAAATTGCATGTTGACATGATGTAATCTGTCAATATATGGTATTTGGTTTTTATCACCCAGAAGATATATTTTAGAACATTTACTAAGGATAACCACGAGTCCTATATGTCCAGCATACACCATCATGTACTCATCAATAAAAACTGTATCGTAAGTCCGATTTCCATTGATTAGATATGAGGTATCTTTTGTAGCACATAAAACAAGATCACTGTCAAGTTTCATAATCCAGGTTTGTTTACCGCATCCAGGTATGACCCTGAATATTTGTAATATCCGGCATCTTTATATTTTCCTTAAGATAGATATTGTTTAACGAGTTGTATGTCTGGTGATCCAACATAATTTCCGTACCCGATGAATAAAAAATATATCTGTTTTGGGTAATAAATGTGTTAGTGTCTTCACACAGTTGCACCAGATTATTCCCATCAAAACCAAAGTGATGTTTTATGGTCGGTTCTTCAAGATGTTGTTTTGCGACGTTATCAAATATGTTCAATTGTCGTAACGCAGAAGCAGAGAAAAGCAGTAGATGAATGTTCTTGATGTAATGGTCCTTTAAGTGGCTTTTAATTAGGCTGTCTGAGTGTTTAGTGTAAAACATTAATTCCATGATCGAATTTTTATAGCTGGACTCTGCGGACAACACTTTGTAAAATGCCGGAGATGTAGTTGGGGAATTCGCACAGTTGCTATGTGAAAATTTCGAGGGATCACCAGTAATCCAACGGGAAGGTAGCGCTCTTTCATACTGGGTTGACATATTGAATGGAATGCTTAAAATCCATTTATTGTGTCCAAGTTATTGTGAAAGGCTCATTTTTACGTTGTTGCAAGTAACCAGTTAAAGTTTCTAGAGCGTAGATTAGATTACTACACTCAGTTTTGAATTGATGATTAACCACAATAACGTATTTACTCTCAATTTTATAATGAATGAGATAACGATTCATACTGTAAATCATACAATTTGGTATCGTGTGAAATAGTGTCGATTATGTCTAATAAAAATCTAAAGAATAGAAGATTTATACTTATCGTTTAACACATGGGGTTAGGGTAGATTACCCCAACCCCCCTTTCTCCCGCCCTATCCACTTTCTTTGCATAAATATATTATTATTTATTTTTATTATTAATCTAGGCCGAGTACTCGTTGTTAACATCAAAACAGTACGATTAGTGATTTATTGAAGGCAAATTTTCTAATTAGCCGCGTACACTTTCTAATCATAGTCGAACCGTCTAACTGAAAACGACGACTAAAATACATTTCCACAAATCAATCGGCTGCATCTGCAAAGTCACTTTGGTTTTCTAGAACAAACTTCTGTTAGCAGCTGAATGAGTGAAGGTGGTTAGATAATCCTACTTTCAATGTCTAGCAGCCATCGGAGTGAATTGATTGGTATCATATGAGTGTTTTACCAAATCTGATAAATTCGAAGTTATATAGACATAAAAATTATTTTGCTTCGATAAACCGGGGGAAATGGTTTCTGGATCGATCAATATCGGAAAAATAGAAAAGCCTCACCGACATATTTTTCAAGCCACTTGGATTTATATTTACGTCGGGTGTGCCTGTCGGCTTTTGTGAACGTGGACCATAATCATTCGGGCGGAATTTTATTTTTAATTACAAAATAAAATAAAAATGGCCAGTCTGTGTAGTTGGAGTAACACGGTTTGAGTCGGTCGATGGAAATTTTGGTCAGTCCGTAAGAAAACCTGCGAGCAAGTCAGCAGATCTTTACTAATGAAAATTTTCTCCATAGTATGTCGAGAAGCCGGTACAGGTCGAATTTCATCAAAGTGTCGTTTTTCGTAATAAAGTCTGATTGTAAAATTTGATCGTTCGTAGATTCTAAAAATGTTCCAGGAACTCGAGTCGTACATCCGTAAACAAGTTCGGCTGGAGTAGCTTTTAGTTCGTCACTGTAAGTCGTTCGTACTCCTAGTAAGATTGAAGGAAGAACACTACATGCCATTACATTTTGGATTGTAACTAGTTGTTCCCTGCGCTTGAAACCGACTAAGTTAGCCAGTTCGTGAAAAAGTTGTGATTCGAATTGCATGCCTTGGTCCGTGACGATGAACTGTGGAACACCAAAGCTAGCTATCCAATGCGAGTAGACAGAGAAAGCGACGGTTGCAGCAGTTATATCCGGAACATAAACCGCCACAGGCCTGCGAGTGTATCTATCAATCAATGTGACGCAATATCAGAAGCTGGTAACGAACCAAGATATCGAGATGAATTATCGAAAAACGTTAAGAAGTTAATTTATAAGTACTAAGCGGAGGTTTGTCTCTCGACACACACTTTAGCCTTTTGGCCAACTACACAACTTTGAGCCATCTTTTGAACGTTTTTTTTAATTGACGACCAGGCAGCATTCTGAGTCAAAAGTTTGATGGAAGTTTTGACGCCAGGATGAGAAAGATTATGAAAAGCCTCGAAAATTTACTTGAATTGAAAGAAACGGGAAATTTCTCGAATTTGAGAACGGAGTTACTCCTTAAAATTTCTTGAAGTTCTTCGTCATTGGTCTGAGCATCGGCGATGATAGCATAATCAATACTTTCGGGAATAGAAATTTGATCAACACGTGAAACAGCATCTGCGACAATGTTATCCAGTCCAGATATGTGCTGAATATCAGTCGTGAATTGACCAATGAAATCTAAGTGTCGACATTGATGAGGAGATGCTTTCTCGAGTTTCTGATTAAAAGCGTAGTCGAGTGGTTTATGATCGGTGTAAAGCGTGAATATACGACCTTCGAGATGTCGAAAGTATTTGAATGCGTATCTTTGAGACGTACTGAAAAGAAACCGAGTAGTTGCCAAGTGTCCGATATGAACGCTGACTCACCGCTCCGATCGCCATATCAGAAACATCACCATGATGGCCAGAGGTGCTGATGATGATGGATGTATATCGAACGCTTCGATATCTTCAGTTGACCATTGTATTGGAACTCGACTGTTCTTAGTCTAATCTTTTAGGTAGTCGTTCAACCATTACTGGTCAGCAGCAGCACCTGGAATGAAGCACCGATAAAAGTTTATCATGCCTAAAAAGCGTTTCAATTGTTTAACAGTCTGTGGTCGTTCGAAATTTGTGAGTTACCAAATGGCCTAAAAAGATAATTTCGGTTTTTGTGAAAACGCATTTGTCAACGTTTAACAAGTCCATGGTCTTCTAATTTAGTAAAAATAATTTTAAAATATTCGAGATGTTCGTCATAATTTCGAGATGCAATGAGCACGTCGTCCAAATACACAAAACATAAGTTAAGCCCGCGTAGTGCTGAATGCATAAGGCGTTCTAACGACTGTGCTGCATTCCTAAGGCCGAAAGCCATTCTACAAAATTCAAATAGTCCGAAAGGTCTCGAAATTGCTGTTTTTGGAATGTCAGTCAGTTCAATAGGAATTTGATGGTAGGCCTGGACAAGGTCTATCGTTGTGAATATATAGTGCAGCCCTCGAGTTGTTGTGTAAAGTCCTCGAGATGTGGAATCGGATACCTGTCTGGAATCGTGACTTTATTTAATGCTCGAAAATCTCCACACGGTCTCCACTCTCTATTCTTTGTAGCTACTAAGTGTAACGGACTGAACCAAGGACGACAAATCTCGAGTTTTATCATGTTTTCGAATTCTGTCGAATGATGAATTTGTACGGTGTCCTACACGTTTAAATTGTGGGAGTCACGTTATGTTTTGTATTGTCAATGTTAATGTTGTCTTGAATGAGAGTTAAAAATTTTGAAATCACATTGAAAACTCCCGGATCTGTTGCTGACCTGTCGATCCTAGAAACAGTAGTAATATCGTAGGAGGAAAGGGTACGGTTAGTTTTAGTTACATCATTGCACACCGCCCATTGTGAATGACTATTTATTTTTTTGGAACATTTTTATCGGCTAAATTATTTGACACAAAATTGCAATTTGATTTACATTTAAACGCCTTTGTGCGGAAATGATAATGATAGAAACAGATGAAATTATTTTCGGCTGAAGGTTCACCATAAAATGAATTGAAGGAATTTCGAGAATTTGGCGAGTTTTTCCGTGGATTGCGAGTTTTAGAGTTTGATTGAGAATTGTTGCGACTTTGTGAATTTGAATTGGATCGTATTCTAGAATTTTGATTAAAGATTTCCGCAATCTCCGCGAACAATGTTTTTTTGAATTCCGAAAGTTTTTTGTCTAACGATAGAGTTGAATTTGGATTAGTAGAGCAGGACGCAGAAGTCTCAATAGAGTTTATTTGTGCTTCAGTCATTGTAGATCATGCGATTTAACGCCATTGGACTTCTTCTTATGGGGTTTCTTGAAGAGTAATATGTGGATAATCCTCAAATTGTTCAACACTTGAAAGACAATATCGGCAAGAAAACCCCAATGTACAAATGATACAATGCTTCCAAAATAAAGTGCTGCGAGGGATTGTGAATGCCCCATGGTACATCAGGAACGACAACCTTCATTGGGTCCCGTCGTATGTTGGACACCACCAATTCAAAAAGTTATTCAAAATTTTGGTAAAAGATTGACAGCCTGCCGAGCTAGCAGAGGCGGTCACTTGAACGACCTTCTTTTTCATTATTAACCGGAATCAATGTACTTTAATTTTCAATAAAAATAAATAAATATTTCACACTGATACCTCAACCCTTTATAAGATCTATAAATTTGTACTGAGAGTATCAAAACCTCATATTGAAGTAACATTTCGATGAAAGCTGTATTTACAGACACAAAATTCACGAAAAATGTAGCTAGATTAGGTTTCAGTGCATTGTGATACCACAGGATCCGTAATGTCCGTCTGTCAGCTATCGTAGGGCATGCGCATAGGAAGTGAACAAGAGACTTCTCCTCCTCCTCGGCCTTGCAGCTTCTGCAGAATTCATTTGCATCCAGACCCAGCCTTCTCGCATGATCTCCTCAGAGGCAGTGCCCGGTAGGTACTCTTACAATTCTACCTAAAACACGCTTTCTTAGTGTGATTAAGATCTTTGAGCGATTCAAGTTCAGCTCAGACCAAACTTGCTTCGCAACCCTACCAGTCGAACTGGCGAGCCACCTATCATTTACCAAGGCAACTGCTTTCCTACGGCTTGCTACTTTCAGCACGGACAAAGGCCTACCTACACATTCTCTCCCTGGTTCCAGTTGGAGAATCGTACCGTACCTTGCTAATTCGTCTGCCCTGCAATTTCCTCAACTGATGTTGGCCCGGAACCCAGACCAACTGGATTTTGAAATGTTTACTCATCTCCTTAAAAGACGTGTGACAATCCAACGCCACTCTTGACGCCAGAGAAACTGAATCCAGTGAAAGAATAGCCGCCCGACTGTCCACATAAATAGTGATATCAGTCAAAGATATTTCATTATGCGTCAACCAGTTCATGACCCACATTTAATTCCTCACAAAACACACCAGCTCTCACTCTACTATCGAACTTGAAGCCGGCGGTGAAGAATTTAACTGTGCCGATCTCCACAAAGAAACCACTCTTCCAATCCGCCCTAGAGGGAAGAATCACATTAAAAAGCTTGCAAAAGCACAACAGGGGTGTTATATAATCCAAATTCACCAAGCCATATTTCACAGAATTGAGTATAGTTGAGTGCCCTTTTTGCAGGCACTTCCACCCCGAAATCGCTGATAGCCGGGCGGCAGTATTGACCGCCATTTGCTTATTTGCTTACCAATAATATCCAATGGGAGAAGGTACAGCATGATCCCTAAGGCACTAGTGGGTGTCGTTTTCAACACCCACTAATGAGCAAACAGGCTGCCATCTGCATCTTCCTCATCATGTTCCTGTATGATAGTTTCTCCAGAGCTATGGCCTCCATACACTCACACCATACAATAGTACAGGCCTTATTACTGCCGTGTAAAGCCGGTGCGCCAGTTCCGGTTTCAGACCCCATTTCCTTCCGATGGCATTTTTGCAAGAGTATAGAGTGCCACAGTGGCCTTCTTCACTCTTTCTATCGTGTTTGTTTTTCAACTGAGCTTACTGTTCAGAAGAATTCCTAGAAATCTCTTATCAGTAAACGCCAGCATAGTACCATTCAGACTTGGTGGAACCACTTCCGGAATTGTATATCTCTTAGTGAAAAGAACCAGCTCTGTTTTATATGGGTAGATCCCCAAACCACATCTGCTGGCCCAACCCGAGATTGATAGCGCATTCTGCATCACATCTCTAATTGTACCAAGGTGCTTTCCCGAGACAATTATCGCTACGTCATCGGCATAAGCAACCACACCTATTCCTTCTCTCTCCATCCCCGAACAAACCGCCTTCTGACAAAGACTTCCCCATCCCCTGGCAATAACCCTTCTGCTTCCCATCAGGTGATTAATTGAACAGTGTAACTGAGTTTTTTAAAAAGCAAAAAACCAACAACACAATGGATAGCGCCACAACCGGGCAATGACAAAAGTTAAACTAAGGCTCTCTCACTTTAAAAATTCACCACCTCCACCAGAGCCTTACTTTCTAGAAGCCAATTCTTCACAAGATTGACTCCCACCGAACAGAACATGGGGTTCTCTCCTATGACCGGTTTCGTAAGACTATCTGCTAACATTTCGTTTGTGAGTATCTACTGATTTGTAAAAATAAAAATTTAGTTATAGATAGTACAATCAATCTACTGAATTGCTCGCCAAATCTGAATCGCAAAACCCTTTCACAACTTCATTTCCAATAATAAATCAATTTCATATCAACAGAACCCTTCAAACATCGCATAGTCCACTCCACTGCCAACCAATGAACACTTGGATTATTATTTAATCTACTGACAGCTTCTACCGTGATCTATATAACTGGTCGCGACACCTGGGCTGTGCACAAAGCGCACAACAACCTCCCACTTGCTTCCTGATAACGCACATTTTTCATTGATTCACAATCTGATCGGTACTTCAGCAACATGTCTGATTTGGATTCTCTGGTACACTCACATTAGTGCAATCGGCCATTTGAAAATGATCAAGAACCTTTTGGAAATACTGGCTTTGATTTGCCGAGCGAATACTCTTCGTTTTAAATTGTTTCTGTAGTTACGATTTCGATCCAGATATCAAAGTCTTATCGTTGGAAATATTGAGCAAATCGTCAACGTGTACTGTCATAATCAAAATCCACTCATTCCAAATGCTGACGCGTGTCAAAACGCTAATTCGCATCCATCAGATCTATCTCCAAGTCGTATCTCACGGCTATCGCAATCAGAAAACTACGAGTAGCGAACTGTTGAAAACGGCTCTTCATAGTCAATGCTCTTACGCTGTGCACAGCTTACATTTCCACTACAAAACGTGCTTTGTTTGTAGCGATTTCAGGCATTTCTCGTTGCACTTGACCTTGAAACCCATTTGCATTCACTGTTTTATAGGACCAGGTACAAAATCTGTAAGCGACTAGGTCCCGTTTTTAATTAACGATCGGTACTCCTTTTCCATAGCTGTTTGCCAATGAGACGCATTCGAACTGCGCATAACTTCCTCGTTTGTCAGATACTCACCATTTTCCGAACCGCAGATATGCTTGCAGAACCCATAATCTCATTTTGGCTACTTGTTTTCGAACATCATCAACATCACGGCCTTCTGAATCATCAGCGTCGCCGTTTTAACTATTACTTGCTGTTGTAACAATTGCTTAATCCTGAACTTCATTGTTATCATCTTCGAATGGATAAAAACAATTAGAAAATTTGTTACAATATAAATTACCTCATTTTCACAGCGTTCTCCTGAAAAACGACGTCATGACTGACACTCGTTATTTCTCCAAATCAAAAACCCGATAGCCTTTACAATTCTCGCTGTAGCCAACCATGATGTATTTCTTGGATTTCGAATCAAATTTCTTGATAAGCCCGCTGTGTTGACAGTCTCACTCCAAATGCTGTTTGTTGAGCTTTGCGTCTAAAAGCATGCATCTCGCATGCTCGTCCGACATTCGATCGCCCTTCCTGTCATGCTGTTCTGTTCTGACAGTTGTTTAATATTGAACCCGCGAATCTCGCAAGAACTTAGAAATCTTCTTGTTGCCCGAAGCCCGAGATTTGCTATTCTTGAACGGAAGACGAGTTTGTTTCCCTTTGATACTTTGATCATTTCGCAATTTCATCAAACTGTCGTGACCTTCACTCGTTCATTCTGCAGCTCTGAACATCAAAACCTGCTTCACTCCACTGTGTCACTCTGAACATTTCAGCATTTCGTCTTTGCTTCAACCAGTAATTTGTTTTTTATCTCTGCTATCTGTTCTGGGGTCAAGGCTCCCCCAACTCTTTCGCGGTTTGCTTATTTACGTCGTTACTTTTACGCCTGTATTGGCCAATTAGAGGACGTACGGATTATATAGGTCCGATTTTATTACCATCGCATAGCTTCATGCCAGCCTATACTAGCATGGAAGATGGGTCGGCCCATGAGTTTTGCACTCCGACAGGGGGTCATATATGTCTTCCTTTTCATCGCAAATCGTAATTTGTTGATGAAAATTCCCTTTGCATCCTGTCCCTATCGGGATTCGAACCCGGTACCTCTCGATCCAAACGCCAAAGCTTTAACCACTATGCGATTTGGTCGGTCAGTACTTTGTTGTTTTTGTCGAAAATGTTGCAATTCTTTGCCAACTAATTGATTGACCGATAATAAGTTTTTGGAAAGACCCGGCACAAATAAAACGTCATGCTCCGTTGTCTTCACTGTACGATTATTCACTTGAATTTGAAGTTGAACCATGAAGGCTGGTAAAAGATTTCGTTCCAAACTTTAAATATGCGATCGGACTCAGACCCCAGAAATCATGAAGAGATTAACAAATCTCACTTTCAATTGAGAAACGACAATAAAATGATCGAATCGTGAAACCTGTTAACAAAACCATAAATATACAATTTCATTTTCACAATTTATACAAATCAAATCTGCACACACCGCGCGAATTTGTGTATAACGTTTTCGCGGTTTATACACACTCGTGCACAAGATGAACTTCATTAGCGCTATATTAATACATAAATAATGTTTATAATTATTTGCATAAATTGTTGTTATCTCTGTACATTTTCGTTTCGTGCTGTTTTGTGTAAAGAAATTCATTTGGATTTTTTTTATCCACACGCGTCTGTCTAGTCTTACAATCAACAAGTTTTTTTCAAGTGTGTGCTACGGAATATCAGTTTTTGCTGGGCAAGTAACTTTCATTTTCATTCCCATCCATCTACGTTGTGTGCAGTGTGCACCGTGCAGAATTACTTGTTAAACTGGAAAATTTCTTTGGTAAATTTATACAAAAAAAATTCAAGTTCGAGTTAATACAGATTTCCACTATAATTGTCGTTGTCGCGCAAATATTTTACGTAACTCGAAGAAAACCTTGGACAAAATATTCCGCATATAATTAATATTTCATTACCATCCCCAGCCATTACAAATTTAATTGTGTTTAAAGCAATACAAATACAATATAAATTATTATTATTGTAAATACGTTAACGTTCATACGTTAACCAAAATAACCGCACACGAATTAAACTAGGATGACGTCATCGCTAGGTAATTATTTTATGTTTTGTAAATAAAATATCAGTTTATAATTTATTCTCAAGCAAAGTTTTTATTTGTCATTTAAAACTTTTTATGGCCAAACGTTAAATTTACATCGTACTTGTTCCAATCAAATACCTGGGTTGGTAAATAGTTGTATGGTAGTGGCCATACATAATCATCATAGTTGCTCGTATCGGGTAATTTATAAAACATTTCGTCGTACTCCTCGAGCGAATAGATCGAGTCGAGGGTAAAAAGAAAATCTAAAATTTCAACTTCGGGTAAAATCTTGAGATAGAGCCCTGTTAAAAAACGAGATCTTACTGATTTATCTAAAAATATAGAAAATAAAATGGAATGAAGCCCCCGCGGACTTGATGAGTTGATAATGTCCATTATACTAAACGTAAATTCGATTATTATATGTGATGATAAGCACGTGTAGCTGTTCTAAATAAAATATATTAAAAAAATTGAGTACTAAAAATTTGTATAGATGAAAGTTTGTTGATATTTTGTACTAAACTTCTAACAATAATTTCATTACAAATTATATTTAATTTAGTGTTTAAAATTTAAATCAATATAAAGGGTGCATTGGTTTAATAATATCGTTATGCCAGGAAAATAGAATTTTGAAATATTAATTTAAAACTAACTTTGTACTAAAATGAAATCATTTCAAATTTATTAAAATTATTTTGAAGCTTAACTCAATACTGAAATACAGGTTATGTTCTAAATGGATCTAATGAGAAAAGAATGCCAACCATTGCCTTAAAACAGTACATTTTCTTTTTGGTCTTACAGATTATAGTAAGTTGCTCACCTTATTATAAGGATTTTAGTACTAAATCGCATCTTGAATTAAAGATTCACCTTAAAGTATTAAACCAAAGCTTTATGTTATGCTGGAGTGGAAACTATTAACGAGATGTAATTATTGTATAAATCCAGCTAATTTATCAACTACTAAAGTATGGCTTAAGTCCAAAATTAAGTGCGCATGTACTACAATAGTTCCTAGTCAGAATTATATTTCCTATAACGTTAGTCGTAATTAATTTAACTAGCCTAATTTCGAGTATTTTCAATTTTATAACTTAAGTACTAAATTGTACTAAACAATATTATTATTTTGGAAAATAAGGCCATTATTCCAAATCAAAGATTTCGTTCCCATAGCATTTTAATAGTTTCAACTTCCAAATTTAGAAATTTTCTATTTTATAGTTTATGTACTAAACATGTTGTAAATGGCGATTTAAAACTAAAATCCAGATTAAATAAATTATACATAGTAACGGCAAACTTAATCACGATTTTTTGTAACGGAATTTTAAAATTAATTTAGTACTAAAATAGGTGCATTTAATTATTTATAATTAAATAAAATTAAAACTTTTTAGCCAAGTAAACTAGTTTGATATTGAACTGCCGCTTACATTGTTCTCTTGTACTAAAGTTAAGTTTGAATTTTTGAAATTTATACAAATCAAATACTAATATACATTGGCTTAAATTTGTATTGTATTTAAGGCTTAAATAATATGATGCAAAATTAAATAAATAAAATTAAAAAATTAAATTAAATATGATTTAGTTTCGCAAACTAGTTTGGAACTACGACTATATTAAACAATTTAAGCTTATCAGTACTAAAATTTGTTTACCTATCAAATTATATTTGTTTTTATGTGGCATTGTAAAAGAACCAAATTTAACCAAAACATTATGTAAGTGTAATAGACCTCAGTACTACATAACATTGAATAAACTCATAATTCTTCAAGAATGTAGATGATGATGTTTCCCTCAAATTTAGTACTAAAACATCATATTGTTTACCAAAAACTTAATTTAGATGTGCCTAGTCAGAGCGATATCTAAGTTATTGTACTCAACTAACTATTCATATTTTTAGACCTAAATACTAAATTTATTACTGTACTAAAAACTGCATTACAATAAGTTCATAAATTTAAGCAAATAATGATAAGCGAATTGCTTTTTTAATCGAGTTCCTAAGGGTTTTAAACGAACTCATTCCTGATAATGCATATAATAAGTTGATTTGATAAGTTTTATTAGTTTTTTAGTTTGATCGAAATTTATCTAAACCCCCGCAAGATGTAATTTGATATTAAGTAATAAGCTCATTACTAAACTATGGATTAAGTCCCAACTTGCATTTAAGATCAGATTTTATTCATCAAAACTGAACCATCATAAATTCATACTATAGTACTAAAACCAAGCTTGAAACACTGTATCACCCATAAAAAAGCGCCATTAATATAAAATTCTGCTAATAGACCCTCTTAAACCATAAGCTATTGGTAAGCAATAACTAAATTTAAAAATAAGATTTTAAACGAGTCTGGATGGCTGGCGAAAGAACGCGATCGACATTGAAAATATAAATTGCAATGATTAGTAAATGTTAATTTGACCCGTCTGTAAGTACTCTTTACAATTTACTACTAAAATCAAGATAAAGTTGAATGTTATTTATAAAGTTAGAGTCAGATTTATATTTGCAATAGATTTTGTTAAATTTCATTTACATGGTCTAAGAAAATTTTCAATTTTACAGACATGTACTAAACGCGTGATAAACATGATGTAAATTGCGATTTAATACTAAAATCAATTTTTAGCTACTTAATACTAAAAGCATCATTATCTGGATTTTAGTTCTTGAATCCTAAAATTTAGTTCTTTCAAAATAAATTAAACATTAAACGTTTTAGTACTAAAATTTGGTCTGTCACTTAGATATACTCGTAATATGTGATTGAATAAGATTTTAATTTTTTATTGAAGTGGACTAGTTCGATAATTCCACAGCAGCCTTACATTGATTTTTAGTACCAAGCTTCAATTAATTATTAAAATCCAGCACAAATATAAAAATCTAGATGGACTTAATGCTACAATAGGTAGATGCTTAATTGTAATATCAATTCACTTCTCTAACCAGTTTAAACCAGTTTAAAGATGATTTATTACTTAAAAGTGGTTTAAACCAACCTTGTGATAATGTTATTTTTAAAACTAAGTCAGAGTCAGGACTAAAATTACTTTATCATCACGCACATCTGTACTAAAATGTGTTTATTTATCTAATTATATCAGATGTTGGTCATACGAGTATACACACATGTAATAAACTCTGACTAATTGTTAGTAAACCGATAAATTCATGGTTTTAGTTCAAGTTTAATAAATTCATTTAAAAATTATCGAACTATTTTTTATTAATAGTCTGTAGTTAACAAAGACGCTTTGCTACGTAAATAATTAATTCGGTTCTAATACGAGAATTAGATGATTATTCAAACTTAATCAAAATAATGTACTAGGCCCTTGCACTATATAAAATTCACAAAAAATTTAACTAAAACACAATTCATCACGAAAGTCTCTTTAAGCTCTAATTTAGTACTACAATATAGTATTATTTAAGGTGGATGCTCTTCTAAACCTATGCGATACAGAGCGATATCTAATATGGCTGTACTAAACTGATGAAATATGTGCAAGCGAATTTCTATTCTAAGTTTATTTAAATTAAGACTAATTTGAATTTAGTACTAAAACTTCTTAAAGCTAAATTGCTTTAGTAATATTATTATTAAAATTTTCGAAATCGGGAATGAAACAAATTATATCACGGTTCTTTAATCAACAAACACTGATTTGTTATTCAACAAATTTTCAATTTTGAAGTTTGTGTACTAAACATGATGTAAATTGTAGTTTAGTCCTAAAATCAAAATTAAGTAATTGAAAGACTAAATAAACACGATTTTTGTTCTTAAATACTAAAATTAAAGAAAAATTTAGGTTTACTCTAAGCTGAATTTTAACAAAAATTCTGTACTAAAATAAAATGATGCCGATTTTTTGTGTGCATTTTACACAAAAATATGTACAACCGGGTTATATTGTTTGTAATTCAACCCCAAATGATAATATCTTACCACATGTTGCACTTATCTTGTGCTATAATAAAAGCCTCATTCAATTCTTTAGTTTAGAATTAAATTAAAACTAAATTACAGTACAGTACTAAATTCGTATCTACTATATTCAAACAAAATTTTACAAACCAATAATGATGACCGCATTGTTTTATATTAAAAATAAATTTTAAAATAATTAGTACTAAAATATGCCTAAAACCAAATCATTTCCGAAATCAGGAATTTATGCCGAGTTTCTCTAATTTAGTGGCTTAAGTTGAATTTTATTATTCAAAAAATGCCTATACCTTAATTTGAATGACTAAAAAAAGTATTAAAATCAATCCGCACTATTTGAACATATATAAATAAAGCAGACTAATTTTTAGTACTACCAAATAATTAACTATCCTATACTTTTCTGTCGTAGAAAAAAGAATGCCTTTAACTGCCAATTTCAAATTATTACATAAAATTAGAAACTTATGGATCACTTAGGAGTCAGGATCAGATTTTAGAGTTTAGTACTAAATGTGTACTGAATACGATGCAAATTATGGTATGGTATGCTAATTACGTTTTCGTATCAACATCAAAATTACGCAAATTATGCAGTTACACTAAACTTATTCATGAGTTTAGTACTAGAATTCTTATAAAAGTACAAATTAGTCTTAACTCAGGACCGAATTGTAAAGTTATAGTATACTACTAAAATATGGTTAAGTGAGCTTTCGGCTTACATTATTTATTTAAGAAATATTTTCTAAAATATCGTTTGAAAATTGGACTACCGGACTACATTATTCCCTAGTACTAAAATCAAGCTTAAATGAAATTGATTAAAATCAAATTTTGAAACCTAGAAGAACCTAGATGAATGCTTAAAATAATATATGCTTAATTTTACCGCTCAAACCGACTGTGTAAAACATATGTACGTCTAACTTAAGGTTAAGTTGATCCGTCAAAAATACACAAAACGAATTAAGTTTGAACTAAAACTCTAAATTTGATTGTCGTCACTAAATTCTAACTTAATGCGAAACTATGGTTTAAGACCTCTAAATACACAGTTTAAAGTTTAAATCAGTACTAAAAGCAGGCTTAAGTCAAAAAATGTGCTTATGTAACATTTAGAACTCTAGACTTTTTTTTAATATGTATAGCCCTCAGCATAATATTAAATTGTTGTTGAAAGCATGAACGGATGTTACTGAGTACTAAAACCACCGACTTACTTAAACCGATTGATTGAACTAAAATCAAGCTAATAATAATAAAATGTTGTCTAGAAATGCTCCTTGAACAGATTCATCAATATAAAAAAAGACATTAAATTTAAAAGCTAAAATATACTTGACTTAGCCTTATTAAAGATTTCTCGGATGATTTTATTGATTATGTTCGGTATAAGCGTTAGTTTAAGACGCTGGCTTAAGGTTAATTTTGTACAGATTGTTGATCCAACTAAACCGACCACAAAAATATTACCCCATTCGTTTTTTATTTGAACAGTGGGATTTTGTACTAAAATCAACTAGATTCAACGAGATGCATTTTATAAATTAGGATTATACAAAAGTGATCCAAATTTTGTTAAACGATTTTGCGTTATTTCACATAACGTAAACTAAATAGGATACAGCTTTAAATACTCAACAAAACTTTGAACGTACAATTATTAATCAAATAAAAGTAAAAGAATTGAAGGACGAACCACAACATTTAGCACCAGTTTAGTACATGATCTCTAAACTCAGGATTATTCAAAATAATAAAACCAAATTTTAATTTTGAATCCAAAAATCTTAATCTTACTCGATTGAATTTCTGAAAGTTCCTTAAAAACTGGCTGCTTTATTAAACTAGTTTAGTTTTGTGGTAAACTGAAAAATCTGTACTAAAACTGTTTTTAGCCCGTAGTAAATGATTTATCTGACTATTTGTGGGCGGTTTTACTAACACATATTTACTACACTAGTTACTATTATTAAAATAAATGAATGAATGGCTTATGTCTACCGTCGGAGTTGATGTATCGATAACAATGATGCCATTTTTAGTACAAAAACCTTTCTAGTTTTATTTTAAAACCGGTCTAACTAAGTCTCTTATACTAGAAGCTCAAATTCCAACTCATATTCTACTATCTAAAACTTAAAGAAAAACTGGTTAAACTTGAACTGATTCTTTTAAGGAGTGCGAAATGCAAATTTAAATTCTAAATATTTGTTGCTAAAGTTTAAGGTAAGCTCGTTGAATATTTAGTATACCGAATTCGTAATGAATAAAATGACTGTTGTCAGATCTGGAGCAGATTTTAGTACTAAAGTATACTTAAACACCAATCTAAACACAAGCTTAAAGATATCAAAATGTGGTCTCAGGGTCAATCGTACCATTAATCGAGGTACTAAAATATAGCAAATAGGAACATTTAAATTCGACTTACATTAGTATTAAGTACTAAAATCAAGCTTCGACAAAACATCTTTACTAAGACTAATTTTAAATTATAAAAAAATGTTGAAATTCCTAAAACTATTTAGTACACTTTAGCACACAACTTGAAAATTATTCAATAAGTAAAATGGCTTAAGTCTGGTGAGGCCAATGATGAGAGGGCAAATTTGAAACCATAATAATCTACTAGTGTAAATTCAATATAAGCAATTTTTTGGACACTGAGTATGAGTGTCAAGCTTAAAATTCATGATCTTGAAATGACTATAATTTGGTACTAAAATGTGGCTAATATGGGAACAGTGCTGATTTAAGGTTTCCTTAAACTTTATGTACTAATATTTTAAAAACGGCGCACACTCCATACTAATCCACTCTAATCTAAATACCTACCTACTTAATCTAAATGACAGCTCAAATCGTAGTAAATGTAAGTCAGGCTCAAATTTAGCCAAATTATAATCTCAGTCTACGACTTATGCCAATTTTATTATAAATAGTTTTAGTTTTATTAAACGTTAAAAATTAGTTTACACTAGTATTTAGTACTAAAATAAAGCTTCCATGATCTATACCAAATAAGTGCAAGTTTTAAAGTCCTTAAATTTAATCTCAAATCATTTTTTGAACGTGGCTTCTATTGTTCGGAATAAGAGTGTTTGAAAATCCACTAGGTTTTAATTAGAAAAACTACATCAAGGCTAAGTATTAAGTTTAGCTTAGTACTAAAACTAGGCTTGTGATATTAAACACTAAAGTGAACTAAAACTCAATTAAGCTTAAATTAAGATTTTAACATCAACTTAGCAAGGCTTTAAGTTAAAACTGAACCAATGCATACTTTTAGACGCTGAAGTTAAATTAACTATTTTGAAAGGCTATCATAAATTTTAGAACTAAAATCACTCTTAAACGATTTATACTAACTAAATACAAGTATAAGCTAAGTCCGTTCAGCACGCATTAAGCATCTTAGTATCCTAATTGTTAAATTGAAATTAGATAGCGGATGTTTAGTATCGGAAGTGATAAGTTAATCATTAGATTTTAGTACTAAAATTAAAATTAAATTCGGTATTATCTAGAAATCGTTTTAATGAAATTCTACCATAATTACTAAACTAAAACATTGCTTTACTATATTTTAATATTTAGGATAAGCGCAAGTCTAAATTATAGATATTTGTTCCTTAAATTTACCTAAAGCAATGCTTATACAATGTATCATAGTAATCAAGCTAAGACTAGCTTTTTGACAACAATTCAGTTCGTCTTGGTGCTAAAAATATGTTACGATTTATGTGATGCGATAAAATTACAAATGCGCAAGTGTCATAAAATATACTATCAGCAACTTACGATCTTCCATCTCATCATTACGAATTTTACCACACAAGTCGTAAACTCTTGTGATAAATTGTGTTATAAAGAATCGAATCATATCCTCATTAGTGCCCACAATTTGTTCCACCAATTGTAATGGCTCAGCAATTTTAACGATAAAACGATGGAAAAATCGTTGATTAGCGTTATTATAGACCAACACCAATTTGGTAAGCTCAATAAATTCAGAAAATGCTCCCAAAAATTTGCGTACAAAATCACCAATCATATTTTCGGGACCTTCAATCAAATGGATCGAATGCTTTTTATAGTTGATTAAAATGCCTAGAATTTAATAAGCGGACTACTTAGTATTGGTACATCGCGGTATAAAGTAGAATTACCTGTCACTATGTTATCCTGCCCGATTTGATTAAATCTGCCCACAAATTCTAGGTATTGTTCCTCGCCTATCAAATGTTCGGCCTTCAATCGATATATGTAAATAAGGCGCTGGAAATACGTTTGCCGGCCCGCACACAACATATTATCGTGAACATGTTCGTACAGTGTGCGTCGACTTTGAAAATCTGGCACGATTGGTTGAATGCGGCGTTGTAGATTGTGTTGTTGTTTTTTATGTTTTGCGATGATAGCAGCAGCTTGTCGTTTCTTATTTAATGCGGACATTTCATAACGATATTTTCAGATTGATAGGCACATCTCGAAAATATAACTAAAATGTTGTTGTTATTGACTGGCGTATGTCAAACGAATTATTATTGATTAAATATTTTATTTTTTAAATTACCATGACGACAACAACCTGTGCAGCGGATTAGTACGTTGTCTCCCTAATTACTGCAAAATGATTTAATTATGCATGAAAACGCTCGCAGCGAAATAAATTCGTTCACTCTCACTATATTCCGTAAATGTATTTAGATACGTAATGTCCAAAAGCAATTTAGATTTGAATCACTTTACAACTGCTTAGACATTCAGACGATTTGAATTGAAAACGAAAGCATGCATACCTTTTGTATATAAAAGTGAGAGGTAAACAGTTTTGCAAAACATTTTATTCGTTATTTTGATTCACTCGAAATCGTAAACGTACATAATACTTAAGACAAAAAAAATTATAAATAATTGATATACATTAATTTGATCTGTCATCCAAATTCCACCTTTCTCCTTAAACATGTTTTTTGACAATTTGCGCGCGCCAACCGCTAAATTTGTATACCACCCGACGTTAGACGAAAGTCTAATTTAATTGTATTTTTGGATAAGCTTTAAGCTATAAAGTTAATCACCATTACAAAATTTTTAAACATTATTTATACTAGCACGATACTATCACGATAGTTATAATTCAGTACCTTTATAATAATTGTTTTTTTTTTGTCTCTTTACAGATTTTCTCGCCTAGTGTGAATGGATATTGGGGTACACCCGGTACCAGTCAATATCACATACAAACTGATGAAGGACCCGAACGGTATTTCCGTTATCAAACCGATAACGGACAATTTCGCAAAGAGAAACGATTACAAGATGGGACTGTGATTGGAACCGATGCCTGGATCGATGGTTTTGGTTACCTAAGGCAAAATGATTATATTGCGGATACAAAAGGATACAGAATACTAAAATCGAAAACTGTGTTTGTCGGAAAAGATCGCCCAATTCAAGTGAGTACAGTAAAAATTTTAATTTTACTAGGATTATGGGTGAAGTTTGTGAATCACTGTACAATCTTCAAGTATTCGTTCGTTTAATATATAACAAAAAGTAAGAGTGGGCTACCTAGTATTTCACTGTTAATCTTATTAAAATTTGGAGCGAAATTGTTCTGAAGAAAAATTTTTATATTGTACGATAACTAATCGAAAATGATTAGTAACGTTATGATTTATTTAATGAATAATCTGATTTTATTTAACGTTGGTATTTATTAAAATTTAAATTATAGTTTGGAAATATGTTCACATTATGTGTTGAAGATAATATCTGTCAAATGGTGCCCATTATTTGATTCGACCTGACGTGCTCTTCCCAGAGTATTTCCCATAACTTTTCTTTGAATCTCAGGTTCCAGTGTCTTCACTTGTTCTCGTATATTGGCCTTAAGCTGTTGGATGGTTCTTGGCTTATTGGCATACCTTACTCTTTAGGTAGCCCCAAAGAAAAAAATCGGAAGCTGTTAAACCGGCGAATGTGGTGGCCAGTTAAAATCAGAAAAACACGATATTATTCGATCGCCAAAAATTTCGCGCAGGAGAGTCATAGTTGGACGAGCTGTGGCTCCATCTTGTTGGAACCACAATTTTGGATTGCCCTCTACGTCTGGTCTTAAAAAATGTTCAATCATTGCCCGGTATTGAATGCCATTCACATTAACCGCAACTTGTTCGCCGTTTTCGAAAAAATATGATCCAATGATCCTTTCTAAAGTTATTCCACTCCATACCTAGTGTCCATCTAAGTAGATGCATTTGATCTTCAACAATTATTTTTGGATTTTGGGTGCCCCTTATTCTGCAAATTTGTTTATTCACGTGACCATTGAGGCGAAAATTGGCCTGATCGCTCATTATGAATTTGTTAATCAACTCGTTGTTTTCTAGGCACAAATTTTGAAAACGGCAACTATATTGAATGCGTATTTGTGCATCATTTGGTTTTAATTCTTATATGGGAATCTTATATGGGAAAAGGTGTAACTTATGTAAAATTCATTGCAAAGACCGCCTAGACATCACCAACTGCTGAGAACGTTGCCTGGTGGTAGTTTTGGGGATTGTCCTCAATACTTGCTTGCACCCCAACAATGTTCACATTATTTCGAACTGCACGAGGTCTTCCAGCACGCGGAACATCATAGACAGCCCAATGTTGCCAAAACGCTGAACCAATCGGTAAATTATTGGAGCGCTAGGTGCATTTCGAACATGAAAGAAATTTCGATATGTACTTTGTGTCTGAATAATCGAATGCTGACTTTCAAAATAAAATTGAACAATTTTGGTTCTTTGTTCTGTGCTGAGTCTTTCCAGCATAAATTTTCCAAGTTTTTCAAAGTTAATTCTGAAAAAAAATATACATAAACAAAAAATTTAAGCACCACCCTTTATAATGCAAATTCTATTACATTTGGTATCCGAGTGTAGTTTTGAAAAATGGACAATATCAATGGAACTAAGTAATTTTCTAACCGATTATTGTGAAATTATCGTATTTTCATAATAGAACTTGATTTTTTATGATGAAAATGAGATTGATGATTTGTCGGTAGCAGTTATAGAAAATGGCCTATTTGAACGAAATTGACTTGTTTCTCAACCAAAGGATGAAACTAATTTCATAAGATGAAAATTGGATTGCTATATTAGTTCGTTATGTGGGTCTAGACGGTTGGTATTGTAACGATTTCGCTGACTAACTCGGTTCGTGCCTTTTAATTAAAAATCTGTTTTACACAACTTCTGAAATACCAAAATTTATTTCTAATCGAATAAGATTAATAATATCACTAAATTCAACCATCCAACTTCTCCGTACACATCTAATGACGGCTCCAATCCTCGAATGAAACTGTATGAGAATGCACTTCACTGTGCTACCAGAACGTATATTTCTTCATGAGCGGTGGTTCTCATGGCCATAACATCGGATATAGCTGCTGTTTCTGCCAAGCTTGGCTGTCCTTGAATCTCTTCATTAAAACGGACGAAACTTGAGTACCTTCTGCGAATCTGACTTTGTTCTTTTACTGTACCGATCCATTCTACGGTTATTTTTCAAGGAATTCGCTCTCGCATAACTCTCTCTCTCTTTCTCTATATATATATATGTGTCTCTCTTTCGCACTCTCTCACTCGCTTTCACATCCCA
Organism: Nephrotoma guestfalica; assembly: GCA_963691935.1. Lineage (NCBI taxonomy): Eukaryota > Metazoa > Arthropoda > Insecta > Diptera > Tipulidae > Nephrotoma > Nephrotoma guestfalica. The sequence continues at coordinate 191,799,236 of OY829915.1, read as the reverse complement.
TGACGAGATTTTTCCGTCTGCATTTGGGTTCTCCATCCGTCTCGATGCATTGCAACTCGCCCTCCAGTTTCAATATTCAAATATACTTAGGTCTTGTTCGACGTCGCCACGCCAGCACGAGTTGTTGCTTTATGCCGTGGTCTATACGAATCCAATATTCGTTTTCCGTAACTTTATTTGGAGCTTGCACGACTTCGAGAGATGTTTAGTTAGCAATAGCCTTGATTGGGCGTTCAAAACTCGTTGTCCCGCAGCGATCCGAGTTTTTATTTTTGTCTGCATATCCGAGACTTCGATAAAACATACAAAATATGATGGTAGACCATATCGCAACTTTACTACTTAGCCTACCCCTCTGACTTATTAAAAATTAACTCATACGGAATCCGATACCACCTCACGCATTTCGTTGAACATAAACTTCATCACGATATTGCAAATATAGAACAAATTTCTAAAGATTTTATTTTTTATTTTTAGGAAGCGATGCAAGAAGCAAAGAAATCACCAGCACAACATGGTGTTCTAGTCAAAAATCCATCACCACCGCCGGTACAGCCTTTGGTTCCAGTCACCGAAGAGCCGTTTGTAAAAAAACATTACTATCAAACATATTCTACGACCACGACAACAACACCAGCTCCAATACAAACGACAACGAATGGATACAGCTACACCACACCAACGAATGCACATATACCACCCACACAAACGAGTTATTTACCGCCCGGTGGTAGTTATACATCAACAACTACAACCGAGAGACCAACTCTGCAATCATCGACTGAAACTCCGACCTCATTCAATTATGATCCGACACCGATTGCCGGGCCAGTGACACCATCATCAACACCTAATTATCCAATTTCTGTTGAAATAACGCCACGTCCATTTTATTCGTACAATCGGCCACAGCACATCAATAATTTGAATACAAACGACATTTCACCGCCATACCAATCAGCTGACTATGCACCAAGCCTCAACTACGACAAAGTGCAATCGAGCACGCCATACGCCGTCCCCATCGGATCATCAACACCAAAACCATTCAGTGCATACGGAAACGATCGTCCCTTATATGGCCAACCGGCCGATAAAATAGACGAGAACGACTCCGGTTCATATCAATACTACTATCGCAACAGTGATAATCTCAATCAATTAAATCGTGATTGGCACGCACAGCAACTCAAATCACATCACGTCCCATACGATGGCGTCTCGGTAACAAGTAACGGATTTAGTTACTATTTACCGCGACAGTACCACGAAGAGAATAATAGCGGATCAAGTGACCGAACCGGTAGTTTTGGCTATATCGATCCATTTGGAATTCGACGGGTCGTATACTACAATACATTACCAAACGGAGGATTCCAGCATCGTAAAAATAATCGATACGTTGGTTTTAATTCGACGCCGTACGATCCTCGGCCATCGTAATCGCACCGAAACGATATTAATTAGTAATTATTAATTATTTTAGATTGCCATATGGTGCATACGTTAAAAGATGTGCACCATTTACTATTTGTTGTTTTAACTTAACAATTATTTTGTGTGATAAGTAAAAAATTATATAATCGTTCGAAAAGTAAAAGTATTAATTTTTTTTTTAATTAATTAATTTATTAATTTATACTCTTAAGAATCTGCTAATAATATTTATAACAAAAAATTATGTAATTAGGAATTGTAATATAATTTTATTGAAAAAAACGAAGCAAAAAAAAACACTCAAACCGATATAATTTTGTTGAGTGTTTTATATCACATATTATTTCTCTGGAAATAGAAATTCATTTGGTTTAAAATTAATAAATTTTTGTAAATTTCTAACCGTCTCGATATTATGATGAACATGTTTCTAAAATGTAACACTAGAGGGCTTAATTTCTTGGTAAGCTGCATACAAATGAGTCTCCGTTACAGAGAAAATATTAATACGTAAAATGTAGTTCCATTCACTGGGAACAAAAAAATTATAATTTGAAAAATAAAATTATATTTAATATAAATAAATTAGAATTTTATTTCACTCAATTTAATCCACCGGCAGGAAGCAACCAAATAACATTTTTCCTTCGACCCATAAACTCGAAACACAACTGATTATTATCAAATTCCAAATTTTTATTATGTGAATCATCAGATGATGACCTTCTGTAGGTTCCAATGCGTTATATTGTTGTAAACAGTATAAGAGCCACCAACTTTTACCTACGAAGATGATAATGTCATCATCTATCATCCTTTGAAAGATAACCGCTTCATTTTTAAGTTCAAAGGGAAGTCTCAAAAATCCATACTTACCATTCATTGTTGAGAATGAGATCTTTGGTATGTCGAACTCCTCCATTTTGATCTGGTGGAAAGGTGTCTAAGATACTCGTAGAACCGGCATTCAGACGTTTGAAGGCAAAAGCCATCCTGTACTTTTGTGTACCGGAATTATCCGGTTTTTCTTTCTTCACTATCCAGAGTGGGGTGTTATATAGGCTTTTTGAAGGCTATTTGATCTCTTTTTCATAAGTTGGCCAATTTGTTTCTTAACCTCGTTGCTCATACTGACTGGATTGAGGTAGGATTGTGTGTAGACTGTTCCTCAAATAGAGTTTTGAATTTTCATAGCATTATTTGAAGATTATGTTTCACTTCCGGGGAAAGGTGGTTATCTATGATTTCTAGGTTATTTACCTACCATCTAGCTTTTCGTGGTGGAAGTGATATTTTAATACGTGGGACAAGTGTTAGGTTGTTGTTTTTTCTATCAATAACGAATTATGCCGTCGAACACCTTCACTCCCAGTAACACAAAATTCCTAAGGCTGTTATAAATCTCATACTTTAAAAACAATGTCCACTAATTTCCCTGTTGAAATCAATTTCCCTTGAGGCCAAACAAATTTTAAACAAGCATTGGAAGGAATCGCTTTTTGGCTAACTCGGATTTAAAAAGCGGTCGTTTTGTTCAAATTAGAGAATTCTGAATGGTGTTGCGTTAAACTGTCGCAATATGGTGCCTGAGCCACCCGTGATTAGGGTTTGAATACTAAACATTTTCGGTTTTCAAAATACAAAACTTCCCATAACCGCACATTCCGCATATAAATTACCGCTTCTTTGTTGCTCAAGGTGCTATTCTCATCACCCAAAATTCTTTTCAACCGGAATTTCAACAAGAAAATGTTTTAGATATTTTACGAAAATCGCTGATGGTTAGTCTTACTAATTTTTATCGGATAAAACTTATTGTCACAGGTCCTGAAAGTTTAGGTCGTTTTGCCGAAATTAGAGAATTCTGAATGGAGTTACGTTTAATCTGTTGCAATACGGTGCCAGATTCACCCGTAATTAAGGTTTGAATACGAAATATTTTCGGTTTTCAAAATACAAAACTTCCAATAGCCGCGTATTCCAGATATAACTTGCCGTTTCTTTCGTGCTCACTTGCGGATGGAACGGATTCGAGTTGATCGAGGTAGTGATTGCCTTCGGTGTTTTGTCTGCAATATTTTTGATCAAAATGATTTTAAAATTGGAGATTGGCACGCCCTAAACATTGGAACAGCGAACGTTGGGATTCTATGCAATTCGCAGCAGATTTAATTATTAACAAGATCATGACTTGAAACTGTCGAAGAATGTCTTGAGTAACTAATAACATTACGAACTTAAATCCAATGCTACGTGTTCCTATAGGATAGTTTTATTCTTCTTCAGTTTCCTCTGGAACGCAAGGCTTTGATCTAATTTTGGAGTTCCATGAAGCAACGATTGACAGATTCTAATCTTTATCGCACTGATAAATAAATCAGTCGAGATTTTTTTGTTAAGAGATCTCATTTTTGATGAAATTCTAAAAAACAGTCGATCCAATATTAATATCGCTCGCAAGTGATGAATTTCAAGTCATTGCGCTAAAAATTTAGAAAGCATTCGTTCATTTCGACCACTATAGTTATTGTAGTTACTTTCGAGTGTTTGAGTACCAATGTGACGTTCAAATCTAGTAATATGAATTGTTTTGACTGTCACACATTCAATTTCCGTTAGCGTACACTATATATTTCCCCAAACGCAACCTATTCCCACAAGAAAGTGTCTGCGAAATCGTTGATATTACTTCCACAATTTATACTGTCATGACATATTTACATGCTGTCATGATATACTAATATTTACTTATATACTTCAATTGTTACTAGTGCAACCTATGTTTGATAATTCATACTAATAACTATATTGGATTTTAAATACGTAGAAGTCATTAAGGCGCATCATTTTATATTCACCACGATATTCACCAAATCAAAAAAATACAAATAGTTTTACAAAAAAAAAATTCAAGTTTATGTAATTAAATTATGCATTAATTAATTAATTAATTTTATCTACAAACAATATACACACGCAAAAGCTTAATATTACACGATATAAAAACAATGTCTTGTTTATATTACATAAAACCATTTGAATTCAGATCCTCCCAAACCTTTCTCTTTTTCGGTCTCGGGTTGCGGCACATCCTGTGGCTGGGCGTACTCCAAATGAATTCGAGGCCGATACCCGTCCTCATTTGCTGTATATTCAACAATTCTACGATAACCATCACGGCTTACTAAATAGTAACCACCTTCTTTATTGCCGTCACGATCGCCTTGTTCGTGATGGCCATGATAACCAGCTGTGTAATTAAATCGGTACAGTATATCGCCCAGAATGTGTTCCATGTCTGGAACATTGAATTTGTTCTGAAATTGGCGTATTGGTTCTGGTGGTGCTGCACCTGATGTTGGTGTAGGTTTATTTCGTAGTTCTAACATTCGTTCCTTTAAGTCATTTAATACTGGGGCGGGTAGATTTGGAATTTGGCCAGGTGGTGCGTTTATTGGTTTGGGCAAATTGATTCGTACTTGTGGATCCGGCGACAGGGGCTCGACGACCAAAACTTTACCATAATCATTGTCAATATCGTTACCGAGCTCTATTGTTGGTATGTTCGAATATGTGTCAGTGACTATCGGTGAAATTTGATTTACAGGACCTTGCTGTACTTGGGGTTGAATATTTTGTACAAAGCCCTGTACAGGAAGTGCTGGTTCAACGGATTCAACATACGAAGGTGGTTGTTGTTGTATAGGACTATTTAAATCTTCATGTACTAGACTCACCGGGTCTATTATAGGACTCGCAGGGTTTTCGAAATAATCCTGTGACGGAGTTGTAAATTTATTGTACTCTACGGGTTGCTCAACCGGAATATTTTGGGGTGTTTCTGGTTGGAAAAACTGTGTATCATCTTGAACTGGATTTGGTCCCGGTTGATCGGGTTGAGTTTGTGGTACGTTTGATATTTGAGTATATACCGGTTGCTCGATGGGTTCGTTTGATATTGACTGTATTTGTGGATTAATATTTAGTTCTCGTACAGGAGCCGTCGGTTCGTTAAATTGAAATTCTGTTGGAGTTGACGGGTTTATGTATACTTGAGGTTGTTCTCCAAGTTCATTATTTAACAACGGTGGTTGAATAGTTAATCCAGGCACTGGTGTTACAGGAGGTTGGGTTTGGAAAATTGCGCCTGGTCTCGGGTTGAATTGTTCTGCGTTTTGTGTAACTTCCACCCTTACTGGTGCCTGTTGCAGTGAAACTTTCTGGATGGAGTCTTTAACCGTACTAACGAGCTTTCCAGGGGTAAATTGAACATTTTGTGGTTGCTCAGGTTGGAATGATTGAAACAACGTATCGGATACAGTTGGTACAACTGAACCTTTTCGAATTGGTTGAGTTTGATCTTCTGGTGTCCTTATTTGTGTATATTCGTCACCGTTCGGCAAGTCGATTCGATTTATAGCTGTGACAACAGGCTTTGGTGTTGCGTCATATTGTTGATACGTAGTCAATTTTTCTGGAAGGCCAATTCCAAATGGTTTTTGTGTGTTATGTTGAACTGGTGCGAATGTAATTGGTATTGGGGGTTGTGTTGTTGGACGTATGCAATTCGAGCAGCTTTTCTCGGTTACTTGTTTAGGTTGCACAAACGGTGCATTCAGTTTTGGAGGCGGTGTTACAGCGCTATAACTAGATGGAGTAGTGGCTCTAAGCGGAACAATTTCAAATTTTGGCGTCGGTGCACCTGGTCCTATATTGAAAACATCGTCAACTAGAATAATAACAAATGTTAGAATCGGTACCAACAATTTAAAATTCAACTTACTTTCTGCGACCTTCACATTGCGCATCGAAACAATTTTAAAACTGCCATTCTCATCGGTTGCATACACGGTCACGTGATAGATCCCATCGGCGGTTACAAATCCAAATTGTCCCATTACAATACCGTTCTCATCCCGTTTCTCGTACCGATGCTGATTCTTTTCAATTTTAAAACCAAATTCATAGGGGCGACTTTCTCCATCATAGTACTTCGAGGCGGATGAAGTCGGTGTCGTAAAATACGTTAGACAAACTAAGATCTGTAATAAATTGAGATAAAAAATATTTATTAAATTGTATTTACTTCTTAATTAGCTTGTAAGCGAACAACACGAAAATGATGATGTTGTGGTTCGTAATTTGTATGCAAATTACAACAAGCCCATGAATAATATTAAGCCGCAGCTGGTTCTTTTAATTGGAAAATCGACAAACAAATATGTCATTCTCAATGACAGAATGTCAATCATATAACTCATCCGTCATGAGAAATCTCACCAAAAATATTCTTGAAGGATATCCAGTCTTCCCGCACATTTGTAATTTATGTTAGAATTTATTTCTGCGCGTATACACAGCCGTTTGACCATTATTGTTGATTCATTAAAGATTACACGAACGATAAATTTGGACGGGTGTGTGTGACTCAAACATGACTTTCAACTTATAATAATGATTTTATTGATCATAATTCAAGATGATTAGAAAATAGCAGAAGAACCTGTTGAATCGTATATACCGCCAGAAAAACTTCAACTTTGCGGAACAAGTTCTAAAAATACTAAAATAAAAAATTTTGATTTGTGTGATAAGACGTAACGCGACTCGTTATTTCGGAAGAACGTGTAAAATTTAAGATCGTATAATGCAACGGTATAAACTACGATGATCGCTTATTGATTTTACATAAAACAACTTACGAATGTTCGTCAGCCAAAATCAATATTTAAGTTATGACCAAGACTTAACAATTTGTGATGTGGCCCCCAAAAACAACTTGCAGGTAAACAGTAGTTTAATGATTTAATTGTGCGGAAATAAAACAAAAACAACGTTATGTCTGTAGGTACTTCACCTTGGATGTTTAAGTGATCTAAATGGCATAACTGATTTATTTGAAAATTCCACAAGGGTTATTCATGAGTTTTTTTTTTAAATTTATTTATAGTCAAAAACCTGTAAGCGACCTGTACAAGACGATGAATGTAATATGATTTCGTTCTGGTTTGACCAGAAACTAAATGGCAAATTATCTTCTTTGGTAACCAAGGTTTTATCTATATCTGTAAATTTCTAAAATTTATGACTACTAGTTCCAAAGTTTTTTCACCAATCCGCTTAAGAAAGTAACACGCAATGTATTATTTTCCCATATAGCCTTAATTTCCATGAAACAGTGTTCCAAGGAATCGTGCTTTGTACTTGCCTCATATAGTCTGACGTATACCATTAACCTATTTATTGTCCCCATTTTTGTCGACCTGAGGGCTCCCTCAACTAGTGAAACTGTATCAGGTATAAACTCACGAAATAGACTTGAATAGATCACTATATAGGTCTCGTGGCATTGTTAAGTGATCCGCGCAAAATGTTCAACATGTTAACAATCTGACTGCACTATTAACGTCAATAGAAGTCAGTCAGTTCTAGCAAAGGTGTATCAATCACTGATACTAAATCGGGTAAGATACAATTAACGCCCGTTACAAACTGCCAGATTGCAGTAAAATTTTGACTATTCACGATGCTCAAGTATTAACGTTCAAATGGGTTGTTTGTGTGCGATCGTCTCAAAAGGAAACTAAACTATTTGAACTGCATTAAATGCAAGTCAAGAAAATCTCAGTGACGTCACAAACTAACACAATAAGCTAACGTTTTACTACCAAAATATGTATGTAGAGATAGCTCAAATTCCATCCCCGAAAAATTCGATGGCAACACTAATTATTACTATGATGAAATTTTTTACTCTCAGCCCCGAAAATACTTGCTATCACGATAGTTAAAAACTGTCATGACAGTTGAAATTTTCGGGGCTGAGAGTATAATACTTATAAAAATAAGTTTGTGAAGTAAGCCCAATTTTATGTATGCGGAAATAGCCTAATTTTCATCCCAGAAAAATGAGGTGGCAAAACTAATTATTAATATCATGATACTTTTGACTATCGGCCCCGAAAAATGCCACATTTTTACTCTCAGCCCCGAAAATATTTACTGTTATGGCAACTAAAAATATATCACGACACAAAAAATGTTCGGGTCTGAGAGTAAAAATTATACATTTTCATGATAATATGTAGATAGAATGGTTTTTGGGGCTGGGACAAATAAATATTATCAATTATTTGCCAACCCACGAGTTTTTTTTTAGAAATTTTACGTGATGGATGGACGACCTATCGAAATATGTCTGGTGATGGAGGAAGATTTGAAGTAATTGTAGTGAATTGTTTAGAACTTTTCTATGGGGTTAAACCTACCTTAATCACGAGACATAAGCTGATAGACCTGCCAACGAATATTTGCTGAGTTTGAAGGACTATATATCAACTGTACCCCATAACGAAATTCTAAAAAATGCACTGCAATTACTGTAAATCTTCCTCCATCGCCAGATATAATCCGATAGTCCCGCCAACGAGATGTTTCTGCTTTCGAGGAACCATACTTCTACTTAACTTCTTAAAATAACTTTTTTTTAAGGGACATGGTGTTTTCGGGGCTTATAGATGCTAGTAAAATTTGTATCTTGATTTGAAGATTTTCACTGTCAGTATAGTTTTTGGAGAGTTTTTTCTTTATTTACACGTTATATCACAACTTTTTGTTGTTTTTATTAAACTCATAATATTTGTATCTATTTTTTAGCTGTTATTCGGAAATACTTATTTCATAATTTAGATCTTTTGTTACAATTGTTAATTTAATGTCGCAATAGTATACCAAACTGTGGATCGAAATTTGGGCTATCTTCACAAAGGTTGTGAGATACCATTTAACTCTGCGATCTTAAGTTCTGAATTCTTTCCTAGCGGATATCTGGTTTATAGATGTAATCGAACGCTACATACAAGTATTAAACTATCTGGTGTTGGAGTACTTACAGCTGCTGACACATCTCTATCCCATCCGAATCGCCGACTTCATTATATATTTCACGTTGCGACACAAATATGGAAGTTAACAGAGTTGCGGATCCATCCGATATCATATGACGATGAAGTTGACAAACTTCTAGTTTTAAATGCGAGCTCAGATGCGGAGTGATTGTTTAATTACATGATTCTTAAAATAAATTTAAGCCAAATTTGTAGGATAAAAAATTACCGGATTAGAAATTTAAAAGCAACCAGCGACAAAACCAGTTAACAAAAAGCTTGAAAGCCAAACAACCACCGGAAAAGTGAAGTTGAAGTTTTTGATATATTGGCCAAAAACTGAAAATAAATAAATAAAAAATTTTAAATTTTGATTCCAGCATGAACAGATCCTAGAATTGTGTCCAAAACCTACTTTAAAATCCCTGATTAATACTACTTCCAAATTTCATCGAAATTCTTTAAGAAATGCCGGAAAGACGGAATGTTCCCAGTGCTATAGATTGGCAAGCGTACACATAAAAATTGCCAGCTCGGTGTAAAATTTCTTTTTCATTTGATAAATAGTTAATTTAAGTGGTTTTGGGTTTTCATTAAGTTAAAATAGTTTTATAGTGGTGTAAGAACAATTTTATAGTATTAAAAAAGGTGGTGGACGCAAATATATAGTGTTTTAAGTGGATTATTGTTTGGTGGCAACAACAACAAGTGTTTGTTTATATTTAAGCGGCGTGATTTTAGACAGTAAGTAAAATCAGGTGTGTGCAAAAGGAGGGCTTCGGCCCTTAAAAGGGGCGATGTTTGAAAGCCCAAATAGATTAGCACCGTTGAGGATGTTGGGAAATAATACCCAACCCTCCAAAAGGAAAAAGTTCGAAGAAATGCGAACAAAGAGATTATGATTCGGTGGCGGTATACAGGATGGCTGAGATATACAGGGTGGCTGAGACCAAATGTTACTGACTTCACTCTGCTGTCATTTGTGTAGTTGTCATTTTCGAGCGTTAATTTTTTCACAGATTGAAGTTTAGTTAGTTGTTTACATGTGGTCAACAAATAATTGTTCTAAATTAATATCTTCATAAAAAAATCGTAATGGAATTCAAACGTAATAGTGTAATTGCACTGTATTTGGGTGGAAATTCACAAACAGCAATAGTTCGTCAGCTCCAGCATTTGAATGTGAATAAAATGTTTGTGTATCGAACCATAACTCGATACAACGAAACTGGTAGCATCGCTAAACGCAACAGAGGCGGTCCTAAAAAGACAGCAACATCAAAAGAAATGATACGAAATGTGAAGAAACGATTCCAACGAAATCCTCGTCAAAGTGCCAATCAATTAGCCGCACGTCTACATGTTTCACGATACAGCATTCAAACCATATTGAAAAATGAACTACACTTGAAGCCCTACAAGATACAAAAAGTTCAAGATCTTACGGATGCACAAAAAAAAGTTAGGCTTGAAAGAACACGAGCATTGAAGGCCTTGGCCGAACGTGATGAGATTCCAAAAATTGTCTTTTCTGATGAGAAAATTTTCACCATTCAACAGTATGTGAATAAACAAAATGATCGTGTTTGGTTAGAGCCAACGATAATTTGAACACAAGAGTTGCCATGCGCAAGCAATCACCAGCTTATGTTATGGTTTGGGCTGCAGTGACTGCAGATGGACGCACTCCTCTGGTTTTCATCGAACATGGAGTCAAGGTAAACCAAGAGGTGTACAACCAAAAGATCCTAAACGATGCTTTGCTACCTTGGGCACGTAAATACTTTGGTACGAACCGTTGGACATTCCAACAGGACTCGTTACCGTCACACAAATCTCGAGCGACACAGCAATTTTTACAAATGGCGCGGCTGATTTCGTCGAAAGAATGGCCACCATATTCACCAGACTTGAATCCCATGGATTTCTTCATATGGTCCATTTTGGAGAGTAAGGTGTCCACTAAAAAATACGAAAGTGTTGATGCATTGAAGTCGCTCTTGTTCGAGAATGGAATAAAATTCCGCAAGCTCACGTTCAAATAATCAGAGCCAAAGGGGGTCATATCGAGCAGTAACATGTTTTTCATAAAATGTAATATGTTTTCAACATATTCCACGAAATTTCAATAAAAAATAATCAAAATTAAAAAAATTACAGCGTTTTCATTTGGTATCACTTGGTCTCAGCCACCCTGTAATGGATTGCAATGGAGTGAATAAAAAATATCTAATAATCAAGCACGAGCAGGAGGGACAAAATCTGGCAAATTTTTCACCTTTTGGAATACAAAAAGCGCTAGACATGATAACCAAAGGTATCATTAAAACGCAACGCTCGAGAGCTGGAGAACTGTTGGTTCTGACAAAAAATCAGGCAGCGACGGATGCATTACTAAAGGCCACATCTCTGGGGCAATTGGTCAAAATAAAAGTGACGGAACACCTCATATTAAACAGAAAATAAATTAACGGACACAGCAGCAATTATCCTGACTTTTAATTCACCAGTACTACCGGAAAAATATGAGGGCAGGCTTTATACAACTAAGCATTCGGTTGTACTTTCCAAATCCGTTGAAGTGCATCGAATTCCACAAATTTGGTCACACCAAAAAGAGATGCACAAGTGATCCTAAGTGCTACAAATGTAGCGAAGTAACACCACACAACCAGCCGTGCACTACACTAAAATTGATAAATTGTGGAGAGGCACACATTAGCAACATAAGGAATGTCGAGTATATAAACGAGAAGTAGAAATAGTGAAAATTAAAACTGTAGATTAACATTTCCCGAGGCGAAAGCCAAATATTTTCGATTATATGCAAACACCACACCAGCTAACCAGACAACATATGCAGATACACTAAAAGCCGCCTTTAACCCACCAAACACACCACAAAAGCCGCGAAACAAAGATAACCAACTAGAACAGACAAAACCACAATCATACTATTTCAACTTCAAGGCAACAACAGACACAATTAAACCAACCACAACAACAACAGCAATAAAAAGATCAAGTACAACAACAACAAAACCAACAACAGCCGCAACAACCAAAACAACTACTAGAAACGAACAAACTACAACAACAAATACAGCAAGTAATGCAGCAAGCATTCTAACTTAACTCCAAAAGAATTAACACCATTTGGAAATAACCATGCGTGAAAATTGGCCAGATAAATATTCGCAGTATATCTGACCAATAACGCTGTGAATGTCATGATTTTGTGTGAAACTTGGGAGCGTTTCGGGTGAAAGGATGCAATTATCTGTCCAGACCGAGGGCTGATGGCTTCGGTGGGGTGGCGATATTAGCACGTGCTAATATCAGCCTGGTCCTTTGTAACTGAAGTCATTGAAACCATCGCAGCCAAAACTCGGAATCTGGACAGAAACGTGTTATTTGTTAGTATCTATGCAACTCCAGTGTTGTCTACGTCTGACAGAGAGAGAAGCCAACGAGATTTTCAAATTTTGGGTGAATGGGTGGAAGGCAAAAGTGACGTGATACTAGCGGGTGATATGAATGCGCATTCGAGAATATTGGAGAGTGAAGGAACTGATGCTAGAGGTAACTGGTTGACTCGCCTCATTCTGGATTCCGATCTCGTAGTCCTGAATGATGGTGGGTCGACTAGAATGCCGAGAGTGGGGTCGACAGCCAGCGCGATAGATTTAACTTTAATATCAAGCGAACTGGCAGGCCAAGTCACTGATAAGAATTTGGGTAGTGATCATAATTTGATCAGGACATGCTTAGCTGGTATAAATGTTGACATAGACCGTACGGTCATTGTGAGTGGTAAGAAATGGATCGAACGTATGAATGAGACTCACATAATGAAAGAAGTAAATGAGGTTAACCAACTTGAGGATGAAATCGAGAGAGTGAATGAAATGTACACTATAAATGTCAGAGGGAATGAATACAAGGTGAATGGTTGGTGGAACAATGAAATCCAGTATTGGTATGAAAGGAAACGGATAGCATTGAGAGAGTTCAATAGGTGTATAGTCACGAATGCAGAATAAATTATGGAAGAATGAATACAAAATTTAAAAAGGCTATCCGTAGAGCGAAAAGGAAAAGTTGGCGGGAAAAAAATGACACATAGAACCACAACTAAGGATGTATGGAATAAATTTAATAGAGTGAGAGGATATAGAGCGCAAGGCAGAAATGCAGTGTTAGATGACAGAGAGAATGGAGGTGTCTTTTTACAAATGATTACGGACGTACGTAACAATTTGAGCGATAGGTATGAAGTTTTGTTACCTGATAATGAAAATGAATTTATGAACGATGTGTGTAAGGAGTTTGAATGGGAAGAGTAGATTAGAATTCGAAACCAAGGCGGCCTTGCTTCGAATTCTCAATCAAGTATGGATGAGTATTCAGATACCTGAAAATTGGAATGAAAGAAATCTGGCAACAAATTACAGAGGAATATGTATGTTGAATGTATTTGTTAAAGAATGGGCATATGATTACGTGGCTCCAGGGAAACTTTATCAGATCCTTATGGACTTGGGGTTTCCTTGGAAAATTTGCAAATGGGTGTATGAGTTCATGAATGAGAGAAAGTTAGTTTTATATGGTAGAGGATATAGGTTGGAAGGAGCGGTGACTATGGGCCACCTCCAAGGCAGTAAAATCTCACTGACTCTCTTCAACCTGTACACGAGCTCGATACATAGGAGTACCTCCTCGGGCAAAGTCATTTTGTAATTTTCAGATGACTTTGGCCTGATGGGCAAGGGGAGGACCATCGATTGAATTTGAGGGTAAATTCGAGTAAATGTTGTAGTATGGCTTTAAGAACGAATCGGATGGTTGATGTGCGAATATATAATGAGAGAATTGAGTGTGTGAAATTGACTAGGTATTTGGGAATCTGGATTGATAGAAGAATGAGTTTCAAAGTGGATAGGGAAAAATTGGCCGATAATTGTAAGAGTAGATTGAACGTGATTAAAAGGGTGAGAAAACCGAAATGGGGAGCTCATCCGGGTGTGACTGATATGTTGCGAAAAGCGCTAGTGTCAACTAAAATTGCGTATGGAATGAGTATATATATTTTGATGGGTCCAAGGTTAGGGTTTAAAAGTTGATGCTTGTGGAGAATGCGTATGCTAGAATGGTATTGGGAACGATCAATTCGACACCAATACACACTCTGTGGTCTGAATTGGGTGATTCGCCTCTTAATTATGATGACCGTGCAAGAGACTGTGCGAATATTAACTAAGGACACTAAGTTGGTGAATGAAATGAAAGAGAGATTGCAAAGAGGGTCGGAACACAAAAAGACAACATGATCACTAGTAATCTTGGAAAATATTAGCATATTCTCCAAGATTCGTCCGGCAAATCCGACACAACAAAAGCAATGATGAATGAGTTATCAGTTAACTGTGAATTTTGCAAAACGCGAATGAATTATGTTGCATATGTGGAAGTGCACATACAGATGCAAGTGTAAATGATGATCGAGTAGGTGTGGGAATTTATATTCCTTCAAAGAGGAAAGAGAAAATAGTAAGAGTGAATGACAGTATCTGTATAATGAATGCAGAATTGATAAGGATTATGGAAGGGATCAAGTTGGCAATGACACAAGGGAGAAGGAGAATAGTGTTATTCTCTGACTCCCGGAGTGGGTTGGAATTAATTAGTAAGGGTGGGGGAACTCATGGCAATGTGTATGTGGAAATGCTGTATAAGTATCTTCAATCTTGTGGGAGGGAGGTCATCCTTCAATGGATACCTTCTCACCTACAGATTGTAGGTAATGAAAGAGCCGAAATGCTTGCGAAACGGGGTTGTTTGATTGAGGATGTAAATGAATATGAATTCATGGACGCCAGAGGCGTACTTCGCATTTTTCAGGTGAATCTGTGGAGAAAATGGGGGAGAGAGTTTGTTGAAAAATGTCGGGTGAAAGGTAAGAAGTACTTTGAGTTGGTTAGGTCTCCTTTGAGGCAGCCTTTCTTTAAGGTGCTCAAAGGAGATACTAGAATGTTACGAACTATGGAACGAGTGAGATTGAATCATGGAAATTGGAAAGAATGTTTGAATAAATGCAATTTGGTTGTATGTGAGTTATGTGAAAGGTGTTTGGTTGTGGAGGACATCGAACATTTGATTCTGAAATTTTCTGCATTTAACCAGAGCAGACAAATGTTCGATGTTCTATTGAGTGCAATTAGTATGACTGAATTATTACGAATGGGAATGAACGTATATAAGAATGTGTATGAATTTACTAGAACAAATCAGATAGAAGTGTGAAAGGGATCGATGTGCTAGGTGTATGAAAAGAAATTAAAACTAAATTATGATGGTAAAAATGTAAAAATTAAATTTGTAAATTTCGAAACGGGCCATATGGCACCAAATTTTTGGAGCTAGTGCCAAATAAGAGTTTCTTTACTTTTTATTTAGTTTTTATTTAGTGAAAAAAGAGATACAAAATGAATAAAAAATTTCCGCTGGTAATTATATAATAAAACAAATTCTCTTTTGTGATAGTGCTGCCACTTGCGGCAAGTAGCGTAAGCTCTTATTTTCTGCTAAATTTGCACATTTCCAGATACATGTGGACATACGCCGATTTTTAATTAAATTGTGTTGTCTTGTATTAAAAAATAGTAACTGTTAGCTTTATTAAGTGTCGGCCAGTAAGCGTGCCAAGTCCGTCCGAACTAACTTTCCTTTCCTATATCCTATGGAAGAAATCTTGCGGTACATCTTGACTAATAAGCTCCCAATCAATCAATAGTGGTCAACATTTAAATCACATGAAATATTTAATTTGATTTCTTGCTACTGTTTTACCAGATTGAACAGGAAATGGGAAATTAAATACAAATCGAACGCTCTTAATCGGAAATCGCATCATAAAACCAACATTTTATTGTTGTTTTAATTTATAAACACTAAAAGGTAAATATAAAATGTAAATTAATTTTTTCTTTGATAAGCAACTGTAATAATATGGAAATAGAGTTATAAAAAATTAACTATCTACTTAAAATTAATAGTTATGTGGTGAATGTTAAGTTGAACACGCAATTTAAGCGATAATCTGTCGATTTTTACAGTTATTTGTTTTGTATGTGTATAAATTAAAATAAATTATAGTTATTAGTGACAGAAGTGTGACAATTGCTTGGCCGTCACGTAATTGATTAGTTTAATTCGTTAATCGAACGTTAACTAGGATATAATTTAAAAACCGATAACAATTGCGACGGGTTAATTATTGTTATGGAAAATTTTGATCATCGATCATTTTGTACATTTATTTACGTTCAAGTTTCAATAAAAAATTTATCAATGTGAACTACATCGTTTATAAGAGATAACACCTGAAGCTGTGTTATGATAGAGCTCTCACGCTTATTAAAACTACTCATTGATGATAAATCAATTTTTTAAATATCCATAAAGGCATTTAGGTATAAAACCTTGATGCAAAAGAAAAGCTTTAAAAGGGCATACCGAAGTTATGAAGGTCCCACGCGTTTGTGATGAGCGTATCTAGTAGAATTAATCATAAATCGAGATGTGGTTTAAAACGAATGTTCGATGGAGACCGTGAGGGCGAATTATGCTAAATATCTATATTCTTTCAGCTTGAAATAGTCAAACCATAATCATAAATCTACACGAAAATGGGTGTTTTATTACTAAAAGATGTTCTCACTTTGTATGTCGATTAAAACAAGATTTATGGCAAGTCGTTGGTTCATTAATAAATAATTGTAAAATGAAGTTTTGAAATGAAGTAAGATAAATTATATCTGAAGTTTGCTAGATGTAATAATCGGGCGATAGATCATCACGATTAGATAGTCCGTACAGCTGAGCGTAAGGTTTGGTAACATTTTTTGGAAAGCCAAACGATCGCAGTTTGTTTCTCCGCCTTTTTAGCTCTCCATCCAAAGGATTGGTCACCACTTAATTTTCGTGCTCGAGTGTGCGACGAATACGATGATGACGGAGCTTCTTTATGTGACTGCGCGATGAATTCGGCTTCGAGACATCGGCCTTAGGACATGGTGTTGGTTGTTGTATCAAGGATCTTGCAGGCATGGTTCTAAACTTTCGAAGATGACTATCGATGATGATTATATCGATCTCTGAGAACGCACCATAATTCCTGGTAATTATCGTTGGTGATGCTCACAGATTTGAGAAACACAAATGCCTGATAATTGTCCCTTTACGGGTTTGAAGTTCGAAATTTTACCTTTATATCATAATCTGGGTCCATTAAATAATGTGTGTGCTCGTTGCAAGGCTGTAAAATATAAAAACAAGAAAACGAACTGTTGTCGCTGTTTTTTTCCAAATAATTTGACATTTTTATTTACACAAGACGATACCAGAAGGCAATATACATTGGCATTATAACGATGAAAATGCTTTTGTATCCGGAAGCAAACACTGCTGAAAGTCCTGGAACAGGCATATTTGACCCGAGATTTTAAAACTTAATGCCAATAGTGAAGCCAATATTGAAATAAACACCAACTTAAACAATCAAACATTGTTAAATATAAGATTCAATGATTTACCACACGTAGAATTGGGTCTAATTTCTGAAGGTATCCAAACTGTTTCGCTTTATGCTGCTCATTATAAAAATTTTCGTTGTCAATACGATACAGAACGCGGGAAAATTATGACAAATGGTGGTGTGATGCAGCAGATTACTATGACTTTTGATCGAAACACTTACGATGATCGAAGAACTTATAATGTTCCAACTACAAGGGATTATATTGGAGCAGTATATGTGATGGATCGCGGTTGAAACCTGCCAGGCATTATAAATTTTGCGGTTTGCCCAAGGAACTAAGTAACAAATTCCTTGTGGCGTTTACATTTTCTCTTCATTTTCTCTCCAAACACGTTGATCCAATGTCTTCGTACTCTTCGATTTATTGTCGATTCAATCGTGAACAGTTTATCGTGAACAATTTACCGTAGAACAATTTATCGTAGAACAGTTTACCGTGAGGACAGCTTATCGTATTTCACAATTAATGTCTTGGGTTTGGTCTTGGTATCTTAAAAATGTGTTTCGTATACGAATTCGGCCATTTCTTAACTATCGTGATAAAATTGGATACGTTGGATGGAAATGGAATTCTTAATGGTGGGATGGACTGGTGATATATGTTAAGGAATCCAGTCTTACCAGAAACTTGCTTACGTCACGAGCCGCTTGCTTCAAGATAGACGCCTGCTTATTTCGTCCCTAACCTGAAGAGCAGAAGCTGATGAGGTATTGGTTTTGCTGCATCAATAACTAGTTTTGACATGTAGTGTCTATAACCAGAAGCAGAATTTCTATTGAATCGTTTTCAGTACACCACCTTATTCATTAAGGGTTACCTAGCGAGCGCATTAATCAAGGAATTTTCCCGAACGCGATTGCTATCAAACATTCTCATTTTTAATAAAGTACGGAAACTTTGTAGCGAATAAAACGTTTTGTTGTACTTTGATCAGAATACTGAAAAGTTAAGTGAAATATGAATTAAAGATGAATATTCTAAAATGAAACAATCGAAACGGAAAGCTTCCAGCTACATTTTGAAAAGGCATTTCAATAAAAACTTGATATTTTGGCATCACACTTTATAAAAGCAATAACGAACAAGTCCGAATTTAGAGTTGGGTTACTCATCACTAACATCATGAATTCGTAATTAACTTCGCACCTATTAGCCATCGCATTTTCCTACTCAGGTTTTTTAGGCGTCACTTTGACATTTCGGTTGTCTGTCAATATCCAAACCCCAAGTGAAGATGAACTTGATTAAACAACATTATGGAATCATGAGCAAAATACTACAACACAGCGTCAAAATATTACTGGATGATTTAACTGTTCAAATCAGAGGCGATCACGTGTACATCGCAGCACCATCGAGCTGATGGATTCTACTAGAACTATATACCAGTAAAAAACGTAGTGCCAAGTAGTTGGAAATTCTATCATCTATATGGTATACAATACAATAACCCTTTCATCATCATGTACGTCCAAACCGTTCGTTAAATTATCGAAGCACTTCTTAATCACGTTAACTGCGAATATTTCGATAATACTAATTAGACCATTTCTTGAGTTCGTTTTGGATCAGTGGCCAGGTATCCATATTCTAGAACTTCTTCCAAAAATCATTTAAGAATCCCATTTCCATTCAAAATACCCAATCCCATCATAATCGGTTAAGAAATAGCCGAGCTCCGTCACAGGTGACCATATTCCAGAACTTCTTCCAAAAACTGTTTAAGAATCCCATTTCCACCCAACGTACAAAATATTATCAATATCGATTAAGAAATTGCCGAGTTCCGTCCCAGGTAGCCATACTCCAGAACTTCTTCCAAAAATCATTTAAGAATCCAATTTTCAACCAATTTCCAACCTGTTCCGCCCCAAGTGGCTATATTCCAGAACTTCTTCCAAAAATCATTTAAGAATCCCATTTCCATCCAATATAGCAAATCCCATCATAATTGGATAAGAAATTACAGAGTACCGTCCCAAATGAACATATTCAAGAACTTCTTTCAGAAACTGGTTTAGAATCCCATTTTCATCCAAAATACTCAATCCCATAAATATCGGATAAGAAATGGCCGAGTTCCGTCCCAGGTGGCCATATTCCAGAACTTCTTCCAAAAATCATTTAAGAATCCTATAATAATGCAAAAAAATCTATTGGGGATCACGGGTAACGTCTGCTAAAGGAAAATAACTGTTCGCAGCAGGCAAACAACTAAAATCCGCGTTTCACTCAGGCGGTACACCAACCTGTTGGCCTACGGATATCAGTAAGACTCCAGATCTTATAGACTTCTTTATTACAAGAGGAATTTCAGATAATTATATCCATGTAGAGAACAGTGAAAGTCTATCGTCAGATCATTCACCAGTTATTATGATACTTAGCCAAACAATGATTATTAAAGAGAGCAACCCGAAATTAATGAGCTTAACCAATTGGGATCTCTTCCAAACACATTTAACAGAAAGAATTAGGCTGCAGAACCCAATACAGAGACCAGCCCAAATAGAAGACGAACTAGATAAGCTGACCCATAATATCCAAAGTGCTGCGTGGGAAAGCATTCCTAATAATAGTAAGGAAATGAAACGCAATGCTAGCTATCCAGAGGAAGTGAGAGAACTTCTTAAAAATAAAAGAAAAGCACGGAAGAAATGGCAAAACATCGAAACCCGGAAAATAAGAGGATATTTAACCATTTGTGCAACAAATTAAAATACCTAATAAAAGACATTAAAAATCAGTCAGTTAATAAATATCTCAGCACTCTAACTGGGCTCGAAATGCTAAACAAAAAGCAGATTTGATTGCAAGTCACCTTGAAGAGACATTCCAACCTTACCCCAAACAAACGAAAGAGGAAAATATCACCCAGTTAAATAAACAGGATGAAATGAAAATTTCACCTGTAACATTGAAAGAACTAAAATGGGAAAAGAAGAATAATCTGAATGCGTATAAGGCTCCAGGATATAATTTTATAACGGGTCAGATAATAAAAGTGTTACCGAACGGTGAAGAAACTCGTGCATATAATTAATGCAGCATTTCGACTAAGATATGTACCAAGACAATGGAAAGTTGCAGAAGTATTATGATGCTTAAGCCGAACAAACCTCCGAATGATAAAGCTTCATATAGGCCAATTTCTCTGCTACCAACATTATCGAAACTATTTGAAAAGGTTCTTCTTAAAAGACTAAAACCAATTATCGAAGAAAGGAATCTTTTCCCCCCCCACATCAGTTTGAATTTAGGGAAAAACATTCTACGATAGAACAAGTACATCGAATTACTGATGTAATCGAGAAATCACTAGAAAGCAAACAAATATGCTCAACTATATTCCTTGATGTAGCGCAGGCATTCGACAAAGTGTGGCACCAGAGGTTAGAATTCAAACTTCATCGAAATCTTCCAGAACAATTTTTAAAAATTCTAAAATCATATAGCTGAGAGGCACTTCCGAGTAAAGTATGAGAATGAATACTACCAACTAAAAAGGATAACAGCCGGAGTACCACAAGGGAGTGTTCTTGGGCCAATCCTTTATCTCATAGAGATATACCAATTACAAAAGCAACTATGGCGACTTTTGCCGACGACACGGCAACACTTGCAACACCAAAGAACATCAATGACTCAACTTGTAAATTACAGAACGCTACTAACCTGATATGTAATTGGACAAAGAAATGGCGAATTAAATTAAATGAAGCAAAATCAATCCAAGTGAACTTTACAAATCTAAAAGTTAATCATATACCAATAAAGATAAACTCGATAGTAGTACCGCATGCAAACACTGCTAAATACCGCGGCCTGACTTTAGATGCTAAACTTAGATGGAAGGAACACATAAAAAAGAAGAGAGAAGAACTGGGGTTCTGCCAAGAAGACAAATATCAAAATCATACAAACAGTTCAAAATAAAATCCTGCGATGCATTGTTAATGCACCGTGGTACATTCGAAACGACAACCTCCATCGAGATCTAAAGATCGAGCTTGTCGCGGATGAAATCAAGCATCATGCAACAAAACACCTACAACGTCTGCACCAGCATTAAAATCTGGACATGCGCTGTATGCTGACTACCACACCAACAAGAACACTACAAAGAACCAATCCACTGGACTTATCGCGACCAGAAGGTCAGTAGACTTACTAGGGATAATCACTTGATTACGCCGAATAAATAATCAAATACTTTATCATGCAATGTAAATTACTAAATGGGTACAAGACACAGTCGTAATATAAAATAAAAACAATAAAAAAAAATTAAAATTTAAGAATCCTATTTCCATCCAACGTACAAAATAGTATCAATATCGGTTAAGAAATGGCCGAGTTTCGTCCCAGATGACGATATTCCTTCTACCTAAAATCATTTAAGAGACTCGTTTCCATCCAGCATACTGAATCCCATAATAATTGATTAACAAATTACTGACTTCCGTGCCAGTTGGCCATATTATAGAACTTCTTCCAAAAACTGTATTAGAATCCCATTTCCATCCAAAATACCCAATCCCATCACTATCGGTTAAGAAATGGCCGAGTTTCGTCCCAGGTGACCATATTTCAAAGCTTCTTCCAAAAATCATTTAAGAACCTCAATTCTACCCAACATAATATTCAATCCCATTTCAATCGATTAATAAATGGCCAAATTCAATAAAATTTTATAAACCGAAGACACTTTAATCTTTTATTTACACATAATTTTGTTTCGGTCAATTTTATAAACTACGATAAGCTGGCATACGATAAATTGTCCACACGATAATTGTGTCCACGGTAAATGGTGTCCAAGATAAACTGGTGTACGCCATAGAGCAAAACATATATAAGAGGTCTCATGTAGTGTACATTTTTTTTCTGTTCCGAGGTTAATCTATTTTACTATTGGCAATCTGTATAAGCCTAACAAGAACAATGAACTATAAAATAATTATGCCGATATGTTTATAAGATACGTATATATGGGTTAATTTTAGAACAAAAAATTTGTGGTTATGAAAACTATAAAATAAGATTAACCTAGGAAGAGAAATTGGCTTATATAATTTGCACTACATGATCTCTTATATATTTATTCCTCCATGTCTACGGTAACATGTTCACGTTAAATTAAAATACTATAAAGTATTTACGATAAAACGACTGTCACCCGCTAATAAAATCAAATTTATTCGTAATAATCAAGCTCTATTTAAAGTTTTAATCTTTTGCAAGTCTAATGGGCACAAGTCCCAGAGGGAAATGTAGTTATTTTCCCCTCATTGTATCATGGCGGGCCACCATGATACGGTGAGCGCAAAATAACTTTATGAATTGTTTGTATTGGAAAACCAGAATTCTTTCACATTCACATGTAATCCCAAATAAAACAAAATACAACTACACACACTTCAAAGTGCTGCCGATAGACCTGATTTGGTAGCCCGTGTTTTCAATGCCAAACTAAATCAATTTATTGAGGATATATGGAAAAATAAAATTTATGGTGATAGAGCACCAAAAACGTGATTTGCCTCATGCCCATTGTGTATTTACGCTATCGCAAGCTAACAAAAATTAAACTTCGGATTATGTTGATAAAACTATTAGTGCGGACAAACCAGTAGATAATCGTTGGGTAGTGCCATACAACTCATTTCTTAGTATATGAAATATGGCGCTCATATAAAAGTGGAATTATCCTTAACAGTAAACGTAATTAAATATCTTCACAAATACATAACGAAAGGTTCTGATTGTGCTGAAGTTTAAATGGTGATCAAGGGCAGGTTGTAAAGCATGACGAACCCACAAGTCATCTGAATTGTCGTTACGTCCGTGCATAAGAAGCTTTCTGGTGATTGCAAGAACTTCCCATTCATGGTTTTAAGGCCAAGCAATATATTTCCGCGAAAATGAGGAAGAGGAATCAATTGTAATGATGCGACTTATAAATTAGAAAATAGGAAAAGGAAAAGACGAGCTGCCAATTCACATTTCAGAAATAGTAAAGTAGGGCTGCCAATTCCTACACCTGTAAATATTCATAAAGAAAATACCACAAATGTCACAAATATTTTTATATTGACGGTCCGGGAGGTAGTGGAAAATCCTCTATTTATTTGGGATGAAGCACCAAGGGCACCCGGAATAGCATTAGAGTCTGTGGACCTAATGTGAAGAGACATTACTGGAAACAAAAATATTCCATTTGGGGGAACGGTTAATGCAATTTGGTGTATTTTAGACAGATGTTACCTGTAATAAATAAAGGATCTAGAGACAAAACTGTTACTTCCACAATAAAGAAAATTGTTTTATGGCCACATTTCGGACATTTTTGATTTTTTCACTAATAGTTAACATGAGATCTTCGAAAGATTTAAAATTTTCGGGATGGCTTTTAAAACTTGGTAATGCAAATTTGCAACACTTGCCTCATCCAATCAGCGGGAATTCTATTGAAATACTACAAAGACATATTTCTATATCACTCATAGCTGATGTTTTTGGTGATAAATTTACATTTGCTGATGCAGAAAACTTAACTCCTAAAAACGAGCAAGTACATTATATTAATGAAAATGTATTGCAAAAACTTCAAGGAACAGTCGAAACGTATAATGCAATTGATTGATGATAAAGGCGAAATAGATAATGAGCAAGTAAATTTTCCCACAGTCTTAACCCTTCTGGCCTTTCACCACATAAATTAAATTTAAAACTGGGCACAAAAGTTGAAGTATACACCGATTCACAATCTGGAACAGTTTACTTTATTCCAAGAATCTCATTGGATACCGCAAATGACACGTCACTGCCGTCGGTGTCAGTGAGTTGTATACCGCCTGTTCAAGAACAACACACGGCTAATGTTTAAAAATTGTTGTTGATGGTTCTAGGCAAGGAAAAACTTCCGAAAAGAAAGCCATTACAGATAATATTGTGTAGTCAGAAAATTTATAAAATATGAAAATCTAGAAGACATTTGGATGAAAAACTTCTAAATTGTTTGAGGCCGTCCCATTACTCGAAAGAGCTTTGGAAATTACCTTCTCATCTAAATAATTTTTCTATATAATTAGCCGTACAAACATCTCCAAAATAATTTGACAAAATTACGCCTGTTAGGCATCACTTTCTGTGATGCTCGTTCTAATAAAAAAGTAAAAAAGGACAATTTAGAAAAAATTAAAACAAAATCTAGAAAATCTAAATCCGGTACTGACCGTCCCAAGCCCGTAATACGAAAAAGAATGAGGGTGATTATGCTGTCCATATTTTGAGTAATTTTTGTACGAGTTGTCCTTTTGTATCAATTGTATTTGTACAAACTGTACTTTTTTACGATTTGCCATTTATATGAATACATAAAATTGTATACGACAAAATCACAGGGGCATCTAGGCGAGCTTTAATGTGTTTTACGTTTTTTTTAGCTGCTTAGGTATTATCTTTGATCACAGGTGTTTCGGAGAAAAGACCAATGACAGATTGCTTTTTCTGTATCCTGTCCTTTATTAAGCAATGAGCATCACTCGTTCCTGTTCCACTACCATTCTTCCTGTGTTGTTAATTATATAAGAGGGAGGACTTAACAAATGATTTGTTAATGCTGGAGTTAATTTAAGCTCAGTGTTCTGTTCGTGGATATGGTATTTGCTTTTATATCTTATAACCTAACAATTACAAATGCACAGATTTTTCTTTTAGAGAACAGAAAATCATATTACTGAAGTCTTGATCTGAAAGAGGCGGAAAGGTGAGCAGTCATAGGTGAATTATTTCTGTTAAATGAGGTTAGGTATGACTAGAAGGAGTATTTCGATTTCGTAAAACTCCGACGCTCAGATCAACCGCACCATCCATCATACGATCCATTACCTCATAATGTAATAATGATGAGTTAAAATTTAGGATTCCTTACATATTTACAAAATCATTCATTGATGCCAAATTACATACTTCAATTACTACGAGTATTATTCATTACTAACAAAACTGACTCACCATATAAATACACACGGATATCGGACTATCTAAATTTATAAGCCAATGAAATATTTTAAGCGATCAATCATAACCAACCCGAAAACTATTTAATAATATTTGTTTACGAAGTGTACCAACAAGCGATTAAAATTACGTACCCAGATAAATTTATTAATTAAAACTATTTATTGTATTAATCATTGTTTGCTACCGTGCCAAAGTCGGTTAGGAGAGCGCGCGCGCACGCCAAAAAGGCAGATTACAAGTTTCTCATGAACCTTTCATTCAAAAACAACTTTTCGTGTTTCCGGAAATATGATACCACGCACCATGACTAAATTATTTGTGTTGCTGCTAAAATGTGAAGTTCATGCCAATTTTATTTGTTTGATGAATAAATTATTATAATTATTGCTAATATGATCATCACCAATTAAACATTAAAAAAATTTAAAGAATCCACTAGCTGATGCTGTCGTTTTACTAAAGTGACGTTTAGTGTAAATATTTACCTGGATGGTTTTAATTTTGTTCGAATGTTGAAGGCCATCTTGATAGCTATCATACATCGTATCGCGTATATTAACCATACGTCAATAAGGGGTTATTAAAAAAATGTTTAATACTATATTGATGACATAAATTATGGCAATGGATATTCATATGTTGGTGACTAGATGTACAATAGATTTTTGTAAATATTGCATCTCAATCTGATAAATATACGAGTATACCTTAATGATTTGCATATTACTATAGCATTTTTCATGTCTCGTTCTTTGGCAAAAAATCTGTGCCATTCGCTTTTATGGGTACATCATACCACAACCACATGCTAGATCTTATTATGCAGATCTATAAAAATGTCCAAGCAATTTGGTTGTCATTAGTCGTCTCTAATATTATAAATACATAAAACAGCATTCTAATGGAAAATGATAGATAGTAAAACTCGCTGATTTATGGATGACACCTCATGGTTCAGTTGGCAAGTTCCGTAAATAAAGTCGTAGACAAAATTAATGCATTAATTCGTCACGAAAATCACGACGGTAATACGAAGTATTATGGTAATATAATACTCTAAGTGGAGGGAATGGAGTTCCGCGTTTGGATCACCGAATATGTAATAATCATTTTAGCTTAAATGATTTATGAATCCTTTAATATAAAGTTTTCGAGTTCGTTTATAACGGCCGCCCTGAGATAGTGGATACATTTTTGGCTAGTTCAGATATGCGCTAATTCTGGAATTTGTATAAAGCTGTTGGGACCAGAGCTAACTTATTAGCCCCGAACTTTCAAAAAATTATTAATTTATTTAAATTGCTTGGTAATTAATTGCATGATGCTAAAGCTACGAATATATCTAAACTTATCTAAATAATAGAACAACAACAAATTGTTTGTAATAATATTAATAGACAGTAAACATTCAGGCGAACGCATCTTAAACATTTTACAAATATGAAATTTGGGTTATTCTGGGTGATAGTTTTTACATCTAAATGAAGTTACCAAGACGTTGGAAGTTTGGTTTCGAGCCAAGGGTTATATTGTTAAGAAACCGAAAGTACTGAATTTACTTTAAAAGTACTTTTTGCTCGAATAGCGACCGAAACATAATCGACCAATATTTCATTAAGCTCAATGATAATGACACAAATAAACCAAACACTTTATAACTTAAGCTCTTTCGTGCTAGATGCTTTCGCCGTTAGATTAGCGTTTGCGTCATTCTGTAAGAATTTAACATAAATTAAGAGTGTAATGATTTTTTTTTACGGTAATCACAGATTTAGAAAGTCCTCAGTTTTCACTTACTAAAAATAGTTAGACAACATCAACTGTAATTAAGCGATATTTTGGTATCGAGTAGTTTTTGGTTAAGATGAGGTCATACTTGAGAGATGAGTGCACATTTTAATGACTAATCCTATATAGTTGCCGAAATCGAGAAATACATGATTTTCGATTTCGACTATTTTGGGAAACCCAAAAACCCGGAAATTCTCATTGATAATGTTGTTTTATGGTTATTATCTTTGCTCAAAGATTATGACTTGATTATCATAGGCATCGGCATTCGAAAAAACACGCCTTAATTTTGATCTCATTGGTAAATTTAAAATTGCCAAGCCGTTAGGGATTACTGAAATAAATAGGCTTTTAACAGCTGGGCACCAAAGTTGAAATTTTGGACAGATCGTTTAGAGTCCATACTCCAACACTCTAACAGACTCACTAAATATAAACGGTTTATGACCGTTCCATATTAACCCTGTAGGTACTGATCGATTTATAAAAATTAACATTTCTGTTTTAATGAATTAGGCAAATGTTCTTCACAATAACTAAGTAAATAACTTTTCATGCGTTTAGCGAAATAGGAATAAACTGGTCAAGAAACCAATTCAGGCCCCTTTACTTGATATTAATGTCATTAAAGAATTATAAGTATTTATTGAAACAAATTTGCCGAGAACAATTTTCTATTTTAGATCTATTTCCTAGATTTTAGACCCAACATTTAAACGAGAGCGAATTAATTAGCTTTGATTGATCCATTTTATCTTTAGCATCCAAACTCTAGATGAAATCCGAGGGATTTCATTATTGTTCTTGAATTGTCTCAAAAGTATTAAAATTAACTCGAAAGTATCGAAGTACTTTACATGCGACCAAAGTATCGAAAAAGTACTATAGTATCGATAAAATCATTCCTATTTCGAGCTAATGAAACTTGAATTCTTTAATTTAAAAAAAATCGGTCGTCTCATTAGAGTCAGACTGCAGTGCCCACCAAACCACAGAATATACAGAAAAGACATAACGCTATTTTTGTATGGAAAAATTTCGACTCAATTTTGCGACCTTGCTTAGAAATAAGGAAAAGTTCGTTATTTTTGTAAGTTTAAATGTAAATAAAAAAATTTTGTAACTCATAACAGTGTACAAAATTTTTGACAACTTATTTTGACAGCAACACTTGGTATTAGGCATGCCCACAATGCCTCAGTAAATATTGTGTTGATAACATGCTGGATATTTAACCCATATTTATAGGACATTTACCTATAATCACTACGATGTCACGACTGGCGTGCGCCGGCACTAAATTTAACGGCTCATAAGCCAGATCTAAACCATTTTGAAGGGCCAGATATCCTGTTTAATGGTCGGAAACTGTTTTTAACTCGTTATCTTATGTAAATACCTCAATTTGACGATTGTTCTTGCCCATTCAAAGCGAATCTTCGGCTGATCCAACTACAACCAACGCTGTATGCGCGTGCATTTTCCCCAGAAGACTCGTCATGTCGACATGTCTTCTTGACTGACACGCGCAGAATTTTGTCCGATGATAAATTGTAT
This sequence comes from Nephrotoma guestfalica, assembly GCA_963691935.1. Taxonomy (NCBI): domain Eukaryota; kingdom Metazoa; phylum Arthropoda; class Insecta; order Diptera; family Tipulidae; genus Nephrotoma; species Nephrotoma guestfalica. Next base: position 191,769,934 of record OY829915.1, on the reverse strand, counting down.
TGGGGTTAAAATATCCAGCATGTTATCATCATCGGGTACACCACGAACGCCGTGCACCGTATTGTAATTGTAACTAAATTTTTTTTTTTTATGTTTCGTTTGTTCAGCTCAACTAGCACTTATAGCTTTAAAAATGCCGTTTTAAAATATGCAATTTTGACCGGGACCCTAATAATTATTTGTCAGAAAATTAATTTACCCTTTAAAATGCATTTATTTATTTAATTCGACATTACGAATTTGTACACCTACACTCATACTTTGTATTGTTGTTTTTGCGTTTTTATGAATAACTTTAGATTTAGAAAAATATTCACACCCGTAAAAAGATGAATAAAAATAAATGTAAATCGGGAATTACTTGTGCTGTAAAATCTTGCAACGCGTCGGAACGACGGAACCCTGGGACTAAATTTTTTAAATTTCCCACTGAAGAAAAACAATTACAAGTGTGGTTAAAAAAATGTGATTTAAAAATATTAAATTCAACAAAAAGATTGAAAATCTGTTAAAAATATTTTGATCCAAATTTTATTGGAAAACGAAAACTAAGAAAATGGGCAATCCCTCCATATTATTTAGTTGATTCTAATCAGAAAACGGATGAAGTTCCTATTCGCTACCGAAATATTAGGCAATATGTTAAGAAAGTTAATACCGCTAGTTCTGGATCTGATCTGGATTTCTTTGAACCAGTAAAAAGCTCTAGTGACGCGAAATTCTGTAGTGAAGAGTTGTGCCCTTCTACGTGCAATAGCTGTAATGATCATTTAAAAAATTAAGTATGAGGAAGCTATAACGCAAATGAAGTTGCTTAAGACTACATGAATAGATGGTGTATGCGTAAATGAAAAGGGGGGTATTACTTAATCTTGAAAGGACATTAATGCACTGGATAATCAATACTTTCGTTTTTATTTTAAAAAAAATCGAAGTTTTTGACTTATGCAAATGTCATAAAAATTTACGTTAAAATAAACTGCTTTAACAAGTGTGAAGCGTGGCTTAAATAGTTTTTATAAATTGTGCGTAGCCAGGAGTTCCCATAGAAAGAAAAAGTCCTTTACTTTTGAATTTAATCATCTCGACACGAGATGTAAAGACTTTAAGAATATGGCTACATATAAGACAGTGTACTATACTTTAGTTCGTTCACAGGTGGAATATTTGCCAGGGATCAGTGTTGTGGGTCTACGCGTATTCCCGAATTGTCTACAAGTTGGTGTCGAAAATAGCGTAGACAATTGATATTTGTGTATAATATGTCGAAAATATGTTGTATATGTAGACAATTCGTAGACAATGTAGATTATTACTCTTTAAGTCGTCATCTTTTAGTTTTCCAGTTTAAATTGGGTTTAACCTATATTTTGCCAGTTAAAATTCATGATTTATTAAATAAATAGGTGTGATTGAAAATCTTCGTAAATCGATGTCTTTAGTATTAGCATAACCATAAGATAGTTACGAGGCTAAATTCAGCTATGATTTCGCTGTGCGAAATGTGACGTCAGTCATGAACAGTTTCGAAACAAATACTTCATTTCTGATTTTAACGTCGGTTTCACGTCCGAGTAAATGAGTTTTGTTGATTATTTACTGTTTTTGGTTGTATTTAGATCAAAATTAGCTGCGATAAGGATCTTGTCCTGAACAAGAATACAGATGGGGTTTTTTTATGTAAGCGATATCCATTTTGGTCAGGTTAGCTCAGGATTACACTTGTCCCAGGGATTCACCAAATGATTATCAACTAACGTTTGCGTTTCCAGGTTCTTTTTCACTTGAATTATCTTTCTTGAAATTGGGGGCGAGTGGCTGAGATGGATAAAACTACAACTCCCTCCCCCCGGCCAGTATACCTTATTGAGAAGCTTTTACGGCTTCACTTGGGTTGGCTACGATTCAATGGGCCAATCATTCATTGATTCGTATTCAAAATGATTACAGAAACCAATACTAGAATAAACAATGCAACCCGGAAAATATCCGATACTCGGCTATCGTACTCGGACACCAATCGGAAATTTAAACATCAAAACTCTAACAGAAATGTGAAGGCTTGGCAACAATTGGAGAAAGAATAGAAACGAAATTCTCGGCCTCAGTGCAGTGAAATAAAACATAAACCAAATTACTTAATATATTCTTTCGAAGCGATGAATAAGGCGGAGGCCCACATATTAACAACAGCTAAACAAAGAAGGCATTAATTGAATAGAAACCTGCAGAATAATCGTAACCTTTAATATTCAGTAATACGATACAACAAAAGACTTAGTTGAAACAACCAAAGGAATGAGTTCTATGAACAACTACAAGCCACAATAGCGAAGGCACACCAGAAAATGATCAAAATAATACAAGGAGGAGATTTCAACGCAAAATTGGAACATATAAAACCGACCTGATAAACCATCATATGGGTAAACAAGTAATATAGACTCTGTGCGAATTATTAATGGAGAACAACTCACCGACTACTGCGTCACAAATCAGATAATTCATAGAAGGCAGTAAATTTCTACAAATGGACATCACCTGAATTGTACATTGACGAACCAAATAGATCATGTAATAACCAACAAGAAATTTCTCAAGTCATTACAAGATGTCAAGGAAACGAGTGGTGCAGACATTTACAGTGACCACCAACTGGTACAATATCATTCACACATCACAAGAGACACATCCTGCGAAACCATTGAAGGAGCAGCTATCAGTGTAGAGTAACAGTAGAAATAAATCTAAAAACCTATTTCGAAACAGCTACCAACCTCATTCGGCCCGAGTACCAAGAATTCAAACGTAAACCCCCTGGAGCAATACATGAGCGTACTACATCAATCAATGTGTGTCCAATAATCAAAAACAATGTTATTTGTGCAAATAATACCGATTCTCAAGAAAGATGGCCTAAGAGGGTGTATAAATTGGAGGGATATATAACCCTCTTCAACCATAAAGACATTAGCAATGGTCATCTTCTATAGAGTTTTACTGTCAGTCAACCCGAAATTAAGATAGGAACAAGCTGGCTTTAGACCAGAGCAAGGTTACACCAATGTTATCATTTAAGTTGGCCCCAAAATAAATATCAGGAAAACCAGACTCATCGGCTAAACACACCAGCGAAATAGTATGCGTTGGTTGTACTTTAGCGAGAACGGGTGGCATAGATGATGTTATAAAGAAACAAATCAACAAAGCCAGAGCAACAATGAACATGTTACACAAAGCCTGGAACACATATGTCCTATCCCGCAAACACAAAACTAAGAATGTATAATTCGTATGTGAAATCAGTTAAGAGAAAACTGGGGTGCTTCTGGTTCAAAAGGAAGTCGCAGAATTAAATGACAAGCAGGTCTCTGAAAATGAACCCACAAGTGAGCAGGACAATCGGACGACCAGCTCTAACATGGAAACGAACGATGCCTAGCAGAAGCGAAACAACTCAGAAAGTCGTGGATGGAAATCGAAGCAATAGAACCCAACAGAGTTTGATGGTCCAGCCCAGTAGACTCGCTGTGCTCCTAAATTGGAGATAAAGGGAAAAAATATTGTTTAAAATATCAAGTGAACCTTCGGTCATATTTTGGCATTTATTAGGATTATCATTATTTGCCTCAAAATTTACTATTTTGTTGTAATGATGTGAACATTGTAAAGCGTCTTTCAATAGGGACGCTCGACATTTGTTAGGTTATAGCAGCCATGTTGTTAGATGCTGTCAAATCTGTTGTGAATTGTTCAGTGGTGTATGGCTAATTACCATGCCAGGTTATGGCGTTTTCTATAACAGGAACAGTATTCTTTATCGGCCGACATAATTTACACGAACCTGCGGCTAGTTCCTACACCTCCCCTCCACCATTTAATCCTCCCAACATAGGCCCTATTTACAACCGATTTTTTTTTATCGTGTACACGATTTAAAAAAAATTTAGCTTTGCACATTTCACGATTTCGCAGTTTAACCGTAACTTAAACATAAATGTGCTTCAATACCATATAAAAGCATTGGATCATATTTTCAATATGAAGTATAAACTCCATCTTGAAATGGTTTGGATTACAAAGAAACAAAAAAATTTTGATAATTGCAAATAGAAATAATAATTTTCGACATTGTCTACATTCTCTGCATTGTCGACGCCATTTTCTTAATTTTCTACATACATTACACGTGTAGAATAGTAATTATCTACGCGGTGTAGACAATACGGCACAACACTGCCAGGGATCCGCATTATATCAATCCCATTGATCGCATTGAACGAATCAGCATAAATTTACTCTGAGATATCAAGCATATATTTCATATAGCGACCGCTGCAGGTTGGTTCAGTTGCATCTTCTCCTTCATAGGCCATCCATTAGTTCCGCATACTTTGCGAAGGAAATGTCTGAATATCTTCCCGAATAATTCAGTCGCTTGTCTAAAGGGTTTTTTTGAATCTTAAACTTGCAACGTAAACTTGCGAATTATTGACGCTACGACTTAATATTGTTATTCGCTAAATTTTGACAGGCAGCTTAAGCTTTTCGTATAGAAATGATAGCCAGAATGAACTCGCCAGATCACATTTATGCAGAATTTAATCACTATATTAGGTAGATCTCCCTGACCATGCCACGTTTTAAATCTATGACTAATGAAAGTTCATTTTTGTTTATTTTTACATATACATTTTCGACACGGAGTACGGGATTGACAGCCTCCACGAAATATTCATAAATGGATACGGGCGTACTCTGAGCAATGTTTTGTAGAACGAACGATTACGGTACCCAATACCTTCGTAGTAGTGAAGCAGAATAGCTAATTAGTCAATCAAAACTATGCAGTGGTACAAACAAAAGGAAATAATACCCCAGGTGGTACACCAATATCAACATTGGTAAATTCACTCTCTGTGGAGGCTGGCCCTATGGTCTCTGGGGAGGGCCATCTATTGCATTATCAGGAAACACCAAATCCGTTCCAGAGAAGACCAAATTTACAAAGATCACCGATTAAGAAAAATAGAAGCAAATCGGTAGCTGACCAAGCTGATACTTTCTCTAAAACTATACCTAGACAAACATTACACGAAATAAGTGATGCCACCGGAAATTTTACTTTGCAAATATCCGAATCTAGTAAATTAACTATTGATCTAGAAAAGGAGAATATGGATCTCTTGGCGAGGCTAGGGCATATGGAGCAATTATTTGCCAAGCATTGAACCAGACAAACTCATCTATTCCACTGATGAAGATGAATTACAAAGAGAGATGGACTGGATCCTAAAGAAGTAAAAACAGTTCAGGAGGAGTAAGAAAAGAAAAGTTGAATCATCCAGATTCAAACGATGCTCTACCCAAAGCCAATCAACCAAAAGGTAGTAAATTTACCAAGAACATTACACCAAATTTGATGCAACCGAAAGAAAAAACCCCCACCAATAAATATTGTGGGTGTAACCAGTTACCCAGAAATTCAGTCACTGATGAAATCGGTTACTGACAAAGACTATAAGATAACAGCGCTAAGCAATGACATTTGGAAAATTAATACTCTGGACTCAGATACTTATAGAACCTTTTCTATGAAATTGAACGCTGAAAAGTATCAGTGTTTCACAAACGAGAACAAACAGGCCCGACCTATAAAAGTCATGGCAAGAGGTTTGCATCACACTTGCTCAAGCAAAGAAATAATGGAAGACTTGCAAAATAAAGGTCTTAAAATACTAAATGCTGCGAATATTGTTAAAAAAGAGAGAACAGAAATTCAGGAAGGAAACCAAATTATCAGTAAAAGGGGACTCCCTCTTTTTATGCTAGTATTTGACAACAAAGAGAAGGTTCAAAACATTTATGGAATAAACGGAATTCTTCAAATGAACATTAAAATTGAACCAATGAGGAGAACCACAATACGCAAACCCCAATGCAAGAAATGCCAGGCATTTAATCACACCCAAAGATATTGCGGCCGGGATCCAAGATGTGTAAAATGCTCAGGTAATCATTTTACCCAGGCATGTACAATAGGGAGAGATGTGCCAGCCAAGTGTACAAATTGTAAGGGCCGGCTAATTATCGAGGCTGTGAGGTTGCTAAACAACTACAAAAATTAAGAGATAAAACAAGAAATCAACCGCAAAATCATGAAAATCGAAGGGTTCAAATATCAAATCAGAAGGATCAAAACCCACAACCAAGCAACACAGCGCAAAGAAATTCATTTGCCCAGGTAGTGAAAGGTTTGGGTTCAACCAAACATATGGGCTCTGAAAATAACCAAATTATGGGAAACATTATGAACGGCATTGCAGCTATTACAAAGCGGCTAGATGACCAAAGTAATCTGAACAACATGATACTTGATCAACTGAAGAAAATGCAACTCCCTCAACGCAATCCAACAAAAAATGTTAAGTAAAAACACTTCAAAATAGCAATCTGGAATGCGAATGGCATTATGCAACAGAAAAAATCGACATTTTCTTGATATCTGAAAGCCATCTAGTTAAATCTTCGTTTGTTAAAATACGGGGTTATAACTTATATCACTCCATTCATCCAGCGGAAAGAGCAAGACGTGGTTCGGCATTAATAATAAAAGCAAATATAAAACACCATTTTGAATCAAATATCGAGGAAGAAACAATGCAAGTCACTACTGTAAGGATTCAAATTAAACGCAGACAGCTTACTGTCTCTGCAATATATTGTCCGCCCCGGCATAACTTGAAAACGGAGGACTACCTTAAACTATTTAAATCGCTTGGACGTAATTTTATTATTGGAGGTGACTTTAATGCGAAAAACACCTTTTGGGAATCTAGACTTACGACTTCAAAAGGTAAAGAATTGCTTCAAGCAGGGCAGACATCAAAATGTGATTTTTACTCTGGTGGTTCCCCAACATACTGGTCCAGTGGCGGAACGAAGATACCTGACCTAATAGACTTTTAAGTAGCAAGAGGTATATCCCAGAACTACATTCACATTGAAGACAGTAATTCTCTAGTATCGGATCATTCCCCGGTTATCATGACAGTCAGTGAAATGGTAATTCAAAGGGAGAGTGCACCCAGATTAACAAAGTCAAAAATAAACTGGGATCTCTTTCGTGAAGTATTGGAGGAAAAAAATCAATCTTCAGGTGCCGATAGGAAATCCCCACCAGTTGAAAGATGAATTAGAAGAACTCAATGAAGCAATTCACTATGCTGCTTTGGCAAGTATACCCCAATTATACAAATAAAGAAGAAGCTTAACATATCCTACCCAATGGAAGTTAGAGAGTTTGTAAGACAAAAACGACGGGCATGTAAAACCTGGCAAATAACTAGAACACCGGAGAACAAAACAATTCTTAACAATTTAGGTAACAGTCTCAAATCTCTTCTTAAAGAAGTTAAAAATGCATCAATCAACAGATGTTTAGCTAGCCTAACCGATGAAAAAAATTCTGATTATTCTCTGTGGAAGGCGACGAAAAAACTCAAAAGACCCAAAATACAAGCGCCTCCTTGAAATGGAGGATGGAATCTGGGTAAGAGATCCTAAAGAGAAGGCTGATCTGTTTGCGGAGTATCTCGAGGATACCTTCCAACCACTACCAAGGCAAACGGCCAATGAAAATATAATGTCAGTCCACAAGTTAGATGATTTTGATATACGCCCAGTAACTCTCAAAGAATTACAAGAAGAAGTAAAACGCCACATGAATGTTAAAAAAGCCCCAGGATATGACTTGATTACTTGCCAAATAATCAAGGCTCTACCAGGTAAAGGATTTCGTAAGCTACACATAATCAATGCAAGCTTTCGGTTAAAATATGATCCCGTGGCAATAGAAAGTAGCAGAAGTAATCATGATAGCAAAACCTGATAAACCACCTAACGATACAAAATCATACAGGCAATTTCGTTGCTGCCAATTATGGCAAAAACCTTTGAAAAATTATTACTAAAAAGACTTAAACCAATAATTGAGGACCGACAACTAATTCCTCCACACCAATTTGGATTCAGAGAAAAGCACTCCACAATTGAACAGGCGCATAAAATCACCAACATTATTGAAAGAACGTTAGAACGCAAAAAAGTATGATCCAGCATATTTCTGGACGTCGCCCAAGCATTCGATAACGTTTGGCACAGTGGACTGGAATTCAAGCTGCATAGAGATCTGCCGAGGCAATTCTATGCCATACTAAGATCTTATTTACCCAATTGACATTTTCTTGTGAAATATGAGGATGAATACTCCGAACTAAAGAAAATCTCTGCCGATGTCCCACAGGGGAGTGTCTTAGGACCAATCCTGTATTTATTATTTACAAGGGATATTTCAACAACAGATGAAGGAATCATAGCCACCTTTGCAGATGACACAGCAATCATGGTGATTGGAAGTAATGTCGCTGATGCAACGAGCAAACTCCAGAAGATTACCAATGCGGTTTGTAACTGAACTAAGCGCTGGAGAATCAAGCTTAATGAGACGAGATCCACGCATATTGACTTTACATATCAAAAGGGTTCTCATCTACCGATACAAACTAACTCAAGACCGGTGCCATATGCAAACAAAGCTAAATATCTTAGCATGACTCTCGATGCCAAGCTCAAGTGGAGAGAGCACGTCAAAAAGAAAAAATAAGAACTTAATATTAAGTTCAGAAAAATGTATTGGCTCATAGGTAGAGGCTCTGAGCTTACAATACACAACAAGCTGCTGGTTTATCGGCAAATACTGAAGCCGATTTGGACCTACGGTATTCAACTCTGGGGATGTACTAAGCAAACAAACGCCAAAATGATACAGACGATTCAAAATAAGGTTCTCCGTAGCATCGTAAATGTTCCGTGGTACAAAAGAAATGAAGACCTTCACAGCACGCCGCCAAACACGAAATAAGGCTCCAGGAACATGGAAACTTCTATAATCGCCATATGATAGATAACCCTGTCGTTGAAAGAAGACTTCAAAAAACGAGGCCACTTGACCTGGTAAACATACCAAATTAAAATTATATTTTAAATAGGTTTAATTAATTTTGGGACTAACCATTGGGTTTCACCCCAACAAATCAGAATTATTTAAGAAATGTGAAATTTGTAAAAATTTGAAAGATAAATTGCAAGATGAGCACAGTCTCAGTTGTAATTAATAAAGAAAAAATAATAATTTTTCGTCACACCAGAAGCTGGACTGGACCAATAAGTACACAATGACTTTAATACCAAATTATCCTCTAAAGGTATTATCTACCTTCAGAAACCTTTTGGTAACATCAAGAAACATTTTTCTGGACAATCCTAACGGCAATAAAATGATATTTCTTAATGAGTTGTGACTGACTCCGCCCTTACCACATCAATTTCTTGCTAGAAAAATATACTAGACATGTGATTGACATCTTTTTAATTGTTTTGACCCTAAACAATATGACATTTGACTGATTCTAAAGAAATTCAATATAACATACGAGTTTGTGATGCTCGTGACATTTAAACTGGTAAGCAACATAATCCGACACTTTATATAATATCTGAAGATTCGAATAGATAGCGATATCGCATTAAATCTACCAAAACTATTGAAATTTCATCTTCCACCTTGACTTCGTATTATATAAGTCATGGTCAAAAAACACAGACAAATTTATTTTGAAAGAAGTCGCGCGGTTTCTTGTCTTCTTAATAAGATAATAGAAGACGCAACCAAAATAATAAATAAATAATGTTAAACGACACGACCGACATGAAATATGTATGTTCAAGGTGGATTAATGATTTTCTATTGACTTCGAGTTTAATTATCTCTAAATTTAAATCGGTTACGTTTACATCAGAATTATGTGATTAATACGTGTTGACGGATTAATTAACTATAATAATCTAGAATTGCGAAAAATCTACGTGGTCATTGTCGACAGTCCGATAATTTGCACACAAAAAACTTGTTTTGTTTTGATAATCAATTAACTATTATAAAAGATTTTTAAAAACTTCTTAACAAAAAAGGTAAACACACTTTTGTGTGGAGTTAATTAAGTTCTTCCTCAATTTAAAACTACAGATTTTTTGCCACCTATCACGTTTCATTTTACAAATTTATCACACATTTTTTTTTTGTATTTTGCTTACTGGGAATTTATTTTATTGATTGATTTTTAACGGGTCCGTTTGCATTTCTATTTATTTATCGTTAAATAGCAAGTTTCAGTATGTTCTAAATAGACGGGTGATACGATACGAATGCCAATTTTCAAAAATCTTTAATGCTAAGAACTATTAAAGAAATTTTCACATAAAACCAATTCAACCTGTATACGAGTTCTATCCTACAAAAGCTCGAGTTGATTTTAAAACAACTGACATTTCAGATTCTTATCTTAATAATATCTGGATTAGCTAGAATTAGAGTTCTAAACTTTTATTTGAAAAAATCACTTACATTTTTAAAAACTTTTAAAATTTTATCATAATAATTAGATTACGTTTCGTGTCAAATTTTATGCAAATTGCCAATAATTCAAAAAGGTCAATAGAATTATTATTAGTTTAACCTTTTCAAAAATTTGTACATTTTGTGTTCGCAGTTAATAATTCGAACGATTTATTAGATGTCATATTTGATATTTAAAACGATAAACTTAAAACAAAAAATATGTTAGCTCGCCAATTTATGAACATAAAGAAGCATAAATAATAATCATAAACATAAAGCAAAAATTTTAAAATTTTGTTTCCTATATTGACGCTCTTATCGTTATTACTATTGGTTTGGCGACACTTTGACTAATTTAAGTTTCTTTGATTAAATGAACCGGTTAGCAAATTTTTACGAGTAAAATCCAATATCTAGTGCCTCAATTAGTGGTTTAGACCACTAATACCAGTTTACCAATACTAATATCTTGATTAAAATAACATGCGCAGACTTTCAATTAAATTACATAATGAAATATTTTCCGAAATGTCTAAAAATTGCCTACAATACACATAGGAGAAGTAGGGGTTGGATATAACATGGGCAAATACCGGGTGACTGATACGAAGTGATACCAACTTCAGACTGTCATTGCTGTCAAACCAGTGATGACAGAGCGCTCAAATTTACACTAATGACAGTTCATTCCATTGTTTACAAGCGTACAACAGCATTTTAGTTGGGAATATTAAAAAAAAAAGTTGTCCGCAATGGAATTCAAGCGTAATAGTGTGATTGCTCTATATATGGCTGGAAAACCACAGCCGCAAATGGTTAACCAGTTAAAACATCTGCATGTGAATAAAATGTTTGTGTATCGCATCATTAATTGGTGGTGGACCGAAACGCACTTCAACATCGCCGGATATCATTCGGAAGATGAAGGCCAAATTGGCTCGGAATCCGCGCCGTAGCGGTAGAAAAATGGCTCGCGAGGCGAACATTTCGCTCGAACGGATGCAGCACATACTGAAAGATCATCTTGGACTAAAGGCCTTGAAATTCCATAAAACGCATGGTCTCACCGATGCTCAAAAAAAAAATTAGAGTGGAAATAGCAAAGGAGTTGTTACGCTTACACGAAAGTGGCGATTTGCCGAATTTGGTTTTCTCCGATGAATCACCGTTCGTTATTGAGCAATATGTGAACAAGCAAAATGACCGAATTCATTTGCCCGGCCGTTCTACTGAAAATTTGGACAATCGGATTGCCACTCGAAACCAAGCGTCGCCGATGGTGATGGTTTGGGCCGCCGTAACGGCCGAAAGCCGTTCACCGCTCGTTTTTTGGACCGTGGTATTAAGGTAAATGTTCAAATTTATCGGGATCATGTGTTGGAGGGAGCGTTGAAGCCTTGGGCACAAAAACATTTTGGCCGCAGAGCCTTTACATTTCAACAGGACTCGGCGCCGAGTCATAAAGCGCGCGTCAGATTGGCTGCGAAACAACGTTCCGCGGTTCATTTCCACTGCCCAATGGCCACCAAATTCAGCGGTTGCAAATCCGCTAGATTTCTCGGTTTGGGGTATTTTGAAGAGTAAGGTTGTGACAAAAAATACCAAAGTGTCGATCTTCTCAAGCAAGCGCTTCACCGGGAATGGACCAAAATACCGCAGAGCCACTTTCGTGCTGCATGCAATAGCTTTGTGCAATTCGAAAATTTAAATATTAGTAAACATTTTTTACTTTGATTCAATAAAATTCATCAAAAAATAAAAATTCTGTGGCGTTTTCTTTTGGTAACACTTCGTGTCAGCCACGCTGTAGTAACAATCATAAAAACAACTAATCTCATAGAAACATAAGACAGTGAGAAATTGAAAGAAACATGTTACAACCTGCTCCTCACACATAAATTATGCAACGATGTACTATTTTGTGTCTCTACTTTTTAGAGCGCAGATGTACAAACGGAAAACCGAGCGTGGAAAAAACTTGAAAAACACATTCGAAAGAGCTGCAAGCCAGTTTTGCTATAGTTTTTCAAGCAAGTATGCTATTCCCATTACCAAATCATGAGGTGAAAAGAAAGAAGCTGGCGTAGAATGGCTTGAGGCTCAGCCGTTCAACAAGTTGAACGTATATGATTTTTTTAGTTTTAGCCCATCCCGCATTTGCTACGAAACAAGTGTCATCACCAAGAAAGGTTCAAAACAGGTGGGATCTGTAAGGTCTGCCTAAAGAAATACTCTTGTTACTGTCTATACATATTTATATTCCCACGGATTAAATATAATGACTTGTGGGCCGAAACACTCCCAGGTAGAGCGGCATATAAATTGGAAAAAATTGCTTCGGAAATGAGCAAAAATCGATTTAGGACATTAAGACTAGCGTTACATTTTACGGATGTCAGCTGTTTACCAGCAGAGATAAACTTTTTTTTAAAAAGTTCAGCCCATTATCGATGCCGTGAAGACGCGATCTAAAAATATTTTACGAAAAGTCGAACATTATTCTGTTGATGACCAGATACAACATTTTATAGATCTTTCTGGTCGTAAATTCTTGGAGTGAATATCGTAGAGATTGTGAAGAGTGCCGCCAATTATACGGTAAAACAATGAAGCCAGTACAACTAAGAGATTTTAGACTAGCCGTTGAGAATCCCTACTTTCTTCAATTAGTGAAGTTGAAGCGATTGGTACTTCGACAATGAAGGAAATATTCCTCCGATTTGTGAGGATTTAAAAATAGCACGGTGCTACCGGCGTGAGACGGTCAAAGGACGAACGAGATGTAAATATGAAAAATCTGAGATATTTGTATGTTTGACCAAAGACCGAAACTGGTTTTTCAAGGCTTAAATTCAAATTTATTTAGAATTTTGTTATTGTTAGTTTTCTATTAGTATACAGGGTGCCCCAGAATTGGACGATCAAACGAAACAGAATGATAGGGGAGCTTATTTCCAACCAAAACAGCCAAATAAAGTGTTTTCGAATTGTTGATGGTGCAAAAGTTATTCCACTTTTAGTGTTTTTTAGTGAAATCGCATGTGCACCTCCCCTTCCAATCCAGCGGCTTGGATAATACTACTTGTGCATAGTGAGGAGGAGCCCCATCATGCTGCAGCCACATATTTCCACGTGTTTGTATAGAAAGGTCATCAAGTAATTCATCAAAGTAATTTTGTAGAAAACTTCCCCGTTGATACGGCGTGGGAGTTTAAATGAGTCATTCAATTTTCCGTTGACTATTCCCGCCCACATGTTCACTCCAAATTGGTATTGAAACCGACTACGCCGCAGACTTTTTGGATTTAGGTGGGCCCATTAGTGTAAATTATGGATATTGAATATCCCCAACCTATTAAAACATGTTTCATCACTCCATAAAATGTGAAACGCAGCATTTTTTGACAAAATTGCACCCTTTTTTCATGGTCAGCAGGTAAAAGGTCTTGTACACGTTGCACTTAATAAGAATGCAACTGATTTCTTTTCGAAATACGGTGCACCGTGGACCGTGAAATAAACAACGAACACTTATAGATGGGTCGTCTGTCACCATTCCAATTACTCTATTTTTGTCTATATCGGGTGACCAGGGACTTCGCCTTCACGGTACATTTAATGTACGTTTTGAAAAACTCTGTAGTCGGGAAAGCATTCCCCATTTGGATATCGTCTCTGGTATTCTCTTGCTGCTGCTCGGGCGTTGTCATTACATAAGCCATAAATGAAATGAATTTCTATATCTGCGCGGTGGGAATAAGCCACATAGCTTATTGACATTTTAATAGTGCTCTAAACCTGCATCGACCAAATTAGCCCGCCTCAATGAAACCTGTACTATAATTTGTTACACATTTATTACAATTTATTACAACAAATCCCGATTTTATTACAGTTACCGTTTTCGAGGAACGAGTGGTCGGTTTAGCTTACAATTAAACCTGCACCGCCAAAATTGTAACTTTGATGTAGCTATGATATCGGGATGACTCTTGGACCAGAATTTATTACGAACTAATTACATTGAATAAGTAAGTTCAAGACCACCCGTATAACTTGCCTAAGGGTGAATTTCACCCCAAACGATTATATATTTCAAAAACGTCAATTTAACCAACTTTAATAAAAAAAAATACACCGCCACCAGATTTTGGGAAAAATATTGCAAGAAGTCTTGTCGAGAGTAGGTCAGCCTTATCCAGGTGTGTAATAAATTATTTTTGAGTCAGGATATGCGGAATAGACTCCAAACAGTGAAAGCTTCCAATAAGTAATTTAAAGGTCGATTTTACCGCACCTTTAATAATTTATTACAACAGACTGCCACCAGATATAGGGCCTAATGTTACTCTGTGGTCGTTGTAAAGGGTAGGTCAACCTTATACAGGGGTGTAATAAATTATTTTTGAGTCAAGTTACACGGAATTTTCTCCGAACGGTAAAGGTTTGAAATTCTTAATTTAAAGGTCGATTTGACCACCTGTAATAATTTATTACACCAGACCGCCACCAGATATTGAGTCAAATGTTACTTCTTGGACATTGTGGTGGGCAGGTTAACCTTATCCAGTTGTGTAATAAATTATTTTTGTAGAGGCTTCGAATAGGCAATTTAAGGGTCGATTTTACCACTTTTAATAATTTATTGCACTAGACCGCCACCAGATATTGGGTCTTATGTAACTTTGTGGTCATTGTAAAAGGAAGGTCAACCTTATACAGGTGTGTAATAAATCTTGTTTGAGTCATATTACACGGAATTTGCTTTCAACTGTAAAGGTTTGAAATTTTAAATTTAAAGGTCGATTTTACCACCTTTAATAACTTAAAGAGTCGTATCCTGACTTAAAAATAATTTATTACACACCTAGATAAAGTTGACTTGGCCACCACAATGTTCAAGGAGTAACATTTGACTCAATATTTGGTTGCGGTCTGGTGTAATAAATTATTAAAGGTGCTAAAATCGACCCTCAAATTACCTATTTGAAGCCTCTACCGTTGGGAGTCAATTCCGCGTATCCTGGCACAAAATAATTTATTACACAACTGGTAAGGTTGACCTGCCCCCCACAAGGTCAAAGGAGTAACATTTGACTCAATAACTGGTGGCGGTCTGGTGTAATAAATTATTAAAGGTGGTAAAATCGACATTTAAATTACCTATTTGAAGCCTTCACTGTTTGGAGTCAATTCCGCGTATCCTGAAACAAAAATAATTTATTACACACCTGGATAAGGTTGACCTACCCTCGTCAACATTTTTCCCAAAATATGGTAGCAGTCTGATGTTAAAAATTTATTAAAGTTGGTTAAATTGACGTTTTCGAAATAAATAATCGTTTGGGGTGAAATTTACCCTTAGGCAAGTTATAGGGGTGGTCTTGAACTTACTTATTCAATGTAATTAATTTGTAATAAATTCTGGTCCAATAATCATCCCGATATCATAGCTACATCAAAAGTTACAATTTTGGCGGTGCAGGTTTAATTGTAAGCTAAACCGACCACTCGTTCCTCGAAAACGGTAACTGTAATAAAATCGGGATTTGTTGTAATAAATTGTAATAAATGTGTAACAAATTGGTAATTGGTAATTAGTACAGGTTTCATTGAGGCGGGCTAATTTGGTCGATGCAGGTTTAGAGCACTCATTTTAATTATAAACGTTCGAGTTTGTATGTATGGAACTACTAACATGAATTACAAAATGCTTTTTTTATATCACAAATTTTGTTTAATTTGGGCTACTAGACTTGCTTAAACAAATTGTTTGTTTTATTTCTGAGCATCGATTTTAGAAATAAAAATTTTGTTAAGTGATTTTTTAATAAACACGACTTACTTTGTGAAAAAAATTCTGTTGTGAATCGCCCGGTGTGTGATATCATTTTAAAATTTGCGCTAGTGTCGCATATTTTTCTGATAGTGGGTCAACTTTCTGTAGTAACCATTGTTTTTATTTGACAGAAGATAGCTTATAAAAATGATTTTATTGCAAAGACGCACTCTTCTAGACCTTATTAAAAAAGAAAGTTAAACAAAAGAACTCTTGGTTTTTTTTAATTTATTTTTTGGTGGGTTCACTAAAACACATTAAAAGTGGAATAATTTTTGCACCATCAACAATTCAAAAACACTTGTTGAAAATTGCGCCCCTATCATTCTGTTTCGTTTGATCCTCCAACTATGGGACATCCTGTATAGATAAATTTTATTTTATAATTGTATTTTTTGACCAATTTAGGTCGCTAAACATTTACGATAAAATGCGAACTGAGTTATTGAAATAAAATGTTACTTCCATAATGATTTGTTTTGTTTTTAATTTCCAACGACAACAATTGGGCTGGCGCTGTAACTACTGTTACAAGAAAAATTCAAGTGAAAATTTTTGATTGATTTGGTCATTAACCCATGCAACATAAATTTCTACTGGTTGCTTTTCATATATATGTTACGGTTAAAGTACGCACATTTTGCGCACATTTTCTTTACATAATGTTGAAGTGCCAATAAGACAAAGATTCGCTCGAAGTAATGCAAATATTATTGCCGTTCAGGCAAATGTTGCTGAAGACCGCAATTTGTCGATTCCAAGACGTTCTCAAGAATTGGGACTGTCTTAAACCACAACCTGACGGATTTTGAGAAAGGATTTGGGTTTGCTTCCGTATAAAATTGTTCTCACTCAAGAACTGAAGCCATTGGACCACCGTAAACGTCGTGAATTTGCTGATTTTGCCTTGGAACGATAACGATTTTTTTAAGAAAATCATCTTCTCCAATGAGGCTCACTTTCATCTGAGTGGTGCGGTAAATAAACAAAACTGTCGATTCTGGTGCGAAGAAAATCCACAAATGATTCATGAAAAACCATTACATTCACCTAAATTGACAGTTTAGTGTGGTTTTTGGGCTGCTGGAATCATCGGTCCGAATTTTTTTCGAAATGAAGCTGGTAACACCGTTACTGTCAATGAAGATCGGTATAGATCGATGATAACCAACTTTTTATGGCCGAAATTGGAAGAAGTTGATCTTTGCAATATTTGGTTGCAACAAGACGGGGCTACGTGCCACACAGCAAGTGTAACAGTTTTTTTTTAAGAAATCATATCACTCTTATTGGAAAACCCTATATTTAAAAATTGTTTGAAATGATGCCCACACAATTGTTACGTATAGGGTTAATAAAGGGTGAAGACATGTAACAGCCGCACATCCCATACAATACAATGTTGTTTATGTTGAATTGGTATTGATTTCCATTAATTGCCTCTATAAGATAGCCGAGAATCGTTGATTTTTGGTGGACACGTAAGAAAAGTTTTACTGTACTAAGTTATACAATTTGTAAGTAACTGAAAAATGATGGACCCACTTTGGAATCTTTTTATCTTAGTATACATTTACAAATTTGCACACGTGATAAATACTTCCCAAGACTAAAGGGCACAAATAAGTTTTAAATTTTAAATTTGTTTCAAGTTGTTGTAATTCATAAACTCTAAAGGCAAAATGGACGAATCAAAACTACATTAAAATTGTCACCGTATCAAAATTATTATCATTTCAATAAAAGCCCCTCAGCCTAGGGTACTCAGAGGGCTTCGGCTGCCTCTGTGTACACCTAGGTAACACCAAGATAGCCGAGTCCTCGTCGCGGGGGGGGGGGGGGCGGGTACTGCTTCCACAGTTGCAAAGTGCTACCGGGGACCAAATTGGCTAAAACAAACAATGAGTACAACAAATACGGAATGTCATACTCCAGGTGGTACAGCAGCAGATATGCTGCCAAATCCACACTCTTCGGAGGCAGGCCCAACAGATTTTGGGGTGGGCCAATCATTGTTTAACCCATTCGGACGAAGTTCCAAGTTACCAAGATCACCAAGATCTTCAACTGGAAATATATTTCGGTACGAGAAGGAAAACGCCGAACTCCGTGAACAACTAAGAGAAATAAAAGAATTTACTATACTAAATTGAAAGAAGAATTTACAATGTTAGAGAAAGAAAATGAAGAACTCAAAAAAGCAGTTGAAACACATGCAGAACTTGGGACGACACCTAGCCCAACAGTCGATGATGGCACTAATTCATTCCATACGGATGAAGAAGAATTAGAAAGAGAAATAAATCGGATGGTTATCAAATAGAAAATGCCGTAAACATTATTAATAAAGAAAAAATCGAAACTGAACAAGGAGTTCAAGTTAACAAAAGAGGGCTTCCACTATTTATGCTCACTTTCAATAACAAAAAAAGGGGAAGATGTGTATAATATCAAGGCAATACTTAGAATGAGAGTTAAAATAGAGCCATTGAAAAAATAGCGGATTAATACCGCAGTGCAAAAAATGTCAAGGTTTTAATCATACGCAGAAATATTGCCAAAGAGAGGCTAGAAGCGTGAAAACTGCTGGAAAGCATCATGCCCAGGTATGCCCGGTTAGTAAAAATATTGCTGCAAAATGTGTCAATTGCAATAAGTCACATCCCGCAAACTACCGGCGATGTGAAATAGCTAAGGAGCTACAAAGAATAAGAAATAAAACGCGAAAACAAAGTCCAGGAATATCGGTAAAAAATTATCAAACTTCCACCAAAGGGGAATCTAAACCTCATGCTAGTAAAACGGGAGAACCAAAACTGTACTCGCAAGTAGTCATGACAAAACCAGTTATTTCGGAGGACACTACTGAATGTACAGCTGTGCTCCAAAAGATACTAAGAAGCATGGAAGCTCTTAACATTCGTCTAGCTAAACAAGAGAAATGCCTTCAAGCTCTAAGCAACAGCTTAGATAAGCAAGACTCTCTAAATGAAATGAAATCGATGGCCTATTAAAATGATGCAAACAACAGCAAATAAAATATTAAGAATAGTAACCTGGAATGCAAATGGGCTAATGCAACATTTTCCAGAATTAGAAATTTTCCTAAATACTGAAAAAATTGATATATGCCTAGTTATTACCACGCCATTCATCCAGCAGGAAGAGCTGGGGAGGATCGTCGGTGGTTATAAAAGAAAACATCAAACACTTTATAGATCTTAAAATTGAAGAGGAATTTATGCAAGTAGTTACCTTAAAAGTATTTATAAATAACAACAAAGAATATAGTGTATCGTCAATATATTGCCCCCCAAGATATAATTTCATTAAACAAGACTATTGCACGTTATTTAAATCACTTGGATCAAGTTTCATAATCGGAGGTGATTTTAATGCAAAAAACACCTACTGGGGATCAAGAGTAATCTCTAAGAAAGGAAGAGAGCTGTTTGCAGCAGGAAGACTATGCATTTGCGATTTTCATTCTGGAGATCAACCAACTTATTGGCCTACGGATAGAAACAAAATACCCGATATCATTGACTTCTTTATCACCAAAGGTCTAGACGAAAACTACATATACCTAGAAAGTAGCGAGGGAATTATGTCGGATCACACGCCTGTTATTATGATAATCAGTGTAACGATTGTTAAAAATAACTAGTCCACCTTCGCTAACGAACAAACAAACCTGCTGTGAGAAATTCCAGAAACTTGTTGATGATAATATTGATCTTCAGGTGCCGATAGAGCTAGAAGAAGAACTAGAACAACTCAACAACAGTTTACAAGAAGCGGCGTGGAGTAGTACCTCCTCAAGTTCAAAGGAAATGAGCCGAAATGTTATTTATCGTCTAGAAGTTAGGGAACTGGTTGCAGCAAAACGAAAAGCAAGAAAGGCCTGGCAAAGAAGTCGAGCGACAGAAAATAAAACAACTCTAAATTGTTTATCCAATAAACTAAAGTTGCTAATTAAAGAAACCAAAAACGAATCCAATAATAAATACTTGAGTGGCCTTACTGGGGAAAAAAATACCGAGTACTCTCTTTGGAAAGCGACAAAAAGTTTAAAGCGACCTAAACTACAAATTCCACCAGTAAAAAATGAAGATGGCACATAGGCTATAAGTGCAAAGCACTGGGACCAACTTTATATGTTCTATACACCTCGGACCTGCCAACGATAGAGGAGACTAACATAGCGACGATTGCGGGTGATACGGCCATCTTAGCAGTTACTAATTGCATACAAGAATCTACAAGCAAACTTAGAAGAAATAAGCGAACACGCGAGAAAACACATGCAACGTATTAGTCTACACCAAAATGCTGAGATACATCGTATGTTGGATGATTCAAACCCAGTAAGACGGTTGCGAAGGAAGAAACCGCATGATCTACAAGATCCAATCAGGATCGACTAAAAATATAATAAAATTGTAAAGGGGACCAAACAAGAATATAAATTATGAAAGATAAATTACTAGATGATTTGTAAATCAGTTGTAATAAATAAATATATAATAAAAAATAAAAAAATTCAATAAAAAACATTCAGTTCAGATTTAAAAGATTTGGTATCTAATTTGATATTTGGTCAGGCTAGAAATGCCTACAAAA
The DNA here is from genome assembly GCA_963691935.1 of Nephrotoma guestfalica. Classification (NCBI taxonomy): domain Eukaryota; kingdom Metazoa; phylum Arthropoda; class Insecta; order Diptera; family Tipulidae; genus Nephrotoma; species Nephrotoma guestfalica. The sequence goes on along the minus strand of OY829915.1, from coordinate 191,749,013 downwards.
AAACTAAACCACATATGCAAATTACTAATAAACGAATCCAATTAAAACGTGTTATAAAAGTTAAAAATTGCATAACTTATATTGGCTGCTCTGGCCTTACGACAAACAGCTTTATTAAACTATTTTACACTCGTCGTAAATCACTTGACTAAAGCTTATCGACCATCGATATAAAATTAGCGCTTGTTATTATGTTTAACAAATTTTTAATTTGTTGAAATTAGAATTACAAACGTACGCGTGGATTTAGGGAAGTCCAATTTGCCACATTGCAAATTGCTAAAATTCTGGAGTATTCACAACTGACACAGACGTATACACCAAAAAATATGTATGAATGTCACATTACAAAAATTAATATTCTGAAGTCGAATAATTGTTTATCTCCTCGTACAAACAATAAAAATTGCGATCGCACAATTTTATTAAAAAATTTATTCCACTTAAAAAAAAAATTTAGAAATATGAGCTCACCGAAATTAGAATTATCCTTTGCATGTTCCTTATTTTTTTTGTCTATATAACGATTTTTATGTTTTAAATTCTCATAATCTTATAATTTTCACACAAATTATAATTATTTTTCACACAAATTAAACGAAACAAAAATTTTTTATTTTATTTTATTCTCGATACTAATTTTTTCTAACACCACCTGAAGCTAGATAGATAGTCCGATCGGATCATAAGCGTATTGATTACTAAAGCACGTAACTTTTCATTATTATCATTCAAACCACCAAAAAAAAATTATTAAATAAAAATAACAACAAAAACAAATTAAATATTAAAATTTATGTTTGATATCGAAATACATCTTAACGTTTTTTTTTGTCGTTGTTATCTATCTTCCAAACAAGTTAACTCTTGGATCAATAATAATATAACTCTTGCTAATAATAATTTACATGGCGTTTGTTTTCCTAAGATTTTATAAAAAACAAAAGAAAAAAAACTAAGAATTAAATTCATGTTCGTTCATTCATACTCACTCCAATATGGAGGAAAAAAACTATTTACTTTTTTTTCTAATTAAATCAATAAATCAAACGGTGAGTTATTATCATTAGCGTACTAATCAAACAATGATGGAATAATTATTTATACATAAACATATGTTTTACTGAGTACTCGTAAAGATCGAACGCGTACGATCGCGAGCCATGTGCCTTATATCGTTTGTATCGGTTTGACATTTTCGGCGTTCGTGCAATAAATCTGTCTAGAATGCAATAATAATAATTATCGTAATTCAAATATGTAAATCAAAGGCAAGTGTTGCAAATAAATAGTAAAATGTCAGTTGGTACAAAATATTGTGATAACAATCTGTCAAAATTTTTGCAATAAATCTTTATAAATTTGTATAAATGTAGTTCCTCAAATTCTTGCAAACAACATTAATTTACTCCAAGACAAGATGAACAGAATTCATCGAATATTAATTATAAAGATTTGCAGCTGTTCCCAGCACATTAGAAGTTTGATAAATAATAAAATATTCAAATTTTAACTTGCTTGTAATTTATGGTTATAACCTTCCTTATAGTGGGAATTTTCAATTGTTTATTGGACTTTCTAATGACGATCGTCTGCTCTACCGGAGCAAAATCAAATTTGTCAGCGTTGCATAATGAAATCCATCTTCAGATCTCTATGGAGGTTGTCATTTCTTATGTACCACGGTGCATTAACTATTGCACGAAGGACTTTGATTTGGAATGACCGTAAGCCCACACAGGTTTTAGGATTTGCCGTTATAGTAGCAATTTATTATGTAGAGTTAGCTCAGAATTTCTTCCTAAGTGCCAATCCATCTTTCTGTATTAAATGCTTAACTCTTCTTTTTTTTCACATGCTCTTTCCTTTTCAGTTTCGCGTCTAGAGTCATGCCTAGATATTTTGCCGTGTTTGCATAGGGAATTTGCTTGGAGTTCAGTTCTACTGGTATCCAGTTGACCTTCTTGTTGGTAAAGTTTACGTGAACAGATTTTATTTCATTAAGTGTTATTCGCCATCTCTTGGTTCAGGTACTGACAATATTAGTAGCTCTTTGCAATTTGCTTGTAGATTCTTCGATGCAATTGGCGAGAGAATCGACTGATCGTCGTAGAGGAAAGTCGTGTTTTTGTCTCTCCTTTAAATAAGTTACTATTAATATTTTAATTCAAATCAGTTTAGGAATGTGTAGTATGAGAGTGATGTGCTATTTTTGAGTGAGTTTTGTTCTTTAGAAGTTCACCTGTTAATACAGGTGAATTGAGACAGTTATTATGAAAATTACGTTCAACACATATACAATCAGAGAAGTATCTTTTTATTCTAATTTTCATTCTAATTATATAAAAGTTAATTATTTATTATTGTTATTGTTATTATAACTATTTACATATATGTGAACGGTAATTTATAATCGTATACATAGAAACTGACATTTCAAGGGAGTTCTCTTTGTATGTACTTAAGTACATAAAATATTGGTACCCGAGAAACCAAAATTTGAAATTACAACAGATCGAATTGTAACTTACCCAATAAGCGAAAATTTGTATACTCAAAAAGGGTTGCCACCGTATTGTGACAAAAATGGCTTTTTGTGGAATTTGAATTGATAAATATATAAAATGTTAATGAAAGGAGGAAACAGTTTTCCGCCACGGGAAATTTATCATTTGAGCTGAAATATGTTGGATTGTGTTATCCATTTGGGTTTTTATTTAAATTTAATTACATTTTCATAACTTATTTTAATAATTTTCACTTACTTTAAACAATTCTATAAATTGAAATTTTGTCGAAAGTCCTGATTTAAAACAATAAAGTTTATTTGTCGACAACTTTAATTCAATTTATTTTTATTATTATTTAAAATTTATTATTTATTTATTTTTTTTTACATACCGGAAGGTCAGGGAAGATTGTGATTGCAACATTCTTGATCAGGGGGTCTATTTAATTACTTACGCTTTGAGCATACACTCAATACAATCAAATATGGTAACGATCCAAAGACTTTTTGCGATGGAATGTTGTTTTTCGACGATCTTTCTGGTTGAATTCAGGTTATGTTTTAGTGAAGTTGTGTGAATGTTAGATATAAATTAACCCTGCTTTTAGTTGGATGAATTTAAATATAGGTAGCTGAATGACAATACCGAATCTAAATTTTTTTTTATTTTTTTTTGACATTATTGACGGAATATTTAGGTCATCATATGTATGATAATACTGCCGTGTCATTACGAACGTGAAGTCCCTCGGTTAGATGGTGTTGGATGGGAAGATAGGGCAAAATAAGGTTACAAGCAGTATGTGATGAGATGACCCACAGATGTGAATTAAATAACCTAACCAGTCTAGTAGGACTGATGCCGAATACATATGATGAATATTAGTATCCTTTACCTCAAACACAACTAACTTACATTAACTAACTAAAAAACTCTAATCTAGAGTGTGAATTTAATTGAGACTAACATTCTAATATATTTAAGTAGTTAGAAAATGACTTTGCTGCGGTTCGCCCTAGTCGTTTCTGTGACTAACATCCTTTCCTAACTAACCTTATCTGTTAACTAACCTTATCTGTTTGGTAACGTACCTAGGATCGCCGTTATGGCTGGCCTATACGCCTCTATCATAGAATATCATATCATATATCATAGATTCTTCTATGCAATTGGCAACTGCTAAGATGGCCGTATCATCCTCAAACGTCGCTATGTTAGTCTCCTCTATCGTTGGCAGGTCCGAGGTGTATAGAACATATAAAGTTGGTCCCAGAACGCTACCTTGTGGTACCCCTGCTGATATTTTCTTTATTTCTGAATATTCGCCATCTAATTTAACTCGAAAGTGTTGGTTAGATATGTAAGATTTCAGAAAACTGCTTTGGTAAGTCTCGTTGTAATTTATATTCCAAACCTTTCTGCCATTTTCTGTCAAAGGCCTGTGCTACATACAAGAAGACGCTTGAACACACTTACTTTTTTCCAAGTACGTCTTCAATTATGTTTGTAATTCGGTGTATTTGTTCTATTTTTGAATGGTTTTCTCTGAAGCCAAATTGATGTGGAGGAATATGATTTCTTTCTGCTATTATTGGTTTGAGCCTCTTTAGGAGTAGTTTCTCGAATAATTTTGAAATTATTGGAAGTAAGGAAATCGGCCTATACGAATTTTTGTCATTAAGTGGTTTGTTTGGTTTAAGTATCATAATTACTTTTGCTACTTTCCATTGACTAGGAACGTGTTAAAGTCTGAACACTGCATTAATTATTTGGAGTAGTTTACGTAGTCCTTTTTCAGGAAGAGCTTTTACTATTTGTCCTGTAATTAAGTCATATCCTGGAGATTTCTTTGTAGTTAGGTTGAGGTTGATTTCCTCTTTTAATTCTTGTAATGTGACAGGAGATATATTGCAGTTACCCATTTTATATGTTGGTGGTATGTTTTCCTCTGCAGTTTGTCTAGGTAGAGGCTGGAACGTGTTCTCGAGATGGATTGCAAACAACGAAACTTTTTACTTTGCACTTATAGTCCATGTGCCATCTTCATTTTTAACTGGTGGAATTTGTAGTTTAGGTCGTTTTAAACTTTTTGTCGCTTTCCAAAGGGAGGATTCGTTTTTGATTTCTTTAATTAGCAACTTTAGTTTATTGGATAAAAAATTTAGAGTTGTTTTATATTCTGGCGCTCGACTTCTTTGTCAGGCCTTTCTTGCTTTTCGTATTGCTGCAACCAGTTCCCTAACGTCTAGAAGATAAATAGCATTTCGGCTCATTTCCTTTGAACTTGAGGGGGTACTACTCCACGCTGCTTCTTGTATACTGTTGTTGAGTTGTTCTAGTTCTTCTTCTAGCTGTATCGGGTTTTTAATTAGCACCTGAAGATCAATATTGTCCTCAAAAAGTTTCTGGAATTTCTCCCAGCAGGTTTGTTTGTTCGTTAGCGAAGGTGTACTAGTTTTTTAACAATTGTAGCACTGATTATCATAATAACAGGCGTGTGATCCGACATAATCCCCTCATTGCTTTCTAAGTATATATAGTTTTCGTCTTTACCTAGACGAATGTTAAGAGCTTCCATGCTTCTTAGTATCTTTTGGAGCACTACCGTACCTTCAGTAGTGTCCTCCGAAATAACTGGTTTTGTCATGACTACTTGCGAGTACAGTTTTCGTTTTGGTTCTCCCGTTTTACTAGCATGAGGTTTAGGTTCCTCTTTGGTGGAAGTTTGATAATTTTTTACCGATATTCCTGGACCCTGTTTTCGCGTTTTATTTCTTATTCTTTGTAGCTCCTTAGCAATTTCACATCCCCGGTAGTTTGCGGGATGTGACTTATTGCAATTGACACATTTTGCAGCAATATTTTTACTAACCGGGCATACCTGGACATGATGCTTTCCGGCAGTTTTCACGCATCTAGCCTCTCTTTGGCAATATTTCTGCGTATGATTAAAACCTTGACATTTTTTGCACTGCGGTATTAATCCGCTATTTTTTTCAATGGCTCTATTTTAACTCTCATGCTAAGTATTGCCTTGATATTATACACATCTTCCCCTTTTTTTGTTATTGAAAGTGAGCATAAATAGTGGAAGCCCTCTCTTGTTAACTTGAACTCCTTGTTCAGTTTCGGTTTTTTCTTTCTTAATAATGTTTACGGCGTTTTCTATTTGATAACCCTTTTGCTTCTGCTAGAACCTAGCAAATGATTAAAAAAATTTCAAAATCGTCCGTGATATTAATTTATTTAACATTTTTTTCGGCTTTTCGGACAAAATATTATAAAAGTTGAAAAATTCACTTGGCGTGGTGATTCATTTCTGTCGGCATTCGTTCATTTTCCTTTATTGTTTTCAACTCTCTTTCCGAATCTGTAGTTTCAGGTGCTTGCATCAATATGAGATTTTCGTTTAGTGTTGTTCTGGTTTTTAATTGTCCACCGAATTCCTTTAAATTGGTGGCTCCCTTTATCGTGTTGAATGATTTGCGAAACGTCTCATGGCGTACAACCAGCGTGATGATTTTAATTATCACGTTACGTCGTGTTACTCTGCTACGTATATTCATGCTTTGATATATATGAATGAGGTCATGAATATTGTATCCCGGCATGGTTATTGAAGCCGGTATGTACTGACGAATAAATTGTAGTTGGTCCTCTAGCTGTGACGGGGAGCAACTCCTGTTGTGTACCCTCTAGGTTTTTTAGTATTAGAGTCAATTCTATCATGCTTGTTAATATTGAGAGGAACCTATCTTCGTATGTTCGATACTCGTCCAACAGCTCCATTTCCAATTTTAGTTTATGTTGCTCTTTAATTAGATTATACAACGATGTCACTGTTAGATTGGAATTGTGCTTTACCAACTTGATTGTGTTGTCTATTATTGATGTTTGGTTTCTCATCAGTGCCATTAGATGGTTGTCGTTGTTGTTAATATTCTCAAATTGGGCTTCATATTGGTCAGCTTCATGTTGGGTGAGAAGTCCAAACATATCACCAAACAAAAGACCTACCGTAAGTTTTTGAATTACCACTAGAGTTGTTGTCGGATTATGTCGCATCGTAAGTTAGAAAGCTCCTTACAAGCCGACTTGTGCTTTCTTAAAGGCTTCCATCTCCTCCCAGTAGCTCATCATGTTGTAATAAATTATTAATGTCCACTTCATAGCTACCACCTCGAGATTTCCTAGATCCTCGAAGTATATTCCTGTTGAATGGTTAAATGGAGTGACTTTAATCTGGGCCTGCGCTAACCCTAGTAGACAGCAAGTTGAGACCATTGCTAACACTAGATGATTTGCCTTTGCTCGTCTTTAGGGCTGCTTTCTGCCAAAACCAAAAATTGGTTGATTTCTTTGGACTGCGTGTTGTCGTCTTGCATGGTTGTGGTTGTATTTTGTGTTGTTGGTTGATACTGATTTTCCCTTTTTACCGACTGAGCATGATTACTATTCTTGGAGTACATGTTCACGTGGTCTTCAGACTCGTTAGTTAATGGAAGACGGATGCTGTATAAGATAGCGGAAATTTCTCAGCGGAAAATAAGAGATTTCGCTACTCGCCGCAAGTGGCAGCACAATCACAAAAGAGAATTTATTTTGTTCAAACCGTAGTTGTCGGATTTTCCGTAAAATAACACAAAATGTGTTCGAAAACAAATTTTCCTAAAAACGGGGCCACATGCCATGCAGCGCTCGAGTCACTTGAGACTTTTGAACACTTGAAAGCCAACATTCGATGCCCCCAGATTACGCCATGTACGACTCATTCGCGGCGGCCACATGTCCGGAATAAAACATTAAGGGCAAAAAATTTTCTTTCAAATGAGGTCCCATTCACAGCCATTAAAATTATTTTTCTGTGTTTCATTTAAATTTTCTGTGTTTCTATGCCTCGAAATGAAAGACCTTTTATAAGTGAAAATACGCTTGTTCATCTATACCGATTCAAATTCCCCTATATAGTGTTGTATATATAAGAGTCTCTTTAGATGTGCGATTCAATGAACATTAATTGAATTTCATTAGGAGTTACACTGATGCCGCCTAGTTGACAGCACTACTGAAAATAAAATGGAAATACATAAGAATAGAACCAGTGAATTAATGAAAGATTTTATTATAAGCATTTTATCTTAATTTCATTATAATTGAGTCACTGAATTCATCAATGATGGCATATTTTTAATGAAAGTAATGAAGTCTCATCTGAATTCATGAGTTCTTCATTTATAATTCATTATCTAATTGGCAAAGACATATAAATATTTTGTCCAATAAACTAAAGTTGCTAATTAAAGAAATCAAGAACAAATTCATTAATAAATACCTAAGTTGCCTTACTGCGGAAAAAGGTACCGAATATTCTCTTTGGAATACGAAAAAAAGTTTAAACCAAACTAATCTTAAAATTCCACCAGTTAAACATAAAGATGGAACAGGGATATAAGTGCAAAGCAAAACGCTTCGTTGTTTGCCACCAAACCTCGAGAACACGTTTCAGCCTCTACCTAGACAAGCAGTAGAGAAAAACATACTACCAGTAAATAAAGTGGATAACTTTTTTTTTTTTTTTTATTTGGCACTAGCTCCAAAAATTTGGTGCCATATGGCCCGTTTCAAAATTTACAAATTTAATATTTACATTTTTTACCATCATAATTTAATTTTAATTTCTTTTCATACACCTAGCACATCGATCCCCTTTCACACTTCTATCTGATTTGTTCTAATAAATTCATACACATTCTTATAAACGTTCATTTCCATTCGTAATAATTCAGTCAAACTACATGCACTCAATAGAACATCGAACATTTGTCTGCTCTGGTTGAATGCAGAACATTTCAGAATCAAATGTTCGATGTCCTCCACAACCAAACAGCTTTCACATAATTCACACACAAACAAATTGCGTTTCTTCAAACATCCTTTCCAATTTCCATGATTCAATCTCACGCGTTCCATAGTTCGTAACATTCTAGTATCTCCTTTGAACACCTTAAAGAACGGTTGCCTCAAAGGAGACCTAACCAACTCAAAGTACAGGGTGTCCGCCGGGAAGGTATACTACTTTGTTTGTTTATGATTTTTGATTAAATGAAAGAGAATGGATCTTATATTGATAAATGTTTTATTTAATGTCGGCAATTACGTATGGAATACAATATCAGATAAATGTCCGCCTCTGTTAGCCTCAGAAACGCGAGCCCTTTTGAGCACATTTTTCATTACATTCTCACACATTTCACGCGGTATTTCATTAATTTCATCACTAATATTTTGTTTGAGTTGCTCAAGCGTTTCTGGTTTGTTTGCATAAGCCTTGCTTTTTAGATATCCCCACAAAAAGAAGTCCGGAGCAGTCAAATCAGGCGACCGTGAAGGCCAATCAACATCACCATTTTTTGAAATAACTTGTTGTGGAAAGAGTTCTCGCAGTAATTCCATTGTAATCCTGGCTGTATGCGATGTGGCACCGTCTTGTTGATACCACATGATAATCAAGCCCAAAGTATGCAGTTGTGGCGTTAAAAAGTTTTCAATCATATCACGATATCGCTCCCCATTCACAGTTACCGTTACGCCGTTTTCATTTGCAAAGAAGTAAGGTCCAATGATTCCTCCTGACCAAATTGCACACCAGACTGTCACTTTTAATGGATGTAAAGGTGACTGATGAATAATGTGAGGGTTTTCCATTGCCCAGAACCGACTATTCTGTTTATTCACATATCCATTTAAATGAAAATGTGCCTCGTCACTCATTATGATTTTTTCATGAAAATCGGGGTTGTCATGGGCGAGCTGTAACATCCTATTGGCATATGTACGGCCGCGTAAATGGTCTTGTGGAAGAATTTGCCACGTGTCTACTTCACGACTGTCAAGTATGAACTGTCAATACTAATATTCGCCTAAATGGCGGCAAAACAAAGTAGTATACCTTCTCGGCGGACACCCTGTACTTCTTATATCTTTCACCTGACCTTTTTTAACAAACTCTCTCTCCCATTTTCTCCACAGATTCATCTGAAACATGCGAAGTACGTCACTGGCATCCATGAATTCATATTCATTTACATCCTCAATCAAACAACCCCATTTCGCAAGCATATCGGCTCTTTCATTACCTTCAATCTGTAGGTGTGAAGATATCCATTGAAGGATGACCTCCCTCCCACAAGATTGAAGATACAGCATTTCCACATACACATTGCCATGAGTTCCCCCACCCTTACTAATTAATACCCCTACCAACCCACTCCGGGAGTCAGAGAATAACACTATTCTCCTTCTCCCTTGTGTCATTGCCAACTTGATCCCTTCCATAATCGCTATCAATTCTGCATTCATTATACAGATACTGTCATGCACTCTTACCATTTTCTCTTTCCTCATTGAAGGAGTACTATTCACCTAAAATCACATACGTGTTCATCATTTACACTAGCATCTGTATACACTTCCACATGTGCAACATAATTCATTCGCACTTTGCAAAATTCGCTCTTAACCGATAACTCATTCATCATTGCTTTTGTTGTGTCACCAAACTTCAACCGCACTATTAGATTGCTCGGAGGGACTTTCGGATTTGCCGGACGAATCTTGGAGAATATGTTAATATTTTCCAAGATTACCAGTGATCTTGTTAAGTGGATAACTACAATATATCTGCTGTCACATTACAAGAATTAAAAGAGGAAATCAATTTTAACCTAAATGGATTGGAATCTCCAGAATATGTCTTAATTACAGGATAAATAGAAATAACTCTTCTTGAAAAATGACGGACTAAACTACTCCAAATAATTAACGCATTATTCAGACTTAAACACGTTCCAAATCAATGGAATGTCTCAGAAGTAATCATGATACCTAAACCCAACAAACCACTTTCCTTAAATATTTTCAAAAGTTTTCGAGAAACTACTCCTAAAGAGACTCAAAACAATAATAGGAGAAAGACATCTTATTCCTCCACATCAATAATTCTCCAGAGAACACCATTCAACAGTAGAACAAGTACATCGAATTACAAACATAATTGAAGATGTACCTCTGAAAATAAGAAAGTATATTCAAGTATCTTCTTGGATATAGCACAGGCCTTTGACAGAGTATGGAATAAAGGCTTAGAATATAAATTACAAGGAGACTTACCAAAGCAGTTTTATGTAATTCTAAAATCATTCATATTTAACCGACACTTTCGTATTAAATTCGATAGCGAATACTCAGAAATAATGAAAATATCCGCAGGAGTATCACAAGGTATCGTTCTGGGACCTGCCAACGATAGAGGAGACTAACATATAGCAACGTTTGCGAATGATACGGCCATCTTCGCAGTCGCTGATAGCCTAGAAGAATCCACAAGCAAATTGCAAAGGGTTACTAATATTGTCAGTACCTGGCGAATGGTGATGGCGAATAACCAGTGGAACTGATAAATGCAAACACGGCAAAATATCTAGGCATAACTCTAGACACGACACGTATGTGAAGATGGCCCGAAAACCATCCCGAAAACGCCTTTAAAATTTAGGTGTGTTTCTCCGCTAAATTCATTAAAAGCCCGAAAAATTAAAAAAAAAATATGGAGAAAATCAAATTACATCCCGAGAAAATAAAAACAATCCCAAGTACCCACAGCAAATTTCAAGTATAAAAGTACCTTACAGTGGGGATAAGGGACCTCTCCTGCGGATTTAATATTCGCTTCTGTTAGATTAGGTATCGGAATTATGCTCATATGTCGCTGAAAATTTCTTCGTTTACAGAGTTTGGCAGATGTAACGGTACATGCCTAATTAATGCACTAACCATCAGCATTAAGCACACAAATGCTCATTACCTTACAGTGGGGATAAGGGACCCGTCCAGCTGATTTAATATTCGCTTTTGTTGGGCTATGTATCGGAATTATGCTCATAGGTCACCATAAATTTCTCCGTTCACAGAGTTTGGCAGATGTAACGGTATGGGCATCTGTGTGCCTAATGCTGATGGTCATTGCATTAATGAGGCATATACCGTTACATCTGTCAAACTCTGTGAACGGAGAATTTTTCAGCGACATATGAGCATAATTCCGATACCTAATCTAACAGAAGCGAATATTAAATCAGCTGGAGAGGTCCCTTACCCCACTGTAAGGTAATATTATACTTAAAATTTGCTGTGTGTACGTGAGATTGTTTTTATTTTCTCGGGATGGAATTTGATTTTCTCCATATTTTATTTTAATTTTTCGGGCTGAAAAGCCTTTTAATGGATTTAGCGGAGAAACACACCTAAATTTTAAAGGCGTTTTTCGGGGTGGTTTTCGGGCCAGCTTCACATACGTTGACGCGACACTAAAATGGAAAGAGACGACAGGCGACTGATATCGAAATCATTATGTGTTTAGTCACGCATATCTGCTGGTATTTCGTCATTATCCCTCATAAAAATGTTCAATGTTAATAAATCATCTTTCAATTTCACATTAGAAGACCGTAATCTGTATAAACTACAGAATGATAAATTTCGGAACAAATGTGAATCTATAAAGAAAAGAACATATCACTTTTTATTGAATTAAAAAAATATTAATTAATACAAAGTGAAAAATTGATCAAATGACAAACAACACAACAATCACGTCGAAGGCATCTTGTTGCCCAATGCTAACAACCGTATACACAGATGCTGCAACAGTTAACACGTTCTTCGTACGATGAACTTTTCCTCATCACCTTTGGTTGCAAACATTTTTTAACAGATCATACTGTTCGTACCTTGATAAACACAATTCATTAATAATTTCATTGTGTGTGTGGATAGGTTCGATGTGTGATTACTGCAATATACACAATATGATAAATGCGCTTGTAAATTCTACTTGTATTCTTCATCTTCTTCAAAATAATTTACGGTATTTTTGATTTACCTGAGTAGTGTGTTTTTATGCACACGTATTTTATTACACAATGGCAACAAGATTTTTTCTACTTTTATCTTTTTTTTTTGTATTAATTGAATATTTTATGCTGCCAATGCTCAATGTTACAAAAGTTATGTTTGTTTTGTATTTTTAATTACCCCAACAAGCCAAATGACACAGTTATCGAGATGGAAATATACGAGACGGTATATCGCAGATAATTAAAAAAAAATGAAAAATCAATAAATAAAGAATTGGCATCCAATCCAGTTTCCTCCATGGGCGGTAATCGATAAAAAAACTGAATAATGCATACTAATTAGCACAAAACTTATTTATTATGCAAATTACTAGAAATGTATCAGTTTTAAGCGTTGCCCATTGTTATCAGATCATCGGATCGATACGGAGAAGTATAATCGAAATGTTATATTTAAATAAATTAATACCACAATCAAAAACACTTTGTAATTCTTGGCTAATTTATTATGTAATATGAGCCATCATTCGCACGCAGCGCCGAACGTGACGGTTTAGTACCTTTTCTTGGACTTTTTTTATTTGTCTTTTGTTATTTTTTTAGGTGCATGACTACATCTTTACCGATTTTTTCTAAATTTAGAATTAGAAATATTTTCACGGTATTTTGTGGTTTTTACAGGATCGGACGCAGGATTTTAGAACACCGAACGACAAGTTTACGTAACTTACATAACCTTTCAGAATAGCAGAGTTTACGATGGCAACTGATTAACAGTACAGTCGGCACTGCATTCTATACGAATTCCAACAAGGAAAAAATGCTTCTATAAAGTACGGGAATCAATTTGCAGTGCTCTTGGTGCCAACGTTATATCTTAGGACACGTGTAATTATTAGTACAAACGTTTTAGAAGTGGTGATTTCGATCTTAGTGGCCAACTGCGCCTCTACTGGATAAAGACTCAACGCAAGCGCAACAAGAGTTTGCAGCTCAGCTAGGAGTCACCAAAACAGCTATTTCCAAGCGTTTGCATCAAATGGGAAATAATTAAAAAACTTGGAAGATGAAACACAACCTAGGTATGAACACGTGCCGTGATGAAAAGTATATTTTTTACGAGAATCCCAATACATCGACACCGAAACAGAACCATTTAAGGAAGGTTCTCCTGTGTATATCTGATGGGTCAAGAAGGCTTATAACTCCTGCAAAACTGGTCAGACTGTGGTTGCAGTGAAACTAAGCGAAGAACTTGATCAGAAAAGGCCATTTACTGGGCAAGGTATCAGGCAAATCTTACTACTGCATGGCAACGCTCGATCTCACGTTGATCGCGGGACTCAGAAGACCTTCTCGAACTTGGGATGGGAAGTTCTCTCGCACGTGGCATGTTCACCAGACTTGGCCCCATCAGACTACCATTTGTTCCGGTCAATGCAGCACGCCTTTTATAGCTCTTCGTGTATTATGGTTGATTACGAATGAAATGTATCTTCTACATATAATTTTAAGAATTGTTGATGAAAACGTTGAAGAATTTTTAAAATTTGATTTGCTGGCTATTCCTCACAGCTGCATTCCATATATCTAGATTCCAGATTAGTTTTAGTATCATACGTTTTCATCAGCTGCATTTTATTTTTCATCGACAACTAGGTACCTAGATGATCAAATTTATACTATGCTAATATGCAGATGAAAGGTTGCGTGTATTGAATAATGTAATATAATGAAATATCGGTCAGATAGGAGTAGTGGAGTACGGGATTGACAGCCTCCACGAAGTATTCATAAAGGGATACGGGCTACTTTGGGCAATGTTCTGTAGAACGAACGGTTGTGGTACCCAATCCGTACGTAGTAGTGAAGCAGAATAGCTAATTGGTCAATCAAAACTATGCAGTGGTACAAACAAAAGAAAATAATACCCCAGGTGGTACACCAATATCAACATTAGTAAATCCAGCTATTGCATTATCAGGGAACATCAAATCCGTTCCAGAAAAGATCAAATTTACAAAGATCACCAATAAAGAAAAATAGAAGCAACTCGGTAGCTGACCAAGCCGATACTTTTTCTAACGCTATAGCTAGATGTACTGGACAAACATTACATAAAATGAATGATGCCACCGGAAATTTTACTTTGCAAATAGCCGAATCTAGTAAATTAACTATTGATCCAGAAAAGGAGAATATGGATCTCTTGGCGAGGCTAGCGCATATGGAGCAATTATTTGCCTAGCTAAGCGAAGAAATTGAGTATCTAAAGCGAGAAAATGAAAACCTAAAAATGAATCGGGATTCAAAAGAAGATTGTGATATAGGAAGCATTGAACCAGACAAACTCGTCTAAAGAAGAAAAAACAGTCCAGAAAGAGTAAGAAAAGGAAAGTTGAATCGTCACCTGAGGCTGAGCAATTAAATGGTAGGGGGACAATCTAGTCCAGATTCAAACGGTGCTCTGCCCAAAGGCAATCAACCAAAAGGTAGTAAATCTACCAAGAACATTACACCAAATTTGGTGCAACCACAAGCAAAAACCCCCACCAATAAATATTATGGGTGGAACCAGTTACCCAGAAATTCAGTCACTGATGAAATCGGTTACTGACAAAGGCTATAAGGTAACAGCGCTAAGCAATGACATTTGGAAAATTAATAATCTGGACTCAGATACTTATAGAACCTTATCTATGAAGTTGAATGCTGAAAAGTATCAGTGGTTCACAAACGAGAACAAACAGGCCCGACCTATAAAAGTCATGGCAAGAGGTTTGCATCACACTTGCTCAAGCAAAGAAATAATGGAAGACTTACAAAATAAAGGTCTTAAAATACTAGATGCTATGAATATTGTTAAAAAAGAGAAGAGAACAGAAATTCAGGAAGGAAACCAAATTATCAGTAAAAGAGGACTCCCTCTTTTTATGCTGGTATTTGACAACAAAGAATGCTCAAAACATTTATGGAATAAAAGGAATCCTTCACATGAAGTTGAAAATCGAATGAGGAGAACCACAACACGCATACCCGACTGCAAGAAATGTCAGGCATTTAATCGCACCCAAAGATATTGCGGCCGGGATCCAAGATGTGTAAAATGCTCAGGTAATCATTTTACCCAAGCATGTACAAATTGTAAGGGCCAACATCCGTCTAATTATCGAGGCTGTGAGGTTGCTAAACAACTACAAAAATTAAGAGATAAAACAGGAAATCAAATATCAAATCAGATGGATCAAAACCCACAACCAAGCAACACAGGGCAAAGAAGTTCATTTGAATAGGTAGTGAAAGGTTTGGGTTCAACCAAACAAATGGGCTCTGAAAGTAACCAAATTATGGAAAACATTATGAACAGCATTGCAGCTATTACAAAGCATCTCTTTCGTGAAGTATTGGAGGAAAAAAACAATCTTCAGGTACCGATAAGAAATCCCCACCAGTTGGAAGATGAATTAGAACAATTCAATGAAGCAATTCACTATGCTGCTTTGGCAAGTACCCCCATTATACAAAATAAGAAGAAGCTTAACATATCCTACCCAATGGAAGCTAGAGAGTTGGTAAGACAAAAACGACGGGCACGTAAAACCTGGCAAATAACTAGAACATCGGAGAACAAAACAATTCTTAACAATTTAGGTAACAGTCTCAAATCTCTTCTTAAAGAAGTTAAAAATGCATTAATCAACAGATATCTAGTTAGCCTAACCGATGCAAAAATTCTGATTATTCTCTGTGGAAGACGACGAACGGACTCAAAAGACCTAAGTGCCTCCACTTAAAAAGGAGGATAGAATCTGGGCAAGAGGTCCTAAAGAGAAGGCTGATCTGTTTGCGGAGTATCTCGAGGATACCTTCCAACCAATGGGATTAATATACGCCGATTTTGATATACGCCCGAATGTGATTACTTGCCAAATAATCAAGGCTCTACCAGATAAAGGATTTCGTAAGCTATTACACATAATCAATGCAAGCTTTCGGTTAAAATATGATCCGTGGCAATGGAAAGTAGCAGAAGTAATCATGATAGCAAAACCTGATAAACCACCTAACGATACAAAATCATGAAGGCAATTTCATTGCTGCCAATCATGTCAAAAACCTTTGAAGAATTATTACTAAAAAGACTTAAACCAATAATTGAGGACCGACAACTAATTCCTCCACACCAATTTGGATTCGGGGAAAAGCACCCCACAATTGAACAGGTGCATAAAATCACCAACATTATAGAAAGAATGTTAGAACGTTAAAAAGTAAGCTCCAGCATATTTCTGAACGTCACCCTAGCATTCGATAAAGTATGGCACAGTGGACTGGAATTCAAGCTGCACAGAGATCTGCCGGGGCAATTCTATGCCATACTAAGATCTTATTTATCCAATAGACATTTTCGTGTGAAATATGAGGATGAATACTCCGAACTAAAGAAAATCTCTGCTGGTGTCCCACAGGGGAGTGTCTTAGGACCAATCCTGTATTTATTATATACAAGGGATATTCCAACCACAGATGAAGGAACCACAGCCACCTTTGCAGATGACACAGCAATCATGGCCATTGGAAGTAATGTCGCTGATGCAACGATCAAACTCCAGAAGATTATCAATGCGGTTTGTAACTGGACTAAGCACTTTAGAATCAACCTTAATGAGACGAAATTCACGCATATTAACTTTACATAACAAAAGGCTTCCCATCTACCAAGAGAAATTAACTCACGACCGGTGCCATATGCAAACAAAGCTAAATATCTTGGCTTATAGGTAGAGGCTCTGAGCTTACAATAACAAGCTGCTGCTATAGCGGTAAATACTGAACGGCTTCAGTGGACCTACGGTATTCAACTCTAGGGACGTACTAAGAAAACAAACGCCAAAATGATACAGACGTTTCAAAATAAGGTTCTCCGTAGCATCGTAAATGTTCCATGGTACACAAGAAATGAAGACCTTCACAGAGATTTACAGATGGGATACATCAAAGATGAAATAAAAAATCATGCCGCCATCACAGGAACATGGAACCACCTATATTCGCCATATGATAGATAACCCTATCGTTGAAAGAAGACTTCAAAGAACGGGGCCACTTGACCTAGTAAACATACCTAAATTAGTGTTTTAAATAGGTTTAATTAATTTTGGGACTAACCATTGGGTCTCACCCCAACAAATCAGAATTGTTTAAGAAATGTAAAATTTGTAAAAATTTGAAAGATAATTTGGTAGATGAGCACAGTCTCAGTTGTAATTAATAAAGAAAAAAAGATAGGAGTAGTGATAATCAGTGAAAGTTTTATATTTATATGTGCTTAAACCGATGGATGAAACTTTCAAAATCAGAGAAGTTCAGAGAAGAGTTTATTGTTTCGAATTTCGGGGGTTTGATACGGATGTTTACTGGATTTTGCAAATAAAACACTCGGCGTTTAATTTACAAATTTCATTTACAGCAAAACCAATAAATTTTTAAATAATTCACTATATCACTGTTCACTATTTCTCTTTTACTTGATGGTATCTGGCGATGTCTGCGTATTGCAATTGTAAATCACTTATGGCACCCAGGCCGAGCCTATACCCGATTCCCACTACGCCTTTCGTAATCTGCATTGTTGCTCCGAGCTCGGTAAGCTTGGCCAGGTTAAAAGTTGTTTTCGTCCTTGCCGGTTGGAGGCGCATATTCGATTACTATCTTCTTATTCGCTCTATCTTATTAAGGGTTATATTACTAAGGATTTCCGTGTTAACCCAGACATTTAACTCTCCTAGTCTCTTTAAAATGCTGTAACATTTGCACAATCGAATTCCTTAAATATATATTTGGTATGTACTACAATGGTTGTATGAACGATAAATCGAATAGCTACATGTTCACTAAACGGCCGAAGCCATCAGCGCGATGTATATATACGATGGATATCCATTGATATTTAGAAAGGTGACATCATTGAAGCATTTTGGAACTTGAATATTGACCGCACTTCATGCAAGGCGCCTCTCGATACATAAGACCACAGGGGCAATGCGCCATAAATTTGAGCACAATTTTTCGAAGCATTGGTCTGGTTTCTAATGAAATTTCAGCCCTCAAAAATTGATCGATTCTTTGGACTGTTATGAATTTGTGTTTGACTCTTAAGATCGCCAGAATGTGTGCGTGAAAAAGGCCTCGCTTCTGAAACTCAATGGTGTGGACCATGTTTCGCAATATCATTAATTAGGGAGTCGAGTTTGATTTTGAAAACTCGCGCTACTAAATCTAGTCGATCTGAAGATAGCTCGCGAGCTCTCAAATTTTCTGCAATTTCACGCCAACTTGGATTTGCAGTGAATGTTATGAACAAATCTGAAGCGCAAAACTTTGCAAATATTGACATTTCATCGCAGCAACTCGAAGCACAGCTCCTGGATAACATATAATTGTGCATATTGAGGTGCCTGATTATTTTTTTCCGTGTACTTTGAATACATAAGGGCCTCATCTATGAATGAAATAACACTGAGAGTAACTTTTCCAGGAAGTCTGGATAATTAAGTTCGTTGCCGTCTATGCAGCAATATGTGAATTTCTTAAACTGTTAACGAAGTACAGCGCGAAAATGTTATGCTCTACAAATTTGACGGATGACAAAAAACGGACTACAATAATACTCTTCAAATTTGGTTTCATCGAAATGTACTGCCTCGTCTCGAATAGCTTGATTTTCACGTGCTTGAGCCAGTTTAGTGATTCTAAACTCAAACTCTAACAATTGATTTCTTATTTTAAATTACAAAATGTTTTCTTTGCATATGCTTATGACACTTATTTTTGAAACTTATTTTTGTATGACACACACGAATGGAATAGAAATACCATATAGTCTTTACTTAATGCTTATTCCACTAAACAGACACCGTCGTTGGAATTTTCTTTGTTGACAGTCGTGACCTTACGCATGGTCACATTTTAGCTATTACCTTTCCATAAAAATCTTCTGATCTTAATGTGACATTGACAGCATCCAGATCCCTGCAAGATGGAGGAGATCCCAAATTATCTAACAGAACCTTTAATAAGATTTAGTTCAGATGCTAATGAAATTTATCCAAACTAATCCAAGAAATACAATAATAAACTTACTGTCCTAGTATTGGTAAAAGTATACATTCAGGCGAATTTATATTGTGAAATTTCTCCAAGAGTAAAATTTTAAAATACTCCAACAATTACATTTTTCCCTGAAATTCAAAATGCTGCTTAGATCCTAAAAGGTGTCGTAACTTATATGAATTTCTAATAGGTTTGACGAAGTGTTCCATAAGATATAAAAATGTGATTTTTCAATAGGCCTTAGGTATATTTTCAATTTCAGTGGCATTGATGAACCGCTCTAGTAAGATATATGATCTTCTAATGATTTTGACAGGGTTCTTGTTACATTCCAATTTGCATGTGGTTCAATACATTAATGGACTGCTGCTTTGACCCAAATGAGTGTCTAATGGGTCTGACAGGGTGTCACACGATACGTAAAAATTTGATTTTTTAATGTGCCTTAGAGGTACAATCCAAAATCATTCTAAGTATTTTCTACGCATTTAGCATGAACTTAAGTAATATTACTGCATTGTTTAGACTAGGAAGAGTGTCTTAAGTAAGCTATATGATTTTCTAATGGATCTCACAGGGCGTTCCATGAGATTTGGAATGAAATTTCTCAATGGGCTTTAGGTGCATTCAAGGTCATCTTAAATATTTACTAAGCATTAACATAAACTTCATTGATATTAATGGAAGAGGTGTCTTTAGTAAGTTGCATGATTTTCTTCGTGATTTAAACTTCACAATTAAAAACTAACACTTAAAAATTGAATAGATCAGGGTATTCTCATTAGAAAATCATTTAACTTACTAGATACACTCCGTTAGGCCCAAGCAGTCCCAAATATTGCTGAATTGCATGCTAAATGCTAAGAAAATACGTATAATGACTTTGGAATGTACCTAAGGTCCATTAAAAAATCACATTTTTATATCTCATGGGTGTTCTAAGTCAAAACCATTAGAAAATCATATAACTTACTATAGAAATTTTCCTCTAGGTCCAAACAGTCCACCAATATGAATGAATGAAATTCATTCTACATACTTAAGAAATACTTAGAATGACTTTGGAATGTTAAAAATCATACAATATTTTTAAATCTCTGTGAGACCGAAGCAGTAGAAAATCATATAACTTACTAGAGACACCTCTTTGGGTCTAAGCAGTCCACTAATATCACTGAAGTGCCTAAATTTGACTAGCATTAGTTCAGTACATTGTACCTTCTTCGTTGTGATGCTATCATTCTTATAATCTTTTATGATTCCTCGCTATTCCGCCTCTCATTGTTCTGGACTTTGGGAGAGCTGATTTCGGTTTTAAGTGGCGTTTAGGGTTCGCTATTTTACAAGTAAAGCCATTGAAAAATGTTAATCTATTTCCGAAACTAGAAGTTACAATTTAAATAACATTGATAGTGTTAGAGGAATACGTAAACTTTCCAAGAAAGTTATTTCGATGAATCCTTAATGTTTAGTTTTCAAGAAATCTGATTTATGAAATACCCAAAAAATTGCGCAAACACGCCATAAATGTAAATTAGAGACATCCTTTATTAAGTAGAACGATTTTTGAATATAATAACAAAGTTTTTTATATCGAAAGTGTTTTCAAAGAGCCTTTCATTGGGGCCCTCGATTTTTAATTGTATATAAAACAAGTTGTGTGTGGGACATTCTATAGCTTTTCTCTGTAGCACGTATTCGGGAGGTCCAATTTTCGACGACTAAATCTGGCTGAATTTACTGGATAGCACTCGTTATATTGACTTTGAGTCCCAAAAGAAGAAGTCGAAAGATGTTAAATCGCACGATCTCGGTTGCCAGTTCACGTCTCCGCCGCGCGTGGCATGGGCTGTGTGGCATGTGGCGCCGTTCTATTGGAACCACATGTCGGCGGTACCCATATCATCCAGTTTATGTCACAAAAAGTTCCTTATCATCGACCTGTAGCGCCCGCCGTTGACGGTTATAGCAATGCCTGTTTCTTATGAACTGTAGCGATGTTTCCACCAGACGGTTGCGGCGGAAATAAAAAATACGGAATGCGCGGAAAGTTTCTCGAACATAGCACTGATTTCATGAAATAAAATTTAATGATTTGCACATGTTGTTCAATGCTATAACCTTCCATAGTGATTTGACATAAACTACTCAAGAAATTTGACAGTTGTTGCTTTAACAACATGGCTATTGTAACCTAACAAATTTCGAGCGACCTCTTAGATCAAACTAATTCCTTTAAAAAATTCCTATTGAAGTCTTGTCATTTTTACAGTTTTCTTGTTTGGTAGTGCCAAAATATTGAGATAAGGTTTCAAAACAGTTGCCAGATTTTCATTACAACCAAGAATCTTAAACAATTTCGACTACATATTTTATCAACAGTTTGATCCTTTTCAAATTTCAAGTGATTTTAGCTTGACAAGAAACAACATAAAATTTTAGTAAAGTTAATGGTGGTTGGTTAGTTCCTTAGACAGAAGATTTGCTCTTTTTTATCATCATTCTTTCATTTTAGTTAGTAAATATCTAGATGGTTAGCTTTATTAGAGTTGGTTTGATCATGGTTCCCGAATGAGTTTGTCCATTTTTGCAACAATTCATAAGATCAGGCAAAGAAAACAAAAGTATTAGTGGTTTTTATTTTCATTCTGTAATCTCGAGACAAGCATCGTAAATCTCACCTTAATCGATTGTGTATATGCAACCTCCTTTTTATTAGAAAATTATCAAAAACATTGAACTCCACATGATTATCTGTATGAATGTCATGATTCACATAAAATATATATTATCGGTCGTAAATTATACTGCGCACAAATGGCTCAAAAAAGTTTCAACCGCGTCCAATGTCATAGCTTTTATTCAATAAATTCATAGCCATAAATTTAAATTCTGTTGACCTAGCTCATGAAACGTAACCAATGCGATTGTTGCGAATGGTTGTTAATTATACCAACATAAACGATCAGACTGAAGCAATTTGCAAACTCTCCAGCATCTTTTTTGATAGCGTGCAAATATTGTTTACTGTTTGTTACTTTTTTATTGATTTATCGAAATATTTTGCATTTATTGGCATTGAAGTTATTTTATTCGCAAATACATAATTTAATATTTCCGCACTGCGATATTCAAATTAGCGCGATCATGAATCATAATTCGAGAATAACCTGACACATAGTCCGATACAGGTACATTTGACGTGTATAATGGTTTTTCTTGAAATTAATTCGCAAAAACACTTTGACATTTATAGATCTATGCTAATATTTTGTTTTGTAGGCTTTTGACTTTCAGTTTGTATAGGCCTAATTAAAAATTATAAAATCTCGCATTAATTAGCATTAACATTTACCGGTTCTCAATTTAGAAGAATTTAGGTCACTTTTTGATGTTCGGAGTATTGCTACAAATTTTTATTGTCAACTCAGAATTTAGTTATTCTATAAACTTTTGAAATAATTTTTAAAACGTCAATTTTGTCACGATAATTGTAAATCACTAAACTCTTCATAGATCGAATCACACCGTAAAAATTATACATAAATCGATATCTTATATCCGAGTTTAGAAACCTTTTCGTGCGATCATTACGTAATTTTATTATTTTAATTTTATTATACGACTTCTACCATGGAAAGTAGGCTTTTGTACACGAATTTTAAATCGCAAAGCAACTGTTTTCCAATATTTTATTATTTCAAGTATTTTGTCGTTCGTTCGGCAAAACCAAAAATTGTGTTGTGAGCAGCTCGATTTTTGCTCTCGCGTAGTTGTTCTCTTCGCCCGAGCGGCAATATACTATTTTGTGCTCTAGTTACACAAGTAACTAGTAAATTATGCTGTTTTACCGTTTAAAATTCTGCCGATTAGTGACAACCAGCGGCAATATTAAGCGCTATTTTACATACGCTATTTTACATAAAACGTAGTTCAGCTACAGCGGCAAATCGTTGCCGTACTTTGTGTAGCTTTCTAGCAAATACTTTTTATAACTCCAATAACTCTTTCAAAAAGGATTGCAAGTTATAGTGAATTATAATCTGCAACTCGAATAGAATCAGCTTTGTCGTAGATCTTTCTAAAAAATGAAAAATTTCTTCTGATGCCTGTCCTGGTATCTGACAATAAGGTTACCATCACTTCTCCTTCTGAGTTCCTGTTCTGGTGATCCCAAGGAGTCGGCACTTAACAATATCCTGCTTTTCAATTCCAATTTAGTTTTCGATAGAAGTATACTTTAAAATTTTGTCAGCCAGCACAAAATTTATTCCACTGTGGCTATAGTTAATATCTTTCTTCCACCGCCTGAAGCGAATGTAAACGAATGTTGCACCTTCATAATTCATATTCCTCTTGGTTCTTATACAACATTTAGTCAATTTCATTATTATTGTTAACATGGAATTTAAATATTATTCTGGTCCTATTCCTTATAAAATATATAACGTAAATTATACCTAAGCTCATAGCATTGAATGACAAATAAACAAAAAGTGTCGTGTGTTGGCAGTCTCATGCGAAAGTTTATTATATGATGCATTGATTATTTCTAAGTGACAAGCGGTTTAAAGATATTATCCACGATTTTTCATCAGGTTATTGGCCCATTCTTACTATCATCTTAAGAAATATCGATCATTGAAGAAACCGTTAAAAAAATTAGGTAGTCCATAAAATTGAAGTTTTTCTCAAAATAAATAACTTTCAATTTGACTCGGAGATACATAACCTCCAAAGTTGCAATTGTTAAAAAATTTCAGATTTCAAAATTAAATGACGATAATTATTTGGTTTGGAAGTATAAAATGAAACTTCTATTGATTAAAGAAGATCTATGCACCATACGAGTATGATGCAACTCAAATAGCGGCACGGATAAAATTAAACGGTAAACCACGAGCACTTATACGACGATCAATAGAACATAACCAAATAATATATGTGAAAATAACGTTACGTGTGAAGTTTAAATTAAATTTATCCTAAAAATCTAAAATATTTATTTTGCGTCAGGATGTGTACTGTATTCATTTAGGCGCTTATTATATTAAATTTATAGAAATCTTTATTGAAATAAATTTAAAAACAATATTGTATAGTAACTATAAGCCGGTTATTTAGAAAGTGCCCTAAGTCCATTTGACAGTTGCTTGTCAGTTAACAATAAGTAACAAGCGCCATTTGAGGTTAGCCGTCATATAAAATATTTTGAGGTTAAGTATTTTCAAAAGAGAAGTAAATTGTTAACTGACGATTTTGTAATTTATATAGGTAGAAGATTTCCTAAATTGCATAAACGGTGTTTATATGTTGTAATGAAACTTAAAATAAAATCAATATTGTTTTTTCAATTTGAATTATTTTAAATTATATCGAGTGAACTTGGGCTTTTTCATATTTTATGGAAAATCTAGTGGTTAGTTTTCAAAGTGGCTTAAGACCAATTTTAGTAAGAAGACGCATATTATTCACTTAATAATTGCTATTATTTTAATAGAAATTGTAAATGTTTACTATCTTAGATACATTAAGGAGTGTAATACATTAATCATACATGTATATTTTTAATTTAATTTCACCACTTCCAAAGTAAAAGGCTCGTATATACAATTTTCCGATAAGCAAAATATTACAAATAAAATTAAACCAGAGCCACCTATATGTAAGAGCTATAAGATTCCGCCATTTTTTATCGTAAGCTTTAAATAGAAGGGAAGCATTTTGTTCTTTCTCATAAGAATTTTTCTAAATTAATATTTTTTAAACTAATTTTTGTAAATGAAAACTTAAATGCAGTTTCAATTTTCAAATTCAATAATTAATTCAACATTTATAAACAGTATAATTTAAAATTCAATTATTTTATTTATAAATAAGTTAATGCATTAATATTTTATTTCAACTATTCGTTGAAAAAGTAACCACGACTATTTGTTTTGTATTTTTTATACGTTTTTTTATTTTAAACGAAAAAATCGCAACATATATAGGCACACCCTGTATAACCAAAACCGCAATTAAAAAAACAAACTTTTATGAGCTTTCTGCAGTTACTAAAACCAGTCAATAGATGTCTCTACGTATAAATTTATTAAACCAAGAGATAACATTTATTACGCCTAAATTACATAGAAAAATGAATGAAAACATAAATATTGAAAAGATTCGAAAACAAAAACTGTCATTGGAAGAAAATTCAATTTAAGGGAAATCAATTTCAGTATTTTTTTACTAACCTACACGACAAAACAGAAACTTCAATTCTATAAAAAAACATTAATATTGTGCCTCTTCCTACTTTAATTTATTTTCATCAGCTACGGCTTAACAAACCATATATCAATCTATAGGGTGGGCCAAATAATTTTTTTTTAAATGCTGTTTTATTGCATTTAAAGTTCTCAATATTTTTTCAAATTTATTTTTTCATTGTAAGGAACAATTCTGCCGATTAATTATGGAATAATATTTCATTCATATGACTGCCTCGGCTGGCCTTGACGTACCTCATACGGTCGGTCCAATTCTTGAGCGCATTTTCGAGGGTATGCGGCATTATGTCTTCAATGGCAATGCGAATATTGTTCTTGACAGAGTCAATCGTTGCTGGTTTATCGGCGTATCACTTATCTTTGACGGCACCTTAAAGATAATAGTCCAACGGCATCAAATCACAGCTCCGAGGCGGCCAAATCACATCAGCATTTCGGCTGATAATCCGATCGTAAAGATCAATTGAAACGTGTGCCGCGTGGCACGGAGCGCCGTCTTGTTGAAACCAAATATTGCCTATGTCCTCCTCTTCAAGTGCCGGGAACAAAAAATCGTTTATCATGTTCATTCATTTTCAAAGAAAAATGGCCCAATGATGCCACCGGACCAAAATCCGCACCAAACAGTCACTCGTTGAGGATGCATCGGCTTCTCTACGATCACATGCGGGTTCTCCGTGCCCCAAATGCGACAATTCTGCTTGTTTACATAGCCGCCAAGATGGTAATGCGCCTCATCCAAAAAGATGATTTTTTTGCAAAAATGGGCATCTTCTTCAAGTCGACCGCAATGGGTGGTCTCTTTGCTTCAATTCCTGAACCAATTGAACTTTATACGGTGTCATACCAAGGTCTTTATGCAGAATTCGTCGCAATGTTGTGCGTGAAATGTTCAATTCTTCAAGCTTAAATTCTAAGCGTATTCCATACGCTTGGTTGGCTGCTTGGTTCGTGTTGGTTTATTAATTAGCAAGCCTGTTTCTTTAAGTTTATTCACAAAATAACGCACATATGAAGCTCCCGGCGCTTCGTTTCTTCCGAAAATCGCACGCAATTTTCGCACACATTCTACAACCATGATTTTATGATTTTCGAAGTAATGTTTCAATATTTCCCAGCGTTGTTCAAGCGAATACACAACCATTTTCTTTCAGCGGAAGGATAAAACTAACTTTCTGTCAAATCGGAAGTGACATAATCCTTACCATACTCAAAATAACCGCTAGTTCAACAAAAAAAAGTTAGATGACCCACCCTGTACTTAGCAAGCTTCATAAAGTTCTAATCAATTCTCAGATCAATTCTCACCCTTCAGAGAAGGGTGCCGTAAATGTATTCCGCCGCCCACAATATTTTAAGTCGTTCGGTTATCACGTAATACTAAACGACAATTGATAATAGAATCAGATGCAGCCCTAATCTATCTACACAACAAATTTCACAAAGTTCTAATGACTCTAAGGTTCCTACTCTAATAAGGTAGCGTGAAGTGTCCGACAACTGATAAAAAATAATAAAAGCTGAAAAGTGTCTGCCTATACCTAAATATCCTAATTAAATGTGACCTACAATAATCATGTGTAGTTAGGGATCAATAAGTTAATGAATGACAAGGCACCGTTGAGATGTCGATACTTAACGGTATATGAAATCATGTTATTTGGTCACTTTTTTATGTTTTCTGTAAGCCCAATCTGGTGCACCTTAGCAATGACTACCCTTTAATGGTATAATATTTTTTCTCCTGTATCTCCCCAATTTAGGAGCTTAGCGCGTCTACTAGGCTAGTGCATCTTACTCTGTTGGGGGCTATAGCTTTTATCTCTCTTCCCTGTCTCTATGTCTGACAGATTTATTCTTTCTTCTATACAGTTGGATGTTAGTTATGGGTATTAGGCACGTTATTTACGAACACTTGTAGCTTCTTTCTGACTTTTCTGTGTGTTTCCATGTCTCACACCCATTCAGTAGTACCGATTTCAAACACGAGTTGAACACTCGTATCTGCGTGACACGTCAGAAGGATTCCAAACTTTATGTAACTAACCAGGTTGAATGTATGTGTGTGTGTCTGGTTGGCTGGCTTTATTTATGCGTTTGATTATTTATTATGTCTGCCTCTGTGTCCCACTACCATTTACATCATCAATTTGTACATTGTCGATGTGCTCGATTTGGTTATATGTGTGTTGAGTCTTGGTTTTTTATTGATGTTTTTATCTTGGCCAGACCAACTTCGTTAGCTAGCTAGATCTGATAGCTGTTGCACTTTCTGCTGCATGTCTGAGAGTTTATGTGTGAGCAGTCCAGATCGTTGAGTTTACCTGTTAGTCCCCAGTTTATATATGTGCGATTAGGAGACGTCGCATCCAATTTCTGCATTACATTAATCCAATACGATCATTCAAGCGTTATATAGTATTTTTCACTTTGTTTGCCTTTTATTTTGAATTCGGAATCCAGCATCCCGATTCATTTCTTGTATGGGTTCAAACAATTTCTTTGGAATGCTCATTTCACAAAAAATCTGCCATATTGCGTTCCTATTTATCGTTCGAAATCGACGAAGAGCCCAGGTGCAGTGGTAACAGTTCGTTTCTTAATTTTGCATTGATCGTGTAGGTTCTTTGTCAAGGATGGGATGATGATCGTTCCGAGTACTTTTTGTTTGTGTCGAAGAGAGAGGTACCTCGGCAATATTTTTTGCATTCTCTTAGATCACCTTTCTTGGAGATTGTAATTTTTCAAGATTTCCATTTTTATGGTATTCTGCCAGAATTTCACACTTCTTGAATTATTTATTGCTGTTAAGTGTGCTTGCAGCTGCTGTAGATGAATGAATCTCCTTTGAATATTTCGGCGGTTATACTGTCTGTTCCAGCAGCCCCCTTATTATTTGTTCTTCAGGCTTTCCAATGACACTTTTATCTTCCCGTTCTGGTTGGGGTGGATGGGGGCTATATTGTGGACTACTTCATCCGCTGTTGTAATACTTATACTTTTTTTTACCAGTATCGTCTCATCCCCCTTATAGGTAGGTAGTTGGAGGCCACTACTACTAGTGTATATAGTGCTCGCATATTTTGGATTGCTGTTGCAATCTTTGTTCGTTCTTCAGCAGCGCCTTGAGGGTTTCTTCATATTTTCTTCGATCATTTTGCCATTTCTTACTTGTCGTGCTGTTTGACTTGTATCTGCGTTTCACTCTGCCGTATTTTGTTAGTACATTTATTTATAGCTTAAGTTGAAGGCGTTCCTCAACCATGTTACTCACACCATCACACTATTAATCGCCCCCCAAAGGTTTCCTCCCCGATTGTATTTGTATGGTAGACACGACCGAATACATTTGTAGCAGTAATAAATATCACACGTTTTTCTTCAGTTTGGTTTCATTTTTGTTCGATACTCTCTCTCTCTCTCCCTCCTCCTCTCTCCTGGTTGGCTTTAATTTCTATGAAGAGCGGAGAGATTGAGAGGGTTGGAGCGCGTTTCTTTCCCTGAAGATTTTTCTTGGTTTCAGTGTATCTTTCAATTCTCTTTGTGTTCTTCCCTATTTGGTATGTCTTTCTTTGAGTATTTCACAGCGGCTGGCTTGATTTGAAATTTTGCTATTTATTACCAGAGAGTTGGTGATCAGAGATTATTTGTGTTACACGTCTCATTGTTCTGAGACATCTTGCAGTGAGTGATGTGAGGAATTTCTTGTTCACCATTTTTACGTAGTGTATCTGATTTGTATCTGGTAATATACATATATAAATATATATATATATATTATAAATTTCCGTCTATCTGTGTAAATTTTATGTATAACCTACTTATTGACCTCTCCCCTATGAACAATTCTGATTTGTGATACAGTGTCTACGTACGAGTCCGTTCTCCCCGAGTCCCCTTTGCTATTGCGAGTGTTCTATTTCTTACTGGAGCTCAATGTCTGCGCTTGTACATTGGTATATAATGTGATTGATGTTCAGCATATCGTTCTCACTTGATATTAACGAAAATTTGCAAGTATAGCCTTGCTTTTTTCGAAATATTCTAGGGTGTTTGTCGTAATATATATATCTATTGTTGCCTCATGGACTGTGTTCTTATGTTTTTAAGGCTATTGTTTACTGATATTTCGTGATTGCCTAGTTCTATAGGCAGCATTCCGACAGTATCTCGTTTTCTTTTCCAGTTTCAAACAAAATCTTAAAGCGTCTTTGGTTTACTTAGTTCTACTTGTTTAAACAATCCGACACCTGATTAGCATCAAGTTCAGAACACTTATCAAAAATTACCACGCGACCATTTTGTTAAATTTGACCTTGCTTCGATTAATTCAAGTATACAGACTCTAAAGTCGGTAGAGTTGTTTTCGATCAGAGATATGCTAGTGCGCGCCTAAATAAAACAATTTCATAATTTTTTTAATCTTCCAAGAAAATTGTTAATATATTATTATTATTATCTATGCAAGAAAATCATAATCAACTACACTAGTTGATCGAGACTTCATAAATCTAACATGGTCCTCTGGAGAAACCCAAAATTCTTTCACTACAGCATCTGCCTCCATTGCAGCACGCCACTTTAACTAAAATATGAAATAAATTCAATATTGTTACAGACAAGCCGATTATTTCAAAATTACTTACCAATTTTGGAAAACGTTCCGCATCCAATTCATATTCACTTCCATAAATAATTTTTATCATTTCAAACCTTTCAAACCAAGGCCAAATCATATAATCCACCATTCCTGGTTTAGTACCACTGTAGTACGGTGTACCACGATTTATTAGTTCGGTTTCAAATGTATCTAACGCAGTAAAAAGCGCATCTGATGGACTGGTTTCATGAGGGCCAAATATTTTGTAGATTGCTGTAAATACTGCACTGAAACGTTCTATTAGTAATTTATCTTGGGCCTTCTTAAACGGATCGGCAGGGTATAAGGCTGGTTCTGGATATTTCTCGTCTAAATAGTCGGACACAATCATTGATTCATACAAAATTTGGTCCGAATTCAATTTAATCGCTGGAACTTTTGCCGAAGGGTTTATTGTAAAATACCATTCGGGTTTCTCGGTCAAATTTATGTTGATTACATGATGAGGTATTCCCTTCGCGGCCAATACGTGATGAACCCGTTGTGCAAATGGACAAAACCTCATGGAATATAAACGTATTTTGCCATCATCTGGTAATGACGGTTCTGTTGAGCCTGGAATTAGAACAATTATTTAATACAATCTTACTATAACGGTTATTAATCAATATTGCTGGTGCTCATCACCGCCTTGTGTGCAAAAACTTAAACATTGAACTATAAAATCACATCATACGTAAAACCTCAACTGCATCTTGCTGGAACAGACAACTGCGTTTCAAACAGCATGCATAACAGAAGGGGCATGCGCCAAACTAAAATTAAAAATCATGCATATACTGACGTCATCGATATGTCAGTGATAGAACAGAAGCTGAGACAGCAGATTGTTATGTTACAAATTTCTGTACTGCAGTTGACTGTAACAGCATTTCTGTAATACAAACACTGACAGCAAGAGCGGCATTTTACAGATTCCAGTTTACATAGACAGACTCAGTTACCAAGTCTTTCCTGAGACGAATTTCTTCCACCACAATTGCCTTCGAACTGACATGTTTTTAAAGGAACATTGCCTCTATTAGAAGAAATAACTAATTCAAGGTGCGGATAGAATTTGCAAACAACAACTTGTAGTGTGAACCGTGTGTAACAACATAACTCAACAACCAATATATTCCGTAATACTATGAATGCACTTCCAATTCGATACTCATAGCGCGCTAAGCGACGAGTATTGAAACCAGTCCTTGTCAACGAAATGACACACCAAAATAGAAAAAGTTTGGCGAACAGGAAGCGTGTGAACAACCCACTACAACGAGATTATCAATTAATTTTAATATATAATAAAAATAATAATGTGTACTAAATCTAAAGCTAATCGAATCTTTGTACACACGATTCGATACGAAACAATAAACTCATCGTATGCTGGGATATGCTGCTACAAACTAAAAAAAACGACAAAGATATATGGGAACACGAGTGAAGCTTCTCAATACATCCTCAAAGGTAGCTCAAATTAAAACATATTTTCGTCACCATACCTTAAACTTTATGGGTCCAATGAAGCAAGTCACCGAATCAATGCACGCCACAAAGGTTAAATATTATCCATGTCTTATAGTCAATCGAATATCGTAAATCCATAATTACACAATTGTGCTTCAAGAAGAATCGGTACCAAGAAACTTCGTCCCAAAAATTGGTACAAACTACATCTGAACATGGTCGAACTACATAAGCGCCACAAAAGACATAAATCTGAAATAAAAAAGAATAGTGACATCCACAACAACGACATCGGCAAATTCATTCACCGATTTGATGGAGAGGATATCAAACGACGAACAAACTTATTTACATTATAAGCGTTTACAGGCGATTCATATGCAAGTGCTTAAAGAAACAAGACTTTGGGATTTTGGGAATGATCAAACGCGTGGAGTTTCATGATGAATTAACACAAATAAAAACTGAAAAATCTAGCCACACTCACGAAACAAATTTCGGATCATATTAAAAAAGCAGTGTTCGCTTAGAAATCAGAAGGTGAATTAGAGGCCATCGTTTCAACTCCTGAACGAACCATTACCTATCGGCAAGTCTATTAAGTATAGAAAGGTCGTGGGACTATACGTATCATACAAAGAAACATAGCTGCTGTTCATATGTTTAAGAATCGAGTAAGTTCCTATAGAAGCTGCCACTTCCGGTGAAATAATGTCGGCCTAAATGCACTAGGATCTTAAAAATTTAGGAAAAAGCTTTTGTATGATATTTCATCCCGAACAATCAATCCATCTTGACTGTACAGTTGCAGAATTATTGATGAAAAACAGTTTATTTGTCAAACATCGCCATTTCCGTTTAAATTATGGGAAACTAATTTAGAACTTTTAGTTCACAGCCGTTTTTCTCGTAAATGATATACTTTTCAAAATATTTGAAAAAAAGGAAAAAACTCTTATGGAAGCTTCCACTTCCAGTGATCCAATTTCAGCCAAAAATCACTGTAATCTTCCAATTTATGAGAATATTTAGGTACGCTGATCAGTCAAGAAATTAATATTCGATCTACTTGAATGGTAAGTGAAAACATTTATATTAATCTAAAACGTTAAAAATCTGTAAATGAAATGACAGATCAGCCGGTACTTAAAAAAATACCCCAGAGTATTTCTTTAGAGAGTATTCGGAGGAGCCGACTAAAGTAAATGAGGAAGGATCTTAATGCTAACGAAACCTGTCGTTCCTGGAAAGGATTCTAAAAAGATCAAACAAAATCGGCGATGCTTCTGATCAATTTTATAGAGAACTAAATTGTTTTTGGCATGTCGCACAACCAAACTAAAGTAAAACGTATACATAAATCAAACTTCTATTTTTAAACGGATTCTATTTTAAACGGATATTGTAGTCATTTCTTCAACAAGGATGAAACAGTCTGTTCAATGCATCAGTATATTATTGTCGATTTATCCGAATCTCCATAAAATATCGTTTCAATTTGAACAAATTGTTCATGATCGGTACGCATCTCTGCTGTCGAAAATATAAGTGTGCGGTTTGTCCAACAGATCACTTCAGTGTTTAGTGTAAATTTTCCTCAATTTTCGCTTTTTTCTGTACGTCAAAATAAATTGCGATTTGTTCCTTTTGTGTTTGGGATTTTACGTTTTCAAATTGAGAAAATTATTAATACGTTCTTATGTAAATGTACAAAAGCAGTAATGAAAACGTGACAAATGCCTAGAATTTATCAAATTTAGAATTATTGGCGTAAGTTATAATAGATGTGAACTTAATCACTTAAAAAACATTTAAAACTGTTTCAAGTTCAAAACTCTAAATAAACGAAAAAATAATTTAAACATGTCAAAATTTAAAGTGGATGTATTGGAAATTCCTGCCATGAGTTGAGGAAAGCTTAAGCTTAGTATGTAAAAACCGCAAAATAAGTGCTTAAGTGGTGAAACAAATGAACGACACACGGACGTCGAAAATAATAAAAAAAATATTAAATGAAAAGACCAAAAATAAAATCAGACAACAGAGAACATGATGAAAAATTACACTTTCGAAATAATAAAATGGCGGAGACAACGTAAGACGAGAACGAAGTATTGAAAGACTTCGATGTCAATTGTAAAAATGTAAAAACACAACCAGATGAAAAAACTAAAAAAGCAGAAACGAACATCAATGAAGTTAAGGATGCCCAAAATTTAACCACCAAGTAACAACATATGAGAATGAGACGTTATTAGAGCGAGAACTATTGGAATGAGAGAGAGAGAACAAATTTATATCTCTATCAAAATTAAAATGTGAAATATTTTCCGTTCAATGTTTAGCGTCTAGAAAGTGCAACGTGTTTATTTTATCGTATAATTTAATTTGATTTTTCTCTTAACAAATTATATTGGCACTTGCCACAGGTTACGGGTCTAGATATAGAAAGTCTAATATAATTTATAAAGGAAAATAAACTGAATTCAACAGTGGCAGCAAATTACATACCATCGATTGAAAAATTTAATTTTATTTGGAACACGAAAATGTGTGGCAGTATTTTTAAACCGAAGATCTAAAGTGTAAAAACATATACTTTAGCAAAAACATAAAATTTTTTGCTTATTAACCCGGTGAATTACGTTCACATTACTGAAGCAAAACATTCTAAAGAAGTTTGAGATAAACTTAAACAAACTTTCGAAGATTCGGGATTAACACGCAAGGTTGGTCTTCTCCGTGAATTAATCACAGCTAAATTGGAAAATTGTGAAACAGTGGATGATTATGGGACTTGAAAGCTCTGGTATTTCGATTATTGGTGATTCAATGAAACCTAAATTACTTCAAAATGCGGTCAA
Organism: Nephrotoma guestfalica; assembly: GCA_963691935.1. Taxonomy (NCBI): domain Eukaryota; kingdom Metazoa; phylum Arthropoda; class Insecta; order Diptera; family Tipulidae; genus Nephrotoma; species Nephrotoma guestfalica. Next base: position 191,714,222 of record OY829915.1, on the reverse strand, counting down.
TATCCAAAGAAAAATTATAATGATGGTGCTTTCGAAATATTTCTTCAAAAGGTCCGAGATGTTATGATTGTAATAATTATGGACATATATCTCATAATTGTCCAAATAAAAAAGATGATAAAAATAAACAAATGTAAGTCAAATAATATCATCAGATTAATCAGTTTCCATCTAACCAACAATAACGCAAGAAGAATTTAATCTCACATTTTGCTCGTCTAAAAACTTGATCAGCAGTTGATCCTAATGAGTGGTATATTGATCCTTGCTTCATTACATTCACGAATCTACGTGGTGAATTGTTGCAGAATGTCAGTGATCCTCCAACGAGTGAAATTGAAATGGCAAACAATATTCGTATACAGACAGCCGCTATAAGACATGTGCAGTTCAATTTATTTACGGAAGATGCAGATGGTGTGAAATCTGTTAGTGTCAAAAACGTTTTATACATTCTCAATTTATCGACTAGCTGGTCCCAGATATTTTGTTACAACGATCTATGACTGCACCAGCTACGAATGCAAATTTTACGAGCCGATGGTGGTACCGAATGTCAACCACTTAATAAATGATTACGTGACGTCGCTGAACGACAAAACAGAAATATTGTGGAAAAAGCTCGTTGTTTATTATTTGATGTAAAATTACCGAAACAATTTTGCTGAAGCTGTTTCAATGGCTGTGTTTATTATAAATAGATCACCTACTAAGGCATTATCCGATTAATTGATTCCCGAAGAAGTTTGTTCAAATAGAAGGCCAGACATGAAATTTATAAGTGTCTTTGGCTGTAAATCTATGTCGAAATGTTGTTTTTTTTTTTAAACTGATAAAGATATTTGAACTTCTGATGAATATAGTAAGGAAACAACTACAGATATCAAAGAAGAATCAAAAACTAAATTTTTTATAATACCTGAGGAAAATTCCGCTCAAATGGGAGTTCTTGTAAAAGCGGATAATTCTCAAATTTTTTTTGATGACAATCCAAATCAAATTGTCACTGAAGATGATGATTGGTATGAAACCTCTGAAGCTAGAAGTGATTTTTACAACTATCAAGGTATTACCTATTATGAAAGGTGAGCGAATTATCTGATCCGTTGACTATACAGGAACCATTAAGCCGATCTGATGAAAATTTTTGGAGAGAAGCCATGGGAAGTGAATATCACTCGCTTATAGAAAATGAAACTACGTTACAGTAATCAAAGGATGTACTAGAAAAAGGGGGATAGATTATAGCGAAACTTATTCATCAGTTGTTCGATACACATCCATACGTTATCTGATAGCATTGGCTGCTAAATTCGATCTTGGCATTGATCACATGGATGCAGTTACAGCATTTTAACAAGGCGATTTAAATGAAGAAATGTAGAAGCAACCCGTTGGCTGTGAAAGTTTGTGAAATAATCATTTTGTCAAAGACATGCTAAATCTTGTTTATGGATATAAATGTCACACGTGACCGTGATCAACAAGTGTTAGCCAGCCGTATCAACAAGTCGCGATAGGAAGCATTTTGTACGCTGCTCAAGGCACCAGGCCTGATATTGCATATGCAGTTAGCCGTTTTAACAACAATCCTGGTAAACAACATTGGAAGTTAAGAGAATTCTGCGAGGAAACGTCAGGTGTAAATTCCAATCTCATGGGATATTGTGATGCTGATTGGGCTAGTGGCATCGGTGATCGACTATCAATTAGCTACATATTCATGATACAAGGTCCACTTTCGTGGAACAGTAAAAAACAACAAACCGTTGCTTTATCCACGAACGAAGCTGAATAAGCTGTTTGCTCTACACAAGAAGCTGTATGGCTTAAAGACTTTGAAAATAAATTTCAACTCTGTGAGCTGTCGAGCCAGTGAAAATTTTATGTGAAAATGAGAGTGCCATCGATCTTGCTACAACTAATGGATATCATGCATGAACATTGCAGGAGTTGGAGTGTTGGAATGAGAAGGAACAGTTGGAGTGTTGGAATGAGAAGGAACAAATTTATATTTGTATAAAAAATAAAATATCAAATAATGCCTATTCAGTGTTGAGATTCTAGAAAGTACGACGATTTTATTTTATCGCAACAAGAATCATATCTCATACCCCGTCATATGCGAGGAGTTCAAAACTATAAAAGAATCAAATAATTATTGACCACACGAAAGATGACATATCGGGAAGCCAAGAACACTATAAACCACAAAAACCGGCATTGTTCAAGTTTAAAAAAAACCGAGATGATGACGAAACAAACAAAATGCAGGAAGAAAATGATTAGAACGCCGATGCAAAACTAACCAAAAACAAATATTTTATTTGCCAAACGAACTGCCCCTATAAATTAAAACAACAACATTTTGATCCAGGAATGCCAATTCAAAAAATTATTTGTAAATGCTGTGTGATTGTTAGGATCAATATCAGTTAACTTCATTTGAAAGTGAGGTAAATGTTTCCGGACAATTTTGACGCACTTAACGTAAAATCGGCCCAAGAACTCAAAAATTCGGAACAATAATAATAGATGTCTGTTGCCCTTAACTCTCATTTGTTATTCTACGGTAGAGTGAATTTTAAATATGTTACCCCACTAAAATTATGAGCATTGCTGATTACAAAATGCTGACGAAAGATTAAATCATGGAGACTAACACTAACTAACCACTTAAAATAAAATTTGATAAGAATACTTATTACCTAGACATCAACGTAAGTGATAATAAACTGAACATCATACCAGGATACAAATTTTAATTCATAGATACACAAATATGTAATTATAATCACAAATGCTAAAATTATGTACTAATAAACGACTTTATGATAAACATTTTGACAAAGCACAAAATAATTTCTGTATAATCTCACACAACAACACAAGTAAAGCAATTATATCGATTATTTATGTAAATAAATCAAAAAAAATTTATAATTCTTAATCTAAGCGAAATTCGAAACCCGGTAGCACACTTTGCCTACAGATTGATCAAAAATAAAAATCTTGCAAATGGTACCTTTAGCCAAATGTTTTCCGTTGCTCATAATAAATTATTTACTAATAACAATATTTATATGTTAATTACAAAATATAAATTCCAATGACTTTAAAACAACTAAGTTGAAATGCTGCTTAGCAATGTTCACGGTATACTAAAAGTATAGAACATAAAACGAAATTATAAGAGACGAAAACAGATTAGTTTTATAGCGATAAAACTCGTTATCGTAATCTATCGTCTGATGGTAAGGCTGGCATTGTAAACCTTTTAATTCGTATCATATTAGCGTTCGTATACGCTTCGATATACATACTTGATGACCTTGATTGATGATAGAAACATTGAAATTCCAACGTGATATAACAAATAAATTTTCAATTGCTCGTGCAACGTTAATACTCGTATACAGGGAGTTTAAAAAACTAAATTTTACACTTTTTTCAATCACATAAATTAAACTACACGATTACCCACTTGTCTTTTAAAAGATTCTCTAAGACAGGTAATCCGATGGTTTTTATTTTATTTTAGTTATACTTATATCATTAATTTTAAATATAAGAATCATAAAAGTGTGAATGACTACTTGACTAAAACTTCATTACGCATAACAACAACAAATTCAAATACATAACAATTAATATAGGGTGTCCCAGCAAGAGCGCCGGATTTAAATTTGCCGCCATTTTGCCACCAAATGAGTCGACAGCGAAGCGTTTAATTACAAAATGTGAGACCAAATTTACGCTGATGCATCAGAAAATCATTGTTCGTCATCGTCCTTGTCGGTCACTCGAAAATATGGCCACAGTAAGGGAATCTGTGGCCGAGAATCCAGGAACTTGGGAGTGCGGTATCGCGAAATGTTAACGGAGTTTTTGTGGCCCGAATTGGATGTAATTGATGTGGAGGACATATTTTTCCAACAAGACGGTGCAACCTACCACACAGCACGTGAAACATTGGTGTTACTGCAGACTAAGTTTCCAGGCCGTGTCGTTTCTCGATTTGGCGAACCACATTGGCCACCATGATCGTGCGATCTAACACCGATGGACTTTTTTCTTTGGGAGTATGTGAAGGAAAAGATGTATGCGAATAAGCCTCAAACAGTTGAACATATTAAAGATGAAATACGGCGCGTTATTGGTGAAATACAGCCACATTTATGCGAAAAACTTTCACCATTTTTGTAATGTGTTTTTACAATAATTAAACGTTGTTGGTTTGAATATACTTCTCCATATTCTTAAATCGCGTGGTACGTACATGACAACTGTCAAAAAAATCACCGTACAACTCGTATTAACAAAATGGCGGCAAATTTAAATCCGGCGGTCTTGCTGAGACACGTTTTATAATTTACTTTAATTAATTAAAAATGAATGATAACATAAATCACAAATAACCTTTAACTAATGATAGCAGATGAGATTTTATCGTTCGCTTAAACATCAAAATATGTACCCCGCTCTTAATATATAAGGCCCAATAAATAATGATTTTCTGCCAAATTCCGTTTTAATTTGGGAGCTAGATATAGGTGGTTGAATAGCCAGGATCTAACAAGTCGAAAGTAATGATGTGCAAACACTTAAACATGTAGATCGACACATAATACTGTGGGCAAAAAACAGTAAGACTTTGTTCATAATTTTAAAATTCTTTATTTATTTCTCCAAATCTATTTCGTCCTCCTCAAAGTAATCCCCTCGGCCTCAATACACTTGTGCCAACGTTTTGTCCAATCCTCAAAACAGTTGTTAAAGTCAATTTCCGGAATAGCCTCCAATGCGCTTAGCGATTCACGTTTAATGTCTTCAATTGACTCAAAACGGTTTCCCCGGAGCGGTCGTTTGAGTTTGCTGAACAGCTAGAAATCACGTAAAACCAATGCAGTATGAGAAGGTGCATTATCGTGGTGCAAAAACCAAGAGTTGTTGACCCATAATTCCGGCCTCTTTTTACGTATAGCTTGGCGCAAACGACGCATAACACTCAAATAGTATCTTGTTGACAGTTTGACCGGTCGGAAGGAATTCGGAGTGCACCACACCTCGATAATCAAAGAAAACTGTCAACATCACCTTGATTTTGACTTGCTTTGACGTGGTTTTTTCGGCTTCGGCTCACCTTTGGCACGATATTCGGCCGATTGATCGTCTGTTACCGGGTCGTAAGCGTAGATCCAAGACTCATCGCCGTTATAATACGTTTCATGATATTCTGGTAGTCGGAAAGCATTGTTTCACAGACGTCAACGCGACGCTGTTTTCCCAAAAAATTGAGTGATTTTGGAACCAATCATGCTTTCACTTTTCTTAGGCTCAAATGATCTTTCAAAATGGTTTTCACTGATCCTTCCGATATTTCAACGATGCCAGTAAGGTCTCTGACTGTTAATCGTCGATTCTCGAGCACCAATTCCTTGATTTTATTAACGTGTTGATCATCAGTTGATGCTGATGGCCGTCCTAGACGTGGTTCGTCGTCAACACGTTCTCGTCCCTCTTTGAACAATTTGTACCAATCAAAAACACTTGCATACAATTATCATCGAAGGTTTTTTGCAACATTCTGAACGTTTCGGCACCACAAAATTGATTCCGCACACAAAATTTAATGGAACTTCTTTGTTGAATAATTTCACTCACTAATGATTATTTTGATGTGACATTTGGCGTAGATATCACTGACAGTCATACCAACATAGAAAAAAATTATTTCGACGAATGGGTTTCCGCGTGAAATTTATGTAAATTAAAAGGTCTTACTACATTTTGCCCACATACATCTCAAAAATTGATTTTATTGGAAGAACACATATAGCAACAGTTCGATAGAGCTCCAGAGCAGGACACAGATGAGGCAGTTTCTACATTGCTTTACCACACCTATTTTGTAAAATCTACTCTTTCACGATTGGACCAAAGGTAGAAGAAGCGTATGAGAATCGGATAAGAATAAATGAGAAGTACATTTTGTGAACTTTAATGCAAATAGTATTAATATGGACATTCCACGTCAAATGCTTGTCGAATAGTACTCCAAAATACTTGAATTTGTCTACTAGCTCTATGGTGCAGTTTGCTACTTAAAGTGATGGTAAATCAATGTGTCGTAGGCGTGAGGAATAAAAACTTATATATTTCGTTTTGCTAAAATTTACTAATGTTTTGTTTAAATGAAGAAAATCCAAAAGTAAAATAATACCATCCCTCATATGTGACATTGCACCCTACAATCACTGGATTCATAGACTAAGCCATATCGTCAACAAACATTCTAAGTTGGCCCTTAAGCGGAAAATTATTTATGTAGATTAAAAATAATAAAGGGCCAAGGACACTTCCTTGAGGAACACCAGAGTTCAACATTTAAAATTACAAAGTGCTTCCGATTACGGTCAGATAAGCGAAGAAATAAGCCAGATATATAGATTTGTCTGAGTCTAAAAATTACGATAGATCAAATCAGTAATGTTTGTTAGGGCCAAATCTGTACCAAAACCTTGAAGAAATCCATACCGTCGAGAATAGAAAAAATAATAGATTTATTTAGAAAATCGATCATCCGGTTAACAATAATTTTTTCTAAAATTTTGTCAAATATCAACACAACTGAAATTGGACGATGACTATTAAATAGATTGGAATTTCCAGACTTAAATATTGGCGTCACTTTAGCAATTTTAAGACAATCGGGGTAAACACCGGTTTCCGAAACCACATTAAATAGATCAACTAGTAATTTTGAAAAAAATGGCGAATAATTCTGCAGAACCACATTACAAATGCTTTCATAACCACCACCTGAGAGTTGAAATTAAATTCGATATTTCGCTGCAGGAAGTGGGCGAAAAGAAACACGAATTAATACTAGGCGCGCCATAGTATGAGATTTAGAACGATTTGCTGATACAGAAGAATCCGAAAATTTACAAAACTGCGATTAAATATATTAACAATAGCAATAAGGTCATGATGAGTATCATCATTACAAATAACGGAGTGGATCCATGAACTGATTTAACTGTTTCCAGATTTCTTTTTGGCTCAAATTATTAAATAAATTATCAAAATAACGCTTTTTTGCAAAATATTTTCCGTTTTTGGTCTTCCTATTTAGCAAATATAATTTATGTTTTAGTTCTAAATTAGTACTGTTCCTGTTAAAACGCTTCAATGTACGGTTTTTAAGTTTAATTAAATCCCAGAGATCAAGAGCCATCCAGGAATAAACACTTGCATTTATTTTTACATTTACTTCCTCCAATACGGAAAACTGTTAGAACAAGTTACACAACATTCAAAAAATGGCGATTGCAACATTTACTTTCTTGAGTAACGGAAACGATCTACTTCAGTGGCCTAACGATATTTAGTAGGAATACAATACTCAAAGAATATCTATCGCACTTATACAGGGTGTCCGCCGGGAAGGTATACTACTTTGTTTGTTTATGATTTTTGATTAAATGAAAGAGAATGGATCTTATATTGATAAATGTTTTATTTAATGTCGGCAATTATGTATGGAATACAATATCAGATAAATGTCCGCCTCTGTTAGCCTCACAAATGCGAGCCCTTTTGAGCACATTTTTCATTACATTCTCACACATTTCACGCGGTATTTCATTAATTTCATCACGAATATTTTGTTTGAGTTGCTCAAGCGTTTCTGGTTTGTTTGCATAAGCCTTGCTTTTTAGATATCCCCACAAAAAGAAGCCCGGAGCAGTCAAATCAGGCGACCGTGGAGGCCAATCAACATCACCATTTTTTGAAATAACTTGTTGTGGAAAGAGTTCTCGCAGTAATTCCATTGTAATCCTGGCTGTATGCAATGTGGCACCGTCTTGTTGATACCACATGTTAATCAAGCTCAAAGTATGCAGTTGTGGCGTTAAAAAGTTTTCAATCATATCACGATATCGCTCCCCATTCACAGTTACCGTTACGCCGTTTTCATTTTCAAAGAAGTAAGGTCCAATGATTCCTCCAGACCAAATTGACTGATGAATAATGTGAGGGTTTTCCATTGCCCAGAACCGACTATTCTGTTTATTCACATATCCATTTCAATGAAAATGTGCCTCGTCACTCATTATGATTTTTTCATGAAAATCGGGGTTGTCATGGGCGAGCTCTAACATCCTATTGACACGATGGTTTATCGAATATTTTTCCATAATGAATTTGCCACGTGTCTACTTCACGACTGTCAAGTATGAACTATCAATACTAATATTCGCCTAAATAGCGGCAAAACAAAGTAGTATACCTTCCCGGCGGACACCCGTTATTTACTCTCATTATTCATTTTCCCTCCGTGACAAGTGTATATTTTAAGTGAAATTTTACCGGTGTGAAGTGTGTAACGTTTAAAAGTGTAGGTACACGACAAAAAGTTGTAACATAAAAGTGTAAATAGATTTACGATTCTGACATTAAAAAGTGTAAGTTTGACAAAAATGCCAACAAACAACAATTTACGATCAATTATATAACAATACTTGAACAAAAGTAAAAATGTTTTCCAAATTTAAATTTAATCACTTTATATACAGGGCGCGGAAACGTTTTAGTCGTTAGTCGTTTTAAAAATGTATAATAAATAAAAATGAAACAAATAATTTCAAATGGTTAGTAAGTACTATAATTTCGAGAGTACACCTTCCGATTAATAAGGGATTAATATTTCATGAAAATCACTGCCTCGGCTGGATCTGCAGTGCTCCATTCCGTCGACCCAATTGTTCACTACAATAATCACTTTAATTGCGTCTTTAAAAGCCTTAACCGTCTCTGGATGATTGGCATAACATTTGTCCTTGACGGCCTTCACAAATAATAGTCCAACGGAGTCAAATTGCAGCTCCTATCCGGCCAATTGATATCGCCATTTCGGCTGATAATATACAATGGTCTAAGATAGAGCGCTAAACGTCGATTGTATCGTTGGCTGTGTGAGCAGTGGCGCCATCCTGTTAAAACCTAATATCGGTCAAGTCTTTCTCTTCAATCATTGGGAATAAAAAGTTAGTTATCATGGCACGATAATGGTCGCTATTGCATGGTGCCTTTGGACCATATTACACACCAAACAGTCACTGGTTTGAGTGTATTGGCTTCTCAATTGCCACATGTGAATTTTCTGTGTCCCAAATACGACAATTTTGCTTGTTCACAGAACAGCAGCAATATTTTCTATCAAACGAGCTGGACGGCGATTTAAAACGTGTGTATTATCTATTAACATGACAGTCGAACGAGCTTTATTCACAAATTTACTCACACTATTCTCAGTTGGCACAACTTTTTTACGGAATTTAGGTACGCAATTTTCGGCAAGTTTTGGCAAATTAACTCACTACTTTGGAAATAAGATTTCAATACTTCTAAACGTTGATCAAGCGTATATCGACTCATTTCAAGCGTATATCGACTCCGGGAATATAATGCTGAATTTCTGTCACTTGACAGGTGATATTGGAGATACGAGCGGCGAAATAACCTCTAGTTCAAAACCGAACCAAAAGATGTCGCACCTTAGTCCAATTTATGTAATAATATAAAACTCAGCGTAAAAATCGGCAGATGTGCTGCTACACTATAGCAATTATCGCAAAATATGTAAATGTGCTCGCATGTGGGATTAATTTTTGAGAATTTGTAATATATAATCTTAAAAACGTTAATTTTGTGAATAGGCAGGCTTTTTCTTGCCGTATTAGATAAAACTAAACGTTCCCTTGCTATTACATTTAGTTTTATTGGGTATAATCAGACTGTATTCGGCTTACCTTTAGTGTTTCGACGGATTCAATTTGAGTTATCCAGAAAGCATCTCGTGAAAGTTTGAATCCTGGACTCCCTCATTTTACAACTTATGTCTAACTTAATTATTTTTACTATATAATATATTTTGACACTTTTCACTATAATTAAAAGTAATGTTACATTATTCCATTTTGCATATTATCAATCATTAATATTTTGAATAAATCAAAATTGCCGGATTTATTTTTGATGCAGTCCAGGTCTCCATGGAAAATAGTAACGAATCATTCTGTGTCTCCGAATTATTGTCATATCGTTTAATATACGAACGAAAATGGGCGGAAGCATGTTTCCAGTTGTTGAAAGTAGATTTTGTGATAATTGTCATAGTGTAACATTACTTCTGCCGATGTTGGTGGTGAAATTTATATTTTTGAAAATTTATGCAAAAGTCACGGTGTATTTTATGAAACGCCCATTCATAGCCCATTCATCCCCGTTGAGTGTCATATAGTCATCATGCGAGCATATCTCCAGATTTTGCAATATTTGCCATAGTGTAGCAGTACTTCCTCCGATTTTAACGGTAGCTTTATATTTTGACATAAGTTATACTATATATTACATCGCCTGAAAAATTCTCGGTGTGATACATAGATGGCGCCACAAATTTAAGAACACATATGATTTTTAAGGTCTACCAACCTACATTCCATTGGCGTTAGCAAAGTACTTGTGAGTAGATGTTCAATGGAATGCAAATTTATTAGTTAGAAGTAAACCATAAGAAAACAAAAATTTTGATCGAGTAGTTATGAGTAAATAGAAGTACTTGCGAGACTTTACTAACGCCAATGAAACCTGGCTGTATGAGTCAAAATTCCATTACATTCCGACCATTAGTTTATACGTTACAGTTGTTTTAGTGACGCTACTTTTGTTAGTTTCAAAACAATGGAAAAAAAAGAATCTCGTGTGTTGATTAAACACTGTTTTTTGATGGGAAAAAATACCCTTCAAGCAAAGCAGTGGCTTGATACGTGTTATCCGGACCCTGTACCAGGAAAATCAACCATCATTGACCGATATTCTGCATTTAAACGTAGCCGTACAAACACCGATGATGAACCACGCTCTGGTCGGCCAAATAAGGCTGTGACTCCAAAAAACATAAAAAATATCCACGAAATTGTTTTGAAAGACCGTAAAGTAAAGTTGCGTGAGATAGCTGACACTGTAAAGATATCAATGGAACGTGTTGGTCATATTTTGCACGAACATTTGTTCATGAAAATAATTGCTTCACCAAGACAATACATCTTGTCACAAGTCAATCGCAACAATGGCAAAATGGCACGAATTGCACATTGAATTGCACATTGATTCCGCCGTATTCGCCAGATGTGGCCTGAAATGTTAGAGAGACGTTGGACTGATTGTATCGCTCTAGAAGGAAATTATGTTTATGAATAAAATGTATTTTTCTCAAAAAAATTGTGATTTCTTTGTTAGATACAGTGATTAAATTTCAATTTGGAGAACATTTTTACTTTTGTTCATTTTTGTTTACTTATGTTTCTACTTTTATTTGTGTATCGACACTTTCTCTAACGTTAGAAACTTCACACCTGTGAAATTTTATAGATCATTTCGAACGTTAGAAAGGAAGAAATCGACGTTTCTAGATGGTGTTCGTAGTGTCTGCTGTCCCGAAATGTTATTCTAGAGAAAATTGTTTTGAATTTACTCTGTTAAACAAGGTTTGTAAGAATTTATTTATTCCGAAATTTTTTGGAATCATTCTGAAAATACCAGCAATATTTTATTCAATAAACATTTCATGTCAACATTTTATTTATTACGCTATATAAAACTGTCAATTTCACTTTCGAACTATCACGTACCGAATATCAACATTATAATTAACCACTACGCCCATTACTATTTCTAAACATACACAATAATTGTTTGTAGAAGTCAATACATACAGTAAAGTGACAATAATTATTAGCCAAAGCTCTTATTATAATTGTATCATTTATTTCAGGCGATCCTTTGTCGTCCTCATTCACTATGGCCACCGACTTGGTCCTGCTGTCTAATAAATAAAAACGCAAGAGCATCAAAAAATACCAGTCCTTTTCTTCGTACTTAACTTAGGCTATATCGTACTATGTATGATTCAGTTGAATTCCCATATCAGCTGTATCACCACAATTGAATAGTTCCAAAAGGCCCAATGATTCGTCCTGAACAATATCATGCACTACATGGTCTTCATTATCAGGGCAGGGATTTTGTGCTGTCATTTTCTATCTGTGTGTGGGTCAAATTCTCATGAAGTTTCGCAAAAATGTTGACTCGATTTTATAAATGTGCATTATCGGTTGAAAAAAATACATGTGGATGCATAATTAGAATTTTTCCACTGCTCGCTAATTATAGATCACAGTCACATAAATCTTGTTATGGGATTTTGATTTATAATTATTGCGTTGTAAACGGTTGATAAGTGGACTAAAGCAGATCACTATTTAGGTCAGTCCACTAAATTTAAACGCGATGTAAACTACCTCATTACGTGTTGACGTTTTTACGAACATGTCCGCCATCTATAGTTCAGAAAAGAAACCGTAGACATACATTTAATGGCGTATCAATCAGTACTGCCTGGTACTCTCGTTGTTTTGAAAGGACCTTCCTAACATAAGGATCATCAAATTATTTTAACGCAACGTTTCACTAAACCAACAGAGTTTGCTCTTTTGGCGATATTTTCGATATGTACTCTGAAGTTCAATTCATTATCACAAGTAACTCCCAAATCACGAACGGAAGTAACTATCAAAACAAGGTTATGGTTTAGGTAGTAGTCGCGAGAGGAAGAATGCCCAAGGTGAAACAGCTTGGATGATTTGAAAAGCACTGTTACCTTCATTCCTGCAGATAATAGCTCATCCGTAACAGAAGTTGAGCTGGAAATCCACGGGCTCATGGTTTAAATAAAATAATTTTATGGGGAATGCTGTCGAATGCTTTGCTGAAGTCGGTGCTGGTGACATCAATCACATTCGATGTAAATTACTTTAGATTGGTGGTGATGGATCCTCCTTTCAGACAACCGCGTTGCTTATAAGAAAACAATTGATCGCAATGAGCGCACAGTGAATAGTGCACAATACTTTCAAACGGTTATGGAATACAAGATAGTTTCGCAATTTTTCTGTAGTTCCAGCTACTTGAAGTATAGCCCTTCTTTTGAATCGGAACTATAAAGAATTTTTCCAAATGAACAATGCCACAAACCGATTTTATAAAAAGAACCATTTGTGGTTTAGTGAGGCTGCAACACATTTTGCAAAACTGTACGAGGCAGACCATCACCCCGGTTGAAAAATTATCTTTTAGATTGATAATCTTGTTGAACTCAGGGTTCTGGCTGATTTGTATTAGAGTTGTTTCTGCAAAATTATTCAAATACTAGAGGTAGTCCGTGTCTAGTGCTCTAGACTTTTTAATCTTTGTTAGAGAAAGCTTGACCGAAAAAATTGATAAACTGGTTAGTAATGATTGCAGGATCACTGGAAGATTGTGAATTGTACTTCACGATATATCAGGATATTCGCGCATTTTTTCTTATAATTAATGAACTACCAAAATCGCTTAAAGGCGGCGATTATGTCGGATAGCATATGCCTTAAGTCAGTTTTTCGAAAATTAAAACAAGGCAGAGCCTCAGAATTAGCGTTAACATTAATTACCAAACTCATAACAAAATGTGATAAAATCCGTGGATGGCATACATCAAAAGAAGACAGAAATAAGTTTGTTTCTCTAACAAAGCAATTATACTAACATCAGAAGAAAACACCACGTCCAAATTGTTTTTGATGTTACTGATCTGCAATAGGCCAGAATTCGACATATTTCCAGTAATAAGAGTTTCCTTTGCAGATTGTGCATTCGTAGCAACATCCGATCATGCCCATGTCATATCAGGAAGGTTCAGATCGCCGATAGAAGATGACAAAGCTCGCAGTTAAATGTTCGCAAAATATCGAATTGTTTCTACTGATCAAGAAGAAGTTCATGTTCGATAGCGAAAAATTTCAATTGTTTTAGGTATTTTAGGTTGAGCGAGTGAGGTACACATATGGTCAGAGTACGTGGTGTGGATCGACATCAAGCGTAAACTGATGTCAATCACCACGTGCCTTACTGAATTATAATGGGTGGCTCGTTAAATAACAAAACAGGGGTAATCCTCTATTAACGACGTGATTAGCCCGAATTCAGTGAAGCTATTGCGAACGCATACCGCATCAGTTCATGGATTTGCACTAACAATGTTAGAGCTGTTATCTGTTTTAAAGATGAACAATACCCGATATGAAATCGAGTACTCCTAGTCTACCCCATCGATGGTCGTTTGCCTCTCTTTTGTAACGAACAACCTTCCGACCTTCGGTCCGATACATCAAACGGATAATAGCAGTAAAATACCAGAATTTTCTAGTGAATTAAGAATTTCGAGGTGATTCCAGAAAGTTGATAACTTTACAGCAGTGAGAACATTTCCTCAAAATTTTAGAGCAAGCCTAGCCATATGTAATTACGTAAGCATTTACGACGATTTTTCTTTAACGGATTTCAGTAAGTAAAAATGAGATTCAAGATAATATTCGCTAAATTCCATCTCATTCTTCTTCTGGTTCAACATCTAATTTCATTCTGCATAATAATTTTGATCTGAAAGCAGACTTTTAATGGTTAAACTCAAATTTTGACACTACCTAACGATCACTCACAGAAAATTCCGTACAGTTAATGAGTATATCCAATAGTAAAGTTTTATTTGTTTAATTTGTACAAAGCGGTTCAAAATATTTTAATACATATTTTTAGAGTGCTCGTGGTAAATGATCACCCTGCGGCTGGAATCCATTTTCATCGGCAATGTACGATAAAGCATATGGTTTGCCATCATCACCCACATAATTGATAACACCTCGAACAACAAGTGCTTCATTTTCAGTACCTACATTTTTAAACTCGCCTTGTTCCTGTCTTGCTGTTCCGTCACTGGTTTCATACCTGTTTACATTACAAAATTCCTCAATTTACATCAAAAATAAATTGTTGTACGAAATTTTAAATAACTTACGCGAATTTAAATCCTTGCAATCCAATATTATCGTTTTCGTACCGTACTATGTGAGCATTTCTCCCGCTGTCCAAAGGGACTGCGAATGCAACGGCGAGTAAAGCAGCAAATACAAAAATACTTTTCATTTTAATAAGAATAAGTAAACTTCAAGTGCGGTTGTATAAGAAGTAGCGCAAATTTGCGTGAACTGATAACATTTTGATAAAAATCAGATTTATATACAAATCCGTATCGATATTGAACCGCTCGCCAACCGATCATTAATATCCAGTTTTGAAAGTAAAACCAAAATATGGAAATAAGCAGCACCTACAATCTTATAATTAATTTTAATGCATCTTCTTTCAATTTTATCGGTTTGCACATCTTAAGTAAAATTATTGGGGTGATTTCAATTCAAGTACGATAAAATGTAACACAAGATTAACTCAATTAATTGCATCATCTTGAATTAAAATATTAAGTTGAAATATGAAACCAGCATACATAGACTGGTACTTATAAGATGACGCCATTAAATTAAATCCCGTATGATGAAAAGAAGAAAGCAATTTTTGGTGAATGAATTCCTATTCCGGGCTACCCAGGTTATGTAATGATTAGATATTTCAAACAGTTGGGAATGGGTTTTAAAATAAACTCAAATATTTACTTGTTTAGCGGCATCCGGAAAAAAGTTATTTTTTTACAAAATCAATAATAAACAAATTTAGTGCTGCCTAATCACAACTGTACTTCTGTTTAGTGTAAAGCACTATCCAAAACTTCCAAAGAATAAATAACATTTTGGCGCATTTCCTTTGAACTAGATGGGGTACAACTTCACGCAGCTTCTTGTATACTGCTGTTGAGTTGTTCTAGTTCTTCTTCTAGCTGTACCGGATTTTTAATTTCTCCCAGCAGATTTTGTTATTAGGTAGTTAGCCAAGGTGGACTAGTTTTCTTAACAATCGTTGCACTGATTGTCATAATAAAAGGCGTATGATCCGACATAATCCGCTCGCTGCTCTCTAGGTATATGTAGTTTTCGTCTATCCCTTTTGTGATGAAGAAGTCTATGATATCGGGAATTTTATTTGTATCCGTAGGCCAATCAGTTGGTTGATCTCCAGAATGAAAAGCGCAACTGCATAGTCGTCCTGCTGCAAACAGCTCATCTCATTTTTTAGAGGTTACTCTTGATCCCCAGTAGGTATTTGTTTGCATTAAAACCACCTCCGATTATGAAACTTGGTCCAAGTGATTTAAATAATGTACAATAGTCTTCCTTAATTAAATTATATCTTGGGGGTAATATATTGACGATATACACTATATTCTTTGTTGTTATTTATAAACACTTTTAAGGTGACTATTTCCATGAATTCCTCTTCAACTTTAAGATCTATAAAGTGTTTATTTAAAAACCGACGACGATCCTCCCCTTGACCTTCCTGCTGGATGAAGGGCGTGGTAACAACTGTTTCCATATATTTTAAGATATGAAGTTGAAGTAAAATGGGTTCCCGATATACTAGGCATTTATCTATTTTTACAGTATTTATGAAAATTTCTAATTTTGGAATATTAGCATTAGCTCATTTGCATTCCAGCTTAGTATCTCAATGTTTTGTTTGTGGTTGTTTGCATCATTTTAATACAGCATGTATGTCATTTCATTCAGAGAGTCTTGCTTATCGAACCTGTTGCTTAGAGCTTTAAGGCATTTCTCTTGTTTAGCTAGACGAATGTTAAGAGCTTCCATGCTTCTTAGTATAGTTTGGGTTCTCCCGTTTTACTAGCATGAGGTTTTGGTTCCCCTTTGGTAAACGTTTAATTTTTTCCAGTATTCCTGCATTTTCTTTTCACGATTTATATCTTATTCTTTGTAGCTCCTTATTTATTTCACATCCCAGTAGTTTGCGGGATGTGGCTTCTTGCAATTAACACATTTTGCATCAATATCTTTACTTACCAAGCATACTCGGGCGAGATGCTTTCCGGCACATTTCACACATCTAGTCTCTCTTTGGCAATATTTCTGTATTAGACCGCTATTTTTTCAGTGGCTCGGTTATTAAAAGCGAGCATAAATAGTGGAAACCCTCTTTTGTTTTGAACTCCTTGTTCAGTTTCGATTTTCTCTTTCTTAATGATGTTTACATAGATAAACCATTGATGCCTCTCGGCATTCGGTTCCTTCACTCCTCGTCGGCTTCAGAGTCTGCAACATTAATTTTCCAGGCGCCATTGTTTAGAGATACGCGTATACTCACTCGGCTACCATAATCAACTTCATAATCGATTGTATAGTGAAGAAATTTGATATCCCGCCTGACGACTTTTATTGGTGGAGGTAATTTCTCTTTTGGTTTAGCTGGTAGTTGTTCTAGAGCTAGTTGTTTGTTGATGATTGACTGGTTTCTAGAAACCTCTTTTGAAATCGATGGTAAAGTTTCTACCATTTCTGGTGAGTGTTGAGATTTTATTTTCTTACTTGGCCTTTTATTCCGTTTCAATACCCAATTTGATTCTCTTTCTAATTCTTCTTCATCCGTATGGAATGGATTAATGTCATCATCGATTACAATGTTAGGTGTCATTCCAAGTGCTGCACATGTTCATCTTCTTTTTTGAGTTATTCATTCTCTTTCTTTAAAATTATAAATTCTCCGTTCAATTTAGCTGTATATTCCTTTATTTCTCTTAATTGTTCACGGAGTTCGGCATTTTCCTGTTAATTTAGAGCTTTGTTCTAATGGGTTAAACAATGATTGGCATCTCACATTCCGTTGGGCCTGCCTCCGAAGGGTGTGGATTTGGCGGCATCTCTGGTCCCCATTTGCACTTTGCTACTGCCGAAGCAATACCCGCCCCACGCAACGTGGATGCGGCTTCCTAGATGCTACTTACGTGTACAAAGACAGCCGAAGCCCTCTGAGTACCCCCCTTGTGAAAACGTTGTGCAACTCTGAAGATATCTAATAGTGCAGGCATCTTTAGAACGGGTTTTATTTATAGTTTGTTCGCTTGTATACTGAAAGGCCCCCCAGGGCCATTTCTAGTGAGTCTAAATTCTCCAGTGCGCCCAGTGGAGTATCAACTAGGAAATTCCTCCCGTTTGTTGAGTTCATCATTTCCTGGTGACTTGTTGGTCTGCAGGAGGTATTTTGTTTCCCAATACCGACCAGTTGCAGCTGGCGAGCATTCCTCGATACGCTATCTGTGACACTTTTCTGGCTTTCCCCAGCGAATAGGGAATTGGGAAAAATATTTTCATAGCATTTTTGGCAAACTTGAATTTTTCTGGTCTACTGGGGAGGTTAGGTAGGTTAGGTTTCAGTGGTTGCTTACTGCACACTGTGATGCCACTCATTCACTCCACATCATTAACCCACCTACTTCACCTACTCACACAACTGCAGTGAACATTGCAAGCTCCATGTCAGTGTGTTTCGTCCAACACCTTGACATTAGCGAATAAATTCCTTAAACACTCATATGTAAACATGTAATAAATCTTTTAAATTTGCAATTCAATATCACATTGTTACAAAATCCGGTGATGCAGTAAGAGAAAATTTATTGTTTTCTTAATTAATATGAGAATATAAACATATAGTTTTATATCATTACGGCACCCAGAACACATGAGTATGACTAAGAAAGAAAACTTGGTGAAGTTTTACGCTTATCAACGTTCTCGACACAACCTGTACATTGACATGGAAGGTGGGTCGCATGACACGGAATTCTGCACTCCATCAGAGGGTCTTAGTTGTATTTATTAGCATCACCGATCGTAATCGATGATGAAAATTCGATTTGCATCTATCCTCTGATGGGATTCGAACCCAGTACCTCCCGGTCCAAGTGCCGAACCACTGCACCACTTGTCCGGTTACTGGGGAATTAGTTTGGTGTAAATATTTTCAAAACAAAATTAAATGTGGAATTATTTTTCCTTATAAAAATTTTGTAGAACAAAATACGATTTTGTCAAAAATGCTATGAACATATTTTTTCCCAATTCCGTATTCCCAGCTAAAGACAGAGTAGTGCCACAGAAGTTTTTTTGTTGAATTTTTCTACAAAAGAACATTGATACTTAATATTAGTAAGCCTAATTTCAAATATAATTTGGATGATTATATATTTCTATTCTATGTATTCAATCACGAATAATACTTCGAGCTGCACTCATTCATATTATATTGATGGTTCTTGTGGCTGTTTTAACACCTATGTCTCTATGTTGCTATTTTGAATATACCAAGGAGGATTGAAAATACTCCTAAATATTTTTACTGGTGAATAAACCTAAATGACAGAAACAGGAATGCAACTAAAAAATTATTGAAGTTCCTTCGTTCCAGAACAATTACTCCTAAACAATAAAAACTGCCCTATATAATTTGGTCTTTGTTTATAACTGTATATATATTTTTAGTGCATGTATCATTAAACATTGAGTTTGAAAAAATATCAAATTTTTTTTATATGTTTACAACAAATAGTGCTTTAAATTAATACATAATATATTATTATATTAGTAGTTTAAATATGTCCATGATGTCTATGGATCATATTTATTTATTCTAAAAATGTATTATAATGTTTCTGTGAATGAATAATTATTAAAGAAAACAACAAATTCATGAAAAATTACAAATATTTTTTACAAACCGCTATTAACTTTAATATTATTCAGCATAAAACTATTTTTATGTAATAATATATATATTTAATATAATTTCAATTGATTAGACATAGATAATTTAATTTTGTTTAAATAATTTTTAAAAAATAAACTAAAATTAAATAAAAAAATGTCCAACATAACAAATCCAATTACATATTTTCAATAAATTTGTGATCAGTCAATCCAGAAGTTCATTTTTTTTTATTTCTATGTTTAATTTATGTATTTTATAGTTTTAATTATAATATGTATTTATTAAAGCTGTAAAGTTGTTTCACCTTTTATGTAATAATTATAGAAAGTATTTTCTATAAATATGAAATTAGCTACATATTTTGTTCATTTTACATTTCTATATATAGATCTTTAAAAAATAAATTCGAATTTTTAAAATTCGCATAAATAATTTAATTGTTAATTAAAATGATTTCTAAATAAAAAATATATATAAATTCCAAATACATAATAAATATAAATATGTAAATTATTTTTATACGATGAATTTAAACTAAAAATTGATCGATTACTCTCAACACCCAGAGGTGAAGTATTTTATATAAATTCGGCCCGAGCTAGTGGCAATACGATATTTATATTTTTTTAAGTAGACTAGACACCAAAAGCCATGTGCCATTCAATATATAGACGAGCATATATTTATGTATATAGAAAAGTAGAAAAAAATTTATTTGTATATATCGTGATAGCTAAACCATATTGCCAGTTCGATGCCTGATTTAAAATTTCACAACGAGTGTTGAATGGTAATCGATTTATATTTGAAAATCACTCAATTATCTTATTTCAATGAGGCAGGGGAGTTTTTCTATTTTGTATTATATTATCATATATTTATATAAAATTGTAAATCAATATTTTGTAGTTTAGACGAATTACTTTTTTTAAAATACTGTAGTTGTCGACCGCGCTTTGACTATTTATCGGTTGCGCCCACTTTTTTCAATTGATTCTGTTTAAACGAACATATTGAATCCAGCAATGCGGTACGCTGTGTTGAGGAATTTTTTGGTGCAGCATTTGGAACAGTTTTTTCTGGTTCGTTATTTTCCACTAGTTTTGGTAAAGGGGGTGGTGGTGGCGGTAGTGGCGCTGTAAATAATGAAAATAAAATTATACTTTTATAAAGATACCTATAAATAAATGCGTTTAAAGCCGATTTGGCACCATGGCAGCAATCTATTATTCTAAAGCTAAAGATAATAATCGATATCCGTCGCACAGTTCACCATTTGCAATAAGCGACAGAATATTTGACTCAAGCCACTTAATTTAAATTTTAAAATTTTCAGTTACCTTTAAATTAGCAGCCAATAATAAAATATGGATGTATCTGGTACATTACCTATTTTGTAGTTATATTGTGTGGTCTTCCAGAAACTCAAGTGCTAATAATCCGACCCTAAATAAATTACACCGTTAGACAATTATTATAGGAAGCGAGAATCAACAACATTATAGACGGACTTATTCAGCAAAGCAAAAAATCTTGTAGACTATGGCGATTTGACAAAATTTGGTATCATGATTGCAATGCAACAGTCGTTGATTATCTAAACGGTGATTCTAGTGAAAATTGCTGGATTGGGACAACAAAAAGGCACCTAAGCGCATCTATATAACAAAAAAAACTAATTTGTAAATATGAAAATTCATTTATTTTCAAGCGTGCATATTTTGTAATCCGTAACCGAGCCACATTTTCATGGAATGGTAAATTTTGGTCATAATCTCAGCACTTTTCTTTAACAAAAAAATCAGAAACTTCTTTTGAATGTTTTCAATTCGTGTTTATGTGCACGGCATAGTATGGATTCCAGACCGTTTTTATTTTCATTGTTCACAGAATCACAATCACAGGTGGATCAGATGATAGTCCTTTACTGTTTTCGATGCTCGTGTAGTTCTCTAAAACTCCTTTTGTTACAAAGAAATCGAGAAGATCTGGAATTCACAAATAAATCTTTCCCTTTAGAGGTTGAATGTTTAGACCCCCACCCAATTGTACTGTTTTAACTGGTATTTATTTCCCTCGTAACGGGTTCTTTGTCTATTTTGGTAGCTCTATCTAGCATTCACGGCTACGCATTTTAATAAGTTGCTATAGTTTGTGATACACGACATATATCCATTTTCAAAAGTTTAGGAAAATTTTCAGCCCTGTCACATGCTGTGGTAGTCAATTCGTGTTCCAAATGGCTATTCTAAGAGAACTGTTCATTTAATTAGCATAAGATTAGCGGTCTGTCTAGCTGCTTATATATAACTTCAGTACAATATTTCACATTGTGTTTACCGGCTCATTTTACATACTTAATCTGCCGCACACAATCGCTTTTTCCTTTATCTCGAATTTAGGAGCATAGGAAACCTACTAGACTGGACCAACTCACCGTTTGGTGCTATTGCCTCAATTTCCACCTATGACTTGCCGAGTTGTTTCACTTCTGCTAGCATCCTTCGTCTTCACGTTTCAGCTGGTCGTCCGACTTTCCTCTTCCCTTGTGAATTACACTCCAGAGATGTTTTTGTTCCGTCATTCATTGTGCTTTTTTATTTCGGCACCAATGACTGCTTGATTCGTTTGTCTAAGCAAATCAACATTTGTTATTTGATTGGACCAGAAACGCCAATTCTCCCAAGACATTTATTTACAAACATCTGCAGCTTGTTGTTGATCTAATGTATATGCTTCCATGTTTCGCAACCATACAGGAATACTGATTTCACGGGAATTTTCATTTATTCATCTGTTCCACCGATTCCATTCGGATGTTGGTGTATTTAGCCACATCGTCTGTTTTTCTGATATTTATTGTACAGCCAACCTCCTTAGCTAGATCTTCTGTACTCTCTGTTGCATGTCGGCATGTTTGTGTGTTATCAGGCATAAGTAATTTGCAAAATTCAGATCATTGAGTTTCTCCGTTAATCCCCACTGGATGCCGTTGGGAGTTGCGCTATCTAACACTGCTAGGAACAGAAGTGGCAAGATGGCCCATTCTTGTCTTACACCTTGGCTGTTATAGTAAGATACACTTTGCCTTGTCCCTGTGTTTTGTATCAAATGCATGTTCGAAGACTACGAAGAGTAGGTACTTGGTGCATTCCGTTCATAAGACTGGTCAATCGTGATGCGTGTTGTGTTTATATTATAGTTGCAACTTCGTCCAGGTTTGTAGGTAGCTTGTTCCTATTCAAAAAGGCTAGTGGAGTGCCCACTGTTAATGACCTTGGTTTGTTGGTTATTTTAAATTTTTCCCCGTTTAAGGTTATTTATGACGTCATCAATTTGCAGTTGTTTTATCTGGAGAACTTCTATAATGTCATTCTTCTTGCAAATGCGATGAAGACCTCTGGCCATAACGTTAATTGATCGGTTATTTCTTCACTTGGCTTCTGCCAAAAGCTCGCTATGCATCGGGATTTGGCGAATTGATCTTCCATACGTTATTGTTTAGTACCACTACTCTATACTCAGCGCTGGACGCTGATTTAATCAGAGCTTGAATATTCTCAATCTCTATTATGCCAATCACATTAATTGGCTGTGGCGCTTTTAACTTCATTGCAACCTTAAATAATTTTTGAATTGATGGTGGTTGTTGGGAGCCATTCACTGGTTTGGTAGTTTCATTAACTATCGCTTGTGGATGCCCCCCAAAATCTAGCGAGAATTCTGCCCTTCGATTTTGCGAAGGTCGTTGCTTCGATTTAACCCTCCAATCGGCTTCTCTTGCAAGATCCTCATCATCTGTAGCAACCTCAGCGTAAATACAGGCAATTGCACCGTTCATTATAACTAGTAGGAGTTAATTTCCAGAACATCTCTTTATCTGATCTCTTCAGTTCCTCATTTCCTTTCTTTAACTTAGCCATTCGTTGTAAAGTTGTAACGATTTTTTCTATTTCACTTATGCGCAAGTTATGTGGGCGAAAACAAAACAGTACGAAATGAAAATTAAACGAAGACGATTTGGGACTTACCTAGATAATTTTCAACTTTCCGTGGGTAGAGCAATGATTGGCTCACCCCAGTATCCACTGAGATTTTGATGAAACTCATTGCGAACTAGCGGAACCCATTGTCGGCAAACAAAATAAGCCGCTTTGAAGTAAGCTGAAACTCAGGGTGGTACCATTTACCAACAAATATCAGGAACGTACTGGTAGTGAATTCAATCTATAATTTCTTGGTGAAAGCGTCGTCGGATTTAGGTGATCATTAACCATCAACATAAGCTAGCCGAGATTATCACAAAATGCTTTGAAATGTCAATCTGCAATCCGGTGTCACAAACCCAAATTTGAATATTAGAGGAAAAACATTTTAAAGAGAGCTTAAAAGTATTGTTCCATGTGCGATGTTAACAAATATGACGAATGGTTTGTATCGGTTTAACGACAACTTTAGACTCAATCTTTAAAGAGCAGATAATCATGTGCAGCGAGTTTGCAAAGAAGTTGGATTTGGATACAAATTATAGATCAGATATGACTAAAGATCGTACTGGTCCTCAGGCATCATCACCAATAACACGAGTCGACACTAATTGAAATAACCCATGCTTGAAGGCGTGTGTTTTAGATAGAAAGTAGTGTGCCTCGCTGTTTGGAAAACTAGCCGCTGTTTCGATTATGCTTTGCTTATATGATGTAATTTGGCACATTTTCACAATTTAAGGAAATCCATCAATTTGCAGAGTAAATTGTAATAACGTTTTTAGAAATTTTCTTCCACATACGACAACTCTGCTGCTTTTCCTGGCGAATCAAATCGCACTCCAAAGAAGGTTTAGCCTAATGACAGAACTTAATATAAAATTTTAATCATCCTTACTGGAGTTTCTACCAATAATTGAATTTCCATTCAACACTTCTATAGAAAAACTACAAGTTTCGAACAATACGTACGATATCGCCTCCAAGCATTATCTTCAGTAGTTGTTGTTAATAAACGTATGGGTGATTATCATTAAAACAATAACAGTCTGTAGAAGTTTTCATTTGATAAACCACCGAATGCCGAATAGATCCGTCGATTCTAGTTAGGCATGATTTTAAAAAAGTGATGTTATGAATCAGCGTCATCTTTTTTGTTCACTTGCTTGCCAAACACCAAATCAATAGCACTCAACTCAGAAATCGTTTTCATATAAAAAAAACACTTCTCCAGCCCATCCTGAAGCACAAGAAAACAAAACTAATGCAAGAGATTAGTTTTTAGCACAAATCATTCTATCATATTGGCAACCATAACATGAGAAATTGACACGCGATAATATTATTACGAAATTTGAATACTATTGAATTGTATAACCAAATTAATCATCGAATGTTATCAGTAAACCACATTTAATGGGTGATAGAACTTATGTTGGATTGTGTGGTCACAATATAACCCAGACGTCTCTTATCTGTTGCAAAAACAAACATTTAAATTTCATTATAAAACAAAATTTTCACTTACCCGTTACTGTATAGGGCGGTGAAGCCAAATTTCCTGTCGGTGTCGCTGCACTATTAACACTATCTGACCGACTAAATGGAATACTCGATTGTGCCGGTCCATTTTGCAATTGCAACGAGTTCTGCTGCTTCAATTTAGCCTGCTTATGTTCCATTTTAACTTTCTGTTTAATTTTACGTTTCTCCTCCTCCGAACTCATAAACTCCTGTACACGAACAATACGTTTTTGATTTTTAACCGATTTTTGTTCATCTTTTAGTCTCATCTCAGTTTTATAAACAGCATTTTTTATTTGTTCCTTTGCGTTTAATGAAAATTTTAAATGTGGCTTAATTTTACTAAACGCATGTGCATACAGCTCATTGTAATTCGAAGCATACTCCTGGAAGAATTGATGATGCGTTAATTGCTCGAGTGTCGGTAGGCCTGATTTTAATGATTCTTTTGTTAAAACAGATTCGAGGAAATTTTTTAACACCTCCGGACAGTCCGCAATGTGTCGGGCTACCGATTCCTGAAGCGGATAGCCCATGCACATTTCAAATATTAAATGGCCAAATGAATAGACATCGATTGACTCGAATGAATTTATTTTGCTATGCTGTACAAAAAATGGTCGATAGAACGCTGGCACGCCTAATAGAATATTTTCTATATCTAAGAGACATGCAGCCCCATCTGAAATGATCACATTACCCGTATGTAAATGACCGTATGGCAAACCTTTTGAATGTAAAAATTTTAAAGCTTCTAGTATTTGTCGGCCATACAATGCGACTTCCTTTAATGGTAGGGGATATCGTCCTTTCGGATTACCATATTTACTTAAAAATGGATTTAAGGGCGATGATCCACATAGAATATCTTTGAGACTTCCATGCCTATAAATCTTTCGAATCAATAATGCCCCACAATCATTTGAAATGACATATTCTATTGGAATTATATAGGGGTGCTGCACACCTCCTAAATTTTTTATAACATTATGTATCTCCTTATCATCTATATATTTATCGGGACCAAATTCCGTCCAACTTAGCATAAATTCGGGATTACCCGAATCCGGTGCCGAGCCATTTGCTGATGTTGTATTTGTTGTGGGCTGAGTTGTTATGATGTGGGCTTTACTATGAGATTGTGAGCTAGACTTAACTAAACTATGTTTACCGGTTGATTGGCCCGGTGAATTTTTATTATGCGACTTATGAAATACTTTAAAATAGTGTTTGCGTAGACGCCATCCAATTGGACCTAGTGACTGGCCCAATGTATAAATTCCTTCGGTTCTTAAACATAACGATGCATTTTGTAATGCCAGATCTAGATTTATAAATAATAAGAAGCAAGTCAGTGTTTTATTTTTTACTGGAATTACAATAACAATAAGTACCATGAAACGGTGTCGAATAGCTGTCCGGATCAACAAATTTTTTTGTTGGCAACGATGAGGCCAATATCGGATTCATGAGTATTAAATTTATATATTCCTGTAGTTCAATTCGACGTTGAGCTATAAATTCCGGTTGCATATTACCAATAATCTTTTTTCCTGGCAGTGGTAATTTAATACCAGAAATTTGTAACAATTTATTAAGTTCAACGAAATCATTGTATCGTCTTAATATTTTCCAGCAATTTTCTTTTAATGGGCCCCGCTGCACCTTTAGCACGTATTCCTAACAAACAAGAAATAATTATTCGATTAATTATTCAATTAAATCAAACACAAGAAAAGTAATGAAAAATTATCCGGAAAAATCGATAAATTTTTCAGAGAATAAGATAAAAGGAAAAAAGAAAATCAAAAATTTCCATTACTGTATGTCCATCAACTTTTTGCGCTGTTTCTATAACACAACTTAATGTTTGTGTATCATCTAATGTGATTTTCCTTTCAATTTTCTTTTCAAATATAGCCATTTGATTTCGACACGATAATACGCAAGAAATTCTTGGTATCCATCACAAATTTAAATTGATTTCACGAATTCCACAAACACAATTACTTATTTCCGGGGTTCCCAGCTTATAAACTAGACAACACAATAAAAATTCAATTTTAAAACTACTTAGAACTTTTTTGGAATTAGATTGCAATGTGAATGTTCACAATTTAAAATATTTATTGAATAAATGAATCAAACAACCGAACAACTATTTATTGTGCTGACTGGAAATTATTTCTTGAGAAAATGACATTTCTAGCGACGACGACGACACAAAAATCTGCAGTCTCGTAAAATTTCGTGAATTTTTTGTTTGCATATCGTGACGGGGTTTACACAACTTTCTGACATTTAAAATTTATTTTAGGTGACCAAACGTACGTTTTTTTTTGGTATCACAAACAACGTATGCGTTGAAATGCATGCGTTTATCAACTATTGGGCGTATTTTTTATTAATGGAATAGAGAGATCATTTTACTGTCAGGGTTAAAAATGTTTACTCTGAACCGTTTTTATTTTTCGCTGTTAAGGTTTAAGTCCATTTTAATCATTACTGTTAAGTTTTGTCACTTTATTATATTGAATTAATAAAACAATTTGTGTGACAATTTTTATTTTGAAACATCGATTTCGAATATAATTCTTCCTCAGATCTTTTACAACTATCACAAATAAATAATTTTAAGAATCTGTAATAGTTGTAAAGGAGCTGAGGAAGAATTATATTCGAAATCGATTTTTTAAAATAAAAATAATAAAAATTGTCACTATATGGAATATTTACAATCGTTTTTATTTGCATTCGGATATAGTTTGACAAGATCTCTCTTCTCATTTCAATCTTATCAAATAAAAACGCACGCATTGGAGCCGGGATCTAAATTCCTTTATATTATTTACATACGGCCTTTGAATTTAAGATTCGAATCAATCCGACTCCATCACATGTGGCTTAAAAAGTATTCAGAGATAGTTAAAACAGGGTGACGAGGAGTCGAGAACACAGATAGTTTAACATTATTTGGTCCGGAAATTGTTTTTGTCAAAATTTACATTGCTTTGCGTGATGTAGCCCGTCCTGTTGAAACTACATATTCTGTAACCTGAAGACAACTGAGTAAAGCGATTTTACTGTAGAAAAAGTGTAAACGAGTAGTAGCTAAACTAGTCTAAACAATCAGCTAAACTAGTCTTTATTAACAACTTAATCGATATATTTCTGTGTGACTTGCTGTCAAAGAAATAAAGTCAACCTAGAGAATTAACCATCAGCTTTATGTAGTTTGTTTAGTAAATGAATTTAATAATTGTTAATAATGATTTTATTAAGTTTTTAATTTTTATTAGTTTTGAGCTCCTATATTGCAAAACTGTTTTATTTTTGCTTGAGATTTCGATACCAAACAATTAATAGAAAAAAGATTATACCATCATAAAAAGGTAAATAATATCAATGAAAATTGTAGTGCACTTACACAACATTTGATAGCTTACAATCATACAATTACTTTAGATAGTGGGAAAATTCTCGTAAAAGACAAATATTAAGAAAAGATCGATTTTAGAAATGTTACATATTAAGAAGACTAATTCGATAAATATTTTAAGTGATTGTGCCTATATTGGCAATGCGTATAGTTTATATATCTAATTATTGTTTTTTGTCTTATTTACATATCCACTTAAAGTGATTTAAGTACATACCGTCATTTACAAAATTACGTTATTTGTACAGCATTTTTTCATAGTTTATTCTATGTAGTGCACCTTCAAAAATTGTCGTTGCACTGTATGCTTTTGAAAATGACACCGAAAAGGTATCAAAAGCTCAAGCAGAAACAAAACATTTTTGCAACATGAGGTTGGTTCAAAACCAATTAAAAATTTTAAAAATTAATTGTCTGTTGAAAGTTGGAGTGAGCTGGCGAAACTTCCTTGAAAGATTTGCTCCAAAAATCATATAAATCGGTGCGATTATTACTATCTAGGTCGACTTCAGGTCGCTAGTCGGATAAACTGTTATTATAATTTTTATTACTATCGGGGTTTTCAAAAAGGACATAATAATTTTGTTTTTAAATAAAACACAGAATAATTAAGATATTCGGTTGAAATTTATTCCAGGTGCAATACACATGTTCCATTTAATTATGGAATTCGATCTGGTTCATATGATTACCTCGAGCACGTTTGTATCGATCGATTCTTTGGAGCCAATTTTCCACCACAATTTCGCACATCGGCCGGAACGTTAGCAATTTCGCGTTCGATATTGTCCCTTAGCTCCTCTAACCTTGTTGACTTAACGTAACCCCAGAAAAAGAAATCCAACGACATTAAATTGCATGAGCGGTACCAAACTTCCGCTTCAATAGATCAATTATTTGACTAGCTGTGTCAACATATGTCAAGTCCATCTAATTCTGACCAAAAGTAGCCTTCCAACATGGCACGGTAGCGAACTTCATTGATCGTAACATGGCGATCATTTTCATCGACGGAAAAATATGGTCCAATGACACATTCGGCATGAAATCCACACGATAGGGTCACTTTTGTGATTGTAATGGAGTCTCTTGAAGTACATGTGGGTTTGTTAGCCATTAACCCAAAAATGAGGTTCATCGCCGAAGATGATTTTTCAGTTAATTTGATCTTGCAAGAGTGTAAGCCAAGATCTTTACACAAAATTCGCCACAATGTGGTTTAAGAGATTCCTAATTTCTGTGAACGGCGTGGAATCCACTGATTAAGCTCATTTTGAACTGAAGCACTTACGACTGCGATATTTTCGATCCTTCGACTAGTGTGTTGTCTCACTGGCACAGGAACATCCAATAGTGGATGTTTTGACTCGCATTTATCCACTATATACGTACAGCCTGTCTGGTGGAACGATTATTACGATCGAAGATTGGAGTAAGCGCTCTTAAAGTTGCGACCACCGATTCAGAATTGCGGTAGTAATTTTTAATAATTTCCAAACGTTGATCGTTTGTGAACTTCACCATGATAAAAATTTTAACCTTGACTGACGTTTTGACGTTGGCAGATCATGAAAAATGCTCAAGGGTGCGTTCGTATTAAAATACAGAATTGTCCATATTGGAAAATCCGTTATATTTCCATTTGAAATGTGGAATTATTATCTACAAAATCACCTACTCGTTCAGGTATTGGCGTATATAGATACTATGTAATATTTGCTTTCATGCCGAAAGCGTTGGTATTTATATGAAAATGACAAGTCAAATTTGCGATTTTGTTTTTGACCGCAGCTAGATGCTACCTCATAAAGGATGAAGCACACCAAGCAGCAGCTTATTCGCTTATGTTATGATACAAAATCATAGTTTGCGTATAAATATAGGTATTTCCAATAAAATAAATCATAAATTTTCTAATTTTAATAGAAAAGTTCTAATTTAAATAACTAATATTGAATGAAGTTGCTGCTATCGCGGTATCAATAGGTTCCACATGCATCAGCATCAATTTACTGCTACTCATAACCTCAATAAAATAAAATAATCTGTTGCGCTACTTGGTGTACACGCCTATATGCAGTCGTTTGTGTAGATTGTTTGGAATATGTTGCGCTGCTCATCCATAAGGATGAAACATACCACGAAGAAGCAGTGAGCAGCAAATTTAAATATTAGCTTAAAGACATTATATTGAATGAAGTTGCATTTGTCGCGTAGTCAATATCTCCCACACGTTAGTGTGGATCACATAGAACACGTTGCGCTGCTCTTGGTGTGTTTCATCTTTAATAGCGCAGAATAGTGTGGAACTTATTACGCTGGCTTTATACACAACTTCATTGCAATGAATATCGTTTATTCGAAATTTATAAATTAAAACTTATTTATTGTACCTTTAATCCAACGGATTTCAGTCAAATTAATCTTATTTAACAAAGCCGAATCAAATTTCGTATGTTAACTTATCAATAATCATTTTTTTATTTCAAACCTGAAAGCCGAGGAGATTAGTAGTTAACGTCTTAAACTATTATTAAATAGCATGCAATATGCAAAAACATGATCAAATAAAAAACGCGGTTGCGACTATATGCTACGCTTAATTATAGTTTTAGGTCTAAATAAGAACGACATTACTTACCGCTAATGCTAATGAAGAAAAATGTCTTAAATTTAGTAAATTATCCATATGTGATCTACAACAATTTCAAAAGCCATATCCTTCGATATAATTAGGTTAACTCGACATAGTTTTGCGGCGCGATTTTCTGGCGATATACGACTACTATAAAATATGCACGAAGAAGTATTTTTTTAATGTTGAATAAATTACATGGTTTTGCTCTACCGTGATTACGACAACACGTACATGATCAAGATCTTATATCCAAATAAATTAAAATCCGTGTTTGTGGAGGATCGTATTTGTCACTACCACACTACCGCGTCGGGCTTACCAATATTTGGGGGATCCTGCAATATTGGATGTGTATATATTTTTTTATTAACTTTTAATATCAATTACCTATTTAATCTAATATTTAACATTCATTTTTTAATTTTTAATTTTTAGTTTCAATTTTATTTTAATACGAAGACGCGCGAAACTACAAAAATGTACTTAACAAAATATTCGCTCGTTTATGATTTCCTGAATGAATACCTCACGAAATCTCCAGATGCCATTACCTACTCGGTGCAGGAAAATTGCTCCTATCGCAGAAATTATAATTCATTTATCTATATGCCAAGCGAATTTCCATTTCACAACAAAAAACAATATCGAGATGTGAAATAGATTCGAGAAGAGCTGCAATATTTCTGAGACAGTACACCAATGGTATTGAATGGCTCTCATTTGAGTTAGAACCTGTTGCATATCACGTGATAATGTTCTTCACTTTACCGAGAGACAATATACCTATTCCTTTGGACTGCACTATTACTATAACGAATATCTTGTTGTACGGTTGTTATGGGGATTATTAAAATTAGCTGGTACCGGAATAGTTCTGCACTCATTGGAACATATGACCCATGGCTTTGGGGATTACCTAAAACACTACCTATCCAACTACCTCTTCGCTTGTAATGAATTTCTGCTTCAGCAATCTCAACTTAGATATAGTTGTGTAGTACTTTCTGTGCAATGGACAAGCTGATTCAAGGAAATTCTAAACGAATTGTTCTAACCGTTGTTCGTGTTCTGAAGTTTTCTCAAATAAGTCACAAACTTCAATTTCTTTCACCTGGAAATAGAAAAAGGATTCACAATTTTTGTTTAAATTTTGTATAATAAATAAAAAATGTATATATTTTAAAAATTGTATAAATATAATTTAAGTAAGTAAGTATATGCTACGTATTTATAGATAAAACTTCATATGAAAATCCATTCGTATAATATTTCCTTTTGAGTATAATTATAATTCTGAAAATAAAGAGTGCAATTATATAAATGATCGTCATTTTATCCTAGTTTCAAACTCAAACCCTTACATAACATTTAAGGCACCTATGAACATAATTCCACCGGCAAGATGCATGACAAACTCGGGAAACGACGTTAACGTTCTTTGGTATACCAATGTAAAAAGGGGTGCTGCCCCGATCGGCGCTAACGATTCAAAAGACGTTAAGATCGAATACGCCTTACCAAGATCATCAGTGTGGATAACCTTTGATATAGTTGCCCGGCAAATGGGTGATACCAACGGTTTTAAAAAAGTAACAACCACCACGATGTATATAATAAATGGTTCTTTAATCAATCCAAAGGCCACAAAATTTGCGACATAGCTTAAAAATGCAACGACTGCAATAATAAGCGTAGGAACTTTGCAACTAAACAGAATGGGGGCGACAATCAGCAAAGCAAAACACTGTACAGAAATGTTTAATGATTCGTACAAGCTAAACTCTTTGATGTTCCAACTAAATCGTTCTCGTGTGAATAAATACAAAATAGTAGAATATCCCTCTAAAGTTAAAAAAAAAATTCAGTTATTTTCTTAAAAATCGTATCATTAAAATATAGAGCACCTACCTAAAACTAACATGTTTATCACCAGGCTACTAATTAATAACCATAATATGGCACGGTCAAAATTTTGTCGCTTCTTAAAGCAAGTCTTAAACAGATCAACTATCAAGTGTGTTTTAAATAGTTCTCTGAGTCGTTTCTAAAATAAAATAAAAATCCAATATTACAGGCACAAAATTTCAAAATTACTTTTCAATTCAGTACCAGACAACCTTTCGGTGCATCATCCGGAATCTGGCGACTCTCTACGACAAAAAAGGCAATGTATAGAATAGATATGGTTTGCATAAGTGCAGCTATGCCAAAAATGTAGGTTACGCTGGTCCACTTAAGCACATAACTGGTTGTTATATTTCCTAAGAATAGTCCAACAAAAAGTGCTCCTTCGAGGTAACCCATTCTGAAAATAAAATTAACGTCAAATATTAGAATAATATAACAGTTTGGCTATTAGTATAAGCAAATATTTTCTTTAGTTTTATTATTTTAATGAAAGAAGCACATGTAAAGATGATCTGATGGGATCTTAACATTTCAGATGTTTGAATAAATATTTCTAACTTCAATTCTAGAGGACACAGACTGATAATGCTTATGAAAAAATTGGTCTATAAACAACGTAGTCTTAAATAAATTCTGCGAATCATAAGAGCGTTGACCACGGTCGGCAAATTTAAATATATTGTTAAAAACTTTCCGCGTTAATTCCGGTTCGTTCCACTGGATTGTGAATACCACATTTGTTCCACCCATCTAGGACTTTTCAGTCGAGTTTCATTCTTCGTTTTGTCCCCCTTTACGTTTTATAGGTAAACGGGAAAAACGAAGGCTGAGAACCGATTCAAAAGTCCTAATGTGGATTGGGTGGTTAACGCATATCGAATCTGCGGAATGACTAACTCGAATGAGTTCATCGTTGTACTATTTATTTACAGAGGGTACATATAATGATTCGCCTGGTTTAATAAAGACGCAAACGTTCTCGATTCGTCTATTGAGTACAAATATCTAATCATGGATATCAACCAATTTAACTGCCATTTGCCCAAGTGACTAATTTACGCTAATTGACGTTTAGTCTAAAGGGGTAAATCATAACAATAAATTAATTTGTTTATAGGCGCGGTCGAGAATTGAATCGCGCTGAGAAGTTTGTGTTGCTTAAAAAAGTAAAAAGCAGGCGGACTGCGTATTAAAGATGAAGCACACCAAGCAGCAGCAGCGAGCAGCAAATTTAAATATTAGCTAATTTTTCTAAAATCGAAGCAAATTTTAACAATTCTAATTGTATAAAAGCAACCCTCTAACGCTTTAACATGTACTGCATTTGGATTAGTGCCCAAAGAAAAATATAAAAATGTATTGTTGTGTTGGTTTGATAAAATGCCCTATAATAAATACGACTGGCGAAGGTTTAAGTCAATTTTTTATTGAAAAACTCTCAGACCTAAATTTAAATATTTTGAACAGGCATGGCCAGGGCCCAGGGGTATGATAATAGTACAAACATGCGAGGAGAGCACAATGGTTTGCAAAAGAAAATTTTAAATTTAAATCCAAGAGCTTTTATGTACCATGTTCTGTACATAGTTTGGATCTGGTTGTTAATGACTCCGCAACTACAACATATCACACGAGACAGACATTTTTTTACTTAGTACAAGAAATATACTTATTTTTTTCTATTTCAACCAAAAGATATGGTCTGTTATAAAAAAATATATGTCAAATTTAAATTTAAAACCTTTAATGTATAATATTCTACACCATTGCTGCGCACCACACACAATTTATTTCTGTTCGAGTTTATTTCACTTCACTAATATTAAAAATAAACAAATTTTTATTATTATTTACTTTTTATTTAATTAACACATTACTTTTTAATTTTTTACTAAACAGAGAAAGACAAAACACGTCTTCTTTTACGACGATCAATCGCCGACCATCATCAAGAAACTGGAGCAATCAAGAGACAGAATATTTGGAAACCGGAACAATGGCGTCGCCGATTGAACAGATGACGGCATATTGGCTATAAGTTGGAATCGGATTATGACGATCATGAGGTGCAGGCCCGTTAATTCAGAAGAATTGGAAATCAGATGAGCCAACTCAAAGATCATGAACAAATAAAGCGGGATATTTTTCGCGTATGCAACGTCGTTGTATCACAGGGATCATTAAGCACAAATGAATGCGTTTGATTCGTTTATTTTTTATTTATTTTTTGTTACAGAATGATCTTCCCTATTTTATTAGTCAGCAAGAATCAGAAATCATTCATAGTTAATGAAGATGATAACAGATCACCTAAAAATGGCGGGATTTATACGAAATAAGGATACAAATCACATCCCGTACCTAATCCAGGAAACTATTTAATAAATGTAGCTACAAAAAGATTTGAATTTGTTTTAAAAATATAAAATCCCAACAATTCAAGAAAAATAGCGGAATTTGAAAATGAGACTCATCAAAATCTCATTTTTCAAATCCCGCTTTTTTACATGAATTGTTGGGATTTTATATTTTTTAAACAAATTCAAATCTTTTTGTAGCTACATTTATTAAATAGTTCCCTGGATTAGGTACAGGATGTGATTTGTATTCTAACATGAATTTTGTTTGACAAAGTTTTTAAGCTAATCGAAATTGCCCGTTTCAGGATTGGGATTCTAAAATCAATTTTGAATGAAGTTCTGGATTTTGATCATGTTGAATGGAACTTGGCCATTTTTAAAAAATTATGGTCATATTTTCTATTAGGTCTGGATTGTGATTTTAACATGAGATTTAGATAAATTTCAGGAATTTGGATATGCTAAACAGAAATAGGAAATTTCTTAAAAAATAATTATCAAATTTTGTTTGAAGAGCCTAATTGGGATTTTGTCAAATCCTAGAATTTCATGAAAAATTCATTGATATGGCTTGAATAAAGCCAGTTACACGCTAGAGCCATGTTTTATGACTGATGCGGGCTATGTTTTCATTCCACGGCTCCCCGTTTTGGTTTCAAAAACTCAAAAAAGCAAAACATTGTTGATAAATCTGAATATCAACGATGCTAAGCTATGTTTCTATCCAACAGCTTATTATTTGGGATGAAAATCAGAAAATTAGCAATGCTCTCAGTTGACCATAATTGATTCAGAAACGTCCTACTAGTTCCATTTAGCTTGGTCATATTCTAAAATTTCTCCAAATGTTCGTGTTAGATGATTCAAACAATTATTTTGTACTGACGGGATTATCAAAATCTCGCTTTATTGCATTTTTTATGAATTTCGCGGGCACGCGAATTCATAAAAGAAATCAATAAAACGGGATCTTGAAGAGGTGATTTGAACGCGGGCTCCGCACCTAACTCGATGATGTTGATTTCAGAGATGCCAATTTATCGAAAGAAATCTGATCAGTCGTACCAACGGAAATGGATCACACGGGAAAGCTGGTAATAATTTTGATGGTGATAAACATATGATACAAATCGAACAGATAGAGCAGTTCGAACTACATGAATGTTTAGTAGGTAGTAAGAATGAAAAATAGGTAAAAATGCCAGGACGGAAAAAACATCCGAATCACTGCAACAAGCAAAGTTCTTGATTAAAATACAATAGAGATCAGTGGGGGGGAGGTTGATCGAGGACCCACGGGACCTCTGCATGGATAGCCCGTTTTTCCTTCCAATATGGATTAAATATTTATTTGTTTCTTTTGCTGATACTTGCACTTAGCAAATAGCAAATAGCAAACTTAATACTCAAGACTTCAAAGCCAGAATGAGATTGTCGAGAATGAGAACTAACTTTGGCTGGTGATTGTGTGTAAAATTAGATTTGTCAGTAAATTAAACTTGCAATTTATAATTGAACCAATTGACCAGACCAAAACAGACAACAGATGCCCAAATTTCGACCCGAACTTCTTAACGAATAATACCAAAAGTGTATGGATAGCATTATCAAATTTTTGAATTAATGTACCTACAATACATTTACGGCTACGTTGAATAATTAGTTCGTGTAACTATGCACTTTTTAAGAGATAAAATTATAAAAGATAAAATCATTACACAACAAAATATTAAATAAATTCTCACGAGTGGCATTGAAAACGTAATAATTTCTTTACAATACAAGAGAATTGTTTGTAAATCAAATCAGTAAATAATCCGCCTTTTATATCATTTTGTATATAAACAAAAAAATCATTGCACACAATGATATTTGCACAAAGGAAATAGTGTGTCTGTTTAGTTTGTTATCGTAGATAATTTTGTTACGCGCAAATTCAGAATTGTGTTGATTTCCTCATCTCCAGAACAAATAAAATTAATTTATTCACCTTTTCTCGCGATCCTCCTCCCTCGACGTATCCGCTACATAGGCAAATGATGATATAATATTTACTGTGCTTCCTCCACATAGCGCTTGACCCACCGATCCAATTAAATAATACCATGGATTCACTTCGTACTGTTTGGCCAGCACCGTGACCACCGTAGCCACCACAAAAAATAACCATGCACCAATATGTGACGAAAGTAATAATGGTTTTCGTCCAAATGTATCCGACCATGGTCCAACAAGAAAACTTAAAAGTGCAGGAAAAACATTTCCAATAATTTGGTGCGTCATTTTAATAGTGGTTGTATACGGTTGAATTTCATCTTCGAGTGTTTTATTTTTGGACCCACCCGAAAATTCTAAGCGATCACACTCTGTTACATTCACTTTTAATATTACTGTACACACTTGATAACTGATTTGATTCAAAAATACGGCCGCCGTAAATGTGTAACTAAAAAAGTACAGTAACAATGAGAAATCGACGGGATATTTTATGCGCCGGGGTAAATTTTGATTTAAGGCATTTTCATTATTATCAATAAATGATTCGTGATCTGTGTCACTCATGTTTTAGCCTTAATTTAATTAAAATTACTGGGTTCATAAAAGTAACAAACTAAGCAACCAGCCAACCACTCGATTGAGAACTAAAAACTACACTACGCCAGTGACAGTTTTTTATTTACTTTTTGGCGTTGCGTTGACAATTTTTACAGGGCGCAACAATTGGTGTTCATTGAAGGCTATTACTCGTAAAAGTATACAATTAAAACCACAATAAAATTAACTTCCATAAATTATTTTATTTTGATTTATAAGTTACATATGAAGGTATTTACATAATGTGCGATCCGTTAACCAAATGAGACTACATGTAAAATAGTAGAAAATCAAGGATGAGGTATTTTGGAATGTTGAATATTTTTTATTTTGGTAGAGATTGCACGACAGACCGTTCAACGGATAACAATATATCGATGGCCTACTGTATCAATCGATTTGCTTTGGTTGGATATTGGCACTAAAATGGGATACCCCTTTATTAGATTAGTACAGTGGGCCAATGATATACAATTTTATATAAATGCTTATTTCTATTAAATCGAAATAAAGAATCAAAAATATATTATAACCTAAAATTAACACAAATATATTTTTGTGAAATTCCTTTTATGTCTTATGATTGCTGAACTGAAAATTGGATGTCTTATGTATAATAACAATAGTAATGAGAACGTAATCAAAAAATATTTGTATCCTTTTCGTTTAAATCTAATTGTGCTAATGTTCGGACAACCTCTCCTCGATTAGCTGGGGATAGTGCTTCGCACAAACTAATGACCGCATCTAATGCGATATCTGGGCATTCCTGAAATAAAAAAACAAATTGTTATATTTATTGGTACTTTGATTAGATGCCGCTTACGCCGTAACTTACTTCAAGTGATTTTTTAATCTGTGATATTATCGCATCCCGTTTAACGGAAGCAATATTTCGTTCAACGATAGATCCAGGTACCTTTTGTTTCTCCAACCAATCAACAACCGCTTCATTCGTATCCCACAGATACGAATCTGTCGCACTGCGGTCTTCAACAAACCACCGCCGTAACATTTCTTTAGCTTGACCAACAGATAAATTCTCTTGAATTTTAAGAATTTGTTTCACAAATGATTCTTCTATAATCAAGCGTCGTAACCGCCAATACATCCAATTTCTCGATGTTCGCCACGGTACAATTTCACTGATACAATCTTTTTCCAGCATTCGTTCAGGTGTGTCATGAAGATCGGCAAAATGTACTGCAATTGTATGATACACATGCAACATATCAGCTGTCCGGTTCTTTATTTTGCCCTCGATTTCATTTGTCAGTTCAATATTTCCAATGGCTGTTTGTAATTCTTCTTTGAGCTTCATAATCATCGGGTCTAGTCGGTTTATTGTTTTGACCAAATCTTTTTCTTTATATTTGACTTCAACAATCCCTTCAGGTTCCAAAACTCCACCGCGAGATTCTGGATCTGCGTATGTTTCCATGTAACGCGAATTTATTAGGGGATCTAAAACGGCCCAAGCACCTCCTCTTAGTTCTGCATTTGGTGGAAGATAAATCAAAACAGGTTGTTTATACTCTCGCAATGCGTCTACGATATAGGCTCCAAATTTAACAATTTGTTCGTACATATCTTTCATCCCACCGGAGAAACCTCGCCAATTGGCAAATATCATAAGTGGTAGTTCCTCTCGTCCAAAATCTTTTATGACTTGTGCCGTTTTATAGGATGAGTCGGGATACCATACTTGCCCAGCTTGTTGATATGTTTTAGCTTCAGAATCCAAATTAGCCGGATCAGCTGGCATTGTAAGTTCAACTGTTCTGGTTTCAACTGCCACCACACCAACCGGTATTCCACCAAGCCGTGCTCTACCTGTAACTACTGTTTGTGCCCACGGTTGCATTATTTCAGCCCATGACCCTTTATCAAAGAAACCACTCTCCCATTCAGATGAATTTGTAGGATTGACACGACCCGCCAACATGCACCGCGGATCGTAAGGTGATTTCGTTGGGAAAAATTCTACAATTCGATCAATCGGATCACTCGGAACTACCATTGGAAGATCGCCGCCTCGATATGCCGGCATGTAAGACAACCAATGCAGAATTGTGTAAATACCATCCAAATCAATTGCTTCGGTTTTATGTGAAACGCCATTATTGTACATAATCTGGACGCCACCAAGTTGATTATTCGATGCATAAACTTTACGCCCCAATAATTTATTTAAAGCAGCATACCCGGTTAAAACTAAATGCGAATTTTCTATCTGGATTACACGTTGCCCCAAGCGAACAAGGTACGTTCCTATACCAATTGCACGACATGTCACCATTGAAATTGTAACAACTTCTTCATACGCCCTCGATGTCTCCCCGGCAATTAAACCAGCGAACCTCAAATTTTCCACACCCAATCCATCAGTCATGCCAATAATATCAGTAATTTTGTACCGTGGTTCTCCTTCATCATCAATCAAAATCGCCCGCACGGAATTTAAATTTGAAATTTTACTGTAATCTTCGGGTGTGAGATAGAGATATTTGAAACCCTTTTCTGGATCCTCAGGCTCTTCCCACGCTACTCTGAATAGTGATTTAACTTCTTCGGCCAAACCAATACGAGCTCCAGAATTAACAGAAACATAAACACGCGGAATTTTTCGCTCTCGTGATAATTCCGAAGCTTTAGCAAATAATATATCTTCTTTGGTACTAAACGACCCCATATATGACGTCAAATCATTTGAAATTAAAATTAATTCACGACCATTTGGAAACTCTGGTGTGGCCAAAACAATACGCCATGCTACCATTGCAATATCATTTTCACCAGGCAAACGCTTAACTTCAATCATATTGTCACCATCCAATACGAGCTCAACACATTCGATTAAAACTTTTTCGGGTATACGAATATCAATTGTTGGACGTGCCTTAGAATATTCCTTCCATAATCTTTCGGTTACCTGCCGGAACATATCGGGTATATCATAAACATAAGTTGTTCCGTTCTGCTGTGCTTGGAAACGTTTTTGTTGTAAATAATCTTTGGTGACATAAGGTGTCGAAATTGCTAGACCATGTAAAGGCCCTTGCTTCGGTCCGTAAGCTTGGAATTTAATAGTTCCAGTTTCCGGATCAGTAATCTCAGTGTACATTGTGATATCAAGGAAATAACCTGAATCATTAGCAATACATAATCGTAATGAAGTTGTTGGTGCTTGTGGCGTTGGACGTATTACCATTTTTAATTCGGCTTGTAATACTCTCAACT
The DNA here is from genome assembly GCA_963691935.1 of Nephrotoma guestfalica. Classification (NCBI taxonomy): domain Eukaryota; kingdom Metazoa; phylum Arthropoda; class Insecta; order Diptera; family Tipulidae; genus Nephrotoma; species Nephrotoma guestfalica. Next base: position 191,672,915 of record OY829915.1, on the reverse strand, counting down.
TCCAGAGTCTTGGCCCGTAGCGCATAATCATTTGTGTTACAGATTCCTCAATTTTATTAGGATCCATTATAACGGTTGGTACAAAATTCAAAAATATGTGGTTACAATCGGTTCGCTTTGCCTGGGGATGAGAGAATGCAACTTCCAGTTCATCCATTGATTCGAGTAGTACTCTTTCTCCTTCGTTTTGTAGGTACTCAAAGGACGCCTCTTTAGTAATCAAATCAGAATGACGTATAATCGACCTAATAAAAAACCGATAATCCGTCACTTCTTGTCCCTTGGACACTTTGGCCCTACCCAAATATAAATGCATTTTTTGATTTGCAGTGGGGAGAGCTTCCAAATCATACGTTCTCATTCTGTTTAGCTCCAGTTGGAACGCACATGCTGGTTCCAAATGACGGTAAATTCGATCTTCATCGAAAAAGTCGCGCGCCCGATATGTAAAGAATCTGGGAAATTGCCGTTTTTTCAATGCAGCGAAAGTAATGCGGCGCACACGACGATTCAAAAGCTCTTCACGATGTAAAACACAAAATGCGCCAAATAGGCTGGCGAGTTGATGATCATCCATCTCACCGACATCACGGATGGCTACACTTAATATATGCATGGGGGTGCGCGATTTAACTGCAAAACAGTCTAACGTTAATTTAAAATATAGACTAGCAATAATTTTCACATTTTAACTTACCCGTATCACTTTCACCAATTCTAGTTATAGGATCCGATAGCGAAACATTAATTGAGGTACTCATTCTTCGATCATCTGAAACTGATTCCGCTGCATCAACTGCATCTAATACTTTGGTACTAACAAATGATGGATTGGAGAAATCTTCTAGTAGATCTAGTATTTCATCAGCATACTGTTGGAAATGCTCAAAATTGTCAAAGGCGGCCATACAGCCTGTCCGCATAAACGATTCGGCCGCGATTTCACCTTCTGTCGTACCGATTCGATTGGGATGTGCTGTTGGAAGTAAGAATTGGAAATGTATAAGCGGTACTTCTCCAGATAATTCCAAATGCTGAAGACATGTGAGTTCATACGAAGTGTATGCGCGGCGCACGTAAACTTCCAAAGCAGCATTGCAAACCGCTCGGTTTGAATGATAAAAGAAATCGTGTAGAATGTCGAAAATCGATGTTTCTGATAAAATAAGCCGCTGTAAATTTTCTGGATGGAAATCGTGTCCGTACATATCAACAGCTGATAAAAATATCGATTCCATTTGATTGTGGCGTAATTCGTACGCTGGTTGATGTGCGGCAATTAATACTTGTCGAGCACGCAATGCAACTCTTGAGTGTTCAGCACGATTTAATGAAGTCAATTCGCTTAAAGTCGCGGCCAATTCATCGGTGAGCCCAGGTTCATTGGCCCATAAATGATCAATCAACAATGTTACTAATAAATTCTTTTTGGCAACATTGCTATGTGAGAATATCGTGTTGACCACAATTTGCATGTTATCCTTGTTTGCTTCACGAATATGTGCTACACACTTATCGTAATGTCCGTGTTGAAATTGTGACTCGACAGCATAGTATTGGCGTAATAGTTCGTGAACCGCAGCCTTCATTCGACCCCGAATTCCGTTGCGATAACGTTGTACAAGCTGAACAATGCCTTGTGTTGTCAAAAAGAATACATCACGTTCTGATCGTTTTTGTAGTGTAGCTGCATGACTATCAATTACGCTTGCGATCTCCTGGGATGGGAACTTGGCTAGCACACTAGTTATATTTCTCTCATATAGAGTCATAAGTTTACGAATTTTCTTCTCAACAGATAGCGAAATACGCCCAGATATTGAAGCAATAACTTCTTGTAATTCTAATAGTGGCAGTGAAGGATCACGTAGACTTTGCATAAATTTCTCAATCACTTCCCGTAGGCGAGGCGCATTGTACGGATCAGGTAAACAATAACCTGCTAACGTGTTTTCCAGTATAACTTTATAGTTACTATGACTTCGATTTAATTTTTCTGGTACGACAATATTTTCCATCGGAGGGAAAGCGTTTTTGTAAGGTTGAGCACGTGTAACAAGTGATGCATCGTCTAAATCTAAATGACCGATAATAGAACCAGCATCTAAAACAGCACCAGCTCGTCGAACAAATGAAACAGTACCATTTTCATTTGCAATTAGCGTCATAACCATTTTCATAACCTCTATTTCCGCGTAAGGTTGTCCTTTATTGAGATGGGCCCCATCGTCAACCAGTAAATTTACTAATTTACCTGTTGATGGACTTCTGAGAACAGATGGATCATTTTCTTTTTCAAAGACGCATGTTTGGTTACCGATAACAATTCGATAACGATCAACTTCTTCTTTCATGTATGTGGTACAGCTGGCACCTTCCAACGATAATAACATGCCGCCATCAGATAATCTATGTACTTCAACTTCCTTGAACGATCCGTTCATTATCAAGAAATAGGTATTTGCACCACTTTTAACTGCTTGCACTTTATACCGATAACCTTCAGAAATCAATTCAACATCCACTAAGTTTGTAAGGGTATTTGCAGCTTGTATTTGTCCTTTTTCCAATGAAGTTTGGAAACTTGTAAACGATTCGCTTATTTCCCGATCAGCAATGTGAAGTGCGCCACAAATTACGCCAAGCATAATATCTGGTTTCTCAGATTGTACTCGTTCCGCGATCAATGCATCCAACCACGCAGTATCAATAGTGTTATCCAGAAATCTGTTGGTTTCCAACAACGTAATTAAATATTCAACAGTTGTTCGAAAATCACCACGAATCGATAATTCTTTTAGTGCAATAACTAAATTTTCACGCGCTTGTTGTCGATTTTCACCCCACGAAAAACAATGGCCAAATTGTGAATCGGCAAATTCATGAAGACCTCCAGATGCGGCCACGCTAAAGTAACCCCAAACATTTTTACTTGAACGGAAATTTAATTCTTGTACTGTTCCAGAGCTCGGCTTAAACCCTTCGTCGGGATTTTCAGAAGTAATACGTGCAGCAATTACATGACCCCATGGTCTGGGTTTATTTACCGGATTTTCAAAATCTATAATTGTTGAGCCCCAAGGACTTTCACCATATAATAACCGTATATCTTTAATTCTGAACAATGGAATACCCATCCCGATTTGAAGTTGACAAGCTGGAAGATTAACATCGGCCACCATCTCTGTACATGGATGCTCGACTTGGAGACGCGGATTCAATTCCAAAAAGAAATAACGACCTTCACCATCGTATAAATATTCAACAGTACCAGCACTAGTGTAACCCACCATTTTTGCTAATCTCACTGCGGCCTTTTCCATCTCTTCAAACACTTCCGGAGTTGCGACGATAGCTGGAGCTTCTTCAATAATTTTTTGATGTCTTCTTTGAATAGAACAATCCCTTCCAAACAAACTGATTGCATTTCCATATTGATCAGCCAATAACTGAACCTCTAAATGGCGAGCGCCAGACGCAAGTTTCATTACGAAAATTGGAGACCCGGGTACCTCAGCTTGTACTTGACGGAAGAGAGCTGGAAATTCATCGGGAGAATCAACTCGTCGAATACCTTTACCTCCACCTCCTTCTGATGCTTTAATCATCACCGGAAATCCAATTTTATGAGCTGAATGTAATCCCTGTTCAGCAGAGTTAACACAACCGCGAGCAAAGAGTTCACTTGAAATTTTAATTTTCTTTCCACTATATTGTGCTTTCAATTCGGATCCAGACCATGGCAGAGTTGGAATGTCAGCTGTTTGTGCCACAATCGATGAGGCTACTTTATCTCCAAGTGCCCACATAGCACGTTCGGGAGGGCCCAAAAATACTAAACCCTTTTTATGGAGTAATTCAGGTAATTTAGGATTTTCAGATGCATGACCCCATCCAGCCCAAACAGCTTGCACTTGGGTGCGAACCGCAATGTCTAAAATTAATTCGACATTTGCATAGTTATTGTTATTTGAGCCGCCCGGTACGGGAACATAATGATCAGCCATTTTGATATATTCCGCATTGGCTTTTAAGTCTTCGGGTGTAACCTACACAATGATGATATTAAAAAAGATTATTATTAATATTACTATAAATAGAAAATTTGATTTGTCTTACCATGACGACAAACCGAACAGCACGTTCATTTTTGAACATCTCGTATGACCAGCGTCGTATCGAGCGCATACATTTAACAGCTGCAATTCCATTGTTTGCTATAAGAACCTGCAAAAAACAAATTTTTACAAATATAATAAATTTTATTTGTATTTCATTGAATGCATTTTTCTAATCTGCAGCAACGTGCAAATTTTAATGTTCGTAAAGCCACGTACCTTCGCGTAAATAAGTCATTTCATAAATAATCGATTTCAGCTGCGGAGAAGAATGATCAGTAACCTTTTATATAAGACGATTTTAGGGTTAAGTTCAGTGCTAAAAGTTTAAAAAACGTAGTTTATCTAATCTATTCGTGCCACTGAAAACAGGCACACAATTTAAAGGTCATATTCTAATGATACTAATGAGATAAAACGAAAATAGATTACCTCGATAAAAAAAATTATTTAATATCCAAATTTGTGAATGCTGTGGCCTATTGGAGGCGCTCTGTTTATTCAAGTAACTGGACCAATTTTGAATCAAATGTGATGAGGAATGACTTGACTTTATAATTAAATTAATATTTCGTTCAGTCCCTAACGAGACTGAAGCCGATAGGCCGCAGCGCTGACAGTTTGTGTAAATTTTTTATAATCTGACCAAGAATTTAAAATTTCCGCAGTAATAAAATGGCTAAACCGCAAAGGAACAATTAAATTTGCTAGAATTGTAAATGCTGGATCGTAATGAGTTATTCTAACTGTAACAAATACAACAATTCCTAGAAATCAATAGCGAATTATCGCTAAAGTTTAACTGTGTATGAACAAAACTATATAACTTTTAAAATAATTGAATTTGTTAGAGGGGTTCGTTCTCTATAATGTTAAAACTCTTTATGAATTGTATAGGAAGGATTAGGATATATGTAATCCGAAAAGTACTCGACTGTGATAGAAATGCTGAAATATAAGTATGTTCGGAATTTCTACAATTTGTTACAATATTGTTAACAATGACAGCTGTAAAGCGTTGTAAACTGTCATTATAACAAGGGCCACGTGCTTTTTGTCATTTGTAAACTCTTTTTAACATTGTTACAAATGTCATTCTCAACCCTACTCGCGTGAGACTGCTTTAAAATGTCTCAAAGTAGTAAATATGCTTTATTGAACAGAAAAACCTAAACTTCATCAAATTGATACAAATATTTTGCGGAAAATTAAGAAATTATAAATGATAATTATGTAAAAATCATAATCTTAATACTCCAAGTTTACGTATAGTATAATAACTATTTTCATACTGAAGGGAAAAATAATTGATACCATAAAGAGGTTTTATGATAGATAGGTGCTCCGCTGCCCTATTCCTGTATGCGAAACTGATACTATTCCTGAATATGAAGTGGCGCTAACTAGGCGGCGGTTAAAAGGTCAATAGAATAGTATTGTACATATTTGGTTATGTATGCGTGCATATACAACTCCAATTGAAAAATATAAGATTTCTATTGGATTCCTATAGCCGCATTATGAAATTATTTGAGTTTGGTGTTTTACACTGTTAACATTTTATAAATGCATATAAATAATTTTGAAATTCCAATGTAGAATTTCAAATATGTAATAAATACAATAAATATAAATAATACCAGTTAAAATCGTGGTGAATTACTTAAAGCATAACTAAAATGTTTAGCTTTCGACAGGAAAATTAAAAACATTGTTTATTACAATATCGTAAATCTTGAGTATTTTATGAATCTGGGCCGATAATAAGCCACTTCCAAAGATTGGGATAAGGTAAAAAATCAATCTTTAAAATTGCAATAAACAAGCCATTTTAGGCTTCTGTCAAAGCGTTAATTTTTAATTACTTTTTAACTAATTCACACACGATTTTGGTTGGTATTATTTAATTATTCTTAATAAACAATTTACAGTGCCTAGAACTCTCCTCTAAGCCTGAACCTCATCTAAATCTCTACCTCAAGACAGAAATAATGTCACAAAAAGAAGAAAATTCGGTGTCTGAACAGAAATTGAAAACTAAAATGAGTTAAGTACATTTCCTTCCCGAATACCTACCTAGTTAGATTCCTCCATGGAAGGAAACGCCGCTGGAAAAGGCTATTTCGTTATACATTTCAATTTTTCCTCAAAATTTGAATCTATTTTTCGTACATACAAAACATCTGTATGTATTAGGCCTAAATTACGTTATGATAGTTCTGCGTCGCAGAAAAATACTAATACTTTTTTGGTATAAAAATTTCATACAAAAAATGGCAGGATACTATATAATATTTCCATATGATAGTCATATAAATTATTTTCCATTATTTTGATTGAGCACTTTTATCACGAGAATTAATTTTAAATTTAAATAAAAGATGAGAATATGGTATTTTTAAGTGATAATATTTTTATTTATTTTATCATTTATTTAGTACTAGTTTCGAGAGTTCTCTCTTCGTCAGTTATTTCTATATTCTAATTTTGGTTCACAAATTTTCCTTTATATAATTTCGTTGTACGGCATCCTATCGATCAATAATTGTGGGTTGTTCCTATATTGATAAATTTTATACTCTTCTATTCTAATCACTTTTTCACTATTTTCGTTCTGTGTAGGATTTCTAAATTGCTTTCATATCCTGTGTATGTGTGCTGTTGACGATTCAGGTGTTCTGCATATTTAAACTGTGTTTTTTTCCACATCTTTTACGTGTTCTTTAAATCGTGTAATTTTGTCCGATGTAGAACGCCTCGCAATCGTTACATTTTAGTTTGTATGTACGAGGGCGGATTGAAAGTGAAGCTACCTAAGTAGGAAAACAAAATTTTTTTTTGCCAAAAACCATTTATTTCTCAACATAGTCTCCATTTAGTTCGACACACTTAGTAAGACGATATTCCAACTTTCTTATACCATCTGAATAATACGATTTCGGGAACCCCTCAAAATACGCGTTAGTTTCGATAATCACTTCTTCGTCTGAGATGAATCTTTGTCCTGCGAGCCATTTTTTCAAGTTTGGAAACAGGGAAAAGTCACTAGGAGCTAAATCTGGACTATAAGGTGGATGATCAACCAATTCGAAGTGTATTTCACGTAATTTTAGCATTTGTTCGAATTTTAGCATTTGTTTAGTTTTTGTTCGACACTGAGCAAACGCGGCACCCATCTTGCCGATAGCTTTTTCATATGCAAATGTTCATGCAAAATGTTGAACACACGTTCATATGTTTACTATTTCAACAATCTCACGCAACTTGACTCGGCGATCATTCATAACGATATCGAGGATTTTATTGATATTTTCTTCAGCAACCACCTCTTTTGGCCTTCCTGTTGATGGTATTGTTGCAGTGCTTCTTCGGCCGCGTTTAAATTCAGCAATCCAATATTTTACCATGTAATCTGACGGAGCAGACTCACCGTAATGTTTATCGAGCTTTTCTTTTGTCTCTTTCGCCGTTTTCCCTTTCAAATAATAGTGTTTAATCACTGCACGAAATTCGTCCCATTTTTCAAGAAACACAAAAGTTGCTTACTTCAAACGACTACAACAAATAAACTAATCGATGAATTTGGGTGAAATTTTAACAGCTGACGTTTAACAGATCGTAATTTCTAAAAAACAAAAATTTTTTGTGTTTGTGCTGCCATCTAGCACTAGGTAGTTTCATTTTCAATCCGCCCTCGTATATGCCATTCATTATTCATTATATTGCTTTCTTTTTTATTATAAGGCTGTAAGGTAATTGGCAAAAACGATGTTTAGTAAAGATCAGTTTTCGACCATACAACATTACCAATTGACCTAATTCTTTCTTTAGTATGAACTTAAATGTATAATTGAGGGATTAATACATGATTATTAGTACATTATTAATACATGATTAGGTTTCAAAGTTTATCGTTTCTTTGAAACGCACAAATCATTTTTTTTCAATATTTTACCTCTAAACAGCGAAACATGTCTGCATCAAGGTGTTAAGAAACATAAAATCGAGGGATTAGTTCATGATTCTTAAGATTAGCCTTGAAATGACGTAGAAAATGTAAAATTTAGTTTAAACATATTAAAAATTTCGATTTTTATCGATCGAAAAATTACGTCAAAAGATAAGTTTATTTGCCGCAATGACGGCCTTAAGGTTGATGATACAGAAAAAACAATTTCCTTTTTAGTATCGATATTTAAATGTCCCTGAATGTATGTACTGGTTCGTTTCTTTAATAAGTTTAAGTACCATAATTTCGTATAATTTGCTTAATAAATTTTACTTATATTGTTTATATGTGTAAAATTAATTAATAAATTTATTATTTTTCATTATTGCTGATCTAAACATTGCATATTATATTAAATTAATAACCACTTATCTTGGACTCACTTTTTGTTTCGTAATTTTCCATCTAGTGACAGGAAATTTTCCAAAAATAGTCGGCATTGCGGCGCGGCGTAAAACAAATAAACTTATCGTTTGACGTAATTTTTCGATCGAAATTTTTAATACTTTTAAATTTTACATTTTCTCGTCATTTCAAGACTAATCTTGATAATCATGTATTAATCCCTCGATTTTATGTTTCAGCACCTTGATGCAAAAATTTTTCGCTGCTTAGAGGTAAAATATTGAAAAAATTGATTTGTGCGTTTAAAAAAAACGATAACCTTTGAAATCTAACTATAGACAAACTAAACATTTTATTTGGATAATCATATATTAATCCCCCAATTATCCATCTAAGCTCATGATAAAGAAAGAAATGGGTCAATTGGTAATATTTTATAGCCAAAAACTGATTTTTACTAAACCTCGTTTTTGACAATTTGAGTACCATACAGCCTTAACGCGATTTTCCATTTTATTTTTGTTCTATATGCTACTGTGTAGTTATATTTTTTGAGGGCATTGTGTATTGCTTCTGATGTACTTGTGTTATATTCCATTGTTATGTATTTATTGGTTTTTCCAGTGTCACTTTTTAGTATGGACATCGGACAAACAGGTCGGAGTTTTATTACACTATTTAAAGAACACGTAAAAGATGTGGGGAAAACCATAACACAGTCGAAATACGCAGAACACCTGAATCACCAACAGCACACATACACGGGATATGATAGCAATTTAGAAATCCTACACAGAATGTACCAAGATGAAAAAATGAATAGAATAGAAAAGTATAAAATTTATCTTCACAGCCACAACCCACATTTATTGATCGATAGGATGCCGTACAACGAAGTTTACGAATATATAACGGAAAATTTGTGAACCAAAATTAGAATATAGAAATAGTTGACGAAGAGAGAAAACGATATTCCCACCTTTTAATTAATTTTAAAATTATATCATATAAAACACATTAAAATGATTCTGCGACGCAGAAATGTGATAATGTCATGTCATATAGACCTTAGTGAAATAAAGGCGTTTCCAATCGCACGTTCCTAGTACTTGCAAACACTTCTAAGTACATCCAGTCCAACTATCCTTACTTTTTCAAAAATTAGTTTATTATACATACCATAGTAGCTTTGTTGTTCTCACAAGTGCTTGCACGTAATACTTAAAACGAATCATTAAATTGGTTGAAAACCAGAAATAACTTCATTCGAGTTTTAGATTACGACAATTTCTTAATGGAATTAGCCATTACTGGTTCACTACATAAGTAGTGAAGGGTGATAAACTCTACCTATCTCTCGAACACTAAGAAAAATGACAATTCCAATTAAATCCATCTTCACCAGTTCCCCTAATCTAAAGGCCTGACTTGGTTAACCTAAGATCGATTTTCGTAAGCACATTCGATAAAAAGTAATAAAAATGTTTAATAAACTAACAGAGATATGGGAAAACCGTCAAAAGCTCTTCAAATAAATAATAACTATTACGTCTCTAAATCAAATAGAAATACAATAAATCGTGAAACACTCAATGTATCTACTATTCCGTTGCATCATATCGGGTATTAACATAAAGCGTCATTCAAAAATTAAACATGTAATCCTCAATTTTATGTAAAATAATTATAAATATCTACACAATTTATGAAAATTATAAAATTTTATTGATAATCGAAAACCATCAAATTACTACGCAAACACAATTAATAGGCAATACTATTTGTATTTCTTGTATGCACCATTACATAAAGTTCAATGTGAAGTTGGATCTTAATTAAACAAGCGATTTAATTCTGTACACACAATTAAATAACAAACCGGTACTATAAAAATACGATTTTCTCTTTAAATTGCACTCAATTTATTTTAAAGGTATTACAAAATATTTAAATACTTACTCTGTTAATAACTTTGTTGCCACCAAATCGTTTAACAAATTCCTCGGGTGTCGCTAATACAAAATCACGTTCCTGGTAGCCATTTTGTCCAAGGCCGGTACCATGCGACATGCTAGGCCTATCAATAGATAATTTTAAAACCATTTTTATGTCAAAGCTACTTTCTTTTAGTGTTAATTTTTATTTATTTATTTGAGCAAAACCTTAAAGTGTTACAACACTAACGACGATCAAAATATAACTAAAAGTTTCAGTAGAAACAAAACGACACAAAATGTTTTTTAAAGATAATTGTATAAACTAACATGTGAAGATTTATTGCGAAAAAATTAACAAGTTACTGTACATACAAACATTTTTTATACATATTTGGGAAATTTTTATTCTTTATGGTCAAAATAATTGCGAATCACGAAGGGTTCAAAGTTTTGTACGCACTACGATGAAATTGAATATCACCATCATCTCGTAACATACTACTAAATACTCTATCAAGAGAATATTCTAGTCTAGATGGGAGCGTAAACATGAACATTTCACAACGATTAAATCTTCAGATTTCTATTAAACGTGACTGTGCCAAAGTAATTAACTTCAGTAAATTCAATGAAATAGAAATTTTGTAAACGTCATCGATCGCATGATAATTGATGTGTTTAAACAAATTTATATTGTAAATTATACTTACATGAATAAAATCATTAATTTTAATTAATTGTTTGTTTAAGTTTCTATTCCATCTGCAAAACGTTTTTCACACAACGTGAAAGTCTAATTCGACTAGAGTCCACGAGTTCGAGTGGAACACCAAACTCACGCAAACTGCGCCCGAAAATTTACATATAGCAAAAGATCTCAGAAATGTTGAACCTTAATTAAAAGTTAATCAAATTTAGACGGAATTAGATTAAAACAATATAGGTTGAGTATCTGTGGCACCAAAAGACCAAGACAATGGCGAAAGATAAATTTTTAATTCTGACAATAAAACTTTACAGAACGCCATATGCTATATTTCTGACAGGTTCTAAGTAATCTTTAGGAAACGTTTTTGACTAATGATGCCTAGAATTGGGAGTTTCCCAAGAGGAATTAAACAGTATAATTAATATACTATGTATTTTATTTCTCTTGGGTCCCACTCCCAATGCATCTTTATTCTCGATCATGGAGGATTCATAAAAATTTTCTTATTTGAAAAGAGTGATCCTATTTTGGGACAAAATACGAATAACCAGACATCTCAAAAATAGCTTACTAGTGGATTGGTACATTCATTACTACTCAAGCCAATGAGACCTAACTTTTAGTGCATGCAATGTGAGAGGTTACATATTAGGAACCCGGCCCTGAAATCAAAACGTTTATGCTATATTGTGCATTTATCGTATTTTCCAATAAAAATTGAAATAAGAAGCATGGAAATAAAATATCATAGCAGGTATTTTACGCCGCGAGAACCAGCCACATTGCATGTGTGAACTTTGCATGTGTGAAAATAATGAAAACTCGACATCGCATGTGTGAAAATAATGAAAACTCGACTCAGTTATTACACTAGGTGTTTCACAGCAGTTTTTTTGTCTAAATTTCAGACTATGTAACTAAATTGATGCTTAGTTCATACCAATTGTTCATATTTATGCCTAAAACAAATCGTATCTGATGTTTAATTAATAAAGGGTGATTTTTTTGTGGTTAGGATTTTCATGCATTAGTATTTGACAGATCACGCGGGATTTCAGACAAGGTGTCAAAGAGAAAGATGCTCAGTATGCTTTGACATTTCATAATGAATAGACTTACGATCTGCCACAACGTCGAATTTTCAGTGAATGGGCCCTAGAAAAGTTGGCAGAAAATCCGCTTTTTTATCGACAAATTTTGTTCAGCGATGAGGCTCATTTCTGGTTGAATGGCTACGTAAATAAGCAAAATTGCCGCATTTGGAGTGAAGAGCAACCAGAAGCCGTTCAAGAACTGCCCATGCATCCCGAAAAATGCACTGTTTGGTGTGGTTTGTACGCTGGTGGAATCATTGGACCGTATTTTTTCAAAGATGCTGTTGGACGCAACGTTACGGTGAATGGCGATCGCTATCGTTCGATGCTAACAAACTTTTTGTTGCCAAAAATGGAAGAACTGAACTTAGTTGACATGTGGTTTCAACAAGATGGCGCTACATGCCACACAGCTCGCGATTCTATGGCCATTTTGAGGGAAAACTTCGGAGAACAATTCATCTCAAGAAATGGCCCGGTAAGTTGGGCACCAAGATCATGCGATTTGACGCCTTTAGACTATTTTTTGTGGGGCTACGTCAAGTCTAAAGTCTACAGAAATAAGCCAGCAACTATTCCAGTTTTGGAAGACAACATTTCCGAAGAAATTCGGGCTATTCCGGCCGAAATGCTCGAAAAAGTTGCCCAAAATTGGACTTTCCGAATGGACCACCTAAGACGCAGCCGCGGTCAACATTTAAATGAAATTATCTTCAAAAAGTAAATGTCATGGACCAATCTAACGTTTCAAATAAAGAACCGATGAGATTTTGCAAATTTTATGCGTTTTTTTTTAAAAAAAAGTTCTCAAGCTCTTAAAAAATCACCCGTTATTTGCAAAACAAACTAAGATTTATCGATTCCCACGATATTACTAACCAGCTAAATATTAGACACATTTTAGTATATGAACATTAGAGGCATCTATAAATAAATGTGGCACTATTCTGGCTTTCCCTGAGAATAAGGAATTGGGAAAAATATGTTCTTAGCAGTTTTATCTAAATTGTATTTTTCTGGTCGACTAAAGGAATAAGTTTGTTGTAAATATTTTTGAAACAAAAGTTAAATGGGTAAATATTTATCCTGTAAAGATTTTATGGAGTTTTGTTTCATAAATATTTACACCAAACTATTTCTTCAGAAATTCAGAAAAATACAATTTAGACTAATTGTATATGTATGGGCTATGAACATATTTTTCCTAATTCCCAGAGAAAGCCTCAAGAGAGCCACTGGTATAAACAAACCATCAATTAAAAAATTAAATAAAATTATCAATGTAAGACACAAATGAGTTTCATGTTACAAGGAACCAATACTGTGGGTTGCTATTTCAAGAAGAAACAACAGGGAGCTGTGTTTAAGCAGAGAAGAATCGGAGAACCCCTAAAAAGTGCAACTGTACAAGGGGAGGCGACCTTAGTATCGGAGGTCGATATTCAAACTGTTGTCACTAAGGTAATTATTAAAAAATAGATGTAGAATGTAAATAAAGTAATGCTCTGTTTGAATGATTATCCTTAAATAAAATGAATGAATTAGATGGAATGGCTGTGGGGAAACGCTTGGATCAAACGATCGAGTGAAAAGAAAGAGGGAAGAAGAAAAGAGGGAAGAAAAAACAAAAAAATGAAAATTAAACAAATCAGGAATAAATTAAAAGCCGTCAAGCATTATATCGTAGATTAAGTATTTAGAAATTCAAAGCTATATGCATTTACTTTAACCAATCTAAGCAGCCTTGTGATTGGATCGAACCTGCCATTGCCTGTGTGATAAAAGTTTAGTTGATGTCAAAGTGCACTGATTACTATGAAACGTTAAATTCTGAAATATACTCTGGGAAAATGATAAAATAACAGAAAATCAAATTGATCACATATTGATCTCAAAGCGATTCTCTTCAAGGATATCATACTCTATACGTGCTAAAGTAAAATATGAGGGGTCGATATCGATAGCGTTCGTCTTGATTTCATCATTTTTCTGTGTGCTAATCATTTTCAAAAATTATTAAATTTTGTTCTATATCCACATCTTAGCAGTCGCGGATAGCAAGAAGAATCCACAGGCAAATTGCAAAGAGCCACTAATATTGTCAGTACCAGGACGAAGAGATGGCGAATAAAACTTAATGAAACAAAATCTACGTAAACTTTACCAACAAAAAAAAAGGTCAATGGATACCAGTAGAACTGAACTCTCAGTAAATTCCCAGTGCAAACACGGTAAAATATCTAGGAATGACTCTAGATGCGAAACTAAAATGGAAAGAGTATGTCAAAAAGAAAAAAAGGAAAATTAAACATTAAATACAGAAAGATGAATTGGCTCTTAGGAAGAAATTCTGAGCTACAAAGAAGGCCGTACAAAGAAAACCAATGTCAATATCATACAGTCACTCGAAAGCAAAGTCCTACGTGGCATAGTTAATGCACCGTAGTACGAACGAAATGACAACCTCCATAGAAATCTGAAGATGATTTCCGAATCTGAAGATGAAATGACAACCTCCATAGAAATCTGAAGATGATTTCCGTCAGTGAAGAAATAGCAAAGACGCGAGAAAATACATGAAACGTATTAGTATTATACCAAAATGTTGAGATCGTCGTATGTTGGATGAGCCAAACCCAGTAAGACGGCTGCGAAGGAAGAAACCACTTGATATACTAGATCCAAATCGACTTAAAATATAATAAAACTGTAAATAAATCAGTTGTAATAAATAAATAGAATCAAAAAAAATATTCTATATGTTGTTGTCAAATTAAAGAACGGTACCAAGTCTCGGCAGAATTTTCCCTAGATACGAACAAGGTGGTCCAGTTGTTGCATTTAATGTTAATAATCTAATCATTGCAGTAATCAGGGCTCAGTAGGATCTACAATATATAGCCCTTCCAGTCAACCGGACCTCAATCAAAGTCCGAGCAGTCGAGACATTCTTGGTCATATTTAATGGACAGGAGTTACATATTTTGTCAAGAATTACAAAAATACCAACCAATTCGTGTTTTAGGGTTGCACAGTTGGCAGAAGTACAGTAGTGGTAAGGGGGCTCTCTCTTTGCAAGTTTAAAAAATACTAAATAGAAGAAACTCAAATAATATTTTATTTATTCCTGGCTATAGCCCTCGTCGGGAGGTTATGTAAGAAAAAACGTTAATTTTTCGAAAATTTAAAGGTCCACACATACAAATATTTTTGCGACTAGAAAAATATGGAATTTCTGAATACAATATAAATAAATAAGTTTAAATTTGCGGGTTATACGTGAACATATATTGCGGGTGATACATTAGGTGCGGGTTATACCCAGGAAATTAGGGATATTAATTTTACATTAAGTACTAGTTTCGAGCATTTGCTCTTTGTCAACTTTGTCGAGCATTCACGAGAGAATAGTTAAAACTGACACAGAGCGAATGCTCGAAACTAGTACTTAATATAAAATTAATATAATATAAATTATCACAAACACAAAAGAACAAGATTCTCATTTATGTCAAATAAAATATATAAAATCGTGGTAAAAAATACAACATGAAAACCATCGAAAGCCGATTATTAATTGTTAACTAAAAAAGCCACCTTGATCATCCACATTATCTACCGCGAAAATTTAAGGCAAAAATATTTTGTTTTCGCTAAATATTTCAAGAAACCACATTAGCGTTTCAACCACTTAGACAAATATCCGCTTAAATTATAAAGTCGACATGATTCTCCTGGACCAAAATTAATTTGTCAGCTTACAGTAACACACCAATTAAAAATTTCAAAATGACGAGGTAGATAAGAGAACACAAAGGCTATGCATGCAGCAACTTGAAATATTTGAAAAACGTTAAAAATAAAATTTGTAAACTATCCTTCATATCGAAAGTTTTAATTAAAATGGAAACTTACTACACCAAACTAGTGTTCAAAATGTTTAACATTTAAGATATTTTCTTTCTAGAATTAAGACAGGCTCTTTCTCATTGAGTTTTGACTAATTTGGAATAAAGATATTAGGAGTCCATTTAATTTATTGTTTGGAGTAAACAATTTGACAATGAAAACAATTCTATTAGTATTTTTATGGGTTTAGAAACAACCAATTCTTAAAATAACATTGGAACATAAAATCTATAAATCCCCCATAAAATTAGAAAAGCAAATGACCAATGTATCTATCTGCGATTTTATTTTCTTAATGATTATAGGAATTCTTAATTTACTTTCAAAATTGAATTATTCGTCCGTTTTTGCTTATACTCCAACTGAGGATCATTATGAAATAAACAAAAAATTATCTTCCGTCCGGAACGATGCACTTACTTGCTGTTTAAAAAATGTTCCAGAATATTACTACTCAAAATTAGAATTGTAGGGCTAACGGCTTCGATAACCCTCGCGTACTTGCGGAAGTTCTCTTTGCTCTGCTATGCTTCGCCTTCTGAGAAACTATAAAAACTTCATTCCGATCTCTTAGCGAAAAATAACAAAAAGAAGAATTTTATAACTCTTCTACAGTGATTTGTAATCGTCGAAACGATTTTATTAAAGTTGTTAAATATTTATTTAACGACTGACTACATACATCCTTATTTATATTTAAAATCAGAATCTTTAGATATTTATTTCATAGAGTTCTTCTTTGATAGTTTTCTCGAAAATATGAAATACCCGAAATGACTTTTGTAGGCAAGTTATGTAATTCGTCTATATTTAAAGAAGCGATGGAGCTTGAAAATGAATAATTTGGTAGTAAATCTACTTCAATCAGATAACACCTGAAATATAATACATTTTGCGATGATTAGTAGATATGTAGTAGTAGTTAAGTAATAAATAGTTTGAAATCATAAAATAATAATTAACAAATTAAGAAATCAATTCTTAAGTTTACAATAAAATAATACGATATGACCTTTGTGGAATATAATTTGTATATGTTCATCTTGGTCTTCAAGCTCAGTGTTTTACTAGTACATGATTACTTGGCACAATCAACAAAACAAATCTTACATACTCTGATATGCATATTAATCTGTTTGCCGGAAATATTTGTCGATTTAACTCACATTTGTGGCCAGTAAAAAATGTATATAGCTTCGCGTTATAACAAATGTAAATGTCATAATTTCTGAGAAGAGAGCAAACATGTTCATGTATTTTGTATATAATCAACAACTAATAATTAAACGCAAATTTAAAAAAAATATAAATGTGACCTTGAAAATTTTCTCTATAGTTTAACAAAACTAAAACAAAGATTTAATAATTTTAATAAAATATAAAATAACGTAATTACTTCATTTTCGGATTCGCCACAGTTAAATTTGACATATTTTGCGTTGGCTGTGGCTGTTGTTGTTGCGGCTGCTGAATCTCTTCGGGTTCATCAAAATTAATTGTTATTTTACTTGCTCCTGTTGGGTTCATTGCGGCCTCATAATTTGGTTCAATTAAATTTATAATTGGTGTTGTTATAGGTGTCGTGACTTGACTATTATCAACACTAGTATCCCAGCGTGACTCTTCACCACTTTCGGCTAACACAAATCTTTTACTTGGTCGCCTCTTTAACATTTTTTAATATTACTATTGCTATTTTACTTTTTTTTTATTGTGATCACTTAACTAGAAGCACAAATTGCGTAAATTTTTTTGGACTTTGCGGTGAATTCCAAAATAATATGCAAATTTAATGACAATACGCGTACAATGATACAGGACTAGCAATGATAATATATGTGATTTGTTTATAAAAATTTCGAATTGCGAATGCTGAATTTCTAGATGAATATTTTTTATTATTGCTAGTTTATTAAAAATGCGAAGACTAACATAATTATTTAAAAAACGGGTTTCATTTGGTTATTTAATGCGGACGTCATGTTAAACAAACCTTGGTGTGATTTATAAACACGTTAGTACGCTTGTACTAGATTTCATAAAACATGTATTCATGACACTACACCAAAATTCGTAATTAATAAAAAAGTTTGAAATACAATAAGTAATATGATTTGTTTTGTATACAAAAGTTAATTTAATCTTTTTGTTAGTTGATAAAATTTTGTTATCATTTTTAGGTGCAGATAAGAATGTTGCATTGTTTGATAAGTTCTAAGATATTCGGTTAATTAATCAAAATTTCTAAAACGATAGTAAAATAATCCCACCGATCATAGCTAGTGCGTGTGCATGGGTACTTAAATGTGATTAGACGAAATAATGGCTAATTACTGATAGTACTAATCTCATATTATGCATATACCCTAATGTAATTTGTTTTGATTGTTTCTTTCGAAATCGCAGGTGGAACCGTTGTTACCGAGTTCAAATTTCAGTTACAAAGCCAAAATCATAATAAAATTTATATATATTTAAAACTTATTAAATTATTTGCGAAAATACTAAATAATAAAGCAGTTATTTTTAAATTAAAGGCTATGGCAACATTTTTTAGAACGATTTGCTTGAAATTTTGACTGCTCGTCAGACTGATAATCCGCGTCTCGAAACAATCATGTTTTCGCTTGAGGAGCGTCTTGAAATATTTATTTTTAAAGTGAGTGTTGTATAGCCGAATCCACGCGAACTTTGAAAAGAAATATGCGTCGTAAAAGAGCGCCAATCGGAACCGCTTTAGTGAAATTGGTGAAGAAAGTTCGTTAGAAAGGCTTGCTATTGGATGACAGAAATGGTCCTCGAGCTCGAACAGTGCGCACGCCCGAAAATATTGCGGCTGTAGTCCATAGTGTAGAATAGAATTCATCGACCTCAACTCGACGCCGATCGGAGCAACTGGCCATTAGTCGCACCTGCCTGAGGAGAATACTGCACAAAGAAATCGGATTATTTGCCTACAAGGTCTTGATGATTCAGCAGTTGAAAGCAAATTGCCATTCGCTTCGATATCAGTTTTCTGCGTGGGCCATTGACCAGCTCATCATAATGACGTCGATTTTGGTCGAAAAACATTTTCATCTCGAGGACTATGTAAACAAGCAGAACTCCCGGATTTGGGGTTCGGAACAGCCACACGTAATCGTAGACAAGCCAATGCATCCACCAGGAGTGACTGTGTGGTGTAGATTTTTGAGTAGACATAATTAGCCCATTTTTCTTCGGAAAACGCTGCTGGAAACACCGTTACCGTCAATGGAGACCGACAGCCATGCTGACCACCTTTTTATGGCCTCGAATCAACGCTTTGAATGTGAACAACAAGATGGTGTCATATGCCTGTCAAACCGACCGCCTGTCAAACCGACCGTCAAATCGATCTCTTGCAACGATCAATTTGACAACTGAATAATCAGCCGTTTTGAGATGCCAATTGGCTTGCGCGAAGATGCGATGTAACGCCGTTGGACTAAGGATAGATGTTATGCGGATAATCCAGAGACAATTTCAGCTTTAAAACATAACATTGCGAGTTATTCGCGAACTAGGCGCCGAAATCATCGAAAAAGTTCTTAAAATCTGGACTCACAGGATTGGCTTACTGTAAGGCCAGCAGAAGGAGCCACATGAACGAAATTATTTTTCATTCTAAATCGGAGACGAAGTTTCCACAAAATAAAGATGTATACTCTTTTTATAGCACTTAACAAACACATTTTTGTAATCACTTTTTTTTTGTGTCGCAAAAATAAATTTCTGAATATTTTAAAATAAAAATTTCCAAAAATTTAAAAAACGACTCGATCGATTTCGACTTGTTAGATCATTCATCATCAGGAGTATTTACTGGCTGGGAAAAATTAAAATTTAGTTATATATAGTAGGAAAAAGCAATAAAAGGAGACAAGAAATAGGCAATAAAAATTAATCTATTGATCGTCCCAACCTTCTGTTGTTTATACGGAAAAAATTAATAATAAAAAAGGTAGGTAATTTAGGATTTTTAGTCTTTAGTTGATCTTAGCCTTGATTATCTGAGCCACTGGGGATTGCGGTTAATTATTAAAAAATGCACTATATTGGTATTTTGTTTAAATATTAAGCAGTATTACTAGTTATTTAAAGAAATCTATTCTGTGATTTACATGTATGATTTCAGATTATTTAGTTTAAAACAATTCAAACAAAAAACTTAAAAACAAAATTAAAATATAAATCAAATTTTGACTTAATATTTAAAAGTTTAAACATTAATTCTTCAGGATATTTAAATTGCCCTTTGATAAATTAAAGTCAAATAGGTCGTCGATGATGTTGAATGTTTTAGAAAACCTATTACCCATTAATAGATTATTTTCTCCATAGTTTGTGTAATGGCGTTCTTGTGCTAAAATCTCATGGTTTCGAAATGATCTGCAATGAAAACGGTGCCTAAGAAAAGTCGGAAGTAACCGACCCACATTTTCATGGAATGGTAAATTGTGGTCATAACTCCAGTCACTTTTCTTTAACAAGACTATCACTGTCACTAGACTATCACTATCAGGCACTTATACACAACTTAAACTTAGGATTTCGTCTAAAGAAATTATCATTTGTAAATTAGAAATACATAAATAATCGTGTTTCCCATATACATAGAATCTCGCTTTGTACTAAATTAATACAAATTGAAATAACTTTGTTACAGTTGAGTATAACTTTGATAATTTTGAGTTCAGTTTGATCAATTATTTAGCTATCGAGATTGGACTCAGACTGCAAACATATCAAGAAATGGAGCTATTGATTCATTAAATTCCTTTAAGAATATCATTATTTGTTCCATGTGCTCGAGTCTAATTTCTAACTCGTGCCTAACTCATGATCTCGTTTTAAACTTCTTTGCAGAAGTCTCTTAAAGAAGACATAAAGTTTGAAATGATAGTTCGGTAAATCATGAAATAACGCTAATATAATTTTTTTTCTTCTTTTGTTCCTCCATTTAGTATATCGACGAAATGAAATTCATGCAAATTAATTGTATCATTTAATTTCATGGTGTAATTGTAAAACGCGAACTTACAATTCGAAATTACTGTTAGGTGATGCGAGTACCACCAGACAGTAATTTCGAACCGCAAAATCGCGTTTATCTTTCACATTAAAATTACAGTATGATGTTCAATAATTTTCACATTTATAGTTTTTCAAAACACGTGTTCATTAAATCACTCATAGAAATTAAATGAAACAACTGAATTGTAAGAAATTTTTCTGTCGGTAGCTAAACAGAGGACTAAAAACACAAAATAAAAATTTTTCTTACCGATATTTCATAAAGATTTACCGAACTTATTGAACACTCGGAGATACCCTGATTACGTGGTAATCTAAGGATAAGAGCACAACAGCAGATCCCGAACCTAGCACTGAAACTCGATGTCGAGACATCTGAATGGATAAAAAAGACTTGGACAGGTATTTCTTGAAATCGTTAGACGCCAACAATCTTACTATTAATCATACTAATTTTGTGGTATTAATGATCTGGAACTCTCAAGGATTAGCCGGTGTCCAATAAGTACAACACCTACATGTCTTCCTCTACTGCAATTTTAATCTGTAAGCAGCCGAACAAGCTAAACTTAATATGTATAATAAATGATTCTGGCTGAGGAAGGAAAAGAAAATACTACAAAACAACAAGTGAAGTCTAAAGAAAGCTCCATAAATTGCCAAAAACGGGCTTATTAAGTTTTTGAATTGTGCATTTCCAAATAAACTATTGGCCACTAAACAACGGATTAGCTTCGGTAATACAATAGACTTGTATATAAAATACATCATTTTAGAGCTAGCCTCTACTATTTAACCACCATTCCTGCGGCATTGCCATTAGAATCCAGGATAATTCTTAAACGTTTAGACACAACCTAATTTTTTAATAGTGCTCAAAAAGCTTATTGCATCAGTTCGAATACAAAATTTAGGTGTTTTCCTGAAATAGAAGCTTAACTAGACGTTATTTATAACCGAGACACGGCGAGAACGCATCTTCATATGGACAACCTTTGACAACTTTGACGGCAACAGGGAAGTTATCCAGCTCATCCTCAATAACTTGTGAATTAATCATAGGTTCAATGCAATTAACAAAATTTTTGTCTACACCGAAGTTGAGAAAGGAATTCGTGATATGATTATGAAAAATTTTAAAAACAAACAATCCAGCCAGAATATTAATTGTTCCCAAACTACACGTGACCCCTCGTTGACACATTATATTATCACGTGACAACCATTCGAATGTAGCTAAGATGACTTGGTAAAAGATTAAAAAAGGGAACTAATAATAAAATATTACTTTAAGCAAACATTATAGAGGAGTTAAAAAGAAGACAAAATTGTATCATAAAATTCAGGGGTCATGCAATTTACATGGGTTTTATAATTCACTTATACATCTTGTTTACCACAATTTATATCGTTGTATATCATCCTTCTGAAAGCTCGATTATCTCAATTCAACGAACATATCGTCAGGATTTTAATGCCAAAACAGCTCACGATGAAAACATGATTAAAAAAATTAGTTTCAGGGATCACAGGCGCAACTTTCGAGAACAACACTAATCAGACTGCGCACATTGAACCAGTTGTGGTGGCTATACGACAGAGTGTAAACGGTGATCCATATGTCTCACTTGTCGTCATTCGTTCTATTCAATTGGGCATCTCGAGAACATCCTTACAACGAATTTTGAAAGATAACCTTACAATGGTCCCGCAAAAATGTTGATGGTGTTGAAACTGTTACCTCCAAATCCTTAGACACGTCTGTAATATGTCAATCGTGTTGGACACAAAGCCAAAGCAAATAATAACTTTTTAAACAACTCATATTTTGTCGAAAATGAGGTCAGCCAGAAAAAATCACCTGAGATGAACTGATAGAACTATGATGAATTTTTTTCGTTCCGCAGTCGAAAATAATCCCAAAACTATAGCTACAGCAAAATTGAGACACCTCGCATCCAGAACGAATAATCTCAAAAATTACAGCTCCTGATTTTTTTTTGTGGGGCTCTTTGAAGGGGCCGGTGTATATCAACATAAGCAGAACATTTATAAGAAACTTGAAGCCAGAACTCTTGAAAAATCAATATCAGTAAGAACATTAAAACGATTTTGTCATAGAAATACATACTTCATACTTAAAGCCTATAAATAATAATTTTTTTTTCTTAATAAATATGAAATTATTTGATTGGGATAAATGTCAAAAAACAAAATTCCGGTTGGCGATTTTTTACAGCACGTTTGCAGTAATAATTTTATGCGCGGTTCGTGCGTATACTCACTAACACAAACGAAAAAACAAAAATAAAATTAAAGTATAAACAGAACTAGAGATACAGCGGCAAGATACATCGACAAAATATATTTGTCTGCTAGCGATGTCGCTTTAGTAAATGCAACAAGAGCGTCAGCATTGAAGCGACGGAACAAAAATAATAACAAAATAACCCTAAAAAATTCATTTATCTTTTTATCGATTTATTTTTTTTACAAAATACTATGTAAAACATTCAGATTTCGTTGAAATTCATTTAATAACAGTTCTATTTGATACCAACATAATAATCTCAAACTAGTTGATAGCACTGCCGCAACGATAACAAAATTAGAAATAGATTCTAAAAAAAATTGAACGACAATGTCGTCGTCACCAACGACATTGGTTGTGGTAGCATCCTATGATTTATGCGTATTTTAATTTGATAGACGTTGTCGCTTCTGGTAGGTTCTGTTTATACCTTTAGTTAGATTTTTTTTTTTGTTTCGTGATTAGTATGAAATTGAATTTTGAAAAATATATACCTAAATTTTTAAATTTTGTTTTTCCTATCCGTTTCACCCAAGGACCCAAGCATCCAATATAAAATGAAAATAACTTTACACATGCATAGACACGTGCTGCACTTTTTGGCATACAATGGTGTGCCTTGAAACAAAATGGGAATTGAAATTGAAACTGTGAATGTGAACAAGAGCTGGCTGTGTTAGAGACCACTGATTTTTGTTCACAAAATTCACAATTAATTCAACAAATATGGATTATGTGATCAAGTTTACGGTAGGTATTAACTGGGGTTTTGATTGTAATAAACTTCGTTGAGTTATATTTTATTAAGAAATAATAATATAAATAAACAAATAAAATAAAAATTATAAAATTCTTTTAAGGGTTTAACAGTTAGTAGCAATGGAGCTTTATCGATTGAAAATTACTATTTTTACAATATCTATGAGGAAAATTTTTTGAGTTTTTTCATTACAAATGGCGTGGAAAAACAAGTTCTATTTTAGCCCTATAATCTTTATTGACTGCTCATCGGTCGTTCTAGCTTTTTGTTTACTTTAAATGACGAAAAGAGATGCTAGTAGGACGCGAAATTATAAGATTGTGGCGGCATGAATGTTAGATTTTGACCCAACTCTTTCGAAAAAGATCTTTCTTTTGATTATCTTGAAAAAAACATAACATGTACTGTTTCTATTCGGTACTCATTTAATCCAAGGCCCAAGTCAGATCTAATTACTTTTCTGTAAATTCACTGACGTCGCACCCCCTCCAACAAAAATTACTACTAAGTTTGAGTATTTATTTAATTTATGACCCACCAACCAACCAAAGGAAAAACTAATTCAAAAATTAAAATAATTTCACTATGAAACACACCCAATTATTTTATCTAATTTAAAACAGATAATTGAAATACATGTTACATTGGTTTAAACTGCTACTTCATTTATATAAGATTACGTCTATACTTATTAAAATGCGCAGGCATTAATTTTATTAGCGTCATTTTTAAATAAATGGCATTTTGCGAGTTTAGTATTAGTAGATCGGGTATAAAAAGTAAACAAATCACGTTACTTTAATGTCAATTTGATCTAGGAAACAAATAGAATGCGAGAAGAGTTGTTGAAAGCTCTTGAAGTTTGTTCAATTCCGTTTGATAAATAAATATTTAAATAAATAAAAATACATTACGAAATTTAAAAATACAGGAATCGGTACCGTAAAGGTTACGAGTAAGTCATTGCTAATGAAAAACTTTGTAAAAGAAATTGTTAATATTTTAAAGCAGCAATATCTTAATTAATTTATATGATGTTATATATATGATTTATTATTTCATCGCCATTTCCATTAAATACAGTATTAAGTACTAATAACCAATGATGGTTTATTTACTATTCAATGACAGGTTGACGATTACTGATAAAAACAAGACGAAAATCGAAGTTCAAATTGTCACTTTTTGATGAGTAAATAATGACATTTCATATTAAGAAATTTAAAAAAATTTAAGTCAATAATTTTTTTTTGTTGTTATTAATTATATTGACATTGAAAACAAGAAAAAACAATGTATAATTATTAATATTTAATTTTTATACTGGCAGTACATGAACAGGTATATTATTGGGGAGAAATTTATTTGTTTGAAACTACATCATCACTAAATTAATTTGATTAAGAAATAAATTATCAAATGCGGTTGTCGCTGTATTCCATAACAAATTTAAAAAAATGCTTATTAGTACGAAACTAAGGGGTGTAACAATTTTGTAATTAGCCATTATTGCCTCGCGCAACATTCAAATTTGTCATTAAATTGCAATTATTTAGCTACTAATTAATAATGAACTAGATATAAAATCTCTATATATAAATATTATCACACACACACAATGAACAATATAATACACAATTTAGATTATTTTTATAACTTATTGTACACCAGCAAAAAAAGAGAAACTTATGCTATATAAAAAATTTCACTTTGCACTTTTATATAAATTTTGGAAAAATTTTTAATAAAAATTATTCACTAAAATACGAAAACATAAAACAAAAAAATCGATGCAAAAAAATTAAAATATAACGAACTGACCCACGTCTCTTGTATGACTAAATGATAAATTACTCTCTGGCATTCGATTATGTATACGAAACTCAAGTTATATTTTCTTACTCTCCAAATATTTAATATAGAAATACAAACAATACAATACAGACACTGATTTTATATTATACGCCGATGTATTTTCCCCAGGTGTATCTCCAGTACTTGTTTTGCTTTGGAAAAGAAATCAAAAATCGTACGATTCCGATATCGCACTTAGTTATCGCAGAGATATCAACCATGTCAAATCAGAGCTACATAGTGTTAGTGTAAACGAGTGTGCAAAATCTGTTTCCACGGATTTATAATTTTGTTTTCTAAAACACATACGATATACGAATGGCACGAGTTAAGTGTACTAATCACGAAATGATATATAGTAATTTTGTATGTATGTAATTATCTATAAAAACATTTTCACTTTCCATAAAAATTGGAAGTAAATTTTCTTTATTTTATAAATAGCTTGGTTGTTAAAAAAAATGTTAATCTTTGATACAAACCAATCTGTTTATAAAAACATTTACCTCTTGTTCAAGTGCAATAAAGCCAAATATTTAACTCAAGTTAACATAAATATAAGCAAAACTACTTATATGATAATAATTCTTAAACACTACACACCTTATAAACTCCATAATTAAGATTTGGTTTATTTTTGTTTAGTTTTAATATCAACACTTTTCAAAAATTAATTTTCGTATATTTGATTGTTTTCATTGCTTCTATTTTCTGTACAGATCGTACACACAATAAAATCTATATTCCCTCCACATATGTATTATCAACCAAAAATATACTCAAGCGTATTCATTTTAATTAAATGTGTGCCATCTATTATATTTATCATTACTTCAATGAACAAAATTATAAAGGGAATGTCAAAGTAGTACAGTTAAGGTGCCTAAACAATGCTCTTTGTTGTCCAAAAGTGAGCCTCTAAATTCTCCTTGGTAAATAAAAGGACAAGGGCAGGATCTGGACTTCCATAGAGAACTTCAAAGTATGTATTTTTATGAACAAATTAAAATTATTTCGAACAATATTCCAAATGGGCTATTGTGTTGGAAGCGTGGAGAAGAGGATCAAAGTGTGTAAACTGCGCAGAGGCGGCAGAGAAAATGAAGTTAAATGTAGACTACAAGCACTTAGCATGGGATGATAAGCGTCCAGCGTATGTAGAGCGAATAAGGAGAGTAGTGAAGCGGACGGCGGGGAGTAGCAGATTGATGTGGGAGTGTGGGGGCAAGAGGGGAATGTAATGCGTGTAAATACGGCAGGCATATTAAGAAGATTGGATGAGACTGTAGAGGTTGTAAGAGATTTTAAAATATCTGTGTTGTGTGCAACAGAAACCCATGTTATAACAGATGAGGGCGATGGTATTTTGCGAATTGAAGGATATAGTTATTATAGATGTGACTCTAGCTCTAGGCACACAGGTGAAGTTCTAGTGAATGTGACCGAGAAACTAGGGAGTAGGCTGATAAGTCAAGTTAGTAAGCCGATGGAGTATTGGATGCTAGCATTAAAACTAGAACGAGCAAGGAGGATTGATGATATGGGAATGATAATAGGCTGTTACAGGTCACCAAGTGCTAGCGTAGTGCAATTTTTAACTGCCTTTAATGAGTAGCTAGAGGAATTGATGTTGTTGGGAGCAGTGAAGATAATGATTATGGATGATTTCAACCTAGACTAGAAGAGTTCGGTAATATAATAATATGTTAATATTATTTTAAGTGTCTTAATTACAGAATCTTTTGGGCTTAAACAGTTCGTGCAGAAAAATACCAAAGTAACGGATGCATCAAGAACGACAATTGATTTAGTATTTTCAAATAAGGAAGTGAATTGTATTGTTGTGGACATCCCGAAAATTAAAGACCATGCGCTTATAATGATCAAGGAAGAGGAAGTAAATGGAAAAAGGTGATCAAAGGAAAGATCTAAATGTTGTGGAAGAGGAACTTAGAAGAACAGAGGATGGTGTAAGAGAAGTCACTGGCGACATTGAGGAGGAGTGTGGGAAATTAAATTTATGAGTGGAAGAAGCAGTGAAAGGGAGAACAGGCGATTCAAGGATAGTGGACATAGCTAGAAGTTAAATTAAAGTTAACAGTCATTAGCTCGATTTTAAAAACTAACTTTATTATTTCTTTAGCTTTCGGAACCTTTTCGGTTCCATTCTCAAAAGAATAATAAAAAGAATAATAAAACAACCTAGGTTGTTTTATTATTCTTTTGAGAACGGAACCGAAAAGGTTCCGAAAGCTAAAGAAATAATAAAGTTAGTTTTTAAAATCGAGCTAATTACTGTTAACTTTAATTTATAATAAAAAGCTCATTAAACAATTTTAAGTTATAGCTAGAAGTTGTTCTCCAACAGAGTGAAGAAGGTTAGGAAGGCAAGAGATGAGGCATATAAGTAATTTAGGGTGATGAAGGAGAGAGAGGGAGAGTTGGGGACTGAGACCATGAAGGAAGGGTGGGTGGAGTATCAAAGGAAAAGAAACAGATTTGTTGATATGATTAGGAGTGAGAGGAGATTGTATTATGAGAAAAACATTGACTAGCGCAAAGGTGACCCGAGAAAGATGTGGTAAACATTAAAAAGAGTAATTGTATCTAAGGAAAGGAGTGATATAAACGGGGTAGATTTTGATGGAGTGATGGTGTATGAAAAGATAGACATTGCGAACAAGTTAAACAAGTATTTTGTAGATAGTGTAGAGGATATTATAACAAGACAATGTGGATATAGCATATGAGGGAGGAGTAATTGAGCAGGTGGGCATGGTGCAGGAGAACTACCTAGACAAAATAGTTAAAACGTTAAAATTGACAGGATTGAGGAAGTGTTAAGCTGTAAATAAATTGTTTAATGATTTATGGGGGGTTTAAGAGGATATGTGAGCCGCATAGTGAATTTGTCTTTGGAATCTACAGTAGTTCCTACAAGTTTGAAATTATCATGTGTAGTTCCTGTGCCTAAAGTTATGAATAGTTGTCGGATGTCGGATTACCGTTCTATAAATATTTTGCCAATCTTGGACAAGGTATTGGAGTCAATAATTTTGGATAAGTTGCTAGAGCACATCGCTAGAATAATATGCTATCTGAGCACCAATCTGGTTTCAGAGAGCGGCACTCTACAGAGACAGCGGTTCAGATAGTGGTGGAGGATTGGAAGAGAGAGAAGGAGCATGGAAAATCGACAGTAGCAGTTTTCCTTGATTTTAAAAGGGCATTTGAAACAGTAGATAGGGCAAGTTGCTAGGAAAATTAAACAAATATGGTGTGAGGGGCGAATTGTTACGTTGGTTGGATAGTTATTTAAGTAATAGAAAGCAGTATGTAAAAATAAATGATGTATGCTCCGATCTTGTAGATGTAAAGTATGGAGTGCCACAAGGAAGTAAGCTGGGACCATTGCTTTTTATAGTTTTTATAGATGCAAAATTCACTTGTTTGCTGATGATACGTTGTTGTATTTGTCGGAAAATGATTTGGTCGAGATCATAAGTAGCATGATTGAAGAGTTAGGTATAGTGGCAAAATGGCTTCGTCTAAATAAGTTAATGTTAAACGTAAATAAAACACAAAATGTATATATATATAGGGAATAATGTAGTAAATGGAAATATTGTTATAGATAATGCTGTAATAGAATGGGTAGATAATTTTAAGTACTTAGGCATTATACTGGATAACAAGCTAAATTTTAAAGAACATGCAAGTTATTTTACAAAGAAGTTAGCAATGAAAGTAGGTGTATTAGCTAGGTATAAGAATTTGTTATCGGTAAAAGCGAAAAAAGTAGTTTATAACAACTATTGTAATGCCATATATCACCTATTGCAGTACTATACTTTTCATTGTAAATAAATCTGATATAGATAAAATGCAAGTTATAGTAAATAGAGCATTGTGGATTATGTCAAATAGAGATAGATATGCAAGAATATGTGATATGTTGCTGTAGTTAGAGTTGTTAGCAGGGGAAAATACGTTGTATATGAACGCAGACTTTTATTTTTAGGCTTGATAAAAATTTGTTACCACAATATTTATGTCAGTTGTTGTGTGGGAGACAGGATGTGCATGGTCATGATACTAGACATAAGGATAAGTTTTATTTATTATTTAAAAGACAATCTAGAAGTAAAAAATCGATATTTGACAAAGGTATATCGATGTACAATGAATTAACGGAAAGTATAAGAAATAGTAGAAGCATAAATGATTTTAGAGCAGAACTGTTAAAAGAAATTTTATAATTATTAAGTAGATGATGTATATTTTACTGTACACTGGAAAATTATCTTAAGAGCTATTTGAAAAATAAAATTATTAAATAAAACATAAATAACCAAAAATTTGACGGCGAAATTTTACCCGATCACTTTTCATTATCGAGCATTCTTAAGACGGAAAGCTACTACCTGTAGAACTTGAGTTTAAAAATCATCTAATAGATAAATCACTACAAAAGGTAATCTAATATACATTTACACATCACCACTCATCCATAAATTTTACAAGTGTTAATCGAGTATGTTTGAAAATATTTTTCAGTCCGTTAAAAACTTATTTATTTCGTATATTATATTTATCTCGTTGCAGATCAAAAACGGACCTTATAATGACCCCAAAACTTCAACCAAAGACACAAATGAAGCCCCTCGTGAAGGCAAAAATACACGGATATTCTGAAAAGCTGAGACGATGAGTTCTGCTCATGAGTGCCTCATGTTGATAAAAATTAACACCTGCACGTTTTACTCAATATTTCCAAGAAAAATTTAAAAATGGTAATTCTAAATGTTTTAATGAAAACGTAATGGGTATTGAATCTCGATTCCATAAGTACGACCAGTGGCCCTGATAATTCCCCGGCAATAGGGAATTGAACGAATTTACATAATTTTTTTCTGACATACTAAGATAAAAAACTAGTGGTAACTTTTTGAAAATAAATTGATGATTCATAAATACCCGTAACATGATTTATAGATAAAAGCTATGTAAATTCTTTACGAAATTCTCTATTCTCAGAGAATTACCAGATAGAGCTACAAGACGAAAGTAGTGTCTGCTATTTCATTGAAAACTTTTTTCAACAAGATTTCAAAAATTTATTGGGAAATCAGAAAAACTGAAACTTTGTGGCTACTTCTACACCACAATAATGCACCTTGGTCATAGAAATAAAACACAATTATACAAAAATTACAAATGAAGATAAATATCAGTGGAAAATTTAATGTTTTTATTTGAAACCAACTTAGTAAAATTTTGTTAGGCCCCTTGTATATATTTGGTTTAGACAGAGTTTAGCGTCTAAAACTATTGGCTTTCATAATAATATTTGAATCATTCTGCCTAGAACAAGATACGTTAAAAACCAAAAATAAAATAAATGAACTCATTTATTAAAATAGCTCGCCTGCCTACCAACAAGCTGGAACCGCTTCAAGAATCCTTCGAGTAAAAGCCCAACCAAAATTTGATGGAAGCCAATAAACGTGCAATTTACATGTGACGCGAGTCTCTTAATAGGAATAATGCCGGGTTGCTTTGTTATTCTGATTATCTCACTTATTCTGAACAAGATTAAAGATCTGCTAATATTGTGTAAATGATGCCGTATGTATGATTCCAGATGATTTAATAAGAACACCCATTCTATTGGCATCCTCGGCGGTTCACTTTTTTATATCTATTAAGGTGTCTCTGTAATTTTAGTTTAGTCTTTGATAAGTGTTGCCGTTAATTGGCAAAACAGATCGTTTTTAAAATAAATATTACACAAACCTTCGTTCTTAGTTCACCCAGAAATTCTAAATAGTTAAAACCAATGCTTGCTTTAATTAGAAAATAAATCTTTTCTAAATGCAGAATGTTTATAATGGATATAGCATACACTTGAGAGCAAACAAATCGAACAGTTGCATATTTTCTTTTTTTTTACTTTTCTCCCGAATCGAAATGTTTTTTGAATGTCAATTTAAAAATCATTTCATCACCTATCCAATGATACCACATATGTGTATTGCCTGTTCAAAACGAGGACAATAACAACAATTGAACACAACAACCCAAAAACGCTGAACGGTCTTTTATCGATTACGTCTTCATCCGGAACAAGAAAATGAATACCACACCAGAGATAGCCGCTAAAGTGGCTGTACTAATTGATGCGGAGCAGAACCCAAGTGGAGTGGCTCGACAACTAAATTTGAGCCGATTCTCCGTTCGTCGAGTGTGGACAAGATTTCAAGAAAATGGCGGCTACAGACGGGGCGACAAGGATCTGGCCGACCTCGTGTTACAATATTGAGTAATGACCGCTTTCTTGTGATGACTTCATTGCGAAATCGTCGTTTGAATGCGGTTCAATTGGGACAGCGGCTCCAAGAACTTCGTGAAGTCGAAGTCAGTCGATGTACAGTTAGAGGAGGACATCGAGAAAGGGACTGCACACAGACCAGCAAACGAGCCGAAATTGATCCCAGCCCACCGACAAGCCCGCCTTCAATTCGCTCGAGAGAAGTTGGATTGGACAGCAGAACAATGGAGAAGAGTCCTGTTCTCTGACGAGTGCAGGATGTGTTTACATGACAACAATGGGCGAGGAAGAGTGTATAGAAGATCAGGAGAGTGATTTTTACAATGTTCTGCAGAGGCATGCCACTGGAGGCGATGACATATCTTGTGTTCATCTCCGGAGCGAATACTGGCCGTCGATCAAGAGAATTGTCTTCTCTGAGGACTACATCGTACCTTTTGCCCGGTTTATTGGTGAAAACTTTCTGTGCATACAGTGTAATGCGAGACCCATACGGCTGATATAGTGTACCAGTATCTTCAAGAGATGGATGTGCTTGTTATGGAGTGGACAGCTCGAAGCCCGGACCTTAATCCCATTGAACATTTAAAGAGACGAGCTAAAAAAATAGTTAGAGCCGGAGATATTTCTCCAACGGGTCTCCAGGAGCTGCTACAGACGATCGCGGTCTTATTAATAAAAATATTTTTTTGCTGATTTTAACGTTTTAATTCGATTTTTACCACTAATTTTCATGTTGACAAATTCACAAAAAACTTGTACTTCAGATATTAACCCCAAAAAATAACTTTATTGGCACGGTATAAGTACAAAAAAGGTATCACTGGATAGGCGTTGAAACAGACTTTGTATCCGCATTCAAGAAAATTAAACAAAATATTCTTAAACTATTGTTGCAAATTGATCCACGTGCGAATTTTTTGCACCCAAGTGTATTATGTTATAAATTTAAATCTATTTTATTTAAATTTAATTCAAATATTATTATAAAGTCTATAGTTTTAGATACTAAAGTCGGTTTAAAACCACAAAAAAAAGGTCGGGTCTAACAAAAGTTTACTAAGTTTGTTAGAAATAAAAACACCAAATTTCTTCTTCATTTGTCGATAAATAAATAAGTAAAACTTGTAGTAAATAAGTTTCAGGTCAAGTAATTAAATAAAACAACTCAATTTCCTTTAAAAGAGAGATGATTAGATAAGAAGAGAATCAAGATCTACTGCGCCTTCACAACTAGCTTATTAACTGTTGTCGTTATTGATAACTTGGTTACCTAATCCATGTAGCAATAAATATGCATATACATATATATTATATATATGTATATACATATGCATATTTTCCTCCATGCCTAATCTTAGATACAAGAAAGAAAATTTGTAAATCAAACAGTTTATGCTCATGAACAAATAACGTTAGAATATTCGCTTACCTTAATCGCTTTCGCTTATCCAACAAATCAAACGCATTCTTACTGATCGGCGTTGTAGTTTCATAGGTTTGATTAAAACCATCGGTAGCTTCATTAATTAGATCAGTGATAATTTTGTCTCCGTTTTGTATTGCAGTTAAACTACCTCCGCCATCATCATCATCACCAACCAAAAAATTTGGTTTCACATCTTTGGGTGTAGCAGCCATATTGCCGTTATAATTGCTGTCCAAATTATTCGATATAAATTTTATATTATTGAATTGTGCTAAATTTGAATTTGTATCCTCGCCGTTCGTTCCGTTTATTATTAAATTTTCGTTTGAAAATGTTACTTTCCTGATGGGCGGCGGGAGTGAATTTTCTTTTTTTAGTAATACGTCAGTGTTGTTGTTATTGTTAATTAATAGATTATTGTTTACACCGTTGACGCTTTCGGCAAGATGCTCTCCGTCTGAAAAAGAAAATAATAATAATCAAATCGTCTCGTTTCAATTATATGTAGTGTATGAAATGTAATGGTTAGTAAGTACAGATTATATTAATGTATTCGTATTAATTCCAAAATAAAAATAATATTATAAAACGCGGAAAGTATTAAATTGAAGGAAAGGAAGCATTTCCGACAATAGTTAAAGTCGTTAAACCATTAAAAATGGAAAGCGATATTAATCGGATTTTGGCCACATTTGAATAAAAGCCACTCACTGATAAGCCATTCCATTTTTTAATAAATGTTTAGTTGGTATCATTTATTTTGAAAAAGGTCTATGAAATGCGCTTTTCACTAAGATTGTAGCTCGTGTTTTGGTTATAAAAAAGGAGAATACTATTTTTCGTAGCTCTCATGAATTTCAAAATATTGAAATTTTAAATCATACTCATACGTGTAAATAAAATGGCGATCGTTATATCCGATAAAAGTTGTAAGTACTAGGAAATAAATTAAAGCTACGAAAAAACAATATTCTATTGTTTGACAACTAAACTCATTAGCTACAATGTTAGTGAAAAATACGAACTGCCACGGCCTAGTTTTCAAAATAAATGGCGGTACACAGAACTGTTCCACATTGCTTTCCGCATTATTTTCAATTTGATTATAAAAATTGTTACTTTATCGTTCTAATCAAATACCAAACATTTATTAAAAAATGCAAATTACTTTTAGACAACTTTTAGTTGTAATGATATTTTATAAACAATTGAAACTATTTTTTTTTATCTTAGATGGCGCTTTCACACCCTTCAATTTAATTGAATCACACCCACTGTGTGTCTGAAGAACAATATTCTCCTTTTACAAAAACCCTGAAGTAGGTTTATCTATTGTCCGATTGATCCAAAAATTATGTTTCTGTCTTAAGCCGCTGAATTTATGTTACGTGCGTCAAACTTTTCAGTAAAAATAAACATGGTTTTAAATTAAAGAGGTTTCCGAGGTTTCTTTTAAAAAAATATAAAAAGGGAAAGTTTACTTGCCATATCTGCCCTTTCCAATAGCCTCAAATTTGACGGTTAACATAAAGTCGTCTTCAGTTCTTTCAAGATTTCTTGTTTATGGTGACTTACAAGCATACTTTAAGAATCATTTTACCTGTGAACTGACTATTGCCTTTCCCACAATTTTATATTTTTTTATAAAAAAGTTTCGTTTTTCAGAAGCTCCTAAACTACACAAACAATGTGATATTATGAAATTTATCGACAGCGTTTTTTCCGATATTATCGAAAATTTGCGACACCTCTTAAATTATATTTAAATATGAAATATTTAATAAAATAATTTAAATTTATTGAAATTAATTACCTATAAAAAATTTTCATAATAAAATTTTATTGAGATTTTTGTAAAAATTCATAATATGTAGTCATTTTCGACGTAATCGAATTAGTCGCTAGTTTCTAAAAAAACGCTGTCGAAAATTTCATAATAGACCCCTTAGTTATGGTCGGGTCGAGTGAAAAACATTGTTCCTTTCGTTCACCAAACAACAATCATGTTGATGATGTCGGTTGTATACAGATATACCACTCTCTGTATACAATCGACTGATACCATAAAAAACTCCAGGGACCGACTTACAACATTTAGAGAAACACGCAGGAAGATACCTTAGATAATCTATGAGGACGTCATAAGTTAACTAATACGATAGAGCCAGACAGAACTAAAAATAACTAAAAAACTTGAAGTTAGATGGCAATTTATAAAGAATAATTTGCATAATTATTCATTCTAAACTACCATGTTGATTGTTAATTTAGAAGGAAACAAAACATACAATTCTACACAAGTAGGCAACAACATACTTATTACGTGAGACAAATTCCATTCTTCGTCTTGGTTGAAAAATTAATTTAATTATTCAGAGTAGGTCAAAGCATTATATTTGATATTTTCTGTGTCACCTAGTGCTAACTCACTACTAATTGTTGCACTTGTTCCCGTCATACACATTATTTGGCTATATATGATTATTTTGGTGTATTAAAAAACGTCTTATTGAAAACTTGTACCAAGCTTATAAAACAAACAGTGTGCAGCAAATTCATTAGAGTTGAAGTATCTTTACACTATACACATTTTTAAGAGATAAATTTAAAAAAATTTATTTTGTTCATTAATCAATTGATTAATGACGCCTAGTTATAACTAATTTTATTAAATTTGGCCAAAAATCTTTCCATGTCTAAAGATATTATTCACTGCGTCTTAACATTACAAACTAAGTTAAGAATTATACTGCAATTTGTAATTCAAGCAAATAAATTCAACGAATTTAATAAAAAATACCTTTGTTAGCCCTTACCACATTTTGATAAACTACTTAAAAATTGCCAATAAATTAGACAAGCGATATATTTCAATTAAAACATTTTTATCATAAGGCGAGGAGAGTGGAAACAATAATATCGCAACGTACAATGGGAATTTACAGGCTCAACATCTCTAACTATCCTTTAAGAGCAGAGCGAGTCGAAGTATTTATATGCGGCAGATATATGCAACTTTAGCACTTCTTAATCCTAACTTCAATGTGTAATGGATCATTTATAAAGGGTGATCCAATAGGAGATACTTTTTCCAATTGGGATTCTCATTGGGATTCATGCGTCACAAGCAATCGATAAATTTCGAACCACTTTTTCATTATTGGATATTCATCAACCGACTACAGTGCGTACAAGTCTATCTTTTATGAATATTGCTGCTGTAGCTAAAAGTGTACGTGAAGACCGCAATCAATCATTTCGTCGCCGTTCTGAAGCTCTGGGTCTCTCGTATGGCACATTGTGGCATATTTTGAAGAGAGATCTTGGTTTAAAAGCATACAAAATATAGCTTGTTCAAGAATTGAAGCCGATTGAGCTTCCTTTGCGGCAACCATCGATTTATTGAAAGAAAATTTTAATGAGAACATCATAAAACGGACCCGTGACTTGGGCTCAAAGATCTTGTGATCTAACGCTGTTAGATTACTTTTTATGGGGGTATCAGAAATCACTTGTTTATATTGATACATCACAATCGATTCCTGCATTAGAAGCGAACATAACACGCGTAATTAACGAAATATCGGCCGAAATGCTCGAAAATTGGACCCATAGAATGGATCATCTAAGAGTCAGTCGCGGACAATATTTAAAAGAAATTATTTTCAAACATTAAATGTCATAAACCGAACTTACGTCAAAAATACAATTTTTGATTATTAAATTGATTTTAATGCGTTTTATTTCAAAAAAAACTTCCGGAAGCTCTTATTGGATCACCCTTTAGTTTTACAATATAGGACAAAAGAAAGGTTTAATAAAAAGATGAGAAATAGTTCACCTTGTGATAAGTGAAATTATATATAAACAATAAAAGCTAAAACATCACTTTGTGATTATAACATTTCCATGTTACCATGTTTATCTGACTAAATTGTTCGAAATTATTTCAGGCATGATTTGATTTTTGTATATCGTTAAATTTAGGACATTTACCAGGGATCGAAAATGCAGTTTCTGAAATGGCGAAACCCAATAAAATAGAACATCTAGCAAACTGCAGCCTGTTTGAAAATCAATGACCGACACCACGAAGAGGGACGGAAGAATAAGCAACTATTTAACTAGCACAAATAAAATTAAAAAATTGGCACGTTGTTGGCCAGGAATTCACTTTGTACAACTTTCACTTCAAATCTAGCGCACTACTCAGGCTTAGAAACATTTTTTGCCCCTGATAAATTTTGGCGGCGAATCGTCCACTAGACTACATCAATTAGTACAATAGCGCTTTAGAAGTTCGGTCTAAAATTAAAACTAATCTAGATTTTTTCACACAGAAAAATCCCCACGCCATCCGAGAAAATTCAATTACATTTACTTAAAACATACGATCATTCGTATAAAATCAATGAACCTACACTTGACCCATATCATAAACAACAGATATAATTACGTAAATGGTAACCACGTGGCCGGCACCGCATCAATCTGCATTTCTCTGTTAATAAGGTTATCATCGTAAAGTTATTGATAAAATAAATATATTTAATATTTATATATTTAATGCTGATAATGCGATAACTATATGTAAACGCGTCCTCTAATACAAAATTTATTGATCTTGTGTTCAACATTTTTTGCTGATGAAGCCAAATTTGCATTGATAAGATAAATGTTTAATTAACGTTAAATTGTTTCTCAGTATTGGCAATTAGAAAAGTAAATTTAGCATATTTTTATAAATAAACAAATTAACGCAATAGCTTTCAAAATTAGGTATAGGTATTCGAATAATCCTTGAAAAAGTTTTGTGAAATCGTAATAAAATGTTCGCACTGCCTAGAGATAAAAACAGACTTAAAGCTGAAGCTCCTAAAGCTATCATTTCTGGAGGACAACTACAATATATAATTAATTTACTTGCTTAAGTCACCTCACCACACTATGGACTTTGCACACAAAATCGATTGGGTTAAACAAATACCAAATATTTG
The DNA here is from genome assembly GCA_963691935.1 of Nephrotoma guestfalica. Lineage (NCBI taxonomy): Eukaryota > Metazoa > Arthropoda > Insecta > Diptera > Tipulidae > Nephrotoma > Nephrotoma guestfalica. Next base: position 191,634,057 of record OY829915.1, on the reverse strand, counting down.
TCGAACATTATGGTCCGGAAATTCTACTCTGCAGCTAAAATCGGAAAATACGACGATTTGTCCCAAAGGTGTTTAATAAACACTTTGACCTCTTAAATTAAATAAAAAAATTAGCACGTAAGGTTAATATTGGATATTAATAAATCACAAACAAATCAAGTTTAAATGACTGGGAAATTACAATTATGTAAAAAAAACAATAAGAATTTGAACAAACAGAAAATGTTTTGACTAAATATTTTATAAAAAACATATTTTGTGATTTCTTGCACAACAACAAAAAAATTATCAGTAATTAATGGGCCTTAGCCAAACTAATTTTGTTGCTCACTGTATTGATAATCAAGGTGATGTTTTACGACTTATCAGTATCGTATGTTTTTTTAATGGTTTTCTTCTAATACTTTGTACTGAACTCCCGTACATTTCTTCAAAGAATTTGGCAAATCACACTTATTACCCAATTCTATTTAACAATTTACATTAATTAATTACATTAAATTACATTGATTAATTCATAATACTATTATTATGCAAATCATGATTTCCTGCTACATGGTTTTATAATATTAACAATACACACACACAATACAAATTACACAATAAATTAATTTTATATTATAAATTTTTTATACACAATTATTAATTAGTATATAGTTTACACATCACAAACCTAACTATATATACTACACTAAGCAGAGTCCACCAATAAACTGATACTAAATTAGAGTACTAAGAATTATATTATATAGAAAACTTTTTTTTTATAATTCGTTTTGATAAAAAAAAAAAAATAGTAAGATTAATTCAAAAGTAATGATAAAATCATCGATTAAAATGATACAAAACAAAAACAACGATTATTAAAATATTTTAAATAATCAGCAAAACAAAAAAAAAATATTAAAATAAAAAAATAAAAAATATTAAATAACAGAACAATATTAGTTTAATTTCTTTAACTTACTTGAACACAACTAAGAAGGAAATAAATTTTGTGTTTTGTATAAATTAAAAAATTGTTAGGGGACTGTTTATTATATTCTTTGACCTTTTCGATTAAACTCTTATATTGAAAAGTGATAATACTTTTATAAAACGAATTCATTAAAATAAAATTTTGTTATTAAATCGGTACACACACACAACTGATATACGGTTTGCGAGCGAAACATTCAATTACACCACATAAGAAATATTTAACTATTATTTCCCAACAAATAATTAATAAAAATTCAAAAAAAAATAGTGGCAAGTGTTTGTTTAATTTAGTTTTAAACATTAATATTAAAGTGTCTAATTCAAATTTTATTTAAAATACTCCCCGTAATATTCTAACATCAACTAATAATTCTTAAATACGTACAAAAAAAACTTTTTATTAAATTAAATAATCTACACATCTCTAATAATAATATAAAAGTTTATTTTTAATTCGCGCGAGGAGAACTAAATCGACGCGTCTTCTCTAAGTTTAAATTGTATACTATTAGTGTTATTACTTATTATTCGTTTAACTATTTTGAAATTTGATTAGTTTATTCATTTCGCTTAATTGCTGAATATAGAATTGATTGTGTATGATTTGTGTATATTTTGATTTGTATACACCTATGCCAGAGTTGTAGTTTCAATGAAGCGATCGAGTGCACTGGAGTTATATAACAAAATAATTTTATTATTGTTTGCTATTTATTGTATGTATTAATTATCTTTATAAATCATTATTATACGCTCACGAGACATCGATTTAATTTTAAATTTAAATATGGTCAAAGTTGTGGAATTTCAACTTGTTGACAATAAAAGTTTAAATTCTAAATTTTCATTACCGCTCTAACCACGGACGTTGAAAAATAAATATCATCTATAAAATGGAATTATGAACGATTCATTTGGATGATAGCATCATTAGTTATGTCGCAACGGTTAAACACAAAAAGTTTATCTATATTATGATGGACCTTACTTTCAAAGTAAGTGCTATTTTATTTTGTGGTGATTAAGTGATTGAATTAATTCAGAAAGAGGCCAATAATTCGGCAACTCAGCATAAAATCTAGAAATGCTAATATTGTCTATTGGAACTCGGCCATATATTAGCGGCGTTTATTGGAATTCAAGGTCTCGATTTCGCGATACCTTTAAACGAATTTTGACTAATTTAAAATCAATTAAGTGCAACATTTTTAATTGTAAAGGATGCCTCAGCAAGAGCGCCGGATTTAAGTTTACCGCCATTTTGTTAATACGAGTTGTACGGTGATTTTTTTTGACAGTTGTCACGTACAGACCACGCGATTTAAGAATATGGAGAAGTATTCAAACCAACAACATTTAATTATTGTAAAAACACATTACAAAAATGGTGATACCGGATTTTCATCGTTCCAATACATGAATCAATTAATTTTTTGATTTGACTTTAACAATCTCTGTTATATTTTTGATTTCGAAATGAGTAGTTTGTTTCAAAAATAGAGGAAAACATAACTTTAAAATTTCTATGATTGAAGTGAGTTAACCTTTGTCGTATTTTAATGAGATTTCGGTAATTTTATGTAATACAGATTTATGTATATTTTGTGATCTTATATGCAATCGTCTTCTGATTGAATTTATTTTTATTGTCATAATTTTAAGTTTTTGGAATTATATTGTAAATAATAATTAGGGATTTTATTCTGTGGATTATAATTATTGTAAATAAATAAATAAAGGCTAATTATTATTATAAAAGACAAATTCCGAATGGTTAGTTACTTAAAATCGATGTTAGATTTCGAATTCTAGCAAATAAATCAAATTTTATCATCATTCGCAATGTTCCAGAGTTTTCCTTGATTGGCACGATTAGTACGGTTGATCAAATCGAAGATGACTTTATTTATAACACTTCGCACGTGGATGCCCCTGCCATATTATAACCGTTTAAAAAAGGTATAAATACACAATGTATTGAAAAAACTTTCACATCTTTGTCACTGATAAGAATTTTCTTTCAAAGTGTCCAACAAGAAATGTTTAATTAATTTTCCATAGTTGTGATTATAACTCTATCTAAGTTGAGTAAAACAGTATGAACGTAAAATTTGAATTTTCCGTTTCTTGCGTTTTTGTTATTATATAGAACTGTAGAATACTATTAAAAACAAGGATATTACAAGAAAACTATAACCTTTGGTGGAATTTTTTTTTGCTATACCGGGTGACTGATACGAAGTGTCAGTTGGTGTTACCAACTTCAGACTGTCATTGCTGTCAAACCAGTGATGACAGAGTGCTCAAATTTACACTAATGACAGATCATTCCATTGTTTACAAGCGTACAAAAGCATTTTAGTGGGAAATATTCAGAAAAAAAGTTATCCGCAATGGAATTCAAGCGTAATAGTGTGATTGCTGTATATTTGGCTGGAAAACCACAGCCGCAGATTGTTAACTTATAACGCCATGGTGGTGGACCGAAACGCACTGCAACATCGCCGGATATCATTCGGAAGGTGAAGGCCAAATTGGCTCGAAATCCGCGCCGTAGCGGCAGAAAAATGGCTTGTGAGGCGAACATTTCGCTCGAACGGATGCCGCACATATTGAAAGATCATCTTGGACTAAAGGCCTTGAAATTACATAAAACGCATGGTCTCACCGATGCTCAAAAAAAAGTTACAGTGGAAAGAGAAAAGAAGTTGTTAAGCTTGCACGAAAGTGGCGATTTGCCGAATTTGGTTTTCTCCGATGAGTCACCGTTCGTTATTGAGCAATATGTGAACAAGCAAAACGACCGGATTTACTTGCCCCGCTAACCAAGCGCCGCCGATGGTGATGGTTTGAGCCGCCGTAACGGCCGAAAGCCATTCACCGCTCGTTTTTTTGGACTGTGGCATCAAGATAAATGCTCAAATTTATCGGGATCATATGTTGGAGGGAGCGTTGAAGCCATGGGCACAAAAACATTTCGGCCGCAGAGCCTGGACATTTCAACAGGACTCGGCGCCGAGTCATAAAGCGCGCATCAATCAAGATTGGCTGAGAAACAACGTTCTGCGGTTCATTTCCACTGCCCAATGGCCACCAAATTCACCGGATGCAAATCCGCTAGATTTCTCGGTTTGGGGTATTTTGAAGAGCAAGGTTGGGACAAAAAAATACCAAAGTGTCGATCATCTCAAGCAAGCGCTTCGCCGGGAATGGGCCAAAATACCGCAGAACCACTTTCGTGCTGCATGCAATAGCTTTGTCGACCGTTTGAAGGCCATAATCGCGTCTAAGGGTGGCTAAATCGAAAACTGCTAATGCAATTCGAAAATTTAAATATTTGTGAACATTTTTTACTTATTCTGTGGCGTTTTGTTTTGGCAACACTTCGTGTCAGCCACCCTGTATATAGAGGACTAGTTAATCTAAGTTACTTGATTTAAATTGGCCATTTCGATAAACACTATCGCAAACTCGAGTTGTTTTTTTTACAAAAACAATGGTTTTTCAACGAACGAATGCTATTTTTTTTTAAAAAAACTTCAATTTTAGGCTCACACTTTGACTATTTCAAAGAGCTTTGCTAAGCACAAAAACAGTTTTCATTTGTATTTAAAAATATCTATAGCCATAGAAAAATTTTAACGACTAAACGAGACCAATTTGTTTTAATTTGTAAATTCTAACTTTTAACAGCTACATTTTAATTATTAGATATATTTTGATGAGCTGTTTTATAAGCTTCCATATGATTAAATATTATATAATTCTCATCACTAGGCGTATTTTAAAAATTTCGTTATCGAAAAAGTTTGCTAAAAAACAAAAATACGCCTCGCGAATTTTGGAGCACACATGGTTGGTAAAGGGTGATTTTTTTACTTTTTGGTCTTTCGTGTATGTTTTTCACACATCACGGTGATTAGCGACATCTGTCAAAGTCAATTGTTTTCAGTTAGCATTGCCATTTCATCCTGGAAAGACTTACATGCGTACAACGTTTACAAATTATTGAATTTTATTCAATGTGGTTTGGATCAAGTTACTCATATCAACCAAAAAGTTGATATCTTGCCTTGTCTTCAAAATTAGCAACAAATGTTTGTGTTTTGTCTCTTTGATACAGCTCTGGGAGTACTTATCAAACATGACTAGCAAATACAAAATAGCCGATGAGCAATGATTCTGGTAACAAAACTTTTTGATAAAACTTAGATTAAACAACTCAAAAAACAACTTTGTACAATAACTATTTATTTAGGCCTATATTTCAGTTTTTAATGATTTTACCACTTTCACTAAAGGGTTTAAAAGCGTCAACTGTATGCTCTGTGCTATTTCGTGCTTACGACAAAGTCCCTAAAGTCAAAATTTTTAATTTAACATTTAGTTCAATCTTAATTCACCAAATAAAGTCTGGTAAAATAAAATAAGAAAAATTAACCATAAGAATAGCAAAAACATGTTTACCAGTATCAACAGAATCTCGTCCAAAAGATAAAAACTGTATCGGTAATATTAGAATTAACATTGCAGATAGTTTTGAACACCAGCTTCTAAACTTTAGTAATAGATGACAAGTTGAATATAATTGGAGCATTTATAGAAAGCCAAACTAAAACGAAACGAAACGAAACGAAACTGCCCTCTTGACAATCAAATCAAAGACTTTATCAAAACCTTACGTGACCCTCAAACTCAAAATAACTTTAATAATAATCCAAACAGATATTTTAAAGTTGCGTTTAATGATAATTGTCACTCTGATAATTTAAACAGTGATAGTTGGTGATGGCATTATTACAACAACAGTAGTGTAAGAAGAAATATTTAAAAACTGAAACAAGAAAAGATCTTCAGGACCTGATAATATTCTAAAAATAGTCTTGAAGTATTTACCTTCTATTCTAATCAGAGAATACTGCGTAATTTTTAACAATTTATTAAATCATAATTACTATCCACGGAAATGGAAAGTATCAAAAATGGAAGTTTATTTTAAAAAAAAAAGTAAAGATCCAACTTTGTTTAAAAATTATCGACCAATTAGTTTCATGTCAAATATAACAAAAAAATTGAAATAATCTTATATAATACAATCTATTTACATATTAACCAGGAACATTTGCTGTCCGATAAACAATTTTTCGTTTCAATCATTATCCCATTCAAGCTATAAATAAATTAACGTCCGATATAGTGTTTGGATTCAACTTTGAAAAAGCTACTGGAGCTATACTAATAAATATTGAATGTGCATCCCGTGTGGATTGAGGGGGTCTTGTGGAAATAGACTAAGATGGCATTTTTAAAAAAAGTTTAATAGAAACGCTTTGCGAAAGTTATAAGAACAAAAAGTTCATAATGACCAATGGGCTTGATATCAACAATCTATTTACATATTAACCAGGAACATTTGCTGTCCGATAAACAATTTTTCGTTTCAATCATTATCCCATTCAAGCTATAAATAAATTAACGTCCGATATAGTGTTTGGATTCAACTTTGAAAAAGCTACTGGAGCTATACTAATAAATATTGAATGTGCATCCCGTGTGGATTGAGGGGTTTTTGTGGAAATAGACTAAGATGGCATTTTTAAAAAAAGTTTAATAGAAACGCTTTGCGAAAGTTATAAGAACAAAAAGTTCATAATGACCAATGGGCTTGATATCAACAGGTATTGAATTTGAAATAAATAATGGCCTGCAAAAAGGGACTATACCGACTCCAGTATTATTATTATTAGAAAAATATAAGTTAAATTCTATTAACTGCTAAACTTTAGACGGATGACTTAGAAATTTATTCAACATCCAATAGAATAAATATTATTGAAGAAAATCTACAAAGATCAATATTTGATTAAATTGAAATTAGTGATTAATATAAGCAAATGTGCAATTAATTTTATTCAGAACTTCTTTTTTCTGATATCCGGGTCACACACAGAGAAATTTTATTTTTATCTCTATCTGATTTTCTGCACAAAAACAGCCATAATAACGGAATTTCGCCATACCATCCTTCGTATCTAAAATCAAATACGAATTCAGTAAAACTACTGTATTCCGAAACAGCTCACATATGGAACAACCACAGCAATTCACTGGTTTTAACTAAATACAGTTTCGCTTGTTGATTGATTGTGATTTCTAGAAGGGGCGAGATATTGAAATAAATGTAATTAACTTCAGCCACTATTCATTTACTCTAGAGCGAAATCTATAAGGTTGTTCTTGGAGTATCAAAATCGCCCAATAAATACTTTGACCTTCAACCAAATGTATGGGACTACCTTTAGAAGATCATACGCAACTAGTAATAGCTAGCTAATGTATATTGAGTTTTGCTTAATAATGTTTATTTCCCATTTAAATATTCAGCTTGTGAATCCAAGCTCGATTAAATTGTCCTACTTGGTCTAGATACTCAATTTTACAGAAATTAAGACATTTGGTGTGTGCTTGTGTTTATCAAAAATGTTCCCCAAAAGGGTTAATATATTCCAATACAACCAGCAATCATGTTGTTTACATAATTCGTCAATTAACAAACAAGTTTAACAAAACCATAACGCTACATACAAATTTCACCTTCTTCAAAATATAAAATAAACAAGCGTGTTTCCTACCTCGACCTTGCCCGACCTTAATATAAATACAGATTTGTTACAATACAAAATCAACAACAGAAGTATTATTCCAGTGGATAATGATGATAATTGGGAGCAAATAAAACAATAATATTGGTGAAGTCTGACAAGCGAGGGTTCAGTTTTGTTTTGGAATTTCACTCAGCAAACAGGAAGTAAACCCAGAAGATTGCACACTAACTCGAATCAATTAAGCTGATTGGACTAGCAAAATCACTTTAAAATTCTAATGTAACTTAAAATTTTGCCAGCAGACAAGATACTTTTACCACTTGGTATTTTCATCGAGCCAATAAATGAATATTCAAATAGCAACATTCAGCGATGTCCCGTAACAAAACGCATTACACAAGGTCATGTTATTTGTACCTACATGAAAAACAATTATGTACACCTGTACAACTAACGGTTCACAAACAGTTCCACTCTAAATTCGAGTGCCCGCTCAACTGGATATTAATTTTTTATTGATGTTCGTATAAAATTTGATGAAATATTTGTAATTTGGTTAAATATTTTGATTCCAAACTGCGTCGCACCAATAAACTCGTTTCTGTCGAAATTTGAGGGGAAAAAAGCTCGCCTGATCAAATATGATTGGTTCGTATAAGAAATCACGTGAAACAAGAATTTTCCTATATGCGAGGACATGTTTAAAATTTTATTTTCAATTTCATTCGCATATTTTGTTTTGCAACAAACCCAATACCCACTTCAATAAAAACTTAAAATCGAAACAAAAAAGAAAATTATTTCATTTATATAATTTGATGTAGTTTATAAACAATAATGACCATACCCAACCTAACCTAACAATTTTTTTAAATATAGATTTATAGATTAGTAATAAAATAACTTTTACATACTTGAGTTTTCCATGGTAAACAATAATTTTGTTTCAATTTTTTGATTTAATTCAACACAACACCGTTTAATAACAGTTTGATGAATGTATATCAATAATAAAACAACACCAAATACAAAAAAAAATATATCGTACGATTTCTCAATTTTCTTTTTTTTCTATTTTGAAGCGGAGAAATGTAAAAACAACACTAGCACAAGTCAAACAATATTATTGAATGAATTTTTTTATCAACGAATATGACCAGAAAATGAATCTGTGTATGTGTGAAAAACGAGACAGAACGCTATCACACCACTTTTTTATTTACTGATTTTTATTATAAGATAATTTAATTTACTTTAGTTGCGGAAAAATAAAACGTAAAATATATTTATAATCGTACTAGTTGAATTAATACTTATGTAAATTATAATTGCAATTTTTTCTTTTACTATGTACACAAAATAACACTTTTGATTTTTCTCGAGTACATGAACAGTGAGTGAAGTAGCGCAACTCAGAGAATGAATACAGAATACTATTACAAGAAGAGCGCGCTTGGACAATGAAAAATGAAAATAAAAAATTATGACATATAAAAAATTATGCCGGTAAATTGGGATTGCCTCATTCGAAATTTACAAAATTAAAAATGTTTACGAGTTGGTTCGAATCGCGGGACATTTGTTAATAGTCAGGTTCCATTGGTGTTAGTAAAGTACTCCAAGTACTTCTAGCTACTCATAACTACTCAATCAACATTTTTGTTTCTTATGTTTTAAGAAACGTAAACGTGACAGAAAAATAAATTTCCATTCTCCTGAGCGTGAACGTTGTTTATTTATCTGTAATTTTGATTAATTGTTATTAATTTTTAAGGTAGTTTTCATTCAGAATTTTACAATTATCCGCTATGGTATTGTTTAATTTGATAATCGTCGTATAAAATACATAGTTTGTGTGTATGTAATTTAGTTTAAAATTTTAAATTCGAAAAAGATAAAAATTTTAATGGCGAAAAGCGCCGCTGTTGGATTAGATTGCAATTAACTTAACTAATTCATGTAAGATTGTTTTATTATATATGTCACTTGATCTGTTTATCTTTCTTAATTTCAAATTTTAAATAATTTATATATATTTTGAGTTGGCTTCCTCATTCATCGGCAGATGCAGTAACATATCATCGGCTTCCGCCCTATCAATTAATATGCGGATATGCGCATGGTCAGACTATGCACTAAGAAATTAGCCATCTCGCTCGTTAATGTACATGCACCCACCGAAGATAAATCGGATAACTTCAAAGACCTATTTTCTGGCGAGTTGGAGGAAGTCAACAATAACATCCCGCACCGTGACATTAAAATCATCATGGGTGACTTATAAATACATCACACATCGGTACTAACAGCTTGCACCTCACTAGTAACAACAACGGCCAACGTGTCAGTGGTGTGGCAATAATGTACAACTTAGTTGTAGCACGTTTATTTCACATAAAAGAATCCACAATGATCGATGATTCGATGATCAGTGTCGGCTGGTTGTCGAAAATAAACAAAAGCTTCGTTAAACATAGATAGCTCGCCACACTAGAAGCACTCTAGCAGAATATCTTCGTGCTAAGAAAGCTACGTCTAAATGCCTCCGGCTTAAGAAGCAATATATGAGATCATGCATCGAAAAACATCAGATTACAAGCGGAACAAGGAAATTCATCAAGTAACTGTTTTGCTGACGCTAGCAATCATACTAAAGGCTTCCACTCAAGAAGTACTGCCGTTTAAGACGGGAAATGAGAGCTGAGAACAATCGTGGCTGATGTTCTCTCAGTATGCCAAACATTCTTCCAAAATCTGCTAAATTTAAATGACGAAGTATCCTCATTAGAGCAATTGCTCTATCAGGTGAAGAGGTTTTTATAGAATACCCCCCCCCCCCCATATTAGTAGATTAAAAATTGAAAGGCACCCAGTCTCGATCGAATCGATTAAGCGCTACGTTTACAACAAATCTGTACGATCTCATCGTCTCTATTTGGGACCAAGAAGAACCGCCGGAGCTCATATGCCCGTTGCGCAAAAAAGCGACCGTCTTAAATGTGAAAACTATCGTGGTACAGTTCTATTGAAACTACTTATAACCATATCAAAGTGGTTTTCTTCCTAACCGATCGACCACTCATCAGTATTTCAACAAGAGAATGATTTTAGAAAAACGATAAGAGTACAACATAACTATACATCAACTATAACAGACTTCCAACAGGCATGACAGTATCAACTGCGAGAACCTATAGGCTATGAATCCTATGTCTATGAATTCCAGAAAATCTTGTTTCTCTGTGTAAATTAACAACGTCTGGGTCTGTATGTATGAGATGTGTAAGTAGAAACTCGGCTTTGAAGTTGGCTGCATTAAAATATCTATGTGTAGCTTAGTCATTACTGTTTTTATGATATAAGTTTCATTCATTTACAAGCTGTCGTTCCGTGTGCATCAATTTCAAGAGACGGATGTCGATAAGGAGCAGTTACGTCATTGCATTCTATTATGTTTTCAAATAAAACAAATGCAGTTCAAGCTATGGAATTGATTAATTCGACTTTGAGTGAGTCACACATTCTGTGAGTCATTCAACAGTAAAAAAGTGGTTTGCACGATTTCGTGATGCATTTTAGTCTTGATGACGATCCACGTTCAAGCGAAGTGGGACAATTTGAAGACGAAGAACTTAAAGTTTTACTGGATGAAAATCCATGTCAAACTCAAAAGGAGCTTGTAGAACAGTTGGGAGTTACTATACAAGCAGAATCTAACTGTAACACATATGTATTAAATTTATGAACGATATCGTTAATGTCATTATAAAAATAGAATCCACCTAGGTTAGGGTGGATTCTATTTTTATAATGACATTAACGATATCGTTCAAGAAAGGAAATGGTCTATAAAATGTTCATAGTTAATAGCGTTATAATCACGAACTATGAAATAATAAATTTTGTCTGTAGTACGACAGAATTTGTAGTAAGCATAAATCAAGTCATGATCCGAAATGGCAGGTACCGCTAATTGACCAAAATAATAAATTAATTAATAAAATAATTAAATCTAATAAAGACAGCACTTTAATCTAGTTGGATTAAAAGGTAAATAGTACAAGTTATGTAACCTCAACAAATCACTTAGCTTATTATTTATCAACATGTTAAAAATAAATTCTCCACAACGTATAACTTTCTCATATTGCGATAGGTATTCTAAAAAAAGCAATTCAATATTATTAACATCATCGGCACAAGCAGGAAGAGGATTATAAGGATTATACCAATACGTTCCGTAAGCTCCAATACTAAAATGTCTACTTTACCAAAGGCACCGGAGAATATTTTTTTGATTTTTAATGCAGATCGATAATAATTGGAAACTCCACCCCATCGCGGACTGGTTAATTCGGTCAAAACGGATAATATTAAAATTATTGATACGAAGTGACTTGTTTAAAATTTTACAGCTTAGAAGAGTTTCTGTTAACGCAAGGAAGTCAAATTTGTACTAATTTAATAAAATTGTAACGTCATCAAAATGTTTTACTAAGCTTCGAACATTTAAGTGGCCGAACTTTAAACATGAATCCATATTTACCTGCGGATTGTCACTTGGAACAGCTATACCACTACATGAAAGGTAATTTAATCTATTAATGTGTTGATTGCAGCAGGAATCCGAAACTTCGTTTGATGAAGCAATCTCGTCCGAAAATTTACATTATTAAATTCCCGAATATTTACTCCAATTGGCCAAATATTAGGATCAAGAGCCTTATGACGTAAATCAGCAGATAAACCCAATTTGTAACATGTATATTGTAAGGAGCCAAGATCTCTTCCTTTAGTCACTAATTTAAATACCTTACAATTATAAGTATCCAAACATGTTTTTACCATTAACAAAATATCATTTTCGGTTGTATCGGTATTGAATTTCGATACGTGTAACCAAAGCATCGGTATAATCGTTTTAACGCCAAAATTTTCATTATAGCGCTTAGTACCACAAATCGGTTTATTTGTTAGACCAGAAGTAGAACTATTGTCTTGACTTGCACATTTAATAACAGGTAAAATGCTATTTGGAAGGCCAGATGTAACAACACCTATATATGGTTGATTGACTGCTGTAGACTCAGCAGATGATAAACCCAAAGACAAAGACGATTTTCTTAACCTCGTAACTGTGGAAGATTGGTTGGTTGCAGCCAATTCAGAAAATGATTTTTCTAACGAACTCGTATTAGAAGATACGGCAACATCAATTAGAGGTAAGCTAACCCCGGCAGAAATATCACGTGATGAGCACAAAGGTATCCAACGGCAAGGCAGCAGGGTTTTCATATGGTGCCGTATTTAGCGAAGGTGGCAGTTGCAGATCTGGTACGTTTTGTTGTATATGTATATTTGACGAAACAGAAGGTAGACCAATCTGAGAAATACGTTCTAAAATTGTTTCAATTTCTTCTTTGTTTTTCATGACTTCATCCGACAATTTATGAAAAATTGTTAGCTGAGCATTATCAACCAACATTTGGTGATGCTCAAGCAAACCTTGCTTCTATTGTAATTCTTGTCTTGTTGTATACGGGGTTAAACTGATTCTTGCAGCATATAATTTTTCTAGTAGAATGTGTTTTTTTGCATCAATATTTTTTAGCGTATTGCATTGGTCATTTACAATAATATTAAAATTTAAGGCTGAACTATAGATAGAATAACAAGAATAAAAAAATAACATAAGAAACGAAGATAAAAATTTATTATTCCAATTTGACGTACGGCCATAGATAACTTGAAATGTTAAGTTCATTCATTTATTTTTTTGATATGTTTCCTAAAATTATGAATGAAACTACAATAGTTTTGAGTAAACGTATTTATATCAAGAAATATAAGTTTTTAAAATTATAAAAATTATTTATATGCGGTTTAAAATCACAATTCGTTAAATTATTTTTTTAGGTTGGGTTTAGAAAAATACAATTCAACAGCGTACTGAAAATCATTTTTGATATTATATTGATATTAGTATATGTATACATGAATATTTTATAAATAGAAAAGATAATATACACGAATAATTCAAAATTCCCTTATATAAAATATAACATGAATATTACATTCAACGCACTAAAATTTGTTTGGGTTTTGTTGTTGTAGTGTAGTTATTAAATTGTTTATTCTTGGGCGAAAATTTTCGCTCGTTTATTTTTAAGTGACAGCTAAAATAAAAAAATCGAAAACGCCATTTCTGTTATTATTTTTATATTCATTATTCTGCGTATAGTCGAATACATGTAAATCCTCTCTTTCGCTCTCTTACGTTATTTTTTTTATTCTTTTTATTCCATCTATAGTTCCCACTTTAACCCAAATGGATTCATTTAAATTCAAAATGATTTTGGATTTACGTAAATCCAATCCAATTTTTCGAACTAAAGTGATATTTCAAACTACAAAATCGTCATAAATATCTTTATGTTTATAAAATAAAATTAAAATATTAATAAACTCACGAAATATGCAAATATACATAGGAAAAACATTTTTATTTACAAATTTTGAAGCCAAAAACTAAATCCGAAGATGGAATCCGAAGATTTGGAAAATTATAAATCCAAACTAAACCTAATTCACTTTTACCAATGCAATACGCTTTTTGTCGCTACTGCGAATAGTGTCCACATGATTCATGTGTCTAAAGCTACCTTAGTTGTAGCGTTAGATGGCGCTATTTCGGATACTAAACTTAGAAAGCTTTCAGTGCGTCTGACAGCAAATGTGTGAGTATGTTTACAATTTTGAAGAATTTGACATTGTTTTTATCGTATATTTAATCATTTTATTTAAGAAGTTTTACATTATTTAAATAATAAATATGTGCGATACACAAACAATTCGTTCGGAACACAAAGATGTTATACACGATGTGGTATATGATTATTACGGGCAGCGAATGGCAACTTGTTCCAGTGATCAAATGGTTAAGGTTAGAAAATCTTAATTTGTCATTTAATCGAAATATTTAAATCAAAAATTTAATTTAGGTGTGGGATCAAAATGAACAAGGAATGTGGTATGTAACGGCTAGTTGGAAAGCTCATTCGGGTTCGGTTTGGCGGATTTCCTGGGCCCACCCGGAATTTGGTCAAGTTCTGGCAACATGCTCGTTCGATCGCACGGCCTCGGTTTGGGAAGAAACTGTTGGTGAAAAATCATCGCCAACAATGCAACCGGTTAAGAAATGGATTCGTCGCACAAATCTAGTCGATTCTCGTACCAGTGTAACAGATGTAAAGTTTTCACCTAAAAATCAAGGTTTGCTCTTAGCCACCTGCTCTGCTGATGGTATAATACGGATATATGAGGCACCTGATATCATGAATTTATCGCAATGGACATTACAACATGAAATCCCGTGTAAACTTCAGCTAAGTTGTATATCATGGAACCAGTCAATGTTCCGTCTTCACTGTCCTATGATAGCGGCAGGTAGCGATGATGCAACGCAAACGTCGGGAAAAGTTTTCATATTTGAATACAGCGAAAATGCACGACGCTGGACCAAAACAGAAACCATTAGTTCATTAGTAGAACCAGTGCATGATATCTCGTTTGCACCAAATGTAGGAAGAAGCTATCATATTTTAGCTGTAGCCAGTAACAATGTTCATATTTTAAATTTAAAACCCATAATCGAACCCACGGGCACTTCAAAATTGGATATACAAATTACTGCCTCATTCAATGAACACTACTGTACAGTCTGGCGTGTGACATGGAATATCACTGGAACTATGCTGGCGTCAACAGGCGATGATGGATTCGTTCGGATGTGGAAAATGAATTTTATGAAGAATTGGAAATTGGCGGCTGTTATTAAACCGGAAAATGGTCAAGTAAATCAAGATAGTGAAATACAACCAAATTCAAAACTTGCAAATTCAAAGCAAGAAATTTCAACAACATCCTTTTATAAACGTGGCGTCATAAGTCATTCGGGTCAGATTCCGCTGCACTAGTAATTGGATTAGTTAGATCCTGAACGCCATTTTGTTTAATTTTGTATGAATTGATAAAATATAATTACATATTTCGGATTATTGAGTTTGTAAAGGATTATTTTTTATTTTATAACAAAGCCTTTCGGTAATTCATATTATTTATTTAGAAGTATTACAATACGATATTATTATAGTTACAAGAAATTATTTAAGCCGTTGCATAATTGCAGCATTGGACAGACCTGCTGATGCAATGGTAACTGTACCATCGCTTAGCTCTTTGCTTGGATAGGTCATCAATAAATTAAAACTTTGGCTCGCATAAACGGGCCTTGCTCTATAATATTAAAAAAAAATTAATAAAATTCCTCAAAACTTACCCTAAACACTTACGTGATCACAAATTGGCGAATATTATCTACTGTGTGAGTAAGATTAAATCTTCCAGATAATCTAGAACCATCGGCTAAACGAATTTGTATCATAGTAGTTGGTTGATTTTGGTCAATATTGAGCTCGTCGATAGCTCGTCTCTCATTTGCTTCATTATTTTCCGCTGAACCACCTGGAACTGTTTTCATATCATCGACAACATTTGGGGCCGGGCTCCCTAACGTGTGACCCTTACCACTAAAAGTTTGTGTTTTCGACGGTGGTTTCTTGTATTCTTCATGCCGATGATCTTCAATTTCAAAATCGACTGTTTCGTTTTCGGCCATTCTCTGCAGCTCAGCTGGAATTTTACTGTTAAAATATGACATTTTTATAGTTGATTAGATTTAACACAGGAGCAGCAAATTAATTACCCTTCTTTTATGCTTTGTAGAAATTCACTATTGACTGGATCCTCATACAACCTGAGATTACCATTATCAATTGAAAATCCTGTTCTCCAAAGCTTCAACACAACCCGTTCAACAGCTTGTGGCCTAGCACGAGCGGCCTGTTGAAAGACAATGTTATCTTCGGGAGTTTCACCAAGCCTGTAACCTGTTCCACCGTATAAATTTGAGTTAGATGCTGCCGAGGTTGATGCGGCCTGTCGTCGATCAACAACTTCGGCACCACTCTCTTGAGCCGATCGAAAAATATCCTGTACTATATCATTAGCTGGAACTTTACGTTTTGGTGGACCCAATACTTGCTGTCCCGATCTTTCAGAGCCTCCGGCATAAAATGCTTGACCTTCTTCCTCGTCATCATCATCTGATAAATTATTTAACGTAAAAAGCGTTGCAAAATTTGAGCTGGATTTCTTTTTGGCTCCTTTGCGAGCAATTGATGAATTTGGCTCAGTATCATTTACGGTTTCGGGTTCACTCATTTCTAGCGGCGCCGAGTTTGGTCTAGCTACTTCCTCCGTAATATCACCATCTTGAGCTTCTTCAAAAAATCGTGCTAGAGCTAGCTGAAAATACAAATTGAAGAAAAAAATAATCCGGATCTTTCGGATTTAACCTCGAAATATTTTTGTGCATTGCTCACTTCCAAATTTTGATTTGATGATTCCATAAAAAATTTAGCACGATCCGGTGACGCACCAGTAACATCGATAAATTTAGAAACTAATTCATCTTCACTAGACATGTTTTTAGTAAAATTATATTTATTTTACTTGTTTGAACTACTGAGAAAAATTAAAATGTTTAACTTTTTTTGTTTGTGTCGCAATGAAATTGCATAAAAAATGTTTTGTAAAACTGTCAAAGTATGAAGTGAAGTTGTAGCCGAAGCACGGAAAACGTTACGTCGTTTTCAGTGGCCGAAGTTATAGAGGCTAAAGGTACTCTTGCACTCGCGTTTATTTTTGATTGGTTTACTAAGTATAGTACCAATGGTATAAATGCACATGACATGTACATGACAACATAAAAAAATATCGACAAATTAGTGTTAGTGACAGGCAATCGCGATTATATATTTCCATAGTAAAAAAAAATCAATTACATGGGTTTTTTTGTCGGACAAGTTTAATTTTGATTATATTTCCTTAAATACTTAAGCTTTTCGTATGATTGATTTTTCAATGATATAATCATAATTTATCCAAGTACAGTTTCAAACTATTTTTAATGCAAATTTAAAAACTTTTATTTCATAATTTCATTATTTTCTAAAAGTTTACCATATTTATCTGACATTTTTTTTTATTATGTTTTCCATTTTTGTTTTGTTTTGTTTTTTTACTGTTTTGGTTTGCGCAGCGTGAACCAATAGGTACTTGTTTACTAGAAGTTTAATAAAAATAAAATAAAAGCGTAAAACACAGGCAAGAGCTAATCATTTCGTATATGCATACGACCAAATAGAAGGCGAATAAAAAAAATATAGCTTTTATGAATGCAGGTTCAAATGATGTAAACACGAAAAAACAGTTTCATACAAATGGTATGGAAACTATTATTTGTTAAGATTTTTTTTCACTTTATTTAGAAATAAAAAACAATTTACCAAAACTAAAGATAAACAAACAAAGTTTATACTGAGGAGAATGAAAATTTATTTTTCCGCCGCATTTACAAGATATACTGTGGACAAAAAATAGTAAGACTTTGTTCATAATTTTAAAATTCTTTATTTATTTCTCCAAATCTATTTCGTCTCTCTCAAAGTAATTCCCCCCGGCCTCAATACACTTGTACCAACGTTTTTTCCAATCCTCGAAACAGTTGTTAAAGTCAATTTCTAGAATAGCCTCCAATGCGCGTAGCGATTCACATTTAATGTCTTCTATTGACTCAAAACGGTTTCCCCGGAGCGGTCGTTTGAGTTTGCTGAACAGCCACACGGAGCTAAATCAGGCGAATACGGTGATTGCAGAACGAAATGGGTGGAATTTTTGGCGAAAAAATCACGTAAAACCAATGCAGTATGAGAAGGTGCATTATCGTGGTGCAAAAACCAAGAGTTGTCGACCAATTATTCCGGCCTCTTTTTACGAATAGCTTCGCGCAAACGACGCATAACACTCAAATAGTATTCCTTGTTGACAGTTTGGCCGGTCGGAAGGAATTCGCAGTGCACTACACCTCGATAATCGAAGAAAACTGTCAACATCATCTTGATTTTTGACTTGCCATGACGTGGCTTTTTCGGCTTCGGCTCACCTTTGGTACGATATTCAGCCGATTGATCGTCTGTTTCCGGGTCGTAAGTATAGATCCAAGACTCATTGCCCGTTACAATAGGTTTCATGACATCCTGGTAGTCGGAAAGCATTATTTCACAGATGTCAACGCGACGCTGTTTTTCCAAAAAATTGAGTGATTTTGGAACCAATCATTTTCACTGATCATCCCGATATTTCAACGATGCCAGTAAGGTCTCTGTCTGTTAATCATCGATTCTTAAGCACCAATTCCTTGATTTTATTAACGTGTTGATCATCAGTTGATGTTGATGGCCGTCCTAGACATGGTTCTTCGTCAACAAGTTCTCGACCTTCTTTGAACAATTGTACCAATCAAAAACAGTTGCTCGCGACATACAATTATCACCGAAGGCCTTTTGCAACATTCTGAACGTTTCGGCACCACAAAATTGATTCCGCACACAAAATTTAATGGAACTTCTTTGTTGAATAATTTCACTCATTGTAAAAATCGCCGAATGCACTTTTTGTACTTCAGAAAGACAAGCGTATACTAAACACTAATGATTATTTTGATGTGACATTTGGCACAGATGTCACTGACAGTCATGCCAACATAGCAAAAAAATATTTCGACGAATGGTTTTCCGCGCGAAATTTGAATGAGAAAGTCTTACTACTTTTTGCCCATAGTAGTAAATTAATAAATTTAAAAAACTTTTCAAAAACAAAATTCCATAGCGTTTGTACGAAAGTTTTTTCTTTTTGCGAGTTGGCCCTATACACATACCTAGGCACTGAAGTAATGTACAATTTTAAAGTGTAGTATGCAAACCATAGAAATAGATTATATAGAATGAATATAAGCAACTGTCAAGCGTCACAAATTCGGAGAAAAAAAGAGAAAGCGTATAAATCAACAGGGCCATATTTAGATTTGTTTCGACCGAATGCAATGCAGTTAGAAAGTTAAAATTAAAAAATTATTTAAATTTAATTACATTTTTATTTCTTTAATAAAAGTACATTAATTATTTTTATTTATATATAATATTATGTTTTATAAAAAATAGTAATTATAAAAGCACTACGCTTATTTATTTAAACATTCCTTTAAAATGTAATAAAGAAACAAACTTGTTTCTTTTTGTGAATTTATATGACCTTTTGTTACAAAAACAATTCAACCGGATGTCATAATATTTTTCTATGATAGAATGAGCTAACAAATTAACGTGTTCTTGAGAATGACTATATTGATCTTCATCATTGAAAATATTTACACTTATTAGTTTGTGAAGAACGTTATAACCATTTTTTTAAACAATTTAGAACTAGATTGTAGTTGCGTTATGTTTTTGTAGTCCGCAATAGCCAATTCCCGTTTTAATACTGCTTCGGAATATTTATAAATCTTTAATACTGACGGCGAAGGAGTTAAATACCACCCTTATTTTTTAAATTGAATAGCGATTTATAAGAAATACATTGTTGTATTAATTTGCAACAGTCCTCACAATTCAATTTTCTAAATAAATATCGGACTATAAATCCCCCTATGTATTCAATAACATTAATTGAAAATTAACTTAATATATTTGGGTATCCAAAAAAATCTTCATCATACATATTAGATTCGCCTACTTTAGAAATTTCTTGGCCAATTGAAATATCATCTGATGAGGCTTCAACCATTGCTTTTTCAATTCTCCATATTTTGGTAAACTAAAAACAAATGTTTACAAATGTCTGTAAAAAAATATATTTACAGTACATATTCCAAAATAAAAATAAATTATGAAAAGAAAAGCACATGAAACAATCAACACCATCTTCTCGAACTATAGTAATACGAAAAATGTGGCACTGGTAAAAACATTTGGTTACAAAATGATAAAAACCAACGCCAACGAACAAAATTGTTTTCTTATTTTTTCTGATTTATAACTTAAATTAAGGATAATTTTACCACAAATCACTTTTTTCTTAACATAATTTACATTTTATTTTATATAAACACTTACTGATGACACGAAGTTCCTCCCTGAAATTTGTTAGTCGTATTTTTGCAGTTTTTCACAAAACACTTCATTTTATCAAAAGTTTCTAATTTTTATTACCAAATGATGCACTACACACAATCCACTAAATATTTTATAATATTTGTAAATATTTTATAATATTTGTAAATATTTTATAATATTGGTAAATATTTTATAATATTTTTTGTTCGTTTCAGCTTCGGGTAAACTATCAGACTCGCCCATAGGTAGAAATGCTGCCCTTAGTCTTTAGTTCGATTAAAATACGAAACATTTAACCTTGTGATGTACTACTTCGAACTTTTCATTATCCGGGCTTTACAATGATGTTTGTACGCTGTCGAGTCTGACGATTACGTGTGTACCATCCTTCAATTATTTTTAAATAAACACGTTATTGGTACCGTGATGAGCTTTAACCGTTGGACGAATGGAGAAGCTGGCCGTAGTCTTGATAATGCTGTCGCTTTCTACGTTTCGCGTTTTCCGGATGGGATTCGGTCACGTGCTTCATTTTACCGGACTGTTAAACAAGGTACTACTGATGGAAGTGTTCGACCGTAAAAAAGGACTCGTCGAGAAACAGCCCCAAACCAATATTTGGAAAATTTTAAAACGACTTAAGTATCATCCGTATAATGTGTCTTTACACCAAGATCTTCATGGCGTTGATTTCCAAAATCGGGTAACTTTTTGTCAGTGAGCACGTGAACAAATACAGCTAAATCCCAATTTTTTTCGCTACGTATTGTTCTTCGACGAGTCGTCTTTTACAAACCATGGAACGGTTAGTCGACACAACACGAATTACTGGAGCCTTGAAAATCCGTACTGGCTTCGCCAAGTTGAATATCAGCGCCCTTGGACTGTCAAAGTGTCCACGTGTGGTGTGGAATAATTGGCAATAAACTCATCGGCCCCCACATTATTGAAGGCGAATTGAATGGTCAAATATTCCGAGACATTTTGGAAAATGAACTGTCAACATTATTTGAAGACTTGAGCTTAGAATTGCGATAGAACATGTGGTTTCAACATGATGGTTGTCCAGCACACCATTCGTCGGAAGCACGTGAAGTACTTGATTGTGATTTCAATGGTCGCTGAATCGGTAGAGCTGGTCCGGCAAATTGGTCTGCCAGATCACCAGATCTTACTTCGCCAGATTTCGTTTTGTGGGGCTATCTCAATCTCAAAGACAAAGTTTACCAACAAACACCAATAACACGTGAGAATATGATTGAGCGAATCAGAAAGGCTTGTGCCGAAATTCAAGCAGACACGCATTTCAGTTGTGTACATTCATTTGAAATCAGGATTAATAAGTGATGAGGCGTGAGGACCCATGTAAATCAAGCACCATGGTACGTGAGAGGAGAGGGGATCTTTATTTGAAACCAGGTTTAATCGCATGTTCCTGGTTTACGATAATAGTAGTTTCTTGGCAAGTCATTTTTCAGTAATTAAAAATTTAATAAATTCGATTTGTTTAAGACCAATTTCGAGTATTTACATTGAAAACGTGTTAATTTTAATTCAAACGTTTTGCTGAATCGTAAGCATGGGTTCTCAGTAGGAGAAAAAAAATTTAATTTCGTTATTACAGTGCCATCTATCATGAATCGAAAAAATGTTTCAAAGAAATACTACGTACAAAGTGGTACAACTTTAAGCCGTAGAATTCGAATCGTAATAAAAAATAAGGGTTCACCTTCACTTCCTATTTTAGTTTACTAATTTTAGCATAATGTATGTCCCCCGAAATGATTACATTTTGATAATGGACGTTTTTTTCGTATAGTGTTTATTTTCCGAGATATTTGAAAGCTTATAAACCGATAAACAGTATAAACAAACATATACCAATTATTTATAAAAAAATATTACAAATTTTAGATTTTTAATAGAAAAATTGTAATTTTATAAAATTTTATAGAATGAAGTTGCATGCGCTTCCACGAAATTATGTTCCACACCTAGGCCATCGCCGCTGAACATAACCTAAAAAAAAGATATTTCAATAGTGGTTCATACATTTCTCAATCGTCATTCACGTATGCACTCATATTATTTATCATAATAAAACAAAAGTCCAAAATTCTCAAAATTATCCTAACAAAAAATCAGCTGCGCCACCGTTTTTGTTGTAAACGGGTTGAGCTTCGAAAGTTTTGACCAAAACCTTTATGAAATTTAATTATTTGAAAGACATTGAATCAACTGAACATTGAAAGATATATTTGAAATAGTATTAATTTTACATATTTTCCAGTTTTAATTTGGCTTTGCGTTTACAATAACGTAAAATAAGCAGTTATACAATTTTTAAAAAATTTTAATCAATTGGTTACAAATTTTATAAAATTGGTTTATCAAACAGATAAAAAGTTAAAAAAATTACCAAGAATTTTTTTTAGCATTTTATGCGGTATTCTAACCAATTGAAACACTCACTAAAGGATGAAATACACCAAGCAGTAGCAGCGAGCAGCAAATTCAAATATTACCTTATTTGCTTGTAAAATATAATTTGAGTATAAATATAGAAATTTTTATTAAAACAAATCAAACGTTTTGTTATTTTAATAGAAACATTTAAGTTTAAAAAAATTATATTGAATGAAGTTGCATCTGTCACGACATCAATAGGATCCACCTTGGTAAAAAAGGACACAATTACTTGGTGTGCACGCAAATACACAGCCGATAGTGTGGGTCTCTTGGAACACGCCTCACGTGCCTTCCCATCTGATATTGCTTTTTGCAATTATTTGCAATCGATTTCTTTGATAGTACATAATCAAAACAATTCAGTATCGGTATATATGGTTTTATACACATTCATAAAAAAATTACAAAGCGGAAATGATTTTTGGAAAGCTTGGAATGATTTTTTCATTTTTGTCAATTATTGTTTGACATTTGCTACACGAAAATGTTTTAATTGGATTAAATGTTGATACACGAAAATGTTTTAATTGGATTAAATGTTGCTCCCAGAATTTATCGAATATTTGTAATAGCGAAGCTCATTGCAACATTGCTTGTCCTTTGTAGATTTTATTTTTACTGCAATTTTTTGGAAATTGTATTGCATTATTGTCTAGAAATCTGTTATAAATAACTTTTATTTACGTTGTTAATATGTTGTTAATACGCGATTGGTTTTGAGAAACGTCAAAATTGTCCATATACAAATTAAAATAATACACAAATCTACATTATACCAAAAATTTCCCTTTGCAAATATTTGCAATCATGTTAGATGGAGTCAAATCGTTTCTTCGTTGGTTGTTTTCCAACTTTCAGTTTGAGGTCCGTCTTCTGCGTTTTCGTTGTACCAAAAACGTATAAGTTATGAATCAATAAATTTTGCATCAGTAATCCTGCTTAACTCGTTCCACTCCACTTTGGAACCCGTGCTTATAATTTGACAGTTTTTAAAATAAAAATAAATTGCAAAATAAAAGTCGGCATATAGTGCAAAAAATAAAATAAATATAAAATACACATTAAAATGCACTTAAAATTGAAGTATACGCGTTAGTCATCAAACAAAACCAATAACCGATATTAAAATGATTGTTAAATCCAGTTTAATCAACATCTACTTATTTAGTGCATTCATATTCGGAACATGCATATTTTTATATGGGTTTTTCCCATTGTCCTATTCATCAACTCGGGTCTCGGAACTAAATGATATTCCAAAGTCTTTCGATAATATCAGGTAAATTACAGTGTGTCCGAATTAATTATAATTGTTTGCCGTGCATCATTTTCAACTATATTTTTAGCCTAAATGACGACTTTTACAAGGTTAGATATGCCAGAGTCGTACTTATGATTATCGATGCAATGCGAATTGATTTTATCACCTCTCAAGATTCTATGAA
This sequence comes from Nephrotoma guestfalica, assembly GCA_963691935.1. Taxonomy (NCBI): domain Eukaryota; kingdom Metazoa; phylum Arthropoda; class Insecta; order Diptera; family Tipulidae; genus Nephrotoma; species Nephrotoma guestfalica. The sequence continues at coordinate 191,609,484 of OY829915.1, read as the reverse complement.
CTATGTAAAAGATTTGCTTAAAAAAGAAAATGCATGTCTGTATCATATAAAAGTGCATCCACCTACGGTCACATTGCCGCGCCTTGAAGCGCTCACATCCGGGACAATACCAAGTTTTTTCGATGTTGTCCTAAATTTTGGAAGTTCTGAAATGAAAACGGATTCTTTCATAAAACAAATGCATTTACAGAATCGGAAAATGGTATTTTACGGTGATAATACATGGACGAAATTATTTCCACAGGAATTTGAGCGTAAAGGAGAGACCAAGGATTCATTTTTCGTAAACGATTTTTACGAAGGTGATCGTAATATTACGAAACATTTACGGCTTGAATTGCGGAATCATGATTGGGAAATGATGATACTTCATTTTTTGGGTTTGGATCATATTGGCCACGTAGAAGGCCCATACAGTAGTAAAATTCCTAAGAAACTCGAAGAAATGGATGTTATAGTGAGAGATATTCATTCCACTTTGAATAATTGGAATGAGGCGTCATTGATATTTGTGACGGGTGATCATGGTATGCGAGACTCGGGGGGACATGGAGGCAACTCGTATTCTGAAACGCATATTCCGTTGTTATTTATTAAGAATAATTGCTTAAAGACTGAGTAAGCTGTTTGTTTGTAATAGTGCGTGCATAATTTCAATGTACATTATCGATATTATTTTAGCGAAACATATGAACAAGCTGATTTGGCAACCACAATATCAATATTACTAGGTTTACCCATTCCACATTCCAGTATTGGATCAATCATACCCGAATTGATTTCAGAATTTCGAGAGGAGGATCAACTCTCTATTTTATATTATAGTACATCAAGACTTTTTAACAAAATTACGAATATTTTTGATAAGGATATGCTACAACAAAAGGGTAAGCGGATATCACAGCAAAATGCATAACAAAATATTCAGTGGGTTCCGAAAAGTAGTTCAATTTTTATAAAACACTCAAAAATTAACTCAGCACAGCAGCAACAATAATTTGCTAAATAAATTTCTATTGAAAGACGATACATATAGTATATACTTGCCTAGATTTTTATTAAACATTTTTATTTATATAAACTAAGAATTATGTTAAACTTCATTTGGGAAACCTTTTAAGCATTTAGTGAAGGCTACCGTTGGCATCTCTGTGAATTTGTATCGAGAATTCGAGAGAGCATTTCATTCATTGTAAAATATTTGTAATTCTAAAAATTTTGGTATTCTATAATTGTTTTTAAAAATTTGTTGTCGCTAGAAATTTGCTTATTTCAATTTTGAGTGTTGCAGAAAAGTTCTAGTTCTTTTGGGACATATACATACTAATATTCAGAATTATGTTCCAGAATTCTATAAACAATATCGAAAAGGAATTGACTTACACAAAAAATATTTACATGAATTACGTAGTTTTAATAAAACGAATACGGGATATTATAGTCGGGCACAACATTTATACGTCCTCTCGTCGAGGGAGATGACAAGTATTTTAACACAAAATTTTTCACAATTCGATCTATTTTTAATATGCACAGGGATTATATTCAATATTTTCGTAAGTTTCAAATCACCAACGGCCAAATTCGATTGCGCATTCTAATTTCCTAATTGTAACCCTTTTAGGTTTTTATAACATTTTTAATTAATTTCTATTCTAATATACACGAGAATTTTATAAATTTTAACGTAAATATCAGGAACATCGTAGGCATGCTGATTTTGGTGACTCTGGCCAAATATTGCATATGCAAATTAACCGATTGCCATTCGGTATTATGTGGATTTAATATTATGTCTAATGGAATTATAATTAGCATTGGATTTTTTCTATATTTTAATTCAAAAATTATTTTATATAAATTTGAAATATGGAAGGATGATCATTTTAAGGTAATTTTCTACTGAGATATTCCCATCTAACAAATTTAACCTTCGTTATATTTCCAGAATATTTTCAAAAATCGAATGCCCATTGAAGGGTTTATATTATTCGCGCTAATATTCCACACTTTTTCGTACGCGAGTAGTTCATTTATCGAGGAGGAACATCAAACGTGGCACTACATTACCAAAACTTTATTTATTATCCTGTTTCTGCAAGAGATCAAATTGATTGTATCGACTCAATTTGTACTTGAAGACTATTTACTTTACAACGAGCTGATATACTTGAAGCACATTTTTAATAAAAATCGTGTATTCTTTATGAGATGGGCTTTCTTTTTCGGGGCACATATTTTTTTGCGACGGTTAAATCAAACTGGAGATAAATGGTTATTCCTCCCCGATATTGGTGACTGGTTGATACTACCCGACAATAAAATATGGATGAGTTTATTCTTCGGGTTTGGATTAATCTTAATGATTTGTGCGTGCTGTGATTATGCCGGAATTTTGACCAATGTACTGGTCTTTACAGCAACAATTTTAATTTATTATTATCGGACAATTACAGAATCAGTATTATTTATGGGTATTAAACCATCGACGTAAGTATTTAGTTTCTTCTATCCAATTCATTCAGCTTTAGCCGCTATATATTCTCTGATTTCAGCTCAAAAACAAGTCTTGCAATTTTTTGGCTCAATATTATCGAAATAATAGTCATGAATTATGCCAATGTACTATATAAAATTTTGTTTAAAAAACAAGCGCTAACTCGGCCCGAAATAAAATCGTGGTTGGGCTCTAATGTTGTAATATTTTGCGTTGTCTCGTCGCTGTTACATAAACCCAGGAATGTTGTTTTAAATGGGGCGTGTATCATGACGTGCGACGTAATAAATCGCTTATGCAATACTTTAATTCGAAAAAATGATTTAAAGAAAAATATCTTTAAAATTATAATGCATATCTGGATCGGAAAATTGTTTTTCTTCTATCAAGGTAATTCGAATAGTTTGGCATCGATAGATTTAAATGCGGGATATGTCGGATTGGATAGCTACAATATTGTATGCGTTGGCATATTCCTTACTATTAACACGTACAGTGGGATTATATTGTCGTTTTTAGTATTATTGTTTCATGTGTACGATGTTGATAAACCAAAGTAAGTTTTAAGATTTACTTCTTAATGCAAAACGCATATTTAAATATGTTTTTCTTATATTTTTAGCAGTTCGCCATTGTCATCATCTAATACATCTCTAGTCATACCAATAACAATGCTAACGATATTAACCCCATTCGTATTGTACTTAATAATTATAACGTCATTTCGGCATCATATATTCGTCTGGACGGTATTTTCCCCGAAAATTTTCTACGAGTTTTATCATATGTGTTTAATGTTTGTAATATTGATGTTCGTCTATTTGATCCAAAAATTAAATAAAAATTAACTGTGATTTGTAAATTTCATTTAAAACATCTCAGTATTTCGAAGTTTGCAAATTTTCACTGATGATGAAATAGCTGGAGAGGTGGATAGGACACACTAAGAACAGGGCCTAACTACATAACAAGAATTTTCTTAGAATGAAATCCGAATTGGAATATTTACGGTAATAAATTTTTGGTCGGTGGTGATTGATTACAGAGCGATATGTTCAATTCAAGGATTTAAATGACAACCAAAAGGCTATTTTTCATTCAATGCTCAATGAAGCGAACCACTTAGATATTTACCAAAGCAAAGGCAAATTGAGGACGCAGTTCATTCATGAAAACAGAAAATTTATAAATACGCAGCTCATTCAATGAGTCACTGGATTGTTTTCGCCTTCGCGATCAAAATTATTATAGTACCTAATTTGATTTATGTTAGTACAGTAGGACTTAGGCAACAAAACATATTATTCATGAACAATTAGCCATTTATATATTGACCAACCAATTTTAAAAAATAGCTAGGCCGAATAGCTTTAATCTTACAAAAAAAAAAATACAGTTACAAAAAATCGTTAAACCTTAACAAATACGAATGGTATTCTTTCCAACCACCACGATGATTCCTTCATCTTGCAACTCCTTCAATGCATCTTCAAATTGTTCTCGAGTTATTAGCTATAAAAAAAAGAGAATGAGAAGACATTCTAAAATGCAATTATAAAAATTGTACTGGAAACTTACAATTTGAGATGCATCCTTAATTTCCATAAACAATTTTTGATATCCAACTGTCGGCATTTTACCCTTTTTCTTAAGATTATCTTTAATACTCGCAACTAATTCAGCACGCTTTTTACGTGCTGCTGTTGACAATCCGGTAGTTAAAATACCAACATCGATTTTACCTGATAGCGGATCAGTAGCAGATTGTTTCAACGCTTCGCGATGTAAGCGCCAGGCTTCTTCAACGTCAGCAACTTCGACGAGCGGACTTAATCGCACCTTTGCGTGTGCCTCCGACAAACGAATTAAACTTTCCAATTGTCTTGGATAGGCCGAAATTTGTCCACGTCCTGCACCAATTTTTCTCATATCAACGTAGGCTTGCACGAGACGCTGTTGTGCTTCCTCAGAAAGTGTTGGTTGAATGTGTTCACGCGAATAAGCTAAATAGTCTCGTAATACGCTCATATCAAATAAAGTGTCTTCCTCATCTTCCGGCGTTGCATAGTACAAGGAGACTAAATGTGTAGCTAAACGTTTGTCGAATACTTCGTCTTGCGGGTCAAGCATTAAGAAAATTAAATCAAAACGAGAAAGTAGCGTGTGCGGTAAATGAACATTATCAATGATATTTTTGTTCTTATTCCATTGGGATTCGCTTGGATTGGCAGCCGCTAAAATCGAGGTTCGTGCATTCAGCTGACAAATAATTCCTGCCTTGGCGATACTCAATGTTTGTTGTTCCATTACTTCGTGCAAAACACTTCTAGTTGAATCGTTCATTTTATCAAATTCATCGATGCAGCAAACACCATTATCGGCTAGAACAAGGGCACCAGTTTGTAAAACCAATTGTCTGGTTTCTTGATCCTTCGTAACGTAAGCTGTTAGACCGACCGCTGATGAGCCTTTGCCCGATGTATATTGCGATCTTGGAACCAAATTGAATACATATTGTAGTAATTGCGATTTTGATGTACCAGGATCACCGCACAACAGAATATGAATTTCGGAACGGAAATTTTGACGTCCCGATATAATTTGCTTCTTTTTGGTTCCGCCAAATAATTGTAATAAAATTCCTTTTTTGATATCTGAATTTTCGTAGATTGATGGAGCAATGGCTCGTGCTAGACGATCGTATACATCGGGCTTTTGTGCAAGAGTACGTAGCAGTTCAATGCGCTCCGGTGGGAATAAATGTTCTTTTCCTTCTTCTTCTTCGTACAAACGCTTTGCATCAACTTTTCTGTAGTGCACTACATCAACGTGTGTTCGATAAACAGATTTAACATTCCTCATCCGTGGATTTTCCTGTATTGGTACGGCACGGTAGATTCCAGTTACGGTGACACGATCACCCGGTTGCACCTTATCTACTAAATCATTATGGGCAAATAACAATATATTGTGAGGGGTTTGGCCGGCCGCCATATCATCTGGTGACTCTTGCAATTTTACCAATTGCTTATCGGTAAACTGAGATCGATTGTGCACCAATTGGAAGCAATGATTTGTATTACAGTGTGAACAAAGTGTCGGTTCAGCAATTCGGCCACGATCTATTTCCACCAACGTAGTAAACGCGCAAACAATACACTTGAAAAATGCTTCGCGCATCTCCGGCATTACATTTGAAGTACGAATTACCATACCACTGATTGTGATTAATTGATCGATATCCTCTGGATTAAGAGCACGCATATTTTTCGTTTTATCAGCATTGAAAGGTCTCACTTGAATCTGATGCTCGAGAATAGCGGCTGGATATTTTTCGAAAAACATCTCGTTTATAGCCATATCGAACGTCGGTATCACTTCTTGTGGATAACTAATCAACTGCCGGTATAAACTTTCATCGAACGTTTTTAAATGAGCGCAGTTAATGTTCAAAAATGGTTCTTCGAGCTGATGAATTTCCGTCAGCCTTTGTACATAAAGCGGCTCATTTAGATTCATTGACTCTGTGATCTCGTCTTGGTCTGCATCGGGGTCAATATAACGCAAAATAAATTGCTTGAATTTTTTCTTACATTCATTGACCACAACATTTGTACCCCAAATAACTAGTTGAGGACCTTTGTTAGAATCTTGTGTTGGGTCCATTTCTGAATCTGATCGTTCTGGTACTGGTTCCAATGAATCTGAAGCACCAATATTAACTTGCCGTATACGACGATCGGTTCGAATATCCGGACGCAATCGCAAAGGAGTACCACGTATTCCAGACCTTGGTGTTCGAATAGAACCGATTGAGCTTGGTGTACCATAGTTTAGCGGTGAACTCAAATCAATTTCACTGATATTTCCACGCATTGGACTTGTTGTCGCATTTGTTTGTGGTGTCGGTGGAACAATATAACTATCGGAATTTTCCACAACAACATTATCGACGGTACGATTACGAGCACCCATACGCAATGGGGTTTCGCTCTCGGAGTTCGATTGAACTGAAAACAAAAAATGGTTATAAGGTTCCACACACAATGAGCTCAACAAATACTTACCACCGCTATGTTGCGGTGTTCTATGAGGCGGTGTAATAGCCCCACCTTCTCCGGCATCATTTGACGATGCTTGAGTGGATGGTTGTCTAGGCGAGCTGGACATTATGTATTGTACGTTATTATTACAAAAATACTAGGAAATTAAAATTTATTTTTTATAAGCCTTCACTTAAAATCACACAGAACACTATGAACAAATTGGCGGTAAAATGAAGCTTAATTATCTTTCGGGTAGGTGGCGGATTTAACGAATCGTCCCCTTACACCAGTATCGATACTAGCAACTCTTGCGGATATAATTTCAAGTTTAGGCTTTTTTAACGGCCCGAAAAGATAAACTCCGTTAATAAGGCTCGATATCATATATACTCAAATTTATAAGAAAATCAATATTCTGTACGTTCATTTCATTTAAGGGATAGTGTTCAAATTTTATATAGTATTTGTTTTGTTCGTAAATAAAAATGTCGAAATTTTGTTGTCCGTAGTCCGTACACTTTTGATGTACACTTCTCAAATCGACTCGATTGCGTGTATATAGCGCATTTGAGTATGCATAACTCGGCTCTAAGCTGCAGGTTTGTAAGGTTTTAATTTGTTTGTACCTATATGTCTGTACGTCTAAGGTAATAAACAGAACCAGAGATACAACGACAAGATACATCGTTAAAATACATTTGTCTGATGGCAATGTCGCTTTGGTAAACACAACAAGCGCGTCAGCGTTGAAGCAACAAGAAAGAACAAGAAAAATAATAATAAATTAACTCTACAATAGTTCATTTATATTTTTATCGAGTCTATTTAATTTTTTTAAATTAAAACATTGTGAACAACATGAAACACGTGAAAACAGTTTTAAAAATGTTTACCAACATAATAATCTGGAACTTATATTGGTAGTACTGCAGCGCCGACGACAAAGTTAGAATATATTCTAAAAACAATTCAGCGACAATTTCGTCGGCGCCAGTGACATGGGTTGCGTTAGCATCCTATGGTTTATGTGTATTTTAATTTGACAGGCGTTGTATTTTGTCGCTGTATCTCTGGTTCTGTTTATACCTTAATGGCGAATTCTTATGGTAGAAAAATTTGTTCTCAGATCAAAAACTTCAGTGCTAATGCGATTGCAAAGAAGTCGACATAAAATAATATTTTATGTAAAAATTATTTTTTGTTGATTTAAAATTGGATTTACGAATATTTAGTTGATAGTATTTAAATACAAAATTATTAACATTCTCAAGACGAGTTTCAAAGTACAAAATTATACCCAACTCAACAATATAAAATAAGGACAACACTAGCTCATACATTTTATTTAAAACAAGTTAATCAATTTTATATATTTATATTTAACATCTGAAAATAAAAGGAATTTAATATTGACTAAACGAAAATTTAAACTTAAATTCGAACAAAAAAGTCGTAGACAAAAATAGAATAACGGAGATCTCACAAAATAAAACTTTTTTGTTTTTACCTTTGCCTTAAACTTTTACCTTTTGAGTAGCTCGCAGAATGACTCAAAAATTAATACCAACAATTGGAATTGAAACCAACTTCGTTTTATTTATTTTTCATACTAGTGATATTTTTAAAATTGTATTTTATGTTACTAATTATAATTTTAAAATATGCTAACCCGATAAATTAGTTTTTATTTGCTTTATAGCATTTTTTGTTTGAAAAACGACGACAAAATTGGAATAATTTGAATCGGTGGAATTTTTAAAATAAATGTGGATCAAATAATCTAACTTGCTAAAGCAAGGGTAAAATCTCGGTTGTGGGTAGAATCTTCGTGTGAAATGAACTTAAGAGCCTTAGATAAAATTATCGAAAATTAATATAAAGCTTTATGTGAATTAAAATTATGTCAAAAATATTATTATTTTGCATATGTTAAATAATAATGTTTATTAATAACGTATATTATTGTATTTAATTTAACAGTTCAATCTAAAAATTCATCAATATTCCTACATATCATTTTTTTATACAGTTGACGTCATTTAATCATAAAACTATTAAAAACTAATCATTAAATTTGTTTAAAATAAAATTGGCTGGCCACTATATTTCCATTGCCTTGAAAATATGCAATGCCAAAGGAATTCCATTTACATTCGCGTGCAAAACCACACAACGGATGCAACTTCATTCGTTAAAGTTTCTTAAAATTACAATTTTTCTATTAAAAATCCAAAATTTGTAATGTTTCTTATAAATAATTGGTATATATTTGTTATACTATGGTTTCTATATAATTTATGTTTTATTAAAATTAATGCATATTTAAATTCGCCGCTCGCCATCAACTTTACGTAGGAAAAGTCGAAAATAAAAATACTTGTGTATTAGCATTGCGTATATGGATACGGCCAAGTAGAAGACGAATAAAAAAATACGGTTTTTATGAATGCAGGCCCAAATAAAACACGAAAAAACACTTTCATACAAACGCCATAGAAATTATTTTTTGTTAAGATTTTTTTTTTACTTTATTTATTTATATCTCGTTCATATGGCGGAAAAATAAATTTTCAGGCACCTGAGCACAAACTTTGTTTATTTCCCTTTAATTATAGTAAACGATTTTTCATTTTCAAGTTGTCATTCAGAATCCCACCGTAGAATGGATGACGTAGGGAAGAAAAACGAACGAAATTACTATTCTTTATGCATATACACTAACTATGTTTTACATATTTTACATGACGATCATCAAATTCAAGACATCAAAGCAGAAAAAGGTAAATTTTTAAATGAAAGCTACCTTAAAAATAAAAAACAGTTTATCAAAACGTGTGTTTACGTTTTTTGGGCCTGCATTCATACAAAGTCCATATATTGCGAGACAGCCGTACCCACATCCATATATAGGCACTGATATTAATATGTAAACATAACGTTGCTTTTACTTCGTATCTGATAAGTGCTGCTTACTCGAAGTTAACATTGCAACGCAACACTGTGTGTGTATGTGTGAGTAAAATTATTTTCATTTCGTATTTTTTGTATTTTATTTCGTAAAGCAAATTTTGTATCAATAAAAGAAATTTATTTTTTGTAGGCGGTATTGACTGGTAAAAATACAAATTTGAAATAAAAGCAGTTTACAAAAACAAAAACGGAACCCCAATAAATGTTATTATTGTTTTGTCTTTGTATTTGTGAATTCCAACTCGTCGCGCACCTAAAATTTATGTTGAAAACGTGCAACAACAACAAGAATATTTCCCCTTAATTAATTTATAAGCAAATCGACTAAATGTTGTGTTGCAGTTGTAACTCGTGTAAACAGCACATAGACGGCGAGTTCAGTCCGACCAAAATGATAAAAATTATCATGATATTTTTTGTGACCCTAACTTCACTCCGAATAATATTTGTCAAAACCGAGTGAACAACCAATTTGAAATAAAATTGTAAATTAGTTTTGTACGTCAAAATGCACTTGTCAAAATCTTTCCTGATACTCGTAAACATGGACATAGTTTTCTAGTGTTTCTTGCTGTTCATTTAAATATTAATTTACGTTGTATATATACAAAAACTTTGACAGTTAGAATTAAATAATTTCTTGGTTTTTTTGTGATAAATGAGTGCGTTTTATAGCAAAACTTAATAAAAAATATAATGATATATTTTATCATTTTTGACCGACTGAACACTAGGATTATCACATAAAAATACGATATTCTCACCTTTTATTAAAATATAAAATTTGCCTACTTGAAGTTCAGAAATGTCATGTCAAAACGACATATATTTCCGAATAATTGTCACAATGAGCAATTAAAATATAATTCAATTAAATTTAAAACACATGCTTTATTTATTTATATTGGTGTGTTAACCCATTGACGTTTCTACAAAAATTGACGTTTCTTTAGAGTTGGTAGTAGTTTCATCGTCTGCATTTTTCAAAATTGATGTACATAAAAAATTGATTTTTCTGTCAAATAGAACAAATTTTTTTGATGTTTTTTGGCAAATAGAATATCACATAAGCGTTTCATTACATCTTCTTTGTGAATTTTATTAAGATCCAGAAAAATTATAAACTTTATAAATAGTTTTTGTACACAAATATTACCTAGATTAATATTATTTTTCAGAAAAGGTTGTCAATATTTTAAAAAAATGTGTGCCATTTTGATTTTTTTGGTAGAATCGCTGAGGTTGCCACCTTCCGACAAAACATGATCTATTATTAAACGGCTTCATCAAATAACATAAAACGACCTCATTTTGAAGCTTTCAATAATGGTTATTGTGAATTTGTACGTGCTTTCTCAGTTCAGTTCATTTCATTCCTTTGATTATCAGAGACCAGAGCAGACAGTAGAGTGCATCGGTCAAATGCGATATAATTTATTCTTTTTCTTTAATTTAATTTATATTTTCTTTCATAATTAAATCGTTTATTAATTCTATCTTCCAGTAGTATTATTTTGTATATAAATAACAAACTAAAACTCGAGTTTGATTGTTTTTGTTGTACGTGAATGTGGCTGGCAGACAAGTGGATATGTCAAAAATATAAATTTTCAAAAATTGTTTATTTTTTTATGTTTTGTGTTTAATTTATAAATAAAACGTTTTATTATTTTGATATAAAACGAAAACATAAACTGTACACTATCTTTTTACTGTAAATATTTACAAAATATATAAGTTTCGTATTCCACACTTGAGTTATTATATTATTATATTTCGTACGCATCCCGAAGAAGCTTATACATTTTTTTGTGTAAATATATCAGTACATATTTTGTGTTTCAACAAAATATAATACATATATTGTTAAAATAAAGAAAAAATCTAAATATAGAATTAATATAAAATAATAATAAGAAAATGGTGATATCAAAAATTTGTTGTATTGGTGCTGGTTACGTTGGGGGCCCAACCTGTAGTGTTATGGCATTAAAATGTCCGAACATACAAGTCACCGTGGTAGATAAGAGTGTTGATCGGATAGCGCAATGGAATTCCGATAAATTACCTATATATGAGGTAAGTGCGAAACCAAATTCCTTATATGTATTTTGTTTATATAAATTAGTTATAAATTTAGATTGAAATGTATATGGTTTATGTATATATGAACTCTAAACATGTACGTATATAATATACAAAACTTGAAATTATCAATGAAAAATGGTGAAGCAATTTATCGTTCGTTTTGATCTTGTTATATTTCCGTTTTTAAACTTTTTATCTTAGTGGTTTACATAGAAATACGTATATACTCGTACATTGTGATTAAATGGCATGTAAAGGATGTGATGTGTCATTAGTTAATTTTCTTATTCCATTGAGATTTTTTGATCAAGTTATTTTTGAAGCTGAATGTTAGTAGATGAAGTTTTGTAACAGAAGCAATATCCAGTTTCGATCTGATAAGATCATGCAAAAATTCAATCATTTCATCAGGCCATGGCGACTGAATATTACAACACAAATGATCACACTTTGTGTTCTATATATGTAGAAGACCCGTGTATCAGTAACCCTCGTGAATTACCTAAATAATAACTCACTAAATTGTTGTAACTTTCATCTCTTTCACACTGGCTGATTCTCATGCAAATAATTTTATATTTTTAATATTTTCCCCAAATTTAATACTGAATTTTAATTAATTTAAAGCGATATCGGCCATATCGACCATTTAGTTGTATTTTCAGATAACACGGTTCGGTGATTCTAATCTATTCCGTGTTATCTGAAAACACAACTAAATAGCCTTAGGGCCGATATGTTCGATATCGCTTTGAATTAATTAATTAATTCAGTATTAAATTTGTGGATAATCTTACAAAATGTTCCATTGAGAGGTAAGGTAATTATTTGATTAACAGGAAAAACGTCTGTAATTTATTCACAATTAAGGTGTTGCATTCAGTTAATCTATATCCCATGAATCTAAATATGTTTAGAGTTGCGAAATTCTTAAGAAGATTATTCTTGTAATATTCATTGCTTTGCAGAGAAAACTATTTGCTTTTTTCAAGAGCATGTCGAGTGGATCCTATTTGAAAGAAAAAATCACTTGAAGATGTCAAGCATAATCCAACGATAACTAGAATTCATCGCTTAGTTTACGATCGGCGTCCAACATATTTCTAGAACGCCAAATGTCGTCAACACATTTGTGGTGGTCGATCGAAGTGATGATAACTGACGATGACTAAGTAAGTGTCTATTTTTCCGTAAGGCCAGTCGAATTAACTGATCCTAGAGAACTTCCTACATATTTAGTATTTTCGTTTTACTTCTTTACAAAGGAATCATGAAAATGTTCGACTTTTAGATTTTTTTAAAAATCGCCGGACCAGACGAACGATTTATCCGATATCGGAATGAAAACTCAATTTAATCATTTCTCAATCTAGCCTTTAGTGTAATGCTACTTTAAATTCGATTTAACATTACTTGACACACTTTTTTTCTGTTATATAAAGCTTTATTTACTTAAATTAAATTGTTTTGGTTTCCAAATCACGTTTTGAACAATTTACAATTAAATATATAATAAATTGTAGAGAATAAGCGGGAGTTATAATGGACTCACGAGTACAGCTAAAGAATCAAAATAGGAGAGTATTACACTTTATTTCTCGCTACATGTCCTGCCTCTTTATCTCGCTAACCTTAAATGTATTGGGAATTGTTCGTTCTGTGTAAACCTGTCTCTACCTTGACATCATTGACTGGCTTCAGTGTTTTTTGTTTCCATCAGGTTCCACCTCAAAAACGTTTAATTAGCGTTTAAGCCTAGAGATATTGATTATTGATATGTATAAGACATTTGTTTGTGGAGAAAATGAGATAATGGTTTATTCAAAGTATACTCATCGAGGGTTCTAGTTGCTCCATCTAGTTCTTGGGAGGAATCACAACTTGTCGCAACTTGTTGCGCGGGGTGAGTAGCACAGAGATAAAAGAAGTAAACTACATCATCATCACGTCAAGCAACCGTTGCTACGGTTAACACAAATTTGGGTGACCGGATGAGAAGTATCCGAAGAAATAAAATGATTGTAAATTAAATTTCAAACAAAATTTGTTCAAAAATGACGAGTTTTGATAAAAAAAAATTTATTTCAGCAAAATTTGGCATGTTACAGTCCAGGCGGATTGACTGTTCGGAATAGAACTTCATATACTTGAACTTTTTCCATTAGTTGGGAGATCCTTGCGAAATTTGCTGCAAATCTGTGTACGAGAAGTGGCAGCTCCATTTTCACAAAACGACAAAGAATTGAGAGATTTAAATAAATTTAAAGATTACATTTTCAACCAACAAGGGTTGACTTTCTGAAATTTAAGCAAGGTCAATGTTTTTAATTATACAAGACAGTTTTACCAAAAGCCCGGTAAGTTTAACTTTTCCTTTTATAAATCAAGTGTGATCAATTCGAGATTTCTGTAAATTGTTCAGTAGTGTATGGCAAATCACCAGGGAATATTATAGCGTTGAACAACGTGTGCAAATCATCAAATTTTATTTTCAAAATTAGTGCTCCGTTCGAGAAACGTTCCGTGTATTACCTAATTTTTATCCTCACCACAACCGTCTTGCCGAGTCGACTATTCGTCGTTTTTTGGCCAAATTCGAGTTAACCGGTTCGATAAATAAACAGCCAACACACCCGTGCGTCACCGAAACGCAAGGTCTGCTGAAAATATCTCTGCTGTGCGTGAGAGTGTACGGGAAAACACAAGGCAGCCAATTTCTCGTCGTGACTTGGGCCTGCATCCGTATAAAATCCAACTGACCCTGGAACTTAAGGTAAACGACCATAGACAACGCCGTATGTTGGGTAATAGGGCTCTGGAACAGTTAGAACTTGACTCAAATTTCGTCCAAAAAATCATCTTTAACGCGAGACCTATTTTGGGATGAATGGATATGTGAACAAGAAAAATTGTCGGATTTGGGGCGATACCAATTCACACCAGATACACCAGCATCAAATGCATTTCAAGAACGTCACTGTTTGATGCAGATTTTGGTCTGAGGGAATCATCGGTCCGTACTTCTTCCAAAACGAAACTGGCATTGCTATAATCGCCAACGGCGAGCTCTACAGACTTCTTATCTGTAAGCAAGTCTTTTCGCAGAGTAGTCTGTTGTTCTTTCTTTGTATGTTAAATCAAAGCCGCTTCTCTTTTACCGACCAAACAGCGCAGTGGTTATAGCTTGGGCTTTTGGATCGGGAGGTACCGGGTTCTCGAAACCCGATAGGGGCAGAATGCAAAAGGGAATTTTCATCAACCGATTACGATATGTGATTAAAATGAACTATGACCCCCTGTCGGAGTGCAAAGCTCAACTCGATGGGCCGACTTATCTCCTATGCACAGTACTATAGGCTGGCATGGAGCTATGCAATGTGCAGATGGTTGTACGAAAATCGGACCTATAACCGTACGTCCTCGAATTGGCTGGCAGCGGCGTAAAAGTAAGGACGGGAAAAGCGAATCGCGAAAGTGTTGGGAGAGCCTCGGTAAAGTTTCAATATTGTTTTTCCTTCTTATATGTCGAACGATGATTGGACAGCTCAGGTGCGATTCGAACACCAGATGTTATTCCACAGGGGTGATATACTGTTTATTCGACAATATGAACGAGTCTGGCGAGTACCACATTAGCCAACATTTTGTAAGCTGTGCTTAAACGGTTTTTATGTTCATGGGAACTAAAGAATATATATTTTAGAAACAGGAGCAAATTGGAATGTTCTGTCATTCAGTTCCCAAATTGGAAACAGGTTTGTTCTTCAGATTAATTGCAAGATTTCCGGCATCTTAAGTTTTAGAAATTGATAGTCAAATGGGAAACGTGAACCGTGATCTATGAAGGGGAATAACAGGCACACTTTGTATGCCTTTTACATACAAAGGTACATACCTTTGTATGTACAAGGCATACAAAGTGACAAATCGTATCCTCTATTTCACCACAGTGCCCGCTACTTCCATACTTGCGAGCGCATATTCTAAGCAAGTGCTTCTTTAAAGTACAGTGTTCAGTGAGTTGTTCAGTACTCAAGTACCTATATCATGGTTTAGTTTCTCGATCTTTAAATCCAAGGAAATCACAAGATCAACAGGCCAAGACATTGTTCGGACCTCGTGATGGTGGCCGATGCGTCCTTGCTAGCTAATTCAGCAGTTTTCTCACTGCCTCTCATGGATACCTCTGTGACTGGGCACCTTTAAAAAGTATAAGTCTGATGCAATACGCATTGAGCGACGGCTC
This sequence comes from Nephrotoma guestfalica, assembly GCA_963691935.1. Classification (NCBI taxonomy): domain Eukaryota; kingdom Metazoa; phylum Arthropoda; class Insecta; order Diptera; family Tipulidae; genus Nephrotoma; species Nephrotoma guestfalica. The sequence continues at coordinate 191,593,637 of OY829915.1, read as the reverse complement.
CAGTCCCTTTCGATTCCATTATGTATTGTAATAATTTTCTATCTGAAAGACAGTGGTGTATTTTCCAAAGGAATGTGACAAATTCTCGGCGGAAATGTAAAACGGATATTTCCACTCATATCTTTCAATGGTAATTACATTAAATGATTTACTGAACTTGTGTCTGGTGGCAATCAAATCGAGCGTCCCCCTCAAGGCTCCGTGGTATTCAATACCACGAACCCCAAGATACTTTGTCCCCGAAGAGTGGAATGACAACTTCCCAGTTTTCGGGAGAAGGAAAAATTAAAATTCTTCGTCTCGTGAAAAGAAATATCTCAGCTCTGTTATGATACACGGATAAGCCATTTTCACAACACGACGTTATGGCTATGTTGACCACCGTTTGCATATGATCACATAGAACACTCATATTTTTAACAACAAGTATTATAACAAAGACGTCAAGTGATTGCTTAGGGCTACCTAAGCATGACAACATATACCACAACGTAATAGTGACGTTCATGCTTTAAGGCTTTTATAGGCTTAAGGCTGCAGAGATCATAACATTAAGGATGAAAATGTATAGCACAATACCCAGGAATGTCCGCATAATATACACGGATGTCCTCAGGGCAAGTTCTTTTTGCCCAGCAATTTGTCCGGAAATTTCTTTTAGTCACTAGCAGCCATAGTTGCTCCTCTAAGAGTTGATTTCTGGTTTATTTGTAAGTTTTCTTCTGCTATTCTGGGATCCATACTTTCTGCAAAATCCTATAAAACAGGCAGAGCTTCTTGATTAGTTCTCGTAAAACTTCCGCCTCTCTTCACTATAGTTTTGATAATGATTTTATAGTGTTAGAATAAGAGCTCTCTTTTGAGTTTAGCAGTTGCTGAAAGGCTTTCTACTTCTTCACAGAAAATATCCAATTCAATGCTTTTACCTTTCGGATACAATTTTTAGACTTTTTTTGAAGGGTCCATTTAAATCCCAGAACTTTGTGTTACTAGAGTTCGCTGCTTTATTGACAACTTTTCTCATTTTTGACAATTTCGTCAGTTTACCCAACTCTAGTCCACCAAGTCGTAACAGTTCGTTTGGGTTTACTAAGAGAGCAGTTCGGCTCGTAAGGAGTTGACTATTGCTATTTGAAGCACATCAAGTACCTTCTCCACTCCCTCATTCTTACTGATCTCCATTGCTGAAGATTAAAGTGATTGTGGTGACGATTAGATATATAGGGCATCCATTTGGTATTTATGGGGTTTCTAAATTCTTCAGTTTTAGACTTATCAGAAGTTAAGGAATGTACTGCCTTAAGAAATGTTGGTCTGTTATCCAAATTTAGTATAAACAAATATAATTATTCCAACAGAGCTTTGCCCCTTGGATTAATATCAGAGCTACTGGCAGCATTTTTGGTATGCGTTTGCATCACATTTTGTAATGTTCTGAGTCTCATTGCAAGTGGTGTGTAGTTTGTTCTCAATTCTCTTTCGTGCTTTTTGAGACACTGCTAAAAGAGGGTTCTGCTTTAGGGCAGCTTTCTCATTTAGGAAAATATGCAGAAGTACACCTTTCGGCTGCCCTTTTGACCAAGAATCTTTGTTAGTTTTTAGCACAGGATTTTAATTTTCTAGACCCTAAACAGAGAATAAGAGAATAAAACTGTTCTTTTAACTGGCCTGAGTAGGTTGTTGATTTGGATACATTCTAGTTAAGCGTGCTCCCATGGCTGTCAGAAAGGTGTTGTAGGTTAGCTTAATGTCGCTGTCCTGGATGACTGTCCTGGATTCCGGGATCTAAAATTTTATGTTATTTTTGTTTTTTCAATACAAATTCCAATAGGAAGCGGGGAAATAAAATAACATAACAGCAATTTTATGCCACGAGAATAGGGCCCATTTTCTCATATTTATTGAAACAAACTAAAGCTTTAAACGAAGCATAGAATAGCCTTGACCTCTATTCAAATTTATTTAGCAGGGAAACAGTCAGAATTTATATTCTGCTTGAGCAGGTACAAAGAAGCTAATTATACTGTTTCTACTCCACTTCACTTTAGGGTCTGAAATATGATTATTAGTCACGCTGGTATGACGTGTCTGCAGTAGTATCAGCCTTCTAGATCAATGCAGACCTAGTTTTGGCCAATTATTTCTGTTTACTAGACATAAAACTAATAGTTTTATCATTCGCAAACGACATTTGAACAGTTGCCCTGCCTGGTGAAATAAGGCAAATAGGGCGACTATTTTGGACTACGCAAGGGAACGTAATTTTATCACTTTTATCGAGGTCCGACTAATACGCTGCAATAGTGCATCCCCGAAAACGGAAAGAAAATTTTAAATTTATCACATAACACCCCATCCCAACCTTCCGCATACATGTTTGAAATATCCGTGAATAAATTAACAGCTACTCTTAAAAATAATTTTAAATCTCGGTACCATTAATTCTGTGGTTTCTGAACATCCACAGAGATGATTCCATCCAGTCCTGCTGAATAATATGGCTTAATTTTGTTTATTCCCCATAGTATTGTCCTCCTGTCTATTATTATGCTTGAGAGCTCTGTTTTCCTACTAGCCTCGCCTTTGCGCAATTACAGAAAGCCAGTTATACCCGGAAAGTGCTAGTAATGATGCAGAGTTCATCCGTTCGTTGACTGTAAGTTAGAGTGCTATAGAAATGGTAGTTAGTGCCTTACGTGATTTTGTGTGTACTTCGTATTGGAGATATCATTGATAAGAAAATTAATGATCATCGGTCTAGTCTTTACACTTCTTTCCATTTGTATCTATTCTTTTTTCCGCCTCCTTGCGGTCATCCTATTTTCTCTCTATGCTACCCGCCCTCCGTTTTATCACTGTGGTTCTTCTTAAATACATTCATGGCCACTTCACTGAAACCATAGCTGATTACTTACTTCCAACTGGAAGGTGAAATGCGTTAAGATTGCTGATTTGTAGGATTTTTAATACCTCCCTAGAGTCGCTAAATTTCTTAGGGGTTAATGTCCTTGGCCTGGAACTGCAAAACATATCCTTGTGATAATCTTCAGTTTGGCTCCAGCCTGCTGCTCTCTAGAAGGACAGTGATCGTTCGCCGTCACAGGCCGTCAACTTTACATGATTCCGATGTGTTGTTGCATTTCGGCAGAACGGAGTAGGTCCAAGGTTTTCCTCCATAATTAGGAGACAGATGTTGGCCAGAACCACCCTGATATTAATGTCCTGAGCACTATTAATTAAAAGTACTCTTTTTACTTCTTGAGCGCTCATTAAAAGGCTTAGTTATCTGCAACTTGAACCTGTTCGTTTCCTTGGTGAATTCATCCTGAAAATCTTCAGCCGAAACGACTTGCTCTTTCTGGTGTGGTAATTTCTTACATATAAATTAGGTTATTAGTCGTGGCTATGTCTCTAGATATAGTTTTTGAGGGAGCTCGTAATTTTTAATTAATTTTCGTAGTATCCAAGTAGCGGAGGAAAAGGAGTCCATTTGTGCAGAGCTTAGCAATATACACAGAAGGGCGCATAGGACTCGGGAGGTTCCGGGGATTTGGATACACTCGTTAGGGATTAAACTAGTTTTTATACTGGGTCTACACGGTACAATAAACACCTTCATTCAAGGAGTACCCTGCACGGAGCTACGAAGCCCGAACTTGTATTTACTTATAGAGAAGCCCTAAAACGAAATATTACTTGCGTTTCCATTTGATGCATCATTTGTTTGAGCCATTATTGAATAGAATTGCCAATAGATGCTAACTGTTGTTGCTTTCGAACCGTTGTAAATTTGTTCAATGTTATATTGTTCTTATTTATTTACCGTCATGATTACCGTCTTGATTAAATCATCTTATTAATCATAACCACCTCATTTGGCATTCTTTATTGATGACTCAATATAATAATTAAGAATAATATTTATAAGTTGTTTGATTTATAAATGGCTGGACGCTTAATTTTATGATATTTGTACCATATCAGGACACACTAAATATTTTCATGACACATGCACCACATGAAGTTATTCGTTCAGCATGATGTGACGGCAGGATCGATATTGTGATTTTAGCCACCGCACGCAAATAACACCGAACGACCTTCGGATTGCATCATCACACTTAAAATATTTAAGTGAAGAATAATTAACAGACCTCTTTTTCCATAATCTATTGTGGTTACGATAAAGCCATAATGTCAATGCCTTGAATTAAACAAAAAATCGTACAAAACTCAAACAAAGTTTCCTCACGTACTTTTCGTTTGCATATCAACATCTTTACATAAATTTGAATAGAGTACATAACAATATAAGTTTCCAACTTACTTATAATTCTTCTTTATTTAACTTGTTTTCTTTTATAATTTGCCATTACTTGTAATTTGTAAAACCGTTATATCGACGTACACTATACCTATGTATAGTGTACTGTACATTTCTTAAACTTAGATCATGGTAATTTGCTTAAGAAATTAACAATTCGATTAAATAAATGTGGTGTGGTGTATGGCGTATTTGTTATGGTAAATGAAATAGTGATGGATTGCACAACCGGATTTATAGTTTGGATCGAATCTATTCGAGACTTCACGGTGTTGAAATTTACTAAAATTAATTTACACAAGTTTTTAAGATGATGTTCAAAGTAATTAGCGAGATAAGTGAAACGGAATTTTAATAATTACTCATCAAACCGAACAAAACCAAATTTCCTAAAGTCTTCCATCGGTCAGTGCACTAAGACAAAGGCTAGGTTAGATTGTAGTAGCTGGTTCCGCATAGTTAACGTGAAATATCTGGCATCTTACAGCTTTCGACTTCAGACACAGTGAATAAAAAAGCGCAACTTCCACTATCTATTTACCCAAGGTTTTTGCCTTCTGTAGGAAAAGGTAGAATTGGTAAATAAACTATTATCACGCAACCAGTTCTTGCATTAAGATTGTTCGTTCTCAGAGAACGAGTTGTTCAATCCCGATTGAGAGGGTTCGACTAATGAACCTAAACACCAAGGCAAATACTCAAATAGTAAACGTGGACCGAATTGTCGTCAGCGATGTCGAGAATTATAGGCAAGTAATTTGTTGATCCAATACCCTAGGAAACGAACACGAGTATTACACCTGAAGATGCTGTGAAACACGGTATCCTGATTTGTAGATCCAGTACAGAAGAGACTTATGAAAAAATTAAGAATATTTGGGACAGTTGCCAATTTTCAGGTTGTAAACCTATGAAACTGCTCTTCTTTCACAGTTGGATTCTCTTGCGTTACCTAAAAGTCTCAATGTTTTTTTTACCAACATCGATCGAATGAATCGATATCGACCAATGAATGGAAAGTTCTCCTTTACAAAAAATATGATACATCTTCAGAATTGTATGTTCTGTACCGTAATGCTCCGGCAAACACAGACGTTGTATCTTTATTTCGAAGAATATCTCTGAATCTTTTGTGCATTAGTTCATTCTCGTCTATGTCGCGGCCGTCCATCCACGATAATCCGAAGGTCTATCCACCATACTCCGAAGTAGAGCTTGTTGATTTTTCATCAGTCTCTGGATGACTTTAGTTCTCTTCCCTCCTCATCTACAGATGAGTTTCTCTCTCTCTCTCTCTCTCTCTCTCTCCTTCTTTCTTTCTTTGTTTCTTTCTCTCGAGGTCTTGTTCGTCGTCGAACCAGTGTAGTTTAAGCCTTGTTCTGCGATGTACGCCGACTGGTTGTTGATGGAACAATTTTCTTTTCATTCGTTGTGATGGGAATCGTTCAACGTGGCCCAACGGAGACGTTTGATTTCGGGTTCATTCGAATCCGATATTCGTGGTGGACCATATCCTGCAGACCATATATGGATTAATATTCTACAATCCTTAGTGGTCAAGGTCGTATTGGTCCAACTTTCGCTAGAAAACTGCTGTTCAACTGCTATGCGGGCTTTAATATATCTCTGGACATTTGTTGATATTATATCTGAGCCGAGATATTTGAAGTCTGTTCCGAGATCTATTATTTGGACACTCCTCGATGTTGATAGACGTTTAGTTTTGTTGCTGTTCACTTTCAGACCCAGTCGTTTCGCGTGGAGCTGTATTAAATTATCCTTGATATCATTAGGTCTCCGACCAAGAAGCACGATATCATCTGCAAATCCAAGAATTTGGCCTGACTTATTGAGTATTTCCACTACAATTCTACGCAGCGAGCCAGATATTGTTGGCTTACAGAGAGGAACAAGCTTCTCTGGAATTTCGAGACTTAACAGTGCGGCACAAAAGGTTTTCACGGTTGATATTGTCATATGCTTGTTGAAAGTATATAGAGCTGGTGAATGGTTATGTTGTAATTACTTCCAACATTTTTCCAGGATCATCCTCGAAGTGAAACACTGGTCATTGGTTGTTCGGTTGTGTTTAACAGAGATATGCCACGGTAATTTTCACATTTGAGACGGTCACCGTTTTTATACAGCGGACTGCTTCCATTCCTCGGAAAGTTCTTCCTGGTCCAAGACCGCACCGATCGCAAGTTCATATAGATTAGTTAGAAGAGTAGCTCCTACTTGTTTTAATAATTCTGTGGGGATTCCGTCAAGACCTGGTTCTTGGTCATTGTTTACTGTGCGTACATGACATCGTAAATAAAAAGCGTTCCGCACTCGAGTTGAAATATTTTTAACTTTGTTGCTGTTATGATGTATTAACATTCTGTGCGATACTATGGTATCCTAGAGAAAGGAAATAGGATTACCATACATTCCTAGTTTGGAAGTAGAATTGCCATACTGAAAGAACATTAGCCACATTTGTTCTCAAATCTCGATTCTTATCTTTAATGGCTGTATATCTTGGATGGAAGTCCTTAGTAAATTTTTTGGCATTGCGGCAGAATAAGTGGAAGGAAGGACCAATGTTGGGTTTTTAGACAGCTAGTTGGTATATTTCTATCTATGCCTAAGTGTTTAATTTGATTTTTGTTAGATTACACGGATGGAGTGTAACAATAAGAGATAACGTTAATCCAAAAGTTAGTGTTCTTGGTTGAAATTTAATTTATCAATATTCTCTTTGTAAGCATTGCCTGCTTGTTGATCGATTACAGCGAATAATCCGATCACAACAGTGTCAACAATACCTCATTTTGTTCCTTTATTTCGAGGTAAGATGGGGAATTATAGATGTACAATAATTGAGTGTAGTTTGAATCAGAACTGAATGAACATAACTTGGCTAGTAATGAGTGCAATGCGCTACGTGGTGTATTTCTGCCCAGTAGAGTGTAAGATTGTAATACGTACAATTGTCCATTCCCCGTTGATTATAGACTTTATTGTCCGATTTTGTCAAAATGAATGCCAGGATGGATGTTAAACCTTGTTTTGAAGTGACTGCTAGTCCGAGCACACGAATTATTGAGAGCGTGTGAAATAGTAATTTTGAGTTTATGGATCGTCTTGTCACTTGCGTAGATTTTTTATCGTTCACTTAAATATTTTTGAAACAGGTCTTACTTTCATTGTTTGCTGATAGTTCTTCTTTCGGTAAGACCAAAACCTTTGTTATTGCTTGGTTGTAGAGGGAAAATTTCCTGGGCACCGTACTGAAATAAATTGACGTGCCCATCCGTTCTTTGGTGAGTTTTAACGATTCTATCTCGCACCAATTTCGGAGGTACGTTTTCTTAGAGAAGAACAAGAACCGCAATTTATATTTGTGGTTTTATCTGTAACCACTTTGGTCGGTGTTGTATTTCCCGAAGAATTCATTGCTCCATCTTTTCCAGAATTTTAGTTTGATTTTTCTAACAGCCTGAAAGTCTGTGAATATTTATGTCCGAGAGATTCATATCGGGAACTGTGGTTATTGATGATCCTATTAAAATGTTTTCTGGTGTGAGGACTTCTAGATTGGTTATATCATCGGAAATTAATACTCGAAATGGCTTAAAACTGTTGTTAATTCTTCGAACATGAGTATCATATGGCCCAAGATCTTTTTAAATAGTCTTCATAGATTTCACACCTACCCACCGAAATTACTGATTTGGTCAGCTTTTGTGTTTATGCTCCAGTACCTCATTGTGTAAGGGAAGTATTGCGAGATGCTTTTCATTATAATATCCCTTGTAGATCTAAGAAGGGCTTAGCTGTAATAGTTTACCTTTCTTGTCTACTGACCCATTCTTTAGGAGCCGCGTTGTTTCGTCTTTAAAGTAGGTACGCCGTGTATGCCTTATTATGATTTAACAATTTTCTTCAGCTTTACGAAATTAGATGTTTTGTTAATTAAGTAGATGGTTCTATTATCTGAATCTTCATGTTTGGTGGCTAAGTTGACATTTACTTCAATTGATTTTTGTCGATCGGGGACATTCTCGATTCGCGTGTTTAATTGGTTATTTCGCAACCATTGTGGGCCTGTCCACCAAAGATTGTGACTCAAGACGTCTTTAGTTGTTACTCCTCGACTTGCGATTTGATGTGATGCCATTGATTTGGTTCAGTCAGATTCCTGATTTCCGACACTCTATTTGCAATATATCGGGTCATGCGTAAGTCGGGGTTCCAGTTATGGTAACGTTACTTTCCGCTTCGTGGACGCTACACTTGTAAAAAGCTACTATGAGGCTTATGTTGACATGTTTTACGGTTATTACTTTTAGATAAACACAATCGGCATATTCTTGTTCTGATGCGTTACTAAATCCGTGAACTTCTACAAGTGATCCAACTGTGAATCCTGTCCATCTTGTAATTTTAAGATCGTTGAGCAAGTCTAATTCGTTGATGTAACTAATCTATTGTACCGGTAGTTCCTCTGAAATGAGTTCTTCCCATCCAATCCCTAAAAACCAGAGTTTTTGTAGCATACATTTTTGCGTTATTTTTACTGGTGCTAGCCATCCTAATTGATCAAACGCTCGGCCATCGTAGAAAGAACATTCCACTTAGTTACTGGGCCAATATGTCCCGCGAGTTCTATGTTAAATTCAAAGATGTCGAGTTTAGGTTACCAATAGAGATCCAAAGCTTTGATTGCTTGATCAATTTCAATCGTATGTGCATCTGTGCTCTGAATTTCATTGGTTAGTAGTTTTCCATTGTTGCTTAACCACTCCCTTAGATTATACCCGTCACGTCGGCGTATTTCTGTTAATCGATTTCGAATATATATTGCTGTTTCAATGTATCGCATCCCGTCGTTCTTTAATACTTGAAGTAGAAGGAAATGCGCTTCTTTTGTTTGTCTTTTGCCAATTGTTGCAGATTTCTGACCGCTAAATATGTGGCTACTGTTCCATAGGTTATCGTTTTTAGTTGATATTCCTTAAACTTCTTAGTTGGTGAGTTACATTCACAGATATGTTGAAGTGTTTGCCCTCTTCGGAAGCCCATTCTCACCAAAACATATCTGATAACATTGCTATATCTGTGGTTTGTGTTTCCGTCATCTCATGATAATGTGCCAAAGGTCCTGCTGTAATCTCGGCCCGACGTGCATTACGTCATTTAATGATTTTCCATTGGTTGTTTTTGCAGAGGCATCAAAACCCACTCTCAACCTTGTTGTATTTGTACTGCTTGGCGGATGTAGAACAATGCGATGTGTATTAGTAACTGACATTGGTTTCCTATATACTGTTTATCATTTGCATGTGCTCGAGATCATAATTTTTCATAAATTCTCTGTATTGGGTTGGGTTTATTTAACTCGCAGCTTTCTGTTATTTTCCCCGACATTATCCAACATAGCCTAGAGCGATGGGAAAAAAATATTCATATTAAAACCGCCATTGCGGTGTAAAAACAAAAACTTATCGTTTGACGTAATTTTTCTCTCGATCAGAGATGAGTACCATACAGCCAATATATCAGGTAGAATGATATCTGCATAATAATCTGCTCCCAGGAGTCCATTGGGGCTAGAATATTATATCAGTTAATAGCTTCTGGTGGCATTATTGATAAGGTTGATTCCTTTTTATCATACTTTTACGTATATGGTAGAAATTTTCGTGATTGGATCTAATTTTAACTAGCGCCGTTGCTAGCACGGAATCTTCATCTTTCTCAACTGCGGCATTATGTATAGCGATATACTTCGATTGTATATGGCTCCTGCTTCATTTGTTGTTCTTACATTACCATGATCCGTTTTATTGGTAATTGATGTTGTTATCCTCCACAATGCTTGCATAATTGATTGAGCATCCCGTATACATTCCCACCTTCTGGTGAAGTTAATTTGGAGTTTGATTTATGTGTTTTGCTTTGAAGTCTTCCTGCAATTGCTTTTGTCAAGAATTAAGTTGGTAACAACAAACACCTCATTAATCTTGGTACACCCACAAAGTCTTGTTCTTGGAGACGGATTTGAGGTTTTTGCTACAGTTGAGTGTTTTATTAAACTAGAAAAATTACAATTTTCTAGAGTTTATTTAAAAAATCGTAAAATTTCACAACATCGAAGTGCCTGATCATTATTTTGTTAAATATAATTTCATAATTTGTCTTGTATACTATTTGCTTACATAAAAACTAAGATTATTGGCGATGTGATCATCGAAGCATAACATCATTGACATATTTGTCAAATGTAATCAAAGAGTAATTAATACTGGTAGATAGATGATGATCAAAAGATTTAACAATCGAAAATTGAGAAGGTCAAATTTTTAAATTGAAATTACTCAACATACAAAAATTTTGCGTCGAGGGAGGTTTACGATGCAAATTTGTTTGTGAATATCCAATCATCTATTATTTACTATCTCCTTTTACTTAGTTCTGCCTAAGTAATAAATTATCGTTTCTTGCCCTGTGTTAAAATGCAGATAAGACTAAACAAATTTAATTATGCTGACTACCATACCATTCGTCACTATTAATTAACGAGGTACGATATGTATAGTTGACTAAACATTTGTGATAATTGACTATAAACTTTGGTATATCCAGAAATATGGCAAATACGATAATATGGCATTATAGATTTAGTTATGCTATATTTCCTGTTTCCTGTTCATTATAATCTAAATGTTGTCCCTAAAATTTCTTAATCAAGTCAACAAATGTATGAATATATTACTTTGTCATATCTGTATGTAAGCTCTTAATGCTCTTGTAGTACGATTATCGACGACGCCTTATCTAAAAATGTTGGGGTGTAGGTATATTTTGGATAAATTTTGACATCCTTCCTTTTTGGTCGAATATATTTTAGTATTCCGGTTTTATCATTTACGACCCTAAGAAAACTGGCAAGCACATACACAGAATCGAACCTAGATTGGTTAATTGCTGTTTTATTACAGATCGCTCTGACAAGACGTGTTTTATACCTGGAGATTATAGATATAACCTCAAACTGGAGGATATCCGGTATGACACAAGTCATTGAGAAAGATTCACAACGCTTTTTAACTCAGTCGGGAATCCTCAATTCGTGACTAATTTTATGTTAATGTCTGTTAGGATAGGTAAACTACACTCCAGAGAACAACGGCACACGTTTTACGTACCACTGAGCTATTTACACTACATAAGTCGGTATATACCGACCAAATGGCACAGTGATAAGCTTTGGCGTATGGATCGGGAGGTACCGGTTTCGAATCCCGATAGGGGCAGGATACGACGGGAATTTTCATCAACAGATTACGATCTGTGATGAAATGGAACACATCTATGAACACCTGTCGGAGCGCAAATCTCTTACTAACTTTTACTGGCGTCAAGGCGAAGGGCTAGCAAACTACGCAGAATATTTGAGAGACCTATTTGAGAAACCAAACAACGGACCACTTCAGTGAACAATTAAAAATAATTCATTAATGACGTTTCTGTGTCCATTTTAGTTCAAAATCCACTAATCTCCATAAATACCTATGATTGGGCAGCCATTGGCTACTATGAAGTAGTTCATAGTAGAAATATAAATATTTCTCCTTGCTTTTAAATAGAGCACAGGGTGAATCACTTTTTTAATTTAAAAAAAGGAAAGCAGTTCTACTCTGTGTTCTAAACTAAAAAGATGAAAGAGATTCCAAAAAAGATTAACTCAAGGCCACATTGAGCCCAAGGTGCAAACCGAAGGATTCTATTCCATTCTACAATCAAACTAGAAGATCAAGAAATTGGCACCTGATAATTTCGAAGGTTGGACAATTGCAAATAAGTGATTCGTAGTCATCATCCATGGCACCAAAAACAGCTCTGCATGCCAGACTCATGAAATTTATCTAATTTTATTCAAAAAGGACAACACATTCAGATGAAATTTTCTTGTAAAATTCTACGAGTATGAACTATTCATATGTTCCAAAACAATCGAAGTTCTAAGTATTTTATAAGCATTGACATTTACTTGAGTTATACTGCCGAACTGCTTAGATCCAAAGAAGTGTTCTTTGGCGGTTACATAATTTTCTAATTCTAGATTAAAAAATTTAATTTTTCAAATGTGCATTTGGTACATTCCGAAGTATTGTTACGAATTCTACTCTACTCGCGTGTAACACTCGGTGATCGAGTGACATAGACCACAAAGTGACCACAATAAAACCCCTTACAATAGAAAACAAAAGTAAAAGTCACAAAGTGTTACCAACCCAAAGGGCGAGTTCGAATTTTGTTAGAATCCATAATTTTATTGAGGGAATTATTATTCATTAATCGCCTTCCTATATCAAGCCTATATCACGTAAAAGTGAGGGTTTAACTCTTTGATAAATGCCACCATTTCAGGCTAAATATTTCGTTTGCTGTTCACAGGGCATCACATGTGAACATTATATGTTCGGATATTTGCCTCACTGTGTTGCAAAATTTGCATGGGTCCTTTGGGGACTTTCCTATTTTTTCTAAATGACGCTTATATGGACCTTGTTCTGTTATGTACCTTAATGATTAGCGGTATTGTGTAACTTGAGTACTCTTTTGGGCTGCCCCGTTTCATAAAATGCCAGAGTGGCCAGGGGACCACGTTAAGGTAATTTTTTCCCCTTGCCTAGTTCTTTTAAATTGCAATGTCAGCTTAGAATAGAACTCAAGACAGACTAGAGTTTGAAATGCCACTTGGCTATTCGAGATTTCGATGATCTGTTTTCTTTTATATTTGTCTACTATGTACATTCATGTGTGCAGACTTCTATTGCGATAATTTCCGCTTGAAATACAGTTGGGGATTTCTCTAAGGTTATGTGGAGTGTGTGCGCCTTTCAGTCCGCTTCAGTTATCGTGCTTGTTTTTGATTTATCAATGAACCATATGTATGCGTAACAGGAAAGGGAGTATATAATATTCCCAACTTGCTTCGGGAATTCTGATCGAAAATTTTTCCCCAAAAGACCTATTTGGTAAACAATATTTAATAAGTTGTTCGTCTTTTAAATTGGTGTCTATGCTTCTGCAAGCTATGTGGTGCGAATTCGCGTCAAATGAGCATTACAATAATTGATAAAACTCGTTGTCCGATTGCAATTGGTGGCTGCTGTAAAATTGACGGTGTTGTTGCCCTCTTTCGTATGAGTAGATGCCTATTGTCTCTAAAGAGATCGCGATTAAATCTCTGGAAATAAATTGGTTTATGGAGAATATATTAAGGAACAATCGGCAAACAATTCCTGTCCTTGGTCTTTCTCTCTCTCTCTCTTCTAATTTTGATCAACTTACCTATTTTGTTTGGAATTCCAAGAACTTTGCATTTTTTATCCAAGACTTTTTCAGTGTCATGTTCTGTTTCCTTGATGTATAGAGGCGGCTGAGCTTAGCGATCACTGCCTTTGATGTATGCAGGTTAATCTAAATGCACCTAAACCTGCTGAGTCTTCTCCGATGGGCCATTTGGTTGTCTCACTGGGTTTATGTGTCGATAGAAGCATTCTATGGTTTTTGAACACTTTCCTAACATTATCTGTCCTGTGTTATACTGTTATTATGGCCAGAGGGACTTGGTCTTGGTGGCTGATGGAGAAGGTCCTTAGTGACTTTGTTCATGTCCAATCCGCCTTGATGTTGCTCAGATGTATTATTGAGATCTGATGGTTTATCCCGGGTTTTTATCGACCTTTCCTTTTCTTTCTTCAATCGAAAATATCCCAACCCGAAAAACCAAGTTTAAAGAGTACTAAGGTTAAGGTTCATCGCTGGTAAATTGTAAATACCCATTTTCTCTATCTTTCTTCGACAATATCGTCCACGCCGCGTTCCATAGCTTCATGTTTTGGCCAGCAGGCAGCGGCTTATTTTCTCATTCATTTCGATTCTATACAGTGTGGGAGGTCGATGAAGAAAATTTTAGGCGTTAGTTTTCTTCCTTCTCTATAATTTTTAAGTTTGTAATGTCTCTTGAGTTTAATGTCGGAAACGCTGTTGTGCGGAGCGGTTTGGGGATTGAGCGTTTTAAACTCCATCTTCACTGCTGAGTATAACATTTTATTAACATTATTGGTTATTATATTGATCGTTCACATTTATTATATAATTTATTGTAAATTCACATAACTTAAATTAAAACACTTAAAATAATTTTTGATGATTAATTACTAATTACACATTACTTAGTAATTACTGCTTATGACTATCTCTTAAAAATAAAATGTTCGTCTTATATACTAAAATTTAGAGGAAATGAAAATGTTATACAAGCACTACGGAAAACAAACGTACATTTTCCAAGGTTGCAAGGTTGGATTTTCATATTTTGAATGCACTTGTGTTTATTTTGTTAAAATTCAATTACCTTAATGCGGAAAACAAATAGATCGACTTCGATCGACGCCTTCGTGAGCCAGGTTGCTGTATTCCGCGCCTTTAACTTTCAACCGACTATTTATCATTCTGCAGTCCAGAAAATTTGTGCTTGCACACTGTGCCTGTTGTTGGTCCTGAGTTCAACCAGCTGCTTCATCACTTGAGCCCGATTTTTTTATAATCATTGGTTCTTAAGCCATTGATTGCCAAGGGAGGATCGAAATTTGAATCCCGTTTAGATGGCTTTTCAGAGCTCGAGTCATCTGATCGGTTTCGCTTGGCTAAGTATTTGGACAGTCCTATGCTTCTTCTGATTGCTTTAAAAAGGCTAGGTGCCTCTTTCAGTTGTAGTTTTCTTACCCTGAAGTTCTAAACTTGTCAGTTCATCTCTGATGGAGGCTGTCGCATATTTGCACGTTGGCACTTTGTGCTGAGATATAATGCACAGACCTGTCAGTTTGATGTGGAAAGGTCTGCCACTGCTGAGCATTTTGCTATTTTAAGGATACTTGAAACCGGAAAACGTCAGATGTCTGTAGTTCTAGCGACCAAAGTGTTCTCTTGACCGTTCATTCGCTCGTTTAAACGGTCTTAAAACGAAAGAGGCTAAATGTTCGCATTATTGTTTCTTCGGAAGCACTAGAAAAAATCATCAGCACTTTGAGGTGATCATGATTCCTGGGCCTCCTTATTTGGTTTTCAGATTAATGTGAATTGGTCAATTGCTTCCTAGCCAGTTACCAGATCTGCTAGATATGGCATTCTGGCAAGCCGAGGGTTGATTTTTCATCGCCCTAGTTTTTACTTCCTTAATATTTCTTGATGATGAAGCTGTTGTATTTTCTCTCTGTGAAACTCCCCCGACCCCCCCCCCCCCCCTGCACGGTCTGTTTTTACTATTTTGTTTATTCAGCTGTGATTTCTTAGTTCCTCTCATTTTCCATCGTATTTTCATGAGACTTTCGTTTGCGGCGTTGTTCAATTTCTTCCAAGTTTGATCTCTCGTGTTTGATCCATGGTTTCCCAGTGTAGTTCTGGTAGCCGAGCAACGTTTGTGACAGAGTTGAGCTATGTTCCCATCTCCAATCGATAGTGCCAACAGTCTCATAATTTCGCGGGAATTGAGTTGAAGGAACTTAGCCTACATATTAAAAATCAAATGTAAACGTTCGTTTGTAATGTGTTAGAATTAATTTTCTTTGAATTGAGGTTTTCAAAAATTAATGTAAATAGGCTAAACATACATACTTCCCGAATTTAGTTTCCGTCGCAGACATGAAACCGTCGTGTAAATATAATATTCAAGCCTTGAAAACAAATGACCGTCAGTCGTTTATTAAAAACTCAATTCTTAAAATACTTATTCGATCGGAGATTAGTCGCTCAACGATAAGCATTATCAATTACTCACGGTAATTTTAAACAAGGTATATTATTTTATTATCTATTTGTTCTATTAAATTTGGCCAATTGATTGAATAAAATACGTTTACACAATTTTGTGAACAACGCTGTAAATCAGAAACCATTAATCTATTTCAGGGGCCCTATTTTGCTCTGTACAATTTGCAAAATTTGATAAGAATATTTTTAAACCTTCCGGTGATTTATATTGTATTTGAATTTCTTAATTTCTTCTTGGTGTAAACCAGCAAGAGAGGATATAGTAATAAAAAGATCATTAAACCGAATTTGTTATTTTACAACTTTATTTCGGACGAAAGATATTTCGATTGTGCAAGCAGTAACAAATAAAACTTGATCATACCAAAGTCATTGCTCTATAGTGAACCAAGAAAAATAATCTTAACTCATTCTTAAAATGTTACGTATTTATGAAATATAAATTGTTTGTACGGCTTACGCTCGCTCGTTAATCAAATAAAATAACCCTTTAATTATAAAGATTTACTATAAGCGCTTCTAATCAGTGTTCCCTTTTTAATTTTTGTTGCAGCCGGGATTAGACGATGTCGTACGCACCTGCCGAAATAAAAATTTATTCTTCTCCACGGATATTGACACCGCGATCAAAGAGGCTGAGCTTATTTTTATATCCGTGAACACACCAACAAAAACATTTGGGAACGGTAAAGGTCGCGCTGCCGATTTAAAGTATGTCGAAAGTGCGGCTCGTATGATTGCCAACGTTGCACAAAGTAATAAAATTGTGGTGGAGAAAAGTACTGTACCAGTTAAGGCGGCTGAAAGTATTATGCATATCTTGCGTGCCAATCATAAACCAGGAGTCCGTTACGAAATTCTTTCAAATCCAGAATTCTTGGCCGAAGGAACGGCAGTAAATGATTTAATAACAGCTGATCGTGTACTGATTGGCGGTGAAGAAACTCCCGAAGGCCAAAAAGCTATTGATACGCTGTCGTGGGTCTATCAACATTGGATACCCAAAGAAAAAATAATAACGACAAATACATGGAGTTCAGAACTTTCGAAACTAGCGGCAAATGCTTTTCTGGCACAGCGTATATCAAGCATTAATTCACTGTCGGCGGTATGCGAGGCGACCGGTGCTGATGTGTCTGAAGTCGCACGTGCCATTGGACTAGATTCCCGAATTGGTTCAAAATTTTTACAAGCCTCAGTTGGATTTGGTGGTAGTTGCTTCCAGAAGGATATTTTAAATTTAGTTTATATTTGCGAGGGATTAAATTTACCTGAAGTAGCAGCATATTGGCAACAAGTCATCAATATGAATGAATATCAAAAACAACGATTTTCTCAAAAAGTATTTTAACCATTCACAATGTACCCAATTAAAATTTAAGATAAATTATTATTTTTTTATACTTTCAGATAATCGAATGTCTTTTTAACACTGTCTCCGATAAACAAATATCGATATTAGGCTTTGCATTTAAAAAAAATACTGGAGATACACGTGAAACACCAGCCATTACTGTTTGCAAAACACTCCTAGAAGAAGGTGCTAAATTACATATTTACGATCCAAAAGTTGAACCAGAACAAGTTTTGTACGAATTGACCTGTCCCTATATTACCGATTCGCCGGAGGATGTGAAAAAGGCTGTACAAATACATAATGACCCGTATCTCGCGGTCCAAGGCACACACGCTATTGTTGTGTGCACTGAATGGGATGAATTTATCGTAAGCTTAAAAATAACCCGCGCACTAAATCTTATGTAATAAAATGATATTTATTTGTAGACGCTAGATTATCATCGCATCTATAATTCAATGATGAAACCTGCTTACATATTTGATGGCCGAAAAATACTAGACCACGTAGCATTACAGAAAATTGGCTTCCATGTCCAAACGATTGGTAAAAAAATTAATCGCTACTCGATTATGAGATCTTGGGGTAGTATTCCGCAGTTATAAAATCCTATAATAGAGAATTTATTTACATATCCTTGTATTACATGGGGTCTACGAAAGAAAAACTGAGTCAAACTTTAATTCAACGAAAGAAAAACTTCAAAACTTACGTCTCAAAGTATTATTTCTCTTATTGCATTTTTTTTTTATTTTTTTTTAACAATTTCCATGTTATTCAATAAAAATACCAGAAGCAATAAACGTAGAAATCGTGTTTTAATTGAAGAACAATCCGTCGCCTGTTATCAAGCATGCTGGCCACTTCGGACAGCCTTACTTCTTTAAGCCATTCCACTATATAATTACGAATTACTTTTATGAAAATTCCTGGCAAATGTTTCGCCAACCAATATCGGGAATATTAACGTTGCCTCGCCATATATTTTAACCGGTGTCGCATCCGTTTTAATTTTCCCCCAGGAAATCGCCTCGCTCGGTTGTGCTCCACTATCACTTCCATCAAATTCCGATGCGGTATTCAAGAACACTGAAAAATCGGCTCCATTCCTCATCAAATTTGCGTTACATATATGATGTTTTACAACACCTCCACCTAAAATAATCATCCCAGTGTTTTCAGCTTTCACTGACATTGTGTTTAGCCTCTTCAAATCTGAAATGATATCGAGCACCAAACCTGGATTCCGATGCGCATGGAAATACATCATATCACCCAGGCTTCCATCTGTTAGGGCCGGACAATATACTGGAATTTTATTTTTTGCTGCCCAATAGTAAATCGAAGATTCATCGTTAATACTTTCACCCAGCCGTTGAATCATTTTTGACGGTGTCCATAAAATGCCTTTAGATTTTTGATCATCTAACATTTCGTCCAGTAGTGGTGTCAACCAATCCTCAAACTTACAGTAGTTATCATTCGGAACAAGTAAATTTCCAATTCGATTAATTCCTTTCTCTCGTAATTCTTTTCCGTCTAAATTAAACGAACCTAGATAGGTGGAAGCCAAACATTTTATAAAATCTTCTTCGACCCCTCCAGCTGTGGTCACAATGCAATCGATCATTCTATGTTGAACCAAAAATTTTAAAGTCTCGCGAAGTCCAGACGATACTAGATTAGATGTATATCCTAAAAATATGGTACAGCTAGATTTGCGTTTTATGAATTCGTCTTCCTCGTAAATGTCGATTTTATCTTCGGGAAGCGGTTGACTGCGGCAAGTTATCTAAAGTGATTAATGAATTAAAATTTTTATAGCAATTACTTGTAAAGTAATAAAGTACCATTTTATTAATTTCTATGACGGCCTTGGCAAAATTAGTTGCTTGAAATCCGCAGTTCATGTAGTTTTGAAATATATTGTGATAATCGATTCCAGAGTTCCAGTCATAACCAAATACTTTCGGTGTATCTTTTGGTAATTCCTCACTATTTAATAACACAGCATTTTTTGTAGTATCTGACAAACTTGACATTTTAATTGTAAACAAAGAAACTTATTTACTAGATATAAAAATTGAAGAGCACAAAAACCGTCGGTCGGTCAATTTTGTGTTATTTATTTGACATTGACAACCTGGTACACGTGCGTTACCCTATCGACAAAAAAACAGAGCAGCACACGCGATAAGTTTTTGAAGAACAAAAATGAAGGGAATATATCCATCGTCGCTACCCAGTATGCAATTTTTCCATAGTGTGGAAAAAACAGCTCCAATTCCACACTAAATTCCGTACTACAAAATATCAAAGACACAAAAATATCGATTTTGGAGAAAAATAATTTTCTTTCTCTTTCTGTTTCGCAGTAATATTATTTATTTATTTTATAATTTTTAGTTGTATATTTTATGTTCAGTTTCATATCACAAGTCGGCGGGTGAATACGCAGACGATTGTGCATGCACTTTTTGTTTATTTTATTTTCTCTTGTTGTGTTTTATTTTAATGAGTTTTAATTATTATAGTAACAATTATTTTATTTAGTTTACATATAAAATAATGGTATTAAGTGGTTGCGCTCGGGTTGGACTAAAGAGGTAATAAAACAGTTTTGCAATGGCATCGCCATTTACATATCAACTCAAAAAATTTTACGTCTTGTTTTATTTTTTTAAGATGCTGTGTGAAAACTAACAAGTGGCGGATATTTAAAATTTAAATAAAACAGAATTATGTATTGAATATCTGAATAAAATATATAAAAATTACAACAAATAGTTCTTTTTAATTTAAATAGAAAATTATAATTAATTTCATGTAGAAGTGCTATGGAAATCTGCTCTATTTGCGTGCAATAAAGTGTGTTAAATTAGTATGTAAATATATATGGAATATACTCGAGGTTCCGACGAAATTCCACCTTATTTCCACTTTGGATTTTTTCTCTTTTTAGTCGAGATTCACACCGACACCGGAATTTTTGTGACACTTTTCTTTGGCGAGTAGTATAGATTTCCGTGTATTTTACATGTTTCTTTCCATAGGAAGAGTGTGGATTTTGAGCGCGAATGTAAACGGAATTCCGTCGGCATTGCATATTGGGTATATACATGACCATGAAACACAAAAAAAATCATTAAGTTGGTGTTATGGCTGGACTATAGATGGAATAAAAAGAATAACGTAAGAGAGCGAAAGAGAGGATTTACATGCAATCGACTATACTGAGAATAATAAATATAAAAAGAATAACAGAAATTGCGTTTAATTTTTTTTCATTTTTGCTGTCACTTAAAAAGAATAACCGAGCGATAATTTTCGCCCAAAGAATAAAAAACTTAATAACTACAACAACAAAACCCAAATAAATTTTAGTGCGCCGAATGTAATATGCATATTTACTTTTTTATATAAGGGAATTTTAAATTATTCGTGTGTTTTATCTTTTCTATTTATAAAATATTCATGTATGCATATGCTAATATGAATATAATATCAGAAATAATTTGCAATACACTGTAGAATTGTATTTTTCTAAACCTAACCTAAAAAAATACTTTATCGAATTGTGGTGATTTAAATCGCATATAAACAATTTTTATAATTTTAAAAACATATATTTGTTGATATAAATACGTTTATACTCAAAAATATTGTAGTTTCATTCATAATTGTAGGAAATATATCACAAAAATATATGAATGAACTTAATATTTCAAGTCATCTATGGCCGCAATGTCAAATTGGAATAATAATTTTTTGTCTTCGTTTTCTTACGTTATTCTTTTTATTCTTTTTATTCTATCTATAGTTCCCACATTACTGTTACACCGCATCCCCAAAGAAATAGAGTATATAGAATGAATGTAATGAGCTGTCAAGTGAGTCAAATTCGGAGGAGAAAGCATATAAATTAACAGGGTCGTATTTAGAATTTCTTTCGACCGAATGGAATGAAGTTAGGAAGTTAAAATTAAAAAATTATTTAAATTTAATTAAATTTTTATTTCTTTAATAAGAGTACGTTAATTACCTTTATTTAAATATAATATTATGTATATAAGAAATAGTAATTATAAAACCACTTCGCTTATTTATTTCACATTCCTTTAAAATGTAATAAAGAAACAAACTTGTTTCTTTTTGTTAATTTATATGACCTTTGGTTACAAAAATAATCCAACCGGATGTCATAATATTTTTCTATGATAGAGTGAGCAAGCAAATTAACGTAATCTTGAGAATGACTATATTGATCTTCATCATTGAAAATATTTACACTTATTAGGTTGTGTTGAGCGCTACAACCAATTTTTTTAAACAATTTTAAACTAGATTGTTGCATTATGTTTTTGTAGTCAGCAATAGCCAATTCCCGTTTTAATACTGCTTCGGAATATTTACAAATTATTAATACTGACGGCGAATGAGTTAAAAAACCACCTCTATTTTTAAATTGATTACCGATTTATAAGAATTACATTGTTGTATTAGTTTGCAACGGTCCTCACAATTCAATTTTCTAAATAAATATTGGACTATAAATCCACCTATGTATTCAATAACATTTATTGAAAATTTACTTAGTATAATTGGGTCTCCAAAAAAATCTTCATCATACATACTCGTATTAGATTCGTCTACTTTAGAAATTTCTTGGCCAATTTAAATATCATCTGATTAGGCTTCAACCATTGCATTTTCAATTCTCCATAATTTGGTCAACTAAAAATAAATGTTTACATTATAATTTCTGTAAAAAATTGTATTTACGGTACATATTCCAAAATAAAAATAAATTATGAAAAGCAAAGCACTTAACACATGAAATAAAATAAGAAAAATGTGGCACTGGTAATAACATTTGTTTACACAACGATAAAAACCCACGCCAACAACCAAAATTGTTTTCTTATTTTTTCTAATTTATAACTTAAATTAAGGGTAATTTTACCACAAATCACTTTCTTTTTAAAATAATTTACGTTTTATTTTATATAAACACTTACTGATGGTACGAAATTCCTTCCTGTAATTTTTAGGTGTATTTTTGCAGATTTTTACAAGGCACTTCATTTTATTAAATGTTTCTAATTTTTATTACTAAAATGATACACTATACCCAATTCAGTAAGTATTTTAATAATATTTTAATTAATATTTTTAAGTTTTTTTAAGAGCACAAAATTATTTTAAACAAAAACTGGTTTGAGGGGATTTTATTTTGAGATATGAGACCACCATATGCATTTTTTATATAACCATCCTGCTCTGGCATATGTCACAAATATGAAATAGCAAATATTATATGG
The DNA here is from genome assembly GCA_963691935.1 of Nephrotoma guestfalica. Lineage (NCBI taxonomy): Eukaryota > Metazoa > Arthropoda > Insecta > Diptera > Tipulidae > Nephrotoma > Nephrotoma guestfalica. The sequence goes on along the minus strand of OY829915.1, from coordinate 191,570,803 downwards.
GAAAAATCTATAGTTTATAATTCTATGGAAATAATACGATAACTGCAATTTTAAGTAAACCGAAAAAAATTTTATAATACTTATAAATAGTTACATATTTTGAAGTTTTTAGGGCGTACTGTATTGATTTAATAATACAGATAAACACATTAGAAATAAAATGGAGCTCAGTTCTTGGTTTCTTGAGCGTCGTGGAAATAAGGAGATTTATCAACCGCAATTTGGTGAAACATTTCTTGGGAGAATGGATTCAACTCAAATAGTGATACCGTTGGCATTTGCGTCTTTGCGTCACGGAAGCATTGTATAATTACTGTATTTAAAATTAAATCATTTTTATTCTAATGGCACGATATTGCATATATGCAATGGCAAGGAAATGTGATTTAATGAAAAAATGGGAATCAGCATTTTCTTTGAAATTTTCGGAATCATTTCAAATTTAAAAATATTTTTCTCGTAAAAAAAGGTGTGCTATGAAGGGTTAAAGTATATGATTCGCGTGATGACATATCAGCCGTTGACAGGTTCTCGTATGATATTACTTTTCATTGTCCACAGGTTTTCGCCGGGAACTTTTCATTACTCAGTTTCTGAAATCTTAACCATGCTGAGACCTCGGCCTAAATGTGAAATAAATCGATCTACAACCCAGAAAAATTAAAAAAAAAATCATGGGTATAAAAAGGCATTTAATTAATAGTTCAATGTAATTTAATTAAAACTCAAATATTGAGTACATTTGATAACAAAATTTACAAAAATAAATTAGATAAAATTATCCCCGATAATCTGGATCATCATCATTATCATCTTCTGGCTCATCGTCATCATCGTGATCTACAGTAAAACGGATAATTTAAATAATATCAATATAACTACAAAATATAAATTTCAAATTACCATGATCCCTTCTAGCTTTTCTAGCATACACCCGCTTGGAATGTACCGATACTTGATCCGTTTCACCGTGTAACAAGGAATTGCGATATGATACTAACGGTTGCCAATCTTCACTTCGACTCGACGGCATTGCCGTTGTAATCCGCCGATCTAGGAAATTTAAAACAACTTTTTTATCCTGTTTTAACAGTTTGTTGGTGAATTCAGCTAAAATATCTAAAAATAATAGGCATGGTGGTGGCGCTAAAGGATCTTCAGGTAAATCTGTCGGAGTAGAAACGGCAAATAAAATTCCAGCACGATGTAACGCTGTTATGGCCTCACGATTTTTTACTGCATCTAAGCCAAACGAAAGGGCAAATCGTTTTGCCAACTCCTACAAATTTATAAAATGGGTTGATTAGTCGTTGGACAAATAAAATATATCACATAACACACCTTTAAATCCGTAAACGCATGCGAATTCTTTGATATTCTAAGTGATTCGGAATTATTTTGGATATCTTTAAATACTGAAATCAAACTCAAGCACATCGTCATGGCGCAATTAACTTTGTTAATTTCTCGTGCCTTGCCGAGCGTTGTCTTAATTATATCACCATAATCATTGTAGCACTATAATAAAATTTTCCATTAATAGTTTTGTTCAGCTCAAAAATATTTTTCAATGAAATTAATGATTAATCTACCTTGAGATAATGTTTAAAGACATCCGCCGCCGCTTTTGTTGGTATTATATTGTACACGATTAGCTTACAGAACGCCGCTAGAAAATTACGACGCTTGTGAAGTTCTTCAATTCTTGTTTCGTCGTGTCCTTCTGGAATCAAGGCTGTATATAAATTATATTATAATTTTATTATTGGCCACAATATATGTTTGTACCTTCTTGGACTAAATTAAAAACGTGCTGCTGCACAAAATCGTTTAATACCATTTGCTGGTTCAAATCTGCTTCATATTCCAGGGGCTGGAGTAAACTTGTATTATTATTGTTGGACAGCTGATCCGAAAATATTATCAAGAGATCGCAAACGCTCATGTAAGCCTACAAATAAAGTACAAATCAATGTCACCGTTAACTAGACTTAAAATTATTTTACCGCTTCTTTCACACTTGTGCTGGGACCGTTTCTAATCATCTCGTTACATGCTTTTATATATTTGTGGAGATTATTTTTTAATTCATCGATTTTATTGGCTTGCGTCGATAACTCCCCAGCAGTTCTGATTTCAGGGAGGCCCCAACTTATCGAAAAGAAACAAGCTTCGATACAATCAACCAACGCATCGTTCGGCAACCCTTTCTCACCCATCGCTCCCGACTGGCATTCCTCAATATCTTGAAATAGTGACTCGAATAAATTCCAGTGATTTAAATTGTGTGAAGAGAATAGCACCACAACTTTCTTTAAACTTAGAATAACATTATAGATTTCATCTTCATCAGGCGTCTCCTCACCCGCAATTAAATTACGCCAATCTTCGATAGCCTCTTTATAACGATTTACACACTGGTCGATTATATTCGACCGGGCAACATCACATCGTGTATAAATCGCACTATCTTCCGTGCATAATAATTCTAGTGTTTTTGCGCAGGTTGCTAATACATCACGATCCGTTTGTATTGACATAATGTGTCCCATTTTATCTAAAAGAGCTTGAAGATTTGCTTCTTGCCGTGAGGTTGTATAAATATCTAAATCAAAATATTGTGGAATAGCTAAAAGATTTGTTAGTTTCTCGGCATCAGCACTATAACGTTCCAAGAGTGCGGGAAGCGTTTGAATAAAATGTTCTGTCAATTTTTGTTTGTCATCCTGAACCTGTTTGATTTCTTTTGCACTAAGATTCATTTTACGACTACTTCCTCGACCAACAGGTGGTTCGCCAGTAGCTGCCTGCTTTACACTGCTAACCATAATCTCTATTAGAGTAGACTCTTGTTTATTTTCTAAGGGTTCTTCAGTTGGACCCGGCTCCTCCAATAGCAAATCGGTCATACATTCGTAATCCTTAACCATTGGATTATTATCGATAAATGAATCTACTAGGTATGCTCCATGCTCGTGCAACTCAGATTCAATAAAAAATTGAACCAAATCCCGAATCAACGGTGTATTCGGTAACCGTATTTTACCTCGCTTAGTTTTTACCGCTTGCATTGCGTCCTCGTCGAGATGAAATAGACGGACGTTTAGAAACTCGGCAGCCGCTTGTGCAACACCGCGGTGAGACGAGTAGACTAATTCATAAACAATTTCGCAATCTTTATCGGTTAAAATATCAGGATGAATTTTTAAAATGCTAATCACAAGTTTAACCGCATGAACTGCCACTTCAAATTCTTTGTCCAGTGTCATTGCAACAATGCGATCTTTAAATTTGGACGTGAACAGTTCAAGCTTTCCTTTAAGCTCTTCTGTCGCATATAACGGTAGAAGTGCTTGAAGACAACGTAACCGCACTTCTCCCACCTTATCGTGTAATGTCCACCCGATATATTTTAAATACGAATCATCCAAGAAGTTTTGTGAAAAGTTTTGCATCCATACACCAATCTCGGCCATACAAATTGCTCTAATATCCGGTAATGTGTCACGATACCGATGGACGAAGACCGATTTAAACATGTAAGTTAGCATGTTTTTGATTTCGTCCATATTTTCTTCCAACTCGGACCTTTTGGACATGAGAGATTCTAATCGATCGGATGCTCGTTTATCCCTAGTTTTTAATCTTTCAGCTTCATATTGTCGAGCCGCATTATCAAAATTTATTCCAACTAGGAGCGCAACGTCAACTAGGGCTGTCATTAGCTTCATTGCTATAAAATATTAATAAAACATAGGTGCGGATTCTTTTAGAGAAATTATTAACTTACCGGCAAGTGTAGCTGTATGTCGAAATGCTCTAACTTGTGAATCGCTTAATCCGGTCAGCAACGATATTACATTATCCATTAAAAATTGGTCGTATATAATTGCATATTGGCACTGTTTCACGAGCGACTGGACAAACTCATAGAAATTTGTTTTAAATTTTTTCCATTGTTGACCAGACATTATCAGCGGATATTCTCCGCTCTCCTCGTCGAATTCTTCCGTCATTCTCCGGATAATTGCGGTATGTTCCAACATTTGTTGCATCTCTGCCGTTATTCGACCCTTACAACCGCTTGCATTTATAAAAAATTGCATAAGCGCGATTAAAGCGGTTTCCCTGTCTGCCTTGTACGTTTCAATCCAATCATCGACAATGCTCTGAATCGACGCCTTTGAATGTCTCACAATGTAATATAAACTATTCTCATCCTGTGTTACATCGCGTTCCTTTTCAATTGCAGTAGGTTCACGTTCGACCCTTTCTTTAACCACACGCTCCGGTTTTTCCTTTTCTGTGGTAGCCTTTGGTTTAGCAGGTTTTCGTCTCCTCACAATTATGGGTTCATCCACATCGTCATCGATTATGGGTGGTTTATCGCGTACCCCACCTCTCGCACGTAAGCGAGTCATTCGGCCATTCTTAGTTGGTGTGTTATTCGACCCATCGGTTTCACCATGGTCCGATAGGCTTTCATTCAAATTTTCTGTTTGATTTATATATAATTCATTGATTCCAGCATTAATTTCATATTCGGGCGGGGGATCATCCATTCGGATGCGTTTTCCTCCCCGGCGATGCATCCTAAAAATATACGAAAAATTGATAATTTTTACACTTCATTAATATTTTAAACGGTAGTTTATACATTTTGGCAACTGGATATTAACAAATATTTGAAGAATAATTATTATAAATTATATTATAACTTGCATTAGAAACCACTCAACTCAAAAATACACTTTGACGCATCAAATATGGCGATCAAATAAATTTCCAATTAGCTTGTTTGTTTACACCATGTTGCTCTATTTTTCAAAGTTGCTAAATTTTTTACCCCAGTAACAACCTTTACAAAATTATAACAGAAATTTGAACAATTTTTTGTCACAAATTTGTCTCGCAAATTCACCATTTTCTCGTAATTTCTTGTTAAAAGTTTTGAAATAAGTTCAAATCAAAGGATTACATTAAATTTTACTCAAACGTGTTCACGAAGTTTTACCTCGTTCAAATGTCTCAAATATATTAAAACACGAGTTTTATCCTATTAAAGAATAATAAATGTGGCAAGTAAGCGAATCTTACTCGAATCCAAAGGATGTCAATTGGATTGTACTCTTCCACAACATAAATTTGCAACTTTTCTTTTAAAATTTTAACTCAAAATTATCGCCGACAAGTACAAATTTTATATGAATATTAATAAAATTGTGTTTTTTCTCTTAAATAAATGTAAAATTAATAAGTAATCGTTCAGTTAAACTTTCAAATTTACTATTTGCATAATTTTGTAAATTTTATTTTAGTATTGCGTAAAATTAAACAAATCGTTCTCGCCACTCGTTCCCAATGGGTATCGTAAAGGAGATTACAAATTTTGGGTACTCGGGGAATGCTTAATTTGATTAACATATATTGCTTTTTGGACAGATTGTCACTTAGCTGTCAAAAAGTTTTTGAAATCTTATTGGAGGAGCATCCATAAATAAATGCATTTTTTAAAATTTTTATCAATTAAAGTAAATTATCAATAATGTTTTTAACAAACAGCATACGATTATGTTTAAAATTAAATGAAAGAAAACTGGTGTCACACAATTATACTAAACTTTTGGCGAGCACATATAAAATACCGGTACAAAAATTTTCAACGAAGCCGGATACCGTAACAAAAATTGACGACAAAATATATCATGGATCGTTGGCAACCAATATTAAAGGTGTGAAAGTATTTTCGATACTGACAAGTGCTGGTGGAGTCGCAGCACAGCCAATCATATACGAACAAAGTGCAAAATTGGGTGGCACGCCAATGATTATAGTTTTGTGTTCATTCGTAGGGTTTTTTACGTTTATTACCCCATTTCTATTGCATTGGGTTACAAGTAAATATGTTACCGAAATGTTTTACAATAAATTGACAAATCAGTATACAGCGGTTACATTAACGTTCTTTTTAAGGCGAAAATTGGTAAGGAATTTATTATAATTTTAAAAGATAGTTTAAGTTTCAGTAATCTTCATTTCTAGACTAAATTTCGAGTAGGGGATGTCACTGTGCCTGAAATCCCAGGTATGTTTACCTCGTTTGAGGTTGGCAAACAGAAACTATTTGTCGAACCATCTCTATTTCCTGATCCAAATCATTACATAAAAATTATGGGATATGATAAGCCAATGGATTTTAAACTAGAATTAAACGATAAAAAGAAAACTGAGTGATAAAGAAGCATTTAGAAATTGTACAATGTAGACTTGAAATAAAAATGTTGGAAAAATTCCAGAGATTTAGTAGTTTGGATATTTTGTCGCTAGGTAGCTGACGTTTCAGTGTGAAGAATATGCTGTCATAATTAGTTTAGTATTTTATTGATAGGGTACTTATTTGAGTTGAGTGGTTAAAAGTTGATTATATATATTCTATTTTATTTTAATAAATTCAAAATGATTTTTAAAAGGTTTAACTTACTATTATTAAGAAAACTATTGAACCCTACAATAATTAATACAAATACTAAATATAGAAGTAAAGCGACACCTACAGTCATCGACAGAACTCTAACCTCGAATTGCATAAGGCAGTTTAGTGCCAATGTTGACTCGATAGAGCACTGCAACATTGGTACAATAGGTCATGTTGATCACGGTAAAACGAGCCTAACGGCCGCCATCACAAAAGTATTAGAAAACGATGGTTTAGCAAATTATGTTTCATATGATGCCATTGATAAAGCCCCCGAGGAAAAAGCTCGAGGGATCACAATAAACGTGGCCCATGTTGGATACAGAACGGCTAAGAGACATTATGCTCATACAGATTGTCCTGGACATGCCGATTATATTAAAAATATGATTTCCGGCGCATCCCAAATGGATGGAGCAATATTAGTGGTGGCAGCAACCGACGGCCAAATGCCGCAAACTCGAGAACATTTGCTTCTGGCAAAACAAGTCGGAATCGACAAAATAATAGTTTATATTAATAAGGCCGATCAAGTAGATAAAGAGGTATTAGAATTAGTTGAATTGGAAATTCGAGAATTACTTTGTGATTTTGGATTTGATGGTGCAAATGCTCCAGTAATTATTGGATCAGCACTGATGGCCCTAAAAGGAAAAAATGAGGAATTAGGCGAAAATTCTATAAGACAATTACTAGATGCGATAGACGAATATATTCCAACACCCACACGAGATATTACATCACCATTTCTAATGCCTATTGATAATGCATTTACAGTACCTGGCCGAGGCACGGTGGTAGTTGGAACTGTAAAGAAAGGAATAATTAACAAGAATGATGAAGCTGAACTACTTGGATTTGACGAGCATATCAAAACAACTGTGTCCGATATTCAAATCTTTAAAAAGAGCGTACCAAAAGCTTTGGCCGGTGAGAATATTGGTGCACTTTTACGTGGTGTCCGAATAGCTTCAGTTCAACGAGGAATGCTACTTTGTGCGGCAAACTCTGCTTCGGTTTCAAATCATTTTGATGCTTCAATGTATCTGCTGTCTAGAAGTGAAGGCGGACGAGCTAAACCACTTACCTCGAAATACATTCAACAACTGTTTAGTAGGACTTGGAATATTCCTTGCCGAGTCGATTTAGTTGATGGAAATAATATGCTAATTCCTGGCGATCACGGTAGTGTGAGATTAAGCTTACTACGGAAAATGGTAATGACGGCCGGACAACCGTTCACCATAAGGGAGCTGGGCAAAACTGTGGCGACCGGCATTATAACCAAACAGTACGATCCTGTAAATTTACCACTGAATAAATTATCAAAACTAGTCTTATAAATTCAAATACTTTATTTCAATAATTAAATCCATATCGTTTTTATTATTTATGAACCATAACACTAGATTTGACTAGATTGTCTAAGTCGGTAATAGTTTCTCCCCAATCCTCTTCGGCGATATTTGGAACGGCAGCTTTTAAAATACTCATGACTTTGGTCACATTTTTTTTAAACATTGCCAATACATCAGCAACACAAACATGATCACCTGTGGCCCGCCAGCAATCGTAATCTGTTGCCATTGCAACCGAAGCATAGCACAGTCCAATTTCCTTTGCCAATACCACTTCTGGTACTGTTGTCATATTGATAATATCACCACCCCATTGTTTAAACATTAAACTTTCTGCTTTCGAAGAAAACCGAGGTCCTTCAATTGTGACCACTGTTCCTTTAGCATGAACCGGAATGTTTAATTCTTTAGCAGTTTCAATTAAAATATTTCTAGTTTTATGACAAAACGCCGGTTCCATTGGAAGATGGCAAACGCCGGACGGGCTTGTTTCAGATCCATCATAGAATGTAGAACTTCGTTTAGTCGTGCGATCGATAAAACTATCGGGAATTACAATATCGCCCGGCTTAATATTCTCTTGTAGTGATCCGGTTGCAGTGGAAACGATTAAATGTGTACAACCAACATGTTTCAATGCCCAAATATTTGCACGGTAATTTACATTAGTCGGCATAACGGAATGACCTCGACCATGTCTTGCGAGCAGGACACAATCGATATTATGTATTTTACCCTCGATTAAGACGTCTGATGGATCGCCGTAAGGAGTTGATATTTTACGTTCTTCTCGACATTCCAAAATCTCAGGATCATCTAAACCAGAACCACCGATAATTCCAATCTATATTGCGATTAAGTTATTTTGCAATAATTAAATTTAACACAAGAACTTCATAAAAAAAGCGCTAAGTTTTACCTTTAATTTATACTGAGACATTTCACAAAGTACAATAACTTATAAAATTCTATTCGGTCTTTTTAATCTTACTACTAAACAGAAAGTATTTCACATAAACGAGATAAAAATAAAAAGCTTTAACCAAATAAATTCACAAGTAAATAATATATTACAAAATTAATATTTTCCTCTTTCAGACGTATCAGTACCTGTATATCTATACGGCCATATCACAATATATGGAAATTAATGTATGCAGACATAAAAAACGGAAACTCGAAAAAACTCTCATACGAGTCTATGGAATTCCCCCCCCCCCCCTCCCTGACATCGGCACTGATTGAAACGTTCAACCCATAGAATTATAAACTATGAATGAATGTAAACAAATTTCCCATATAAAATTTGCTGTTTCATGTGTCAAGCCAGAGCAGGACGGTTATATAAAAAATGCATATGGCGTTCTCATATCTCAAAATAAAAACCAGTCAAACATGTTTTGGTTTTTGTTTAAAGTGACGTTTAATTTTGCGCTCTTAAAAAATCTTGAAAATATTAATTAAAATAATCAAAAAAATAATTAAAATATTATAAAACAGTTAGTGGATAGCTTCAACCATTGCATTTTCAATTCTCCATATTTTGGTAAACTAAAAACAAATATTGACATTATAATTTCTGTAAAAAATTGTATTTACAGTACATATTCCAAAATAAAAATAAATTATGAAAAGAAAAGCACGTAGTACTCGTACATGAAACAATCAACACCATCTTTTCGAACCATAGTAATACGAAAAATGCGGCACTGGTTATAAAACATGCTTACAAAAAGAAAAACCCAACACCAACAATCAAAATTCGATTCTTAGTTTATTCTGATTTATAACTTAAAATAAGAATAATTTTACCACAAATCACTTTCTTCATAATATAATTTACATTTTATTTTATATAAACATTTGGTATACTTACAGATGGTAAGAAACTCCATTCTGTATTTTTTTAGGCGTGTTGTGTCAGCTTTTCACAAGACATTTTATTTTAATTAAAATTTTCTAATTTTTATTGCCAAATGAGGCACTGCTACACTATCCACTAACTATTTTATAATATTTTAAACACTTTAATTAATAATTTCAAGGCGCAAAATTTTAATGTCACTTTGTACAAAAACAAAAAGTAGTCTGAAACAGTTCTTGGATAAATTATGATCATATCATTGAAATGCCATAATAAAAACTTAACTATTTAAGGAAATATAAGCGAAATTAAACTTGTCTGGCAAAAAATCCCATGTAATCGAATTTTTTTGCTATGGAGAAATATAATCTCGGTTGCCTGTCACTAACACCAACTCAATCTTATTTTTTTTATGTTGTCATGGCCATTTATGTACTGGTTCTGCTTTAGCATGTGTTCACTTCGTAAAGTGGGAATTATAGATGGAATAAAAAGAATAAAAAAAATAACGTAAGAGAGCGAAAGAGAGGATTTACATGCATTCGACTATACTGAGAATAATGAATATAAAAAGAATAACAGAAATTGCGTTTAATTTTTTTTCATTTTCGCTGTCACTTAAAAAGAATAACAGAGCGAAAATTTTCGTCCAAGAATAAAAAACTTAATAACTACAACAACAAAACCCAAACAAATTTTAGTGCGTCGAATGTAATATGCATATTTACTTTTTTATGTAAGGGAATTTTAAATTATTCGTGTGTTTTATCTTTTCTATTTATAAAATATTCATGTATACATATGCTAATATGAATATAATATCAGAAATAGTTTGCAATACACTGTAGAATTGTATTTTTCTAAGCCTAACCTAAAAAAATACTTTATCGAATTGTGGTGATTTAAATCGCATATAAACAATTTTTATAATTTTAAAAACATATATTTGTTGATATAAATACGTTTATACTGAAAAATTTTGTAGTTTCATTCATAATTGTAGGAAACATATCACAAAAATATATGAATGAACTTAATATTTCAAGTCATCTATGGCCGTAACGTCAAATTGGAATAATAATTTTTTGTCTTCGTTTCTTACGTTATTTTTTTTATTCTTTTTATTCTGTCTATAGTCCAGCCATAATTCTGTAATTCTATGTGTTCATCTTCAAGTGTTTCTTGGGTAAAAATTCGAAGTCGAAAAATAAATGACGTTCAGTTTTTCGAAAACAAAATATTTATAAATTGACTTTTCCAAAATATTTTTATAACATTTGCGCTTTGCTTTGCTGTGCCGCAAGTACATTTAAATTTAAATTGAAAATAATATTAAAGTGCTCTTAACTTATAATTTTCTGTAACATTTTTAATTAATCGTTCATTATTGTTATCTATAAAAAATGGCAGAACGCGGAATTGCTGAAAACCAATTAAATAATTTTAAGAAAACATTGAAAGTGAGTGAATTAAATTTTTTACTTTTTTGATAATAAATTTTGTTGTTGTTCGTTTTATTATATAATATTGTTTATACTGTGATTAGAAAATAATACAAAGTACGAACTTGCATTGTCATGACAAGTCGCCTGTTATCGGATAGGTTGACTCTTGGATGTAAAATAAATTTTAAATATTCATCCCAAATTAAATAATTAAGTTGTGATGCTGTTATTTAAACTAATTTAAGTTATGTGATCCACAACCAGTGGAGGCTTTGTAAAGGTTTTGCATCATTTTGATTTTAGAACCATTTTCAGAAAGGGATCTAAAACCTGGTTTAATGTTTATCTTCAAGCGTAATTCCGTAAATTTATTCTTAGGGCGTTGTGCTAAAACCTACCCTAATAATCTTATCACATAAAAATTCTGTTTCAAAATTTCAATTTGGAGTAATATTTAAAACTAAGAAATACCTTGTTTCCTGAGGCAAACACTCTAAAGCTTCAACCAGCGATAACTTAAGAGCTTAAGTTGTGCTCCGTTTGGGCCACTTACGGGAGCGGTACGACCACCAAAATTTTAGAGGTCAGTTGTTTATGAAGCCTATAAAATTTTGGTGATTGTAGCACTAACCGAAATGGTACATACAGCATGTAACTTAAGATCTTAAGCGATCGCTGGTTGAGGCATAAGTCGGTAGCAAGAAATAGTTTTTTCTTAGAATTTGGGTCTTAAGCATAAAAATAATAAATACAACCGATCACAGTCATATTCAATTCCTTAATCCATTTGTCTTTTGGATTGATCTGCCATTGTTTAACTAATCACTTCTATTTAATTTATACATAAACGTAAATTCGTTCGTTAGAACAAAACATTCTTGAGTACTTGTATATTTTAAAATGATATATCGCCATAATTACGAAAGGTGATTAATTATTTCCCTTTCCCAATTAATTAAAATAAATAATTTTAATAAAATTGTTTGGCATAAAGCAGATCGGAATTAAAATCTTGTTTTCACATATCATATAAAACAAACTCTCTCAAACTTGTTATTCTTGAAAAAGAACGTTGCGCCTTTTAATTTCACTAACAATATGAAATATATATTTAATATTATTTATCTTGCATTTTTGTAGGCCAAGTAAATAAGTAAATACATGAATTTATGATTTAAAAAGTAATAGTTTATCAAACTATTTGTAATAATTGTCGTAAAGATAAGTATACATTTAAACAAAAGTAAACGTTTTATAGCTAGCTAAGTCTGCGTACTCTGTAATTGATTTCCTTTGGCAAAGTCAAAAGTGTTATCTTAGAACTTCTGCTGGTTCGAGGCTGACAATAGAAACCCTCCAAAAAATTTCCAATTTACGATGCTCGCAATCGCAGATTGGACTAAATTTTTACCTAGCATGTGCTACGCCATGCGATATGACAAATCGAATTGCAAGATTATATAATTGTTTGTATTTTACAATTATCAGTTTAATTGAATCTCTTAATTTTATAATGTTTTATCAAATACTGTTTTTCGAATACATAATAACCAACCATTTTTACTACGCTATCTCAAATAATTTGGCACAATAACGAAACCTAATATAAGCTTATTAACTTCTTCGAATGAATTTTTGTTTGTGTCTGCATAGGCTATTCTCAAATAGGTGAAGAACTAGTTTAATTTATAATGTTATGCGCAAAAATGTTTATTTTGTTATTATTAGTTTTCCATCGGAGTTCAAGTTTAACAACTCAGTGCAAACAAATACAGATAAAACGCCCATACCAACTTGTTTCGGCTGTAAGAAATTTTTTGTTTTTGAAATGCAACCAAACGGATGATAATAGTATGGACTGAGTATATTGGCACAACTACAAAATAAAGATTTTTTTTAAATTCATATCATGAAATTAAAATGTGTACATGTATAAAAGCTTATATAAATGTTCGATAATGTATTCCGTTGTACACCATTCCATTATTCATATATCATATCAAAGACAATTTTTTGATACCGGGTGTTATATAATATTTCTGTATATTTTTCTTTGGCCATACATGCATATTATGTAAATTATCAACTTGACACCGCTGAGTATATAGTTATGGCGTTATCTATTAAGAGAATTATTTTAAAACCGCCCAAAAAATATCGTAATTAAAAAAACAAACATTTTTTTTTAAATTTCGCCTGTAAAATACTTATACGTGTTGTTTGATTTAAAAGCACAAGTTAAGTTGCAGATAACACTAAAAATTGTTTTAACATTTTATCTATATGAGCGTACGTGAGCTTTATATTTTTGTCATATTCGTTCCAAATGGTTGGACTCAACTTTATCTATTAAACTACAAGTAGAAGATAATTAATGATATGTCTCAAAATATGTTAACCTTGAAGATGGTGATTTGTGTGAAATTTTTAAGGTATGTTCGTGTCTTAATATTATGTTTTACACAAAAAATATGTACATATTACAGGGTGGCTGACACGAAGTGTTACCAAAACAAAACGCCACAGAATTTTTATTTTTTGATGAATTTTATTGAATCAAAGTAAAAAATGTGCACAAATATTTAAATTTTCGAACTGCATTCGCAGTTTTCGATTTGGCCACCCTTAGCCACGATTATGGCGTTCAAACGGCCGACAAAGCTATTGCTTGAGATGATCAACACTTTGGTATTTTTTTGTCCCAACCTTGCTCTGCAAAATACCCCAAACCGAGAAATCTAGCGGATTTGCATTCGGTGAATTTGGTGGCCATTGAGCAGTTGAAAATACATTTTTTTTCCTATGGTGGCAGTAAACGTGTTTATATTTCTTGGGCTGAATTAATCTCAATTTGAATTTAATAAAATCCGGGGCTGGGATGAAAATATAACTTGATGGAATATTATTTATTTATTTTTCTGGGATGAATTTCTGGAGTAACTTTATGGACATATTTTTTCATTAGCATAAACTTAAAACTAAACAGAAATAATTATGAACGTTTCAATTTATTTTTTTAGAAAACCACTTCAAATATGAATAGTTTCCAAACCTCTCCTTCAACTAGTTTTACCTATAAGTTGTGAGTCAATATCTCAATGATATTATTACTCTTGACAGATGACAATAATATAAACCCTTTTGTCAATATAAAATATATAATAAATTATATGGATATGAACTATTTAATCCAATTTTCTATACGAAAACGTTTAGTTAAAACATGTCATGCTAATTTGGAATTTGGTGATGGAGATACAATTTTTAGAATTACAATAATTTGTTTATTGGAAAACCAAATTTACGAATAAAATAGATGATAGGATAAAAATAATAAAACCCACAAACAATGCGTTCTGTTATCAAACTGTTTTCCTTTTTCATAAACAAACATCCCACTTAGTCAATTATCCCTAGACATTTTCAGATACATACAAACCGAAGAATATGTTATCGAAATTAATAGAACAAAATTTTGATCTCGGATCTTAATTCTTCTTGCCATATGATTGGCACATTATCCTGCACTTACTATTAAATTGCCTCCATTTGACAAAGTCATTAAATCCGCTTAATTTAAAGTTTCACGTAGAAACTGTATTAGCTATTGATGCAGCTCCCGAAGTACGATCTTTGCGGTGTATTGCGTAGCCCTAAGAATCCACTAATAACATTTGGAGTTCGTATTTTTAAAGCTGTTTGTTGCTTGGAAAGCTCTTTCTATTTTTAAACCTTATTGGCCTTTACTCTACTGTTAGCGTTTCCCAGAATTTTGATTAATTCTTTCAAAGTAAAAATCTTGCATTTAGTTGGTTGAATCCAATGTCTGTTTGCAGTATTAAACCAACCAAGGCTAGAATTACCAGCAACCTTTTTGTCATTAATCTATATTCGCGCATTCGTCGAGAAGCGAAATACTTTACTTTATAAACATTGAATCAAATAGAGATACATACAGTTGTGTGCAATATAATAGTTAATTTTATGAAAGCTTCAAATAATACGTTTTTTTCACAAAGTCATCAATATCAAAAATAGAAACATGGTTTTTTTAATTGTCAGTCTCTTCTAAAAAACAAAACTTTTATTACAATATCAATTCATTGTGATCACAGGCCACAAATTACCTATTATATTGCACACAACTGTATATATTCGTATGCTCAGTGGTGGTTTAGGTTTTAGCTTGCACAAGGACCTTTGCGAATTTGTCAGCTTCAAGAAATGCGTTGTTGAGATTTTATATACCTATTTAATGGTAACTTAGACCACAAATAAGAACACACAGATCATTAATTGGGAATATACTTCCTGTCTAATGTAAAATTCGTGGAACCCTAATGTAAAGCGTTCACCAAGCCAACCTTACAAGATGCAAAAATTTGTATTTTTCATCATCATCATCAGGAGGAGTATCTACTCCTGATGATGACCTAACAAGCCGAAATCGATCGAGTAATTTTTAAACTTTTTGAACAAATTTGTTTAATTTAAATATTCAAATTTTTTTTTTTGCGAAATAATTAAACAAGTGATATAATGTGTTTATTAAGTGTTAGTGTGTTTCGCCAAGTACCTAGGACACATAGTGTTAAAAGTATTAAATTGTGCTAAATGAAAATTTGATCGCAAAATTGCATTATTTGTGCTTTTATGGTAAATAGAGCATGTGGGGTTGCTCAATTATCAGACAAAAATTTGTGGCTAGTGTACTATCGGCGTATTTTAATTTGTAGCGAGATACCACCAACGCGACAAAATCTAGAAAACAGAAGAAAATTAGAGCTACTTTTATTCAAATAACTTGATAAACTAAATTGGGAAAGCCATTATTTTGTCACTGTAAAATTTGCGATGCCAAACCTGGGCTATACGGTGATGCATCATCTCAATCTTCTCGAGTTATCGAATATGTATATATGTATATGGTCTGGCATTGTCATGACGAAACACAAGTCTTTTCTGGCCGCTTTCCGTTCGCTTGCAATCTTAGAAAGCTTTATTATCCTTGTCTTACCACTTGTCTTTTCACATTATTCGTACGTGATCCATTTTCCGTCCGTCGATTTTGTATATTTTCTTCATCAGTATTAGGGCTTTCTCTAAATAATTTAAAGCTGTTTGTTGAATGTTGATTGCGCCAATGTTACTGTAGTTTCTGCTCATCGAACAGTTGATGCAAAAAATATAGGAAGTTGATACCAAAAAACGCAGTTTTTGATTTTGCACGGTGACCTAGGAGATTCATGAAGTTGGATTGTTTATGGATACACATTAACGCTTGCACACTTTTGTGTTGGTCTCGAATGTTAGCACCATTATCATATGATTACCTCAAATTAATAGATGCAAACTGTTTTGAGCTTAAATTTTAGAAACAACTTCAAGTATTAAATATCTCGTTATTTTTGCAGAAGAAGCAACAGTTTTGAGAATTTTATTGATATTGAATGAATTATTTCTTCTCTAAGATCGAAATTCCGATCCGACAACACAACTCGCAAAATTATACTGTACAATCGCATGAAAAGTATAATTTAAAAGACTTTGCACAAATTGATTGAGAACCAGGGATTTACAATTTACTAGTTGTTTCATTATAGTCGGTTGAGAATTTAAGCCAGTAAGTTTCTTTGTGCTATGTGAGTGGTTTAATCAAAGATCTTCATAATAGTCGATCGTAATAGTCCGATTCGCACGATTTTTCGTTGTTGTGTTGGGAAACGGGATTGAACAGTATTTGTACAGTGCTAGCCATTGGAGATTTAGTCTGCTGTCATCGGCGATTGTATATTTGTATACAAAAGTACGGCAAAGTTCTAGAAAAGTTTAATATTGTTTTTGGTGAGTCTGTTATGACTAAAGCAAAGGTTTACAAATGATATAAGCGTCTTCAAGAAGGACGCGAAAACGTCGAAGAAGACGACCGCACTGGACGCCCCAGCACATCAACAACCGATGAGAACGCGGAAAAAGTGAAGAAAATGATTATGTACGTCGCCGAATCATAATCAGATGGTAATCGCAAAAAAACACCCGGATTTGTGGCCACACAATTCATGGCTTTTGCACCACGATAATGTATCCGCTCACACTCACAGTTCTATGCTTGTTGGTGAAATTTTAGCCTAAACCGAAATTGTAATGATGCCCCAGCTTCCATGTACAACCACACATGGTTCCGTGTGACTTTTCTGTTTTCAAAAATAAAGAGAACCTTAAAGAGCCATCGGTTTACAAGCATAGATGAGATTAAATACACATCGCTGAGAGAGCTTAAAGCTATCTCAAAGACCGATTTTCAGAAGTGTTTCGGGGATTGGACAGTGCAGTGGCATAATTGCATATCTAATGGGGACTATTTTGAAGAGATAACATTAATGTAGATATGTATACTAGCCTCGTATATATGCATACTCAATTGACAGCCAAGCTTAGTTATTTAATAAATACCAACAACATCAAAATAATTCAAATTTTCACTTTACATATCTATTGGATTTAAAATTTACATGATATACAAAGTAGAGTAGTCACTTTTTTTGAGTACATGCTCCTTAATCAAGCGATATCGAATTTTTCTAACGTTTTTAATATACAAAGGTAGTCGAACAATTTAAGATTTAATACGTGAAAAGTTGAGCTTATCGCATCCAGCATTTCATGACATCATTCAAATAGTGTCAGGTCAATTTAGATTTTCGTTATCTTTTTATACATTTATGAAATTTGGTCTTAATTAGTATTAAAAATGCCAAATGTGAACGCTAATAAATTTATGAGCGATAATAAAGATTAAGGAAAAATTAAATAAATTTATAGTTTGTGCAGAAACAATAAATATCAGTTCTTTTAGAATTAGCAATCGTGCAAAATTTTCGTCAGAATGTTCATTCTTAAATTTTCAAGCAAATTTAACATATTTTCATGCTGGTGGATTATTTTTGAACTTTTTAGAAATCCCAAAAACTGCTATTCACTCTGTTTACATAAAATATTCTTATAGTTAACTTTTAATTTATTATAATTTTTGCTAATACGGTTACTCGCGATCGCAATTAACACTATATGTGATTATGTGAATATTAATAGCAATCATCTATTTCTAAACCACGAAAAAACGAAATATATAGTATTTGAAAACAAGCTGTTGGATCCTTTTGTGATTGGAAGGGTTACTAAGTGGAATTATCTAAGTCTGGTGATATATTGTAAATTTAATTGGTCGTGTCACGTCGATAAAATAAAAAGACCTATACTACCATATATATTTGCCACAAACTCCTGTAAACTCCTGTGTCCTCTCCTGTGAACTCCTGTTCTGTTTAAAGAAACCTAAAAGTTGAATAAAACAAAAAAAAAATAGAGCGATATTACACTGTCACATGTCGTAGAAAAATTTTGATACTGATAGTCAATATGGAAATATACTGATAGTTAGATTCATGGCACTAAATACTATAATATCGAATTTTAACATTACATGTCATTCATATTACGAGTGAATTTTGCTACATTTTAATATAAAAAGATCTTTAGTGTAGTGTACGAATATCAAAGCGCATGTAATATTAATTCCATCATATTGTGATGTAAAAAATGGTTTATTTTATACCAAAGTTGATAAGTATTATATTATAGCCCGAGCGGTAAGTTCACAACCCGAGACGCGGAGCGTTAGTGGCTAGAGGTTATTAATAAAACATTAACCTCTGGTCGAGAAACAAAACTTCTCAGCATACTAAGGCATAAAAATTATATGTTCTAGCACTACAGTAGTGGAAAAATATTACTCCTATTGTTTTTCTGCGGCATAGAAATGTGATAATGTCCTTAGTGCCAAGCAAGGCATAATAAGAGTTTAAAATCGGTCAATTATTTTTGTGGTCTATAGTTTTATCAAATTTGTCTAATATATGCAACACACTGCTTATAGTAATGTAGATAGTTGAGCTTAAAAACGGAAATGGTAAGAAAAGTTGATGTATAATTTGGTCTAACCTTGGCCTTACATTAGAACAACGTTTTGTAAACAAATCATCATGTAAACAAGATCTGAGCATACGTGTTATTTATAAAAGAAACTAACTTTCAGTATGTGGTTTAATCTCAATAATATTTTTGTACATATGAGTATGAAGGTGTATAACGGTCATATATAATGTGTGTGATAGTGAAGTAAAAGTAAGGTAATACATATTGTAAATATTTTATAAACTCATGTGCTTGTTACTTGCGTATGTATATTCTTAAAATTAAAATAAAATTTATTTTTTATACCCGATTGATTTTTTATAAGTATTTTAATTAAATATACTGCTATAAAACTGCTGGCGTGTATGCATTAATTTGCATAAAATTATTCGTTTAAATTCTAATGGTAATGATATACGGGGAAGCGTAAAGTATTTTTTATACTAAAAAGTATTTTTATTATTTATACGTAAGAAATACATTATCACTATTTCGCTAACTTAATTAAGATTCTATAAAATGTTTTGCCTTTTTGTATAAAAGCCAATTTACTATTACGTATATGAATTCTTGTATATGTAAGCGATTCCAGTCCGGTAAATTTTAAATTTAACTATGTCATCTGGAATGTGTGGGGCATTTTCTTAAAGTAATATTGTATGTAGTTGTTAAATGTTCTTATTTTTTACTTGTTTTGTTTTTCTAATTATTAAATTGTTGCAGTCGCAAAAAAAATACATTACTATTTAGTTTAAATTCATTCAGTGTGCATGCAGGGGTGTGCAGAACATTAGCATTATTTTACAATATTCTATAGAAACTACATGAGTCGTTGCATTATGATTATTTTTGACACTTTTGCGATACGTGCAACTTCTGTTTTGATTAAATACAAAGTGGGCGTGCCTTGGTGAACGAATGGAAGTGATCCAAGTAACATTCTGTTATTAAAGAGATAATGAGCAAAACGTGTTTTCATGATTATTAAAATTGAGGATAATATGAATATGATGACAAAGGAGTCCAAAAAGTGACATATGTTATATAACGTTTTTGTAAAAATGTTACTTGGATCACTTCTGTTCTTAACTAGCCAATTTTTCTAGTTTTACTTTTCGGAAATAATAGAAGGTAGAATTTAGGATGATGATGGTTTGATTCGATAATTATTAACTATACCCACCGATTCTGACGCACAGTAACTGACTAAAAACGGACTTTGGTAAAACTTTTTGTCTAGTGTTGTAAAACTTTGGTAAAACTTGACATTGGTGTTTAAAACTGTCACGTTAGAAATACGAATTTGGTGGCCAAAATTGAATTACGTTCAGATAAGGAAATTAGAAATTCAGAGAAAATAATATTATAGTTGAAACTAAAGCCTCGAAAACAGCGAAAACTTAAGAGCTTAAGTTGTGTTTCGTTTGGACCACTATAGTGTAGCGGCACGACTACCAACATATTTTAGAGGTCAGTTGTTTATTTGTGACGAGAAGCCTATATTTTGGTGATTGTAGCACTAACCGAAATGGTACGAACAGCGTGCAACTTAAGCTCTTAAATGTTCGCTGGTTGAGGCATAATTTAATTAAATCTTTAAATGACATCTAATTTGAGTCATCTAATTTTCATTAGTTCCAGAAGATACCTATTAAATATAATTATATATGCTAATATTAATGTAATCATTGGAGACTCCCTGCTACATAATTTTAAGTCGGATCAAATAATAAATTTATTCAATTTCATATTTTTTTCATAAATAAAATCTTGAGCTAAAATTGTAGTTTTTAAATATTTTGTTTGTTCCACATTATTGGTCGACGTAAGTTTTTTTTACGTTAGATCAGTTCACACCAAACACTGATCTGGCTTGTCCTAATCAGATAACTGGCGTCTTGCGGCTTGAACAGTTTAAGTCATAATATCTGTATAGTCCACGTTTTCCAAACACCAACTTATTTCAAACTTATTGACTCTTTTGATGCCGTTTTGAATAAATCGGTTAAATCATTCCAATTCAATTCGCTGACTTATTTTGGCATAAACAAAATGCGCGTTCTTTTATAATTGTAAAATTTTATTCTTGACATTTTGGCCGCTGTTACTAAATTTGAATATTGCTACGAATTTGATCTTTCAACAAAATATTATTTTTAATGGCATTCATACAATGTTTACGACTTTTTTATTCATAGCAAACAAAGAGACCATTTACTCGCAATATATCTACCACAAAAAATAGAAAAATTCACCCCCCATTTGTAACCTCAGGGTACTTAAACCCTTACAAAAATGAGAACTTCTTTAGGTCTCTTCTTGTGGTAAGAATTAAACTGGCCTCTAACATTTCTCGAATAAGCAGTGTTTGTATCCTAATTTATCATAATAAAAGAAAAATGTTCATCATACGAGTAGTTGGCCTATTTATCAGTAGTAATTAAATTCGACTTTGCTTTATATAAATCAAAAAATTTATGGTTTATATAAATCGATTTTGAATCAAAATTACTACAGATTAAAGAAGCCAATTATGATGAAAAATTTCGTTCTGCTATGATAAATTCAGGAACCAACACTGCTATTTCAAAAACTGGCCTCTAATATTTTATTTTTCAACAAAATACAGCTTATGTCACACAGATTCCGATTACTAGACTCGATTATAAAAATATATTCATGCCACACTTTACAAATTGTTTATCGACAATTCAATATTTTCCTGTACATTTAATAAAAATGACACAATCACATATATTGCGACGTCTCAAGCAATTTGCTTTTTTCTTTATCAAAATTTACTTCCTACAAGCTGATTGAGATTATCACGATTTATAAAACCACTTTTGACGCAAGTCGTGAAATGTGAGACCAGAAAAATATCCGCGATTATCTAGTTTGTGTTGGTCTACGGTGTAAAGGCTCATGATATTTATTTGGCTAACTTAATAAGGCTGTATGGTACTCTATTTGTCAAAAACGATGTTTAGTAAAAACCAGTTTTTGACCACAAAATATTACCAATTCACTTAATTCTTTCTTTAGCATTAACTTAGATGTATAATTGAGGGATTAAATACATGATTATCCAAATAAAATGTTTAGTTTGTCTATGGTTAGGTTTCAACGTTTATCGTTTTTTTGAAAAGCACAAATCAATATTTTCAATTTTTACCTCTAGCCTCAAAACCCACGAAAGTGGTTATTAATTTAATATAATATGCAATGTTTAGATCAGCAATAATGAAAAATAATAAATTTATTAATTAATTTTATACATATAAACAATAGAAGTAAAGGTAAAGTTTAATACGCAAATTATACGAAATTATGGTACTCAAACTTATTAGAGAAACGAACCAATTGCATACATTTAGGGGCATTTAAATATCGATGGTGAAAAGGAAATTTGTTTTCTTAGTAGCATATCGGCTTAATTAAGATTCTATTTGTCATTTTCATATGCAAAAGTTAAAAAGTTAGCAAAGTTAGCATCACCTTTAACCTTGCTTTTTTAATTTTCATTTTACTAATCTATTAATCGAATATATTTAGTTTAGAAATCTAAAGCCACCTGTCGTGTGGTATGAAATTCACAGATCAATAATTCAAGAAATTGTTTAAACGTTTGTTTTAATGTCGAGCTTGGTATCCATTAAAAATAATTTTAGCTGATTTTTGTGTATCTTATGGAGCCTTTCTAGAAAATAGAAACCCTAAAAATGTGCATGACTAGGCAAAAACCATTGTGTACCAATAGATTTCGGTCAAATGGCCACCTGTTTCAGAATGGTGGTAGTTTAACGAGTCTAATTAATTTTTCGTTAACGTTTAAATGAGTCTAATTAATTTTTCTGTACAAAGCAAATGTATTTTATGGAATATCGGATAAATACGAAATTTGATTGGACGGTTTTATACCTTTAGTGATAAAAACTTTATCATATTTTATAAATTAATAACTGTATATTGGCTTATTTAAAATGAGTTGACGCATATAGTTCTGGTTAGCTATAGTGATGAGTATCGAGGGGAAATTTAAATCTTTTGATAATGTACCACATAGTTTAGACAAATTTGGCAGAGTACCGCCAAATAGATTGATAAACCTCACTTTTGTACACTTTGGTGAGAAGACAAATTTGAAAATTTATTTTAAAACTTGTTGACTACTTATGGTAGTTAATTTCATTTGTCACATCAGCAAGATTTAATCCTGTCACAAAGGGAAGGCGACTTTTATATTTTTTTGTTTTGTAGTGCTCTGTCATGTGTCTTATTGTAATAAAAAGAAAATGGATTATTGTCACATGTCAAATTTTCTTAAATTAACGATAATATTTTTGCTATATCGCCCACAAAAATGTGATGATTTCAGAAAATAGGAAACTAGCCTCTTTAATGATTTTACCTTAGGGAAACCTAATTCGGGTTAGTATCTGCGACTGCCTACCTAAATATATATACCTTTGTGAAAATTGATAATATTGAATTTTACTCTCATAATATTTTGTTTTGTACGATGATGTTGCACGTCACAAATTGACTGGATAATTGTTAAAGTTACATCGAATCGATGCGTTTAGTCAAACGATGATCTCAAGGGCCGATCCCCCATCTCTGGTATGGGCTTTTCGTTTTGTAGTTATCAAATTACTACTTAGACCTCACTGCTGCTCGGTATATACCCAATGAAGTTCGACAGTTTATCCACGCTTGTACTGTTCTTTTTTTGCTCAAAATAAATCAGTTGAGGTTTCTTCGCGATGCAATAAATCTTCGTTGTTCCTAAGTTATCCAAAAATTCGATTTACCGAGTTCTCGATCAGATGAGTTAAATTTTTGAGTAAAGCTACCAGTGTGCCAGTTTTCTGGATGAACCTCTATCTCAGATGGTGAGATTAGTATTTACCTGCGCAGGATCCCATTATTTGGAAAAGTTTTTATCAAAATACTGACAATTATTGGAAATTCATTAATTGGCACGGAACAATAGAAATGATGGATTACAATTATCTAGGTAGTCGTATGCATCAACGCGCTTGAAGGCCAGATTATGATATCATTTTTTTCATTACAACTTCATAGTAACTGTAACGTTGTAAATTATTTTGCGAATTATTAATACAATGAATTTGTTTTATTTACTATAATTTTATTGCATGAACCATTATTAAAGGCAAAATAGCACTGACCCGATCATATTTATTGCTGACTAATCATCGATTTATATTTTGTTTCTGATTCAAACCTAGTTTCTTATGTTAATGAACTCATCTACTATGAGATCTATATAAATTAACTTGTATATAATTTTACTACCGTAAATAACGGGTGATTTTTTAAGAGCTTGAGAACTTTTTTTAAAAAAAAAACGCATAAAATTTGCAAAATCTCATCGGTTCTTTATTTGAAACGTTAGATTGGTCCATGACATTTACTTTTTGAAGATAATTTCATTTAAATGTTGACCGCGGCTGCGTCTTAGGTGGTCCATTCGGAAAGTCCAATTTTGGGCAACTTTTTCGAGCATTTCGGCCGGAATAGCCCGAATTTCTTCGGAAATGTTGTCTTCCAAAACTGGAATAGTTGCTGGCTTATTTCTGTAGACTTTAGACTTGACCTAGCCCCACAAAAAATAGTCTAAAGGCGTCAAATCGCATGATCTTGGTGCCCAACTTACCGGGCCATTTCTTGAGATGAATTGTTCTCCGAAGTTTTCCCTCAAAATGGCCATAGAATCGCGAGCTGTGTGGCATGTAGCGCCATCTTGTTGAAACCACATGTCAACTAAGTTCAGTTCTTCCATTTTTGGCAACAAAAAGTTTGTTAGCATCGAACGATAGCGATCGCCATTCACCGTAACGTTGCGTCCAACAGCATCTTTGAAAAAATACGGTCCAATGATTCCACCAGCGTACAAACCACACCAAACAGTGCATTTTTCGGGATGCATGGGCAGTTCTTGAACGGCTTCTGGTTGCTCTTCACTCCAAATGCGGCAATTTTGCTTATTTACGTAGCCATTCAACCAGAAATGAGCCTCATCGCTGAACAAAATTTGTCGATAAAAAAGCGGATTTTCTGCCAACTTTTCTAGGGCCCATTCACTGAAAATTCGACGTTGTGGCAGATCGTTCGGCTTCAGTTCTTGCAATGTCAAAGCATACTGAGCATCTTTCTCTTTGACACCTTGTCTGAAATCCCGCGTGATCTGTCAAATACTAATGCATGAAAATCCTAACCACAAAAAAATCACCCTTTAAAACAAGTAACCTTAATTGTAAAACACGTAAGATTTGTAGTTTTAATTTGTGTTTTATATAAATTTGTAATTCGAATTTTTGTTTCAACTTTAAGGTTTCAAACCAACGAAAAATTTGGATTATCACACTATTATTAGGTAATACCGTACGAGTGGGTAAACGTTCAGTAAAATTATTATCATATTTTTATTCTTATCAGTACTTAAAGTACTAATAATTTTATTTATATTTTAATCAATTTCTAAATTATCAAGTATCGTGTTTTGTACCTTAGCAATTCGATATTTAATTTGCCGGCCTGGTTTTTAGATAAACGAATACGATTTTGTTCTATGTTTGTGTTAGAAATTTGTTTTTGAGGTTTAGAACCTAATTGAGATGCACTTGTAAGTCGTAATATATTTATCAAACTATATTATCAAAATGCTAATTTGCGGTTTTTGATATAAAATTATTTGTTGTGCAGCTATGCATTGCGCCGTACCCTTAAAATTCAAAGTTCCTGTTGCGTTGTTTGTTCGAATTAGTTTTTTGCCGATAAAATTATTTTGTGTTTGGTTAAGTAGTAAACAAAATTGGTTTCTAAAAAGTATAGATTCATCTAAGTAAAGGGTTGCATAAGATCTTTAACAATTTACAACTAAGATAAAATTATCACCTATTCAATAATTTAATTTATTTTTTATGGTTTATTTACACCATATAAATATCGATCGATAATCGTTACAAAATAAATTATGTACAATGCGGTTTGTAGCAATATGGTCTCAGGGTTAGCAAAACACAGTTTTTTTTTATAAATTAATCCTAATGACAAAAAAATCATTACGATGATTTATAAAGTGAATTTTACCACATGCCATAAAACTATTCTGATAGCAATCAACTGATTAAAATCGATTTATGAATTTTATGTGCCATTGCCCTAATGATACTATTATGTTTTTTTGTTTTAATTTTAGACTGAACCAGGATCAGTGACGACTTCATCGGGAGCGCCAATTGGCATTCGTGAGGCTTCATTGGCAGTCGGTGAGCGAGGACCAATTCTCTTGCAAGATGTTAATCTCATCGATGAATTAGCGCATTTCGATCGTGAACGAATTCCAGAACGTGTTGTACACGCCAAGGGAGCGGGCGCTTTTGGTTATTTCGAAGTGACTCACAGCGAAATTACCAAATATTGTGCAGCCAAAGTATTCGAAAAAGTTGGCAAAAGAACTCCAATTGCTATTCGATTCTCGACGGTGGGTGGCGAAAGTGGCAGTGCTGATACCGCTCGTGATCCTCGTGGTTTCGCAATGAAATTCTACACAGATGACGGAGTTTGGGATTTGGTCGGTAATAATACACCAATCTTCTTCATACGCGATCCAATTCTATTCCCATCGTTTATCCACACACAAAAACGTAACCCAGCAACTCATTTAAAGGATCCCGATATGTTTTGGGATTTCATGAGTCTTCGCCCGGAGACGACACATCAATTGTTATTCTTGTTTTCAGATCGTGGTATTCCCGATGGTTATCGGCATATGAATGGTTATGGGTCTCACACCTTCAAATCAGTGAATGCAAATGGAGAAGCATTCTATATTAAATTCCATTCGAAAACTGATCAAGGCATTAAGAATTTGGACGCAGCTCGTGCCGATGAATTGTCTGGTTCTGACCCAGATTACAGCATTCGTGATTTATATAATAGTATTGCAAGCGGTAAATTCCCATCATGGACATTCTACGTTCAAATAATGACATTCCAACAAGCCGAAAAATTCAAGTACAATCCATTTGATTTAACAAAGGTATGGCCACAAGCAGAATTCCCGCTAATTCGCGTTGGAAAATTCGTTCTAGATCGTAACCCGAACAACTACTTTGCCGAAGTTGAACAAATTGCTTTCAGCCCATCACACTTGGTACCTGGAATTGAACCATCACCCGATAAAATGTTGCAAGGTCGTCTATTTGCGTATGCCGATACCCATCGCCATCGTCTTGGTGCTAATTATATTCAACTACCTGTAAATTGTCCGTATCGCGTATCATTGAAAAATTATCAACGTGATGGACCAATGACTTTCACCGATAATCAAGCTGGTGCACCAAATTATTACCCCAATTCATTTTCAGGACCAGGTAATGAGGAGCGAGTTAAAAAATTACAACCCGCGTTTAGTGCGTCCGGTGATGTATACCGTATCAACTCTGGTGACACCGAGGATAACTATGGCCAAGCTGCCGTTTTCTATAATCAAGTCCTAAAACCAGAAGAACGTCAACGATTGGCTAGTAACATGGTTGGTCATTTATCGGGCGCCTCACAATTCCTACAAGAGCGTGTTGTTAAAAATTTGTCAAATGTTAGCGCTGATTTAGGCCGACAACTTTCTGAAGGACTCAATCTTAAACGGTCCGCAAATTTATAAACTTTTAAAGAAAATTCGAAAATTAATTAAGAAAATAATAATAATAAAGGCATAATATTTTTCAATTCTTGGGGATTAAATTTACTATAAACTTGTAAGATGTTTGTTATTTTTTTGGGGTAACTGCAAATACGGATTTTTTTATATATATTTTTTTGTATAAAACTAATATTTTTACTACACTTTTAATAAAAATGTAATAAAACAAACAAAAAGATTTTTGTTTTTAATTACCAAATTGATTCGGCCATGTAACTGAATCAATAGAATATAGAAGTTACTGTGTAAAAAGTGGTCCTACAGATTTACTAGAAATAGGTGGAAGGAAACTTGAAGCTATTACTATTAATTATCACTTACCATCATATGGAGAACCACAAATTAACTATAAAAATGATTGATTTTTACAAATAATTTATTTATAAATCAATAAAATATGCAACTCATTTTCAAACCGACCATATTTAAATTTCCCACAATTTATATTTTATGCGCAAGCGCTCCCGTGTAGACATCTATATGTGACCACCGCATACTAAAATATATAGCATTTTTCTCTTTTGTCAATTTTAGTGTAAATGCGTGTTGTGTGTTTCCATTTTGACATTGTGTGTTTGATGAAAAAATAGAATACAAAATTGTTATTTTTATTATTAAAATTATTATAAAAAATAAATTTTACAAACATATTTCGTGTTGAATTTTTTTTATATACATAACAAAGATCGGTTTTTACAATTCTTTGACATTTCTATCATCGGGTGATTCCGACTCTCATGGAAGAAAATCAGTCGGATTTAACTTTACCGGACATTACCGAAGCCGAACAGCTTACAGCAAACGAAGTTGAACAAGAGCATGAAAATGGCGATCAGGTAAATATAAATAAAGCTAAATTTGTGGAAAAATTAATGTAATTGTGTTGTGATGGTTCATATCCAAAATGACAGATCAGTGGTATTTTGTTAAAGGTGGAGGACTTAGGAGTGGTATTGTAATGTGCAAGTGAAAGTATTTGACGGATTCCCCAGCATTTAACAGTGTATATCAATCTCCCACCATACCACAAGCGCTTCCTTCAGATTATAAAAGTTCACGGATGCCTATTATCACACGGTTTCTAAAACACCTTCTATATATTATATTTTAGGGTACAACACGACTTGTTACAACGGAAACTAATGCCGCTGGAAATACAGTTGTTTCAGTACCCGTATCATTGCCGGTCGGTTCATTGATTGGAACAGCATTTAACGTGATAACACCAGATCAGATACCACATTTTAAACAAACCATGCTGTGCGTTGATAGCAATGGTTTTATATCGGGTAATGCCGTTGTTGGAGATGTTGGGGGTGATATTAAAACAGCTCACATAGTGATACATCAGCAGCAACCAACCGATAATATTGTTACCCCAAAACAGGAAAACCAAACCATGACCGAGCCAATACAAACAATACAAATGCAAACGAATCACAATCAAAATTGGTCCGATACAATTACAAATATGGAAGTTCTGCCCATTCGATGTAAAACCACAACGGCAGAGTTGTATAAGAGTCGATTGGGTTCGGGAGGGCGTGGACGTTGTATTAAACACAAAGAGCAGTGGTTCACACCGAGTGAGTTCGAAAATTTATGTGGCCGTGGTTCGAGTAAAGATTGGAAACGTTCGATACGATTTGGCGGTCGTAGTTTACAGGCCTTAATCGATGAGGGTGTACTAACACCTCACGCAACTTCATGTACGTGTGCAGCATGTTGTGATGATGATTCAAGTAAGTTTTCTAAATTAAAGTGATTTTTATTGATCTATAAATAGATTTTCTAGTGTAGTACGTAGTCTTCTTACCCTACTGACTATTAAAGTAAAACAATTTCTAAAAATATACATTTTCATATGATTTTAAGATTATAGAAATAAAAATTATTATTATGTATGTTTTCATAATTATTTTTCTCTGGCTTTCTCTCAATTGTAGCTGCATCTGGTCCAGTACGATTATTTACACCATACAAACGAAGAAGACGCAATCAGGTTGAAAATCCCACAGAAAAGAAAAAATTTAAAGTTGTGCAACAAAGTGAAGAGGAAAGTGAAAATGACCAAACAGCAATTGTAACCAAAGAAGAACCAACATGGTCAACACTAGCCGATGGTATTGTTTCTAGTGCTGATTATTTAGATCAAACGACGCAAATGATGGCCGAAGCAAATATTCCACTAGATCGCCTAAAATCGTTAAGCTCCCAAATGATAAAAGTAGCTAATGAATTTCGACGTTGTATTAATCAGGCAAAGGAATGTCATATCAGGCAAATCGAACGAATACAGCGAGAACGTGATGCCGCCCTTGTAGCAGCCCGTGTCCACGAAGTTGACGATCCAAATGGAATTGGTGGACAAATATCGAATGAAGTTGAATTGGCTGCAGTTAAAAAGGTGTGTACAGATTTCTTTTAATACACATGCAATTTTCAGACTAAACTTTTCGCTAAATACTAAAATCGTCCTTAAAACATGATTTCAGAGTCAAAAAATGTTGTACATATTATTCTCCTTACAAAATCGTATTAATAATGGTTCTCCGCCGATTTTAAAATGTTCCATCGGGATTATAAATTGAAATAAGTTAAAACTCTAAAGTTAAAACTTTTAAATTGACTTCTGTATATTCAAAAAAGCCTTTTAAACGATTTCAGAACCTTTATGTTTGATGCTAACTAATTTTGGGGAAAATATGATAAAGGTAGATAATCCTTTCATTCTCTATTAAATACGTTATATTTGTGGTTGAATTATCAGCGATATATCAATTCACCTATACTCAAAATGTTTCAATTTCCTACGTTTGTTACCCCATTAGAAAGTCAACATTGATCCTCCTAAAATAATGAAAACAACTTCAAACATAACGAGCGAAACAAACAATAAAAATTCCAATAGGAAAACCTGTGATTAACGGAATATTGTGAATTATAAATAAAAACTAGTTTTATTTTTGCACTTTGACTTTTGGACTGTTCTATAAATCTCTTTTTAATAGAAAGTGATTTTATTCAGTTCTGCAAGAACCATTCCGAGTTAACAGTAACATCTCCGCGGTCTTGTAGGTTGACTAATTCATTTAAAAGAATTTTTTTGACTAGATTACTGCTTATGCCCCAACCAGCAAACATATTCATAAAATATTGGTGGTCGCTCACCTAAATGGTCCAAATAGAGTATAACTTATGCTCTTACGTGTTCGCTGGTTCAGGCTTAATCTAATTTATTGTAGTTCATACCAGTTATTAATAGATGGCGTAAAACACAATAAATTGTTTTTCTAATTCGCAAATTTTATTTCAAGTTATCCAATTGTCGAAGTATTTATTATTTTGGTTAATTAATAATTTAGTACGCAATTTAGGATTAAATATTAGGCACAGTACGATTTACGGATACAATGACAACTATCAATCACTAGTAAAAATTAACGGCAATTTAGTTTAGTCAGTAATTACACGTTTTAGAACAGGCTGTACTAATACACTCTTTTAGAGTGAAAAACGCATTTTCTATGATGGTTAATCTAGTTAATTTACGCACAACATAGAACTGTAGAACTGATTGAGAACTAACTCATGTTGGGCAATCATTTCAAGTTCGCTGTACGGGTGTACGCGAGTAAATCCGAATAAGAAAATTGCTCTAACACCACTGCGCCATCTACACGTTTCAATTCTGAAATGGATGTGTTTCCTTCTTGTGTATGGTTTGTTTTGATTAATTGCGGCCAGTATAGTGCTGAGATTAAGATATGGTGAACATAATGATATTAGTGAATTTATAATTTGATACAATGAAATAAGGTTTTAGAAGCAACGGTAACAAGAAATTGCAAAAAGTTGATGCTAAAAAATAAATAAATAGAGCTTTTACGAATGTAGAACGATTTATTGAAAAGAAAGGAAACCCTTTAAGGCGGATTCATTGTTGTGTTCATTTCGTTCGTTCCGTTCGTTGTGTTTTTTTTTAAACCAATAGGATTCGTCGAAAATGACGTTTTGTTTCTTCGGTATTTTTTTCATCAAGTTGATCTATCTCCAACATTTTTGCCGAAGGAACATGGTAAAAAAGAGACCACGATATATAATAGAGACGGACAGCACTTTTTCATTATTTTTATTTTGTTGTCAAGTAGCCTTGTTCATTTGTGTTTTGATGTTGTTTATTTTTCATTTATTTCGTTAACGCCAAACTATAAAAGTCAAAAACTTCGATTTTTCGACGATAGGTGGAAATAAAATCTTTCTGTAATTTTTTCAGCAACAATGAACTCATTAAAATAATACTGCAGAAAAAACACCGAACGCAACGAACGGAACGAACACAACGAACTACAACAATGAATCCGCCTTTATTTAAAGTTATTCTGAAGTAGACTCGAGATCGAAATATATATAAAGGACCTTGACGGTCAGTTCAGTAGCTTCAGGAAGTTTCAAATACAGACGCAGTTTCAGACATGGAGAAAAACAACAAAACAAAATAAATATAAAATTGCCTGTAAACATTTCAACCATTTTGGACGCTCAGTAGGTGTTTTACAGAGGTTTGTATCAGTCGATTACGGTGCTTTTGTAAAAATGAAATGATGTTAGTATTTGCAAGGTTTAAAGTTTTGAAGATTCAACATTTCAGAAAGAGTGATGAATACTGCGAAAATGGATGGTATTAATTGTATTAATTTCTGTGTTAGCGCCCTTAGGAGACGTGTTGTGAATTATCGAGTCGTTAGTCTAACAAAACTGGTAATGTAGAGTTGATGTATGCGTTGTCTCCGAAGACATTAGGATGCAAGATATATTAGAACAAGGATCTGCAATTCTGTTTGATGATCATCTAATGATGTTCCGTAGAATTTTCCCAGCGACTCTTAAAAGGGTGTTTTCTTAGAATATGGTCTCTATCTTTTTCCTAATTGTGTAGTAAAATTTGAATTTTGTTCCAGAGAGTTAATGTAAAGAGATGTACGCTGTAACTTGTAAAATTTTTGAACGGAGTGTATTTCAGTCCCTCTTCCGTAGTTGAACTTTTTAGACTTTAACTTGTAAAGCCACTCGGTACTATGTAACGTCGGAAGAAGCATTTCTGAGTTCATATCGCAAATGAGGCTGAGAAAAAAAATTTAACTTCATTGTTTTATTCCTCCAAATGGGTCGTTGAAATTATATAAGCTAGGTTGTACCAAGTTGATGGCGTTGGAACAATTGGTACCAACAACCTGTAATAGATGCAAGCTAGGAACAAATTCTCTTTACATAGATACGTGTCACTTTTAATCGAATAATAAATAGGTGTTAGGAGTCCTTTGTCGTTACAATACTGTACTATATAAAGTAGCTGACGTAAACGCTGGAGATCATAAACGTTTGAGCTACTATGGAATTATTATGTGGATATTATGTTTTCTAAATCTTTTTTCCTGGATCAGCCTATGTATAAATAAAACATTATTTATTTATTTTGCCGACGTTTCGAACAAGATTCCTGTTCACCTTCAGGGCGTATATATATATTTTTCTACACCAAATAGCGGAAAAGAAAATTTACAAAACATGAATAAAAATTAATCGACAAAGTAAACTCACATTAAGATACAACATATAACAAATGTTCAAAACTACTTCCAGCGGTTGCGATACATTTACCAATAATTTTATCACTATTAAATTAATTAATAACTCGCAATCCATTGCACTCAATAATAGCATTTGTAAACATGTTAAGGTAAAAAATATAAAATATATATTTAACAGAAAATAAACTGTCCTAAGCTAAATATTAGGATTTAAACGAATTGTATCAACAGATATCACAGGAACCTGATATTATAAAAATACTCAAACCATTAGTTCAAATTAAATTTAGCGTATACCCATACTACATATTTTTTAAGCTGAAAGAGCAATTTTATTAGTAATGAAAATATTTCTAATTTTGTTTTAAATACACATTTTGAAATACATTGATTTTAAATCAAGATCTTGCCATAATTAAGTTTTCTTTCTTAATTTCTGCAACATTTTCAAAATATTATGAAAACTTTCACCCAAAATCAAAATACTTTTTTCAGTTAATTATAGTTAGGTTATCAATAATATTAACATTAAGTAAATTAGTTGTTAGAAACAACTTCGGTAAAGATTCTCTTTCAGAAATTTATTATTCAATAGAAAAATATTTTTTAATGTTCAAAACCAGTCCTGTAAAATAATTCCAAATTGGTATAGCAAGTCAAAATTTTAACACTTTCGTCCGGAGAAACAAACCTTTTCGAATCAACCCTACATGGAAAATCGTTCACGATTAAGGTACTTTTGGTCTTCCAGTCATCCCAGAGCTAAACAACAATAATTTTAAAGATAAATTATCATACAGCGCTAATATGTATGCGGAAAAATGATATATCAAAATATCCTAGCAGCAGTGACGTGAAAAGCTCATTTTCCAGCCTGTGTGTCCCAAAATCAAACACTGAATGAGAGTACAATCACCGAATTTCTGGTTTTGGCTGGAGTTTGTTTTAAATTAGAAAATCCCCGCTAAACGCTAACATACGCACTATCTGTTCAGTTTTTTTAAAAAAATTCAAGATTTATAAAGCCAAGAACACAAATAGTTCCGCCTAAGTTATATCACAATCCTCTCAATTGTCTAATTCTAACTACAATTTTCAAATATTGTTCAATACTTATACGAATCCTGATTTGCCATTCTTCTAACAAACGTCTCTTAGACCACAATTACTTCCACGAACTAACGATGGAGAGCATCACTAATCGTTCATTGAAATATTTACCGTTAAAAGAACAATAAGTTATAAAAAATTTACGCCACTAAAATAGACATCTAAACTTTGCTTCCGATCCATACCTAAAACATTTTACTATATAAATCAGAAGTGAAACACATAAATTTAAATAATGAACAGACACTTTAGTGTCTGTTCATTATTTAAATTTATCAAAAAATTCAAACAATATAACTAAATATTCATCAACTGCAAGCAATTATTCATCAACTTCGTTTGAAAACCCCTCAATACTCGTTTTATTCTCATATTGAGCTCCCTACGGAAACAGTTTAGTCCTTTCGTGAAAATCTAATAGACTACATCTCGACATTATTAGATTCTTGGTCCTTTTCGATTGAATGTTACACTGTGTGTATAAATGGTACTCCAAATGCAGTCAACATATTTTTAAAAAAAATGCCCTAAGGGTAATTCTTTACTGCATCCAGGGTGATTTTTTCTTCTTTGGTTTTTTGAAAAAGTATACCAAATTTGTTGATATTGTGCGTCAACAATAACAATTCCAATGCCTATAATATAGTGAATTTAATAATAAAATGGTGAATTTAATTTTTGGGTTCTATTGATGTATAATGAATCTACTATTTTCGGAGTGCGAAAAAATCTATCGAAATCGACATAGGGTCTGTTTTTTAATTCAACCCGAACAAGCAGAGTGGCTTTGAGTATTGTACATCGAGCAAAGGTTGTACAGGGCCAAATAAACCGATGTACATAGAAGTAATATATTAGTAGTCCGCTTAGCTTACAAAAATAATTGCATGGTATAAAGCCGAGGACGCTTTAATCTAAACCAAAACATTTTTAGTTTTAAGAAAATAAAACCATTTTATAGTTATGGCGTTCACCGCTAGGCAGTCATTTTTTAATCTTTCTTCAAAAGGCCATCTTCTGACAACAAGATAAACGAAGTTTAAATTTGTGAACTAAAAAATAATTTATCTTCTAAAAATATTTAAGTTGTAAAACAAAATAAAAATCAAGTTGTAAAAAATAATAAACTACATAATAATCAATTATCACACAATCACAATTTGACATATAAATGTTTTATTACCAACACGGAAGAATTAAAATGCATCGAAAAATTAAAGCCAAAAGCTGTTGCTTTGAGATATTAAAGTAAACCCGGCTTAGTTTTACCAAAGCAACACACCTAATGTGTTTTATTTTGCACACTCCTCGTACACTGACATTTATTTCAGAGTAGGATTTGAAACCATAGAAATAGAGTATATAGAATGAATGTAAAGAACTGTCAAGCGTCACAAATTCGGAGGGTAAAAGAGAAAGCATATAAATTAACAGGGCCGTATTTAGAATTTTTTTCGATCGAATGCAGTGAAGTTAGGAAGTTTAAATTAAAAAATTATTTATATTTAATTACATTTTTATTTCTTTAATAAAGTACATTAATAATTTTTATTTAAATATAATATTAATATAATAAAAAATTATAAAATATAAAAAATATAAAATATAAAAAATAATAATTATAAAACCACTACGCTTATTTATTTCACATTCCTTTGAAATGTAATAAAGAAATAAACTTGTTTCTTTTCGTTAATTTATACGACCTTTGGTTACAAAAATAATTCAATCGGATGTCATAATATTTTTCTATGATAGAATGAGCTAACAAATTAACGTGTTCTTGAGAATGACTATATTGATCTTCATCATTGAAAATATTTACACTTATTAGGTTGTGAAGAACGTTATAACTTATTTTTTTTAAACAATTTAGAACTAGATTTTAGTTGCGTTATGTTTTTGTAGTCCGCAATAGCCAATCCCCGTTTTAATACAGCTTCTGAATATTTACAAATTTTTAATACTGACGACGAAGGAGTTAACAGACCACCCTTATTTTTTAAATTGATTAGCGAGGTATAAGAGTTACATTGTTGTATTAATGTGCAACAGTCTTCACAATTCAATTTTCTAAATTAATATCGGACTATAAATCCTCCTATGTATTCAATAACATTAATTGAAAATTCACTTAGTATAATTGGGTATCCAAGAAAATCTTCATCATACATATTCGATTCGTCTACTTTTGAAATTTCTTGGTCAATAGAAATATCATCTGATGAGGCTTCAACCATTGCTTTTGCAATTCTCCATATTTTGGTAAACTAAAAGCAAATGTTTACATTATAATTTCTGTAAAAAATTGTATTTACAGTACATATTCCAAAATAAAAATAAATTATGAAAAGCAAAGCACTTAGCACATGAAATAAAATAAGAAAAATGCGGCACTGGTAAAAACATATGTTTATTAAAAGCATCAACCCACGCCAATAACCAAAATTGTTTTCTTATTTTTATCTGATTTATAACTTAAATTAAGGATAATTTTACCACAAATCACTTTCTTTTCAACATAATTTACATTTTATTTTTTTATAAACACTTACTGATGGTACGAAATTTCATCTTGTAATTTTTGAGGCGTAATTAGCAGTTTTTCACGAGACACTTCATTTTATTAAATGTTTGTAATTTTTATTACTAAAATGATACACTACACACAATCCACTAACTATTTTAATAATATTTTAATTATTTTTTAATTATTTTAATTAATATTTTCACGATTTTTTAAGAGCACAAAATTAAACGCGTAATTTAAAACAAAAAAAAAACTGGTTTGAGGGGGTTGAATCTTTGACATATGAGACCGCCATATGCATTTTTTATATAACCATCCTGCTCTGGCTTGTGACACATGAAACAGCAAATCTTATATGGGAAAATCTTTACATTCATTCTATAGTATATAATTCTATGTTTGAAACACCGAGTATACGCTGTGTGCAGATTGGAGTGAAACTACTCAGGTTGAATAAATAAACACAGTATTTTGACAGTGGATTGCCGCCTGCTCTGGTTGAATTAAAAAACCCACCAAACAAATTATATGAATTTTAAGGTGATAATTAGCCTTTGGATTTTTAAATTAGATTTACATGAATGTTTCCGTCGTTGTTTTCGATGTTGTTCTGGACTTATCGTAATCCAACAACAAAATATTAAATTTTATTTTTTGATTATGTAGTAAACTGATCTTTTCTTGATGTATCGATAAGTTTTCAATTTTATTTTATGAAAACAACAAGAAGTTATTAAATATATATACATATATAAAGGGTATCCTCCTGGTTATTTATGGAAAGTACAATCCTCCTGGTTATTTATGGAAAATGATTTCATTCAAATGGGAGCCGCGGCTGGCCTTGGCGTATTCCATTGTGTTCATATTGAACGCAAAACGTACACTTTCCTTCCAAACGTACATTGTCGAGTTGCTGCTTTTCTCACATAGCATAATGTTGGCCAATCTTCGCTTGAATGTTTAAATGGGTTTTTATTTTTACACGTAAAGTACAGGGTGGGCCAAATAATTTTTTTTTTGCCCTAGCGGTTTTTTCGAGTATGGTAAGGGTTATGTCACTTCTGACAGAAAGTTGACAGAAAGTTAGTTTTATCATTCCGCTGAACGAAAATGGTTCTGTATTCGCTTGAACAACGCTGGGAAATATTGAAACATTAATTCGAAAATTTTGGTAAAAAAATCATTTTTTCGGATGAGGCGCATTTCCATCTTGGTGGCTTTGTAAACAAGCAGAATTGTCGCATTTGGGGCACGAAGAACCCGCATGTGATCGTAAAGAAGCCGATGCATCCTCAACGAGTGACTGTTTGGTTCGGATTTTGGTCCGGTGGTATCATTGGGCCATTTTTCTATGAAAATGTGCAAGGAGCCGCCGTTGTCAATGATGAGCGCTACCGCGTCGTGATAAACGATTTTTTGTTCCCGGCACTTGAAGAGGAGGACATAGGAAACATTTGGTTTCAACAAGATGACGCTCCGTGCCACACAGCACACGTTTCAATTGATCTTATATATTGTATGCGGCTTCTACTTCTATTTCTCCTTATCATACTCCAGTTATTCTGTATCCGCGGTTACTGCTTGCTTCGGCGTAGTTCTGTTGTGTGCTCAATAATCTTCGTTTTGAATTTGTTGTAATTGTTGATCTTCCTGTGGTTGATATGCTTCGTTAAATCTGAATTTGATTAATTTATCGAGTGTGTTTCGTTCTGTGTTGCCTCTTCGTTGGCAAACTTTTTTATAATGCTGTGTTGCAATGATATGTTTTCGATGCTATGTTTTGATACTGTGCTTCGATGCTGTATTTTGGTTCTGTGCTTTATTATTGTGTTTTGATACTGAGTTACATTTTGATGTACACTTTTTTCGTCAGTTTTGAAAAAACGGTTGAGTTCAATTTGTTTGTCTTTTATGTCAACTCCACTGAATTCTGGAATATGTGGATGTACTTTAATATTTGTAGCTGGTTCATTTTTTAATATTTGGGTCTGTTGGAATTCGGTTTCAATAACAATGCACATTAGGCTGGCGGTGGTTTATGTTGATGCTATTGATTGGTTGATTTTAACTATTTTGTTGATTCCATTTTGAAATGTTGTTCATTTGTTGATTTTACAATTCCATACTGATAATTTGATAACAATGATTTTCTGGATCTTTTTTTGTGTTATTTGGCCATGGTTAGATTCTTCTTTGGTGTTTCGTGTGAAATTTATGTTTTATTCAGAAACCTGAGCGATTTGATCGCACCCACATGGTCTTGTGATAGGAAACGTTTTCGTCTGCATGATAAGTCTTGAGCATTTTAAACTAATTGTTCATTGTTAATTATTTTATGTTTATTAACACTTTTATTATTAATTAGATTAACGGCTATTTCACCCTTATTGTGCATTTTATTTTTAATTCACTCAACTTAAATTTTTGATTTATAAAACCTAACTTTTAAAATAGTTCTGTTCACTAACTGTTAATGGTTTCTGACTGTAACTCATAATTACTAATTATGACTCTTGCTTAAAACTAAAATGTTCTTATATACTAAAATTTAGAGGAAATGAAAATGTTTTACAAGCACTTCGGAAAAGAAAGGTACATTTTGGGGCGCAAGGTTGCATTTTCATGTTTTCAACGCAATTGAGTTTATTTTGGTAAAATTCCATGGATCTGACTCAACAATGCGGACACGAATAAATGGATCGAGTTTGGGGGGCGTGAACGTTCGAATTGTTAAAGTGACGTTTACGAAATCTAATTGATTGAACCAACTTGGATTCCAGGTAGTGGATATTTTTTGAACTGAGGTAGATACACAAAATTGAATTTTTGAGTCGTTGTTTTTCAAATGTTTAAAATTTTTATGCATTATAATTGCGATTTTAGGTCAAAATATTAAATGTTTTTAATATTTTTATAAATTGTAAAAATAGTTCAGTTTTACGAAATTTTGTGTAATTATTTCATTTTATATTAATTACATAAATGCGATGGTTAACTGGTGTGAGTCAATTACGAATTGACAATATCAGTTGTTCAAATTCGTGTTTGCCGCCGATATTGTTATTTTCCTATTCTTTTTACGGAATGTCGATTCATCTTGCCTTTACGATTTATCAAAATGTGCTGAAGTGAAATTGATTTTGTTTCTTTAAACGCCATTTTGCCATTTTTTAAATTAATAGGTTGGAGTTGCAGAAATATTTACGTAGTGTAATTAATTAAAATAAAAACGATTCACTATCGATTATTAATTTATTAAATTTATATCTTGCTATTCTATTTCAGTGTGCCAATTGTAATCGTGACGCAATGGCTGAATGTTCATTGTGCCGCAAAACACCATATTGTTCAACATTTTGCCAGCGCAAAGATTGGAATTCACATCAAGGTATATGTCGAACCTCATCCGAAAGTACCCAACAAATTATGTTTCTTGTCGATGATCAGGGTCAATGAGATCCGAGTGAAACACAGTACGTGTGTTTCATTAATAAATAGTAAGACAAGAATAAAACCAACAAAACAAAACCTTATAAATACAAATAAGATAAAAATTACAATATTAAAATCACAAACGCATCATTGGAGTTAAAAGTAACCATCAAAAGTAAATAGTTTTGAATTAGCACGCTCCACAAACTCATTCGAACAACCAACCACTCAACGGTATTCATAAATTAAGTTTTAAATTTTTTTTATTCTGTTCTCGTCCAAAACCCACTCCCGGATCCTTAATGAATTATAAAATAAAACAGAAATATCATTGTGAAAATACATAATATAAAATTATTATTATTAATTACTAAATTGTTGTTTTTATTACGTTTTTTAATTGTTCAAATATTGACTAATAAATTAAAAATCTTATAATTAATTAATTGTATAGAACTATCTCAATAATTTTAAATTGAGATAATAAACTTTTTTTTTTTAATAATTTTACTTTAAAACAAAGTTTAAATGTTATTTAATTTAACATTTAAATTAAATTAATTTTTTATGTTTCTCTTTTTCTATATTGCATAATTATTTTTAAGAAGGTAATTGTACTTTAATTAAACGTAAATTATTATTTTGTATTTAAAACAAAAACAAAACAAACTATATATTATAATAAAGTATAAAAAAATTAATAATTAAAATTAAAATTTTATATTTTACTTAATTTTTATGGGTTACAAAACAAATTTCATAAAAAGAGTTATATTATGAATCTATATAAAAAATAATTTA
This sequence comes from Nephrotoma guestfalica, assembly GCA_963691935.1. Classification (NCBI taxonomy): domain Eukaryota; kingdom Metazoa; phylum Arthropoda; class Insecta; order Diptera; family Tipulidae; genus Nephrotoma; species Nephrotoma guestfalica. Next base: position 191,529,486 of record OY829915.1, on the reverse strand, counting down.
AATTTAAATCAATAGTTTATAAATAGATAAAATTAATTAAAAAAAATCATTTTATTAAACAAAACAAAACAAAGTTATTTGTAAGAAATTAAAATTTTAGTAAATAAAATCGATTCAATTTTTTTTGTAAACCGTTTTAGAAATTTATCTTTATATTTATATATTTTATGAACATATATAATTTTTTTGTATTTAAAATTAAAAAAAATTATATATATTTAACTATATTATTATTGAATAGTTTTATATTAATTTAAGATCGTAAACCATGTAAAAACAGTTTAATTATTCCAAAAATGCTAAAAATTTACCATGAAATAATTCTAGATATAAATTATCTAGGTCTTATCAAATACATACAGCACAATTTATATTTACATAAATATATTTTTTAATTAACATTTGTATGGAATAAATAAAATATTGTAAATTTTTATGAAGTCTTATAAAGTTACTAAAAAAAATGAAAATAAAAAAATTAAAATTATGTTATTTGGTTTACAATCTTTAATTAAATTAAAAAATCAAAAAGTTAAACTTATGGATTATTTTCTAATTATTATTTTTATTTTATTTTAAGAAGAGAGCATACTAAATATTTGCACTTTTTTTTATATGTATTTACAAAATTAAAAGAAACAAAAAATTTATTCTAAAATTGCAAATAAAAAATTGTAGATTTTGAAAAAAAAAATGTACCGAAATTTTATTGGTTGATTTATTGCCCAATTTAGTATATTGAACCTAGTATTCCGCTTCGGGTATTTGAGCGGTATAACAAACTATTTCATCGTTCTTGATATATTCGTTGCTTTGTTTACAATGATCAAATTCGTCCCTCATCTGTTAAATTCGTAATCATCAGTACTCACTACTATGTAAGGATGCAGCAAAAAGGTAAATATTTTGAAATCAAATATTGGCCGCTTAGTTTTCCCCTGCTTGACATGATCTGATAAGGTAAGTTGATTTGGTGGTAATATTGAAGTGCTTATTACCTTATTGTGTATTTACTTATTTAGGAATCAGTAGAAGTGCGTGTAATGATAATGACACCAGACTTTGAATATTCCTTCTTTCTTTAAGCTTAGAGCTTATTTGCTGTGTTAAAGTTGGTCAATGTCATCTGTTATCTTGGAGCTTCCCTGTATTTTCTAGAAATAAGCCAGGGTGATGAATAAATTTGATGATATAGTAGAGTGACTGGCTAGTTGTTGATACAGGGTGAACAATTGTTGAGATTACAACTAAACTTAGAAGCAACATTGGTAGGATTTTGAAATTAGTAGATGTGCAGTTGTGGTTCCGTGACACTTTACTCGCAGGAGTAAAGGAGTAAAACATTTTGTTTTGTAATAGGTCTTTTGAACCCATACCATCAGTTACATTTAATGTAACTACTCGCGTTAGACTATCTCTTCCAGGGAGTAAAACAACAAACCTTCGTATGGACCCATTAGTAGATGACAGACTACTGACCAAAAATCCACTGAACCACCAACTAAAATTAGTGTTAACGCGTCGAACGAGACAGTTGTAGGAGGCCGAATGATAACAACAATACTTCAACCGTGAGATTAGTGTCTTCAATTATCTGTTTAAATTAAATTAACGTAAATTAATCCTATTTTGTAATTTTAAGTAGAGCTACGTTTAAATGGTTGCAATATGTTGTCTGATTCGCCTGCAATCAACGTTCGATTCCAAAATGTAACCGTCAGATTCTTGATCAACGTATTATTCTCTTTACCTATAATCATTTTGAACCGGAAGTTCAACAATAAAATGTTTTCAATTTTTAACTCAAATCCCTGATGACTTTTTAATGGATAAAATTTATTGTCATATATTCTGTATGATTCGGTTATTTTCGGTTATTGATGTAATTTTGAGTAGGGCTGCGTTTAAATTGTTGCAATATGCCGTCTGATTCGCCTGCAATCAAGGTTCGATTCCAAAATGTAATCGGAGATTTCAAAATAAGAAACTTCCAATAACCGTGCTTTCCATATGAATCCTACCGTTAGTTTCTTGATCAACGTATTATTCTCTTTACCTATAATCATTTAGAACCAGATAGCCTTGCCGTATATTTCGGTCATTTTGAGTTAACGATGTAGTTTTGAGTAGAGCTGCGTTGAAATTGTTGCAATATGTTATTGCCAATGCTCTTCATCTCTTTGACTTTAGATATTGTCATTGTATCGGGAAACTTCAGGTTTTTTCCTTACATTTTGAACTTGGATGTCCAACAGAATTGTGACATTTATTATAAATTTGTCCTATTGTATTACAATTACATCATTATTCATTAGTTTCTGTGGTTATCGGCAATTTTTTGATACACACTTAAGTAACGACAAACCATGTGGCTGAGCAGCTCTTACCAATTGTTCTTCGTACTTTGATATCTTTTATGCCATCGAGAAAGCATGCAATGAATGCCATTATTGAAAGTCCGCTGCTGATTAATCAATATCTTCTAAATAATAATGACTCGTCTTTGGTTTTCATGTTCATATAATTTTTTGTGCGGGTCTAATTCGATAAACTGCCGAATTGAGTTTTGTCGTGTGAAATGCCGCCTCGCAGTGCTTTTGATTTACTCTTCGTATATTATTTTTGCTAGTCTACTCGCTGAAAGAAAGCTGATAACTCAATCACATTAAACTATTGTGTAATCGAGCTGTTAGATACAGCCGAATTGAATCGGAACCGTAGAACTTATTTGTTGCGAATTTGTAAAGTTTGGTGTCAGAGTATTTTGAACATTTAACATAATTGTGGGGGTGTATTATTTTATCGTAAGTACCAATATTCGTTAACAGCTAACCGCTGTTTATCTTCGAAACTCATCGTGCTAATTTCTCGATCCTCGTGGCGATCCAATCGATCTATAATTCAGGATAATCTCATTTCTGGTCATATGTAGAGTTTGCCGTTTTATAATTACCTAATTTGCAACAAATCAAATATGCATGTAAAATGGTGTTAACGTCCGATTACATTATCTCGGCCTAATAGCGCCATCTCTTCTAAAATTCAAATATTTAAATGCTGTTCATTAACACTTTATGAAAAATTTTATAAACTTCCTGGATATGGAGATTGATAAGGGGTCATTGCAAATGTTGGTAAATGTAGCAATTTTGTAGAGACAGAATTTTAGGGATTTTGTGCCGGACAGATTGGAGTCAACGACAGAGTAAAAATGATTTAAAGGTCTTACATGTATTCTAGCCTGAACGAAAAACTCAACGAGTATAAACCTGCATAAACTAGAAATTTGATAAACCATTTCTCGGATTACGTTGGCTCATTGGAGTCAACTAAACGAAACGGTGAATTAAGTATATTTTTGGGTTTGCGAATTTTGGGATTTTGGGGTCTCAAAGTTTATCGCATTATACTAAAGTACATCAATCCTTCTCTTAACGAAGTTTCTTTTTACGAAATGATAACGTAATTAAAAAAATAAACCCGGCCTTATTCCTGGATACGACACGTATCTTCTAACGATACGAAAGTTCAATACGATACGAAAATAAATTAGTATTCCTGACTACGAACGTGTCACAAATTTTAATTTTTACAGTGTAGGCAGAAGGAAATTTTCTTGTTGTAAAACTTCCTTCACAATAAGACAGTGTCAATACAAGGTTAGGTTTCAGTGGTTGATATCGCACACTTAGGCCAGTTTTGACCCATTGTGATACCACAGGATCTGACAACATTAAATTCCTTTAAACCCATCTAGTGCTATTCACATAGCGTAAGAGATCTCGCACATTACCGCTTTCGATGTCAGAGAGGCTTTCCATAGTGTATTTACCCAAGTGATCATGTCTTTTGTCAGCAAGTGCAGGACATGAGCATAGGAAGTGAACAAGAGTTTCCTCCTCCTCCTCGTCCTTGCAGCTCGCAACCAGACCTTAATCACGCTTCCTTAATGTGATCAAGATGTTGGATCGCTTCAAGCTCTGGCTTGCCACCTAGCATTTGCCAAGGCAACGCTTTCCTATGACTTGCTGCTTTCAGCCCAGACATAAGCCTTCCAGATGGAGAGTCGTACCTTACCTTACTAATTCGGCTGCCCTGCAATTTCCCTCAACGTCAAAGTGGCCCGGAACCCAGACCAACTGGATATTGAAGTGTTCACGCATCTCGTTAAGAGATATGTGACAATCCAACGCCACCCTTGACGCCAGGAAAACTGAATCCAGCAAAAGAATGGCCGCCCGACTGTCCACACAGATAGTGATATCAGTCAACGATATTACACTATGCTTCAATCAGTTCATAACCTCTTGAATCGCTAATACTTCAGCCTGATACACGCTGCCGTAGTCAGGTAGACGAAAAGATAAACTTACATCTAATTCCCCACAGAACACACCATCCTCCACTCTACCATCGAGCTTGGAGCCGTTGGCGAAGAATTTAACTCTCCCAGTCTCCATAATGAGACCACTATTCCAATCCTCCTTAGAAGGGAGAACCACCTTGAAACGCTTGATAATGCACAAAAGGGGTATTATATAATCCAAATTCACCAGGTAATCCCTCACAGAATTGGCTTTAGTTGTGTACCCTTTTTGTAGGCACTTCCAACCCGAAATCGTTGATAGCCGGGCGACCATATTGATCGCCATTTTTTAACCGATAATATCCAACGGAAGAAGGTACAGCATAACCCCCAAGGAACTAGTGGGGGCCGTTTTCAACACCCCAATAAAGAGCAAGCAGGCTGCCCTCTGCATCTTCGCCATCATACTCCTATATGATAATTTCTCCAGAGCTGGCCACCATACGCTCACACCATACAGTAGTACGGGCCTTACTACTGCCGTGTAAAGCCAATGCACCAGCTCCGGTTTCAGGCCCCATTTCCTTCCAATGGCATTTTTGAAAGAATAGAGTGCCACAGTGGCCTTCTTCACTTTTTCTATCGTGTTTGGTTTTCAACTGAGCTCAAAGTCGAGAAGGATCTCCAGGAATCTGGCCTATCAGTAAGGGTCAGCATAGTACCATTTAAACTTGGTGGAACCATCACCGGAATTTTATATCTCCTAGTAAAAAGGACCAGCTCTATTTTAGATGAGTTAATCCCCAATCCACATCTTCTGGCCCAACCCGCAATGATTGAGAATGCATTCTGCATCAAATCTCTGATTGTACATAGGTGCTTCCCCGAGACACCTATCGCTACGTCATCGGCATAAGTAACTCGCCTATTCCCTCCCCTTCCAGTTCCAATAGTAGTCCATATTACTACATTCCAAAGAAGGGGAGAAAGGACACGTCCCTGGGGTGTTCCCCGGACAACCTGCCTTCTAACGAAGACTTCCTCAAGCTCCGCTATAACCCTTCTGCTACCTAGCAGGTGGTTAGTTAGCCTGCTTACAAGGTATTCAATCTCAAGTGGCAACAATCCTTCCCTAATTGCCTCCATCTTCACGTTGTTGAAAGCGCCCTCGATATCGAGAAACGCCACCAACGAGTATTCTTGAAAATCTAGTGACTTCTCAATTTCCCTAACTAAGGTATGTAACGCCGTGTCCACAGACTTACCCTTTTGGTACGCTTGTTGAGACTGTGCCCAGCTTCTGAGTATAATTCTCGAACGAATATGGACATCCAGCAACGTTCCCATGGTTTTCAGCAGAAAAGATGACAGAGATATTGGTCTTAAGTCCTTAGGGTTGCTGTGCGAGCTTCTACTCGCCTTCGGGATGAAGATCACCCTAGCCTCCCTCCATTTCATCGGGATGTACCCCAGCTTTAGACACCCTTTGAGATAACCTCACAATATCCTCGGTACACAACAATTGGACGCCACAGTTACCCCTAGACCTGCAGTCCACCAAAGGCCCCGCAATCGACGCATCCACACTACCCGGGATGTGAGTTTCCATCAAAAGATCAAGCGAGTCTCTTCACTAGAAACCGTCCATTCGCCATCCGGATTTTTCAGATGGCCTGGAACAGCTGGAATAGTAGAAAGAATATTTCTTAAGTGCGGGGTATCCGAGACCCCTTCCATTCTATCACAGAAGAGCCTCCACGAATTCCTTTGCGCCTTTCTTGTTTCCTTTTTGTATACTCTGAGGCACTCCTTATATGTGGAAGTCCCAGTCTTGACTTTCTCTTGATCTTTTCGCTCTATTGAAAGCGGACCCACAGACAATCACTACCCGTGTCGAGGAGTGCTGGGACTCTAGATGGAATCTTGCCCTCCAATACCTCGCAAGGTTCTGAATCAGAACTATCTCCTCCCCTGACTTGGCAAGTCTGAGAAGTAGCGCCGCCGAAGCGCAGCCTTGTAGTGATGTAGATTTATTTGCACAAACCTGATCATTACTAACAGTATTTACTTACTTTATCGCGACAGCCGTGCTACGTCGGTTAACTGGACCCGACGGAATCGATGGTATCCTCCGTCTCACTCCCTCCGCAGTCTTTAAAGTTAAGGAGGTCTACATCTCCTCCTCAGAGTCCGATGTGCCCCCTTTCCCCATGCCTAGAGATAGTCGATCTCTAACATCCCTAGTTAGCCCCTCAGTTGGGTTCGCCACTAGCTGCGATGTTTCCTCTGGAGAGGTACCACTCGTCGAGCTTATTTCAAATTCTTGCTCTCCCATCTCGGGCATCGCGGTCCTCGCTTTTACCCCGACCTCTTTTCTAAACACCTTAAGGGTGACAGAGCCGAAGTCGATGTTTATAACCCCTTTGGTTTGTGACAGGGGAGGCAGGGATTCATTATTGATTATTGATAATTGCTAATCTGAAACTGCCCTTGGGCTCCTCATGCTTGACAATCCTCCAGTTCCCCGTCGGAAGATCCGGATTACAAACCTGGATAATCCTCAGGGATTCATCCAGGTTAGCCAGCTCCATGGGAATCCAGACCATTGCCCTAGGTCTGCTCGGAATCTCCTCCTTCGGAACAGCCTTGAGCTTTGCTCCTGACCATACCTCGCCTCACTCCTCGATCGCCTTCCTATACAAAAAGGCCAATCTTTGATCTGCACACGCGGCCAGTTTCAGCCGTCGCTGATACCAACCCGCGTCCCTACAAATTGACGGGGGTCCCGGATGTTGTCCAAGGACTTTCGGGAAGCCTAGGTTCAGCGCGTTAAACACCAACCTCCATTTTCTAAATATGAATAAAACATAAGTATGGATAAAAAACAAATTAAATTAAAGAAGTGGCCAGCACTTCTCAAATGCTGGTGAAGCCGCGTGGTCTGGGACTCTAAGACGGGTTCCGAGGCTTCCAAGCCAGGAACTAGCGGTAGTGAAAAAAGGAGAAAATCATTGCTCCTTCGGTTCGGAGATAACAGTAACGGAGAAAATGATCAGAAACAGTAACGGAGAAAATGGTCCGCCCGTGCAGAGATCCGTATACACCGGTAAAGCTACATACAACTGGAGGTCGCCAGGTATCCAGAGGACTCCGTTCAGGACTGACCAGTTATTTTTAAATGGGTCCTCAGCCAGGCTGATCATCGGCGCGGTTCGCATAACACCTTGATCCGACCCATCCGCCACCAATTAACGTGTCCCGCCCCATACCTAGAATATTTAATCACCAATTCTTGTTTTCAAGAATGAGAACCGCATATAGTGGAGCAGTGTAAATACAAAGAATGTAAATGAATATAAAATTTTCTTTTTCATGTGTCAGAAGTCAGAGCAGATGGTTATATAGAAAATGCATATGGCAGTCTCATATCGCAAAGAAAAAACCCGCCAGACCAGTTTTTGTTGTTGTTCAAATTGACAGCAAAACTATGTGTTTGAAATTATTAATTAAAATATTATAAAATGGTTAGTAGATTGTGTAGTAGTGTATAATTTGGTAATAAAAATTGTTTTAAAAAAAAATTAAAATGAAGTGTCTTGTCTGAAGAGAAGCTGCCAAAACACGGATACAAAATTATAGCAAGGAATTTCTTACGATCGGTAGTTTATTAAGTGTTTTTATAAAATAAAATGTAAATTATGTTAAGAAGAAAGTGATTTATGGTAAAATTATCTTTATTTTACGTTATAAATCAGAAAAAACTAAGAAAAAAAATGTTGGTTGTTTTACTTAAAATATTTTATTAAATAATTTTCTTAAATATATAAATAATATTTAATCAATTTATAATTAAATAAAATGAATTACTTAAAATACAGGGTGGCTGAGACCAAATGTTACTGACTTCACTCTGCTGTCTGTTATGTAGTTGTCATTTTCGCGCGTCAATTTTTTGACAGATTGAAGTTTGGTTAGTTGTTTACATGTGGTCAACAAATAATTGTTCTAAATTAATATCTTCATAAAAAAATCGTAATGGAATTCAAACGTAATAGTGTAATTGAACTGTATTTGGGTGGAAATTCACAAACAGCAATAGTTCGTCAGCTCCAGCATTTGAATGTGAATAAAATGTTTGTGTATCGAACCATAACTCGATACAACTAAACTAGTAGCATCGCTAAACGCAAAGTGAACGAAATGTGATGAAGAAACGAATCCAATGAAATCCTCGTCAAAGTGCCAATTAGTTAGCCGCACGTCTACATGTTTCACGATACAGCATTCAAACCATATTGAAAAATTAACTACACTTGAAGCCCTACAAGATACAAAAAGTTCAAGATCTTACAGAGGCACAAAAAAAAGTTAGGCTTGAAAGAACACGAGCATTGAAGGCCTTGGCCGAACGTGATGAGATTCCAAAAATTGTCTTTTCTGATGAGAAAATTTTCATCATTCAACATTATGTGAACAAACAAAATGATCGTGTTTGGTTAGAGCACAAGTCCAACGATAATTTGGACACAAGAGTTGCCATGCGCAAGCAATCACCAGCTTATGTTATGGTTTGGGCTGCAGTGACTGCAGATGGACGCACTCCTCTGCTTTTCATCGAACATGGAGTCAAGGTAAACCAAGAGGTGTACCGCCAAAAGATCCTAAACGATGCTTTGCTACCTTGGGCACGTAAACACTTTGGAACGAACCGTTGGACATTCCAACAGGACTCGGCACCGTCACACAAAGCTCGAGCGACACAGCAATTTTTACAATGGTCCATTTTGGAGAGTAAGGTGTCCACTAAAAAATACGAAAGTGTTGATGCATTGAAGTCAGCTCTTGTTCGAGAATGGAATAAAATTCCGCAAGCTCACGTTCGGTCAGCATGCAATGCTTTCTATGGAAGACTGAATCAAATAATCAGAGCCAAAGGAGATCATATCGAGCAGTAACATGTTTTTCATAAAATGTAATATGTTTTCAACATATTCCACGAAATTTCAATAAAAAATAATCAAAATTAAAAAAATTACAGCGTTTTCATTTGGTAACACTTGGTCTCAGCCACCCTGTATTTTAAAATTTAAAAAATATATTTTACGTCTTCATTATTGTTGTTTTGTTCTCATTGTCGTTAACTAAAATGGCATCGAAAACAGTTTCGTTCATGCACGTACAAAACTGTTCGAATTCGAATTGCGAAATAGGGGAAATTTTTGAACGTATCATTCATTTTCTTATTCGTATTAGAAAAACAAATCCACTTCATGCTAATACCCTCCATGTTGAGCTCAAGCTCATTTGTTACGGAGGATACTGCAAGAAGTGAATGCTTACAAACTACGTACAAAAACAATATAAATAAATATAAAAATATTATTATACAAATGTATTGTCATTCAAGCGCGCCACGCTAAATAACCCGTTTTAAAAGATCTAAGCGACGCCGATCTCTTAATATCTAATGGAATAGAGTTCCAAAGAGAAATACCTCTAACAGAAAACGAAGTATTTTGAGACCTACACAAGTTTATAGGGGGAAGTAAACGTAAATTTGAAGAATAAGACCTACTGAACAATAACTTATTAAATAAATAGGGAGGTTGCTTTGTCCTGAGAAGCTTAAAAATAAAAAGACAAACGCGTAGTTCATAAAAATCAACTAAATTACAACCCAAAATCAAATTCAAAAAGGGCGAAATGTGATCATATTTCCTAATACTAAAAACGAAACGAGTACAAGCATTGAAAATTACTCAAAAATATACTAAAAATTCGGTTAACGAAGTTTCGATTTATGTACATGTTATCGGGAACGAATTAATTCGTTAAGCGAGGGATGGGTGTACAAATGAGTGAGCAACGTTACTATTACAGAGTCATCTAGTAAAAGAGTAAATAATTAAAAGATTTAGTTAAGTTACAAAATTGAATTTATTTTTAATGATTATAGCGCTGTTCTAAAATGTGTAAATACAGCGCACTAAAATGGTTTACGTCTTTGATATTATATTTTGTGAATTTTTTTTATTTTGTTTTATAATTTATTATAAGCTAAAATCCGGAAATAATTATGTAATTTTTATTGACCATTCTAATGCAGTTATAATTATGAATGATTTAAATATAACGGCTTTAATATATTCTTATAACTAATTTAAACGCCATTGTTCCAAAGCGGCGTTTTGTTGAAATACATTAATTTTTTGAAATTTACATTAAAATTTGTAGACTTGATATACCAATATGTTTTTATAAATTTAGGACTTACTTGTTTGTACTCTGCTACATTCTCTAAAATTAAAATACAATTAGGACCAATTTATAAATGTAATTTATTATATCGATATTGGAGCAATCAGGCAAATTGAAGCATTTGAATTCAAACCAATGAAATTTAAATGAGAACAAGTGTCATACACAAGAAATCGTTGCGTCTTTTATACGCGTAGACTTTAAAATCCCACATTAATTATTTATAGTCTTGACTGAAATGTCTATATGTACCGCTGTTGCCTATAATACATACAACGCAATATGCCACCCACACGTTAAACACGCGACTTGTGACGCGCGCTACTCAGGATAACCCAAAAATATTCGATATTAAACTCAGAGTTACGCATCATAAACATACCGTGCGATTTGCGATTTTAAACCTTCACAATAAACTTTAACCTTACCTAAAAGTAAACCCATATTATTGCAGTTCACGCTTGTGTTCGTGTAGAAAGACGAAGACCGCTTGTTTATTTAGGTTATTTTTAATTTTCATTAATAAAATTATGAAACAAATTTCTAAAAATAACGATATATAACAAATACACACAACACAAAATAATAATAATAAAATAATGTCGATAATTTTCGAAAAAAATCCGAAATTTCATTCATGTATGTAAAACTAAATGTAGAAGTAGACACTCGCGACGCGACGGCTTAATATAATGTACGACGTACACCATGAATATATTTTTGTTAGCCGTACAGTAAACTTTCGATTATTTTATGCGTTTCTCGACGCGTACAGACTGAATAATTTTTAATTTTCTGATACGCAGTAAAGCCGCGCCGAGCTAACTGCAAAATGGCTGACAAACCTCATATTCCAATTTAGTACTGTTTGCATTATTTTAGTATGCCTTACGACTTATATTATGCTGTGACTATTTAAAATTAGCATGAGCGTTACTCATCAAAATGGCACATAATGGGACGTATGTAGATAGGCATAGGTTTAAAATTATGATTATGTGCTTAAATGCCTTGTGCGGCTTGTACGCCGATTGGGAGGAAATCAAATATTTATGCTATTGTTATTTGTAAATTATTGATTAGAATATTAATTATATGTTGGCCATTGATAAATGTTGTTTATGGATAAATTACATAAATATAAAATAATTGTGTCCACCCATAAACAGTGCGTAGAAAATATAAATCTAACGGTGTGGTAACTTAAGTGAAACATGACTTAATTGTTTACTGTGCCTTATGCTTATTGAAATAACGGTTAAGCTTTTTAAATAAAATGAAAGAGGCCAGTTGAGTTATGATAAGGAAATGATCTAAATATCAAACTGGTTATTTAAGGTTGGCTCGGAAATTACGCTAGTATTCCCAGCCTAACTCTCATCCACCCATAGACCGAAATACCAAGTCTAGTGAATAAAAATTGCACCATACCATCACTAACATCACCAGAGGCCATCCAAAAGTGACAAATTATAGATCATCAACAGCCAGCACGAAATAATGATATATCTGGAACATCACAATCAACCAAAGCGGTCTCTAAAGTTAATACAATTGTTAATGAGGTCGAATTAACGGATGAGTACTCCATTCGAGTGGTGCAGCCCAGAAAGTGGTTTTTCGTTAGGCACATACAAAATTCAATACCTGATATGATTACCCCATACGTGCCACCTAATTTAGTATCAAATTTAACAGCTGGGAAAAATAGTGCCACAAATCCAGAATGTAATTATGATACCCTTATACCGTTTTATTCATAATTTGGTTTAAAAACGATCTTTCCGGTTTATATAGTATATTCTGTGACGATAAAATCTTAAGTTCGGAATTCTTCCCTATAGTCAATAAGTAGTTTATAGATGCAATCGCTCACCCCAAACAAGCATAAAAAAATCCGGTGACGCGGTACTCATATCCCTTACATTTAACGAATCCATCGATCGAGCTATTGTGTGTTAGAATAATAAGTCAATACGAATTAACGTGGCGTATATTTCACCTGACAACATCGTATACCAAGTGCTGCCTTACACTTAAGGAAATTACCAATGCGACATAATTTTAATAGCTGGGGATTTCAATCTCTCAAATGTTAGTTAGACTTATGATGAAGCAGCGAACGAGATTCTGCCTGTAAACGTGAATTTGGATGACGAGTATACTTATTTATATACATTTGACTCAAATTTGAGTCAAATCTGCGAGATAAAAAATGGACGAGATCGAACCTTGGATCTAATTTTTATTAATGAACCAATTTTATTAAAAAACGGAAGATCAACTGATCGTCGTAGAGGAAAGACATGTTTTTGTCTCTCCTTTAAATAAATTATTATTAATATTTTAATTCAAATCAGTTTGGGAATGTGGAGTGTGAGAGTGATGTGCTATTTTTGAGTGAGTTTTGTTCTTTAGAAGTTCACCTGTTAATACAGGTGAATTGAGAGTTATTATGAAAATTACGTTCAACACATATACAATCAGAGAAGTATATTTTTATTTTAATTTTCATTCTAATTATATAAAAGTTAATTATTTATTATTGTTATTGTTATTATAACTATTTACATATATGTGAACGGTAATTAATAATCGTATACATAGAAACTGACATTTCAAGGGAATTCCCTTTGTATGTACTTAAGTACATAAAATATTGGTACCCGAGAAACCAAAATTTGAAATTACAACAGATCGAATTGTAACTTACCCAATAAGCGAAAATTTGTATACTCAAAATGGGTTGCCACCGTATTGTGACAAAAATGACTTTTTGTGGAATAATATAAATTGATAAATATATAAAATGTTAATGAAAGGAGGAAACAGTTTTCTGCCACGGGAAATTTATCATTTGAGCTGAAATATGTTGGATTGTGTTATCCATTTGGGTTTTTATTTAAATTTAATTACATTTTCATAACTTATTTTAATAATTTTCACTTACTTTAAGCAATTCTATAAATTGAAATTTTGTCGAAAGTCCTGATTTAAAACAATAAAGTTGTCGGCAAATATAATTCAATTTATTTTTATTATTATTTAAAATTTATTATTTATTTATTTTTTTTTTTTTTTACATACCAGAAGGTCAGGGAAGATTGTGATTGTAACATTCTTGATCAGGGGGTCTATTTAATTACTTACGCTTTGAGCATAAACTCAATACAATCAAATATGCTAACACTTCCAAAAACTTTTTGCTATGGAATGTTGTTTTTCGACGATCTTTCTGGTTGAATTCAGGTTATGTTTTAGTGAAGTTGTGTGAATGTTAGATATAAATTAACCCTGCTTTTAGTTGGATGAATTTAAATATAGGTAGCTGAATGACAATACCGAATCTAAATGTTTTTTATTTATTTTTTTTATTTTATTTTTTTGACATTATCGACGGAATATTTAGGTCATCATATGTACGATAATACTGCCGTGTCATTACGAACGTGAAATCCCTCGGTTATATGGTGTTGGATGGGAAGATAGGGCAAAATAAGGTTACAAACAGTATGTGATGAGATGACCCATAGATGTGAATTAAATAACCTAACCAGTCTTGTAGGACTGATGCCGAATACATATGATGAATATTAGTATCCTTTACCTCAAACACAACTAACTTACATTAATTAACTAACAAACTCTAATCTAGAGCGTGAATTTAATTGAGACTAACATTCTAATATATTTAAGTAGTTAGAAAATGACTTTGCTGCGGTTCGCCCTAGTCGTTTCTGTGACTAACATCCTTTCCTAACTAACCTTATCTGTTAAGGATGCAGGCAGGGCCTGGGCCCGCATGATGCTGAAATATTATTCGCATTCAGATATAATCTGTTATTTGATTGTTGATATTTCAGGATTATGGTAACGTACCTAGGATCGCCGTTATGGCTGGCCTGTACGCCTCTATCATATCATATCATATCATATCATATGAACCAATTTTATTAAAAAACAGAAGAATTACTAACACCGTTCGTTATTAATGATATTCACCACAGAGCACTGGAAATAATAATGGAAACCAATGTGAATGAAAGGTTCCAAAATTACCAAAACCGGAAACCATTTCCCGACTTCAAAAAAGCCAATTTGAATAACTTTCAACAATAGTGTGAACAAATAAATTGGAACGCCTAATTTAACAGCAATGGCATAGATGTAAATGTGAAAATTTTTTACACACATCTATTTAGAGGAATTGATTTATTCATTCCCGTGAGCGAACCGAACAAATATGTGTACTCTATTCTATGATGATCAACTTATCAGTTTTAAAAACAAGAAAGACAAGGCTTTTAAGGAAAACCTCAATCCCAAGATCTTATATTCACAATCTAAAGGGTGACCCAGACATTTTTGAGATTTTAAAACCAAACGCGAAACTGATCCCTGCCTGGGTGAGATTTTAAGATTAAGAGCCTTGTGATCCACAGATCATAACCAATATGTTTGCTGAGTTTTCCAACCGGTTTATAAAGCATTGATAATTATAAAGATCTAACCGCTAGCGAATATGGTGTTCACAGATGACCTCAAAATCTACAAAGCCATCGAGTCAGTCGACGATACCAATAAACTACAGGGAGGCATTTGCAACCTAGCGATATGGATGTATGTGAAGATAACCCAAATTTCTTCCCCGAAAAATGCGATGGCAACATTAATTATTGCTATCTTGTCATTTTTTACTCTCAGTCCATAAAAACTCCACATTTTTACTCTCAGCTCCGAAAATACTAGCTATCACGATAGTTTAAAATCACCATGACTGTTGACATTTTCGGGGCTGAGAATAGAAATAATACTTATAAAAACATGTTTGTGAAGTAAGCCCAATTTTCATACGTATGTGAAGACAGGCTAAATTCAGTCTCTGGCGAATGCGATGAAAATAAAATTATTGCTATCATGACATTTCGTACCCTTAAGCCTGGACACATACGAATCGTTTCGGTTCATTCCGCTTCCTTTTCATACAAGCGTTTTAATGCATGGATTACTACGTTTACACATTTCATACAAAAAACTTAAAAACCGGAACGAAACGAATGTTTACATGTTAACTCTCAGCACCGAAAATTCTTACTATCACTAGTTAAAAACTGTCATGACAATCTAAATTTTTAGGGTTGCGAGTAATACATCAAAATATATCTTGATTTAAATGTGTCTCTCGCCAACACTATCACATTCATTTTTCTATAGGAGCTTTTCAAAGGTGCTGAGATATAGTCCATAGAAGTCAGAAACTATTCGTTGGCCCAACTAGCGCTGCATATCGTTATACGGCTATGTGAATGTTTAAAGAACCTGTACGATTTTTTTTAGAGTTTTTCTATTCATAGGAGTTGAGATATAGTCTATAGGAGTCAGGAAGTATTCGTTGGCCTAACTGGCGGTGGACATCGTTTGATAGGTGAATGTTAAAAGAATTCCCAAACGATCAGACGATGTGCACCACTAATTGGGCCAATACGTTTTTGACATATAAATAGTCTAATGTATAAGGAGAGAGCTATAATTTCATTTCATTTCATAATATAAAGAAATGTCGTAATAGTATAAATAGAAATAAATAGTATTGCCATACGCACCTTTCTTATTTTCGGGCTGGAATTTTGGGCTATCTTCACAAATGTGCGATATGGTGCGAGTTTAATGCTCGGTTATTCATATAGGTTTAATGTCACATTCAGCTGCTTAGAAAAATTCAGCTGCTTTTATTTGAACAATATTTTACATTATTTAACTTACACGTCCGATACACCGGAGCAAATACTTTTGCTATTTTATCAATTGTTAAGGGCTGTATGGCACTGGATTTACAAAAAACGTATAGGCAGTGTGAACGGGTATATCTAGAGATTAAATACCATTTTTCTTGAAAAGATTTTTATTGTCCCTAGATGATGGCAAAGCAATAAAATTTACTGTGCCACTGCCAAGGACTGGTGGCTATTAATTGATATAATATACCATAATATACAATGTTTCTGTTATAATATACAATGGTCCTCAAACAGTTTCGGTTCATTGCTCGCTGCCTCCAGTTTCGACATCTTATTGTTCGTAGATCTTGTTTGATGGGACCCTTTTCTTACTGTACGGTTTGATGGAGATCTTACAACATGGCCCAGCTATCTAACTCGGATAGGAATCCGATAATATCGGAGTCGCAAAGGAAATGATTCGTGATAAATCCCGATGTTCGTTGTTCGCAAATTTAATTGAACTAGAAATGAATCAGATGGCCTTTCCCTCAAATTTAGATAGTAATCCTTAGTGAACCTTAGTTCAACTGTTTTGATCGCAACAACCTTGATTGTGCATAGAAGCTAATCGGGTTTTATATCAGCCTAAATATCATTTTTTGTTGTAATAGTTGACCAGTGGCAATATTCTGGCTTTCCCTAGGAATAGGGAATTGGAAAAAATATTTTCAAAGAAACAAAAAGAAATTTTTAATTATTTTTCCCCATAAAAATTTTGTGGAACTAATGTTTCCCAATAAACTTTGCTTCGAAAGTATTTACACTAAACTAATTCAATCAGTAGGCCAGGAAAATAAAATTTAGACCAAAATGCTATGAAAATATTTTTATCAATTCCCTTAGGCGTAAACTTATTATGAGTTTATCAAACTTTGTTTATAACAATAATCTAATACACAATTTTATAAAATTTAACATTTACTTTTTGTTACATCTTATTTCAGCGGCGATGATGTCAGGACTATTTTCCTTCTTCTTTAATAATAAATAGTTTACAGCGGTACTCAAATAATTCTTAATTCGATTACCAGATGGCTATCACATACAATAACAAATACAATTTAAACGCTGATATAAAATTAAAAATATTAAAATAATAAAGGTTTTTGTTTACACGGCGAAAGCCAGAATCTTGCCACAGAGATATTTAAAGTTTTGATGTCCCTAAATGTTAATATTCATTTTATCTGAATATCCAAAAAATTGGCCTGGCTTATTGAATATGCAACGCAACGTTTCTATACAGCTTTTCCTTATCACATACTCGAGGGCCAAATTAAACAACACAGGCGCGAGTTATCTCCCTGTCGACACCAGGTGTTATTTAGAAGGAGTCAGCGACTGTTCCTTCCACTACTATTCTACACATAGGATCTACACATTCTATATGAGCACGGCACAGAGGTTCCCGCGATTGATACTATCATGGGACTGTTGGAAGTCTATGTACGAGTATAGTTGGTGATTGGTTATGTTGTACTCAAAACATTTTTCAAGAATGATCTTTAGCGTGAAACACTGATCAGTGGTTGATTGATTGGGGCGAAAACCACATTGATAGTCACCGATGATATTTTTGGTGAGAGGAATAATTTTAGCAAGTTCAACGACATTAGTCAGAACTTTGTAGGCGATGTTTAACGGGGCTGCCACGGTAATTTTCACATTTAAGACGGCCACAGTTTTTATTCCGTCTGCCATTCGTCGTCCCTCCTGGTACCAGGTCATTACGATGAGGATAAAAGTATAGTTGCTAGATAACATATTCGAGTTTTAATAATTTTGCAGGGATTTCGTCTAAACCGGATGCTTTTCCATATTTAAATCTACTAATACTGCCTGTGTCAGCTTTCTCTATTGTAGGATATGTGACAAATACCTCCTCGTCTGGTGGATCAATTATTAATCCAGTCAACCACATAATTTACTTTTCATATTATCCCAGCTTTTACCATTTTATCCAACGGTTGTTCAATAAATTTTTCTTTTGAAATTATAAAATTTTTCCGAGCTCTTTCTATTACTCGTTGAGCATTATTTTTTATTTGAATGTGACACTTCTTTAGCGTACTTAATAAATCACTGTTTCTAGAGATTAGAGGGTTGGGCTTGAAATCCCGTATTTCAAAATCCCCTATTTCAAAATGCCGTATTTTAATTAATCCCGTAGAACCTTCAAAATCCCTTAGTTTAGTTAAATTAAAAAGAAATTAATTAGTTTATTAATTTTGATTAAATCAAATTAATTAATTATTTATACCAATACCATTAAAGTAGTCCGTGGGGCGAATTTAAAATACGGGTGATTTTGAAATACTGGATTTTTCAAAAATACAGGATTATGTAAAACAAAATTTTGAGCCTCTCCCGAAATTTGATTATTCTAACTTTTAATTGCGTACCACTCTTTCTTAAATTTAGAAACCGAAATGAACCCTAATAGTGTGCTAGTATGTAATCCTAAAAAAGGCCTAATCCTCAGCTATTACAAACTTTTGCGAACCCTGAAAACGATTGTGGTTTATAAATAATCTACTTCTCCTAAAGGTACAATAACATAACCTCCAAAAGCTTCTAACCTTACATGCATCTTTTTCGAAATTCTTAAATTTAAATTTATTGTAGATACCCAACAATAATATAGTGAGAACAGGGTCCGAATCAATTTTAAAACTTATCTCTTTCCCTCAACTTCAATATCGTCTTACCTAGGGTTGCTAGTTATTTATTTTAAATACAAACGTGGACCTCTCTGCAAAGCACAACCATATCAACAATTAGAAACTTTCATTTCGGGATCAATTGGACCGGTTATTCCTTACACTCCTACCAGCGATGCTCCCATCTCTTTAACCCGTCCAAATAGTACTCGGCGTCTTTTTATGCAAAATGGTTGTTTACGCCTCCTCATTCAACAAAAATCTCTGTCCTCCGAGCGCAATTTCTAGCTTAAGGAACAAAAAAAAAGTCTCTAGGGGCTAGTTCTGCTAAGTAAGGAGGGTGGTCAAGCAATACAAACCGGTTTTCGCCATGACAACCACTGAGGTGTCAGATGGCGCCATGTTTTAGTGGAGCAAGTTTTTTTCTGCAAATGTGGCCGTTTTTCATAATGAAGCATTCGTAATGTTACGTAGTATGATGTGTAGTATGCTCCTGCAATGGTTTTCTTCTTTCGAAGATAATCGATTAAGACAACTCCATAAGTGGTTCAGAAAACAGTCGTCATCACTTTCCATTGTTGTGACTGTATTTTTCAGGAGTGTAATGATGTATTCAAGTTTCATCAACAGTAATTAGCCGGCGTCAGAACTACGCCAACAGAGCATTGGGAATGTTCTTTCAAATACGTTTCTGGTTCAGAAGGAGCAAACGTGGAGCACTACGTGCGTACAGCTTTCTCATGCCTAAATCTTGATTCAATATGTGACAAACACTTTCTTTGGAAATATTCATAGCCTCTTCTCTCTCTCTAACTTTAATTCGACGGTTGCCTAGCATCATTTGGTGATCTTGAGCGAAGTTATCGTCAGTGTTTGCAGTTTTTGTTCCCAAACGTTCGTAGCCGCATAAGCTGGTACGGCCACGTTTCCAACTGTCCGAAATTTCACGGTGCTAAATGATGATGCAGAGTCCTCATACAAAAATAAATATTTAACGACATCTCGACACTCGATTTTTTGCAATTTCAAAAAACACTTACATCGACTTACTCAAACGATTGTTAAACAACTGTGAGTCCAAAATGGCTGATATTTCGGTGAGCATCTTTCAAATCATGCGCAAACACATTCCTTCACTTTTATTGTCGGGTCATGTTGAGGTCAGAAACTTTTCAGACAACGGTCGTAAGTATGGAATATAACGTTATTCAAATATTTGCCTCGGCTTTGCCAGGTTGGACGTAATCGGGAGGCCCAATTTTCGATGACATTGTCACATAAATCTGGCTGAATATGCTGGATGGCGTTCGTTATGTTGACTTTAAGCGCATCAATTGTTTGCCTTTTTTTTTTGCATATACCTGCGATTCAAGATACCCCAAAGGAAGAAGTCTAAAGGCGTTAAATCGCACGCACGATCCCGGTGGCCAGTTCACGTCGCCGCCGCGCGAGATAACTTTGCCCTCAAATCGCTCGTGCAGAATCTCCATCGTAGTATGCATCCATATCAACCAGTTTAGACCACAAAAACTTGTTTATCATGAACCTGTAGCACTCGCCGTTGACGGTTATGGCTTTAACCTTCCAAGGTGATTTGCCAATTTGCCATACATTACTGAACAAGTAATGCACAACAAATTTGACAGGTCTTACTTTAACAAGATGGCTGTTAAACCTAACAAATTTTGAGCATCTTTATTGAAACACACTTTATAATAGTAAGCATTCATCTGTTGAATATTACATCAATCAATTTAACGCCATAAACAAATATTTTGCCCACACAAACATCACATTTTTCAAATTAATATATTAAGCGCAATGCAATTTATTTTTATAGCTCAATTTCAAATTGTTTCTTAATAATTATGTGGGTGGCAGAACTCCAACGTTTAACTATTTATTTAGCTGCATAATTTTATTATAAAATATGTATAATCCACGTTTAAATTCAAATTGTAACTTACCTTATTTCCCGCATCATGCAACTCAAGTTTCACAATATTCAAAATTATAAAATCCAAATATGACAGATCCATTAGCGATAGGAAAGTACTCGTAAGTATCTCTAGCTACTCACAACTACTCATTGAAAAAATTTGTTTTGTTATGTTTTATTTGGTTAAAAAACCGCATACAAAATTAAAATGTTAAAAATTAAGGAGAAAAAAAATGTCAAACTTTTTATCTGCTTCATGAGCTGATAAATTTTTTAATTAAATTAAAAAAAAATCGCAATTAAATAGATAACTGACCGTAATTGATTAAGTTAAAAAGTCAAAAAGTTAAAAAAAATGTACAAAAATAAATTTTTAACTTTTTATGCGGTATTTTAACCAGTTGAAACACGCACTATAACTAACAAAATTTCCGATCCAATGAACATCTACTCATAAGTACTTTAATGATATTATTTTCTCACTTCATTTGGACTTTTCAGACACTGAGAAATATCCAGTGTTGCAATACCATGACAACGGGTGCAGCTACAATTTTATGTTCGGTTCTTGCCAATACACACGAATGCAAGCGAAAAACATTAGAGAAAAATTGAGGGTTATAATTTGACTTTGTTTGTAAATTTGAATTTAAGAATTTAACTAGATTTTTTTGTTTTTCTATCCGTTCCGCTCAAACATGCATTGTAAGTGCATTACATGATCATTGGGTAGATTATGTAGCATTGCAACTTTCGACAAATATAACGTCAAAAGGCTTTTTATTCAGAGCATTTTGACATGCCTTAATCTCGAACTTTTGTTGTTGTTGTTTTATTCGTACACATTTATAAATTCGGGACACAAGTTGCAATGGGTGCTTTCGAGACCCCCCGACAGTTGGGAACATGTTGAGCAAAATCGTGGCCAACATTATGAAAATGTTTAGCACTATGAAATTTTTAAATCAAATTGCTTTTTTAAATCAAATGCTTACAGAATCAGCCTCCAGGCAGTGTAGTAATCTGATCAATAATAATAAAATTTTCTTGTTATGTTTACATTTCTGCTTTTCAAAAATGGTGCCAATTGTTTACTTACATAAAAAAAAAAAAATAAATAATTGAAAACGTGAAAAACAAAAATTCACAACCAACAGACGATATTTTAGGTTTTTGTACATACATGTTTTGTTCAATATAGAGCGGTTGAAACGGAACCCAATCAGCAATATCCTAATGTTCCTTGTGCACTTAATGTATGTCAAATAATTTTGATTTGTATGTAAGGTGTGTGTGTATTATGTGAGCATTTGGAAAAAGGGGTACTTTATTATAGTAGCAGAAAAACAAATAATTTCAATTCTTTTCAGATTCATTAATTATGTTTTTTTAAATAATTTTAATTACTTAATATTTTTTAACAAAAAAAAAAGTTTAAATAAAAAATTTGATTATGGAATAATAATAATAATAATATATATTATGTTATGTGGCTGTTGTATTTGCAATTAATATAGGTAGTTATGTTTTTAAATATGAAGAAACACATTTCCTTTTGTTTTTATGTTTTTTTTAAATAGTTACAAATAATGACAGTAATTAAATTTATAGATTTATATTTTTATATATAGCTAATATTAATAAAATATAATATTTATTTATATATTTATTTATTTATTTAAAAAAAACTTTGTACAATGTGTAAATATTTTTTTTAGTATGTAATATGTACATTATTTAAATTTATATATATATATATATATATATATATATATATATATATATATATATATATATATATATATATATATATATATATATATATATAATTATTTTTAGTATATTTATGTTTTTAATTTTAAATTAATACAATATATTTCTAAAACACGTTTTCTTTGTATTTGTATTTAATAGTATATTATCTATTAGTTCTAAACATTTTAGGCTGACAAAACAAAAATGAATTAATTATTTAACTAAATAAAAATTATTTTTAAAAGTTTTTTTCCATGTATATATTACATATAAGTTAATAATTAAATTAGTAAAATCATTAAAAATAAATATTTCTGTTTATGTTATATATCTGTAATTGTGTTTATATTTTATATACGTATGTATATAAGCTAGATTTATGTTGTATATATATAACATATTGTTTGTAAACAATTTTATTAATTACAATCTGAATTTACAACAAAAATTTATAGCAATATTTTATATTTAAAAATATTTTATTTTGCATGTGTTTCTGGATGTGTGCGGTTTACTTTAAAAGGAAATTTTATTTGATTTTAAATAATCCTAAATTCTGTCTGAAATTTTAAATACCCTGTTCATTCTCCGTAACAAATGTATTTATTACGTATCTTAGTACTTTATACGAAATTTATACTAAAAAAGCCATCGCGCTTTCTTCTTTGAAATAAAAAAATGTTATATTATTATGATAACCTATTTGGTTAAAAACGGGGCATTAAAAAAGATAATACAAAATATAACAGACTTTCCTTTTTTTGTTGTAATAAATATATGTGTAGATTTATTTATAAAATATTTTATTTTAACATTTTTTAGAATTTATTTTTTTCTATTTTATGTAAACCATCTTTAAATAATTGTTTTCCAATTCATTTTGTTATTGAAATTTAAAAAAATAAAAATAAATATATTTATATTTATAATACAGTGATTCACAGCCAAAACATGCGTACAGTGAACATTTAGTTATTTTTAATTTTTTTTTTTAAATGAGGATTAAATCCCCAGTTGTCCATTTTTTGTTTTGTTTTTTGTCAATTATAGTACCCCCATATGATCTTGATTATCTTACAACAAAAAGATCAGACTCGACCATTTAATGTGATTCCATATGTTTAAATGGTGTAAAAATGTTTTGTGTGCGTGTACTTTGCGTGCCTAATAATACAGCTCCCGTTTCATAATTTTTGCTCAAGCTGTATGTATGTCAAACCGGCAATAAACCGAGCTCCGTTTTTATATTCGATTTACGGAGCATTTTAAGGAGAACCGTAAAAGGAATTATTTTAATAATTGCTATATTTTATTTATCAAATATGATCATAATTTGTTATTTATAATAATTTAATTAAATAACCAGTAAATCAAATTGATTTTAAAATGTTAGCAGAAATTAATAAACGGAGGAACGAGAAAATTGTAACGTGATTTGAAAAAAGCCTTTTCGCGATAACGTTGCGATCGTAATGAAATAATGTTATAATTATGAGGCGAGGCTGTACTCTTTATATTTTTGAAATTTATATTATAAATAAGACTATCATTGCTGTAGAATCCTGTAATAACAATATTATATTCAGACATAAATCAAACACATGGGTGTACAATTCAAACGACAGAGACAGAACATATAAATATATGCATATAATATATATACATAATATATATAGATGACTTAGAATCTCAGCATTACACTCTATTTTGTTATAGTATTTTACATCTGGATAATGATCGATGTATTATATAGATACAGTTCAGGGAAAATTGCATTGTATGGCATAACATAATCACTCTTATAACTTAATCGAATTAGAGATAGAATGCATATGAGTTAAATTTAATATTACTAAATAGATAAACCAACAATACTGTATAAAATGTGTTGTAATAATAATTATTATTATTAAATCAAATTGCTCGCGATTTTGTATAAACTTGACGAAAACTTAATGGCGTTGTCATTTAAATTTCGTTAAGTTACAAAAATTGGTATGTCAAGTTTTTTAAACTTGCGTTTTAACGTCTAAATACGCGTTCGTTCCAAAATATTTTTAATATAACATGTGTGATCTGTTAAAAAGAAAATGGCTGTGATTCACGCACAAATTCGAAAAAAAAATTGAATGGACATTATTTGTGTGTGTGTGTGTTGTGTGTTTGTGAGTTTGAGACACGTATAAACAAAAATTTTCGTAAAATGAATTAATTCAATTTTATAGTATATGTGCTACTTACATTTTTTTTTATATAGAAACGTGGGCTTTGTACGAGAAAAAGAAAACATTTACATTTTTAATGCGTGTGTGTTACATTTGAGAGTACGTTCGTTAGTTAGTAAGTTTGACAATTTTATTTTTATAGACTTGTAATATTTGTTTTTTTTTTGTTCAATAAATTATAGTATGTAGTATAAAAATAAAAAAATAAATTAAATCTTTTGTTGCTATTTTTTATTTTAAATATAATTCATTATTTTTAATTTTGTTTATTCTATTTTATAATTGTTTTCTTTTCGTTTACTAAACATGATCTAATATGAAATTTTGAAATTGGCGCGCGCACTTATTTTTTCTAAAAAAAAAAAAGAATTCGCGGGTGTAAAGTGTGTGTGTGTGTGTGTATTTTTAAATCGTGCCCATTCACATAACAATACTGAATAATATTAATTTTTATAAAATGTAAATTGTTATAAATTTATTTAATGATTTTACACGCAATTTTAAAGCCCATCCAATTATGTATTAGCAGTAGGAGATCAATGCGATGTGTTTACACAGATTTCAAAATTTCGGTTTTAGATCCACGGAAATGTTATGAGAACAACGTATTAAGACACGTTATTTAAAAATTTTAATTTTTTTTTTATATAAATCAAGTATTGAAATAAACTGTTGCAGTCTTTGGTTAAATTTCAAACACTAAAAAAACACTTAAAATATTAAATATTATATTATTAATTAATTAATATTATTATTTATTTATTTTTATATATGTATATTGTTTATGTAAATATAATATATTAAAGCACAGAGTTATAATTCCGGACTTGATTCCAGTAATCGTTTTTCTGGTGTATGTTCTGTATTATGTAAATTATGATGATGATAATTTATGTTGTGATGATCGTAATGTAGATCGGAATTCAATACATTGACAGCAATACTTCTCCCCGTTACTAACTCGTTATTATTTCGATGCTGCGACAGCGGACTATTTACGGAACTATTCGAATTTTTATTACTTAAGTTGGCATTGGTATTATGACAGCGGCAACCATGCCGTGTTTTTTGTGCATAACAATTTGCACATAGCGTTACGCACCCTTTCATCGGCCAATAACATAATAAACATGGTAATATTACAGATAAACTAGCTAAACAACTCCATCGTAATGCACGTTTATGTGGTAAACATGAACATGGATCGTCTGCACATGTTATTGTGCCACCCTCTCGATCACTTTCTAAATCTTTGGAACAGTGATAATATAAAGCTTTTACACAACATAAACACGATGCGTAATCTATAACGGATTCGGCACTACATAAACATGTATCATCGCATAACCAGCGCGATGGTAGTTGGCGTGTTTTTTGGCAGCTCCGGCATCGACATCGTTGACACTGTGGACATGTTATTGAATTTAATGGATCGATATTCGCTGAATGTGTATCGGCATCTTCGTGTAAGGCAGTTCTATCTTTAGAATATGAGGCTAATGGTTGTTTTGTTATTGTTCTAGATAGTTGATGTGCGCGTGACCTTGACCCATGAATTTGATTTTTATTTCCTACTTTTACCAGTAATTTATTACAACTGGTATTACTACTATTTAGTGTTTGATTTGAATTTGGCACTTCGTTTGATGATTGTAAATCGTGTGTACCCAAACGATTTGAACTATAAGCTAGGCTCCTTAGCGGCGTGTCTACATATTCATTCGATAGTCGTTCATTTTTAGGCCTAGGTATTGTTAATGAAACCGGATTTACTGTATTATCATTTGTTGAAATACTTGATGATACACTTGGTATATGTGATAATAAACTACTATTACTACTATTATTTGTTGTTGAACTTTGCTGCAAAGGTGTGGTTCTCGAAAATGTTGACACTGGTGAATGTAAAGGTGTCAACGGTACTGTGGTTATAATATCTCGGTGACTATTTTGCGACAACAGCTCAATCGATGAACTGTATGTGGATGCTGCTGCCGTCGTTGGTGTTGTTGTAATATTTGTCCTGTTCCTGTAGCCATGTCGAAATGAGGCGCTCATCATCGGCGCATCAACGTTATCTCTGTTACTACGATGTACCCCAGGTAAATGTTTAGGGGGCCGGGGAGGCGCCAATGAATCGCCGCCATTTCTGTGTTCCATGAAGAGTTGCACGCGATTAATGGCCTCGAAGTGACAGCCGTGGCCCGCCAAAATCAGTCATTGCAAAAGCTGAATTCAAAGTATCCGCTTTCTGGAAAACATACAAGAAAAAAATTGTATAAACTTATGTTAGTGCCAATGCTATATGTATTTATACGAGTAAATATATAAGAAAAAATATGTTTCATAATAATATATTTCCGGTAGCTTTACATCTTTTTTGTATTCATATTCATATTTTAGTATTTTTTTTTGTATAATACAGAAACAAATTTAAATAAACTTAAGTATCTCATTTCATTCATTATAGCTTATCAAGAAATTTTTACAATCTGCCACGTTATATGAACACATACACAACACAGAACATATTTTATAGTTGGTTAGATACCGCGCAACATAGGGAAACGAAGCGGATAATATCCGGACAAACGGAAAAGATTACGGGAAAATAGTTTTTAATATTTAAACACATATTCATAATAATTCTCGTAATACGTATACATTCAGTAATAATACGCCCCCCGGAGAACAAATTGAATTCAATCGAGCATAAGAGTTTTTTGATAATTTCACACTTTTTTTATCATCATCATAATTTCAACTGTAAAACAGAAATGACCTTCAAACCATTCTTTAAAAAAATATTATAGTAAAATTAGCAGTTCTTTGACGTTTTGTTTTAAAAATAAACTAAGAAAAATATAGATTAAGCGCCTTTGTTAATTTGATCGGATTGTTGTGTCTTTTCTGATGGACGAGTTAGATTTAAACTTTAATGACGTAAGCACTGTTTCCACCCATTTACCCAAGAATGAACAACTTAAAATCAAACCTAAATTCTTAATTAAAAAAGGCATCAGTCGGAATACAACCGAACAGTGAATAAAAGTATAAATATGAAATTTTGTAGGTATAGGAACGTTTAGTGCTGCCACCTCATTCTCTAACGACTTACTTTCATATCGAAATAAGCCGATACTGGTTTTTGGCTGGTAGATGTTACATAAAATAGCATATTCAGGACACTGAGGTTTCACTAAAAACAAATAAATATTACATATACAATTTAATAAGGACTCACGAGAAACAGTGAGAATCGCCGTGTACTGAATACACCTAATGAAAAAAGCGAATTTCCGTTTACTGTTAAAGATAGAAAATAAATCTGTTGGCTTGTCTGTTACTTTATCATTTGCTAATCTAAAAATGTCTAAAAATATTAAAATACACAATGAAGAAATTAAAAGTCTTTTTGGTTTATGCTAGATGGGAAATGGTTATAGATTTTTATTAGTGCACATCC
Organism: Nephrotoma guestfalica; assembly: GCA_963691935.1. NCBI lineage: Eukaryota > Metazoa > Arthropoda > Insecta > Diptera > Tipulidae > Nephrotoma > Nephrotoma guestfalica. Next base: position 191,501,097 of record OY829915.1, on the reverse strand, counting down.
TGCATTGTTTCAGGATAAGTCTAAAACATCTAGCAACGCATTAAAAATATACGAACGAGTATAAAGTACTTTGTAAAAGCTTTTTCTCACTTGCCATTCCATTTATTCTGCCCAAAAGAGATAGCTTGGGGTGGTTTATGTAAACATTACGACTTCAATTTACGACAAATTTCGTCAAAAGCCCTTTTTATTTAAAGAATTTTGGGTTGACATAATTGTGACTTTTTGTGGTTATTTTAGTCGAACACATTTATAAATTCGATAATCAGCCTCTTGTTATATTGAGTTCCACCAGTTCCAGTTTCTCGCCAAAATTCTCGTAGAAATTAATAAATGTCTCGGCTAAAGGCCGATTATAAGAATCAATAGAATAGAAATTTTTTTTTACAGAGTTTTAATTTATCGTTATGAATTCAAAACTATTGAAAATTTATTGTTTCCTCAATTATGAAAATTTTCTTTTAGATATTCCTAAAATTAGAAAAATCGTTCTCACTACTCGTCCCCAATATGTACTGTCCTTACCTTGATCTACCCTAAGCTAAGACTGAGTTGTGGCAAACTGGTCAAATAATTGGAAGTAAAACTAGTAATTTTCAAAAATTTTTGATTTAGACACACGACTCGTACTCATAAAAATGATTATTGTTGAATGAAATTTAATGAAATTAAATTATAAAATAGTTATTTTGCATTACTTCTACTTTTAATGGCAGGCAAACTTATAATTTTTCGGCCAAATATACAACCGCTACATTGTAATAGCCGAGTGCTAACCCATCATTACTGTTGTTGTTATTTTTTAGATATATGTAATTATGATTATAACAAGCATAGAACTCACAGAAAGCAAAAACACGGTATGTTGCCATCTATCAATTTCTTCCGATACTTCATCACGAATCAAATTGGATCGCGAGAAAACAAAATTACATGTATTCGTCATTAAGTTTAGAAGCGCTTTATATAAGTATAAATTAGTGACTATCATTTGTAAATTTCATTAATATTAACACATTATTTATTTAATATTAATAAGGGATTGATTATGTATCTGACGTATTTCAACTTACGACAAGTTCATTTCGACATAACACAATTATTGTACTTCAATACGACAACGGAGAAAAAAATTCGAACTAAAAGTATTGCCCGATAGTACCATTTTCGAATTTATACTTTGTGGTTATTTACATTTTTTTTTTACAAATACCCAAGTATAACAAATTCCGCCATTCCACACTTTGATTCTTTCCTCGTTTCCTTCCCCTTCATCACACCAACAAATTAAAAACAGTTTGTTGACGAGGGGAAGGAAACGAGGAAAGAATCACGACGAAAGAATCAAAATGTGGGACAGCGGAATGGAACTTATTTTGACAGTTCCAACTTTCGTTACGTTTTTGAGATATTTCATGAAAGACATGGAACACGCATTTAGTACCGCCATATTGTTTGTATTCGTATACTTATAAGAATTATATTCTCTGACGTAAAGATAAGATCGTATAGTGTGAAAGTGAATTTAAATTTTTTTATATGTGCTGTGATACTTTTTTATATAACTGTTATAATAGTAAATAATAAATAGTTATATTGATAACTATAGTAATAAAATGTATTTTTTGTAAAACTAATATGCATTATGAAATTTTAGGCTTATAAATCGTGCATTCTACTTATAAATAAAAATGGATATTATCTTATGTGAAGTGTTGTAGTTTCAGAATAGTTAAACTAATGCACGTCTTGCTAAAATTTACATTTTTTATTTTATTAATCCGGTACTCAGTAAATAACATACGTATGTATATTAATATTTGTAGGACGAAAATGTCAATTCCCCGTACTACTAGACATCGCAGACTAAAATCGGAATTGCAACAGAAACTTGAGCAACATTTTGATAAAGCTAATAGTAATGAGCTTACTCAACACAAACGCTTTTAGGAGGACCATTTATTGTAAGCAGTTCAGAGATCAAATCCAGTCATGACACAAACAACAATTCATTTAATTTAATAAATTATTTTGCACCCAGCAATAATACTTACTCCAAAAACGACGTGACACCAGTTTCATCAAATTTACAAAGTGTTCGGAATGATCATACTTACGGTCAAATCAGTGTGACAGCGTTTACCCATTCTAACTTAGGCAACCCAACAATATCTGATACGTACAATTATGACATCAGTGGGTCACCCGAAATATTCCCTTCTTTGCGTTGTCAATTGCGTAGTTTTAATTTAAAAGCTGATTTGCAAAAGATAGCAATTGATACCACTATTTGCGGAAAGACGATGACAAAAATACTGGCCGTTCTCAATCAGTATTTTCTAAATAAAGTTCGTTCATTTTATTTTAAAATTCGAATTGACTTACTGCATTTTATTTTTAAATATTTATAATTTATTATTTAGAAAATACAATTTTCATTAAATATTATAAAAAAAACATGTTTTTAATAATTATATCCAATATTTAAAACAACCAAAACAAATTTTGTAATATATGGTGCCAATCTGGGAATTCAACCTAAACAACATAACCCTATATTTTTAAAATTATAGGGTAGTGTGTAGACATACTAACAAAAATATCCAGTTCTTTGAGTTATGGGTTTTTGTTCCACAGTTGTACTTGTAATAAAATGGAACTTGGTCGTAGAACTTAGTTCCAACAATTGTTCCATAAAAATTGAAATAAGTTGGAAGTAGCGATACTTGGATACTGCAAAAACAAATAATATTTTATCAAGGGCAGCGCCGCTCGCTTTATTTAATTAAACGTAGCAATATATAAAAAAATTTAAATATTTTTTGAAAGTTTGGTAATAAAGCTTACAAATGACGATATAAAACATGAACAATTATTTTAAAAGTTCATTATATGCTAGATTTCATATGAAAATAATCATTTTAACTACTTTTCTTACCCAGTCGAACTCATATTTGTCGAAATCTTAACACCCTAACCCAAAACACCACAAAAAAAACTTTGTTTTAAATGAGTGTGTTTTAGGTCAAATATGCTAAAAATTACGTTGTTTTTTCCCGATTGAACACTAGAATTAATACTACTAACAACCAAACTAAATATTTGTTTTGCATATCTAAAATCATAACCAATTAAATGTTAAAAAATTAAAGTTTGACATTTCATAACAAAATAACAAGAAAATACAAGTTCCAAAATGACCTATAGGAGAAAACGTTTTGTACGAAATGTGTATCGTATGGTGTTTGTTCACATATTTTAATTATGTCGCAAGAGCGAATTGCAGCGGCGAGATCATGAAATCTGACAAGAAAAATTAATTGTTCCCAAATATTTCAATAGACAACCTCAGAAAAGTAAGCAAAATGATCAAATTTGGCCACAACATTTTGTATGAAAACACAAATAAATGAAAATTTAACGGCAAAATTATATTCGACAACTATATTGTTATCGAGGAATTTCAAATTACGTAGCAAATTTTAATAAATTTAATCGAGTATGTTTGAAATTATTTTTCAAATCGTTTCAGTTTACCAGTCGTACTGCATGATCCCGCCCCAGATTTGGACATTTGATAGATACATAGTCGGCCCAGTTTAACACTACCAACCAAACATTATAGTTTGATGAATCCCTACAGAGTAATTATATTTTGTAATTTTATCGTTCATACATTTGAACATTTTCGTTTGAGGTTGCCCGTATATAAACGACTAAACAATATAAACGATTCACGACAAAAACAAATAAATAAAATCAATTCTTCGTTGACTTAGCAGTACCTACAGTCATGGTCAAAAGTATTTGGAAATTAAGTTTTTTACAACAAAAACAAAAAGCTAGCATAAAAGTGACCATAATTATTTGGATACATTTTTTAATTATTACGCATATTATATTTTGGATTCTTTTAAACTTTTAATATCGAGTGACGTCCCCCTTTGCGTCTATTACAGCTATACAGTCTATTACACCAGTCTCCCCCAATGAGCTTGCCACCAAAAACAGCTGCATGGTAATTTAAAATACCAAGGTATACATTTTTACCAACCTTATCAAGCAAAAATACCAAATCACCAACACCATTGTTAGAAATACAACCCGAGACCATTACCACCGTTATGCCTATTCGCACGATGAACAACCGGGATATTTTTGTTCTTTTTTCGGGAATAACATGTGGCTTATGATAATCCCCATGGATCGCAAACGAACTTTCATTAGTTCATAAAATATTTATCTACTAATCCAAGGATTTGTTTTGGAAGAATTGGCTCTTTATAAAATATGTCCCTCTCTGTCCCTTTGTACAATTTTCTATAAAATATTTTTATTTGTTTTTATTAAGGGTTGAATCTTGAAAATCAAACTTCATTCATATCTATTATACAACATAATCATTTCAATTTGTCGCTTCTGCAAAGGTTGAAATAATCCGATCAGCCTAGAGTAATAAATTGTTTTTTACAGTGTCGTACAACGCAGTGTGTAAATAAAAGTGCTCTGCCTGCTCGGGTTAAATTAAAAATAGAACCGTTATACGCTGACTTTTAAACCATTTCAGCGTTTAGAGTTAAGTGGTTAGTACTACTAAATTTTTTGTTTTCTTTTTACAATTTACAACAGAAAAGTGTCAAGAATCAAAGTGTGGAGAGGCTTATTGACTTGACGTTCACATTTGATTTCTTGGAGCGTTTCTTCATGATTTATTCGTATAGTAAAAAAGTTTATTTTTTGCTTCGAAAACTGCTTCCTTGATTGAAAAAAATATTTTTCCACTCGAAGCAAAAATTAACCTAAGATTAACCCAAAAGCGAAAAATAAACAAGGTTGCCTTGAAATATTTTATCGTTGTAGTAGTGCGAGAATTACAAATTTCCCCTCCGTAAAATTAGTTTGTAGGTCAAGGGGAAGGAAACCAGGAGAGTCCACGACGAAAGAATCAATATGGGGAACGGCGGAATATCAACGCAATTTTGATCGAAACGTCATTTCCAAAATATTGTTTATATTTACTGTTTAATTTTATTCGTTTAGATATTTGTTATTGTGTTATTCTTAATATATTGGGTTACAAATAAGTCTCCGCCGTTCGGCACAAGATAGTGCCATCAGTAAGTTATGGTTAAATTTCCCGATATAAATCGTCATATCCTAAGGTTGGACATCTTTCATCAACATAACCTTAAAATATTAGCGAATTTGTATCAGCATTATATATTTTTTTTCTTGTGAAAATGTCGAGTTTCGGGCCGAATAAGCGTCATTCGCCGGAACTATTAATTTACTTCTTTAATTTGAAGAAATCAGCAGCAGAGGCGCATCGATTCCTTGTAGAAGCATATGCCAAACGCAAGAAGAACTTGCACTTACATTAGGAGTGATTCAGCAGGCAATTTCACATCAATAAAAATCATTGGGAATGATTCAAAAGCAAGGAAATTTGGTTCCAAATGAATAGAAGTCGAGAGATGTCGAATGCCAATTTTTTCCATGTGAAATGCTGCTTGCCAGTCATAAACGAAAGGTTTTTTTGTATCGCATAGTCACTGGTGATGAGAAATGAATTCAATATGATAACCCAAAAAAGAAGAAACATCGACAACCAAGCCGAATATTCATGGAAAAACCCTCTCATGTTGTGTATTTGGAGGGATCAGCTTGGTGCCGTGTATTATGAATTACTAAATCCGAACGAAACCGTTACTGGGGCCTCTAAAAGTTATTGCCTCGTTTGATTACCACTTGCTTTAATCAATGACGCATGGTCTGTCTGAGCAGCCCTTCACATCATATGAAGATACCAAAAATTGGGTTGATTCATGGATAGCCTCAAAAGATGGAGCGTTCTTCTGACGTGGTATTCATATGCTGCCAGAAATATGGAAAAAAGTAGTGGCTAAATACTGTGAAAATACTGTGAATAAAACATTACCTACCGTTCTTTCACAATAATAGTCCAATTTTTGTTAAAAACGACAGAGACCTATTTGAGATGAATCCAAACTTCCAAGAAAAACAAAACTACCTTTAATGAAAAACATAAAAATGAATTTCACTCTGACTAGTCAACAAGATGTCGTAATTCATCCAGTGTAAAATTTGCAATATTTTACTTTCAATTGCTTCTTGAGGAATAACAACTATTTTAGCACACAATAACTCGGTAAATCACAAAAAAAATAGACCTGCTTGCATGCTCACAAAAGGTAACCAGCTTCTTTCCAAGGAAACATTTTCATAATTTGTCCCTCTCAGTAAATAAATTGTCCCTCTCTGGGATATATTTTCCCTCTCTGGGTAGGGCAAATATTCAAAAGGTCATTTTTGCTCGTGTCGATATCGAGCAGCCTTATGCAAAGAGAGTTCATTCGCTTTTTCTTGATGATGTATCGTTGAATAGCAAGTTCCTTCTTCTGAAGATAGTTCGGCTACTTGCCTTCCCATAATATTTTTGAAACGTTAGAAACTGACTGTCTTGAATATTTATTAAACTTTCTAACTAAACGGCGATCAACTGTTTCATTTGTTACTCTTCTCCGCCCACATCTCTACTTGTTTATAACAGTTTTATTTGTTATATTTGTTTATGTTGTAATAAATATTCCGCATTCAAATTTAGAGAATACTTATTGGCGTGGCGCTACCAAAAGTTCGCTATTTTTAGACATTTTGTAATGTTATTTATTGGCTGGTTCACGGGAATTAAACAAGACTAAAACAATATCACAAGGACACACCTCTAGAAGAAAATCATTTTTTTTTAATTTATAAAAACTACACAGAAAGAAGATGTGAACAAAATGTAGAAGCAAATGTAGTCAAAGAAGAATTGATTTTATTTATTTTAATGTCTTGTTTTGTTACAATGAAACAATATTGCCTTCCAATCGATCACGGCAAGTACTTACACTTAAGGTTTTTGTCTTTGCTAAATTAACGACTCACAACTGTTCTACCTTTTTATTATGAGTAGTTGAAAGCAGTTACGATAAATTTGTCCGCTAGGTGTTGTGTGTAGTATTTTACTGTCAAAAATATAAATATTTTTCTATTAAACAGTTAATAATACCCTGGAACAAATAAACTACACATTTGTAGGTTATGGTTTGCTTTTGTCATTTTTTGTGCTTCCCAATCGACACTTTACCCAATACACATTTTTCGCACTTACAAGTACTTGCGGTGGTCGATGGAAAAGCAACTATTGTTAACACAAAGTATTTATTTACTTATTTTTAACGACTTAATCAAACGGTGCAATCATGAGTATCGGTTTTAATTTAAAAATAAAAACTACAATAACTTTCGCTAATATCTCCCTCCCGAGTTTTAAGGTAATTAAATATCACCACTAAACGTCTCGCTCGACACTGTACAATTTTTATTATAAGTAATTTTCTCGTATTTTGCACCGCTTCCGAGACAAAAGCCTGGCATTTATTAAAAAACTCACCCTGTATGTATTTATAAGGCGGCTAACTGCGTCGTGGAGTTCTTAACGATGTTTAAGCACCATTGATGAAATAAGACAAATAATTATAAATGATAAAATGTCACCAGTTAGCTGAGCACAATAATTTATGAGTCTCTAATGTTAAAAATTAAACGCTGGGTCAGGTGTTTCAATAATTTCACTGTTCGCTTTCTTATCGCCTCAGTTAATTTACACATTATAAATACGTATCTCAATCATTACAAAGCATAAATTCGAATCGAACGGAAGCGGGTTTCGCTCGCTAATTAATTAATTAATTAATTAAAATAAAAAACATTTAAGTACTACATACTATAAAGATAATTTTAATCATTAATAAATTATCGCGCGCGTACGTTACACATTTGATTGATTGCCGGAGTATTTCACTTCCGTTTTTCGTCAGAGAACTTATCGCACCTAATTTAATAATAATAATAGAATTTTAATCAAAAAAATTTCCCAATTCTCGAGTTATAAAGACAACCGAGATATTTTATCATTGACTTGTTTTTGAGAATTTTTTTTTTTACAAATTCAACAAATTTGATAACATTTATCAGTGCTATAGTTAGTCATAAAAAAAATTCTTTAAAATGTATGTTTGTGTATTTTGTATTATGTTAGTATGTGGGCCGGAAATATAATTGTTTCGAGTGTGTGGATAAGATCCAACACATTACACTTTTAATTTAATATTATTATTGTTTTACGATATGGAAGACAACAACAAAAAGTAAATTTAACTCGCTCTATAACCAACTGCCAATATACATTTGCATAGTTCATCCGCATATTATATTTAGTGTTTATATAGGAAAACGCCTACACATCAAACAAAAAGTAGTTTCTAATTTTTCTTTGTAAATAAATTAAATATATTTATTTTTATTTATATATTTATATAAAAATCAGATAAATTAGTAATTACATCAATATTTTTATTATTTTTTTACTTAAACTACTAAAAATCTCTATGGTGGTGGGTGCCTTTTAATTGTGAATCACTATTCCTCGTTTACCTTGAACTGCTTGCTGCTATACAGATTCTTGTGATTTTTTTGCTATCGCTCATAATACGAGTATACATAACATGTTGAGGCGTTTTACGTGAAGTGACCACAGTTTTTGCTTGATTATAAATTGATTCGAGCCATATGGGTATTCTTAGAAAATATATTTGTTTAAAGGGTAACTAATATTTTTGATCAACATGTTTATAATTTTAATGATTCATGTCAGCAATTAAATTGGATATACCATTTATACATACAGTTTGCAATTTTAGTCAATTTTATGTATAAACAACATAAAATTCTAACTAAACGAAACGTTTCTTAAAAAATATGTATACATGTTTCATATGTATGTATGTGTAGTCGTGTGCGACTTGAAAAAAAAAATAAATTAAAAAATACAAATCTTTTTTCTTTCATATCAACATTTTTATATTTTTCATTTGAAAATTATTAAATTTGAATTGTTTGCTTAAAAATCGACTTCCGGTTTTGAACGGAAATACACAGTATAATATTATAACGTATATACAAAAAGATAGGAATATATTATATGTGTATACACGTGTTAGGGTTTACATACAATACGATACACAGAATCCGAGTTTCTTTAAGTATCTAGTAGATACAATATGATATTTTACTCCTCCATATGTGCGTGTTTACTACTCGTACATATCATCCGACCGCACAAAATAAAATGTGGACCAAAAATTCAATAAAAATGTATGTGGATGATACACACTCATTCAAAAAATATAGCGTAAAATTTTTATAATTTAATTTATTTAAACTTAGCTGAACTTAGTCAGCCGGTTTTCATTTATTTTGCGACATGGCGACCTTTATAATTACGCATAAATAAATATTATATATATATAGGGTGTCCCAGAATTGGACGATCAAATGAAGCATGGTGATATGGAAGCTCATTTCCAACAAAAACAGCCAGTTATTCCACTTTAAGTTTTTTTTAGTGAATTCGTATGCGTGCCACCATAAAATTAATTTAGAAAAAACCAAGTCCTTTTGTTTAACTTTCTTTTTTAATTAAGATCTAGAAGAGCTTGCCTTTCCAGTAAAATCATTTTTATAAGCTGTATTATCTTCTGTCAAATAAAAACAATGGTTATGTAAAGTCTTTTTGTTTTTCATAAATATTTGTTTGCTGTTTAAGTGACCCTAGAGGGAAAACAATGTACTACAAAAAGTTGACCTATTATCAGAAAAATATGCAACACTAATGCAGATGATAAAATGCTATTACACGCCTATTCACAACAATGTTTTTTATTAATTTTATTTTATAACATAAGCCGTGTTTATTAAAAATGCACTTAACAAAACTTCGATTTCTTAAATCGATGCTTTGTCAGAAATTAAACCAAATTAATAAAATAATTTTTGTTTTATTAATTTTAAATATTAAAATAAGTGTTGGAAGCGTCCAACATTTGCCAAAATGCATAATCGGCATCACCGTATACAATTTTGCTTAATCCTTCGAAACGCACGTTCGATTACACGTTTCCGCATCTCCTGATCGGTCTGGTTTATTCTTTCATAAACCAGCTCTTTATAATAACCCCACAGAAAGTCTAAAGGATTTAGATTAGGAGACCGCGATGGCCATGTAAAGGACCATCCTCTTCCAATCCAGCGACTTGGATAATTTACGTTCAGGTTTTGTCTCACTATTTGTGCATAGTGAGGAGGAGCTCCATCATGCTGCAGCCACATTTTTCACGTGTTTGTAGAGAAACGTTATAAATTAATTCAACCACGTCATTTTGTAGAAAACTTAGAATTCCTCGTTGATCTGACGTGGAAGTTCAAATGGCCTATCAATTTTCCGTCGACTATTCCCACCCACATGTTCACTCCAAATGGGTGTTGACCAACTACGTCGCACATTTTTTTGGATTTGGATCGGGACGCGGGCCCAATAGTGCAAATTATCGATATTGAATATCCCCTCCCTTTTATAATATGTTTCGTCACTCCATAAAATGTTGTTAAAATACTGCAAATTCTCTTGGCATCGACGCAGCATTTCTTGACAAAATTGTACCCTTTTTTCATGGTCTGCAGGTAAAAGGTCTTATGCATTTCTGCATATTCGTGATGGGAATAAGCCACATACATAGCTTATTGACATTTTATTATAAACGTTCGAATATGTATGTATGCAACTAGTAACGTGAATTACAAAATGTTTCTCTTTTTATACCACAAATTTTGTTTAATTCGGGCTACTAGATTTGCTTAAAAAAAGTGTTATACTTTAGTTTACCATTCTGTTCATCATTTTGTTTTACTTCTGGCAAAGAACCGATTTTAGAAATTGAAATTTTGTTAAGTGCATTTTTTAATAAATACGACTAACTTTGTGAAAAAATTGATAAAAAACACTCTGTTGTGAATAGCTCGGTGTGCGATACCATTTTAAAATCTGCATTAGTGTCGCATATTTTTCTGATAATGGGTTACTTTCCGTAGTGCATTGTTTTCCCGCTGGCGTCACTAAATTAATATTTTTGTGGGTGATCATGCGATTTCACTAAAAAACACTTAAAGTGGAATAACTTTTGTATCATCAACAATTTGGAAAAACTTTACTTGGTTGTTTTTGTTGGAAATGAGCTTTTCTATCACCCTACTTCGTTTGATCGTCCATGTCTGGGACACCCTATATATATATAAAAATATATATATATATATATATATATATATATATATATATATAATTAGGGTGGCCCTTATTTTCGAAAGTTTCAATATCTAACGGGACACCAGTGGTGTGCAATTACGCGGAAAAATTAATTTTTTACATTTTTTACGTAAATAATGATTAATTACAGCAAAAAAAATTGTAATATATGTAAAAAATGTCATTAATTAGCGACATCTGGATGAAAAAACTTAAATTAGTAAAATAATAATTAGAATAAATTATTTTCTAGTAGATAATACAACCATGCAGCCACATCTGTTAATTAATGTAGCGCCATTAATACCACAATTTAAAGTGTAAATTATTCCATAAATATTCATTAGTATCCATAGTTTTAGTAAATATCAATGCGCACTTTTAAATAACGTTGCATATTATTTGGAACCGTAATTCACTTGATATTTGGTTAAGGGATGGCATAATAATAGCAGATCCATCTATGATCCAAAGGATGAAATATATTTAATAGCTCAGGTAATCACCTTAGGCGTTAATAAAAATTCGCTTCATTCCGTTCTTGAAATTATCATCCTGAGGCCATATATCCGGATCTTTGTGTAAGTATTCTGTGCAAATCTTGAACCGTTTAAACTCGACTTCAACTCGACGCGCTTACTAGACTCGGTCTCTACATCGCTCATCATATTCAACTGTTACATCATTCTTTTTTCTACACTAGAGACGTTTTCATCGAAAAAAGAGAAAGCGATGCCTTCGTCGGACAAATACCACAAATGACCACATATTTTATTTAGTACCGCCATCGCAAACTTTTCATCGTGTGTTTTGTAGAAATAAATATTTCGTAAAATTGTTCAAATCCAGCTTTGGTGCTTTAGCAGCTTTAGTGCAATGAATCCAAATTTTCACATCGTACGACAAAAATGCAAATGTCCCATAAATTCTTCTATTCTTGTGCTGTTAACTTAAATGCTTCACGAAATATAAATAATTTCAATACATAAATGGCTTTGGACGTCCATTGAGCATGATGCATAGGCTCTGACAGATAGAAACGGTCATTTTCATTTGGTATCATGCCAGGAATTCTAGTCATTTTTGAGCCTCACAAATAATGGATCATTTACTCCTGATGTATGGCCCATTTTTGATTTAATTGCAGCGCGTAATCTATTTTCACATATGTGATGTCAACAAGGAAGTTATAAAAAACTTCGTTCCAGTTTCTGCTCTAAAATAATAGTTGCCCCATTTAATTTATTCCAACTCTCCAATCGATTAAGCTTTGGAAAACAGCCTCCGCCATTTCCAAACCAGTTGATCTTGGATATTTTGGAAACGAACAATAATTGTTCTCTCGGGAAATAATCACTCCAATCACACCAATGAGTTGTTATACCTCATTTTAATTTATTTGTAATTTTGAAAATAAAATCTAGGATTTAAAAACCGCTTATTATTTGGATTTTTTATTTACCTCATTTTAATTTATTTGTAATTTTGAAAATAAAATCTAGGATTTAAAAACCGCTTATTATTTGGATTTTTATTAGTTTCGGAAATTGGCAATAAAGTCGATATTTGATAACCGATTTTCGATATCTTCGGTGTTTTGGGTAATTATATCTTCAATTCACCACAATTTTTATTTAGGCTGAGAAAACAATTTTAAATCATTTTTCTGTTCGTTTGAAAGTGGAAAATTGAAAATCGCACTTCGCGCATAAGTCACGACCTCTAAACCATCTTCGATTGACTCTGATTTTCTACCGTCAGGGCTAAAAATACTCGCTTCTATTAGAAAAGACCTCATGCAAGTTTTCAGGTTGATCGGACCACATTTAGGGATCGCTCAAATTGGTTTCTTGCAGAAAAATACTAAAACGACGCTTAGTGATATTTAATCCTCTCTTTCCCTTCAGCTTGGTAAAGTAACGTTGGTTTAATATTTTTTAAGTATTTTTGAGTTGAAGTTTCAGCGAATTTTTAAAATAGTGCTTATTCTTTTATTACAATCAATAATAAGACCAAAAGGGATAAATTCCAAATGACCAAATAAGTGGCAAAAAACTTGGTAAACTAATGGTTAGAGTTTACTAATAAAAAATACAAGAGAAACTTAAATAGATAAAGAAATGATACTCACACTGTATTTGAGAATTAATTTTTTTTTGTTTTTTTTTTGTTTTTATTCTTTGCAATCTTTTCTGGGCCCGAAGCACTCCTAACTCTTTCGCAGTTCGCTTATTTACGTCCTTACCTTACGCAGTTCTGCCAAATCGAGGACGTACGGATATAGGTCCGATTTGTTACCATCTGCACATTGCATAGCTCCATGCCAGCCTATACTGGCATGGAAGATGGGTCGGCCCATGAGTTCTGCACTCCGACAGGGGGAAATAGATGTGTTCCTTCTCATCACAAATCGTAATTTGATGATGAAAATTCCTTTTTCATCCTGCCTCTATCGGGATTCGAACCCGGTACCTCCCGATCCAAACGCCAAAGCTTTAACCACTATGCCATTTGGTCGGTTGAGAATTAATTAATGCCTTAATAATATTTCTACGATATATAGCTTCTCATATAGAAGTTAGGTTCCATATTTTTAAATGATAAAATTTTGGTTAAAGGCCACGGAAAAGATTTAAAATAGAAACACATTTCATATGTAGTAACAAGATTTTTATATTTGCTTTTTTTACTAGTTTTTGTGTTCCACAGCAGCCTTAATATTTTTGTTGCTAGAGGAATTGTCTTATAGTGATCTTCTACAACTTGTAGTAGATACTGCTTGTATTCCTCTTGATGCGTTAAAATCGAGTTATAATTTTTAATGAGCCCAATTCCTCTTTCAGCAACATCATTTACTATGCATACTCCACATTCTCAGGTACGGCCGCTTTCTTCAAATGTAAAACTTTAACGGTTTTTCGTCTTCCAACTTTCGAACCATTGCCATTATTTTTTGGTTGTCTATATCCTCATCGAAAAATGAAAAACTATGAGAGTATCACGTAAATAACATAAATGGTTGGAAAAACTTTTCAATGCAAGTAAGAATACCGTTGGATTGGTATTATTGTATGCAGCTAGCTCCTTCAGTAGTTTTAAATCATTTCTGGGCGCTAAAGTTGGGTTCGTACCTATAAACCATTCTGGCAAATAAATCTTAATGATAAAGATGTTGAAGTCACCCTACGCTTTAGATTCAGATACTGAACAAAGGAAATTAAATTAATTCAGTTTAAACGAAACAATAACTTTAAAATAATTTAATGGAACTTACGACTTAGCTTAAACTGGTTCCGAAACAAGTATATTTTTATCCTATAAATAATTTTTGACATCCATCGCGCTCTGCTGTCGTATTGTAAATGTAAGTGGTTCTCCAAGGAAAAAAGTGATAAACATAAAACTCTTTATAATCATCTCGCCTATTATTTATTTTTCTAAGTTGATCATTAATAAAGGTAATAATATTCTCCTTCTCTGGTGATCTGAATATTTCTTGAACTTTTATGTCAGCAAAACCGGAGCTTATATAGTTATGGTTAAAATAAGTGCCTAGCTTTTAAATCTCTGAGAAATCTGAATATCGGGCTTACTTGATACTTCCTTCAACAAGCTAGTAAAAGCAATAGATACAATTAATTTATATATACGCGAATCGCTTTTTGTTTTCCGCTGTCCTACTAATTCCTTTTGCATTTGCATTGTTAGCTATTTTTCCACGTGTTTTGGTACCGACACCATTAGGAAAAGAAGTGAAACCCGTAGAACTCTATTTTGATCACCCAATTTAATGTGTGCCAATTTGTCTACTGCCCCATTGGCTAACCCATCAGCAACGTCGATGCTTGTAGTTGGCATATAGGGTTTATGTACAACAAAAATAATTTCGTATAGTAACCTGTGTCAATCGCGCTGAATTCGATCAGCTCCACAACCCGAGTACTTCGTCATTAGCAACAGAATTCGATGTTACATCTGATGAACTCAAGATTGTCTAATTGCACGCATCGTCTGAATGGTTTTCATTGAATGATTGAATTACATTAGGATAGCGTTCCTCCGCTTTCGCTTTTGAGCAGAATCTCGATCCAATCAGTTGCAACTCTTGCTCATCGAATCGATCTGGTAAAATTAATTAAAAAACTCGAAACTAAGGATAATTAAAAAAAAAAAATGCGCTCCCCATCTATTTTGTGTACCGTGGGCTAATATGAAAATCCATTCTTAAGGGGTAAACTCCAAAAAAAAAATTATCAATCGCATTTACTGAGTGATAAATATAAAACCAATAACTAAAACGGGGTCTACTAAAATACTTTAGTGATCGCTTAGCGATATAATTTCGTCAATTATAATCCAAATTTAGATCAATTAACCTTGAATTTGTATATTGCAATTTTATGACGATTTATTATAATACGTATAATAATTAGTACTTCATTGATTTCACAAAATATATAAAATACATAAAAGTAAAATATATAATTTGTTGTCGCCTACGGTGGTAGCAAGCAATTTAGTATAGAAAAATACAAATGGGGGCCTTATAAACTAAAAGGTGTGATATGTGGATTATTTTTTACAATATTTTATTCAAATTATTAATATTATTTCTAACCAAATATGCTGTTTATGTACAAATATAATATTAAATTAGTATCCATATATAGATAAGTTCCGGTCGTCGTGGGCTGAATTGATTATCGCACAGTGACACGTTCGAATTAGGTTGCACCACACTCACATATTAAACTAAGTAATTAATTATTATAAAATTACAAAAATCTGGTATGGTGGTGTATTTAGTGAAAAATTTTGGTTTCGCCCTAATCAAATATAATATCGTAACAATAATAAATAAACAATATGGTTATAAACATTACGTAGGAGTACTCGAAAAATGCGTAACATATGCGCTAATAAATATATATTTAATATATTTTTTTTTCAGTACGCCTTTAGGATGACATATTGTTGCTGTCTTCTAGCAATAGATAGTCAATAGATTCTTCCAAAATATTCAAATACTAGTAACTAAAAGGACTATGATCCACAAAATTATTATTTTTTCTTATTTCTTTCTGCATTTACTTACATCATAATTATCTGCCGTAATCTCTTGTATATAGAATAAAATTGCTAGTACAATTTTTGGTTCATAGGGTATAACGATTCTAAATATTGTTTATATATATTTTTTAGTTTACCTCAAAGATCTTTTGTGTTGGAGAAGACCGCACCCCAATGTACAATAATTCTTTTGAAAATTATTTAACACAATTTATATTGCGCGAGTAGCAAAATTACGTTAATTTTAATTGACTTTTATGACCCATATTTTATATTATTACTTGCGCTTTGGTGATATAGAAATCTATAGGACTATTTTTAATATGTTATGTTTATGTTAACTACTATATACGCTAATATAGAAATTCTTATAATATTTCTCACAAATTATAGATGCAACTAATGAAAGTTCTCATTCAGATGCAATTGGCATCCCGCTATTGTGCTCAAATAGTCGAATGCTTATTACAAGCGTCATCTCGTTTAAAAACAAATTATTCAACATACTATTAAAAATTGCTAAGGTCAAAATGCATGTCTTGATTGGATCCTATAATTTATATTTTTGGTCAGTATTTATTTCAAAAATTAAATTATTTTACAACAATAACAAAATAATAAATTAATTAATTTTTATTCTGTAAATAAATTTTTCAAACTGAATATGATTTTTTTCAATAGTAAAATATAATAATTATCAAATTTTTAATAGCTGAACATAAATATTATATTATGCCATTACTACACTATCGACAGTCGATTTCACATCACATAGGACTATTCTAACTATCGCCAGTGTGAGCGCGGTAAACCTCTTCTATGAGAAAATCATGATTTATTAACATTTTATTGTGTTTCCATGGTAATTTATTTATAAATAATTAGACGTATTAATAAAATCGGGTTTTTATTGTCAATGGCAATATTTTGCTCCCCATAATAATCGGTTGAATTTATTTTGTATATACTAGAATTTGTTTGTCGGGTAAAAAAATATGGTTGAATGGGGAATGAACACGAAAATGATTTGTTTTGACATTGATCAGACAATTCACCTGATCCACACGATGACGCAAAAGGCCGGTCTTTTTTCCGTTTTTTCCCCATTACCTATAAAACCGATTTCCTACAAACCGGTCTTTTGCGTCCTCGTGTGGATTGTGTGAATAGCCTTTCCACACAGTGCGGCAACACGATGCGGTTTTTTCGTCTCTTACCTCTTCGCCTATAAACTAAATTTTAAAGTGAGCTAGTTTGCAGCAATAATTTTATGTGTGGCGTATACTCACTAACACAAACGAAAAAAAAGTTAGGGTCATAATTTTTTGTGTTCTTACGAGATTAGTATGAAATAGAGAATGTTTTGGTTTTGTTTTAAGCATTCCATGTAAAATGAAAATAATTGTTCACATACATAGACATGAGGAGCCTTTGAGTTTTGCGTGAAAAGGCAAGTGTAGCTTGAGTTTTGTTGCAAAACGCAGTGTGTGATAAATAAGGTTAATTGTGCTGCTTCACACAGTGCGGATCACGATGCGTTTCGCTTCATCTCTTACCTTCCCAAATAACCAAAAATTGTGATCACACAAATTATCGAAAAATTGTGAAATTTAAGTTTCATTTTGTCACAAATAATGTTGATAATTTTAGGTTAATTTTTTGGGTTTATGGTGACAAATTCAAGTAAATAAAGAAACGAGCGAGAAATGTTACAATTTAAAATTCAACCCTTTCATTTAATTGAATAATGAACATAATAAAATGGACAACAAAATGTTAAGCACCTGTTTTATTATTTTCTAACTCCGCTTAAATAGAAAATAAACAAAAGTAATTGTCAGAGTTATTTAATTATAACAAAATATTTTATATATTTTTTAATATAAAATATAACATATTATGCAGTGTTAATTTAGTATTAATATTAATATTGTGGTAAGCAAAGTTTATACATATGTATTTGTAAAATCTTTGGTAAAGGGTTATTCATTTAGAGTTATGGAGCTTTAAGTTGGCAAAACTTTTTCAAGGACAGCCTATTTGCCAGCTGACAGTTGATTTTTGGTTAGTTTGGTTTGCCATTTCATAATGAATAGAGTCACGCCAGAGCAACGTTTGCAAATTGTTCAAAATTAGTTTGAAAATAATGGTTTTTAAGTTCGTGAAACTTACATTAATGGCATAAAATTATCTTTCAAATAAAGTCATATTCGTGGCCATTAAAATTATTTTTCTGTATTTTATTTAAATTTGTTCTATATCTCAAAATGAAATACCTTTACAATTTTATTGGTAACATTTTTTGTTGAAAAATTAGTGTTTCGTTTTTTACTGTACTTTTTAGTAAAATAAAAAAAATTTCTAGAAAATTGTATTGGTATATTTTTATATTATTTACACTATTTTTAATTGATTTTCTATTTCGTTTAAGATGCCGTAAAAGTAAAGGAAGTAATTTGGATGTAAACTAGAATTTCTGGAGCTCCAAATACAATAATATGCAGTGAGGAGAGAAGAAACATAACGCGGGAAATTTTTCACATGTTTTTACTTTTTTATATATAATTTTTATTTATTGAATTACAAAATAAACTACAAATTTTTCTTAGAAGTGTTTACTTTAAATAACTCGACTTTTTCTAAAAATTATGACAAAAAGTTTTCACGTGACAAGAAGTATAGGATAAATTTTGCAAAAACTGCACACAATTGTCCACAAATTGATATTTTTTTGGCAATAAATGGCGATAACAAATCACCAAATATTCCAACAAAAGCCAAAATTTTGAGTCACAAAATGACCGATTTAATTAATTTACCGATTTATTAGTTTAATAACCGATTCACAATCAGCGTCAATCCCATCCACCACATTTTGGTGGGCCAATCACAGCTTTAGGTGGTAATATTTTGGTGGTTTTGTGACATATGGTTACTATCTTCGCCTATAAACAAAATTTTATAGTGGAGGTTGTTGCAGCAAGTTTGCAGCAATAATTTTAGGAGCGGCCAAAATCTACTTAAATATAAGTCCTGCTGTAACTCTCATTGACAAATATCTATATAAAAATAACTATCGAAGATTGTGCTGGTTACACTAACAATACAATGTAAATTGGATTTTGTACTCATTTTCTGTTTGCTTCTGCACCAATACATTTATGCTAAGTTATTTAAAAAAAGGTACTATAGAAAAAAATTACCAATACATTATTAGTTAGTTATTGTTTTATTTCATTTGTGTGGAGTTAGCAAGACTTATATTTAATTAGATTTTGGTGCTGCTCGTATTGTGTACTTGTAGTACGACTAAACCAACCAACCAAAAGGTCGAGATTACGAAAACCCAAAATGCTTTAAATAAAAAAGCCTTTTGACGTCATTTGTCGTAATGATTACATAATCCACTCCCAGATAAGGAGGTGTATTATGTAAGCATAACGTCTTTCGATTTACGACATATGACGTCAAAAGATTATTTTATTTAAAGCGTCCTTTTGTTTTTGTTTTACTCACAACATAAAATTTGAGTCGAAAGTCGTACTGGTACTGCTTACATAACCATTTCCAAGGCTTTAGCTGAAAAAATATTTACTTCGGCCTCTATTCCCTTAGTCGCATCACTTCATGCGGCGTGACACGTATCTTCTTAATTACTAGATTATAAGATCCAAATTTACTGAATAATGTTGTACAAAACTCACCTTGAATATTTTTTAAATCTTAGTTGACTGCTTTAGTTTTTATTGGTAGTTTTACTTTAGTTTTATTTAGAACTTTCGAACAAATTCTATTTTTGTCTAAGCCAAAATTTCCAGTGATAGATAGAAGTTGTCGTTTGAAATGATAACCGACGCAGGGAAATATTTATAAAGCAGCATACTAAGATTTAAAAACAGCCACAAGTTTTGTAAACAATTATTTTGAAAGTTTCGATTTAATAATGTAGAAACCATTTAATAAGAAGATGAGTAGTCACATGGCATGAAGCGCCCGATATTTTCAACGTTATTAAATTGTTCAGCACTTTGAAATTTTCAGATCAGATTGACGATGATTTCAGAAATCATGATGAGGGACACATTATTGTCTCTACCGTAATTGTATTATTTTTTAGATTGTTTATAGTTTGTGATAGCATTGAACATAACATGGGCTCATGCAATTTCGTGGAATATAAAAAATAATTTAGATAAAATTGGATCAATCACCTTTTTGGCGGTCATGATGTTGTTGCACTCAATACACGTGGGCAGGGCACGGTGTGTACGACTAAAAAAACAAAGTTATAAATAAGAAACCCAAAATGCTTTAAGTAAAAGTCTTTTGGCGTAATTTGTCGTACGTCGAAGTCGTAATGCTTGTTTTATTGTTGCACTGGTACTGGCAGAAACAATAACACAACAAAAAATCTGTAATATGATCGCTCTGAAAAAGTGAAAAACTCAAAAGGTCTTTTAATGAACAGACAGATGTTCCGACGTAATAAAATCAAGCTAATGATGAGTGAGTAATGAACGAAACATCAAAATTGTACGTAAAATACCTCAGTGGTGTTTTTTGTTGAGCGAGCAGAGAATGTATTATATAAAATGCCTTTTGTGCTTGGTTATTTTTACAGAGCGATCAGATAAAAAATGTTTAGTTTCATTATTGTTTCGAGACGCTCTGATTTTGAGATTTTTCTATTTGATTTTGTTCAGATTTTCTAGACAAATCATTGATATAATTCATTTCGGATAAAGGCGTATCTGCTCTCTAATCGCTTAGATGTAATAAAGGGTTAGTTTACCAGTATTGGCATGTGTTTTTATTACATTTAATTAAAAAAGCCTATTGCGTTTTTAATTTAGTGCGGTAGGATATTGTCATTTTTCTATCTGATTTTTTTTCGGGATACAAGTAAGCATTACGAGAAAAATCTTCGACTCAAACTAATTTTGACAAATTTTTTATGAAAACGATTAGGACAACCTAAAATGTTTTAAATAAAATATTTATAATCGTATACGAGTTAAACAACAACAAACAGTCGCAATTATTACAACCTAAAATGCTTTCAAAAGCCTTTTGACATCACTTGTTAAAAGTCGAAGTCGCAATGCTCACATAAATTATCACAAATTATAACACATTTTGTGATTAGACTTAGATTCAAATTTTAAATTTTCGTTAGTTTTTATATCAGTCTCCGTTCAAAAGATGGGATTTTGATTGGAATCAGAGCTTGGGGTGGATTATATGGAATCAAGACTTCGACTTATGACAAATGAGACAAAAAGGCCTTTTTATTTAAAGCCTTTTGGGTTGTCATAATCTTGAACCTCTGTTGTTGTTTTAGTCGTATACATTTATAAGTTCGAGACCCAAATAGTAATGACTATTTTTTTGTTTTCATTGAAGATTTGCCAAAATTAGTGAGAGCCTCCTGATCAAAATAAGTTCGGGTTCGGCTTTAAATGCAATCAAAATCATTTCATACGTTATCAAGCTTCAAGATATTCTAAGATTTCGTTCGTAGCTGGTTGCGAAAATACGAAGCCTGAAGTGAAACACAACAGAAACATTTTTGCATGCGTTGGAAACACTTAATCAGCATTTTATAAAAACTAAAAAGGTCGATTTTCTGTACAAAATTTCAAGAAAAATCTGTTTGACTTGGAATGCGCTTATTTAAATTTCTATTTGTACAATCTGATCATTTTGTATTATTACTTAGACTAACTTACAGAGCAAATATGACGGATATAAGACATGTCCTATACGAATCGTATTTGTTGTGTCTTATGGGAATAATATCAAATTACTCAAATAATTTTAATATTTCAAACTTCCTTGAATTGCAATAAAATACATTTTAATTAAATTAAAAAGAAATAATTTATTTAATAATAATTAATAATTGAATCTAATTATAAACAAATAATAAAATATGTAACCAAATCGCTTTGCTCCTTCTAGTTGTTTTTCATGCTGTTTTAATTGTGATCACTGCAATATTGTTAAACATGAAAAATGAATTAAGTTATATTTTTGAAACATCATAAAATAGTAAATAGTATTTACTTACCATGATAAATATTACTGCGAATTCTCGATAAAATTCCACCAAAGGCATATCACCAATCCAGTAAATTAAAATAAAACTAGTTTTCAAAACATGTTTTTCAACCAAATATTCGACTTGAACTGAAAATATGCATAAGAATATTTTTTAATTTTTTTAATTTGTCCTATGGCAGGGAGAACGAGTGACATGCCCAGTTTCTGACCTAGTAGTTATAAAATGAAATGCCATGTCATTCGAGCTTTATGACTTATCAAAAATTAGTCTATAAATCAACATGCAATCAATTTATTAAACATAAATATTTTCTTTATATTTGTTACACTGTAGATTAGGCCATTATTTGAATAAGTAAGGCTCTACAAAAATGTCTGCTGTTGGTCTTTCAAATGCCACTATACATATTGTGTCTAATTATAATCAAACATAAAGTTTATATAACATAAAACATTAGTTGAGGATTTTATAACCTATCGTTTCAGTTTTAAAACATTTCACCAGATGTCAGACACTTTGTGTTAAAAAGAAAACAGCGATTTTTCTATAGATCATGACGTAATATATTCCACCAGATGGCTTCTTAGCGCTACTAGTATTAAAACATAACCTAACATTTTACTCCGTATCTGATAGATTAAAAATATAGAAATAATGCTCCCAGTAAATTTAGATGTTGTGAACGGAAATCTAGTTCGCTTTTAGTTTTTCTGATTGATTTGATTGATAAATTAAAACAATCGATCAAATTATTACCAATGTCACTAGATTTATTATTTAGATTAATTTTGTTTCTTACATCCTTCTTTAAGGATGTACATTGTTTCTTACATCCTTCTCTTACAAGACGTTGTTTGTGAATTTTATTATGATTCAAAAAATTATTAACTGTGTAAATAGTTTTTGTTCAAAAATATTACCTAGATAAACATTATTTCAATAAATATTTTTCGGAAAAGATTATCGATGTGTGAAAATGTACGCCATTTTGACTTTTTGGTAGGAGTGCGCTGAGGCTGCCATCTTCCGACAAAACATAATCTATAGGCAGTTGAATACTATTATTTTAACTTTATTGTCATTTCTCGGAAGATAAATAAGTAGAATTATTTCAAATGATTTTACTTATTCAACATCACGTACAGTATATAAGTATCCGTTTCGAAGGCGGATGTAAGGCGAAGAAGAAATGAAATTTCGTTTTATTTTTTAAATGCATTGTTTAATCTGTTAGGTTAGTTGATTTGTTCAAACACATGTTGATTTCGAATAACCTTAAAAAATTTAACTCATGTTATTTTCTATTATGGTTTTTTTTTCCGAGTGTAGGTTTATTTTTGGTGGAAAATGGTATTTACTAGTTTGCTGTTTAAAACTGCTCGACAATGGAATTATCAGTCAGTAAAATTTACTGTACCATTACATAAAATTCTTTAATTTATTATAAAATACGCAGAGTGCCACATAACAAAATAAACAAAACTCATACAACTCTACCACGATTCTCTAAAATCACTTTAAATATTTACATTGCAAAATAGGAAAAGTTTGTTACAAATAAATCAAAATTTCGATCAGCCCAAGAATTTTTTGTTCAAAGTTTTGTGGTGAATATAAACGTCAATATTTTATTTTATAAGTTTTTAAAATTTGGTTTGACACTACGCTCAAGAACGAATAAAAGTCGTGTGTCGTTTCCAGCCGAAAAAATGGTAATGCAGATAGTCTTTGCTGTCCCAACCAAACCAAAACTTGGAGCGGTATTGACGGTTATGGCAATGCCATTTCTCACGCACAGCAGCGATGTTTTAAGCAGAGCTTGCGTTTCGGTAACGTACGGGTTTTGGCTGATCATTTATCGAACCGGTTGACTCAAATTTGGCCACCAGACGCCGAAAAGCGACTCGACATGATGGTTGTGACGTGGGTAAAAATTACGTTATGCGCGGAATATTTTTTGAACGGAGCAGTGATTTTGAAAATAAAATTTGATGATTAGCACACGTTCTTCAAGACTACCACCTTCCATGATGAATTGCTATACGCTACTGAACAATTCCTGAAGTATTACGTGGAAAACTATTTCGTTGTTATTGGGGGATATGTTTTTATAAACGGAAATTATGGGGCAACATTTTGAGGTACATTTTCATTCTGCTAAAATAGAACTAATATTTAAACCACGAATTTTGTTATATTTTCGCAAAAAAGCATATATGTAGCAGTTTTTCTACAATGGTTGTGTTCAGTCGGGTAAAAATGATAACAAATATCATGATATTTTTTATGATCCTAACTTCACGTTGTTATATTTTATGTCAAACTCGAGTGAACAATCAAACAGAAGAAAACATTTATAAATTGGTTTTGCATGTCAAAATACTGTAGTTGTATGTTATAAGAAATATGTAATTCCAATTCCTAATGCTTTTCCTGCAAAAATTACCTTCATTTAAACAATAAAATACCAAATAGAACAAATACATTGTAAACTTTGAATGACAGATTTGACGAAAATTTATAGTGTTAAAAATATGTTACTAGGGGGTTTTAGGTGCCATTTTGAGAAACATAAGACGCAGGATCAATTTATGTTGTGTTTACGTGCAAAGGAGGTCCACTATATGTATGTACCATATAATTTATGTATTGACGTTTATTACCTTAATTACCTCCCAGAAAATGAAATGGATGGCATTAAACAAAAATAGCCTTGTCACATCCTTGATAAATTACAATTAATTTGTTGTTAATAAGTGAATATAGCATTTAAGTTTCCAAACTCTCTATCGAAAGCACAACAAAAAACATTGAAACAAATTGTACAAAAATTTTGACATCTAGAAAATGAGTCCGTTTTATGACAAAACGTGATAAAAAATATCGTGATATTTTTGATATAAGCTCGACTGAACACTAGGAACAAATATTTTGGTAGAGTGGTTGGTTAGTGGTGTTGAGTGAATGGTTGACTATTAGTTGTAATTAATTTTAATAGGACGTTAAATTCGGCTAATTATGAATCATGAAGTATTAAAATGAATTTAGTGTAACACTAGTAATACGGTGAAAAGCTTTAAATAATTTTAGAAGTCTTACATAAAATCGGGCCTCTTAAACCCAGAGGATGATTAAAACTGAGAATACAGAGAGTAGTAGTATTTTTCTTATTTCTATTAGTATTATTCAGCAGTTAAAAAGTCACTTTAAAAAATATTTTCTGTTTATCATTTCTAGAGAATATTTAAGAGTATTTGCTAAATAAAGTTAATAAAATATTTAACAATCGGAATAAACAATTTTAATTTTAAGGCTTCAGATTATACATTTGAATACTCATTGATATTTCGACATCTATTGGAATCGATTTACAATTAAAGAAGGAAACACACCAAGTAGCACAGCATGCATTCCAAACATTCCACAGCAATGAATGACTGGGTATAACCGTGCACAGCAAGCAGATACGCAGCTTGTTTGGTTGGGTTGGAAAATCGAATTTTAACATTTTTATTGAGGTTATGAGTAACAGCGATGAGCAGTTTTTTGGAGCTGCTGTGTGTGGAATCTATTGCTGCCGCGACAGATGAAATTTCATTCAATATAATTTTTATATTTATACTCAAATTAAGACTTTGCACAAGCGATTATACAAGCGAATAAGCTAACATTTAAATTTGCTGCTGCTGCTTGGTGTTTCATTTATAATACGCCAAAAAATACCCTCAATTATAATTCCTATTGATACATATTTTATTTTTTTTACAACTTAATGATTGCAATAATCAAATTACATAATTGGACGTAGCCAAAAAATTAAATGACCCCATAAAAGACCAAACTATAGCTGGCGATCATCAGGACCAAGGGTTAAGATGGGTTGGGCATGAAATTGGAAGAAGTCGCCCTCATCCAGTAAATTATGGGCTAAAATTCGCTGATACTCGTAGATGACGACATTTTTCTATTACGAGTTTCCGTGTACTCCCCAGCTAAAAAACTCGAGTAGACTTTAATTTGCCGGACAAATATAGAAAGAAATTAGAATATAGATAAGCTAGTTTTATTAAATTTTAAATTATTATAAAGTTTGTTCTTGGAAAATATTTGGACAGCTCTGAAAAATTTAATAGTTATTGGCTAAATTTACTGAAGAAGAAAAGATACTTCCCCAAACAAAACTTCGGTGGCGAACGATCAAAATATGTTTTGCCGACTTTTATTTTCAAACTATTATTTAAAGCTTCAATAGTATTTCTGAGAATAACAAAAAATGATAAACATGAGATAAACTGTTGCTCCAATATACTAAAACCAATAGTAGAGGAGGAAATTTTATAAAATTTATGCAGAAATTAGAATTTTTATAAACTGTTTCTTTTACCAAAATTCAGCAAATCTATTGATGCTTTTTAAATTTTTTTTACAAAGTAAAAAGTAGTTTTCAAAACGTTCTCCAGTCAAATTAATAGTTTGGGCCTTCTCTACAACTCAAACTTCAGACTTAACCCCTGTTTTCTAAATTTAAAAGCCTCCAATGTATCAGATTTTTGAGGAAAACAGCTATAAATAAAAAGGTTCTGTATTTTTAAGCTTTGAAACATAAATTAGAAGATCTTAGTGAAATTTGGTTGAAACTGGTCCACCGGAAGTGCCAGCTGTTATTTTCTTTTCTGTAGTAAAATAAAGTATAATAATTATTAAAAATGTTTATCTCGAGATTTTAGCAGGTTTAAGAAAAAATGATTTTGCGAAAGTTCTTTGTGGGTCTGTGTGTCTTTCAGATACCTGCGGTACTATGTAGACTAAATTTTGTGGCCTCTCTAGAACCCAGCCCCCAGACACCCCCCCCCCCCCCGACCGACAGTTGCAGCTTCCACAGGACACTATGAGCAAAAAAAAGATTCTAAGTTAAGTTTGCAACGATATTCAAAAAAACCCGAAGTAGCAAGTGGAAATGGCGCTTGGATAGGAGCTTTTCCTAATTGTAAATATTTTAAAAAGTATAGCGACGGACGATAGGGATGAAATTTCATATTTAGGCATTTTCCTAGTCGAATGGACCGGAAGCAGCAACCCCTACTGTACACTACGGTACACAGATTTCCTCCATATTCCACCAGGAAAATCCTTAAATATAAAATTTCATCCCGATCATCCGTCGCTACTTTTAAAAATATTTACAAGAAACAGAGAAGCTCCTATCCAAGCGCCACTTCTGGATTTTCAATTTTTGGCATGATTGTCATATGATCTCCCAGTTCTGTGTCAAAAGTCACAATATCCGCTTAAATTTTGAAAAATTGATGTGTACCAACATCGATGCAAATTTAATTTAGAATTTTTTGGAAAGCTTTTTCTTTTTGAAAAAAAATTCAAAATTAAATTGGCTAAAAATTGGTCTAAAATTTAAACGGAAATGCTTTTCGATAAAAAAAATTTAAAACAGCAGAGACGCATTGACCCAGATCGAGGGCTATGCTTTTTCCATAATTTGATAGCACCAAGAGAAATTTGGCGGTAATCAGTATGTCGGAAAAAGCAACTTCCGTAAAAGATTCTAATAAATTTAAAGATTCAAGTTTCAAGCAGAAATGACTTTTGCTTAAACAAGATTGTTTTTAGTAAAATTCAGCTAAGTTTTATTGTTCCCTTTAGGAATCAAATGTTTTGTATTCGAGATTTACATTCGTGTTAATAGAACGTCGGTTAACCACAACGTATATGTAGTATCTCTACATTTTTTGACAATTGTCACGTTTTCCAAAAAGTACGGCACCAAAAACAAATATGAACAAAAAACTTCTAAATTAAATTCAGAACAAAGGTAGACTCTGCTGGTTTTCTGAAATTTAAGTGGAAATAGGCGCTGTTAGATCTACCAACTGTTGGCAACATGTTGAGCAAAATCACCATGTTGGGATCTGAACGCATTTAATGCATCTCAAAAAATATGTCAACACTGATAAGTTAACTGTCATTTTTACCATCATACATTTTTTTTTTTGAATTTTAGCCATCAGTATTTTTAGCTCGTGTGTGGAGGATCGACTGATTGTCGTAGAGGAAAGACGTGTTTTTGTCTCTCCTTTAAATAAATTATTATTAATATTTTAATTCAAATCAGTTTGGGAATGTGTAGTGTGAGAGTGATGTGCTATTTTTGAGTGAGTTTTGTTCTTTAGAAGTTCACCTGTTAATACAGGTGAATTGAGACAGTTATTATGAAACTTACGTTCAACACATATACAATCAGAGAAGTATCTTTTTATTCTAATTTTCATTCTAATTATATAAAAGTTAATTATTTATTATTGTTATTATAACTATTTACATATATGTGAACGGTAATTTATAATCGTATCCATAGAAACTGACATTTCAAGGGAATTCCCTTTGTATGTACTTAAGTACATAAAATATTGGTACCCGAGAAACCAAAATTTGAAATTACAACAGATCGAATTGTAACTTACCCAATAAGCGAAAATTTGTATACTCAAAAAGGGTTGCCACCGTATTGTGACAAAAATGACTTTTTGTGGAATTTGAATTGATAAATATATAAAATGTTAATGAAAGGAGGAAACAGTTTTCTGCCACGGGAAATTTATCATTTGAGCTGAAATATGTTGGATTGTGTTATCCGTTTGGGTTTTTATTTAAATTTAATTACATTTTCATAACTTATTTTAATAATTTTCACTTACTTTAAACAATTCTATAAATTGAAATTTTGTCGAAAGTCCTGATTTAAAACAATAAAGTCGTCGGCAAATATAATTCAATTTATTTTTATTATTATTTAAAATTTATTATTTATTTTCTTTTTTTTTACATACCGGAAGGTCAGGGGAGATTGTGATTGCAACATTCTTGATCAGGGAGTCTATTTAATTACTTACGCTTTGAGCATAAACTCAATACAATCAAATATGTTAACGATCCAAAGACTTTTTGCTATGGAATGTTGTTTTTCGACGATCTTTCTGGTTGAATTCAGGTTATGTTTTAGTGAAGTTGTGTGAATGTTAGATATAAATTAACCCTGCTTTTAGTTGGATGAATTTAAATATAGGTAGCTGAATGACCATACCGAATCTAAATTTTTTTTATTTATTTATGTTTTTTTTATTTTTTTGACATTTTTGACGGAATATTTAGTTCATCATATGTATGATAATACTGCCGTGTCATTACGAACGTGAAGTCCCTCGGTTAGATGGTGTTGGATGAGAAGATGGGGCAAAATAAGGTTACAAGCAGTATGTGATGAAATGACCCATAGATGTGAATTAAATAACCTAACCAGTCTAGTAGGACTGATGCCGAATACATATGATGAATATTAGTATCCTTTGCCTCAAACACAACTAACTTACATTAATTAACTAACAAACTCTAATCTAGAGTGTGAATTTAATTGAGACTAACATTCTAATATATTTAAGTAGTTAGAAAATGACTTTGCTGCGGTTCGCCCTAGTCGTTTCTGTGACTAACATCCTTTCCTAACTAACCTTATCTGTTAAGGATGCAGGCAGGGCCTGGGCCCGCATGATGCTGAAATATTATTCGCATTCAGATATAATTTGTTATTTGATTGTTGAGGATTATGGTAACGTACCTAGGATCGCCATTATTACTGGCCTGTACGCCTCTATCATATCATATCATATATCAGTATTTTTAGCTCGTGTGTATCGAAGCATTTCAGCATTTTTTTTTACCAAAATTCGGCTAAATTTAATTAATCTCTTTATAAATCAAGTACTTTTATCTACATTCGTGGAAAAGAAAGCCAGATAACGGTCCTAGATTTATTAGGTATTGGCGAAAGACTAGATTAAGTTATATCAACAAGAGTGTAAGGATTTCCTTAGCCAACCGCGGCATAAATTAATGATTCGTTCTGTATTATTAGTAATACTTTCGTAATGTGAAGTTGAGTAGACGAAAGTGGTAATGACGATGAAATTGTTTTTCGAATTAATATATCTTAATGATTTCCGTTAAAATAAAATAATAATAATAATATAATATTGGAAATTGTTTTAAATTAGTTAAATATTTTTTTATTAATTCATTATCAGACAAATTAAGGTTGGGTGGATAGACAATAAAGCGGTAAGAATCCAACAAGGTTGTAATATAATCGTCTAGGTTATTCCTGATGTATTCAGTTATGGTATAGCACAGTTCATAAATGGTGGTGAATGAATGCTGATTATAAAAAAATAATTTTTTTTACGTTCATGTTTCATTATAACTTTTAAAAATAATTAATTAACTTTATTTAAGTGCGCACCATATTTTATATTATTTTATTTACAATACTTTTAAGTTTATTTGTACGTTCACGTAATAATTATGCAAATAATATTTTTAACTAATAAGCTTGGCTTCTTATTTAAGAATAACCATTAGGATGAATAATTCGAAATATGAGTAATGGACTATCTAGTGTTTCCAGCGCTAAATTGATTTAATTTAAGAAAGTGAAGGAAGCGACATCTATGTATGTACATTTATTATTTTTAGTTGCTTAAATACTAGATAGATGGCATTCATAACAAATAATAAAGTATTATTGATTTCATGTGTAATCGATCTGAGTCCTTAACAAATAACTTCTTGGACAACAATTTGGAAATTCGAAATTTCGAAAAACCTTTGAATTTGTTTACCATCCATAACATTTCATTCTATTTTCCGTAGCTGTAAGTAATGTCTAATAACTGTAAGGTTTCACTTTCAAAAAAAACCTTTTCAAGTTTTCGGAAACATTTTCAAAAAATACTCAATTTGAAATAATAAAACCTTCATTTAAATTAAATAAAACTTTAATTGAATGCAAAAACCTTTTAAATTTGGGAGAAAGTTCCTGAAACATAAAAACATATAATTTACTAGATTTGGGAGCCTTCATTCACTAAAGTATTTAATCTTCATTGTGCGACCAACAATTCAATAATGCGAATATCATGTGCTAGATACATGCAATCAAAACTACAATTGCCACTCCCGTGTTTGTAAACATAATAATAAAATCAAAATTATAACTTCAAACATTGACATCGAACGTGTTAAATCTTGTTGAATATACAATTGGAATATCTCGTTCTAATTATGTATCACAAAAAATTTAATCAATAATTATATACAAATAAGGTCAACTATACAAATTTACTGCCAGTTTTTATCAGTATTTCCGGAAATCGTACAGATGACCTTGAATCTTCTAATTTCTTATCTATTACATACCGAAAGATTCATTGCTCGTTGTGCATATTATTCATGAATTGCATTGCTTATATCTTTAGCAAAATACTTTTGCTAAAGCTGTGTTTCTTGGTGCTTGATCTGATCCGGTTCAGTTCATGTTTAATTGAAAAAAAAAACGCAAACGCGCTTACTAGATTTCAAATCAAAATTTCACAAATGGGATCAGGTTTTCCATATAAACTTTGAACTGATATGGATCAATGGGTGTCATGGAACACGGCAAATATATTAGCTGGAATATTTCAACAAATAAACGCCTTCAATTGAGGCCTCATCCTCAGCCAACTCAGGCTAATACATGTTCGGTTACTATTTTAACTTGTAGCCGCCTTTTCGATTGTTCAAATCTGTATTTTTCTAAAATGTATCTTACTCTTTATTTTGCGTCATTCTTATCGCCAAAAGAGAGTTAGTGTCTTGGGAAATATTTCCGTCTTTTCTATTTTAAAAAAGGTGTTTACGGTTGCTTCTTCAAAACACAACAAGAGAAACCTTAAAGGATCACTTTCAGTTTGAGCTTTACAAAGGTATAAATCAAAAATTTGGCTTAGCTTCAGTTAATAACCCATAGGTATTCCGATTTTCAAAACTTAAAAAAATTTTTGTTAAATTTTGGAGGGCAAAGTTTGTCTTGCTTGCCGAAACACGATTACAATGTGTTCAAAAGCTTTAGTTTTTGAGAGAACTTATTTATAAAATACACAAAGCGAACAAAACAACTTTTAAAAATCCTAACGAATTTAGTTTCAAATGGCAGTAACATAAATGAACAAGAAATTTCTATTGAAATGTTGAAGGATTTTTCTGTCGTCAAAAGTTGCTCAATTTTCATTATTGTTCTTTCCGACTAATTCATCAAAAGCTATAGCCCAATTTCATGGTAGTTGAATCATTTACTATTTCAATAAGATTTTACTATTTCTACCAACACTTATGGCGTGTTTTGTATTACAACGGGGCGAGCAGACGGATAGTGAAATAAAAAGGCCTTTTGCGTTTTTTTATTTTTTTAGAGCGATCATATAATGGATGTTTTGTTTTAATACTGTTTCTGCCCGCTTGGATATTGCGATTTTCGTATCTAATTTTTTCCAGATGTTACAGAACTAATCAACTAAATATTTCCTTTCGGATAATGCCTTATCTGTTTAGTTAGGTTTTCCTCTAATTGAAAAGCCTTTTTATTATAATTTTACAGTTTCTTTTAAATTCATTTGCAGTTAATAAGGTTTTATTTAAATAAAGATTTTGTATTTTATTATTCGTTTTAATAGAATAATTTTGTTACAAATTTTTTAACATTTTAGATTGTTACATTATGATAATTTCATTAGCCAAATTCCATTAGCAAACTCTCAATCAAAACTTCTGTTTTCTTATGTTTTACTTGTTCTAACTAACAAATCTGAACTTCATTAAACATCCATCCACAAGTGTTTGTAATTATTTAGCAAGTGCCAATGATACCCGGCTATTTGCAAGAATTTTCCTTAACTAAGTACAAGGTGGCACAAAAAGATCTATGTAGTGCGAATGTTTAATATTTTTTTAAATTATGTTTTTTATTTTATTTTCATTTGTAATGAAGACTTGGGAAATTTATAATGGAACAATACACAACAGAATAACGAATTAAATTGATTGAATTTTATTAAGTAAAGCAACGGTCATTTATTTTGACGCAGCGTGCTTTTCGACGGTATTTTAATATGTGTTCTGTACCATCTAGACCAACAAAAAACGGGCTGATTGCAACGTTCCAGGAAAAAGGTGCCGTAAGGAACCTCCCAGGCTCTGGAAAAGGACGTACGGTACACACGGGTGATAATATTTAATGGAGGCGTTCAACACAACAGGAAATTTCTCGAAAATCCGTACAGAGAATTTTAGCCACATTAAGAATATTCCCTTATAAAACTCAGCATATGCAAGAATTAACACCGACAGACTATCAAGAACGGCTTGATTTTGCCATTTCGCTATGAGGAAAACTTGAAGAAAATCCCGGTTTCATTCACAAATAAAGAGCAATGAAGCCCATTTTCAATTAAATGGCTTCGTAAACAAGCAAAACACTATAGGTGTTAAGCAACAGAAAATTCAAGATCAATTCATCAGCAACAATTACACCCACTTAAGCGTACTGTTTACGCAACAGTTACAATAGTGCTCAATATCAGACGATATCAGACGGAAATTTTTTTAAGGTCATCTAAATCGTCTTGAGCAAAAAGACACAATGGCTACACCCCATACTGCAAAAACCCGCTAACGAAATCAACGCTAACGCTAACGAAGTCAGGATCGCTTTGCCTGCAAATAAAAATCTTAGAAACAAGATGAGTACAAAAATTCTATAGATTTTCCAGAACAGCCTCATCCATCGGCCATTAAATTGACCGGCTACAAAAATTACATTTTAGGTTTACTACGATTTTCGATACTGGTAATTGTGGTGCGGTGGATGTAGAGATTATTGTATCAAACCTACTACATATGTTTTACCGTTAATGATTCCAAAGATATTTTGGATCTAACGGGCGTATTTCAACATATACAGATGATGAAACAACTAAGACTACATCTACTCCAAAAGAAAGTACAGCCTCCGTTAATAACAGTGCTGTTCGTAATACCATCCTATCTCCTGCAAAAAATATCGAGAAAGGAATTAATTATAAGAGCGATTCTACCGTACCTCCTTTTGAACCTTTGTTGGACTTTCCGTCAAATGATGTACCTAATACCAACAACGCACACTATTTTCTAATCCAATATATAAGTGGAATCTCAGATTCGATGGGTCCTCGTCAGTCGCATCAAAGTGATCTAGACCAACTAGTTAGTAATATTAATTCTCGCCGGCAAAAAAGCACTACTGGTTCGTATTAGAGCGTAATCCAGTATTAGCGAGGTTCAAATTTACATCTAACATGTTGCATCAATTCCAAGAAAGGTGTAGCTATCTAGATATTAAGCAAGTCCTAATTAATCTGGCGATGACTCTTAAAATTTCTTTTACAGACATCGAATAAATCGAACTGATCTTAAAAAATATGCGTAGTGTGGATTTCGAGCGCATTTTGCTGAGCGTTCTTTTACGAATTTAACTAGTTTGATTAATACTTGTATCATTATACTGACAGCTTAGCGAAGGATGAATTATTTACCCGAATTACATATGAACCTCGCTCATCTAACAAACAAATCTAACAAACTCGGCTGAACAGTCAAGCCATTTTCCGTCGATTCCTTTAAATGAAGCTGTCGTCGAAGAAATATCTCAAGCATAAACAAATCTTGGTTCAATGTTGGAACTGCCAACGAATTGGACACCAATACATGCTTTGTGATATACCATTACGAGAAGCCCATTGTAACCATATAACGTGTAATAATATTAATAGCGAAAATGAGGAATTCTGGGTCCCTACATTTTCTAGCCGCGAGAGACTCAGAGACTCTTTCAGACTCAGATTTCCTCCACCAAAGGACGGTTCTCAGACAAACACAAAGCTGTAATCCTATTAAATTACTAATATAACCACCAAGTATACTCTCAAACAAGCACATAAACATCATACGCCTAATTATTTTAAATCAAGTTTTTCCACCGAAACCTATTTTGATTCCGATGAATGCCCCGATGCCAATGTTGAGTTAAATGATATTAAATTTCGAGGGTTATTGGATAGCGGAGCCAATGTTAGCGCATTGTGGGAAAATTAAACGATTTTATAATAAATAATAAACTAAATTTTTTCCTATTCTTGCTTCCTCCTATTAATACTTAGGTACCGATTTTATGAAATCTTTCGGTATTAACATATCTTTCATCTATTCCAGGTCATATTTTCTCTATCAGCAATCTTCACAATAGCGTCAGCTCCAAAGCATAATCGAGATCAACACGGTTATGAAAAGCTCGATTTGGGTCGCATTCATATACTTTGCTACACAATAGACACTGGCCATGCTTCACCTATAAAGCAACGCTACTACACTGTTTCGCCCGCCGTATAGGACAGCATGTATCAAGAGATCGCATGCTGGAACTGGACGTATTCGAGGAGAGTAGTGAGTAGTAGTGCTTAGAACTGCCCTATGGCTATCGTAAAGAAACCTAACGGTAAGGTGAAGTTAGTTTGGATGCGATAAAATTTAACAGCTTAACGAAAATCGACCCATTTCCATTGCCCACTATTTTCCATCACCCACGAGTCTTAGCCAGGTTTTCGTTTAGATTTAATAATTTTGAACTTGCCGTCGGTAAAAACATATTATTAAGATTACTCGTTCAGTAAGTTAGAGTTCCTTTAAAAGGAACTCGGAGAACAATATGGTTACTAAAATCGGCTTCGCATTTCAAATTTTTGTTTTCTTTTCTTAAGCCAAAGGACCACTGTATTGAAAGTCATCTTTATAGCTTTCTAGTTATTGTTCAACGAAAGCTCCTCTTTCTGTTGGTAAAACGTCACCACTTAATTTGAAAATCGAAACGATTGATTCTCCACCCAAATATTGATTCATCATGAATAATAGTCCATTTATGTTGTTGAAATTGTAAGGGCATCTGGTTTCGGTACCAAAACTGTACCAAACCGTCTCTTGGCATATTCTTTATCGGTTGTGGCGCTAGCAATGTGAGAAAACCATTTCCTCAGATTCAAAAATACGCGCCGGAAAACTCAAAACCGGTTGTGATCACGCTTCGGTCCAAATCAACGATCGATACCAAGAGAATCGTCGATTTCGAACAACTCCAAGCACCACTAGAATACAAATTCGAATTTTACATTTCTTCTATACGACAAAACCACCTATTATTACCTAAATATGAAACTACAAAACCTCACAAATAAAATATGCGTGGTAGTATTCAGGATGACAGGCCTACTCGATAGTGGAACATTTATCGTCCTTGGAAAAGGTTCTTTAGAATTTGTAACTGAATGAAAGATAATATTCCATAAGTTCAATTCTCAAATCCGCTCCTCAAATCCGTTCCAGACCACGACAAAGTATAGGGAAGTATTTAAAAAAAAATTTAACAACTTTAACTAACTTCAAGTCAATCATTTTGACATTTAATTTTTGGTTTATAATTAAACACAATAATATCCAATATTAAAATAAATTAATCGATTTCACCAGCAAACATTAAGATATCCATTTTTTCTTATTAAAAATACAATTCAGTCATTTTATTTTCATTCTTTCAAATTTCCAGTTGTAAATGAAGTAAGGAGCAATCAAAAAATTGTGTACTAAAAAAATTTCCCTGTTTCGTCAGTTCAGGAATTCTTAAGTTTTTTGATGAACTCGGTTGTACTCTACATAATATCCAGAGTTGTCCAGAGTTGTTGAGAACAAGCATAAATAAACTTTATTCGATAATATAATGCAAGATATTGACTTAGTATAACCTCTTTAGGATTCGATTGAATAAATCCGAAGCACAAATATTTTAATAATATGTGCATTGTTTAAAAAATCAAAATATAATTTATCGCGGTCTAGAGCAGCCTATTCAAAAAACTAATAATTAATTAAAACAGATTTTTATTTAAAGTTTTTATTAGTTTTAATTACGACAAATCCGTGATTCTTTTTTACGATAACGATTGAATTCGACTGAAGAAATTCGAATACAAAATTTCAAGATTTGGTCTCTTGCAATTTCTTTTTTCCTTATGGAGGAACGGTTCAGTGGAGGCAGACGCATATCGAACGAAGAGATCATCAATGAAACAAACACTAATTTTGCACTTATATTTCTATTTTAGAAATGGTAGTTTTTGAAATCCTTAAACTGGAGTTACAAAGTTTTCCTTGTGGTGTTCTATTTGATAGGTCTAAGCTTGGTTTATGAATTTATTCGTATTCCACAAAACTTATCAACTTAATTAACGTCTCAACGAATC
This sequence comes from Nephrotoma guestfalica, assembly GCA_963691935.1. NCBI lineage: Eukaryota > Metazoa > Arthropoda > Insecta > Diptera > Tipulidae > Nephrotoma > Nephrotoma guestfalica. The sequence goes on along the minus strand of OY829915.1, from coordinate 191,463,548 downwards.
ATTTGAGGTTATTTTGTTAAATTTTGATTGAAATTTGCTGAATCTTTTTTCTTTCGATTCCGCCATTAACTGAATAAAGTGACTTTAATCCATACACGGTTAACAAATGCCATGATAATCCATTACACGGTTAACAAATGCACACTTCGTACATGACTTTGGAAATAAATATCATCATACTCGCTCCCGAAATCAAAACCAACCAAATTTCGTGAAATGCTTTATTCCCCGTCTACTAGTTCCATACTTGAGTTTAAATATTATTTACTTTGTTTTGAGAAAAAGGTAACTAACTCCAATGCTATTTTTTCCGAACTAACAGCGCATCCCCAATAGAAAACTTATGATTTTTGCCTTACAGAAAAGGATGAAAAGTTTTGAGAAAAAAAAAAAATGTTTGCTCGTTAGGTTATCAAATTTTTAACTTTTGCCTTATAATAAATACAATGAAGTTAACCGCGTTTTGAACTTAATGTCAAATTGTTACTTGTTTATTATAATGGTGTATACAGAAATAATACGATTTTAATACAATTTAAACTATAAATTTAAGAAAACCGCGAATCTATAATATCTATAAACAGTTAAATATTTTGAAGTTTTTAGAGTGTGCACGGTGTATAGTGATTCAATAATATAAATAAACACATTACAAATAAAATGGAGCTTAGGACTTGGTTTCTTGAGCGTCATGAAAATCGAGATTTATCAACTTCAATTTGGTGAAACATTACTTGGGAGAATGGATACCACTCAAATTGTGATACCGTCGGCATTTGCATCACGGAAGCATTGTATGATTACTGTGTCTAGGGTTGCACCTTTATGATTCAAAAGGAACGACATCCAAGCTTGATACATATCAAAATATAAAATTCTGCTAACAACATCTTTTTGTTGCGTAATATAATTTTGTAAAACTATATGTAAATATATGTATTTGAGTTTAAATCGATTTTGTGCTGTAATAGTAATTTTCGGAAAAATCTGGAGGTTATAAATTAATAGTCAAAAGCAAAAGTTTTTTGCATTGGGGATGCGTGTAACTGACAATGTCACGTATGCACCATAAACGCTGTCATTTCATTTTTGTATTTTGCACCATAAGACGCACTCATCAAGAAATGTCAAAATCGAAAATGGTTGGAATGAAGAATTCTTTTTAGTTGTGTTGTTTTATTCATATGAACTGAACGTTTCAAACGTTCGAACGTCAAACGAAATTTCTTTAGTTTTTATTAAATAAATTTTACCATATGTAAATTTCTTTTTAACTTTATTAACAAACAATTTTTTTAGACCTAGCATGTCGACAACAGGAAAGAAAACGAATCTTACCAAACGGCATGTAATTTCGTTAGAAACCCTTGTGGCAAAAGATTATGTTTTGAATGAGTCGACCATAAGAACAGTAAAGCGAATGGAAGATTCTATTCGTAAAAGTATGGCGAGTGGTACAATAGTGGGTGCACAATTTTTAACTTATAAATGAGATCATATTATGGAAGCCGTATGGAGCGCTTCAACTTTTCAACCAAATAAAAAAAAGGACACCCACTACCTCGACAACCGAATTTTCCGCCAGTTTTGATGGTTTGAAACTTTCAAAAAACGGCATAACTGACATAATCTTTAACTAAAAGGTGAAACTGCATCCGATGATGAAAAATTAGCCAAATGAAAAATTGTTTTGGAAGAAAATGGCGAAAAGAACTTATCTATACAAAAATGACAGATATGCCAGTGGATTTTAGGCAGCAAAAAGAGAGTCACGTTGCTATTTTGTAGCAACGAATCAGGGGTTTGAATGTGAAAGCCACTCTTTCTTCTCAAGGCGTTATTATGAATAATTTACCAGTTCATTGACGGGCAAATAAAAAAGATTGGATGATTTGCACTTTATTTGAAGGTTGATTTTTACTATTAGATAACTCACCAGCAAGTCATCCAATAAATTTACAGAATTACAGGCATATTATATTAGAAGAAGTTTTGCCGATATTTTAGGAAAATTAAATGATAATACACTCCTTAATGTTCATGAGGTATGAGAAAAATTTGCTATTTTTAATTGTGTGATACATGTTGGTTTGGTAGTGGTCGAAATCAAAAATACAACTCTTAATGCATGCTGGAAAATCATCTGGCCATATGTGGTGAATCAGAGAAATGCTTCTCTAAAATTTTATTATTCTCGAAGGAATTGTTTGAAGATAAGGAAATGTCGAATGCCGATCTCGAAGTTATGTCCGATGACGTAGTAGAAATTAACTCTGGTAGCGAAGAAACCGTAGACCAATTTACACCAAAACTTATTGGAGAGGGTCTGCAGTTAGGCAGAAACTTGTAAACTGTTCATCAAATGTTGACTATGGATTGGACAGCCGATAAAGTAATGCGGACAACACAAACCACCGCCTCGAGTCCTGGATTTTCAAAGCTAGGATAAGGATTTAATTTACGTAACGTGAACTATTTTTATTTCAATATTAAGCACAGTTGCAATCAAATTTAAACTTTTCTATAGAATTTTTGTCGTTTTTAGTGGACCCTATCTACCGATTTACACGATTATTCATGGAATGCATCTATCGTGTAAATGGAGGGATGAGTATATCTTTTAAGCTAATGACGCTTTATTGTAGTATACGGACACATTAGAGGTTTATTAATTGGCCGCCGGTAAAAAATATTATTAAAATAACTCGTTCAGTAAGTTATAGAGTTTCGAACGGCACACCATTCTAATTTTGGGGTCACCCCCATTTCCGATACTTATAAACTAAACAGAAAAGTAACGCTGCGCCAAGAATTAAGTTAAAAACCCGCGACCTAGACGAAACATATGGACTTACAGTTCTGCGCACGCATTTTTCAATTTGACATATTTAAGGTAGGTGTCTTTAAAAAAAAATATTTGTGTTGTGCTACAGTGCAACATATATACGTTTATATAAAGTTATATTGAAAAGAAGACGACCTACGCAGATACAATCTAATCTCTAATCTATTAATTTCGTAATTCTTGAGATAGAGAAAGAGACACACAGTTAAAGTGAAAAAGAGAAAACCACAGACGTAAGTGTGATATAAGTGGATAATCATATGGAATTTAGCACCACCTGGATATCCGTTTATAAATTACTCAAATTGTGCTGAAATGTGCTTAATTCGATGAATATCGTACACATACGCACACATCCATATAAATAATTATTGTAATTTGAGTGTTCCCCGTATTCTAGGATTTTATTATACTTAAGCTTAAAATACCGTTGGTAACTATATATCAACATATTATTAAGCAACGTGCGCGTGTGTTGAACTTAGTTTATATCTTATTATATAAAATACGCACTTATTTGAAAGAAATGTATTATATATATATCTCTTTACATACACAAACACAAGACGGATTTGTCTGTCCTCAAACGTCATAGTAAATAAAAACACAATTTACGATTTTAGTTCGGTTGGATATTATAAAAATGTGTATATAAGATATATACGTGCATGTATGTATTACATATATGTATATATATTCTTCTAAAAGTTATAAGAAATAACGTATAAAGTAAAAAATAAAGTTTTTATCGCATTTATTTATTGAATGGTTGACTATATATACATATGATATGTACATAATGTTGTTTCCGTACATATGTATTTGTTAACTATTTTTTGGTTAAATCGTATAATTATTTATCGCATATTGTTGATAAAACGTTAAAAAAAACTATTAAAATGAGATATTCTGGAGTAGCCGCTACATACTTATTTTATATAAATATTGAATATATTGCTTAATTATAATTTATTTTTGAAACCCCCATGCTTTTTAATATTGTTGTGTGTGAATGTGTGCACGTTCAAAGTAAATACGTACATCCTGTGTTGGTTACTTATTTTAATACTTAAAAAATATTATACATACTAATACTAGCGCGCCAAGTAAAATAAAAATACTTACATATTATTATTAAAACGCTAATAAAATGCTGCTGTCAGAATATAGTAATCCAAAATAAATATTATAAAATATTATAATTTTTCTAATTCCAAATGGTGGTATCCAATAAAATGATTGTTTCATGATTTTTTTTCGATTCTTTACATATATTTTTTTTTTAACAACAACACACAGTTTTCTCTGATGTCAGAGATAATTTCACTGATTTCATTTTTTTTTATATATATATATTTACAATATATATGTATATTTACTTTTAAATTTTCAATTTAAATAAATCACACTTTAAAAAAAAATCTTGCATTTCACACATTTAATTCATTGAACTACAATTATATATATATACTAATATGTATATTATATTTATTTAATAGATAATACTTTTTTTTACTTTTTAAATTACAGAACTAAATCACTGTATATTTTGTGTATCTGTATTTATTACGTATACAAACACATATAACTTTATTTTACTTCATTTTTTTTCATTAAATTTTCTATATATAGCGCAGCACCTACGATTTTATATACTGTTTGAAAAACAAATTAGACATATTTTATAATTTTTTATTTTATTTTTTCAAAGATACACTATTTAGTATAACACTGTATTTTTTATACATATATATACAACATTTTATATCAAAATCAAAGTTGTACTACGCATATGTATTTGTAACAAAATCTGAACATTTTTTTTTATATTGGTATTGGTCAATAAAAATTATAAAAAAAATATATAAAATTTGACAAGTAGTAATACGAATAAGAAAAAGATTTTTATTATAAGCACCAAATATTTATTTACGTATTTAATTTACTCTTTAATAAATAATTCATTGACACTCGATTTATAATTTATTTAAATATTTGAAATTATTTATTTCAAACTACTAAAAAAAATACTAAATAAATTGTAAAAAAAAATTGTTTAAAATCATCCGCGTCAAACGAAGACACTCAGCTAACTGATTGATATTTATTTTACTATTAGAAAAAAAAACTCATTCATTCTCATTTTTTCATTCTCACTTTGGTGTGTATTCTGGTATTGCGCGCTTGTATGTATGAACGGAAAACACGAATCAACTCAGAATTTGGAACTATGTGACGTGTAAAATATGTATATATGTACGAAAAAGCATTCTCTCTTCTTAATTCATTATTTTTCATTCATTTAATTTTGATTCATTGAAAATATGTATATAAATAAATTTAAATATTTAATATATTATATACATTATATAAATAAGTAAACATATATATATATATATATATATATATATATATATATATATATATATATATATATATATATATATATATATATATATATATATATATATATATATATTTATATATATATATATATATATATATATATATATATATATATATATATATATAATGTATATATATATAATATATTTATACTTTTTTTGTCCAAGTTGCAGATGTATCGTATTTTTCAATGAATGAGTTCAGCGTTATTGGAACAAAAATTTTCGAAACTGCGCACCGTGTGGAAAAAAAATTTTTTTTTTGAAGGTTTTTATGAATGAAATTATCCGCCATTATGAATGGGAAAGCAAATTCGGTACTAATACTAATACATTTTGTGTTATACTTTTGTAAAACTTACGTTTCAACATTTCATGTTTTATTTTTATTTATTTTTATTCATGAAGCTCTTTAAAAAGTATATATATATATATATATAAATACTTTATATCCACACTAACACTTAATAATAAATAAAATATATATTACGTATATAGAGAAGAGAATGGAATCTACAATATTTAATTAAAATATAATCGTATATTGCTAAAAAAAACTTACACAATTTTATATAATTTACAAATGAATTGAAATCTATAAAAAATATATTATTCATTCATTTGTTTTATAAATATTTTTCTGAATGAAATAATTCCCCCTATTTTTCCCTCTATATAGAGTTTTATTATTGCTCTTTACAATTAAAGCATCGTATATAGTTATATTATTATGTATATATTATAATATTTATATATAACCATCTGCTTTTTTTATTTTATTTTTTTTTCTCTATATTTTTATTAAAATAATACACTGATTAAAGATTGGGTGATTTACTTCCGGTCCAAGTGGCCTGTTTTTATTACACTTTTATTTTGTACCACTTCGAATTCGAAGTGAAAAAGTGACTAGCGCAATCTATGTATAGGTGAATATTTACTGTATATACACGTAAATGTGAAACCTACATCTTTTTTATTTTATTTTTATTTTAATTTTTATATCGGAATTAAGCGAATGGGTTTTGTTTACAAAGTTTACAATGGAGCCCCACCTGCACATTACAAAAAAAAAAACTGATTTTGTCGATGGTTTCTCTAAAATATAATTATTTTTGCACAAATAGATAAATTTTTCACGATAAATTGAACGTTTGTTGATGACATATAACAACGATATACAATTTTATATATTGAATTTTATTTGAGAAGATTGTCTCACATTAAATTTTACGGTCAGGGCTGTCGCTAGACTTCTCGACGCCAAAGCCAAATAATCTACTGGAAACATTGAAAGCGATTTGTTTTTTGTCATTATGAAAACAATACTCGAAAATAAGACGCAGGCATCTAAAATGTTTATATCCTACATATAAGATGAAAATCTATATTTACTTTCATTGCCAGTTATAGCACAATACATGTATTATATTATCCGGAAAATTCAGACTACTGTACGAGATTTGTTGAATTTAGTGAGTATATGTATTTGAAATCGTAATAGAAATAATGTATAAAGAAATAATTAGTTTTCCAGGAATTAATATTAAATTTTGCAGAAACATGTAATTAGAGCAGAAGTAGAATTATATGAATTAATTAGAATCTGGATATCTAGTACGAGAGTCGGTCGTCAGCCCGAATTTCATGCCGAAATTTTTAGTTCAATTCTTGTCTAAAGTGTAGTCTACCCGAAAAAGAAAAAATGTTATAAAAATGTATGATCGTAATGCTGCACCAGCACTTATAGCACAATCCAATGAAAATGGTACTAGAATATTACGAACCCCACCAAAAACTACCCCTAAGGGGTCCAATTCTTCTTTTTGCATTTCCCTTAGGTTTTGTTGTATCGTACTGGGGGTGGTAGTGGAATTTTTTACAAATAACTACAACATATTGACATAGTTTAACCCTCAGAAAACTACCCCAATGGGGATCAACCATTTAAAATCATTGTGTCATACTGAGGGCGACACTAGATCTTTAAAACCATATTTCTCTGTATAAATTATAGACTAGCTACAAGTCTAAATGACCTCTAAGCGTTCTAGGCTCGAGATATTTCTAGAATGTTTCATGTTCCTAAATTAAATTCGTTCTAAACTCTACTCTAAACAACTACTCTAAACAATTATATAAATTCAAATTTTGTCGAAAGTCCTGACTTAAAACAATAAAGTTGTTGGCAAATATAATTCAATTTATTTTTATTATTATTAATTTTATTTAACGTACCGGAGGGCCAGAGAAGATTGCGATTACAATATTCTTGATCAGGGGGTCTATTTAATTGCTTACGCTTTGACCATAAACTCAATACAATCAAATATGTTAACGATCCAAAGACTTTTTGCTATGAAATGTTGTTTTTTCGTCGATCTTTCTGGTTGAATTCAGGTTATGTTTTAGTGAAGTTGTGTGAATGTTAGATCTAAATGAACCCTGCTTTGATATGATATGATATGATAGAGGCGTACAGGCCAGCCATAACGGCGATCCTAGGTACGTTACCATAATCCTGAAATATCAACAATCAAATAACAAATTATATCTGAATGCGAATAATATTTCAGCATCATGCGGGCCCAGGCCCTGCTTGCATCCTTAACAGATAAGTTTAGTTAGGAAAGGATGTTAGTCACAGAAACGACTAGGGCGAACCGCAGCAAAGTCATTTTCTAACTACTTAAATATATTAGAATGTTAGTCTCAATTAAATTCACACTCTAGATTAGAGTTTGTTAGTTAATTAATGTAAGTTAGTTGTGTTTGAGGTAAAGGATACTAATATTCATCATATGTATTCGGCATCAGTCCTACTAGACTGGTTAGGTTATTTAATTCACATCTATGGGTCATCTCATCACATACTGTTTGTAACCTTATTTTGCCCTATCTTCCCATCCAACACCATCTAACCGAGGGACTTCACGTTCGTAATGACACAGCAGTATTATCATACATATGATGACCTAAATATTCCGTCAATAATGTCGAAAAATAAACAAAATTAAAAAATAAAAAAATTAATAAAAAAAATTTAGATTCGGTATTGTCATTCAGCTACCTATATTTAAATTCATCCAACTAAAAGCAGGGTTAATTTATATCTAACATTCACACAACTTCACTGAAACATAACCTGAATTCAACCAGAAAGATCGTCGAAAAACAACATTCCATAGCAAAAAGTCTTTGGATCGTTAACATATTTGATTGTATTGAGTTTATGCTCAAAGCATAAGTAATTAAATAGACCCCCTGATCAAGAATGTTGCAATCACAATCTTTCCTGACCTTCCGGTATATAAAAAAAAAAATAAATAAATAATAAATTTTAAATAATAATAAAAATAAATTGAATTATATTTGCCGACAACTTTATTGTTTTAAATCAGAACTTTCGACAAAATTTCAATTTATAGATCAAATGATAAATTTCCCGTGGCAGAAAACTGTTTCCTCTTTTCATTAACATTTTATATATTTATCAATTTATATTATTCCACAAAAAGTCATTTTTGTCACAATACGGTGGCAACCCTTTTTGAGTATACAAATTTTCGCTTATTGGGTAAGTTACAATTCGATCTGTTGTAATTTCAAATTTTGGTTTCTCGGGTACCAATATTTTATGTATTTAAGTACATACAAAGGGAATTCCCTTGAAATGTCAGTTTCTATGTATACGATTATAAATTACCGTTCACATATATGTAAATAGTTATAATAACAATAAATAATTAACTTTTATCTAATTATAATGAAAATTAGAATAAAAAGATACTTCTCTGATTGTATATGTGTTGAACGTAATTTTCATAATAACTATCTCAATTCACCTGTATTAACAGGTGAACTTCTAAAGAACAAAACTCACTCAAAAATAGCACATCACTCTCACACTACACATTCCTAAACTGATTTGAATTAAAATATTAATAATAATTTATTTAAAGGAGAGACAAAAACACGTCTTTCCTCTACGACGATCAGTCGATCTTTTCTTCTGTTTATTAACATATCCATTCAACGAAAAGTGAGCTTCATCGCTGAACAAAATTTTGTTTGGAAAATCAACATCAATATCAATTTGTGCTTCAGCACAAGTTGAACTTTGTAAGCACGTAAACCAAGATCCTTAGAAAAAATCTTCCATAAAGTGGATAGACACATCTCCAGTTGCTGAGAATGACGTCGAATTGATCGCCGAATTACAACTCGAATTACGCTCTGATGAACGAATATGACGACCGTAAAATAAACAAATTGCACGATAAGTTTGACGAACAGAACCATTATTTTGATCAAAAATTTCATCAATTTTAAAACGTGGCTCTGGCGTGAGCCTATTCATTATGAAATGACAAATCAAACAAATGACAAATCAAATTTCAGCTGTCAAATCGGTTGTCAAACAAAACAGTGTTGCCAACTTAAAGATGTGAACCTCTAAAAACACCCTTTACAAGAAATAGGCACCCATGAATTTATTACAACAGCCTACACCAATAAAAATCGATCAAAATGCATAACTACTTTGAGCCAGAAAAAGGTACGAGACATTTTTACACATTTTCAAACTTCGTGAACCGCCGGTCTTTCAAATATGATGACATCGATCTGAATAAGTGGTTATCAGAGGGAACCAACTATGGAGAATACGCCGCATGCTGTAAAACTTCCCAGCCTAAGAAGAAGATGAGTTCCTAGGTTCATTTGTATGTGAACAAGCGTTGTTATGCAGCAATATAACCTTTCGCCTTTCTTCACCCGTAAATGGGCTTTTTCCTCCAGAGCATCACATGAATTGATCAATTGGGCCTGGTAACGTTCATCTGTAACAGTTTGACCAGGTTCCAGAAGCTAGTAATAAATGACTTCTTTCCAATCAAACCAGACACACAGCATCAAGCTGGCTTGGATCAACCCATGGCTTTCTGCGTCTAGAATCATCGTACAAAATCCACTTTTCATCACCCGCAATGATTTTGTGCAAAAAATTCTTTCTTTTGTACCGAGAAAGCAAATTCATGCAGAATTTAACTCTTCGGTTTTGGTTTTCTTCGGTCAGTTTATGAGGAACCCGTTTTCCTTCCTTCTGTATTTTTCCCATTGCATGCAATCAAAGTGATATTGCTTGGTGCGTAACTCCTTACTGTTCTGCAAGCTGTTTTTGACTTTGACGCGGGTTTGCATCCAACTTTAAGTTCCTCGTCTTCAAATTGTTTTACTGCACCTCGTGAACCGCCGGTCTTTCAAATATGATGACATCGATCTGAATAAGTGGTTATCAGAGGGAACCAACTATGGAGAATACGCCGCATGCTGTAAAACTTCCCAGCCTAAGAAGAAGATGAGTTCCTAGGTTCATTTGTATGTGAACAAGCGTTGTTATGCAGCAATATAACCTTTCGCCTTTCTTCACCCGTAAATGGGCTTTTTCCTCCAGAGCATCACATGAATTGATCAATTGGGCCTGGTAACGTTCATCTGTAACAGTTTGACCAGGTTCCAGAAGCTAGTAATAAATGACTTCTTTCCAATCAAACCAGACACACAGCATCAAGCTGGCTTGGATCAACCCATGGCTTTCTGCGTCTAGAATCATCGTACAAAATCCACTTTTCATCACCCGCAATGATTTTGTGCAAAAAATTCTTTCTTTTGTACCGAGAAAGCAAATTCATGCAGAATTTAACTCTTCGGTTTTGGTTTTCTTCGGTCAGTTTATGAGGAACCCGTTTTCCTTCCTTCTGTATTGTTCCCATTGCATGCAATCAAAGTGATATTGCTTGGTGAGTAACTCCTTACTGTTCTGCAAGCTATTTTTGACTTTGACGCGGGTTTGCATCCAACTTTAAGTTCCTCGTCTTCAAATTGTTTTACTGCACCTGAACGTGAATCGTCCTCAAGACTAAAATTGCCATCACGAAATCTTACAAATCACTGTGTTACTGTTGAATGATTCACAGAATGTTAACTAAAAGTCGAATTAATCAATTCCATAGTTTGAGCAGCATTTTGTTTCATTTTGAGAACAGAATAGAATACAATGACGTAAATGTTGCTTATTGACATCCATCTCTTAAATTTGATGCACACGGCAGCTTGTAAATCACTGAAACCCATGTCATAAAAACTGCAATGTCTAAGATACTTATATCCAAAGTGGCGGGCGATTTGGATGCGTTCAGGCATATTTTAAAGCAACCAACTTCAGAGCCGAGTTTCTACTTGCACACCTAAATACTTGTTTATCGCTGTTCGAGCAATTGCAATTGTAAAGTACTTTCGTGTAGTTGTGTTCGCGAACATTCCACGTCATCAATACCCCTATCTTGATGATTAATGCCGTTCTTAATTCCAGTACCTGCCTTGATGGTTATCACCGCTGTTTACAATTGCTTTCGTTATTTACATACACCCCTGCACTGGAATTACATTCAAAAATCCAATTCTCAATCAGTTATTGGAGCAATACTTGATCTGACAAGATTCGAACTCGCAACTTTTGGGTTGGTAACACTTTGTGATCTATGCCTTAACTGCATGACCACCGAGTGTATTATACGTGTTCGACATGAACAGACTCCTCATGTTAAATCCGGTATACAACATCGTTAATCCATTTAATGATTTTATAAGGCCCTTTTCAAGTTTATTGTAGTTTTAGTGATTTACCTTTTCTTCTCTTGGGATTATAAGGCCAAACCAAATCCCCAATATTATTCTCCATCTTAAATTGGCTACGTACTTATACTGAGCGACTGATTCAGTTTCTGGTAACCCAAACTTAATACCACATGGCAAGCGGGGCTCTCTGCCAAACAGCACCACGGCAGGTGAATTTCCTGTTGTACCATGTCGCTGCGATACCCCAACATGAATAGGAGTATAGATCGATCCTAATTATCCTGATTGAGTTCTTTGAGCAGATGCTCTTCCAGTGTCCGGTTGAACCTCTGGGAAGCTTGTCACAAATTGTCGGTAGAAGTTGGTTGGTTAATATCTGTTGGTGCAGGCCAATCCATTACTGATACTAACTTCCTTGAATCCGTTCGCACACCATTGCTCGAAACAATAGGTGACCTCTTCACTGAACAGTCTGCATTTCGTTGCACTTAATTTCAATCCTGCCGACCGAGTCGCTTGTAGTACTCGTTTAAGATTGTTGACGTGTTCATCAAATATGCGGCATAGTACAACAATGCCACTCATTGCATACTCCAAACGGCATTACCTGCCGAAAACTCCGTTTTCTCTCTATCTAACTCTTCCGCTGGGAGATGGCTGTACAGTGAGCGAATGATCTTCTTCTTCTGCCTATAATTTGGTGATCGGCGTGTTGCTGTTAGCAAGTTATAACGGACAGTAGAATCTATCTGTTCTGGATCTACCATATCAGGACGCACCACTGGTTTTGAAGCACCGGTATCCAGTGTAAAGATTCATTCACCCTGTGCCAATACGCCAATAACAATGACGCTTTTGTAATCCGCCCTTAGTTGTGTGATTTTAACGGTTCTGCATGGTCATTAAATGAGACAAGTGAGTGCTTTCCCTTCTTGTCTCATTCAGCGTCTAACTGCCGCATATTTCGCGTTTATTGCCTCTTACCAGCTTCTCTCGGTCGCTGTGTTAGTTGCTTACAATCCCTCATGTAATGCTCGGATATTCTTCCGTTACCTCGAAAGCTGGCCGTCTTTTTCTTATCTCCTCTTTAATAAGATCCTTTATTTGCATAATATCCTCCGCATTCAGCTTGTGCAATTTTACTGTGTCTGTGGCCAAACTTGTTCTAGCTGCGCCATTTTCTAAAGCCAACGCCAATACTTCATTTATGGCTTTATCTCTAGTGTTCGTTCTTAAATGAAGTTTCAGATAGTCGTCCTTGACAGCACTGATAAACGCGTCGTCCACTGTTAGTCCATTCAACAGATCTGTAGGTGCATTGCCATAAGCTTGACGCGCAAATTTCGTTACTTCTCTCACCAGGTCTTGTAGGCTTTTCCTACGTAGTTCCCGCTCATAGCTCTTTTTGTTGCGGATACAGTTCGCAAAACATCTGCAGCTTTTCACGAAAAGCCAAAATGCATGCATTGAGCTGCTCTCCTCCGCCCCAACAATTGTCCTGCACTGCCGCTTGAAACTACACTTTAAAATTCTCAAATAGGGTTTCGCCTTCGAATGTCGGAATCTTTAAAATTCCGCTTGAGCTTCCGGTAATTGCAGTAATTGGTTGTGTTGGGAACGTTTTATCTACCAGACGGGCCTATTTGCTTAATTTTATTTTCAGATTCCGGCCTTAATTGTCTTTCAAATTCCTTGAGCTGGCCGTCGGCTTTTCCTCGAGATACTTGATTTCTCCAATAAGCTTTAATTTGAAGGTCTTGGGTACGCTGGATTTCGTCGGGTTTTTCGTTCTGCACGCTCTGCTGTTTACGTAGATCTGCAAGCCGGCCACCTTGTTCCTTACGTAGCTCAGCAAATTATTCGCCTTGCTCGCTTTTATTACCTTCGGTTAAAAGCTCAAGTCTCTGTAGTTTTTCCCTCAACTGCTGTGATATATAGGTGATTAGGTTTTTAACCATTGCTGGTATTTGCAAAATCGCACTTCTGACACCAAATGTTACGAATTTCGATTGTTGATATAGATTCGTTCTTGAGGTTTTGGAAATAAAGCACACAGCAACTTAAGTTACAAACTTTACTTTCCAACGCCTTTAATTTCTACAGCAATTCACGTATTTCACTCGTTTACTACTTCACTAATTCACTGATAACTTTTACTTTTTAACTTGTACTGCTCACTGGTTAAATTACAACTGCCATTGGGTCCCAAATTGCTCGCGCTTACGAGTATATACTTGTCTATCGCTGTTCGAGATGATTTTTTTTATTGCATCTTGTGTAGTACAAGTATCGGAATTGTAATTTACTTTCATGTAGTTCTGTTCGCGAGCATTCTACGTCATCAATTTTCCTATCTTGATGATTATCGCCGTTCTTAATTGCAGTGCTTGTCATGATGATAATTGCCGCCGTTTACAATTGCTTTCGTTATTTCCATATTCCCCTCCACTTGGATTGCTGCCATTCTAAAATCCAATTCTCAATCAGTATTGGAGCAATACTTGATCTGACAAGATCGATGATATTAAGAATAATAATCACCTCAGTAAAATTATGGACTATGACGAGATTGGAACTCGCGACCGTTGGGTAACACTTTGTGGTTTATGCAATATTCGTAACAATATTTATATTTGGTAATGCCACCAAACAATATCTTGATCACATTATCATCGTGTGTACTAACGTGTGTAGATAGCGCGTTCTATCGAATTTTTATCAAATTAATATTCAACCGCGAGATACCAGAAAACAGAAACAGAGACCAGAAGAAAACAAAGTCATGACGATCCATGTCGCTCAAGGGTTAACTTCACCAAATGTTATCTGTATTAGAATCAATTCTCAACCACTTGAGCTGTTCGATAGTGTACCGCACGCCATAGTTGCCATTACAAGGCGCACAGACAATAATTTAGATATTTTTCATCAGTGGCTAATGATAGTCTACACTTACTATTAATAAAAGCTCGAATCTACTACTGCTCAAATGGTAAAAGAACCACAAAAAAGAATGAGTTAGGAGAAAGTTGCAGTTTACTAACAAAATGTAAACAAAATGGCATCAAAAGCTTCAAAGTTCTATAACTTCGTCTTAAAATCAATTTACCTTATTTATATAATTTGCCTGTGGGCCAATTCTAAGGTAAATCTGGGATAAATGCCGTTTTTAACGTATGCGGTAAATTGAAATACTGTACTGAAAAGTAGGGTAAAGCGAAGACACAAAAGGTAAATTTTGTTTTTGCTAAACAAATCATGAAAATATGGCGGCCAAGTTTCTAGACATAATTTTTTTTATATTCACTACCATTTCCCATGACTTTTAACACTAAGCGCCGTAGGTACTTGGCGAAACACATTAACATTTAATAAACACATTATAACACTTGTGTATTATTTCGCAAAAAACTGTTTTAAAAAATTTGTTCAAAATGTTTAAAAAATTACTCCCTAGGAAGACATTTTTTAAACATTTTGAACAAATTTTTTGTGAAATAATAAACAAGTGTTATAATGTGTTTATTAAGGATTTCACATGAAATTAAAATGCGCTTGAACACAGTTTTATTTGTTAAATTTTGTAATTTTTTTTGTTCAATATTTTTATTGTGATATTACGCAACAAATTTGAGCAAATATAAAATTTAAATTTATTCGTATAAACAATACGAATAATTGGAACAACAACAATAAAATTTATGACATTGGTTCGTGTACCTACATACCAATTTTTGTATATTCCTAAGAACCATATGTCCCTTTAAACCGCATTTACCTAATTTTATTTACTAGGGAACTGGTACGATTTGAAAAGTAATTTGTACTAAAATTTCAATTTACTGTACTAATCGATTTACCTGAGAATTGGTCCACAGCCTTTGGAAACTTCATTAAAGTCCGGCAAAGGGAGTAGTGAAGTTTTTGGCCATGATTGCATTGTTTACAGATGCGATCGTTCTCTCAAAACTAGCTCAAAGAAATCGGGTGGCGGCTTACTAATAGTAGTACATTCTAAACTCTGGAATGCTCCGGTAGCCTTAGCCCCGTTTAAAGTCAAATAAATTGAGCGCTTTCAGGTTTCCTATCATGATTAGCGAAATCATCGCCAATGTGATTTGAAAATTTGATAGTGCCAAACATTTTTATAACGTAGGCCGTGGTTTTACTCAACATGTTCCCAACTTTTGGGTGTCCTAAAAGCGCCCATTGGCACAACAAACTCGTCAGATTTACTTTTTGTGCTTTGTGATTTTAATTTTCCAAATATAAACCGGAATTTTAACCAGGAACTAAATTGTATTTTGCCATACAAGATTATTATCGTGGACGCCATGCCTGAATATAATTTAACTAATTTAATAGTGCATTCGAAACACCTACAACCAATCAAATAAAACTTAAAAAAAACAAACGATGTGGTGCTACCGAGTTACCTAGAATCCATTACCTGGGAAATAACTCGTGCTTCTAATGATATAAACGAAAATTTTGACTAATTTAATGATATTATGCTGCAAGGTTTTGAACTTTATGTTAGCTAGGTAGGTTCGATGATAGACTAGTTAACTTAAAAAATCAGAAGTCGTATTCTAAAATGTTAAAAAACGGACAAAACTACGTTTCTCCAACAGAGTAGGTAGGTTTCAGTGGTTGCTTACTGCACACTTAGGCCAATTTTTAGGCCCATTGTAATACCACTCATTCACTCCACATCATTAACCCACCTACTTCACCTACTCACACAACTACAGTATACCACCTGCACATTGCAAGCCCCATGTCAACCTGTACATTGACATGGAAGGTGGGTCAGCGCGTGACACGGAATTCTGCACTCCATCAGAGGGTCTTAGTTGTATTTATTAGCATCACCGGAAATGATGATGAAAATTCGATTTGCATCTAGCCTCTGATTGGATTCGAACCCAGCACCTCCCGGCCCAAGTGCCGAAGCTTTAACCACTGCACCACTTGTCCGGTCAACAGAGTAAGGAATTTGAAATTTATTCCAAATCAAACTACAGGTCGTATCTCGATCAAATGCAAGAAAAAAAAATCAAAACAATTTTGGAAAGACTTTAGGAATAAATGCGAAATTGGCACATATGCTGCAAATATAATCTACAACAATACCAGCTAACCAAATGCCAAATATCACCAATCAGCCTATAGACCAACCGTTACTAATTACTTGTACGAACAACGCAGCAGTCACAACGTAAAAATAACTCCTCCCGTTATTTTTGATGATAACATTTTTTCGGCTTTAAAGGGTTTGGAGACGATTGTGGTCCTGACAATATATCCTCTTAACAACATTTACGCTAACAATTTCAATTACTACATTAGCTACCTAGTCAATCACTCCTTAAGCACCGGCGTATTTACCACAAAATAGAAAATTTCAAAAATTACAGCAATTTTAAGATCGAGTAAACGAGATGACATCACATGCTAAAGAGGAATATGCAAAAACTTTAAATCCACAATAGCACGTTATATATCAGTAAACCAGCATGGATATATGCCTGGCCTATCCACATCGACTAATCTGGTTGAATGCACCTGTAAAATAATTAACGAGAGTGAAAAACATGATCAAGTTGATGTAGCGTACATGGATTTCAGTAAAGCATTTGATTCTACCTGCCATCAAGCACTCCAGAGTTTATTCGGTTTGGGGGTTTCACTCGACTACATAAATTGGTTGTTATATTTAACAAATCGGCTACAATTTGTAATAATGGGAAATGAGAAATCAAACGTTATTAAAGTTAAGTCTGGTATTCCCCAAGGATCACACATCGGGTCATGGATTTGTATTGTTTTCAAAGACCGAATAACCGAGATAATCTAAAACTCAAACGTGCTCCTATTTGCTGATCACGTGAAAAATTTTCGTACGATTAATGGAATGCTAGATACGGAGAAACTTCAAGAACATTAGGTGAGTAGTGTGATCGAAACTCACTATACTTAAATATTAAGAAATTCAACAACATCATGTATTGTCATCGTAAAAGGAATCCGCCAATTTCTTCGTACAGAGTCAACAGCGAAGTATTGCAAGGATTCAATGAGATTATTTAATTTGGTAAATGATTGATGGTTACCTTCGATCTCAACCGTGGCTCGGTTAGTTCCGTACTCAACAAGGTGCACGGATTCCAAAATATGCACCCTTGAAAATAGACGACTTCTCTTGGACACGGCTTTTATTGGTAACGTTTACTTGTTCATACTGATTCAGCTTACATTTTGAAAAACATATCAATTTATGTGCCATTTCCGAAATCATGAGTTTTTAGCACTAGAACACCATTCCAGAAACTAGGTTAATTTATCAAACGTCAACTTCAAAAATATCCTGAAGAATTATTTTTACATTTTTTAAATGCTAATATAAATTTTGATTTTTTCTTCTCATTTAATTTTTGTTTTATACTTAGTGTGAGAGTGTTCTGCTATTTTTGAGTGAGTTTTGTTCTTTAGAAGTTCACCTGTTAATACAGATGAATTGAGACAGTTATTATGAAAATTACGTTCAACACATATACAATCAGAGAAGTATCTTTTTATTCTAATTTTCATTCTAATTATAGAAAAGTTAATTATTTATTATTGTTATTGTTATTATAACTATTTACATATATGTGAACGGTAATTTATAATCGTATACATAGAAACTGACATTTCAAGGGAATTCCCTTTGTATATACTTAAGTACATAAAATATTTTTTACCCGAGAAACCAAAATTTGAAATTACAACAGATCGAATTGTATGTAACTTACCCAATAAGCGAAAATTTGTATACTCAAAATGGGTTGCCACCGTATTGTGACAAAAATGACTTTTTGTTTTCAGACAGTGACAGTTTTCTGCCACGGGAAATTTATCATTTGAGCTGAAATATGTTGGATTGTGTTATCCATTTGGGTTTTTATTTAAATTTAATTACATTTTCATAACTTATTTTAATAATTTTCACTTACTTTAAGCAATTCTATAAATTGAAATTTTGTCGAAAGTCCTAATTTAAAACAATAAAGTTGTCGGCAAATATAATTCAATTTATTTTTATTATTATTTAAAACTTATTATTTATTTATTTATTTTTTATTTTTTTTATTTTTTTTTTTTTTTTTTTTTTTTTTTTTACATACCGGAAGGTCAGGGAAGATTGTGATTGCAACATTCTTGATCAGGGGGTCTATTTAATTACTTACGCTTTGAGCATAAACTCAATACAATCAAATATGTTAACGATCCAAAGACTTTTTGCTATGGAATGTTGTTTTTCGACGATCTTTCTGGTTGAATTCAGGTTATGTTTTAGTGAAGTTGTGTGAATGTTAGATATAAATTAACCCTGCTTTTAGTTGGATGTATTTAAATATAGGTGAATGTAGCTGAATGACAATACCGAATCTAATTTTTCTTTTTATTTTTTTTTTGACATTATTGACGGAATATTTAGGTCATCATATGTATGATAATACTGCCGTGTCATTACGAACGTGAAATCCCTCGGTTAGATGGTGTTGGATGGGAAGATAGGGCAAAATAAGGTTACAAGCAGTATGTGATGAGATGGCCCATAGATGTGAATTCAATAACCTAACCAGTCTAGTAGGACTGATGCCGAATACATATGATGAATATTAGTATCCTTTACCTCAAACATAACTAACTTACATTAATTAACTAACAAACTCCAATCTAGAGTGTGAATTTAATTGAGACTAACATTCTAATATAAAGTAGTTAGAAAATGACTTTGCTGCGGTTCGCCCTAGTCGTTTCTGTGACTAACATCCTTTCCTAACTAACCTTATCTGTTAAGGATGCAGGCAGGGCCTGGGCCCGCATAATGCTGAAATATTATTCGTATTCAGATATAATTTGTTATTTGATTGTTGATATTTCAGGATTATGGTAACGTACCTAGGATCGCCGTTATGGCTGGCCTGTACGCCTCTATCATATCATATCATATATCATTTAATTTTTGTTTTATACTGGATGTGCTGTTTTAAATCTGAAATCATACATGTACTTCCCCCACATTTCAGGCAATTTACGGATTCCCTGTCTGAAAAAATCAATAAACAAATTTTCGATCTCTACGCGTGAACTGAACCGCTGTTCAAAAATAGACGACAGCATCGACCGGAATAAGTTGTCTATGTGGTTTTGCGACGACATCGTGCTGAAAAATTTTCCCCATAGCTCGTTTCAAACGTATTAGTTGTCGTCGATGGACATCGCCATTGATAGTTTCACCCGATTCTAGCAGTTCATATTATACCACGCCTTTCTGATCCCGCCAGATACAGAGCATAACAGCTTCGTCAGGGTATACTCAAAATTTTTTGCGTTTGAGATTCTCATAATAAATTCATTTTTCATCTCCAATAACTATTCGATGCAAAAAAAAACCTTTTCTGCTGTTGTCTTTGTAGCAGTATTTCACAAATGGTTTTTCGACGTTCGAGGTCTCTCTTTTAATTCATGTAGAACCCGTTGCTAGCTTTTTGAACCATTCCGATTGTTTGTAAACCTTTTGCTACAGTTCGATCAACATTTAATGCTACAGCCAAAATTCTGATTGTGTTTGAGAAGAATCTTCAGCCAATAACTTTTCTAATTCAATATCTTCAAATTTTTTCGGTGGTTTTCCATGCGCTTTAACTTTAATGCCAAAATCATCATTTTTAAATCGACGAAACCATTCTTTGCACGTTGTATTCGATGGAGCATGCTCATTGTAAATTTCCACAAGCAAACGATAAGTTTCCGCTGTACTTTTCTTTGTAATAAAATAAAGTAATACAATTTCTCGCAAATGATGTTTATTTGGAATAAAATTCGACATCTTCAAGGAGTTAAACATTCTAGTTGTTTACGCTTCAAACAAATGTCGCATAATGCGTTTGACAGCTGAATTCCAGTATTGCAGATTTATAGTAAACGTAAGCAGTACTAGTATCGACACCTATTGGGAAAAGGCGGAGTCATATTCACACACCCAGTAACTCACAGAATAGATTTTTTTATATAAATAAACCTCTCAACATCTTAAAATTAAGCCCCGCCCTAAACAAATTGAAAAGATTTTTTGCACTAATACCTCCACCAGTGAATTACCAGAAACTAGAGGTCAAATCAATTTTATTAATTACTACATCGTCAAATTAAAACTTGATTCCGTAAATTACTATTTTTTTTTTCCAATTTAGGAGCATAGAGTTCTTACTAGGCTGGATGATCTAACGCTGTTGGGTGACTTTCGTTTCTATGTAATAACTGCTCGTTCAACTTTCCTTTTCCCTTGTGGGTTCAATTCCAGAGACTTTCTTGTTACGTCATTCTGCGACTTCCTCAGTGTATGGCTAATTCATCTTTACTTGCGCTTTCTTATTTCATTCCCAATCATTGCTTCATTCGTTTGCCTACGGAGCTCAACATTTGTTATTTTGTTGAGCCAGAAGCACCTCAGTATTCTCCTAAGGCATTTATTTACAAATACCTGTACCTTATTGTTGATCTTATCCGTATGGGTATTCGTTTCTCTATATCTTCATCTGTTAAACCCTTTTTGCTAGTGTACAACCACCTTCTTGGTTGATATGTATCGGTGTGTTTAGCCTCATCGGCTTGGTTTTCCAGATAATTATTTTGAGGCCAACTTCTGCACATAACAAATCATTGAGTTTCTCCGTGAATCCTCATTGGATGCCGTTGGGCGACGCGCTACCTAATTTTCTCATGACACTATCTAATAGTACTAGGGACAGAAACGGTGATAGTACGCATTCTTTGTCCTACTCCTTGGCTGTTGTAGCATGATTAACATTGTTTGCTATTGTATTAAACTCGATTATCTGTATCCTTGTACATATCTTATATGAGTTCGAGTAATTTCTTTAGGGTGCCCATTTCACAAAGTGCCTTCCTTATCGCGTTCCTGTTTACTGTGTCGAATGCACGTTCGAAGTCAACGAAGAGCTTAATGGCGATGTGTGTTGTGTTAATATTACCGGTGCACCTTCGCCCTGGTTTGCGAAATGAGGTTAAATTCTATCTGGGATGACCATTGCAAATATCTTTGTGGTTATACTCCCCCAATTTCTCTCAGGTGTTTTTCTTGGGAATCATTAGTCAAGCCTTCCTTCCATTTCCATGGTATTCTATCGGAATCTCATAATTCTATTATTACTGGTGTAAGAGCTCTTGCAGTTGTCGATAAGTCTCCACTGAATAATTAAGCTTGTATATAGTTTATTATTGGGCTAAGTTTCCACTCCATTGCTGGATGGGTGGTTATAATTACGTTATTAGCGCCAGCTGTTAATTCTGAGATTTGTGTATAGTTGGTGATGTTGTCTCCGAAATATTCCGTCCATCTCTTTAATTATGCTTAATCTGTTGTTAAGATTTGACCAAGTGTATCCCGCATTGGCCACTTGGGTGGCCGGCGTTTTTTAGTTTTCTTTCAAGTATTATCACTGATCCAGAATTTGCGTCTGAATTCTTTGAACACGAGTGTTCAGTTTCGATATAGGCTTCTTCGATGTATCCAGAGTTGCTCCCCATTGAGGCTGAGCTTAAACGCTTCGCCAAATGTATTTCTTGTGTCGGCATCTTTTAATTTCTCGGTGTTAAACTTCTTCCGACTTGTCTTGATGCGTTTTACAATAGGCTTAATTTTGAACTGTGATATTATCAGTTGGTGGTTACTGTGAATGTCTGCACGTCTCCCTGACATCTTGTAATCACGTGAGAATTTTTTTTATTAATCATTACATGATCTATTTGGTTTCTTGTTCTGCCATAAGGTGATGTCCATGTGTATTTGTGTATATTTTTGTTTAGAAATTTACTGTCTTCTACAAACCAGAGAACTAGTGGTTCTCCATTATTATTATTGCGCAAGAGCCTAATGCTTGTTTTAAACATATAATTAAATTAAATTTTCTTCGAATAGGTCGAATCTATGATTAATGATTTGTTTGCGGAAATGTACATTAGTAAACGTAATTGTTAACGTGAACGTAAATACATTCTCCTAGTCAGCGTCTGATAATGCTACTATTTGTGATAGTTATTTTGGCAAAACCAAAGAGTCAATGGTAAAATAAATTGAAGAGTACATCTGGGAAACCTCACTAACAGAAAATATTAAAGTATTCCATATTGATTGGCCCCACATTGGGCGCCGAGTAAAATGCATGTTATTCAGTTGATCAAATTTCATTTTTATATTTTTTTGTATTTCTCCGTATACAGCGTATTTTTCCCGGGTACTTACCTATTGCGAAATATAAAATAATATTCAATGAATTAAAAAAATTCATTCATACAAAAACATTTAAAACAAAATTTCATTCATATTCTCGTGCCCTTTTAAGCGTTACGGACGTTTCACTATATTTCATCTTCCGCTCAAATATTATTATTATTATTATTTTGTATAAACGTGTATTGCATGATGGTGTGCGTTCGCTTCTATACATTTATATATAATATATAATCATTTTCACTTAGTATTATGAAAAAAGGGTTTTATATACTTACTTTACTCTGTATGTGTAAATAAAATTACACATAAGCGCATACAATGAATAATAAAATTAAAGTTCCATAAGTACTTAAAGTATTGAGAGTGTCCGTACGTAGTACACTACATCATGCATTTGCACTTATTTATATATGTTGTGTATATAAGTAGTTTCGATTCTCTTTACATATAATATACATTTTATATACCTCTCTATATACCTATATATAATACATCATCCGCTTGTATTTTTATAGAAAGCGGACTCCCCTTTTGAATTTTATTTTTCCGTAAAGATTGTTCTACACAACAACGTATACATTTACACATTGTTTACGTGTATGTATATATAGTTTTATAAATGAAAAATTATATTACACATCATAAATGGATTATTCCATTGAAAAATTTACGAATACATCAATGAATTTCTTTTACACTTCAATTTATGATTAATTAATTAAAATGCGCGTACACTTTTCCATACTAGTTTTCTTTGTTTTTGTTTTTACTTTACATGTTGTTTACATGTATGCATAATAATTACATTATTATTATTATTATTTTGTTTTAAATTTTTAATCGATTTATTTTATTATTATTGATTACTTAAGGAATTTTTAATTTGGGTTGTAGTAGCTCCTCATTATATTGAGAGAACAATAATTAGTTGCTGTGGTCGTTTCTAAGATGGTAGAGTATAATTTTTGTCAGTATTTAACTTCCTCTTAGACAAAATCGATAAATATATAGATATAATTATATATACATATGTATGTATTGTATATATTTTTATATTTATGTGTGTGGTTAGTTGTTTTCTTCATTTCTTAATGGTATGTGAACATTTCTGATTTTTATTTATTTTTTTTTTCAAATTTATACGATCCCATATAAACACGCACACATATACATAATCGTATATTATACACAGTGAAGCAAATTTATGTACATATTACGAGAGAGACTTGACTCCAGCAAATTTTTTTGTTTTTGTTTTTTGAAATTCTAATTCATAGTAAATGATGTGAAATGCCGCGATACATAATACGGATGTCGGTCGATACGTCATCGTCATTCAAGGCTTACACAATTAGCCGGCTTTTGATGTTTTGTTGTGTTGTTGCAATACATCATGTCAATGATCTAACACGTGTGTATTGCACAAATGTTTTTTTTTTGTTAATTTCTTATCAACGTCGTTTAGTTTATTTTATGTAGAAAAACCGTATTATTTAGTGGAAGTGGTTTTTGTTATCATAAATACATATTCCAGTGAATTATAAATTCCCACAATATTTTTTTTTAGCCAAAATGAATTTTTATTTCATAATGTATTTTAAATTTGGACGAACAACATTATACATAATAGTTTTTACTCCTCCAATATTATAATTAATCGTGGTACTAAAGAAAACAAAAAAGAAAATATTAAACCGACAAAAACAAATAATCCGTTAGAGAATCTGGAATTGTTTCTTAAGTTCCACCATCAAAGCCCAATCAGTCTTAACCAAATCATCGCGGAAATACTCTTTACAGGCATCAATACTTTGTCTGCTAATTTTGCTCACGAGGAAGTCCGTATCATCAAAATGGCGGCCAAACATTTTTGGCGCCTCGCCGGGTAGTGGCTCAATTTTAATACAAACCTCCTGCCCTTTTCGTGCGGTCGGTATTTGCTTATGATTACTTTCAATCGAGGTAATTATTCCTAATTCAACAAACTATAAAACAAAAACAAATATTTTAATCATAATAATTATTATATATAAATTAACCCTACACACCTCTTTTGTTGGTACACAAATTGGGGTCCCTTCCTTTAAAATTCCGGCTTCAATAATAACCCCCATAACAATTGGATCTCGTGAATTAAAAATAAATTGGGGTAAGATCTAAAATATAAACATAACCATAGCATAATTAATTCGAAAAAATCTCATATCCCTACAAACCTTTAGTTTACATGGGAATACCGCAATCGATTTGAATTCATCACGCTTTTTCTGTTTCAGTTCATCACAATATGCCGTAAACTTATCAAACAAATGGTAGATAATATCAGCCTGAAAAATTTTAACACCTAGCGAATCGGCCAACTCTTGGGCATCCCGTTCAATTTTAACATCAAATGCCAATATAGTAGCATACCTGAAATGGAATACATGTGAAAGTGTGTTTTTGGTTGATTAAAAATTCAGTAACATTTTGTTGTTTGAAAAAAGCAAAAAAAATTGTGTAGTAGTAGATATACTCGTATTTATATAAATATGCAAAGTGTTACAAGTTGTAACACCTACAAGAACTTTATTTTATTTATTTATTATTTTGTTATTTTTTCATTTTAATATTGATTGAAATTATTGTACAATCGCGGGCTAAGATGATGACATTATGTATGTATTATATATGCTACTTATTGTATAGTGAAATTGGTAACAATAATCGATGTGATGCTGTTCCAGTCAGCTACGTCTACATTATATACACGCACGCAGTACGTATCGTAAAATAGTTAAATAGTTGTCAGGTTTAAAGCGCAAATTTTGACAAAATTTTTACATTAGCATAAAACTAAAGAGGCGTTGGCGAGATCAACACCGTATATATATTATTCTACATATAAAATTAAAACAAGTCATCATGACAAATTGTGTACACATCCGAACCGCAGAGGCGGATCTAATTTTATGAGGCCCTGGGCAAACTCAACGTGTTTTCTCGAGTTCCATTTTGAATTAATAAATCAAATATGACACACAACAAGATTTGAGGTTAATTAAATTCAAATTTAATTTGTTTAAGAAATCGCGGTATGCGGGTATAGTAAGAGAACATTAATTCTAAAATATTTCGATGGCAAAACTTTTAAAACTTAATGGCTTTACAGGTTTGGGGCATTAATACCTAAATTAAACAATAAAACATATCTTGAAATTATGTGTGCGTAGAAAGCAAAACAGTGAGATATTAACTTTCAGGAAAGTTACTAGTAAGAGGAATAATCAATGGACATATGTTTACAATGAAAACGTAATTTTAAAATTCCCTAATGACAGAGGGATGATTCCAAATCAGCCACAATTGTTTTAAACTTGAAGTACAAAGTCCGAGATTTACTCGTATATATGCTCTGTATAACTCTTAATAAATCCGGGAGTATAGTGGAGGCGATCAGCATTTGTTCTACAGGATATGGTTGGCTAAAATGAGCGGGTTTGGTAACAAGCGGCCCGGTAAATAAACGTGTTTCGATTAGATCTATCCCTAGTACATGGCCAATACGAAAACTTGAGTTCCTCAATAGATGCAGTAGGTTCTTTAAATCGCATCAGGTTCTCCAGATATATAAGACCTTCATTAGACCATGCATAACATGGAGCATATGATATTGCCCTCCAGTTACTGGATAGGTTTCAGCGACGTGCCATCCGACTAATGCGCAACCACAGACTTACAAAAGATTTGACAGCTTACAACACCGCAGAGATGTTGCAGAACTATGCGTGTTCTGCAGATTGGTAAATGGTTCTGCAGAACTACGCATGGTAAATGTTCTGTACAATTAAAGGAGAAGATACCACCATCCGTTACGCCAGAAAGGGTACGAGAGGAACGGTCAATGTACATAGGTTAACGATGAAACTGCCAAAACCTCGAACACCCAAGAATTGAAATTCGTCAAACGGTTTCGAATTTTTAAGTCACAAGGAGCTAGGACAATCTAAAAATCCGCCCCAATTAAAACTAATCACAAAAACACACACGTATAAAAAATGGGAACATGTAAAATGATAAGCGTTTTATTACCTGAAGATCACTAATTAGTGTATTTTGGACAGTACGATTTTCGGCTGGACTAACCACCAGTTTCCGTATATTTAAGATTTGTTTAATTTTTTTTCATAGATTGTTAAACTTCTTGTGCATTTAAGTTAAACTTTATGGGACCCGCGAGATTCGATATTAAGTTCGACAACCTCTTAAGTTGTTAGTCATGAGTATCTAAGCTGCAAGGAGTTAGATGCAAGAGTAAAGGCAAGAAAACTAATCTACTTTCACGCGAAAGCGTACCCGAGTTACATATGGTATTGAATGAAGAAATAGAAGCTAAAAACAGCGAACTTAAACTTAGATAACTTAAAATAAAAACTTAATTGAACTTAAATTTTTACAAAGCCACATCCAACACAAAAATGACAGAGTTTTCTACACATACACTAGTTTATATGGAAGGTTGGAAAAGGTTGGACATGTCTGGTAAAGTCCGAAACTTACTCATTTGACTTATCACACTTAAGTATGCTTCGTATTTACTAGCGTCGATATAGGAAGCTCTAGGATTTTGTAAATTTGGAAAGTATTTAAAATATCGAGTTGTTTTGAGTTTTACAACAAATCTCCATAACGTTCGTATTGTCTCAGAGAAATCCAACCCATTTTTATGGTAATGACGAATAGGCCCAGGATCTCCTCTTTTCATATACATAAAATAGAATATACACATGAGTACAAAATTCTGAGATTTTTACGAATTTGGAAAATATTTATCAATTAGTCAAGTTATAGTGAGTTTCTCAGTAACTTTCGAATTGTACTAGAGGTCCTCCCTCCTCGTATTTTTCTTTATGAGGGTTGCTAAGTTTACTTAAAAATCTGAACTTTTTTACTTTTGTTGGTATAGTCTTCGAATAAAATAAATGTTAACTAAAAAAATAGTGCACACTTTACTGTTTTGTCAATCTGTGTGTAGCTACACTTTGAGATTCCCTTCAATCTGGTAATTTTATTCCGCAACTGCCATCATTACATATTTGTAAATGCACAAGTGAAAACTGGTACAAGTGGGATAAGTGGTGGTTAAGTGGCAATCTGAAGTATCCTGAAGCTTGTGTAACAAAGGTAGAGCTGACAAATCCTGATTCTTCTTCCCCATTCTTGATGGTGCTGTTCTGAATTGAGTTCAATAACCCTCATTCGTCGGCGGCACTGTCATATCTTGTAAACTGGTGTAAGAATAAGAAAATTCATCTTTCGCTATGGCGGAATATGATGCTTAATCACATCACTCCTCTCTATCAAAATACTCGGAATAACCCTTTGGCACTATTCAAAGCAAAGGCTGTAACTAGGTTCAATAGCATCTTTGCTGGTATGATAATTACCGACTTCTTCTCTTCGATTAGGCACTAGTTTCTTATAGGTATTCCACTGGACATTTGATAGAACTTCGTTTGCTGGTATCACAAATGCCTGTCACGAATCTGGGATTAATAACAATTTTTACTCGAGCGAGTTTCGTATTGTTGAGCTTGATTGAGTTAGTTGGTTTCTCTGTCTCTGTCAAAGTTAGCCCTCGGCCCTGGGCCCAAGGACGGACTCTCACTCTGGTTGTGGCTCTTGGTTATTGTTGAATTCTAGTTAAACTTCAATTATCTGGGTTTATCGCCTATTGTTAGGTTTATGCTATCGTTCTTACTATTCCAGGTATAAAACTAGTACTTTATACTAAATATAAAAACTTAGGTGGCCGGATCTCTAAATCGATTTGTCAATCAGCTGGGAGTTATTTTGGATTCAAATACCTTCGATAGGCACAAAAATTATCGCGATAATCACTGATCACGATTGTAATCGTAATTTTTACGATCGCGATCTTCAAATATAAGTGACACACCACAAACGCGATTTATAAATTTCAAACTTCATTCAACGTAATATTTGCATTTTGTCTGGTTTCATTTATTTGAAATCTGTCACATTATGTAGAAAGTACAACAGCAAAAGTTTTTCAAAAAATGGTATAACTTATAATGACATTTGAAATAAAATTTCTGGCACACTTACACATTCGTTGTCTCTTTTTTTACATTTCATAGTTATTGAGTTTTTACAGCTAGATTGCGATTCCCAAACTATGAAACGCAGTAAACTTGTTTTACCAAAATCGTGTGCTGACAGGCAGACTGAAAAAAATAACTACGTAATCTCGAATTCGCAATTAGCTAGTTTGTGTGTCTCAAGGTTTCAAGTTATCATGGATAGGAAGTCTCGATCATATAGTCTTCATAAAGCTACTGTCATTTTTGGACAATGTCGCAGAGCCTTTCGGAAATCATAAGGCTATCCCCAAAATTTGTATATACAAATCGCTTGTTTGTTCGTTGGTAACCGGTTATATTTGACTCAGGGTTTGAGGAATGATCTTTCCAAATCGCTAATCTTCTATTCTGTTGTCCCACGCTCGATGTCAGAACATCACGTAGCTTGAGTTTGTTCTGTTGTATCACGGCGATGACTCTCCGTGCACTGGAGAGTCTAACATTACTTTGTAAACTGACTGTAAGGTCGCAATCAATTCATTCATTAACAAATTGGTAGAACCGAAATTTGTTATGGAATGTGAACATTTCATCAATCTTCTTTGTCATTGGAAAAGCGCCATGTTTAGGTCTGCCAGCTTGCTGTAACATTGAAGGAAACGAGATCGCTGATCTTCTAGCTAAAACTGGTCCACAATTAAAGCTAATTAATCTTCAACCTGCCTAAATTTTCGGATTGTTGAGGCAAGAATGACCTTAACTTAGGTTTAGCTAAATCCGCGTTTTCTTTAAAGAAGGATTATCTAACAATCTTCGTTCTATTTTAACGCTTTATGCGACGAAGGCCCTGGAAAACTCGTTCTGTTTGCAGCTGTCCTGTTTTTGTGGGATACGGTCCACCAGAAAGGGCAAGTGTAGGAAGGTCTATCATGGTACTTACACTCTAAATTCGAACAAGATCTGTTAAGAAGGGTTTCAGCACAACCTAGAATACTAAACCTATCCTAAAACCTGAATTTAGCGAAAATCACGGTTAAGAAATCTCCAAGTTTCAATCAGACAGAAATTGTTTATAATTTCAAACATAAATAAGTTGTAACGTCCCTAATTCATCCAAAAACCTTTGTTTAGAAATACGTTCAAAGTTTGCAAGTTAAAATTCGAACCAAATTTGACTAAAATGGGCTAAGAAATAGCCAAGTTTCGTGTTCATGGTCAAATCCCAGAACCTAACCAAATGATATAGTATTCCAATCAAATCCTACAATCACCTACCAATTTGATCATAATTTGTTAATAAATTGCAAAGTTCAATTTAGGGTGGCTACATATCAGGACTTCATCCAAAACTCATGCTATTTCCCCTAGATACTAAATTATTTGGTAGTCTAATCTAAAGAAATACGAAAGCCTGTTAAGAAACTGCCATGTTACGTTCAGCATTGGCCTCTTCTAAAACTGAAACCAAAATTCATGTTATATTGCCAATCCTGATATTTCCGTTTTGTGGACACATTTTCCATGCTAAAACGTTGAGGCTAATTGTTGTGGATTTTCGATCAACATCAAAGAATTTTCTCACCAGCAAATTAGGTCATTGTTTACGGCCCAGAATAGGGGCGTACTCAGAGGACCTCTGGTCCTGTCTAGACGCACGAATCCGTCTGAACGTTAGCTATTCGGTCAGATGACATGTGTCCATATAGGAAGCACAAAGTCTCTCGTGCTTGTGCTCCTCGAAATCCGACTTATCTGTATATGGGTTTAAATTTTAATCATCGATGAAGAATTATCCGGGAACCGATTTATATCAAGGGCAGTTTATAACCGTCACGCGAAACGGCTTGGTTTGGAAGTGAATAGCAGCAAAACAAAGTTTCAATCAACACGTTAAAACAATTTAAAAATTTCGGGAAAGTTATTACATCAATTTATGATATCCAGGCAGTCATAAAAGCAGTAACAGCAGCCAGATCTTCAAGGCGCAGTTAAGGCTATTGCGAACAAATATCATTCGCAGTCCTGTAAGCTCACATTTTACAATGAATTCATAAGAATTGTGCTAACTTTTGAATGCGAGAGTTGGATCTTGGTCACCAACGACTGTAAATTACTATCTAGTTTTGAGCGAACGATCATTAGATCGCTAATTGATGAACGAATATCGAACTCGAAATAATCACGAAAATGAGCATCTCCTTAGAGACTACGGTATTATCGGATTCATCAAATTCAACCGATATAGATTTGTTAGGCCATGTGGGCCACCAAACAAGATCTGCGCATAATATCATTTAGAATCTGGGAGCGACCATACAGTTGGAAGATTGCCATGCAGGCGGCAAAATTCCTTTTCTGAGGGTTTAAAAGCGAACGAGACTCGTTAGCTGCACTGTTGAGGACCCAAGGCGTGATTAACTATGGATGCGATGTAGTCACGATGAAAGTGCATGCAAGATAAAGATGCCAAACCACGACCTCTAGTAGCAACGGAAACGGTAGTTTCGAATTGGGGACAAACGAGGAAGTGAAAACATTCTCGGTGGATATAGAGATAACTAGATTAAATAAGTTACTTGGTTACCAGCAGAGCTCAGAGGGTGAAAAAAAGTCTGAAACAACTGTAATGAGGACTGATGACTATATGAGGTTCCTAGCGGCTAACTTCATTACCATAAGGTAAAATTGGCAGCTCACATGCTAAAAATAAGGCAAGTAAGATTTATTCCTGCTTTATTGTAAACAGCTAAATATTTTTCTTCTTTTAGAAAATTACAATAATTCAGACGTATGTAACGGATGTTTTTTTAAGCCTGATAGAACTTGAAATTGTAAAAAATAAAACAAAAAATTAAATTTTTATGAAATATACTCTGGCAGATCTCAGTATACTCTGGCAAATCATCATGAATACTCACGTTGAACAACGCCACGAAATTATTAAAATTTACTTTGAAAATCAGGCCGGGGGTCGCGTTACGGTCAATGGATATCGTTACCGTACCATAATCAATGATTTTTTGTTTTAAAATATGGATGACATTGATCCGGATGAGATGTGGTTTCAACAGGATGGCGCTACGTGCCATACAGAGACCGCAACCACCGATTTATTAAAATCAAAATTTGGCGATAAGTTGATTTCGAGAAATGGACCTGTCAATTGGCCTCCAAGGTCGTGTGATTTGACACCTCTCGATTATTTCCTGTGGGGCTACGTGAAGTCACTGGTTTATGCTAATAAACCAGCAACAATTGACGCCTTGGAGGCCAGCATTGTTCGTGTTATTCGTGTCATACGGTCAGCAGTGCTCGAAAAAGTGGCCCAAAATTGTACGTCCAGAATACGTTGCGAATAGCCGCGGTGCCCATATGCCCGAAATCATTTTCAAATATTAATGCCATGTATTGGTCTTTCGAATAAAAAAAATTTTTTGATTGCAATTTAATTGTTTGTGCTATTTTTTACAATTTCAAGTAGTATAGGGCTTAAAAAACACCCTTTAGTTAAGATAATATCACCTTATCTGTTTTTAGAGGATGAGCAATGCCAACAGTCGCTAAGATGAACCATTGTAGCAAACCCCATTATATCAATTAGTACTGAAAACGGTTTGTTCTTCTAATGAATTCCAAAGTTTGTATTATCTTAAGTAACTGACAGTAACTGATTCTCAAAAAGGAAACTTGAGCCGAAACAATGTGATCAATATGAAGAGAGTACGCGCAGGAACACAAGAAGCGATCTTCGTATTTCCATGGATGCCGCTATTGGCCGGACACTCAAATAAGTGTAACTTCATTTTTCTGCAGAGCGGTTTTAAAATTTTAATACTCCGCCACCATAATGTGAAAGAAATGGTGTTGGAATCGAAGGCCCTTAAGAGAGCCTGGTTGTTTGATGCAAAACATATTAAGCAACAATTAAAGTCAATTTCGATCTCATAGGAAGATACCTTAAGGATTGCAACAATTTGTCTGAAAGACAACATGATCAAGCCCAAATCGGAAATGTGTGTAATAACCACACTAAACGATTTTCCGAAAAGTATCTCGTGGCCATTGAGACCCCCGGATATACAAGCCGTTGGAAGTTTGCTTACTTCCATCCAGATTCGATGGTGTTCAATAGCAGTTCTCCAAAGAATGGCTGCGGTCTGAGTACCGCAACGTATAATTTGTATACGTATTTTGGTTTAAGCCCCATGATGGGGCAAATGTTTCTACATTGCCAGTAAGTGCTGCTTACTTGCATTTCTCTTCATGGTGTTTTTTTCAGGTAAGCTTTGGGTCCAACCAGACCCCGATAAATCATTTCCGTATATTTACCAACTATATAGTATTATGGCGATGTTATTGTCATGTCATTGACAGTGACACCGATTGTCGTTTAGCTGGACTAAGAATGAGTTGGCTACAAGACATCACAGAAGACGATATAGAACTCCTTCCTGTGGATACCCCGTGCCAGCAGTCGTAGCGTTACCCAAGTAAGCGGCTATTTTCTGAATCTAAGCATGGCATCCCACCACCTCGCAATATTCGGTATGCTCAGTCTTAAATTTGCTATCATAACATTCAAGAAGGCCTTGTCATATACCACTCGTAAAAACCACTTTTACACTGCTCCGCAATTTGAATAAAATTACGGTTTACGCATTAAACGGCTTTCATAAACATTTCAGTTGGATGATAAACCTCAAACAGTATACTTTTACATCAGTTAAGGCTGCTGCTTAAAATTCACCCGTTAAAGAGCCTAATTCGCTGTATTACGCCGCTTGATTGTACCCCGATGAATCCACAGGTTTGAAACAAGAAGACGTATTTTGAAAGTACAGTCTTGCAGGTTTTCATGCACTCTCCCAAAATTGATGGAAACGCTTTTGAATACTGTTAATTTATCTGTATAAACTGAGTACTAGCAATTCCAATCAAAATAATACTGCGGAGGTTCACCTGAACTTTTACCGCTCTTTTTGAAACACGTTTATGTGACCCTGCTAAAAGAGAAAAGAGTTTAAATCCAAGGCCTTCTAACTTTGGGACGAATACATTGCCTAGGCCGATATGTAGATGTCTTTTATTTGATTTAAAATGATCCATCTGTCAGTGTTTAGTCCCGGTAGGTCACTGAATTGGATACACTCTAGTTCAGCACACTTCCTCGTATGCAAGCTAAGTACAGCTTTTTTAATTTAAGAGTTCAGAGATTCGCGCATTGCTTACCATGGTTTACAAACTCCAGAGCCCTCAAATGTCATTGGTTCATCAGCAGCGTGTGTTATTTTATCACAACTGCTAGAAAGCAGTTACCTCGAATGGTTTCTATCGTTGGCTAGAACCCGTTATTTGTCATCGATAGCAGGGTAAGTGGAGCACTTGCTCTGTTATTCGAGGGTCCCAGGTTTGATTCCCGGTGGTGACCAGTCAAAAAGTTACGATTGGATGTTGTTAGTGTGTCATTTGTTATATGTGTGTATGTGTTTCAAAATTTCTCAAGCCGTGGTTGTAGGCTTCTCTCCATAAATGTATAAATATATTCGTGATTGAAAATTTCGATATAACTTAGTGTCGAAATAGATACCAAAACCAGGTAGATCTGTGGCTCAGAACCAAAACGTTCTGCTCTTTGTTGGGTTCTTTGGGGAGCGCGTAGTCGTATTTGATTTTGTTTTTTTGCAATTTCACTTGTATGTACCATTTTTCATATGATGGGAGGAAACCCCACCCGTCATTAAGTTTATTAACGAAGGCAGACAAGTGAAAATTGTAAGTTATCCTACATAGTGATCCGAATTTACATCATACAATCTGAGGAAGAACGGATACGTTCGTGACTGTAACGCAAGTTTTGTAACTGTAAACAGGAAAAGAGTACTTGACCAATTTAATGGTTCAAAAATTTAAACAAAATTGCTTAGTCCGATGACTATTTGTTTTCTGGCCAATGTTATATCCAATACGAATTGGATACAAAACACACTAAAAATCTCTCTATAGAAGAAATCCGACTGTAATATTTAGAATTATTTTAGATAATTCGCTACTGCTACAGATCCCATAACACTTAAGAGCTCCATACTCTGATAAACAATTTTCAGATGATTTTAATAGACCTATGTTAAGGGTTGTGTCTTCGTAGTAAGCTTTGGACAAACCTTCACATTTTTGGTGGTGGAAAAGCCGAGAAGGCAAAAGCTAGTATGGATTGGAACTGCTATAATTGTTCTCAAATCATATACAAATACGAATTAACAAGCACAAAAAATCTGGACTTAGGGACTACTATCGTATAATAAGCACTAACTACTAGTTATTCCACCACAAACGATCTGGAGGGATAGTAAATATTGAAAACCTTTCATTGCAATCCCAAAGGTCTTAGCCTACGCTCTTTTCTTATAAAATGTTTGGACGTAATTAGACGCGTCGGTTTCGCGCTATTTCGCAACTTTCTTTGGACGGGAGGTTTAGGACTTTCTTCACGAATGTCTCAAATATATTTGGGAGGGTTATGTCTTTTGTGGTGAAGTAAAAGTAAATCTCTATTTTCATCTTCCTGATTCCTACAGGGTCTTCCGAGCTGAATAACCGCGAAAATAGCAGCCGTAGACTGGTTTAAATATAATGTAATATCAGTAAGGCATATTCTCAATTTTATAGACATTGTTAGGCTTTGATATCCATATCAACCACATATCCTTATTTCAAAGTAACCTAAAATTGTGCTTCATCAATTACTGAGACGGCTGATCAATTGGTGGCTGATTTATTCCTCCAATAAGTAGAGTGGAAAGAAGAGAAATCACGAGGAAACGCTTTATATATATTGTAACCGGACATTACCTCCCCCCGGTCAATATCCCCTTGATTCATAAGCCCCCCTCCCTCCCCTCATTAGCATCCATCCATTTATTCTCGACATTACTCCCCGGTCATTTATCCGTTGGTCAGCATACGGTTGATTTGCAGTTTTGTAGCTGCTTTTTTGCAGATCGAGCGAAATTTCGATGAACTTTCTGTCTCTGATGACCTATTTGAGTTTTAAAAATGCCTCGTCGGAGAAATTCCTTCTTGAAACTATTTTACCATTATTTTTTGGTATAATTTCGTGGTTGAAATTTTTATTGATTAATTTGATTTTCATAATGCCCCATTAAAACGGGGAATAATATTCGGGATAATTACCGAGGGGAGGTTATGACTGGGGATCGGAATTAATGTACAAAATAATTTAAGTAACTTAAGTAAATTCGGTCCTAGCACCGTTAACAATTTGTGTATTTGATAGTTAACTTAGTTTATCTGGACATACTGTAAGTGTTAGTACAAAGCAGAAGATGAAAATTATTAGTTGAAGCAAAGAAATTAAAATTTGTATACAAATTAATAAGATATTTATCATGCCGTTCTTTTATAAATTTATACGCATGAAAAAAAATCGCTTTAATGGGAACAAACAAATATTAGTCACAGTGATTTAGCAAATATAACGGACATCACAAATATAGTGGTTCCCGAATTGAAGTCTTGCTCGAGATATGATAAGTTCTGACGTTTTGTCATTTGACAGTAATAAAGGAGCAGTTGAGTAGTATTTACTCCGAAACCTGAAAGTCAGATTATACTACTGAAGCCTTTCGTCCAATAAGCATATCCTTAATGTTTCTCTTCGTGAGAAAGTTGTGGTAAATTTATTAGAACTCACTCTGCAAGTATCTTTCTCTTAATCAATCCAACACACTTCTAGAGTTTGTAAGTCTTGACAGACCGCACTATACATGAACCTGTTATAAGATTTGAAGAGTGGTGAACTAAAATATTCTTGTAGACACTTTTCTGAGCATTGAAGAATGAGTTTCAACAAATTTTTCTGATTAACATAACGTGGTCAATATTTAAAATTCCAGGTTTGCCATATGCATCGAGAGATGTTTCTCTGCTCTTACGCTCAGGACTATACGATTTTACTGACTAGAACTCTCTTCGGGTAGTTTGACTTGCAAGGGAAACCCATTATGCACAAGATTACATCAAACTGCCATCATAAAGGTCTAGCCTAACAGACGAAATCATTGCTCTCTATATGGACGGGGCATTTTGGTGTAATCGCAAATCGCACAGAGCAAGTCTACATTGAAATAGCACAACACCGTATGATAGGCTAGACCCATAGCAGACATTTATATATGGTGGCATCTCTGTGGTGTCTTTCTAGTGGCCAATAAAGTATGAGTTGACTTTATATATCCAATAAAACCACATGACAGATGTCACCATTGAAAAATATCTCATAAGGGTCTAGTCTGTTAAACGGTGTAAGTGTTGCTTCAATACCGCCTAGATCAGTACGCTCAAGCACCATTAATTAGCCCGACATGCCCAGCTCAGTGAAAACGTTTCCGCACAGAACACCTAACGATTCACTAAAGGTGAAACGATAATAGGCTTCGGTCTTGTCCTTTGTGAGAACTCCGGAAGAGCAGGTCTGCACGAAACCCGTATCGGTGCATTTTTGGATGATGACTCCAGACTAGACGGTAGAGTAGAACTCTAGTCTTCCGTGATCAACGAAATGTGAGTATGTTAGCTCGTTTATCTGATTACTGTACCGCTTATTACGAGAAGGTGATATCAATGTTCTTGTTTTCGTTGAGAAAGAGGTCTTGTTTTCGTTGAAGCATAATATAATATTCTCGATTGATATAATAATTTATGTGGGCCGTCAGGCAGTAATGGAAGCGCTGGGATCAAAAACTCTGATTTCTAGAGTGGCGTTGAGTTGGCCCTCGTCTCTTAACGTGATGGGGAGCGATTCAATATCCACAAAATCTGGTTCTCTGGTTACTGAGTCGTAAGGGCCAACTGCAGAACAGCCAAACTCACTAGGCACAGTGCGACCCCTAATTGTGACCTTAATACACGGACAAACACGTTCAAACATGCTCAAAAACGTCAATTTTCCGGCGAAGCCAAAAAAAAAATGAAAAATGACCTAGAGGATGCCACAGGACACTGCCTTTTGGTGGACATGCTAGGTAGCTAGATTTAGAATGAAAATAACTTCTGACGAACCTACAAAGACGAAGAGAAGAAATAAACTAAAGTTCATCTTCTATCCCTTCTCTGGTCAATCTATAATGGATACTGTCGGATTTCGAAAACTGTAAAGCGCGAGGCCCATTGCATAAGTAGGTTAGAACGACTCGTGCAGGGGCTCCTCTTACGGAATTTTGGTCATTTATGTAGAAAATCACATAAGAGATTGTTATTAGCCGGGCAGCGAAAACCCGTGGCCTAGTTGAAATTGATAATATGCTTAATCAGAACTAAAATTTGTTACCTTTATACAATTTTCAATCATACAGTTAACAATTATGAAACCGAATTTAGGCTTATTTTTATCTAGTTTTAATTCGGAAAAGTGAAAACTTTTTTAGACAGGCCTGTAATTCGGGTTGCGTCTGAGGAAATCACCTCAAACCTCGATATGGCTTATTGTTCAAATATTCTCGTGTAAGCATCGTATTTGTTATCAACATTTTAGTTCACAAATTCACCGTTTGGCGCTAGTGGCAAATTATTAATTTATTATAGAATATAAACGTGTAGCATATCATTGAGAAGTTCTTGAGGAATATAAAAAATTTAGCTGGAACATCTTAGTAATTTAAACTATCACTATGACGCTGGAGGCAGATTTATATTTTTTTAAAGTAATTTTTTATCAGCATTTTAGTTCACGCTCTTTTTAAAATATATACATGTTATTTTTGTTAATGTGTTGCCACAAAGCACAATGCCTTCATCCATAAATTGGATTTAATTAAAACAAAAAATTAAAACTGGTTAGATGGTTCTTGAAATTTGTTGATACAACCCTGAAAAACCGTATGCAAATTTGGAAAACCGGGGATAAAAACAATTCAAACTTTTAGAAAATATCCGCATATTTTTCTGAGTTTTGATTATCTCATGGGGTTTCCCAATGTTTAATATGTTGGTATTTTCATAACTATTTGGCCAGCACAAATTTAACCGAATTATCTAAATCAGAGCTTTATTGATTAATCGGTTTATGAATAATGTACTCCATTCTAGTTTCATATTTCTGAGAACTCTGTCAACTTTCTTCGCATTACATTACCTTTTAATGGCTCAACTAAATTCGCACATTAATGTTTTGATTGAATTGTCAGTAGAAATGATTTTATACAAATCGTTTATATTGCGCACAGCAGCAGTAGGCGGAGTTCGGCGGTAACCGCTAGGAACATAACATATTTCCTGTATTCGATTAAAATCCTTTGTTAGTAGTTTTAGAAATAAATAGAAGGAAAAGGCCAAATATAAAGCAAATTACTATTCATGAATGCATCTACTTACTGTGACTCGTGCGTTAACATTGTTGAAGCTTTCATGACATCACGTTTTACCACCGGTCCTATTCTTATACCGGAATACTGAAACGTAAAAAAATAAATTAAAATCTATTATTATTTCTCAAATTTCGAGTGACAAATAGAAATAAATTTTACAGTAATCATCACGTCGCTCTTTGACTTAAAAGAATAAAAAGAAAATCCACTTAATTTCTATATTATTTGCAAGCTGCACAAACAGCTGTATACCAATAACTATATGTGTGCGGGATGGATTTTATGGATGGAAACAGGATGCACAGTGTCCGGATAGACACGACACAACAATAACAATAGTACAACAAACATCGGTAGATTAGTATTTAACAGTTAAAAAAAATCTGCAGTTATCGCATGATGATCCCACCAATAAAAGGTTGACTATATAATATCACCATAAAATAAATATCCGGATGTTTAATTTTTACCGGAAATATATTATTATAATGCGGGAAAGGGATTGTTAAGTTTTCGTATATTTTTTTTTTTTTTTTTGTTAAGACGGCATCTGCAAAACATTTTTTCTTTTCGGTATTATACGAGAGTATATACCCTTTAAGCATTAATCTATAAAATCAATTTATAAAACAACAACACTTTACATACACCAATGCAAATCCATAAATGCGAGAGCGAGATGTTTCGGATGCGCTCGTAACATGAAAACCATTAAAAATGAATAATAAAGTCACCCACAATTTTTTTTATAGCCGGTATATTCTAGTTTATCGAGTGTGTTTCGAGATTCATGGCATAGTTAAGTACATAAAATTTACAGTAGTGTATATATTATAGTTTTACTACTATTCTACTATTCTATATTCGTACAGTGTATGAGTATAGAGAACACCAAACGCAAAAAAGCAAAGTCTCGAATTCTATTTAGCAGTAGTACTTTGATTATTTTATATATGGAGAGCTAAAATTGAATGAAATAACGATTCATTTAAAAATTATTTTTTACAATTGATAAAACGTGATAGTTTGTAGTAACGGAAGTTAGTAATAGTATCTACAAAATTAATAAATAAAACGGAAATGAGTATTATAATAAGGGAAGTGTTAAATTTATAAAAGTTTTACATTTTTTTTTAGTTTTGAATAACTCACAAAAAGCATATTATGTATATGCAAATATGTATTTCACAGTTTCTTGATTTGATAAATTTAACATAATACTCGTATTAGTAATGTTTTATGTACACATAGAATTTTGCTGTATACCAACCATGTTGTTTATCAATAGTTGTTAGTTTTTTTAAGAAATTCTATTTTATCTATTTCGAAATAATGTATAACGACAACGACGATGATTACAAATTGAATGTTTGTACATACTGTAGAACACAAAAGTATTCATACAAATTTGTAAAGAACGTGTTTTTATTATTTTAAATGTTTTACGAAATTGGTTTTGTGCATAGCATAGCGTTAAATTCCAAAAGCGCACCAACATCTGGATGCCTGTACCGATATCTCCAGAAAGGCTTGTGCTTTTTGAATTTTTCTTTCGCTAATATTCTTCAATTCAAAATCAAAGAATCAACATTTTTTCCGAAGAGCCAATCCATCTTTCTGTAATTAATGTTTAACTCTTCTTTTATTTAACATGCTCTTTTCATTTTAGTTTCGCGTCTACAGTCATGCCTAGATGTTTTGTCGTGTTTGCATAGCGAATTTGCTAAGAGTTCAGTTCTACTGGTATCCAGTTGACCTTTCTGTTGGTGAAGTTTACGTGAACAGATTTTGTTTCATTAGGTTTTATTCGCCTTCTCTTCGTCCAGGTACTGACAATATTAGTCGCTCCTTTTATTAGCAGGTCCGAGGTAAGTAGTACATATAAAGTTGGTCCCAGAACTCTACCTTCTAGTGCTCCTGCTGATATTTTATTTATTTTTTACGCCATCAAATCTAACACGAATGTGTCGACTAGATAAGTAAAATTTTAGTATTTCATAAAACTGTTTTGGTAAGTCTCTTTGTAATTTATATTCCAAGCCTTTATGCCTGCTTTGACTCTGTCAAAGGCCTGTGCTATATCCAAGAAAACGCTTGCACATATTTTCTTATTTTCAAGTACATCTTCAATTATGTTTGTAATTCAATGTACTTGTTTTATTGTTGAATGGTTTTCTCTTGGAAGCCAAATTGATGTGGAGGAATAAGATTTCTTTCTTGTATTATTAGTTTGAGTCTCTTTAGGAATAGTTTCTCGAACATTTTTGAAATGACTGCGATTTTCCATTGATTTTTAATGTGTTTAATTCAGTCACTTCCTGGAGATTTCTTTAATTCTTGTAATGTGACAAGAAGCATATTGTAGTTATCCACTTTCTTTACTAGTGGTATGTTTTCCTCTGCTGTTTGTCTAGGTAGAGGCTGGAACGTTTTCTCGAGGTGGGTTCCAAACAAAGAAGCTTCTTGTTTTGCACTTATAGACCAACTTCTTTTTTACCTGTTCCACCAGGTAGGGAATATTCGGTATCTTTCTCCCCAGTAAGGCCACTAAGTATTTATTAATGGATTCGTTCATGATTTCTTTAATTAGCACTTTTAGTTTATTGAACGAAATATATAGAGTTGTTTTATGTTCTGGCGCTCGACTTCTTTGCCAGGCCGTTCGTGCTTTTTGTTTTGCGGCAACCATTT
Organism: Nephrotoma guestfalica; assembly: GCA_963691935.1. Lineage (NCBI taxonomy): Eukaryota > Metazoa > Arthropoda > Insecta > Diptera > Tipulidae > Nephrotoma > Nephrotoma guestfalica. Next base: position 191,421,195 of record OY829915.1, on the reverse strand, counting down.
CCATAACTACAGGAGGATAAATAGCATTTCGGTGCATATTCTTTGATCTTGAGGGGATGCTATTCCAAGTCGCTTCTTGTATATTGTTTTTGAGTTGTTCTAGTTCTTCTTCTACCTGTATCGGATTTTTAATTGGCACCTGAAGATCAATGAAGTTGAAGTAAAACGGTTTTCCAATTCTTAATGTTTCATTTCTGGTTGTTTGCATCATTTTAATAAACGGATGCCATTTCATTTAGAGAGTCTGGCTTATCTATCCTGTTGCTTAGAGCTTCAAAGTATTTCTCTTGTTTACCTAGACGAATGGTAAGAGCTTCCATGCATCTTAGTATCTTTTGGAGCACTTTTGTGTCTTCGTCAGTGCCGTCCGAAATAACTGGTTTTGCCAATACCACTTGCGAGTATAATTTTGGTTCTCCCGTTTTACTAGCATCAGAGTTTGGTTCCTCTTTGATGAAAGTTTGATTAATTATTTCCGGTATTCCAGGATATTGTTTTCGCGTTTTATTTCTTATTCTCTGTAGCTTCTTAGCTAGTTAACATAACATTCCCGGTAGTTTGCGTGATGTAGCTTTTTGCAATTAACACATTTTGCAGCAATATCTTTACTAACCGGGCATACTTGGGCATGAGGCTTTCTGGCACATTTCACGCATCTAGTCGATCTTTGGCAATATTTCTGCGTATGATTAAAATATTGACATTTTTTGCACTGCGGGGTATTAGACCGCTATTTTTTGTTCAATGGTTCTATTTTAACTCTTATGTTAAGTAATGCCTTGATATTATACACATCTTCCACTTTTTGTTTATTATTAAAAGTGAGTGTAAATAGTGGAAGCCCTCTTTTGTTGATTTGAACTCCTAGCATAAAAAATGTCCTTTTTTCTGCTCCTAGTTCAGTTTCGATTTTTTCTTTCTTAACGATGTTAACAGCCTTTTCTATTTGAAAACCCGTTTGCTTGAGATCCTCTAGTCATGCGTTTGATTGGATGATCATTTTTATCTTCGTAGGTAAACCATTGATTCCCCTTGGAATTAAGCTGTGTAGCCAAAGCTCTTTAGGTTTCAGAGTCTTCAACATTAATTTTCCAGACGCCATTGTTTAAATATACGAGTTTGTACTACTCGGCTACCGTAACCGATTTCATAATCGATTGAATAGTGGAGAAATTAGGTGGTTTTCTTTTGGTTTAGCTGGTCGTTGTTCTAGAGCTAGTTGTTTCTTGATGATTAACTGGTTTTTAGAAACTTTAGAAAGATTCTGCCATTTCTGGTGAGTGTTGGGCTTTCCTTCTTTTACTTGGTATTTCATTCCGATTTAACACCCAATTTGTTTCTCTTTCTAATTCTCCTTCATCCGTATGGAGTGGTTTAATGACATCATCGATTGCAGGATTAAGTGTTATGACAAGTTTTGCACGAGTTTCATCTGCTTTTTTGAATTATTCATACCCTTTCTTTAAAATTGAAAATTTCTTTCATTTACAAAAATGACGCTACGGATTCATAAATTGATCTAGAATCAGATCGCAAAACAGGACCACTAAGCAGTTCCTGGAATCGACACCAACGAAAGTGAAACCTCTTGTTGCAGACCGGACTATCTGCATGATATTGGATGAACAGAGAGTTAAAGTGCGTGAGTCGAGGTTGAAGGCAATTCAATCCGGCAAGTACATATATAACATCTCGATGCATGACACAGTTATCCGCGCGATGAGTGCTTGCAGTTGATCACAAACGTACCGTAACTTGTAACTATGGATGAGACTAGGGTTCATTACTATAACCTGGCGCCCAAGGAACAGTTTATTTTCGGGGCGAATTGTCGCCGAAGAAGACAAAAATGGACCTGTCGGGTACAGTTTTTGGGATGCACGCGATATAATCAGCGCTGATTATATTGAAAAAGGGGGAATATAAATAGAAAATATAATGCAAATTTATTGGACCGATTTCACGATAATTTACGGAAAGAACAACCACATTTGGCGAATAAATTATTTTTTCCATCTAAATAATATATGTAGTCACCATCGATAAATTCCATGAGTGGGAAACGAATTGCTAGCTATGAACAATAACAGACTAACTAAGTAATCTTGGAAGATAATGTATTTTGGTTTTAATGATAGTAACAACTTTTACAACTGCCTCATGTTTCTATAGAGAACACAATCATCTGACAAAACCACATATTATTTATCCATAGCTAGCTCAAAAATGTGTGTTCCATGGTTCTTTGAAGCAGTGTTTTTTAATTGATACTATCTTGGCCATGTAGGAAAACCGAGCTATGACATTTTAAGCATAATTTTTTACGATTAGTATGCAGAATGAGAAACGGTAAATGTTTTGATAATAAATGAGATCCACCAATTTCTAAAATTGTAAATTTGTAAGGGCATAATATGTAGCAGTCATGAGGAATGAGGAGGTATCGTGCGATGAGCCGAAATAGGACTCCTGATCCTTTTTAACAAAAACGGAAACTTTACTCTGAAACACTTAGCTGTTAGCTCTAAAGCTAAGGGATAATTCTTTAATATTGAATCCAAGCGAAAAATTCCATCAAGGAAACAGCCCTACACAAATTTCCCCAGTGACGGGTCCAACCCAAAATCGAAAAACAAGACAAAATACAATTATACTTATATCGATTGCAAAATCAACATAATTGGCCTGAACAGACTGTGGATTAGTAAAATCGATTTAGTAAAACTCAGTCAAGTACTCTAGGAAAAAAATTTAATTCAAACTCGATTGTTTTATAGTGTAAATGAAGAAATTTTGCTAAATCTATTTTGCCTAGTGGTTAAGCTTTGGCACTTGGACCGGGAGGTACTGGGTTCGAATCCCACCAGATGTTGGTGAATTTTCGTTATCGATTACGATCGGTGAACTTAATAAACACAACTAATACCCTCTGTTGGAGGGCATAATTCAGCGTCGAACCATCGTTCATGTCATTGTAGAGGTTGACATGAAGCTTGCAATGTGTAGGTGGTATACTGAAATTGTGTGAATGGGAGGCGTGTGCGTGATTAATTAAAGACATTAAATCCACTGGACAATTAATACTTTCTATTAAAAGAAAAAAATATGTAAATCCCTTACACTTGAGAAGCAGTGCATTTTGTAAGACCAGTTAAAGATCAATAAAAATTTTAACCTCGTAACCATCGTTTAATGAACCTCACTACAAGATTTATTTAAAACGGTTATCCCGTACAATAATTGTTGATACGATAAATTATTTTTACATCAATTGTTTCACGATAAATTCTTAATAATAAATCGACCGGCATCCATTTATACCAGTTTGAACAAAAGTTATCAGTGGTAAGAAATAATAGTAGTTTTACCAATGTACATTGACGGTGGAAACCCGTGACAATTTTGGTGCGAAAGGAATAATTTTTCCAAAAATCGTAAAGCTGAACATACTAAAAATCGTACTGTATCATGTATGTGCTATCATTTAACATTTATAGCAAAAGTTTGGAAAACCTAATAAGTTTTTACAGATTTTTTGTTGGATTTACTCTAATACAGGGCGCAGCAACATTTAGTTCGTTTTAAAATGCAAGAAATATTTTCAAATAATTAGTACTTTATTTTCGAGAGTACACCTTCCGATTAATAATGGAATACTATTTCATTCAAATGATAGCCTCGGCTGGATCTGCAGAACCCCATTCTGTCCACCCAATTTTTCAGTAGCTCAGCATTTTCAATCATTTCAGTCTCTATTACAGCAATAATCACTTCAATAGCGTCTTTCAAAGCCTCAATCGTCTCTACAGCAATATTTTTCATCGAACGAGCTGGACGACGATGTGGAACGTGTTCCGAATTTTGTAAGCAATTTTCGGCAACTGACTCACTACTTTGGAAGTAAGTTTTCTATATTTCCCAACGATAATCAAGCGTATATCGAATCGTTTCGTTCACCGGGAATATAATATTGAATTTCTGTCACTTGACAAATGACATTAGGGCTATGAGCAGCGAAATAACAGCTAGTTAAACGAATCAAAAGATGCCGCACCCTTTATAATCTTGATATCATTTTTTTTTAGATATAAACACAATGCTATAGCTAGATATTTTTCTACATAGACGTTTTGTGATTGATAATCCTTCTTTAGAAAATGTCATGTGAACCATTTGTCTATAAGACTTATACGTCAAAAATAAATATTCTCCCCAAAAAATATCATTTTATTTCACGCAAAAATGAAATTTTTGGAGACCGTGTGAAAATTTGAGTGCTAGGCTTTAGATACAAAACATAAGGTCCACGGACAATTTCTCGAAAATAAGTCCTTCGAAAAAAAGTCCTCGAAAAATAATTATTCGTAAAACAATTGTTCGAAAAATTCAAAAAGAAGCGGATAGGATGTTGATGACGAGGTCACTCCCAATACCTTTTACCCGCTTCCTTTATCTGAAAAATTAGTTTCCGGAGAAATATTTTTAACAAATATTATTTATAATAACACTCGTTACTCTGCATTCTTATTTTAAAAAAATTACTGCGTAGCATTCAAAAGATTTAGTTTATGAATAGTCCAGATAAAGTTTTTCAATGAACTATTTCTCCATAACTCATTTTTAAAAAAATAATATTTTTTGTATTTAGCTATGGTGCGTCATTAAAAATTTCGTGTCAACCGTCAAAATACGTCATAACACGTTAAAAAGTTGTGAAAGACAAAATAATAATGTAGGATATAATAAATGTTTTATTACGAAAATTGTAGTTTTAATAAAACACAGTTGTTCACTTTTTACCTGAGTTCGAAGTAGTTTTTGTTTTCGATTGGAAACTGCCAATTGACGAATAAGTGCCCTTACGGTTAAGCTGTACACAAAATGTGACAGATGGTTAATGTCTAATGTTGTGGCCGAATAACACTATCCCCACTTAATGGCGAAACATGATAATCAATCAATATACATATTTAAAGCGAATTTAAATAATTTTTAGAAAAATATATGAAGAATCAGTGTAATTTTTTACATAATTTATCATTTTAGTTAATCTATATAAAATATTAATCTTGTCCGAAATCTTTTGTGTACCACTGTAGTTAGAATTAAATTTATTTTCTTGGAAGCAAAAAACTGTGCAATTGCGCACAGTGATTTAAAACTAGTTGTATCATTGTCCAGTGTGCATTATTATCAGAGACCTATTTGTCAACTCCAATAATACACGACACTATACAATGAATATTAAAATAGCCCAATCTCCATTAAATATATGTAAATGCACGTATGTATACAAAATAAAGGAACGGAAATGCATTCGATAATTTTTTTTTTTAAAAAGTTGTGAAGTAAATATTCATCATGCTGCTGTGCTGTTGAATAATATACAGAAGCGGCGTAAACTTTAATACGTCAGACGATTTCGTCGGAGGGAAAAGCAAAAAAAATAAAGAATAAATTGAAATGTTTTTATATTTTTTAATAATACGACAGATACGCACGAAAACTAATGTTTACTGGCAATGAGTAGGCGTTAAATATTTTTATATTTTCTAAATGGTGAATAATATTTAGTTACGATTTAATATATGTACATATGTATACACATATTATGGGTATGTTGATATTTGCATAAACTTAGAAAAATCGCTACATACATAATTGCAAGATAATTTGAGTGTCAATTATTTTATTCTCCCATAATAATAAAATGGGATTATCTTGGCCCACTATATATTGTTAATTTAATTGGGCTAGGTGGTTTCAACCGAATCGACTTTGTGGCAGGACATGAAACTTTATATTTATACCAGTGGTATTTCTTGCCCGTATTTGAATCATGCTGTTAATTTAACTGTACGTAAAAAGTTACAAAACTAATAACCTTTAATTTGACCTGTATAAAAATTTCATAAACTTTAATAAAAGAAAGAAAGTGTTATGCATGCCGAAACAGTAAATTTCTGGCAAAACGTAATAAGTTTAACTTATACAAATTGGCCGGCTATTTTGTCAGTTGATAATATTTACATTAACAGCAGTTAAAAGTTTAATCGCCATTTCTTTAAATAAAAGCACGTTTGCTTCGATATACTTGGTGCAGTTGTTAATCTGTTGAAAGTGGGAAGTTTTATGTAATGCAAACCGCATTGTTTAGATACACAGGTATAAGCAAGGATATTCCGATAGTTTAAGGTTAAATTTGTTTCGTTATCACCATGATGAATTTTTTCTTCCAAGTTCTGCAACATCCGGGGACTAGCGGTTTTACCATTTAAAGATTCCAAAATACCGGACTCTTCAATCATTGGTGCCAAGAACTACTCCTTGATTAATCAACTGTTTCTCTCAAAATTCGAATAATGTTTTTACTTGACGTAGTTTGTCAATACTTCTTCCGTTATTAAACTAAGGAGGCTCGAGAATCAGCCTAAATATTGCCAGTTTTTTTAAACAATTCCCAGGTTGTTCTTCGATAATTCCAAATGCGGTTTAATGAAAGACTGAAAGGAAAAGGTCAAATTTTTAGCGCCAAAAATTAATACAAAATAAGGAATCGATAGTGCTCCTCAATTATTTTCAATAACTTTTGCAATTTCTTAGCCGACTTATGACTAAAGCTATTTCTCCCATCTATTTGGCAAATTACTAAGACACAATAAGGAACCAAACAATAGTACTTACATCTCTGTAAGTACTATCTTCGTAATTTTATGATAATTAGACTCCTTTTTCTTCTCCTGATATTCAGTGACCCAATGTCTTGCAAAATGAACCGTACCAATAGCGATCAAAGTGCAATTATTATATGAGATAAGGCAAACAATATTTAATTAAAACAAAAAAGTTTCAATGGTGTTCTCATCGAAATAAATGGTAAATTTGCCATACATCAAGATTGGTGACTGACAAAAAAACAAGGCAACGAGTGAGTGCAGGTAAGGAGGTTCCCGCTACTTTCAATGACGTAAATTTCACTTCGTTGGGCCTTATTTAGAATCATACATACGCTAGCTTGATCCTCTATTGTTTAGAAAGAAGGTTGATGCGTCGATTTGTGTTCTACAAATATTAACATTTATCGTGAGCTTCGATGAACTCTACGAACTAGGGACCTGCTTAGGTCATTGCGTGTTTTACAGGTCACACGGTTTAAGCCATAACCTTGGTTTAAAATTTGCAAAAACTAATTAAGTCCGGAACCCATTTTTGCTCGAACGACACGATTGTGGAACGGCCTGGGCCAAGAGCCTTTCTTTGGTAAAATTTTCACTTACAAATATTCAAACTGGAAGAAATTAGGAGATTCGAAGGCTGAACTTCTAATTTCTTCTTACTTTTAAATCATTTTTTAAATTGTACTCTTTTTCATTCCCATGCCCTTGGTTGCTCCACTTGAAAGCACAAGAAGATTAAGGAAGTAATTCCTTACTGGAATATGGTTATAAAATAAAATAAAATAGTAGTCGCTTATTCTTCCCGCAAACGTAAATAACAAAACAAGCAGAAAAACTGAAGTGGCTGAATTCAAACCAGTTGAGCAAGTTGCTAAACTCAAATGCCAAACGCACTCTTTTAACTCAAATATCAAAGAAAAACTATGAGCTGCCATCATCGAACAATGGCGATCGGGCCCGTGCTCGCCATGAACATATTTTGCCTATTTGCCTTTTAAAATATCCAACATCTATTACCAATAGTTTTTATTATAATCACTGATGGAAGATGAACTCTTAATTCCTTAGTCTATGTAACAAGGTGTATAACGCTGCGATCTAACCTAACAGAATTTCATCCCTTGCAACCAAAGTGTTAATCGTCACTAGAGACGAGTTAATTGAAAAGCATAAAGCTAGGCGCAAAAATATAATAGGAGTACTTGTGTTAAATAGTTCTTAACTTATATCCACGAAAAAACACTAAGTAAAAGTACAACTAAACAAATGTTTTATTGCAGCCACGGTCAAATGAAGTTTTGGTCATTTTATAACCATACAATTGTCCATTTTTTAGTTATATTGACGTGCAATTTAGTGGATCGGGTATATTCAAAACTACTTAGGAAATATTACACCTGTATTACTTGGCCTAATTGAAGGGAAAGGGAAGATTAAACTTCCCTAAAGGTCTTTGTAGTGTTTTTTTTTTGGAAAAACTGAATTTGACTACTAAACGAGAACCGATCGACCTATAAATGAGCATGAGAGTATTTCTAATAAAAATGAATTTTTTGATGTTTAAGCCCAGTAGAAAATGAGACATGTGGAAAAATGGATCGCCCTAATATGCAGAAATGTCATTTATTATTGCAAAATTTCATCTCATTCGCACTGGTTCGATTCCTGTGCAAGTTATTTTTAATTGCGAGTATTATTTAAAAAAAAAATTCCAAATATATTACTGAATTAATTAATTCATTCAGTAGTAAATTTGGGGGAAGATATTAAAAAAAAAATTAGAATTGCTTGCACGGGAATCTGTGAGATGGACGTTTGTAAGAATAACTTAATTTTAGATTATTTCTGTTACCAAACTTCATCGAAAATTTATCTTCAATAATTTGATAAAAGAACTCAAAATGTTGTATATTCCGTGTTATCTGATAATTAAATGGCCTTAGGACCGATATGGTTGACATCGCTTTGAATTAATTGATTCAGTAAAAATATTTTTAAAAAAATGGAGAGGTGAATATGTCGTGGCCAACACCCACCCGACTTTCTTTTACCACAAATGTGTACATCGATCTCGAATGCACCACACTTGATTTCTAAAGTGAAAATTTAAACTTACCGGTCTTTTGGTAGAAACTGTCTTGTATAATCAAAAATCGTTATTCCTGCTTAAATTTCTGAAAATTAACAAGGTTGAAAATTAATCTTTCAAATAAATTAAGATTAATTAAGTGTAAAATATCATTACAATTGAAAAACGTAATATGAAAGCTGCTGCTTCCGGCACACAAATTTTCACCAATTTTGGTAAGAATCTTCCAATTTATGAAAAAAGCTTGAAGCTATGAAAAGGCATGGAGTTTTGTTACGAATAGTAAATTCTCATCATTTTGATAAACTCATCATTTCAGTAAAATTTAAAATAATTATCTATACAAATGTAAGCCCACCATGTAGGCACAGCGCTTAATAAAGAAGAGATAATAATTTGTTCTGATTATTATGTTGTTATAATGTTATCTGAAGGAATAATGTTGTCCAGGAAATTAAGAGTATGAAAAACGAATTCGATTAGGTTGGTAGATGTTTCATTTCACACACGATTTTCATTTTAAAAACGTGTGTTGCTTGGATGAGTTCCTCCATTTTACTCATCCACTTGAGGAGTTGGGACTTTTGCTGCTATTTTACTAACTCTAGTAGGCTAATTAATATTATTGTTGATCGATCTAAAAGCGCTCATGAAACAATAGAAAAACTCCCAACTCTCAAGTCGCGATTTTCGAACAAAATTGGTATACTAATTTAGACTTTCTTGTAAGTGGGAATAATAAAAGAGTATTTCCAAAACGATGGAAAATGGTAAGTGGATGGGCTAAACCGCTAATATATATTTTTTTAAACAACAGCGCGAAGACCATCTGGGCCGGCCGAATAGTCGACATTCAATTGATTAATTTTATTAAACATAGACTCATAGTCTATGTTAATAGGCATAAAAGTACAAATGTCTGTGCGCAATTGTTCATGTTCAAGGAATCCAGGTCCCTAGTACAGTTAGAAAAGGTTTGACTGAACAATAGTCCAAACATGTGGGCAACGAAGCAAGATTCACTCGATGACTGATCCAAATATTGGGTAGCATAAGGTAACCAATCTTTTTTCTTTCATGTCAACAAATTTCCAGAAGCGCTAGGGAATTATTGAGAATCAGATAGCGTAGTTATTGTACAACACATCAGACAGGTATCAGAAAGAATTTACATTTTCAGAATACACGCATTCAGTACGTTTCATAACTATATATCCAATCGTTTTTTTGATTTTTTTAAATACCTGATTAAAAAAATTAGGAAATTTTAATACCAAACATCAACTAAATTCGGGCAGAGTTTAATGGTATGGGGGGCTTTTTCTTCGGCGGACACTCTCACCTTATCACTTCCATCTACTAAAACGAACTGATGGCGTCCTAGAAAGCCATCTTCTACCGTTTTTGTACATAAATTAAGAAGAAAACTGGATTTTCCAGCAAGATAACGATCTAGTATACATGAGCCGAAATGCAAAATCGTGGCTTGCAGCACATTACATACCACTATTAGATTGGCCCGTTTGTTCGCCATTTACGAGGGTAACAGGTAATCGAGACAATAAATGATTTAAAATTAGCCATTCTACCTACCTGGTGCGCGGCATAACGGTTTTTAAAAATGAATATATAATTATGAAACAAAGAAATTTGTTTTTTTTTCAAATTAAATCTTGGAACGGTTTCTTTATATTTTTTGCTGAATTTTGAACTAATCTAAGTTTTGGCATTACAATTTTTTAATTTCAAAAAAACAAAAAAACGATACGTATTATTTGCCGCTTTACGAGGATGGATTGATAAATGTTTAGAATAGCGCCATCTGTGCGTCACTAGTAACAACTTATTTTGTTCGTCGTGAAGTATGTTATTTTAGACGGAACTGTCAAATTTTTATGACATTTGATTGAATAGTTTCTTCGTTAGTCGTTTTTGTTTTTGGTTTTTTTAAAATATGAAAAAAATGGATATCGTGCAGTGAAAAGTGTTCAAATGCAGCCGTTTATAATTGGGTAAATGAATTTAAACGTGGCCACACCAGCACAAGTAATGATGAACGTTTCAGGAATGCCAAAAGAGACAACAAAGGTCCTATACAGTTGCGCGAGATTGCTGACATTGTAAACATCTCATAACGAATGTGTCGAATCATACACAAAGAATTGCGTATGAAAAAGCTGTAAAATGTTCAAAAAATGAATCGAATGACCATTTCTAAGCAACCTTTGTACATTTTTCAGCGTAATCCAACTGCATTTTGGTGTCGATTCATAACGGTGAATGAAACATGGATCGAACCAAGCTGGTTTTAAGTGCTCCAGGGAAAGCAAAAGTTGTTGCATCAACTAGTAAGGTAATGGCCACTGGCTTTTGGGATGCAGCGCAAGACATAATATTCATCGACTATCTTGAGAATGATAAAACCATCACAGGTGATTTTTATCACTTTGAATGAAAAAATTAAAGAAAACCGGCCACATTTAAAGAAGAAAAGTGCTCCTCCATCATGACAATGGGCTTCCAACTGCTTCCCGATCCACCATATTCACCTGATCTGAAACGAACGCTCATTTTGAGGAGTTTAATAAATCATATTTTAAAGAAGGTTTAATGAAATTGGAAAAACGGTAGAATAAGTGTATCGAGCTAAACGGAGACTATGTCGGAAAATAAAGTGGTTTATTTAAAATAAATTATGTTTACCGTTTTATTCTCAAGACCTATCAATCCACATTCGTGTATATCTGTACATTTTTGGAATGAAAAAGTTTGGTTCATATTTCAACCTAAGTCTACTGTGGAATTAGCAATAAAATGGCGCTATTTCTGACTGTTGTATTAACATTACATGTTCCTGGTTGACTTACATATGGAGAAATCAACTCATTGGAACCAATATTATTCATAGAACGATCTAGTGCACGATCGTGACACTACCCAATAACCCATTTTTCTGACGCCAAACATTAAACATTTAGTTCATCGTAGTCTTTCCCATGCTTTATAAAACTAATCTGTCTCTCTAAACTTGATTCTTGACCAGTATTCTTTATTTCTTTAGTTTACATATTCTCTACCCTAATGTGGATATACTGTAAATTATATTATAGAATATAATTAGTGGACAAAATTTTACAAAATGAATCAGTGGCATTTGAACGGTGACCCTCCTACCCGACCTTTGATAAAATTGATAAAATGTGAGGGTTGAGGTGAGTTTCGCGAATGGGTTTTTAGCATTCTTCAGGACAAAAGAAATTTATTAATGAATTAAGCTTCTTAGTGAGTGAATCGGGTAGTAAGTAGTTCATCATACCAGTAGTTCAGATTTGGCAGTTTGGGTTCGAACTAAGGAGATTTTTGAAGAATTTTTAAGATTCGGAAGACCCATCAACTCCAGTGTGCAAGCTACAAAATATGATAAATACTTGGTTGATGCATACATCATTGTTCCAATGTTGTTGGAAAATCGCAACTGAAGAGTTGGGAGTTTTGTCGTTGTTTCATAAACACACTAGATGTAAATATGTATTCAGTTTTACCATTATTTGTATCAAACAATAATAAACCTAATTATGTTCGACCAGTAAGTTTGGGAAATAACAGCAAAACTCTCAAGTCGCGGTTTTCGATCAAAATCTGCGCTGTGATTTATATTTAAAATATTGGGGTATGCTCGATCTCTTTCGTTTTTAATGCCACCAAAATAACGTTGATATAAAAGAAAACGAGGTCTAAATCGCGAACGACTTCGTTCATGAAGTTTTGGTCTACAATTGCATTGTAAAAACAACACTCGATGAATTCGTAGAGGCCTAAAGTATATGTGAAATCGGATACTGGATCAGTGTCGTAATCGTATTTAGTCCCAGATAGTCCCCACATGGTCTGCAGTCATTTTCTTGACCACATATAATGGACCAGATTAAGAGAGATACCGACGATTTGGTACTTCTTATATAACTCAAACAGATTTATCTAAACCAATTCGTACAATATACCATCATTTCGTTTTACTTGATCATGATCTCGAAAACAAAACGCAACATTAAAATATTTGTTAGTGTGTTTGTAGTTATTTAAATTTCAGCGGAAATGACTTGATTTTGAAATCTAATTTCGATCGATAAAGCAAGAAGTTATAAAAAAAAACAACGAAATTAAATGAAAATCGTAATACAACAAAAACGCAGACTTCGAAAAAATTCATTCATAAAACCGAACCAAAAAAAAATGTGTATATTGACAAATTTTATTTTATTTTTATTTTAAACCACGACGTATCGTCATAGTTTTTCTAATTTGAGTATATGTACTTCCGTCAAAATTACAAAACAGCAACAACATAGAGATACATAAAAAAATAACAACCAAAATACAGTAAATATACACCAACACAGTACTTGGTGTGTACACACATCTACACCACACATATTTTTACCTTTTCGTTTCAAAAAAACCTTCGATTATAAATAAATAAAGAAACAAAAAAAAAGTGATATAATGAATGATCAAAACTCTAAAAAAGTTAACGGAAGAATCGTTTCCGTTTTTTTCTTTCATTTTTTTTATGATTATCCTGGGTAGTTTATTGTTGTATTCATGTATGTTTTTCCGACACGTATACACCGACACGAACACACATATATAGACGCAAGTATGCTCCATAGTTTAATGAAAACATCATTGCAATCGTCGTCGTATATATGTACACACTACACATAGAGCGGAAATACTACTTGTGAAATTGTGAATAATAGGAATGAAATAATAAACTACATGAATTATGAACGAGGATGTGGGTATGATAAAACGGAAACACATTTTTCAAATTTTAAATTTGTATTCGAATTTTTATAAAGAAACAAAACATAAAATAAAAAAAAAATTGTTTGTTTTTTTTATTATACAGACATTTATGTATGTATGTAATTAGTATTTGAACTTATTTATAAATGGGAGCAACATTATTAAATATGTGGAGTAACAAAACACAAATAAATTTTTTTCTTTGAAAAAAACAATTTCCCATTTAGATTAGAAATGGGAAAACATAATACAAATTGATAAACGCGTGCTTAATCACTGCTTAAGTGTTTGCTGTTGTTGGACTAAAATTGGCAAAATAAGGCAACAACTGTAGTGCAAGTAGTGGAATATTTTGTTTTATAACGTTGACAGAATTCGGTAACACCTAAACCCTCCCATACACTATCGTAAATAAACTAGGAAGCTGCCACCACATAGGCCGGTTCACCGAAAGCCGAATGTTTTCTATAGACCAATTTCCTTCAAAAACTTTAGCAATTGATCGTAGGTCGAACAAACCAAATTATATTTGTATTTTGGGATGATTGCCGGAACAATATATCAATGTTTAATGATTGAAATTTTTTCATACGTATTTTAATTGTTATAACAAATATAATAAATATAATTTTGAAAATAAAATTTAAATTTTTTAAATGTAGAGTACCATGCAATACTGCTTGATATGTCAGCAAATTTATGTCTACACCTACAGTTTCTTTTTTGAACTGTAGTTGACAATAATGTTCATAAAATTGTTTCGAGATTTAATTTTTTGTTTTTTTCAATGTCTTTTTCACGAAAAAAACATTATACAGAAAATCATACCATTTATTTAATTATACTGCCATCTATAGTCAAATTAGAATCGTCCACATAATATGACATCAAATAGCAAAATTTATAAAGCAATGAGGCTATTAGTAATCTAGATGCACTGGTTTGACTAACACATGTGGCTGCGTTATTTTACACTTTGGTCAGTTAATAAAATCAACCCTACATACTGGACGTATTCTTTAATGTTTGTCTTGAAATTTTTTATCCTCCTAACTTCATTGTAATAAAATATCCAAGATTTTTGTGACATTAGAAAACGGGCTTTTTATTAGTTTGCATTTTAATGTTAATTTGTTTGAGTAACTAATTTTAAATAAATATTCTGTCAAAAAATGACAGTAAATGATCATTTAAAAAGCCCGCTTAGAGGGATTATAAAATCTTGTTGGCACAACTCTCGTCTATCTTGACGTGAAGTTTAAACGCGGTCTGTCATTTAGTTTGTTTACAGTACTCTAGTTTGTCTGTTCATCGCAAGTGCGATTTTTATAATGAATAACAATATGCAAATGTAATTTTGTTTGCAACAATATCTTATGTTTTATTGACCAATTCCCGTTACTTTTTTGACAGAATGTATGTATATTTCTTTAAAACTATTATCCAATTTTCAATTTAAAAAATGGAGGGTGAGTATGTTGTGACCAACATCCATCTTTCTTTTACCACGAATGTATACATAGATTTCGTATACACCACACTTGATTTTTAAATCGAAAAATTAAACTTACTGGATTTTTGGTAGAACTGTATAAAATAATCAAAAATCGTTATTCCTGCTTAAATTTCAGAAACCCAACAAGGTTAAGCCTTCTGAAAAATTTAATATTTAAATTTCTTTAAAACTTTTAATGAATTTAAGTTCCGGTCCACAGAACCAACGAAATTTCGTAAGGATCTCATTCCGAATAGTCAAACCGCCTGGATTGTCGGGATGACGAATTTTGGTGAAATATTTTTTTTTTAAATAACTTAAATAACTCTATACACTTCTCCCGGCGATGCTCCCATCCCTTTACTTTATGCCGTCAAAACAATATTCGGAGTCTTTATCTGCAAAATAGTTGTTTAGGAAGATGATGGCCTCCTAATTCGACGAAAATCTGTCCATCGAGCGCAACACTTAGCTTAGGGAACAAAAAAAATCGCTTGGGGCTAGATGTGGTAAGGAGGATGGTCAAGTAGTTCAAACTGTAATTCGTAGCTGAGGTGTGAGACGGCGCATTATCTTGGTGGAGCAAAATTTGTTTTGTGCAAATGTGGCCGTTTTTCGTAATGATGCGTAATATGCTCCTATAATAGTTTCCCCTTTATGAAGATAATCGACTAATATCGATTAACTCCATGAAGGTCCCAAAAAACAGTCGCCATCAAGGAACAGTCTTTGTCTTTCTTGGAGCCGACTCCCCCTTGGCAGTCCACTGTTTTGACTGTATTTTTGATTCTGGAGCGTAATGGATGTATCCAAGTTTTATAAACAGTATTTAGCCGGTGCCAAAACTCTGATTTATTGTGCCTAAACTACGCCAACAGAACGCTGGAAATGTTCATCGAACACGTTTCTGGTCCAAAGTGAGCAAACGCGGCACTCAACGCGCGGACAGCTTTCTCTTGCCTAAATTTTAATTCAATATGTGACAAACACGTTCTTCAGTCTCCTCGCATCCAAATCGTTTTTGATTTGCGTAGGCGTATGTCTTTCAAAAATAAATATTAATTGACTGCTCGATACTCAATTTTCCTATTTTTACAAAAGCACTCATATTGATTCACTCGAACGAATTTTAAATAACGACTGCGCGACCAAAATCCGCGCGTCCCACTTTTGTTGTCGAGTGCTGCCATCTTTACGTTGAGGTCAGAAACTTTTCAGCCAACCCTCGTACTTTTCAAAATGTATAAACGAAAAAGCTTATATGAAAGCTGTCACTACCAATTTGTAGAAAAAGCTTAAGTATGAAGTTCATCCCGATCAATCTATCCGTCTGGGCTATACAGGGGTCGAATTCTTGGTAGAAACCGGTTTTTGTTAAATTCGTCCGCTTAAATTTTGAAAACTGACCTGGACCAGTATTGTTGCAAATTTAATTTCGAATCTTTTAGTTCATAGCCATTTTTCTCATAAATGATATACATATCAAAATATTTGCAAAATACGAAAAAAAAAACCTCTGGAGTATGCCACTTCCGGTGAACCGATTTAAACCAAAAATCGCTGGGATTTCCCAATTTATGAAAGTTTAAGTAAAAGTTTCCCGCCCGATCAGTCGGCTCCATCTGTTGTGACCTCACCCACTTTTTTATTTCAGAAACATGGGGAAAATGCTCTCTATATTCAAGAAACATGAGGAAAATGCTCTCTATATTCAAGAAACCTGAAACATAATGTTTTTTTTTGGGGACTGTACTTTTTGAACGGCGCACACCGTTTGTAGGTTCTCGCGAATATATATGTAGATTTTTAAAAAGCTGTTTCTCAAAAACTACTTCACCGATTTTAATTAATGAGGACTCAAACGAAAGGGATTTGACACCGTTGGACTATTATCTTTGGGGTGCCGTCAAAGATAAGTGTTATGCCGATAAACCAGCAACGATTGACGCTCTCAAGAACAATATTCGCATTGTCATTGAAGACATAATGCCGCATACCATCGAAAATGTGCTCAAAAATTGGACCGACCGTATGGGTACGTCAAGGCCAGCCGAGGCAGTCATATGAATGAAATAGTATTCCATAATTAATCGGAAGGATTGTTCTTTACAATGAAAAAATAAATTTTTAAAAATATTGAGATTTAAAAAAAAAATTATTTGGCCCACCCTATATGGCGATGAGAACATGTCCATATTTTGAAGGAAATTTTATTGGCCTTGAATTAGTTTTTGTTTAAAGATCCTAGCTACCACGGCTTAAAACATAATCATATTTAAAATAAAAATAAAAATTAAGTTGTGCCATTAATTTGCCGGCGAGTATAAATAAAAAAATTGGGAGCTAATTGAGTTTTATTCAAAAACTATACGATAACTTACGGTAAATGGATGGAATCAAATATATCGGCTGACATTCCAATCCATACTATAAAATGATTGCACAATACTTGGTTCTAGGGTTCTGTGGGATCGATTGAACGGTTTACAATTGTATAGAGAACAAACGCAAACATACATATAAACATTAAATGAGTACATTTTGTATCTGTCCTGTCTATAAGAGAAACTTGTTATTTGAATTGATTTTATCTTTCAACCAAACCGTACTCATGAAAACTGTTTATGTGTAAAAAATATGTATATAAAAAATGTAACCCTGTAACTCAGAGGGTATCAAAAATAGACCCCGTTCTCTTCCAAACGATTTTTTCTCTGTATGCAGCAAGGAATTATCCAGTAATCAGTATCATCATCTCAAACCCGGACACTCTGTTTATAGAACAAGAATATATAGGTGAATGTGCTTTATGTGTGTGGACCTGTCATAATGGAAACATGATTAATTTTATTTTAATATGTTTAAGCAACCCGATTTAAATTTTGTTTTAATGTATTAATTCAGTAAATAATCAATGTTGCTTACAAATTTAAATTTATCGTGTAAAAATAAATTGTTAACATGATGCTACTGCCTTACAACAAAAGCAAAACATTTTTGATTTTTGCTAATATAACTTAATTGCGAAAATAAAAAGGCATGGTAACCTCCCATTTATGTATTTCAAAACGAAAGTTGAATTATTATATTTCGGAAATTAGATACCAATTCCAAATTTAAATGTACGATTACTGAGATGGTTTTTTCAAAGTTGTGTTTATTTACATCACCGACCGTAATCGATGAGGAAAATTTGATTTTGCACACTGCTGCATAAAAGTTTAAAAAGTGATAAAAACTCAATTTTGTTCGAAAAGTACTCAAAAATTCATATAAGAAAATATTAAAAACTTTTGTATTTGATAAATTCGTTTGTATAATCGAGAATTAATATACTCGTTTGTATAGATGAGTGCGTTTTGTGATTTACTTGCCATAAGAGAAATACAGATTTTTTTTATTTAGATTAAATTTGTTTGGAAGGTAATGTATCATTGGAGCATTCGTCTTCGTGCAACCCCAAAATTGGAAACCATAAGCACATACTGGTTTTAGCATTTGTCGGAAATAATTTGTTATGTATTGGAAGCCGAGAATTTCTACCATGAGCAAATACATTAACTTAAACTTGACTTCAATTCATTTTTCTGTTTGATGTGCTAGTTTCATCTTAGCTTGGCGTTGAGGGTTATACCATTTTTTATATATATTTATTTTTCATAATTTATATTCTTGTTTGAAGGGTTGTAGCCCTTTGGCCAGTCCCCCTTTACAATTTTATTATATTTTTAGTCGATCCTGGTTGGATCTAGTAGATCATGTGGTTTCTGTCTTCGCAGCTGTCTTACTGGGTTTGAATCATCCAACATTACGCAGCATGTGTTTTCTAGCGTGATTGCTTATTTCTTCACTGACGATATCCAGCATCAGATCTCTATGGAGGTTGTCATTTCTTATGTAACACAGTGCATTAACTATTCCACGTAGGACTTTACTTTGGAATGACTGGATGACATTGGGTTTCATACAGCCCCAGAGCTGAATACCGTAAGTCCACACAGGTTTTAGGATTTGCCTGTATAGTAGCAATTTATTATGTAGTTAGCTCAGAATTTCTTCCTAAGAGCCAATCCATCTATCTGTATTTGATGTTTAACTCTTATTTTATCTTTCTCACATGCTCTTTCCATTTTAGTTTTGCGCCTAGTCATGTCTAGATATTTTGCCGTGTTTGCATAGGGAATTTGCTGACAATTCAGTTCTACTGGTATCCAGTTGATCTTTTTATTGGTAAAGTTTACGTGAACATATTTTGTTTCATTAAGTTTTATTCGCCATCTCTTCGTCCAGATACTGTCAATATTAGTAGCTCTTTGCAATTAGCTTGTGGAATCCTCTATGCTATTAGCAACTGCTAAGATGGCTGTATCATCAGCAAACCTCGCTATGTTAGTATCCTCTATCGTTGGCCGATAGAACATATAAAGTTGGTCCCAGAACGCTACCGTGTGGTACTCCTGCTGATATTTTATTTATTTCTGAGTATTCGCCATCTAATTTAACACGAAAGTGTTGGTTAGATATGTAAGAATTTAGAAATGCATAAAACTGCTTTGGTAAGTCTCTTTGTAATTTATATTCCAAGCCTTTATGGCATACTCTGTCCAAAGCCTGGCTACACCCAAGAAGACGCTTGAACATATTTTCTTATTTTCAAGTACATCTTCAATTATGTTTGTAATTCGGGGTACTTGTTCTATTGTTGAATGGTTTTCTCTGAAGCAAAACTGATGTGGAGGAATACGATTTCTTTCTTATATTATTAGTTTGAGTCTCTTTAGGAGTAGTTTCTCGAATATTTTAGAAATTATTGGTAGTAACGAAATCGGCCTATACGAATTTTTGTTATTAAGTGGTTTGTTGGGTTTAGGTATCATAATTACTTCTGCGACTTTCCATTGATTTGGGACGTGTTTAAGTCTGAACACTGCGTTAATTATTTGGAGTAGTTTATGTAGTCGTTTTTCAGGAAGTTACTATTTTCGTCGTTTACTATTTGCCCTGTAATTAAGTCATATCCTGGAAATTTCTTTGCATATAGGTTAAGATTGATTTCCTTTTTTAATTCTTGTACTGTGACATGATATCAGCATATATTGCTGGTGGTATGTTTTCCTTTGCAGTTTCTCTAGGTAGAGGCTGGAACGTGTTATCGAGGTGGGTTGCAAACAACGAAGCTTTTTGCTTTGCACTTATAGCCCATGTTGCATCTTCATTTTTAACCGGTGGAATTTGTAGTTTAGGTCGTTTTAAGCCTTTTGTCGTTTTTCAAAGTGAGTACTCGATATATATTTCCTCAGTAAGGCCACTCAAGTATTTAATAATGGATTCGTTTTTGATTTCTTTAATTAGCAACTTTAGTTTATTGAATAACAAATTTAGAGTTGTTTTATATTTTGGCGCTCGACTTCTTTGCCAGAGCTCTCTTGCTTTTCGGTAGAACAATATTCATCTTCAGATGCCAATTAAAAATCCGATACAGCTAGAATAACTAGATCAAAAAATTATAGTTAACAGTATTTAGCTCAAATTTTAATAATTCTTTAGCTTTCGGAACCTTTTCAAGAATAATTGTCTTTAGAGAATGTAACCGAAAAGGTTCCGAAAGCTGCAGAATTAATAAAGAGAATTATTAAAATTTGAGCTAAATACTGTTAACTATAATTTTGGATCTAGTTATTCTAGCTGTATCGGATTTTTAATTGGCACCTGAAGATGAATACTATTCTCAACAACTTTCTGGAATTTCTCCCAGGAGGTTTTTTTTATTAGTTAGCGAAGGTGGACTAGTTTTCTTAACAATCGTTGCATTGATTGTCATATAACAGGCGTGTGACTCGACATAATCCTCTCGTTGCTTTCTAGGTATATGTAGTTTTCGTCTATATCTTTGATGATAAGGAAGTCAATGATATCAAGTATTTTGTTTCTATCGGTAGGCCAATAAGTTGGTTGATCTCCAGAATGAAAATCGCAATTGCATAGTCTTCCTGTTACAAATGGCCCTCTTCATTTGTTAGATGTTACTCTTGATCTCCCTCTCCCTCGTTATTTTGTGACGAAATTTGCGTATAAAGCTTTTGCTTCAATTACGCAATTCAAATGCGGCCCATGTACGGTATCTTGAGGTATATGTATAAAATTGGCAAATTTGCCAATTTTTCGTTTATTTTTAAGTCATACACGAATCTATACTCCTGTTCCCGAATCGTATTCAGAAATAGGGCCACCGGCTACCCTGATTTTACGGATACTTTTTCAGTTAAATTCAGTTTTAATAAAAATATTGAATGCTACAAATATATCAGGTTCATTTTTAAGAAAATTACTTTATTACGCTTTTTAAAGAAATGTTAAAAACTGCGTTATGCGTTTTTCTGATAAACTTAGAAAACAAAATTGTATTGTAACAATAAAGGAAACTATCATAGAATTTATTTTATACAGGCTATTGAATAATAAAAACGACAGAATAGTCATCATTGAGATTAGATATGATTTCTTAGGAAATAGCAGGAGACTAGCCTAAATGTATCATTTGTAGTAAGTAAACGGTTTGCTTGCCATGCCTTAGTAGATACATATAAATGGAGCAATAAAATCATGAAGGCTAGTCCGCCATATCAGGTTGAAGGACCCTATTCGATCGAGGAACATTGAACAGAACCTTCATTCACAACCCTTTTGTTGCGGATCGAGTTTTACATTAGAGCATTGTCGAGGCGATCAAATCCCTTTATAGCTCCATCAAAGAAGAGAATACCAATATGTTGAAATAATACTCTTCCTTTATTGTTTAGGTAAAACTACCAAGGATAATAAAAAAAATGGATCGGATAAAACTGGATAGTTGATAGATAATAGATCCTCTATTTACACTACCTGCTACTATATATTCTTATAAAGGAGATCTTCTAATCTCAACTTCTGGACATTAATTTAATTGCTCGGATTTGTCATTTACGTAGGTAAACATGTATCTTTACCTTCCTTATTCGAGCTTGAATATTTACAAACTTGAAAAAGCAGAACACGCGAAGAAATTATGATTTTCCAGGAAATCCTTAACTAATTTCCTGAAATAATTAAAATTAAAATTTTGTTGTTAAAATATTTAGATTTGATACACGCAATTTACTGACTTGATTTCAAGGTAATACACATCTATCCTTAATTTCATCCAAAAATATAAAAATATTTAAACTATACATTTGAAGCTCTATTCAACGATACCTATGAAAATGAAAAAAAAATCGAACAAAAGACAAGACAAACAAAACAATCGAATCTAACACACAAAATGATATTAAGCCTAAAGCGTAATACAATTTTTTGTCGCCCTCGTTAGCATAGTACCTATAGTGCTTGTTCTGCTATTTGGGATCTCGGGTTCGATTCCCGGTGGTAAAAAGTACGGCTGGGTGTTTTAACGTGTTCATAGTTATCGGCGTATCTTCGTAATATTTATAAAATATAAATTGGAGTTGGTTCTTTCAAGACCTAACCGGCGAACCTGACTAAACATTTTACGTCGGACGTTGCCAACAATAAAAAATGATTTTTTAAAAATTAGACATAGATTTAAAAAGAATATTACGCACTCATGATATCCGCAATAGGTCTGCAATAAACATAAAATGTAATTGCTTCATTTAAAACTGCGTATCAATCAATTCATGTGAAATATGTGGGTATATTATATTTTGGGCAACACCTTCCGAACATTGTGTGGTAAAAATATTTGGCTAATGGTATCCGCTAAAAATATCCATTAGAAAATCAAAAAGCTATTGTCTTTTTAAAAAAAAATAATATAATATGTCTATACATATTTTGAAGAATTAATTATGTATAAAAAAATAAGTTTATAATCGTTTCAATATGTTGTGCTCGACGACAAAAACTATCTGACGGAAAGTAGTTCCCAGAATAATAAATAGTTTTTTGTTTTGTATTTTTGGATAATGTTATCGTTATTGTTATGATACATGTACGCAATATACAAAGAATTATTGTATTTGACTCTTGGAAGCTTAATTCGTCGTAAAAATGAGGAATTTTTATTATTTTGAATATCCTTTTCCTCTCGTTCAGTGGAAGCTCGATCATTGATTTTGATGTAAAATCTTATATAGTAAATTAATAAACATTTTGATTTACAACCAAATGAAAACAACTACAAAGAAATGAATTGAGAACGAAGGTTCGAAATAAGGAATATTTACTAAAAATAAGCCAAATTGATCTACTGCGCATGTAACCTTCAAAATTATTATTTACATTTATTTCCGATTTAGGAGCACAGGGTTCTTTTGCTTTTAGTTCCTTCCAAGTTTTACTTAGTGTTTCGCTTTACCTGGCATCGTTCTCTTCTAGGTGCATCAAAGGTGTTCTTGTCATATCATTAAGCCCCTTTCTCTGTCTCTAGAATGTTTCCGTTTTGTTTGGATTGTTTCGATGTGTTTCTTCCATGTCAATCTACTGTCTAAATATAAATCTAGGTTTTTAATATTTCCGCATTCGGGATGGAGATTGATTTTATTACTACTTCTGTGGATACCAGGTTTGTTTTCGGATGAATGTAATGTGCTGATTTCTGCTCGCTTGCCTTAATTCTCCAGTTAGCAACTTAGTTATTTCTTCTAGATTATCTTGCAGATTTTTTGAAGCTATTTGGGGATTTCAATGTTGAAGCTGATAAATAATCTTCGAAGGGAAGATTTGCTGTATAAACCAACACTGGCGTCAGTATTCTTCCTTGTGGACCCTGCGTGTATTTCATTTAAATTAAAAAATGCGTTATTCTATTTCACCAAGTATTTCCAGTTAACCAAGTTATGATCGCAAGTAAGTGTGGCGGTGGTTGCGTCTTAACTTTGTGTACAATTCCTTCATACCATACTCAATAAGCCAGCTTCAATTTTGTTCAAATTAGTTTCTGATTTCTGATATGCGATGCTAATCTGGAAGAGATTTGACAAAGTTGGCAGTAAACTTATCGGATGATACGAGTCTACTTTTGTTTCATCTTCATCAGGTTTATGGATCATTATGATCTCACAGATATTTCAACTGCGTAGTGAAGGAGGAATCGATTGAACACTTCTTATATCCCTATTCTTCTTACTCGTTCATGAATCATATTATATCTGCTCGCGTTTCCTCTTTGAGGATCAGTTAATAGCACTAAGATACTGGACATGTTAGAATTTACTTAGAAGGATAAACCGTTTTCGGAACTAAGGGATTTCATGGAAGCCCGAGCAACCTCGTTTGCCCATTCTATTTTTTAAAAAATTTCGATTTGTGGTATTGGATTGAATGTGTTCAAAATTATTGATGTGTCAGTTATTGCACCGATAATAATCATGTCAAATGTAATCTGAAACGAAATGTAGATGAACATGTTTGAATAGACACGTTTGAGAACATAAAAAGAACCAGCGATTTCTAAATGATTGATTATAAAAATAAAAATGAAGGATAATATTATGCCAACATTTAACAATCCAAGATGATCCCAGATCCCTTGCCATCCAAGAATCATAAAAGACGTTATAATTCTGACATCTCTAACTATCGGCCTCTTGCGAAACGTCGCATATATTCCAAAGCTATTATTTTTACAAAAAAAAAGCGGTTCTGGTCGTTTTTTCTTTCTTGTTACGGGGTACCATTTTTTTGAAATACATGGTTACAGGAATAAAGCTAAAATATTTGGAATCTTCTGTCTTATTGTGTTGATTTTCTAGGAACACAAAAATCCTAAAAAAATGTAGGATCGGTCGTAAACTTCTTGGGTAAGCTCTTGTCGTTAGCACCGCGGTAGTCTTTCTAGCTGAACGTCGCCTCACCTATAAAGACTTTACCGAAATCAAAATTTACATGAATTTGTAATGCTACGTGCAAATCGCAAAAAGCTACTGCTGTTTTCTGTCCAGCGAAATTTGTAAATCGTGGGATGTCCCCAAAATGATGTATTTATATACAAATCCATTGAACTTATATACGCGTCCAATTCAGAAGGCTCGGGATCTAATTTCAGTGCTGGGTTCGGGATCTACTGTTCCACATTTAACCTTAGGATGTCAGGTAGTCAGAGTGTAGGTATCGTATCAATCTTCTCTGACGGAAGAATTGTGTCACGGTTATACGAATGCCTCCTGGTCATTTTATATTGAACGAAATGTCACGGCGAACCTAGTGAACGTTATCTTTCAACTGTGGTAAGGGTACAATTCTTTTCGGACCTGCTAAATCTAGAGTGGCTTTATTACTGAACCGAATCGTAATTTAGCTAAATGCGAGATTTCTCAAAAGAAGAAAACCGAAGAATACTCGTGGCGATTCTAACAGGTCATGGCCGCATTATAATAATCTTCACCGCATGACACTGGCTTTGAACCCCTTATGGAAGTAAACCCTTTGACCCTTTGAAGGAAAGTGGTAATATTATTCATTTTGTAACTGTCCTGAATTACTCACGATAAGACCGGTCCTATGTAACACTTACTATATTGTTGAATGATCAGATGCATTTTGTTCCTTGGTTCAAGCTCATGCAGTTTGCCAAGCTCATGCAGAGCGCAATAACAAACTATGATAAAATCTCTGGCTTGAACCACGGGCCTTTGATGCAGTAAGTATGTACTCTCTCGCGGTTGAATTCAATTTTTCTGTAAAACAGTGGTATACACGAAATTGCTGATTGTAGGGTTATATCTGAACCCCGATGATAGCTCTCTAGACTATATTGTTGTTGCCTGAATTGCAGCTGCTTATTAACAGCACTTTTCGTTAGTCTACCCACCCTTAGTTAACATGTGATGGCTCTTACTTGAAATTAGGCGCGGGATTCAGAATAAACTGTTTATCAGTTAGAATTTTAACTTTAACAAACAATTTTTTCTAATAATTTCACAATTAAGCAATAAAATTTTTAAATGTATTTTTAAATTTGTACTTACAGGTATCTTGGAAACCTTTAAAAATTCAAGCAATGCTTCTAGCGACCCAAGAGTCGAAGCTTGCACATAGACACCTAAAGCGCTTAATTTTATACTATTGAGGGCAGACTTAAGTTCCTTGGCTACTTCTTCCCTAAAACCAAAAAATCAACAAATTTATCAAAATCATGAAACTTGAAGAATCAATAACTTACTTTAAAATTTCAACCTCATCCTGTTTCTGTGCAATTTGCATATTTAATCCTGCAATTGCCTTTTCCAATTCCTTGGCCGCAATTTTAACACCCTGCGCCGCCATAATCTCCTTATGTTCGATATACGCATTCTTTACACGCAACTCTTTCATCGGCTGAGGCATTAACAGCGACCGAATTTGTGTAACAATCGGACCATCGGTACCAGCAACAATCATAGTGTCACCTTCTCGTAATCGGCC
This sequence comes from Nephrotoma guestfalica, assembly GCA_963691935.1. Classification (NCBI taxonomy): domain Eukaryota; kingdom Metazoa; phylum Arthropoda; class Insecta; order Diptera; family Tipulidae; genus Nephrotoma; species Nephrotoma guestfalica. The sequence continues at coordinate 191,394,722 of OY829915.1, read as the reverse complement.
ATTAATCAAAATTGCATCAATTGTTGTACCTAAACCTGGAATGGCTTTCACTTCGAGTACGGTAGCTAACAACTCCTCGGAATACATTAATCGTTTGGCTAGTAAATTTTGACACGATTCAATAATTAAAAATAGTAAATTTCCCATTCCTTCGCCAGTTATAGCGCTTGTCGGTACTAACGAGACATACGAGCGGGTGTCTGGATTCTCATAAAATAGAGCCGCATTTAGTCCCTGTTCAGCAAATTCGGTCATAATTTTTTTTGAACGCTGCTCAAATTCCAGTAGTGTATTGGCTTGCTGAGATTTTATAATATCGCGAACATCCTTCTTGCCCATCGTCTGCCAATCGTATAAACGATCGATTTTATTTAGTGCAACAATGAACGGGGTCTTCCGCGATTTTAATAGATTAATTGACTCGATTGTTTGCGGTTCTAGACCGTGCATAATATCTACAACAAGAATTGCAATATCGCATAGAGATGAACCTCGATTTCTTAGATTACTAAACGACTCGTGCCCAGGTGTATCTATAATTAATAGTCCCGGTAATTTAAACGACATATCTGAAAACTATAATAAATATTAATAACCAGTTAATCGAAATTGTCTAAACCTACATTTTTAACAATTTTCGTTTGTTCCTTAATTACGTCAATTGGGACGTTCGTAGCACCAATTTGCTGTGTAATACCACCAGCTTCACCGTCTTGCACGTTTGTTCGTCGCAGTTTATCTAATATTTTTGTTTTACCAGTATCTACGTGACCCAATACGCAAACGACGGCCGCCCTTAATTTATCTAGCGTTCGATTGGCTTCAGCATCACGGCGTCGTTTTTGAATCCGTTCTACAACACGTTGCCTTCGATATTCGGCATCCTGTTTTCGTTCGTCTTCGTTCATATTTTCATCGCCAGAACTATCATCAGTCTCATTTTCAGCATCCATAGATTCACTTTCTGAGGGTTTCCCTTCCCTAGATTTTTTACTAATTTCGGTTGTCTGTAACTTATTCTCCAAATTTGATATTTCGTCGGTCGCATCTTCACCATTTTCTTCATCCTCTGAGGATGAGCTTGCGTCCCACGCCTCTTTAACATCATCCACTTTTTCTACGGCAGGTGTATCATTTTCATCAGGAATTTCGTCTTTGTTAGATGAGTCTGCTTCGTCAGTTTTATCGGTAGAAATTTGAGTTTCTAATGAATTAGGCGCTTGACCCCTTTTATTATTTCGAATTCGTGTGCCTGGGCGAGGCCGTTTTTCACCTATTTCTGGAATATCCAAACCTTGTGCTTTTAACGCTTCCAACATGGCTTGCGCCCTTAATTTATCCTGTTTTTGTTTATTACTTAGAAGTTTACCTTCAGCCTTAAGGCGTTCTTTCCGTTCTTTTTCTTTCTGTTTTCGTTTCTCTTTCTTTTCCTGCTCTAAGCGAAGTTGTTCTAATCTTAGATTTTCTGATTCTTCTAATAGTTTTATTTTTTCCTCTTCTTCTTTTCGCAGCCTTTCTTCCTCTTCTTTCATTTTCTTCAAATGCTCTTGCATGGCAGCGACGACATTTTTGGACGGCCCTTTTCTAGATTTTTCCTTTTCTTCCTCATTTTTAGCTTTGGCCGTTTTTTCATTCTTGTCCTTTTTCTTCTTCTTTTTATCCTCGGTAGTAGTTGCTTCTGATGATTCGACATCTACTGTTTCACTACTAACCGGTGTTTCGGCTGAAGACTCTGGCTCTATTTTCTTTTCCAGTTTTTCTTTCTCTACAACAATCGCTTCCTTTGGTTGTTCTTTTTGCATGGCGGCCTCTCGTTTTTGACGTTCCTTCTTCTCTTTCTTCTTTTGCGCTGCAGTTTTCGCACCAGAATCTTCCGAGAAATCGGTTTTTGCATCTCCAGCCTTGCTCATTTCTAATTCTAGTAGAATTTTATCGATATCATCTTTATTGTTCCCTTTCTTTTTACCTTCCTTCACCGGAGCCTGTTTAGTTTTCTTCTCATTCTTGGCCGCTTTTTGAGGTTTAGCTTTTGTTTCAATGTCTTCCTCCTCATTTTCATCGTGATCCATTTGCGCATCATCGCTGTTGTAATCATCTTCATCCATCATTAGAGAAGCAAAACCACCGGGCCGAGTTTGTTTCGCCAATTTACTTGCTCCATGACCCTCATCTTCGTCATCGTCATTATCCGAACCTCCTTGAACTTTTGCTTTACCTTTTGCTTTTTTTGTCTTGTTGGCCGCCGCTTTATCAGGAAGCTGAAGTTCATCGTCATCATCGCTTTCACTTTTCAGAGCTATACTTTGTTTTAAAGCGGCCGTTTCCTTCTTCTCTTTCTTCTTTTGCGCTGCAGTTTTCGCACCAGAGTCTTCAGACACATCGGTTTTTACATCTCCAGCCTTGCTCATTTCTAATTCTAGTAGAATTTTATCGATATCATCTTTATTGTTCCCTTTCTGTTTACCTTCCTTCATCGGAGCCTGTTTAGTTTTCTTCTCATTCTTGGCCGCTTTTTGAGGTTTAGCTTTTGTTTCAATGTCTTCCTCCTCATTTTCATCGTGATCCATTTGAGAATCATCGCTGTTGTAATCATCTTCATCCATCATTAGAGAAGCAAAACCACCGGGCCGAGTATGTTTCGCTAATTTAATTGTTCCATGACCCTCATCTTCGTCATCGTCATTATCCGAATCTCCTTGAACTTTAGCTTTACCTTTTGCCTTTTTTGTCTTGTTGGCCGCCGCTTTATCCGGAAGCTGAAGTTCATCGTCACCATCGCTTTCACTTTTCAGAGCTATACTTTGTTTTAAAGCGGCCGCTTGTTTTACATGTTCAACGTCATTGGTACTATTGGTCGACCTAAAATGTAAATATTTATTTAAATAAATTAAGTAACGCAAGCACGCAAGCTGCCAACCAAATTTTTCGCGGATTCACCGCAACGATATATTTACCGAACCACGTAACAAAAAATTACTTACATTCCATCAGGGTCGGTTTTATCCGCTTTATTCTTTTTCGATTTAACCATTTTATAAGTTTTTCACAAATTTAATGTAATATTTAATGAAATTATTATTTTTTAACATGCGTTTTGTGTTCGCATAGAGAAAGTATTTCAATAAATCGAGGTTAGACTAGAAATAATACAAATTTTGACGTATGATCGTTTTGAGCAATATTATTGCTCAAACTCTAATATGGTAAAATAGTAACCCAACAAGCTTATTGTGTGGAAATCATATATTAAAAAGTAAACTTAAAACGAGCAGAATTAAAAAAAATATTAAAATTATGATGTTGAAATAATAATCAGTCTTTTATTAAAATTAAAAATATATTCCAGCAATTTGTTTGGTATAATTTTAAATAATTTATCGCATATCATAATATCAATATGTAATACACATTCATACTTACATATTTAATACATTAGTTTTTATTTTGCAAGGAAAACATCTGATACTTTTTTCTTAAATTTAAAATTTATCTTCGTATAATTTAGCTAAACTTATAATAAGCAAATAAATTAATTATTATTTAAAATTAAGATTAGGACATCACAAATTAAAAACAAAAATATGGCGGAAAACCAACTTTCTTCTTGTTATTTTTCAATTTTTTTTATCTAATTGATTTGCCGATTTTTGTTGACTAGAAGACAAAGCCTGTTGCAGTTTATGGGGATCATTATCGTCCTCGTCATATTCCTCGTGAAGCAATAACGAATCCGGAGGATGGCTATGTTTTGGTACTGGAGCAGATTTCTTGTGACGTTGCCAAGTAAACACTCGAGCTAATTGCATAAACTTTTTACGTGATTTTTTACTCATACAACGTAGACGTTCTTTAAAAACGGCATCGTCCTCGCCACGTTCCTTGTCCGTTTCCCGTTCTAATGTTAGCATAAAATCCTAGATTTAATATTAAAATTGTATTAGGAGAGTAAACTTACGAGTAAAATTAAAGATAAAGCAGAATAAATATGCTACCGGTTCGTATAAAATTAGCTTCCAGTTCTACAAAAAATGGTTAAAACGCAGAAATTGAACAGATAAACGAAATTTGGAATGTTAAATAAAGCTATGGAAAGGAAAATGCCATGTTCCGTTTAGAGTTGTTGTTGTTCCGATAATAAGCTCATTATCTTATAGGAATATATTCCGGATTAATTCAATTTTATGTATAATAAAAGTTTCAATGGGATTAATTGCTTTGTGTGCCTAAAATAGCACGTCACTTAAAAATAGTGATTTTATTAGAAAGTAAAAAATTCTAGATAGTTGTAGCAATTTCGTAAAGTTGTGTGTTTTTCTCCTGCATTACTTACATCAATATTCAGTTTGGTATCAGTTGGACTGCGATAATTTTTTATTTAATTCAATTTTACATTCCATTCTATTGTTAATATTTCCAACCCAAAACAGAACAGCCCGAAATATGCCGACAAGTTCTGAAATTTGCAAACCAATGACGTAACGGAATTCGCTCTAGAATTTTAATTTAACACTAATAAAATCTGAATGGTAAAAGTGGATAATATCGCCTACGCCAATCGTAACTACCGATTAAAAGCACGTAATCAATTGCGGGATTGAATGGAAATTGTATGATAATAATATTATAGAGGATGCTTAAGGCTGTATGGTATTCAGAAAACAAATTACTTTTTACTGTCAATATTTAAGTGCTTAAATAAGATAATCATTAATAAATTTGAATACCCAAGTTTGTTTCAATTCATTTAATCTTTAATTATATTTTTCTTATGCGTCAAATTAATAAACTAATTTCTTAATTTTTGCTTCTAAACATTGCATATTATAATAAATGAATAATCACTAATCTTGGGCACATTCATTATAGTTGATAGACCCTTGACCAGAGTGACTAAAAAATTCGTAACCATTTGCCGATCAAATGCTTCCAATTCGAACATTATACCAGGCTTGCAAGTTTATGTGATCGTTGTTCAGAGTAAATTTTATGTCAGATTAGCAACTATTTTGAAAATATAGATAAAATAACAAAGTTGTGATTTCTGGTGTATTTTACTGAGAATAACTCTCGCGTTTTGTGTGATTGGAAGCTTAACGGCAGTTGTTTTGACGGCTATCTCGTCTTTCGTTTTCAATCAATAATGCAAATAACTAGGAATAATTAACAAGTTTCTAACAAAGTTAACTTTGCAGTGATTAAAAAAATTATGAGCATGTAGCACGTTTTTTGCACTTGAGTGTAATTTGCCCTACATACCAAAATTAAAAAAATAGCGAAATTTACATATCGATAAGATGAAAAATGATTTCTCACCTGATTCCAGCGCAATTCATTCATAAATTCCTCATTCTGCAGCATCATTGCAAACTGTTCATCCGGCAATTCAGTCTCACTCTTATTAGTTCTATTGCATGGTACTTGCTTCTGCGCCACCCGCAAAAAAGTTGGTGGCAACGGCCCTAGCAGTGGCGGTTTCCATGTTTTCTCCAATTTTATCGCGCTCACATTTTTCGCCCCATTATTGGTGGGAGATGAATACGATATGTTCACATTCTTCTTAACTTTAGGTGATGCCCCAGCACTTAAACGTAATCCGGTCACATCCGATGCGACTGCAGCTACAATATGATCATGTTTTGGCGTTGTGGTAATATCCTCCTGAATTGATTGCGTTGGCTTTTTATTGATCATTTCGGAAGTTTTAATAGGCGAGTGTAATTCATTACGTATTTTTTCATTTTGATTATCGGTACTCATCGCTAACAGCTGATCAATGGTAGCATCGACAGCACCTTGGTTAGAGCGAAGTACCGCTTCAATAACATCATCGTCCATTTCAGGAAACATATTTTTAAAATCTGACATTGCCTGTGCAAATTCTATTTGCAAAGTCGATGACATTTTTATTGATGTATTTTTTAATTGCGTATATTTGGATTCCGTACAACTTTTTCACTTATCTACATTAACAGCATGAATATATTTTAAGTTAATCACAAGTTTAATTTATAAAGGTTGATCATTTTGAGAATGAAATATTTAAAAATCAATTATTATTAAGCTATAATAATATTTTTAAAATAAAAGTTTAATTATGGATTAATTTGACAGGAAGGAAGCTTTTTTTATTACGCCAGGAGTGACATTTCTACGTAGAACAGTAAGCTTAATGTAGATGTCGGTATATTATTAATATTTTTTTAAAGTGTATATACATTTAGGCGAATTAACTATTAACACTTTAAGAGATACGGTTTAATATTTATGAATAAAATTCTGAAATCAAATTACTTTAGGCTTAATAAATTTAGGCTTTAAAGGCTTCATGTGCATAATATTGTCAGCAATTTGGCTTCCCTTTAAATGCCACTAGTATGAGAAATTTCCTTTAAAATTTTGATGTTGCGTTTATATGCGTACAAAATATATGTCAAATCACCATGTGTGCATTCGAATTATTTTATATTTATTCAAATTAATCTCATTGTATATGATGTTTTCAATTATAACAGATTAAAATGTATTAACAAAAGATATTTATCTGATTTTTGACATCAATTTAGCCGGACCCGTGCATTACATTTTTCAAACAAAACTCCAGCAGCTTTGCCTGTCCAACGAAAACAAGTGCGGCACGTATTTATGTTTAAACAAGGTTGCCAGACGTATGTATTGTAGCGCCGCTATTAGCGCTACATACACCATGAGAAAAAGGCGGTCACACCTTGTTCCTAATTGGTATCGCCTTTAATAATGAGAAGTTACCACAGTTTTCGTAATACAAAAAAAAAATGCACTCAGACACTTTGCGTTAAAAGGCAAAAACCTGCTGGACCCAAGTTCATTTTAATTTAAAACTTCTAGAATATATAGGGTTTGTTTCCTACGTATTAAAACATGCCAAAAGTGGCACAAATCCTCAAATGGAAACAAGCAGCAGAATTTTACAAAGATTTGTAGAACAAAATTTAAATTTGGTTTTCAAGAACAATTTCAATACGAAGTGTTTAAGTGAATGTAATGGTTTCGACACTATAAACTGTTGGACTACTCCAGTCCTTGCGGGTTTGAGGCCGGATCATGGGTATCGCACGACAATTTTAGGCGGTAGTGAAATTTATATGAGAAACAATAACAATTTATCGCTTTTGTTCCGTTTCACAACAAAATACAATTAGAATAGCATTGTAACGACTTTTTAAAGGCCTTTCACATCATGTGATTTGCTCGATCTATGCGAATTAAATATCAACAAATTTTGTTGTACAATATCTTTTTTAGTTAGAAATTTTAGCATAGCGCTGACGAACAAAAATTTAAAGTATGCTGTAAAGAAACTTATGAGTTCTAGTTAGAAAGGTTAACCATCAAATCCCCTGCTGCTCGATTCTGCTATTCATATATAGGAATTGTTGCAGTTTCTTCCTATACAATATTTCCTTTATATTTATGTTGAAGACATGTTATACTTGTTTCCGTTAAGACGTTTCCATGAAAGAAGAACGGTATATGACATGTCTCAAACTTGTCGTCTAATGTTGACAGCTATTGGACAAGCCACTTAAGAAACTAATGTGACTTGTCATAAATTAGTTATTTAGTAAACATACAAACAAAAATCGACAAAAATTGTTTATTTTTTTCATACATATTTAGAAAACAGCTATCAAATAGATGCATTTATTCACATACATGTTGACAAATTTCCAACTGCGACATATAGAGATAGCTCACCAAGCCATCGATATAATCGTTATAGGCGAAAGTATAAGCAAAATATTGCTTATGGACAAATTTTTAACCCATAAATATTAATAGAACATAAGGGTTCTACTTACACCGCGATATTTTATCTAAATATCTTTAGTGAAGGTGGTATTTAAGAGGGAATTTAGGAAACTCTTGGCTTCTTTAATAATATTTTATGAAATTTCAAGTTTTATATTTTAATTTTTTAATATTTACATATTTTTGCATACTTATTTTAATTTATTAAATATTTTTACCAACAATCAAATCTCATTATTATTTAAATTTTCAGATTACTCGTTTAAATATTATCTCGTTAAACTCTTGCGATTATTGAAAAAAAAAAATTAATTCCGTACCTCAAATAGGTACAGAAATTTAAATGTCAAAACTGCTGTAAATAGGAAGAATATAATTTATACTCCGTTTTGCCAGAATAAACATTTAGGAAGAAATACAAAACTGCTTTCTGGAGAGCGCCACAAATAACTCTCAGTTTAGAGTTTTCATGAGGTGTACGTATCTTAAATAAATTTTATCTGGCAACGCTATGTACAAAACTATTAGATAATAAGAATGATAATACTTATAATTGATCTTTGGTTACGTATACCAATGTAAAACCATTCTCAAAACCCGATATTGAATGTTAAAAAAGAAGAACGATGGTTTGCCCGGCCGAATTGTAAGGATTGTAAAGACAGTCTCCAATAGCTCATTCCAGAAACGGATGTGGCTTCTATGGAAATAAATCTTAGATCCGAGGAGGGATCCAATCTTGATATCGAACAATAATCACGAGCGAAAAATTTGTTAAGTCGATGGGGAATTATTTTTGAAACTAGAGGGTCCCCAACTGGATATGTTGTAAGTGCCGGTTTATGTAAAGAATCATGATAAAAACGCTTTTGGTTGTGCGTTTGGCCTGTTTCGATTTAAATGAATGCTTTTTGGAGTTAAAAACGGGTCATCGACCTTTCAAAGACTTATAGATCGAATGAAGTCACAAAATTCCCCAAGTTACAATATTTACTTAATTTATGATTTCATTATCATATCGGAGTCATTTTCTGAACATATTTGGGATTTGAATGTTGCGTTCAAACAGCTGGATAAATACGATTTGCACGCAAGTCTAGCAAAATGTTCATTTTCTGTGATACATTGCAGTTCTTGACATGTTTGGACTCCTGTAGGAATTGCAACGAACGCCGTGAAAATTTAACGCATTTCACAATTTTCGGTATATCGAAATCGTCAACATTTGAAAACGTTTCTGCAGAAGTGCAGCTGGTAGTTGAGATTTTTCGTAAGTTTGCTGAAAAGTCGAAGTCAAAATGAACATGGGACAGGAACATCAGCAATCGTTATTAAATTATTAAAGGACGCGCTGGTTAATTCTCCAATTTTACAATAGGCTGATCCAATAAAATCCCGATCCAATGAGCCTCTTATGGCAAAGATTCGATAACGATGAGAAGCCGCTCGAGAATTTAGGCGTCTATTGACTTTTTCAGAACGGAACTAGTCGACTACTGTATGAGACTGGCGCTTAAAGATTTTCAGGGATGCTGTATAAGTAAACTTGCTCGATGGACCCTTTTTATTCAAGAATTCTATTTAAAAATTTAATGTGTACGTGGTAAAGCTAACGTGGTTGCCGATACGTTGCTCCGCCCGCCTTGTATTAATGACAGTGAGTTTCGTATATGTTTGGTGCAAGTTAATATCTTTACTTCTCTCTCTCTACTTGCAGCCTACATCAGACAGTTGTCTGTCAGCAATATAAACCATCGAACCATCTGTTACCTCAGATTTGTTTTCCTGTTATCAAAGGATGAGGAATGTTTTCGTTGAAAATTAATTGTCGAACATATGGCGACCCAATCGGTCACACTATACGCACTAAAACAAGGTACTGCAAAGGCCAGACGTTAAGTGGTGAATGATTTCGATTCCTTTATACGATATACATCGTCGTGTTGTGTTTGGGAACGGGACTGAGTTATCATCCGAGACAATCCTGTCGAAAGGCGCAACCGAGATGTGAAAACCAAATTGACCATTCTGGCGAACTGATGGTGATTCAACTTTGGAAGTCGTCGATCTTGCTACAATGGTAGAACACATGATTCATACATTTCATAATTGAGAAATTATTGATTTGAATTGATATGATTTTATGTTTGTTTAATTAGTAACCATTTAGGAAACATAGTGATTCCTACCTGCATTTTAGTGCTAAAACAATGCACTGAAATTTGATCTTAATTTGGAAATCCTTAGATGTACCTAAAACTTTAAAATTAACCTGTTGAATTATTTTGTTGGAAGGGCCTGTTTCTAATGTTTTAAAACTTTAGACATACATTTAATAAAATCAAAACAGTTTCAATCCGCTTGATCGTCATACGAAACCATTTAGTTTGATCGTCAATAGCAGCAACAATGATTCATTCAATCCAACTAGAATAGTTGAACGAATTTGCATTGTCAAGCTCAGTTCGTATCAATGAATTGGTTAATTATTTGTCACCACAATTTTCTGTTCGACTACTCATTACGTTCATCGTTCTACCATTTAATTACAGAGGGGAACATTTTAGAATTGCCTAGATTTGTATAAAGGGAAAAGTTCGTGATTTAGCCAGAATGTTTTTGAATACTAAAAGATGTCACTAATCTCATTTAACCCAAGCATCTTATTAACAGTTAGCCAAAGTAACAAATTTCGGTATGTTATATTTTCCTAATAGGCGCAATTGTAACATTACCCTCAAATTAAGCCTATTCATCAACAGGACATATACTACCGCCTTTTTTGAGAAGACCTTATAGTGCCCTCATTCATTCTTGGTGATATCGTGATTTCTGTCACTGCCGGTAATGCGGCTACACCATTCGTTACTTCCATTACCACTTGTTCGCCTATTCATTCATTTGTGCTGTCATCCACGGCCACGAAAACAGCCCACCTCTCCACTACTACGGCAGCAACGCAAGGTATGTTTCGTATTTTTCTCTTCTGACAGTTATTTCCTACGCATAAACTAAGTTGGCCATACCCATTATAGTTGTGCAGGATTCCTCGCTTGTTATTATAATTTCCGTTCTTATAATTACCTCTTCCAACTCGTAATTATCTCTATCCCTTGCTACTCTATAGCCGCACGTAGTCATGATACTAAATCATTTTTACAACTAATTGGAACTAGAGTGAATTTGCTTGAAAAAATATTTTTATGTTTAAGTTGAATTGTTGTTCTCTTTGTTTTTATTTTTATGATTTGAAACACAGTTTCTTTAATGTTATGGCTGAAAAAATAAACACACAATGTCATTTGTATGCTCAGACTTATGTGACTAACAAAGATTATGGAACTAGCAAACATAATGAAGTTTTGCTATATAAAACATATTCGTTTTACCCATACAGACGTATAGCTTTGAATTGTCCACATTCAATTTGACGTTACATGATTACTACCCTGTACCTTAATTTACTTTGAATTCATTACTGTTTATCTAAAACACAATATCACATTAAAGTTCAAACTCCAAATCATAACACAAAAAATTTAAATGAAATGGGCATATCCTGCACACTGAGATTCGCACTGCTTCTAGTAAGGCCCCATTAACATCTTTATGAAACATTTCTTTGTTTTTAATTAAATCTTAGTGTGCTCGATATGCCCATAATGTACATTCAATTTTACAGCTAAAAACAAAAATGTTAATCAGTGTTCAGTCGGGCGAAAAATATCGCGATATTTTTTATCAGCTTTTGCCATAAAACGCACTCATTTATCACAAAAAACCAAGAATATTTTTGACTCTGGCTGTCAAAATTTGTGTTCAATTTATTTATAATATTTTTGTTATGATTTTATATGGACAGTTTGCTCAACTTATAATTACTTAATATATATATTTTTATTTACCTGCATATTATATTCGATTGCCTTTACACACATAAATACTATCTAAAAACGACTTGTGAAAGAATATGCAAATATATGCTAACGTGAATCACGATGTACTGTCCAGGTTTATTGTATATTAGCTAATAAAAAATATGGTGTCAAACTATCGTGAAAAATACTTAGGAATTAGTACATATTAAATTTTTGTTATGACAGCGTCAGCAATGTTTTTACGTAAAAAATCAATTTATATTTTTTTTCGATTGGGTTGTTCACTCGGGTTTGACATAAAATTATACGGAGTGAAGTTAGGGTCACAAAGAATATCATGATATTTTTTATCATTTTGGTCGGACTGAACACGCCGGGTGTGTGTTTTGTGATGAATGAGTGCGTTTTATGGCGCAAAATGACAAACAATTTCGTGTTAATGGCGAGATTTATGGCTGGACTATAGATGGAATAAAAAGAATAAAAAAAATAACGTAAGAGAGCGAAAGAGAGGATTTACATGCAATCGACTATACTGAGAATAATAAATATAAAAAGAATAACAGAAATTGCGTTCAATTTTTTTTCATTTTTGCTGTCACTTAAAAAGAATAACCGAGCGATAATTTTCGCCCAAGAATAAAAAACTTAATAACTACAACAACAAAACTCAAATAAATTTTAGTGCGTTGAATATAATATGCATATTTACTTTTTTATATAAGGGAATTTTAAATTATTCGTGTGTTTTATCTTTTCTATTTATAAAATATTCATGTATGCATATGCTAATATGAATATAATATCAGAAATAATTTGCAATACACTGTAGAATTGTATTTTTCTAAACCTAACCTAAAAAAATACTTTATCGAATTGTGGTGATTTAAATCGCATATAAACAATTTTTATAATTTTAAAAACATATATTTGTTGATATAAATACGTTTATACTCAAAAATATTGTAGTTTCATTCATAATTGTAGGAAATATATCACAAAAATATATGAATGAACTTAATATTTCAAGTCATCTATGGCCGCAATGTCAAATTGGAATAATAATTTTTTGTCTTCGTTTCTTACGTTATTCTTTTTATTCTTTTTATTCTATCTATAGTTCCCACATTAGACATTTTGTAAATATCTACTTTAAAATTTCTTCGCCATAGAGCTTTATAATCGTTTTTTTAAATGTATGGTAGATACAGCCAGCTTTATTTTACTGGAATTGGTAGTGTTGTCTCTAAATTTTCTATCGACAATTAGTTGCGTTTATGTGCTTGAGCGGCAGAATTTTTTCTTTCCCCGACAGTAAATTTTAATCGCTTAAAATCAGTAAGACTAACCATCAGAGATTTTCGCAAAATAATTTTAGGTTATGAGAATCGCCTGTTTAACTAGAAACAAACGGTAAATTTTGCAGGACACATTATGCAGGAATTTAAACGCAGATCCACTCATAATTCTCTAATTTCGTCGAATCGACCAGAACTTACGAGATCTGTGACAATAAATTTTATAAGCTAAAGCTTTATTGTTTGCTTTGCCTAACGCTGGTCTGAAGAATTTTTTAGTCCGTAAGACATTTTACGGCTCAAACTGCAGTTTGATATAAATCTTCGTCCAGTAATGCTTTCAGTTCCACATCTTAAAATTGATTTGATGCGCCTTAACGTCTTTTTCTCACTTTGAAATTACCTTCTTTGAATTGTGAAAATCACACTTTGCACGCAAACGATTTGTTTCTGCTGCACTTTCCTTCAGCAATAAATAATGAAGTAAAACTCCCAGCAAAATGCTATTTTATTGAATAAATGACAATAGTAATCATTCTAGCTTGACATCTAACCTTCAAAATACTTCCTTTGCTTTCAAATTTGCGTAGTCTTTCTACAATAATAATGAAGTGAAGCAGATTCGAGTTTAAAACTCAGATCGGTTTGTTCGCATAACACAACAATGAACTAAAATAAATAATGAACTTGGGTAGTTGTTATATTGAAGGTGTTATGTATATCCACGAAAATATATAAGTTGCTCTTGAAGATTTATTGTACAGGAACGCTTCTCTTCTACGATGTCCTGGTTTTTATTGTTAATGTCATCCAACAATAATTTAAAGAGGAACGAAGGTCTGCCAAGCCTTGCCTCTTGTTGTGGTAAGGTTTGTTGAAACTGAAGGGCAGTGGATATTCGTAGTTCTATGATATAGCGACCAGAGTGTTCTCTTGGTCATTCACCGCTCGATGCACGTGCTTGCCGTTGAATTGTTTGTTTTTAATCATTGCAATCTGTTTTTATTTTTCACTTCCTACATTACGCAGTAGCTAAATCGAGCACATACGGCTATACATCCAATTTAAGGTAGAAGTACTAACGCATTACGGTATGGGAGATGTGTCGGGAGATTTTCCTCTTTGCACTCTATCCCATTTGACCGTTTAAACGGTTTTAAAACGAGAGATGTATTACCGTATTATCGTTTCCTAATCCCGATAGAGCTCGAGGAACTCCCTCCCCCTTCCAGTTTTTGACCACTAATAAGTTTGTATTCTCTTGAAATATGATAATTAAATTGTGGTAAACGAAAATCTGGTGGCAGTATAGGAATTTTTGATGTTTGTTTGGTAGAAGTTTTATAGTGGGGTAACTCGATTTTCAGACAACAACTCGTTCCCAATGAATCAACTTCGTATTCTTATTTGTTGGCACTTATACCTATTGTATTGCATTGATGATATATTTGCAATTTATTTCCTTAAATTATCACTAACAATGTAACTCTAATATAGCGAAAATATAGCGAAAAATGAGGAATGAGCTTAGTTGCGGTCGAGTACTCGCTTATTCAATCTTCAGAGATAATTTATAAGAAAATATTTTTTTAGAGTAAAAGCATATTTGGATAGACAAAGCAAAATTTTTTACTTTAATAAAAGTTAGTTAATTAAAAATAGAGGATAGCCATAATTTAAATTAAATCCGGCAACAATTAAGAAATATTTTCCTCTCATATATTGTGTAATAATTTCGTCTTGGGACAAACACAATACCAAAAATCACGTTGTGTATATGTGACGTCGTTAAAAACATAAATTTTGCTTTATTTAAAAACCATAATTTTCTATTTTTATTCCATCAAATAAAAGTGCAATTAATATTAACAAAAAAAAAAGAATTAAAACTTTACATCTAAAAAAATATATTTTTATATTCCTTAAGGCCAAATACACCTTGTGCTTTTGCTTCTCGTTAAACTTAATTAATCACGCCAATTTAATAAAACTTTCTATGATTAACGGAACACAATTTGTCTTTATAGCAAGTGGAGGTGAAAGAATCATATATAAGTTCATAAAATAATGGCAGTGCTATCATACGTAATTGACACATGTCTTACCCTACCTGTACCCTAAATGCCTTGTAATTGACACATGTCTTACCCCACCCTTTTGTGCTAATTACTAAATTAATTCACATTTTACTTCACATGGTCGAGTAGGAAGTTTTATGCACTTTAAGGGTTTATTAATTTGCATTCAAAAATCTCGTGCAGTTTGTTATCCGGATCAAAAAATTGAAAATTCGCATTGTTTTTGTTATTGAGATACCCCTAACTACTGTTTACCTACCTGTATATGTAATATGCTTCATGTGTATAGTTTCAAATTACAAAATGTTTTATTCTTTTGTTTAGTTTTGTTTTAAAAAGAAATTTTTTTGATTTTAAGTAAAATTATTAAACCGATTTTCATTTGTTTTACTTCTATTTCTCTCTTGCGTAATAGCATTTACCCTGGCAAAATAGCTACCAATTTTGAAATTAAAAGAGGATGAAGGATTTCTCTCATTTCGAGTGTTGGCGCTAGCATATATAAAGGTGAAACGGCTACCGTTCTATTCATAACCATTTGTGATTTTGGTGAAAATAATTTTAAAAAATAATTAGTTTTTTCGTGAACTACAGTTATAAGTGTGTGATATACAAATTATTGCAGTTTTCAAATAAATTAAGTAAGTGAGTGCTTAAGTGGTATAACTGTTTAGTTTGTGTAAATATTCTGCCAGTCGGATTTCTAGTTCATTATATGAGATTAAAAGTTTCGGGTCCGTTATTATTTTGTGCACCATATGGTGGCCACTGCCATACATTTTCTGTTTAGCTATAAAGTTTCTGTGTTGAAGTATAGTTAGTAAAATCTTGCTCTTTTACGTCACAACCAAAATTGAATTGTTTGTGTTCCATAAGTAAGAATAAACATTATTTCTGATTATTAAAATTTTACCGAAGTTAAGCCTCTACCAAAAACAAAATCATTTCGTGTGTGTGAATATATGAATAGCATACATTTTGGCGGAACATTAGTACAACAATTAAATGATCAAACGACGATTTATCAACAGTTTTGTTGCACGAAACTTCAATGAACAAATTTGTTGTACCGATCAAAAAGTACCGATGTGAAGTTACTAACAAAAAATAACAAAAAAACCAAATTATATATGTGTTAGTACCACTCAATATTAAATTCTTATTAGAATAAATTGAGTATGATTTATTACACTGTAAAATTATTCTCCGAATGAAGTATATTTAAAAATTAAAATTTTTAAAATAAAATTTATTCAAAAATACAAAATATTAATGAAATACAATGATTATTAAAACAAATAAGAAAAAACAAATTAAAATCTAGTTAACAAATAAATAAAAAGAAAAGCTTAAATATGGGCCAATAACAAGCCACTTCCAGAGATTAGGGCAAGCTACCACTATAAACGTTAAATTAGCCTAGTTATGAAGAACTTTTTCCGGTATTAGATTTTTCCTAGCAGAGAAAATGCAATCTTGTTAGTAGCAATTTTCCACCACGACTCTTGAGTTTTTTATCAGTCTGGGCTTGTTATTGGCCTCGACTGATAAAATACTCAAAATTTACGGTGGAAAATTGCTATTAATAAGCTTGAATTTTCTCCGCTAGGCAAAATCTTATATCTTATCTTATAAAATGTTCCTTAGAGACAGGACAATTCAACCTATGTAGTGCTATCTTGCCCTAATCTCTGGAATTGGCTTGTTATTGGCCCAGATTGATAAAATACTCAATATTTTGAGTGAAATTTTTTTATAAACATATTTGATATTTTTTTTTGTTAGCTTATGTATATCATGAATTTATTTAATATAATAATAATTTTTAATAAAATTTTTACTAATTTGCTAAAACAATTCAATATGGCGGCTATTGGAATCTGTTTGGATCCAATAAGAATTATGTTTCCGCCATGTGGACCAATTGGAACCGTATAGAATAGAAACTTCACGGGCTCTCAAAAAGTATGTTTTTCGTAACATACATTGGGATACTGGGATTTACAGTTGTTAGTATGAGCATTACCTGAAGCTGTAGTCAGAAATTCTTGTAGGTCATCGTCAACATTCTAATAGCCATTTGGGCTCTTTATGTAGCCAATTCATAGTGCATTAGTCCTTTTTGTTTGTTACTTTAATCGATAATGTCTTGTTAACACTCACTTTGAATTGATTTTGGCTAATGGGACCAACCATTTGACATTTTTGTATTAAATTGCATGTCAAAGCCATCATAAAAATGATGTCTATACATAGGACTTCTGTAGAAGAAGATTTTTCGTTGAAGCCTCGTGATATTACTGTTGCAGTTTTTGCTTGATATTCATAGGACCGAACTCTACGACCGACCATTTGGCCTTTTTATATTAAAGTTTATGTCAATTTCGCCTTGTAAGACCAAGTTACTGAAATCCTTATAGAAATGATGGAAAATGATTCTGGTCCTAAACCACTTTTCTCGAAGTTTTGAGGTCCCAGATTCCTAAAATTCAAAAAAGTGTATCCGTCCAGCTGGATGTCTGAATGGATGGATATCTGTACCGAAGATATCTCATGAACGGCTTATACGATTCTAATTTTTTTTGCCTATCTATTTTTTATTTTTTATTTGGAGAATTAAGAAGCCTTTGAGATATCTACCTCAAGGGGTTGGGCACCTGCCATAAAAAATCACCCGATACCATTATATGGCTTTATATTGTTCGGCAAAAATGTAGCCCTAAATCGAAATGTCGTAATCCGAATTATTTTTTTAACTATTTTTTGCGATATATCGAATATTTATAGCCGAAATCGAAAACTAAGTTATTAGACAAAGTCGTTATAGCGAATCGACTCCGTGTAACGAGGTATGAGTGTACAGTGTGTTGCAAAACTATATCTACCGCAGAGGTTTTTTTTCAACACAGAATAAAATATGATATATTAGTTTATTAGCATGAACGAACCCTTTTTATTTTATTTAAAGTTTTTATTTAATAAAAGAAACAATAAAATAAAAGTTCCCATCGTTGGGTATATCTACCCAATCTACCTTTATTGAATTAGTGACCGGTGTAACCATTATTTGCCGCTTTAAGTAGACTTATTCGATGAGGTACGCTGTCAACTAACTTCATACCATAGGCTGCGCTAATTTCGTTCCATTGTTCTACGATTACATCGCGTAACTCGTGTACATTATCCCAAAGATTTTCGATTGGTGACAGATCAGGACTTTGTGGAGGCCCCTCTAAAATCGGTATTTTGGTATTTTTTGATGATTCCAGCTATATGAATAGGTGCGTTGTCTTGTTGAAGTATGAAATGTTGGCCAATCAGACGTTTTCATCTTTTTTTAAATAAGTTTTTAGAATCCCTAGGTACTTTTTGGAATTGGTCGTTCCTTCTATGGTGAAAACACTTCCAACACCTGCCGCGGACAAAAACCCCAAATCATGAGACCTTATTTTTAACCTTTAAACGTTGGATTTGTACAGTTGTAGCTTAATGGTTCCACTTCTTTTCGCCAAACATGCATTTTACCGTGTGAGTAATGCATAGTGATTTGAGTTTCATCGTACCATAACACTTTATGCAAATAGCCTCAAGCTTCAAAAGCATATTTTTCATAAAATCGCAAACGCTTTTGCTTGTTTACTTAAGAAACGTATGTTACTTTTCGTGCAGGGTATTTCGAGCAGTTGGGTGTATTCTACGGCAAATAGACGCTTACGATACTGGTTCTTTCAACTGATTGACAGCTAGTACATTTTGGTCGACCTCCACGATGAACATTAATATTTTCATTATCTCCTCACTCTTCACTTCTTTTTAAAAACATTCCAATTACTGGCTCTGTTCTTCCAAGAGCCTGAGCAATGAAAATGTTCGATTCGCCATGCTTCTTTAACTCTTTTTTCTCCGACGAAAGTTCTTTTCCCTTTGGCATTATCGATGTTCACCAATTCTGTTTAGTTTTTCTATTATTTCCACAGTTATTAATCACAACTTACTTTTTAACATCGATGCACTTCCTACGAGAACACAATACGACTACCGCACATCTTAAATAATTTTTTAACTTTTTTTTCGCTCTCCTTTTTACTTTATTCTCTATTGCGTTTTCATGTGGAATTTTTTTTCCGGTTACTAAACGAGTTCTAGAAAAGGTAGATACACTTTTGCAACCCACTGTATAATTGTCGTATACCATTGAAAATGTCTTGAAGAATGCCGTAAATTTTCCTGGTGCACCAAGCTATTCAAAACCGTTGTGCGCTGCGATGTAGCATTGTAACGTCTTGGAAAAAGCAATAATTCCGTTTTAACACTTTGTTGAAAAATCTACCGTTTTGGCGCTGGTAGCTAGTAAAGGTCTTGAAGAATGTCGCAAATTTGGGTGAAGCATATTAAGCAGATATATTTTATCTCATTCTGATATATGATCATATCACTTTTTTATCAGCAATTAATTTTACATATTTAGCATTTTGGCGCAGGTGGTAAATTATTCCTTTGGTATAGAATATATACGAACCTCGTATCATTAAAAAGATCTGAAAGAATGTCACAACATAAGTTGAAGCTCGTTAGAACTCAGAACTACCGTTGTGGCGCTGGAAGTTACATTTAGCTGATTCCAATAAAATCATGTGACATATCAATCATTCATGGTTGAAAGGTCTTAAAAGAGCATCAACATCAGTACTTTAGTTTAAAAATTCCGTGCTTTGGCACTGATTACAAATTAATCCTCTGGTATAGAATATATTGGGTGTGTGAATATGATTCCGCCCTATTTTATTAAAATAAAACATAATTGCTTGTTTAGAAAATGAAAGAATTATTTATTAAAAGTAAGCTCCATCTGCAGCTACAACTTTCTCCCATCTTTCCGACAACTTACTGCTCTGAAAAAATCCTGGTCTTTGGAGGCGATGCAATCAATAAGCCGAGACGATTGCATCGACAGGAATAAATAGTAATCTGAGCGAGCTATGTCTGGTGAATACGGCGGGTGGGGTAGAGTTTCCAAGTCCTGTCCTTATAAATAATTTTTGACAACGTTTGCAACATGTGGTTTTGAATTATTGCGCTGAAAAATTTGTTTATTGTGTCTATTCACCCATTCTATATTACTTTCGTCGGTAGACATCGCGATTGATAGATTCATCTGATTCCAGCAGTTCTTAATATACCACACCTATATGAGCCCACCAGATACAGAGCATAACTTTACTGCAATGAATATCTCGCTTTGGTTGTGATGGACCAGCTTCACCAGGTTTCTTCACCCAAGATTTTTTGCATTTGGGATTCTCATAAATATATCCATTTTTCATCTCCAGTAACTATTCTAACCAAGAATCGTGTTCAACGTCGTACACCCACAGAATAAGGGGCCTCCCGTGAGGTCCTACTTTCATTAGTGCCGATTTTAGGGCCTGCTTTATGGTACGATTTTGGGAATGTAGAATGTGTCCGAACCTAAGCCTTGATGATTTGAGTCCACGTATGTCTCTTTTCGCGATAGACACATATTTGGTTTTTGCTTCGTACATATGGTGGCCGATTTGTTGGGCTGTTGTTTCCAACGGAAGCAAACTTCTTTGAGAGACACGATGTTACGACCCAAGCTGCATATGTCATCCGCTTAGGCTAATATCTGGCTTGACTTATAACCTAAACAGCTGCGCTGGGCTGTGCTGAACTGGCGAATGACATATTCTAACGATCTCATTACCGCACTCATCCTAGGGATGTGCTTTTCACCACTTTTCTAACCCAACTCTCAGTGGAAAAATTCGATCGGATGTCGACCTGCCTGGACAAAAACTGCACTGGGAGTCGCCCAAAATGCACTCGCAAAAAATGAAAACTTATCAGGAACTGCTACGTTGGCCAAAACCTTGTAGCCGATATTGGCAAAGTTTTCCACGATAGTTGTAACAATTCAGACGGTTCTTGAGTATATCGTTACAAATGTCATGTTTACCCGGTGTCTTATAATTTTTCATTTTTCTGCCTAAAGTGACAAGAAATTATTTCACCACACTGTTAGGACGATGCACGTGCCCATTTGTAACTGTGCATTTATTTATTTTATAAAACGGTACCTGTCTCTTAAACTAGCAGTTTCGATTTTAAGCACTTGTTGTATGTGCGCCATTCACGTTTCGTCCTTCTACACAGTCGATTGGATTATTTTCTCGCTATCATGTAGTCATTGTGAGACGAGATAGGTTCCATTTTCTTGTACGATAGGATTAGATGTATTTTTAACTAGATTTGTTGAACAGAATGGGGTAGTAGGTATTTCAACGTGAGATTCAACGAGGATGTAGTAAATTTCATTAACCGTAACCCCATTCCACCTGCCTTTACGAATTCGCCTTCGTAGAAAGTATGTGCTGGCTATCACGGGATTATATTGGAGTGCTAGTTCTGTTTAACCACAAATGTTTAAAATATGCTGGATAAGTTGAAAATCAACATAACTAAATCCTGTTCGCCAAACATATAGAGATTTGATTGAACTATCGGATCATGTAGGCGAAACCGTAACTTATTTGGAAATGTTAATTGGGTAAAATTGCAATTGGCGATAATTCTAAAATTTCCAACTGAGAATAAAATTGAAAATTAAATTTTTTTAAACTTTAGAAACCTTGGTGCGCAACTAAATTTCCGGGTTTTTTGAAAAATAAAAAATGGAAAATTTCATTAGAAATGCAAAAAATGGTTTATTCAAAGTATTGTCCTTCGCTATTTACATATTTTTGTCATTTCTCTGGCAATAAATGAAAATTACGACGATAAAACGACGCGTCTTTGGACCGAAACCATTCATCCAACTAATTTTGCATTTCTTCGAAACTGGCCAAGTGTAGCCCAGCCAAGCCATGCGCCATCGACCGGAAGAAGTGATAGCTCGAAGGGGCCAGATCTGGCGAATAAGGCGGGTGCGATAGCAGATCCCGTCTCAGCGTTTTGATGGTGTCCTGGACGATGGGAGTGCGATGGCATGGAGCGTTGTGGTGCTGCAATATCACTCGTTCGTTTATTAGATGTTGTCGGTAGCGTTGCCCATCATTGACAGTTTCGCCATATTTCAGCAGCTCATAGTACACGATTCCTTTTTGGTTCACCAAACGCGCAGCCTTATCTTCTTTCCGAAGCGATTTGACCGTGCCGTCGATGTTGATGCTTTGCCAGGTGAAAGCCACGACTTTTTGTGTTTGTTATCCTTAAAAAAGTTCCACTTCTTATCTCCCGTATCAATTCGATGCAGGAAGCTCTTTCTTTCATGGAGTGAAAGCAAAATCTCGCAAGTGGCTCTTCGATTTTCCTCTGTCTCTCAGTCAACTCATGCGGCACCAATTTTTCCTCCTTTTTAATTTTTCCCATAGCACGTAAACGTTTGGAAATACCCTGGCGAGTTGTGTTTAATGCCTCTGCAAGTTGATTTTGAGTTTGCGTATCATCTTCATCCAATAACACTTACAGCTCGATGTCTTCAAATGTCAACAGCTTTTGGACTTCCAGAGCGCTTCGTGTCCTCAATGTCGAAATCGCCACTTCTGGAGCGTTTAAACCAATCTTCAGCTTCATTTTTTTTCAAATGCTGTTTGTTTTGCACAAGCCTTGACATTTTCGTTCTTAGAAAAAATATTTTTGCGTTGCGATATGTGCGGGTATTACAACTGGTTATCGTTAACAACTGTCTACACCAACTTAACAACAAAACGCAACTTCTGACATAAATGACAAGATGTGTCGCTAGCACCATCTACCTTATGTATGAAATCCGGAAATTTAATTGCTCACCTGATATGTATGAGCCTCGTTTTCACAACATTAATCGAAGTAGTATCGATCCACTATTCCGTATATACATAGTTCGCTGCATCTCTTAGCCGATTATTATCTTACTGAACCAATCCGTTTTTAAGTCAAATACACGATTTATTAACAGAAGAACTTTCTAATGGTAAACGTTGCTAGCTATGATAACGAACGATGATCAGACGATGAAACGATGAAACTATCTCTAAAGTTCGGTAAACCCAGGACCATTTATTTTTTTATTTCACGAAAAATATACTCCAATATAGAAGTTAAAGGACTGTTTGGGGAAGATAGATGATAGTATCCATTGTTCTGCATTTGGAAGAAGAGGTTCATCGTATTTCATTTTTTGCTAAATTGAAGACCATTAATTGCCTTCCATGAGTATAGGTGAGGCGTTCTGATCTAAATAAACCTCGCTGTAAGCATATTGGATAGACATCTTTCCTTTCTAGAGATTTATCGCTTTTCTGTTATTTTCTCTACCTTGCGTTTGCGCGTAAGAGGATGGCGAATTTAATTGTTTGCTTCTTCTATTCAAATTCTATTCATTCCATCGAGGCTCCGCTATCTTAATAATGGTGTTGTCCTGAACCACTGGCATTGTGACGTTACAAATCGACGATTATGCAAACATAAGTTTTATATTCATTTCAATAACGAAGTCAGCCCATTATACCCATGTCAATTCTGTGATGCTATCGATTGTAGCAGTTGCAATCGTCGACAACCAAAATATGAAGAGTTACATAATTAATTGGCCTCAAATAAAGGGCATATTGGGCACTCGTACGTCATCAAAACAATATCTTGCGTCATAAACTCTGCTTTTTTCCACTGTTGTATTCGTATGTATAGTGGTGACCTATCCCAATATCCATAAATATTTGAATTTACGTATTTCAATGTTAATTTGGGAATATTGCTTCATCAATGAAGATAGCCGATAGACGTAAATTACGTACGAGTAACTACAACAACATATTTCAAAATACCAATTTATTTACGGTCAGTAAACCAAACTTATTGATTTCGATTGTTTTCCCATTTTTCATGTACGTATAACTCGAACGTAATTGTTCCAATAATTTTGTGGTGGCAAATTTTTACCTACCCAATGGTTTGGTGTAGTGTTACTAGCCCGTCAAGAAGTTCGTTACTTTTTACAATTAAATTTGTGTTCGTCAAGTTTAAGGTGTTGATTGAACAAAGGAAATTCGGTTGTCAAGATAAGAGAAAAGTTTTGACTTTAGAACTTTTATATTTTTTGTTTTTTCAATAATATTAAATACGATCTATACGTATAACTTTAATCAATATACTAAATTACATTTATTTTACGCCCATATGTCGCCACCTACATGATTTAAGGTTGGTCCTGCTTGATCAACCCTATAAACCTATAATAAATTATTAAAAAGTGTTAAAATATCAAAGCATTTCACTAATCGATATAAATTTAGTTCGAAATAACCCTTTGACGACAAAGAAAAATCGTTAGAAAATTTATAGGGCACCGAAGGAAACTTAAAAAGAAGTTCCTCATACTTCCGAAAGTAAATTAATAAGGGCTTTAACTTCCGCCTGGGCCTCCCTTTATGAGCAAATGGGTGTTTCTGAAAAATCGGAACATTTTATTAATTTAAATTTAACTATTTCGCATTTTAAAGCAAATTACACATTTTTACCGATGGCGAGAAGGAGGGATGTAATTACCTTTACATCATCCCCCCATTTACATCAAGTCCGATGCCAACTTGCTTCAATCTCTCTGTCTTTGCTTCCCTAGTCTCGATAATTTTATATATCATCACTGTCGAGATTACGCATAAATCGACAGTACAACCATCTATCGGAAAACTTAATCTTAAGAATATAAGTTCACGCCAGATGTCTCTAGTTGTAATAAAGTAATAGTTTTGATAATTTTTCGCTATTGACGTATTAACGATCTTAAAAATTATGAACAAATGTGTTTGGTAATTTTAGGATTTTATGGCTTTAAAATATTATACTGTAAATATTTATCGTTTATAGATATGGCCGTTAGTGTTTCCATCTTTGACAAAATCATTCAGAATCTGAACGTTATAGTGACAACCGCCGTAAATATTTGGCAAATATAATAAAGGGTATTTTTTAGAGGTTCTCATCTTTAAGTTGGCAACACTGTTTTGTTTGACAACCGATTTGACAGCTGAAATTTGCATTGTCATTAGTTTGATTTGCCATTTCATAATGAATTGACCCACGCCAGCAACGCTTGCAAATTGTTGAATTTTTTTATCAAAATAATGTGTTCGCCAAACTCGGCTAATTCGGTTAACTATGGAATGTTTTCACACCACGTATACTCTAAATGATAATACGCATCCAGTAAGATATCAAACAGTGCGTACCGGACGATGAATTCGTCCAATGCGTAGCATTGAGGAAGACCGAAATCAATCAATTCGACGTTGCTCTCAGCAACTGGAGATGTTTTGATTCACTTTATGGGAGATTTTATCCAACCATCACACACACCGACAATTCGGCTGGAACACAAATTGATATTGATGTTAATTTTTCAAACCTGTTGAAATTTTGCTCAGCGATGAAGCTCACTTTTGGTTGACTTGATACGTTAATAAACAGAATTGTCAGATTTGCAGTGAAGATAATCCACAGGCCTTTGCCGAAACACCATTACATCCAGAGAAAATCACTGTTTGGGGCGCTTTATGGGCCGGCGGATTCATTGATCCATATGTCTTCAAAAACGATGACGGGTGGAATGTTACAGGTAACGGTGAACGGTATAGAGACACGATTTCTAACTCTTTTGTACCACAATTGGCTGGCATAAATCTTGTTGATATATGGTTCCAACAGGAACCTGGGATATAATTAATTTACACAAAGAAACATTTAATGAAAGACTAGTTTCACGTAATGATCCTGTTAATTGGCTACCGATATCGTGTGATCTAACTCCATTAGATAGAAACCACTTGTCTACGCCGATAAACCAGAGACGATTTACACTTGAAACACGACATTCGGCAAAATATTAGCGAGATATGGCCGCAATTTCTGCAAATAGTGATCGAAAATTGGACCTCCTGATTACGCCAAGTACGCGCCAGCCGTGATGACCACATGGCCGAAATCATATTCAAGCATTAATGGCATAAATCTATCCAATAAAGCAGGTTTCATTGATATTCAAAATGTTTTTCTTTGTTCTATTTTATTTTAAAATTGTGAACTTCTAAAAAACATCCTTTACACAAAACGAGTGATTCGACGTCTATCTGAAAACATGACCTATTAATTTTTAATTTTCGGTTGGGATACCGATTTCATTTTAGCAAAGACACTATTGTCTCTGCCGATGCGTCACTTTCGACTGTGATACCACAGACACTATCTGCATGATCGTTTTCAAATTTCGGTCAACGTTACCAGGGTTTTTTCGTATAACAAAATGTTTAGATAATATTTTTAAGAATATTAAATAATTTTGACTTTTCCAAGGTTTTGACTTTATTAAAACCCGTACCGTAATCGGTAATGAAAATAGTGTCTTTGCTAAAAAGAAATCGGTAACGCAGACGATTTTTTATTTAAAATTTTACAAAGCGAGGATCGATTTAACTTTGCCAATTGATGGATCCTGAAACTACGAGAAGTTTAACCTAAGGCTGGGGAGAATTTTTGGTTGCACTGCGAGATTTTGCCAGGTAAACACTGTTCTGTCTATGCCAACTCAATGGAGTAGGACCTTAGTTCAGGCCGAAATTGATTATAAGTTATTATGATTTTATGTTTTGCCAATTCATTTTATTTGGATGTGATTGGATTGAATAAAGTCGGTTGTGTTTCATCTGGTATAGTGAGATAGATGTTCTTCTATCAAAACATTGAATTACAAACCATTTTATCGATAATTCATAAGAATAAAATAAATGTCATCCTAGGGACCTGATTTATCGAATTGGCGTAGTGAGATCGAGTTTCATCTGGTAAAACATTGAATTACAAACCCTATCATCGGTGAATCATCGAGTGTAGCGATGACATGACATCAATGGCTTAGTTTTCGGTGAAATCACGCGGTAACTACTATCGGTTTTGCATGTACGGAAGGAGAGCCTTTTACACAAGCAAGATAGATTTAAATATACGAAACCGCCGGCTGCGGTGAGCGTTGAGTACGCTACTTTTGGTAGACCAAAAAAATAATTTGACTTAGAATTAGATTAGAATTGCTACGTCTGTTTACATAACGTGTGTGTGAGCCTACGAGACTCTGAACATTAAGGTTGAGTATCTTAGAACGTGGTAGCAGTTACCCCGTGTAATTCAATCCGGATTAAAGTTTTAATATATACGGGATCGAGAAAACTTTGTGTTAACCCGACTCAATCCATAAATTTTATGGAGCCGAGTTAACTCAATCCTAGAAAATTTCAATGTATGGGGATCAGTGTCAAAAAACAAAAACAGTAAATATTTATGGTAAAAGCAAATTAATGATTATAGGCGTTAGTGTACCTTCAATTTTGACAATCTTTTACTTGTGACTATTAACACATGCTCACTAAAACACGGTTTTGACTCGACCTCAACACGACTCGCCAATATATACGTTAGAAAAGATAACTCCATTTCATTACAAAGTTAAGCTGACTCGATCAGGACGGAATCCTTAATATTACGTAGTAATTGATGCTTTGCACCATCGTTTTCATTTATGGAAACAGCTTATTGGCATAGACAAGCAGCTATGCAGCTGGTGAGTCGAGTTAAACGATATTATTAAATGTGCTTCCCAGATTTCTTTATGGTGGAGGCGGAAATTCATTGGAATCTGTTTGTGCTTGAGCTTAACAGTTAAAGTAAGTAAGTAGTAAGTAAGTGCTGAGCCCATGAGGGCGTCCTTTATTTTCGCATGTGTGTCAACAGAACTGCCTAGATAAGCAGTCCATCATTGCCGATATATCTATGACCACATTTATTATTAGGCGCTTACAAAGTGAATACAATTATCATTGTTGTTCGCTATAATGGTTAATTAAATTTAATAAAATCGTAGGCAAACGCCGTATTCGTTAACCGTAAATGTTTCTTTGATACGCTCGTTGTTCCGTTTTCATGTACCCTCCTAAGCTTCGTTGTTTGTTACAGCAGACTTCGCAGTAGTTGGCTGAACCGCTTCCGTTGAGATCTGCGTATATGAAACTCGTTGAATGCTAATGTGTTGCTGTTGGTTTGTGCCGTACCATCACACAAGAGACTACACATTCCATGATGCTAAGTAATAAATAAATTAATTTTAAACAAATACTATTTCTTTATTATTTTTTTTAATACACACCTATTTTATGTACCTTTATATTTTTTTAATGTTTTTTCTATTTTTAATTACAATTTATAAACTGGATTTATTTTGTTTTTTGAAATTTTAAAATGCCCTCCTGTCATAATGAACATCATGTACCCGTGGAGAACGATTCTTATATTTCAGTGGAATTACGAACGAAGTGCGATTGACACATAGTTTTATGATACGCCTCAATGTATGCATTACTATACACACATTCTTTTCGCGCACTTCCGATTGCGGTTGTTTAAGTCAAATCTAGTCAATATATCTGTTTAGCGATTCAGTAAAAATTTAGTGGAAATAAATCAGACTTAATT
Organism: Nephrotoma guestfalica; assembly: GCA_963691935.1. Classification (NCBI taxonomy): domain Eukaryota; kingdom Metazoa; phylum Arthropoda; class Insecta; order Diptera; family Tipulidae; genus Nephrotoma; species Nephrotoma guestfalica. Next base: position 191,366,162 of record OY829915.1, on the reverse strand, counting down.
TCTGTTTATTGTTTTACCCCTTCAACGAACAATTTGAAATAATATTCTGTCTGCCTCGCTTAATCCTCGGTCTGCTATTTCGGAATGAATTCTACATATTTTCAATCTTAGCCTTCGCACCGCTAATTGATTGATGAATGATGCCTGCAAATCAGAATCAATTATAATCATCGGCAGTTCTTCTTTGATTCTGTTCATGATAGCTACCAATGCAGTAGCAAGACGCTGATTATTTCTCCACGTTTATCCCAAGTTTACTCGGTGTCCATTCATCACATTCGTTTATTTTGTATCGGCTCTCTTTTTTAAATGTGTGGTAAGTAAATTGCGTTTTTCCATGTTTTGGAAAAGTTGTGCTGGAAAGTCTCTCGGATTGGTTATTGTCTATTAAAATAATCCCTTGTTTTCTGTGTCCTGTATTTGAAGAGTGAGAAAATCTAGGTGCGCGGCTAGAATGCTGCCACCTAGCCATTAATACGGTTGGTTTAAATCTTTCATGTTGATTGTGAACTGAATATATGTATTCGTTTAATTTTTATTTTTGGGTTCATTTTATTGGCTGGAAATCTTTAATCTATAAACTTTTCCATCGGGCCTTGAAAACGCTATATTTTTGTTATCAGCGCTTTAGTTCACAAATCCACCATTTTCATATCTCATATCTCTTATCATTGAGAACATTTGGAAGAATGAAAAATTTAGCTGAAGCTCATACTCAAAACTACCGTCATGGGGCTGGAAGCAGTTAGAATCATCGTACTTCTTTTATCCCTCAACTGGCTTTAATTTCAAAAAGCTATTAGTCTAAAGACCCCCTGGTGGCAGCCAAAAACCATTCTGATTTTCTTGAAAATCAAGTTTTTACAAAATTATTGTATTGTACCAGTAGTTTTTTGGAGACGTTTTACAGATAATTTTTTGAGTTAAGATTCTAATTTTTCCTGCGTTCACCAATATTTTTAGAGTTGGGTGGTTTCAGCCCTCAGCCCTTTTAGTCTGCGTTATCGAAATTTGTATTGAAATGTATCTTGCATTATTATCATTTTTTGCCTGTATCTGGGAAACATTATTATTTTATTAAAACATTTACAGAATAAATTAATAACCATTAATTATTTTCAATTTCCAGGTACCTTAATTTTATACGTACACGTATCCTTAACTCATTATGACTAATACCATCAAAATGATTTCGATTGCAATCATTATAATGATGGCCGGTGGTATGATTAAGGGCCAGGAGAAAATTAATTTTTTAAATCCAAAATCAACAGCGTCGCTGCTCGTAGAGGTGCCCAAAAATTATGAGAAATATTTTGATGAGATTTATAGGCGGGAATCAACGGAGCAAGATTCAAAAATTCAAACCCTTAGCAATATGCACATGATACTGGGAATAAAAAATGAGAATTTTGATTATGGCATAGATGCGGCGGGCGGTGATGACAAGAAGAATATGGATCTAGAGGAATATGAAATAACACCGAATTTTTTGAATGATCAGCGTAGTGATCGTAAATTCCAGTTGAGGGATACTTCGCAAACTGTTGCTCCTAGCGGGGTACGGCAGATAACCAATCGAGAGAAACAAATTTATGAAAAACGAAATAATTACTGTAAGGACCGCACATAAAATATTGGTCGGTATTTTATAATCAGCGGATTCGTATTTATATCGTTTCAGATATGGCACTTTGTCACTTCAAAATTTGCAACATGGGGCGAAAACGTAATTCACGATTTCTTCATTTGTAAAATGTGATACAAGCACCGGGTTTTGTAGCAGATTCTAATTAATTTTATTTTAAATATTTGTTTAGATTAGATTGGATAGATAACAACTTGGGTGGGAGATTGCCGGTGGCGCGGAAACGGGGCGGTAGCTACAAGTAATAATTTTAGGTTTTGGTTTTATAATTACGTTCTCAACGAGATCTCATGCATTTATGTTAAATGTATAATGCTTTTAATGATCTGTTGTATCAGATATAAATATTCAATAATTGTATACCTTTAGATAACGCAATTAAAGAAATATGTAAATTTACAATAATTTGTTTAATGTTACATTCAATAAAATTCTAAAACATGTATTGTTCTTGGAAATGGTTGGAATGCACATTTGATTACTCGAGATATTCCCGCAACGCAGAATACGCGCCAAAAAAGCTTTATTGAATCTTCGCACTGCATATTCAATTAGTTAGATCACATTCCTGGATATGTAGATAATACATTCGTGCTTCTTGGCCGGATACCTAATCATATCACGGATAATTTAATACCACTTATCCTCCACGCGAAATGACTGGGTCTGAAAGTGAACAAAAACAAAATGAAAAATCTTTCAACATTCCATATAATTCATTGACACTTCAACTTTCCATATTACGTTCATAAAATATGTGCTATGCTGGCATATTATACGAAAGTGGTGCTAGGGTCTGAGGTGCCTCGATAAGTTTTCTTATTTTTCTAATCAAATACCAGGTGGCTGCTGGGCACGCTAGAAGTAGCAAATATATTGTGAGGTAATGATAGTCGTGCACGGCTACATCAACTGGTGAACACTCTAGCTGTTCCTTGTGTGGTTATATGGTTACCTCAATAGCCTTAATTTTGGAATAAGTTACTTCTGAGATCGAGAGATCTTTGGTTTACTGCTAGATGATCTATAACTGTAATCGTATTTCAGTGTCGTATTCTTTGCATGTTAGGTCACAATAAGTGATCCTGGATTTTGTCATGAAGATCCATGCATTATATCTGCATAATGGAATCCATATTGTTGTAATGCCCCGCAGCATGGAGCAATTCGCAATTGCTTTCATTTGGATAGTGTATGCAGTCATAGAATGGTAGTAGTACGTTGTACTCTACACTACGGTATGTACAATTGTTGTAACTCATCAGCCAACAATGTCATTTTCTAATTTAGTTATAGGGCAGTCGTCAAATAGTTCGAAGTTGGTTTTACATACATATATTTCAGTTAATGTATCGCTGGAATTGGTATAATGAGATAAAGTACAAATCGCGTTTCCTGGACCAAGGGAACTTTTATTTAAAACACAGGGTGTCCTTCCGAAAGTTTTACAATTTTTGCCACCATTTAGGCGAATATTAATAATGACAATTCATACTTAACAGTCGTGAAGTACACACGTGACAAATTACTCATAGTGAAAACCTTTTACACAAGTCAATCATCAATTTCATTAGCATTAAGAAAATTACGTGAAAGTTTTGAAAGGAATATGGTGCCTTCAAAGCCTACAATTTACAAATTCGACAAATAAGCCAAAGTGAGTGCAACAATGTATAGTCAGAACACCGGAAAATATTGCTGCTATACGTGAAAGTGTACGAGTAATCCAAATACGTCAATCAGACACCGTGCGCTCGTTGACTCCGAAGATGAACACTAACCAATATTTTGCATAAAGTCTTGGATTTATTTGCGTAGAAAAGCCAATTAACACAAGAGCTGCTACCATGCCATTATTTGCGGCGACGTACGCATGCAAATAAATTGCTGTTGCTTGACAATCTGGGTTTTTTTGAAAAATTAATTATGATTGACGAAGCTTATTTTCACTCAAGTGGATATATAACCAAACAAAACAGCCGGTTCTGAGCAGTAGTGAATCCACAAATCAATCACCATTACATCCATTGAAAGTGATGGAATGGTGTGCAGTTTGGGCTGGAGGGGTCATGGACCATATTTTTTTAAGAAAATCCAAATGGATTCGTTATCGTGTAATGATGAGGATCGTTTTTGGACCAGAATTGCATGCCAATGGTTTGGTAACATGTGGTTCCAACAGGACAGTACCACATGTCATACAGAGAAACCGAGAAATGTTTCCGCAACTTAAAAGGAACATTAGAGAAGAAATTAACACGATTCAGGGTGTGAAAAAGTGATGAAAAATGTAATCAAAAACTCGGCATGTGAAAGGCCGGACATTTGGCAGACATTGTTTTTCATACATAATTTCACACATTACATAAACGATCTGTAAACATTAAATTTATTTTCTTTTATTTAAAAAATTGTATAGACATAAAAAGTAGTAAACCTTTCGGGTGAACTCCCTGTATATTCATTCCTCCGAGTTTAATAGTTTTGATGTTAACCACCTTATAACTAGACACAGTAACCATGTGTCTTTATTTCAGAAAGGTATATCTTGATTTGGGTTCAGATTATGAATGGTCTGTCGAATCTGTTCCTGAAGTTGTTGTGTTATTACTATGAGTGGATCTATAGATTGCATTAGTGAACCTCTGTGATGGTATTGATTATTGCAGACCGAAAACTTCTGATGTGTCTGACGTTGAATATTTTGTCTAAATTTCAGATTAACTAAATTGATGGTTAAATGGCGTTCTTTATATGTTTGTTTAATTAACATTTGTTAAATAAATTATAACTATCAACTAAATATCAGGCTCATTTTGGTTTATGAACATCTATCAATAACCAATACCAACTAACCATAAATTTAGTTAATCGGAAATTTAGACAAATATATTGGCGTGAGACACACGGCTTTAAACGTTAATAAAAAGTAAATTGAAAATTAGTTCATACCAGTTATTAGTAGATGTCGCTAATGTCCATATACCAAAATGTAGTTCTAAACTGCAAATTTAGATCACATTTATCAATCGCTGATTAAAATTATTGTGGAAATTGAAAAATTTTAATTTATAAAGGGTGTTTTTTTAAGAGGTTGCCGATTTTTTTTTTGAATAAAACACATATAAAATTATGAAATGACCAAAATTTTTTTTTATTTGGTAGATAATTTTTTGGCATTTAACATTTAAACACAATTTCTGGCATATGGCTACCACGACTATTTTTCACAAATGTCATTCTGGAGGTCCAATTTTCCAGCACTTTTTCAAGCATTTGAGGGCGTATGTCAGCAATGACACGTTGAATATTGGTTTCCAAAGCGTCAATCGATTGAGGTTTATCCACATAAACCAATGACTTCACGTATCCCCACAAAAAGTAATCGAGTGGCGTCAAATCGCACGAACGCGGAGGCCAATTCACCGGACCATTTCTCGAAATAATGTTGTCGTTGAAAGTTTCTTTCAATAAGTCGATTGTTTCACGTGCTGTATGGCAAGTGGCACCATCTTGTTGAAACCACATTTCATTCATATCCATATCTTCAAGATTTGACAACAAAAACTCATTTAACATGGTTCTGTATCGATTTCCATTCACGGTAACGCGTCGTCCTTCCTCATTTTTAAAGAAATATGGACCGATGATCCCACCAGCCCATAGACCGCACCAAACAGTACATTTATCAGGATGCATTGGTAATTCTAGAACGGCGTGTGGATTATCTTTGCTCCAAATGCGACAATTTTGTTTGTTGACGTATCCATTTAACCAAAAATGCGCCTCATCACTGAAGAGAATTTTACGGTAAAAAAATGGATCTTCGTTCAATTGATTTAACGACCAATCACTGAATTCACGGCGCAAACGATGGTCGTGTGGCTTTAATTCTTGCACCAATTGAATTTTGTGTGGCACCAAACCCAAATCTTTACGTAAAATTTTCCATAAAGTCGATGGACAAAGTCCAATTTGCTGAGCACGACGACGAATCGATAAATTGTCGTTTTCTTCGACACTGGCCTCAACGACAGCAATATTTTCTTCTGTACGAACTCTTCTCATTCTTGTCGGTGGCTTGGCATCCAAAAGAGTGAATGTAGACCGAAATTTGGTAATTACGTTCTTTATGGTGGTCTCTGACGGACGATTATGTGCACCATAAAATTCACGAAGTGCTCTATAAACATTTTTAATTGAACACTGATTTTGAAAATAAATTTCCACGATTTGAAAACGTTGTTCTGGAGTTAACCTATTCATAATGATTTGCCAAACAATACTGAGTAGAAATGCCACTTTGAGCTGTCAAAACAACTGTCATAAAATAAAACGACATCTATCGGAAAAACAAACCTCCTAAAAAAACACCCGTTACAACAAACATGGTTTTCATTGTGCCATCTATGATCGACTAGAGCAAACTAACCACCAATTTAGTTAGTCGAAAATTTTGACAAGCAAATTTGTGTCAGGCACACAGTATAAATCCATCTTTATAAAAATGGTAATAAAAATTCTAACCATACATAATTCTGGTACCTAGTTAAATCACAGGAACAAATAAAGTTTGTCAAATTAATTCTATGGGAACGGACATATTTTTTCCTTAAATATGGTGAGCTAATTAAATGTGAACCTGGTACATTAGAGATGAGACTGAATTAGATGATGGAAATGCATTATTCACTATAATGACCCGTATAACGGGATTTTTTTAAATCGAGTTCTTTTATACCTATGAGAATTTACTTTGGGCTCGGAACAAAAATAACCGCCGGTTTAGTACAGGTCCATTATATTCCCTTCGCGTGGTGCGCATTACGATATACCTCCAGAGTTCGAGAACAATCCGGACAATTGTTCAACTTAAAGCGATAAGTACAATATGACCCAACTCTTTGGTTCGACTCCGTGGGTTAGAAAACAACAACTTCCTTGTAATTTACAGTCGCTGTAAATTACAAGAAAGTAGTTGTTTTCTCTGAGTGTACACAGGGTGTACACTGTAAAAGTTAATTTACACTAAACTGATAGGTTGGTATTTGTTCCTAGAGTCGTGATTGGAAAATTGAATATATGAATATGTTCCATCACACCAGTCCACCTAGAATACTACATGCTTCACTGCTTTAAATATTTTGCTATATGATGTCATCTTATGTCGTTGGTTCCATTTTTTGACTATAGGCAGCACTAAAATTAAAAAGATTGTTTTGATTGTTTTTTGTGTTTAAGCTGTCATATTGATAAAACAAATTGGTATAAGTATTAATTTATAATATTATTATTATAAATTAATACTTATACCAATTGCACATAACCTTACTTTTAGCACTCGTATGAATATTTTTTTTGCGCTGTTTAATTGTTTCTCAATCTCAGCGTGAGTTTGGCCAGTGTTCTGCGTGCGAATACGCCGATTCGATATATTGAATGATGATATAGAGAATGAATTTAAATAAAATTACAACTGGTTAATCAATAAGTTGGGCGATATCTCTAGATACCCAAAATGTAGTGGTATGCAGTATCTAGCTACCATACGTGAATTAAAACGTAAAACCGTACGTTTAAATCGAAGAATTTTGGTAATGTTAGCGTCAGACTCGGAAAATGGCGGCCATTTTGGGATGAAATCGTTTGTGCCAACGGATAAATTTAAAGCATTAAAAAATACACCAAGTGTCATCTTTTAGTCAGCTACTAAAAGACTATCAAGAAATTATCCATACTCTGTCATTCATCCAAAAAATGACTAAAAATATTTACAGAACTAAGATTTAGTATAACCTGAACTCTGGGTCACGTATCATGACTGATCAAAGACAGGACTGGTGAAAAAATACGTCGATTGATCGATAAGATCATTGATTTCCGCGAAAAATGAAGTTGAACGACTTGAATATCAATAAACTAAACTAAATGTTGATGACGTTACGTCAATTAACTTGACCATGGTTAGGGGTGATTGATTGTCGTTTATGAACAAAAATTAATAATACTGAATTCGAGGAAAAAATTAATCAAAGGATGGAGGATACGGCGAAGGCATTGAATTAATTTTTGATCAGAAAGATCCACAGATAAAACCAACTGAAGTCACTGCCGATCTGTAGGTATAAACACTTTCATTTCTAGTTATTGATTTGTTACAAAATTCAAAATCATCCCCTACCGCGGATCATCATGTGTTCTATGGAGAAAGCTCTGTGTGGCGTTTGCATTTTGTAATATCTGGAACTTCTGGCCATAGTTCACAATCGCTTAAAAACACGGTGGGTGAAAAAGTTGACCGTCTCCTTAATAAATTTTCCGAGTTTTGACAACATGAAGTTCGCAAACTTGATGAAAATTCACACTACGGAAATGAGGCTACATTATGATGTTTGTGGATTATACAGAGTGTGCCATCTAACTTTTTTTTTGAAGGGTTATGCCACTTCTGATTTTTGGCAGAAAGTTAGTTTTATCCTTCCATTGAACGAAAATGGTTGTGTATTCGCTTGAACAACGCTGGGAAATATTGAAACATTACTTCGAAAATCATGGTAATGTTGCAGAATGTGTGCGAAAATTGCGTGCGGTTTTCGGAAGAAACGAAGCGCCGGGAGCTCCAGATGTGCGTTATTTTGTGAATAAAGTTAAAGAAACAGGCTTGCTAATTAATAAATCAACACCGAACCAAGCAGCCAACCAAGCGTACACCCGAAAATGTTGATGCTGTAGCCGAGAATGTGCGTGAGTCGCCAGGAACGTCAACTCATGATCGTGCTCAAGAATTGAACATTTCACGCACAACATTGCAACGAATTCTGCATAAAGACCTTGGTATGACACCGTATAAAGTTCAATTGGTTCAGGAATTGAAGCAAAGAGACCACCCATTGCGTTTTCGGTTCGCTGAGTGGGTTTGCGATCGACTTGAAGAAGATGCCGATTTTGGGCAAAAAAATCATCTTTTCGGATGAGGCGCATTTCCATCTTGGCGGCTATGTAAACAAGCAGAATTGTAGCATTTGGGGCACGGAGAACCCGCAAATGATCGTAGAGAAGCCGATGCATCCTCAACGAGTGACTGTTTGGTGCGGATTTTGGTCCGGTGGCATTATTGGGCCATTTTACTTTGAGAATGAGCAAGGAGCCGCCGTTCCTGCAATGGTGAGCGCTACCGCGTCATGATAAACGAGTTTTTGTTCCCGGCACTTGAAGAGGAGGACATAGGCAACATTTCAATTGATGAACACGTTTCAATTGATCTTTTGCGCACTGTCTTCGAAGATCGAATTATCAACCGAAACGCTGATGTGATTTGGCCGCCTCGGAGCTGTGATTTGACGCCGTTGGACTATTATTTTTGGGGTGCCGTCAAAGATAAGTGTTACGCCGATAAACCAGCAACGATTGACGCTCTTCAGAACAATATTCGCATTGCCATTGAAGACATAATGCCGCATACCACCGAAAATGTGCTCAAAAATTGGACCGACCGTATGGGGTACGTCAAGGCCCGCCGAGGCAGTTATATGAATGAAATAGTATTCCATAATTAACCGGAAGGATTGTTCTTTACAATGCAAAAATAAATTTGAAAAACATTGAGAACTTTTTGTTTTATTGCATTTAAAAAAAAAAATTATTTGGCCCACCCTATAGAAGCTGATGGTGTGGGATAGATTTAGTATTTGCACATAAAGACCCGTGTTTAACCAACTCAATCAATAAATAATCAATTTTGGGATGCGTTTAGGAATTTGTTTGTTTGCCTGATTTATTATGTACATTTATTATTAAAACAATTTTTAAATTTAGTAAACCCTTTTATTGAGTTCTTTTTATGAACATGACTACCGTCTACAGTTCAAAAAATAAACTGAAGACATAAATTTGATGACATAGCAAGCAGTACTGCCTGGTATTCTATAGGTGCAATGATCACACTTACACATTTCATATTTTTAATCTTATTGGTTGATAAACTTAATCACAATATTCACGATATCTCGCAAACTCTCGTAAATACAAAATACGTAAATAAGTCTATTTGATAAGAGATGGCGCGCAAAGCAAATATTAGCTATTTCAATTTTTATATAGATGTTTCTAGTTAATTAGGCAAACCTCAATGTTTTAATTTAAAATCTTATTATAAAAGTTAGAATTAGTTTTAATTAATTATTAATGTAATTTTCAAATATTTTAATAGTGTTCAAATTACTTTATTATAACTCCATTAAGTTTAGGTCACAGTAAAATAAAAATAATCAAATAAGAAGGGAAACAAAAAATCTTAGTAATCTACGTAACGAATAAACAACAGCGTAAATTAGATTGCGTAATCTACCTTGCCCATCTCTGGTAGAGAGCCAGATCTGTGAATTGCTAATGAAAAATAATGTTGGTAAGGTTAGTGTTGAAAGTCTCATCTTTTGGTTAGTTTCTCCGTAATTATGTTTAATTAATTTGACCGTAGATTCTGTTGGTATTGCTGGTTGAAATTTAACTTATCAATTCGCTCTTTGTAGGTATTACTAGCTCGTCGATCGTGTACACCGAATAACCCGTTCGCAACAATGCTAACAAAGTCAAAATCGTCTGCGAACATTGTTTCCGCCTACCTCATTTTGTTCCTTTATTTCGAGGTAAGATGCTTGTAGTTGGGAAATACTTGAGCTGGCCTTCAACTTTTACCCCTCAAAGGACTTTATATTTAATTGGCAGATCTTCAGCCACTATACTACTATTTCCACTCAAATACGTGAAATTTCTCAGCTACTATAAGACTATCAAGAAGTTACTAACACTGTCATATTCTTAGTAATAAACATGATAAAAAATCAATTTTAAACATCGTTTAAAATAAACCTTTTTTAAATGTCATTATGTTTAACTATGTATTAGATTAGATGGCATTTCTATTAGAGTGACGTTCTCCCTTGACAATAAATTTAAATTCAAAAACACGTCATTATATTACGCTGCCTCACGAACAAGGTGGTTCGACAGCAAGTATAAATTACTTGGTCAAGGTGAATAGTGTAATGAAACGTTGTGTGACCGGTAATTTCTTAGTTTTAAAGGAAGATTGCACAAATCCGTTAAAATAGGAATATTTCAATACTTAGAAAAGTTCCATATAAAAATAATTAAAAATAATTATTTAAATAGTTATCAGTTTACATTATTCCTACGGTAATTTAGGTTGTTCTAAATTCAAGGCAAATCATTATATTATAACTGTACAAGGTATACACCTCCTAATGATTTTACTTGTCTATAAAAAAAGTTAGTTAAATAAAATTATATTTGAATAATTGAAACGTTTTCGTGTTCTATATACCAGTATACCACACCAAGAAGTCTTATAAATATTCAATGATGAAAATATTAGTCCGGTAAGATGTTCAAATACAAAAATCCTAAAGTCATGCTGATAAATTAAAGATTTAAGAAGTACACGTTTAAATATGTTGATAATTAATATTCCATTCTAACTCCTGGCTCCCACACCCCCACCTCCCCGCACAAAAAACACAACTTAAATATAAACATTGTTTGCACACTAAACCACCCTGTATTTACCTAAATCTTGCGTCGACTCATTAATCAAGTTGTATTTGTGTGGTAAACAGGACAGAAAATCGAGCGATGAAATATGAACAAAAATACCAAACAAATAATAACTAACTGTAATGTAATAAGTACACAGTACCTGCATTTAAAATGTTATGTGTAATTTCCAGTCATAAGTTTAGTTTTCAATACTGTAAGGTGTGAAGTGCGATATTTGAAAATAATCTCGAAGTGTTTTTTTTAAATTATTATTAACAACACCTGTGCATTGCATTCAAACTGTCAAATATTTCAAAAAAATTAGTGTCATGCAAACGACATCGTTGAGCATACCGTACAACCAACATGCAGATCATGTAAGAAGCAATTCAATGCAACGGTTGCAGACCGCAGCCTCCGGTTCCTCGATGTATAGTCAGGGTAAGTGTTTTAACATGTTTTTAACAGTAATTTGCGACGTTGTGAAATGATTTTACCACATTATACAAAATGTAATTTAATTTTGTTTGTTTGTGCTGTCTGGTGTGCCATGTTATCATTATCGATAAATTAAATCACGTCACGCGGTACAACTTTGACAATATAATACATAATTTGATCGGTATATTGATTTTTTACCAGTTTTTGTGGCTTCGATTACCTTTGACCATTTTATAGTAATTGATTATGTTGTGTGAATGTTAATATTAAAGGATCTGGACATTAATAATCAGGTTCTACTGTTTTATTTACATTTTCTTTTGACATCATAAGTCAATACACAGATTATAGCGCTTTGGTTTGTTTAACTATGTACAGTTGTCACGTATACATAAATTACTTTACAGTATTATTTCTGCAAATTCATGACGGTGACAAAACAAAATGTGGAATCATTTTTGATTCCTGTTCCGTTATAGCAAATGCTATATATTGTTTGCAATTAAAAAAATCAATTATCATCAATTCGTTGTCAAATTCAAAATACACAAACATGTTACGTTAGCGATTATTACTACTTTAAATATTATTAGCCATGAATTATTTATGGTTATTTATTTACAACTTGCTGTTGCCCGCAAACGAAGTTGCATGGCTTTAAATTTAATGCAATAATATATTTAGTACTTAGCTGAATGACTCCGGCGTTGCACGGGAGAAATTAGACATTGCATGCTGCTAACTTCAAATCAGTTCTGAATTCGTCTATTGATCGACTATCGTAAGCAATTGTTTTCCAGCCGAGTTTCACTCTGTTATCACTTCTTTCACCCGCTCTAGAAAAAGAAGCTCTGCTTCGACTGTTTTCATTCCGTGTCTCACGCTGTTCACTTGTTTCAGCAGCTAAAACGTTCTTGTCAACGAATCGATTGAATTAATTATAACGAAATTCGTTTCGTACAATATTTCAGATTCGACTGTATTCTATTCTGTTCGCTGAGGCGATTCACACACATTTTTTTGGAAGAAATTGTATGGGACTGCCTAGACCCAAGGGAGCCGGATTGGGTTAAACTCATTCCCATGATAACCTTCAAAAATATTATGAATACCTGGCATAGCATGCTATTCGATTAAAGGTGTGGAAACATATTAGTTGGGTCCTCTTGATTCAGCGGACTGATCCCTCAGATTCGAGCATGTCACTAATTTCATATAACCCATTTCCTAAACTCATTCCCATGGAAAAATTAAAACAAAATTGAAATTTTAGAAACAATTTGTGTCGGGTCTTTAGACCCCTGGGTCCAGCCCTGGTTGCACCAACTCAAAATCCTCCTCAGACCGCGTGCACACAACAACTCATCAAAGTTTCAGTGCAATCGGATGAATGGTATAGGAACGCATACGGACACAAACATTTCGTTTTATATTAGTTATAAAGAAGGTTACTTGGTGCCCGCGACTTCGTTCGCGGCCGAAACCTCAGTGGTATATTCCGGGATTGCTCTGAGCGGCGATCATCTACAGGTTTGTTGTTTATCTTTACCTCACTGTTGTCATATCTCGATGTGGAAGGTTTTGGCGATACCGTTGTTGCGGCTTCTAGTGCTGGTGACTGCTTTGTTATCTCCGGCGCAAACGCGAGTGATGGCACATTCGTTCGGAATTGTAGTAGTTTCCCGAGTTTCTCGAGACCTTATACGAATCTGTTTTTGATGACGCCTACAAATTCCAAGTTATGTCTCTATGATATCCATTTTTCGCCCAATAACTTTAGAGATTGTTCCCAACATCCACTTTTCGGCGTAGTCTGCTTGACCTGGGTAAAACTTCGACGTTTTTTCATAATTCTGCTGTTGTGGATTCGACACTAAGACAGATATTAGAGTACGCGGTTGTTGTCCGTGTAGAAGTTCTACTGGAGATTTGCCACTGACTGAATCTGGTGTAGCTCTGTAAGTATTGAGCTATTTTAAAAGGGTTTTTTGTTGATTATTCTCATCTGCCATGAGTTTAGTGAAAGCTGACTTGAATGTTCGGACGAACCGCTTAGCTTGCCTGTTCGAAGCTGGGTGAAACGGAGCTGACGTCAGATGCTTAATAGTATTTTCACAAAATTTGCGAAATTCTTCTGACGTAAATTGAGTGCCATTGTCGCACACTATTATTTTTAGTAGACCCTTGCGAAGATTGACTGAAGTGTCTGCATCGTAGTAGCTGCTGTGATATCCTTTAGCTCAACCGTATACGGGAACTTAGAGAAAGCGTCCACACAGATCAACCACATTTTACTAAAAAAAACGGACCTGAATATGCTCCCATGGATGCTTCGCAGCAGGCCAACTGGAGAATGTCTTCTTGGGATCACTCATATTTGACTGTACACTTTGCTACGATACATTCTATATCTTTATCAATATTCGGAAACCGTCATTCTAGTTGAAACCCATTGACCTTCGTGAAGAAGCTGACGCACCTTTAACTTGACCGTTTTCGGAATGACGACTCGGTTGTGTTCTGTTTGAAGAACTACAATTTGACTGCAAATATAAAGCAAACTTTTGATTGTAATATGTTTTAGGACGCTATCCATATTGGAAAGAGCACTTGGCCATCCGTCTCGAATAAAGCTTGAGACCTTCTTCAAAACTGGATCATGAGGGTAGCCCTAGCAATCAACGATGAATTCATAGGTAAGTCATCTAAAGTCATTTAACTTATCTGGCCCACATTCGTCAATGTTTTTTCGTAATCATCAAATTCCTCATCTTTGCCTAATGGAAGTCGAGATAATGCATCTGTATTGGCGTGCTTTTCAGTTGGGCGATATTTGATGTTATATTTATAACCTTGGAGAGCGATAGCTCAACGCTGAAGTCTTTGGAGTGTTGCAACTGTCACTTTCTTGTTTGGATGGAAAATTGTCGTCAACGGCTTGTGATCCGTGAGTAATGCAAATTTTCTGCCGTATAAATATTGGTGAAACTTTGTCACACCATAAATAATGGAAAGAGCTTCCTTTTCAACTTGTCCATAAGCTTGCTGACTTGTCGTCAATGTTTTTGATGCAAAAGCGCTAGGAGGTTCAGATCTATCTTGCGGAAACGGTGCGACGGCACCAACGCCGTACTTGGATGCATCTGTAGCAAGCATGATTGGACGATCCTCACTGTAGATTTTGGCAATGAATGCCTCCACTTGTTTGACATCAGTAGGACGCGGCATGTTCTTCAATGGCTGCTTTTTGATGGGGTTATACCTTGTTGATTGATGATATGTCCCACGTGTTCTATGTTTTGTGCCGCGAATTTGCATTTGTTGATTTTGCAGTGCAGTGCATACCCGTCAAGCCGACTCAACAACTCTAAGATTTCGAAGATGCTCTTCCATCAAACGTTGAAAAATTCAGGAGGACTGGCGATGCCGAAAGGTAAACGTTGGTATTGAAAAGCCCAGAGGGGGTATTAATTATTGTTAACTGCTTAGACTCCTCTGAGAGCTTATCCTGAAGTTAGGCGCAGCTTAGAAATAATTCTTCTATCCTCGGAATCGTTTTAAAATCTCCACAAATCCGCACTTTACCATTTGGTTTTTTTAAATTTACAATTGGGGCGGCCCAATGACTGAAATTAATCGATTTAAGATGACGCTAGACACTAGTTTCTAAATCTCCTCATCCACATTCTTCTTCAAAGCAAAAGGCACATTGTAAGGCTTGAAAAATTTCGGGTGAGCGCCAGGTTTTAATGTAATTTCCGCCTGGAAGGAATTGCATAACCCGAGAGTAGGCGGAAACAGATTTGGGTAATCGGCACAAATCTTTGAAGCACATTCGACTAGGAATTACTGAGATGTATTCATTACAAAACTTACACTGGCTAGATTTGTTGACGTCCATAGTTCAAAATTTAATGCATTGAACCAGTCTAAACCAAGAATATTTGACACGTTGTCGCTGTCGACGACCGGGAGTGGTAGAATGCACTGCTTACCTTCCCACCTAACTTGCATCGTAACACACCATTTGAAGGGAATGGTAGTTTCGCCGAAAGCGTTCGGGACCTTATTCGTCACTTCGTATTTTGGAGAGCCCAATTGGTAGTGTCCTTCGGCTTCGACCTCTTGTTTGATTTGAACGTTGTTGATTTTGACCCTCATTTGATTTTATGTAATTAACCAGAGCTGAATTGGAAATGGTAGCCTGAACTCATTTGATAATTGCACCGGACCTTTTAGAGCACTCATACGGTTGTGCTATTTCTATTACTTCGCCCAGATTAGGGTTAGATTTGATCAATGCGACATTGCGCACCGGCTCATGTGGTGTATGCTTTACAAGCATGTCCCTAATTTCCCACTCTGTGTAGTTTTCCTCGCATCCGGCTTTTGGACATAAATGCACAATATCTCGCTTCTCCGCGTAAACTGGCAACCCAACTCACACCGAGATACGATCACATGTTTCTTTCCACAAAATGTTCGGTTCGTGCTTTTGTTAACTCTTGAAATGACTTTTTTACCAGATCGTTAGGGACTAGTTTTTGTAGTAGCTCGAGTGATGTGTTTCCCACACTTGCAAGAAAAGATGCTCGCTTCACGGCATTCTCCTCTATTTGAATCGCCAAAAAATGCTGCTCAAAAGCATGAAACTGTGGTGCGGCTCCTGACGGTGATCAGGGTTTTTTCTCGTTGAGCATTGTCAGCAACCAACATTTCATTCTGCTTTTGTATTAACTCTAATATTTCTTTAAATTGCTTGGCGTCCATCTTGTTTACTGTGCACACGTAGACACTATATATATTTTCACGATTTTAACACGACGCACTTTCCTTTTACAGAAATTTACTATCTTCGTCGCCAAATGTTCATTTGTTGCACATCAGGGAAAACTTACACTTTGTAATGATAATATTTATTTAATTAAACAACAGCTTGTAATACGCTTTTTATTTATTGCGACTAATTCCCATCATGGCGGTACAACAAGTGGTGATTTTCGCTTTACTCAAAGTGAAGGGCATTATAAAAAAGAAAGAGAATGATATTACATTTTGTTTCATCTCATGGAGTGTGTTCATAAACGCACGCAATATGCACTGGATTGAAGGTAGCTGCAATTATAATGTGAAACACATTAATCAACATCAGTGTTCTGTTCGCCAAACTTATCGTGCACTTCGTCGAATTGTTGTTGATAGATTTGAAAGTAATTATTCTTTGCATGATGTAAGAGTATCAATAAGACAAAGAAATGCACGAAGTGATGAAAACATTGCTACCGTACAAGAGAGTGTACGAGAGGATCGAAATATATCAATTCCACGACGTTCACAACAATTATTAGGACTGCCATATGGCACAAAATAGCGTATTTTACGTAAAGGCGTGGGCTTAAAGGCATATAAGATCCAACTAGTCCAAAAACTGATACTCTTTGTCCATCATAAGCGTCGTTTTTTTGCTGATTTTGCCTTAAACTAATTGGAGAATCATGAATATTTTTACTCGAAATTGTGTTCAGTGATGAGGCTCTGGTTAAACGGTTATGTCAACAAACAAAATTGCAGAATATGGAGCGAAAATAATCCAGAAGTATATCATCATAGTCTCCATTGAATTCAGAATAATTGAATTCAGAATTAACTTGATGATGTGATTTTCATGCTGCTGGTGTCATCGGTCCTGATTGTTTCCAAAATGAGCAAGGACAGTATGTCACCGTTAATGGAGCAAATGGACCGGTAAATTGGCCTCGGAGATCAACATTACTCCATTGAGTTATTTCTTGTGGGGATATTTGAAGTCACTTGTTTAAACCGACATCAATTGACGAATTACAAACAAAAATTATTCGTGTTATTGTTGAAATTCGTGCAGATTTATGCGAAAAGTGGACCAAAATTGCCTGGCAAATCATCGAATTGACGCACTACCGACAGTATCGATGAACTTAAAAGTTATAGTTTCGCGTTTTGAATGATGGAATCGTGGTTTTTGGCTCTCAATATAGCACGTGACCTGAGCCACTGATGGTTTTTGTAATTCTGTGCCGTCTTTAGGAAAACTTTGTGAATCAATTCGTCTGTGGTTGCTGCGATTTTAAAGAAGTTTGTTGAGAATGTGTTACATTGGGCGCTTTCAGGACACCCAACAGTTGGGAACATGTTGAATAAAATCAAAGACAACGTTATGAAAATGTTTAGTTCTATGAAATTTTGAAATCAAATTGGCGCTGATTTCACTAATGATGATACCAACAGTTGGCGGTCCTGAACGCGCCCATTGTGTGGATTTACCGATTGCCATTTTCCCATTTTCTATATCCAACAATTGTTTTGCGAATCGTTCAGCGGATACATCATGCTGTAGTTGTTCACCCATATTTTTCTCCAAAGCCAATTTCACATATCGCCATAAAACTGATGATTTGAGATATGCGTTAAGTTTATCAGTACCTATTGAACGTGGTCTAACTGGTCACCAGATATTAAAAAGAGTGCGCCATCGAAGAGCTGTTCATTTACACTCAAATCTTTTAGTGTATTATGAAGCGCTCCCAATGTTTTTTTGGGCGCCTTGTGTCCCGCATAATAAGTTAACATGATTACAATACTTTACCCATTCCAGAATTTTTGTTATATTGCTTGTTGGTACATCAGTGATTTGCATATTCAACGGCAATTCCATTGTTGAATGTGCTGTTCGACCACAATCCAAAAGAGCCGCGATTCCAGATGATGCGATTAGAGAGTAATATTTTTTCGTGATCATATAGTTGCCAAAATAAGTGAAATGATAAATGTTTTGTCTGTGCCTCTGGGCACCGGGAATAACGGTGAATTTGTTACAACCCAACTATTATCGACTTCAACGCCATTGTTTCGTACTTTAAAAGTGATTGATTTGGGTGATGCAAATACTATCAGAAGAAGACCTCCGAGGTCCCGCAATAATTGGTTCGATGATCAATCCCGCCTGGTCGTCGAAAAAAAATGATTGGCTCGCAACACTAGAAACACTCTAGCAAAATATCTTCGCGCTAGGAAAGCTACGACTAAATACCTTCGACAAAAGAAGCGCGATCATATGCGATCAAGCATCGAAAACAGCAGCTTCCAAGCGGAACTAGGAAATTCAAGGGACTGTTTTGCTAACGCCAGGAAGCTAACTAATGACTTCGACCCAAGAAGTGCAGTCATCAAAGACGGAAATGGAGAGCTGAGAACAAAAGTGACGGTGTTTGTCGAATATCCCACAGTAGAGGAAGTAGACGCAGCTATTAGTAGATTGAAAAATGGAAAGGCACTCGGTCTCGATGGAATTCCCGCACAATTGATTAAGCTCGGAGGCGCTACTCTTGCAACAAATCTATACGATCTCATAGCCTCTATTTGGGACCAAGAAGAGCTGCCGGAGAAATCGAAGACCGTGCTCATATGTCCGTTGCACATAAAAGACGACCGTATTAAATGTGGAAACTATCGTGGTATAGCTCTATTGAACACTGCTTACAAAGTGTTGGCTAATGTTGTACTTACCAGACTCATCCCTTTCGCCGAAAACATCATTGGCGATACTAATATGGTTTTCATCCCAACCGATCGACCACTGACCAGTGTTTTACCATGAGGATGCTCTTGGGAAAATTTTCATTCATCATCTATATATAGACTTCCGACAGGCATATGGCAGTATAAACCTCGAGAACCAGTTTCACTGTGTAAATTAACAACGTCTGGGTCTTTATGTAGAGTCGTAATTGAATGAACTGTGTCAGACTCCTTTGAAATAACATCTGGTGTTTGACAGGGAGATGCACTCGGGCATGTGCTGTTTCAATTTGGTGCTTGAGTACGTAGTGAGGAAAAGCAACATTGAAATCAGGCCAAATTCTTGGAGTTGCAGATGATATCGTGCTCCTTGGTCGAAGACCTAGCGAAATTTTTAGCAACACCCAGGAATATCTCCATGGCAAATCTCGGAATTAGCGATCATAATTTTGATAGCGTCGAGAACTTTAAATATCTCGGGTCATCGTTGAATAATATGCAGGCAGAAATAAAACCCGGAATCGCTGCCGGACAACGAGTTTTCTACTCCCAATCAAAATTATTACGAACTAAACATTTATCGCAGTCGTGCAAGCTCGCACTTTATAAAGCACTCATGCAGCAGACCTCTAACGATTGTAGATTGTTCTACCTTCGAAAGAAAGGAAGGTCATTCGTTCAATCTTTGGTACAATTAAAGTTGCGAACAACGAATATCGCATTCGCATGAACCACGAAATAAAGCAACTTCTCGGAGGTAGCGATATCATCGGATTCATCAAATCTAATCGTGTTAGATGGTTTGGCCACGTTTCAAGGTCCCGACAACAAGGGACGATCAGTATAGTATTCCATCAACAGCCGGAGTACGTCGCAGAGGAAGACCTCGACTGCGCTGGCGTGACGAAGTCGAACAAAACCTACGTATATTAGGATGTCGAACCAAATCACTTCATGGGGTGTGAAAGCTAGAGAGGAAGAGAAAACTTCGTCGACTTATTGTTGAATTTGTTTATTTTGACTAATTGTGAGATTTTATGACGACGTAATTGTAGTTTTGTTTGCTTGCCTTAGAGATAGATATTACATATAAGATTGTAGAAATTTTGGCTATCACTGATGGGTATGAAATGGGTGAGATTTCACACTATTTTCCCTTTTGCTAGCTGCTGCCTCCTTGATGAGTGTGTGTCGGTTGAACAACATTTGTTACATTTTGATCGACTTCATTTAAATGTTCGACAATTTTGTTGAATTCACGAAGCATTTGGTGAGCTAAGCACATTAATGCTGATGATTTTGTCCTGCTGGTTGTTATTGATGATTACTTGGTTCTGGCTTTTCACTATCTGGCCCCAGTCTGTAACGTTCGGTGAGCCTACGATCCATTTTCATACACTTCCAATTCAATTGATTGTTCTTCTGAAACTTAATTTTTGGCCTTTAAGTTCAGATATGAATTGTGAGATTTATTTTACAGTTATTAATGGATTATTGTATCCGTAGATGTTCACGCATGATGTTAGAATTTTATGAATTCGTTTTCAAGTTGCGGCTTTTTTGACCTTTGGTTTATATTCGCCTTGATTTGTTGTTGTTTGATCCAAATTGACGCTTGTCGCTGAGCCTCGTATATATATGTTCTTCGTCTGTTTTTCTGCCGGAGATAATTATATCGTCTACATAGACGTAACATATTTCCCCGATGAATTGTTTTCGCACGTCGTCGATCACCCTTTGAAAGATGGCGGGCGCATTTTTTGAAGCCAAACGGAAGTTGAAAAAACTTGTATTTTCCGTTCATTGTTGAAAACGAGGTTTTTTCTATATCAGCTTCCTTCATCCTTATCTGATGGAATCCAGACTTAAGGTCGATGGTTGTGGAAAAATTTCCAAGTTCACAGTCGCCAAAGTATTTGATATACCTGGACTCGGATATGAATCTGTTTTTGTGATATAGTTTAGACTTTTGAAGTCGATAGCCATCCTATACTTTTTGAATAGCGAGGCGTACATTTTTTTATAGGTGAATTATATGGGCTCAATTATACGGGCATATAAAACCTGGCAAATAACTAGAACACCGGAGAACAAAACAATTCTTAACAATTTAGGTAACAGTCTCAAATCACTTCTTAAAGAAGTTAAAAATGCATCAATCAACAGATATCTAGATAGCCTAATCGATGAAAAAATTCTGATTATTCACTGTTGAAGGCGACAAAGGGACACAAAAGACTCAAAATGCAAGTGTCTCCACTTAAAAAGAGAAGGCTAATATCTACCTTCTCGAGGATACCTTCCAACCACTACCAAGGCAAATGGCCAATGAAAATATAATGTCAATCCACAAGCTAGATAATTTTGATATACGCTCAGTAATTCTCAAAGAATTAAAAGAAGAAGTTAAAAAGCAACATGAATGTTAAAAAAGCCCCAGGGTATGACTTGATTACTTACCAAATAATCAAGGCCAAATAACTAATGCAAGCATTCGGTTAAAATATGTTCGGTGGCAATGGAAAGTAGCAGAAGTACTCATGATAGCAAAACCTGATAAACCAGGTTCACCACCCCAAGTTCACTGCTGCCATAATTATGTCAAAAATCTTTGAAAAATTATTACTAAAAAGACTTAAATCAATTGAGGACCGACAACTAATTCCTCCACATCAATTTGGATCCAGAGAAAAGCACTCCACAATTGAACGGGTGCATAGAATCACCAACGTTATTGAAAGAACGTTAGAATGTAAAAAAGTATGCTCCAGCATATTTCCGGACGTCGCCCAAGCTTTCGATAAAGTCTGGCACAGTTGACTGGAATTCAAGCTACATTGAGATCTGCCGAGGGAATTCTATGCCATACTAAGATCTTATTTATCCAATAGACATTTTCGTGTGAAATATGAGGATGAATACTCCGAATTAAATAAAATCTCTGCCGGTGTCCAGCAGGGGAGTGTCTTAGAACCAATCCAGTATTTATTGTATACAAGGACTGGTGTGAAGTTTCCACATTTATCAAAAGTGTAGCTACACAAATTAACAAAAAACAAAAATGTAGATACACTATTTAACAAAAAGTGTAGAATTGCATAAAAAAAATTATGGCAGGGTTGAATTTGTTATAATTTCCACTAAATATAATCTAATTGAATACGCGGCATATCACTGCGACCTTCGGGGAATTTTTTTTGTTTAGTGTAAATGGAAATAATAATATAAAAAGTGTAAACCGGGTCTTGTGGGTGTTTAAGGGCCATTAACAGTAAATTCTAGAGATGACAATAACCCCAACAATTCAGAATTGTTTAAGAAATGTAAAATTTGTAAAAATTTGAAAGATAAATTGCTAGATGAGCACAGTCTCAGTTGTAAGGTCTATGATCCCGTCCGTCAGCAGCTTGTTTATTTTTTTCTTGACTACTTGACTCATAAGACTTTGTATATGTTGGTTCTGCGGCAGTTGTCTTGTTGCATCGATTGTTTCTGTATTGTATACGGGGCCGAATATCGTTTTGAATTTTGATATCATAACTTGGAGTTCCTATTTTGTTTCCGGCGAAAGTTGGTTGTCTCGCATTTTCTTGTTGTTGACTTGACATGATGGTTTCTCGTGCAATGTGATTTTTATATTCGGGGTTGATATTAACATATTGCGTTTGTTGATTCTGATGCTTTTGAAGAATTGTCCGCTAAATTTTGGGTTTATGACAATGTTACCCCCTGCCGATCTTATTTTGAATTGCGTCTTGGTGGGAATGGCATTATCGGCTAATTCAGATTTTCCCGTATCTATTTGGAATTTAAGCTAGAAAAGCTTGTCCCATAAAATTTACTTCGGAGTCATCTTCTGTGTACTTGTTGTCGATAAGCGATTCACCTTCCAATTAGTTGACTAATTGTTTGTAATATTCTTCTTCGGGTTGTTTGCGCGGTTCGTTAAGATATGAATGTTCCCGTTTTCTATTTAGGTTGTCATTGGTTGGCTGGTTTAAATAGTTTTGATGCTGTATGTAGTAAGCCACATTTCTCTTTCATACTGGTATTGTACTATCATGTACTATTACACCAACACCAGTAAAAAACTTGGTTGATTGGAGCAGTCAGTACATTACTAATGTATTTTGTGTATTGTCAGGTTTCTGAAATTCAGATTCTGGATTTCTAAACATAATGGGTAAGCTTCGTGTAATGTGGTCGATTTTTGTATTTTTGATAAACCCCCATTTAATCCTCGGATGAAAACATCCAGAGCCCTGTTCCGATATGCTTACCCAAAACTTTTATTGTTTCGACTCAATAGTCCTCCGTTTTGATTTTATTTACTATCAGGGAGAACTGGTGTAATCGGGGTGTTCTTGTAGTAACATAAACATTATTCGAACATATCAGAAACGATACAAAATATTTCTATCGTCTTTGGTATTTAAGATTTCCTTTTGATGCAAATTCTTGTTTAATCTTTCGAAAAAACAATTTTCAATACACACGCATTTATGATTTTATTTTTATTTTGCAATGGCGGGCGAGAAAAGGTTCCACATATTTTAAACATGTAGTTTATCAGAAATGGATCTCTCATCTTATACAGTAGCAAATAAATTCACTCAACTGTGCTCAATCTTTTGAGCATCTTATTTTATAGTTTCAAATTCCATGAATGTACGAACTATTAAAGTTTATGCCCCAAACCATAAAACAGATTTACGTATGTTTTAAGTTGTAATAAACATATATACATCCTATATAATATATATATATATATATATATATATATATATATATATATATATATATATATATATATATATATATATATATATATATATATATATATATATATATATATATATATATATATATATATATATATATATATATATATATATATATATATGGTATTATGGTATGGTGATGGGCATAGGGTGGTGTGGGATAAGAAACAGAAGTACACTAAATTATTAACAAGACAAAAAGAAATGTTTCAAGGGAAATTCGTTAAACTACATTAAAATATATGCTACTCGTATATATGTATATGTATATGTATACGTACAAAAGAACACGTTACATTTTAAACATAAAATTGTGATATAAAAATTAATAAAACGATAAGAACAATAAAAAAAAGACACACAAGCAAGAGACAATTAAAATGAATTAACCCTGAGTATAATAAAATAATTTCCTGTTGCACGTACTACATACTACATATCCACCCCGAATACACCCTGTGCTGCTACTATACGAGTATTATTTCCTTTAATACCGCCTGTTGATTTCTGGCGCATACTCGGTTCAGCTAGACCGAGAGTATTTTTTTCCTCCTAAATGTTAACTCGTTTTGTTTTTTGCTTTTCTGTTGTTCTTCGAGCGTTTTTCAGTTCGGTTGTGAGTACCGCGTATTTTATAACGTAAATGTATTTCGTACATAAATGACTTGGAAAGTTGTGTTTAAATTAGGATAAATTATATTTTCCTTTCTGAGTTTGTGTGCGTACGTGTACTTATGTGTGTGTGTGTGTGTTTATATAGCAACGCACGAAAAAGACAATAACTGTAATTCTTAACTAAGTTATTGGTTTGTGTGTAGCCTAGTGTAGTGTTGTTTGAAGAACCATACACGTAATTAAAGTAACAAGTGTTTAATTTGTGGTTCACACCCCGCCCCCGAAAAAAAAAACAACAAAAATAAATAAAAAATATTTTAAATATTGATTAATATCGTGTAAGGTGTTAAAGACTTAATAGAGTAGCGTAATAAATTTATTAAAGTTTTAATTAATTGGTGAAAAGTGTAGATACACAAAATGCCAGAAGAACGAAATGGGATGGCCGAAGGTAATTATATTCATTATATGATAAAGCAAACATTGTTAAAACCCCTGAATGTTTGCTTTCTAAGCCAATCTATTAACCCAATGAACGTATTTCGGACCAATATTTAAATTATTTAATCATTTTACGTATCACATATGCACGTAAAGTGAACGGAATAAAGGTTTAACATAATCCTTTAAGCAATTTAATCCTTTTATATATTAGGAATACTGTTCATATACGTGTACGTGGTTATATATGAGTAGTTTGATTTATAAATGAAACCGTGAATTATAAATGAAATTTTTTGTTAAACCAAGTTAAATGTTATTTATTTTTATTGGTCGTGTGTTAACACATTGGCGGTCAGTACCCATACCGCCCAAAAATATATATAAAATAAATTTAGGTCAATGGTCTAAATAATAATAGTTAAATAGTTTTTTGACAAATAGATCACGTGGATTAAATTCTAATCTAAATTGATTAATGATTAGTGATTAAGACATCCACGAATTAGTTCGTCATTAGTTAGTTAATAATATATTCATGTACATCAAATTATTTGAAACAACACCCCCAATTTAGTTTTATGATATTATGCTGGATAAAGTTGTGTGTAGTTCGATATATCATTGACGTATTTATATAGTGACGATATTTACACATGGGGGGAAGTAACCGAAACCCCGAAATACAAAACCACGAAAAATAAAATAAGCACATAACTGTGCATGTCTCAGATTGTGGTTTGTGCGAACTAAATTGGGAGATCCCAGTAATTTTTGGCCGAAATCGGTCCACCGGAAATGGCAGTTTTTATTTTTTTTATGGTGCAAATGGCGTTATTATTGAGTCTTTCTACATAAGAAACTAACAAGAAGTGTTCAAATCTTAAGCTAATTACATTTTTTAAGTTTTAACCAATGTTAATACTTAATCATCTACACATTTAATAATTTTACAGGTTCATTAGTCCGAGTGGATCTGCCCTTCTCAGTCGTTTAAATCGCGGCTGTTTTAGTATATCCCGGGCTAATTCGTTGGGATGTCCCTGAAGTTTTGATTAGTATTTCGAACTGAATTCCCTGATTGTTTCTTTAACGGTTTTAATACAAAGGTCGTCCTGTGCTGGTGGATCCCCATAATACCATATGTCCATATTGGTTGGAAAACGTTATTTTTATTCGGTTGTGCTTTGCTTCAATATGTTCTTTCCACCTTAGCTGTCTATCCAGGTGTAAAGCTAGGTATTTGACCTTGGTTTATTGTGGAATATATACACCGTTTAATTGTACTGATGACCAGGAGCGTTTCTTCAGCGTGAATGTGACATGAATTGATTTTTTTTTTCGTTTACTTTTATTTGCCAGTTCTTGAGCCAATTCTCAATTTTGCTCAGATGACTTTGCACTTCGCTTGAGGCTGTTTGCGAGTTTTAGTGTGATGCCAAGATGTCTGTATCATCAGCAAATGTTGATATTATTACATTGTCGGTAATAGGTAAGTCTGCCGTGTACAACAAGTATAAAATACGTCCCAGAACGCTTCCTTGTGGGACTCCTGCGCTTATATCATTTAGAGAAGCTGTTGCACCATTTTGTTGGCCCATGTATTGCCTTTGGAGGAGATAGTTTTCTAGAACTGAGTGAATGTTCTTCGGCATAAGCGCTTTAAGTTTGTGTGTTAGTCCATCGTGCCAAACTTTGTCAAATGCTTGTACTATTTCCATGAAGACAGCAGAAGCGTATTTCTTTGGCTCAAAGGTCTGTTTGGTTGTACAGGGTGTCCGCCGGGAAAGTATACTACTTTGTTTGTTTATGATTTTTGATTAAATGAAAGAGAATAGATCTAATATTGATAAATGTTTTATTTAATGTCGGCAATTATGTATGGAATACAATATCAGATAAATGTCCGCCTCTGTTAGCCTCACAAATGCGAGCCCTTTTGAGCACATTTTTCATTACATTCTCACACTTTTCACGCGGTATTTCATTAATTTCATCACGAATATTTTGTTTGAGTTGCTCAAGCGTTTCTGATTTGTTTGCATAAGCCTTGCTTTTTAGTTATACCCACAAAAAGAAATCCGGAGCAGTCAAATCAGGCGACCGTGGAGGCCAATCAACATCACCATTTTTTGAAATAAATTGTTGTGGAAAGAGTTCTCACAGTAGATGTGGCACCGTCTTGTTGATACCACATGTTAATCAAGCCCAAAGTATGCAGTTGTGGCGTTAAAAAGTTTTCAATCATATCACGATATCGCTCCCCATTCACAGTTACCGTTACGCCGTTTTCATTTTCAAAGAAGTAAGGTCCAATGATTCCTTCTGACCAAATTGCACACCAGACTGTCACTTTTAATGGATGTAAAGGTGACTGATGAATAATGTGAGGGTTTTCCATTGCCCAGAACCGACTATTCTGTTTATTCACATATCCATTTAAATGAAAATGTGCCTCGTCACTCATTATGATTTTTTCATGAAAATCGGGGTTGTCATGGGCCACCTGTAACATCCTATTGGCATATGTACGGCGGCGTAAATGGTCTTGTGGAAGAAGCTCTTGTGTCAACTGAATCTTAAATGGAAACAAATGCAAATTCTTGTGCAAAATTGTGGCCAAACTTGTTCTTTGAAGACCAAGCTCCTGAGCACGGCGTCGAATTGAGGTTGATGGATTGTTTTGAACACTTTCTTGAACAGCAGTCATGTTTTCAGCCGATCTTGCAGTACGTTGTGGCCCATGCTTAAGCCTATCACTTACAGACCCTCTTTCTTCGAAATCATTCACTACACGATAAATAGTGCGTTTTGTTGGCACGTTGTTTCTCCCAAAAATTTCACGTAACTTTCTCATCGTCACAGTAATCGATGATTGATTTTGATAAAATGTTTTAACGATTAAAACACGATAGTTTGTCGAATATTTTTCCATAATAAATTTGCCACGTGTCTACTTCACGACTGTCAAGTATGAACTGTCAATACTAATATTCGCCTAAATGACGGCAATTAAAGTAGTATACCTTCCCGGCGGACACCCTGTATTTACAATCCTATTCACTTGCTCTCAAACTGATGGTCTGGAATGATTTGCCTTTCTTCTATAATACTGGTTTCAGTTTTGTTATTAACATTTTTTCAAACAGCTTTGAGATTGTGGGAAGCATGCTTATTGGACGATAGGGCGAGATTTGAGAATAGTTTTTCCCAGGCTTATGTATCATTGTGATCAAAGATTTCTTCCACATTTGAGGAATATGACTTTGCATTTGTCTGGTAATTCCCTTATCATTTTTCCAGTAATAAGGTCATACCCTGGCGCATTTTAAAGGAAGAATCATCATCCATCTGGTGAGGTAGCACGATATCATTAGTTCCTTCGTGTGGTGAAAACACCGTCTTTAATTGTGCAGCGAAAGCATTGGTTTTTCTCATAGCTTCTCACCCAATTTACAGTTGGCAGTCTAATCGGTAGATTCGACTTTGTAGGTCTTTTAAGGTTTTTGTTGCCTTCCACAAAGAATAATCAGTCTTCTCTGTTGCCGAGAGTTCACTTAAATAATTTTGGACACATTTTGGACACATCTTTTTCCTGCAGTACAAATTTCAGGGTTTTGATAGCTCGATTTAATTTGCATTTCAACAATGGTGATTTTGTTTGTTACCATTGCCGTCGAATTTTCCGCTTTTCCTAGATTAGGGACTGGATATTATGTGATAATTTATTAATTTTTTCAGAATTGTTGATGATTGGTGAAGCCTTTTCAGCTGATATTTCCAGTGCCTCTTTTAGCTTTTCTGCAGCCACATCAATATCTGCTGGTGTTTTAGCGGGATATCAAGATAACAATTTTGTTCGACTAGTCTCCTATTGGTTCCAATCAGTTCGTTTGTTTGTCAGACGTTTCGGTGGTTTTGATTTTAAGACAACAGTACCCATTGTTACTATTATCGGTGAATGATTAGACGACAGATCATAGCAATCGGTGGCCTTAACATTCGTATGCGCAATGCCTTTGGTTACGCGGAAATCAATTAATTAGGTATTTAGGACGACCGGTAGATAAAAATCCAGGAACTGTTCCTCTATAGCTTCATAAAGTTGTTTGCCTTTAGTTTTGAACCCCATTGAGTATGTTTGGCGTTGTAATCACCCCCCGCGAGAAATTTATTACCCAGCTGACCAAAATAATCAATAAACTGTAATATTTTTATAGCGTGCTTTGGAGGGCAGTACACTGCTGATATCACATAATTTCCAGACCATTCCTGCAGACAGATGCTCGTTGATTGGATAAGATGTTTCTCATGTTTCATAAGTTCATAATGTTTTAGTCTTCTCCGGATTCTTAGTGTCATAAATAGAGTACCCATTTATATCATTTATAATTACGAGTTTCTTTGCAACAATATGGCACTAAATCAGTTGTCCTAAATTTAAGCGTAAATGACAATTTTTGATAACAAAATTGTTTTTCAACAAAAATTCGACCCCTCTACAGCCCAGACAGATTGACTAATCGGGATGAAACTTCATACTTTATCTTTTCCATAAATTGGGAGGTCTCGGTG
Source organism: Nephrotoma guestfalica (assembly GCA_963691935.1). Lineage (NCBI taxonomy): Eukaryota > Metazoa > Arthropoda > Insecta > Diptera > Tipulidae > Nephrotoma > Nephrotoma guestfalica. The sequence goes on along the minus strand of OY829915.1, from coordinate 191,336,552 downwards.
ATGTTTGGCTGAAATCGGTCCACCGGAAGTGGCAGCTTCCATAGGAGATTTTCCTTTTTTGCAAATACTTTGAATAGTACAGGATTTGTAAAAGAAAAGAGGAAACATTGGAACACTCTGGAACATTTATTTTCATTACCTGAACTAACTAAAATTTAAATTTAACATAATACTTGAAAATGAGTTTCATTGGACATTAGGTATTTGGTATTGGTTTTAACTTTTAACCTGAGTAAACTGCTGGACCAAGCATTATTTTGAATGGAAGTAATTTCCGAGTCGAAAGATACGTAACACCACGATGTAAAGGAATGAAATTTAAAGACAACCCATAACTATTTGTGTCGACATTATTTTTAAAAAGGCCCGTAAAGTAAGATTTTGTCATCCTCACTAACGCTTTTTCTCAGCGATCGTCCAATCGAAGTTCAACATTTAAAAAATAATATTTTTAAAGCTTTTGGGAGATCCCGGAGGAGGAAGAGCTTTTTCGGTTTAAAAAACAGTTAGGTATAAAAATGTTAAATTAAGTTTGCAACAAAATTAGTCCATATATTGGGTTTCTGAATGAAAGCTGAAAAGATAATTTCTGATAAAACCTTTTGTTCTACCAAAATTCGGCTCAATGATTATCTTAAGTTAAATTTTAGAAATTATGGGTGGATTATTCTTTATCCACTAACATAAGCTGCGTTTTTTAAGTTGAGTTTTTCGAGTTTGCGGCCGATAGTTTTCTCGAAATTTAGTTATTTTAAAATCAAATAGAGACAACACTTTTAAATGTATAAGGTAGATACACCAGTCCCCTATGTATGACAAAAAATAGCCACTTTAGAAGTTCAATAGTTTTCTTGTAATATCCATGTTTCAAATATTTCTCTTATTATCCAGAACTGATCAAAACTGTTGGGCATAAAGATATTGAGTCGAAAACTATCGAACCTTCATGATGGATTTTTTCTGTTATGCATTGAGGACTATTTCATCTAAGTTGTTAATTTAAAAAAATTAAGATTTTATTTTAAGTTTAAATTGATTAAATTTGACTTAAGCTATCGCGATCTCGAACTAATGTTTTTTAAAAAAAGTATCGCTTAGCTTCCATTTTATATTTTTACTTTTTTTACGTAGTCGGGATTTTTGAAGATTTATCATTCGCTAAAAAATTCTGTGTGTATATGTGTGAGTATGTGAGTATATGGTGCCATGCCCACTAAATATCTGTTGGTTATCTTCAGCCCAGACAGATTGACTGTTCGGGACGAGACTTCATACTTACGCTTTTATCATAAATTGGAAGATCCCACTAATTTTTGGCTGAAATCGGTCCACCGGTAGTGGCAGCCTTTGTAGGAGCTTTTTCGATTTTTGCAAACATTTTGAAAATTATATATTATTTACGAGAAAAACGATTATGAACTAAAATGTTCTAAATTAAATTTGCAACAATACCGGTCCAGATCAGTTTTCTAAAAGTTAAGCGGAAATAACGTTTTTTGAGCTTATCAAAATTCGTAATTTCCTGTAAAATTTAAAAAATGATCTGAGCTAATTTTGTTTAAAATTGAATTTACAATATTTTTGATTTTAAACAGTTTTTCGAAACTGTTGCTACTTCTGGCGGACTGATTTCGGCCCACAATCAATGAGATCTTCCAATTTATGAGATAAGCTTAATCGGTACTCGGGTTTCTGAGTACCAGCTATTTATTGCGATGAGTCTTGGTTACAGGAAAAATCGTTTAGGAGGTCCTTCAGTGAGGCCCAGGTTCCTTTTCCTTATTTTTATTTCTCAGTTCAAACGACTTTGAAGAAAATTGCTAAGGGGGGTTTTCGAGTAATTTAAAGTTTAACGGTAAAATTGTATTCGATAACCATTGCATTATCAAGCAATTTTGAGCGGAAATCTTTGAATGACAGTTAAAAATTTTGGGATCACGTTGAAAACTCCCGGGTCTGTTGCTGACCAGTCGATTCTAGAAACAGTAGTAATATCGTAGGAGGAAGGGGTACCATTTGTATAAAGAGAGGTTAACGAGTCTATGAGCCTCTGTCTCTGCATATCAACTAGCAACCCAGTTTTCAGGAGAACAACTCTCAGGAGAATTTACGGCGTAGTCCGACGTCAAGTCTTAAGAATTTAGTCCCATACGCGTTTACCGAAAAACCTTTCGATGCAAATAACCTGAATGATGGATCGACCTTTGGATTCCGAATAAAACGAGCTGGAAAAACCGAGACATCTGCACCTGTATCTATTAAAAAATGAGTCTGAAGAAAAATTTCAAAGATTAAAAGGTTAGTATTAGTTACGGCATTGCACACCGCCAATTGTGAATGACTATTTATTTTTTTGGAACATTGTTGCCGGCTAAATTATTTGATAGAAATTTACAATTTGGTTTAAATTTAAACACCTTTGTACCGTAATGATAATGATAGAAACAGATGAAATTATTCTCGGCTTAAGGTTCACCATAAAATGGTTTGAAGGAATTTCGAGAATTTGGCGAGTTTTTCCGTGAATTGCGAGTTTTAGAGTTGAGACGAAAAATTAGAGAAGTGGTGCAATCTCTTCATCCAAAATTAACGAAGTGTTGCTTTGTTTAAATTATTACCAGTATTCAAATTCATGACGCTCAACAGTTGGAACGGCTTCCTGTTCCCAAGGGTCAAGCCATGCATCAGATTGTTAATTTTCATTTTTTCTGATTTCCCGAGGACCCAAATCACCTCAGCTTTGTACGTAGAATAAGGTGTATTACCCCTTGGGCTAGTAATGAGATACGCAAAGGTGTCGTGGAGTCATGCACCCAGCGCTCCCACCGCATGAGCATATTTAGTTGATTCGACCGTAATATCTGCCACCGCGAATTGCTGCTTGAGTATTTCAAACCACACATTAGGGTTTTGTGAGGGAAGTGGCTGTGGAGGCTTAAAAACCATTCGAGCAATCATTCCCGCACTGGCACGCAAATTAGTATTTACTCACGATGTCTCCGGTGTATAAGGCTCTGGCAACCGCATCATTGATGAGTCCAGCCAGTTGAGTGGCCGTTATCGATATATTGGGGGCTCCTCCGTTAAAACCATGCCTGATGCTGATGTCAAGTCTGCTGCACTCGTTGTCAAAAGGGTAATTGGTGGATCATTCAATGCGCCGAAACAAAAAAAGAATAGAATAATTTATTTACGAGCACCTTAAATAATTACTTGGGTACTTACAATTTTATTTAATTCCTCCGATGATCAGCCGGTGCAGAGACACGTTAATTACGGTATCAGTGTTGGGCATTTTACATGTAACAAACGTAATTTACATTTGTATGTAAATAACGTAAATTACATAAAAATTTATGTAATTTACATAAAATACGTAAATAATGTGAAAACTCTGCAAAATAACTCTAAATATTGTATAAATGTAACAAATATTTGTTCACATCATGATACACATCATAAATATCAATCAAACAGTTCATTTATACGGTCCATCATAACTATTTTAGTCTTTTCATTATCTACAATTACAAGAAGAAATTCATTTATGTATCTACACTGCCATCTGTATTTGTCTTAAACAAGCTCTAAAAATCGATTACTGACATCTTTAGGTTTAGTTTAGCTACATATGAAAAAAATAATAATTTTGATATGTACGTATTACAATGCCATCTATTATCAAAATGTAGTATTTTACAAGATTTCTTCGTATAAGTCGAGTAAATGTCATCAACATATCAGGATCCACACTTATGAAAGTTGTAAAGGGTGCATTGACGAGTTCAGACCACTTTACAGAACGTCTTAATTGCATTTAGGACGGAAGTTATAATGATTTCTGGAACAACACAAGAAAGCTTATAATCTCAAATTTTTGACATATTAATTTTTTTTGTTTTATTTTCACCGTTACACAGTCAATTTTTATAATAATTAAATAGTTATTAAATTATATAATAGATAGCGCGCTTTTCATGAAAAAGGCATTATTTACTTTACGTAATGTAAAAAATTACTTATGTAAGTTACATGCAAATAACCGTGAACATTACATCGTGTAATTTACGCACCCAACAGTATGTCACCTCGGTCTCTGATAATGTGTTGAAAACAGCCGGTTTAATCATATATGGCCGCCTATGCTAAATACGGCCGGTTTAATTAATGTGACCGATAATGTTGGAAGCGGCTGGTTTAATACATGTGGCCGACGCTGCTGGAAGCGGCCAGTTTAAAGCGATGCCACATAGACAGAAACACGACGTTTCTAGAAACGGTAAAATAGAAAAATTATTATTTTTCAATTAAAATTATTAAATAATTGCAAATTTATTATTTCGGCTACTAATTTGATAAATTTTACGTAATTATCTCATTAATTTAAGTCAAAATTATGCTGTAATTAATTCATAAATGCCAAATCTGTTTTTAGAAGTCGTCCGTAGATATGTGTATGTGGCATCGCTTTAACTATATGTGGCCGACGATGTTGAAAACGGCCGGTTTAATTTTTGTGGCCGACGATGCTGGAAGCGGCCAGTTTAACTATATGTGGCCTATTTAATGTGGCGATGTTGGAAGGGTTATATGCCTCAACTCGTTCTTTCTCGGGGTCACCAGTTTTTGTAATTAAAGACCAAATTATTGTTTGTGCCTTGATATTTATTCTATTTACTATTTCTTAAAATATACAATTATTATTGTAAGACTCATAATGTTCTTGTCCTTCGTTACAGAGAAAGAAAAACTAAAACTAAATTAACTTTATAGTTTTTTATAGCTTCTATGAATGAAAAATAACAAAGAGTTGGTTTAAACCCAACTAACCATTCAGGTGCTAGCCAATTTAGTTAATTTTAATGATGAATTTATAATACAAGGTGTGAAAACGCCACAAGGTTTTACTGGATGAAAATCCGTGCCAAACTCATAAAGAGGTTGCAGAACAGTTAGGAGTTACTCACCAAGCAATACCACTTCGATTGCATGCAATGGGAAAAAATACAGAAGGAAGGAAAATGGGTTCCTCATAAACTGTTAACCTATAAGAAAACAAAAACCGAAGAGTTGACATCTGAATGAATTTGCTTTCTGGGTACAAAAGAAAGGATTTTTTGCACAAAATTGTTACGGATGATGAAAAGTGGATTTTGTTCGATAATCTTAAACGCAGAAAGCCATGTCGCCAAGAAAGTGTCACTGTGTGTCTGGGGGGATTGGTAAGGAACCAATTACTTCTGTTATTAAATTAAGTGATGCTCTGGAGGAAAATCAACCATTTACGGGTCGTCTACATACAGCAAAATCAACACAGGAACTCATATTTTACTTAGGCTGAGAAGTTTTACAGCATGCGACGTATTCTCTAGACTTGGCTCCCTCTGATTATACCACTTATTCGGATCGATGTCATCATATTTGAAAGACTAGCGGTTCATGAAAGTTGAAGATGTGCAAAAATGATTCGATGACTGATTTGCTTCGAAACCAAATAAATCCAACCAAATGAAATCAATAAAGTTAACAAAAAAAAAACAAAGTTTCTACTTGCACACCTAATATTTTCGGAATTTTATTTTTCGGAATAACAACACCAACCCTTAAATGCATTGTACGTTTAAATTATGTACTAAATGAGTTCGTTATTATAAAACCGGTATGCGGCATTGTCTTTATGATATTATTTATCTCATCTATTATTTATTATATTGATACAAGGTATTCATGTTGATACTGATACTATTTGTTGTAAGGCCTAGGCAACGTTATACAACAACATACTCGTATAAGGATAATGATATAGTAGACTACATAATGCATACAAAGCCTTTTAATAAATAGTTAGTACGTTGATTTTAATTTAATGTATGTGTGATTTTTGTTAAATTAAACCACATGGGCCTCCCCCGCCCCCATATACATATAGTTACTTCGTACTCGTACATAAATAAGCAAATCATTATTAATTTTGAATTACTATCAGGTCCCTTCTGGACACAAAATAAAATCCGTAAACATGACGCATTGGCGTAAAACATATTTCGATTGTAAATTGAATCCGCATTTTGATTTTTCGGGATATACAAGCAGGATAACAAATCTGCTGGAATACCCTAGCAGGTGTATGTATAAACGAGTATATCTACTCGAGTAAACTATAGACGTCCGTATATTTATTATAGGTTCATAACTTCTTGGGAATGGATCGATTTATGAATAATAAATATTTTTGAGCAAATTTTTTGTATATAACGTTATTAAAAAAGGTTTTGTTATAACTGAATAAACAAAAAACAATTTGAAAATCAAAAACAATTCGCAAATCGTTGCAGGGTTATTTCATATTCAGATTTGTTGTTCGGGTAAATTGCTTTAATAATTCATAAAAAACTAACTTCCTTGTTGAAAATAGAAATTGTTAAATATTCATGGTATCATTTAAATATCAAGGCTTAATATTTGTACATGTTAGACATATGATTGACATGATCATTGTTCGGTCAAATACACGTTTCAACTCCTTTTGGAATTAAAATTATTGTTAACATCAGTATTTGTATAACACGCAGTTGTAAAATGTACGAGTTAGGTTCAAAACAAATACAGTGTTTGTAATACATTAAAAATGGAATTGCTTCGGTTTCTTTTCTATAATAGAAGGTGCATAACTTAGGTTTTTGAATTTTCTAAGAGATGGCGTAACTTTAGTACTAAACATCAACGGCGTTTTAAAGTGTTGACATTCCACATTCATGTTGGAGATAGACCGACGTTACTCAGAAGTTTCAAAATGTCAAAAACGCGCTTACGAGTATACCCAAGATAAGCTCAGTAAGTGAATTCACGTTTTTGACATTTCTTTAACTTTTGACTGTGTTTTTATTTTTTTATTTCTTTCGTTTTTTGTGAAATAATAAAAATTTAAAATATAAAAATTTGTAATTTGAAGAAAAACGCGCAATTGACTTTTTCAAAATGTTAAAATGGTAGCGTAAATAAAACAAAAATTGGTTAATTATTTCATAAAATTTCTGTAGGATGTCACTTTAGTACTAAACAACAACAAAAAGTTAAAGTTAAATCAACTTTTTTGTATCACGTCTGAGTCGCGTATAATTGCTTTAGACAAATTCTCATAGTTTAACTTTTTCTTTTTACTTAGTCACGTAGGTCGCGTCGAGTATATCTCCAGGGTAAAATACAGTTTGTCATTATTCGTGAAAGCGTAAACAACATATTTTTTAATCCAGTTTAAACATGTCGAGTTTCGTGTCAACAAAACAGCATTCGCGGCAAGCATTACTTTTTTGCTTTAATCAAAAGAAAAAAGCTGCTGAAAGTTTTGGTTTGCTTCAAGAAACTTATCGTGAACATGCACCAAATCAACAGACTTGCGAAAACTGGGGTAAACTATTCAAAAGTGGTGATTTTGATGTCAGTGACAAAGAACGTTCTGGTCAACCAAAAAAATTCTAAGATGAAGAATTGGAAGCATTATTGAAGGAAAACTCAGCTCAAACAGAAAAAGAACTTGCAGAACAGTTAAATGTCGCCCAAGCAGCCATAAGCAAACATGCCATGAAAATGATTCAAAAAGAAGGAAAATGGGTACCATGTGAACTGACTGAAGCCAACATTAAAAATCGTTTAATGGTGGTTTAGTGCAATTCTTCGCTTACAAGACACCGAATATGACATTTTTGTCTCAAATTGCGACTGGCGATAAAAAAATGGATTTATTACAATAACCCTAAAAGCAAAAAATCATGAGTTCATCCAGGAGAACCATCTACATCAACAGCAAAACGAAACATTCATGGAAGTAAGGTTATGTTGTGCATTTGGTGGGCTCAGAAACGAGTGGTGTACTATGGGCTGCTAAACCCGAACGAAACTATTACTGGTGAACGTTACCAACAAGAATTGATAGACTCGAACCATGCATTGAACGTCAACCGTCCGATTTCAGCCAACAAACAGCGTAAAGTGATTTTGCTGCACGACAATGCTCGACCACATGTCGCAAAACAAGTAAAAAAAAAAACGCTGGAAGTACTTAAATGGGAAATTCTACCTCATGCTCATTGCTCCCTATTCACCAGAGTGTACCCCATCATATTACTATTTGTTCCGATCAATGCAAAACGATTTTCAAGGCCAGCACTTTAGAAACCACGAAGAAATCAAAAAATGTCTCGACGAATGGAATATTTTTTCGATGGTATCCATAAATTGCCAGAAAGATGGTCGAATGTGATTTTTCTGCAAAAATATTATTCAGGAATGGTCCGTTTCTTCAAAAGTTTTGAAAACATTTTCAAAAATATTTGGTCTGGCTGTAGTAACTCTAAACTAATCAATGCTTTGTGTACCTCTTTCGCCCTTATATTAACGAAGCAAGTGACAGACCTAGATAATTACAAGTTCGAGGGATAATTTTCAAATGCGGGACCAACTCGAATTACAAGTGCCACAACCACTTGTATTGTTAATGTACTACATATTGATTTAATCAAAGTTTTGTTCCACTAATTTCTTACAGAGTATTAACTTGAAGGATCCCAGACCGATTTTAATAAGTTGCAGAACCTACTGTTGCATGAGAAATGGACTGATGTTTAATATTGACGAGATGCTCCTGGTCTTATTAAAAAATGTACTTCAATTAAGATGTTTGCCAAAATATCCATGAAGCTAAAGGCATGGATGTCTGATGATTTATTGAGTCTAATACGTAAAATAAAAATATTTGTCGCCTCACAAAAAACGTGAAACCACAGTAGTTTGGATCAATATACCTTGAGGACTGTGACTCTGTTAATCTACAAATTGACAGCCGAACAAATGTTTTATTCTCAAGAGTTCAACAACAATGGTAGTGATGCTCGTATAAATTGTAAAATAGTCAATGAAATAATGAACGGACAGCCTGATCCAATTGAAATTTAAGAAGTCATTGATCAAAGAAATTGTTGAATGCAATGAATTCAAGTAGTTTACTCTTTTCATGCAGCTGATATCAAGCAAGCCCAGCTGACGTGCGTGTTAATTTTTTTTTCGACAACGAGCAAACTAATTTTTTTTTTCATTAAATTTAATAAATATAAATTCTGAGGCTTTTTCGGTTTGGCTTTAGTTTGAGAATTCTATTATTAGATAAGTACACTGTGCTAGTTGAAAAAAGTGACAAGCTAGGCATCCAGGGAGTAAACTTAATTCGAGTACGCTGAATTCAACGGTGCTACTCTCATTCGTGGTCCCCAGATATCGCTTTCGACGTGTTTTGAACCATTATGATCATTCGCTTCAGCAAAATTGTTGCGCAAGTCAAGACAAATAACTTTGCCGAACCTATCAAGACCGAAAAACCACATCACCATATATGTGTGTTTTACTTAGGCCATGGTTAGGTTAAGTTAGGTTGGCGTGGCTGCTTCCGCACACTTAGACCAGTAGTGCCCCGGTGTGATACCACAGGATCCTATTTCCCCTTTACCCCTGTTCAAAACCATTCGGAGCTACGTACGTAGCGCATAATATCTCGCACTCCACAGTCCGCGAGATCTGAAAAGCTGGCCATACAAGATACAAAGAACACGGGTGACGGTATCTTTATCGTAAACAATTTATCGTGTTTCAATTTAACGTATACATTTTACCGTATAACAGTTTATCGTGGACACAATTTACCGTAGACACAATTTATCGTGTGGACAATTTATCGTATGCCAGTTTATCGTAGCTTTGTAAAATTGACTGTATAACAAAATAATTTGTAAATACAAATTAAAGTGTCTTCGGCTTATAAAATTTTATTAAATTCGGCCATTACCAGCTTAATAGATTAATAGATTTTTAAATGACTTCTGTAAGAAGTTCTAGAGTATGGCCATCTGGGACGGAACTCGGTAATTTCTTTACCGATTATGACGAATATTCGTATCGCTAAGCAAAATTTTTCAAGGACAAGTTAGATCCGTCGCTTCCCTCTAAGATATTTTAACGTAACGTACGCAACTTGGGTCTTGGTAGTTGCATAGCGGGTGCTTCTATAGATCTCAAAGCTAATGATTTTAACCATTACCTAATTAACTCTAGTTCCACCCATGATATTTCCAATATTGACTTAGTGTCCGTGGAATCTCCTAAATTCTTTTTCGTTGGCAAATATATCTATTGCCGATTTGCATTCAGCAATTTGGGAAGTTAATTCGTAAACCACTGGTCTAGATATGGATAGTATACAATTTGTTAAGCGTATTTGTCTATTCTAACAAGATTCTCTTTATATCCCACTCAGTGGAAGTTCAGTAAAATTATTCTTATTCCTAAAATTAGCAATCCTTCTGAGCTTTCCCATTTCGGCCCTATTACTATTTAAAGTTCTCTGTCCAAGGCGTTTGAATTGGTAGCAAAAAACTAAATTCAATCTCCCATCGATAGCTTTAATTTGCTTAGTTTTTTCAATCAGGTTTTAGAAGGTTCACGGTACGACCACTGCTTTACTGAATGTTTGTAATGATATTCGTCGTAGTATGAGTAAAACAGAAATGACTTGCCTTACATTGTTAGATTTCTCTAAAGCGTTCGATTCAATTAATCACCAAATTTTGTTTAATAAGCTTATGTCGAACTTTGACTTATCTCGCTCTACTGCTAGATTTTAGTCTATATTTCAGGTCGCTTTCAGCCAGTCTTTTATGACAATTAGTTTTCTGACTTCTTACTTGTCTCTTCTGAACTTTCTCAGAGGACGGTTCTTGGTCCTTTACTATTCTCAATGTATTTTCCTTTCTTAATTTAGTCACTTGTGAAAGAGGAGAGACCCATTGGCCAGTTCCATTTATAGGTTATTTACTGAAGTAGTCTTTGCACTGGTGTCCTTAATCCATTAAATCAATTGGTTTCGTTTTCTGCAATCGCCTTACTACTTGTGAAGTGTCCAACATACTACGAAGCTCTTCATTTACGTGTTGATAAATACGTTGTCAATGAATTGCTGCTAGTTTTTTTTATTTCGTCTTGGACTGTCTGGATATTTAGGTCCCTATGAAGGTCATCATTCCACGTAGCACTTTGTTCTGAAAAGTTTGTATTATTTTGGTGTCGGTTTTCTTTGTACAGCCCCAGAGCTAAATTCCGTTAGTCCATACAGGCTTTAGCACCTGTTGATAGAATAGCAATTTATTTTCGGTTGACAATCCCGAATTTTTCCCGAGCAGCCAATACATTCTTCGATATTTGATATTAAGTTCATCTTTTTTCTTTTTAACGTGCTCTTTTCATCTGAGCCTGGTATCTAAGGTCATCTCTAGATATTTAGTCTTATTTGCCTACATAATCTGCTGACCTTAATGATTACAGGTTTGGAGCTGACTTTTATCACGTAACATCGTTTAATTGAGGTAAACCTTTGTGCCACATCTTATCGAAGGCCTGCGCCACATCTAAGAAGATACTAGAGCAACCCTTTTTGCTCTCTAATGTATTCACAATGACATTAGTAAGCCTATGAACCTGCTTAATATTTGAAAGGTTTCTTTGTTCTATGGTTCTTTTCAAACGTTTGAGCAACAGCCACTCTAACAATTTTGCTAGTGTTGGTAGAAGTCAAATTGGCCGGTAAGAGTTTCTATCATTCAGTGGCTTACCCGGTTTCGGAATTATTATTACTTCTGCTACTTGCCACTGCATTGGCACATATTTTTCCTGAGGATCGCATTGATCATGTGCAATAATTTACTGGTGCCTTTTTCAGGCAGCGCCTTTATTATTTGCCCTGTTATCAGATCGTAACCACTAACTTTCTTTGATTTTATCTTCTTAATTTCAACTTTTAGTTCTTTCAATGTTACATGCCTGATATCTTCGAAGTCAGATGTTCTGGGCGTATCAGCAGTGTTTTTGTAACTGGTCTGCCGACCTAGAGGTGAAATGTTTCTTCAAGATGTTCAAGAAACAGGTCAGCTTTATTTATGGCACTTCTATATCCCATTTCCCATCATATGTTTTGATTGGCGGATCTGCGATTTTGGTCGTTTTAACCCTTTTGTTCTTTTCTAGAGGGAATATTTGGTATCTTTAGTTGGAGCTAGAGAACAAAGGTAATTTCCAATTTGTCTCATTTTCAACTACTTTTGTGAGTGTCTTAAGTTTGATGTGCAAGTTCTTTAAGGTGGTTTTATCTTGCGGCGCACGCGTCATGTTATTCACGAAGCAGAAGTTCATCATCTATAAGAGTTACTGTTTGGTGTGGTGGCTGGTGGCAATATTGGGCCATTTTTCTTTGAAAACGAACAGGAAAATGCCCTTACAGTGAATGGGGAACGTTATCGCAACATGTTAACTGGTTTTTTGTAGAATTGAAAGAATTGCGTGTCAACGGCCTTTGGTTTCAACAAGACGGAGCGATATGCCACGCAAGTCGTACAACAAACCATTTATTGTCAACAAAATTTGCTGATCGCACAATTTCCAGAAATTGTGAAGTTTCTTGGCCACCAAGGAGCCCGGATTTAACACCACTTTATTATTTTTGTGGGGATTATTTGAAAGGTAAGGTGTGCAATTCATCCACAAACAATTCAACAACTTAAAAACAACATTCGAGCTGAAATGAGGTCATTGGCTTTTATTGGAAAAAGTGATCGACAATTTTGATGTTCGGATGAAGGCCTGTAGACGAAGCCGTAACAAATGTTGACTCGTCATCCCAAATTGTGTGTTTTATTTAAAAATGAAAAAAGACTAACAGAAGGCCCTCTCTGCCCTCTCACCCGACCAATTTTATGTTTTTGCGCTTTATTTAAAGGCAAATATAATCTGCAATCGAGGTTGCACTCGACTATACTTGCTCTTATTATTTGAGAAGGTCGCAACTCCTGTACTTAAGCCAAATTTTCACTGTTTCATTTACCTTGAAAATATGTTATTCGGAAGCGAACGGATCGTGATTATAATGTGATGGTCACTTTTTATCTCATGCTTCCCTTTTCTAGTGTTGTAAGAACTTTGCACAACAGATTTTTACGTTGATCACAACACCATCGATAAATTTGCTTATCACCCTTATTTTTGAGATGGTAAGCGTTACCATCAATGATTAGCTTGTCTTTATTTGTTTTCGCTTTCGGGCTCCAAATTCATAAAAAATATTCAAAAAAGTGGGATTTTTATTTCGGGATTTTGAAATGCGGGCAAACGACCTCAACTCAGTTATAACATTATATACATTCAGCATGCTCTAATCCGGAATTTCGTTCATAATTCAAGTAAGAATCCAAATTCAATTCTGCATAATAAATTTTACAATTATTGGTTAAGGAATAGCCAAGTTGCATATCCCATAGTTTAACTAAGATCGATCAATAAATGGCTGATTCCTTTAAAAAATAAAAAAAAATTGTTTAAGGTTTCAGCAAAATCAGCATTTTGAGGTTTTGGATAGTTCAGGATTTTGTAATTTGGGCTTTCGTACCGTACTCATATTGATCACTGTTGACTATTTCACTTTTTCAGGTGAACACTTTCGCAGTGTTCAGTTTTTACTTTTTTACTTGCACTGTTCACTTTTAAATTACAACAGTGTCGGCATGGCAATTTGCTCGTGCTTATATAAAGAGTCTTTCAAAAGTCACACCTAGATGTCAGTAGTAAATAATTTCTAACCGCAACCTTTTTTATGTCATCTTTGACATTTATGAAGTAGACAGATGTATAATTTTAACGATGGATACTTACACGCTAGAAGAACGCATTAAAGTTATTCAAACTTATTATGAAAATCATCGATCTACAAAAAATACGTATCGTAAAATTCGTGATTTTCTTGGTGTAAATAGTCGTCCAAATGAGTCAACAATTCAAAGGTTAGTGAAAAAATTTGAAGAGACTGGTTCTGTCGAGGATAGAAAAAGATGTGGCAGACCAAAAAGTGGACGTTCTAGTGAGAACATTGCTGCTGTGGCCGAAAGTGTCGAGGAGGAACCTTCAACATCGATATTCATGACGTGTTCAGGAATTAGGCATTCATCCATCGACTGTTTGGCGAATTTTACATAAGGATTTGCATTTGCATCATTACAACAACAGGACGAAGCTGCGAGTCACACAACACGTGAAAACATCCAGCTATTGCCGTCTAAGTTTTCAGGTCAATTAATTTCACGTAATGGTGATTAAACTGGCCATCTAGATCATGGGAATTAACGCCATTAGATTACATTAGTTAGGATTTCTTGAAAAGTAAAGTTTATGTGAATAAACCAACAACAATTGCACGGCTCAAAAACAACATGCGGACCAAAATTGATGAACCTAATGCGGTAATGTGTGAGCGAGTTTTTAAAAATCTTCGTATAGAAGCCTGTAGACGTGCCCGTGGTGGACATTCATTTTTCACATATAATTGTTAAAGGCCATATTTTTACAAAAAATAAAACACCAGAAAAAGTCTAAGTATTTCCATGTTTTATTTTAAAACAACATCTAGGCGTAACTTGTCAAAGACCCTGTACTTGTCTATCGCTGTGGCGATGCATGCGTATTGCAATTGTAAATCACTTACATGTACATTCCACGTCTTGTACATCAAATCCTATATATTTTAATTATTAACGTTGTTATTAATTCCAGTATTTCCAAGATGACGACTATCGCCGCCGTTTACAATTGCTTTCGTTATTTTCATATTCCTCACCACATTGAATGCCATTCTTAAATCCGTACGGTGTACGGAGTGTTAAATTTGTGTAGAGTAGCAATCCTTACAATACATTTAAAAATGGTAAGCGATGACGTTACTCGTAGTTTTAGTAATGTAGGGGTTTCCAATAGGAATGATATGATTTTTAAGTGACGTTTCGGTCATTTGTAATATGTCATGATCTGTCATTTTTTGTTTCATTGTTCAGTTATTATTTAATTATTCAATTTTATTATCAAAATAATCGTTCTCCAATTGCAACTTTTCGTGCGCTTTTGTCATTTTATAGTCGTAATAATCGTCCAAGTGTACCCGCTATTCGTCGAATTGTTCAAAAATTTTGAGCGTACATTTTCTTTACATAATGTTTAAGTGCCAATAAGACAAAGATTCGCTCGAAGTAATGCAAATATTGCTGCCGTTCAGGCAAGTGTTGCTGAAAACCGCAATTTGTCGATACCAAGACGTTCTCAAGAATTGGGGCTGTCTGAAACCACAACCTGGCGGATTTTGAGAAAGGATTTGGGTTTGTATCCATATAAAATTGTTCTCACTCAAGAACTGAAGCCATTGGACCACCGTAAACGTCGTGAAGAGGCTTACTTTCATCTGAGTGGTGCGGTAAATAAACAAATCTGTCAATTCTGGTGCGAGGAGAATCCACAAATTATTCATGAAAAACCATTAGATTCACCTAAATTGACAGTTTGGTGTGGTTTTTGGTCTGGTGGAATCATCGGTCCGTATTTTTTTCGAAATGAAGCTGGTAACACCGTTGTTGTCAATGGAGATCGGTATAGATCGATGATAACCAACTTTTTATGGCCGAAATTTTAGAGAAGTTGTTCTTGACAACATTTGGTTGCAATAAGACGGGGCTACGTGCCACACAGCACGTGCAACAATTGAATTGTTGCGAGAAAAGTTTGGAGATTCGAATATTTCAAGAAATTGTGATATTGAATGGCCTCCAAGAAGTTGTGATTTAACACCATTAGACTATTTCTTGTGGGGTTATTTGAAGTCATTGGTCTTTAGCAATAAACCAAACTCTCTTCAAGCTTTACAAGTCAATATTGAACGTGCTATTCATGACATACGACTTGATTTAGTGGAAAAAGTGCTCGTAAATTGAATCGAATTCGTTCCTGCAGAAAAAGTCATGGAGGCCATTTGAATGACGTTTTATTCAGAACTTAATTGTATCGATTGTACTTCACATTAAATAAAAAACATTTCAATTTCTTTAACAATTAGTGTGTTTTTTTTTAAGAAATCATATCACTCGTATCTTGGCTAGCTCTGAATAAGGTAACATATGTAAGGATGATGTAAAAGGTACAAAGAACGGCCTGTATGCTTATAAGCGGGGCACTCAGGTCAACTCCTACACGCGCTTTAGAGGTTATGTTCCACCTTATTCCAATCGAATTTTTTGGTAAACAAATTGCAGCCAATGTGGGCACGAGACTCTCGGCGGTCTCGCAGTGGAAGTGTCTTCAGACAGGACACTCGACGATAGTTAGATCGCAAAGGGAAGAACTGGCGAATCTAGATTATTGTAAACCAACGTTGTGCTTCAATAAAGGTTTCGGGACCATCTGTTCCTCGAGAGAATCCTGGAGGAACGGATCAATACTGGAAAACGAGGCACTGCAATTTTTCACTGACGGCTCTAAGCTAGACGGTATGGTAGGAGCCGGAGTCTTCTGTGAGAAGCTAAACGTCAATATTTCTGTTCGTCTACCTGACTACTGCAGCGTGTACCAGGCTGAAGTGGTGACGATCGGAGAAGTCATGACATGGTTGAAGCATAATGTGGTATCCGGGAGGGATATCGCAAACTATGTGGACAGTCAGGCGGCGATCAAGTCACTAGAGGCGGTTTGTCTGAAGTCACGGGTGGCGCTGGATTGCCGATCATCTCTTAATGAGATGAGCGAGTATTTCAGCATCCAGATAATCTGGGTCCCTGGTCACTCGGACGTCACGGGAAACTGCAGGGCAGACGAACTAGCTAGGTACGGCACGACTCTCCAGATGCAGCCGGAAAGGGCAGTTCTGGGGAGACCTATAGCAGCGCTAAAATTGGCGCTCGGGAGAAAGGCAATCGCCTTGACAAATGAGAGGTGGACAAACACTCTCACGTGCAGGGTAGCAAAGCAGGTTTGGCCAAAACTGGACTTGAAGCGCTCCAAGGCACTCATATCCCTGGGGAAACGGGACTTAAGTTTGGTCGTAGGAATACTGGCAGGACACTGCATTTTTGGGGAATATGCGAGAAGGCTGGGTCTACAGACGAATGACTTTTGTAGAAGTTGTATGGACGAAGAGGAGGAAGAGTCTTTAGATCACTTCCTATGCTCGTGTCCAGCTCTATCATACAGAAGGCATAAATACCTAGGTGTACGGGATGAACAGCCTTTCGGAACTCGCGAACTGTGGAGTGCGAGATATTTTACACTACATAAGTAGCTCTGGATGGTGTTAACGGGAGTAAAGGGAAAATAGGATCCTGTGGTATCACAATGGACCGCTATTGGCTTAAGTGTGCGGAAGCAGCCACTCTAACCTAACCTAACCTAACCTATCACTCTTATTGGAAAACCCTTTATGTACCAGAAGAATACGTAAAATGAGAAATTTGTCAAGTAAGGTATTGATTACTTACAAGTATATTAGTTGTCCTTCTGTTTCCTGTAACATGATGTTAACAAAACGAACAAAACACATTTATCAAGTACTGCCAATTTATACGATTTTTGATCAAAAAGGTTAAACGATTTTCCTCGAGAGGAAAAAGTTTTTTAAAAAGATGTATGTTGTCGAATTTCATTACTGCAAAAATAAATTTCAAAACAGAATTACATTTTCGGGATTTGGAAAGCACATTTTGTTGCTAATAAAAAGGAAACACAAACATTAGTTGCTGTAAATCATAATTCCTAAATTCTTCTTAGATTTTAAAAGATAGTTTCCGTATTGTAAATAACACTGTCAACTTTTCTTTCATTTCATTTTATTAGTAAACAATGCCAGAATAGGATATTTCCCACCCGCAAATCAGTGCGCAAAGGAACATTTTCTTCTGTGTAACGTCATTTTCGACATGATGTCAATATTCAATGGAATTTCATAATATTAAAATTTTAGAAAATTGATTTTTTTATGGTTTGATTGTAAATGGTGAATGTGATTTACGATCTTCTAACGTAATAAATTGTTTGATGGATTTTAATAAGATTTATGTGCGTTATTGCTTATTCCATTATGTACGGGTACGAGTATAATAATACGGAAGGCGCGAACGTTATTAGATTTTCCAAAACATTATAATTTTAATAAAATACGAGCAGCACATCCGATATAAATGTTTTATTTTCGAAATACAATTTTTTGGGGGGGTAGTATTCGGTGGTCGGTGTGGGAAAGGTTAAAAGGCAACAAATAAAGTTTAATATACCCGATAAAATATTTGGATTATTTGGGTCGATTGATATAAGGTCACTATATAGGGAATGAACAACAAAAAAGATGTAATTTTTTTTTTCATTAAAATAAGGTATTATGTACATACTTCTTTATGCTCAGTGGGATCCTGATTTCCTCAATCCTGACATAAATTGTGTGGTAAAGTATTGATTTTGCTCGGCTTAAAAATAAATAACAACCAACTCAAAACTTGCAATAAATAAAAGCAAAATCTGCGATAATCTAAAAATGAAGAACGCAAACCAAATGAAATTGAACAGGTTCTAGATAGCTGTACATTAAAATCAAATTAAGATGTGCCTTGTTCGTTTTTATTTAATTAGATAAATTAAATATTCTAAAGTAAATATAACAAACAGTCCATACAATAAAAACGTAAATCATTTCAGGCACGAAACAACTAGATATGTAATTTATGTTGTTCGAAATGACTGTACGAACATAGATTAGCTATTTACCCATTCCTGATTGTGAATTTGTAAAATAACATTAAGCCAGATTAAAATGTACAAAGTACATCAAAAAATAAATCATTTTGGTTTTCTGTTTTACACTGTACACAAATAAAGTGTTTTATGTTATACGGGAAGGTGTACCTGTCACTCAAAGTGCAAACATTTCATATGAAAAGGAACTGTGAAAAATTAAACCTTAGCAGTCTGTCACAAAACTTTCGTTGAGATCAGGTTTTAACACTTTTCATGATGGTCAGTGGGTCGGAAAATTAAAAATGTTCTGATTACTGCTTACAGTTGCTCAATCGTTTCTTGTATAATTTATATATTGTTGAGGTTGGAGGTATACTTACCTCTTCAGTTTGAGTGTGGCGAGTGGAGTATTTCGTTCAATTTGGAAATCCAGTTTCATTAAGCCAATTTTCAAGAGTGGATGGAGCATGGATACCGAAAATTACCGCGGTATGCTATTCCTAAATTATTTGAATCGATGGTCAAGGACCGTATCTTTTCCTTGGGTTTTACCCCGGCTGGTCAACTGTGACAAATCTTGTTTTTGTTCTCAAATTTTTTTACTTTAGCATTAGAAAGTGGTGATACTATTGAAGTAGTGGTTACTGATTTTAGTAAAACATTCGATAAAATTGACCATGTCTTACATATAAGGAACAGGAACAGCTCAAGTGTCATATTTGACGAACCAAACTCAAATAGTCTGGCATCGCACAAAGTAGCCATCTTGGACATTTCTTATTTATTGCATTCATAGATTATATGATGCGGTGCTTCAAACATTGTGAGTTTTCGATTTATGCTGATGATGCTAAAATCTTTTGAAAGATTCGAAATAATGGCGATTTGTTTAATCTACAACGAACAGGAATTAAATATTTTCTGTGAATGGTATACCTTGAATAAGCTTTGTCTCAACGTTTTTAAACGTTCAACAGTCCCAGAAGGCGTAATGCTCTTGATCGAGTTCATTCTTTTCTAAATTTAGCGGTCTTTTTTTCTCGAAATGTATCGTTCCAAGACCATATTGACAGATGTATAAACAAGGCTAATTCAATGTTTGGGTTTTTAACCGTTGTTCAACTGACACTAAACACTTACGACAACAATAAAATTTAACTTAATTTTGACTCTATATTTATTTAAAACTCGTAGCTACTTACCTGTAAATCATAACGAACCAACAATATTAATTTAAGATAAATTAAATTTATTATGTAATTATTTCTTACCAGTTTGTTATGATAGATTTGACATTTGTTTACTACCACTGTAATTAAACCTAAATTGTACTACCCCTAATGTAATATTGGTGCAACCCATACGTATTGGATAGTGCGTTTAATACTTAATATATAACGTGTAATGCCATCTAGTGGCAATTCATTTTTTATCTAGAGCGCCCTCTATAGTAAATGTAAAACATTTTTGTAACTAATATTGTAAATTAGAAATATAAAAGCCCTTCGAGCAGGATCAGCGACAGGTGGCGAACGTAGCCTAGAAATATGGAATTATCGAAATAAGCAATTATTGGAGTTCTAGAAATTTACCAACCAAAGCAGAAACCATCCATTTTCTCCGTTTTCCCCGAATTTCATTAAACTTATCGTGAGTTTGAGTACAAGTTTATTTCGGTAAAATGTCTCTAGAATCCACTCTGGATCGCCCCGGTGCGCTTGTAAAACGTAAGGCCGCGATTAATTGGAAATGTATGCGATATTGACGGATTGAATTCTCGTTTGTCCAAAGTGCACGAATTGTATAATCAGTTTATCGCCACCGAAGATAAACTGTTCCAATCCGATTCCGGAGTGGTCTCCGAAATGGAAGATCTTGGTGACCAGTACTTCCCACTGGTTAAGAAAATCCAATCATTAATTCGTAAATTCAGTCTTCAATCAACTACCAAATTGGATGATAGTATGGATCACTCTGTGCTTAGTAATTTCAAATCAGATTTTAAACTGTCAAGACTAACGTTTCCTACTTTCGACGGTAATTATAAGAATTGGCAATCCTTTTATGATATTTTCATTTCAACCGTTCATGAGAACACATCATTGTCACCCGCTCAGAAATTTAAATATCTGTTGGGGCAGCTACGTGATCCAGCATACTTCTCCGTATGTCACTTTCGCGTAGATGACGCGAGTTATGTCGAATCATTGAAACGTATTATCAAGAAATATGTCAAAAAGAAACAAATTGTCGAAACCTATATTCGAGATTTTTTACAGCTACCCAAAATTAGTTCAAATCCTTCTACTAAGTGGGTTGATGAAAATGTTCGATAATTTAGATGAAACCATTCATGGAATAAAATCGCTTGATTCCAATCTATTGAACGTGATCCTTGGACCATTTATTTGGCTACAGTGAAACTCAATGAAGAATCTAAACGGATATGGAAATATGAGACGTCAGAAAAGGAGCTTCCTATGACAGATGAACTGCTGACATTCTTATCCAAGAGAATTGATGCATTAGGAGAATCTGGTGCGAAACGTAGATACAATCCGACGAGCCTACCTACCACATCCAAATCATTCCACATAAAACCAAAACCCCGTTGCCTGATAAGTGTTAATGAGAGCCACAAGTTATTCACATACTCTAAATTCCGCAACCAAAATGTTACCGAACGACAAGAACAAATCGAAAGATTAAATCGTTGTTTTAACTGATGAACATATCGTAACCAGCTGTAAAAATACATGGTGTCACAATCCGCCAACTCCGAATCAACCACATAACATAGAACAGATCGTCTGATACCTAATATCTTCGTTCAACCGACCAAATCTCAAACCATGGTAGCCAATTATATTGAACCAAAACGACGTATGAGATCCGTCCTCCCTACAGCCGAAATTAAGATTGAAGATGGTTGTGGGAATTGGACGAAATTTCGAGCCTTACTCGACTCAGGGTCAATACATTCATTTGCCACAGAAGTCAACCATTTAAGAATTCCAAGATCAAAAGCTAACATTTCAGTTGAAAAATTGAACAATTCGAATGCTGGATTGTCAAAACGAGTAGCAAATTCCAAAATTCGTTCTTGTGTAGATCATGACTATGTTATCAGTACAAGAGTATATATCCTTTCACCATCAATAAATTGCCAATGGAATTTATTGATGATGATAAGTCATACTTCAATTCTCTTAAACCCTTAGCTGATGTCAACTTTAACACGCCGTCTCATATCGATATCTTACTTGGTTGCGAACACCTATCCCACGCTTTGACTGACGGTAAAGTAGCACATCTGGAGAATACCCTTGTCGCTGGATTATGGGGAGAAGCTTTTAATTGGCTGATTCAACCACCCTTTCCAATGATCACTTAAATTCATTACATGTTCAGTTAAAGAACGACTCGTTAGAATAGTCCAATATAGAGAACTTGCTCCAGAGGTTTTGGGATACTGAGGAAATAACCACTAAGCCAAACATGAATGATGAGGAAATGAAGTCCGTGAATTTATTCAATGGAAATGTATATAGATACCCGTATATCAATCTCGCTGTTATTCATCTAGCGCGCACCAAACCTTGGTGACAGCTTTCCGCAAGCACTCCGAAAGTTTTATTTGCTTAAAAAAAATTGATAGCAGATCCGCTGCTCAGAGAATCCTATACTCATTTTTCATTCACCCTTAAAACACATCGCTCCCGAGGAAGTAAAACCTACAAGTCCTACATAGTCATCTTCGTCTGTATAGCAACGTAGGCCACAACCCTAGATTTAGTCACGGATATGAGCACCCACAGTTACCTAGCAGCCTTAAAGCGATTTTGCGTCGTTCGAGGAATCCCTACCGATATATGTATATTGTGACAACGGTACAAACTTAGTGGGGGCTAAACGGGAACTAGCTGGATTTTACGCGTAGTACCTAAACCAAGCAACAAAAGCAAATGTAATCAGTTGGTGCACAGACGAAAAATACAATGGCATTTTATTCGCCCTGCAGCTCCTACATTCGGTGGATTATGGGAAGCCACCGTAAAGACAGCTACATTTCATCTACGCCAAGTGATTAGAGAGACCCTACTCACCTACGAAGAGTACATCACCCTTATCAAACAAATAGAGGCCCTACTTAATTCCCGGCCTCTACAGAACCTTCATGATTGCGTCTACAATCTCCTGACACTCAGCCATGTTTTAATTGGCCAACCAATAACCAGAACCAGACCTCACAACAATAACGCTTAATCGGTTAAGCAGACGGCAATTGATACAGTCCTTGTTACAAGGATTTTGGAACCGATGGTCATTGGAATACCTAACGTCCTTGAATAAATTCCATAAATGGCACACACCGGACTATCAGATAAAACCAGGAAATTTAGTGCATCAACACCAGATCAACACCTACCCCCATCGAAATGGCCACTAGCACGAATCTACGACGTACACCCTGGGAAGGATAATCTAATTAGGGTTATTACAGTCAAACTTCCAAATGGCAAGCTCCTGAAACGACAGATAACCAAAACCACTATTCTCCCAAGTTTTGACTCTATAACGAGTCAACTCCGGCGGTATTTTCAACTGACACTTACCACTTACGACAACAATAAAATTTCGATGAGTCTAGTCATGTCATTGTATAAATTCACTTTTGGTTACCTTGAAAAATTAGTTAATTTTATTAGTACAGTACCAACCATTTAAGATACAGAATTACATAATAAATTACATTTATTTTTATAAGATGAATGTAATTTATTGTGTAATTATTTCTTACCAGTTTGTTATGATAGATTTGACATTTGTTTACTACCACTGTAATTGAGCCTAAATTGTACTACCACTAAAGTAATATTGCTGCAACCCCCACGTATTCGATAGTGCGTTTAATACTTATTATGTAATGTGTAATGCCATCTAGTGGCAATTCATCTTTTATCTAGAGAGCCCTCTATAGTACATGTACAACATTTTTGTAACTAATATTGTAAATTAGAAAAATAAAAGCCCTTCTCACTGTAACCACCAAAGCGTCAACAGCAATTTTTTTATTATCGCCATCTACGAGCGAACAAGTCAAAAAATAAAATAAATTTGATAAAATATAATTTTTATTTTTTAATAAAACACTGTGCAAACAATTTTCCCAATTTGTACAACCGTTTCTCCAAAGATTTTCATGATCCGGATTCTTCTAGCCGTATAGAATCAATGGCAGTCGCCTTGAGTGGTAAACGGTCCTAAGTAAAGTGCAACCGCCGTATTTAGGTCGTTGTTTGCTATTGAATATTGAACCATTATTCAAGCTACAGTGATCGATTTGTACTTTCATGGGTCGAACTTTTTTATGTCGGACTCGATTTTAAATTCAACTTTGAAAGGGCTATAAAAAATTACACGAATTTCAGAATAAGTTTGTGCGGCAGTTTTCAAGACTTTTACAACGATATGATACATATCTTTACTAAACTATTTTCCACCAGCGCCAAAACGATGGATTTGTGAACTTATGTTCTGATAACTTGTGCTTGGTTCTAAACCTTTCAAAACGATATGCCATATGGTTGGATTACTATCAAAATTCTTGATTTCAAAATCGCGTTCAAAATATCGTTTTGAAGCTAAGAAAGCGGATAGCATTCAAATCGTTCTCGGTTAGTTAAAATCCTTTTTTTCAAATATGTATTTTATGAAACCTATTAAAATTCATAACAAATTAGAATCAAACGTAGGTTTTTCCAAAACGACCATTTTGGTGTTGTTGTGTTGTACACAAACACATGACTAAAAATGACATAGTTTTGTTCATGTGTCAAGAAATTTCCGAGTTGCGACTTGCCACTCAATATTTTTTTTGAGCTTCCGAAAAATCAACTGATCGAACACTCTCTAGATATAGATTTGACAGATGAACACCGATCTGACTGTAAAAATTCGATGGGCAATGACCCTAAGTAGAATTTAATTATTTGTGTAAAATATTTTTAATGAGATTATAGTGACGAAATGTTCCATTTGCCGGTGCCGTTAGGCTGGAGTAGCTCATAGTAGACCATTCCAAACTGGTCCTACCAAATGCACAACATTAGCTTCTAGCCATGAATATTCGGTTTGACGGTTGAAGTTGATGCATGCCGGGCTTACTCCTCGATTTTCTGCGCTTTGGGATCTTTCGTCCCCCGTCAAGATTCGATGCAAAAAACCCTTCCGATTCTGTCTTTGAAGCAGTTGTTTGCACGTGAAAAAATTGCGTTCGACGTCCCCTAGCGTGAGTTTATACGGAACCCAATTTCCTTATTTTTGCATCATATCCATGGTCTTGAAACGGTTTCGAATCGCTTGTTGAGTCACTCCCAAAGTTTCAGCGAGTTACTCTTGAGTTTGGCATGAATATTAGCCTAATATTAGTGCAACTTCCAACGTCTTCAAACTTTACTGGTCTCCCTTCGCGTTCTTTGTCACTGGTATTAAAATCGCCACTTTTAAAACTGCTGAACCAGTACTCATATGTTGGCATATTCCCTATATGCTTCACTTAGCAATCGATGTCCATCAGCTGCAATTTTCTTCAAATTAAAACAAAAAAGCAGCGCTTCCCGCAAATTGTGTTTTGTTGGCACAAAAAAAAAAATGTTGTTTACACTTCAGCGTAATGACGCACACTTATTTTTAGAGGGAAATGATGACGCTTTAACCTGAATATAGTTCATAGTTACAAGAATCCCGCGAAACTCATTCGTACCCCCAATACAAAATATGCGGAAAATCAAAATTTCACCGATGTAACCTCATCACACCCATCTCAAACCTATAATTAAAAACTACTTAGGGTTATGGGCCGTCGAATTCGCATTGTTAAATCGGTATCTACCTTGCATAATCTGGAATTGCAAACCAATTACAATAAAATTTCTTTTTGGTTATCATCAGTTATTTACCCAAAATATTATTCTGAATCTAGCCCAACATTTTCCTTAATTTGACACCCTGTATCTTTAACAACACAATTTTTTTGTATTTTCACGTATTTGGTACTATACATTTTATAAGCTTGTAAAACAATTTTTATTTTTTACTTTAAATTTCCTCCAAAATAACTGTTATACAGTGTAATTTTATTAATGTCCGCAATATTTAAACTGGCGCTATTCTAATTTTTTTGATGTCTGCGCTAGAGTTTTTCTATAAATCTATGTTTACTCGAGGGCGTTCACGTACAGCCAGTGTTGTACAGATTAATTACGTTACATTATTTACACGTAAATAATTGTATTAAGTACGCGAGATTTTTTACGTTACATGGCGTAACAAATGTAAAAAAAGTAATTAATTGATTAAATTTTGACATTTGAATTTTATTTTTATTGTTGGCTGAAATTTTTTTTTTTGTTTCTAATTTTCTTTGCATACCAATACTCATAAATCCGGGTTTTTCCGAGTTGTTTAAAACATCAACATGCCCTACATCAGAATTCGAAAATAACTATTCCATCGTCCACGTAATAATTATTTGGCGCTTCCACAAAAACAATAATTTGTATAAGCTGAGGCTTAGTAACTGAGAATTTTTATTACCGCTTAAGGTACCTGAGCTATTTACAATATATTTCATCCTTTGAATCATAGATGGATCTGCCATTAGTATGTCTTTCCTTATCCAAATATCAAGTGAATTACGCTTTTAAATAATATAGTATGTTGTTATAGAAAAGTGCATTGAAATTTATTAAAAATATTGATACTAATGAATATTTATGTAATAATTTACACATTATTGTAGTAGCGCCATTAATTAGCAGATGTCAGACCCATAAATAATCTTTAACATAACAATTTAAAAATTTCAATAGATGTAGCTGCATGTAATGGTTGTATTATTTACTAGAAAATAATGTATTTTAAATTATTTTACTTATTTAAGTATTTTCATGCAGATGTCGCTAATTAATTATATTTAGTACAATTTTTTACCGTAATTAATAATTAGTTACATTATTTACAATACTGTGATCACTGTGTGATGTAATTGCACAACACTGTGTTCAGCTTACGTTGTGTTGCTAAGTCGATGAAGTTGATGAGTTCTTCTTTGTTTATTTGACTAAAATTATTAATTAAATTATTAATCACTACAACGCATTTTTGCAATTAAGTAAAACATAAGAAAAAAAATTGTTCAGCTCTACACTCAAACTGGAGTTGATTAGCGTTATGGCCTGCTAAATTGTCATAGTAGCATTAATATAAAATCAGGTTAAGCCCGAGCGCCAATTCGTTGCCAAATTACATCGTCATTTCCCCTTTAGACTTGTTCCACGGTCGGGTTGAACATAACTGGCGTTCGTACCTATCATTCAAATAAAAATAAAAATTGGATCTTGTCAGAACACATAAAGTGTCATAATTTAATATGTACCGTCAGAATTTGAAGAGGTTTCTTCAACCATCTCACCGAGTTAGATTTAAGATTAAAATTTTAGTAAAAAAGTAGTTTACAACAAACACAACGGGAGTTCAACTTCGAAACATTTTAATAAAGCAGGCAATTACGATTTTCAATAATAGATTTTGACTGCTAAAGGTTAGGTCATCATTAATAATTTACCCTGTATTCGATTGCATGTTGCTAATAAATTATTGATAAACTGTAAATAAACTTTGAAAAATTTATTTTATTTTTACAGCTGAGGCCGAGCCAAATACAGACGCTTCAATTTGTGGAAAGATACTTATTTGTCTGTCATGGTTTATAATATTGTGCACAATGCCGTTCAGCCTGTTTGTGTGTTTCAAGGTAAAGTAAAGCGAGTTGTGATAAATAATTGTTAAACCATTACAATATATTTAGGTAGTGCAAGAGTATGAACGTGCCGTCATTTTCCGCCTTGGGCGATTAATGCAGGGTGGTGCAAAAGGGCCGGGGATTTTTTTTATATTACCGTGTATAGATGCGTACGCCCGCGTCGATTTAAGAACACGTACTTACGATGTACCACCACAAGAGGTTCTCACCAAGGATAGTGTTACCGTGTCAGTTGATGCTGTTGTATATTATCGTGTATCGAACGCCACAATATCAATAGCGAACGTTGAGAATGCGCATCATTCGACGCGTTTATTGGCCCAAACAACATTACGCAATACAATGGGCACAAGACACTTGCATGAAATTTTAAGCGAACGGATGACCATCTCGGGTACAATGCAGGTAATAAAAAATAGATTTACGATAATACCAAACAGATATTTATATAAATATATCTAAAGTCTAAAAAAATGTATTAGGTTCAATTGGATGAGGTGACCGAAGCATGGGGTATTAAAGTCGAGCGAGTCGAAGTGTAAAGTAATGTTGTATAATATATGCGATAGCATTAACGACTACTTATATAATTACAGTAAAGATGTTAGGCTACCCGTCCAATTACAACGAGCGATGGCCGCAGAAGCGGAGGCGGCACGAGAGGCACGCGCCAAAGTGATTGCAGCAGAAGGTGAACAAAAAGCATCACGAGCATTACGAGAGGCGTCCGAAGTTATAGGAGATTCACCTGCCGCCCTACAACTACGCTACCTCCAGACATTAAACACTATTTCGGCTGAGAAAAATTCAACAATCGTGTTCCCGTTGCCAATCGATATAATCTCGTACTTTATGAAGGCCGCCAACCACTCTTAAAACCTTACTTGGATACAACACTTGCTCAAGCTAAAGCTAGTACCTAGTTTATTATTTTTTTACAAGAACTTCATACATATATAGATACAATAGATAGCTAATTGATAAGATGTAAGGAATTCACAAGATATTTTAAGAAATCACATAATATTAACAGTTTGGTTTATTTTAAAAATCTTTTACATAAAATATTATTTTATATGTTGACAGCATGATTGAAGACAACACATATCAAATACACCGACATAATATATTATTGAACAACACAAAAACTATTGGGAAAACTACATACACCGTGTCTAAATATAAACTTGTAGTTAGATTAACATAAAATATAATATTTAAGAATAATTTTTAGTTTCATCAACATCATCATCGTCGTCATCTTATAACGCGCTAACCAAACGATGCTACCAAAAAAAATATTTGTATATCGTATTACGGCAAGCAGTCATCAGGACGGGATATATGAAATGTTGAATGGAAGAAAATTTCATGACCATTACTGTGCTGGTGCTCGTCTAAAAATAGTTACATGAATATTTTCGCTATGTACACTTTACGATATTCGTTAGAAGTTTTCTGCTCTTTGCCTCACCTCACATCAAACATCGTCTGTGTAGTAAACAAACAAGAAAATAGAAAATTTTCTATTCAAAAATGTTTCTATTTACAAAATTTAATTAGCTATGTGGTTTGTAACATGTTGTGTATTTATTGCTCACAATGACTACATGATAAAATATTTATGCGAGAAGTTTATGGCCCTACCAAGTTATGCAGGAAAAGCCTTAGACAATATAAGATAATAAAATTTGTGCTTCAAATAATTTTTGTTGTTGGCGGTACCTTAATTGATAAAGCGCGCCTGCATTAAGAGAACGGTGATTTTAAGAACTATTAACGAGAGACACTTAGCTTCAGGTTGCCACTGTCGCTTTGGTCGTTCATCCTAATTTTAAGATTTATAAGAAAATATATTTCATTTTGTTATGAATATTGAAGGCGATCCAATACCTTTCTGTCCCACGTTGAACGTCACAAAAGTGATTCCAAAAAAGGTACCTCCGGGTTTGTAGTTAGGTAACACAATGGCTTTATTTAATGGTATCTCAAGGCATTTAGTAGGTTCATTATATGGACATGTTAAATTGGAATCGTTGAGATCGATTTAGGTTGGTCTCGATTTTAACAGGCGGAAATAGGTCTGCAGGCGAAGGTATCTGCAGGCGTTTCGAATATCGTTACGTGTGTCCTCGGGTCAAATTTTACCAGAAAACAAGATGGAGTTTCACCATTTGTAGAACTCGGAGTATTTCGATAACTGAATAACATATTAGACAACGCTCATTGTAGCTTATCTATTGAAGACGCGATCTTTTTCCCCTTCCCAAATGTCTTCAGAAAACTCTTATGTCTGGACGGTTCTTGTTTAGTCTTCCGCGCTATACCTTCATACATGTCCAGTAGGTATCTCTCTATCTCTCGTTTCATCTGCGGCAAGCGCGATAATTCATCGGGCACCAACACGAATTCCTTTGTTTACATCAAATAGAGCCGAATCGTACCCCGAATATTATCGTTAACGCCTTCTTGTCAACCTACGAACAGTTGTTTCGGCTGGTGACAAACTAGCAGAAGCAAACATCAACGATCAGTTTGAATTTCCTATAGAGACACAAGTCCCAAGAACGATTTCAGCTGTATTACATTTCAGGTATTGGATAAGCAAAAACGGCGTTCGAGTTCAGAAATTGATTACGATGAGTCTTGGCTTCAGAAAAATTCGTTTAGGGGTTTTCCAGTGAGGCTCGGGTTCCGTTTTCTTATTTTTTCTCAGCTCAAACGACTTCGACGGAAGTTGCTGAGTGAGGTTTTCAGTACCAGTAGTCGATTGCTATGGGTCCTGATTTTGTAGGAATTGGTTTAGGAGGTCATCCGGTGTGGCCCGGGTCCCGTTTTTTTATTTTTTTTTTGGCTTTCGCGATTTAAATAAAAATTCTTGTTGGATGGTTTTTGAGTATCAGGAATCGATTGTGGTGGGTGCCAGTTTATGAAAAATCCGTTCAGAGGATCGTCAGGTGAGGCCTGAGTCCCTAACTTTATTTTTTTCGGCTCGGTCGATTTTTATAAAGATTGTTGAACGAGGCGAGGTTTTATTTTTTTGTATATTTCGAAAAATTCGTTCTAAGGGTCGAACGGTTGGCTCCGGGTCTCTTTCATTTATTTTGATTTAGGTCGAACGGATTTTATAAAAATTGGTGATGAAATATTTACGAGTGCCAGAAGTCGATTACCCGGTGCTGGAGGAGCGTTTTCGATGCTAAAAACGGATTTTGCTGGGTTCTGGCCGGGAAGTTAGGAGTCTTCTTATATAACATTTTATTTGACGGGCGATTTTGATAAAAATTTTCGGGACAGAATTTTTGAATGCAAGGAAACGATTACAAGGAGTTCTGATTTCTCGATAATTAATTTAAGTTTTTTGGTAGAGGAACGCATGTTGCACCATATTGCTTAATGTTGCATCATGTTGTATAGTGTTGCTAGATATTGCATCATGTTGCTTCATGTGTACCATGTTGCGCGATTTTGTAATATGTGGCGTCATATTGCTTCGTGTTGTGTCTTTTGTTTTCGTTAGTCAGATAATATTTGTGGATATGTTTCATAATGTTGCACCATATTATGTTTGTTGCGTCAGTAAACATAAAATGGTTGCACTAATCGCCTTTTGAATATGTTGGTTGCTTTGAGTAACAATATTGATTTGTAGCCTCGAACGATTTTGTTGTCGTCTGGTACGGTCCGGTCTTAATTTAATTTTTTTCGGCTAGTACGAAAATTGGTGAAGGGAATACCAAGGAAGAAAATGCCAGGAATCGATTTCGAAAGGTGCTAATTTCCGAAAAGTTCGTTTAGAGGGTCCTTCGATGGGGCCCAGAACCTTTTTTCGGCTCGAACGATTTAAATTAAAATTGCGGTGGTAAATATTTTATAATGTCAGGGATTGATTGCGGTGAGTCCTAATTTGTGGAAAATACGTCTAGGGTTAAATTCAGGAAAATTTGTTAAGGAGGTTCTCAATCGGGATCCGGGTCCCTGTTTGAAAAAAGGTCGGACGAACTACGTCAGTTCACTATGTCAACTCAATCAAAGGGAAATTCAGATTAATGATCAAAATGGGAATCTAGTTAACTTTGGACATGCTGTTGGATAATTTTCAGTTTAAATGAGCCTAAGCCATTTCTTAACCGATTGGGACATGATGATGGTTTCGGATAAAATTTTGGAAAATTAATAAATTGGATGGAACTGTAAGGTACTTGGTGGGTACTATCAAAATATCCAATTTGATTCAAACAAAACCGCGGGTTCTATAAATTGAATACTAATACTAATTTACTTATTTGGATGAAACTTCATAATTAAACTTTTTCCACGGATTGGGACATCCCAATGAAATTTGGTGGAAATCGGTCCACCGGAAATTCATATGACATCTGCGAAAAAATCGATTAAGAACAAAAGGATTCTAAATTAAATTAAATTATTAAAATTCGGCAAAATGTTCGTTTTATTTTAAGAACAATTTGCTTTCGAACATATTTCGTGTTAATTTACAGAAAATTTGACAACTACGGTTAGAGGTTATGAGACTACGAATCACACACACACACAAGTACAGAACAAAGAAAACGACGCGATATAAAAAATAAGTCGACTTCCATATTTTTCATATCGCGTCTTAACAAGTCATTGAAAAGCAGCTTCAACGCTATGTTGGCATTCCTCTTAATATACTCCAGCAATCAATTTGTCATAGAGATAACAATCTGTTTTTTGTCGTCCTAGCTGTCGGCTCATTGGAAAATACGGAAGAATATTTGAAATGACATCACTAGAAAACTCGCGAAATTTCTTGTGCCAGCCTGACATCAAGCTGCTCAACCATGGCCTACCCATATTTAACTTGAACAAGCACTTTTCCAACAATGTCCTTCTTTCCACTTGGTAAAGGTCTCATAAATACTTATTTTGTGAACAAATTAGGTTTGATTAAAGTCAAACTTTTCTATTCGTCCTTTTTCGTCCATTCGTCCATTCGAACAACCAAAAAATTAAATTGGTTTTAACTTGATGTCTGCTTCTTTAGAGATAATTATTTGAAACAGTTATTTTTTTTTATCCATATGGAAAATGAAATTCCCAAATAAGCGACGAACCTGATTTTATTGAATTAATAAAATTTTGATTTCGTTTTTCGCAATAAAAATTGACTCGTTGGTGACCAAACGCCAAAATGTGTTGACCAATCCTAATGCTAAGCTAACGATTACCAAATGATTTTTGATGAAAACTAGTGACCAATCCTGACGAACGAGGGCCAAACGATTATCAGCGTCCTTTCTATCAAAACATTTCTATATGGTTTTAAAACGGCGGAGCCATCAGATTGAGGTTTTAAGATTGTCATCCCCAATCACATGGAATTTTCGATTGTGGATGTGGACATTAGTCAATCTGAGAGAAAGGGTAATCCGGAATAAGTTCGGAGATAATGCATTCCATACATTTTCTTTAGCATTCAAGTTCAAAATAAAATGCAGCATTCAATTTCATAGTAACTGTATCAGTAAAATACTCGAGAAACAAACTTTTTCTCATTTATCCATGGAAAACCATTTGTGTCGTCGATATAGTTTAGCTATTAAGGGTTTGAAATAACAACTTCATTCGAAAGGAAGACAACTTATATCGGGTCTCCTTACCGTACTTTATATGATATTTTAGAGGCCTGTGAAACTTTAGCATTATTTATTACCTTGCATTGATCAACATAGTTTCCCGTTTCAATAACGTTAGTAATTACAAAGTGTTTAGGAATGCAGGAAAGTTTAGTTTTTCATCTGCTGGGGCAAGATCATGAAAAGGCAACAAAAATTTAAAACGGGTTTAGTCTACTGTTTCTCAAAACCTTAGAAATTTGATCGACTGGTATAAAGCTTCAAACGTCCAACTAGTATATATTTTTCAAGGCCACTACCGTTAAATTTGACGACAACTATAGCCCGACCAAAACTGATGGAGGTAAATGATATTTGAGCACAGTTATTTATGCGATTAAAGAAGTTCGCTTAAGACTCTAAGACCTTGCTAGAAAAACTGTAGAATTCCACAAACACATTAGTAATAGTTTTAAAATCGTTATATAGGTGAACACCGTACTTCAGCGTATATGGATATCTATCAGATTTTCTCTTGAAGTTGACGAACTGTCAGAATTTCATAGAATTTGTAATCAGATCAGGTTCTATAACGTTGATTTAATCCAGAGATAAAATTAGTTAGATAAATTTGAGAAATCATTTCAAACGGCACAATACTCGGAAGAAATGAGTTTCGACAGTTTTTAAAAATCCTTACCATCGATTATTGCTGGCAAGCATAAATTTTTTTTCTTAACAGTTTTCTACAGTATCATCCTCAGAGTGAAAGCGTAATCTGTTTTTGATCAGTTACGCGTTTGCTGCGATAATATCCAAAACTATGTAGTCAAAAAAAATCTATCGCGGCAGTTTGGACAGTTTAACCGATTTCTAATACGATGGTTAAGTTGTTGATCTAGTTAATTTTGACCAGCGATGCTACTTTATAACTTAGCCAAACGACGGTAGTGTTTTGATATCGGCAAAGATGGTGGCCGAAGAATGATACTAATAATTAGTGATGGCTGATTTTATCAGTTTTCACTAACTAATCGAAGATTAGTCAATCTTTAAATTTTTCCGATATAGCAGTTTCGAAGTCTGCTTGTTTTCCTTGTTAGTTTATCGTGAACAATTTATCGTAAAACAATTTATCGTGGAAACAATTTATCGTAGAACAGTTTCTCGTAGTACAACAAATTTTCCATAATATATTTCGTGTAAGAGTTCGGTCATTTCTTAACTATCGTGATGAAATTGGATAGAAGAAGTTCTGGAATATGGCCACCTGGGAAGGAATTTGGCCGTTTCTTAACCAATTATGATGAGATTAGGTATGTTGGATAAAAATGGAATTCTTAAATGATTTTTGGAAGGAGTAATGGAATATTGCCACCTGGAACGGGACTGGTGATAGATGTTATGGCATCTAGTCTTACCAGAAACTTGGTTACGTCACGAGCCGCTTGCTTTAATATATATGTCTGCTTACTTCGCTCTTAACCTGGAGAGCAGAAGCTGATGAGATATTGATTTTGCGTCATCAACAACTTGCCCTGACATGTAGTGTCAATAACAAGAAGAAGAATTTCTCTTGAATCGTTTTCAACACACCTCTGTTCATTTAGAGTTACCTAGCGAGCGTATTAATCAAGGAATTTCTCCCATCTTCAAATATAATTTATATAGATTGACGATATAGAACTGAAAATTTTACAATTTTACTAAAATAAAGAATTTGCGAAATGCAATTCGATTGCTATCAAACATTCTCGAATGAAATATGAATTAAAGATGAATATTTTAATAAACAATCGAAATTTCTTCCACCTACATTTTGAAAAAGCATTTCAATAAAAACTTGATATGTTGGCACTACAGAAAAAATTGGCAATGGCATCGTCGATTATAACCGGAAACACACGGAACGCACTTTGTAGAAGCAATAACGTCAACAAGCCCGAATTTTGAAATTGAGTTACTCATCAATAACATCATCAATTCGTAATTAATTTCACACCTATTAGCCATCGTATTTTCGTATTCAGGTTTCTTGGGCGTCACTTTGGCATTCCGAGCTTGCTTTCGACAAACAACATCATGGAATCGTGAGCAAAATACTACAATACGGCGTCAAAATATTACTGGATGATTTTAATGTTCAAATCAGAATCGATCACGAGGTATATCGCGGCACCATCAGGTCGAACTCTGTACGTTCTGTTTTTAAACAACAAAGGAACATGAACCATTTCTCTAGTTATATTCTACAATCCGTTGGTTGCAGGCACGTATTTCCTATAAAAACGCGTCCATAAATGAATTACATCTCATTAGAACTATACATATCAATAAAATCGTGGTGCCAAGTAGTTGCGAAGCACTACATAATCATGTTAACTGCGAATATTTCGATAATACTAATTCAGCCACTTCAGGTAGCCATATTCCAGAACTTCTTTATAAAAATCATTTAAGAATCCGATTTCCATCCAACGTACAAACTATTATAAATATCGGTTGAAATGGCCGAGTTCCGTCCCAAGTAGTAATATTTCAGAGCTTCTTCCAAAAATAATTTAAGAATCTCAATTCCACCCAACTTATTAAATCTCATTTTAATCGATTAATAAAATTTGATAAACCGCAGACACATTAATGTTTTATTTACACGTAATTTTGTTATACGGTCAATTTTACAAAATACGATAAACTTGCATACGATAAATTGTCCACACGACAAGTTGTGTCCACGGTAAATTGTGTCCACGGTAAATTGTGTCCAAGATAACTGTTCTACGGTAAAATATTCACGTTAAATTGAAACACTATAAATGTTTCCGATAAACCAACCGTCATCCACATTTTATTCATACCGATTTCTGGTTTCATAAAATAGTTAACATTTATTAACACGAAACATGTCGTGCATTGAATCAGGGATTTTAGTGATATTTTGACTATTGTGAAAAAGAAAATTGTCGACGAAATTCCACCAAAACATAAATATGCTACAGACAGAGCAAGTAAAGCACACGATTGATTTAGAACCAAGTGGAAAATTGAAGGCGAATTATAGTCTAATTAAATGTCCTATTAAACATTTTCAGGCTTCACTTGGTTTTGAATAAAACATTGAGCTTTTTTGAGTTCCTCTCGTTGTAGGCTAATCAAATCAGCCATTAAAACATTCTACCCTCAACTCGTTTTTTAATATCTTGGATTTGGATAATGTGACATTTAATTAGGATAAAATAAGCCTTTAATTTTCCATTTGGTTCTAAAGAATTTTTTATATGGCTTTTGCTAACTTTTTACATTTTTTTCTGTGCAACTGGCTCCAAAACAGCAAAACTGCAGAGCGTATATGTCAGTTACGTATAAACCCAAAATATCTTAACTAGAACCAAACTGGTTATAATGATACAAATAGCATCATTGCCTATCTGCATCATTGTACAATTCAAGCCGCACCAATGCCCAATGTGTTCTACACCAGTAGTTGATGGATATAATCCTTTGACCAAGACCACCAAAATTACTTAATATGCAAACTTGACACCATTGAGCTGGCATTGGTATATCGATAGTATCACAAAGTAGTAGCGCCTCAAAACCCTGAGTATGCATCGCTTCAATTTACTTGACCAATGTAGAGAACTCGTCGAAATTATCAGGTATTGTAGGTTAGTCTTAATGTGATTTCTTCAATAACTTGCTAAAGTTTAGGACGATAAATTATGTCAAGACCCCCAAATATGATTCCGTTAGATAACACAAATACCATAATCTCTACCAATAGTTTTGGAAATTTTTCTACCAGGTACTGGCTAATAGTTTTCTAATGATAAAGGCTAATAGTACTCAGGAGACCACCATTTTTTTATTTATTTGCTCAATATTAGAACTGATTCAGAGATCATCTAGTAAATTAGCTATCTTAAATTAGTTTTTTGGTTGATGATGAGTAACCTATTGGTTACTCATTTTACAATAATTTTTAATTATAATTAGAACTGCCCAGCTCCAGCGGTTTGCATTGAATTGAGAGTTTTTCACCTCATTTCAGGTTCCAGAATTCTTGCATAATCAATTTTCAAACCACGTTCAATGGAGAAACAAGTCCCAATAAATCATAAATTATAGCCTTAAGACCTTATTTCGAAAACAGTCCTTTGTGAAATTCCGGTAAAGACTCGAAGTTTATATGAATTTCGTTTCTACAGCAAACAGCCAATCATCTGGCAAAATACCTCTCATTTTGTAGAATTTTAGAAAAGTTAGTCTTAAGATGTACTTCGTCGGGTAAGGAATCTTCTCCGGTCAATAAACACCTTGTAGCCAAAAACTAAGTACAGATATTTCGGTAAGTTTTGTATCGTATAGCATATATTTGGACCGAAATCAAAATAAATTGATATGTGTGATCATGCGAATGAAACAAAACTTGCCGATAAACAAAGCTTGGACGTCCGACTTGAACACGCAATGATGTAGCCGATAAAAGTTGCCACGGGGTGGATTTAATTCTACCTACATATGTCTTACATTCCGATTCGACTGAGTGAATGTTATAAACGAAACAAAAACTAACCATGTTCGTTTCTCTCATGACAGAATGTGTAGTGCTGTTCCCAGAAACTATCAGAGCGGAATTTTCCATTTTACCAGGGGTTTGTTTTATTTGACCTGGCAGGAGTAAAATCTTAAATACTTGGAATCATCTTACCATGGAGGATTGTTATTGAACCACATCGATGAGCCATAGTGAGTTCTTTTGTACTTAAATTCTATTTAAGTTAACTCGGTTTTAATTGGCCTTTATACCGTTTATATTGAGCGATTGAGCTTTGAAAGAGAAAGCATGAAGAAAGCGTGCAAACAGACATGTTTGGTAATATCCCAATAATCATGCACCTTTATTTTGCATTGTAAACAACATCCCCCCACTTTGGCGAAAAATATTTACAATTCTAGCAGTCTATGTACACTATATTGTCTATGACATAACTTAATGCATTATTTGATTTGATTTTCTTTTAGCTTTACGTGTTTAGGATATAAGGATTAATTACGTATAGAAAATACTTTCATTTGTTTAATAAACAAAGGCGGATTCAAAACATTTTCAATATTTATTATTTGTTTCTAACAATGTCCTTGATTCAATGTAAATCTTCTATATTTGCTCTTTTCTTCTATTCTGCTATTTTTCTATGAAAACTCGAATTAGAGAAAAGTCAAAAATATTTTATAATTTGCGATAAGCAATCGGACATCTATTGTCATTTGTTTTAATCATATTATAACCCCAAATTTATGTATTTAGTATTATTATAAATTGCATATTTTCATGTTAAATTTTTACAATTTGTATTTATAAACATTTTTTAGAACTAAGTTTCTTTCTAATGCATTTTATATACAACATTTTGATTATATAATTGTTGCATAAATTTTTAAGTATTTTTGTGTGTGTTCATTTGTAAAATTTATATAAGTAAGTTGCCTTAATAAAAAAACACATTAATTGTTTAATTTTATTTATTATTAAAATTAAATTTAAATGTTTGTTCATGATTCTAATTTAAAATAATTATATAAAATTATAAATTTGATGATGTTTTAGTTATCATATCGGCCAACGAAATTAAAAGTGGCGCTATTTATTGGAACGTGGCTTATTACCTATTTATTTATTGTTAAAATCTTATGATGTCATACTCGTGTTACACAAAAATTATGATTGATTGGGTGCCAAATAATATAAAATCAAATTTTCTAAAATTTTTATCTTTCGTGCGTGGCTACTGGTACATTTTTAAAAAAAATATCTTTTTGTTGTAACAAATTTTATTGTCGATTAAGAAATTTTTCAAAAAATATTTATATTTATGAATTTGTAATGGTGACATAACCTAAAATTAAGAACAGTTTCTTTAATAAATAAAAATTTTGCATTTTAAACGATTTTTTTTTGTTTAATTTTATATATTTAAATAAAATAAAAGAATTCATAACGTTTTAAAACATAATTTGATTATTCAAAAATAATAAAAAATTCATAACTGAACAAAAATTAGTTGGTTTTAATACCTAAACAGATTTTCCAGATATTCTAGATAGCTGCTGAACGTGACTAAACTCTGCTCGTGTTTCTCATATGCACTGTGTTCTGCAGAATTGATGCAGAAAATACCATCGTTCGTATTTATAAGGAGAAACAACCAATGTAGGTTGACGATACCATGAACTGTTGGTCTCATAAGACTGTTTGAAACATAAAATTAGATCTAAACTAAGAGAAAAGAAGCAGAGTTGATGAACGAGAGGTCGAGAAAAAAAAACAACTTTAAGGTTAGGCAACCATTTTAGAAAATGTAAATAAATGGGACGAGATTTCAGTATACCTTGACCAGCAGTTCCGGAACCTGGCTACGATTCGATTTACCAATAATTTATTAATTAGAATATTACATGATTTTAGAGACTCATTAAGGTCTCTGAAAGATTTTACTACGGTCATGGTAATTATTGTATTGATTTCCACCGCTGCAATTTTTCAAAGTTTATTCCTATACGTGTAATTTATTAGTTGTGAATACAATATAATAGCAGAGCCATCTAGATACATAAGAGCCTCAATATTCGAGTTTTTTTTCACTAAACTTAATATTATTCAAATATATACTGTTACGATCTCACCTATTGTTTGGTTGACAATTGGACGGTTGGTTAACATTTTTTCGTGAGATTAGTGACATCTATGTATAAATAGTAGCATTAGACATAGTTTTATAGCAGTTTTGTGTTATTGCAGATTGAATTAGTGTGGAACAAAACCGAAAGTTTGGGAGATTCGGTACGCCATAGAATAAATGCGAAAGTGAGTAGTCGTGTGATTTGAAAGCAATTGTAATTAGTATATAAGGAATTAATAAATAATTGTGGAGACTGTTTATTGTGGTGGCAATATTCCAGAAGTGGTAAGTGTTAAGTAAATATTAGAAAGTTATTCAAAGATGATTTCAAGTACTTTCGCAAATATTCAGGAAGTGGTGTGTATTACGAGAACTGGTGTTGTAATCATAAATTTCTATAACGGCATTCAAAATGAAGTGATACGAACTGGATTTGGCAGGGCAAATTCATAACAATTGGCGATAGCAGTGGGATTGTGAATATGATGATGAGTGTTAAGTATTTAACGGTCATGGAGTTAAAATTCCAATTAAAGCAGAATAGTTTACCGATGGATCGTTTCATAAATGAAATTATTTTGCGACTAACTGCTTTTCTTTTGGAACAAACATTTGATCAATAAAATCAAAAAGTAAAGAGATACAAAAACAGTACAAGATTTAGCGCATCAAACGGGTCAATAAAATACAAATTTGTCGGAAGAAATGAAACAAGAAATTAAAAAAATCTAAATAGGTAACGAAAGATTACCGGAAGAAACTGGATCAAATGGTAGACATAATATTTGCCAAACAAAATGATGATGTGGATGATACGGAGCAGAATATCGAGCTTTCAGGTAGCGGTGGGGAGCAGATGTTGAAAATTACTATTGGTAATAAGGTGAAACTGGATGATGAAGATCCGTTATGCTTCGAGGAGCCAGCTCAAAAATGATGAGCAATTCAACCGGGATATTGCGGGAATACATAATCGACCTCTCATAGTGAGCATTGGTTGATCAGCGGTGGCTGGAAGAGGCAAGGTTCATGGTCAGTGAGAATGGTGACGGATTACCTTTTCGGGATAGTTTAGACGAAGTTGTTGCAAGGATTGCTTAAGTAACGAAGAACGGGTCGGAAGGCAAGGCCGAAGGTGAAGTTGAATATTAGGAAATTATTGAAAGATTATTTCTGGCATTTTCGCGTTTTGCATCATCGACACCAAATTTTAGTATTTGATTGTTCATTTTGCTGCAGCGCCAATTTAACAATTTTGAAAAGTATTGGGTCTATCAAATTGAATACCAAAAAAAATCTAATCGACAAAGCAACTTAAAAAATTTAATTCGATTTCAATCGAAGTAAAATCTTGTTGTCACGATTCCGGTGTCACAACAATATACATTCCGAATATCTATTTGCTGTATTTATATCCACAAATAGGATATTAGTTACGCTAAAGCCACTACACAAGAAATCGACTCCAAAGTTTCTTTAAACCAGATCACCTCTACAAATGGTTTCAAAACATGTTGATTAGTTAGAAATCGCCGTTATTGTAAAACGTAGTCTTGAATGATATTATCATTTTTAATTTTTATCTAGCAAGATGTGTTGTACGCAACCTTGATAGAAGGCGAATCAGGCAACATATTGCAACAATTTAAAGGCATCTTTACTCAAAAATACATCATTAACTCAAATAACCGAAACATACAGAATCTGTGACAATAAATTGTATCCGTTAAAAATCGTTAAGACTAACGCTCTTGAAGTTAGGCCTAGCTTAGTCCTAAACCAACAAAAACAAACGAAAATGTCGCTGATTGGTAAATGGAATAAATGACATTTAGGCGCAGTTAAATGAATACTTTACTTTATTATTAAACAAATTTCAAAAATTGACATTTAGGCGAAAATTTAAAATAATTCAATAATTTTATTTAGCGTTTAACTATTTTGAGAGGAGTTCGTGGTCAAATCATTCAGAACTAAGTGATAAACATATTAATTCTCGAGATGTTCAATTTATTAATAAAACACATCCACGTAATGTTAGTGATGTATTTGTCACTATAATGAACTCCTCTCAAAATAGTTCAACACTAAAAATTTTTATTGAAATACGTTTAAACATTCGCCTAAATGTCATTTATATAAATAATTTGAAATTGGTATTTTTACCAATTCATTCTCATTTTGTTTGTGTGATGGTTTGGAAATAAAAAGCATCACACTCGCTCCCGAACTCAAAATCAATCAAATTTCGTGAAATGAGAATATCTTATTGTTGAAATTCCGGTTCAAAATG
Source organism: Nephrotoma guestfalica (assembly GCA_963691935.1). Taxonomy (NCBI): domain Eukaryota; kingdom Metazoa; phylum Arthropoda; class Insecta; order Diptera; family Tipulidae; genus Nephrotoma; species Nephrotoma guestfalica. The sequence continues at coordinate 191,294,519 of OY829915.1, read as the reverse complement.
ATTGTTAGTAAGGAGAATAGCACGTTGAGCAAGAAACTAACGGTAGGCTACATGAAATCCGGTCACATTTTGTAATGAAACCTTGATTGCAGGCGAATCATTATTAACTCAAAATAACCGAAACAAAGAGAAACTGTGACAATAATAAATTTTACATACATTTCATTTACACTTTTTTAACACTTACACTCTTTGTTATTTTGTTTCGATACACTTTTCGTCGAAAAGTTTTCGTCTACTAGGACAAAGTCTTTGTTTTTTGTTTTCGATTTTGGCTCAACCAAAAGTAGTTGGTTTGTGTTTATCTCCAACGCACTTGTAAGATCAAGTGCTAGATTTTAGAAGGAAAAGCAAACTTCTGACTAATCACAAAGCAATATTAATTTCCAAATCTGGAAAAAAAGTTCCGACCTACATAAGAAAAATGTAGGTCAGTTTTTAACAATTTACTAAATAATATTCGTTGGTCGCAATCATTTCAAATTAGAGTAAAGTGTAAATCACGTGCCATATTAACAAACTGCTAGGTGTGAAATATGAATAAAAAATGGGAAAATTCAACTCCAGTATAATAGTAACCGGTTCAGTGAATTTTTTAAACACAAGCAAATCTAACAATATAATTTTTTATGTGATGGCTGTTTACGTACATCTCTCCCATAATATGTAATCACGCCACATTATTTATTTAATTGAAATTGTGAAATTTGCCAGTAATTGTTCATCACCACAATAATCGTAACAATAAAGAGAAATGCGCTGTTTACATGCCACACATACGACAATGGAGATTATTAATGATTAATCTGAAGCCAGTGTAAAGTCGCGCGCGCACGATAGACGCATTGTTTTATGTTTAGTGAATGAACTAATTTAAATTAACTAGGCGACAGCAAATTTTATGTTTAGTCGAGTATGATTATTGTGTTTGTGGTTGGAAGTAGACAACACATTAGGGAAAACCGATAAAAGTGCTGCAAATTTCAAAAAAATCGTTAGTTGGCTAATGGATGTTGGGTTGTGAAATTTAAAAGTGTTCTAAACTGTGATACGTAAACATAATAATAAAATTTGGCGGATATAAGATGGGAGTGTTATTCAATTTAATGTTAAAGAAGAATAATTTGTTGTTTCTGTTACTGTGTCTGTTTATTAATTTGGCCATTTGTGGTCCAAATTCATATCGATTTAATCGTAATATTAGCCCGAATTGGAATAGTCGAGAAGGAAAATGTAAGTAAAATGGTTTTATGTATGGTGTAAGGTAGTTGCCTGAATTTTGGAGTCAATTCCGAAGGATGTTGGTTAGTTTAAGGGAAAATAAATGTTTGTCACATGATAAGAGTGTTTAAGTGAAAATTCTACAGAATTTAATAGACCAGAGACCACTAATCTGAAGAATATTGGAATGTTTCGAAAATTTTGGAGACAAATTGGCCAACATATTCTGCGATAAACATTTAACTCTTTAAGAAAACAAAGTTAATTAATTTTTTCAATGAAATATAAATCCCACAAGTACATACTTATTTTTAAGTAAATTAGGAGAATGTCCTGCTCCTGCTCCTTATAGTTCTACTACTTGGTGATTGAGATATATTAGAAAATGTATAACATATTAGACTTTAAACCGCTTAAAAGTATCCGATCTAAAATTTGTAGAAAACTCACAAATGAGTAAAAACTCTAGAATTTCTCGAATTTGTGGAATTCAGAAGCTTTTAGGCTATTTTCTGCATACGCGTCCGAAACAAATTTGGTGTAGTATAAAATTACAAATTATGTACGTTAAAAAGAAGTTCCTATAGAATTGTGGGGCTAACTGCTAAGACAGGAGGGAGTTCGCAGGACTCGTCCTGCTTAACCCTCCAAGACGCTTTTTTGGTCAAAGCCCAAGTGGTTTAGGAGCGGAGATCTACTAACAATTATTGAGATAGTTGTAAGAGAATTTTAACATTTTAAATTTCGAAAGTTTTGTTTTCAGTATTTTTGTCGATATGTCAAACTATTCCAGAAATTTTAAATTATACTGCTGTTGTCCGCGACTTCTTTCGCGTGGTTTTGATTTTACTGCGACATTATATTTAGTAGGTGCGTACACAAATAAATCAGAGGGGTTTCCGATACGTGAGCAAGCCACATACAGCTGTCCATGTGAGGAGAATGGATTTTCTAAATTTGATCCACACACTTGTAGCGATTGTCTCTGTGCTTTGTTGATGGTAATTGTAAATGTGGGTCGCACCAGAAACTAAAACCGAATGGTATATATGTCGGAATCAAGCAGCTGATGAGTTTTGTAATTCTTTGCGATATTAAGTTTGTTGGCAATGTGATCTATTTTTTGTGCGCCATGGTACATTCGTTCCATTTAATGAGTTGACATGATGGCTGTGCTTTACTCATTCCACAATTTTTGTTCATATTGCATGCTGGTATCTCAGTGATCTGCATATTCAACGGCAATTTCAGTGCTGAATGTGCTGATCGATCACTATCCAGAATAATAATAATAATGCATGCAATACAATACAATAATGCAATACTTTTCGTGGTCGTATAGTTGCCAAAATAAGTGACGTGAGAAAAGTTTTGCCTATGCCTCCGGACGCATAGGAAATACCATTCGCCACTTTGGCTTGTAATTACATGCATAATTCGGTCTGTTTGAACAAATGTTCCCAATTGTTCGACAACAATATGTGTTTCTCGATGCAAATTACGGTCGAAAATGTAGTTTGCAGATTGGTTTCAAACATATGTCCTCAATCCAAAGCAATGCCTCATTATACACGTTTGGTCGGAATTGAAGGTACTGATGTCGTCTTATCATTTTTCTCAGAGCCAATATGACTGGAAATAGCGTGCTTTGATATGATTATTTGCTGTGATTGAGAATTTAAATATTTATTAAGAACAGCCTATAACTATGGCTTGAAATATATAGACAATGCACAATGTAACACATAACACATTAAAAACGACCAGTCGCAACTTTCTTTTTTTGTCACCGCCAGGAATCGAACCCGGGACCCCGAATCACAAAGCAAGCGCTCTACTTACTTTGCTATCGAGAGCGATTATTCGATATATAAGGAGTGAAGTGTCCCAACGTGCATCGTTTTGTTTGTAAACATCTCCGCACAATGAGAACATTGCAGTTAACTTTATTGACGGTGTTGACCATGATTACGCGGTGTGCATTTTCAAGGTGCATTACCAAATGAACAACTGTAGCATGCAACATTGCTTCGTTGTTACTAATGTAGCGTCCCAATTGATATTAGCCGATTTGCAATATCGCTTCATTTGATGACATATTTGCAAATATATTTGATCGATTTTGCCTAAATGCAATACCCGACATTGATGTAATTTGTACGTTTTCGAGAGTAACGATGAATATGGTACAAACCAACGATGAAGTCGATAATCGTTGTTTCGTACTTTTAAATTGATGAATTTGCCTCCATTTTCAGTTGATCGTCGACGATAGAGTGAATAGACGTCATTGCCAGTGATAATTTCGGGAAAAGGTTTTGCGTATCGTTTCGTATATTTCTCATAACACATGCGTTGTTGTTGAGTAAGCCACATGAAGCATGTTTTTGGCAACGATTCAAATAAATTTAGATCAATATCGATATGGCATTTCCACAGTGCTGACTTGGTCAATTTGATCTAGTGTGACTTCTTCAATCAACCAGATCAAAATGTGTGCATTTGGCAATCCTCTTTTCTACCATTCAATTGAATACATTCAACAGCGTGTCTTCCCAAAAACAGGATGCTTGACAATGAAGTCCATTAAAAATTTCAATTTTTGTTTGAACATACGTGTGGAAATATCGTGGCGATCCAATTATGATTGTCCAGTTAACAAAAGTTCGTTTATTTCAACCCACGTAGAATTGCACGTGAATGTAATAAACAAATTGGGGTACAAGTGCGTGAACTCCCTATAAATGTAGCCGGTAGTATGACTATTTTTCCCAATTCATTGGGATCCATAAGCTATCATTCACAACACAATCACATAAATGAATTTACTCTGCGCAATGTAACTTGGTTTGATTTAATCTAATGTAGAAGAGTCGTGCGGTTTCGATTTTCGTATAAACGACATGATTTTCAGCGATTTCACGAATCATCAATTGATATGAATAGTAATTCATAACACTGACTCTCTCATTCGTTTCCTCATCTGTTTTATGAGCGATGAGTTTCTGAGTCTCGTGGAACATCACCAGTTCTGCGATGAAGAATTATGTCACGCGAGTTAAATTCTTCACCAACAAAACGATCACCACTTCATCAATTGTTGGTCGACAGGTGTTTTATCTGCTCCCAAGAGCAGTACAAAACAATCAAATTAATTCGATGATCAAATAGTTTAGTGCTCGTACAGAATCGATAACGTTGATCGATTTCTTCATTAATGTTCTCCATGATATTTGAAGAAATTAGTAATCTTGGTATCTAATTTTTGCGCATGTTCTAAATGTTTTGATTGGACTGTAACACTTAAGGCCAACGTTGATAATGGTTCAAGTGGTGAATGTAATTCTGGCAATTTTACTTTTCCACCTGTGCAGCGCATTCCTGGTGTTTCATTTTTAAATTTGATAGCACTGCAATACACGCATAATTTATCCATTTTTCCAATAACCACAATTCGATGAAAACCGTAATCATAATAAGAATCGTAATGAAATTCCCAAAAATCAAATCAGCGTGCAGATTTCGTGTGGATTGAATATTCCGGATGCGTATTCCGATTGTTTCCAGTCTTACTTCCCGTTGCTCGACGGTTTTAGAAAGACGGGCTTGAGCAGTGCTTACTCGATTTGTTTCCACTTTTTCTTTCCGTTGCTCGTCTGTTTCTGAAGTTCGTGACGCCAATTTCTTTCATGCTTGATATGTAAACCAATTGCTTGTCGTTTGGGTGGCATAATTGATTTGGCAGCAAAAGCAATGCTTTGTGACGACTATTAAAAATGCAACACTTCAACTTGATTTACAAATTATCGGTATGATTTTAAATCGAACAAACACATTCCAGGCGATGCATTGTGATACTTTAAAGCATGACTACACAAACGATCTCTTTACCAAATTGAAACATTTGATTGCATGCTCTAACCATAGTCTTCATCGTAATTGAATGCTGATACCTTGAAACCAGCCCTGCAATTTTATATTGATCGGCGATATTGTAAGCGACTGTTTTCCAGCCATTTCTCACTCTGTTCATTTGTTTCAACAACACCGGAAGAAGATCGATCCAATGGACCCAGTCCAACCTGCTCATTTTGGTATCAACTCTTTATGCAAAGTCTGAATCAGATGTGAGAATCGTATGGAAACGTAGGAAAGTTCAATGCCCTAGATCCATGGGACGGACCACTCATTCCCGGAGTCCAACCCCTTCAAAAATATTGTAAGGTTGTTTCTGGGCATGCAACTTATACATGGTAAACATTTCGTGACGATCGGTTGAGAGGCTGAAACGTCCTTCAGGAACAAGCAAACATTTTTGGGAAAACATTATAGGATCACCTAGACCCAGGGTGGCGACCTCTTCAAAAATATTACGAAAATTTGCTCATTTCGATTTTAAATAACTTTGCAAACTTAGAAGCCGATTGGATGAATGGGTCGAAACTTATAAGAAGGGTTCTCCTGAACTAGGGAAATGACCTCTCAGATTCAAACATGTCACTAATTTCATATAACCAGAACCACTAGAAACATTTAAACAAAAAATTAAGTTTAAAAAACATCTTTGGTTGTACCAACTCAAAAATTTCGCGGGTGTGCGTCCTTACGGGGCATATATACTCGTACAAGAAATACAGATACAATTCAATTGGAATTTGAGTATCCTAATTAAATTTTTATTACTTCTCCAATTGTATGAAACACCCTGCCTCCTACTTGTAATTTATAGAATTTTCAGTAAATAGTACAATTTGAGGTCTTGAATTTATTATATTTCATCAACAACTTTAGATAAAAATACAAGCGAGGCAGCAAAATTGCAAACAGTTAAAATTTAGACATCGGATTCTATGAATCAACTGACCGGAACATTTTCATTTGACGTATCCCTTCGGATTCAGTGGTTTCGATACAACACCGCTAGTATTTCTGAATTGACGGTGACTCAGCTATTTCTGTTTCAGATAGAGTTTGGCCAAAAATTTCTTAATTGTTAGTACAAGGTTAGTGGCGACACATGACACTTTCCACTTCACAGGCAGCTGAGTTGACAATTTTGCAGATATGATCAAGCATATCACTCCTGGGAGCTAAATTCCTAACAAATCCTTTCGTTGAGTTGCACGTATAATTTGAGCAGTACTAAGCCACCAACTTTAAATGGCGTCTGCATATTCCTTTCACCGATCCCGTTCTTGTTCATTGATTTTACGAGCATCCTTCATCACTCCTTGTAACTTCCACAAATACCAAAAAATCTGTGGCATGAAGTCTCCGATTGAATAATGTTGCGAATATAATTTGTGACCTCGTAACGGCGAGCGGTTGTAACTCCCACCCGAATGTTAGAAAATCGGGGGTTTTATCAATGGCCTCACATATTGTGGTGTTCATAGTGTGTTTCAGTATAAACACCTTTAACTAAATTCCCAATTTTCCCAAGAAAAATTCATTTCAAGTCCTTCTTCTTAGGAATTATAATTGCATGTGCTGCACAAAGGACTCACACTCTTCAATGACAGCGCTATCGAGCGTCTTATCGATTTCTTGCTTTAAAATTGTTTTACGGGGTCCATGCATTTGATATGGCGGTGCGGTTACGGGACGGTGATTCGGTTCTTTCATCTTGAAAACATGTTCAATGAATTCAGTTGGGTCCCTCTGGTTCAAAATTATCGGAGAAATTTGTTGGCAATCTTTCCACTTGCATTTTTCGACTACCGTTTTTCCTACGTCTTCATCTGGTCGAAGCTCGATTGTTGCAAATTTGAGCAAATGCTGTTTTTGGGATCGTCGTTAACCAGAATAGCCACTATCCGGAATCGATAACAATTCAAGCATACATAATAAAATGAATCCCAAGAATTGTAGTTTGTACATCAACATCGGAGAAAATAAGAAACGTCGTCGGCACAGTTTTTAACCCAATTGCAATTAAACGTTACACTGAGTACATGATACACGTTTCCCTTTCTGACTCGTCGAACAGCAGATCCTTTTCTATAAGAATTTTTTGCCAAGGAGGCACTAGTGATACTTGCTCGCGATGCTGTATTTAGCATGTCGGTTCCTTCATTGCCTAAAAGGGCATTGTTTAAAATAGGTCGGTCTCGTGAATTCAAATCGATTGCCCAAGTGTTGACATTTATAGCACTTGATGTGGAAGTTGACGTCGATTTTCACTTCAGACAATTTGTTATCACTACTCCTAGTGTACCACCAAACCTGGTAATGATTCATTCAGCCGAAAACAATTTCCTTTGGTGTGACCCACAGTTTTATAATAATTACATCGATCTTTATATGATGATGACTCAGACTTTCAAAGTCAGTTCGTTTAACTCGGTCTTAAAATTTGAGCGACAGCTGACTGTAAATCATATCAAGTTATGTTTCCCTCCCCCCACCCCTATATAAAGTTTTGCAAACAATACCCTTACTTTTACAACAAAACAGTCTGTTCACACATCACTGCCTTGTTTCAGATAGATTATTTTCTGAAATACATGGCGTATTTTGGTCGTTGGTCTCCAAAAGTTGCTTGCAGCATCTTTTTCGCTTCATCGTCGGAATGTACACTTGATGTTTTTCCATCCCACCATAATGCGGAATCACCGGCCAGTGATATCATCTGGGACGTTTCCTATTTCTTTGTAAGTGGCCATATAGGTAATAAAAATATCTACATTCGATCTCTCGTCGGCTGTCGTATCGGTCTGAACATTCCTCGAAACTTCCAGTCGTATTAATAGTTACAGTACCCATTTGTTGTTGTTCAATTCCCATAGCTTGAATAGTCTCCAACAACCGTTTGAATTCAACGTCCGTAAAATTAGCTATTCGACTTTGTGATCGCGTAACTGGTCGTCCAATTGTTGAAAATATTTCACTTTTTTATTAACTGACTTATTCGGCACGGGAATTAAAGCTACACCATCCAAAATATTTTAGGTTAGGATTTTAAAACGACATTGATATAGCTAGAAAGTTTCCTTTGGTTTAGGCCTCTGATAGTGATTTCTCTGTGGTTGAATAAATTTTGAATGTTTCTAACTAAAACCAAAAATAAAACTGTTTAACCACAGAGACATCACTATCAGAAGCCTAAACCAATGGAAAGTTTCTAGCTATATCAAATTCTCGATGTCATTACAAATGGAAACATATTTCTGGTGGTTGATTATAGAAATGCTTAGTTAAGACCCAAACTGGTATGGACTATTTGCTCTATATAGAGATGTCTCGCTCTATATATTGTTTATATTCGCACACGTATGTATATAATAAATTACCCAATATGCAGTGCCAACGGAATTCCGTTTACATTCGCGTGCAAAAACCACACTCTCTCGGAAACCCATACTCTCGCCAAAGAAACATGCCACAAAAATTCCGGACGCGGTGTGAATCTCGACTAAAAAGAGAAAAAATCAAATTGGAAAGAAAATGGAATTTTGTTGGAAATTCGAGTTTCTTCCAGCGTACAAATAAAGCCAATTTCCGTAGTACTTTTCAGATAGAACAGGTAATAATTTTCTTTCGAAATTAAAGATTTTTTTCTGCTTCAGATTTTTCATCTTGCAAAATAAAACAAAATTTTACAACAGTTTACGTCATCGTTAATAAATTCACATTTTGTCTGAATATGGCGACGCCATATTAAAATAAATTTTTACTAACTTCCTAATGTAATTTTGATATGAGTTCGCGATCTCTAACGCGATTAAAAACTAAAATAAATAAAAAAATAAACAAAAACGTGAAACAGAAAGAGAAAGAAAATAATTTTCGGCCAAAATTGAAATTTCTATTGTTTGTCTTTAATGCCGCTCTATTAGCGCTACTAGTCGAATTTCCTAACTTTGTAAAAATTGTTGAAACTACTAACTACTGTAATTTTAAAATTCCAAATTATGGTGTCTCGTCGAAAACTGTTTTAAATGCAACATAGCCTTGCAATATTTGTATTCTATTTATGAATTAAATTGTTAGTGCTCTCAAGTTGAATAACTATCATTTGATATAACAAACACTTCTTTTCAAATATAGTTTGCAAACCCGTATTGGAATTTTTTTTGTGACCCAATAAGCAAAAATACGTAATGCATAATAGTTAATATCCTCGAAAAGTTGCCTAAATATTGAAAATATTTAACATTTAATATTTACAGTTCTCTCACTATTTACGGTAATTCAATGGAACCAAGGAGTTTGTCTAGCGCCATCTGGTGAATTTGGTAGTTGCGTACCAAATAATGAATGTATCGTTCGAGGTGGAATACCTGGTGGACCGTGTGCTGGCGGCTACGGGATTTGTTGTATTTGTAAGTATCTAACTAACAATATATGTGATTTTTAAAAATATTAGATTATGAACAAAAAACTTACCACTTTCAATTTTAGTTATGGTAAGTTGTGGCGGCGTGATTCGAGAAAATGGTACATACTTCGTTAATCCAAATCACCCGGAAGTATATGATCAAACAGGAAGTTGTCAACTAACTATTCTCAAGGTAAATCCAGATATTTGTCAGGTACGTTTGGATTTTGATCAGTTTTCGTTGGCGGCACCCGAAACAGCAAATCACATTTGTAACACCGATCAGTTTTTAGTGTCGGGCGGAAGTCCCGCACCAACAATTTGTGGTACATCACACGGGGATCACAGTACGACGATAATATTACTCATAACATTTATATTTATCTAAACAAATTTATATTTCAGTGTACATTGATGCGGGTATGGGACAAAGTAATCCTATAATTTTAACCGTTATAACCAGTGGCGCATCTTTTCCGCGCACCTGGCGAATACGTACGTCACAAATCGCGTGTGGAAGTATTTCGCGTGCCGATCAAGGTTGTTTACAATATTTTACTGGGGTAAGCGGTCGCGTGAGAAGTTTTAATTTTGATACGGCAAATGGACGCCAACTATCGAATCAAGATTACAGTATTTGCATTCGGACTGAGCGTAATTTTTGTAGTATACAGTATACAGCATCGCCAGATACGTCTAATAATCGATCAAGATCGTTTACGCTATCGGGTAATTCAAATAATCCTGTAATGGCGATGGTAGGTGGTGGTTCCCAAGGTACTCCAAATGCTTGCACCAACGACTGGTTACTAATTGGTTGCGCACGTATTGCCGATCGCCTGCCGGTAACGCCAACATGTGAGGATCGTATTTGTGGTGGTACATTTAGTGCTGAGGTCAGTTCTGTCGAACGGACTGTCACAAGTAGTATTCGTCCGTTTCGTTTAACATTTCACACGGATTCCGTGGAAGCACCAAACGACGTCGATAATCGAGGCTTTTCACTTGAATACGTTCAACAACCGTGCACTAACGGTTAATCGATTTAGTACAAAGGCAAGTATGTTTCAATTTTTTAAATTTTTTTTATTAAGTATACAATATGTTTTAAAAAATACTAAATTATAAATTATATTACAGCTTAGTTAATTCAGATTAGTATCCTTTTATGAATGACGCAACGTGTTGTTTCTCCTCTTCAGTCAGTCCGTTTTTCAAAGTGCGTCGCACTGAAAATATATTAAAACGTCTTGAAATGTTATACAGTTTTTATTTAGTACCTAAGATTTTAAGATTAAGGATTTGTATTATTGAAAAAAATATATTTGTTTAGTTTGAAAAGACAATCGAACACAGTATCGAAACCGTTATATGTTAAGCTTGTTTAATTCGTTTGTACTTACTTAATGAAAACTAGCGGATATTTACAATAAAATTATTTGCGATTTAGTAATAAGACATGTGTTATATATAAAAAGATAAGTTGTTTTACTTTTGGAAAATCATCATAAATTAGCATCATTGTGAAATCCAAAAACCCTCATTTGGTGAGACCACAGATAAAATTGCTATTTAGAAGTACAGCTACGAGGAAAATTTTGGGATTCTTTTAAAGTAAAATGAAATCATAAAATGACCTAAAACACTAAAACTAAAGGTTACCATTTGTGCCGTGCCCTACACCCCCCTCCCCCATTGAACATTTTTTTAAATCATGACCAAAAATTAGTACGAAAACTGTAATGGCTCTGGAAACAACTACCAGCTAATCTACAAGCTTGGTCAAATTAAATTTAAAATTTAAAATTTCAGTACACGTGCCGCACTAATAATTTGCACGAATGATTTTCACGAATATGAAGCTCTCCAGAAAACAAACAAATGTCTTAAAATGCGAAAAATGAAACGTTCCGTATACTTTAGGCCTGGTCTCCAAGGTATAAATAACCAGCGTGAGACTTTGGTCAGTCTACCTAGTCCGCAATATGTACAAAGAAAACGGAAACAACATATGACTTTGGTCATTAAACCTGGCCTTCAAGAAGTACTGTAAAAACGGGACAGAAGCACGAACAAGGCTGGTTCCTCGTATAAATGACCACAAGAAAGGATGGTCTCCTCGTATCAACTTACCAAACCAGGAAAGGAGTCTGGAAAGCTCTATCAAAGCACAATAAGATTCCGTTTCTCAGAGACAACAAACCGGAATAAGGAAACGCTCTCATGGGCTAAAAAGATTATTGTAATGAAGCAGGTGGGTTCATCTGAAGGCTCTTTACCCAAAAAGCAGAGATCGGAAGAGGAATCCAAAAATAATCCAGGAAAATGTAATTTGGCCTTTCAATGAGGTGCTAAAAGACCACTGAGATATAAATTGTCCAATTGCTTTGGAGGAGGGTGGAGAAGGCCTTATTTCCTAAAAATTAAGAGGGAAATAGCTGAATCCACTCCAGCTTTCCGAGACGAAGAGTGGCACTGGAATCGAGTCAAGTTGATATCTTGTGCATATCAAAGGCCTAGGTGAAGTCTGGTCTGGTGCTAGACTAGAAGAAGTCGCTAGAAAGCGTACTCTCTGCAGACCTGGAGTGTGAGCTTGAATTCCAGCGTAACCCAGCGACTGGAAAAAATTTCTGGAAATTCTACAAATTAGCAATCCTGAACTACCGACCACTGACTGGAGAGTAGCCAAGTTGGAAGAACTGAAGGCTATTATAGGTCAGCTATTACGATATTAAACAGAGAGTCACTGTTTGCGCTAGCGAGAACTAATGGTTTAATTAGCTATGGATTCAGATGAAGATTAATAAGAAAGATAAGGGTGACATCTTGAGGGTGCTGATACCGGTAGAAGCTCCGGCTAACACTCTGAACATCGTGGAAATGGGTGAGTAGTTAGAAACCCTCTCTACAGATACGAATATGTGCAATTTGATGGGATTACTTTGCGGATCCCTGGAGGAATCACATTCAGAAGAGGATTCCTAAAACTGCTATATGCGGAAACGGCCGGTAAGATTCGTTCCTGCATTCTTGCTAAAAATTATCTGAATATTTTCCTGTTATCAAAATTCATTCCGATGTGGTCACAACAAGCATTGAGATGGGTGGTAAAAATCTCTCGCTAATATAAGCTTATCTTTCATATAATGGGGAAGATATGCTACCAGTCATTTTAGGAAGCACATTAAAGGAGTCTTCCTGGAAACTGATGCAAATTCATATCATACAATTTGGCGAAGCACTGATACGAATGAACGTGGTGAGTTACTCCTTGATTTTATCCTTAGTCTAAACTAGGTATATACAACATTGGCTGTAACCCACCGTTTATAACGAGAAATAGACAACAAGTACTGAACATTACACTTGTCTCAGATACCGTTATGGATAGTTTAGTGAATTGGAAACTATCGGAAGATCATTCCTTTTCTGATCATTGTTACCTCCAATTTGAATTGGAGACAATACCTATCAAGAAACCTAGTTGTAGAAACTAGAGAAAAACCAACTGATATATTTTTAGAACTATTCTTAGCAGTGAATCACCTACCGGTACCTACGACGCCTTTAATATAGCCATAATAGGTGCGTGACCTCCAAGTAGCCCTCTGGAAAGAACTTCAAAACACATTTAGAAGAACCAAGGAAACTAAAGCTGATAAAGGCCGAGACTGCCACAAGGTTCTTCTCAAAACATACAAATACGATTTAAGAAATGCTAAAACAAATACCTGGAGACTATATACTCTAGTAAAATATTGGAGCCCTTTGAGACGAGATTGCGAGTTTTCTCCAACGACCGACTGGTTCATAAACCGAATCCTTAGAACTACTACTGGAAACTTACTTTCCAGGTTGCTCCAAATATGCGTGACAAGTTGGCTATCGGAATCCCACCATGCATACGGGAAGGGGAATTCTGTGGAAACTGCTCTCCACTATCATATTGTTCCTACCGAGAAATCCCTTGAACATACGGAATACTCTATGATAACTTCTCTGGATATGGAGGGTCCTTTAACAACGTTAAACCAGAGACGATCACGCAGGCACTATCCTGTATGTGCATGGACGAGTCACTCAAGGGCTGGGTAGACCAAATGCTTAAAAGTAGGGTCGTGACGGCCAGCCTGGATGGATCCTTCAATAGCGGATTTGTGAGTAGAGGCCCATGGCGGATTATTATCCCCTCTTCTTGTACATTGGCTCTAAATTTCTACTATTAGGCCCATTTTATTATATGGGGTTACTTTTTGGTGACTATATTGAAATATTCTGACCAAGCTAAATTATTTGGTGAAAGTACAGCGAACAGACCTAGTATATTAGAGGGGTTATTAGGAGCACATCCACCAAATCACTGGAGATTCTCTTTCAACTCACATTTCTAGATATTCTAGGTAAACCAATTGCAACGAGCTCAGGTATAAGGTTCAACTCCATATCCATGTGAAACTGTGACAATATAGGACACGCATCTGCTCTAAACAACAGGAACACCCCAAATACTACCAACTGTACCGTCCCGTCACTATCTTGTGATCAGAACTCGTTCTACAAGGCATAGCCTACCTCATTTCACCAAGCAAAGCAGATGTTGATACACCGTTCGCTAATTGCAAATTCAAGTGGAAGCTACTAAAACTAGACCTTTTAAGTTCCAGCTAGCTAGTATCGCTACGGCGGCAGCAGATCAGGATGGTGATGGGTGCTATTACGGGACATTGTCTCATAGGTAAGAATGCAAGCAGAATAGGAAGAAACAGGAAAGAATAGGAAGAAACAGTTCTCCATCTGCTTTGCACCTGTCAATGTCTAGCGCTTAGAAGACAGAAATTCCTGGGAGCTCCCCTCCAAACTGATTTAGGCTAGCAGTCCTTTGGAACAACCACTCCAACCCAACCTAACTTAACTTAGTGTTGTCTGATGATATTTGTCTTGTTTTCTGGATGAACTCTTTCAGTAACCATATTGGTATTAGTTGGAGTTGGCGCTTTATGAGAGAAGTCCTTTACCATAATTCTGGCATATTTTATGTAGGTGTCAGAAATAAATATTTATGGCCTAAGCTTTAAAATGTGAGTGAGGCAGTATGCTAAACATTTTCTTTATATAGCATACTTTGGGGCACTTTCAATTTTTTATCGAAATGTGAAAGGACTCCGAACTAAAACTATCAATTTCCAAACATTAATGATCATGAAATTATATGCGTAACACGCCATTTGTCTGAAAAACATTTATATTTTAAACACTAGACTAAATATTCGATGTGCAAAGTTCATGCCGACTTCATTGTCCTAGGTAACTTCAGACCTGTTTTGTTCAAATGACTTCGAATGTTTCGCACTCCCGTACCTTGTACATTAGCTCCTCCCGATACGATTCGTGAGATTCGCATTTTATGTAGCAGGAAGTAATTTTCGAGAAGAATCTATGTGAAATCGAATGATCCTGAATGGTATGCTCAATTTATTCAGCTCCTCGACCAATTTAAACTAATATCTGGGCAACTTTAACCTGATAACCGTAAACTACCTGTCGAAATACCACCTGAATTCAGACAGCAACCAAGGCGTCTTTGGCACTTCAACAAGGCTGACGTTGCATTGTTTCTATAACAATCAAATAGATAGTGGAGCCGACGACAAGAAAGCCGCCGAAGCTTCCGAGTTGAAAATTTCCTATCGCAACTTTCACCAGATGGTCGCATCCGCTGCAAATATTTCTAAAACATCCATTTCAGCTTTGAAGTGTGAAGACAGGTCTTTAATGAATCCAAATTTGCAGGCCGTCTTACTGGCAAACATCTTCACATTAAATTTGATTCGTATTGCGGTTCCAAAATGGATCTGATCAATATTTCAGAGGAAATTGTCTTCAAAAACCTGTAGAAAATAGACGTAAATAAGACCAAAGGACCCGACGGAATTCCAGTTCGAACATTAAAGGAGTTTTCCAGAAACTTGGGTCCAATATTAACCAAAATTGTTTTCCTTTCCTATAAACAAAGTACATGCCGGAACGACTGGAAGTGTGCGATCGTGCAAGTAGTTCTGAAACACGGTTGTGATATAATAGCGACCCTTCAAACTACCGGCCAATATTTATTATGACAGCCATTGCTAAAGCTTTTGAGAAATCCATTAAACAACATCTAGTGAAGTATCTTCAGTTAAACCCAGTTCAGAGAAACCCATTTGTAAATTTATGGCATACAGCTTTGATTCGATAACCAACAATAAAAGTTTTCTCAAAGACCGGAAAATCAATGTTGTGCTAAACGAGAAATCATCAACACTCCGCAAATACCAGAGTCCCTCAGGGATCACTTTTGTTACCGTATTTATTTCTTATTAAACATCAATGCTGAATAGCACTGTTAATATTATCCAAAGGTTTGCTGATGACGCTACATTGCATTCTTATATTTCAGTCGAGGTTGAACCTAGTCCTTCCCAGTTGAACCTAACCCCAGACTTACAAAACATCTAGACAGAACTCTGCGTGTTTTTCAGATTACTGCATGATAAATGTTCTGCGGAACTAAATCAGAAAATACCGCCATTCGTTACGCCAGGAAGGATAATAAGAGGAACGGTCACTGTAAATAGGTTTACGGAGAAACTGCCGAAACCTCGAACTGAGGAAGCCAAGCGCGAATTTATTTATCGAACATTCAAAATATTGAATTCGCTAAACTGTTTCGAATTTCCGATGCATGCACAAATGCACAAATTTAAGGCAGCTATCAAACTTTACTTGAAGGATCGCGGGTTGAGTGCAGGATCTCTGACAATTACAAAGAGCTAGGACATTCTAAAACCCCGCTAATGAGTCCAGATTAAACTAATTGTAAAAAAATATTTACAGATCGTTCTTAAGTTTAAACTGAAACTTTTCGTTATCCTTTGCAATTCATAAATCCAAAGCGTAAATCAGACGGGCACCTCTTACCCTTATTTATCTTAATAATCCTTCTAATGACTCGGATAAATGGTGATAAATACTTTGATATGAAACCGAATGAAACTTTTGAAATAAATCGTGTAAGATCCCGCAAATCGGGGGTCATTGGCGTTCTCCACGTTAAGAGAGGCCGAAGCGGACATCTGGCTTGTAGCAAGCGGCTCTATTATCAGTAAGTGACCCACACACGCAGAAAGTAGGTTGAGCGGCGGGCCCAACTACTTACTCTCAGAAAAATCTTCAAGTTATGAAACCTACACAAAGGGCTCGGATATATTTATAAGATTCACCAAATCATCAACCTCGGAAAATGGAAATGGACAACGCTATAAATATAGGAACATGGAACATGCTAAGCCTACTAAGACCTAGAGATCTCCAGAACCTTTCCAACTTGGCGGAAATATATACCTCTGACGTACTTGTTCTACAAAAGTAGAGATGGTCTGGAAGTGAGATCCATAATACTTTCAATGGCTATATTCTCTATTACAGTATGGCCATCAAAATGGGTAATAATGTGGTTGAGCAGGAAGACATCATTCGTAACATCACGAACCATATGATATGAAAATTATCGTGGGAAGCTCTAGTGCAAAATTTGGTATGAGAACAGAAACTACATTAAAAATTGGTTCGTACAGATCTTACATCAGCTTAGTAACGACAACGGCCCATGCGTCGCCGAAAATTTACAAGATAACGTGGCGATCGTATGATGGATGGACGCAACATAAAATTGATTACGTCTTGTTTTCGAAGAGACATTCCACCAGCATAACTAACGTTATTTCATATAGAGGCGGTGATATTGACAGTGATCGTATTCTTGTTATTTACAAACAAATAGAAGTGCAAATTATCATCCACATGTAATAAACAAGCAAAGAAGACCGTGCCCTGGAATATCGATGCGCTACTGAAGTCAATCAATTTTACATTGAACATATAGACCGATACTATGAAAACCACGATCCTCAATTAAACATTCAGGAGCAGTGGCAAGCATCCAGTTAGCCATAAAACTACAGCGAAAAATAGAATTGGAAGGAGACCCCAAGAGCACGTAATAATTGGTTCGACGATCAATGCCGTTGAAAATAAATGAAAAATGCGTGAAAAATGGTTGACAAACAACTCTCAAACAGAGTAGCTCCGTACCAGAAAGACTACAACTAAATTGCTTCGACAAAAGAAGCGCGAATATATGAGGACCAGTAAAAACACGAATGGAGAGCTGAGAACAAATGTGGCTGCTGCTCTCTCAGTATGGTAAATGTTCTTATAAATCCTACCAAATCGGAATGATAGTGTCCCGGTGTGACACTTGTCACATATTACACAGTAGAGGTAGTAGACGCAGCTATTTAAAAATGGTAAAGTACTCGGCCTGAACAGAATTCTCACAGAACTATTAAAACACGGAGGAACTATTCTTGCATTTAAGCTTTATAAGCTGCATAAAAAGATGGCCGTCTCAAATGTAAAAATTACCGCGGCATAGCTTTGTTAAACACCGCCGACAAAGTGCTTACTAACGTTGTACCGGCCAGAACCATTTCCATTGTCATAATATCCGATCCAAAATATAACCTATCAACCACTGATCAGGGTTTCACGCTACGGAAAAATATTGGGAGTACAACAAAACAACTCACTCTGCATTGACTTTCAAACATACATATGACAACATAAAGCGGGAAAACGTTTCAGCCGCGCTTATATGTCTAGGTAAATTTGCCTTTCTATCAGCCTAACATCATCCTGCTCGCTGTGTAGAATCGTAGTGGACAGAGCCGGTATCTGACCCCTTCGGTACGCGCCTTGCTGTTTATAATCTGGCGCTCGAGTGCGTAATAATGAAAAGTGATATAACTTTGCGTTTCATATTCAACAAGTCAGACCAAATTCTTTCTTATCATACAGATGATATCGTGCTTCTTGACTGAAGACCAAATGATACCAAGGACTGTTTAATACCAGTTGAGCGAAACAAGCGAAACCCATTTTCAACAACTGGAAGGTTACTTTTATACCTTGGAAGACTTTAATAAGTCGGGTTAGTTATAACATCAACAACGGACATTGAGTCTTCATGCACAATCAAGATTGTTGTAATTAAAATATCTAGCGCAGTCGTGTAAGTTTACAGTTTATAAGGCACTTATAAGACGTGCGCTAACAACTTTCGGAAGTGAGAGTTGAATCTTGACCACCAATGACTGTAGATTACTATCTACACTCCAATTAAGATTGCGAACCATGAATATCGTATTCGAATGAATTACAAGATTAAGCATCTCCTACGAATCAGATGGATGGACCACGTTGATCCCCTACACCAAACCGTATGATAAGAAAATCGGTCCATCAATAATCAGCCGGCGTACGTTATAGTGGAAGACCTAGACTCGCTGGCGTGACGAAGACGAAGATCTTCGAGTAATAGGATATCGAACCTGGAGTGAGCGAGCGATGAACCGAGATAGTTGGAGGAGCATCGGGTATAGGCGACAAAATGTCTTCATTTTAAATTATGACTTTTTGTCTGATCCAATGGAAATGTTGTGGGCCCTTTCATTGCCCTTACAGTGCTCCTTTTCCTTATCTTTATTGTGGTATTTTTCGAAAATGTCCTACATAGTTCCTGTAAATAAAAATAGTCACGGCTAGATATTTCAAATTACAGAACTATCGCTAAAATATCTTGTCTGTGCAACTGAGATTGGTTTGGTATTGTTCGTGCCTAGAAACTTTTAAGTTGCTATCACAATGATGCTATCTTTAGAGATATTGGTCACGCAAGAAATAAAATTATTATTTTTTATTTTGATTACTGTTTTAAATATATTATATTTAATATCATGGCACACCCTGTCAGACCCATTACAAAATTATGTAACTGCCTGAACTACATAACGAACCATTTCCGGTTACCAGGAAGTTCTTTAGAACTTAATTTTAGATTTTGGAACTGGGCCATTCACTTACATTTCAATATATGGCTGGTGTTGGTTACTTGGTCAGCATTTACACTATCATGTATCATGTCAAAAGCTGGAAGATGGTGTGTATCCTAACATAAGGCAGTCACTCAAGAGCCTACAATTGTTTAGCCTTACCATTATCGACTCAAAATACAAAGAACTTTTTTCGGAATTGGAAGTCCGTTAGAAATACAAATTTTTATTTAACTTAACATGAGGTTTTGGAAGTTGGCCACTTACTCAAATTTAAACATACGGCTGGTGTTGGGCACTTGGCCAGCATTCAACCTATCATGTACCATCTCAAAACATCTATCGCTATTTTCGACCCAGAAGGTCTTGGAAGTTATAAACGATTTTCATGTAAATTTATATGGGGCCATATCGAAGCTCGAAGATTGTGCCAATCCTAACAAATAGCTGCCTTTGAGAAGTTTGCTATAATTTTCCCATAATATTATCGACTCAAAACATAAAGCACTATTTCCGGCCTAGTAAGTTCTTTAGAGACATAAATTTTTATTTAACTTAAACTGAGATTTTGGAACTTAGCCATTAACTCAAACTGAACATACGGCTGATGCTGCCTCTTGGTTACTCTTTCACGTACCATGAGGTGGGATGTTTTGTTGTTGTGTTTATTATAAAAATTATCTTATAGGAATGGAATAGAATAGTTTCGTGTAAATAATAATAAAGAATTCCTGGTATGAGAAAACTGGGATAACTTGATATACAAGGCTCGGCGTTCGAAGTGTTACCAACTTCACGCTGCTGTAACAACCAAACGGCTAATGAAAGCGCGCTCATTTTTGACAAGCATCAGTCGAAAACATATCGTTTTACGTTGCAGTTAAAAAACTTATTGAAATGGAATTCGAACGCAACAGTGTTATTGCTTTGTATTTGGCTGGAAAATCGCAATCAGCCATTGTTAATGAGCTACGACATTTACATGTGAACAAAGTGTTTGTATATCGGTCCATTACACGTTACAATGATACTGGTAGCATCAAAAAACGCCATGGAGGTGGACATCCAAAACAGCAATAACGCCAGAAATGGTTCGAAAGGTGAAGACCAGAACAAAGTAATCACGACAAAGCGCAGTTCTATTGGCGAAAAATCTCAATGTGTCTGCCCGTAGCAAGGAACACATATTAAGAAATGAACTACGATTGAAATCAAGAGATAATTTAGACCAACGAATTGCTCTGCGAAAGCGAGTGCCTGCATCAGTGATGGTTTGGGCCGCGATAACTGCCACAGGACACTCACCACTCGTTTTCATTGAACAGGGCGTAAAGGTAAATCAGGAATCTACCATGAAACGATTTTAAACGATGCTTTGTTACCTTGGGCACGTAACCAATTCGGTAGAAACCATAGGACGTTTCAATAAGACTCGGCACCATCCCATAAAGCACGTGAAACCCAACGCTAAAGTTCACAGCTTCATTTCTTCACAACAATGGCCACTATATTCCGCGTGTGAAACCTTCTCGGACAGACCCAATGCTATTATCCGCGCTTAATGTGGCTGCATCGAACAATAACATATTTTTTGTTAAATTTGAAATGTTTTTACGATATACTGAAGTTTTGAAAAAAAAAATATAAATTGACAAATTTACAGCATTTTTAATTGGTCGTAACACTTCGAGTGCCGACCACTGTATGATTCAACTTCCCATAAATCATGATTTGAGCCATGATTTCACGTTTTGAGTTAGTAGAACGAATTGATGTAATGAAGATAGCCTCAAATCGGTTACAAAACCAGCTTCCCAAATATTTCCGATTAGGAAACCAAATCTGGAATGTTTTCCAAGCGATATTCCATCTAACAAATGAAAATGCGATTTTACACAAATGTGATTAGTAAAATGATATAGTTTTATCTATATATATCTATATTCTAACCGCCTTAGCTAGCATATTTAATTCCCGAATAGTATTAGTATGTCTAACATTGATGCCATATTGTGGAATGCGAGTTTAAGGATTTCTACTGCACCTAATAATTAGAAAGCAATTTACCTACATAAAAATGTCGCTTTAATTTCATCGTATGTACTTTTCAGGTAATTTTGTACAACCGATCATAGTATTGTCGGTCAGTTAAAGCTTTATTAAAAATTGGTTAATGAAAAGTGCTGTTTAAAAACTTTATTTTTGTGCGATCGAAAAAAAATTTGAAATTAAAATTTTAAAGCTTTGAAATTTTATAAAAAAAAATAAAGTTTTGAATTTAACAGCCGCACACAAAAAAAACTATTCAATTAAAATTAATTTTGGAAAACTAATATATTTTTAATGTACACCCACCATATTATGTTAATTTTCAATTTGCAATAAATTTTTTTATCTTATTTTATTCAAGAGCACCATCCCGTTCAATTGTAAAGCCCTCTCTTGTACGCGACCTCTTCACTTCAAAAAGTACACAATAACAAAAATTAGGAAAATATTTTTTTAATAATTAATTATTTTTGTTGTTGTTGTGATTGTTAATAAAATGAGTTAAATGTATTTTTGGTCTCTGAAAATCCCCTAATTTAATAGTTTAGCATTGTTTACTATTTGGTTAGTGAAATATGAATATGAACGTGGTGATCGTAAAAGCTTAATACTTTAGTATAATGAAATGATTTCTTGAAAGGTTTCATATATAATGATGTCAACGAATATATATTTTGTGTATAAGACACATAAAAACTTACATGATTTCCGATCAATATTTCGAGTCCGTTTACGTTCACGTGGTGTTGGCCGAGGGCCCATCGATTTTGTTGCAGTCTTAACCAATGATTCAATAATTTCATCGTCCCCATCTGTTAGACAATCTTCTCGTAGCAATGTATTTTCTTTCATTGCATCGCTACGCTTACGGCGCCACATTGACGTAGTTGGTGGTTCACCATTAACCGCATCGGTCGAACCGAGTAGTTGCCTTAAAACATTAAATATATTTTATTTACTATTATTTACTATTACACATTTAATGTTTTTTGTACATATACCTTAATTCGGCGTCCGCCGAATCTTCTTGAGATTTGAATTTCTTAATATCGATAATCATTTTGCCTCTGGTCTTGTTTCGTTCCCGGTGATTTGCTTTCTTCTCAATTTGTTGTTGGACACGTTCCCTTGTCGTTCGATATTCTAGTGCAAATTCCGATACGATACGACAAAAATCGTTCGGTTTATATTCGGAGACTCGATGCTGGGGCACGCCGAGCCAAAATAAAAATTTTCGATACCTATTTATCACCCGCCTATGTATAATCTCCAATATAATAATACGTTCGGCACAATCGGCCAAAAAGTCAACTAATTTTTGTTTTAATTGTGTGGCACAGTCGTGCTTTGAAATTAATTTTAAACGATCCCACGATGCTTTACACTCCGTTTCGAGATACACAATATTATGAGCTAATTCGCCAAAATCCGCCTTTGAGGCCCGCGTAATAGGACCGATTTCAGAATATAAATCTGTTGTTTCGGGACATTCTTCCATCACCATGTGACACAAGTGATGTAGTAATGAATGCTTTTGTACCGTATCTTTCACCTCAGGCACTTTTGCAAGGTATTCAATTTGAAAACCTTTTACGACGGCCCCGTTTAAAAATATACCGATCGATAGTAGCGTCGATAGAATATATTTAAATGTTTTACTAGTTTTTAGTAATTCGAGACCGTGTTTTAAATCCATTAGGGGTTCAGCGATTTCTCTTTCAATATTTTCGAAATCTAATTTGAATGCCCACAGTCTTAGTCGGGCGGCTAATTCTGAAATCGAAGAAAGTGTTAGCAGAAAATTTTCAGCACTTCCTAACGGTAATTCAGGTGCTGAGGCTTGAGCTTCTTGTATTTTACTACGTTCCTCTTCTGTTGGCAGCATATTTAATAGTTTATCGATTCCTTCACGAGTAACTACTGTCGCATCCATTTTTAAAATGGCCGCCTTAATAGCACGTGGTGGTGGTAATTTTGTCATGGCGATATTAATGGCATTCGATCTCTTGTGATCGAGCACTATAATCTCTTTATTTTTGTTCAACTCTTGTTGTTTCTACAATTAAAATTTAATTTTAAATTAATTTTGAGCTTTTTATAATTACTCAGAGTTAATTAAGCAAAGTATTTAGCATAGTGTCGGTATTACAGTACGTTGTTAGTACACAGTAAATTTTTGTACACGATATGTCAGCAGTATATTAAACACGGTATTTGGACAATATAATAATTATTTGAACCCTAGATATGCGGTGGTGCCACCGTACTTTGTACTAAGATTGTTGTCGCTGTAGTCGTCGTTTCGAACTTACGGTTATTTTTGATTATAAGCGGGAAGTTATAATGAGAACTTATTTTCTTGTACTTACCTCCTGAATTTGAAAACAAAATAAATGATTAAAATGATTGTAGCATTATTATGTATGTAGTAGTTTGTTGCTCCCGCGCATAAATAATGTGGATGATGTATCAATTACATATGAGGAAAAAAATTCAAAAGCGATATTTAGCATGGATTAATAATAATTTTTGTGGGAGACACATTAGCAGTAATAAACTATAATAGTAATTTGAAACGATATGACGCTATTAATTTATTCGAGCTCCCGAAAAAATGGCAGAACGCAATAAACGAAAAAATGAAGGAACAAGAAAACTTTATACAACACTGAAATTTTAATTAGTTTAATTGATAAAAAAGTAATTTAATAAATGATCATATTATATAAAGCTGTTATTTACTATTGAATCGATTGATCACTAAATTTGACAGATTGATTTAAACGTAGTTCTAAATTTACATACCTTAGTTAGCAAATCCTTGGCGCGCGACTCAAATAAATGTTCCAATTTTTGAAAATCTATATTTGTTTTTGGCAACTCATCCCAAACAGTTTTTTCGATTGCCACCGGAATCATATCTTCACGTACTTCCTTCCAAAATAGTTTAACCTACAAATGAAATAATTTTAGAACCAATATATATCCAGATTTTATGTTAATCCGTACAGTCTTTTTATTTTTTAGTAACGTATTACTATCTTTTTTATTATCATTAAATGCTGGAAATGAAGGTGGTTCCAATGGTTTCATCATGGGCAATTTATTATTAAATTTAGGCGGTGGAATACCCATCGGTGGTGGTGGCGGTGGTACTATACCACCCAAATCTCGGGGCGCTAGAAAATCTTTTTCATCCTCCTGGGTCAAATCGGTAAA
This sequence comes from Nephrotoma guestfalica, assembly GCA_963691935.1. Classification (NCBI taxonomy): domain Eukaryota; kingdom Metazoa; phylum Arthropoda; class Insecta; order Diptera; family Tipulidae; genus Nephrotoma; species Nephrotoma guestfalica. The sequence goes on along the minus strand of OY829915.1, from coordinate 191,269,781 downwards.
ATCTAAATCGCACAACATGAGCGGTCGACTTAAATTTTTTACAAGCTCTTCCCAATGAATTTCATTTTCGGTTTTCTTCTGTTCGACACACTTTTTAAATTCTTGCTCGGGCGACCGTGCTATATCCGCTTTACTTTTACTCTTGGCCAAGCCTTCTTTTGCTTTATTTATTAAACCTGACATATCACCAATATCACCTATTCGGATCGGTGGTTTTTCCTCTTGTGGACTCAATGGCATATTACTTAATTTTAATGTTAAATCTTTTACGGTGTGGTCCCGTTTCAATTGGATTTGTAGTCCAGATTCATCATTTTCACGATTAACTAAAATGATAAGAGATATAATCTTGGTACATATATCAGGATTACAAAACCACTTACAATTAGCATCAATTTTAATCGGTTCTACGATCGCAAGATTGGCCGTTTTAATAAATGCAGCTTGTTGTTCTTTTATAAACAGTGATTGCCTTTCAGCTCGTTCTCGTCGCTTTCGCAGAGCTGGCGTAACACCAGCCTCGTCGTAAAGTGCTGCAAAAAATGAAATTTTAAATAAAATAAAAATCTTGTGTACTAAAAACCTGTACCTTTATCGTCAAATGGTTCTGTACTAAAACTATTCGTATTATGCGAACCCGATCGATCTAATTCGGGTGTACGCCGAGGTAATGTATTAGCCGTCTCCGTAATAACTGGTGATGTCGGTGACATTAAACCTGTACTAAATCTTCGTGATTTTCGGCGTTCTTTGGTTTCAATATTACTTGATCGATACCTTAATACTTTACGAATTGATAAATCCGATACATGAATACCATCGGTTTCACCATCCTCAAATTTCAAAACTGCCTCGTACAATTGTATTTGATCGAGTAAATCTAAATCGGTGCTGTTCTGCGACATATACCAGTGTACGACACTTTCCATACCTTGCTGTTCTAAATAATCACTTTCATCGTAAAATGTATCTTGATCATTTAAACCGGCAAGTGTTTTATTGATCAACGATACAGCGTATATAAGGAGTTCGGTATCTGCGTTATTGTAATCTTTTAAAAGCCTATAATATTCAGGATCGTATATTATTCTGTACTAAAATTTAAATTTAGTACTTACCTCATAATACTTGCCCACGGCGTTTGACCATTTACTTCCTCAACTTTACGAATCGCATTTACTAGTAAATAACAATTATTATCGGTGTATTCAACAAACACCAACAATAATTTTAAAGCTGTTTTAACGACCAGTCTGTACTGTGAAGAAATTAATGAATAAAGCCACTGTATAGTTGGTTCATGTTTCATCACACCATTCATTCCGTCGACGTACAGCATAACCTGGCCCAGGGCACGTAAAATATAATTCTGATAGTTTTGATCGGCATTACTACCAATTTTTATTAAACATGTGAGCCCACCCAAATCAACAAATGCGTGTACTAAATCTTTATCCTCCTGGAAAATTTGTTTTAGCGTGAATAGAGCACGTCGAAGTTCACGACCCTCGGATGATTCTAATTTTTCTGTGGAATATAGAGAAGTAATCGGAAATAAACAGTTAATAAATATTATAGATTTACCGGTGGGTGTTTATAGCTTTCGTAGAATGGTAGGTGATCATTTTTAATATTTATATGTGATCTTGTATATTTATTTTGGCAGTCGCTATTGTTTATATATTTTCTCGCACAAATCAATTATCGACGTTTAAAAACGTTAATTTTTGGACGGTGGCCAATTCGCATAAAATGCAATAATGTTATATAATTAATTATTGTGTTCTGTTTGGCACAGTACAGATTGACGAAATTTTGGGTATTATTGACTTAGAGATATTGATTTTTACACGCCCGATCAGCTAACAAAAATACAATTTCCGGCCATTCATGATTAATTTATAAGCCCAGAAAATTCGATCCGTAAGAAGCAGAATATCTTATCGTGGAATGATAGTAATGGCGATTATCCAGCTCTTTGTAGAGCTAATAACAAAGTATTTCCACTCAGTGCATTTGGAGAAAGTACATAATAGTCAATAGCAAGAAACGCTTATAAATAACTTTAAAAGAGGTGTCGCAAAGAAGGAGAGACTAATGTTAAATAAATGTAACGTAGGCCTAAACTAACCTCACTATAGTTGGAAGTAATGATCCTTGTAACAGTTCAATTACTTACAAATAGTTTCATGGGTAGATCGATATACTCAAATTCATATTCTAAACAATTCAAATTCAATGTTAGTTTGACCACCGTCCTACGACATAAGCAACACAACGGCTACTGAAGTTAGCCGAAAGTTTCAGCCGATAAACCCTTCATTATCGACATATTTATTAACAGTAAATTTCCGCCATATAGTCATAATTAACAGTAAAAAATTTGAATAATCAATATCACATAGTTCGAATGTTTAAAGGTCATATGAATTGGGTGAAGTTAGACAGACTCGTAATTAGCTGGATCCCACATTTATAATTTGTCGTGTTAGGGGCCAATGATTTTGAGTTGTGGCACTAGCAGTGAACACCTGTGCCAAAAATCAGTTCATATTTTATGTAGCATCATAGTGAAATAAATTAAAAGCTGGACGCATATTCAGTGGTAGTTTGTACTGAGTGAGGTAGGATCAATTCGTAAATAGCTGGATCCCATATTTATTTAAAGTTGAGTTGATATGGCCTGCAACTCAAATTCATTGGCCCCTAACACGACAATTTATAAATATGGGATCCAGCTAATTACGGGTCTGTCTAACTTCGCCAAGTACAAATTACCACTAAACATGCGTCCAGTATTTAATTTATTTCACTATGATGCTACATAAAATATGGCCTGATTTATGGCACAGGTGTTCACTGTTAGTGCCACAACTCAAATTCATTGGCCCCTAACACGACAAAGTATAAATGTTGGATCCAGCTTTTTACGAATTGATCTAACTTCACCCAGTACAAATTACCACTAAACATGCGTCCAGTATTTAATTTATTCCACTATGATGCTACATAAAATATGGCCTGATTTTTGGCACAGGTATTCACTGTTAGTGCCACAACTCAAATTCATTGACCCCTAACACGACAAATTATAAATGTGGGAGCCAGCTATTTACGAATTGATCTAACTTCACCCAGTACAAATTACCACTAAACATGCGTCCAGTATTTAATTTATTTCACTATGATGCTACACAAAATATGGCCTGATTTTTGGCACAGGTATTCACTGTTAATGCCACAACTCAAAATCATTGGCCCCTAACACGACAAATTATAAATGTGGGATCCAGCTAATTACGAGTCTGTCTAACTTCACCCAGTACAAATTACCACTGAACATGCGTCCAATTTTTAATTTATTTCACTATGATGCTACATAAAATATGGCCTGATTTTTGGCACAGGTATTCACTGTTAGTGCCACAACTCAAATTCATTGGCCCCTAACACGACAAATTATAAATGTATCTAACTTCATCCAGTACAAATTACCACTAAACATGCGTCCAGTATTTAATTTGTTTCACTATGATGCTACATAAAATATGGCCCGATTTTTGGCACAGGTGTTCACTGTTAGTATATGTCAATAATGCAGGGTTTTTTCGGCTGAAATTTTCGGCTAATTTTAGTACCATAAAGCCCCATTTACATGTAGAAAATGATTTCGTCTGCAAATGTATTGCGTATGTAAATAAGAAGCATCCACTATATAAAATTATTCAATGTGCGAGAAAGAAATAAACATATATAGTAACCAGCCATAGCCATAATTTTTTTATAGGAAAATTATTAATTTAGTTTTAATTAGTTCAAATGAGAAATGACATTTTTATCTATGGCGTCTGTTTTTATTATGATTCCTTAATCTTTTGTAAATAGAAAATAATTTTTTCTTGTTAATTTTAAAAATGTTGCCATAAAAATACTCGGATCGAATATTTGGCAACATTTTCATTTTTATAGTGGTTTTTGCCGTGTAGTGGCTCAAAAAAACTTCAGCAAAATTTTGTTGGGATATATTTCGTTTCTTGTCTCTCATGTGCAAAATGTCAATGTTATATCTCTTTCATTTTGCAGAAGAAAAATGTTGGTCGCATGTAAATGCCCCATAACGCAGCCATCGTATTTTGTTTTCATTCCAAATTGGCTATCATCCATCTGCGTTATCAATCTGCTTTACCGACATAAATGTCAAAGATATAGTGTAACTATGAGTGCAAAACAAAAGAACTTTCTGGAGTGGTTTTTCGCGATAGATTACTAATCATTTTGGTGGTGATATAAAAAAATAGTGCAGAAACTAAAATAACGGTGTATTAAAATGATCCCATTTAAGATACGAGTAAGAAAAAAAAAACGTTTACAAACCGGAATGGTTCCAAAGGCTAGCAACTGGGTTCCACATGAATTAAAAGAAAGAGACCTCGAACGTCAAAAAACCATTTCTGAACTATTGCTTCAAAGGCAACAAAGGAACGGTTCTTTTGCATCGAATAGTTACTGGAGATGAAAAATGGATTTATTATGAGGGCAATCACAACCAAAGCGAGATATTCATGGCAATAAGGTTATGCTCTGTATCTGGTAGAATCATAAAGATGTGGTATATTATGCACTGCTGGAATCAGGTGAAATTGGCAATGGCGATGTCCACCGACGGCAACTAATACGTTTGAAGCGAGCTATACAGGAAAAACGACCAGAATGGGTGAATAAATACAACAAATTAATTTTTCAGTTCGACAATGCAAAACCATATGTTACAAACGTTATGAAAAATTATTTTAAAGTACAAGATTGGGAAGTTCTACCCACCCGCCGTATTCAACAGGCGCAGCTACTTCAGATTACAACTTATTCCGGTCGATATAATCGTCTCTTTCTAAGCGGTTCAATTTTCGCGCGGAGATCGAAAATTTGCTTATTGGACTATGAACTACGCCAGCCTAACGAAACTATCACTAGAGAACGTTATCAACAACAATTGATGCAATTAAGCCGAACGTTGAAGTTCAAACGCCCACAAGATGCCAAAAGACATGACAAGGTGACCTTTCAGCACGACAACGCTCGGCAACATGTTGCAAGAGTCGTCAAGGAAAGTTTGGAGGCACTTCAATGGGATGCCTTACCCCACCTGCCGTATTCACCAGAGATTACTCCTACCGACTACCATTTGTTACGATTGATGACTGATGACCTGGCGGAGAAGCACTTCACTGCTTACAAAGAAACCATAAAATGGGTCGATTCTTCTCAAAACACAAGGAATTAAAAAAAACTTGTTTATAGGTATAGACGTTAAAGTTTGTCCTAAATTTGTCATAAAATTTGTTGGTACTCTAGGACAATTTAAGACAATCTCCCAGTAAATAGATTTGAAGGATTTTAGCATATTCAAAACGTATGTTCAATACGTAACAGATGGCTTTTTATTTTTTCGTGAATGTAGTTACCTTAAAATTAAAAAATAATTATAGGAGTAATCAACCGTTTTCATTTGGAAAATCACAATTTGAACTGGAAAATAATATGGTGACTTCGTACTTAAAAAGTAATAAGGGCAAAACAAATAAAACAATATTCTACATTATCTACGACTTGTCTACATAATCTATAATTGTCGACATTTTCTACGGAGAAATTAATTGTTTACCCTATTTCCGACACCAAAATGTAGATAACTCCGATATACGTGTAGTCGCCCAACACTGAAGAATTGTTCGAAGCATCGTAGTTTATCCACCATTTAGCTCCAAGTATTCCCTCTTATATTGAAAGTGACTCATTCTATTGAATCAGAAGGTACGTTACTCCCATTGAAAGGTCAATTTTCAGCACAAAACTCCTATTTTCAACATATAAATAAAGTTTTATCTCTAGCAGTTGATAAATGGATTGGTTTAATTCAAATCTTGACATTTTTCAGATGCTCTACCTTGTTCTATCCATATTGAGTATTTTCATAAAATAAACTCTGTTTCATCCTAAGTGATTGCGAAATAGCTTAGTTCCATTCAGATTAGTCAATTTCCAGAACCACACTTAAAACTTAAATTAAAATCCTATTTTCAGTGTAAAATCTGAAATTCATCTCAATCGGTTAAAAAATTTATAAACTTCCAAAATATTGAAAGTTGCCACGGGCTCAACTCTGTTATAAACTACATGAACCTCTAATTAATAAAACGTATCATCAGAATCAAAAATCAATGTACTAAACTGTCCAAGGTGCACTCCTCAAACATTCTAAGTATTTTCTAGACATTGGGCGGGTTCAGGACTGCCAACTGTTGGCATCATGATTAGTAAAATCATCGCCAATTTGATTTCAAAATTTCATAGTACTAAACATTTTCATAACGTTGGCTTTGATTTTACTCAACATGTTACCAACTGTTAGGTGCCCTGAATGCGCCCATTGCCGGTCTGCTGTGATCTAAAGAAGTGACATTAGGCATGGTTTTATAATGGATCTAACAGAGTGATCCATGAGATATAAAATAATGACTTTTTAATGGTCTCTAGCTACATTCCTCAGCCACTCTTAAATAATTACAATTCTCTACTTACCTATAATTGTATGAACTCGAACACTTAACTGGGTCCGCACCACCAACGAATTTTTTCGGCTACAAAATGAACAAATATAATGATCTGCAACTGTACTCCTAAAAGTAAGTTTATTATTTACCTAAGTGTAATTCCTTCTAATTCTTCGGCTTGTTCGACTAGAGATGAATCTAAATCTAAATAAGCACCATAGTCTCCTTCTTTATATATTTGAATGGCGGCATCATCCAACTGTAAATATAAATAAGATGATAAAATTCTAGTCGATCATTAGACTCAGTATAAATAATTTGTATATATGAGATTGGTGTATAGGATATGGGAACCCTATTATAAGTGCAGTGAGGCGGATGCCGAAATATCGTTATTTTAACCAAAACCCCGATAAAGAGATAAGGATATAGAATTTAAATCGTAAAAATAATAAATTCTTACTTAGTTGGACGTTCCATTCTTATGCGAAGTAAAATCGTTGATCCTAATTTATTAAAAATTTTGAAAGAAATGCCAAAAATATCATATGCTGCTTACAAGACTTATCTCTTAAACTTTAAAGTTATATACGTAATTAGGAACAATACTTACCCTTTGTGGCGCATTTAATAATTTCAAAATTACGCCCAATTGTGTAACCAGTGGCGTCGTTGACGAAAATGAATATGTAATAGCCCGCGACGGAATTGGATATGTCGAACAATTAAATGGATCGTTATCGGCGATGTATTGTACTCGAAACGCCAAAAACCCATTGGCGGCCGTCATACTGATTACGGTTTTTTAAAAATCGTGATTTTTTAACAATTATTTAACAATTTTATTTAAGTATATCACATAATTCCTCTAAGGGTTAAACAATTTAAAACATGGATATTAATGCACGACATAAGATTTTATCGTAACCAGCCCTTAGAAATTTATCTGAGTGGCCAGTGCCATAAATGATAAAAACAAAATGTTTATAATATTTAGACTGGACTAGACATTTTATAGGTAGTACCACGGTAAAAATATACAAAACTGTTTGAACTTCAGGTTTATTTATGCTATCTTGTAGCGAAAGGTTTATGTAACTAAGATTTTTATAAATGTCGACAAATAAATATTACACAAATGTATATATTAGGTGTGCAAGTAGAAACTCGGCTCCAAACGTTACTAGGCTCAACTGATCAAATTAAGTAATGCTCTGGAGGAAAAAAGACTATTTGTGGGCCAATGAAAGCAGAAGGTGATACTGCTGCATGAAACGCTCGTCGCATTCAGCAAAATCAACTCACCCAGGCTGGGAAGTTTTACAGCATGCGGCTTATTCTCTAGACTTGGCTCCCTCTGAGTACCACTTAATCAGATCGATGTCATCATATTTGAAAGACCAGCAGTTACGATAGTTGAAGATGTTTCGATAGTTGCTCGATGAGTAATGGCGAATATTTCGATAATTAATCTTTGTAACAATTACATTTTTAATAAAGTTGAATTTGACCAAAAAAAGCAGAGTTTCTACTTGCACACTTAATACATTTTACATTTATAGTTTATTTAAAGAAGACACAAATATTAAAGTGTATTACGTTTGCGTTTATGCAATGAAAACACGGTAAAATAACACAGGAAATTAGTTCATGCTCAGATTTTGCGTTTTAATTTGGCTCAGTGCCCAAATATTAATTACCACTGCGAGTGAACATTACGATACCTTTATTCGTTAAAATAATACTTTTCTCAGATATTACATGAGGCAATAACAAATGATTCATTAGAATTAGGCAATTTAGCAAAGGGTAATTCAAAATCGGTTAACGCATAGTTTCCAGGACAGCTGTGTAAACACCGAGGCCACAGATAAAAATGTAAAATAATCATCTGTAACATTTTATGACAAAAATAGATTCCTTTATCTGGCACGATTTTGTCGCAATTGAAGTTTTGAAGTGTTTGCAGATCATTCTGTAGACCGAATGGAAAGTGTGCGGGAATAGATTAAATTGATGTTTTCTTAGCAGAATGGAAGGTGAGCGTAGGTGTGTTGACCTAAACCCTAGAACTTATCTTGTCTGGAAGTTATCACAAAAAGTTTGATTGTCTAATGTAACTTTATTAGATTAGAGACACGAGGCAGAAATAACGATGGACTATTTTAGAAAGTTACCTCGGAAACATTTACAGAGAAGAACGGCAGCATAATTTATATCTATATCTCGCCTATTTGTTTGATGGGCAATCAAACCAGCGTATGCGAAACATTTATTCAAAGAAAATTGCTCATTTGACGATTTTGTTGTTGTTGAGAAATTAGTGACATCTAGGTATAAGTAGTAGAATTAGAAAAAGTTTTATAACAGTTTTGTGGTATTGCAGATTATAGACGAATAAGCCTGGAACAGAACTGAAAAATCTCGTATATTCAGCGCGGTATAAAATACGGATGCAATGAACACAAGAGTCAGTCATTCAGGAGATACAATACGCGGAAGATTAAAAGCAAAAGTGAATAAATTGTGTGATTTATTGTAAATCGTGGAAAGGGATTTAATAATAAATAAGGGATCGCCAAGCCCGAATTACAAAATCGCGAATTATCAAATCCCCGACTGTTTAAAGATCCTGTCTTTCAGAATCCCTTTTTTCAATACCCCGGTTTTCAAAATCTCGCTTTTCAAAATCCCGCTTTTTAAAATCACGATTTTGCTAAAATATTAAAAAATTCAGCCAAAAAGTGGGGTTATATTTTAACAAATTATCGTAAATTAGCAATATGTAAAACTGGGTTGATAGATATCGCTTGCCGCTCGAAAAAATCATTTTGAGCCAGGAACAAAACTTAAAATCGTTTCTACGGAAAAAACACTACAAAATAAAACAAATTTACTTGAAAAATGTAAATTAAAAATAAATTGTTTCATCTTAAACCAAAAATTTATAAATTCGAGATGTAGATACCATATTAGGTTTAGTTCCTGGCTAAAATAAAAAAAATCGAGTAGCTAGCGATATCTACGGGAAAATAGTTAAATTTTAGAAAGCCCTTTTATCGTAAAAATTTTTATGGAAAATATTTTTTGTAAAAATGATTTAGCATACCTTTGAAAATGGATCCGAAAAGGTTCCGAAAGCTAAAGTGATAATAATAAAAACTACATTAGAGCTATATAGCCATTATTTATATACGTAATCTAATAAAGCTCAATAAAACAAGTTAAAATATGCGACTAGCGATAATATCGCGTAGTATCAGGTACTAAACTTAGCCTCTGTGATTCAAATCCCACTAGCCCCGTCCACGTCATGTTGAAATTAACTCGTTTCTTATCGAACCTCGCACTAAGGAAATAAATGGTTTCCATCACAAAACCCAGAGGCACCTGTCACATATTAAAGGGCTTCCTAATCAGCAACTTGACTCCAGGGGGGCGACTATGTAAATAGCATAAAGTATAAAATGCAAAAAGCAGTACCTTGAAATTTAATCCCCAAAAGATTAATAAACCAGAGTTTCCGTAATGGTGCAGGGATGGTGCAGTTCTTCTCACATCTTATATTAGAGATACGTCCAAAATGAAGAAAGTCATTTTAACCCGAGTGTGTCTTCAATTTTTAACAGTGTAATTAAATTGTATATTCTATTCCTCAGCCATCATAAATCACATATAAAAGAGACTGAGGCCTACATAATTAGCATGTGTTAATTCATTACAAAGGGTTGAGTTCTTCTGATAAACCTCAGCATATATAAAAATAAGAATAAATGTCACATACCAATTTGGATATTTCTGAATCTATCTATTAATTGAAGTGAAGATGGAGCAATATGCTTAGCAAGCTTTGGAATACATTATGTTTGCGTGAATGAAAATGAATCAAAAATGAATGGATACTGGCAGATATTTCAAATTACGAAAGTTTATTAAGAACTTCACTTTGTAATCGTTGTATAGAAGTAAGGAAAATCCATAGTTCCGGGTTTGTTTCTTTCTTCAGGTGATCGTATCATGGTGAATTCACAATTCAGTGAAATTTTTCTTTATTTTCTTATAGATTTTCACTTGACTTAGCAGGGATTTGTCACCTGAAGGCTTGATCTCACAAATCGTTAAAATCTGTAAAGAAAAATTAACCAATTGTTATATTGGCTGGGTTTATCCCGCATTCAAAACCAAATAATATGAATTTTAACAGACTTCTAACTGCAGAAATTGTAAAGAGTAAGAATCGAACAAGTATGTGGGTTAACTTGTTTTCGAGTTAGTTTATCGGGCAGTTCCCGATTAAGTCTCAAATACACCACACTTGATTTCCAAGACGAAAAATTAAACGTATCGGAGTTTCAGTAAAACAATCTTGTATAATCAAAAAACATGTTCCCGTCTTAAATTTCAGAAAACCAACAAGGTCAACTCTTGTTGGTTAAAAATTTAATCTTTAAATCTATTTTAACTCTTTGCCTGAAAAAGTTTCATTGAAGTTGCCACTTCCGGTACACAGATTTCCACCAAGTTTTACAAAAATCTTCCAATCAATGGAAATAGTTTACGGTAAAAATGCCGAATTTTGGTTATATAAAGTACCTTTTTATCAAAACTGGTCCCGTAAACTTTAAAAAATGATCTGAACAAATTTTGTTTGAAATTAAATTTACAATCTTTTAGTTTTTAGTCTTTTTTCGTAAATGCTGTACAATTTTCAAAATATTTGGAAAAATCGAAAAAGTCATCGGTCAAAAATCACCCAATTTATGAAAAAAGCTTAAGTATGGAGTTTGATACGATCAATTAATCCGTAAGGGCTATACAGGGACCAAATTTTTGCTGAAAAACAGTTTTTTGCGAAAAATCGTCATATCCGCTTAACTTTTAGAAAACTGATCTGGACCGGTGTTGTTGCAAAATTAATTTACAACTGTTTAGTTCATAGTCGCTTTTCTCATAAATGATATATTTTGCAAAATATTTGCAAATAACGAAAAAGCTACTATGAAATGTGTCACTTCCGGTGGACCGATTTTAGCCAAACATGGGTGGGGCCTCCCAATTTATAGTTAAAGCTAAAGTTTTAAGTTTAATCCTGATCAGTTTAATCCATCTGGGCCGTGCAATGGCGAAAATTTGTTTAAATCAGTTTGTTGTCAAAAATCGTCATTTCCGCTTAAATTTTGGGAAGCTGATTTGAGCCGGTACTGTTATAAATTTAATTTAGAATCTTTTAGTTTTTAGAAGGAAAAGCTGCTATGAAAGCTGTCACTTCCGGTGGAAAAAGCTTAAGTATGAAGTTTCACTCCGATGAATAAATCCGTCTGGGTGGAGTACCAACAACGTTTAGCCTGCACGAGACGACACACGCACACACACACAGAGATTTGTTAAAAAGCACGTTTTTGACATCGGCGGTATAGCCGAATGGTAGATCTTCAAAAATCTCGAGGCCAAAATTTAAATGTAAAAGAAACTTTTAAATGCAAAAGCTTTCCAGTCATCCTGGCTCGAAAAAAATTGATCGTGGAAAGTCTCTAAAATCTTGAAAAGACTTATACAATTCTAAATGAATTTAGTTTACTTCGTAAAAATAAAGTGTTTTTTTACACTGAAAAAAAAATTGGAAAAAACTGTTTTATTGCACATAAGTCCTATATATTCCTGGAATGATTCACACTTTCCCCAACGAATTACATTTTATGGTATAAGAACAAAGTCATTTTGAATAGTAGGGGCCATAGGCTTTATTAACTCTCAAGTGCTAGCAGAAGTTAATTGTGCCCGAAACTACGGGGATATAGAGGGACAGGCCAGCGAATATTTCGTTAACATCGAACTTATAACCGATTAGTAATCGTGAAAACGAATTTAAATTTCGACTATTAACCGGTGTCGGACTTTAACCGTAACATTTATATAAAAAGCTCGTGTGATAATTTATTTATTTAATAATTTTATAAGTAAGTTTCCCAGAATACAGGTATTATGATTATCTTCAACGCCATTCACCGTTATACTCTTCAAGACCAATCACCCCAATAAATTTCGAACTAACCCCATTTGCTTTGAACAATGACATATTTTGCTAAAGTATTATCCAGCAAGCATCAATGCATTTTGGGTCTTTCTCTACGACGTACACCGGCTGGTTGTCGGAACAGTTTCTTTATGAATTACGTGGTTTTGAGAACCTTCAACGTGGCCTAACCATCTAACTCAATACCGCTGTGCCGGAGGAATGAATAAATCTTGTGTTTGATGGAACGATTTACCTTCTCTAATGTAAGTATCATTCTACGGTTATTGGTGGGTTGGTCGGGGTTCAGTATTTGATTTTCATCCTGCACCAGATATTATTAAATTCTGAATAATTTTGAGTTTGGGCTGAGGTGTTGATCAAAATTGTGTTGCACTGCTGTTCACTTTCAAATCAAGTCTTCTGCGTAACGATCGAGCGGTATGAAACTTTGAAATCATTAGTTCTCCTACTAAGAAGTACAATGTCATCAGCATACCCAAGAATTTGGCCTAGCTTAGTAAGCGATAGATACTTTATGTTGAGTTTATTCCACCTACATGAAGCCAAAATACTCCAATTGCCAATTCTTATAAGAAACTAAATGATTTTTACACCTTCCGATAGAAATATTAGAAAACTGGTCTGCACCGATATTGTTACAAAATAAGATTAGAATCCTTCAGTTATTAATCGTTTTTCTTGTAAATGATAGACTTTTCAAAATATTTGAGGCCCGAAAGTGGCATCCGGTAAAAAGCAAAAGCATAAAGTTTCATCCCTATCAGTCAATCCGTAGGGCCACACACAGCGATTTTTTTAAAAATAATATAATATTTTTTTCCGCGGCGAAATAGCAAATCTGGAAAGATTTCGAGGTCAAAATCTTTCACGATTACTATACTTTATTTTACTTTGTAAAAGAAGCTGCAAAAATGGATCTTATAATATGCAAGCGGATCAATTAATTTGTAGCTATTAAACAAGAAAAATCAAATCCCTACACGAATTACAAAACGAAAGATGTGAAGACCTCAGACGAAGAGAAAGAAGAAACGTTTGTCGTCGAGGAATAAATAGATGTTTTCTTAAGCATTCTTAAACGTGTTACGACGTCTTTAAATTTAAGCAACTTAAAATGTAACCCCAGCAAAAAAACAAGGAATCGAGGCGAACCAGAGTATGAACAAACAAACGAACAGGAAATCGTCCAACAAACACCAGCAGATTGAGAAAGTCGCCATCACCGGTAAATATTGTAGTAGTAACTAATTTCTCAAAAATCAAAGCTATGACGAACTACGCAACGGAGCATACCCCCTATAAAATCGTAGCTTTGAACAATGGCGTAGGGAAAATCAATACACCAAATACGAATGCGTACAGAAACTTAACGTCAAAAATATAGGGGTACACACACAAAAAAAGGTCTCACTATTAAATTATGGCCAGTAGGCTAAATAAGACTTGTGCCAAGCAAAGACCAAACTAGGACCTTGAAAATATTTATGTTTTAATTTAATAAGCTTTTTACTTAAGTATTATTTTATTTTACTGGGTTTACGCTTAACCCCGTTCTATTATTAATTTTATTACCCCGACGATTCGACGGTATATTCCGTCATTCACAAGGAATACAATAATTTATGAAAATTTGACAAACAATTTTTATAAAACCAAAATTAATTTATGGAAACTGGATTTGAAATGAAAATTGGAAAGTAACTTAAAAAAATTAAAAATTAACAAAAAGAAATTACAATTTTGACTAAATACAACAATTTTGTATCAATAAAATAATATTTTCATAGTAATTCAACATTGAACATTCTGTGAGTCTTTCAACAGTAAGAGAGTGGTTTGCAAAATTTCGTGATGTCAATTTTAGTCTTTAGGACGATCCTCGTCCAGGTGCAGTAAAACAATTTGAAGACGAAGAACTTAAAGTTTCACTAGATGAAAATCCGTGTCAAACTCAAAAAGAGCTTGCAGGACAGTTAGGACTTACTCACCAAGCAATATCATTTCGATTGCATGCAATGGAAAAAATATAGAAGGAAGGTAAATAGGTTCCTCAAAATCTGACCAAAGAAAACATAAACACTTAAAAAATACAATTGTACTGAACCAGGTTTGTATATGGCCTACCAAAAGTGCACAAATGTGGAATTCAGTTGAGACCAATCGTAAGTTATGTAAGTTCTCCGTTATCTAATTGATCAATTTCTGGTAATTCAACCAACAGGTTACATATTAGTATCTTTGGAAGTGGTCTCACTGTTTACGAATGAAGACTCTTCTTTGATGATTAATTTGGTAAAACAGTTTTAGAACGAAATAAAATCAAGAAGCAACACAAAATTGGATTTAACCAATTTTGTAGAAGCCTTAACATTTGTATTAGAACATACTGAAGTTAGAATCGGCGATGCTTTAAACAAGTGTTCTGTTCTCCAATGGGTTATCTGGTTAGTCCAACTATTGCGAATCTATTAATGGAAATGGAAAGCGCCCAACACGTATCGCTATACTAACAAGCGACAAGCTAGCAAAATGTAAAGAGTAAATTGTACAGGGCAGCATCCAGCCAGTTATCTGGGTTGCGAAGTTACCAAACAGTTACCAATAATGGCGATGCTTCAAATATTACTCAAACAATATGAAAAGGAAAAAGAACATTTGAACAGGCAAAGAATAATCCAGACTCTGTTCAAGATTGCACGAATTTCAGAATATTAAGTCAAAATAAATGAGAAATAACATTTAAGCAATTCCAAATTGCCCGGATATTCGAAAAGAGTTCAGTGCAAAGATACTTTTTGGGGTTTCAAGACTAAATACTCCAAAGAACTATTCGCAGCAGGACAAAAGTTGAATTACAAATTTCGCTACGGAGCTAAACCTGTACGTATTGACCAACTAACACATCATAAAAAGGTTTACTGCTCTAGACAGGAAGAATCATAGTGTGACTATGTTAATTAACATATTTATCTAAATTACCTGGAATTTTGACTTATTTTTAAAAAATGGGGGATCGAACGGACGCGTGACAGATACTTTCAATTTACAGAGGTTTAACACAAATTTACAATTTTTTGCGACATATAGAGTGTGTAGTTTTAGAATCAGCTTTTCATAAAATTAAATAAAAACAAAATTTTACTCCTGACGAAATGATATATTCCCATGGAGTGTGTAACGAAATCCCGGTTTTCAAAATTCTGGTTTTCAAAATCCCCGTTTTCAAAATCCCGGTTTTGTATAAAAAAATCCCGATTTTTAGGAAAGATGACAAAATTCAAAAATGAGTTTACGATAAAGTTCTATAAAATGACTAAAACGGATGGAATTTGGCCATTTCTTAACAGATTTTGTTGAAATTCGATACGTGCGATGGAAATGGGATTCTAAAATGATTTTTCGATAAAGCGGTCAATAGAGATGGAACTATTTCTAAACCGATTTTGTTGAAATTTTACACGTGCGATGGAAATGGATTTGTAAAATGATACCATTAATAGGCCATTTTTAACCAATTTAGTTGAAATTCGATATGTGGGTCCTAAATGGGATTCAAAAAATGCGTTTTTGATCAAGTTCTGGAATAAGGCGGATAGGGACGAAACCTGACCATTTCCTAACTGATTATGTCGAAAATCGACATGTGGGATCTAAAGTTCTGGAATATTGTCTTATCTGTCTTGTCTGTTTGATAAAGTTCTGGAATATTGTCATTAGGGATGGAACTAGGCCATTTCTTATTCGATTATGTTGAAATTCGTCACGTGCGATGGAAATGGAGTTCTTAAATGAATTTTTGATAAAGTGGAATATGGTCAATAAAGATGGAATTTGGTCATTTGTGTTATGTTTATATTTGACATGACCTAAATGGAATTATTAAATGATTTTTTGATAAATGTCTGCGTATCTGTTAAGAAATAACCAATTACCAACCATAATCTGTCAAGAAATGACCAAGTTCTGTCGCTAATGATCATATTCTAGAGCTTTAGCAAAAAATCATTTTAGAATCCCATTTAGACCTTACTTGTAGACTTTTAACATAATCAGTAACGAAATAGTCAAGTTCCATCCCTATCGACCATATTCTAGAACTGTATCAAAAAATCAGTTTTGAATTCGAATCATTCACTTAGAATAAAGCTAGTAAAACTGTTCCTTTATTCCCGACATGTTTTCGAACCCCGCTCTCCTGGAACTTTTTTCTAAATGCCCTCGGAGGGCTAAATGGAGGGGGAGGAGCGATGCGACTTCCCGTGTGTCCACGAGAGTCATTGAACCCTCTTCAATTCGGTATGATATCAAAGGGATGAATATCGAAGGACCGAATGTCGAAGAATAAAATTAAAAAGGGCCGAATGTGTCGAATGGCCGAATGTCTAGAAAGGCCAAATGTGTCAAAGGGGTTACTTTTCTGCAATTCAAAATGTTGCATTAACAAAATATTTCTTTTTTATTAATCTTGCCACTACAAAATGTTGCAATTACAAAATGTTGTAAGTACAAAATCTTGCATAACAAAGCGGTGCAAATATTTTTCTTTTTAGTAGGTGTCATTAATAGATTCTATATAATCCGCTCCTACGTGCGGCACGCAGTGCGACATGTTTGCTGATCCCAGCCCCTATGTCCCCGAAGTTCAAATCTAAAGACCCTCCGAGGGCTAAGCGAGGGGGGAGCGCAGCAACCTCCAGCGTGTCCGTGAGAGTTATCGCTTCGACGGTTTCCATCAGCCTCTACAATTATTGCATTTCAAAATGTTGCATTAACAAAATATTGCTTTAAATATAATATAATATAATGTTTTAAAATATTAAAGTCGAAATTCGACCATAAATTCGATTAAAAGAAAGTCGATGTTTTTTCTTTCGACTAAATTTTTTTCGACATTTTCATTTTAGATCAATAGTTTTTCGATATTTTATCATCCGATAATTTTGTTTCGATGTTTTCGGAAACGGTCAAATAACTCTAACCCCCCTTTGGCATTTTCGGCCCTTCTTCACATTCGGCACTTCGGATACAATAGGCCCTTCGATCTTTGTCACATTCGGTTCTTGGACACATTCGGCCCTTCGTACCCCATTCCCTGCTAGTCAACTGTGCGAGAGTTTCTGAAGCCGTTTGCCCCTACAATCCAAAATTTTTAATCAATACCGTATATTTTCTAATGAAATTTTGAGCAAGATATCTCAATTTTTGTGTACAAAATATTACTAGTCCCGGTGAAATTAATAAAAATGTGTAGTAAAACTCAAATTTTGAAAACCAAGATTGCGGTACCCTCCAAAACCAACGACTAAAAAACGACCAACGAATAAATTTTATTTTTTTTCAAAATCAAGACTTTAGAACTAAAAAAAAGAAACCCGTCATTTTGAAATCGGGATTTTGAAAAAAAAGGGATTTCGTAGTACACCCATTTCCATGATATAGGTCCCATAATCAGCTAATTGTTTGCAAATTTTTTCATGTTTTACAATTTTTTCCATTTTTTGGTCAATCATCATCATCAATGTTTTTAATAATTTTTTCTGAAGGAATGGTATCAGGCGATTCCTTAATCATCTAATTTGTCCCAATAATATTCGTGTTTTTATATAATTTGGTACTTAGTATAATCGAGGGGAGTGGCAGAGGGAAAATGACAGGGTAGTAATGGCTGGGGTAATGGAAAGGGAACTAATTGGCTGAGAATATTGTCCGGGGGGATAATATCCAAGGCAACAAAGTCCTAGATCTTGAAAATTTACATCTATTTAGAGAAAGATGAAAATCCAATATCTGATCATTCTCCTGTTACTGAAACGGTAAAAGAAAAAGGATGTCTACTACAGCTCATTAACAAAACAAATTGGCTATTATTTAAGAGAAAGAAACGACGAAACCGTTGTTAGCTTTTTTAAGAGACATTTAGGATAAAAAATATAAACATTAGAAACTTGGCATGTAGCAAAGATGTCGGTACAAATAGCACATAGCCCCAAGAAAAATTGGAAAGAGTTATCTTTACTAAATGCGGGGCCTTCAAAATAACTCGATCACACTACGAGAAAAATTAACCTCAATGTGGTTGTTTATGACTCGTAGTACGTAAAACACAGTGTCGGTCCAGAATACTGAAGATTTGAGGTTCCGTACTTGCAAAATTTTATTTTTTCTATTTTTCGAATTAAATTAAATTAAATGAAATGTGTTGAAGATACCCAGCATACCTGATGCAGAATAATGGTATACTTATTTTAAGTTTAAAATCTTTATTTTGTTTTTAAACTTTACATAATTATCCACCCTCTAGGCAACTTAACAAGATTCTTAACGGATTAGGATGAAATTAAGCCAATGAATAAAGACGAATCACGGATACCATAATTCTGTATACCTTTCGAAAATATACCAAATTTCATAAGCAATGATTATGATGAAGTTCGATTATATCGGTTCTTTAGTAATTTTTCACAGAATTTCTAAAATGACGAAAACTATCCTAAAATTGTTAGCCGTTTAAAACCGAATCAAAAAAATTCGCTAATAAACTAATTATCATTTTCTCAAAGCACCATGTATCAAACACGAATCGGGATCGTGCCATATTTTGATTACGAAACTCACAAATAAATCAACCTATTAAATATTTTTTAAATTCTCAAAAATCATTAGAATGTCCTGTTAAAATTAAAATGGTTGAACATCACTGGCAAACATCGAAACATACTCAAACTTACACATTTAATTTGGCTCACTCTGCCCCAAAAACCTCAGAGTTGTCTATACATAAACCCCACTAATTTGGAAAGAAGTGATCTAAACTTACCGCATTGGCCTAAGCAATCAATTTTAAATCAAATCAGAACTTTTCTTTACATTTACTATTACATTTTTCTTGTTCATTCAATTTTAAAAAAATTCTCTACTACACTTTTTGTCAATTTGTGTACCTACATATTTTGATTTTTGTCAGATACTTCACACCGGTTTTAAAGATAGAATTAAATGCAAAAAAACCTATCGTATTACATACGACCCATCTAACAATTTAGTCTACTGCCCCAAAAACCCGCATAATAGTTTATACCTTTCCATCTTGTAGAAAGTGAGATTGATAAAACTGAAATAACTATAGAGTGGGGAGGCCATAGAGGTAAGATTTTGTCCAATTTAGTCGGTTCAATCTTTTGATGATTCGATCTATTCTTCACTCATCTCTATAATCTATCACAAAGTTAAAGAGGCTATCAAAATAATATAACGAATGGTGATTCAATCGCAGCTAATGGAAGATCTATTTTGCTCCAGCTAGCCCGGAACATTTACAAATTATTGATAAGACACACCCCAGAAACCATTCATTTTATAATTTTGTCTATAACGTCTACTTGATGCGGAACTGTGGGAGGTCAGCAGACTAACGGTAGGAACAGAAATAAAATGGCAATCGCACGTTTGTGCCCATGGACTAAGCCCCTTGTTTAAAATATCAACTTTAGTTGTCTCGTGCACAACGCTACGATTTTTTTGTTTTGTATACGAAATTCAAATTGTAATGTTTTTAAAATGATTATGCGTAATACATTTATTCGTGAACCAATTGATACAATTTAATCAAAAATTGGAAGAATGTAATTAGCTTTCCTTAAAAAACAGAAGAAAAAAAAACCATCGAGAAAGATCATATCAATCACAAATAAATTAATAAATTTGATGTCTTAGAAGTCTCATCAATTATTTCAGCTCCACTTTGCGTCTCAGCTCAAAACAAGCTTATGGTCCATAGTACAATGACATGGAACATGGGTCAAATATCCTAGTTAAAGGTATTGTCGCACTTATAATTGAACACGTCAGAACGAGTTAAAAACATGTTACAGTGAAGCAATTCCCACTGCGACTTGATGAACCATTAAAAAAATTTAAAAGACTGTGTTAATTTCAATATAGCATATTGTTAACCTTGACACACGGAAAAACCGAAAGTGAAATTTTCTTTAAAGCTTTATCCGGAAAGAAATCATATCCTACTATGAACCAATGTAATATAGTTTCACCCTGTTAACAACTCATAAATTGCCACTTTTAATTTAGTTATGCACTTGACACTACATTTTAAAATTCATAATCTAATTAATTCCACACATGTTCACATAAAAAAATAAGTCACGTGTCTTGTTTAAGTTCAATATTATTAAAAACTTAGGTTACATTGTCCATTAATTTCACTTCACCAAAATGGTAATTACAATTATGTGCTTCATACACACAAAAAAAAATTATTGTCCAACATTCACGCCGAAACAATTTGTTTAAAATAAATAAAAATAACAACAAAGTTTAATTAAACTAGATTGCTTGAAGTGTGCTTACAACTGATATGGGTTTACAAAATGATTTAAAAACAATTTTAATTAATTTCAATTAAGGCAATTGTTTTGTCTCTAGATCAGTATAGAAAATGTACGCTGCTACTTTGATTTGAAATTTTTTTTTATACACTTTTGTTTTTTATAATTCGATTTTATGGATTCTATGCTATAATGACCTTTATGACTTTTATATTGAAATGTGTATGGCTCGTTACGTTTTGACATAAAACATGTGTAAAAACGATCAAATGTGACATTTCAATTCGATATCGTGTTCTTTAACATTATGCCAGTGAACCGGCTATTTAAATTTTTTTTTGTTTTGCACAAACAGGCAGGCTTCTATTTCGTGCATATGGCGAGTGGTACCGGTTATAAAACTCAATTAAATTATTCCGAAACAAGAATAACACATGATAAACACACGATCAATACAAAGTATATTGTGTGTATATATTTCTAAGACCGGAGATGGTGTTCTTTTGTGTGCTACATGAGTACCTTGTAATATCAAGTAGGTATAAAAGAACAAAAAGCAGAATAAGAGGTGGTTTGAAATATACAGCGACAGTTCATAATGCATTCTTTGTCATTTTTTTGATTTTATTGATCAATGTGAACAACAACAAAAAACTACCATCAACATGGTAAAAAGAACATAATTGGATCGAGGTACAACTATTTATAGTTATTAAGACATTTTTATAGAGAACTTAATATAAAACGTATTCCAGAAAAGCAACATAATATAGGTATGTATATAATCCATTAATAAACATTTTTGTTTTGTTTAATAATTAAACTAAATTCAATTTCTAAAATTAACAAATTAATTATTGCACAAAAATATTTCACACTTTTAATTTAATTAAACAAAATTTTTTAAACAATTCGTTTTCTTTTTAACTTTGGATAATCTAAACAAAAAATTTTATTTTCGCACACTAGATGTCAACCCGCCTACGTTTAGGTATAAAATCAGAGACTTGATGCTTAAGCTACTAAATTCTCTGAATAACTGGATTTCTAGTTACGAAAATATTATTGAGAAAATAAAAATTGATTGCTAAAAAAATCGTTTTTAATTTAATAGTGTGTATTACATTTCCTCTCATCGTGTTTCGTGTGCACACATTTACACTGTTTAACAGTAGCGAGCAAATTTTCGAAATCTGGTATTTAGTTTCTTTTCACGAAATTTCTATAGATTTCTGAGTTCATACGTGTTAGGTAAATTAAGCTTTGATTTGTTGCATAAACTTAAATTTAAGAATACAGAAACATTTAAATAGCTTTTATAGATGTTTTAAACAGCCAATAAATCGCTCTTGCCAAAGTTCGACTTTCGCTCCGGATATAAAACTTCCAACGAAAACCAAAATCAACAAAAACATAAAAAGGATGTTTCATTTCGAGGTATCGAACTATAAGTTGGCAACACTTTTTTCAGGAACAGCCGATTTGACAGCTGTCAGTTGATTTTTAAGTAAGTTTGGTTTGCCATTTCATAATGAATATAGACTCCTGCCAGAGCAACATTTGCAAATTGCTCAAATTATCTTTGAAAATAATGATTCAGTGCGTGAAAATCATCGCGCTACGTCCATTTTATGGTTGACATAATCGTCCATCACAGCATATAATTCGATTAACTATGAATCGCTTTCGCACCACATTTGCTCTAAATGATAATTCGCGTCACGTGGAACCCCATATGGCGGGCACCGAGCAGGATGGAGGATTTTTCGTAAGGATCTTGGTTTACATGCTTACAAGATTCAACTTTTGCAGGCATTAAAACCATACGACCATCGTTGATGAAGCACTGGTTTTTGGTTCAATGACTAATAATCTGATAATCCACGAGCCATTGTTAAAAAACAATTAAATCCACAAAAAGTTACCGTTTGGTGTGATCCCAACAAGAAGGGGCCATATGCCTTACAGCGTGCGATACAATTAATTTACTGAAAGAAACATTTGATGAACGATTAATATCGAGAAATTGACCTTTCAACTGGCTGCCGTATTCCTCTGATTTCACATCGCTGGGCTATTTTATTTGGGAGTAATAAACCAATAAACCAATAAAACTATTTTTCTGTGTTTTATTCAAAGTTCTATACTTCGAATTGAAACAGCCTTTACAAGCAAACAATTTTTAAATTAACAAAATAGTAATAATATACAATAAAAATTACATAAATAATTATGATACAGACATACTCGAAAAGCCAGTACATTTACCAGTTTACCACCCATTGCCAGCAGGATTTACTATATCGAACGACACTACCAACAAATTAATGTGATGATCAGGAAGTTTTTATTGATACGTGTGAAAAAACAAAAAAAAATCGAAAAAAGAGTGATCCACTGAATAAAATATTAACCAGCTCACAGAATTATGCTGCGAATGGTACATATCTAGTAAGCTTAGAGTTAGTTACCATATCGCACGATACTACCACATATGGATGCTCAGAAAGCTTTTGTTAATGTGTGTGAAACAAAATAAAATCTTTCCGACAGTTGTGTCTATATGTAGGTACAGTCGTTCGATACGGCAATTTCTAAGCTCACTGGTCATCTCAAATCCACGGAACAATTCTGCGAGCTGGCCAATATTTTGTTCAGTGCACTCAATTTCTCGAAATTTTTGTTTCTCCAGACACATCAAGAAAAACTTTTAGATCTTCGGATCCATTTGTTGGAAATGACGCTGGATAGGGATATTTTAAGTCAGCCATCTTACGCAACATGTGGGCGCCCAGAGTGTGGTGCAACATCGGTGGTTCATTTTACTGGCGCAGATCCCGGATCAACACTTATCGTATTATCATCACCGCTTTGCATGAACGGCATTTTTTCCCATCAAAAAACAGTGTTCATGCGAAATTTTTTTTCCGTTGTTTTGAAATTAACAAAAGTAGCGTCACAAAAACAACTGTAACTTGCAAACTATTGGTCGAAATGTAATGCACTTTTGCCACATATCGTTTGAAGATTGGTAAAATTTATAATAATATGGGTTTTAAAATTGTGGTGCCCATTAGAAAAGTGAGATTCTGAGAAAGTAACAATTCAAAAGGCGAGTGATTTAACAATGCTGTCAAATTGGTTAACATGATGTGATGTGGAAATTGTTCTTACCACGAATAAATTCGTATATGTATAATCACACGATAGATATGTATATGTAACGGATTTTCCAATAGGAATGATTCAATTTAAAATGGTTATAATGGCAACAGCTCGTATTATTTTTTGAGATTTCTTATGTCATTTGTGTTCAGTAGGCTATGCCTTTTAATCATTGAAAGATACACGCTTCAACACCGTTTAGAAATTGTTAAATTGTTTTATCGAAATTAGTGCTCATTTGTGAATACTGAAAGAAATTTAAGAAGAATTCATGGACGATATTATTCAGTAAATCGACTCACTATTCGTATTGTAGACAGATTTGAAAGTGAATTTTCTTTACACGATACAAGAGTACCAGTAAGACAAAGAAATGCACGCACACAAGAGAATATTGATTTGGTAACAACAAGTGTAAGAGAAAATGCAAATTTATCGGTTCCACGTCGTTCTCAACAATTAAATCTTTCTCAAATAACAACATGGAGAATTTTAAGAAAAGATTTGGCTTTACATCCTTCATCCAGACCACCATAAACGTCGTTTATTTTCTGGTTTTGGTCTTGAACAACTTGAAAATGATGAACATTTTTATTTTTGGTTAAATGGTTATGTAAACAAACAGAATTGTAGAATTTGGAGTGATGAAAATCCACACGAAACTATTCAGACACCTTTCCAGAGTGATTGGTCCATATTTCTTTGAAGAAAATGGTCGAAGAGTAACAGTCAATGGAGAACGATACGGAACAATGTTAAATGATTTTTTTTCCTGCTGTTATTGAGAATAATCTGGAAGATATGTGGTTTCAACAAGACCGTGTCACCTGCCACACAGCCAACTTAACAATCGATTTACTGAAAACAAAATTTGCTGATAAAATTATCTCAAGATTTGGTCCAGATAATTATCCTCCCAGGTCGTGTGATTTAACACCTTGTTTTTGCTTTCTTTGGGGATATGGTAAGTCACAAATTTATGCTGATGATCCAACAACAATTGAGCAATTAAAAATCAACATTGAACGTGATATTGATGAAACACAGCCAAATTTATGTGAAAAAGTGATGATAAATTGGGCTAAAAGAATGCAGTACATACGGAGCAGTTATAATGGCCCATAATGGCATAATGTAACCTTTCAAATAAAAAAAATTGGTCTCACTCAATTGGTCTCAATTAGAAAACCGAGTTATTATTATCATTTCATATAGGTTGTCGGTGTATGCAATGTTGTCGACGTCAAAAACGCATAAACTCAATATGTAATCTAAGTAATAGATCACCTGTCTACAACCGCGTACGTGACATTGCGTAATCTACCTCACCCACCCGTGTTAATAAACTCTACTAGCTCCACATACTACATGCAGTACCGCACAAATGCGTAACTTTTTTCTCTTGCCAGAGAAATTTAATTTTTTACCACCAAAAACGTAATAGTTTCGAAAAAATACGAAACTGTTAAAATGTTTATTTTTAAATTACCAACTACTACATGCAAAAAGTAAAAATACTGGCAGAAGATAAACCACCAGCTTTATTTGCCTCCGGTGGTTCAAATCAAAACATTAGTATACAATTTTTGTGATAAAATTTATTATACAATTTATAACATAACTTCCAGTAATCATTTATCTGCACACAAAATTGTATGAAATTGTTATAGACAACTGTGTCCTAGAATTTGTTTCTGCCCGTCAAAAATACACCTGTAACAAGATCACAAGATCAAATGATCACCGTTGATGTGATTAAAATTGTTTCCAGCTATGTTAGTATACTTTTCGCTGGCCAGGATCAATATCTAATGTTTTTCAATTAGATACATTGCCTAAGTTTATCCGCAGGATTTATGAAGTTGTATATGTTTCAATTCACGTTTATAAGTACATGCAGTAGTAAACAAATCTTAAATAACTTGTTAGATCCTGGCTGCTATCGCGACCAGCACTTTGATTGACCGATATTATTTGTAGATGATTATTTGTAGAATCGATACTACACAATCATCGATGTAATCAGCTTCGATTAGTTAGTGAACGAACCCTGGAAATAGGAGCATCTTCAACGAATTTATCTGCATCTAGCACTGCATTAAAGCAATTAGAAGTTTCAATTGTAGTCGGAATTGTATTTTAACGAGACCAACTAAAATGTCGTTACGTACTGGCATCTTCAATAAGCATATCGCAGTACCAAGCTAAAGTTGTACAATGCCGCCTGTTATGCACATCTTCTTTAGCACAACGAATACCGTATTCACCTTCATTCAAAAAGGCGGAAGAAAGAAATAGCAGGCATACAAATGAAAAGTAGTGATGATTTTGTTCATTGAAGTACCGTGGCTAAAAGTAGTTTATTTTGACAGCTCTATATTTGGTTTAAAAAATTTTACTATGTATAACATAGGTTTTGACTTTTCTCGAATATTTTTAAAATTTGTGCATGACAGCTTCGTAGCATCGTAGCTTTGCTGCGAACTTTAAAATACTTTGTGTTACTGAATGATTGTCCTGTTCACCGTAAATCACGGCCCATGACAGTTTATAGTCACACATAATTATATGGAAACTATAATGATTGCACGGCATTATCACAAATCAACGCTAGTGTTGCTATTTTATGCTCGGTACTGTACGCAACAATTATACACACATATTGTCTTAAATACACAAAACAGGTAAGAAAAATACATTTTAACTTGGCAGATGGATACATACATACAGGTATACAATACGCATATATTATGTTATATTGTATATGTATTTTATAATATTTGTAGGAACATAAAGGTTCGATTTTTCGCTTTTCTAAATCAAATATATAAACAACTAATTGGAACAGGTATTCATTTTTACGTTTAGGTATGACGAACACTGTTTACATTACGAGCTTAAGAAGTAAACATAATATTATTTATACTTAATTGCGTTTATTATGGGTATGGGTAAACAATTAAATCGGCAAATTAATAATTCGTAGACGACTATAATAAATAAGATTAAAAAATGTTTACCTTCTGAGTTGAGTTTTCACATTGTGACGTTGAAGTTGCGAATCTCGCCGGACTACTAGAATTATAAAAATAAAATGAACTTTATATTAGAAAATTAGAAAAAATTTCAAAAATCATCCTAAAGGATATTTTTAAAAAACTTTACATATCCCCCCCTTCTTACAAATAATTGTCTCTCTTTCGTATTTATATACAAAAGGTTAACAAATTTTATGTTGAACCGACTTTATATGTGTGAGCACGTGTTTACATATTATAAGCATATGTTTACAAGTATATTTCAGTTTAATGGTTTCACTGAGTTTTGTGCACGTTGAAAATTAAAATTTCATTTAAAGATAAACGTACGTGATATTCTTTCTCCGTACACATAAAATTCGCGAATTTTTGTATTTAAACACATTCATATGCGTACTAATAAAATATTTAATAAAAAAACATTAAATTAATTTCTCCGTACAAAGAACTCGATATGGCACATGGCTAATTAGCAATAATTTGTTTCACTAGAAATTTTGCGATGGTAAAAATTAAATTTCGCTGACCGCAATTTGAACATCCTTCTTCAAAGTGGTACTGTGTAGATTGGCAAGATATCGTCATCGGTTCGGAGTAGCTGTAATAAGGTGTTGAATACTTCGGTGAGTATGACTATCGGAAGTTAAAAATACAAAGGTCGATACCTATTTTTGTCGTATATAATTCGAAATTTCACTTCTATGTATTATTTGCGATGAGAGTGGTGCCTATGTTAGAATTAACAGGAAATATCCAGAGTCCCATAGTCATTCATATAAATGATTTCATTGTGATACATATGTTGAATGAAATTTGTCATAGCAGCCTTCTCCTCAGAACATGAATTAAAAAATTGGCATATCTTTTCTGGTCTCCAGAGTGCAGAAGGCTTTTGTATCGTTAAGCAAATGTTTATATCGGGTTAAAACGAATGTGAATAAAATGCTAATCTATTGGTGTATGGTAGTGATATTACCTGGGTAAGGCGGAATATTATCGAAGATTATAGTCTTCTTGAATGTTATCATTAAATCCTATTAAAATTACTTACTGTAGAAATTTGTCTTAATTCAGGAAATATAATGCAATTAATTAAAAAATATCTGATAATTAATGACACAGAAGAAAAGCCTGTTGCGGAAGATACTCATATTCAGACAGCAAAAATAAATCGTGTTCATAATTCTAAGCAACAAGTAAAATTTTCTATTTTTAAGAATTCTTGAAAATTATATATCTCTAGGGATCAAACACATCATAAAAAATATAATCAGGAGCCCCCCATCCAGGAGTGGGGACAATTTATAGAATTTTGTATTATGACCAAATATAATAAAAATTCTTAGGCCAACTGAGATATCCTTAGAGATTTTAACACATCCTCAGGTATATAGGGTGTTAGGGTCCATGTCAATTAGACAAATAATCTAGATCTCCCCATCCAGGGATGGAGACAATTAGAGAACTTTGTACTATGACCAAATATAATAACAACCTCAGGTATATGGGATGTTAGTTGGGGACAATTTCAATTATAAACTATATTCGTTAGTTCCTATCCAGGGGTGGGGACAATTTATACAATTTTGTATTAAGACCAAATATAATAAAAATTCTTAGGCCAACTGAGATATCCCTAGAGATCATAACACAACCTCAGATATACGGGATGTTAGTTGGAGATCATGTCAGTTAGAAAAAATAATCAGGAACTCCACATCCAGGGGTGGGGACAAATATATTATCGAAATATATGCCTCGAGTGCCTTCTAACGCCTGTATCTGCAACTTGGTGAGGCGAGTTTTAACAAATACCGTATTCGTTAAAAAAGATAATAAATACTGTGAGCAATCAGGTGGCGTGATCTGCTTCTTAAAGTTGGCATGCTTTCTTCTTCAGTTGATGGGCTCTCACTTTTATCTTTAAGGCTGGCATAGGACACAATTTTGTAGTAGGACGTTTAATTTCTCCTTTCATAGTGGTAATCGTGATCACTCTTACAAGACTATCTTTACCGGGTGAGATAACTGAGGTAAATATTCTTGGTGCCATTTTTTCAAGAACAATTGGTTCATTTGATTTACTAACTCCCATCTAGTTGGATATAGGACACAGAGGGCGTGAATTGAGGCATGCATCGCAAATGCATAGCATTGTGGATAATGCCTCATACGTAAACGTTTGATTTCCAACGAATCGGCATAGGTGATGTTTTAGTGATTTTACCGCAGCCTCCCAGAACCTCCGAAAAGTGGAGCGCTTGCAGGTATAAAGTGTCATGTAATGACACATTGCATTGCAAAATGGTCCTGGATAATCTTCTCCCAGTGCCGTTGGTTTTGGATTAGAAGTTTTTTGTTTTGCCTTACTAAAGTTCGTACCGTTATTACTGTATATGTGGGAAATATTTCCCAATTGTGATGTAAATCTTTTGAATGCTGCCGAAATGCTGAAAGGCGTTTGCTGTTAAATCAGAGACGACTTCGAGATGAACTGCCTTTGTAGGAAGGCATACAAAGACCGCAATGTATCGCTTGTAGGCCTTATTTCCTCTGCCTTATGAGATTCGTATCTTAAATGGATCGGCAAAATCGACACCCGTGTATGTGAATCGCCGCGTCGAGGTGACCCATCCTTTTGGTAGATCACTCATGTGTTATTCTGTACGTTTACTTTGGAATCGGAATCAGATAATGCAATTTTGAATGTGACTTCTTACTCGTTGTGCTCCTCTTATTATTCATAAAGTTTTCTGGATAAATGCTAATCTTAATGCATTGGTGCCATGTAGCGTGGACGCATGTACCCAATTAATAATTATATTGATTGTTGATCCCTTAAGGTTGATATTTCGTACGCAAAGAAACGACCTTGAACTGCTCTTACAATTATGGTTAATGCTGTCCTGAGTTCTATTGCTCGAATTTTATCGGAACGCGCCGGTTTTTTACTGATCTTATATACGAATCGGAGGAGATAAGCGGTTACACGTAACACTTAAATAATCTAATTTTCAGTCAATGAGGTTGATTATGTCATTCTCAGATGCAACCTCCTTATTGAGAACGTGAAGAATAGTTGTGGTCCGTTTTAAATCAATACTTGTGTTAAACTTTTCCATGGTTTCATTTGTTACAGGTTTCATGATTATTTCAGGTCCGGTCCACGGTTGTTCCAGGGAACTTAATTTTGATAGTGGGAATGCATGGCTCCGATTTTAGTGGTGTTTTGAACTTCTGATACCCGATTAGAGGCATTTTCTCGCTGGTTTTTCTAGACAAGCCAAAACAATGGTAGAATCTGTCCATTCATAAATATCCATTCATAACCGTTTGCACTTCTAGAGTTTTGACCAGTTGGTTAACTAAACGTGTCAGAAGAAGTGCTCAGCAAAGTTCCAGACGTGGTAACGTTTGCTTAACTTGGGTAGGTGCTACCTTCGTTTTTTTGTTATCAGTAGCTGTGTGATTGTTTATCTGACAATTAAGAGGTTTTTTTGGCTGAAGATATGGTTCCTATCCAACGTGGAATTGATAGGGTTTCAAACTGTGCTAGTTCGTCTAGTAGCTTAACCCATTTTGCTGTAATATCGTTAGGAACCTTGTCGTCCCATTTTATTTCTGTGGCCCAAAGTTCTTGTAATGTAAGTTTGGCTGTGATGGTAAGTGGCGACGACCATCCTAATGCATCAAACTGTCTTGCTACTTAGGAGGCTAGTTCTCTCTCTGTAAGTTCAGTTTCTGATGATCCTTGGTTTACTTTGAATCTAAAGTAATCGGAGATCAGATTCCAATGAGTTTGTTTGACCCTTGTATAGACTGCAATAGTTTTAGGTGGCTGCTCGACCACTTGCTCAGTTGAAATTGACCTTTTTCGACCTTATGTGATTAGCTGTTCTTGTAGAATTTGTGCATATTGTAGGTTATTAGAACCAGTTAGAACGTCATCGACAAGTCCACTATTAAGATTTTTCGAGAAATTGGATAGTTTTCACCTTCATCCATGGCTAGCTGATGTAATGTTCTTATTGCCAAGAACGAGGCCGCTGATGTGCCATATGTAACAGTAGTTAAGTTGTATTCCTGTAATGGTAGGTTTGGGATCTCCCTCCATAGTATTCTTTGATAATCTTAATGTTCGTTTGTCACGTCAATTTGTCGAAACATTTTGATTACATCAGCTCCGAATACTTATCCTGTGTTTTCTCCACCGTAAAATAAGTAACCATAAATTGTTTTGCAGAGTAGTTCCGACATGCAGAGTATCATTCAAACTACAACCAGTAGTCCTATTCTAGCCTTCCCTGGGAATAGGAAATTGGGAAAAATATTTTCATAGAACTTTTGTTTGAATTGTATTTTTCTGGTGTACTGATGGAATCAGTTTAGTGTAAATTTTTACGAAATAAAGTGGATTGGGAACTTTTCCCATCAAATTTTTATGAAACAAAAATTTCCCATATCACTTTGTTTTCTAAAACATTTACATCAAACTGATTCCAACAGTAGGCTAGAAAAAAATGCTAAGAATATATTTTACCCAATTCTCTTTTCCCAAGGCGAAATTTTGTTTCCTTTGAATTTTCCTTTAAATTGTTTACTGTCTCATGAGATACATGTGTCGTAGTCATTCATCATTTTGGAACCTTTTCTCAATTTGCAAGAATCGTTGCATATTATTTTCTTTAAACGGTAAGTTAACCACGTACCACCCACTTAGATCCCGCGTAACCGCCTGGTGGTAAATTGTTTCACACTGTTCATCATATTGTGTCGTTAGAGATGCAACCGGCACCTCTTCTAATTCCCAAAACTTGTGAAGTTCTTAACCTTGTGCTAATTCTTCATTGACACTGATGCTAACCGTTAGAGTCCTGGGATAAGCGGTTTTTGCAGAATATGGAAACTGAACCGATGGAAAATGTGGTTGAATTAGCAGTCGAACTATAGAGCTACAGGTGTTTTTGTATTGCCTCCAATTCCGACCAAACTAGTACGTATGTTCTTCTGATTTAATCCTTGGGATCCCAGATCAATTAATGCTCGTAGAGTAACCGTTTTGTTTGAGGGGGTTTTGGTTGTGATTTTAACCGTTGAGAGCAGGGTCGTTGTATTTCTAACGATTGCATTGATTGATACCTTTTTCTTTGCATCGCTATTGTTGGTGTGTAGCAATTGATGATGTTTGTTATGAACATAGTACGAGTACATGCTTCGGTTTTGAGACATGTTTCTGTTGAGTTGTGTGATAGGCAGTTGGTACACAATTTTTTTCTGTTGATGAAATTTACAAATCACCCTAAGCCGGAGTTAGGGTGATTTGTTTAAAATGAACACAATTTGGAATTATGTGCCCCTTCTTTCGTAGTAATTATAGAATTCACCATTGCAATCAGCTTTTTGCTAGCTTCCTTCATTAACCAACATTTTTCTATGTGTACCCACCTTGAATTGTTCACTTGAGGTGGTGCTTACACTGTGGAGTGCTTCAAGCGAGGTATAATCCAGCTTTTTAATATTAATATGAATGAGAATGGTGCTTCATTCCTCCACGTTGTAGTTCAAGTTTCTTGAAGCTTCTATATACTCCTTTACTGTATCATGCATTTTTCTAATATCCTTGGCTACGTTTGGTTGAACTTTTGGTATGTTCAATGTGGTGTCAATATATTCCGCCACGATTTTTCGTTTATCGTCGTACGCAATTTTTAGTGTAGTTTTCTGCTTGTAGTGCTAGTTGTCCTATTAAGGTAGATGGTTCTGCTTTTCGATTTCCTTTCTTTATGAACTCTACGTTTTCTAGCTCCTTTTCCATTGTACCATTTGCTTCTCTTATCATGGCGTGGGATTGCCTCATTTTTAATTGTTGCGCTTTATAGCGTTTTGCTTGCACTGCGGTTAATTTCCCGATACCGGTTGTTTTATTTACGGCACTTGAACTTTGAAGAGATGAGGTTGTTGGATTCTTCGTCTCTAACGCTAGTAATTTCCTTAATGTTTCTATGTTTTGCCGCAGAGGGGCCACCGCTTCTCGAACTTTTCAATATTAGTGGGTTGGGAAGTCGTTGACTTAGTATAAGTTCATCAGCATATATGAATTCTTCACACAAAACATCTAACCGACCTATTTTGAGGTCGATGTATTTACTTGTCTTCCTGCTGATGGAATCCTTCTTGTAGTTGGATAAGAGGGTTTGGATCTCCTTGAAACTCTGCTGTAATTCCTTGTATAGGTTGTCCATTACCGACGCCTCGCTGATTTATATGTCACTGTGATGGTAATTGATGGTATACGTGACCCGAATTATTTTGTGGACTATATTTTATCTCAGTTATAGATGTTGATTTGCTCGAAGGGCCAATGGAAGATCATGTAGTCACTTAAACTGACTTTATTTAACTCATCTTACTAATAATATTTTACAGTTTATATACAAAAAACCTGCTGACAGATAACTTTAAAAGAGAATTTAAATTTTATGAATTTAAATATTTAAAATATTTCAAAATATTTGGGGGAGGAGGTCGAAAATTTCCACAAGTGAATAAACTGGTGATAAACCTTATATTTATGCAATAACCCTAGTTATTCAGCTGAACATCAATTTATTATGACCAAATACAGTAAAAATTCTTAGGCACTAAGGTATCCATAGAGATTTTAACACAACGTCGGATATATGGGGTATTAGTTGGGGACAATGTCAATTATAAAATATATTCAGGAGTTCCCCATCCAGGGGTGGGACATTTAATAAAATTTTGTATTATGATCAAATATAATAAAAATTCTTAGACCAACTGAGATATGAGCATGATAGAGATAGTTGACAAAACATTCAACTGGGAAGAGGTTTTAATGCGTTAAAAGTATCAGAAGATGGCATGTTCATGTTCTGAATAACAACTTTTAATTGAATAAGTGTCAAAAATTAAAAGTGCCAAAAGCTTAACAAATCAACCAACGATATGAACGAAATTGAAAAGTTACACATTACAATTCCTAGAAGAAACTGGAAATAATTTCCACTACCCTACGTTGGAACGTGCCAGGATAATACAGACTTCATTCTAATGAGGTTGCAGCAATACAAGAAGACAAAGTAAATACAACGAGTGTTCAGCTATTAAAACTTCAAATTTCAGCATTGAGCACGGAAACCAACCATTGCATTTTCACGAAGATGACCCATTCATTGCACGAAAGTATGACACCCCAAATTAACAATGAATTACTAGCAAGTAAACATTACTACATACTGTTGTTATTGCCAACGGTACAAATCTCGTTCGCCGAGACGATCAAAATTCCACAGAACATGACCAAGTAGATGTTATATAACCTAGAATGCCTCCGAATGAGTCAACTTCTCGAATCAATTATAGCACACTTAATAACAAAAATTAGAGTCAATCAGGCTATATGAGACAACTTTGGTTAATCTCAGAAGTAAGCATACCAACCGTAAAGGAATATTTTGATTTTTGGAAAGGAGATTTGGGAGCCACAAAGCAATACCTCGATCACAATGCACACTTCCATTAATACGTGTACTTACATTGCCCTTGTACCGCCTCCGTGCTAGTTAGCTAGATGAAATGAAGTTCACAAGTTAGGCATACTTCTTAGAATTAAACCCACGTTAAATAGATCGAAAGTACTTGTGTAATTTTGACAAAAGACACCAATCTGTTCAACTTCAAGAAAGGAAAGGCATATGTCAAGATTACCGGGGTTGATGAAAAGTGCGTCGATATTTGTAGGCACAACACCCACACATTTGCTATTGAAGCTATGGTATTTGACAACCTCAATCAAAGCCCTCAAAACGAATCTCTAAAAAATACAATTAGCCGATTAGTTGTTAAATCATTCGCATTGATTGATTTAATATTGGAAGCAGACTACCCTTCAATAGCTAACAACAACATAATAAGGAGGTACAAATGATCATATGTCACAGGAGACTGAATTACGATTGATTGTAAAAGACAACTATGGTAACTACCAAAGCAATGTTTGAGCAGTATTTGAGACCTGAGAACTCGGACTGAAGATAAAAATAAGTGAAAACCCATATCATGTCGAAAACAGATCAGCACAGATAGAACATATAAGGTAACAACCCCATTCAAAGACTCATTAAATTAGGGAAAATCAGAAGGAAAGCAACCGCTCAGTTACTGCAGCTGAAACTTTAAGAAGGACCCAATTCAAGCAGTTTTAACTGACTTAGCTGGCAACATGCAAACAAAGTATATCGACCAAGCTGAATTAATGAGGAATATAAAAATTATCAACGTGCTTTATGGAGAAGTGATCCAGCGAAACTGGAAATGTATACAGTCTGAATACCGTCACAAACGTTACCACTGGTACCAGTTTTGCTGTAAGAGATCAGCCAAAACTACTTAGCTGAAAATAAATGCCAATCTCATCTTATATATAACATCATACTCGTAACAATGGAAATGTAACTTACTTATTCGGCATATTTCTCCTCTCCATACTGTCAACACAGTCACCAAGTCGTCCACCTTGATTTACATAGCCGTTACTACTGCCATCAAATATATTTACATCATTCAAATGGTCCGTTGTATTGAATACGTTACAACCCACCCCAAGTATATCATCAATATTTGTATGCCGACTAATAAACATATTCGTAAGCAGCGTCGATTTTAAATCGTGCCGATGATCTAAATTAGACATACCCGCACTATCGGTAAAACCATCTTGTATCACATTCGCATGATTCGAGTTATCTTCTAAGCCATCGGGGCTGGCACGCGCACTTAACGGCAAATCCATTCCATTTTCGTTATGCTCCGAAATGTGATCGGGCCCAATACGAAATTTGACCGGACTTATAACATGATTATGATATGAATTTTCTGAAGATTGTCGATTGTCTTTTGTTTGCGAACCACTGTGATTACTGGCTGGCGAACCTTCAGTCAACCACCATGGGGTTTCACCTGATTCAATACGATGTAAATTAATTTTAACGATTTCTGGTTTATATCGTGCTTCTGTCGCCGCCGGAGTTTCTTTCGTTTCATTCGACCAAATGTGCTCGTCCGAATCGATATGACGTAACGGATACTCTATCGTAAAGTCTGGTTTAGTACTAGGAACTGAATTCTCACTCGTTTTCGATTCAATTTGAATCTCAATTTCATTTTCACGTAACATACTCTGGCTTAATTCGCTAAAATTTTTGATATTCGCGTCTGTCGCACAACTATCACACGGATCACCCCCACCAATATTACTATTATTATTATTATTGTTACTATCATTGAAATTAAAATGATTACTAATGCTATTCAAAATATTTTCAGTATCGTCGTTTGGTAACAGCTCGTCGATCGGCGTATTAAGATACGATGTTCTGGACGATGCTTTTGTTTTACTCGCCTTCGAATCGTCTTCATAGCTTTCAATACTGCTCGCATCACTCGAATCAGATTCAGTACTTGGTGACCGTTCACAAAAATACGGTACTACATTTTTATTATCAGTCTCATCGTTATCGTTCGAGCTACTCGATTTACTACCGCTACGCGTTTGATTGGGCGTGCCCATATTTAATGCTGATTTTCGGAAATCTTTATTTGTCCATTTCGATAGTGAACCATTTACCGAGGTTACCTTTGAAATGGAATTACTTCTGGGCGTGGCTGGTGGTAGTGATGTTTTGACATTACTCGAACTTTCATCGTTTGTCGATTTATTGGATTTTGATTGTAAGTCACTTGATTCTGACGTTTTCGAATTACTTGTGCTCGTTTCAGGTTTGGTCGAATTTCGATACGGACTACTATAACTATCTCCAGATTTTTCTCTAGAAATTCGTAAGTCTTTTCTAGAATTTGTACTGTCACTAGTGGTGGCGACGCTCTGCCGCGAATCCAAATCGCTTTTTGCTGCATTATCTCCACTAGAATAATGCCGTGGCGACGATGAACTGAGACTAGAATATCGCGACGTATAATTTCCGGAATATTTTGAATCTACGTAACTGGATAATGATATTCGTGCACTAGAATTTGCGAATTTTGATGTTCTCGTCGAATCGTCCATGCGATCCGATTGCACAGCCTTATCCTCGGTTGACGGTTTTTTCACAGGGCGCTGAATAGTTTTCTCGATAGTTTTAGCCATCGTCGCTCGGCGACTTCGCGTAAAACTCGAACTTGTTGTAGTCGGTGGTGGATTTGGCGAAGTGCCCCGGGTTACTACTTCAACCGAATACATTGGACCTGGTTCATCGATAATAATTTCTTTTGAAATGCAATTTAAATTTGTATATGATGCCTGTTTTTCTGGTGTCGCCCGTTTCGCAACTGACGTCGAAAATGAATCACGTCGATATGAAGGACCGGGCGACGGTAATTTTTTATCCATACTAGACGATGAAATGGAGAGTTTATCTAATTGTCTACTACTGACAGATGATGTTGATCTTAAATATGGTTTACTTCCGCTACTACAACTACTATCGGCTACTGCAGGACTTGGATCCCGTGACTTTGAACGATATATAGAAAATTTTGTTGGATAGTCAATGCACGGACTCGGATCCCGACTTCGTACCCTACACATCATGAGTGATTTTCCATTTTGATTTTCATCCGTCTTCATGGGACTTGACTCGCGACTTCGTATCCTTGCTTCGATTTGCGCCAGCTTACTTTCAGTAGCCGGGCTTCGATCACGTGTTCGACCTCGATTAATACTTAGTTTACTAAATTTTGAATCTAGCATTGATTGGCTATAACTATTTGTTCTGGAAATTGGTTTGTGTGTAGCTGGGCTCGGCTCTCGACTACGACTTTTTAATAAATTTGAGGTGGATGGCTTTTTATCCGTAACAGCTGGACTTGGATCTCGCGACCATATAGTTTTACTACCACTATATCGTGTATTGTATGTGATCGGTGGCCCATCGTCTTTTTTTGGTTTACTACTGTGTATCGATAGTTTCGAACTGCTTGTACTTGATATGCTACTACTGCTTTTATTACTCCCATATTTATCCGAAGCAGTGCTGTCTTTTACACTCAAACTACTTAAATTTTTTGTTGAACCACTTTTACTACTGTTCAAGTCTTTAGTTGATCCATAGTTAGACGATATTTTACTACTACTGCTAGGAGTTTCATTCTTACTTGGCTTTCTTGTATCGTTATCCACGCCATTTATTAATTTTGAGTCTGCATATTTGCTGGTGTACGGAGTGGGTGTAGGTTGGACGTCTTTTTTGATCGGCACACTTCTATAGGTTCCGGATGTTGTTGAATATGATGGCCGGTAACTTGATGGTGTTGATATTGAACCAAATCTAGGTGCTTTGTCTTCAGATGTTGAGTACTAAAATGAATAACGATTAACATAATTCCTGTTTTTGACTCCTCTAGATTCAAGCTTACCTTTGATTCATATTTCGATGCTGAGTATGACGATAAATTTGATTTCCACGGAACCTGCAATTATAAATTCGGATTTAATTAATAAATTGAGGTTATGATTAATCAAAAATACAAAATTTTGTGTATAAAGCTCAAGTGTAGGATATAGAGAATACCGATACACCTAAATGGAAACCGCAGTTTAAATATGTATTTAAAAAGTACCTCCAAAGCTGCTGCCAACTTAGTTTGAAGCCGCTGCAATAATTCTACTTCACTACTAGATTTAGAAACGCTCATGGTAAATATGGGTTCCAACTTTTCTACAACTGTAGACCAAAGAAATAAAATTTATTTAATTTTAAAATCGGATGTCCTAAAATTGTATACATTATAATGGCGTAAAACTTCAATAGAACAGCTCACTATTTTTAGAGAACTCATAGAGCTGCGGTATACAAACGAAAAACAGGTGTTGCCCTATCAACACTTTATTCAAAATGCGAATGAATGAAAACGATATACGTTCAAGAAAAAGCAAAGCAAAGCTAGTAGTAAACACTTTCGCAGAAGAAATCTTGTAATATACTCAAAAATTCCGGAGTAACGCGTGCCAATCCAATGTACTTCTATTCACACTTAACTAAACATCGATTGCGTGACGTCATTAATCAAAGCTATTTAGGTCGTTATATACTTAAAAATATTTTCCTAAACCAAAAATATAACTCGGGCTATAGACCACCAAGCTATCGGAGGTAGAATTATACGTTTTCAATTTTAAAATTAGGAAATTAAAAATTGGAGCACAACTCGTTAAAGTTTGCCAAAGCAATATACGTATATAAATGGAATTAGTTTTGGTTTATTTTTGGACATTTTTTTTGTTCCAATTTAAGTTATAAATTTTATTTATTTTATTGCCGTGCCACTCACTTCATAAATGAATATATTTATAAAACAAAATTAACATCTATGTTACGGCTTTTATAGAAATAGGAAATGTTACAAAATGTTTTCGTTAGTTTGGGGACACCGGTGTTAAATAAGATAACGAGAATTTTTGAAAATGAATTAATTATACATAATTTAGGTATATAGTTGCAGTATGCAAAGATTTAGCTAAATTCACACAGTTTCCGCCGTCAAGTACTTCGACCTCCAATCACAGGCGTTCTTAAATATAGATGCGGAATTTTTATTTAGAAGTGTAGCTACACAAAAAACTGTAGCTACACTAAAAGTGTAGCACTGAAAAAAATATAAATATTTAAATTTTTAGAGTAGTAGTTTAGTTTTACACCTATTCTAAATTTTAAACGAACTTTATTTAAGGAATATTAATATTTACACTTTTCAATGCTACACTTTTTTGTGTATCTACACTTTTTTGTTTAGCTAATTTTTTCGTTAAAAATTTCACATCGGTAAATAAGAACACCAGTGATTGGAGGTCGAAGTATTTGACATATAGAAATATAAGATTCTTAGATAGTCATAGTGTAGTAAGTGTCCCATGCACTTTTAGAAACAATCCCACGACAACATATTGAAGAATTCAGCAAATAACTCAAACGACAATTCTCCAAAACTATCGTACAAATGGTTAATTATACTTCGATATGATTAGGCAAAATAGCTAATTTGAATGGAATACTGCAGTTCTAGAAAATGACCAAATTTAATGGATCTAAGCTATTTCTCTAAGATCATCGAATTCCAATCACGTATTCTTATTTATCGAAATAACGTAAAGTGTAGCTACACAAAAAAGAGTACTCAAAATAGTGTAGCAATGAAAAATGAAAACATTAATATTCTTTAAATAAAATCCGCCAAAAATTTTAATTCGACGACAATTTCCTCGAATCTCAGAGAGATTGACGAGTGTTGGCATATAGGGTATAAACCGAAAATGATATTTAATCACATTTTACCAAAAACGACAATTTGTCGAAAATATTGTACACAGGGTTAATTAAGACTACGTTGTGTTGTGATTAAACCAAATAGCTAATTTCAAATTAGAAACAGTTTATGATGAAGTATGATAAGTGCTAGAATTAAGCATATGACATTAACTAAATTATTAAGACAAACGGCTGAAAACAAATTGAAAACAGCTGCTCAATCAGTTCAATTAAATGAAAGTGTAGCTGCGTAAAAAAGTGTAGCATTAAAAATTTGTACACATATTACTTAAATAAATTGCCTCTAAAATTTGGATTAGACCAAGATATTCAATCTGCTAAAATGATTAAGTTTGTTTATTTTAAATGTTAATAATGCATAAAATTATTTTCTGTGAGTGTAGGCGAGCCTCCTGATTAAAATATTCACAATCATTAATCTCATCAAATTAGTAAGGATATGTGATGCTCCACAGAAATTCATAATTATGAATTACGGCAATATAAAAAACGACTTCCTGCACTACGGCTTTTCCAATAATATGGAAGACGTTCGTCAAGTGTGTTGAATTATGTTATTCAAACGCGTTATCTGATAGGGTTTATTTTTTAATGGAAGCCGAGCGAGCAGGCTTCCTCCGGGTATTGTTCACTGAGCGATCGGTTGCACAATCTCAAATAGTTTATTAATATTCTACGCATGTAGACAATACAAGTAAATAATTAAAATGTTGCGTAGACAATGTCTCTATATGTAGATAATATGTCAGCAGTCTTGAAAATTATTATTTTTGTTAACAATCAACAAATTGTTCAGAATATAATTGTTAAATGGAACCATTTTAAGATAGAGAGTTTCATTCTCACCACTTTTAAGTTTATGTACAGTACTGTACAGAGATACATATATGAATGTAAAATACGTCACTATGCTCGGAAAACTGACGGCGCAGTCATTACCTCACACAATAAACTGTTAAAACACAAAAAAAATTCTCAGACAAGTAAATGTTTAATGATCCTTCAAGTTCATCGATAAATAGTCCTAATAAATATGAAAGTTTAATAGAAGGCTCCCAGGATATTTATAGTGTAACGGACAAATTATAGGCAAATTGAAAACGACTGAATAATTTAAAGGCTGTAGTTGTTATATTCTACTAAATTTTATTTTTAGTTTTAATTTCAACAATCGCCGAAGGAAATTGGAACTGGGTGTCAGTTGATAAGTTTCGTCCGAATCGTTTTTGAAAGTTATTATACTTGCGGAAAGTAATGGCCATGTAATTTAGAATTGTCCAGTAATAACTACACAATATGTGTAATTAACATTCATTAACAGCAAAAACAGAATACATTACTAACATTAATAACAAATGTCAAAATGAGTTTGAATATGTTGAACTATTTTACGCGTACTATTGTAATTTCACCTATTTGGGTTGCAAAAATTTAATATATTCGTCCTCGTGAAAACCTCAATCGGAAAAGAACAAAAAAATATATCCTACCAACTGTCGACACGGTCTTCACAAAAATCAAATGTCCACAATTCTAAAATACGCATAGACGTACAGCACTGGGGTGTTAGAGTAATAAATGGTTTTTCTACTTTGCACACTCTTCGTACACTGACTTTGATTTCAGAGCAAAATTTGAATAATCGAGTAAACACAGTTCACAAATAAAACGAAGTGTGCAGAGTAAATTTACTCAGGTTGAATAAAAAAATACGATTTGTTTTTTGACACCGACTGCTCGGATTAAATTAAAAAATAAACCCATAAAAGTTGTGTTACTATGTGAAATATATGTTGTACTCGTAACTTGAATTCGATTTATACAAATTTCCAAATTTTTTGAATTTAAATAAATTTAAATCGAATTTAGTTGCTATGATGAATAATTATTTGTTGCGAAGGATCGACTGATCGTCGTAGAGGAAAGACGTGTTTTTGTCTCTCCTTTAAATAAATTATTATTAATATTTTAATTCAAATCAGTTTAGGAATGTGTAGTGTGAGAGTGATGTGCTATTTTTGGGTGAGTTTTGTTCTTTAGAAGTTCACCTGTTAATACAGATGAATTATGATAATTACGTTCAACACATATACGAGTACAATCAGAGAAGTATCTTTTTATTCTAATTTTCATTATAATTATATAAAGGTTAATTATTTATTATTGTTATTGTTATTATATATGTGAACGGTAATTTATAATCGTATACATAGAAACTGACATTTCAAGGGAATTCCCTTTGTATGTACTTAAGTACAAAAAATATTGAAACCCGAGAAACCAAAATTTGAAATTACAACAGATCGAATTGTAACTTACCCAATAAGCGAAAATTTGTATACTCAAAATGGGTTGCCACCGTATTGTGACAAAAATGACTTTTTGTGGAATAATATAAATTGATAAATATATAAAATGTTAATGAAAGGAGGAAACAGTCTCCTGCCACGGGAAATTTATCATTTGAGCTGAAATATGTTGGATTGTGTTATCCATTTGGGTTTTTATTTAAATTTAATTACATTTTCATAACTTATTTTAATAATTTTCACTTACTTTAAACAATTCTATAAATTGAAATTTTGTCGAAAGTCCTGGTTTAAAACAATAAAGTTGTCGGCAAATATAATTCAATTTATTTTTATTATTTTTTTTTTACATACCGGAAGGTCAGGAAGATTGTGATTGCAACATTCTTGATCAGGGGGTCTATTTAATTACTTACGCTTTGAGCATAAACTCAATACAATCAAATATGTTAACGATCCAAAGACTTTTTGCTATGGAATGTTGTTTTTCGACGATCTTTCTGGTTGAATTCAGGTTATGTTTTAGTGAAGTTGTGTGAATGTTAGATATAAATTAACCCTGCTTTTAGTTGGATGAATTTAAATATAGGTAGCTGAATGACAATACCGAATCTAAATTTTTTTTTTTTTTACTTTTTTGCTGCGGTTCGCCCTAGTCGTTTATGTGACTAACATCCTTTCCTAACTAACCTTATCTGTTAAGGATGCAGGCAGGGCCTGGGCCCGCATGATGCTGAAATATTATTCGCATTCAGATATAATTTGTTATTT
Organism: Nephrotoma guestfalica; assembly: GCA_963691935.1. Taxonomy (NCBI): domain Eukaryota; kingdom Metazoa; phylum Arthropoda; class Insecta; order Diptera; family Tipulidae; genus Nephrotoma; species Nephrotoma guestfalica. The sequence goes on along the minus strand of OY829915.1, from coordinate 191,226,219 downwards.
GATTGTTGATATTTCAGGACTATGGTAACGTACCTAGGATCGCCGTTATGGCTGGCCTGTACGCCTCTATCATATCATATCATATCATATATGATGAATAATTATTTGTTGCTAAGGAAAATTTACAAATAAACAAAGCTAAATCCAAAACTGATGGTCCAATCAATACTCCATTTCCCGAAGCTAAAGAAACGTGCCAAGAATCAGCATAAAATAGCGCACAACAACTGCCTACTTTTTGGCCAAACTGCCATTCGTTTTTTACTGAGCTCGTCGTTTTATGGATTCAATTTTGAATTTTGTATTCTGATATGTGTTGTGCAGTGTTGTGCCGTATTTTCTACACCACGTAGTTAATTAATATTCTACATGTGTAGACAATGTACGTAGAGAATTTTAAAAATGGCATCGACAATGGTAAACTTAATCCAAATTTTGTTTTGGATCACAAATTATGAAGAAAAATCTAGCAAGCGTCATATGGTTGTTTCATGAAATTTGAACTGATCCGGATCAGATCTATTGGAACTATTTGATTCTTACTCCACTAAATTAAACCAAAGTTTTATATGAAAAAATGTTACAAATTATGCTCGGAAAACTGAATAATCGTAAAAATAATAATTTCTTGTATGGGTTAGCTGTTTTAGGAGAATTTCCAAAAAATATTAAAACGACAGGAACTTGTTGCAAAAAATAGACCTTTAAACAATTGTTTTTTTAAACCATACACAGAGTTGTTGAACTGTTAGTGTACTACAATGAACAACATCAGTAGCACTATTTTGGTTTTCCCTGGGAATAGAAAATTGGGAAAAATATTTTCAAAGTATTTTTATTTAATTTTTTTTCTCTGGCCTATTAAAGAAAAAAATTTGGTGTAAATATTTTCGAAACAAATGTACATTGGGAATTACGAGTCGTATTTGCCCGATTAAAAATGTGTAGAAACAAAAGTTTCCCATTTAACTTTGTTACCAAAATATTTATACCAAACTTTGTTTCTTAGTAAGGCCAGAAAAAAACAAATCAGATAAAAATATTATGAAAATATTTTTCCTAATTCCCTATTCCCAGGGAAAGCCAGAATAGTGCCACAGAACTACATAATAAAACGTAAAATCATATAATCCTAGATAAGCAGATACTACTTATTGCTTTAAACATTTTGCTATATGACTTCAATTTATGTCGACGGTTCCAATCTCTGGCTGTAGATGGCAGTATGATCAAATAAATGATTTTATTTTGATGTATATTCTTCTTCTTCATCGCGGTGAAAAAAATGTGAATTCTACAATAATAACAAATGAAAATTATATTTCGAGCTATTGATAAGATAACCTCTAAATTTCAAGTACTTTTTACCAACATTACTGCCATCTACAGTTCAAAAGAGAAACTGTAGATATAAATTTTCACGACATATCAAGCACTACTGCCTGCTACTCTAGGAGTATTGGGTAAAACCACACAATCACTTTATAAATATTGGCGAATTTAAGTGAAGCGTATAGCTCAATTTACATTGGGCAAAATCAAATCGGTTGTACACAATCTCCACGTGTTTCCGCTATATCGGTGTACAGCCCGTGCTGGATGGAAACAGACATTGTTTCGGAGATATACATGGCAAACAGCAAATTGAGCAGAAAAGGCCTTTTAACTTTTTCGGCTTGTACAGTTACCGTTATGCTTATCTTCTTCTGTATGTGACTATAATGAAGTAGGTCAGTTTACCAAGAAATTTGCGATAAATAAATTTTAACTCAACCAACATTACAAACTATTGATAATATGATTTTGAAAACTAAACAATTTGATTATAAGAACGGGAATACGACAATTTATGGTTGTAACCGGTAGACTGCGGTTCACATAGGGTGTTAGGTTGTATACTACTGCATGGGGTTATAGACATGAATGAATAATGAATTCCAGAAATTCCACGCTAAGGCAATGCACTCATTTTAATATCATCATTGATCGTGGACAGTGAAATGTACAAATGTTTTAAAGAATTTATCGCGATAACCACAAAGAGATATCTCCCAATAGTTGTAATCACGTCAACGGTGGTTTCAATCACAATCATTGAACGTTATCAAATTATAGTTCATAGTGCGGGATATTTCGTATGGTATCGCATACAGGTGTTTGCATCAAAGTAAATGATTGCTATGTTGCGCCATACTTTTAAAATCGAAACATTTGAAGTATTGGACGAATAAGAAAAAAACAGATCTAAGGCGCAAGATTAATTTAAAGGCCAAGTTGATATTTTCTACAAAATTTTTTTTTATTATACAGCCATAAAAATTGTTCACACAAATTTTACAATAATTTCAATTACCGAGGGCAGTTGATAGGTAGCAATAGAAATTTCGAATATTTCAAAAAATTAAAAAAGAAATGATCACATAGTGACATCTGAGGGAAAAATTGTAATTTCTCTAGTATGAGCAAAAGATGATAGATTTGGTAATGACTAAAACAGCGAATGGCGAATACAATATTTGTAATCTCTTGAATCATTTTAAACGTACTAATCTCAAAACCACTCGTTTTGTAAACATTAATTTAAAATTCGGAAAACCCTGTTTTCAACTGGAAAACTATAAGAATCTAACATCGTACTGAAAGAACGCAATGGGGAAAAATAAAAAAAATATTCTACATTGTCTACATACACTATTCTCGACACCGATATGTCGACAATTGCAAAATACGCGTAGACGCATAACACTATAGTTGTGATGTTTGGTGAAGTAAATTAGTACGGGGACCAGGAAATTTTTTTCATTGATGATCGTGTTTAAATTTAAATTCAGTGCGAATTAATTTCATTTGCAATAGTGATTAATTCTCGAAATTGTGGTAGTGTAAAAGTATTTGGTCAAGTACATTTCGTCAAAATAGTAATGGGAATTGGCACATCTGTCCTCTATCTTGAAATCAATTTTGAGTACACCTCCCTTTTAATTTGTTTACAGTGTTCTATTTTGTCAGTTCATCTCAAGTGTGTTTTGCGATTTTATAATGAATAAAAATATCAAATATAGAATATGTCTCCAATTTTGCGGTGCAAATATTACCGAAGGCTTACAATGAATCGACTTTTTCAAAAACAAGTGTATATGAGTGGTACAGTGCATTCAAAAGCGGTCGAGATGTGGTGGAAGATTTACCTCGGTCTGATAGGCCATCAACGTCTCCAACTAAAGTTAACATCAATAAAGTGAAGCACATGGCGACGGAAAGTTGTAATTTAGGTTTAAGGGAGATAGCCGCTGAACTTTCTGTGTCTGACAAATCAATTCGTATCATTGTACACGATTGTTTGGGTATGAAACGCGTTGCCGCTCGACTAGTTCCGAAAGACCTGAATTTTCTTCGAAAACTCAATCGCGTAAAGGTTGCCACATGCTAGAACACCATACTCACAAGGATATCATTGTAAACGAATTGCTGGTCAAAAAATCAACAAATATCATTGAACAACCACCGTATTCACCTGATATGACTTCGGCTGACTTTTTTCTCCTTCCAAAACTCAAATTACCACTTTGAGGCACCTGTTTTTAGTCGAACGAAGAAATAAAAGAAAATTCGCAGCGAGAACTGAAGTCGATTCCGGAAAGTGCGTTTGAAAAATGTCTTGGATTGGATTATACGTTGGCATAAGTGCATTATTTCTTTGAATGCAATACAATTAATTTTAATGAATAATAAACATTTTATGTTTTATTGACCAATTCCCATTACTTTTTTGACAAAATGTAGCATGATCTGACTAATACTAAATTAACTCTTCGTGGATACACTTTCAACTAAGAATTAGGTTAGTTACACACAATTTCACTGATTGAATACTGCTATCCCTCCGCTTAGCGTTACCTCCATCTATATTGCCACCAATACCAAAAACGTGAAGCAGAAACGAAAACCATCCAATAAGTCTATCCAAATTGACGAGTAAAACTAAGGATAAGTCAAGGATGATAGAAACATATCGCCACCACATACGCCTGATCACCAGCACCGACTGGTAACTGAAAGTGGTAGCAATGTGATCTTTACGGTTTTGATCCCCTACAGGGACCTATATACATAAACATTCACTAAAACGTTGAAACACCTGGGAGAAGCAAGTTTGCCATTTTTTATGTAATAGCTTACTCCAAAATATGGAATATACGGGGGGCGAATTCCTAGATTCATATCTGCTCGTGGTGCTCTCTGGGTAACGGGAAATTTTGTTTATGATCAATGACACTACTTGTCAGGGCGAGTCATTGGCGCCCCAAAACTAATACCAAATCACAGTCTGGGAGCGGCTGAGGAGGATGTCTGTCCTGTATCAGGCGGTTTGCTATATAAATGTGTTCAAGGTAGGACTGGATACTTTGAGATTCTCACCAGTGCCGTAACTGCCGGGTTGCCCGGCAGGCTAACGAAGTCGAGAAGTGAATACTAGTCAGGGGTCTCAGATCGCAGTATCGGATTCGTCATGGACTCGAGCTCGGTAGTTGTACACGGACCACGCTTTGGGAAGGGAACATCGAGCGTGATTGGCCTCTTGAGACCTGGATATCTCCAGAACCTTTTGAACCAAGCAGGGAATTTCACGTTGGACGTGCCTGCACTGCAGGAGCTCGGTTGGTCTGGAAGAGGGATCCATGACACCAAAAATGGTTGTAGTGGAGGAGAGTTTGGAGTTGGCTTCCTCTTCCATCGACCTGTAGGTGGGTTAATGATGTGGAGTGAATGAGTGGTATCACAATGGGCCTAAAAATTGGCCTAATTGTGCAGTAAGCAACCACTGAAACCTAGGTGTATCAAATACAGCAATCCACAAAGTAACATGGAGATCGAATGATGGAAGAACGGAGGGTCGGGTCGACCACGTCATGGTCTCTAAAAGGAGCTCCACCAGCATATCCGCCGTTGGATCTTGCAGAGGTGCAGACATGGGCAGCGATCATGTGCTTGTCATATTCATATAAGTGCAAACTTTCATCTACTTTCAATAGACAAGCACAGAGGTTGGCATTGAGAAGGCTCCTCCTAGCATCCGGGAGCAGTGATGCGCTGTACAGTCGGTCATGGCCACCGTGGCGCAAGGTGTCGTTGCAAGACGACCTCCGTAGTTCCACTATGATTGGTTTGGTAGTCAATACCGCCTGGTCATCGAAAACAAACGGGGGCTTCGTGAGAAATGGTTATCTCGCAATACTGGGAGCACAAGCAGGGTGCCCCCTGCTGAGAAAGCCACGACCAGATGTCTTCCACTAAAGAAGCGCGATCATATTGGTCCGTGGGTTGTCGTGGGGAGTACAGGAGTGCAGTGTTATACATCTTGACAGCTGTATTAAACGAAAATTTGTTTTTTTTTTATAAAATTTTGCATTTATCAGCAAGTTCGAATGGTGTGTGGCCATGGTGTGTCAATACGGGTGAAATTAGTTCCAGCCGGAATGGGACTGGGGTGAGTATCAAGAGATGAAGCTGGATCTCGTGTATAAGTGTGGTGGATTTCACCGGATTTGACTCTAAGCTGACTACACTTAGTGAATTGATTAATTCTTGCGGAATGGGTTGAATTGTGGTAGTGTGTCGGGTAATGGGAATAATATCAACGGCGTAGGCAAGAGTGAGTGGTATGGATGTAATTCGTCTTATTGTTCGAATTTTGGTTCAGGGTGTGAGTCTGATACAGTGTAAACCTTGATAATTATACGTATTTGTGGTTAATGGTTGGTAGATTGGGGTTGTTTGTAGAGGGGGAGGGAGAGCTTGGCTAAGAATTTTAATTAAGAGTATTTTGGTAGGTACATATGGATTTATTTTTGCAAATTTTATAGAATAGGCATTCTGTCAAATGGTTGTTTTCAAATGGCCATATTAGAGGCTTTGGCGTAACTTTACTCTAAGCTTAGTTTAGACATTATAACAGTAGTTTGATGTATTTAAGAGTTTGGTACGGGTCAACATGCAGAATGGAGTGTTAATCGTGCGTGTTTGTAGTTTATAGAAGTATCTATATTATTATAATTCTACTAATACATTTTATTTCAACCCGATAATTAGCTTACAGTTGGTGTTTTCATTGATAGTTGCTGTAATGTGTACCATTGCAGCAAATAATCTGTATTCATATTCACTGGCAGCATAGAATAGGCTGCGGGGTGTTAATTTGGAGTTAAATTTGTGGAAAGTTGCGGATGCCTGTGCAATAATAATAGTTTTTTTAGGTGCTGATTTAAAGAGGCAATTGTTCAGAACCAATACCATTGTTAACCATTAAGCCTATTTAACCTTTATCCTTTCTTCTAGTAGATTGGAGTTGTATTATCTTGTGCCGTATGATCGCTGGGTGTCTGAAACCGGGTCATTCTATCCTACAAAAAAAGAAAACCTTTCCTATCCTTCCCTCTTGTTATGGATAAGCAGCTTGGAGGAATGGGACCGGCGTTGTCAGAAAATGTATCATATAATGCCAACTTAATTAATTAATTTATTTTTAGGATGCCGACTGCTTATTATTTATATCAACAAAACCAAAATTAAATGTTAAAATGTTAAATGTTGAATTAAAAACAAAATAATTATGCTGGCTTATTCTAACCGCCTTACATTATATGTTCAACAAACAATTTACTAACTATTGACTACTTGGATGTCTGTAACCGGGTCAAGTCTATCATATTTAACAACCTTTCCTATCCCTCCATCTTGTTAAATGGAACAGGATGTACCATAGGCTCAGTGTATCCGGGATCCTTGCTTAGTCTTGACCGGACATTCTAATCAATCAATTAATCACAACACAAAATCGATCATAATACACATGCAGCCACCTAACAACAAATAATCCAGCTCACATAAACAGAACTCTAGAGATTTTTTAGAGATTTACCTTCCGCTATATCGTTGAAGCCAATAAAAGAAGTTTATGTGTTCTCTCTACAGTCCGATTCGGATGAAACATGAAGCTATTTTCGTTAATTCAGAGATCCCAGTGGCTTTTGGCTGAAATCGGTCCACCGGTGCCACAGCTTCCATAGAAGTTTTTTCGTATTTTATAAATATATTCTAAATCAAATTTGCAATAATATCAAAAAAAATTTCAAAAATTGAAGCGGAAACAAGGTTTTTTGAGAAAAAACTGTTTTCAACAAAAATTCAGCCATGTACAGTCCATGCGGATTGATTAATGAAGATGAAATTTTAAATTTCATACTTAAGCTTTTTCCATAAATTGGCAGACCCCAGTGTATTTTGGCCAAGATCAGTCCATCGAAAGTGATAGCTTCCATAGGAGCTTTTTCGATTTTTGCAAAATACTTTGGAAGGTACGTACAAAAATTTGGGCCCCATACATACCAGACGGATTGATTGGTCAGAATGAAATTTGATACTTAAGCTGTTTCCACAAATTTGGAGATCTCAGTGAAATTTAGTCAAAATCGGTTTACCGAAAGTAGTACCTTCTTCCATAGAAGCATTTTCGTTTCTTGCAAATATTTTGAAAAGTATCTCAATTATCGACTAAAGTCGACTTCCGCTAATAGATTCTAAATTAAATTTACAACAATATCGGTTCAAATCAATTTTCCAAAATCTAAGCGGAAAGGTCGATTTTTGACAAAATACTGTATTTTTTGTAAAGTAATCATGAAAATTGTTGCCTTGACTAAATGTCTCTCTACGGCTCAGACTGATTTGTTTTTGCAAATATTCGAATAGATGTACAATGCAATGCATACAATGAAAAGATTGTATTAGGTGTATGACTAAATTTTTTCAGATTTTTTCTTCGACCTTAAAAGTATATTTCAAATAGAAATATTTTCACGGTATTTTGTGGTTTTTACAGGATCGAACGCAAGGTTTCAGAACACCGAACGACAAGGCTACGTGAGTTACATAACCTCTCAGAATAGCAGAGTTAATGCTTCTAAAAGACGGGAATCAATTTGTAGTGTTCTTAATGCCGACGTTGTGCCTTATGAAACGTGTTATTATTGGTAGAAACGTTTTAGAAGTGGTGATTTCGATCTTAGTGACCAGCCGCGCCCTGGACAGCCTCGAAAGTTTGAAGATGCAGAATTTTAAGCTCTACTGGATTAAGACCCAACGAAAACGCAACAAGAGCTTGCAGCTCAGCTAGGAGTCATCCAAACAGCTATTTCCAAGCGTTTGCACCAAAAGGGAAAAATTAAAAAAAATTGGAAGGTGGGTCCCACATGTGTTGACCAAACACAAACTAGATCAACGTATGAACACGCTTGCCCGGCAACAAAAAAAGACCTTCTTCTGGAATATTGTGACGGGTGATGAAAAGTATATTTTTACGAGAATTCCAAAAGTAAAAGTCGTTGATAGAACCCGGGTAACCCAGTACATCGACGCCAAAACATAACATCCATGTGTGCTTTATTACGAACTCCTGGAAACTGGTCAGACGGTGACTGCAGCACGCTACCGGAAATTGAACGAACTGAGCGAAGAACTTGATCATAAAAGGCCATTTATTGGGCAGGGAAGCAGCTAAGTCATACTGCTGCATGAAAACACTCGATTTCGCGTTGCATGCGTGACACAGAAGACCCTCTTGAACTTGGGATGGAAAGTTCTGCCGTACGCAGCATATTTACCAGACTTGGCCCCATTCGACTACCATTTGTTCCGGTCAATGCAGCACGCCTTAGTGGATAAACAGTTCAACACACTGGACTACACTTGCAAATAACTTTCGCGACGGCATTCGTATGTTACCTAACGATGGACAATATTTCCAAGATTAAATTCGTTGTTGTCCATTTTTTTATATAAAATAAATTTGCTGAAAAATTTGTAAAAATTAAGTCATACATCTAATAAATTTAAAACAAAATTAGTTCAGATCATATTTTAAATTTTACCAGAAATGACTGATGATGTTAAGATAAAATAAAAATGTACTTCACCATAATTCGGAATCTCTACAGGCTAGGCGGATTAACTAACTATTCTGAATAAATTTATTAATTTTAAAATTTATTAAATTTATTTAACCGAAATATTTTAATATTTTCCACAAATCCGGTAGTTTCTATTTTTCGCTTTAGAAATTAAGTGTGGTGTATTCGAGATCTATGTACATTTGTTGTAAAAGAAAGTTGGGTGTCAGCCACAACTATTACACCCCTCCCCATTTCTCCAAAATGTTAATTTGCATGAACATCGAAAATGGAAATACGAAGGTAAAAACTTTCGCTTGTTGAAGTAGCGTAATAGTATATTTCGTGAATCATTTTTCTAAACGAAACAGCCTTATTTACATACTATAGTAAATAGTCAAAATCAAAATGTCAGCCACCGATCAAATGGCATAGTGGTTGCTTTGGTGTTTGATCGAGAGGTACCGGGTTCGAATACAGATGGTTCTACGTAATTCAGACCTATAGCCTTACGTTCTCGATTTGGCAGGCATGCGTAAGATAGGACGTGAAAAGCGAAACGTGAAAGAGTTGGGAGAGCTTCGGCCCCAAGAAAGGTTGAAAAAAAATTTCAGCCGCCATTGTTCGCTCAGAATATCGTTATGCTATTATACAATGATTTTATTTTCTAAAATTCCGAATATGAGAATGTTTTGTCTATAATGGTATACATGGTTTGATTTTTTGAACACGTATACGTTATTTGTGAACGCACTCATTCATTTAAACATTAACATCAGCCGACAAGACTTATGTTCTACGAGGCAACCACAGGTGGTGATGTAAACACACTTACTTTAAATTGCGTATTCGGATAAAAAAATATTTCTAGGGTCACAATATTAAAAGGTTCGAGATTTAATAACATTAAGGATTCTGTTAGACCATAACAAACGAAAGGGAAACTATATTGAAGAGTGAAACTTGGGACTTGTCGTAAAAGGATTCACGAAATTTTCTTTTAAATTCATTAAATTTGTTGTAATATTTTCTTGGTCAGGATTATGGTAGTTTTCCCTAGCCTTACATAATAAATTGATGAAAGTATTTTCTTCAAATCGTTTATTCTCGTGCTCGGTTTAATACTTTAAATCCAATGTATTACATGAACCGGAGAAAATAAATTTAAACTGAAATATTCAATTGCAGAACTGGTGTACGGTTAAACCATTAAACTACCTGCGGAATTCGTTGTGAGTTGTGATGTTATCACTAACACATTGATATCACTAACACATTGATAGGTCAACTGCGTTACACGGTGAACAAACTCAACCAAACGGATACGAGTAAAACAAAGCAAAATGACATATTCGTACCAAAGTCACTGCTAACTTGTGACTCGACGAATAGACAAAGCACGCACTGGCCTCACGCCACCTAATGCAGGCTCATACAAAGTGATACGACGACTTCGTAAACACTTTGTATAGAAAATCAGAGACAAGCCACCATCGGACTCTATTGTTACACTCAAACCAATCTATGGAATACTGAGTTCGCCCGATCAAATATCGGGGTTGAAGAAAACTTCCGCGAACTCAAATACTAAACTTAAAACTCCAACCATAATTGCTGGTGGACATAAAGGCATATTTTTAAATTAAGAAATAAATTCTACTTATCATCAATTAATATTCGCTGGCAAAGAATTTACATCGACACCACTATGATAATTATGTGGACACAAAACCCACAAGGGGGGACTTCTCACTGAGGAGGAAGTACTATAGTGGATTGTTTCAGCCACTACAAAAAACATCGCACAAGTATTCCTTAACGGACAATCCTGCGTAAACATAATCCTTTATCGACGGGCAATCCTCCATATAAAGAACTATTCCAAAAATCATCTCAACGTCCTGCGGCAAATCTCGGAATAAACGACCACAACTTTGACAACGTGGACAATTTTAAATAGCTCGGGTCAATAATAACATCAACAAGCACCTAGACTACGCTGGAGCGTGAAAGTTAGAGAGAAAGAGAGAGAGAGAGAGAGAGTTCTACTTGTTTTACTGTGTTCAATTATACTATGGTTGACAAGAATTACTGTGATGGCAAAACAAGAAAAATGTTGTTGTATCTCCTAAACCCCAGCCTAATTTTCACAATTTTGTAGCTTTAAATGAGAGAACACTAAATTTCTTTACATTTACATCTGTAATGTAAACTAAATAATGCAAAAACTTCGAGGTATCGAGACCTACTAATCCTAATAATGATCGTCCTTCGAAATGATTCTGATTAGCATAATATTATGTATTTCATAAGACTACCTGTAATCTGTGATGGGTGGGTTGCAAAACCAGAATTCCAAATAGAGGAGCAACTAAAGTAAGAACATATGCGAAACTGATTTTCTGGTAGATGGACTAGTTTAGTACCAGCGAACGGAACCATACATATTTTATAAATATTTTGAAAACGTTAAGGTAATTTTTTTATAATTCGCTAGATTAAATTGTTTATACTAACTAGAAATGCATCTAAAGAGAAGGCCAATTTATTCCCAGAAAAAATTCAAATTTTCATTAGTACGAAATTCTAATATTAGGTTTGAGTTTAATTAAATTATAAATAGTGAAATAAGTCGGAAATGATAAACGGGAAACCACTGATATAAAGAATATAGAATTGTATTGAAAATTTTGAAAACGTACGAGTATGTAGTAGTATTTGTGTTATTTTTTAATAACATTTGTGAAATTTGTGGTTTGCGTGATTTTCGTCATGCATGTACTGAAAAATATTCTTGATGTGGTTGAAATATTTTAGATTGGCACTAATTACGCGGTTACTATCCGTATGTTTAAAATTACTGATTTATGTAACATAATTAAGCATAATATTATTCCAAATTACCTTCTATTAATAAATCTTGATTTATGAACTTCCGTCTACTGCTGTAAATATTGGTGTAAAAGCTTCCAAACAAACAGAAAATGAAGACTTAAAGAAATAACGTGACAGAAGTAAAACTATACAATCAAATTATTTGCCTTTTTAATTAAAATGTTTGCGCCCTCTGCAGATTTAAATAATAAATAGTTAAAGTAACAAATTATTTGACGATTTAAGCGTATTGCGGTGAGAATCTGAAACGAACAGCTTCCAAAGCTAGTTTTCAGACGGCAGAAGGTACTTTTATGAGTCCGATGTCAAAATAGCGCTAAGCATATACAAAAAAACTGTCAGCAATTTAGGTTTCAAAACCCTTTCAGAATACAAACTATATACATAAGATCACACCAATAAATCTTTAAATTATATAAATATAATTTTTAAGCAAAAAAGCCAGAGACTATAATATCGTATATAATAAATTGCTACATACATACATAATATACCAATTTAAAATTTATACAACAAAATAAATAAATGTGTATATATAATAATGTGTGCGGTTTCTTATATACCCGCGCGAACATAATATTTTATTAAACTGTGCCAGATTTTTTCGGAATTCAGTTTACAAAAAAAAAGACTTCTTTTGTTTGTACAAAAAGTATTAAATCGAACCAACGAACTAATACTACACACTACACACAAAAAAAATTATAATTTACTTACATAATTACGAAATGATGACATTTTTCCAACCGTATTTTGTAAACAAGGCTAATTTAAATTATTATTGGTGTTCGTTGATTTTCTTTTTTTCAAATACTAAAATTTAGTAATTATTTAGTAATTTGAGTATTCAATACATTTACGTTGATCCCAAATTTTATATTATTGTTATTATTATTTAAATGTTTTTTTTTACTGAAATAGAAAATAATCCTGTACACAATTCCTTTTGCACAATGTTGCTACGAACGCACGCGATAATTTATAATACAACATTAATCATCGTGGAATATTATAAAATGTCAACTGATATAAATTAGTACACGTTTCGTTCGTTATGACTAAAAATTTCAAACGAAAATGAAAAAAATTGAATGAAAAAAAAAACAAATCATAACGCCGAAACAAAAACAAATAACGTCAAAACGTTACTCAGTTTAAGCCATTTTGTTCTGCACATGCAATTTTTAGGTTATGTTATTCGTTTTTTAATGTTTATTTTTAAATGAAATTAAGAAAAAAATAAATGATCGGTATTTATTTCATGTAACTTAAATACTATATACATATATAAAAGTACAGTTTGTAAACAAAATTTAACGGCGCACACACACAATTTTTATATATTATTTTGGCAGTAAAAATGTCATTACAAAAAATAAAAACAAATGAAATATTTTTATTTCACATAGGTTGACAAACCCTAAGCAACCAAATGTATTTGTGCGTATAAAACAAAAAAAAAATCTGTATAATCTAATGAAACGAACATAAACATAGATATAGTATAAATTAATTTTAAAATTAGAATAGAATTCACTAATTTACAACAAATTGTTATAAGTTCATTCAATATCCCATACTACACTGTAACCGATTTTCTTTTTTTTTAGAATTTTCCTTTATCAATACAGGAAACGAATTTATTTTTTTTATTTTTTTGCATAAAATAATCCGTAACAGCTCGAAATTATCACATTGATTTAATTAATAAAATTTATTAAAACAAAACAAAATACGTTTTAGAAGGAAAGTAACTAAGCGCAGACTACTAAGATTTTACAAAAAAAAAACTGATGGAAAATTAACACAATACACTGAAAACTAGAAATTTTTTTTATTAATAAATCTTTTTATTCTACTCGGATGATCATCTTATGCGTTTAAAATTTAATAAGAAACTATTTTCAGATGAAAATAATGATGCCGAAATTTAAGAAAATGAAAAGAAAATCTATGTATTTTCTTCGATAAATGTGAAAATAGAATACGAGCGGAGTTGTTATTTTTGAATAAGGGTAAGATACGGGAAATGCAATAATGAAAAGAAAGTAGCACTGAGAAGATGCACGATGTCTTGCAATTATAAAAATTGCATGCATTTTTCATTCACTCGTGGTACAACCTTGGATGCGTATCCGATTTAATTGCTTAAATTTTAATGCAGTCTTTGCTGAAAATTTGTGTATTATATATACATATTGACGTATGCGTGTGTATATATTTCCTGAATTCGGTGAATTCAGAAATCTGGGTCACCAACCGAAAATTTACACAAATATTACCTCTGAATCAGAACACGTTTTAAAAGTGTCCAGATTTTATGTTTATAAACAACTGATCTATATTACTTGTGAGAAGATTAATTTATTTATTTAACATGTTTTTTATCGATTTAATATAAAACATTTATAAATAAATAAACATAATAAATAATTATTTAAATGTTCGGCCGATTTCGCAAATCATAACGAAACCTATATAAAATTATCTGTAGTAGCTGCTTCTGGATCTAGAACAATAATATTATTGTGTTTATCAGATAATCAGAATTTTTAAAACATCTTTGTTGTGATGTTAATTTAAAAAGAAAGGTTATTCCAGAAATAAATACATTTAAATGTTAAACGTATGTTATATATAAAATTGAGTGATTGTTGTTTTGGCAAATAGGTGTACTCTTTTACGATATGTACATGCGTGCCCGTATATATAACTATATATAGGGTGTTGCACAAATTATTGAAAGCGTCACGAAGCGACATTCTTGTTTGTGGCTCTCTAAATTCAAATAAGTTATAAATTACACACCTGGTGATAAAAAACATAAGAATAAGGACACACCCTGTATATTAAAATACATCGGCACACAAAACTTTTCTATAAATAAAGCAAACTGATCCATACCTTTTTAATGCTACATTGCGCACTCTATCTACCAGTAGCTGAACCAAATTATTTCTAAACAAAAATGTACCGAAACCAACTTTAAAGTTTTAATCGGTATTTATTTTCAGCCCAGTGTATAATAAACGAATATGCCGAATTGATAGTGTTCGGCACTAATAGAAATTTATATTTAAAAAAATATTGTTACTGTACCATCAGAACTAGACAGATAAATTCTATGCAATACGGTAAAATAGTGAGTGTTGTTTAGATTTTTGGACATCACGTAACTTAGTATACTTCAAGAAAATATGTAGATGATTTCGTGTTTTATAAAGAAAACTATGGTTCCTCAAGCTGTATTTGGTTTAAAACTGTTGTGGTAGTCAAAAGTGCATTCTTAACAAAGAGAATGAACTAAAAGCCGACAAGCAAAATTGAAAAAAAATAATTTCCAACCTTACCAGAGTTTTACGACAGTGGAATCCTAGAAAAGGTCCGATGTTTTTTTTATATGTATTCTCCACACATTAATCACCCATCGCACTTACTCACATAAATTACAGTGCCTTACAGATTTTGATCAAGTGACTAATGACAAATGATAATTTTTTTTCACATTGTACTAAAATTTTTGCTACAATTTGAGTGAGTACTAAATCGCGAATCGCACAGAGTGACTTTTCCGAAATATCACTATTTTTAACTGACAATTTTAATAATACTATCATTGTTTTTTATTATCGTGACTTATAAGTTTTAGTACAAAATATGTGTGAGTATTTAAAATTTTAAAAACTTTATATCTGCTATAACTTAAAAATGCAGCTGCTATAAACTGCTGTAAATCTCATAAGTCGTTTTATGCTAATCGTAAATTTTTAGTGACTTCAATTTGTACCAATAAGCATATGTCACGAAAAATTGTAATTTTGTCGGAATCTATCCCTTGCACGCCAACAGATGGTCTTAGTTTAAAAGCACGGAATGTAAACAGCAAATTATCCTGAATCCTGGAAAAAATGGCATTACCAGGATATCACTAAGCCTGCGATCCATTCCCGGGTAAATCGTTTAGTACAATAAATTAAAATTTTAGTACAAATTATTGTTAAAATCATACCAACTCACTAGTAAATAAAATTAGGTAAATGCAGCTTAAAGGGAAACCAGTTCATTGAAATAATCAAAAACAGGTATATAGCACTAATGTCAAACAATTATTTGTTTACGTACAAAAATTTATAACATAAACAATAATAACGAATTTTCCCACGATAAAATTGGGAACGGAAAAAATATATCTACAACTCTACAGTGCCGCCATATGTAACAATCTACCCAGCTTTTAGTACAGTATTTGAATTTACCACATACACTGTTAAAATGGCATTTACCCTAGAATTAATTTAGAATTCGTCCGCAGCCTAAGTGATATTTTTGTTCTGAAGTCAAATATCCCGAAAGTACACACTTGTTAGGTTGAAACTTCAATGTAAACAGCAACAATTAACTTGTAGTTAACTCGACTCAATCTAAAAAATGTCTTTGGTCGAGTCAACTCTGATTAAACAATTCCAATATAAACGGGGTCGAGTCGAAAAACAACCACAAAAATAAAAATAAAATAAAAACAAAACAAAATGCAATTATTAATTTTAATTTTTTTGTACGAGCAGTGGTATTTATTTATTTTTAATTATTTATTTATTTAAAGAAATCTATTCTCTATTAAAACAAAAATTATATTAAAAAAAATAAAAATTCAAATAAAGAACTTTAAAACAAAAAAATATAAGTCAAATTTTGATTTAACAATTATAAATTTTAAAAATAATTCCTCAGGATATTTTTGAAGTTGTCCTTTGATAAATTAAAGTCCGTCGACTTAGTTGAATGATCTAGACAACCTATTAATGGGGTTATTTTCTCCATAGTTTGTGGAATGGTGTTCTAGTGTTAAAAACTCATGTTTTCGAAATGTTCTGCAAGGCACATGAATTGATATGTTCTCCAAAATGCAAGCTGAATCAATGTGACCACGCAAAACATTACCAATAAAAGCCGCACCTAAGAGAAGTCGTCTATTTTCAAGCGTGCATAGAAGGTAACCGAGCCACATTTTCATAGAATGGTAAATTGTGGTCGTAATTCCAGTCACTTTTGTAATCCAGTTTCATTAAGCCAACTTTTAATAGTGGGCAGAGAAAGTATATTGAAAATTAAGTTACTTTGTTCTCAAATTTTTCAATTTTCGTATTAGAAGGTGATAATACTCTTGAAGTAGTGGTTACTGATTTTAGTAAAGCATTCGATAAAATTGATCATGTGATACTTATAAAGAATCTGGAACAGCTCAAACGTGATGTCCTTCATTTAAAATGCATCTTGTCATATTTGACGAACCGAACTCAAATCCACAAGGTAGCCATCGAGAACCTCTCTTATTTATTACAGTCATAGATGATGAAAACGGTGCTTCAGACATAGTGAATTCAGATAGTAAATATTTTTCGTACCTTGATAAGGTTTGTCTTATCATTTCTAAATGTATAATTATGAACTTTTCTAGAAGACGTAATGGTCTTGATAATAGTATAGTCTTTTAAATGTAGTTATGTCGATCAAGTTCATTGTTTTCCATATTTAGATGTTTTATTTTGTCGTTGACTATCGTCTAAAAACCATTTTAATCCGTTTCTTCAAAAATTATCATGATCCGTATACTGTTAAAATTCTCTTGGTTTCATTTTCCCGTTCGCACTTGGAATATGCCTCAATTGTCCGGATTTCGTACTATAACAATTCCTCTAGCCATATAGGATCAATTCAGAAGCGAGTTCTGTTGTTTGCCTTAAGGCGACTTCCTCGAGAGGTAAATACTCCTAATATGCGCTACCGCTGAATTTAGGCCATTATTTACTATTGAATATTGAACCATCGTCCGTCCGTAGACAAGTATCTTGCGCAGTTTTCGTGCGCGGTATTATAATGGGCCGAATTGATTGTACACAACTGCTGCCCTTGTATATACGTGCTCCTATAGGATCAGATATTGAAACGGGTTAAACTTTAGCTCCTGCTAAAGTCAACCCGGTTTCACAGAAATTTGCCGCTACCAGTATTCATACCCCGCGGCATTAACCCGTAGCTCAGTCGGGAGAGGTTAATCGGTCGTGGGGATGGGGATGCACCGGTAACAGCCTAGATAACCGCATCAAAAAACAAACATCCAAAAAAAGGAAAAGTGGGGTATCGGACCCCGAAGTAGTGGTTAACTTATCAGCCCATCGCTTGGGCAAAACTGACTGCGGTTGTATTGCTAAAATGTTTATCGAAACATTTTACCCTACTCTATCTAACCTTAAAAAAAACTATCAGGCCCATAGGCCCTAAAAGGTGGTGTTAGTAGGGGTGATAGTGGTATGCCACCAAGGTCAGCAAAAAGGAAAAGAGCCGCTTAGTGTCAACAATTTCCTTCTACTCACCGTCAGTATCAACCCACTATCGTTATATAATGTGTTAATTAAGCCACTTTACTTACCAAACCAAAAATCTGCCCGCAAAGAAAAATAAAATCCAAGGTTTTAAAAAAAAACAACAAACACGGTGTATTAATCCTCACTAAACACAAAAAAAACAAATTTTACACAACCACAAACAAAAAAAAAAACTTGACCACACGTTGGTCTATCTAAACACTGACTGTCCCTCAAGCAAGAAAAATGTTGTACCTATTTTGAGTTTCATAGGAAATTTTATGCGATCTCATCACAAAAATTCCTATGAAAATTGTACAGCAACGTGACATCGATTTTGCTGACTCGATCCACGCGCAAATGTTTTTTTCTTCAAATCATCCGTTGAGGAAGTTCGAACAACAACAACCACAATGCTTTTCAATATTTGCATTGGTCATTGTCATTCACCTAATAAATAGATCAAGTACATTTATTATGTACATAGGCAACGTAATCAAATTACGTTGATGTACATATTTGCGTTTACTTAACTGTGGCACATATGAAAAATTCTAAAGTGAATGAATCATATGATACCACTATAAATAAAGGCAAAGAAGAAATGTAGAAGGCCGGCATGACGTTTGCTTGAATGGAATGTAGTTGAAGATATTATCTTCGAGGTCATGCCGATGAGGAAATAGATTTTGTTGGGATGGGTTGATAACGGAATTAGGTTTAATTCCGTTACAATATCGAGACTTCCTAATCTATGTGCACTTTCTTGGATCGAACTCAGATATGTCGGACTCAATTTTCAGTTCAACTCGTGTATTTAACAATGTTTCTGTCATGTTCGATTTTAATTTATCTAGAGACGAATTTAAAAGGTTTCTAAATCTTTTTTTAATTTTTTAAATACCAGATACACAATAATTCTGTTGGCTAATTAAATAAATAAATATGTTGTGGTAAAACCCCAGACTTTCCTTACCACGAATGTATACATAGATTTTGAATACACCACTCTTGATTTCTAAGGCGAAAAGTACAACTTACCAGACTTTTGGCCTGTATAATCATAAAATATTATCTCTTCCTAATTTTCAAAACACCAAGGTTAATTTTTTATTTCTAAAAAACTCCCATTGAAGCTGCCACTTCCGATATAAGGATGGTGTAATAGATAAAACTTGAACCAATTTATGTAATCGAGTGAAAACCCAAATGCGAATAAACTCTGGAGTGCTTTTTGATGGCAGATGGAATCAAACGCTTTACTGAAATCCGTGTACGCTACATCAACTTGATATGATGGTTTTCTATCTCATTAATTATTTTACTGGTGAATTCAACCAGAATAGTTGATGCCGATCGGCCAAGCATAAACCCGTGATGGTTTATTGATATATGACGTGCAATTGCGGATTTAAAGTTGTTGCATAATGCTAATTTAAACAATTTTGCAACTGATGATGAAGTTGATATTCTCGTTTACCCGATTTAATAATTAGTGTAATTTTGAAATTTTCCATTTTTCGGTGCTTAAAAAGTGTTTGAAAAATATCTAAATACGAAAGCATGCTCTAATTTTTCGTGATTTTTTCCAATTTTAATTTACTAAGTTTTCCTTAAAATTAATTGCATTAATCTAGACATTTTTAGCCTTGTTTGGGCTCAATCCAAAGATAACTCTCCAATATAAACACCAAGAAAGTCAACTAGGTACAAGTTAACATGAAGATAACTTGACTCGACTCACAATGTAAACCATTTAACTTTGCAAAGAGATCAAATAGTTTAAGAATATCGATCAGAAACTAGATAAAACGTATTAGGCGAGATTTTTTCAGAACTGGAAAGTAAATTGCAAAGGATTTTGGGACCTGCTGAGATAGGCTATCTCAATAAAAAGAAAATTCCAGACAAAAAGAAAGTGTCAATCGATGGTCTTTTCGTTGATGATGCGATAGTAGAGCTAAATGCAATGATCAGATCTTTTATCCATGGATGCGAATTAAATATTCAAGAACAAATTTTAAGGGTTGGATTAAGTCTAAATAAAGTAAGCGAACAAGCAGTGCATCAAATCATCGATGGGTTTCCTTCAATTCTTGATATTTACTAACAAAAAGTTATCAGTAGCAACTATTAACGAATATGCGAGATCTTGTGATGGAGTTGTACTAGAAAGAGTAAAAGTATCTCAGATTATTGCTAGACACAAAACAAATTGGACATCACGTTGATTTGGTTAATTCTAGAGTTCAACCATTTATTTATACGATTAGAATATTTAAGCTTAATAGGGCAGTACTCTTATAACAGTGATACTAATCTACCCGCAGAAAAAATGTATAAGATATTTAAACTTCCAGACAAGTCTAGAATCGGCAAAATTAAGTATTGACATACAGTCACTACATAAGATACTGTTGAAATCTTTAACGTTTGATTTTAAAGCTTGAAATCAGAGAAAATCAATGCCCAGGCCTCAACTTAAAACAAATTACAGTGCTTACTCAGACTACATGGCGACCTGGGTGTTGATAAGAATTTGGTTTTTCTGCTTTTCACTTCCAACCGAAGCCTCCTTGCGTTGCAGGCGATACAAAACTATTCTTGATATCGTTAGGTCTCCGGCCAAATTGCACTATATCATCTGCATATCCAACAATTTGGTATGACTTGTTAAATATACAGTACAAAGTAGCGACACTATGATTTTTCTTACTACGTACTCGAGCGCCAAACTGAACCGCACTGACTCAAGCGAATCACGATTCTATAAATAGACTCAGACGCCGATAATTTACACATTAGAAACGAGTTTCGCTAGAATTCCCACACAAATGAGCTTGGCCTAGATGTTCTCGTTGTTGATACTGTCATATTCCTGCCTTAAGTCTATGTATTAAGATAATAATGATAATTTTCTTGTATTAAAACAGCATTAGGCTAATCAAAATATAAAATTGGGTACCGGTTGTACGCATGTTACCTCAATACGAGACCACGATATAATTTGGATAATCTGCCTTTCCTTGTTACACAATATTGAAAACAAGAAAAAAACGATCGTATTTTTTTACTCGACTATGTAGTAAGTCGAGTAAAAAAATATACAAACGTTTTTTCTTGTTTTCAATTTTGTGTAACAAGGCAGATAATCCAAAATATATCGCGGTCTCGTATTGAGCTAACATGCATACAACCAGTACCCAATTTTATATTTTGATACTCCCAACATTTTGACGATGAAGATCATCCACATGGTGAAGCACTGGTCTTTCTCTATGTGTTTAGAGGGACCTTTTACCCACCTAATTAACTTCGTACTATTCATTGATTCTGTACTAACCCTCTAGTTAAAAACGACATATCGGTGAGGGTGTTTTCTAAATGAAAAACATCCAAATGATCGTTAAGGAGTGATTTCAAGTAACACATATGCGTACGAGAGGCGCAATGGATTGTTGAATTCTAAAATTCGAATATTTTGTGATAATACAAGATTTACAATCCGCGCTTGTACCATATACCATTAAGGGTTGATTTCAAGTGACTTTAGTGCGTAGGAGCGACGCTATTGTTTTTTAAATCCCGAAATTCGAAAGTTTTGGGAATAGTGAAACGAAATTTAGCACAAAATATTCTAGTTTTGGGATTCAAAATTCAATTGAGCCGCTCGAACGCGTAGAACTTACTTCAAATCAACCCTTAATGATGATCTGGATACACTGAACCTAAAAAACATTCTCACGACATGTCGTTTTAAAAGCCGGTGCAACGAGAACCTAAAAGAATGAAAATAAATCAAGTTGTGTGTGAGATATCCACTCAATTTTTTTTATTTAAAAGAATATTTTACGGCATTAAATATGAAATTTAATGTAGTTCAAATGTCCGCCGCGGCTTTGTTTGATGCCACGTATTCCGAAGGTCCAATTAGTTATGACTGTCGTAATGATGACTTTGGAGGCTATTTATTTGCATAAACCTGCGATTTAAGCTGGCCCCAAAGGAAGAAATCTAAAGGCGTTAAATTGCAAGATCTCGGCGGCCAGTTCACGTCGCTCGTGCGCGAAATAACCATGCCCTCAAATCGCTCGTGCAGTATATGGCATATGCTGTGTGGCATGTAGCACCATCCTGTTGGAACCAAATATCTGTCATCATCCAGTTTAAACCACATGAAGTTGCTTATCATCAGTGTGTAGCGCCCGCCGCAACCGATTATGGCAATGTTTCGTTTTGGAAGAAGTATGGACCGATGATTCCGCCAGATACAAAATCCGCAACAAACAGCGACTTTCTCGGAATGCAATTGGTACTGATTTCCCTCGTGTGGATTGGTTTCACCTCAAATCCGACAATTTTGCTTGATCACATATTCTCGTTTCGTCGCTAAAGATAACTTTTTAGTGAAATTTGGGTCAACTTCCAACAGCTTCAGCGCCCAATCCACAGACCCAAGTCTCTACGCAAAATTTCCCAAGTGGCAGTCGCAGAAAGGCCAACTTCTTGTGAACGACGAGAAAGTGGCTACCTCGGTTTTCAAGTACACTCTCACATACAGCAGCGAAGTTTTCGACATACCTTGCATTTCGATGACATACGAGTGTTTATCTGATTATTTATCGAACCGGTTGACTAGATTTTGGCCACCAAACATCGAATAGTAGACTTGGCAGGTACGGTTTCAGTTAGGATAAAAGTCATGTAATGCGCCGAACGTTTCTCGAACGGATCACTGATTTTGCAAATAAAATTTGATGATTTGCACACGCCGTTAATCGCTGTAACCTTCCATGGTGATTTGCCATACACTGCTGAACAATTCTCAACCAATTTGTCAGATGTTGCTTTAACAACATGGCTGCTATAACATAACAAATTTCAAGCATCCCTATTGAAAGATTTTACTAATTTATTCTAATATCCAATTTGTGGGCTGACAGCGAGCGGATAGTTAACTTTCGCTAGAGCGATAGCTGGGAAAAATTCTTTTATTGGATGATATTTTAGTGTCGTTATATGTTTTTCCTGGCAGAAATCTAGGCACTCAGCAGAAATCCTTGGCTGACAGTGATATCCTGGGATGCAAAAATGGTCGTAATGGTTACGTGTTGCAATTTTTTAGATTTTTGGGATGAAAGCTGACCTAACTTTATACACTAACCACTCTGTACTGGTTGGTAGACACCGATTTATTTAATGGTATGCCTATAACAATTGGACGAGGCGCTTTTGCCTTTATAGCATTGTTCTTCTTGGTTTATCGTTTCTTCAAGGACTAGTCTTTGTAGCAGCTACCAACCTAACCAGTGAAATTGGTAGGAGGACGGTTATCCCACCGTTTCTAGTTGTGAAGCCTCGTCGAGGTTAGACCTCGAGCCTCGTTGAGGTTGGCATTTGAGCTAGAATATTAAGGCCTTTTTAACGAATCCCCTTGCCGAGGTATAAAGTTACTCATAATTGTAATACCTAGAGCGATAAAGTCCTCACTAGTACATCTATGAATAAATACCACTAAAACAAGCGCACACGTAGAGATTACAATTAAATACTTTATAGCTATACAATTATAATCTTTTGCATTTAATTAGGCCAATGGAACTCAATGCGCCTTCACTTTATCATAATGCAAACCATCCGAAATGAGACTGAACCGCATTCAATTAAAATCTACAAAAAAATTATAAATTATAAAAAATGTGTTGCTTACCGTTACGTAAATTAATATGAGTCCGTAGCTCACATGTTCTCAAATGAATCACACCTGATTATTTCACTGATCGATTTATTTTTATTCTCTCGTAAATTTATGAGTGGACAATCTGTCTAAAAATAATTTGTCTAATTTTAAAATCATATACCCGATTAAAAATAACTTTTTCATTTTATTTCTTTATTTTTTACAAATACTATTAGATATTAATAAAACATTTGTGGGAAGTTCACCCAATATTACGGTTATAACTATTTTGTTTCTAAAAGTTTCTTATCAATTAAGTTTTATGGTTATATAGTTAGTTCCATCCAATTAATTTATGTTACGTTATTTGGTGTGATTTTAATTATCTGCAGTCAGTCAATTTTAATTGCTTACATTTATTCATTTTTGTAGTTTTGAGCTTTACTCACAGCAAGGCTATTCCGGATAGTGAAATTCGAGTTGTTTGATATTCGTATTTTGCAGGGGCATATAAGTTATTTACTGAAATTATTGGCTTCAGACTCGGTTTAATCCAATGATTGTGAATTCTAGAAAGAAAACAAAATTAGTCAAAATACAGCCTCTTCCTCTTGCTATGAGTAAGGCTACAATCTAGATCAACCGGGCCAGAAGGCTCTACCGCTATCTACTTCCACATAAAAATTTGGATGTGTTTTTGAACACCCGTTCATGCCATATTTTCATATTCTCAAAATGCTCCTTTTGGCCTGTACAAAAATTATTATGCCGCCACTATAAATATAATGTCAACCAACGTCCTTTGGTTGACATTATATTTATAGTGGCGGCATAATAATTTTTGGCCCCATTGATGGGGCGTTTTTTAGTCCAACAGGGAGTCTGTCAAATTCATAATTTCCGTTATATAGACAAATCTGTTTTTGTCTTTATCTGAGTCCTTGAGTGGTGATGGAATCTGTTTTTAATGTTAATGGAAGAGGAATATTTATTTTTGCCTAAATTTGTAAGAACTTCATTAACTTTCAGAATGCGATATCTATCGAGAAGAATAATAAACTTTAGTTTCATAAAATCGATCACCATTCAGTATTTCTTTTCACCGGACGCGTTCAGTTTTTGGGAACAATCCAGAACGGAGAATTGTAAGGGGACAAAATAGATCGGACTTCTAGTAGGGTTAAAATAAGTTAGTTTCCTGTCAGCGGAACAAATTGGAACAGTTTTTATCATGCGTATAGTGTTTTAATTTGATTATCAATTAGGTGGGATGTCAAATCTCGATTTAATTAACGTCTTCAGATTTATATTGTTTTAATGGAATTTTGATGTTGAGATAAGTTTTCTTAGGGTATCATCATTTTAGACTAAAAATATTTACCTTAACATGATGTGTAATTTTAATACTTCTTCCGATAGAGTAAACCCGTTTATTAATTTTTATGTGATTCCTAACGTGTTTAGGCTGAATATATACATCATCGCCTGAAAAGTTCCCGGTCTAACACAGAAAACACAATTTTTTGGGGAATAATACATTTTATTGATCAACATAATTTCCTTTTAGAGCGACACAATTAGTCCAACGCCTCTCTAACATTTTGATGCCTTTTTTGTAGAACTTCAATCTTTGTCTTCAAAATAAGCTTCAGTTTCGACAATCATTTCTTCATTGAAGCCAAATCTTTTTCCCTAGAGCTTTTTTTGAGGTCTGCAAATAAGTAATAATCGCTGGGGGGCAAATCTGGCAAATATTGTGGATGCGGAAACAATTCAATATGCAAATTGTGCAATTTTGCCATAGTTGCAATCGAAAACAATTTCGTGGAACTGTTTATGTTTTCTGACCTCATTTGGGCGTCCAGAGCGTGGTGCATCATCGGTGGTTGTACGACCACGTTTGAATTATACATACCAGTCAATGATGGTGGATTTTCTTGGTGCAGAGTCAGGATAACACTTATCAAGCAACTGCTTTTAATCAATCAACGCACGAGATTCTCTTTTCTCATTGCTTTGCAATTAACAAACGTAGCGTCACTAAAACAACTGTAACTTGTAAACTAATGGTCGGATTGTAATGCATTTTTGGCACATATCGTTTGAAGTTTGGTAGAATATAAAAATCATATGGATTTTAAATGTATGGCACCATCTATGTATCAGACCGGGAGGCTGAATCAACTAAATATTTTAAAGTTTCAACGTTTTTTTATATGAAATTACTAACAAGGAAGCGTAGAACGAGTTAATCTAAAAAATAGAAATCCTCTAACTCTCCTGTTTCGTCATACAGTAAACGCTCGATTTAACGGACAATTTTTTATTTTCCATTTTTCGGTTACCGATTATGATGGGATTGGATATATTGGATCGAAATGGGATTGTTAAATGATTTTGGGAAAGAATTCTGAAATATGGCCACCTGGGACGGAACTCAGCCATTTCTTAACCGATTATGATCGGATTGAGTATGTTGGATGGAAATGGGATTCTTAAATGACTTTTTTTTTAAATTCTGGAATATGGCCTCGAAACTCGGTATTAAGCAGGCATTTTTCTTGAAGCAAGCGGCTCGTAATGCTAACATGCTTCTGGTAATGCTAAACATCTATCACCAGTACGTAACCTCTCGAACACCCACCACTCACGGAATTGGTATGTTGAGCGGCAGGCCAACTTCATACACTCACATAAAATTATGTTATGAACCCTACACAATGGGCTCCGATAAATTTATAGTATTCTTGTCAACAACGACCTCGAAAACTGTCCACGGGAACATGGAATATGATGCCTTCTAGAACCATGAAATTTTTAGAACCTTTCGGACGGCGAAAATTTACACCTTTGCGGTACTTGCAATACAAGAACTTAATTCATATGGCCATATTCCAGAACTTTTTCCAAAAATTATTTAGTAATCTCATTTCACCCACAATGTCCAATTTCTGTCCTAGTTTGTCATATTCCAGAACTTCTTCCAAAAACCATTTAAAAATCCCATTTCCATCAAGCATACCCAATCCCATCATTATCGGCTAAGAAATGCCTAAGCTCCAACCGAGATGACCATATTTAAGAACTTCTTCCAAAACCTGTTTATGAATCTCAGTTCCATCCAACAAACAAAATCCCATCATTGTCGATTGAGAATTGGTCGCGTTCCGTTCCCGGTAGTCTAATTCCAGAACTTCTTCCAAAAATAAATTAAGAATCCCATTTCCATTCAACATACCCAATCCGATCATAATCGGTTAAGAAATGGCTGAGTTCCGACCCAGGTGGCCATATTCCAGAACTTCTTCCAAAAATCAATTATGGAGTACATTTCCATCCAGTATAAACAATCCCAACATAATCGGCTAAGAAATTCCTGACTTTCCCAGATTAAATTCGATCGAATCGATTAAATTAAAAAACATTCGGATCCGTTAAACTTTCGGATTTAACGGACACCCCCAATTAGTCCGTTAAATCGAGCGTTTACTGTAGTTAGGATTGGCGTAAAAACTTCCGAATTCTGTGGATTGGACGACGCAAACGTCATCATTGTTATATTCGCCGTAAATCACTACCTCCTGTTCTGAGGGAACAACTTCTTCGATATTCGATTCGGTATAGTAAATTCTTTGGAATTGATTTGGCTGTGATGTTTGTTGGTTAACGAAGAGGTATGTTTATATTTTAGAGAAGGTGTATTTGGTTTGGGTTGTAAAATGGAAATTGTGGTACTCTAGGATTATGGAATAATTTAGGGTAAAATTGGTTTTGAAGATTCGGGTTTGTTTGAGGAGGAATTGGTTGTGGTATATGGTGTGTTCGTTGGATATATTGTTACGAATTCTACTCTACACTAGTGTAATGCTCGGTGGTCGAGTGATTAAGGTATACCACCAAGTTATATCAACCCAACGGTCGCGAGTTCGAATGTAGTCAGAGTCCATAATTTTATTGGGGCAATTATTATTCTTAACACGAGATGGGGTGGCATCTGTACAGCGGAGGAATCAACGATATTGCCCACTGCCAGTCGGATTTCTAAGAGGACTAAAATTGGAAAACATGTGTTTATATCGTATCCTAAAATATAATAAAAACCCACAAAGTATCGATAGGACAACATTGTTAAACACAAAACTTGTCTGAAATTACACAACTGGATGGTACACAATTAAGTTGGATTTGATGGCCCGCGTCTACAGTATATGTACATAAACCCATATCGTGGTTAAAAAACCAACAGCGATTTTATTAAAATTGCCATGTAATTATTTTGACTCGGAACTCTTTTGGGTTTGTGATTAACTGCTACGATAATTTGGAATTTTGGCTTGGATTTTGGACTTGGAGAATTTATTGCGATTTTATTAGATTTTTTCGCTTGCATTTGGAAATGAATATTTTTATCAACATATAATGGACTTTGAAACTGGATTTTGGACAGCGATAATTAATTACATATAATACAAAATTACAACCGAGTCCATTGGATTATTCACATGTTAGGTTTATTTGGGTGATCATTGTAACACATTTTATGAACACGTCAGCAATCTTAAACAAGTACTACAAGCGATGCGGACGGCAGGATTGAAGTTAAGTTCAACCAAATGCAAACTGTTCAGGGAAGAAGTTTCAAGCAATGGTGTGCGAACGGATCCAAATAGTACCAGTAATGGATTGGCCTGCACAATTAGGCGTTCATATTTTCTCATTACCTCAAGAAGATGCAAAACGGAAAGAACGGCATCTAGAAAAATCTATAAAAAGAAAATTCTATAAATAAGCACAATATACTAAACGACCTAATAGTCCTTCGAACATTATGAAAAAATCGTAGTGCAACATTCTCGAAAGAACCAAGCCAATGCCGATTATAATCGTGTAACAACTTCGGCCTGCTTCTACCGCCAAAAGTGAGCTCATTTATGCGGCGTTCATATTCATCCTTTTCCGCCATAGAATTGCAGTCCGACCATTTAATTGTTTCATCACATTTATCCTTTATCAAATTTCGACCATCGTCTAATAATTTTGCATTAGTCGTTTCAAGCGTCTGTTTCAAACTGAATACGTAATTGTTACGAGCTGAGATCTTTTCTTTCTGTCGTTTATCTTCATCTCGATACCACTCTGCTGCAGCTAACATACGATCAACATTTTCTTGTCAAAGA
This sequence comes from Nephrotoma guestfalica, assembly GCA_963691935.1. Taxonomy (NCBI): domain Eukaryota; kingdom Metazoa; phylum Arthropoda; class Insecta; order Diptera; family Tipulidae; genus Nephrotoma; species Nephrotoma guestfalica. The sequence continues at coordinate 191,197,157 of OY829915.1, read as the reverse complement.
CGTCCTTTATCATTTTTGATTGTAATTTTCTTTGCACTTCCGTTACATTTAATGCTCGAGTGAGATACCTATCAAATGTGGCCTCAATGTTAGAAACGTCTCGGAGTGCTGCTGGAAGTCCAGCTAGTGTAATAAAGTATAATTAGTAAACTAAAATATAGTAATCATGATAAATTTTGGCCGCGAGATTTTTGCAGATTTACCATTCCCTATATTGCCGAAGGCATAAAAAGTGGTGTTTAATCAAATATCTGTGCGTATGTATATGTGTCTGACCGATCGGAGTGTTCACAACTTGAAAATCGGTTTGAGATTAAAACTACCGCTAGACAATTTGAGTTCATATCTAAGATAATATATTTCGTTACTGCCCCCCCCCCCCCAATACACCACGTCATACCAGGACTCTCTTTGCATATTAAAGTAAATCGGTACCACACTGTAAAAAACCTCCATAGTTCTGTTTGCGACATGCAAATCGGTTTGAAATTAAAACTAGAGCTAGTTAGTGCAACGTTGTTTTGAATAGAATAGAATACATTCCGTTACTGGCCTGTGATATATTCAGACAGATCAGTCCAGTGTCGCATAGAATACCTTCCGTCAATGGTCTTTTATTGTTTTTGTTTTTAGGGCACGACGAATAGCCTTTCGTTATTTTAGAAAATCGATAGTGCATTGACTAAAATCAACCGTTCTAAAATGCAAATTGTTTTGACATTTATAACAAACCAGTCCCTGTTATGTTAATTAGAAAATTTGTAGTTATTACCGAGAGTCAACGAGCTGACCCACATTGCTACACAGTGCTAAATCAATTCAGGTTTTTTAATTTTAACGTTTATTATTTTTACATAATTTTTAATTTTGATTTTAATATTTAAAATTTGAATTCAATGGGCTAAAATAAAATTTCGAGATTGAACGAAATTACTAAATTAAATTCTGGGCAGGGATATCATTGCAGTTTTAGTGTTACTCGATGGTATTTTTTTATTTTTCTGGGATGAAATTGTGAACTAGCCGTTCACATACATGCCTAGACGGATTGACCGATCGGAATAAACTTCATACTTAAGCTTTTATCATAAATTGGGAGGTTCCTATGTTGTTTGGCCGAAATTGGCTAGCCGGAAGTGACTAGAATAGAAGCTTTTCGTTTTAAATATTAGGTGTGCGAGTAGAAACTCGCCTCTGAAGATGACCCTAATGCTGCACCAGCACTTGTAGCACAATCCAATGAAAATGGTACTGGAATTTTTTACAAATTAATTACAAATTTGTTACAGTTAGAAAATTTTTTACAAGTCCCGTTATTCTGCAATTCGTGTGTGGGCTGGCATTAGAAAAAGCTACACCACACTTTTCGTATTTTTGTTAATATTTATTGTATCGGGCTAGGGGTGGTACTGGAATTTTTTACAAATTAATTACAACATATCGGCATAGTTCAACCCCAAAAATTGATTTTTGTGGGTGTGGGCTATTGTAATAAATTCAGGGGTGCCTATTTCTTGCATAGGAAGGAAGTTCGATACATTTTGATCGATTTCTATGGGTCTGGGCTATTGTAATAAATTCAGGGATACCTAACTCTTGCTAAGGAAGGAAGTTCGATACATTACGTTCGATACCTATTTCTTGCATTGGAAGGAAGTTCCGATACATGTTGGTCGATTTTTGTGGGTGTGGGCTGTTGTAATAAACTCAGGGGTGCCTATTTCTTGCATAGGAAGGAAGTTCGATACATTTTGATCGATTTCTATGGGTCTGGGCTATTGTAATAAATTCAGGGATACCTAACTCTTGCTAAGGAAGGAAGTTCGATACATTACGTTCGATTTTTGTGGGTGTGGGCTGTTATAATAAATTAAGGGTGTACAAATTACACCCCTTGGGGGTAGTTTTTGTGGGTTGAGCTATTCCAATATGTTGTAGCTTGTAATTTGTAAAAAAATACAGTACCACCCCCAGTACGATACAACAATACAACAAATATTAACTGAAATGCGATAAGCATGTTGTAACGAAAAACATGGTTTTTGAAGAATTGCACCCCTTAGGCGTAGTTTTTTGGGGTTGAACTATGCCGATATGTTGTAATTAATTTGTAAAAAAATTCCAGTACCACCCCCAGCCCGATACAATAAATATTAACAAAAATACGAAAAGTGTGGTGTAGCTTTTTCTAATGCCAGCCCACACACGAATTGCAGAATAACGGGACTTGTAAAAAATTTTCTAACTGTAACAAATTTGTAATTAATTTGTAAAAAATTCCAGTACCATTTTCATTGGATTGTGCTACAAGTGCTGGTGCAGCATTAGGGTCATCCTCTGAAGTTGGTTGGAGATGGATGTCGATAAGCAACATTTAGGTCATTATATTCTATTCTGTTTTCAAATGAAATAAAATGGTGCTCAAGTAATTCAACAGTAGAAAAGTAGTTTGCAAAATTTCGTGATGACAATTTTAGTCTTGAGGGCGATCCACGTCCAGCCGCAGTAATACAATTTGAAGACGAAGAACTTAAAGTTTTACTGGATGAAAATTCGTGTTAAACTCAAAAAGAGCTTGCAGAACATTTAGGAGTTACTCACCAAGCAATGTCACTTCGATTGCATGCACTACAGAAGGAAGGAAAATGGGTTCGTCATAAACTGACCGATGAAAACAAAATCCGAAGAGTTGACAAAAATTTGATTTCTCACGACCCGTGGGTTTTGCACGATATCAACATCAGTTGCAAAAATGAATATTCATGCCAAGAAAGTGTTACTGTGTCTCTGGTGGGCTTGGAAACGAGTCATTGACTACGAGGTTCTGGAACCTGGTCAAACTGTTACTCTGGTGGAAAAAGACCATTTTCGGGTCAACGAAGGCGGAAGGTGATATTGCTGCATGACAACACTCGTCAACTTACAGCAAAATCAACATTGGAAATCATCTTCTCCTTAGACTGGGCAGTTTTACAGCATGCGGCGTATTCTCCAGTCTTGGCTTCCTCTGATTACCACTTATTCAAAACGATGTCATCATATTTGAAAGACCAGCGGTTCACGAAACTTGAAGATGTGCAAAAATGCCTCGATGACTATTTTGCTTCGAAACCACCAAGATTCTATCGTGAAGGCGTTCATCATCTACCTAACAAATGACAAAAGACCATAGATGGTAATTGCGATTATTTCGATAATTAATCTTTGTAATAATTATATTTTCAATACAGTTCAATTTGACCAAAAAAGCAGAGTTTCTACTTAACGCCTAATATTTTGGAAAGTCTAAAGCATTTACGAAAACACGATTAAGTTCAATCCTTTTAGAATTTTGCCGGAAACCACGAGTTAAAAAAAACTTTAGTTTACCAAAACTCGGCATCTCTATACAGTCCAAGCGGAATGAAACTTTGGGGGATCCTTAAATTAATCCTTAAAAATTAAATTTTCAACCAACAAGGGTTTACCTTTTTGCGTTTCTGAGGATAAGCAAGGATAATATTTTTTGATTATACAGGACAGTTTTTATCAAAAATCCGGTAGGTTTATTTTTTCGCTTTAGAAATGAAATATGGTATATTCTAGATATGTGCACATTAGTCGTAAAAAAAGTCGGGTGTTGGCAATCCTGTATAGCGGAAATTTGACAGCGGAAATTTGGCAGCGGAAAATAAGAGATTACGCCACTCATTTGGTTTGCTATATAATTACCAGCGGAAATTTTTTATTCATTTTGTATCTCTTTTTCACTAAATAAAACATCCCAGAGGAATAAAATACTAAACGTGATCCTGAAAATGACAAATTGATTGATCTCCGAAGTAAAGGAACTCGGTAAACGAAATCTTGACATTATTCCATCATTCCGCCATTTCTTAAAGAATGACGATGAAATTTGGATCAGAGATTTTAAAGTAAGGTTTTGGACAAAATCATAGGATCTGTTCATGCTGGGCTAAATAAAAAAATTTAAATTTTCAAAAGGATTGGTTATGAAATAGTCAAGTTTAGTCCAGCATGAACAGGTCTTAGAATTTTGTCCAAAACTTACTTTAAAATCCCTGATCAATTCTAATATCCAAATTTCATCGTCATTCTTTAAGAAATGGCGGAATGACGGAATATTGTTAAATTTCAAGATTTCGTTTACCGAGTTCCTTTACTGCGGAGATCAATCAATTTGCCATTTTCAGGGTCACTTTTAATATTTTATTCCTCTGGGATGTTTTATTTAGTGAAAAAGAGATACGAAATGAATAAGTAATTTCCTCTGGTAATTATACTCGTATAATAAAATAAATTCTCTTTTGTGGTGGTGCTGCCACTTACGGCAAATAGCGTAATCTCCTATTTTCCGCTGTCAAATTTCTGCTATTTTATACAACATGTGTTGGCCACAACATAATTTTCATTTTTTCTGGAGGTATTCCATAGCAGATCTATTTTGAATAAAAGAAAAGCCACACCCCTATAAAACCTTCGTGACCAATAGAATAAAAAATATTCAATCTAGCACCAATTTAAGCCAATTGGTTCTTTATGAGAATCCAGCGAAGTGTGCATCACAAGAATTCAACGCTTTCCATAATTATTAAACCGAATGATTTGGCGAAAGGGATAGGTGGCTGAAAGGTTTCATCCTACCCAATAATAAACATTGATAATCAAAAAATGGAAGAAGCTCACACCAGCGAAACATCCACTGATTAAATTCAATCGATTCCCGTCATTACAACGACTTACTCGCAGTATTATATCTAAATATATGAAGCCAAAAATACATCCCAGTTTAACTTTAACCAAAGGGCAGTATAATCGTCAGGAGGAGATTAGCGGATTCTTATGAAAACACTACATGAGCAGAATAAATTAGTTATATCATTCAAAGTCTTGTTGATATAACTAATTTATATATGTGACAAGTGATTTTTTTGTAAGTTGTAGAAAAATCTTTTGCTCCTTAACTCGTATCTCTTTTTCTGTTTTTAATTCTAACCATCCACTTATCCAAACATTCGATATAATTGTTGCTTTGGTTCTTCAGAGTGTTGAAATGTATATTTTTCGCATATAAATCGATTGTGATACTCAAACAATCTGTTTCGTTTTTAATTTAAAAAGTTATGCTGGTGTTGAGCTTATTAATAGCTCGCGCTTGCTTTGTACAATTATTGTCTGGAACATTGTTAAAATAACTGTAATTATTTCTAACCGTCACAGATAATTCTATGTAATTGTACCAATTTTCATATTTCATTTAGCAATAAATTATTTTTGGATTTTAAAAATAAGTATTTTAAAAATCCTAAACAAAATAACTCAAAACCCCACAAACAAAAAATGTTATTATTGTGTGTTGTATATAATTAACAGTTCAGTGCCGATTTGTGGTGCGCTGCCGGGAAATCAATTTAGCATACACTTTCGACGATGATTGATGTGAATATTTTCGTTATTGCGATATGTACAAAACAATAATAATCGTATATAAATATAATTATTTAGAATTTAACATCTTCGATCTATTTCTGCTATAAAACTTCGGTGCGGTCTCCCTCAATTTTAACGACGGTTAACACATTTACATTTCATCATTCGGCTTCATTTTTGCTTGTCTCGTTTGAAACACTTTGTAAATATAGATTTTGTTGAACTTTATAACGATTTAAATTCAATGAATCAATTTCGATTAAAAATAATTGTTTGTAATTGTGAAAATGAAAATGAAAAGAAAAAAGCGCGTGAAAGAAGAATAAAATACGTACGAGTATGCATAATAAAATTGTTAATTGTTAAACAATCGAAAGTGAAATTAAAATATGTGTATGTGAAATACATAAATTAAATAACACGCGAACAATCCACACAAAGTCATGAGACAACTACATCAATTATTACACGCGTGTCTGTGTAAAGAGAACATTTTTAGATTTAGGTGACTGGTCTAAATATTTTTTTTTTTGTTTAATGGCCACCGACAATTAAGTTTAAAGTCGTAATTGGTTGGAAACGACTCCAATCAAATTACCAAAACGAATGTAACGCTTAATTTTACGCCAATGTAACAAAAATTAAATGAAATCGAAATTATTTTCGATTCGTTTCACCGGTGACCTCAACCTCTATTCGTAAGAAATCATTGGCAAAGTTTATTTACATGTTGTAATTTTGCTTTGTTGGGATGGTTTGTTTAGATAATCGATCTGGGTTTACGTTCTATAAAGTTTATAGTTAAATCAATTTCTAACTGAAAATTCTTTTGAGTTTGAATGAAATTCGTAAATTTATATATTTTGTCAAGGTAATTTTTTAAAAAAGAAACGGAATCCTGGGCTGGGATGTTGTAGTTAATTCCGCTGTTATTAATTTAAAGATTGCGGCAAAAGTTTAATAACCAGTTGTGCTCTGAAATATTAAATACATTAAATTTATTGTAATGTGTGAATTAAATTTAGATTCACTCACCAGTTGTGTGCCAATCGGTTAGCCTGCGATATTGATTATACCGGTTTTTCATTCCTTCGTAGGTTATAAATTGAAGTGCCCCATAAGAAAATATAATAATATTTCTAATATTTCTCTTATTAATGAAGATTTGGTAAGAATTTATAATTGGTCACTATCTAACCGGCTCGCTCTTAATGCTAATAAATCTCAGTCTATTATAATTTATAAAAAATCTGTAGATACTTCCTCTTTTCCTGGAATTTTTCTCGGTGATTATTTAATTCCATTCTCTAATACAGTTAGAAATTTAGGGCTAATTTTCAATAAAACTCTAACTTGGGGTGACCTTAGTTAGCAAAACGGTTTTTGGAATGCTTAGTTGTTTGTATAAAGTTGTTGGGTTTTCTGATAGTAATTTTAAAAAGCGTATGTTCCTCTCGCACCTTCTTCCACATTTTCTATTTGGGGATGTTGTTTTGTTTGGTATGCTTCAGGATAATATGAATGTTCTCCAAAGATGTATCAATGCTTGTACTCGTTTTGTTTTTAGTATTAGGAAATATGATCACATTTCTCCCTTTTTGAATTTGATTTTGGGTTGTAATTTAGTTGATTTTTATGAACTTTCAGGACTAAGCAAGCTCCCTATTTATTTAATAAGTTATTGTTCAGTAGGTCTTATTCTTCAAATTTACGTTTACTTCCCCCTATAAACTTGTGTAGGTCTCTAAATACTTGGTTTTCTGTTAGAGGTATTTCTCTTTGGAACTCTATTCCATTAGATATTAAGAGATCGGCGTCGCTTAGATCTTTTAAAACGAGTTATTTAGCGTGGCGCGCTTGAATGACAATACATTTGTATTTATTTATATTGTTTTTGTACGTAGTTTGTAAGCATTCACTTCTTGCAGTATCCTCCGTAACAAATGAGCTTGAGCTCAACATGGAGGGTATTAGCATGGAGTGGATTTGTTTTTTTGAAAAAATCTGAGGTTTTTATCCCTAATGGAAGTATTTTTTTGTCGATGTTCATTTATTATGCTTCCATATGTGCTTTTCCTCTACTAAAATTGTTATGTCAATGTGCCAATAAATAAATAAGAAATGCCAAACTTTCCAGGAATGAAACCACGATATAAACCGGAGATATCTTCAGTTCGATAAATTTTCACGAAAGCATCAGACAAACCGTGATAATTTTTGAATCGGGTAAATTTTTAACCCTCCCATCTGAATATTGTTTTTACCGCTCATATTGCATTAGTCAGAGTTGTTCTAGCCATAATGTAAATGGAATAATTTAACCGGTTTTTGAATACGGAGAAAGTAAAATACATTATACCCCTATATGCGTATAGCCGGTATATACATATATACAACACAACTGTCATTTTTTTGTAAATTTCCAGTTGTAAATGAAGTAAGGAACAATCAACATCAAAGTTGTGTACTAAAAATTTCCCTGTTTCTTCAGGAATTATTAAGTTTTTGATGAACTCTGTTGTACTCTACATAAAACCAAGAGTTGTTCAAAGTTGGTGAGGACAAGAATAAATAAACTTTATTCAATAATAGCTGGGTTTTTTGAAAAAATACAGGGAAATTTTACAAAAAAATTAAAACAACAACTTTAACTAACTTCAAGTCAATCATTTTGACATTTAATTTTTGATTTATAACTAAACACAATAATATCCAATATTAAAATAAATTAATTAATTTCACCAGCAAACATTAAGATATCCATTGTAAATGAAGTAAGGAACAATCAAAAAATTGTGTACTAAAAAAATTTCCCTGTTTCGTCAGTTCAGGAATTATTAAGTTTTTTGAAGAACTCTGTAGTACTGTACATAATACCAAGAGTTGTTCAGAGTAGTTGAGAACAAGCTTAAATAAACTTTATTTGATATATTATCAGCAAGATATTGACTTAGTATAAGCTCTTTAAGATTCGATTGAGTAAATGCGAAGCACAAATATTTCGATAATATGTGAATTGTTTAAAAAATCAAAATATAATTTATCGCGGTCTAGAGCAGCTTATTAAAAAAAACGCAGCTATTGGGAGTTAGTTCGGGAAAAATACCATAGTATCGTACTGAAGTTAGTTACTATTGCTTTTGCTCAATACAAAGTAAAAAATATTTCAACTCACGTTTTTTTTAAATCGGTTCAACAGAACACGCGTCAGGTACACTGATTCCTTTTAACGACAGTATGTATGTATAATAGTAAATACAATATCTGCACAAAAACTTATCACAGTTGAATCCAACTATTATAAACATCACGAAAGTGTAACTCTACTCGTACTAGTTTCAAATATAAAAGCTGAAGAGCTCATCAATATTCTTGGTTGTTCTAATCCAATGCTTTAGTTCTTTTGAAAATAATGATAAACTGCAGCACCTACGAATCTTACAAGGTAACTTGTTAAAGATAATAGGTGAAATTACATTGAAAAAACTTTTTCTGAGATGTGAATTATATTTTGGAATATTTTTTCTAAATAGAAGACTAGGTCGAAGACTATAGTCTGAGTAGTTAATAAAAGAGTTTCCGCTAAGGCAAACATGTGACGTAATGGTAAAATATCGAGTTTTTGGAATATGGGCCAGGAGGGTGAACACATTTCTTTAAAACTCATGATTCGAGCAATGTGTTTCTGTCTGTTAAATAATGGTATTAACGAGGTTTTGCATGCACTACTCCAACAGGGGAGCCCGTATTGCAGAATTGAATCAACTAGTGCGAAATACACAATTCTAAGTAAATATAGTGGACAATATGAACGCAAAGCGTACGTACAAAACATCAAAATGCCAAGATAACGATATACATGAACCAAGTCAACCAAGAAACATCCACTAGAATTGCAGATTCTATTTCAACCATACTCATGGTAATTAATGGCTGATGGTGATGACAATCCTTGTCGAGAATTTAATATTTTAGTTTTATAGCTTTGAAGAAGATTATGAGGCTTAAGCTAAACCGGGAGCATATTTAAATCACGCTCAATATACTTAATATTATCTTGAATGCTAAGACTACTATAGGCAAACTAAAAATCATCAGCAAATGCAATGGGGGAGCTACTGAATTGTTTGCTAAAAATGCCGTTTCGGCAGAACATGGCTAAAATGACAATTTATTTTAACTACCTGAGTACGACCATTTACCACCAAGTGATCAAGCTTCATTAAAATAGCAGGATGTTCCACTCTATCAAAGGTTTTAGTCAGATCTATAAATAAAACAGACGCCTTTAGACTGTGGTCAATGTTTATACTTATTTGTTCTAAGAATGACAGTAGAGCTTATCCCGTATTTCTGTTCTTTCTAAAACCAAATTGTAAAGAAGATAGAAAATTGAATTTATCTAAAAAAAATTACAAATCTTGCTTTCACAACATTTTCAAATATTTTTGAAAAAACTGAGAGGGGGGAGATTGGGCGATAATTATTTAAAGATGTTCTGTCATTTTTTGTAGATATTGGGACTACCACAGTTTTCTTTAAGGAAGTTGGAAAAATTCCTGTGGATACTTAGCTTAAATATAAAGGATAATATGTTTATCAACCAGAAAGCAAGCCGTTTTTTACAGTTCTGTTATTAATCAAATTTTTTCAGTTTTGTGCATTTTGTAAGTAGACTGCATCGAGTGGCAATGTAAACTGAACCTTGATTGGCATAATTTTTCTGATCAATAATTTCTGTAATTATAACAGGCTGTGACTGACTAACTATTTTTTCGTTCACTGTTTACCAGTTTTTGCGAGAATTTTTGCCATTACTACATAACGCATATTTTCTCGTTTACAAACTCACACAATTTCAAGTAGTTTTAATCTAATATTATTAGGGTGCTTCTTGACCAGTTGGCAAATCTTGTTCCTATTACGTATTTGTTTCAAGAGATAATCGGACATCCATGGCTTTAACTTAACTAATTGCTTGTTCACTGAATTAGGAGTAGTACATTTATCAACGTGACCAAGCATCGATACAGAATGTCAAGAGATGTCTGACCAAGCATCGATACAAAAACGGTTCCACAAATAGATTCCGCTCGAGTTAGACTTCCTGGTTTCTGGACCGATACTCCAAAGGCTTGGTTTGCACAAGCAGAGGCGCAGTTCAGTTTAGCAAACGTCAGTGCTGATGGTACAAAATTCTTTCATGTGATAAGTGCGCTTCGAACAGAAGTGTGCTCAAGTGATACACTCCTTTAAAACAGCCTCCGGCTTTAAATAAATATGAAACACTCAACGCAGCACTGACACACCGGCACACTCCATCAGCCACACGACACCTTAAGATTTTGGTGGATGGAATAGAACTTGGTGATAAGAAGCCAATCAAAACGATGAAAATATTGTACGAATATTTTGGTTGCGTCGAATACCAAACAGTCTATACATCGCGTTAACTGCGCTATTGGTGATAAATCAATCGATTTTATTCTTGAAATCCCTAACAGAATAAATGAAGCAACCGGTCCTAATGTTTCTTCCTTAAAGCACCTAGCTTCTTCTAATTCCCAATGGCCTTCGGATTCTATTTTAGAAAAAAATCGAAGTGAGTCTCACTAGCATGGATCTAGATTCGCAAGGTTTTCGCAAAACGTAACCGCTCCCCAAGATCGTTTAGTAAATCACATCAATTCTATGGACGACCAAGTAGCGGTAGCAGACGTCGTTTCATCGACATTGAAGGCGTCTGCTACTACCACCATAAGTTCGGGAATGCAGCATTAAAATGTTATTTAGATTGCACGTTAAATAGACGATATTTATCTACGAAATCATCTTCTGAAACAAAAAACAAGTAAATCCGATTATTAGCGCGACGAATAATAACCGCCATTTTTTTATTAGAGATGATACCAATAACACCCTATTTCTCGTAGATACGGGCCCCACATATCCGTTTAATCCGTAAAGCTTTTCTGAGGACTCATCTCTCAAAGATAATAACTTGGTATTTTTCACCGCCAACGGTTTGGTGATCCACACTTATGGGACCAAATTGTTGAACGTGGACGTTGGCTTACGGGGACAATTTTCTAATACTGTCACAATCGCGTCAGTAGACCAACCGATTATCGGGGCTGACTTTCTGACGGTAAATATGGTCCTCCTGTCGACTTATATGGGAGACGGTTACTTAATCCAACGATTACTCTAGCGATAAGTGTAATAACAGCCAAGGTGAAAACTCCAACACCAATTCGCCCCACTACCAAAAATGGTTATGGTGAACTTTTAGAGATGTTTCCCACTTTGACCGAGCTTGCCGAGTTTCAGCATATGCCAGCACAATACCGAGCACTTGCCGACCGTCTTCTTATACGGTAGAATCTCCCATCTGCATGATCAAAAAGAAAAACGGAACAGATTGGAGACCATGTGGAGATTATAGCGGTCTAAATGACAAATGTCTAAATGTTACAGATCCGGATCGATATTCGATCCCCCATATCCATAATTTCTCTTCACACCTTGAATGATGGAAAAGTTTTCTAAAAAATTGATTTGGTAAGGACATACTACCTAAATCCCATTGCGCTCGTAGGCGTGCCAAAAACGACAATCACCACCCCGTTTTGGCTATTTGAGTTAACAATAATGCCTGAATTCGGGTTATCTGCACTCGAATTTTTCATTTATCAAATTTCCGAAAACAGCATATTAGCTTCACCCAGAAGAGTCGAAGCCACCACCCACAGAGTTTCCAGCTCCAATATCTCTCAAGCAAATCCATCAGTTCGTGGGAAGGTTAACTATTAGGTTCGTTCCTAAGTTACCCGAATTTCTGTCTCCAATTCACTATTGAACCTGGCAAGGTGTTAGTTATCATCTAAACAAGATGATAAGAGCTCCAAAAAATTCTATTAGTCTAATGCATGTGATGTTACGTTTGTCCAAATAAAATAAGCACTGGATTACGCAATTTTGTTGGCCCACCCACCAACGGCCCCTTATTGTGATTCTTTTCCCGCAAGCTATCAAAAGCAGAAAGTAAATATTCGGCCTATTTTAGGTACTTCATAGAAGGTAGGTAATTTACCATCTACACCAAACATAAACCCCTTACAACAGCAATCACATATTGGCACATGACTCAAGTTGACGTGTGAAATCGGTAACAAACGGAATTGGATAAAAGTTGGGTTTTATTATTGCGTTTAATGCTCGATAACCGCCACATAATCGCCGGTTACCGTCTTCTGTATTTGTTGTATGAAGCGGATTCGCCCAATTGCCTTTTGATAGTCCACTGATCCCTTACGCTAACCAAACTTCGATTTGGGACTTTGCAATGACCAATTTGTCTGCGTTTAGGCGTCGAACTTTTGCGTGGCATGGTTGGCCGATTGTTTCAATACCATGAGTGATTTTGTGCTTAACAGTATTTAGGTTCGTCTACTCATGTGTAATGGTTTGAAATCGTGTTGCAGTTTTCCCGTATCGATCCCGTATCCAGATTGGTATCGATAAGATTTGATTTGATTCGATGAGTTCTTGCATTGCATGTCGACTATTAAACCGAAATGTGATAGAAAGTCAGCGCGTAAAATGCATCGGTCAACCGTTGCAATTATAAATTTCCACATGGCCTACGAAATCCAAAGTCAAAGGATTAAATGTTTGTTCCCGGATACATCGATTGTTGTGAAATCCTCAAAACCTCGGCACCTGTCACGATTTAAAATTATAATTGTGTTTTGCGAATCAATTCGTCGCTTGCCGCATGAAGTGCCGTGCCTAATGAATTTCTGACTTGTTGTTGCTTGATTATCGTCACCAAACTTGCGTGGCTTAATGCATTTATTCGCCCGCGTATCATGCTGGTAATAGTACCAACAAATCGGATGCTTGACTACGCTTTGTGCGGAATTGTCTACGATATCGATTGATTATATTTTAATTTTAAGATTAGGAGCGACCACGAGATGATTTTGAATTATTTGCATCGAACCGACCAAACAGTTCCTTGATTCGTTGTGCGTCAATGCATTGATTTGGTAAGATAAATCATTCCGTTGTGTATTACTTTCAGTTTTCGCTGATGTATTTAGATTGCAAACAATCTTGCGCTTGTGTCAGGAGCCGTTGCAACCACAAGTCTCGTGGAAAAGGTTCAGAGACTCGATCGATTGATAATGTTTTCATTTCCCGCAAGAACTGCGATGGTTTTTTATCGTCCAATTGCAATCCCGATAGCAGTCGGTCGAGTTTGATCTTCGACGACTCACACAATCGTACGATAATCACTACTTTCAAAGATTCGTACTTATTGATATCTGGTGGGATAAGAATTTGATTTCGTACGCACTTCTCTGCTTAAGTGGTCGCATCGACAGAGATACCGCCGATTGAAACTGAGCTTTCAACTGTGTGAACCAAATTTCTGATTGTTAACAAAGGCTCTTGAAAATGAAAAAATGAATATCCACTTACCTTCTGTCTATTTTCTTCCAACGTAAAGTGAGGCCTTTGACCCATCTGTTACAACGAATCGGTTCTTTCTTTGGGTTCAGAAAACTAATAAAACAAAGGTTTGAATTCTCTAAATACCGAGAATCTGTAAGTAAAACTCCATAATCACAATATTTAACAACCATTTTGTTATTTTTGCATTTTATTTTATGAAAAATACTAAAAAACACACGACAATGTGTACTAAGCGAAAATTACTTTTTCAAAGTAAATTGCAAGTGTCAAAATTTTCAAAATTTATCCCCGCCTACTAGACACTTTCGGCAAAACCAAGAAACTATAAGTTCCGGATAATCACTCATGGATAATCAATTCACTACAAGGGCATACAAAATCAAATTGCTTCTCGTTATCATCCACCAGATTACAACACCATTGGGAGAGGATAGAATGCAATTTGACATTCGATTTTTTTCTCCGTCAAAATTTGACTCGAAATAAATATATTTTAATTCAAAAAGGAAGAAACGCAATATAAAGGGGAAGTTTGTTTATCAAATAAATTGTTTTGGTTGGTTAGTTTTACTCTCTGTTAATTTGACCGGAAAATTGTGACGCAGGTTAACATAAAGTCGTCAAAAAAATCATTAAATTCTCAAACTATCGATACTTGATCGACACTTTGACTGCTCGACCCTTCTCACATTTGTTAATTAAATAGTCCTGAGGGGCAGGTTTCAAAGCACAATCACAGAGCACAAATGCAACATACTTTGGAACTAGAAAGTGATGCTTGCAGTTGGCATCCGAATCAATCCAGAGAAAATCATCAATACCCTAACATTAATACCCTATCAATATTTAACTGAATGCCGTAGAAGTCACAACACAAGTCACATATAATTCATCAATGGTCTGTCTAGGGAATTATAGCTAATAATTTCAGCAAATATTTTTTGTACAACTCGGAAATGTCAAAAAATTAGCTTTAAAAGTGATTACGAGTACAATACTTAACATGCATTATTTGTAATTAAATTAGATTTTGTCTAAACGATTTTCATCGATGTTATGCAAAAACTTTAAACGAGATTTCTGAAATCTTGCCAGAAATGCTCTAAATTAAACAAACGTAGTATAAATTCGACCACTATCTTCATGTTCACTATAGGTACTTACCACGTAATTCTCCGGCAGCTTACAATTAGACTACCTACCTGTCAAGATTCATGAACTCGATGCAAAATTATCCTCAAAATAAATAATTTAAATGATTTTATAATACTTATAATTATTTATTGATATGAAGGCGTTGTCTGTTATTTGGAAAACGTGGGTGGCCTGTTTACTCTATTGTGAAGTGAACTACTTTTTTCGCGCAAGTGACTAATCTAAAAATATTTTTATACAATTTGGAATACATTAAACGTGGGAAATTCTATTTTATTTAAAAACATTGCTTATGAATCATAATTTAATTCTAATAAAATGTGTTATAGTCCTTGTGTTCACTGCATGTACGCACCCGTAAATAAAATTTAAAAAAACGGAGTAAAGGTATTAAAAGCTTATTTACTTATTTTGTTACCAAAAAAATACATTAAGGCTAAAGCCTTGTTTACAATGTGCTAGAGCTTCAATGTGCAGGACAATATTACAAACTATTAAATTTAATTTAAAACTTACAACAACAGGTGGCTCATCCTATCAAAAATTAATTTCATTAAAAGCGTAAAACGGCCAAATGCATTCTATTTGTGCACAACTAACCGACAAAACCCTTTAAAATTCATATTTGGTTCAAGTTACATTGAGCACTATTGGAAATAAGCATTGAATCATTTCCTATGTTTATTGTATTTGATTTTTGTAGCTAACTTCACTTCTGTACGAACCAGCATTCAAGTAACACGCGAAAAACATCATAAAATAAAATAAAGAAAGTTTTATAATTAAATTAATTTAGAGTTATCCGTGTTTCATTTTCAAGTTTCCAGCTCTGATTAGCATTAATTCCATTAAGCACGGCAATGTTTGATAAATTCTTATGCTTGCATTAAAACAAAGACTTAATCTACCACGGTTACCCATGGAAGCGCCCGGAACTACTTCAGCACCATATGTAAAGAAAGACATACCCAGCGAGTTGACCAATTTAAAGCGAAGCTGGAATGGAAGTAAATCTTCAATCAAAACAGCCCAACCTCGAGATATAATAGCATTACTCTGATTACTCCATGATAGAGGCTCATACAGCAACAAACTCAGAATCTGCGAAAAAGCACAGGTGTCCCGCTAAGAACGATTGGACCAATATTATGGAAGATCGGATAATGATAGGAAGTCATCGCCTCACTTTTAGAGGGGTTGCCGAGGAAGAGATAGCTCATAGAGGGGCGCCGAATGAAGCAGCTGAACGTCATCCGCAAAGAACTGGACTAGAGAGAAACGAGAGACCCCGTTGGGAAACACCGTACTGCTACGACAAGAAGAAGGAACAATTATCATCAATGGAGACATACTGAGAACGGATGGCTAAGTAGAAATAGATTAAGTTGACGACAGAGGTGGATAAATTAAAATGCTGGTCGAGCTTAAGAGGATGCTGTAATCGATACTATTGAATGCCTTACTGAAGGAACCATCTTCCAGGAAGGACATGAGTTGATCTTTGATTAGACGCTCACAAACCTTAGGCCAGCACGTAATTCATAATGTGAAGGATGTATCTCGAGTATAGTGAGAAGACCAGACGTAATGGGAACTTTATCTAACCCAACCGTTACGGAACGAGAGGAAGATAAGCTATTAGACTGGAAACATGATTTGTGGCAGATATCAATTTTTGAATCATTGTGTAAACCTGTACTCCTAACCTTCCGTCAGAGGAGCCTATAGTATGTTGATTTACTGAGAAAAACGATGAAGTTCCAAAGTTCCTCTTACACCTCCTGACAAGAGAAGTAACTTTATTCCGATACCTGTAGTAAGTCGCCGATCTGGCGTCCAGCATGAAAAAACTCTGGGCAATTGCACACTCAAGGTTTAGTTACCACAGCCCTGGCTCGGGACGGAACAAAGCAAACACGGAGGATTTGAGGATCCCAATTTGACTAGCAGAGTCAGGAGTCAGGAAAATTTTCGATGATAACTTTCCAGTAATCCCCGAAACATAAGAATGTAGGGAGATCATGCTTGGGAAACCAAAGAGGCAAATATGAAAACACGGTGCGAGATTGAAGGAAACTATAAAACTGTTCAGAGAAACTAAATAGGGACGGGTAATTCACCACGACAAAATCAATCCTTGAAAACCTATTCCAAAAATATCGAAATGGGAAGGTTTAACACAATTAACGATAGAGCTTCCCTCCCTCTGAGTGAAACAGATGCAGGTTAAAGTCACCCAAATCCGGAGCTTCAGATAGGCTATCCAAACCACCACTGGCTAGATAAACCGCCCCAATATGGAGTTTAACGTCTAACATAATAACCTAGACAAATATAAATTCCAGAGAAGAGGAATTGACCGATCTGTGGACTACTCTGGCCCCCAATTTGTTCATTTGTTTTTGCATGAAAATAAATAGTCTAACTTGGGAAAGTGGGAAAGGTAAATTTCAAACTAGAAACCCAATAACAACAATTAAACCAAAACGGATCCACATCGGTTAAGACATATCCGAGTTTAATTTATCAAAAATTTTACTTCCGAATCACCGAATCACTAAAATTGTTTAAAATCGGCAGAGTTCCATTGACTAAAGTGAATAATGGACCACAATCTAAAACTTCATATATGCTTAATTAGGAATTGCCAACTTAATTAACTCAATGCGAACTGAATTTGAACAAAATCGCTTAAGTAATGGCCGAGTTCCAGTTACAATGGACAATATTGGCCTTATCAGAACATCACAGAAAAAAATTAAAATCGAAACAGAAACCCAAAATCGAAGTTTATCCAAATGCTGAGTTTATCCAAATCCTAAATGCTGAGTTTATCATGACTCCTGTTGGCCATATTCCAGAACTTTCCAAAAAAAACCTCTAATTCCAATTCAAAGTATACAAGAAAAAGTCCAAACCAATTTAAAATTAAAATATTCTTCATTACTATGAAAATGTAGAAAATATTTTTTTGAGAAATTAAAATAAAATATTTCCGTTATTGTAAAACGTTATTATTTTTTAATTTATCTATATTCACTACCACGTGTTTCCAAAGAAAATTTTTTTAAATTTATAGTAAAATTACTAATTAGTAATAAAAAATTATTTCCTGATTAACATACTTTGCAACATTGACGCTCAGTCTAGCGTACTCAGAGAGTTTCGGCTATCTCTGTGTAAACCTAGGTAACACCTAGATAGCCGCGTTAACGTCGCGGAAGTACAACGCACAAATCCTACACACTTTTCGGAGGCTGAACCCCGTGAATAATTCAGAGAAACAAAGGAACTTATGCAGCTAAGTTGTCTAAAAGCTGTAAAAAGCTGTCAAAAAACAGTTCAAAGCACGTGCATTGAAACTGAACAAAGAGGTCAAATCAACAAAAGAGGGCTTCCACTAGATGTATTTAATATCAAGGCAGTACTTAACATGAGAGATTTTACTAAAAATGTAATTGCGTTATTATGCAAATCTAGATACGTTACATGTGCCGGAAAACATCACGCTCAATGACATACTTGTCACTAAACATATTGACACAAGAGGTGTTAATTGCAAAAACCACATCTCGCAAACTACATACAGAGAATGTGAAGTAGCTTAGGAGCTGCAAATATTAAGAACCAAAACGCGAGAACAAAATACAGGAAGGTGAACCAAATCGTAATGCGCGTAAAACCAGTGGACGAAAACAATAAGCCTATTATCCGGCAGGAAGGGCAAAAGGTGGATCGTCGGTGGTTATAAAAATGCATCAAACGCTTTATAGATCTTAAAATTGAAGAAAAAAGGAATTGTATTTATAAAAAACAACAAAGGTCATAGTGTATCGTCAACATATTACACCCCCAAGATATAATTTAGTTAAGCAAGACTTGGGTCAAGTTTCATAATCGGAGGTGGTTTTAATGCAAAAGCTAGCTACAGAATCACCTCTAAAAATGAAAAGAGCTGTTTGTATCAGGACGACTATGCAATTGCGAGTTTCATGCTGGAGAACGTTCAATATATTGGTGTGCGGATAGAAACAAAATACCCGATCTAATGGACTTCTTCATCACTAAAGGTATAGACGAAAACTACATATGCCTAGAAAGCAGCGAGGGGACTTTGTTATATCACACAACTCTTATTATGACAATCAGTGCAACGACTGTTAAGGGAACTAGTCCACCTTGGCTAACCAATAACAAAACCTGCTGGGAGAAATTTCAAAAACTAGTTGAGGGTAATACTAATCTTCTGGTGTCAATTAAAACTCAACAACAGCATTCAAGGGATATGCGCCGAATTTCTCCTCTGGAAGATAGAGAACTAGTTGCAGTAAAACGAAAAGCAAGAAAAACCTGGAAAAGAAGTTCAGCGCAAGAATATAGAGCAACTCTCAATTTTTTGCCAAATAAAGTAAAACTGCTACTTATAGAAACCAAAAACGAATCCATTAATAAAGACCTAAGTGGCCTTACTGAAGAGAAAGATACCGAGTAATCTCGGTTAAAAATGAAGATGGAACATGGGCTATAAGTACAAAGCATAAAACTTCTTTATTTGCAACCCACCTTGAGTGCATGTTCCAGCCTCTTCGTAGGCAAACAGCAGATTTAAATATACCAGCAGTAAATAAAATGGATAACTACAATATATCTCCAGACATATTGCAAGAAATAAAAAAAGAAATCAAATTTAACAAAAACGCAAAGAAATCTGCAGGATATAAAAACTACATTTCAAATCAATGGAAAGTCGCAAAGTTATCATGATAACTAAGTCAAACAAACCACTAAATGACTAAAAATCGTATAGTCCGATTTCCTTACTTTTCCTAAAATTTCAAAAATATTCCAAGAACTACTGCTTAAAAGACTCAAACCAATAATAGAAAAAAGAAATCGTTTACTTCATTTTCATTTTACTTCGGCGAAAACCGTACATTGAATTACAAACATAATTGAAGATGTATTTAAAAAAATAAGAAAATATGTTCAAGTAACTTCTTGGATGTAGCACAGGCCTTTGACAGAGTATGGCATAAAGGCTTGGAAGATAAATTACAAAGAGACTTACCAAAACAGTTTTGTTTTTACCAGAAGTACCACAAAGAAGCGTTCTGTTACCAACTTTATACATATGTTCTAATAAACCTCTAACTTGCCAACCTTGAATGATACGGCTTTCTTAGCAGTCGGTGATAGCATAGAAGAATCCACAAGCAACTTACAAAGAGCCACTAATAGTGTCGTTGAGATGGCGGACAAAACTTAATGAGACAAAATCTGTTTACGCAAACTTCACCTACAAAAGGATCAGCTTATACTAGTGGTACAGAATGCTTTGCAACTGCCCATTAATTCCATTACTCCTCCCCCCGGTCATTACTCTTTCCGTTCATTATTCTCTCGCCATTACCTCCTCGGTCATTACCCTCCCGTTCATTACAACCACTCGAATACCCCAATATTTTTATGAAGCTTATAAATCCAACGGGCAATAATATTCGAATGTACAACTTGGGTAATGATGGTTGATACTTTTTAAAAGATGTGCATAACATATGGTATTGCATCGAGAATTTCTTTCATACCCGCGAATTTAGGCTCGACGTTAAGATTATCGATGAAGCCGATACGTAACAACAATTTATTTGGTCTCGTTAAAATACATCTTGATGAACGCGATTCCGACTAGAATTAAAATTTCGGATTTCTTTAATGCAGCACTGGATACAGAACATTTATTTGAAGATGTTCCGAGTTTCCGGGCTCCTCCACTAAGAATGGATTTCATCGACAACTGTGTAATATCTATACTAAAGCAGGTGTTAAACACTTGTGATTAAAGTTAAGGAAGCTATCGGTGTATGCTTATTTAGCGAGATTCAAATCCCGCGAGTTTTGTGATTCTACGGCATACGCTAATTTACCGAGTGATATACGAGAAATAAATTTTGAACCAATTTACGAAAGAGGAAAGGAATTGTTATATGGTTGTCTCGATATTAAGTGCATCGGTCAATCAAAGTGCAAAGTATAAGCGTGAATTGGAACATAATACAATTCCGTAAATTCAACTAAATGGTCTGCTAAATTTTATTAGAAAAATTGAAAATTAATATTTTGATTTCAATTACAGAAGGAAGATTAAGCTGGTGTTTTTTGTCAGTATTTTCGTTTTTTGCAAATGGAGGTCGAAATTTAACAATTTCAAAATAAATTTTTTAACTGTTTGGTTTTGTTGGAGTATTTTTTCGAAATTATAAGTTTTCGGAAAGAAATGACCATGAAAAACTTGTAATTGAGATTTCCTTGTGGAGCCAGAAAGCAGAACGCCGTACCAATAATAAATAACTTTTTTTTAAACACAGTTTGATGAATAATGGGTAGGCTCGTAAACATAGTACGGAGTTTTTAGAATGTATGTGAAGTTAGCCCAGAAAGTCATCCCAGAAAAAATAAATTTTTGCATCAGGCAACACTAAAGTTGTATGTTTATACTAGCCCAGGATTTCACTAAAATTATTTAAATTGACTCTAATTCAGCCCAAGAAAAATTAAAACCTCGTAATAAATCATATTGCATGGAAAGAAAAAATATATTCGGAACCCAGACATATTTAATCGAAAAAATTTCAAATTTAATTACATTAAACTAAATATACATGTCAGTTAATAGTGCTAGTCGCAACGGTGGTATTGGCTTGCAATTTGTATGGTTTGTAAAAGACGAGAATACTGACGAGTTGTTACTATTAGGTTTAGTTTCCGGAACTCTTCGCTTCCAGGAGTTATTGAAGCAAATCCCCGTCAAATGTATTGGCCCATTCAATTATGAGCCTGTAGCACCAATCGCAACGGTAGGATTATCTTGAAAATTTCAAGGTCAGTAATGGACATGATTATAAGTGGGTAATACTAGGTTTGGTTTCCGGAACTTACGGTTTCTGGGAACTATGAAGTAAAACAATTCATCCTTTGGGCCAAACACGTGTGCGCCTGTAGCACCGATCAGAACGGTACGATTTTCTTGAAATTTGTATGGTACGTAGGCAGTATAATGACAAGTTGTTACTATTAGGTTTGGTTTCCGGAGCTTTTTGCTTCCAGGAGTTATTGATGAAAATCCCCGTCAAATGTATTGGCCCATTCAATTATGAGCCTGTAGCGCCAATCGCAACTGTAGGATTGTCTTGAAATTTTCAAGGTCAGTAACGGACATGATTATAAGTGAGTGCTACTAGGTTTGGTGCCCGAAACTTGTGGTTTCTGGGAACTATGAAGTAAAACAATACATCCTTTGGGCCAAACACGTGTGCGCCTGTAGTGCCAATCACAACTTTGATTTTCTTGAAATTTTCATGGAAATTTGATGTGTGTACTTGAAATAATTTAAGCATATTTTAAGTGAAGAATCTCGAAGCATTTCATACCTATCATGGACACATTTTAACCATTCGCCTGGCTAATGACTGGGAGTGTTTCAGCGACCCCTAACCTGAAGAACAAATTCTTAATGGTATATTGTTCCAATGAGAAGCCGTACATATAATGGCTATGACTCAGAATTTCATATAGACTTTTTTATGGTACTCTACACTACATTGCCAGATTCATTTGGAATTACCCAGGGAGCACCGCGAGGAGGTATGCCTCTCGGACTTCGCCCTCCGTACCACTTTTGTGGATTAATACATTTATTTAAATGTGTATGGCCCAAAAGTTTTCGTAATTGTTTTAAAAAATTGGTTATGGATATAAATGTAAAATCTACAATAACGAACTGTATTGAGATTATTAGACCTGCCTGAAGCAAAGAGTTCCGGAAACCAAACATAATAGTCACAATTTGTCATTATACCGCAGAAGAAACCGCAAGTTCCGGAAACCAAACCTAGTAGCACTCTACAGGCGCACACGTGTTTGGCCCAAAGGATGAATTGTTTTACTTCATAGTTCCCAGAAACCGCAAGTTCCGGAAACCAAACCTAGTATTACCCACTTATAATCATGTCCGTTACTGACCTTGAAATTTTCAAGACAATCCTACCGTTGCGATTGGCGCTACAGGCTCATAATTGAATGGGCCAATACATTTGACGGGGATTTGCTTCAATAACTCCTGGAAGCGAAGAGTTCCGGAAACTAAACCTAATAGTAACAACTCGTCAGTATTCTCGTCTTTTACAAACCATACAAATTGCAAGCCAATACCACCGTTGTGACTAGCACTATTAACTGACATGTATATTACGTTTAATGTAATTAAATTTGAAATTTTTTCGATTAAATATGTCTGGGTTCCGAATATATTTTTTTCTTTCCATGCAATATGATTTATTACGAGGTTTTAATTTTTCTTGGGCTGAATTAGAGTCAATTTAAATAATTTTAGTGAAATCCTGGGCTAGTATAAACATACAACTTTAGTGTTGCCTGATGCAAAAATTTATTTTTTCTGGGATGACTTTCTGGGCTAACTTCACATACATGTTTTTAGATGGTAGTCATTTTTTATTTGGAGAAGCAACAACAATATTAACGGGTTTATTCTGTTGTTTTTAAAAATATTGAGACCCTTCCACACCATTCGATTTACTCATATTAATTGCTGTATAATAGTTTTTCTGATTTGGCCATGAGTTTGGCACATAAAGTTCAAAACACTTTACTTTTCAATTCGCTCAGCAAACTTTAAATTTGCATTTGTCAGGACATCCAAGAGCCAAGATTTCTAATTAGAAAAATATTGTAGAACAAATTTTGCATGGTCAAGCAAATCGCATATGTGTATGGAAGGGCTCTTACAGAAATTCATCGTTTCATTGTTATACTATTTGCTATTACTAATTTCGCTTCCTTCTAAACTCGTCTAAGTTCGGTCGCAAAAAAATTGAGGAATGGGTTAGTCCAGTAGTCAATAGTCATGAAACGTACAATTATTTACTTCATGTTAAAACTATTTCCGAAAACTAAATTTAAATCTCGATCGTTATTCATTAGATGCTTCGTTTAGATGTGTTAAATCGAAAAACAAGTTTGTTTGTCTGGTTGTTACCGACCAAATGGCACAGTGGTTAAAGCTTTGGCGTTTGGATCGGGAGGTACCGGGTTCGAATCACGATAGGGGCAGGATGCAAAAGGAAATTTTCATCAACAGATTGTAATCTGTGATTAAAAGGAACACAACTACGACCCCCTATTGGCGTGCAAAACTCATGGGCCGACCCATCTTCCATGTCCAGTACTATAGGCTGGCATGGAGCTATGCAATGCGCAGATGGTAACTTAAATCGGTCCTATAGCCGTACGTCTTCGATTTGGCAGGGATGCGTAAAGTTAGACGGGAAAATCAACCGCGAAAGAGCAGGGAGTGCTTCGGCCCCAGAAAAGATTGCATGGATTAAAATAAAAAAAATAAAAAAAAGTTTGTTTGTAAAATTCTGTATCTTAATTGATTGCATTTGACGATTTTGTAAGTTTTTGGTGTAAGTAGTCGGTATGCACACCAGACACGCAAAGTTAATCACATGATTATTTAATGTAGAAGGGGTGAATATCACGTCCCAATAAAAATATTCAAAAAGTATCTATTAAATCTGGAAATATAAGAAATTCGCGTATAAACTTGCGAATTAATTTATAAAAGTGAGAAGCTCAAAAAATCATTGCGAATTTTTATTGTATGTGCTAAAGGAACCAAGTTACTCACATTAGCAATTCGCGAACTCGAGTTAAGCAGTTAGTTGCCTTTTAAAGCAAAGTGACTGGTATTTAATAAAATTTTTGTGCTAAGCAAAAGGTTTTTATTCAATTGGGAAGCTATTTCCATTAGAATAAAATTTTGACTTCCTTACCTTTTTCTCGTGGATACCTTGCTACACTTGAGTTGAGTAAGCTTCATTGGTCGGGATCAGTTTGTTATTTTGCATGGTTCTGTCTCAGATTTGAATAAATTTCCAGAAAATACGTACATCATAAATTTGTACTATGCGAATTAAATACATCGGGTAACCTAAAATGGTGACATATGAAAAGTGATAAAAAATTAAATTTCTCCTGTAAGATAAAAAAGTTTCTCTTTTGTTCAGTAATGTAACGGGTGGCCTAGTAGCGTTTGCAATTTCAACTACCGGTTACTTCGAGTGTGGCAACACTTACGTCATTCGTGACAGAAAAATAGCTTAATATTTGACATTTACAAAATGGGTCGCTTTACGCTTGAACAAAATTGGTAAATATTGTAAACTAACTTTCAAAGTGGTGAGCGTACAAGAAATTTACGTGGAAAATTCAGTAGGAATGAAATGCCTACAGGGCAATTTGCGTGGATCAATTTGTGAAACGAGTTCGTAAAACTGGATTGTTATTAGATAAGCCAACACCTGCACGTGTATTTATAGCACGTATAGCCGAGAACATTTCAGCTGTTGCTCAGAATATGTCTGAACATCCATCAACATCAACTCACCATCGTGCACAAGAATTGATCATTTCACGCAGTTCTGTGATGAGAATTTTGAATAAAGACCTCGTTATGAAGGCGTACAAAGTTCGATTAGTGCAGAAGTTGAAGCAAAATGACCATCCGCAACGTTTTCGCTTCACTCATTTTTGTCGAGCTCATTTTCACCTCGGAGGCTACGTCAACAGCAAAATTCTCGCATTTGGGGCTCGGAAAATCCACACGTAACCATGTAGAAACCGATGCATCCACAACGACTGTTTGGTGTAGATTTTAGACCGGCGGCTTCATTCGTTCATTTCTTCGAAAATGAGAAAGGAGCCGCCCTTACAGTCAATGGAGAGTATTACCGAGCCATGATAAACGAGTTTTTGTTACTTAAAATTCAAGAGGAGAACGCACACAACATTTGGTTTTAATAAGACGGCGCAACCGTAACGGAGATATCAATTGGGCACCACGCAGCTGCGAATTAACTTCGTTGGACTTTTTTTGTGGAGAGCCGTTAAGGATAAGTGTTACACTAACCATCTAGAGACTATCCTCTAAGACTTGAAAGATTAAATCGAAGTTGCCGTTCATGAGATAGGAGCCCATATAATCGAAAATGTTTTGAAAAATTGAAATGGAATGAAATTGTGTTCCATACTTAATGAGAGTTTAATTTGAGGTTGGGTGTTTTCCAAACACCGACTTATTGACTTATTTGACGCCATCTTGAATAAGTCGGTCAAGTTATGCCAATTCATTGCACCGACTTATTTGTGACGTATTAACAAAAAACAAAACGCAATTTCTATTATATGGAAGAAAAAAAATCTTGACTTGTTGGTCGTTACTACTAGATTTGAAAATAAAAACTACATGTTTTACATTTATTCAAGTCACATTTTTGGAGACATTTCTGTGTAGACGTAGTTATTAAAATAAGTCTCCTCGCAAGGTGACTTATTTGAATAAGCCGGTGTCCCCAAATAAGTCGGTGTTTGGAAAACAGCCTTTGGACCAAATTAAATTGGAAACGTTGGATGGGCCATGTAATATGTTGCGGTAGAGTTTATTAATAAAAAACATAAAGCATTGCAAATAAAAAATTTAAAAATGAATTATAATAACTTGAATTATTTTAAACATATACTAGACTCATACTATATATGTTTTGTAAAAATTGAATTATAACTTTCAAGATATTGGAAATTCGAATTTTGAACTGGAAAACTATGAGATGGCAACCTCGTGGAAAAACAATAATTTACATTGTTTACGAATATTCGCTCGTTACTCTATTAAATTAGGTTTGACCAAAAGAACTATATACATTAAATATTTCAAATGATTACACTATTGTCACCTTCAAAATGATCAGAGATGTTACCAATCAGTTTTGGCAATCATGGCGATTGAAAGTAATGTCGCTGATGCAACGAGCAAACTCCAGAAGATTACCAATGCGGTTTGTAACTGGACTTAGCGCTGATCAAGCTTAATGAGACGAAATCTACGCTTATTAACTTTACATATCAAAAGGCTTCACATCTACCGATAGAAATTAACTCACGACCGGTGCCATATTTAAACAAAGCTACATAACTTGGCATGACACTCAATGCCAAGCTCAGGTTTAAATCAGAATTGTTTAAGAAATGTAAAATTTGTAAAAGTATGAAAGATAAATTGCTAGACTCAGCACAGTCTCAGTTGTAATTAATAAAGGAAAAAATAAAATAAAAATCGGTTTTGACACGTGCAGGCATATGCCTTGCAATAGTAAATGAACTAGCCAATTCACAACCGCTAATCGCATCAAACTAAAAAGTTGTTGGTTGCTAGAGTATTAGATGAGTTCAAAGGTATTCACATTTTAACGAATATTAAATTATTTACACTTTTTCACATACGAGTACTACATATTCAATAGTTACACTTTTCTGGAAATATTTTATTTTGGTTTAATACCATCAGATTTTCATCGTCAATTTTCATAGTAACAAAACAATATTGTACATATACAGGAATTACCTTCATTACAAGAAAATTTAAATCGATTTTTTTTGTTAAGTTTTAGAATATGGACAATATGAGAGATGTTATTTGGCTGAATACAGTTGCAAAATTACACAAAGTTAGTATTCACATCGACAGAACGCTACGTTGTAGCATTAAAAGTTTGCGTGAAGCTCTAAACAGTGAATAAGTTATCCGATTGGAAAATTGTGAAATTACAAAATAGTTCAATATATGAAAACTAAAGTTATTTTAAACAATTATCGTGAACTGAATGACCTGGACGTAATCTCGAAATCTCGTTGAGACGCGTGTAGGTTGCACAAATTCAGCCCACACCCAATCAAGAATATATATCTTTATATACCCACGCCTCATATTTACTAATATGGCTGAAAAAATGAAAATGAATTAATGAAAATAAGAAAATTTACCTTACGGTACGGTACACTCTACTTTAAAAATAAAATATAATCTAAATATTCAGAAATACATACAATATTTTTGAATCTATAAACACATTAACTCGACAAATTTTTAAAATTTATATTTTATTAAAATATGTATAAAGATAAATTATTTTGAATCATCACGAAAATCTATGTATTAAATACATACATACTTACCTAGCTTATGTTTTAAAAAAAAATTAATCACCATTGCGCGATAATTTCTTTACACACCTCGCGAGAACTGAGAATTTATAAAATTTTCCGACAAAAAATATCGTCGGATCCAAGGAAAATTTAAAATTTAAAACTTAATACTTTCTTGTATGACGGCTAATTTGTATGGGTCTTGAAAATATATTGTTGTCTTCCAATTCCGCAATTCAAAGTGAAACTAAATCTTTGCGCATACAAAAATATTTTGCAAAAAATGTGCAATATTAAATATTTTCTGTTGCGGTTACATACGAAAAAAAATTAAATAAATTTTAACATAAAGTTTCTTAACACATCGATATAAAACATTTTTTTTATTTTTTGTTAAAAAAATATGTATTTTTATCTTATACCACCATTTTGTCTGATCTAATTTCGACTTCATACACATACATAATATGTATATTATTTCTAAACCAGCAAAGTATCTACGTGTGTGCGCGATGTCCAAACCGCAAATTTTAAATGTTTGTTACCTGTGCGCGGCGTGCGCTATATTACTTCATGCGCAGCGGATTCCATATAAACTAAATAATAATTGAACTCAAGTGGATTCAATTACACACCGTATAGTTCAAATGTTTGCTGTGTAGAGATACTGTCAACCTATATGGTTCTATCTAGTACACCATGTTTCGTATGCTTAATTTGTTTTATTTGCAAACGCTTGGAAATAGGTGCGCGTGCGATTGGAAAACTTCGCATAAATAATTGAAATTATATAATTATAATAATAGCCATGTTTTATTTCAAATTGCGGCAGATCATATATACAAGGTCATGAAAAATAGTTTGTTTATATGTACATATATTTGAATAAATTTTTGCCAAAGACCTAAAATATTATGAGATTCTAAAAATCAAATGAAACGTTTCCAGATTTATTACTGTCATATATTTATAATGAGTCACAGACTAATGTATTTGTATATATTTATATTTAAAAAATGAAATGTTGGTGCGTTGCAGAATTTAAAAATTATTAAGTAGGTCAAATCCAATCATGATGACATCTATCACCTTTACATCTCTTTGTCATACATGTCGCGTAATACCTATATACCTAAAATGCATCCTTCTAGAAATATTTCCATAAACGAAACAAAATTCAGTTGTTGTGGTTGTTTTTCTTTTTATTTTGCGAAGGATAAACAAAGAATTTATTCATTAAAATTACAAATAAATTTATAAATATTTTTAAGAAATAACAAAATGATGAAAACTATGCTAATTATAACTGTAAAGAAATTAAAATTATTTTTACCTTTCCGAATTCAAAGTGTATAGAGTAATACACATATATTCGCGGTCTGCGCACGCATACAAAATTTTCTCGAAACAAAAATTTTCTTCTCTTCGCCGATCGTTACTATCGTGTCGTAAAAAACAAAAAAATCTCAACTGTGATGAGTAAAAACAATTAAATGAAAATAATCGTGCAAATAAACGATCTAGCTCTATATATATTATCTTAATAATTTTTTTTTCGTTATATTTTTACCATTTTCATATTCGAACGACTGAGGTCTTGCGATCAGTAGAACACCAGCCTTGCTCCGAAGTAATATTTTCTTTAATTTATTTTACAAAATAATAATAGATAAACAGTGGCTCGGGGTAGCGAAACGTACACCGTTAAAAAATTTATAATAATTAAAAATTAAAATTATTTTTTAATAAAATATAATAATTTTAGGTGCGTTTTTTATTTTAAGTGCAAAAAAATTATAAACATCATTTTAGTGAATTATAATAATAGTTAAAAAAATATTTTTTTTATAAATCGTTTATTAGAATTTGATCAAAATGTCTTCAGCTGTAGCGTCTAAGACTACGAAATATTCGTATAGATCGTCCGGTGGTGGTGGCGGGCATACCGATCTCAGCGTTGAATACAGCGCTGATTTAAGCGCCCTATCCAGATTGGAGGTAAGTAGTTCCAATATATACCAAAGGAGTTTATTTGATTATGTAATATAAAGTAAAGTAAAGTTAAAAAAAAAATATATTAATATTTTAAAAAAAGTGATACATCTATAAAAGGAAATAGTGCTATAAAAATGTATATAAAACTGTTATACGGTGCTATAAATTCCAAATATCTTTTTATAGGATAAAATCCGTTTACTTCAAGAAGATCTCGAAGTTGAACGTGAATTACGTCAAAGAGTAAGTACATAAATTTTTATTATTATTTTAGTATAACCTTGCCCAAATTTATTAACATTTAGTAATTCTATATTTTTTCTCTGTAACGAACTGAAATAGTCTAATTTTCTATTAGCATATCTAAAAATATACTAAACTCGGAATATTATAGTTAAAACGTTAAGCAATCGTTTTGTATAAAATTCTACACAAAAAGAATAAAAATCTAATTGAATGTTATCCAATTCTTTATAAAAAAAATAAATAGTTTAATTTAAATTTGTTGCAAAAATTTTTTGCAGACTGCAAACTCTATGCAAAAAAATGAAGAAATAATTTATTTTAGCCCCGTGTGGCGACATAATACACTCTAATGTAAAATACCTGGCGTCACTTTTCATAAATTAAGTAAAAAAAGTTATTTTTAATAATTTGGTGAAAAACACAGAAAATTCTCTCTCGCACTTTGTATGTGTGTGAGAACATACAAAAAAAAATATGCATATAAAACGGTAATTTTATACGAAAAGAATTTGCGTGGGCTTAAACATTTTATAGTTTACATTTTTATTTTTTTTTTTGTATAATTTTCGAGCCAAAATATTTATTGTCCCCCCTAACATTACAACCTGGAACTAATATTCCTCCATGCAATGACTAATATCAATGAAATACTAATATTATTCCAAATGATTTGCAGATCGAACGCGAGAAAGCCGATTTAAGCGTACAAGTAATCTCTATGTCAGAACGTCTTGAGGAAGCCGAAGGTGGTGCCGAAAGCCAGGTATACGCATACATATGATATTCAATTATAAATATGTGTAATTTATATCGAATTCATTTGTTTTAGTTTGAAATTAACCGAAAGCGCGACGTTGAATTATCAAAACTCCGTAAACTTCTTGACGATGTACATTTGGAATCCGAGGAAAATTCACATTTGCTTAAAAAAAAACATCAAGAAATCTGTTCCGATTTTCAAGAGCAATTAGAATTGCTAACCAAAGCGAAACAAAGGTAATAACAATAATTTAATACTTAATACTTAATAAAAAAATAATCTCTTAATATTTCGGGCTTTTGGGAAATCTTTCAAAAAAATATATATTATTATTTTATTTTTAGAAATAATAATCAATAAAATATACAGAATTCCTAAATTTTCATATTTCTTTAACCACTAATGCAATAATAACAAGACGTTATGTACAAACACTGTGATATATTTTCAGAGCATCATTTATTTAATAATACTTCGCGAAAATTTTTTTTTTTATTTTTTCAAATTTTATACACGAAACACAAAGTATATGTTATTTTTAGAATCATTTTTGATTGCTCGTTTACTCCGGCCAAATATGTCTGCAGAGTCATCGTTTTTCTTTTATTTCTGTGTGTTTTTCACATTAGTATATATGATTTTCTCATGTATGCTGCTTACTTTATGCGGCCGCTCTCTCGTGAAAAACATCATATTAGAAATTTGATAGTTTACGAATAAATTATAATATTTTTATTTTTTTTGCTTTTAAACTTTTACGAAAAACATTTATTTATTTTTAAAAATATTACTCAAACTTACTGTTACAGAGAATATTATTCGTCCGTTAGGCATTCCGAACTAGATATATATATACGCAAAAATATACATGTATTGCCATCAAAAATCATTGACCCTGTCAAACCTCCTCCGTCCCTGACCACCGATTAAAATAATTGTCACGATTATGACATTTGACCCCATAAAATATCCTGGAGTAAATTTTTACGTTGACATGCACGATCAGTGTACGCTGTTTATATAACAAAAGAACCTAGAAACAAGAAATTTTTTAAAATTATGACACCGCCGACTAAATATATTGGAACCGTGTGAAAATTATTTCTCACATTCGGTAATATAACGGTTAACATATGCACAATATTTTTTTGTTTTGTTTTTTGTTCTTAAACTACCAAATTCCAGATTTTCGGAAAATCGCCACACAAATCAGCGAATTGAAAACATAATATATACGTACGTGATACGTGTGTGTGTGTGTGTTTGTGATGGAAATCTAAATTTAAATTTGGTTAATTTTGGATATAAGAATAGATTCGTGTTACATATCGGGGGTAGAAGTGTTATTTATCATAACAATCAAAAAGCAAAAATATTTTTTTTATAATAATTCTGCCAAAAATATATTTCAGCATTTTGGCATGAAGTAATCGGCTTGTAATGATTGTTGGTTGGCATGATGTGTTGACTAATTAGTATCTAGTTGAGTAAAATGAATATTTTCAACATGCTTTGATGTTTACGTATTTGGTTTAGGTATAACTTTTTCATAATTAAGTTGGTTAAAATTTGATCTCATAAAAAGCATGCAGATCGCGATCGAAATTGTAAAATGAATATATCTAACACATTTATTTATTGAAGTGTCGAGTGAGAAAATAAATCTCACATAAAATTTATAGTAGGCGGATTTTCAAAACTATTTTTAATGATGAGCAATTTATGTAATACGTACATAAACAAAAAAATTCCTGTACATTACTCATGACACACATTAATACGGATCAGCTTAATCTAAATTTTATTATCGAGCAATATTCCTATCTATAACACTCCATTTGCCTTACCTGAAATCACAGATAGCGGAAACTCAATCTTTGGGATCATACGAGTACTTAATAAATGTGCTTCAAAATATTGTGCGTAATTTTCTTTCTGTGCCGAGTAATGTTTCCGTGCCTGAAGTAAATTTACGGTACCTTAATTAATTTAATTAGCAAAAATCCTTTCGGTATTTTTAGTTGTATCGCAATCAAAACCAAATTCCTTCGTTTTAACATCGTGTCACGCTTATACCTACGAATGCAGAAGTCATAAATATTGTATTCTCAGAGGCAGGTCTTAAAGGTTTGTTCACCAATAAGAATATTCTAGAAAATCGTATATTACTCTGTAAACACAATGTTAAAAAAGACAGCGGTTCGATATTCGAGTGAGATAGAATACCATTTAAATCTTGTGTGGAATGAAGTGAGTGATTAATTTATCAATTTAAGAATTTAGATAAAAAATTAATCTCGGATGTTTATTGTTTATTCAAATGTACACTTCTAAAAATACTTCATCGGGCAGTAAATAATTATTTTGATATTTCATTTAAATTTTATTTCGCCATATTTATTTTCAAATAAAACTTGTATTTGATTTTGTACCTAAATGCCAAACGAATTGGTAGCGAAAGATTTTTTTCCTAATTCTAGAGTATATTGGCTTTGTTGGTAATGAGTAAAATTGTCAATGGCATCTATCCCATATGAAAGGTTAACCCATTAGGGAGTAATGGTATTTTGGAACAAACTCTGTGATGACCTGCTATTAACCTGTTAAAGTGTACCACTCCACAAAGTCGTTTAAAACAGGCAGCTATCTCAACTAAAAGGTTGGGCCCATAGGAATCATCAGATAATAGTAGCGTTTTGGTACAAATTCTGTAATCTCATATTGGCCGTTTAAAGTGGATTACTTTAGCTTAAATAATATTATGAATGTATTTTACTCAAAAAATATCACAAATATTTAAATGGGAGGAGTGCAATTAACAGTTAGGAAAGGGCGGTGTACATTTTATGTAATTCTTATAAGAAAAAACCAATATTCATGAGTTAATTTTTCATTACAATCAAAATTCTTATAAAAATATTTTAACA
Organism: Nephrotoma guestfalica; assembly: GCA_963691935.1. Classification (NCBI taxonomy): domain Eukaryota; kingdom Metazoa; phylum Arthropoda; class Insecta; order Diptera; family Tipulidae; genus Nephrotoma; species Nephrotoma guestfalica. Next base: position 191,163,104 of record OY829915.1, on the reverse strand, counting down.
GTGTACTTTACTGAGCATATTCATTTTTTGTCAATTTTGATCGATTTTGCTTCATGGTAAATCGTGATTAGTATTTTGATTAACAGATGTCAGCTTATTTGTTAGAAGTTGGACACCAAACACAAAACAATAAAGTGAAGTTTCAAAGGTTTATAACAAAGAAAACGTATTTAGAAAAATCATTTTTGAATATGAAACAGCAAATTGGCCTTTTTCGAGCAAGAGTTTTATATAATATTTGATTATATTATGTTCTTGATAATATTTATATAATATTAAATATTATAGATAATATTAAAATGTTTGTAATATTCCACCATATGATAGACTCCTTGCTTTAAAAGACAAATAAATTAAATATGTTTTACTTACACAAATAACTCAGCCATTTTATGTAACAATGAAGCATGCAAAATATTGCCACCAAAATTGGTGTTCATTGGCATCCAACAGATAGCAACACCGCCAGGAAATGCTAGAATGAACTTGTGCTTGCTATTTCGGTAATATAACTTGGAATCATTTTTTTGTGGTATCTTGATTTTAATATTTAAAACTATTTACGTTTTATTTAATTAAAAACTATTAACTAGTTGAATTTTGAATGCTGGGACTAGGTTAAATAAGAAAACACAATACAAGCAATTTACCTGTTTTGTTCCTCTATTGTGGTGACCCCAAAATGCTTTAATTAAAAAGCCATTTGACATTTGTTAGTTATCGTTATGCACAACTCTTAATACTTACATAATCGACCTCTATGTAATTTGGTACAAACATTCAGTGCCAATTCTTTGGCGCAATAGCGTCACTATACAGAATTGCGTAAAACACTTCCTATTTAGTAAAGTTTTTAAGTATTTTGTATTAGCAACATCCATAATGACGTAAAATTTTATGAATATTACACCATATTTTCATCTAGTATAGGGCGTTCCATTAAGACCGCCTATTTTAAAATTTGTCGTCATCAATTCCATTGTTTCCAACCAAATGTCTTCGAGATCCATTTCAGTAATTTGAAGCCAGAAAGTAAACGGTGACGGTTCAATCACCCCGCCAGCCCGAAGTGCATACCGAACAGTGGCTAGTGGTGGATGCATGGGATGTTGAAAGATCACTATAATGGATTCTCAGCTCAAATGCGACGATTCAGTTTGTTGACATAACCATCAAGTTCAAAATAATCGGCGCTGCGCATAGTCTGCTGGCTTCCAATGTATAGTCAACTGCAAAAAAATGGTGCTTAATTCTAAATAGGTGTATTAATGGGACACCCTATATTATGTACTATAAATCGAACCCATAATTCACGATTATAATTTTGTTTGAAAATATGTTTCCGTTAATATTTCAAGCAATGTCGAATGAAACAAAAATTCCTTTAAAGTCTAAATTCTATTTGTATGGCTTACTGATGGAATTAGTTTTTTGCAAATTTTTTCGAAACAAAGTTAAACAGGAAATTATATTCCCTTTAAACAATTTTTAATACCAAAGTTTCGCGATCCACTATGTTTCGAAAATATTTACACCAAACTTATTCCATTCACAAAAATGCTATGAAAATATTTATTTTGCTCAATTCCCTATTCCCAGGAAAAGCTAGAATAGTGCCACTGTGGCCCTACTCTGGCAATTCCCAGAGAATAGGGGTTTGGAGATAAATTTTACATAGCTTTTATCTATAAATGAGTTTATTCTGGTCTACTGAGACAAAAGTTTGATGTAAATATCTGTAAATTGGGAATAAATTTTCCATAGCGAAATTGCTAGGGAAAGTTATTTCCAATTGTATTTTGTTTTCAAAAAATTACCATTAAGGTTTTACCTTAGTATGCCAGAAAAAAATATTTAAATAGAATTTATATGTAAATTCTTCCCTAATTCCGTATTCCGAGGATTTACCAGAATAGCACCACTGAACATTTTGAACATTTTTATTTACATAAAGAGTGTCGCGCTAAAAATTTCATATGTACAAAAAAACAATCAAAAGCTTTGTATTAATGTGTCACATTTCCTACTTAACTAGTCTTCAATTGAGACTTGCACCTCCGTGCTCGTGCGAGAAATTTTGTTACTTCGAGAGAAAGTTTAGTTAACCCCGGCTATGAATTTTATATGAAAATGATCTTGGAAAGTTTAATATTATTTTTATATTACATATAAAAACACTATAAATATATTTATAACTAATATTAAAATGATAAATTTAAAAATGAAATAAGTTAGTGTCTTCCTTTTATGCGACTTGTGCCGTTTTCTATACCTGTGGTGTGTCAGAATATTTAATTATTTGTCGTATAAATTGGAAACGTAAAATTACCAACTTACCAGATAAAACTAAATATATTCGTTCAGTAAACAATTTGTTGTGTTTTGCACGCGCTTGAACCCCTATACGCGATGTTAAACACAACTAAAGTAGATGTCTCTGATGCTTGTTGCAGTAATGAACTGTCAAAATATTACAGGTTTCTACATCAAATTGCAGGTTTGATTATTAAATTGTCGTTATTCATTTAAATCGAATAAACTTTAATTAAAAGTGTAAAATAATTAAAATAGTTTTACATATACGGAAAATGTGAATTTTAATTATAAATGTTGCGACTCTACGGAATACAATTTTCACTGCGAATTTTGGACAAGAATACCCATAATTGCACGTCAAAATTTTGTATTTTGATTATTATTTGATTTATTATTTTAACATTTTGAAGGCTGTAATTGATGATAGGTGTTTCATAATTTTAGAACATTAATTAATAATTAATAAATAAAAATTACTTACAAATTTTCGAGGTTGAAGTATTTTTAATTAATTTATTCATAAATCGCCATGTAAATTTGACTTGTTGATATTTGATTACCACAAAAAGCAACAGTGCCACTCTTTAGTCCTTTTTTATATCGCAATTCTGCTCGTCGTATCGTTTGTCACTTTAAGTGATGATAAAATTAAGGTAGAAATACCTAAACCTACCGAAAGTTTTTCTGTTACAATGAAAACCCGTTACTTTGAGCGAGTGAAACAAAGAATACTCCAATTGCTAACACTTGGAATTTGCAGGTGACAAGAAACAACATTGAATTTGAATATCATCAAGATAATAACATGCTTGAAATTTTTGTGAGGCGGTCGACGTTTTCAAATAAAATTTTGTCACTTGAAATGACTGGTGTGTATGAATATGTGGCCCTAATCCTTCTGGAGAATTAAGAATAACAGATTTATGGCGTTTTTCAAGTATTCTGTCAATGCAGGAAATTTGTGTTTTTACATTTTCAAACAATTTTGACATTTATTTTACTCCTTGTTTTTTAGGGAATGATCTTTTGAATATTTTGGAATTTGTAAAGTTAACACTAGATATATTAGGTGTGCAAGTAGAAACTCAGCGTTTTTTTGGTCAAATTCGACTTTATTGAAAATATAATTGTTACAAAGATTAAATATCGAAATATTCGCTATTATACTATCTATGGTATTTTGCTATTTATCAGGTAGATGATGAATGCCTTCGCGATAAATGTTTGGTGGTTTAGCAGGTGGTAAGCAAAATAATCATAGAGCAACTTTTGCACATCTTCGGAATAAAAGTAATCAGAGGGAGCCAAGTCTGGAGAATACGCCGCATGCCGTAAAACTTTCCAGCCTAAGGAGAAGATGAGTTCCTGGGTTGATTTTCCGCCTTCCTTGACCCGAAAATGTTTTTTTTTTCTCCAGAGCATCACTTAATTTGATTAATTGGGTCTGGTAACTTTCAGCTCTAACAGTTTGGCCAGGTTCCATAACCTCGTAGTAAATGACTCCTTTCCAATCCGACCAGACACATAGCAACACCTTTTTAACACAAATATTCATTTTTCGCAACTGATGTTGATGGCTGGCCTAGATCAAAGCATGGTTTGCTGCGTTTAGGATTATCATACAAAATTCACTTTTCATCACCCGTGATTTTGTGCAAAAAATTATTTCCGTTGTACCGAGAAAGCAAAGTTCATGCAGATGTCAACTCTTCGGTTTTTGTTTTCCAAAACTGACCAAAGTTATGAGGAACCCATTTTACCTCCTTCCGTATTTTTCCCATTGCAAGCAATCGAAGTGTTATTGCTTGGTGAGTAACTCTTAATTGTGCTGCAATCTCTTCTTGAGTTCGACACGAATTTTCATCCAGTAAAACTTAAGTTATTCGTCTTCAAATTGTTTTACTGCACCTGGACGTGGATCGTCCTCAAGACTAAAATTGCCAGGTTAGAGCTTATTCTGATTTGATTATTTGATAAAATTACTCATTAAGAAATCTTGTAAAATAGATAGTGAAGGAAACATAGATCATGTTTAGCACAAAGTTTAATTACATTTTTGAAATTTTCTAGATGTCGCACTAGTATAAAAAGGTATTTTGTAATAGAAGAGTGAACAAATGTCGCTATCTTACATCTTCTATTATGCTATTAATTATTGGATACTCAATAGGAAATTCAGATGGTTTATTGTTTTCATCTAAATAGCTTCCATACATGCTGAATTTATTTCGTAGCAATGCTACATTACAATTGTAACTTCCTTCTGTATGAAAGACAGAGACCAGCCAGCTTCATAAAAATGTATAAAAAAAGTTCTAGATGTCTCTAGTTTTTAGCATATCAGATTACTAAGCAAAGATAGTTCTTATTTGAATCGGAATATTTTTATATCGGTCCCCGAGAAACTTAAAAGAATTAGGTTAAAAGATAATAAAATGAACTAGGCGTTGATACAAACGATGCCAAAATTGTTATAATACTTTACAGAACAGGCTAATTAAGAAAAACCTGGCGCAAAATAACAAAGAAGGATGTTATAACTTTCCCAAATTTTTGTTATATTTATATTACATAAAAAAAGCAAAGCTTACTCACTGGTTTATTCAATGAATGTAACAGGCTTTGAATACTTTTTCGAAATTTACTGTCTCGATAAAGAGCGCCACTTTTATTTATAGTGAACACTAGAACAACAATAACCAAATAATATTTTTTAAAAGGCTTTGAATTGCATCTGTTGCAATATTGTACCGAACATCACTGCTCATAGTCACTAAACACTTTACACACCTAATTTATGTCTAGCCTTTACTTAACTAAATATAAAACTGTACAATTTTAATTACCTTAAATAATCGTTAAGTGCACAAAATATTGTCACATTTGACGCCCGAATGGAAACTAAATGAAAAACTATTCGTATAATTAAAATTAATTTATTTCGAGGTTATGAAATTTAGTCATATTTTTAACCCTTTGTTGCAAATCGTTTAACTGACAATATATCGTGTGTTATTTAAAATATTACGACATTACGAATACTATAACCGAGTATTTTATAAATAGATGCAATAACAAATTCATCACTAATTAAATATTTTTTTATTATTTTTTTGGCGATTACTTAATTTTTGTGTTTTGTTGTTTACAGAGCTGAAAAGGAAAAAACTAAATTCCAACAAGAAATTTATGAATTATATTCTCAAATCGAAAGCTTTAACAAAGATAAAATTGTACATGTAAAGCATATCGAAAAGTTGGAAATCTCAATTACCGAATTGAATGTCCGCATCGAGGAATTGAATCGTACAATTGTTGACATTACATCACACAAAACTCGTTTGTCACAAGAAAATCTTGAATTCTTGAAGGAAATCCAAGACTTGAAAGTAAGCATTGAAAGTATTAGCTTCTCAAAATCTCAAGCCATTTCACAATTGGAAGATGCTAGACGCCGCTTGGAAGATGAGGATCGTCGCCGCTCCTTGTTGGAATCGCAATTACATCAAGTTGAGATTGAATTGGATTCAATCCGTATCCAACTTGAAGAAGAATCGGAGGCTCGTCTAGATTTGGAGCGACAACTTGTCAAGGCAAATGGTGAAGCATCGCAATGGCATTCAAAATACGATACAGAAGTAGCCGCCCGCGTTGAAGAAGTTGAAGAAATTCGAAGAAAATTCACAATTCGTATTCAAGAATCCGAAGAGCATATCGAACAACTCTTGATTAAGCTCAGCAATACGGAAAAACAAAAGAGCCGCCTTCAGAGCGAGGTTGAGGTACTCATTATTGATTTGGAGAAAGCAAATGGTGCTGCCCGTGAATTGGCAAAACGTGTTGAGGTTTTGGAAAGAACAAATATTGAAATTAAAGCACGTTTCGAGGAAACTCTCGCCTTGTATGAAATTTCACAACGTGACTTGAGGAACAAGGCGACCGAACTCCAACGTACCATTCATGAATTGGAAAAGGCACGCGATGCCAAGGATCAATTGGCCCGTGAAAATAAAAAATTAGCCGATGAAGTTGGCGAATCACGTAACGTCATTTCCGAACTAACACGTCGTCTTCATGAATATGAACTTGAAATTCGTCGCTTGGAAAATGAACGCGATGAGCTTACTGCTGCCTATAAGGAAGCCGAAGCTGTAAGTTTTATATTTACCATATTTGTTATAATAAATTTTGAAACTATTTTTTTTGTTTGCATTCTTAAGGGCCGCAAAGCTGAAGAACAACGTTCACAGCGTTTGGCCGCCGATTTCAATCAATTCCGTCACGATGCTGAACGTCGTTTACACGAGAAAGATGAGGAAATTGAAGCTATTCGGTGAGTACAGAAATTTTGTAATTTTCACTACAAATAGTTTCGAATTGCACACAGTGACACAATATACTTTGTGGGAAAGTTGTTATAGTGCAAACAAAAGGTTTTATGCACGCCAAAGCCAAAATATCAAAATAGAATCATTAGAAATGTTTACTCTTAGATTGTTATTTTTGTATCATCTCTTGGTACTTGAAAATAAATTTAGCCAACAAAAAAAAAATGAATGGCACGCGAAGGTTATTATTGAAAATGACTAGATAATGTCACTGATTTGAGCAAAAAAGTGCAATCGAATTTTTAGTCAAATATTCCGTTCCTAATCGATCTAGACAAAACTTCAAGTTAAAACGAAACGAAACATAGTTGAGTGGCCTTTCAATAACTAAACTCATCAGCGTATTACAACAAATTTAATTTCTAAATTCAGTGACAGTTTTTTGTGTTTAATTTTAAATTTAATTTTAATTAAAGTTATTTTGGTATATTGTACATACTCGTATATAAAAAAAAACAATTAAAATGTCCCTGATGTATGCGAAGAGATGTCGTCGTACACCAAATAGACAAATATACGAAGATAATTATGGTTACACGATAAATTTCTATCAGCCCATGATCGACTATATAGAAGAAAAACGTTTAGGAAAAAAACCACAGTATCCACATTTACCGTGGTCGAATGAGCGCGCTCTCGAAAAATATCGCTCTAATAATTTAATAAAACAGTATTCAAGTGATTGTATAAAAAATTTAGCAACGGAAGTGGCCAAAAATACTGAAGATAGTAATCTTGATTTTCGTGTCGTAAAACGTTCACCATTTTCGGTTATAAAAAGTGTTACCGCATCGCGGATCGAAAAACATTTAAGTAATACAAGTTCGGTGGAAAATACAAAAAATAAAATTGCCCGTCGCGAAAGTGATTTGCGTGACGAACAAATTATGGAAAATATAGCGCTGACGAGAACCCTAAACGAAATGCGTAACAATAAAAAAGACATTGAATTGTCATCGACGTTAAAAAGTGCGATACGTGGTAAATCATCTCAAGCGATATGTGAAGCATTGCTTGCGGATAGTCGACGTAATATCGCTAAATACAGGCTAGGTTCGCCCGATTCCGATTTGGATACGTTAGAATTTATGCGTAATAGACGTGCGGCAAGTGAATCTCGAAGCTGCAACCGTGCATATAATATGGAACGTTATGCAGGGAGGCAGGTTAACGCGAATGTCGGGAGGCAGGTTATTGTGGAAGTAGGGAGGCAGGTTAACACAAATGTTACCCATTCGTTCGAAGAAATGCAAAAAGATTTAAAACAGTTTAGTTCGAAAGCTACGAGTATTTTTGAAAATACAAGGTGCAATTCTGATCCTATTTATAGTTTTTTAATTAATTATAATAATTTTAATTGCTAATTAACATTTTTTCTTCTGTTTTAAACAGCAAACAAACAAGTATTGAAATTGAACAATTGAATGCGCGTGTCGTTGAAGCCGAAACAAAATTGAAAACTGAAATCACCAGAATTAAGAAGAAGATGCAAATTCATATTACCGAACTTGAAATGTCATTGGATGTTGCCAACAAAACAAATATTGATTTACAAAAGATCATTAAGAAACAATCATTGCAATTGACTGACTTACAATCCGCGTACGATGATGTACAAAGGCAATTGCAACAAACATTGGATCAATTCAGTGTTGCCCAACGTCGCATTCAATCACTCTCCGGTGAATTGGAAGAAGTACGCGTCAGCTTTGAACAAATTCAACGCAGCAAGCGTACTGTCGAATTACAATTGGAGGAGACAAATACCCGTGTTAATGAGTTGTCAGTCATCAATATTAATTTGAATACATCGAGGGCCAAACTTGAACAAGAAATTACAACACTTGCCAGTGATTATGAAGAAGTTACACGTGAACTCCGTGTAAGCGATGAACGTTACCAAAAGGTACAAGTTGAGCTTAAGCACACCGTTGAAATTCTTCATGAAGAACAAGAAAGAATCGTTAAGATTGAAGCTATCAAGAAATCATTGGAAGTTGAAGTTAAGGTAGAAAACCCATTCGCATATATTTTTAAGCGTCACATAATAGTAATAAAAATATTTTTCAGAATCTTTCCGTCCGTTTGGAAGAAGTTGAAGCCAATGCCGTTGTTGGAAGCAGACGCATTATTAGCAAATTAGAAGGTCGCATTCGTGACATTGAAATTGAATTAGATGAAGAAAAGAGACGACATGCCGAAACCATTAAAATCTTACGGAAAAAGGAACGCAGCGTCAAAGAAGTCATGGTCCAAATTGAAGAAGATCAAAAGACAATTATATTGCTCCAAGAATCATTGGACAGTGCCACCGCCAAAATCAATCTTTACAAACGCCAATTAAACGAACAAGTAAGTTAACGTTAAATATTATATTGCTAAGTAAGTAAAATATTGCTAATTACGTGTGTAAATTTAGGAGGGTGTTTCTCAACAATCTGTAACCCGTGTACGCCGATTCCAACGTGAACTCGAAGCCGCTGAAGATCGTGCCGATGTAGCCGAATCCAACTTAAATCTTATTCGCACAAAACATCGATCATTCGTAACAACATCCACTGTTCCTGGATCTCAGGTTTATCTTGTACAAGAAACTACAAGGACCGTCACCGAAAATTAAACTTTTTAAAAAAAATCATTAAAAACAAATATACACAAATATTTAAATTCGACCACATACACACAACACATACAGAATATTATAAGGAACAAATTTTCAATGTTTTGTCTTTTATTTTCGTTTTATAACTTTTGAATATATATATTTTTTAATAAAACCAAATTAAATATAAATTTTAAAATCGTTTAACTCAATAATGCTATATATAACACCTGGCCAAGAACATCTCATTTATAATTTTAAAAAATATATATATTTATTTATAATATTCAAATTATTTATTTTTAATAAAATTATGATCTCTAATACAGACCAGAAATATACCGGAAATGACGGAGATCATATTGTTAAATAACCAAAATTAATTATAAGTTATAACAACAATAAAAACAAAATAAAATAGTCAGATTAAATTAAAAAAATTGTCAGTACTATAAAAGAATTTAAATAAACAAAAACAAAATTTTTCGAATATATATTCATAAAATATATATAAATATAAATATTTAATTTAAACGAATCATTAAAAAAAATTTTAAAAAAAGAAATACAAATAAATTGTATCGTAACTTTCATGTATTTTTAAGATAATTTTCTTTCATTTAATATTCTTGAATGAAATAAGTATTTTAAGTTTTTACAAGCCTGATCTACTATTATACTTACCATTCGAAATTATCCACTATATATAAATCAATTGTATTTTATATACGCGCAAAACGTCATCAAAAGCATAACGACAACAACAAACATTACCAAAAAAATATTACCAACAAAAATAATGGGCTTTCTATTCTAGTGAATTATGTATTACAAAATAAAACGTGTCTCAAACCAGCAAAATAGGAAAACAAAAAACAACAAAATGTTTAAATTTACTAGCGCCACCATCACCAAAAATATTAATATCATCGCATGAAAGTCACATATTATTTTTTCAAAATATAAAAACCAAAAAAAAAATACAATATTTATTATTATTATTTACCAATAATAGTTTTTTACACACACTGTTTATCATTTTGTAATAACAACCAAAAATAAATTAAAAAATTATCTGTATACTTTTTATTAATTTTATTTTATTTTAATTTTTTTTTTTTGGTTTTATCTTAATTGTTGTGGAAATTTCATATTTAATTTAAAAATAAACAAAAAAAAATGCAAAAATAAATATTCAAAAAAAACTACTAGTTCAAATGTTTTTTATTTTGTGAATATAAAAAATGTGAAAATAAATAACGTTACACATGTAAATAAATGTAAAGTGCATAAATTTACTTAGCAAATCGTACTGCACGAAATTGGTTGACCTTGAAAATGGATATGCAACAATAATTTTAAAAATCTCCGTATATTATGTTATCATATGCGTAAAAGTCTTATATAAGTTACTATTCTAAATAGAATTTATCTGTGGCAGACAAGATACCAAAAAAATTATATTAGTTTGTGCACCTCCGCCACTTTAACATCTAATTCAAAAGTTTTGGAGATTGAAAACGGCAGTGAAATTTCTAACAATAAATTAACAAGTATACGTAAATGATTTCAATTGGATTATTAAATTTCTTTTGTGGATTAGTGTTACACTGTAAAATATATTGTTTAATTAGACAGATATATAAAATTAGAAAGAGATAAGAAATGTTATCCCTTTCTAAACATATATGCGTTTCCGCTGGCTATTTTCAAATTTGAATTTTATATATAAATAATATTCTAAACTAAATATTTTAAAAACAAGTGGAAAAAATACAAAAGAAATCGCAGTAAGACAAAATTTGTTAGAATGAGAATTCCTCGTAATGGCATGGATTTCTCTAACAACTAGTAACTTCCATTAACTTCAGGTTACAGCTGTTTGCGCTATTTAAATTTGCATATTAACATAAAGATACAAAAGATTGTTCTAAGATGTGACCTACAGGAAACAAAAGTCATTTATACTCGTACTAAGTATTAAACTGTCTATATGCCAAGTCCCAGCGGTTTCTTTAATTCTCAATTTTAAAATTAAGTTGTACGTTATGCTGATTTCACCTGTTTGAGTAGTTTATATTTCTACTAATGTCATGAGGGATGTATGTGAAGTTAGCCCAGAAAGTCATCCCAGAAAAATAAATTAATGCATCAGGCAACACTAAAGTTATATGTTCATACCAGTCCAGGTTTAAATTATTTAAATTGACATTCATTCAGCCCAAGAAATATTAAAACCTCGTAATAAAACATATTACATGGAAAGAAAAAATATATTCAGAACCCAGCCATATTTCAACGAGAAAATTTGAAATAATTATATTAAACTAAATACATGTGAGTTTATAGCGCTAGGCACAAGGGAAGGTTTGGCTTGAAATGTGTATGGTCGGTAACGGACATAATGAGAAGTGGTTACCACCAGGTTTGGTTTCCGGAACTTGCAGTTTCCGGGAACCATGAAATAAAACAGCCCATATAGTGAGCCAAACACGTGTGGGCCTCGCCAATCAGAACGGTACGATTGACTTGAAATTTGTATTCTGCGCAGGCACCATAATGACAAGTCGTTACTATAGGTTTGGTTTCTGGAACTAGAAGTTTCTGGGAACCATGAAGTAGCACAACTCATGTATTGAGCCATACACCTGTGAGCCTATTGCGCTCATTGGAATAGTACGGTTGATTTAAAATTTAAATGGCGTGTAGCCACCATAAAGTCGAGTCGTTACTATTACGTTTGGTTTTCGGAACTCTTCGTTTCCAGGAGTTATTAAAGCAAATACCTGCCACATGTATTAGCCTTTTCAAATATGAGCCTGTAGTGCTAAACACAACGGTAGGATTGTCTTGAAATGTTTATGTTCAGAAACGGACATGATGACAAGTGGTTACTACCAGATTTGGTTTCCTGCTTGCTGTTTCTGGGAATCATGAAGTAAAACACTTCATGTATTGGGCCAAACATATGTGAGCCTGTAGCGCTAATCACAAGTACGATGTCGAATGATCGATCAATCGGCTCTGGTGCAGACGTGTCCATAACACCTCCTAACAAGAAAAAATGTTGTAACCGAGTTCCTCAAAATTTTTGAAATGAGAAAAAATATTATCTTTATCTTATCGTCTTCGCAGGTTAATCGGTATTAATTCAGCCATCAAGCAGTAACTGGGCCTCACCACTTCATATGACCCGAAAACCAAACGGAGAATGGCGTCCATCCGTCAACTTAATTTAATCACCATATCTGACAGATATCCTATACAAATTATTCAAGATTTTGCAAGAATTTTTTCGGCGAAACAGTTTTCTAGACATTTGGTTTGCAAAAAGCGTTTCATCAGGTTCTGGTTTACGTCTTTTATAAGGAACGCGGCGCAAACACAACAACGACTGATTAGTGAAGTTCTTCAACTATTAAATTTTCTGTTTTCGCTGATTGATGACCTCATCACAGCAAAAGGGAATCTTACCGTTACCAGAAAAAGCTGAGGCAATCTAAAATTAGGATCAACTAAAAGTACCTCAAGATTTCTGGCAATGTAAATTTCTATCGTAGGTTTATCCCACATGCGGCTGAAAAATACATGATCCTCCAGAATATAGTGAAAGGGAACATAAAACGTGGACGAACACTAATAAAATGGTCTGATGAATGTAGCATTTCAACATTGTAAAGATGATTTAGTTAATGCTAACATCCTGGCACGTCAAGCAAGAAATGGTGAACTTCAACTGGTAGTAGACGCATCAGATGTAGCCATTTGAGCAGTAATTATTCAAATGGCGAAAAATGGTGAGCTAGAATCACATCTTTTTTTCGAAGCACTTTCAGCAACAAAACAACTTTACAGCACATATAATAGAGAGCTGTAAACTGGGTATACTCGTAGAGCGGCACAAATCATTAATATTAATTTTTCTTCGAAAAATAACAACAATTCACCATCTCGTCAAGTCCGATTTTTAGGCTACATCATTCAATTAACTACGGACATATACGTTATAATGTTCGACTATAGATTGTTGGATTTTTATCTATCAATGTGATTTATGAAATTCAAGTCGATTTTGAATGTATTGCAAAGCCGCAAAGTATCGATACCAAAGTTGAATCTAGTACCGATGGTACAGCAACGGGAATCACCATCTCACTCAATTTACCCGCAATACCCCTTCAGCTTCACAAATCAATTGTAATATTTTCAATAATCGCATTCAACCATTCATCACTTCCAACTTCCGAGCATAGATTACAAGGAAATTACAAAATTTGACACAACCGTAAATTCGTGGAACCACAAAGTTGGTTACTGAACGATTCGTGAGGTGAGCTCTGAATATGATAATAAAAGCTTCGTCCAGGCATGATTTACTCGTATATAATGTCAACCGAGAAAAAATCACCAGCACATTAAAACCAAGATTTATTCATACTTCATAAATTGAAAGAATTGAACCAAACCTTAGGAATTAATCATTTAAGAACACCATTTCCATCCTCATGCTAACTTAGTAATAGAGAGATGGCACAGAACGCTTGAGACCGCTTTATTGTCAGCAGAGTAACAATTGAGTGAAACTTTTGCCAAAAATTCTATTGGGATTAAGAGTGTCAAAGAAGATATTGATGCGTTGCCTTGAATTCATCAAAGAATGCCGACAGCGTAAGAGTCAAATTCGTTCAACGGTTACAGTAAAGAACTGTTTAAAGAGCTGTTTAATGCCAGTTTAAAGAAAGTTGAGAGATCGTACAAATGTGTCCATCAGAGTCGACAGCATTCGAAAACCAATGCAAAGTCCATAATGGACCAAGTAATTGACCGGAAGGATAAATATTACGTTACTCACTAAGTGACGAGGCAGACACACCACTTCTAGTGTAAAATTTGTATGATGTTTAGAAAGTACCAACCTTCAAACGATATGTGTCAAAATTTTATGTCAATATGACCATTAGTTTACAAGTTACAGTTGTTTTAGTAATGCTCGTTTTGTTATTTTCAAAACAATGGAAATAATTAATTTCGATAAACACTGTTTTTGATAAAAAAAAAATACCATTCAAGGAAAGCAATGGCTTGATAAGTGTTATTTCATCGAAAGCAACCACCGAACATGGATTTGCGGAGTTTAAACGTGGCCGTACAAACACCGATGATTCTGCACGCTCTGGGCACCCAATCAGTTTTGAAGACCATAAACTGGAGTGTCGTAAGATGTCTGACTCCTTAAAGATATCAAAAGGCAGTTTATGCACATTCGATGAAACCGTTTTGAATCAAACGGATTTAGACATAAATCAAGAGAAAATTCGTTTTAAATCAAAATAATCTCTCTTTCTCTCCTTCTTTCTAGCTTCACATCCCATTAAGAGGGATTTTGCCACCTGCATTATGGTCCCCAACCGTCTCGATCCATCGCTCTCGTTCTCCAGTTTCTACATCCTAATAATATGCGTAGACCTTGTTCGACGTCGTCACGCCAGCGCAGTCGAGGTCTTACTCTACGACTCACGTCGGCTGGTTTTTGATGGAACATTTTATTGATCATCCGTTGTTGTGGAGACCTTGCAACGTGACCGAGCCATCTAACTTGGCTGGATTTGATGAATCCGATAATATCGCTACCTCCGAGAAGTTACTTTATTTATATATATTTGTTGTTCGCGACTTTAATTGGACCAAAGATTGAACGAATAAGCTTCCTTTCAAAGGTAGATAACAATCTATAATCGTAAGAGGTCATGGTCCAGCTGTCGCTTCCAAATGCCAACACAGGTCATTTGAGTGCTTTATAAAGTGCGGGGTGCGAAGTCCTAGATTCATATCTCCTCGCGGTGCTCTCTGGGTAAATCTAAATGAACCAGCCAATGCAGTGGAGACGAGCAAGAGAAATTATGTTGAAAGGCATGGACACTACATGTTAGGGCGAGTCATTCCCAAAACCAATACCAAATCAGCATCTGTTCCTCAGGTTAGGAGCGGCTGAAGCGGGCGTCTGTCTTGTACCAAGCGGCTCGCTATATAAATGTGTTCAAGGTAGGACTGGATGCCTTAAGGTTCTCACCAATACGTAACCCACACACGTAACAAGCGGCCAACAACCTTTTCTCATAAAAACAATTAGTTATAAACCCTAATCAAAGGCCTCAGAATACCATATCGGATTCATCACAAAATAATCTGCTTAAATCAAAATGATTCGTATAAACCACGAGACAGCCCACATTAGGAGCGCAGATGATTTGGAACATCATTTATTGTTTAAGCAGCAAAAATATTTCTATATTTAAATCTAAAGACTTTTGAATCAAACGAATTTATTCTTGTCAAGAAGAAAATCGTTTTAAATCAAAATGAAAATCCACTTGAATCGAAAAGATTTGTACGAACCACGAAGCAGGCCACATTATGAGCAATGATTTGGAACATTATTCATATTTTAAGCAAAAAAAATATTTCTAAATTAAAATGGAAACCGCATTGAATCAAACAGATTTATTCTTAAAACCAAAAGGATAATATTTCCTTGAAAGGAAACTGCATTTTTAACATTTCTAGATCCCGACCAAATGGCATAGTGGTTAAATCTTTGGCGTTTGGATCGGGAGGTACCGGATTCGAATCCAGATAGGGGCAGGATGCAAAAGGAAACTTTCATCAATAGATTACGATCTGTGATTAAAAGGAACACAACTACGACCCATGTCCAGTATAGGCTAGCATAGAGCTATGCATGCAATGCGCAGATGGTAACTGAAATCGGTCCTATAGCCGTACGTCTTCGATTTGGCAGGAAATGCGTAAAGTAAGACGGGAAAATCAACCGCGAAAGAGCAGGGATTGCTTCGGCCCCAGAAAAGATTGCATGGATTAAAAAAAAACTTTTCTAGATACCATTTCCATTTATAATATAAAATTTGTAAATGCAAAATATGCTTTAAATAAAATTAAATTTATTTAATTATTTAATTTTAGTTTTAAAATAATTGCAAATTCTGTATTTCTGCGAAAAAAAATTAAAATCTTAATATGTGTAGTTAAAATGTTTTTTTCTTAACACGTTGACGCACAGCACACTTTCTACTCAGGAACACACATTTGATAACTTTTGTAATTGCAATGATATTTCGTCGCGGAAAGGAATGTATTGTTAAGAATTGAAAAATATGTCGAGATATTCCTTAAAAAATGAAAATTGTTTGCGCGAACGTGTTAAAAAACGAAAAAGTTGTATGTCTGCTGTAGCAGTCATTTGCACGAACCTGTTAACTCGCCTTTTCCAAAGCAAGGGAGATATCAAAAAAATGTGAGAAAAAAACGGCATAAGCATCAAAAAACTGGACCGATTCATAATTTTTGGTGCTTACGTTCGCGGAAAACAAACAAAATAACCACAGAAAAATTACACACACTAATATAAAATTACATACTATACTCCTTATACGTATACGAAAACCTCATGTCTCGTGTCTCCGATTTTGCATAAAATCGATAATCAGGTTTAACATATGTGGTACACCTCTAGCCGTCTTTCAGGCGCACTTTAATAAATTCTGTGTCAAATCCGAAAATTTCTAATTGACACTAAGTGCTTCCGTAAACTAAAACTAACCGGATAAGATAACTTTACTAATCGCATGTTTTATGTACTTACGAGCAAACATCGATTTAAACACCAAAAACTGTCAAACTAAGTACATAATTTTACAAATCTCAAGGGTAACTTATAGCGTGAAGTAAATAGAAGTGCTTGCAAATACTTGAAAAACGATTTATTTATACTTTAAATGACTGCATATTTATATGTATAAAAAAACAATTTATTTTAAAATGTTTTACAAAATATATAAAATTCAATTAATATTTTCATCACTTTTTATACCATAATCGTCATACTGAGAAATAATCATTTGGATTAACTCGTCTATTTTATCGTCTGCAACACATTTCCGAATCTCGTTGAAAAATTCGAAATAACGGTAATAATTGTGTCTGCAAATAAGTATTATAAAATTAATCAAACGAATGTTTTATCTTTGATAAATAAACTTACAATGACAGTAGAATAGAGGCTAGTAGTTCTTTCGTTGCAATAAGGTGATGTAAATAGGCGCGCGTATGATTTGTGCATGTAAAACATTTACAATCTCCCTGTATCGGTTGAAAATCGTCGCTATAAATTTTATCATCTAATTTTAAAGAGTACTTGGTATCTTTCGGTTTGGATAAATCAAAATTGAAAGTAAGAGCATAGTTTTTCTGAGCTTTGATGTACGGGTACGTACTGTCGAAGAGATCCACGCCGAGCCTCACCAATTTTAAAACGTCTATAGGATTATACGCTCCAACTACTACTTTAAGTTTATCGGCTGGTAATTCTGTAGTTAAATTGGTAAATATTTCGATCAACTTGTTGGAATCTAGGTAGGATGCAGCAGTGCCGTTATTATGCAGTCCGTCGATCAAATACCCGCCTATTTCATTATACGTGAGCACATTATTCGTTGATCGCTTTCTTAAATGATAGTTGTACCCACCAACAACACAACCGATTAACATACTACTATTCAGAACACTCGAATTACGATGCCGTTGAACACATTTTTCTAAAAATTGTTCACTTCTCTCAACCGAGTTTAGAACACGTTTCTTTGAACTTTCCGCATTCGTGTCGCTATCACACAGTACTTGGTAGAAATCCGGTTTAAATGTTTCTATAATATCCATATACCGTTCGGCCGTGATTCCAATCCGCCCGGATCTTGTAAATACCGGCAACTGATCCTTTTCATGAAAACCAGTTGGTGTTAGCTCGCCAGCATCCTTCACCGTCGCAAATATTAAACTATTACTTAGGCCAATATATTTATCGATTGGCCCGTTAAACGCTTTTACGGCAGGTTCCATATTTTCCATAGAAGCAATGGATAGTTGTACTACTGGTTTGGAATTGTTTAAGTATTTAATGGTGTCCGAGCCTAAATACGGAACACTTCCACTCTTTGTGTACATCATAACCAAGGGAGTTTTATATAGTGTGTCGGGCATCCTGGCAACATTTGAAATGACCCCAATCCGCCCAGAACACTTGGAAACAGATTCTACGGCAAACTTCATTTTATTTTCAAGTGGAATTAAGATGTTATTTATTTATAAATAACCTAAATTCCATTTAAATATATTGACGATGATCAAGAACCCGGTTCTCACACGTGGTTATTATTGTATTAATAGTGATATAAATTATTGGTCTCGTTCCCTAATTTCGTAATACATATAAACATATTACATATCCACTTTATTATTAAATTAGTTCATGGATTATCAAAAAATTTAATTTTGTTTAAATCAAAGAACGACGGTGTGTCAAATCACTCAACTCAACTGTCAATGTAAAAAGAGTCCACATTCCACATAGGTTCACATGGCATAATAAATAACGCTATTTTACGATAGGGGCGCTTTTGCCTTTATAAAACTTGCATATTGACCCGTTTAACCAAAAACTATCATCAAAAAATTTAGGTTGAAATTGATTATTGTGGGTTAAGTGGGAAGCATACTTGGAATAAAAAGGATAAGAGAAATAACCTAATCGCCTTGAAAGACTGCTATTTATTAAACCCGATTTAGTGTATTTTCGATATGAATAAAGCTACAAAGTAAACAAAAAATATGAAATAAAATTTATGTAACTCAAATTTTTTAATCTTTATTACTTCTTAAGCTTTCGGAACCTTTTGAAAAATATGAATCAGCTTCTAAATTAACAGCTTTGTAATTTTAAAATCGAAGTCTGTCAAAGCTACGATTGTAAAAGTTACAAAAGCGCCACTAGAGGTTCAGGTTGCAACTAACTTAACTACAAAAAATGACATGTGATCGATATGCGGACTGGATATGCATAGTTTAATTCATGTAAGTATTTTATATTATATATATCACAAAATCATTAATTAAAAAACACTTTTATCTTTTTTTAATTTAAAATATTAAATAAAATGTATCCAAGCTAAGCTAGCATGAGGTAGAAAAGAACTAAAAAATTTGTAGTTATAGAAGTTTATTGGAAATCCTCTAGATGGAGAACGTGATGCTCCAATCGTCAATAAGTGAGCGAAAGATATAATTTACACTTATTCGGCCATACTGAAAAAATAAAAATAAAAATAAAATAAAAATAATAACAGATATTTTGTTCAACATTCGTCCAATTTAATTTTCCTAAGGAACGGTTTTATGAACGCGGATAAACCATTAATCTAGCATTAATTCTCTTTTTACATTTTACGAACGACCATAATAAAAAAAAATAAAGAGTTTTGATTTATCTTCTCTTTTTGAGGACACCGGGATTTCTGTGACATTTATTTTTGGGAAGTAGTGTGGATTTCCGAACACTTTACATGGCTCTTTCCATTGAAAGTGTGGTTTTTGCACGCGAATGTGAACAGAATTCCGTCGGCATAGTGGGTAGAGGGTTTCTGTACTAAATCTCTTAAAGATAAGCAACAGCAAAAATGGAAATCTAAGAACAACTTTAAAAACGCCTACAAAAACAATTCATGTAATTGTAGAGAACTGAAACATAATCACAGTCCGAAATTTTTTTTT
Organism: Nephrotoma guestfalica; assembly: GCA_963691935.1. Classification (NCBI taxonomy): domain Eukaryota; kingdom Metazoa; phylum Arthropoda; class Insecta; order Diptera; family Tipulidae; genus Nephrotoma; species Nephrotoma guestfalica. Next base: position 191,143,178 of record OY829915.1, on the reverse strand, counting down.
TATTTTAGAATCACAATTTCATTAAATCCAGAACTTATTACAAAAACATATCCTCAAACTTATATTAGAATCAGAATTTTATTAAGCAATTCAAAATTTTATCAAAATCCTTAACAAAATGACGGAGAAAGTTAGAATAACCATGTTCCTAAAGTTATCCAAGAAAAACGTTTATACAGAGTGTCCCAGAATTGGACGATCAAGCGAAACATGTTGACTGGCTAGCTCATTTTCAACAAAAATAGCCAAGTAAAGTTTTTTCGAATTGTAGATGGTGCAAAAGTTATTCCACTTTTAGTGTTTTTCAGTGAAATATCATGCGCACCCACCAAAAAATTAATTTAAAAAAAACAAGAATTATTTTGTTTAACTTTCTTTTTTCATAATGTATAGAAGAGTGTGCCTTTCCAATAAAATCATTTTTATAAGCTGTATTATCTTCTGTCAAATAAAAACAATGGTTAAGTAATGTCTTTTTGTTTCTCAAAAAATTTTCTTGCTGTTTAAGGGACGCCAGCGGAAAAACAATGTGATTTGTGTAGTTGACCCATTATCAGAAAAATATGCGACTCTAATGCAGATTTTAAAATGGTATCACACACCGATTTAAAAAGAAAAATATTTTGTAATTCTGGTTAGTAGTTCCATGCATACATACTCGAACGTTTATAATTAAAATGTCAATATGCTATGTGACTTATTTCCATCACGAATATGCAGAAATGTATTTCATTTATGGCTTATGTAATAGCAACGCCCGAGCAGCAGCAAGAGAATACCAAAGACGATATCCAAATGGGGAGCGCTTTCCCGATTACAGAGTATTTCAAAACGTACATCAAATGTACAGTGAAGGTGAAGTCGGTTTCAACACTAATGATCCACGGGGAAGTCTATCTAAGTTTTCTGCAAAATGATTATAATGAATTACGTTTCTCTGCAAATACGTGGAAATATATGGCGGCAGTTCGATGGAGTTCCCAAAAACTATGCACAAGTAGTGAGACAACACCTGGACGTGAATTATCCAAGCCGCTGGATTGGAAGGGAAGGGTCCATTTCGTGGCCACCGCGGTCTTCTGTTCTAATTCCTTTAAACTTTTTTCTGTGGGGTTATTATAAAGAGCTGATTTATGAAAGAGTAAACGAGACCGATGAGGAGATGCGGCAACGTATAATAGAAACGTCGAATATTATTAAAAGTAACGAACGTGCTTTTCAACGGACATTTCAAACGCTTCCTATAATATTTAAAATTAATAAAAAAAATTTTTTTTTTTAATAATTTTAAATATTTAGGCACCGATTTTAGAAACCGAAATTTTGTTAAGTGCATTTTTTAATAAACTGTAAGTCGTGTGTTTGTGAAAAAAATTGATACGAAACATTCTATTGTGACTAGTCCGGTGTGTGATACCATTTTAAAATCTGCATGTGTCGCATATTTTTCTGATAGTGGGTCAACTTTCTGCAGCACATTATTCTCCCGCTGGCGTTAACAAAAAAATTTTCAGAAACAAAGAGACTTTACAAAACCATTGGTTTTATTTGACAGAAGATAAAATAGCTTACAAAAATGATGTTATTGGGAGGGCACACTCTTCTAGATCTTATTAAAAAGGAAAGCTAAACAAAAAAACTCTTGTTTTTTTAAATCAATTTTTTGGTGGGTGCGCATGCGATTTCTCTATAAAAAAAACACTAAAAGTGGAATAACTTTTGCACCATTAACAATTCGAACACTTTACTTGGCTGTTTTTGTTGTCCAATTCTGGGACACCCTATATACTTTTGTCAATACACGTCACAACATTTTTATTATGAAGGGCTATTCAGAAAATAGTGTGGTGGTTACATGATTAAATAAATTACGCTATTAGACGAGAAGAGCGCTAGTATCAATATAAAATTTAAGGGCGGGCGTTAAACAGTAACACCAGCAATTTACGTGTTCATGTGTATGGAACGCACCCCTTGCAATTCGCATGAGCTTGTTGTTGGTCTTGAAAGGCTCCAAGGATTTTTGAAATAGGATCAGAACAATCAAAACAGTTTGTTTAATTTCTCTTTAAATTTATTAGATTATGAAAACCCCCAACTTATTTCGTTATTTTTACGGTTTCACTATCAATAGCACGTTGTTTCGCTTTCTCATAAATCGATGTTAACTGTCCCTGTTGCGCTAGGATCTTGAGTAGTTCAACAATTAATGGAAGATAGTTGTGTTTGCGCCGGATATTCTCAAGCTTGTAAGTTTTTCGTCGAGCAACCTCCTCATCAACCATCAAACGTAAATATGCCAACTTACTTTCGCGCGTATCTGTATCCATATCCGAATCATCGAAATTCGATAGCTTATCTATCTGACGTTGGTAAATCATTTGACGATCAGAAACAATAGCCATTAAATTAAAATGTATTTCACCCTCATTGTATTTTTGCATTCGCCGTTCAATTATTGGCCGCACGACATCGACCCAATTTTGTTCGGGTGCCACTGGCCCCAAATCAATTGGCCCCTCTTTCAATCCATCCAACTCGTATAATCTACCATCAACTGGAATATACCCAACGAAATGAAAAACATCGTCATCCTTATCGGGCGACTTTGAATCCAATTCAAAAAGTGTTTGTCGTGCAAACGAATTGTGTACGGTTCTAATTTGAGCGGCATTGCTAAGAGTTAAACCTTTGTTGTACGCATCAAACGATTGACAAAAATCTTTGAAATCTGTAAGTGTGGCGCCCAATTTAATATCTGGGTGTTTACAATTCAGCAAAACGCTCAATATGGCCTGGGTAGCACATGCGTTATTGATAACCTGTTTGGCAAAAAACATTTTCTCCAATCTAGAATCTTGGACAACGGAGCCCGATGGCTCATCATCTTGAACCCATTTAAATAAAAATATTAAGCCATGTATGGGTTCCAATTTTTTAAACAGTTCCTCATCTAAACTCCATAGTTCCTCAACCTGGACGCCTTCGCAACCTAGAAAATAAACAGAAAACTTCCAAAAATTACAAATGTTCATGCAACAAGACCGGCGGCATAACCTCAATCACACGTCAAACATATCAAAACAATCGATCCCTTACCAAATTCCCTTATCAATTCAGTAAATACACCCGGATCACTCTCAATTAAACACCAATTTCCAGCACTATCTGCCATTTTATCTCTCAATTTACTCGAAATAAAATTCAACTAAATGACGTTTTATATTTGAAGAATAAACGCTGATTTATAATTAAAACAGAAAATCATTAATTTTTTGTGATGTCGAAATTTTATTGAGCCGAACTTCCAATTTGACATTTGAGCTACTCGAGCTCACATTGTGACAATCGGAAAACGTGTGTTTGTAACTCACATATCACAACGCTCGCAACGCAACGGATTCTAATGATAACGTAATAATTATTGAACCAGTCACGATTCAATTTGTGATTACTGTGTTTACTTCTAATAGGAATATCAAGTGATAAGTTTTTAAGAAAACACAGCGGTGAAATACAAATATTTATATTTATTTGTGTCCCTTTAATTTTTATTAGCTCGATTTTGGATACGAGCGAGATAGAACAATTATTAAAAAAAACAGATCTTTTTGATGTTAACTCGTACCGTTTCCATGAATCCTAGTTAAGTTGACAGCTATGTTAATATTTATTTCGATAGTTTATTGTTTTCAAAGTTAATTTACAAGTTTGTTTACTCAAAATCTGTATTTTAATAGTTTACAATGAGCGTTATTTTAAAGTACACCTAAAAAAAGTTGACAGATAGAACCTAATCCAACCGTACTAGTTTCGTTGAGTTAAAACAGATTTAACGAAACTCAACCTTAATCTGTGTTTCCATGTACGTAAACCTGAGTTAACCTAGATTAACTCTGTTAAGGAAACATGTTATATGTTATCTATAATTTATAAAAAAATTATATTTTTAATCACAATAAAAGGAATGCTTTGTTATGCCCTGGGCATGAATTCCGGTTCAATGACTAATGACTTTGTATTTTGGTCTTTCATTTAGTTTGAATTTTTAAAATATTTATATTTCCGGTCCTTTAAGGTACCTTCAATAGCCTGGTTAAAGAAGCAAAACAGATAATTATTTGAAAACTAAGGCAAAAATTACCATGTCATCGTTACCCAGCAAAACTTAATTTTTACTTACGAAACCCAAAGAAATAAACAATATCTCGTTAAATCTTAGCTGTCACTTAAAAAAATTAAGCGCGCGATTTCTCGTTCAAAAATATGAAAAACTTATAAAATTGTACCGAAAATCTGATTTTTTATTAAATAAAATGGCAGAAATTATTTGAATTGTATAATTAATTACTAAATTAATATATAAAGTTGAATTTGTGAAACCTAACCTAAAAATAAGATTGAATTGCGCAAGTTGTTTAAAAAACTTAAAATTAAATATTAGTCGTGGCTGTTCTAGTATTAAATGTTTGTCATAATAAATTAATCAAAATACATAAAACTCTAATCATGTTGTATTCATAAAAATTGTAAATTAACATCGCACTGATTTTGTTATTACTTTAGAATTATAAGTTGTCCATGACTAGAATGTTAAAAAAAGAAAGATAATTGGTATCGTCAAAATCTTTTAAGTTTTTATTTTTGACTGGTTGGGCTATTAATCGCGCTTCAAGCCCGGTTCATACTTATGGATGAAAATCAACGATTTTTCATCCCATCGTTTTAACAATTAATTCACGTAAATTATGCAAAATACTTTTCATACAAAAGAATTGAAAAAATTGAAAAATCCCGGATGTGGGATTTTGGGATTTTTATCCATAGTTATGAACCGGACTTCAAAAATTGTTTGAAAAGCTACAACATTATTATTCTTTGGAGCTAGCTCCGAAATAATATCGGGAAATTTTTGGGATTGAACCGTATGATATTCCAAAAACGGCCATAACAAATCCCTTTGATTTCTTCGAGTATATTAAAGTAAATGAGACTTCTAATTGCTCTACCACTCGTACATAATTATAATTTCAATGATTTTTTTAAAATTATTTGCATAGGAAGTTTACAAATTAGTTTGTAATCGACCTTCAGTAGAAAACGAAAAAGCCGGGGTACGACATTTTTTCAAAATGTGAAGAAAGTACTCGACATACATCATCCCTTTTATAAGTGATATTAGGTGCATGATTCATTGTTTAGTAAAATATATATGTGTCATGAAAGATTACTTAGTAAAATAACTGTAATATGCTTGATAAGCCCGATAAATTTTATAATCTTTTAAAGCCAACCATTTAGTTTAAGCCCGTTCTCACCTACTCATCGCCGTACATGGCTTGATCAATCATCAATTGTCCATGAGTCGGATTACTTTAGTATATTGAGGTCTAGTCACACACTTTCCCTGACATCTCTGACCATTTCTTATAAAGTCAGATCAAAGCGTGTTAAACTGGACTACAAGCTTATCCATGACTATAGTTAGTTAGATTCTGAAAAGATAATGAATTAATTTGTTGGTATTAACTGGAGCTTTCTGCATGCGTCTAATACTGTCAATTTCCTCTTCAAATCCTTTTATGATTGCCTGTATTATATGTATTCATGACAATTATGCGCCAACTAAACAAATAGTTAATTGACAAACGGCTGGGTTTACAGAGGCGATGCGAGGAACCTAGAATTATATCACAAATATCGCAATAGGGTAACTAGCTTGATAAGGGTTTCAAACAAAAATATTTTTTTGGAAATAGTAAATTGACGATGAAACAAATTTGGAGCAATTTCAATTATATTGGATTGGGGACTAGTAGGTCTGGTCTTTCTACTGACTTTGTCCTTTCAATTATCAACACTTATTTTTGCAAGGTACCCCACACATAGGTAGTTATTCCATTGCAGGAGATGTAGTGCACAGGCACGCATAGTTCTCTCTCTTGTTGCAGCATAAGTGAATTAGATGTTTTCAAAGCCGTAGATTTTATTAAATCAAATTCATCCGGTCACGATAAAATAAACTTAAAATTTCTAAAGAATACCATATATCGTATCGCACCTTTGACATACATGATTAACAGTTGTATCGTGCGTTCTTAATTGCCTGAAATCTGGAAAATGATACTGTGATTCCGATTGTAAAACAGAAGGGTATCGATTCTTTGGATAATCTTAGACCGCTTAGTTTAGTTTCCATTTTATCTAAAATATTCGAGACCATTCGTGATCAAATCAATCTGCATTTGACTAATTGTAATTATCTAAATAAATTTCAATCCGGATTCCATAATAACCACAGTACAACGACTACTCTGCTTCATGTTGTAGACGATCTGGCTTCTCATCTTGACGGAAAAAATTCATTTGTTCGTCTGATACTGTTGGATTACTCCAAAGCATTCGACTCTTTGAACCGTGTTTTGTTACTACAGAAGTGAATGCTTTTCTTTAATTTTGACAATAGAACCAATTGACAATTCCTTTTTTTAAAATGTGATTCTACCTCAAATGACATGCTGCAAGTTACTTTGAACAATGCCGTTAGATATGTTAACGCACTGAGAAAATTTCACCACATATCAGCTAAGTTTATAGAATTTTTTGGTTGCACTATGATTTAATTCTTTTACTTTAGACCGTTATTACTATTATATAGTCATTAATAATCGTGTTCCTTCATATTTATATGAGAAAATAAAAATTTACAACAAAACGCTTCTGTTTATCTCTTTTACAATTAAAAATGAGGTTCCGATTGAGATTAGATGTGTGAAGCTTTTTACTAATTTTAAAAAATTACTGTTTGATTATATTAAAAATACATTTCAATTTATGTTTTAGTTTACTTTTTGTATACTTTTTATTACTAATTTGTATGGATAGAAAAGCTATGCTTTATACGTTTTGCTAAATAAATAACCAATCTAACCAATTATTGTTTATATTTTTATTTCATAAGTTGGATATCATGGTGGTCATATTACTAATTAAATCTAAATTAAAGTGGAATCACGTTTTCTAATAATAGATTTATCAATTATAAATTATAAGTAGGGCTTTCGGTTGACCTGAATAAACAAAATTATCTGAATTAACTGAATCAACTGAAGTGAATTGAGCGTTCGATTCGCACCTCTTCATTTCAGTGAAAAGATATTGAGCTACTGAATTAACTGAAGATATTTTGCTCGTGTAGTTAATTCAGATAGGTTGTTTTTGTTGTATTTTTGACATTTACATGGTAGTATACTATTTATAAAACTAGTTTTAACCGTTTTATATATTAACATTTATCTTTAGTCGCACGTATAATCAATAAATGCCAAATTTAAAATTATTTATTTTGACATTTATCTGAAGTGAAGAGGTGCGAATCGAACACTAAATTCACTTCAGTAGCTCAATTAAATGAATAGTAACTCAATTATCTGAATAGTAACTCAATTGCAATTCTGTTTATTCAGGTCAATCGAAACCCTTAAAAATTTCATTAATTAAAATTAAAATATGCAGTTATTTATTTATGGGAGATCTATAGAGTGATTCAATGAAATTTAGAGGACATAATTTCCATACCAAATTTGTGTCTTTTATGTTACTCCTACACTAACTATAATTTAAACTATATTCTGACTACGCAAATGTCGACAGTCGAGCGGACGTTTTTAAAAAGCCCACTATATAGGTTTTACTTTAGCACTAATTTGTCATACTACTTTTTTTTAAAACGATCGGTCTTTGAGAGGGGCAATTCCTTTAGTAATTAAAACGAAAGAAGGTAATGGTACACCATTGCGTAGTTGCGTTTACCGTAGTTGCGTTAAATTTACAAACACAAAACTTGCAATAAACCTAAATAACGAGCCCACTCAAAAATATGTAGTACACATCGCCAAAAAAGTTTGAGAGCCACTAGTATCGTATATAATTTGCAGTGAATTTATTTTGTGAGGCAAAAGTGCTTGATTTTTTTTTTATAAATATAAAAATAAATTTATTGTTTAGTTCATCAAAATTTAATGAATTTAATTTACTTAAATAAAAAAATTACAAATAAAAGTTAATAGTTTATCCGATAATGTAATTCAAATGTATTTTGAAATTGTCAAGGTTGAAAATTCGCTTAAAATTTTTCGGCAAAGAAATTTTGAGGACTGAGGATTGTGTGAGGAAAAATAGAAAAACAAAATGGTAATATCTAAAGACGGAAAACGTAAACGAAAGGAGATTTCTTCACCGGCGGTAGATAAAACAGCTGAAATAACTAAAAGGTTTGTAGAAACACAACTGATTTTAACACGATCCTGCTGAAAAATTTATTGAACTTGGATGTGTGATTGTTTATTCATGTTCGTGTCGCGAGTTTTGCTTGATTCTACCATTAAAGAAGACATTTTGGATTTGTCAAAATAATTTTTTTTCAATGGAACCCTCGGTAAAAATGTTATCGGGAATAAACTGTTTGTGGCTGCCTATCTAAATATTTGTTAAGTTTTTTTATATAAAGCTATGTAATCTACATTCAACCTGAAAATGTTAAGATTTTGCAAACAGGAAACTGCAATTGCTGGCCATCATTGTGGCTGCCGACTCAATTACTTCAAACGAATTCCTTCGTGTTCTTCCTGAATTAATATTGATCGTCCTTATTTTACATTACGAAAGGCAATTTTATTTACGTGATATTCTTATAAGATTATGGCTTGTATCATTTCCATCGATCAATAACAACGAGATATTTTCCTTAGAAAATTTTGAATTTACATTCGCAATCAATGTAGTTGCACTTGAAACAATTAATTGATCATGGCTGAGATTGCCGTTTAATCGAATTTACCAATTGCATCATTAAGAAGGTTTGGGAGATGGCATGATGCTTATAATCTTTAATCTGTAGATCATATAGCCTTTACTTGACCTAAATTAGTCGAAATAGTCAACAAAAGTCGGTTATTAGGAGTAAATTTATGTACTAATCTTGAGATTGAAATGATTTGCAGAAAATTACTTTCATTTTAGTAAATTTGATTGTGGTAATTAAACATGGTACGTACGTAAAATTTTATGGTTCAAAATCAGCAATACTTTGCATTGAAAATAATTCGACATTGTATATTTGGGCGAAAGTTCTCACAACATAGAATTTGAGGATAAGTTACTGCGGTACTAAGTTTCTTACTGAAAATGTTACAGTACATAAGTGATCGTAATGAAATGAGATTTGCCCTTAATGTAAAATATCACATACAAATTGTATTAGTTCGTTGCATATGGTGAAGAGCATGGTCTACAAAACATGGTCAAAACTGTTCATTGACGTCACTTATTTATCTACAAATAATCGATAAAATTAGATCCAATACGAAGCAATTTGAAAGTACTATTAGCCAGGTTCCATCGGTGTTCGCAAAGTACTTCTAGCTACTTTATGTTTTACTTCTAAGTAACTAAGTAATTTGCGTTCCATTGAACATCTACTCACAAGTACTTTAAAGTACTTTGCTAACACCAATGGAATCTGACTAATGAGACTTGTACGAGAGCAGAGGGCCTCGCGGAAAATTTAGTCAGTCTCGCCTATGAATTTTCTATAAAAAAAAGTCTTGAAAAATTTAATGTTATTTCTATTTTTTATTAAAATATAAACACTATAAATGTATTTATAATTAATATTAAAATGATCAACTTAAAATAAAATAGGTGTTTTGGGTGTACCTGAAGCGAGCTTCCTTTTTTCCACTTATAGCGTTTTCTATTAAGAGTTATGGAGAATGTATGATATTTCAATATATATACATATGTATTTTTAAACCGATGCTGATTCAAAATACACAAAAGACGGAAAACTCCCGTGAAAATCCTAGAAAATACCGATAATTAAAATTAAATATCAGATACTCTTAAATCGAAGGTTTTGTGTATTTATTCACTGATTAATCGACGTTAAAGTTAACTTGAGACTTGGGCTGTAAATGTACATACAGATTGATCGATTGGATTGTAGGAACAAGTACTGGACTAGTGTGCCTAATAACGCCGGTTCTATTCCTACAGTCTGTTTACATATACCAAGAGGGAAAGATAAGACAGGTTTTTTTTAGAACGGGACGATCTGGTTGCAGACACTTCGGCTTTCAACATGAATGAATTAAATTAATATATAGATGTAAAGATCCCGCACATCAATCATTGTGAGATAATAATTAAAAACTCATAACGCACTTATTTACACAAGTAAGAGTGATGAGTTTCCTGAAAGCAGAAGTTATTTAAATGGTGATGTTAACCCTAATCAACATAGCTCATTTTACTTACATTAACGCATAAAATGCTTCTCTAAGACTCGTCGCATGCGTTCGTGTTACTCTTTTTAGAATAGTGTTTTCTGATCTTGCTATTACTTGGTAAATTTTTTACGTGCGATTTGCAGCTCAATTTGCCGAAAAATAAAATTTAAATAGTTTTTTATAGGATACCAAAAACTTAAAATGAAACTCTGCGACTCATCCCTTGTTGATTATGGTTAAGCTTCTAAAATTATATATGAAAAATTACTGTTAATTGTTGAGGACAAACAGATATCACATTTCTCACTCGCCGATAGTTGTACAGCAATTCTACCATTTTTTCTGCTTTTTTCAATGAAATGGCACATTGACGACTAAACATCCGATTCTTAGCAGATAACTTTCCAATGTTTTCTAAACGAACAGTTTTAGAATTTTTAATAAATATTGGTCCTTATGCACTAAGCCGGACGAAAATCGGAGTAACAGCCGTGTTACTTTGAGAAGATTTGAGTCTGTGCAATATGTTTGGAATTGCACATAATCCATTACTTATATCGCCCTCCTGAACATAGTCCAAATGACTTGAAAAAGATCTTAATTTTTGAGATCTTCTCGAAATATTAAAATCAAAACAGTAATGATCATTTAACGCATTAAAAACATTTATAAGTGGTAACGAATTATTAAAATTATTAACACAAAATGGATTATGCAAATTAGTGAGGCTCTCGAACAAAACCCTGATTCAGATTTGGTAAACATCGTAAAGCATAAATTATGAATTGCTTTTGGATACTTTCCATCCTGTCAGAGTGCAATTGATAATATCGATTCCATAACACTTTAATAAACACGATGTGTTTATTAAATGTGAGGTTACTTGAAAAATTACTCCAAGGTCACGAATATCGCATACCCTACTGATTTGATCACCTAATAATAAATACGAGCCTCTACGCAAGAAAATCGTGATCTACACAACGAAATAACTACACTTTTTTGTATTCAATGGCAATTTATTATGTTTGGACTAATCACAAAAAATGTTGAGCTCATCTTGCATAACCTCAATATCCATCACAGAATTGATATTAGCATTTTAGGTCATCGGCATTCGTTAATAAATACTGCAAAAAGTAAAAGTCTCTGGTGACTACCTTGTGGAACTCCGGAAGGTATGTTAAATGGAAAGAAGCAAACTTGGGAGATATTAACACAATCCATTTAATTGGAATGAAGTCGGATTCGTGTAATCGATTAACTTCTGGATAAGATACAATCTATCGAAAGCTTTCGAAAAGTTTGTCTATATACGAGGGCGGAGTGAGAAGTCTGGTAAAAATGAAACAAGGAATAATATTTTCGGCCCAAAAAAATTATTTTCCATCGTAGTCGCCTTTAGCTCGATACATTTAGTCCAACGGTTTTCCAATTTTTCGATCCCTGCCGAATAATACGATTTCTCCAACCCTTCAAAATAGGCGTTTGTTGCATCGGTGATCTCCGCATTAGAGCCGAATCTCTTTCCGCCGAGCCATTTGTTCAACTTCGGAAACAGGAAATAGTCGCAGGGGGCTAAGGCTGGAGAATATGGCGGATGTGGAAGCACGCGTGTGCACCTGTGCATTGTCTTGATGGAAGAGAACTTTTTTCTTCGCCAAATGCTGTCGTTTTTCTTTCAAAACATCGTTGAAACGGTCCAATAAGTTGCAGTACTATTCGCCGTTGACTGTTCTCCCCTTTTGAAGCTAATCGATGTGGATTATGCTGCGTGCATCCCAAAAAACTGTGGCCATGACCTTGTTGGCCGATAAAACCGCCTTAGCCTTCTTCGGCGCAGATTCGCCAGTAGAAATACACTGTTCTTTTGTCTCCGGTGTATAGTGATGGATCCATGTTTCATCCACAGTTATGAAACGACGCAGAAACTCCGTTTTGTTTCGCTTGAACAACGCCAAACCTGCCTCTGAAGTTATCACACGTGTGCGTTTTTGGTCGAACGCGGCAAATAACGCGCGGATAGCTTTTTCATATTCAAATGTTCGTGTAATATATTGCGCACACGTTCATCTGAGGTGCCTACTATCCCAGCTATCTCGCGCACTTTCACTATGCGGTCTTGCAATACCGTATCATGGATTTTATGAACCATTTTTGGTGTGGTGACTTCCTTTGGGCGTCCTGAACGTTCGGCAGCCGTGGTGCTTATACGACCACAACGAAATTCAGTAAACCACTTGTGAATCATTTTAATCGATGGTGAAGAGTTCCCTTAATATTTATCAAGCTTTGTTTTGGTTTGCGTAATGTTTTTTCTACACAAAAAATAATGTTTAATTAACACGCGAAATTCACTTTTTTCCATGTTTGCTAAAAAAAATGGATTGTCTGTTTTCAATGGCTGTCAAAACTGAACTAAATGACAGATGTCTATAAATTTTAATTTGGTCTAGTGACAGATGGTATTGACACATGACATCTGGGGTTTTCGATTGTGGCATTTGTTCAAGATCAACGGTTTATACCATCGGGACCGGTCCCACTTGTCGTGTTTAAATTTTCTAAAGCAATTATAATTTTTGAGGCATCGAAATGAATAACTGTATTAGAATTACCGCAGTCAACAAAATTACCTGGCAAAAATAATTCTTAACCACTCCTAACAATTCTAAAAAAATCGGAGACGGCTAACGAAATATTCAGCTCGTCAAATAATGCTATCCAATTGACATTTTTGAGAAAGTTGTTTAACGAAGGAAGATTCGTTTTCCCAAAGTCATACTGAAATTATCTTCAACAAAATCAACCAAATCACAATCTAAAAAATAAAATTTAATTGAAAGTGGCGTGGGTATATTGTAGAGTGCCCAGCTAAATCCGGATAAGATTCAACTTCAGTAAAATCTACGATGAAAAAACCAAGTCCAAATTGTGCCCTTAATCATTGCAAACATCGTTAAATTATCGCATTCCATAATCCGCGAAGCTGTCCAACACAAAGTTAGAAAGGATATCTCCTGTGAAGCCCACAGACTCATCTTCTATCTAGCCCCACGAAATTTTAGGTAGATTAAAATCTCCAGCAATCATCACATGAATCGTGATCTCATTTCTCATATAACGGTAGAACTGCATTGTCAACGAATTGAATGACACTGTGATGAACGTCAGTGATATTTCTTTCAGTGTATGTAAACTCCAATAATAAAAACCCGAAACGAGTCATATTTGATCTTTTAATATAACAGACTCATCACAAGCACAGTGAAGACTGACTTGATCAAATTTCAGGTCGTTATTTACCGCAATAATTACTTCTCCGCCGACATTGATACTATGAGGCGCTCGGTTTCGGTTTCATTCGTGATTTATGGGAGGCTTCTGCACAAACTTATAACTCAACCAAATCAGTCAAACAAATCTACAATTAGCTTATTCGAGACTCACATTGGAGAATGTTGAGGAAAATCGCGGCCAACATAATGAACATAGCTAAGTTCCGTTGGCGTTAGCAAAGTACTCGCAAGTACTTCTAGATACATCTACTCGATCAAAAATGTTGCTTCTTTAGTTTTTACTTCTTAGTAATAAATTTGTGTTCCATTGAACTGACAAGTACTTTGAAAACGGCAATGGAACCAGACTAATGTTTAGCACTATGAAATTTTCACGAATGATAAAACATTAAAATTACGAGTGGGATGAGAGATTCAAAATTTTAGTTGATTTGCTAGCACTACATCCCATTAAGGGATTTGGTCGTCTCATTACATAATCAGTTTTAATTGCGGATTAATGTGTGATTGGTCCATTGAATCCTGGCTAGCTTCTCCAGGGTTAATGCAAGTTCCACACTGCTGCTGGATGAGATATACCTGGCAAGCCAGGGGGAAAGAGAAAGATCATCTACATTTTCCCTCCACTTTACGATTACTTTCATGCTGTTGCCATACGGTGGTCACTCAAATTTGTACTAACCCAAGCAACGGTTACTTGAAGTTGTTGTGTAGTTGTTGTCGCATTATCTCTAAGCCACGCACCCCTAGATTCGCAATTAATACTTGTGAAATTAATATCCAATTGATTTGTAAAATAAGTTAATTTAATGTAAGGGGATAGTTTTTATTAAACTAGAAGGAATGCACACAACTCTAATCGGTAAAAAACAATCACAAATAAGCTTCAATCTCCAAGTAGTCTCCTAATATTTTAATACCTAGCTACATAGTATGTATGCCTCGCTGGTATGCCTCCCCGTAAAAAACCTTCTAGGAAATATTTTGCATTATGTAGCTCAATGATGAAATTGTTGGAATTTTTAGTAGAACAAAGATTATTTATTTTACGAAGTACGAGGCCTATTCGGTGTTTATGTAACGATTGACATTTTTTTAAAAAGTTATTTCGGCATTTCTTCAAGGAGGTCTTGTTCGATCTTTTAATATTAAAATCAGGTCCAAGTCTAGCGTGAGTTTCTGTAGTTAGACGTTGATTCTTCACATTGTTATTAGTTTCTATGAGAATGGCTCTGTCGAGCAAGGTATTGATAGACACAAACCGCAATTTAATTAAGAATGGCTCTGTCGAGCAAGGTATTGATAGACACAAACCGCAATTTAAACCTATGGATTTTTTTTTTTTTTTTAAACCTATGGATTTTTTTATCCCTAATTGTACTTTTGCAAATCCCGGTTTCATTTAACTTTTCAGTTCCCAGATGGAAGAGCTTTTAAGACCCTTTAAAAGTATTAAATGATTTATTTGCTGACTAGTTAAAGGATTAACAGAAATTACCTGTCATTTTTCCACACATTGTCTGTCTATGAAGGATGGCTTACAGGATAGTCAATCTCATTATCTTGTAATTAATAGCGAATTTTTTTTGATAGAAAAATTATTTAATATTTATTACATTGGCAGTCATTTTTTGATCTTTGAAAAATATTTTGTTTGAAAAGAATTCGACTTAAGATTGCCCGTGCACAATTGATCGCTAACATGTAAAAGAGATTTGATGTCGATTGAAAATCTTGGAAAAAAAATTTGGAAAAGAAATATTATTTTTTAATTCATTTCATACATATTGCCTAGGGAAAGATCCCTAAAATTTTGCTTCACTTTCGACCTGTTTTATTGAAAATTTCAAAATTTTAAGGTATTTGAAATAATTATATGCTTAACTTTTCGAAGCGGCTTCAATTATTTTCTGATTTCCCTAATTCTTGAACTTTAAACTGTACGGCCTGAATTGTGGACAGAGCAAACTGTAAAACGGTTTACGAATAAAATCGTTCAACAAATTACCATCCTGCACAGAGCGCTAGAGACGTTAGATGCGTGATATCAAATCTTAGATCAAAATTTACTTGTTTTGTGTAATATTTAAAATTTTATAACAGACCGAGTTCGTGATTTTTATATCTTGCAAGGAGGCGAATGTTTTTATTTTGAATGAAGATCAGGACATGGAAATGGCTTTCATAGTCCCGAAACAAATGTAGTAATGGAGCAGATAAACTGGGGTTAATTTTTAATTAGTTTGTTTCAAACTTGTTCTGTGGAACCAATTTTCTGGTGGAAAACAATAGCACTACCGTTTGGTTGTAGAATTGGAATGATATGAACGTTTCGATTATGTTAAAAAATTACAGCACGGACTTGGCTTATAATAGAAAGGCATAAGACAGTCGTACTTAACCTAATCAAATTATATTATTACTTAGCCTACCAAACATAGTCTCAAGAAGTGGTGCAAGTTTCCAGCGATCGGTCCTACAAATAGCATCCCCAAAAGTGCAAGCCAATATTTAAGGTTTGTTAAAGAATGCAACTATTAGTTTATATCATTAGCGGGTTTAAGAATACATAATGCATAATACCTTACGGATGACACATTTTGCAATCACCAGAAGCTGATAAGAATCAATGTTGGCACCATGTTTGACCTTTAAAAAGTGTGAACTTGATTTGATTAACCACAACTCCGTTCCATTTCCAGTTTTGTTTAAGAATCCGCCTGTTACACAAAATTAATCTCCTTGTTTGTATTTAAAAGCGATTTTTTTTGGTGATAATCATTCAATTTTAAGAGACGAATTTCTTTAAGTAGATGATGGGGTAGAAGATGAGGGCAGGGCCACGATGTAATTTCATATTGATTGTTTGATTATCCTTAGTCCTATTGGCAAAAGATTTTACAGGTACCGCCATCGAATAGTTGATTTTTTTTTTGTCTAAATTGGAAAATGAAAATTGGTTCGCTCTGAATTCTTTAAGAAAGATTTGTCGTATTAAGCCATAATTTTTTTAATTTGTTTTTATTATTTGAACTCGCCATATGACATTAATTCGTTTATAATATTTGTTATTCCAGAACAAAAGTACACGCACAACGTAAATTTGCCCAGGGTCAGAGCTCATCAACGTTTCAACTAGCGACAAATATATCATCAACAGTCGCACAGCAACCAAGTAGCGTTGGGAAAGATACCACTCAACCGGTATTACCACCGACCGAATTAATCACACATAAAAGACCAAACACAGAAGATTTTCTAACATTTTTGTGTTTTCGTGGTACGCCAATACTGCCACCGCATTTAGATTACTTTAATTCAAATAATCGTAATAATTCTACTAGTAATAATGTTAATAATAATAATGAGTATGAAGAATCTCAGAATTTTCCCAAAAATCCAACATCGGGGACAAGTGATTCCCCATCGAGTAGTGCTAATCAGCCAGAGGTTAATGGGAACACCGCTAATAGTAGTATGCCTAGCAGCACTGTCGATATACCAACTTCAGCTATTGAAAATAATGCAAATACTAGCGAGATTAATAAGTCTGGGCCAGTTTTACCAGAAAAACCAAGTGACACTAAAGATGGTTTTATTCCGTTTGGCGTTAGAAAACGGGCCGAACAAATCCCCAATCGCGATAAAATGCAAGCATTAAGGAAGAAATATCATGATCAAAGAATTGCTAAACTTCGAAAAAAGGGCTATGTTAAATCACGCACAACTATTCAAACGCGGTCGAATATTAACGCCACGAACACTAATCAAACGACGCAAGATGAGGCAGAAGTTGAAGAAAATGTGGTTGAAGTAGAGCCAGAAATGTCATTACCACCTAAAATTGATCCGATACCTAAATCCGCAATATCTATTGAAATTGTAAAAAATAATAAGAAAAAACAATCCGGTGCCGCAGTTGGTCGTAAACCTGGCTTGAGAAGCAATAAACAAACCAAAATTGACGTTCCAGTTGTTGCGCCTGAAGAATTTATTGAAGATACTAAAATTACTTCAACGCCAAAAATTAAGTTAAAAACTAAAAAACTTGGAAAATCAAGCTTAAAACATTCTGATAGTAAATTAAGCACATCTGACAGCCCAGTTAGTAGTTCCAATAAGGCAGCTGAAGAGAAAATTGTTACTCCGGTACGGCGAACTAGAAATACTCGATCATTTAAAACAGATATTCCTGTTGTAACAGATATACCTAGTCGAACAGATTCTCCTGTTTCAAAAAATATATCTGTTTCAAAGAACATATCTGTTCCAAAGGATGTTCCTGTTCCGAAAGATAATCCTGTTCCAAAAACTATTACTGTTCCAAAAGCTATTCCTGTTCCAAAGGTAATTCCTGTTCCAAAGGTTATTCCTGTTCCAAAGGCTATTCCTGTTCCAAAGGCTATTCATGTTCCAAAGGCAATCGTTGCTCCAAAGCCTGATCCTGCTGATGATAAAAGTGAGAGTGAGGACTATTCATCTGCTGATGATGAACCTCTGGCAATTGCTATTGCCAAGAGAGCTAAAGTTATAACTCCTGTGAACGTAACAGCTGTAACTATCACGCCTATTACGATTCCTCCTTTGGCTGTAGCTTCTCTGATTCAAGAAACCAGTAGTGCAGGTAAAATAACTCGAAGTAAACGGTATTTTGAGAAAATCGATGAAAATAATACGCAATTGAATGTAAATAAAAGACCCGAAAAAATTAAAAAAATTGAAAAGCCTCCAGAACCGCCAGTAGTGGAAGTTGTTGAAGCTCCTAGGCCTAGCCCAGTGCAAATAGAAACTACACCACCAAAAATTGAATTTAATCCAAGTTTAATTCCTGTAGAAGTAGCACTTCCTCCCGCTCCTATCCAACAGAAGCGACAGTACAATAAAAAGAAGAAATTAGTTTATGAAATTGAGAAGTCTAATGAAACACAAATACCGATAATGGATCATAACGAAGAAGCTCGAATACCTCGTCTTTCGCGCAAAACTAAAGAAGCCGCTACCATTTATATGGAACTTATTGGTCGAAAATTAACATCAAACGATAACGAGGGCGACGATGATAATCAATCGATCGATAGTTTTCCTGAGTTGCCCAATGTAAGGAAAACCCAAAAAATGGAAAATGAGCTCAAAGAAAAGTACAAAAACAATAAAAATGATAAGATAACAAGTCCTGTTGAAATTGTAAAAAAAGAATCACCTAAGACGAAGGTGGTTGTCAACAAAACGACAACGCAAAAAAAGTTAGAGAAAAGTTTTAGTGATTCAGACGAGGAACCACTAGCCACGAAGCCCTATAGTAGAAATATTAAAAAATCGTTTATAAAACAAAACGAATTGGAAAAGTCTCGAGTGTCTACCAGTTCGATGGTTTTGAATTTAAATGAGACTGTCGAGGCTAAAAAAGAAACGCTGAATAAAATTGAATTGAAGATTGCAACATCGTTATCACCGTTCAAACCAATATTAACTTCAACGATTACAAATTATTCTAAAGTCGTCACAGAATTACATCCACCAGAAATTCCGAGTCCAGTAAAAGAAAACAATGTAACAAGAACACCTGCCCACTTATTGTCTCCATTTCAACGAACAACTTTTGCGTACGACCTCAAAGACGATTTGGAATCATCAAAACTTAACCAAACTAACGATCTGAATAATAAATCATTTGAGGATTTGTCACTCGAACGGATGTCGAAGTCGCTAGAAAACGAAGAAGATATAATGAAGAAATTGCGAGAAGTTGAGGAAATGGCGATCTTGAAATCGGAAAATTCTGCAAAACAAATGAAACTCACCACCTCCAGTACTATGCGAGACTTAATGAATCCACTGCCGAGTATGGAAGAATCTGGTAAAATATTTGGTATTGCAAGTGTTAGCCTCGCTCAGAGTTCGGGACCAATTGATACAAAATGTACCCTAGGAAAATGTGGTTCAATTCATAAACCGCCCTTAGGTCCAGTAGTGCCAACAGAGGCTATCTTAGGCGAGCAGCTGTCTAGTAAAGAGAGACGTCGAGCCAAAGTTAATATGACCCATGAACAAATACAAAGATGGTTGGTTGAAAGTTGTGTTACACCAGATCCTGATGTAATTACATCAGATTTGTTAGATGTGACCGATTTGGATTCTCCAATACAGCCTATTGTTTATGGTCAATCCATTTCACCATTTAAAGATATTGATGAATCGCCGGTTTCACAATCTATGACTAGACATCCCAGGTCAAGGGCTGAACCGCAAATTTCTCCATCAACCAGTCGACAGCCTAGATCGAGGCCAGAGAAAAGTTTAACGTTGTCGCGTGAGAAAATTTCGACAGTAGCTACATCTTCTAATTTAATTAAAGGTAAGTGCTATTATCAAAATTATCGAGAAGCGCATAATCTGATTTTATTTTTATTTCCAAAATTCAGGGCCTTCTTTAAAAGCCAAACCAGTTTTAATAAAAGACGATGCAATAAAAGAAAAAACCTATAAGGAAGAACTAAACAATTTGTATAGTTCAGAACGGATATTACCTCAGGATTCTAATATTCCGCATTCATCACTTTCTTCAACGCTGCAAACAAACTATGATATCCCGAAGCCCTCACACAAAACAGTCACTACATCAAATAATGACCATCCCAAGCAGACTGCAGTGAGAGATAAATTAATAAAAACACCGGAACTTCCTAAACCACAGATTCAACTGATTCAAAACAAAGTTAATTCCACGCCAGTTGCGCCTAAGCCAGCACCCGCACCGGTTGTTAATGAGACGAAACCGCCGAAAGAAGAAAAGGTTTCAGAGAAAAAAGTGTCTTCTATAAATGTTTCACAAATTATTGAACCGAAGGACACTACTGTAGAAAAACGCGATCTAAAAACAAAACCGGAGCCTAAAACTGTGGCCACAAAAGTAAAAGCTTCTAAACCCAAACAGCAAAACCAAAAGCGTCAACAAAATACTGACCGTAAAATGATTTTTAATCAACGCCGAACTCCGGTGTACAATACAAAATTACCAGAAAGTGCAAAAACGAAATTAGTTGTGAATTCATTTGGTGCATTTTCACCAGAGAATGAAACAAGCATCTATTCGTTTGACAAGGAGGACGATGTAATTCCAGTTGCCACACCATTTCGTAGGCATAGCAGACGTGAATCAAACGAAAACCTTCGCCATGACGATGCAAGTGATAAAGTGGTTGCAACAAGTACTAAAGAGACGTCTACAAGTGAAAATAAAGAGGAAACAGAACAAACCCCTAAAAAGAATGCTGCATCACAACCCGAAGTTTCGTTAACTCTAAGTCCAGAAGAAAATACAAAATCGGCATCGATAGCCGTACAAGTTAGTTTAGAAGAAATGAATCCCACAAAGGACGTTTCGCCAACCACCTCCAGTAAATCGATTACAGAAAAAACAGCCGAACATAACAATGATTCTGATTCGGATGGGCACACATTTTACATTCCACTTCAAGGGACAAATTTATCGGGCAGTAAATCTGATCAAATTATACAGGGAGTCGCTGTTAAATTAGGAACAGAGGGGCCGGAAGGTCCAAATCAACGTGTTATAATGCACGCTAAATTGGTAACAAAAACCCATATGGGTACTACGTCGACACCACTTCCCGAAACTGTGGGCAATGTACAAGAATTAGTGAAAAGTTTAATCGCGGGTAAAGAATCGTGTAAATCCGTGCCAATCGGAACCGTGCAGCCTCGATTCAAATCGAATAATTCAACAATAGAAGAACCCGTTCCTACCTGCACAAATACTCCATCACAATCACCACTGCAGACACCACAAAATAATTCTTCTCAGCTATCTCGCGTTAATTCAAATTCCTCCCTGTTGTCGAGTAAAACAAATTCAAAGGTTCATAGTCGACCTTCAAAAATAAAAACTGAAATTTCTCTATTGCCCGTTAATAATACAACATTTCCGATGCACGATGATCCAGCACAAATGGTTGATGCGCCTGTGTTTCGACCAACCGAAAAAGAATTTGCTGATCCTATGGAGTATATCGAAAGGATTGCATCATCCGCATCACGTTTTGGCTTGTGTAAAATTATTCCGCCGGATAGTTTTAAGCCAGACTGTCAATTATCCGATGAAATACGTTTCAATGCCTACAATCAATATGTGCATCGTATGTTGAATCGCTGGGGTCCGAATACCAAAGAATTGTGTGCTATCAAAAAATATTTAACGACACAAAATATTTCAATGGCTCATCCACCCTGGATTGGTGGTATGGAAGTCGATCTGCCACGGCTCTATCACACTGTACAAGAACTGGGCGGTTTGAAAGATGTTATTGAAAAGAAGAGATGGACTAAAGTGGCGGAAGAAATGTGCATTCCTAAAACGGCTCATGATCGCGTCACTAAACTAGATGATATTTATTGTAAATATTTGTTACCGTATGATACACTTTCGCCAGCTGAACGGCAAAAGTTGTTCGATGAGGTAGAAGCCGACTGGGCTAAACGGGAAGCAAAAGCCAGGCGTAATGCGGACCGTTGTATGAATTCGGATAATGTCAGCAATGAAGGTTCTGATGACGAAGATGAATCAGAGGATTCGGATAGTGGTGATATTATGGAATGTATCGTAAAAGGACGAAGTATGCCTTTGAGTGCATTTTTCCGAATAGCTCGAAACACAATGTCGGTTTGGTTTAAAAATTCTGAACCGGATACTAGTGAAATAGAATCGGAATTTTGGCGACATGTTGCCGTTCGTGACTGTCACATTTGTGTTCATTCTGGGTCGATTGATTCGAGTGGATGGGGTTATGGTTTTCCAACTCCAGGACCAAAATCAAAATCGAATCCGTGTGCCAAACATCCATGGAATTTAAAAGTGTTAACCAACCACAGCGGATCAATACTTCGGAGTTTAGGCCCCGTCATGGGTGTAACCGTACCAACTTTACAATTCGGTATGCTGTTTAGTGGTTGCTGTTGGTATCGTGATCCCCATGGTTTACCATGGATTGAATATTTGCACACTGGTGCAAGTAAAATTTGGTACGGTGTACCAGATGAACAAAGTACCAATTTTCGTTCAGCATTGGTAACGTTAGTACCTACCCATTGTCAGAATAAAACAATTTGGTTGCCTAGTGATACGGCTATGGTACCACCGTATATGTTGACCGAAAGAAATGTATCGTTGTGTCGTACCGAACAATTACCCGGTGAATTTGTCTGCGTATTTCCTAGAGCGTACACTTCAAGTGTGTGTACCGGTTATGTGGTATCCGAAAGTGTTTATTTCGCAACAAATAGTTGGTTAGAAACGGCCAAGCAAGATTTTAAGGTAGGAATGTTTATTTTAATGGGGGTTGTGAAAGTTTACAAGATTTGTTTTTTTAAATTGCAGGATATTGAAGAAAGCTGTGAACCAGTTGTGTTTTCATTGGAACAATTGCTGTTTGCAATATCGTCGGATACAAGATCTAACTATGAGACATTAGTTCAGATATTACCAATGGCGACGGAAATGTATGAAAAAGAGGTCGCATTACGACGTAAACTTAAGGTAGGTTTTATTTTAAATTATTTTTAAAAAGTGCAGCTTCACATTTCACAAAAAGGGAAAATGAATGTAAAACTAAATTTTTTAACTGCAGTATGAATGCGGTTCGGGAATCTTATATTTATTGAACTAATGATTTTTTTTAATCTAATGGGTTTCGGTGTCATGGATTGCAAGAGATTTTTGAAGGAACAAAACTTATGGAAGTAGAATCGAGACGCATTCAAACATATTGGCAATATTCTTCGGGATTTGAATTCCACCAGAGGAAGGATGTGTAGAACTTTTTCATATGGTTACGATCAATGATTAATAAATACAAGCATGACTCCTCTGATGCAGTTGAGATTGCCGTGTCGCCCAATCTCGTTCATGTCAGAGACACAGGTTGCCAAGGAGCATGCAACGTGCAACACAGACATGTATGAGTAGAGGAATGATTTGATTTGTGTCAATGAAAAATTACAATGGTCCAGCGCTTGTAGAACCAAGTCCCTTGCGTGTGGATTTGGTATAGTCCTAATTATGGTGGATCCCTAGATTGCTCGAATACCATTCATATGCAGATGATGTAACGGCTAAAGTTGTAACAATATATTACACATGGCCAAATTGCGGCGCGCGTGCCGCATGCGGCTCTTTGGAAGAATGAATGCGATTCTCGAAAAGAAATGAACAAATTAAATAACATTAAAATTATTTTGTGCTCTTAATCGAAAATATCGACTTCGATTATGTTGGCTCGTAACGAGAGATTATTGGAATTCGGCTCCACGTGTAGGGAAGCACGTGGAGCTTGGCCATTTGCAATATATGAATATCAACGTATCCAATATCAAGGGTATTCGCCATAAAGCGGCGGAATTTGAATAGGTCCACAGTGCAATTCTAATTGATGTGGAGGTGGATGTTTCAGAATTTTTATTCGAACCATCGCTGAACTATCGGAACTTATTCATCTTCCTATTGATAATAAATTGAATTATTTGAGAAATTTAGTAATAAATATTTTTTTTTTTTAAATTAGTATTTAAAATTGTTTATGTAAAGTTTTGTACAATTGAGCATTTTGTATTAAAAAATTGTAACGTTTTACTCATTACCATGTCTCATGATTTGTACAGGATGGGCCAAATAATTTTTTTTTTGAACTAGCGGTTTTTTTGAGTATGGTAAGGGTTATGTCACTTTTGATTTGACAGAAAGATAGTTTTATCCTTCCGCTGAACGAAAATGATTGTGTATTCGCTTGAACAACGCTGGGAAATATTGAAACATTAATTCGAAAATGTTGACAAAAAAATCATCTTTTCGGATGAGGCGCATTTCCATCCCGGTTTCGGATAATTCTAACTTCACGACGTGTGCCACTGTTTACAGAAATAGAACACACAGTTTAAATTTGTACGTTTACAAAGGATGAAATATATTTTAGGTTGTCTTTGCTTTAACCATTACATCGTTTGTCCGGCCACGAGTGACTAATGGACAGAATGTTATCTACATTTGAGAGAAAGGTCGATTAAACCATGAATATTGGATCGAATAATTCGATTCGTTAGAGGTTCCCTTAATATTTCCAGAAGCTCATTTTCTGGTCTCTTGAGGCGCATGGCAAAGAAATATAATGGAACAATAACATTACCAATAACGTCAAATCACTTGCTTGGATTTGTAGAAATTTGGACGACCAACTGTGAAAATGTAGAATAAATTGTAAAATGGAATTAGAAGAGACCCTCTCTAAAATCCAGCTTCTGTCTATTTGGTCTATCTAAGGACGATGAATGCTGTCCATTTTATAGGGAAGAAACACCGCTTTTTTGTTTAAGAGTACATAATTTTTCGATATTCTTGTCGAATTGTAAATATTGCGAGATGTTTTTTTATTATAAAACATCTAGCAATTTTACAATCAACAACTATACGATTTGAGTGACGTTATATTTGCGAAGCCTTAGTTCAAATAGTGTGATTGGACGCACTAATCCTTACCCTTACCTCTCTCCCCCTCCCCTGATGCCTTGTATACTCTCAAAATTCTGGTTCCCGATTATGAGATTTTCCATCGAAAACTTCTTGGGTGTTGATAGGAATTTATTTTTGTCGCTGTTCACTTTCAAACCAAGTCTTAGTGGGTAACAACCTAGCGCTATGAAACTACTGATTAGTTGACATCGTGAGGTCTTCGATCAAGTTTAATTGTGTAGGGAACATAATAGATATTTTTCCTGAGAGAAATTGTTTGCCTGTAGTGTGGTATCTTTGGGCCCCTTATCTGATTCATTTGTACCTCCTCCGGAATCAACACTCCATTAAAAAGTAGGTAACAACTTATAAAAGTAGAATGATAATATTAGATTATAAGATTTCAATATTTTATGTTAGTTGCAGAAAAATTTAAAAATAAAGTCATTGGTAGTTCAAATAAATAAAATGTCATTCATTGATAGCATCGCTTCCGCATCTAAGGTGCCGTCTTGCCCGGAATAGTGCAGATTTGTGTCTGGCTTAAAAACTCATCTCGAGTTCGCCTTTGTGTTAAATAAAAGTGATGTAGATAAATTAATTTCTTATATTGCGGAAGTGATGCTGAACGTTTAGGAAAGTCAAAAGAGGTAACAGCAGAAACGGTCGATGCACAATTGCACATGAAAAATCTGTCAGTAAAATGGGTGCCGCGTTTAACAAATGTTCAAAATATTAATCGAATGATCATTTCGAAGCAATGTTTGGAGATGTTTCAGTGTAATCGAACTGTATTTTTGCGGCGATTCATAACGGTTGATGAAACATGAATCCATCATTACACACCAGAATCAAAACAGCAGTCAAAACAATGGGTAGAACTTGGTTCAAGTGTTCTAAAGAAAGTCAAAGTTGTAGCATCAGCTGGTAACGTTATGGTTACAGTCTTTTGGGATGCACAAGAATTGAGAAGGGTAAAACCATCACGGGTGAATATGTATTATGCATCATTATTAAGCACTTTGAATGAAAAAATTAAGGAAAAACGGTCACGTGCATCGTCACATGCATCATCGAAATCTCAGCAAAAATTAAATGAATTGGGATTCGAATTGCTTCCCCATCCACCATATTCACCTAATCTAGCCCAGTGCATCTAGAATACTAATGGCATCATTGCTTTAAAAATGTTGCTATATGACGTCATTTTATGTCGACGGTTCCAATCTTTGGCTAAAGGTGGCAATATAATCAAATAAATGATATAATTTTTTTGTATATTTTTTTTTTATCTACAGTTCAGAAAAGAAAGTGTAGACATAAATTTGATGTTATTCAAGCAGTACTGCTCCTGGTACTCTAGGTGTATCTAGCCCATTGTGACTTTTTCCAATTTCCAAACACGAAGAAATGGCTCGTTGGAAAGAAATTTTTGTCAAGAAGGTTTAATGAAATGGGAAAAGCGTTGGAATAAATGTATTATGCTAAAGGGAGACTGTTGAAAAATAAAGTGAATCTCACTTAAAAAAATTATATTTACTGTATATTTAATATTTTCTTATTTTTGTTTGCTTACACTTTCTGTGAAAATGTGTCGTTATAACTTTTGTAAAATAATACGACGATATAACAACTACATACCAAATTACACTTTTAGCTAATATAACTTTATATTTTATTTCTAGGCCGTTGGTATAACAAAAGTGGAAAAATTAACAACACCAAAAAATCGTAAACAAGTAACAGAGGAGAATGAATGTGACATTTGTCGAGCAAATTTGTACATCTCGCTGGTAAAAACCGAGGAAGAAGGGGCAATTTATTGCATACAACATGCAATCAAATACGTTAAAAATACTCGTTTAGCCGCATCCAATTGTAAATTAATATATGCGTATAGTGTCGAAGAAATCGATCAAATGCTTGAAGGATTGCGGGAACGAATCAACCAACACAAGCACAAGTTAAATACAAAGAAACAGAATCAGTCACAGGGCGCCCATCGATATGGAAAATGTTAGAAAATATTTTTGTTTTTTAGCGGTAGGCATATCATTATACATATATAAATATTATATTATTATTAATTAAAATTTAGTAAATTGAAATTAAGTAATTTATTTAAATTAAACAGCTTATATACAGTTGATATTTGCTCTAAACTAAAATGAAAAAAAAAGAAAGAAAACTATTAGTTTATTAACCATCCCCCGTATCGATTTGATATTGATAATTTTATAGAACGACTCATAAAAATATTCTACGCGTGCAATAATCTTATCAAATTTATATAGTGTATCATAAAATGCAACTTATATAAGTTATATAGACAGCAAAAATTAAAAATTAATAAAATTGCCGAATAATTATGGGGAACAAGAGATAATTAAGAATGCTTTAAATTGTTTGTCCCTAAATCCGCTTTAGACGAAAAGCTGCAACATCGAAGCCTAAAGAAATTTGTTATAAAAACTTATAAGTCACTTTGCTCCTTATACTGGGTTAAATCACTTTTTTCGTAGTCTGGATGGTGAGCCCGTTTGCCATTACCGTCGAATTGATCCAGGAAAACATAATTTTGTCAAAAAAAATTTATCAAAATGCATGCAGCAGATTTTTGAATATAAAAATCTAATCGGGAAATCTATCTAAATTTAATCGAGAAAATGCAAAAAAATATTGAGCATCAAAGAACGCAAACACTGGAAAATACCGGGGGATTTTTTTAAGCTGAAAATTTAAAAATACGCTTGAAATACGTAGAATTTCTTTGACATTTTTTTTCGATTCAAGACAGATGGCGCTGCAATAACGAGATTAAATTTTTTTCGATTTCTCCTACTGAGAACCTACAATTATGCAACACGTTTGAATTAAAATTAACTCGTTTTCAATGTAAATATTCGAAATTAGTCTTAAACAAATTGTATTGTTAAATTTTTAATTACTGAAAAATTACTTGTCAAGGAACTACTATTATCGTAACCCAGGAACATGCGATTAAATGTGCTTTCAAATAAATGATTTTTTTTGTATTGTGTTTTAAAAATATCTGAATAACTGGGAAATTGTTACCTGTAGAAATGTAACTGGTTAAACCGTGAACCGTGGTGCAGAATCGTATGCATAGGTTCTCAGTACGATAAAGCGAAAAAATTAAATTAACAGCGTATTTAATTTAACAGCACCATCTATCGTGAATCGAAAAAAATGTTTTAAATAAATTCTACTTTAATATCGAATTGTTTGGAAGAAAAGTGATCAAACAAATTTTTTCTCAAATACATTGATTATTTTTTTGATTTGTGATCAAATTTTAAAATCCCAAATTTTTGGAGAATTTGTTTTGAGATCAAACTCACGTCAATGTCAAAACAAACAAACAAAAGACGCGCCATTTTCATTATCGGCATTATAATTTGGTGTTATATTTTGACGTGCGTTACTACATAAGATAATAGTGTTTATTTAAATTAAATATTATAAGTAATATTAATTTTTGTGGTATTTAAAGTGAATTTGGTGTAATTAAAAGCAAACCTAACCTCCCAACAAAATTATTTTGTTGTTGTTTGTTTATGATTTCCCTTTAAACAAATGTAAACAAACCATTTTTTTCTTTTCGTGTTCTTTGGACCACAAAATAATTGATCACATTTCATTTCTTCCAAAGAATTTGGCATAAGTAGTAGAATCCGAATCTGTAATAAAAAATCGGGGTTCCTATTTTAATTTCAAAGTTATCTCCAGCCCCACCTACAAGAATGGGTGGAAGAGTACTAATTTTAGCGCTAATGTATGTCCTCCCCGGAATGATTAAATTTTGGTAATGGACATTTTTTTTATAGAGTGCTTATTTTCCGAGATATTTGAAAGTTTCAACTTAAAAATATCACCCGGTATATCAAATCTTTTGTTCTACATTAAGTACACTGCGCAAAACAAAAAACGCAACATTAAATTTTTTAGAAAAAATACCCTATTTTCAAACGTTTGTATCTTGGTAAAATGTCGGTTTATTTTTTTTTTTTACTTTTAAAATGTAGGAAATGTAATCGACTTTCCGATGCTGGGCCCGTTTTTTATTATTTTGTTTTTTTTGACTTTGTTAGTCAAACAAAAATGTTTTTAACGAGAAAAAATCCTAAAAGTTTAAGACTGCCAACGAACTTTCCCGATATTTCATTCAGGAATCCAAATAAGCCATTTTGTAGAGAATTTAGAAACCTTGAGAATGAGACGCAGTTACTGTCTGCAAACTGCTATTGCAGTTTTAACGAACTATTGTTTTCCACAAACTGTGTTTTCATTAAGAAGTTTGATATAGCATTTATTTGTGGAGTGCTTAGTTTACAAGATAAAACTTAAGATAAGTTTACAATTTTTGTGATGTTTTTCGCTCGGATTCGTGAATGAAACATCAGGAAAATTCGTTGGTAGTCTTAAATTTTGGGATTTTTTAGTCGTTAAAAACATTTTTGTTTGACTCAAAAAAGTCATAAAAAACAACAATAATAAAAAACGGACCCGTTCGGAAAGTTGACTAATACCAAATTCGTTCGAACTGTCAGATCAAAAAGATTTGATCGGATTCAGCTGTCAGATCAACATTTTTGACATTACAAATTTTTTTCACACAAAAATCTTGATCTAACAAATTGCCTAGACCAATTTTAAAAAATCTCGATATTTTGTCAGATTTTTACGCATACATATATACAAAAGTAAACGTCAAAACATAAACATCAAAACAAAGACCCCGCGCCATTTGTACAATTCAGTTTTAAATTTATTTTTGCTTTTAATAAATTTGTTAAAATTTTAAAGATAATTTGTAATTTTGTTTGTGCGACGTATTTTCGAAATATCTTGTGTACTATAATGTTGTGTTTATTTGCGAAATTATATAATTCCTTATGCTTTTAATTGAAAATCATTGATATTGAGTGGTAAATAAATTTAAAAAATCGAGAAATGGGAGACATTATTTTGAACATTTTAATTCTTTGCTTTATAATTTTTTATTATACCGATGCTAACAAGCCGAAATGATAAACCCGCCATTTATAATAAACAATTTTTTGTCTTTCTTTTCACAAATATTACTACAAAAGATTTCTTTCATATTCGTTCACATAAAATCCGGTCAAATTGTTGTTGTAAAAGTAAACGAATTTGGTATAAATTTCTTACATTTTAAAAGTAAAAAAAAAAATTAAACCGACATTAGTTACAAGCGTTTGAAAATAGGGTATTTTTTTATAAAAAAATTTACTGTTGCGTTTTTTGTTTTGTGCAGTGTATTTTGATGTTAAAGAACGTTACATTTAAAAATAACAATATGTTGTTCCATAATTGGTAGTTTTAATGATTAGATTTCAATTTGTAACGAGTAGAACTGTGGTCTGTTTTTCATACGGAATTATTTAAATCGAGCAAACCTTAAAATTGGTTTTTAAACCAAGTAATTTTATCGATCCAAATTGTGATATTTCATGATTAACTTCCTCCTTGTCTCTCATTTGGCCATCCCCGTTCATTTCACCATCGAGTTTCCATCGTTTAAAAAATTAAATATTTGTTCGGATATCTAAGGTGCGGGCGATGATCACTCTAAATGGACTAAACGAATTGTCTCTTTGTAGATCGATATCATCCTCAGCCAGAATCTGAACGCAAAGGTTATTCGACATGTATAAGCATCAAAACTTATGAATGGGTACAAATCGGTTCAGTTTTTATGATCCTTATGTCGTTTCGTTGTCCCACATTTTTGACATTTCCCTTGCTTTTAAGCAGGCTCGCATTCGCGCTAACTCCAACACATATATCACTACTAAAACCTTGCAGTTATTATTTCGTCAAGCCTCGGTTTCGAACAAAATTTGGGTGCTGGTATATATGATTGAGGGCAGTTTTACTGTATAAAGTGTGACTTGAAACTTTTGTGACAAAATTCTTCAGTTTATATAGTTGCAAGCTTCTCCATTAATTGCAATATCGAGATATTTTAAAATGATACGTCTTAAAGTATGGCGTATCACGGCTTGATAATTGCATTTTTGAACACAATGACAGGGTACAACAAATATGTTTATTTCACTAAATCTATCTAATTTTCCATTAGTATTAATTGTACATAATAATTTTGTTTCAGCATCATAATTAATAGTTTCAAATACAAATATTAAATTACATATTTTATTACAAAAAATATATGAAATAATATAATTAGAGAAGACATTCGCGAATATATTAAAATTAACTATTAATTGTTTATAAACATTACAAAAAAATATTGTATTTAGATTATTCTCGAGTAAACAAACAATAATTAATTTTCCAAATCAAAGGCTGATATAATTTCGGCTAATACTATTTAATAAATTGGTGGATTTGTTAAAAAAAAGTAAAATATAAAATTTTGAAAGTTAAATTTCAATTTTTTTATTTAATGTTACAAAACTATAAATATTAGAGTATAATATTTAAATTATAAATACACTATAAATAATATATACTATATATTATAATTAAATAATCATCATTTTCGTTTCAAATATAAATAATATAAATGTCTATAGAAATATACAAATTATAAATAAAAATTCGCTTATACATTATTATATAAAACATTATATTACGCTACGCTGTTTATTAAATTAAAACAATATTATAATATTTTAAATATTATTTACCAATTTTTGCGATATTTTCTGAAGTGAAAAACAAAATGAATTCGTAAATACTTCTACTATTAGTGAAATACATAACTACATCACTTTTTTTTATTAATTTTATTTTGATTCCCTTTTTATTTTGTAATATAAAGGTAGTAATCATATAAATATATAATTATATCATTATATTATATATTGCATTACCATTTATATTACATTTTTTTTAAATTTGTGAATTAATTTAATAAAATACATAATAATAAATTGTATTTGTAATAAAATATAGAAATGAAATGTTCATATAAAATTATCGTTATTAGATGGAGCAAGAAATAAAAAATATTAAAAGTTTATATTATTTATGTAACTTGATATTTGAAAATGAGATAAAAAATAAATAAAAAGTAATTCATAAATTATTTAAAGAATATAATAAATCTCGATTTTTTTGTAGTATTTATATTTGAAAATAAGTTCTTTAAACCTGTACCGACTAAATAAGCCGGTAGGTTACGTTAGGAGTACTGTATCAATTCGGTCTGTAGTCGTTCCACAAAATTTATTTTTCCTTGTCGTCCGTATTGCAGAGAACCGCCAGGTCATTTAGAAGCGAGCTGTTAAAAATTTCGTTTCACTTAACGCGACACTGACAGATACAAAGCAAATGGAGTACTGTTTGTTCTTCCTCTTCGCAGCTATACGACAGTATTGGGGGTTTAAGGTGTTTAGGACAGCCAAGCTTGCCTTAAAGTACAAATCGAACGTACAATTTTCTGAATTTTTCCGTGAACCTCCTGTAAACCAACATGCGAAGTGACGTATTTAGTGAGATGCTACTAGATCCAAGTTAATAGAAAAACACGTTTGTTTTGTTCTAATTGGGGTTTTAGGGTATTTATGGCAGCCAAATTTGGCTTAGAGTTTTTCTAATAGAACGCACAATGTTCTGAATGTTTTCGGGAATCTCCTGTAAATCAGCACACGAAGTGACATAATACAGGGTGGGCCATCTAACTTTTTTTAAATAGCGGTTATTTTGAGAATAGTAAGGGTTATGTCACTTCTGATTTGACAAAAAGTTAGTTTTATCCTTTCGCTGAACGAAAATGGTTGTGTATTCAGTTGAACAACGCTGGAAAATATTGAAACATTACTTCGAAGATCATGGTAATGTTGCAGAATGTGTGCGAAAATTGCGTGCGGATTTCGGAAGAAATGAAGCGCCGGGAGCTCCATGTGTGCGTTATTTTGTGAATAAAGTTAAAGAAACAGGCTTGCTAATTAATAAACCAACACGAATCAAGCAGCCAACCAAGTGTACACCCGAAAATGTTGATGCTGTAGCCGAGAATGTGCGTGAGTCGCCAGGAACGTCAACTCGTCATCGTGCTCAAGAAATGAACATTTCACGCACAACATTGCGACGAATTCTGCATAAAGACCTTGGCATGACACCATATAAAGTTCAATTGGTTCAGGAATTGAAGCAAAGAGACCACCCATTGCGTTTTCGGTTCGCAGAGTGGGTTTGCGATCGACTTGAAGAAAATGCCGATTTTGGCAAAAAAAATATCTTTTCGGATGAGGCGCATTCCCATCTTGGGGCTATGTAAACAAGCAGAATTGTCGCATTTGGGGCACGGAGAACCCGCACGTGATTGTAGAGAAGCCGATGCATCCTCAACGAGTGACTGTTTGGTGCGGATTTTGGTCCGGTGGCATCATTGGGCCATTTTTCTTTGAATATGAGCAAGGAGCCGCCGTTACTGTCAATCGTGAGCGCTAGTGTGCCATGATAAACGATTTTTTGTTCCCGGCACTTGAAGAGGGGGACATAGGCAACATTTGGTTTCAACAAGACGGCGCTCCGTGCCACACAGCACACGTTTCAATTGGTATTTTGCGCATTGTTTTCGAAGATCGAATAATCAGCCGAAATGCTGATGTGATTTGGCCGCCTCGGAGCTGTGATTTGACGCCGTTGGACTATTATCTATTATCTCTCAAGAACAATATTCGCATTGCCATTGAAGACATAATGCCGCATACCATCGAAAATGTGCTCAAAAATTGGACCGACCGTATGGGGTGCGTCAAGGCCAGCCGAGGCAGTCATATGAATGAAATAGTATTCCATAATTAATCGGAAGGATTGTTCTTTACAATGAAAAAATAAATTTGAAAAAATATTGAGAACTTTTTGTTTTATAGCATTTAAAAAAAAAAAATATTTGGCCCACCCTATATATTGAGATGCTGCCAGATCCTGTTTAATTGAAAAACACTTTTGTTTTGTTTTAATTGGGCGATTGGGTGTTTAGGACAGTCAAAGTTGCGTTGGAGTACTACAAATCGAACGTACGATTTTCTGAATTTTTCCGGGAATCTCCTGTAAACCAGGCAGCCAAGTGACGTATATATTGAGATGCTACCAGATCCTATCTAATAATAGAAAAACACGTTTGTTTTGTTCTAATTGGGGGTTTGAATATTTAGGATAGCCAAATTTGCCTTAGAGTTCTACAAATCGAACGTGCAATGCTCTGAATTTTTCCGGGAATCTTCTATAGACCAGCATGCTAAGTGGCGTAATATTGAGATGCTACTAGGTTCTATCTATAGAAAAACACGTTTGATTTGTTCAAATTGGGGGTTTAGGGAGTTTCGATCAGCCAAATTTGTCTTAGAGTTCTTCAAATCGAACGTACAATGTTCTGAATTTTTCCGGGAATCACCTTTACACCAGCATGCGAAGTGATGTATATATTGAGATGCTACCAGATCCTATTTAATAGAAATACATGTTTGTTTTGTTCTAATTGGGGGTTTGAATATTTAGGATAGCCAAATTTGCCTAAGAATTCTACAAATCGAACGTACACTGCTCTGAATATTTTCGGGAATCTTTTGTAAACCAGCAGGCGAAGTGATGTATATATTGAGATGCTAACAGATCCTATCTAATAGAAAAACACGTTTGTTTTGTTCTAATTGGGGGTTTAGGCTGTTTGGACAGCCAAATTTGCCTTAGAATTACTACAAATCGAACGTACGATGTTCTGAATTTTTGCGGGAATCTCCTTTATACCAGCATGCTGAGTGACGTAATAGTGAGATATTACTAGATCCTATCTAATAGAAAAACACGATTGCCTTGTTGTAATTGAGGGTTTGGGTGTTTAAGACAACTAAATTTGCCTTAGAAGTACTACAAATCTTACATACAATTTTCTGAATTTTTCCGGAAATCTCCTGTAAACCAGCATGCGAAGTGAAGGATGTATTGAGATGCTACTAGATCTAATATAAAAACACGTTTGTTTTGTTAAAATTGGGGATTTAGGGTTTTTAGGTCGCGCCCTTGGAGCGTGGTGGTGCCTTGTGGTTGTTAGTGCCTCATACATATGCCTCGATAGTAGGTAGTTATTACACATGAGGCGCTATTAGCCTATTTGTCTTTCGTTAGTCTGATAGCTCTCTCCTGACGCAAGAGCTGCTTCGTGAAATGGGGCAGATTGTACCTCGATGAGCGAGCTTGTTTGCTTCTTTATTCACCGTATAAGGAAATGCGTTGGCACTGGCACCTGCACCAAGTAATGCGCAGACCACTCTGTCATTTCTTTAAGAAGTGAGAAACAGGTCTGAGCTGCCTTAGACGTAAGGCAAAGCACTTATTTTGTTTTACAATTAACGCAAATGGCTCAAATTCAAAAATTGCTTTTCGACGAGTGAAACACTGAGGTAGTTTACATCGTGAAAAAATTTAGTGTTCTTATCTAAATAGTGACCCATTTTAGTCCACTTAGCAACCATTCACAACGCGAAAAATTATAGATCACATAACATGATTTATGTACACCATCTATTGAATAATACTAGAAGTATTGCTTTTGTTCTATCGCAGTTCATATTTTGCTCAAAAATAATTACAGTAACATTTTCAAAATTAAGAACATTCATTTTAATTTTTTAAATTTGACTAATTTAATAACTGTAAAACTAAATTTTATAACGATATGTTTAGTTAATATCAATGCCACTACGGACCCGTGTCGTTTACATTACATTTTTCATCGACCTAAATTGGGTCAGTCCACACAAAAAAGTTACGCAAAATAATTTGGGTAGACTAAATATGACGATGTAAACTACCTCAATGAACTTTTTCTACAACACTATAAATTCGAAAAAGTAATCTATCTGCCTGACATCGATTTTTGGACTAAATTGGCAACTTTTTTAAATTGCTTGTTGGTGAATATCTGCGATTAATAGATTTTTTATTTTGCTGGCCGATCTGTTTTTTTTTAAATTCAGAATAATGCAACTTGATGAGGCATACCCGATGATATCGTTTATTTTCCAGCTGTGCATTGTCTCTCACTGCTACGTGTCAACCAATAATAGATTAAACGTATTCATATTAGAAAAAGTTACTACACTACATTATTTCGCAAAAAATTACATTTTTGAGTATGATAATTAAAAAAAATTTCCAAAAAGTTCCGGCTTGTTAGGCCATCATCAGGAGTATCTATAGTACAAAAAAGCAAAAAAGAAATTTCCTTTTTTCCTACTATCGGGTGACTGACACGAAGTGTTACCAACTTCAGACTGTCATTGCTGTTAAACCAGTGATGACAGAGCGCTCAAATTTACACTAATGACAGTTCATTCCATTGTTTACAAGCGTAAAAAGCATTTTAGTGGGAAATATTCAGAAAAAAATTTATCCGCAATGGAATTCAAGCGTAATAGTGTGATTGCTCTATATTTGGCTGGAAAACCACAGCCGCAGATTGTTAACCAGTTAAAACATCTGCATGTGAATGAAATGTTTGTGTATCGCACCATAAATCGTTATAACGATACTGGCAGCATTGCAAAACACCATGGTGGTGGACCGAAACGCACTTCAACATCGCCGGATATCATTCGGAAGATGAAGGCCAAATTGGCTCGGAATCCGCGCCGTAGCGGTAGAAAAATGGCTCGCGAGGCGAACATTTCGCTCGAACGGATGCAGCACATACTGAAAGATCATCTTGGACTAAAGGCCTTGAAATTCCATAAAACGCATGGTCTCACCGATGCTCAAAAAAAAATTAGAGTGGAAATAGCAAAGGAGTTGTTACGCTTACACGAAAGTGGCGATTTGCCGAATTTGGTTTTCTCCGATGAATCACCGTTCGTTATTGAGCAATATGTGAACAAGCAAAACGACTGGATTTACATGCCCGGCCGTTCTACTGAAAATTTGGACCAACGGATTGCCACTCGAAACCAAGCGCCGCCGATTATGATGGTATGGGCCGCCGTAACGGCCGAAAGCCATTCACCGCTCGTTTTTTTGGACCGTGGCATCAAGATAAATGCTCAAATTTATCGGGATGATGTGTTGGAGGGAGCGTTGAAGCCTTAAGCACAAAATCATTTCGGCCGCAGAGCGTGGACATTTCAACAGGACTCGGCGCCGAGTCATAAAGAGCGCGTCAATCAAGATTGGCTGAGCAACAACGTTCCGCGGTTCATTTCCCCTGCCCAATGGCCACCAAATTCACCGGATGCAAATCCGCTAGATTTCTCGGTTTGGGGTATTTTGAACAGCAAGGTTGGGACAAAAAAATACCAAAGTGTCGATCATCTTAAGCAAGCGCTTCGCCGGGAATGGGCCAAAATACCGCAGAGCCACTTTCATGCTGCATGCAATAGCTTTGTCGGCCGTTTGAAGGCCATAATCGCGGCTAAGGGTGGCCAAATCGAAAACTGCTAAAGCAATTCGAAAATTTAAATATTTGTGAACATTTTTTACTTTGATTCAATAAAATTCATCAAAAAATAAAAATTCTGTGGCGTTTAGGCTTGGTAACACTTCGTGTCTGCCACCCTGTAACTTTTTGGACACATTTTTTAATTAAAATATTCAAAAATTTAATTTTTTGCGAAATAAAAGAAACAAGTGTTTAATAAAATGTTTTTATTAAGGGTAATAAGTGTGTTTCGCCATGTGCCTACGGAAATTAGTGTTAAAAGTGTTCGTATATATTAGCTATATGATTTCAGCATCAACCAGTTTTATATATAGGTTTGTTGCTTAATTGACTTTTCGTTTAATTGAATTTTTTATGATCGATGGAAAATACTATTCGACTACTTTCTCCAAAAGTATGGAGGGTGGTTGTTTTTCATATTTTTGTACATAAAGGACTTTTCGATTTTTTTAAATATTATAGTAAAGATTACTCCTAGTTAACAAAACTAAAATTGGTATGTGAAAGTTTTCGAACTAAAAATAATGGCCGATTTTATTGCAAAACTGAATGCTGCATCGAGCGCGGTACCAGGCTGCACTAGGCCTAACGATTTAAAACTCAACGTTTCGCGCGAATTCGCGGGTGGCTGTGGCATTTGTGAATTTTTGAAACGCATTCGTGAATTTTTACTACTTCACGTGTTTCCCGTATTAAATCTACAACAATTCTCATTCTACTTTAGTTTTATATAACGCAAAAGGAAAAAATAAAACGATACAGTAGCATTTTCGCATAATGTAATATTGCAAAGAATGCATTATGAAGTTCTTAGAATTTAATTTAAGATAAGGCAAAGCAAAGTGTTATAATGAAATAAGATGTAGTCTAAACAAAATATGTACCTCTACTTTGAGATTAATAAAGTTTACAGAAATGCTATATTCATGATATTGCAATTCCCTGTGACGTAACTCCTCTCCCTTAAAAGTGGGCAAAAGGCTTGATTTTCGACCCACTGATTTTGCATGTTCATTGTTGTTACAGTATTTTAATTTTTGATTTCGTTTATATGAATGGTGCAATTGTTGAATCTTTTTAATATTTGTTCTTGTACTGATTTTTGAAGCTGGTTACAGTCTGACTATGTTTATAGATCCTTGAGATGCTACGTAGAGACAGCTTGTTGATATTAGATCAATTTCATTGATCCGTGGTGTTTTT
This sequence comes from Nephrotoma guestfalica, assembly GCA_963691935.1. Lineage (NCBI taxonomy): Eukaryota > Metazoa > Arthropoda > Insecta > Diptera > Tipulidae > Nephrotoma > Nephrotoma guestfalica. Next base: position 191,104,418 of record OY829915.1, on the reverse strand, counting down.
GTTAAGTTACAGCTTGCTGGTTGGTTATTAATTATTTGTGCAATACGATCCTTGGTTCTTTTTCCAATGTTTTCTGTAGTGCGGTATTTGAGATTTTTTATTTGTGCACATGGTTGAGTGAAATATGGATAATTTTGGTTATTTAGGATAATATTTCTACTTTCTAGAATGTATAGGAATGATTTTTTGAGATTGGTTTTATCAGGTGTTGATCGAATATTTGAGGATGGAAGTTCAGTAACTGGATGACGACTGGATGATTATTTGCGTATTGTTATAATACGCCGGTAGCCAAATGAGGTTATAAGTGTCTTCGACGGATTTTATAAAAACTTGTTGCTTGTTAAAATGTTCATGGATATGAACTCTAACTTCTTCGTGATTTAATAAGATATGATGTGAAATTACTTCAAGTTTTGCCATGGTTATTGTTTCAATGATATCATTTAAATGCTTATCTAAAACTTCTATTTCTATTTCTAATTTTCAAGATATTTATTAAGTATTGTGTGTTGTTTTCCACTTGTCTTACTTCGAATTCTGTCCTTTTTGATTGGCCATTGCGTATTGGGTATGTGAATATGGTTCCGCTATTTCCTAATAGGTGTCATTACTAGTACTGCTTATGTGTACTTTAAAGGAGATGAATGATACATGTACAGATTTTGTCTTTAGCCAAAAATTTAAATTAACTTCGAAAATGTCCAATTCTATTTCAAATAAACATCATTTCCATTCATCCATAAAACTTCACTTATTGCATTATTTTATAGTAAAGAAAAGTGCAGCGGATAATTATCGTTTGCTTGTGAACATTTACGGTGAGCGCATGCTCCATCGAATACAACGTGCAAAGAATGGTTTCAACGATTTAAAAATGATGATTTTGGCATTGAAAATAAAGTGCATGGAAAACCATCCAAACAATTTGAAGATGCTGAATTGGAAACGTTATTTTCTGAAGATTAGTCTCAAACACAATCAGACTTGGCTGTAGCATTAAATATTGATCAATCAACTGTTGCAAAATGTTTACAAACAATCGGAATGGTTCAAAAAGCTAGCAACTCGGTTCCATATGAATTAAAAGAGAGACCGCGAACGTCAAAAAACCATTTGTGAAGTACTGCATCAAAGACAACAAAGAAAAGGTTTTTTGCATCGAACAGTTACTGGAGATGAAAAATGGATTTATTATGAGAACCCAAACGCAAACAATCTTGGGTGAAGCCTGATGAAGTTAGTCCATCACAACCAAAGCGAGACAATCATTGCAATAAGGTTATGCTCTGTATCTGGTGGGATCAGAAAGGTGTGGTATATTATGAACTGCTGGAATCGAGCTATAGAGGAGCCCCTTCAGATTACTACTTATTCCGGTCGATGCAGTCGTCTCTTTCTGAACAGCGGTTCAATTCTCGCGCAGAGATCAAAAAATGGCTTGTTGATTGGATCGCCTCCAAAGACTAGTGTTTCTTCAGAGAGAGAATCCGTAAATTATCTGAAAGATGGCGGATCATTGTAGCTGCAGTGCAGATGGAGCATATTTATTTATTTATTTACTTTACGCAATTTTGTGAACCACACACCCATTTTGAGCATATCAGCTCATTTATAATGGAGTGTGCAGTTCATTGTCCAATTTCGAAATTTAGTCTTCGACTCCTATTACCCTTTTATGATATTTTCATTTGCTTGGTAATTCTGATTTTGGCTGGTTTTAATTACAGTAGCCTATCCCATAGGTATTTCGGCACCAGAGTCCCACTTTACTAAAATATTACACGCTGTTTGATTATAGAAAAAATTAGCTATTTTTCATTAAACTAAAAACTATATTTTAGAATTTGTCAACGTAAAAACAGCTGCTTGGCACTTTCGATAAATAATTTTTTTATTTTCTAAACAAGCAAATGTGTTTTATTTTAATAAAAATGGGCGGATTCATATTCACATACCTAATGTTTTTGTATAGAATTAAATCTATCGATCATCTTGGCATTGATGCTAATGAGTCGGTTAGAACATCCTCATTTTTGTTAATTTCGGCAATAGCGTTTCGTAATTCGATATAATCATCGTTATCCATATTGCCTATTATAGTGTTTATTATAGAACCAAGACCGTTTAATATTCCTCAGCTGAGAAGATATTTGGTATGTTGGTATGAGCATTCTTTGCGTTTTTATATTTTTAGTTCAGTATTCTAAATCTATTTTTATAAATTATTTGTAATTTGGCTTTTAGTTCTATCAAGGTTTTCATATTGTCTATACTGCTTTCGATCTTCTTCATGCTACAATCGTAACTGTCGAGTGATACACTATATGTAATGATCTACTATGGCTAATTGTTATATGTGCATGTCCTATTTTAATGGGAATGATTCCTTTATTGTTGTTGTAGTCCTGGCTTGATGTTGGCCAAGGATACCTGTAACTAAAATAAAAATGTTGTAAATTTTATAAAAGGTTCTCATTGACGAGGTTTATCTCATGTGACTGGTTTTCTTTGAGAAATCTGTTCTCGAATTTCAAAATCGATTAGGATTCTTCATGGTTTAAATCATTAGTGTGTATGAGATTTGATATTTGCTGACTTTCTCGTGTATTAAACGACATAATGGAGGAGTGGTTTATCTCGGTATTGTAATTTGATAATGGTTTTACCAAAGAATTTCTAATAATTATTACAAATTCCTTGGTTCTACTTTTACAAGTTGTTCGAAAAGAAAGGATTTTTCTTGAATTGAGGAATTAATTATTTCCATTTTAGCAGGCCAATAATCGGCATTATGTATCCCTTCTGATAGTATTAATTGATCTTCTATTTGTATGGGTTTTATAAAGAAGCTCTATTTTAAAGAGTCTACTGGAACTTTGGCTATTAATTTATCTCGTGCAGAGATTTACTGGATATACTGGAGACATGCAATTTGGATTGAATAACAAATGGATTTTTACTTTGTCAGTTTGAAGAGTAGATTTTTTGAAATCAAGACGAATGTTGAGGTTTTGTATTATTTCTAGACCGATGAGTCCATCAAAGTGATTGTGGACTTCTTCATGAGTTTGGAAACGGGGATCTATTTTATTTATCCGTGAAAGGATTTGTTAGCACCAGCATCAGATATACGGTAATAAACCGGTTTGAAGTGAATTTATATTTATGTATCCGACAGGTTAGTTGAGGCAGGTAACAGAAAATCCGTATCGTCGATCTCGCCTTTTATTTCGTGGTGGTGTAGTTCGTATTCTTTCGCATCATCTAGTCCTGGAAAATATGTTGAATCCCCTTGGAAAGGAAATTCCTCTTGAAACTCTAAATTAGTACAGGATATTCCTGGATTTTCCAAGTTGAATAATTCTTAGGATCTAAATTTTGGTGGACCTGTTGATTTGAATTCTTGCCTAGGTTATTAAAATAGTTACCGGTATATTGTTTGTATTGGTTGTTATTGGATAAAGTATCATGGGCTCAGCCTTCGATTGATATTAAATGACTCGTTATGATAGCCATTGAATGGAGATTGAAATAGGTTTGGTGGTAATGAAACATTCGTTCTAGGTTGGAATGATTGTTGATAGCCTCTCTCTAAATAGGGATTTCCAGGTAATTAAAGCAAATTTATTGCCACAGATTCTGCTTCGATCATTTTGAGTAAATGTGAGAGTTTCGAGCAGAGCTCCGTTTAAATTGTGGCAATACGATGCTTCATTTGCCTGCAATCCAGATTCGATCACAAAATGTGATCAGATTTAAAAAAATACGAAACTTCCGATAACCGCGTTTTCCGGATAAAATTTATTGCAACAGAATCTGTAAGTTTCGGTCATTTTGAGTAAATGTAGTAGTTTTGAGTAGAGGAAAGGAACTTCCAATAACCACGCTTTCCACATGTAACCTACCATTAATTTCTTGCTTAACGTGTTATTCTCATTATCTATAATTATTTTCAACCGGATTCTTATTTTTAAAGCTTAAGCCACTGCATATAGATCGATCATTTTCTGCAAGCTGGAAATTCCGGGTATTTGATTTACTTGGCGATTTAAATTATTTATTTTGGCATGAGCTTCCACAGTTCCAACCATTCAAGCTTTAGAAGCCAATCCGATATTTAGATAATTGAAAACATTGATTAAATCTCGATTAGATTCCGAAATAATAAATATTTAGTAATTTCAAGTTAATATTTCGATAAGTGTAAACTATGCAAACAACTGTTATCAATTTATGGTAAAGATAAGCCATTGAAAATGATATCATCAAGCTTTAGCGTGATGGCGAATTCTTTCCCTAACATATATTCAAACTTAAACGAAAATTTCAAGTTCCACTATCAGTTTATGTTGAAGGTTTCCTGTAATAAAATTGTATAATGGCTTTTGTTATGGATACCTGTTGCTACACAAAATAAATAAATAAATGGAATGTAATAAATTCACTTTATTATTTTATACAGTCTAAAAGTTTATCTTCGTTCGTCACGTCGTTTTAGTACATCAAATATAACTTCTGAAGAATTTTCATTTTCATTATGGGACTCATCCGAATCCGTCAAATTATTATCATCCAGTAGAGGTAAAACCTGTACTGAGCGATTATATCCACTCGGTGTCGCTTTCGATGTACTGCTACTCGGACTTCGAACAAACGAAACGCTATTATCGTCTGCTGTACCATCATTCATTTCAGTAAATTTATGATATACATGGCATATTATACCGCCAATACAGAGTAGTAAACCAAATACATTGATTAGTGATAATTGGTCATTGTTTATAAAAACGGCTAAAATAATTTGACAAACTTCTTTAACAATTCCAGTAACTGACACAGTCAGACTAGAGGTTCGGCAAATTAAAAGAAATTCACTTAATTCCATAGCAAATGCAATGAATGCACCGCCTGATATTTTAGCGGCTAATTCTATTATATCGGATGAACTTGTTACTGGCAATACTTCATGAAATACATTTAACAGTCGGCCACCTAAAATATATATTTGTTGTAATTAATTGCATTCATTGTATATTTTATTTGCATAGGTTACTTTCGAATATAAGCGTCCACGGTAGAATTGAAATAATCATCCATGGCTGCATATGGAAAACCATATCGATTGGATTGTGTAGTCCAATTTTAGTTTTTTGCATAATCAATTGTGAAAATGTCCATCGCACACCGCTCGATAGGGATGCAATCAATAAAAATGTAAAACCCATAGCATCAAATGACGTCGATTTATAAGTTACTAGACACAACCCGCTGGCAATCATCGCAACGATTAAAATAAGCGAATAGCTCTAGAAATAAAATAGAGGAAGTGTATCATACAACTTTAGTCGGGAGATTTGCTATACCTTTTTTTCTAGTCCCAGCATAATCGCAAAGATTAATATAAATATGATTGTCGTGGATTTGGTCATCGTATATCTAAAGTTGGGTAGAATGTTTGGAAGTATTACTGTTTTTAATTTTATCGGAGACTTCTACGATAATTTGTAGTAGAACTTACAACGATATATTTACCAATTCGAGTCCCCAGTTCGAAAACCCAATATCAATACCGCTAGCTATACCGGGAGGGGCCAACTTTGTTATCCATGTACGTAAATCTAGCAGTATACGGGCTTTTCTCGTTTTCAAGCGATAGCATAACCGTATGAGGCCAGCCACAAAAAATTTAATGTAAAAATGTATTAAGACAATACATAAAGGAAATTTTAGCTCCTGCAATATAAATAATTACCAATTAGTATTAATATGCATAGGTGCATTTTCCGTTTTTTTACCTACCGCTACCAATTTCCGTTGATAAAATGTTAAACCAATTGATAGTGTAAAATATATGACAATTAGCAGTAGTGTAACAAGTGATGTGTGATATATTTGACTACGTAATTTATTCTTCTTGCCCATTTCAATGTTGATCTCTTCTTCGAGAAATTCATTGTCGTTGCCATCATAATAGTTGTTGTTACTGCTGGACGACAGCTCCAATTGTTTATACTTTGTTTCATTCATTGTTTATTTATCAATTTTACAATTAAACATTATTTTAAAATTAGACTTTGTGTAATTACATTTAGCTAGTATACGTGAACACCTAAATTTCTTATGTATATAATCAGCTCTAATCTAAATTAGGTATTTGTAAATAAAACCTGGAAACGCAAAGAAAACATATGTTTACACAAATGCCTGAAATGACGTTACCAATTTTTAATTAAATGTTTAAACTATGTCGTATGAAACCGATAGTGTTTAAAAATTGCACAAATAAAATTCATTTTATCATTTAATAACCTTTTTCGATAATAAAACTTTCGAAAAACTTGTTCTCGCTACCACCATTCACCTTACCGTAGTAGTTTACAGCATATTTTAAATTTATCACAACAATTATCACACATGCTATAAATGTAAATGAATATTGTTTATATATTCATATTGATTTCTAGCCGGCATAAATTTGCTAGCTTACAATTTGGCTATAATTAATTATTTCTTTAAATTTACGGTGCTAAAAGAAGTAAAACTTTTTTATAAACAGAACATTTATTTTTGTGATGACGTTTAATTATGCCCAATAAACCGCGGCATGCAAAATCAATGAAAACCCAGGGTTTTAATACTTTTGCTTCGCTAGCAATTTTGAAAGGAAATTAAAAAGTACTTTACATTAGCAACTGGACTCGTTTAAATGAGCTTTCTTGAAATTGATTTCTCTACTTTCAAAAAACGAATGGCGTCTCAGTATGCAATTTTTCCAATGTATGGAAATATCAGCTCCAATTCCATACTAAATTCCGTACTACAAATTATCAAAGACACAACATCCCGATTATGAGTAAAAATAGTTTTCTTTCTCTTTCTGATATGCAAATTTTTCCGATGTGTTATTAAATTTGTTTTGTATCTTCAGTTTCGTGTAACTCCAGTATGCAATTTTTCCAATGTGTGGAAAAAACAGTTCCAATTCCACACTAAATTCCGTACAAATAAATCAAAGACACAAAAAACTCGATTTTGAGTAAAAATAATTTACTTTCTCTTTCTAATTTGCTATTTTTTTTGATGTTTTATTAGATTAGTTTTGTATCTTCAGTTTCGCCGACGAATGAACATGTACGTAGTATGGGGCTTTTAATTTATAAACTTATATTTTTTAAAATGTCTTTTAAGTATTAAAGTAAAATTTTATTAATTTTAAGTGTAATTATGCTCGTATTTCGCCATCATGCGATCGCGATGATCGACAACATTGGACTAAATGAATTTCAATTATCATGTACAAATTTACAATGACGATTTATTTTTTTAAGATGGATGCCGACAGAGATGTAAATAAATACATAGGTGGGATTTATTAAATTTAAATTAAAAAATTATAATGTGTATATTAAAAATGAAATATAAATAAAGAAATTAAAATGCAACAAAAATTGCGTGCAACAAAAATACAGTACTATGGAAATCTGCTCTAATAGAATGCAGAAAAGTGTGGGTAATTAAAGGGTAATTAAATTTTAAGGGCCGACGTTGAATGTGAACCACACCTAAACGTCAAGTTTTTTTCTGCATTTAATTTGACATTTCTCAATTTCAGACTAACTCAATTTGAATTCCAAACGTCGTCAATGGTCAGAATGGTGGCAAGAAATGGCAACAGTGGATGATCAATTTTCGAAGAAAATCATCTTCAGTGATGAGGCACATTTTCACCTCAGTGGATTCGTCAATAAGCAGAATTGCCGCATTTGGGCGAATCATAATCCAAGAGTGATTGTCGAAAAACCAATGCACCCACAAAGAGTGACTGTTTGGTGCGGTTTATGGGCTGGCGGCATCATCGGGCCGTATTTTTTCCAAAATGAGGCCGGTCAGGCAGTTACTGTGAATGGTGTTCGCTATCGTGAGATGATAACGAACTTTTTATGGCTCGAATTGGAAGATATGGAAGTGGACGATATGTGGTTTCAACAGGGCGGTGCCACTTGCCACACAGCTAACGAAACAATGGCTCTTTTGCGCGACAAATTCAATGGCCGTGTTATCTCACGTGGTGGTGATGTCAATTGGCCGCCAAGATCATGTGATTTGACACCGTTGCACTTCTTTCTTTGGGGTTATTTGAAAGAAAAGGTGTACGTCGATAAGCCAGTAACAATTCAAGAGCTAAAGGATGAGATAATTCGGCACATTAACGGCATAGAACCTCAATTATGCCTAAGCGTCATCGAAAATTTGGACCATCGGGTGGAGGTGTGCCGCCGAGGTCGCGGCGGCCATTTGCCCGATATTTTATTCCATACATAATTTAACCACACCATATTATCATAATAAAAAGAATTGACAATAATTTCCTAAATAATTTAAGTTTTATTCAAAATCAACATCGGCCCTTAAAATTTAACCACCCTTTAGTATGGACAAATATATGGAATAAACCCGAGTTTCCAGCAAAATTCCACCTTCTTTCCAATTTGATTTTTTCTCTTTTTAGCCGAGATTCTCACCGGCACCGGAACTTTTGTGACACTTTTTTTTGGCGAGTAATACGGATTTCCGTGTACTGGTTCTTTCCATAGAAAGAGTGTTGTAATTGCTCGCGAATGTAAACGGAATTCCGTTGGCAATGCATATTGGGGTTCAATCAATCATCCAACCAGAAATTCATGGCTGGGATATTGTACCATCACTTTTTTCGACTTTCGACTTATGTGGGAACTATAGATAGAATAAAAAGAATAAAAAGAATAACGTAAGAAACGAAGACAAAAAATTATTATTCCAATTTGACATTACGGCCATAGATGACTTGAAAAATTAAGTTCATTCATATATTTTTGTGATATATTTCCTACAATTATGAATGAAACTACAATATTTTTGAGTATAAACGTATTTATATCAACAAATATATGTTTTTAAAATTATAAAAATTGTTTATATGCGATTTAAATCACCACAATTCGATAAATTATTTTTTTAGGTTAGGTTTAGAAAAATTCAATTCTACAGTGTATTGAAAATTATTTCTGATATTATATTCATATTAGCATATGCATACATGAATATTTTATAAATAGAAAAGATAAAACAGACGAATAATTTAAAATTCCCTTATATAAAAAAGTAAATATGCATATTATATTCAACGCACTAAAATTTATTTGAGTTTTGTTGTTGTAGTTATTAAGTTTTTTATTCTTTGGGCGAAAATTATCGCTCGGTTATTCTTTTTAAGTGACAGCAAAAATGAAAAAAAATTAAACGCAATTTCTGTTATTCTTTTTATATTTATTATTCTCAGTATAGTCGATTGCATGTAAATCCTCTCTTTCGCTCTCTTACGTTATTCTTTTTATTCTTTTTATTCCATCTATAGTCCAGCCATTAGTTTATGTCTCAATTTTCAGGAATCAATTAACATTTTATTTCTCGTAAACAATTTTATATCGCGATTTCAACCTCTTGATATAATTGTGAGCTTTCTTTCTATTCTACATTTCGATAAACGTCTCATGAAAAAATTATTTGATGATAAATAGTGTCGATTAATCTAGTAGTCTTAGAAATCGTAGAAAAGAAATAGGGTGGTTTTTTACTCGAGAGAGCTGAGAACACATTAGAAAATGCGTATTTTTGGAAGTGAAATAAATGAGACATAAACTACATCGATAGTCGAAAATAGTGATAGTACAACATCCCAGCCCAGAGTTTTGTATACTAGGCCACAGAATAGGTAACCAGAACAGGTAATGCATAGACCAAAAAACTTTATTCATACATTTTCAGTCCATAATTGTTTATTTGAAATTAAAATTTCAAAAATAACGAAATTTTATCTACCTTAAATTAACCAAGGTCAAAAACTGAGTCGATATTTTTTCATAAAAAACAGCGTTATGACGTTTCTGTAGTTATTCTGTGACTAAACCACTAAAATGCACATTTATAACCTGAAAAAAAAACTATATTTTTTGAAATTATTATTTTTAAATAAGATAAACCACCGATAAGCGATTAGAGCGAGTTTTTAAGAATCTCCACTGAAATTATTTTTCAAAGGGAACAACATATGTGGTGAGATGTTTCTGAGCAAAATTGCCGTGGAAAGTTTGTTTCTATCATGGATATCTACAGAAACGTCATAACGCTGTATTTGAATGGAAGAATGTCAACTCATTTATTTGACCTTGGCTCACTTAAGCTAGGAAAAAATTCGTTATTTTTAAATTAGTTTTATTTCAAATAAACAATTAATTTTAAAACGTTTATGTATTGGAGTTCGCTGTTATTTCGCTCTATCTTCAAAAGCGAAACGTTAACGAAACCGAAGAGAAACAATTTTGCATTCAAAATGAAACGTAAGCGAAACATTTGCGAATAGTTTTTTTCATATAAATTAATGTTGAATTGAAAATAAATAATGTGGAATGACACGAAAACAATTACCTAAATTTTATTTTTGATATAAAATTTATAAATATATAATTTTTTTATAAAATTTGTTTTAGCTTCTCGTCTCGGGATAATTGTTGGTGGATTGCTTCTAAAAGTGATTGCATAGTTAAGTTTGATTTTGATGTAGCATATATAAATTTTTTCCAGTACCATCTGCAGTTCTTGTTGTTGTTGTACGAGCCCATTGGCATTCCAGAAAAAACTACTAAGACCTTTTTGACCATTTTCCTGTTTAGAGATGGCATCCTCAGTGCTGTATTCTAGTTTCTTTAGTCGCTCATCAAAAATGTCGTTTTGGCCAGTTCTCCCTTGATTCCCGTTGCTCAAGCGTAAGTTTCCTATTGTTATTTGAGCATAAGTATTTCTTCCCATGTGACATTGACAAGTTTCGGGCGCTTATATCAGTGTGGAAGTAACAGTAAACCAAGAAGAAACCCGAAAAGAAGTGAAACCGTCTAAAGCATATATTACATAGTACGTGTTTACGCCGGTAGGTAACCACAAAAATTTGACAATATTCCAATTTTCCTAAGTTGTTGTTGCTAGTTTCAATGTAAATTTTTTAGTTTGCTTTTTACTTTTATATTTCTATTTCTATCCCAATTTTTAAATTCCGGCCAAATAAACAAAACGAAATTTTTTCATACAAAAATTGAGTTGTGTCATATATAATTCTGTTTAATATATGCCTAAGAATGATCGCCATCAATATATCTAAGAGGATGGTAGAGAGTTTTCCATCGTTTCAAATAAACAAGGCAATATCTGTGAAATTGGGATTCAAGCGACCATCGAAGCTATTCGTAAAACTATTTATATCTTACACACCAGTTCAAGAGATATAACTGTCGTGATAAAATCAATCTCCTCTGTATTGCCACAAGAGGTAAATGGTGAGGAACGACCCGCCAAGTGCTTCCAAATTATAAGTGTTATACCACAGAAAAGTGATAGGGAAAGAGTCACACAAACGTAAGTCGTTCTTACAATGCGGCAAGAATTAGGGCATTCCCGAAACTGTAGCAGACGCCAGCTGTTTACGTGATATGCGGCGGTTTGACAGAACTAGCGAGTGTGCTTTATACAAAGCCAAACCTCAAGTACAGAAATTCAGTAATTGTGGGGAAATTTTTACAGAGGATGCATTGTGTAGAAGGAGTTAAGGATAAAATTACTCCAAGATAATCAATCAAATATATAAAAACTCAATAAATTAATAAATTATTTATGCAACCACTAATTCCGAACCATTATTTGCAGAGGCAGGTGCGAGTAACGTGTGAAATAAAGGACGTCAAAATGATGACCAGAGAATCTAAAAAATGGTAAGTTCTCTCAAGGAGTTAAGAAACAAATGTATACATATTTTGCAAATAAATGTGCGACTAATGCTGCAAAACATGACTAACCTGATGCAATTGACGAACAATTGTAATTGCTAAAATAATTGGTAATTATTTCAAATCCCAATTCCTTGCAGAGAGAGACTTTAATTCTCCATCGAAAGGGGCTCCAGATTAATATGAAAACGCCAAGCAGCCAGGATATGAACCTATACAAGAAGAAAAACTAGATCAGTCATCTAGCGGCAGACCAACATATTGGCCAACCGAAAGGCGAGCAATTCACTATTTAATCGACTTCTTTATAACAAAGAATATCGCTAGAACTAATTGAGCTCAATTTGAATCTACAGTAAGAAGTCTAAATGCATAATCTTATCCGCATCGATATGCCAAGCAATTGCAGGGCTTTAATGTAGCTGCCAACGTAGTACTGGCACTACGCTAGTTGCAGTAAAATAAATATCGTTGCAGCCATCAAATTGATAGTGATATAAAAAGCTCCGCTCAAGATTACCGCAAACAAATCCAGCATATCGCAGCTAAAATCAAAAATCAACGAATATAAGTGCTGCACAAATCTGTTGGAAGTAACTACTTCTTGACCTGTATTTTAAAGCTGAACACAGATTTAAAAATATAAAAGTGAATCGATAACTCAGGTTTTAAATAAAAATTATAAATCCTGTTAGATTCACTGTGCAAGAACAAAAACCGAAGCCGGGAGGGTCGGAGAGAATTCGATCTCAAACTGCAGATTGAGCTGGCTGGGTTGTGCAAACCTTCGCAAATTAAGAAATCAAACATTCCTAGGAGCTCAGAATCTCTCATCCATCAAGAAGAACAAAAAATTACTGCGAACCAAACAAGTGATTCCGATATACGAGTAGCCCCCAACCCAGACGATGTCTCTCTGTTATCAGAATTCAATATTATGTGCCAGAAGAATTTTTTTTTAAATTGGTCTAGGCCAAAAAATAGGTCGATATTTTTCTATATAAAAGACATTTTGTATTATGACGTTTCTGTTGTTATTATATGCCTGTATCTGGACATCAACGAGGATTCGATGGTGATGCCTTAGTTCAATTTGACATTTACTAGATCAGAAAACTTTTCAGAGCTATTTTTACAAATCGATAAAAACAAGCCGATGGTTGTATCTACATATTTAAAGAGTGTTAGACTACAGTAAATCAACATGAGTTTTAAACTGACACGTGATTGGAAATGATCTCGTTCTCAACAAAGCAAATGGTATCAATGACATAAAAAGTAATATTACATTTCAATTTATCAATCAAAATATTGAAACCAATTAATACACCATTTCAGCTTATCTCGTAAATGGCATTAAAATAAGTGATACTGGAAGTCATGATACTTTAAGCCAGTGAAACAGCTAAGGATAATCGAAAACATAACTTACAAGATTACAAGTCTAACAATACAACAAGAATCAAACAGTGCCTATAGAGTAATAAGCTAAAGTTTATAGATGTAATCGATCGCTGCGTAAACAAACAATTTAGAATTTAATGGTGGAGTACTTATAACTGCCTTACTCACCAGTCAATCGAACATGTTTGTGTCAAAAAACCAATTAACACAAAGTTATTTTACATGTACGCAAAGTATATCCCACCCGAAACGCCGACATCAATTTAATAATGCTTGTTGCGGCGATACAATCATAGGAATCAACTACAGGGCTGCGGATCCATCCGATATCATCGGACAATATTAATTTCCGTTATATACAGTGCTGGGGAAAAAAAATTGGGCAAACATATTTTATTGCAAATTGGAGTCTTTTTTTGCTAAAATTACAAAACTTTTGAAAGCAATTGGCTTATTGTTTCATTTTAAATACATGTATGACGTAATTTTTTGAAAAAAATAAATTACCTGCAATTTAGGGGCCAAACCCCGAAAAATGCCAAAATATTCAAAATACGTTGATTGGAGTTAAAGTAACGGAATAAATTAAACACCTATTTTTTAATTTTTTTTTGTTTTTTATTGATTTATAGAAGTTCTATCTTTAATATTAATATTTTGTTAGACCGCCATTTGCTGTTAATACGGCGATACACCTTCGATTCATTGAATTTGATAAATTTTTCAAAGTCGTAGGAGGTATGGATTCCCAAATCGTCATCAACAAACGTTTTAAAGCTTGAATCGATTCTGGGCGCTTCTTGCTACTTCTAGCTTCATTATAGACCAAATATTTTTAATGGGATTTAAGTCTGAACTATACGGGGGCCAGCTCAACACATCGACTTTTTTACCTTTAAATGAAGAGATAAGAAAAAAAACAAGTTTTTAACAAATTATTTATGTTTATCTGAAAGACAATTTTTCTATGTACAATTCAAAATTAATAACTCACAACTTTGGCGGTATGGCACTCAGCGTTGTCCTGTTGAAAAATAAATTTGCAAGTCTCGCCAAATAGCTTTAACACAGAAAGCTCAAATTCATTGTGTAGGACCTGCAGATAAACAGCTGCTGTAATGCTGGGACTAAGGAAGCACAATCGACAGATTTCATTTCTAGAAAAGCATCCCCAGACCAGAACTCCTTCATTTTTCGGTGGAAGTCTTAAAAGACATTTGTTGCTAAGCCTCTCGCCCGGTTTTCTTCTTATGACAATTCTTCCATCTCCAAAATGCAGCTTGAATTTTGATTCATCGGAGAAAATCACATCATTACACATCTCTGGAGTCCAAGAAACATGCTCCTGGGCCCATAGCAAACGTTTTTTTTTCACTAGTAATGTGAAATTAGGCTTCTGAACTGGTTTAAGTGCTCTCAAACCAGCTTTGTCAAGTCTTTTTCTCACTAAGCTGGCTGAAATTTGTTTTTCCGTTGCTCGCTCAACATCCCGTCTTATGTCCGATGAAGTTTTAGAACGGTTCCGACGACATTGTAATATTATGAAACGATCTTCCACTGGCGTTGTCTTTCTGGGCCTTCAAGAGCCTTTCTTTCTTTGTGTACTGCCCATCTCTCGCATTTTTTTTAATATTCCACGCGACAGTACTTTTAGGAATGTTTAATCTTTCTGCTATTTTACTCATGATTAAATTATCTCGCGCCAATATCAACATATTGCTTTTACACTGTTCACTAACTTTTACCATTTGTTTAAACTAAAATTGCCCTTTATTCTTTATTTGACTAGGATCACTTACAGAATAACTTAATCTTACAAAATATGCACTATTTACACTAAAAAAAAAATTACAGGCACAAAAACATTTGCACCCCAATGACGGCCAAGAACGGTAGGCGTAAAATAAAATAATTGCTTGACCAATTTTTTTGCACATCAGTTGCGGGGTTGTAGCGGTGTAATAAAAATAAAAGGCGGTCTAACAAAATATTAATATTAAAGATAGAACTTCTATAAATCAATAAAAAATAAACAAAAAAATTAAAAAATAGGTGTTTAATTTATTCCGTTACTTTAACTCCAATCAATGTATTTTGAATATTTTGGCATTTTACAGGGTTTTGCCCCTAAATTGCAGGTAATTTTTTTTCAAAAAATTACGTCATACATGTATTTAAAATGAAACAATAAGCCAATTGCTTTCAAAAGTTTTGTAATTTTAGCAGAAAAAGACTCCAATTTGCAATAAAATATGTTTGCCCAATTTTTTTCCCAGCACTGTGTGTTTTATTTTTTTACCTCTATATTGACGGTTTTGCTTATTTTTCTTCAAACTTATTGCAAGGAATATCCATTATAAGTACAGTGTACTTTAAACCGATTGGCCATTTATGATTCTTAAGAAAAAATTCTAGCAGAAAAATATTGGCCGTTTTACGTTATGTTTTTATATACATTAAGCAGAGGCGTATGCAAAATAATGGCTGCGTACGAATAGTCGGGTAAAAGTAAATTTTTCGGTAAATTTAATTATTTTTGAAAAACTCTATGGTAAACTGATCGAAAAATCTGTACTAAAATCGTTATTTACAGTAGTAAACGATTTACCCGACTATTAGTACGCAGCCAATGTAGGCAAAACTATGGTAAGTGTATTACTTACAAACTATATATAGTCTGAAAAATTACTAGTAAAAACATTGTAAATCTCTAGTTTCATGCATAAATATTGTAAGTAATACTAATCATTTTAATTTGTACTCCGAGTAAAAACATTGTAAATTCACATACGATGTTCCAATTTGGAGAATTTTTCAAATTGAGAATCAGCCGATTTTACATTTTAGTTCATAACTTTCCGAGATATCGGAATTGAAAGATTTTTGGAGAGTCCCATAAAGTTCATTATAACAAATACACCACGTTAAAAGTGCAGAACTATTATAAATCTTCATGAATGTGTAGTGCGATATTTTTCTACGTTTCCATCTATGTCATTGCTGTTAAATTTGGCATTCCAATTTGTTTGTTCAAAACATTGATGCGAAATCGGCCCCTTTCTATTCGCAGTCTAAATAATTTCATCAAAGCACATTGCGGAGAAGCGTTCAGTTCAAGCGATAATAAGAAAAGACACCCGTTTATTATTTAAGACAATTTCACATGTTTTTATTTCATTTTATTTGTAAATTTAACTAACTACTTTTGTTTATTTATTGTGAGTAGCTATTTGTTTATTTTTATTTTTTAAATAATTATGTATGTTTTTTTTTAATTTAAATGTGTTACTTTAAAATTTATAGCTTTACAAACTTGACAAAATGTATGGTTTTTAATGTACTATATAATTAATTATTTAAAAGAATGTGTTTTAATTATTAACTTGTTTTTTTAATATTTTTAATACTGATTAATATTTTTTTTATTTATATAAACATAAGTAATTAATTAATATTTATTTCAATACATTTATTTCTTAATTATTTTTATAATATAACTATTTTATTTATATATGTATATTTGAAAAGGTGGTTTGATTTCGCGATCATAGTTTTAATTATAATTACCTTTTTGTTTATTTTTTAATAATTTTTTAATATATTTAGTACGTTGTAAATATATAATATATTTTAATAATTATGTATTTATATAATTTAAAATATATATAATTTTGGAAATCTTATAAATAAAAAATAATATCTTTGTAATTTTTGTTTTTTTCTTATATATTTTTCTTTTCAATAATAAAAATTAAACATAATATTTTAATTAATTAACGCCTGTAAACACAAACAAAAAAAAATCACATTCAATACTTTTTGATACAAAATAAAAATAACAAAATCAAAAAATATAAATTTTCAACAATTATATAAAAGATTTTATATATGCATAGATATCTATAGCTGATCCGCGTGTGTTCGTACGGCGGGCGTGATACCAAATGTAACCACAATAAAAAATATATAGTAAGACGTTTTTGAAAACCTGATTAGAATCCATCAAATTAATTAACATTTACAATCCGAAATTAAACAATTTTACTAACTAAATTTTTTAAATACAAAATTTGGAAGTAACATTATTAAAATGGTGCACAGCTTCTGTGCTAAAAGCTGGGCACAATAAAATATGGAACTAATTCCTCTAAAAATGTCTGCCCAAGCTAAAATCTTACATAAAATTTACAAATCTAGTACCTAAGACCTAAATAAATTCATTTCATTAATTTTATATGCCTACGAGGTGGCGATTCTACATAAATGGGTTTAGCCTGCGCTTGCGTACATGATTCAAGGCACATTTTATTACGATAAAATGTGTGTACAAAAATCTAAAATACTCTAAAATGTGGTTTCTTGGGATAAAAGGAGTTTACTATTCGATTAAATTAATAATTATTAGTGTAACAAAATAAAAGTAAAAGTTTATTATTGTATTTACACAAACAGATTTAAAAAAAATAAAAATTTTATCGTAACTATTTCTCTAATATTATTACATATTTGTGTTGTAAGATTACGGATTAATTTCTAAAAAAAATTAATTTAAAATTCAAAAGATTGTCTTTTGTTCTTAATTTAATTAAAAATAAAAAACAAACATTTTCTATACGTATATAAAGATTATTTTCACATTACGCGGATAATATTGGTGTTTAGTCTGGCGGTAAATATGAAAATAAACGAAACCGTTCACGTATATGAGGACGAACATCTTGTCTCTGTAACGAATTAAACAACAAATTAAATCGAACAAAACTTAAAAAATTAACAATTACACTACTCACCAGACTAGCCAATTCCTCTAAAAACGGTAGCAACTTCATTAATTCCGAATCGTTTTGATCCATAAACCAACTCTCAATTGGTATACCATTTTCCAATTGATAGCCAAATGCTTGCGGTGAATTATCAATGATTATGGTTTTGGATAGGTCACGCCCCAAAATTGTTAAATCTTTGATATAATTACCGTTCACAAGAACGCAGTGTTCACGGAACAAACGATATTTTATCCATTTACGTTCTGGATCCAATAAATTTAGTAATTTATCGGCGTATACACGTTTCGAAGCGGTAAACAGTATAACTTCGAATATTTTCGATACTTTTTCGAGGAATTCGCGAAAAAATGGCCGCGTCCGTACAAACACTGTATATTTACAATCCTGTTGATTAGAATATAAGAAAATACAATTTAAGATGAACTAAAATTTTAAGACCCCGGGATGTCGCAATTCAGAAAAAAATATAAAAACGGATGAGGTCACGTAAAATTTCATCTCTTCATTTGTAACTAGAGTAAATTCCAGATTTTATTAACGAAATTATAAGTTTGACCCCTATCACGGGCAAATACTAATGTACAATTAAGTAATAAACAATTTCAACGTTGGTTAATTAGTATCTCTATCTTAAGTGAATTTATTTAATTTCCCATCTCAGAAAAAGCCGTGAAAGAGGGGTGGAGATGAGGTTCTTTGGTTGATCTTTTTTTTCAAAAAATGAAAATCTAGAAGGAAGGTAAAGAAGGAGAAGAACCAGAGTACACATGGGAGAGCAGTAAAAAGAACTGTATCACATCCGAAATTTTGCTTCAGAATCGCTAAGTCGGAGGTTCAAACACGATCTCAAGGTCAAAAGAAGTCCAAAAACTATTAACTAGATTAAGAGAGCAAATGATTGAATGTAGATAGAAACTCCCTTGGTCCATAGTAAACAATGATTTTAATTTTGTTAAGCTATTTTGTTAGAAATCCCGAATAGCACGCCAACTCGTTTAATCACCGCCCTTAACACAAGAAAATAAACCAATGAATTATATTAGATCATTGAGTCCTATTAGCCGTACATCGTTTATTCTTAAAATTATTAGATCCATATCAGAATAAAAGACAAACGGAAGTCTTTCCACATTGGAAGAAATTAACAGAAACGAATATACTTAAATTGGATCGAAACCGAAACCAAGCCTCGGAATGAAGAAGAATTATTATGCACCTTTATTGAAATTCAGAAGCGTTGTCGCCGAGTGTTGACTTTTAAAATTTAGGCCAGAATTGATATATGCTGTTGAATAGGAAGTTTGGAACTTTCACTTATAATAATTATAATAAAAATAATAATAATGCTTTATTGCCAAATATTAGCTTTTGTACATAAATATATTCAGGGGTGAGCCGACTTTCTTTTACATGCACGAACGTCATAGATCTCGAATACACCACTCTTGATTTAAAGTGAAAAGTTAAATGTACCGAAATTTTGATAAAACTTCCAGTACAGAGGTTTCTATCAAATTTCGCACGGATCTCCCAACTAATAAAAAATGTTTAAGTATGAAGTTTCATTCCGAACAGTCAATGACTTGAGATGAGATATTCCGAATTTTGGTGAAATAAAGTTTTTTTTTCGTCATTTGCGGTAAAATTTAAAAAATGATCTCTGAACTAATTTTGTTTGAAAATTTATTACAATACTATGGAAGCTGCCACTTCCGCTGGACCTATATCAGCCAAAAATCATTGGGACCTCTTAATTTATGGAAAAAGCTTCATCCCGATCAATTAATTCGGTGATCAAATTTTTACTGAAAATCAGTTTTTTGACAAAAATTGGCAAAATAAAATAGCCGTGTCTACACCTAGTATGGAACCGGTATCTTTGGCGGTGAAAACCGACGTACATTTATGCCAATACAATACTTTAAATTGCGTTTATTTTGTGACTTGGTTATAGATTCAAATTTAAATTATAATAAAATATTCACGACTTTCACATATTCTTAGCCAGATTTTTTGGCGAGTTTGCAATAAACTAATGAATTCAAACTTAAATATTTATTACTCCTGTCATATGAATGTTAAAGTTGAAGTACAAAAATCTCTTTATTAAACGTAGATCGTTAATATTATTTGTGGTATTTTAAGCAAGCTATATTATGTTTAAATATAGATAGTTGACTAATGGGCCTCTTTAGACGTGTATTCCTCGCCTCTTACCTCTTCGCCTATAAACTTATTTTGGAGTGGTGATATTTGTGTTGCGGAGAGGTAAGAGACGAGGAAAATACATCATGTAGTGCATACACGTCTAAATAGGCCCAATGCGCTACAAATCCATGTAAGTATGGAATGGCAACAAGAGACATCTAACATTAATGTAATGAACTAATTTTAGTACAGTTCCAATTAGAAAATTCAATTTTCTGAAGTGCGATATACAAAATTTAATTATCCAACCGTATTATTCATTTTTAAGATATTTACGAAAAAATTCAACTTAGGAATATTAAATTATAATTTGTTTTCTAGTTTTTTTATTGAGGATTGGAGCAACACGAATAAGAATGAAATAAGATAGATACATAATATTTAAATAGAAAAAATGTGACGAAAATTAAATTAAAACGATTGGTGAAGTAGATAAATAATTACTGATAATTATTCTCTAGAACTGGGTTGCAGGAACAGCGAAAGTTGCTGTCTTTATATTTTCATAGTTTGACGGGGATTCAGATGAAATTTTCCGTCTTGCCATTTTCTAACTTGCTAAAGGCAGGATCCTATTTTCTCAATTTCAACGGTTTTTAAATCAAATACAGTTCAGAAATCAAATTATCATATTATATTGCCCAATTTAGTGTACTCACTTAAATTTAATCACATTCGAATTAAAAAATGTCTCCAATGTACCAACGTTTAGTAAATATTTTATGATTTTACTATACCTAGTATCCAAAAAGTTAAATATTTCAACTGGAATTAGTTTAGCAAAAATGATTTATTATTCTTACAAATACAAAAAAATATTATATGACTAAATTTAAGAATTTTTTTAAAATATGAGCTAGTCTTTATTGCGGATCCTTAATCGAATATTCAAAGCAAGAAATACAAAAAATAATAATTGGAAATTCGAATTTTGAAGTTTCTGAAAAATACTTAATTCAGCTGCACGAATCGACAATAAAAAGTAGGCCCACAATCTTAAAACTCAAATTAACCTTTACAGGTCCTTTCAAGGCCCCAAGGTCAGACAGATATTGTATATATTATAGATTTCCTGAAACCTTCAGCTTTTGAAAACATATATCATGTTTATCTAAAAATACATCCTTTTGAGATATTTGACAGTACCAGAACGTTTTGAACGCCCGGTTTATGTTCGATAGTATGTATTTGCAAGTCAGAATTTGTTATATTAAAACCATCATAGGTAAATAGAAACTCTGAGCGGCTTATGAATTTAGCGTACATGTGGTGCCATCTATTCCGATGATCGCACATCCAAGAAACAAACGCGATTCAACTTCACTAAAGAAGTAATTTTAGTTCGGAGACATTTACGTAAGATGTCCGCCCATACAGTGTGTGTACTTAAATTTTTAACGCATTCACCAAAAATCAATTTAATGGCATATTTTTTGACACGATTACAACAAAACGATCCAAGCAAAACTTGGTAAACTAATTGCTTTAGCCAATAGAATTGTTGTAATCGTGCCAAGAAAATACGCCATAAGAAACTAAATTTTATTTTTTAGTGGAAATTATAAAAGTTTTGCGACGAGTTTAATTAAAAAAATTACGATTTTTATCATACCATCACCAAAGTATTGTGTTACCTTCGACAGCAATTTCAATATGTTGGCTATTCTGAAAATAGTTGCTGTGAATTTTTTTAGATTTTATTAGTGATTTCTAACAGGAAAACCGGAAGTAAAAAATCGGTCAAGACTGTTTTTTAATATTATCTGTATCCCTCTTACCATTTGAGCCGACATCTCTCGTAAATAACATCGAATTAAAATTACTTTTCGTGAAGTCGAATCTCTATTCTTGTGATAATGATAAAATCAAATGAGCTAAATGAAATTTTTATTATTACCATTAGAATAGAAACATTAGGCCCAATTTTTTGCTCCATTAACTGAATATGAGTTTTACTCCATTTTATATGGCCTTGCTAAAGCCTACATTGATAAACAATTTCAGGTTTTATTCTAGAACCACGCTATTAGCTGGTTATATACTAACTCATTGCTATTTCATATTAGTAAATAAACCGGAATCCATGTCTTGAGGCATTATTCCGGATTTCATAGAATTGCAAATTGAGAAAAATATTTTATAGCACTTTTGTCTCAATTGAACTTTTGAGGTTTACTGATGGAATCAGATCGGTGTAACCATTTTCAAAACAAAGCTAAATTGGGAATTATTTTTTCCTATAAAAATTCTAGAGAACAACCATTTACCATTTGACTTTGTTGCGAAAATATTTACATAAAAACTTATCCCATCAGTAGACCAGAAAAATATAATTGGAACAAAATTACTAGGATTTTTTCCCAATTTCCAATTCCTATGAGGGAAAGTCAAAATAATGCCTATTACAGTCTCTAGACTATAAAACTGCATAATTTTAGGATAGTTTTTCAATATATTTTGTATTGTAGAAAAACACAACAGTTGTATTAATGTAGCGCCTATTTTTGTGCCCGCAAAAGTATTTAAGAAAGGATGACATTATTGACCCTCCTACAAACCGTCCTATTGCATTTTTATATAGCATTGATCGGTTTTTAGAGTATGTCTTCGTTTGCTTAAATCCAAACCAATCTGATAAACTGTGAAAAAATAACAAACCCTCGATATAAACACAAAAAACATATGTCCATAAAACACATGACACATGTATATAAAAAGCGAAAACTAGTAAATGAAAAATATTTGTAATGTACGGTTTTTATATATTATGGACGTGTAATGTAAACCCAACTTTTATTGTATATTGTAGTATAAGTTACGAGATTGGACATTTTTGGTCGCAACAATCACCGGGCGTTGGAATTATATATGTTTTAAGTTTATGCTCAAATAGGCCACTTACCTGAAATAAAACCGGAAACTTAAAACTAGCATCGGACAATTCTTGTAAGCTGCAATGCACCAGGGTTTCATCCAAATCCAGTACTAATGTAAATTCGGGACTCGACCGCGTTTTAAGGGGAAGTGCTGGACACTTTGCTCGCATTTCATTCGTGAGTGGCGGTAAATGTTTTATAAAAACATACGGATCGAAAGCATTCCACGTTAGTACTTGACGAGATACATCAATCTCTTCAATTTCCATACACTCATCGGTCTCCAAATTTATATCATCCTCATCATTATTTCCACTACCACTCGTATGCGGCATTGCAATACTACTAGCGACCGGCGATGATATTTGATTCGCCAAATTATGAATGAACGTCTCATCGGCCGCATTTAAATTCTCGTGTGGCGATAAATTTAAATAATTTGATGGCACCACAGCCGGATCTGCGGTTACTACAGGCGCTTGATGAAAATTAGTGAGTGCCTTTAAATTTTCAATGGCAGTCTGATTCATCGAAATGAACGTGGTTAGCTGATCATTTGCGACGGTTCCCATCATTTCATCATCATGATCGCTATTATTTCCATTCCCGATATCATGACAAATTTGCGAGTAGTACGATGATGCACTGTAATCAGGTGTGCAACCACTTTTTGGATTAAGTTCATCATCGAAAAATGACATAATTTCAGTCGATGTTGCCGCAGATGTGCCAGCATTAGAATGGTAACAAGATGGACCGTCGGACGTCGCTAAATCATGATTTGTATTAAAATGGTTTGTAAATACCGAGGGTAAAACTATTTTTGGTAATTGTAAATCAGTTGTGGTGCTATCTACCTCTTGCACAATGTCATCAAAAATATTTTTGTTGGTCTCCGCTAATTCAGCGATATCACCGTTTATCGGAACAGTTACTAATGTATTATTAGTATTATTATTGTTGTTATTATGTTTGGTGCACAGGTTAAAACTAGGTTTTAAAGGATTTGTAACCCCATCAATTTTTGTGGTGATATCGATTTCTAATCCGGGATCTTCCAAACCTGTTGTACTATCACATTCGCTGTAGCATTTTATAATGTTTATGGTGTTACTCGACTTGCTCACCTCATGTTTTGATGCGGATAGCCCTTCCGCGTCACAACTACAACAAGTCGATAAAATTGTATTGCTCTCGTTCACGAGTATAGGACCAAACTGGTTTAGTGGATCAGTTGAATGCCCAATACCGTTACTAATTGTATTTATTATCACACTACTACTGTTTGGCTCAATCACGCTGGTGCTATTTTCATCGAATAACGTGACATCGGTCTGTTCCAGCCAGCAATTTTCTTTGCACTCGTCTTTCGACGTTGCATTTTTGGCCAAATTATCTTTAGCATAACGATTTTTACTCACTGAATGGTTCAATGTAACAGCATATTTTAAATTTTTGATGCTTAAACGGGCCGATGATTTTCTTTTATACATAAATCTTTTGTTTACTGATGCTGCGCCTAGTGAATTAGTAGCCGTACTAGTAGAATTATTATTGCACTTATTAGATGAAATTGAAGTAACTAGAGTTAGTTTGCTTGTACTATTATTGTTGCTGTTGCAGTGAGTGGCTTTTTTTGAGGTGATGGTAAGTTGCCGTGATTTACGTAAACGACGTTCACGTCTTTCACTGCGGAGCCACATAATTTATTCCCAAAATGTACTTTGAAAAAACCTGTAACGAAAAATAAAAAATTGCAGATATAGGTACTCGAACCCTAAAACTTAAGTTAAACGAAGCATTGTTCCAATGTCCTTGACCCTGGTTTGACCTTAAACAATCAATTTTCCCACCTTATTAGGTAAAACACCTGATGAAACCTATTCTTCCATGAGTATATTACTATGCTTCTACTGTACAGATGCATTGGAACGCTGCCAACCCAATCATGTACCTATACAGGCGTATTCTGAGTGGAAGCTTTTCCATCCGTGATTCGGTTGAGACTTTGAGAGTGATTTCTGAGTTCAAACCACGTACATTGGCCGCTGCAATTCTTGCATCCCACCAATTTCATAAACACAATTTGTTAATGCATTAGAATATTTCCAATGATAACATGTACAATTTCCCTTTTCTAATTTCCACCAAACCTTATACATTTGGAAAATATATGTAGTTATGACGTCATAAACTTATTATTATTTTTCTATTTTTTCAAATGCGAAAAATTCTAATGTACAAATTCGGAATGAGTTTTCACTCCAACACAGTAGCAAAAAAAACTAAAAATGCAAAAAGTAATTTCCCGCCCAATAGAACGATTTTAGCCTATTTTTCACTAAAAATCGTAAACCATTTACGTAAAATGGCATTTTCTCTGAACGTATGTGGACAAATTTTCCGAAAATTTCCAATAAACTTTGTGACAAAATATATTTCAAAGTGAATTGGAGAAAAATACTTTTTCCTCAACATTTTTGTTTATTGTTTTTTTCTACTCGATAAATATTGATGTTTATGTAAAACGAATTTTATTATAGAACTTACGCTAGCTTAATGTATGGATATTGTAGATAAACACATTATTTGTAAATTAATTTCACTTGCAACAAAATAAGTATTAATATAAAATAAAATTCACCGACAAAAAACACAAAATAAAATTCAAGTCAAAACTTTTTGAGTTTTTTATATTATATTTTAAGATGGCGTCGCTAGTGCGAGCCCAATTATTTTGTATCGCTCCCATTTTTTTTTCATTTTAAAATGAGTGCGTTTAATGCTTTCAGGCTTTTAATGTTTTGATTTTTTAAATGTCAAAATTTTATAGGGTTTCCTCTAGAAATACTAATGAATCGATTTGGCTGATTGCTGAATCAATATCCCGTTTCTGCAATGTTTTCTTATCATTCTGTTGTGTAAATGAGCATGCTTCTCGTGCCAGCGATTGTACAAATAATTCGGTGGCCTTTGTCACTAAAAATACACATTCCAGTGGGACCACTGTTATATCACCATCCAATTTCATTATATGTTTTATACGGCTCAAAGGTAAATGTGTCATTCTTGGCTCGTGACTAATTGCGGCTCCTGTTTTAACATTTTGAACATTGCTTCTCTCTGAAATTAAACGTGATATATGAGGTAACATCAAAATTATTCAGGATTACTCACCAGTATTAGTTTCGGAAAAATTTTCTGATGCAATAACCGGAGTTTCAGAAGCTTTATCTGTTGGTGGAACTTCGTCAAGCTGATCTGAATTATTTTCTGTGCTTTCCATTTCTGCAAAGTAGAATAGATATTTTGTTTTGATATTTTACGATTCTAATGACATTTGTTTTAGCGCGAAATTACTCCCTATAAGCAATTTTAAATTGCAACGTGACATCTCTGTTTGGAGAAAGTAACTAAATTTTAATTTATTTTTAAATAGACCCTCAATATTCATGGTTGCAACGGGTACAGGATACATATCAACCGTTGTTTTATTAACCCCAAAATCAATGCATTTATAAATTGATGCTCTCTGAGTTACAAAAAGTGTACAAAATGTCTTCCTTGTGTTTAATGTCTGTTAAAATGTTGTTTTAATAATTAATTGAATTCTTAGTAACTATACATTCGGTTTGTTATATTTGTTGAACTTTCATTATATATTACATAGTATCAAGATACGCCAGTAGGTGAACACAAAAAATTTGACAATGCCGCAAGAATAATGACCTAATTCTCTTTCGGTCTCCGCATTTACAATTTGTACTAATCTAGCCTGGCCCTTAATGCTAGTTTACCTTTCTAAATATTTCTATTCAACAATACAACGCCAGCACAATACTAAGTGTGATTTGATTCCATTCAATGTTGCTCTTGACGAATGATGAGAACTTTATCGAAATCGTTTCCGATCCGCAATTCACTCTCATTAAAGGATCAAGCCTCGGATTGATTTACGCTTTTTTATACCTATAAGTTTAAGAAGCCACGTGGCGCTAACACACGAGACTTGAAACCGGTGATAATTGCAGACCAATTATGGAGTTTTTCGATTTCGATATCAGTCTCGTTTAGCGAGGCTTTCTAAAATGTTATTGAGCTTACATCCTGTACCAACCGCGCAACTCAAAAATCAGGCGGACGGTGAAATCGCTGGAATAACAGCCTACGGAAAGCTTCGTTGACTTTTACCATCATCTGTCCCGGTTATCATTTCAATGTCGTGCATCGTACAGCCACGAGGATTTCAGTGATAGTCCTTCATTGCCATTTAATAGACAGATTGTTTAGCTCTATGAACAACTTACCTAATTAAAAGTTTCACTGCTTGTGAGGAAACCTTCGAAAGTATTTGCATTCGCAGGATCCGTTGACATGTTTTATAAACTCAAGGTAGACTCAGCCAAAGGATCCTCTATTTTCTCAGATTCACTCGACCAACACACTTCCTTGATAGGAGGTCACCTTCAGTTCTAAAATTAGGCATACTTTTAAAAAGCATCCTTTATTCTTCGTCTTATTCCGTTATCGAT
Organism: Nephrotoma guestfalica; assembly: GCA_963691935.1. NCBI lineage: Eukaryota > Metazoa > Arthropoda > Insecta > Diptera > Tipulidae > Nephrotoma > Nephrotoma guestfalica. The sequence goes on along the minus strand of OY829915.1, from coordinate 191,076,795 downwards.
GTGGCCATAAAGGTACCACAACTTGCTGTGCGCAAATGGCAATCATATAAGAAGAATATTGAGGCTGATGCCGGCTGATGTATACAGCTTAGAGGAAATGGAGAAATTCATTGCAGTGATGCTTTCGAAAGATGCCGAAGATCAATTATGGGAATTCTGTTCAAATGGAATAATGAGATGAAACAAAAATTAATGCTGGGCAGCAAATTTAATTTGGTGGGAGGAGTCCATTGGGCAGAACATTGAGATGTTTCTGAAGGCTCATTAGTTATGACTATGACTATTAGTTATGACTTCTAGGTCAGACAGAGTAGTTGGAAGAGGCGATTTGCAATTCGCACGAATGCTGTCCATCATGGACGATTTGTGGTCGCACCGGCCCGAGGACGGAAAAGAAATTCAGTGCAGAACTTGGAAACAGCAATATAGGGATCCTGCACAATCATAACCGAGATGATCAGGATAATTTTTAAACATATCTTGTGTTGTTGGGAGTCAAAAGGGTAACGAATGGCCGAGAATTGAGAGGAGCGACAGCGATATCAAATGGAACAAGGTACTACTTTGTTACTACTTAGAAAGCTACTTTCTCCCAAAATTTCGCGATCAAGATAATTTGTTCAATGATGTTGTTCGCGTTGAATAGGTAGTAGTAAATTTTCTCAGACTAGCGTTCTATATCCCCCACATATTACTTATAAGACTTGCAGTCCTGCTGCCTCTATTACTGGGTATTACTGGGTACTCTATTACAAACCAGAAAAACTGTTCCCTATCTTTCAACTAATTCAAAATGCTCGCAGTCTATTTTAAAATTGATCTCAATGCTTATTTTTGTGTTTTCCAGTTCTACTCCAACTTTGTCTAGATCATCAGATATTCAGATCATACTGATTGCTTTAAGTTAAAAATCCACTCTGCAAAAGCGTATCTATTCGATATGAGCAATTTGTAATTGGTCAGGGATTTTTCTGAAAGGTGAAGAATAAGACTCACTTTAGTTTAAATTTTAGTATAGTATAGGCTGCAACTAATGGCCTATATATCGAAGAGGTTAGCAGGATTTTTAATAAAAAGATCGCCTTCAATTTTTTAACGTGATAGGTATCTTTTATACTCGTGAAAGTTTGGTAAGCAGTCCTAAGCTCTTGTTTTACACCGTGCAAGCTCAACGAGTTTTAAGCGAGCTGTTTTCAAAGACACAAAATTAGGAATTTTAATTTAAAGCTCGGGTGTATGTTTATCTAGTCTCTATTTGAGCTTTATTATATAAATGTTCATCTTATGTAGTGATTATTTACACTTTGTTTAGTCCGGGACCTCAGAAAAATAATTCAAGCCCCAGATAAGCCCCAGTCAGACCCACCCCCACGGGTCAAATATATATAGGGTTTTCCAATAAGAGTGATATGATCCAAACTTTTTTCGCAATTATTCAATTGTTGCACTTGCTGTGTGGCACGTAGCCCCGTCTTGTTAGAACCAAATGTTGTCAAGATCAACTTCTTCCAATTTCGGCCATAAAAAAATGGTTATCATTGATCTATACCGATCTCCATTGACAGTAACGGTGTTACCAGCTTCATTTCGAAAAAAATACGGACCGATGATTCCACCAGACCAAAAACCACACCAAACTGTCAATTTAGGTGAATGTAATGGTTTTTCATGAATAATTTGTGGATTTTCTTCGCACCAGAATCGACAGTTTTGTTTATTTAGCGCACCACTCAGATGAAAGTGAGCCTCATCGGAGAAGATGATTTTCTTAAAAAAAAAGTAATCGTTTCTAATTTCAATTTGTAAATGTTGTTCTTACGTATATCTCACCATGATGAAATTGTAAACATTACTGAATACAATGAAACAAAAAATGATAGATCATGACATATTACAAAAGGCCGAAACGACACATAAAAATCATATCATTCCTATTGGAAAACCCTATACTATATTGGCAACCTTGATCTATTGGTTGTGTGAATATGACTCCGGCCTTTTCCAGTAGGTGTTGTTACTAACTCCTTGAAAATGTCGAATTTTATTCCAAATAAACATCATTTGCGGGAAGCTTTATAACATAACTTTATTGCAAAGAAAAGTACAGCGGAAACTTATCGTTTGCTTGTGAATTTTTAAGATTCTTCTCAAACACCATTAGAATTGGCTGTAAAAAGTGGGCACTGAGTTCCACATGAATTAAAAGCAAGAGACCTCGAACTTTAAAAAACCATTTGTGAAATGGTTCAAAGACAACAAAGAAAAGGTTTTGTGTCGAATAGATCCTGCAGATGGAAAATGGGTTTATTATGAGAATCCTAAACGCAAAATATCTTGGGTGAAGCAGGTCGATCGCCACCAAAGAGAGATACTCATTGTAATAAGGTTATGCTATATATCTGGTGCGATCAGAAAGGTGTCGTATATTACGAACTGCCGGAATCAGGTGAAACTACCAATGGCGATATCTACCGACGACAACTAATGGGTGAATAGATACAACAAATTAATTTTTCAATGCAAAAATTATTTAAAAGAACAGACATAGCTCCTTCAGATTACTGTTTATTCCGGTCGATGCAGTTGTTTCTTTCAGACCAGCGATTCAGTTCGCGCGCAGAGATCGAAATTTGGCGTATTAATTGGATTGCCTCCAAAGACAAGGATTTCTTCAGAGAGGGAATCTGTAAATTGCCTGAATGATGGGGGAAAATGGTAGCTGCAGATGAAGCATACTTTCAATAAATGAATCTTTCATTTTTTAAACAAGCAAAAAAGGGGGGAGTCGTATTCGCGCGCCCAATATTATCTTCTACACATCGTTGCTGCAACCCGGATAATTAATGCAAAACATAGCACTATATGTCCTGAGACAGTGCGAATAGTACACGCGAGTCTGTGCCCCGTCATATACATACTTCTTTGGACAACTAACATCCGCTTTATGTGCTTATCCCCATGCATTGATTTATCCCAGACATTCATAGAATACGTGTAATCGCCATTTGCCTCGATTTATTTTGTCCTACTACTTCGATATGCCCACCAGCTTGCAGAGGGCGCTGGCCTCTTTATTAACTGCATGTTGGATTTGGCAGAGATGTTCATGTCTATGCTCATGCCAAGGTACTTAACGTTGTGTATGGGATACCTATATTGTACCATTACGATGTGTTTTCGGTTGCGAGGGACTGCCCATTGCCTTCTATCCATTCAGTCACCTTTCTCAACATCTATGGCGGCGATGTCATCCAGGAAACCAGAATGGAGTCATATAGAATTAATATTGTAAGTACTTCATCGTAAATAAAATTCCAGAGGTCGTTGCTTAGAACTGATCCTTGAATGGTGCCAGCCGCTACTTTTTTCATGGCCTATTTAACCGCCGAAGAGTAAAATTCTATCGACTAGGTAATTTTTTATCATTCGAATTAAGTATTTTGGGGCCCTTACCGTGACCTTCAATATTATGGCGGGGGTCTATTATGAAATTTTCGACAGTATTTTTTCCGTCAGCATGTTGGGTTGAATGCACTTTTAATCTCAAGAACAGCAAGCGGATTTTCCTGGAGAATTGGTTTTGGACTATTTTTATGACGCCTTGAACATCACATGTAAGAGTGATCTCTTTTGAATCCATAATGCTTGTACGTGAATTTCCTGCCTCGCTAATTGTGCGATAGTCTGCGTTTTATGAGTCTTTTTTTATTGGTTGCTAAAATATTTTTTCATACATATTACTTTTTATTAAAACTAAACAGCCAACTTCTCAGTAGACGTATATTTAAATTTGAAATTCTATCTAACTTGTGAATTCTAGTAAAACAAGTTTCGTTTCAGAACACATACTAACCCCCCTGATTAGTATTAGCCGTTCATTTGGATGCAATATTCTCTTCCTTCCGAGTACCTCTATTACACATTTTGAGAAAAGATTGACAGGTTTGTCTCGGCCATACGTTGCTTCTATTTGACAACACTCACGAATAAACTTTTAGCCGTCTTCGTGATTAACGATCAGTTTTCGTAATTCCTTTTTGGTCCGCTTATATAGTGATTGCTCATTCTTTTTCCTCTTTCTACGGTGGCCTTATGTTTGTATCTTTGGCATCTCGTCTTGTATGCTCAGCCATTTCGTCTTTCCACCATTATGAATGAAGTTATTTAATTTATTTTGGCGACGTTCTGTCTGAGTGGCTATATCTCCGATCGTTCAGTATATCGAGATGATCTATTGGAGATCACTGCTCATGGCCTTCTAAAATAATTCGCCAATTAAAAAAAACGAATCCAAAAATTTGCCTTGCCTTAGGATTTGTATCTTATAACTGTGCCCTTTCTGTGCGCGCAAAGTAATCCGTCAGTCAATGATTTTCGGTTGGCAGAAGAAGAGATATGAAAGCTCCATCAACATCAAACTTGATAATATATTCAGCAGTTATTGAGGATCATTCAGCAGTCAGGAGAACATATTCAGCAATCGTTACGATCGGGATAACACCAATCAATATGTTTATCAATAACATCATGAACTGTTTACAGTAATCAAAACACCTCCTCCTTTACTCATATTAATATGAGACAGACATACATAGCCGAATGAAAAAAATTCTTCGGAGTTGAAGTTTTTTGTAAGCCATGTCTCACATTTAACAATCGCAACATAATTTTTGTGAATGGCACATACCAAAATAATTTATCTTTAAGATGAATATTGGAGGATGAACGCGCTTTGTTCGAAAGCTATGCCTTTGTATGAAACTGCATTATTTACATTTCGAACGTCGTCATTGTCATAAATTTTATCATTGTGTAAATAGGAGTGGTTTAATACATACACTAGCCGGCCACTTAATAAACAAATATTACAGTCTAAAGAAATTTAGGAACCATACTAGAGAAGATTATGCAGCTGGTACTTTTTGTGTAGTAGGCTCTCCGGGGTGTTCGGATAATGGTTAACAACAATCAAATAACTTACATAACTGGAGCTTAAATTGATTTAATTTAAAACAAGGGTAGATCTTCAAAATTAACTATGGAAAGCACAGTTAATGATTTTGAAATATTCTATTTCGGTTAAACACAGCTTTAACAAGCTTTTAAAATATTTATTTGGAAAAAATTGTTAGTATCATGTAGTTCATCATACATAATAAAGTAATCATAATAATTATCATACAAATACCATATACAAAATTAATAAAAATTGTTTGTTTTTATTAAAAATCAATTGTCTCGCGTTCGCGTAGATATGTGTATATTTTGTGTTCATCCACTCAAAAAGGATTAGGATCACACTAAAAATTATAATTTTATAGATCGCGGATGCACATCAAAAATAATTCATAATATTTTTTTATATTATATAGAATATAATTCAAATTTAATGAAAATCATGGTACAAAATACAAAATATTTTTAAATAATTTAAGAAAAAGAAATATTCAATTAATAATTATAACAAAATAATAATACAATATTATATTTTATACATACATTATAATAATTATAAGTAACAGAGAAGTGAAATAATTGTTTAATTTTATTTTATTTTTGTGAAATTATAAAACTATATTATTTTATGTAATAATTATTAGAAAATCAAATTTTGAGTATTGGGATTATTAACGATCCTTAAATTAAATAGAAATTATAAAACTAAACAATTAATTAATTATTATTAATAAAACAAATTTAGATTTATTTTTTTAGGAGATTAGATGATCGCCCAATTTTTATCAAATAAATTTTATTTAGAATTTTGGAATAGCTTTTTGTTTATAAAAAAATATCAAAACTTAAAATATGTAAAAAAAACTGTTTTTTCTTTGCTCAGCTAAGGCGAATAATAGTAGAAGTGTTCTATCTCTTTGTTACAGAGATATTCGATAGTTTCCTTAAATGTTTAGTTTGTGTGTATGCGAGTGAAGTTTACACGAATTTTATGTTCCGAGTTTATTGTTAAAATAATTTGCGTCTTCGTTTGATTGTGATTTTACAATGATGTATGATTAAAATTAATTTAGAGAAATGCACACTGGGAAATATTTTTTGTAGTTCTAAGTAAATGCTGCGTGTGGACATGAACTATTTTGTATGATCTGGATATAATGTTAACAAAAATGTTCGAAGCAAAATTGTTTAGTTAGATGATAAGAGCGATCTTTAGAGATTGCTTTCAGTATAACGGAAAACGATAACTAAACTTAATTTTTGAAAATATATTTTATCTATATATATATAAATTTTATACGCGCAAAGCTAGTTAACATGTTGAGAATTTGAAGTTTCCACAATTTAGCCTTTAAATGTGAAACTATATAACATTTTATTATCAAAGTCAACATTTTTTTTTATATTATGGGTGAATTGCACTCATTTTAAATCGTAATATACTTACAAACTATCGTATGAGCTTTAATACGAGTAATTTTTTTTTAACAGGGACCATGTCTTATGTCTTGCTTAACTGTTTGATAAATATAATATTGAGGTGTTATAAATAATATAAATACTTTATATAATTTATTTTTGGTGTTTCGTACAAACATAAATCATTTCCGTGGGGGGTCCTGATATTATTGTAGTGGTTGTTGTTATAATATTTATGTAACATAAATTCAAATCAGTAATAATAAATTGTGTAATTAAGTGCACCAATAATAGTTCTCATGCAAAGAACTTTTTTTTTGTTTTATTATTTTATATTATATGAGTACGAAAAGTTTAATAATTAAGGGGTTTAGTCATTAAAATAAGACAAAAAAATGATGTGTTTAAAAAAGAATTACATTAAAACAGAATTCAATGAATATGCATGTATTGTAGTTGTTTTCAGTTATTCAGGCATAGATTTTATATGTATGTTAGATGTAAGATGTAAATCTAGTATTCTTCTTCTTCTGGTGGTACATCATCCGGTGGAGCGAAACCCTCCTGGAAATACAATAAACAAACAAAAAATTATTAAAATAAATGTAAATTAATTCAAATACATCTAGTATTCATTTAAGTTATAATTTTGAATTTTCGGTAACAAATGTTACATTTTCATTAAATTTTATAGTCGAGATTTGCTTCGATTTAACTAGCATAGTTTCGAGTTGAGACAGAAGTGTTTTCGGTCATTTATTTAAGTTGCTCTTAGTTAATTGTATAAAGCAAATAATTAAGATAGAGATCTTGGATTCGGATCGGGTCGCTGCGGTCTTATTTTATAAAACAAATTCAACTCTACTTCACTGAGAAGGTGAAACTACAGCTTCGAGTAGCGATCCTTCGCTTCGATACATTAAAAGTGTTATTTACTACAATAATTTTTTTTCTTAGTTTAATCGAAAAATTATAAAAATTGTTTTCCCGGAAAGCGACTGAAAGAGCCATATATGTAGCTCCATCCAATTGCTAGCTGGCATCGTTTATGGTTAGAACTAGGGCGGTATCTGATCGCCTTCGAACCTCTAACTTTCGTTCTTGATTAATGAAAACATCTTTGGCAAATGCTTTCGCTTATGTTAGTCTTACGATGGTCCACGAATTTCACCTCTCGCGCCGTAATACTAATACCCCCAACTGCTTCTATTAATCATTACGTCTTGATCTAAAAACCAATTGAAAATAGAACAGACGTCTTATTCAATGCAGAGAATATTTAGGCCCAAACGGCCTGCTTTAAGCACTCTAATTTGTTCAAAGTAATTGTACTGTTCTCGACCAGCACTTGGTAAAGAGCACTAAGTAAGATTTATTACGTGATAAACTTACGCTTAAACTACTACAGTAATACGTCATAGCAACAAGATTATGTACGAACCCAGTTACGGTGTACCACTTGTGCTTGACACAAGTTCAACTACGAACGTTTTAACCGCAAAGTGTACTCATTCCAATTACAGGGCCCCGGATTGAGTCCAGTATTATTATTTTTCACCACTACCTCCCCGTGCTGGGATTGGGTAATTTACGCGCCTGCTGCCTTCCTTAGATGTGATAGCCGTTTCTTAGGCTCCCTCTCCGGAATCGAACCGATTCCCCGTTGGAACCATGGTAGTACCATCAATAGTTGATAGGGCAGGCATTTGAAAGATCTATCGCCGATACAGGACCATGCGATCTACATGTTATTCAGATTCATCTTATAAACGATACATACATGCCGCCCCTCCCCAGGCCAAGAAAAATTGGGCGAACAATACAGAGTAACGAGACATTTATTCAGAGAAAATTGCTCATTTAAGGTTTAGAAAATATGCTTAGGTTTAGACGTTTGCGATCCACAAAGCGCTGTTGTGTTTTAAAGGTTATACTCTATTTCGTTTAAGAATTTGATGAGTTCTTTGTATATTTTTATGTTGACTTCAATATGTCGATTTGGTTTTTTATTAAATTGTATTTCTTTCTTATATCATCATATTTTTTGCACGTTTCCACAATGTGACCGTTGGTCTCAATTATATTGCACGTGTCGCAATTTTTGTTGTCTTCTTTCCCAATGGTGTATTTATATGTTTTGCTTCTCGCGTGACCTGTTCTGAGTCTGATCAGTTGTCTTAGTTTGTATGTTTCCATTTTGATATTTTCGAACCAGGGGGTTTATGAGGTGTTTCGTTTATTAGTTTGTTATATTTTCCGACTGTATTCGTCCATGTTTCATATTTTATTTTCCAGTCGTTGCTTATTATATTTTTTATGATGTGTACCGCATCTTCAAAGGGGATGCTGTTTTCGTATTGATTTTGTATTATTTCGTTTGCATTTTTTGCTAATAGATCAGCTTTTTCGTTCCCTGATAATTCCGGTATCCACTGGATTACGATCATTTTTGTAGAGTGTTGGTTGGTTGGTCTCGGCTAGTAGAGCTGGTATTGGTGTTGTTTTTAGCATTCCCGTGCATATTCGTATGCTGCTTGCTAGTATTTTTTGTTTGGTTTTCATTGTGTATTTTTGATCCGTGTCCGTAATGACATCAGCAAATCGTGTTCGTGTTTATAATGGCCTTTTGGATGTTTAACATGGTATATGGGTGAGCTCCACCTTTTGTGTGAGTTAAAATTTTAAGTAGATTTAGTGTGTCCGGCATCGCTAATTCTAGATTTTGGTAGTGTGGTGAAAGTGACATTTTGTTATTGATTGTAATACCAAGTAATTTAGTGTTTCTATTTTCTTGGAGATGGATATTATCTATTTTTGCTTCAAACGTCGAATTTTTAATTTTGAATAGCCTCATATAGTGGCATTTTGTGGGGTTAAATTTTAGATTTAGTTTGTTTAGTTCTTGTGATAGGTGCCTTAACGTTTTGTTTGTTGTAATCTCTGCTTCCTTATCGTTTTTTCCTTTATTAAGATGGCTTTGTCGTCTGAAAACTGGTTAACTGAGGCTGGATCTGTTTGCAGTTTATGTAATTCAGTTGTATATAAGTTGAAAAGTGTAGGGCTTAGACAGCTGCTTATATGTTATGTGTTTGAGTGTGGTTGTTTGGTTTTCCATTATGATTATTCGGGTTGTGAGAAATTGATAAATCCAGTTTATTATCTTGTGAGGAAAGTTTTTTCTTTTTAATATTTCTATTAATGTGGTCTGCTTTTGATATATCTGTGGTGACTAGGATTTGTGATTTGTAGGTACGTTTTGCTTCAAATATTTCTGTGAATAGGTTTGTGAAATAATCTATTGTTCCTAGGCCTGCCCTAAAGCCGTACGAGTTATCTGGCAGGATGTTGTTTTGTCTGATGTGGTCATTTATTTCTTCCAGGTTAATTTTGTTGTATGTTTTAGACATTGTATTTAGTAGGCATACAGGCCTAAAACTTCAGTCAGCAACTCGTCTTTATTTGACTTTTTGATGGCTATACACTTGGAAATTTTCCAGTTTTTTGGATCAGATTGTTCAGTACATATGTGCTCAAAATAGTTTGCAATATTTCTCAGAATATTCTCGTAACTAATCAACATTTTTAGAAACTTGTATATTTTGTTTTCGCCTGGAGCCGTGTCCTGCTTTGAATTTATCACTCTCCTGATGATGTCTTCATTAAATTTCTGTATCTCCGTGCTATTTTGTTCTCGCTCGCATTGTCATATGACGTCTTCTGTTGATTCTGGAAAGGAATTTCTTTGCACTGTCGGTCTCTTTCATAAGATTGAAAGAATTGTTTCTGGTGTTTGTTATTTTATTCCATAACATTTTAGTGTTTATGTTTAGATTAATTGAGTTCCAAAATGTGTTCCATGCTAATTTTTTTGTTTTTTTTTATTTCTCTTTTTAGAACTGCAATTGCCTTTTTTTAGTTCGTAAGCTGTATACATGTTTCTGTGTATGTTATATAGGGTTTGTTTATTTCTTTTCATGTTCCATAACCTTTGGATGTATTCATTCCACCAATGTTTTGGTGTGTGCTTAGTGCTGCAATATGTTGTTTTGGTGTTCTCCTTTATTGTTTATACAATGATTGATTCTATAGTTTCCACTTTTTGATTATTATTATTATTAGTTATTTGTAGTGTTGTTAGTTTCTCTATTGTTTTTTCCAATTGATTACGCTTCTTTACTGTTCTAGGTTGAGATATATGTCAGTGTTATACGTATGTGGTCTACCTATGTTGTCCTGACTAACCTAATTTTTTCAAGTTTAGATATGTTTCTAACAGATTAAGCTTGCTTTGTAAGCTTCTTATGTTTATTTGTAATATTTTTAATTCGTCTGGCATTTAAGGTTGATTGAATTGGCAGTCTTTTATTTGTATTGCCAAGAGATTTTTGTTTTATTCTGTTGGTCTGCTTGCCAGTTCGATAAATTGTTTAAGAAAACCTTCCAATTGCATCATTTTTGTTTTCTGTTCTTGTATAATTGTACTTTGTATATTGAGTTTGGTTATCCATGTATTAGTTTGTGGTGTGATTGGCGATTCCATTAACGGAAGTGAAGTTTGGGTCTTGGTGTATTATATGGATGTTTTTTTTGGAAATAGTTTGTTTCGAGCTTCTCTAAAGGATGATTTTTATCTGGTTACGTGTTGGCTGGCTACTATCGGAAGTAGAGGGAGAAGGAATAGGCGTGGTTGCTTATGCCTATGACGTAGCGATAGCTGTCTCGGGGAAGCACCTATGTACAATCAGAAATGCAGAATGCATTATCAATCACTGCGGGTTGGGCCAGAAAATATGGAATGGGGCTTAACCCATCTAAAACAGAGCTGGTCCTTTTTACTAGGAGATATAAAATTCCGGTGATGGTTCCCCCAAGTTTAAATGGTACTATGCTGACCCTTACTGATAGGCCAGATTCCTGGAGATCCTTGACTTTGAGCTTAGTTGAAAACCAAACACAATAGAAAAAGTGAAGAAGGCCACTGTGGCACTCTATTCTTGCAAAAATGCCATTGGAAGGAAATGGGGTCTGAAACCGAAGCTGGTGCACTGGCTTTAGACGGCAGTGGCAAGGCCCGTACTACTGTATGGTGTGAGTATATGGTGGCCAGCTCTGGAGAAATTATCCTACAGGAATATGATGGCGAAGGTGCAGAGAGCAGCCTGCTTGCTCATTAGTGGGGCGTTGAAAACGACTCCCACTAGTGCCTTGGAGGTTATGCTGTACCTTCTTCCGTTGGATATTATCGGTAAGCAAATGGCGGTCAATACGGCCGCCTGGCTATCAGAGATTTCGGGGTGGAAGTGCCTGCAAAAAGGACACTCAACTATAGCCAATTATGTGAGGGATGATTAAGTGAATTTGATTATATAACACTCCTTTTGTGCTTTAAAAAGCGTTTCGAGGTGATTCTCCCCTTAGGTGAGGATTGGAAGAATGGTCTCATTATGGAGACCAGGAGAGTTAAATTCTTCACCGGGGGTCCAAGCTCGAAGATAGAGTTTATGCAAAATGAAAATTAAATGCAAATTTATCTTTTCGTCTACATTATTACTACAGCGTGTACCAGGTTGAAGTTATAGCTATTGAAAAGGTCATGAATTGGTTGAAGCAAAGTGTAATATCGTTGACTGATATCACTATCCATGTGGACAGTCGGGCGGCCATTCTTTCGCTGGATTCAGTTTCCCTGGCATCGAGGGCGGCTTTGGATTGTCACACGTCTCTTAACGAGATGAGTGAACACTTCAATATCCAGTTGGTCTGGGCTCCGGACCACTTTAACGTTGAGGGAGATTGCAGGGCAGACGAATTAGCAAGGTACGGTACGACTCTCCAACTGGAACCAGGGAGAGAATGTGCAGGAAGGCCTATGCCTGGGCTGAAAGTAGCTCTAGTCATAGGAAAACAGTTGCCTTGGCAAATGCTAAGTGGCTCGCCAGTCCAACTGGCAGAATAGCGATGCAAGTATGGCCTGAGCTGAGCTTGAAGCGAACCAAGATCTTGATCACACTAAGGAAGCGTGATTTAAGTAAAATTGCAAGGGTACTTACTGTACCGATAATAATCTTTCTTACCGTAAGATAATGATCCAAAACATACGGCGATGGCAGTAAAACAATGGCGACTATATAATGTGCCGAAACAACTTCATCCGCCTCCCTAGTCACCGGATCTGAATGCAGTAGAGCATATTTGGTATGAACTGGAACAAAGGGTCCGGAAATACAGAATTACCAATAGGGATTCATTAAAAAGGGCCCTTTCGAGTGCATGGGCTAAAATTTCGTCAGCGGTTACTGATAACCTGGTTTTATCAATGCCCAGGCGAAAGCGCTATTATTGAGCTTAATGGTGGCCCAACTTAATATTAATTTTAGTTCTTAAGTGTGTCTGAACATGAATGATCCTTTTGGTTTTATTTACTGTATGTAGACTTTTGTGATATAAATTTGATGAATTTTTTGAAAATTATTTTTTTTTGTTCAATAATAATTTTCTTTGTTATTTAATTAATATTACAATATTTAGTTCGTTTCATTTATCTCGATTTTGAAATTTTTAGCGGTTTATGTAGAGTTTTGTGACTGACTGTATACCATACCGTAGATAATTAACCGATAATTACCGTAGATAATTTATAAATGGATTACTAGCGCAGTAATTGAATTTTTATCTCTATGACATCTAGCGCATTTTTGTTTTCTCTTTCATGCTGTGTCTCATCACGCGTTTAATACTGCGTGCCTTAAGCCCATTTTTTTGTCTAAATTGCATACTAACTAAATTGATGGTTAGTTCATATCAGTTGTTGATAGATGTCTCTAAAGTTTATAACCCAAAACGTTCATGTTATTTAGTACTAAAGTGTAAACTTAGTTCAAAGTTATCAATTGCTAATTAAAATATTTTTTGAGATTGATAAAACTTAATTTATTTAACAAAGTTTAATTTATATTTGCATTGGGCAACAATACAATATGTAGAAAATCACTTGTTACTAAATGTGAAATCTTATTAGCCTTCGATAAATTTGAAATCTCAACAATGCATGTACATGGGTCTCGATCGGTGAGATGAAATGAAACCGAATGGAATATTTTTCAAATCAATTAGTTATCCTGCACATGAACGTAATTTCAAAATCCCGCTAAAAGGTATGATATCTTACAAGAAGCCTTGTTTTGTAATTGCACATTTTCCAATATTGGCGCAATGAGAGACATCAATATGCTGGGTATATATCTGATAAATGATAAAATTAAATGCTCTGATAAATTATTCTCTAAAATTATTGGTTTAACTTCGTAAGGTTAATCGTTTGAAATGTTCGGAACATAACTTTAACGAAGCCCTCGAGAAACTATTTCAATCCTATTTTCAAATTCTATAATCTGTATTGACCTTCTAAAAATGTAATTGAAATAAATTCAAAAGGGAGCCCAATTAATAATTAAAATTTCTATTATTATGCCTTATGGAGCTACCCAAGTAAGATGTGAGTAAATGAACTCTTGTTAAAAGAAAATTTACGATTTGGAAACTTTGGATTTGTTAGTTGAGACTTAAGTCAGAACGTCCTTTGGGACATTTCACCTTAAAAAGTAATCTTCTAAAATTCTCTTTCACTAGCCAAGAAAAATTATAGATTTCCAAAATGAAAAAAATAAAGTACTTGATGAAGGTGGAATTCGATGCTTTGACGCTTTAGTTATTAGAGTAAGTAGCTACTTCTTGTTATTCGGGCGTCCGGGTTCAATTTCCGCTGGAGACCAGAAAAATATTCTTGTCTCATAATTTCTAACAAATAGTTGCCGGCTTTCTTCCCAAAATATTTTAAACATAGGACTACAAACAAAGCAAAGTCAGCAATATACAAGGAGCGAATCCGAAATGAAACTTACAGTGACGTGCAAAAAAATAATATTTTAAAATTGATTATGGGAAAATGTCTAAATAGTTTAATCAGAAAATGTTAAAAATTTGTAAATCCTGTATGCAAAAGATGCCACTTTATGCAAATTGAAAATGGGAATTCGGCACCAAAAAAAAATGATCATAATTTTTTTAAGGCACCTGTTTTATTGCATACCACTGGATTTCGTCTAAATAAAACCGATGTCTTCATATCTAAGTATTTATATCTTAAAATTGTTATCTATGTGCAAATTACTGACTCAAAATTCAAGGTAAAAACTTTCGGAGAGTTTTGAAAAACAGAATTAGAATACAATTTTATTTATGTATTTATTTTTCCATTCACTAAATTTAAAATAATTCCTAGTTAAAGCGAATAAAATATACAACAAGAAAGTGATTTTGTTCGCCAGCAATATACCTACCAACAAAAAATCGTTTCTGATTTTCTGAGTTTATGTTTGTAACTTTCGAAGAACGAAATGGTCCTATAATCATACATTTCTCTTTCTAACATTCATTTTATAAACAAAACTTCGGCGATTTAGAAATTAAACGATTGATATTCGTAAGTAAACAAATTGAAAAAATCAATGAAAAAATCGAAAATAGTGGAAAGCATTGCGAAGCAAAACATTTTTAATTGTCTCGTAATCTAGTTGCGTTTTGTATCTTGACAAAGGAAATACCATCAACAGTAAATATTACAAGGCGTTATTAGTGTGTATGAAGAAATTGTGAAAAAACGGTTCCAAATGCAAAAGAAAGTGTTGCATGAACAAAATTGCATGAACTGAAATTCGAATTGTTTCCCCATGCCACCATATTCTCTGGATCTGGCGACTACTATCAATTCTCAGACCTCAAAACATCGTTCTACAAAAAGGGCTTCAAAATGTTAGAGAAGCGTTGCAATGAATATAACACTCTTGGAGGAAACTACATTGATAACTACGATGATGATAATGAATGTGTGACTCTATCAACTGCGAATCGGTTTCAACTTGATAGTAAACTATTTAGACCTCCATGGTAAAATTAAAAGGATATTAAATTTGTGGCCGAGAAGCCCGTTCGGAATTTTTTTTCGCTTAAACTCAAATATCTCGGCGAAAAGTTTCGAACTTGACCCAAGTTTAAAGTGCTTGGAGCCCTCTTTAGCCCTGTTAGAGGATTTTGTTCCCAAAAATGTAAAATTTTGACTTTTCATTTATTAATCTGTGGATGATATCCGATGATAATAAACAAGTTCTGATGAAATAATTTCGATTTTGACAAGAGCGGTGCAATTATAATGAGATAAATAATTTTCAAAATATCAAAAAACGTATTAGATTTTCAAAGAAAAAAGTATTTCTGATTAAATTTTCAAATCGTTCAAATATAACAAAATAGTACTTAAATTGGTAAATTCTTCACTAATGTGCTTATATATGAATGTCAGTGCAGTCTTGTAAAATGTAGTTATACAGAAGTGTTTGCTAAGTTTATCATGTTTCTCAACAAGGACTATGATTAAATCCATGATTTATTGGGTGGATGGAATATTTTAAATTCCACAATAACTCGAGTAGACTTATTATAGACTGGTTTGTTATATTACGATGAGCATCCTTTTGGGAAGGAACTTTCCAACTAAGTAAAACAAGATTATAAGGAGTTTGACAACTTTCAAATGAGTACAAAGTACAAAGAAAATACTGTTTTGATAAAATTATGTAGTGATCAGTAGCACAATGATAAACTGTACTGTCATGTCTTATCGCAATTAACAAAATAAATCTATAAACATCATTTTAACTTATAATTCTTCTATAACTTTGAATAATTAATTACTAACCTCTGTCGCGTATAGAATATCCAAGATTTTCTGCACTAAGGTTGTCTCACCTTCTTCTGCTTCTTGACATCTAGAATTAGACAAATAAATAACAGAATATAGATATTACTCCTTTGTAAAAACTATCAGGAATTACTTACAAAATTTCAATATCTCTTAATTTACTAAAATAAAAATCACGCTCTTTTTCTAAACCATCCATATTCACTTGCATATCGACCAGTTTATGTGTTAAATCATCTACCATTCCTTTATCTGCTGGGTGACTGTCGATGTTTGATTTCGAATTGTTTGTTGGTCTAGTACTATTTGTAACTGCTGTTCGTGGAGGTACTTTAGACACTAAAAGTGAATCTTAATTTAGTAAAATGTTAGAAATTAGAATTATTGGTGGTTACAATTAAACAAAAATAACAAAGAAAATGTATTGGAAAATTATAATATTGAATAAGCGTGAATTTACATAACATTTTATTGCAAGTGGGGGCGGCGGAATCATGTGTGTGTGTGTGTGTGTGTGTGTGTATGTGAAATTAACGAAAGCGCTTTATTATTTTATGTACAAACAGACTTAATTAAATAAATCATAATACCCGAATTTAATTTATGCCCTTATTTAAAAACTATTAAACTGTTTAAATTGTGTTACATGCAATAACTTACTTATGTCAATCAATAAACCAAATAAATAAAAAAAATTACTTTTAAACAAAATCATAATGCAAAAAACCTAACTGATCAGCTTATTCAAACTATAATTCGTATAGTCGATATCGATATAACGTATAACGAGCTTATGGGAGCACATTAATTATTTTTTACTCTAGTTACAAACATTGGTATAAAATCATTCAAAAAATAATAAAAAAAAACGTTAATTAAAAATCATATGTATCTGAATAATTAAAAGATATGTCCGAAATAGTTTCTGGCTAATTAATTAATAAATCGATTGATCTTTGTTGTTGTATATTTAAAAAAAAATATTGGAAAAGATTTTTTTTTTGAATTTAACATACTCGGTTTTGGTTTGACAACAGCAGTTGGAGGTGCCACCATTGTAGTTCCAGGTTTATTAGGTTTCTTGGCCGGTAGGCTACTAGCAACTTTCCCACTTCCAGCACCCAAACCCATTGGGGCATTTTCACGTGCTCCCATAGCATCATATTCTCGACCGTCGTAGTTAGCATCAAAGAATTTTTTGAACCATTGCAAAAATTCAAAATTGTCTTGGAAACGGCCTTTTATTAATCTATCTATGGGTATTATCTATAATAAGAAAAATTAAAATTGGAAAAATTTTCAATGAACAATTTTCTATCTTTTTTCAGTAAAATGTTTTTTTTTGTTACGTAGATACTATCAGTCAAAATTATTTTGACAATATGACATTTATGTGTGGCCAAATTCAATAGCTTCGCAAATAAAATCTGTGTACTAAATTTTTGAACGAAATAAATTTGATTAGTAAGTCTTACGTGCAGTGTAGTTGAAACAGATACAAAAAATATTTACTTCTAAAAAACGATTAAAGCAAACATAAATTTTGGAATATCACCAATTTAATTAAATTTTTCAACTGACGTTTCCGAGTGGAACTAGAAAAACAAAAGCGAGAGAAGATCAAATTGAATGCTATCTGAAAAATAATTTGCTTCTGACATTCTTAATTGACCAATTTTAAATGTAGGCCACGATAAGTATAAGGAATCTGAAATGTAACCAAACGATGAACTCCCGGCACCAAATCAAAACAGAAGACTATTAGTTATTTAGATACGAATCGTGTTCTTGGCTAAATATTTCTCGAAAACTAGGACGTATGCACTTGCCTCCATATCTTCCGGCCCATGAGATGCAGTCATGAATCTGGATTGGCTTCCAGAGGATTTTGGCTAACCAGAGGATTCAAGATTGCATCTCACGGCCCCAAAAAAGCAATCGAACGAGAAATTTTGAAGAAATTCTGAACAGTTAAGATAGAGCGTCTACTAGACTGGATCATCTTACTCTAAACCGCACTATTGCTTTTAGATCCGCATGTTTTATATCGATCCCTTCTTAAGCGTGTATCCTGAACATCACCATTGCTTTTTTAATTCACGATCAAACTAGATCTGTCTTGTTTGCTACAGAAGTTTGTAGTTTGTGATTTTGTTTGGCCAGAAGCATCTTATCAGGTATCAAAGGCATTTGTTCGCATATCTGAAATGTTCTTAACATCCGTTGTTTCATGTTTCTCGATAGGATACACATATTCCGAATTTTATGAACATATTGAATGATTTTTTAGCTCGGTTGGTGGTACATAACATTATCAATGTACTTGTTTGGCGTATATTGGTGTGTTAATGTTCTTGGTGAATCTATCATGTTTTTTTTTGACGTTATAATATTCTGACACAAATCTTCTCCTGTGCCAAATCTGTATCTTCTGGATTTTCTGCTGCATGTCTGCATGTTTGTGCAAATCTAGACTATATCGTCTACATAATCCAGATCATTAATTCTACTTATTGGGTTCCCTACTAGATTACATTCGAGATTGCATTATCTTGTTTGCCTATCTGTGTATTAGCAACAACGTAGAATCACATCCTTATCCGATTCCGCCATAAACAGATATGCAAGTCAGGCATATCTATCTAATTATAGGCCGATTGCGAACTATCTTCCACTCCTACGCTATTGGAAAGTATATCGTTGTTCGGTACCTTAAAAATCTATTGTAAACTGTTATGAACTCCCTTTCAGCATGGATTAAAGGCAGATCCACGACAACTTATTCTTTCCACACAATTATTGTTTAAACTGTGAGTCGACCTTGAATGGTCTACATTTCTTGCTGTCATTAAGTTCTTATCTTAATTATCGCAAATATCAGATTCTATTCTGCGCTTAGCCCTCCTTTACGGCGACATCCGGTGTGCCCCAAGGCAGAGTGTGTATTAGACGATAGTGAGTTAAACTTCAGATCACACTATTAATATATTGTTAATAAAGCAAATTCGACACTTGGTTTCGTTAAACGTTGATCTAAGGAGTTTTGAATCTACATGCCATAAAGGCTCTTTATACAACTTTCGTCAAACCGTTGACTGGTATCAAGCAGTCAAGTATCGTCTCCATTTTAGGAAGTACATATTAACTGAATAGAGGTAGTATAACAACTTCCTTCTTATTAGGACCGATTAAGCTGATAAACATAATATTATAACACGAAAGGCGCCGTATTGTTTCAAATGTTGGCAAGCAGATGCTGTTGTACATTTCTAATAAATATTTTTTTTTTCGCTATGGTTGTATTAAGTAGACCCAGAACTAAGTTTTCATTTACGAGCACTATAGTTACTACTACTCTTGAAGTTTGCTTCTATTCGTTCCCATCTCTAATCGCTAGTTACAGTTTCATCATTTAGGTTATTGAGTTGAACGGTTCTTGTACCAGTATTTCGCAATCTCTGGATATGAAATTCCCTCATATTAATTTTTGTAAGATTCACCGATTATGATTAATTGGTGATCGCTCCTTACGTTTACTCTTCTTATTGGCCTTCTCATCTTGTAAGGTGGAGGATAGGCACACCTTGCTTACTTTATACGATCGATTTGTTTATTGATTCATCCATCTGATGCAAGTATATTTTTGTATATTCTTGTGCGGCAACTTGCTGCTACCCTTGAATTGTTGATTTGTAACACAGTAGTCGATGAGTTTTTCCCATTTTTAGTTCTTGGATTGTGTCGTGCGGGCGAAGTGATGGATGTCTTTGAGACTGAAAAAGTTCGTCAAATTAGGGAAATTTTAACAGTTAAAATCAGCCACCATTTGGCGAGCTCGTTAGCATTTTATATGATACGGCTTCTTCAATTACAAAATTCTCAAAGAAAAAAACTACAACGAACAGATACAGATTCCCCAATCTAGAAAATGAGCCGTTCGCACACATCCTCACGAGTCGAATTGTCTTTCGATCTTTCTTCCTGATATTCCAAAAATCTTACTCTGAAGAAATACCAAGATTAATTTGAGACAGTTGTTTTAAGGTCTGCTATTTTCTTATACTTCAAATAACTATTAAGACAGTTTGTAGTTTCTAGTTGGTTGACACATTGAAATCTTAGTATTAAGCATTTTCAGCCTGTGGCTGAAGCTAAATCGAGGAGCCAGTCTGTACAGATCAGTTCAAGAGCTCTGCACTCTAACATGGGGTCAATTTCAAAATATATTTCATTAAAATTTCTCATACCTTATCGGCGAAGCTGTGAAATGTAACTACAAAAAAATGTTTGGTATTGCACTCATAATTTTGAACACGATAGTATAATAAAATTAAATCTACAGTGTGTAGCGCAACCTCGATGAAATCTTGATTATCAATAAAATAAAATAAACAATTCAAAGCTGAAAAATAAAAGTTATAAACATTTCTAATTACTCATAATGATAATAATAATCTGAAATTGAATAATTAGCATTCTTTAAATCACCATTTAGTTTATAATACAAATTTGGAATTAAACTATAAATATGAAGATAATTAGACTGATTATATTTCAATAATTAATTTGCACTTGAGATTAAATGTTAATTCATTAATCATGTTAACAAAAAGCTGTGTATTTCTAGTTTCTATTAATTTTAATCAATTTATTAAAAATCTTCATATTTCTACGTTTATTATCCATGCAAGTTTGGTTATAAATATTTGTGTTATGTATAAAGAATAATTATTGGAAATACTACACAGCAGTGCAAATAAGTAGTTAACTTGTAATATAAATAAAAATAAAAATCGATGAATGATACATAAAAAAAATTAACAAAACTAACTTCCTGTTCGTGAGCCATGATGTGGCATACGATTCATGGACGGTTGTTTCATTTGTCGCTTTTCTTGAACATGATGGCCGGCCGATGGTCCAATACCGCCACTACCTAATCCAGCCGCAGTTCCCATTCCTAATTCATTTTGAATGGCTCCCGAACCTAAGGGTATTCCAAAACGAGCATCTAACGGATCATAGTCACGGCCATCATAGTTTGCATCGAAAAATTTCTTGAACCATTGTAAAAATTCAAAATTATCTTGGAATCTCCCTTTTATCAATTTGTCAACTGGAATTATCTAGAGATTGGAATAATATTTTTTTTGTTTCACATGATAAGATTATATTGATGATGTGTTTCATGTGCATGTTTACTGTATTATATAGCATTGTGTATATTAATCTTATATAATAATTATTTTTATTTTTGAAAAGTAAAACTATGTACATTAGAAATTCACAGTGGGATGTGCTTAATTATTTAGCGTTATAGTTTCTATAAAAATAAAATTAAAACCCATAAAATGTAACGATTGGTATATGGGTTTTATTAAATGTATCTAAACGAAGCTAAACTTTCAAAGTGTGGTAACCTTCACTTATCCTATTTTAGTAAAATTATATTTTAAATTAATAAACCGTTTTAATCGTAAATTGCTTCTTGCACACTATTTTTGGGTACAATAATATTACGATCTCGATCGATTGACCGGAAATAAATAATTGCCCCTGTTCGGAATTGTAATTGGTTTTTACATTTTATGTTAATTGGCTGAATTATGGCATTATTTTAGGAATTTGTTTGTAACTGCTATATAATAATGAAAGTTGTGATGAAGATCTTTGTTTCTTAGATGCCTTTAAGTCGTGATTCAAAATCTCTTCAAATAAAGCTATTAACCTTTGTGCCAACAAAACACAATTTGCGGGAAGCGCTGCTTTTTTGTTTTAATTTGAAGAAAATTGCAACTGATGGCAATCAATTGCTGTGTGAGTGAAGCATATGGGAGAACATGCTCCATCAATAAAAACATGTAAATACTGGATCCGCCATTTTACAAGCGACGATTTTGACACCAATGACAAAAAACGAGAAGGGAGACCAGTAAAGTTTGAAGACGCTGAGTTGGAGGCTTTGTTGGACCAAGATTCATTCCAAACTCAAGAGAGGTTCGCTGAATCTTTGGGAGTGACTCAACAAGCGATTCAAAACCGTATCAAGACATGGATGTGGTGCGAAAACATGGAAATTGGTTTCCGTATGACCTCAAGCCAAGAGTCTGAAAAATCTAAATCTGTCAGTCTAATCTGTCAAAATCTGAAATTTCTTTCATCGAATCGTAAAGAAGGACGAAAAGTGGATCCACTACGACAACCCAAAGCGCAGAAAATCATGGAATAAGTCTGATCATGCATCAATTTCAACCGTCAAACCGATTATTCATGGCAAGAAGTTAATTCTTGCATCTGGTGGGATCAATTCGGAGTGATATACTATGAGCTAATCCAGACTAACGAAACCATCACTGGAGAACATTATCAACAAGAATTAATGTAATTAAGCCGAGCATTGAAAGTGATCTTTCAACACGACAACGCTCGGCTACATGTTGCAAGAGTCGTCATCGAAACTTAGGCGATTCAATGGGATGTCCTACCCCACCCGCCGTATTCACCAGACATTGCTCTTTCCAACTACCACCTGTTCCAGTTAATGACTCATGGCCATCATGAGCAGCACTTCACTGCTTACGAAGAAGTCATAAATTGAGCCGATTCTTGCATCGAATCAAAACGCGAGGAATTTTTTCGACGCGGGATCCGTATGTTGCCTGAAGGATGGGACAAAGTCGTAATTAACGACGGACAATACTTTGAATAAAATACATCATACCAATTTCTCTAAATAAAACTTCGAAGTTATAAAAAACCTCAAAACTTATTTATACTGCCAATATTTATTTATTTAAAATAGTGACTTAAGATTTTAAATAATGAAAATAAATTTATTCATTGAGATGGCCAAATTGGTTTTACCGCAGTCGGGATCTGTATAAAGATTGATATCGCAACTGACTCAAAATCTGCATATCATAGTTTAACGCCTTTTTTTAGCAATACCTTCCAGTATTTTTTGACAGATCCACCGAGTTTGATAGCTGTTGAAAATACACAAGTTTATGTTTGGTGCAACCATGGGGAAATAACAAAATCGGTCGAAATAACAAAAATGGAATCGCACATAACAACTTCGGTGCACAGTTTCAACATATTTAAGCGCAATCCGAAAGAATTTCTAGAATTTTGTGACTTTTGGCGAAACATGGATTCACCACTACAAGCCAGAAATGAAACACAGGCAAAACTGTACAAGTCCCAAGGCACTCCAAAGAAGACGAAAACGGTTCCTGACGATCGGTCGGGAAGATTATGCCTTTCTTTCATTCGCAAGTCATCATCTTCACAATGCCGGCACTACTAAACTGATTTATTAGACCAATTCAACTCTGAATTCTTTAGAAAACAGTCCCATTTGGCACAAAAAATTGTGCTCTTTCACCAAGAAACTTTGACAGCAAAACTTGCCAATTATGATCTAGTAGTAGTATGCTACGAAATTGATGCGTCATCGGATTTATTCTCTAGATTTAGCGCCCTGCTATTTTTATGTTACCAAACATGGAAAAATGTTTAATAAAATAACTAATAGTTTTAAACACTTTCGTTTATTGTGACAATTTTCTTTATTTCTAAAATAAATATAACTACTAGTTTCGAGCATTTGCTGCTCTTCCTCAGGTTGCAAATTTAAAACTATATGAAACATTTTTAATTATAATTTGTTAAAAACTTTCATACTGCATTATACGTATATAATACACATATACTCCGAAATGTATAGATTAATTGGCTTGAAAGAGAGCAACTAACGTCAAAAGAGGTCAGAGGTCACCATCGAAACAAATGCCTATTTTATATATTGTATAACGTTCGACAAAACATATTCTATGTTGAGAAAAACTGTGTTTCCTTCTCTAATATGGATACTTATCATATGGCATTCGTATTTAAATGTCCTGCACCTTAATTCTTTAAAAATTAAAATAAATTGCTAAGTGTAAAAGTAATGACTTTTACACACGAAAAAAATTATCCTATAAGTCCAGATTTATATTGGATATCGTGTTTTGTAAATTCGCATTCTCTAAGATAAATTTATTTCAAAGAGTATCACAAATAATTTATTGAAGAACTTGAATGTGTAAAAGGCTTTCGTTTGGATATTATTAATAATTAATTGAAATTTTTGATATTTAAGTGTATTAATTATGCTCAAACTTTAACAATTTAATTAACTAAAAATATTCATTCAGTCAAGTCAAGCATTCGAATATTTTATCCGATCATCTTCTCTTCTACCCATACTTTTGCTTAATTTTATTCCCAGCCTTTCCACAAACCCAGCAAACAAATACATTTTTCATTTATAAATTTATGTTTAAAGTAGGAAATAAAAGAAATTGCCTGTTTATATTAGGAGGAAGAAGACTCAAGGGGTAGAATATCCTAAAATAAGATGTTCTGTGGATTGCTGCAAAAGCCATTATATCTGCTAAATTTTGAAGTGCTTCAAGTGTCTGGTTTGACAACATCTATGGATCAGATTTCAAACCACATAACAAGCAAAACTTTCAACTAGTTGTGTAAGTATAATATTTTACTAGATTATTACACTTGCACAATTTAGAGCCGGACGAGTACAATAAGTCTATTTATAACTAGCCTGGTAGAAACCGAAATTAGGACAAATTAATTTTAACTTTTAAAAATAACTTTTAACTAGCACTAAGATCAAACAAGATATCTATTTCATAAAATCCACGTCTAAAGATAACTGTTTCTTTGATTGATCCAAGTCTCACCTCATACTCGCCACCGATCCTAAGGGTAATTCATACATTTTACAAAGATTAAAAATTAACTCAAGGTGAAAAACAAGTGTTAAAACAAAAACATCCCTCCATAAATAACTAGACCTAAATCAAAAAACTAAAAATGGTTTCAATTAGTAAATTTTCGATGCTTTTGAGGAGTAAGTTTCAGGCACAAACAATTATTGGAAGAGGAACTTGTGGAGTTCAAAAAACCCAGAGTGACTACCTAAATTTGATGGCCAAATGAGCTCCGTTGCTTAAAACGCATAGTTTTTGTATTTACTGGAAATTCTAAAATTTTAGTAAGACAATACCGGGATTACAGAAAATATTCCGGATTCCGAGATCCGATTATTATACGTAGAGTATTGTGAACTTGCACGTGTGGAAAGAGCTAGCCCTATTCGTCTTCAACAATGAAATATACTGAAATTAAGATATGCTTAAGACAGAATAATCTGATTTTGTACTTAGAACAAAGAATAGCCTTTAAAGGGTTTAGCATATAATATTAATCAAAATTCAACGGATGAATTGTAAATAAGACTCATATTGTATACTATTGACTGTTGTAATGTTCTTTTCAAACATTTAATTTGTTTTATATCTTTATCTAACCGTATTTTGATTTTAATATCAAATAACTCCCGACTGTTTTTCAACATGATTTTTGGGGCTATGTATTCTAGATGGCTTTGTAAAAAGACGTTATGATTTATTTAATGAATAAATATTTTATTTACGACTTTTTTTAAAATTAGCTTTGAAAAACTTGGGAAATTTATGATGGAAAGCGCAGAACAAAAACCCAAAATTGTTCAATTTTATTTTGAAAGTCAGCATTCGATTAATCAGACACAAATATCATATCGAAATTTCTTTCATGTTGGAAATGCGGCTAGCGCTCCAACAATTTACCGATTGGTTCAGCGTTTTCGACAACAAGGAGCTGTCTGTGATCTTCCGCGTGCTGGAAGACCTCGTGCAGTTCGAAATAATGTGAACATTGCTCGGGTGTAAGCAAGTATTCAGGAAAACCCGAAACTTCCATCAGATGACGTTCTCAGCAGTTGGTGATGTCTAGGCGTTCTTTGCCGATAATTTTATATAAGTTACACCTTTTCCCAAATAAGATTCAATTGGTTCACGAGTTAAAACCAAATGATACCATATACGCATTCAATATAGTCGCTGTTTTCAAGAATTGTGCCTAGAAAACAACGAGTTTATTTACAATCTCATAATGAGCGATGAGGCCTATTTTCACCTCAATGGTCACGTGAAGAAACAAAATTGCAGAACATGGGGCACCCAAAATCCAAGAATAGTTGTTGAATATCAAACGCATCCACTTCCATCAAATACATTCAAATTTTTTAAGGCCAGAGGTAGATAACAATACAGAATTATGGTTCCAACAAGATGAAGCCACAGGCTGGCCCCGGCTCTGCTGCGCATAATTTTTTACGATCGAATAATATCGCGTTTTTCTGATTTTAACTGGCTACCACGTTCGCCCGATTTAACGGCTCCCGATATTTTTCTTTAGGACTATCTAAAGGGGCCAATAAGCCAAGAACCATCCAACAGCTTAACGCCAATATATGTGAGGTCAGGGTGCTAAAGTCTAAAAAATAAAGTCTAAAAGGGAAAGTCTAAAAAAAGTTATGGAAAATGCTGCGGAAAGAGCACGTCAGATCAAAGCAATAAGCACCATTTGAAAGATATTATCTCCAAAACAAAATGTGAACATATTTTCAACCAACGTTAAATAAAATCAGAAACAAAAAAGTTATTCATTAAATAAATCATAACGTTATTTATGCGCCACCCTACTATATATACAAGAATTTACGTTTTTAGAGATTGTATTTTTTGAGTTATTAAGGATATAAATTAATTAAAATTTCGATTTGACGTTTAATGTTTCGTGTTCACTTGATGTAAAAAAAATGTTTAGATAATACGATTTCAAAATGCTAAGATAATTTATTGTTAATCACGACCTATAACTTGAACTATTGTTTGTGAATGGATACTATTTAGAATAAGTTGTATCCATAAAATTAATGTTGAAATTTAAATGGTATGGGACCTCAAAGTCTAAATATGAATCTACATAAATCATAAGTACCTAATGACATTTATTTATCGTAAACGTTTTAAATTTTATCTTGGCGTGCAATTAGAGAACGCGAATATTGAAAAAAGGCAAGATAAATTTTCGTTTACACGTTTACAAATTATCTTACTGCTTAGAGAATTAGGGCACTGATGGGGGTACTAGATGTTTAAATATTGAAAACTTGTGGATTCCGACAATCGCATTGCACTTATAAACTGATAAAGTGCCGCAACACTCACTATTAACCCACCTCACCTTCAGATAAGTATTTTTTCGTGAACATAAGTTACTTTTATCAACCTCACAATGCGTTTTCTTACCTCACCCAACTTTGTACCTACTCTAAAACTCCACACATAATGAGGGCATCAGATAGTATTTATTAGCGTTTTGATTTAATTAATTATCGAGTAGTAAATATGAACATCTTCAACATATCACCAAAATCAGGAAGTTTTTCAGAGGACTTGTGTTTGTGTCGGATGGCAACCTAGATACCGAGACTGAGGCTGAGACAGTCGGATAATTGATCCGGTTTTGAAATTTCAGACTTAAGCGTTTCCATAAATTTTGAAGCCCCACTGAATTTTGGCCAAAATCGCTCCACCGAACGTGCACCTTGTATAGAAGTTTTTCTTTTAGGCAAATATTTTGAAAATTATAGCATTTATGAGAGGAATAAAAAGATTACAATAATTAAATTTGCAATATAATTAACCGATATTATTTTTCCAAAGTTTAAGTGAAAATTGACGGAGCATGAAAAAATGACTAATAATTCAGATATTTTGTTGATTTAATAGGGTCATTATACTTAAAAATTTAAAAAGCCAATTAACGGTTGAGGAGCGGTATTTTAACAGGCAACATTTTTTGCCACCTCATTGTCATTGTAGCAACGGTTTAGCCTTAAATGCAAATTTGAGTGGCCGCATGAGAACAGCGAAAATCAAATTGTAAGGTCGAAGGAATCGAGAACCAACCTCCGGTATGCATAATCAAGAACCGAAAATTGTTATCAATGTTAGATATAAATATTGATCTAGAAAATAATGATCTTGAATCTTGAAATTATAATCGGGCACATTTGGTGACTAGGAAAACATGACTAATATTCGACATTGTTTTCACACATTCGTTTTCTTATTGAATTGAAAAACAGGAGAAACTAAAAATTACAAATAAACTAGAAAGGAACCATTAAAGCGCTATGCTTCAGAACGATGGAAGACTTCTTATATAGATTGCTTTAAGTAATACATTCAAATTATGCATTAAAGATTAGTGCAAACTAGTTTCATTTGGATTTGTTCAGTTAAACATTTTGCAATTATCCTTCATAAAATAATACTGATTTCCTCTTTGATCGAAAAACCGTGTAGAATTGCTTAAATGGACTTTATCTTTTGATTGAATCGGCATTTCAAAATGAACTTTCATTTCTGAATCACGCTCGAATTAAGATTTTAATGTATGATTAAATTTAATCATTTGATCAAAACGAAGAATTCTTGTTATTAGTTAGAAGCACAAATTTTACTTTCAACGATCGTAGTAGTTCTATGATTGCATGTGTCACCCGTTACAAGATAGTGGTAGATTTCATTGGTAAATAATCGTTTATCTAATTTATATTTCTTTTCCAAAAATTCATCATAATTTTTACTAATTAATGTTGGAGATTAGTGAGTGATGTTTACTTAATGATAAATAGAAATAGTTATCTTAGGTCGTGTACCAAATTTTGCGATATCCGCTAATCGATATTGACAAACATTGACCCTCGATAATATAATTTTCCCAAATATGGATTCCCAACATTTAATTACTTATTGTTATTAAAATTCGAGTAAAACTGATTATAACCGATATGATTTATTTTTGTGTGTTGTTCATGTGGATGTTTAATGAATTCACAAACCAAATTTTCTATTGATAATGACCATATACATATGATCGAGGTCGCCCACAATCATATTCAATTCATAATTTGCCCGATGTATGCTAATCAATGCGTGTATGATGTGATCACTCGTAGAACCTGTTTTTTTTGCTTAGTTATGTCTGTACGAACACATCTCACTTAATAAAATGATAATTAGAACCCGATATTTTCCAAATTTTCATACGCGATTAGCCCACTACTGTTGGAAATGTTATAGTTAATCGTAAACGATACAAATAAATTATCAAACATTTTGTATCGTTGTATTATATTTTATACTTTAATATTTCATGCTCTAGAGATACAACAAATAAGTGAACAAGGTATAATTTTGGCATGTTCCATGTTCAGTTATTTGTTTTCATGTTTTCTTATACATATAAAATGAATGAATTAAAGATTATTTAAATGTATTAAGATATTATAACTCTCGAAGTAAACCTGTAAACAGTTTTAATTATAAAATAATAAAAAGCATATAATTTTACTATAAAATATGGTTTAATATCGAAATGGTTCATTTTGAATAGACAAACCTTATCAACGCTCATTCTTTTAAAGGCGGCCTGAAGAATTTTGAAATTTTGTATATATTCATGCTCTAAATTGGTACGAAATTTAATCCTTTTCATGGGTACTGAACCAGGAAACAACATATCCATATATTGACAGTATGCAGCGCCTAGAAAAACAATGTACATTTGAATTTATGACGACGAATGAGCACACACGACAATATATTTAATTGAGAACAATTTTTTAAATAGCTAAATGTTGTACGATTTATCGACATACATGAAAATTGTAATGACGCCAGATACGAGTACATTACACGCTCAATTGGATATTGATTTATTTATTCATTGTTTTGATTAAATTTTTACAGGATATTCAAAATTAAAAATTACCAAATTTTTAGGTAAAACAAAAATACTTTTTGGTTTGGATACAGTTCAATGATTTTAGGTTTATGACTCAGAATACAAGAATTTTAATGATGAACAAGACACACTTACCGGTACATAATTCCTCGATTTTAGTGAAGCTTGATTGTAGACAATCATTTACCCAGGACAGCATATCATGTCTTGATAAGTTATCCGTGGTGACATTCGTTGAATATACATTTACTGCCATTTTAAGTTAATCCTTTTTTATTTGCTTTATTCTTTCTCTAAAATATAAAAAGGAAATTTAATTTATTAAAATTACATTTTATAATTTTATATCCACATTTTATTATATTTTTGCATAATAGGTAGGAATTTTTTTATAACCTAAAAATTTACTGGTAAATCTTTGAAATCGAAAATTATTTTACCTAACCTTAAGAAGTTTTATGCGTGTTCGTGATCTTTTTCTTTACTACATACACATATATACAGGGTGTGAAAAATGTTAACAGTATTTTAGGTGCATTAATTTCAAACGAATTTTTCGAATTCCATTTGAAGCTTAATTTTCCTAATCATTTAACGCCCGAACATAATATTTTCCGTAGTTTTATCAAAACAAAACAACATACGGCCTCGATTTCCCATAAAATTGAATGACTAATTTCCAGTTTTTTTCGCCAGATGATTGTTTTAATTTTTTATACAAAATTGTGGTTTAGATTGTGATAATGACTCAAACACTAAATGCCAATCAATCTTTTGCCCAGTTCGTACCGATCCCAATTAATTATTTTGTGTAAATTAAACGATAAATACCGCTACATAAAAAAAATTAACAAACAAAAAAAAATATTAAAACCCAAGAACCTCATCTTCTTCAAAGGAGGTCATTTTTTCTGTGTAATTTTTTTGACACACGATGTTTATGAAACGCCGAAAAAGCAATTTTGTTACCATTTTTATGCAAAATTTATGACATTACCATCAAAATTACATGCAAAATAATTATTACACTCACCTGAAGTATAAATTTTGTTAATTATTATAATACTTTTTAACTCAAAAATCTATATTTTACTAACAAAATGTGAATTCTAATTTTTTACACAGCAAAAAAACTCGAATACATACCACATCAAATAAAAATGCAATAATAAATTGGTGGCGCCTGATGAGAGAAAATTATCAAAAAAACTGCCATTTAATTTTTTTATTTTGTTTGCTTTTTGAGGGAAATTTCGTAAAGCGAGCAATACTAATTTTTATAGTTATGTTACTAGTGTCATCTGCATTTTACATACAGTACTTGTAGTGTAGGTTTAAACTTTTTTACATAAGTAAATGAAATAAACTTAACGATAATTTTAGGGAAGTTAGAAATTTGTATGTCAATATTTGGGTCAAAATACATTTTCCTGTTCACAAAACAGAAATAGGTAATTAAAAATAGTAGAAATAATTTATTCTAGGGCTTATTTTTCCAATACGTATAGATGAAATAATATCTCACTGAAAATGCATAATCTTTAATCGTAAATGCAGCAACAAATGTACCATTTGTTGTTGTATTTAGAAGGGAATGAAAGAATCAGAATTCCAGCGAGACATTATTTTAACTATACCATTGTAATATGTAAATCTCGTATGAAAAAGGATTAAAATGGTTCATTTGCAAATAAGATTGAATTTGTTCCAAGTTCTGTAAAAGTTTAGAATTGGTAATCAATACAAGCCAGGGATGATATTGTCAAATATTTCAGAGTAACTAATTTTTGAACAAAATAGTATAGTGATTAATTTTACAAACCGTTCCAACAAAACGCCTGAACTTGGATGGCAGTTTTGTGTCTTTTCCAACCTCTATTTAAACCAAATAAATAACAAAAACTGAACCACAGACCTCATTTTATTGCAACTAAACCACTCCGATCACATCTCCACCCATCCAACTACAATAGGGTTAATAGGACATATGGTTTGATGAAAACCAATTTTTTGGGTTTGAACGAATATCTTACGAAATGTTGAAAAGTGAACAGCGCTGCCAAATAAACTTGCAATTTTCCACTCTCAGACTGCAACTATATCAAGTAACATTTGTACCCTGGAGATAAGCTGCGCCAATCATTCAACATTTATGGCACAAACTTTCAACCTTCACCTTCTTAAAATTCCTGGGAGATCAAGAATTGCTCAAATTGTCCAGCACTTGTCCTCTTATGTTCATCTATATAATTTTTACAAGAACACTAAATCTGCGATCAAAACTTTGGTCAAAATAAAAACCTCTTACCAACCTCAATATTTTTAAAAACCTTTATATTTGTATAAACTACCGAATGCTTTTACCGAACTTTTTAATTACCATTATTTATTAACTTTGTATTTTCTTTGACAATCAATGGGTACTTTCACGACTAACATGAAATCAAGTTTAATTAATGAATTGATGACCAACAGATGGTTGACCTGAACACGCCAACGGTCAAATATTTTGGAACTGCTCCAAGTTGCCCGTCCCGCGTGTTATGATTTGTTTAAATTATTCCTCGCATTGTACTACGCTACATTATAGTATAAGAAAACTACCAAAAATTAAGGAATAGATATTTTGAAAAATGATAAT
Organism: Nephrotoma guestfalica; assembly: GCA_963691935.1. Taxonomy (NCBI): domain Eukaryota; kingdom Metazoa; phylum Arthropoda; class Insecta; order Diptera; family Tipulidae; genus Nephrotoma; species Nephrotoma guestfalica. The sequence goes on along the minus strand of OY829915.1, from coordinate 191,044,309 downwards.
TTTCTTTCTTATTTTCCTTTACCGCAATTTAGTAGACATTTTTAATTGCGGTTCTTCGAATTTTATGTTGGACAACAAAAACGCTTTGAATGAAGGTTCTTTTCTTTGTTTTCCCTGGCCACACAAAGAGCGATTAGTTCTTTCTTCTACTTAGTTACCCATGTATTTAAAAAAAATTATAACTTAAGTCTGAATATATACTTACGGTTGCAAAAACCCAGTTACCAAATTTGAAACGAACGTTGAACGTAGTTTTCACACTGCAATATCTAAATAATCGAGTGATATAATTTAATGTCCAATACACGAATCTTCTAGATGAAGAAAAATACAATTTTAGAATCTTGTATTTCGGGAATGAGTAATTATCGCAACACTCTCTCAGTCGCCATTTTCATTTATCTGCTCAGCTCTTCATTCAAATGCCCTTTCAGACGCAGAGCTGGAGCTGACGACGAAAAAGAATTGTAAGCAAAACATTTTCGTTGGCAAATTGTTTTTTTGTTGGCAATATTGCATGTTTTAATTTTACAATTTGCCAACAAAAATCACAACAATTTTGAGACCGAGAATCAAAACTATTCTTTTTGTTTTTGTGATAATGAGTGCGTTTTATGGCACTAAATAACTTATAAACTGCATATATAAACTATATAAGTTTTTGTTACGTTTACATGATGAATTTTATAATACTACAAGTATGTAGTATACTAGTGTAATATTTTATAAATAGTTTTTTGTACAAAATTAGTTTAATATTATTTTGATAAATATGTTTCATAGGTTGTCATGTTGATTTTTTAGCAGAAGTGCTGAGATTCCCATCTCTCACAAACCATGATCTAGTGACAAAATATTATCTATTATGAGTTGGATACGTATCCCGTTTAAAATGAAAATAATTTTCCTATAGTTGACTTTCGAAAACTTGACCATTGCCGAGTTGTCGCATTCAATACCGATCGCAGGCAAGACTACTTGTATATAGACATAATTTAATATATGTAATAGATAATTTCAATTTGAATCTTTCAGGAGTTTCGGTCTCTAAATCTACTGCAGCTGTTTTTGAAACCGTTGGGCTAAATATTGTTCCGAGTTTTGAGTCATCTCAGCGGCCGTCTTTGCCCGTTTATCTAAGCACATCTTTATATTTGTATTGGTAGGTCTGCCCTAGCATACAAATCTTTCATTTGGCGTGTTGCCTAACTTCACTCCGTATAATTTTATATCAAAACTGAGTGAACAACCAATTTGAAATTATCTCATCACAATAAAATTGTTTAAACAAAATTTTGAGAATCAAAAAATTTCTTGGCTTTTTGTGATAAATGAGTGCGTTTTATGGCGAAACGTAATAAAAATGTCATGATATTTTTTATCATTTTTGACCGACTGAACACTAGGATTTTGTTAAGTACCGTGAGTACAGTTGTTTGATGTAGATTATATTGTGATTGATTATGACCTTGACAGTGTTGTCAATCAAACCTATTACTTTCAGGACATGGTTCGTTGATTCCAAAATTGCTACAAACGCGCTCAGAGATCTGGTCTTTCGACCTTTAATGAAGATAGATTCGAGGCTCTCTAAGAGGGGTGTTGCAGATCTTGCAACAAGATTACCGCTTTTGTAACAAGGTTGGTATCTCTCTTTTTAATATCTAGCAGTCTTCTAAGCAACTTTATTGGGACAAAATTAAGATGGTGACAACTGTGCCTCTAGTATTGATTAGTGGATTCTGTCTAGAAATTAAAGCGCAATGTTTTGATTTTTAGGACTACTAGTATCTCACCGGTTCTTTTCAAGTCTTTGAGAGTCTCATTAAAGATGAGTTAGTCCACTTTATCAAATAATCAGAGTGGCTTTAATCAGCCATCAGTTTCACTTTGTGAAACTTTGTGGTAAGTTTTGCCTATCTAGTTCTGCGGTTAAGGTAATTTGTTTTTACGAACCGACCGAGTTGAGTGTCAATCTTTTAAATTGATTTTCAAAGGCGTTCCATTCTTGGATCTCTCCTGTTTAGCCTATTTATAAATGATTCCCTATCTCTCATATTCTTTCTGATTCTTTTTGAAAAAACGAAGCTATTGCTTTTTTCCATCATCGAGTTGATTTGATGACATCTCTCATTGAAATAACCCGGTCATAGTTAATGGTCTGGTTTTGCTTAGGTTTCTGAACCTTATCTTTCTGAACTCAATTATACCATTTTTGGTAAGGGTTAGGGTTCAGTTATAGAACAGCCTGTGCGAGGTCAATCGTCACTCTGGGTTTGTGATCGACTTTGCCAATCTGTGTAGGGTCTTCCTAGTTGCCAAAGTGAAGTCTTATCCGGAGTAATGTTGCCTATGGGGATGAAGAAGCTTGAAGGTGCTGGTGGTTTTCTCGAGGTCTTTCAGAACCAAGAAATGATAATGCGAATAAATAGCCACACCCGTTTCAGGACCGTACTCGAGGTAACTCTGTCTAGCAGAATTTAAGGAATCTAGAGAAGTAAACCCCTATAAAATGAGCTTCAATCCAAGATCATTGACCAACTGAACACTTTGGTTGTTAGCAAAGGGTGGTTGTTAGCTGGCCCTCTTTTGTTCCAAGTAGCTTAACCACACCGAGGGGCTCTGCTGTGCCGGGCCTTTTTACCTCATCCAACTTACTGTATGGATCGTACGGGCGGTGCTCCTGCATACACACCAGCCCCACATTTCAAGGACTCTTTAGGTTCTACTCCCGAGAACCGGTCAGATGACTCCAGCTCCGAAAACCATCCAAAAGAGATACAAATTCTTATTCTCCCTTGGACTTACTCGAAAGACCAAGGATTACATCAGGCTCAATTGATGAGTCGGCTAGCGGAATCAAGGACCAACAACAGCCTCGATACAGTGGCTCGTTGAAGGCTATCAGGTTGCTATCACCGACCAGGAATTTTCCAAGATCTCTCTAGAAATCCCACACGGATGATGTATGCCCACCACGAAAGTTTAGGTGTTAAAGCGATGGTACACTGCAAATATACAAACGAACGAGGCTTGATTTCCCTGAAAAAAGTCAATAAAGAGCAGGCTGTCTGCGTCGAGATTTAAACAGTCTTCAATAAAACATACAGCGTCGGGTGGCTCTACTAAATAATCCATCGGATACATTAAATTGAAGTGCTTTCAAATTAACCTGCATATATCAATGCAACGATACTAACCTCTATCGCCTCTTTACATCGAAAAACTTGGTTACAGTACTCAAGCCAGTTGGATTTCCAAATCTGATACATAAGTTAATCTATGTTAATCTGTAATAAATTGGAAGAGAGGCCAACGGAAATAATGCTTTGCTGATTTACACTTAAAATTTTCACCATAAACCAATTCATTTCCATTGATTTATTCGTGATCTCTTTAGAGACGCATCTTCCTGGAGAAGATAACGATTTTCACCAGTGGCTATTCTGACTCAGGCGTTGTTTCAAAAATATTTGGTGGTTTCATCAGCCAAGAAAAATACACTTCAGACAAAAATGTTCTGAACATATTTTTTCCCAATTCCCTATTTCCGTTTATACCCACACCTATAACACAAGTTAACTATGATTCGTGTCAGGAACGCTAAGGAAGTTCCCTGGCGGAATAGAGATGAAGAGAGGGGAAGTTTGTAAAGTGTTTAATGAGACCAAGTGAGCAAACTGCTGGGCAGAATACTAAGCTTCTCTCACTCGATACAAGACAACGCATAGGAGCATATAGAGTTTTACCATAAAATCAGCAAGTTCTTGTCGGCTTATTGACAACATAACGCCCTTTCCGTAGAACAAAAAACCCGCGTGAGGTTGGGATTAGTCAAGGAGCCAAATGGTGATCTAACTACCAAAAAACGAGACTTTTATTAAAACGTCACTATCCCGGTAACTTCTGGGTAATCAGGAAGTCGAGCACCCTTTAATTCGCCGTGCAATAAATTATTTCGGTCATTATAAAACATTTTTTTGATATACAAGGCTCTAGTGATGGACCAATTACTGACCAGATTTAAAAACCCCCCAATACGAATATTAGCTGTACTGATGATCTAGGTCCTGTTCTTTCGGGACGAATTTAAGAGTGCAATGGCAAAACTTAATTAACACGTGCTTAGGCCAGTAAATGAGACAAATAAATTGATGTCCCTTGCACCTTGTTTGTAAATCCTGCATATAATGCTAGATACTAAATATCTGGGTGTTATGGGAACACCTACATCTCGTATATGACGCGTATAATGTTTAGCAAAACCCCATTCTTTGAGTCCTAAATGAAATGGCTATATCAAATGACTATATATAGCCTTCAATTTGACACACACCCTTCCACTTCGATATCAAAGGCAAAGCCGGTTCTAGGGCATCAAACTAAAAAAATAATTCAAATAAAACCAAATAGACCAGACCACAGCATTAAAATAAATTTAACAAATAAAATTATCCACTTATCAGACTTCAAGATAAAAACTCTATAGATCATCACTTTACGTGATAGGCTAACCGTGTGGATTGCATATTCTATCTAAAGGTCGCAGTACCCGTATTAAAAACAACAATTGTTCATTCCGTTTTTATAGCGGATAATTATGAATCAGTCATAGAAAGCGGCACATTTTTCATATTAATTTAATAAAAGAGCAACAAGGACAAGAGGCCGTTGCGAATACGAGGTCAACAGAAGAAACGTCGACAGAAAAGCAGCCGGCGAGACGATCAAATGGCTGAAATTGAACATAAACAAAATAGCGAAATTCATTACTTATAAAAGGTTGAACTTTGACCATTTTTCAACTTTTTATGAGCTCGTCATTCGTCGACCTTTTGTCGTACATTCCGAATAGTAAAATGTTTAAAGATTATTAAAAAATTATATTTCGTTCGAAATTTCAAAAACTCAAAGGAACCAATTCAAATGAGGCGGACAAATTTCTATTTAAATAGGATGGAGAGTAAAATTTGCGTTACCTTTTGTCGCGCTCGTTAGCAGGGACTCGTTCCATTCAGCTGTCTAAAAAATAATAAAAACTAACAAATTTCATTTGATCAAAAATTTTATTTGGAATTTAAAATTCTTCTATTTATTTATATTTTATATATATGCGTATGTGATATGTGTGTACATGCAAGTAAAATGATTATAAATAAAATAAAAAATAAAAATTAAATTTATCAATTCATTTTTGTATTACATAATAAAACATTATATTCTAATAACATTGTAATTATTATTAAATATTTATTAATCTATATTTAATGTAAACGAATAATAATTAAAATAATTTAAAAAAAATCCTTTATTTATTTTATAATAATATAAACGAAAAATAAAAATTACATTTGCTTTTAAATAAAACCATTGATTAAAATAATTTTAATTTTAATTAATCGTTCTTATAATTAATAATAATATAATTTATGTACAACTCAAACTGTTAAGCAAACGAACTTAAATTTTTCATTTAAACAAAATATAATATTTTACTGAAATAAATGTTGTAAGATCTAAATAAATTTATTTTGAATTTAATTTATACTTCATAATAATACCACAGCCTTAAACGACAGATGGCCTTAATAATATTGAATAATTATTTATGTGTGTGTGAGATTTAGATATATAAATAATCCTAAATGTCGGATATTTCATATTGCGGTTGACGTTTTGCCTACAAAGTCGAATTGTTGCGAATGTATAGCGACAAAATGGCTACTTAGTCTTGAATTTACTTGCTGGACGGATCCCTTTTGTAATGTCATGGCGCCATGATATATACTGGGTGTATTGGATACTGGATTGTAGATGGCATCCTTTTAAATTACATATCTTATTTATTACATAAAAATGTTATAACTTATAGTTTAGATTTCTATACATGTAAGAATCACATTAAAAGACTTGTTTTGTTGAAATTTTATCGCAACTTATTAAACTACGTGTAAAATAATATTTAATTCTGTAAATGTATAATTAATATATGATTGAAGTGAATTTATTAATCTTAATAATTAATATCAATTGTTTATGTTTAGAGAATACATTTTTGAGTTATTCAGGTGAACTTTTTTGTTTTCGTTTTCAAAGTCGATTTAAATCTGAAATAAAACAAAATGAAAACATTTGTATTAGGTACTATACTATTCATTAATAGTCTTAAAATCGGGTTCATCTCTTACTCTATGCAAATTAAATAAAAATTCTTCGTTTAAAATTTAAAATCGTTGCGCTACTCACCATTCTGGCCTCAAAGATACAACGTCCCCTGTTGACGCTGTTCATACTGGTGAACATATAATTTTTTTTTCGATTTTTCTTTTTGTGGCCGAAAATCCCAAACCAAATTCGATAGGCTACGCGGTCGCGATAATTTTCTTGTCTTTTTCTCCGGCAATTTTGAATCGCCCGATGTCCGACCACCGCTACGCGATGAATCTAGTGTTCCTTCTCGACCACCGCCCGCGCTTGCACTTTTCGATAGATTATTTAAATTTTTATCGAGCGGTTTTAGTGGTATAATTATTGGTGTAACGGGTGTCGTTGGATTTGAATCGGGTGTTAGCTGAAGGCTCGATAGGCTTTTGTATCTATTAAATAATTTACTTTAAAATAATGTTTTAATGGAAATTAAAGAAAATCATAAAATAAAGAAGCGGATAGGAAAATGTCAAAATAGAAGTTTTACTACATTACCTGATATGAAATAGTGGACTCTGCGGTTCTAGGCTCTCTTTTCCATTCGGCATTAAATTATTTTGGGTATTGATTAGAACGGATGCATTTTTCTGATTGCTGCCATTTTTCACATACAATTTTGGAAGTGTTGGGCGTTGCCGCTTTTCTGGTAATTTCTTACCCGGAATCGTTTCTATAGGTGGTGGGATCGGTTTAATTTCTTCCGTATGATGATGATTATTATGGGTGTAGTGAACGTGATGCGGATGGTGATGCACATGATTTCCTAATTTTATAGACTCTAGACTGCTATTAATAACATTATTTTTAAGTAAGCTACTGTAATTTCCGTTGTTATCATTTGGTGATTTTAATGATGATATATCACTAGATTTTGTGTTATTATTTATACTATTATTATTACTATTTATACTATTATTATTATTATTATTATTATTATTATTATTAGAGTGTGGCACTGGTATAGGTTCAAATTTATTTAGATTTTTTGGTAATGGCGCAAAACCACGAACATAATCATAAATTTGATCAATCTCATCATATTCGTCAGCAATTGTATTGTAGTTGGTTTCTTGTAAATGTTTCGTTGAATCACAGCTGGTACTTTTCTTTAACATATAACCGTTCTCGAAACCCGCTAGTGGTATTGCTAAAATTTTATTTCGGTTGCTACTACTATTAAGATTATTAGAGCTATTACTTTTTGATGAGGATGTATCTTTTTTGCTCTCTTTGTCAGACAATTTGATATCGACAATTTGCAGGCGATCGCGAGCATCGGCTAAAAGTCGATTAGCTTTATCCAAGAAACGTGAATATTCTATAAAATTTTCTAGCTGCTCCATATTTTTAGCTCTCTGTAATTTTAATTTGGCATTAAGCGGTACTGCTATTAGTTCCGTATCTTTTTGAAGAGGAAGGGCAAATACCCTATCAACTTCAATACATCCTAGTAGACGAAGTTCGGGTACGAACGGTGTTTTTAAACCTTTTGGTGCGGTACCATGGACTAATCTATAAATAAATAAAATAACCGTTTAAATAAATTTCCAATAAATTATACTTATAAAAATTACCTTGCTATTACTGGCATTCGCTTTTGCAATAAATTTTTCACACAATGCACCCCACTAATACTGTCCTCTTTTGCAATTGGTGAAAATTTTACTTTGGCTTCCAGCGGTAAATTGACTATCTCATCTTTCGATGTTCTACATTGTAGATACTTTCCACTTTCGTTCAGTGTTGTTAGAATTTCACCCGCGTGTATTGTTTTATTATTGTGATGGCACCGAAACGTTTCACGTACTAATACCCGAGTGTTACGTCGTTTCGATAATTCAAGAACACTATCGATACATCTGGCCGATCGTCCATCTTCGCTTAATAGTTCGAAATAACCGGGATATGTTTCGGGTATCAGTATTTTCGAACCTAATTATATATTATAAAAAAATTATATACTTAATATTTTGATTCTGTGTACGAATTAATCAAATTACAATTAATTTTACCAATATTTGTACTTTTGCGGCCCTCCTTAATTTTGATTGGTTGCGCTAAAATTTGATATTTTTTACCCGCATTCAAAAATAATGCTGTACTCTGCAGCGATGGATTGGATAGTGTTGGTACGCCTAGGGTTTGATGTTGTCCTTTGATTATTTTCGCTATGGCAGGTAATTGAGTCTTTGAAAATTCTCTGAGATATGTGGGGGTTGCGTCACCAAATCGCGATGCAGCCAAAATAATTTGACCATCAGTTGCCGCCATTTTGTTTTTTTTGTCAGAAAATATATTTTGGATTCGATCAGAAATTAAGGTTTCAAACTGAATCTGAAATTAATAATATTATTTAATAAATTTTGTTTTTAAATTTATAATTAGGTTTAAACCCCTTACTTGTGTTAATCGAATACGTTGTCTGAATTTTCGGTTAAATTTTGCTGTACAAGTTCTGCACAACGGGTATTATTCTGCAATTGAAAAATAGAAAGGTTAATATCTAAAACGTCTTGGTATATAATATTGAAGTCGGTAAAATTATTTCGTCTTAACCTATTTACAACATTTTCAAATTTTTACATTTAAGTAGTCAACCATTATAAGTTAAGCAGAGTTATTAATACATATTTATAATATTGGTCACCATTTGTCATCGTGTGATAGCAGCTTTAGGCCGAAATTTCCCTAGTAACCAAAATTAGTGATCACACAGATAATTTCTCGAATGGCCTGTGTGGACTATCTGAAAATGTGGACTATCAATTTTCCTTCCTTATTAATTTTCACCAGAAAGAACTATAGTAATTTAAATGAGTGCGTTTTATACCTGGGAAGTCTAAAATTTCTTCGGACAACAGTTAAAATGTACACCCTAAATTACTTAAAAAACAAAAAATTAAGTATGTCGACCAATTGTAAAAAGTAACAGTGTAATTACCTGTTACAAAGATAACTCTGTTTAGTTTTAAAAATACTGACTTTTTATTAATGTTTTTATTATGCGATTTGACGAAAATCACGGCTGTTTGAGTTTTATGATACAACTTAAGTTTTGTAATATATATTATATTACAATAACTTCATTTAATTTGAATATAAATAGTTTTGTAATGGAATGTTAAATAAATTACTATTTAATTTTTAGATTATGAAATTAAATTGGAAAATAAATTTGTAAGGCGAAATTTATTTTTTTATATGATATCAATCCAAAATAATACCTTTTAAAATATTTAAAAAAATGAAACAAAATTAAAATGTGTTTTTGTAATATGCTTCGCTTATTAATAAAATGCATTTATGTAAAGTAAGATGTGTTGTAAGTGGATTATTTGTAGTTATAAATATATAGGTTTTGTAAGAAAAACCAGAAAATATATACAATAAAAAGTGTAAGATTAAAAAAAAACTGTCATTTCTAATTCTCCATGCCCACCAGTAGTACGCAGGTTCACAAACAGTACATATAAAAATCAAAAAAAAAAATCAATCACGTGTAAGGACTGATGCAACATTGGTCCTGTGAGTCCAATACACTATTGGTGGCCAATACAATAACTACTAACCCTTTCATCCACCCTTTCATTCAACCGAGCCAGAAGCCAATAGACAACTGTTAGCAAAAACTAATAAAAGAAGAAGAAAAATTATGAGCTAAAGAAGTAGAACATTTTTTCTAAGCGCAAGACCCGGTGATGATACCGCAAAATATTTCAGCTACACCTGAATTACAATAAAGAAGGACCAGGCAGCTAGACGTGAGTTGGAGTCGATTACACAATTTTACAGCCTGATCATACGATCCAAGAGACACATCCAATAGTAGTGAATCTGATATTCAGTGAAGGCCATAAAACAACAATGAACGGCAGCACAAAGTTATCATTAGCACATATCTGAACAAACTACTGGATTTTTAATGGTAGAAATCTCATCAGATAATATATAGACAATATATAGCCAATTCTTCAAAAAATCAGAAGCGAAGGATTGATAAGATGGCCATTAGTTCAAAAGATGAAGGAATATTTCTCAAATAAATGGCCACAGGGTTCTTTGAGACGAATGTAATGGATCAAAAATACCCATAATTTAGAAAAGGATAACTGGTTTTAGTACGAGATAACAACATTCGATTATGGAGATGGATTAAATGGTATATTAAAGGGGAACCAGATCTATCTAAGACAAGATGGAATCAAAAAAGGGCAAATAACTAAATTTTCACCCATCCCAATTGAAGAAATAAGCCTAGAGCTCGCCAAACTTATACTCGTACATGATACTACAACTCACTACCGTTAAAATCTTAAACAAAGCGGAAACACGAACAACGGAACCATCTAACACAATCAATTAACATGCATTTGTTATTTCCACTTCCAACGGTATTGCAACAAACGAGAGGCACGTTTGCGTTTTGCCCATGGAGTGAAATGCAGTAAATGCCTATTTTCACAAAATATTGTGAACTACACGTATATGGACATGATTTGTACGAAGTGTAAGTAGGTCTGAAAATTGATTTTGGGTGTGCTAATTATTTAACCTCCAGTTTCCGAAATAAAACGACTTAACATTTATTATTTTAAGACTAAGAAGATTACAACCAACATATCTTTATTAAAGTTTACGACCGACTCTCTATCTCTGCCTCAAAAAAGATGTAGAAAATACAGATACACTGTTATGAACTTAAGTACAACGCATTCATAAAGCAATGCCATCTTGGGACTCGTCTGAATACTGTAATAGTTTTATTTTTTGTAATAATTTTAACATTAGTTGAAATAATTTCCTCTTTCATAATTCGTTAAAGTTCGATTGCTGTCATAATATTGGACATTTTTTAACATTATTAAAAAATTGTAATAATCGTTATTGCATATAGAAAATAAAATAACTGAAGCTTATTTTGGATCCAATATTTCAATATCTGTTTTAATTTAGTTGCACGAGCAATAATTTTTTAGATTCATAACTATAGCAAATATAATTTCGTAAATACAAAAATGGCGCATTTCCAACAATAACAATGAAATGATACAAAACTTATTTCAGTTATGTCAAAAATTATTACGCATAGCTGATTTTTATTCGAAATCAGTCCACCGGAAGTGGCAGTGTTTATAGGAGCTTTTTCGTTTTTTGTAATTTTGAAAAGTACATCATCTATAAGAAAAACGATTATGAAATAAAAGATTCTAAATTAAATTTGCAGCAATATCAGTCCACATCAGTTTCCCAAAATTTAATCGGAAATTGCGATTTTTGACAAAAACAATTTTTCCATAAAAATTCGGCCTCTGCCCGGACGGATTGTCTGATCAAAATGAAACATCATACATAAGTTTTTTTCATAAATTGGGAGGAGTGATGTTTGGCCGAATTTGTCCACTGGAAGTGACAGCTTCCATAAAAGCTTCTTTGTTTTTTGTAATTACATATCTTAAAAAGTATATAATATTTTCGAAATAGACGTACAAAATTTCGTACTAAAACCAGTTCCATACATTTGGAGACTCTTGCGAAATGTGATGAAAATAAATGTACCGGAAGTGGCAGCTACAGTAGAAGCTTTTCAATTTATCGAATGATGTTGAAAATTATATCTACATTTGCAAAAACGCCAAAGAATTAAAAGATTCAAATTTTCAAGGTCAACCTTATTGGTATCTGATATTCCCGCTTTATATTGATTTTTGATCATATAAGACGGATTTTATCAAGAATCTGGTAGGTTTAATTTATAGCTTTAGAAAAGAAAGTCGGATGTTGGCCACAGAATAACCACCTTCCATTTTTTAATAGTTAGAGTTGTCGCGTTAATTTCAGTGGCTACATTTTTCGTTAAAAGTTCAGGTCGGAAAGTAGAAGACTTAACAGTGATCTTTAGAAAGAGATAAAAAACTATGAAGTCTCATGGCATCCTTACCTATGGCTACAACTTTACCGTTACCGGAGAAGCAATTATAACAATTTGATTTGTTAGGTTTACAATTTTATCAAATAAGTGGTGTCATACACATAACATCATCACCATTAATCATCAATTATCTACATATTTGGTATTAGATGGAATTTTAATTCTTAGAAGTAATTATGGTAATCTCAGATGCTTCACAAGATCAAGTAATGTAAGTTCAAATAGCCAAAACAATTATATAAGAAAGGCAATTTGCATTCAACAAAAAAAGCGATATACAAAAACTCCGTACATTCAACTATGGATTGGGGAAAATTTTAAAAATGTTAAATCAATTAATCATATGCACTGACTTCTATTATAAGAGTGTAAATGTAAATACTTTCTTTTTAATTTAATAATAATGTTCGTATATTTTTCGCATTTGACATTTAACCAGATTATAGAATGCCACTATTTATTTACCCAGCAAGCAAAGCGCAAGGAAAACCTAACTTTTTAACATTTTGTTTTTTTCATAATTCTAATAAACTAATGACATTGGATGTGCAGTCAAAGCCAATATAATCTACAAGTTCAATCCGCGATGAAGATTGCTCTTCGATTAGATTCATGCTTAAGCTTGTCTTTAATAATAACCCTCAATTATAGTCTGGGAATGAATCACCTATTTTTATATAAATTTTACATAATATACAGAAATTGTCGTGCATCTAATCAACATTGATCTATGAAAAAAAAAATAATAAATTTAATTAAAAAATAACATCTTAGTTCCTTGTGTTCAATCTATTCTTAATGATTTTATTGATTCAATTTTTTATTCATTTGAAATCAGACAATTAAAATTATTTTTAAAGGTAATTTAGCTGATGAAATTGTATAATTAGAATTTGTAATCAACATTTTATTAATATTCTTATTATAATATTTTTTGTTGCTGTTTACAGTCAAACATTGATTGGCTCGGTACTATGAATACTTCACTCGGTTGAATATACCAGAGTTAACTATATCATACTACGAAGAACGTTAAATTAATCAAGAAAACATGTGACATATCAAGGCCAGGATGAATTTGGTGTGTGCGGGTTGCGTAATTTAAATATGTTTTTTGTTTATCCACTGTTGAGGTAGTTATAATTTCAACCCTGCTCGATAATACGCGATTATTTTAGATTCTTCTTTTATCGTTCACGATGCTATGTAAAGTAAACTTAACAAAATCATATCTACACTTGGGAATTTACATTATTATAATTCGTATTTTGCTATTCAAACATAAATAGAAATATTGGAAAATTAATGTTCAACTATGAACCGCATGAAAAAGAACCGCTTAAAGCTAAGTTTCACTGTATACAGTACAAGTATATAGCTTTTTTATGCTGTTGTGGTATAAATTTATATTGTTAGTAGTATAAAAAATACAAATTAAACGTTTATTATTATTATACATATATATATATATATATCCATAAAAGTCTTAAGAAAAGTTACAAAGAATATATATGTAGGTATATAATACATAGAGACATAAGTATGTGAATGGTAAGTATCTATATAAAAGAGTACGTAATGGTTTTCTTGCTTTATCATTGTGCATGCAAAATATGTTAAGGGAGCGTTGAACTGAAAGAAAGCTAATCAAATCACATTAGCAATTATTTAACCGTCCATCTACCCATCTAATAATAACTCTTACATCTATCTATCTATATAGGTACATGGTGTACATTCATTTATAATACACATAATATGTACATACATTTTTTTTATAATGTAATATCAATGTCGAGGTTAGGAAAAATTGCAAAATATTAATATTAATTTGTGCCGTTTATTATAATAATAATTTCAAGATCACTCATGCTTTTAGTAATGAACTTTTAAAGGTTATTTCGTTAGAAGAGTAATTATGTAGATATACAACGAAAGAAATTACGTAATCTAAATATTTTTATTAGTACCAAAGAACTAAAAAACAAAAAAAAAATTAATTACAAGAATCTTTTTACCATTGTATATTATTTAACACGCTGTTGTTACCAACATATTTGTACATAAAACATATTTTTAGTTTATTTTTGGTATATAAAAGACAAAGAATTGTTATGATCCAATAGCTTCGTATAATATGTTTGGAGTCTAGACTAATTATGTTAATATTTTATTTTATATACATGCATTAGATTGGTCGGTATATTAGCTCGTCTTTGCGTATGTAGGTATACAGAAATAACAGTGATGTAATCCATATAAGAGTTATACATTTTTTGCTGTTTATAAATTTATTTTTTTTGCTTGCAACATCAATTTCAACTTTGGGTTCAAGATTGCGGGAGCAACCAATAATGATTTCATACAATATACAATTATTATTATTATTAAGAAACAAATTAATATTTCCGCATCTATTACACTATCAAGCTGTTTACAAACCAATGTACCAGTGATATCATCTGCGCGCGATGAGACTCTATAATTATGTATATACATATATTTTGTGCTGCCCATAAACCTTGTGAACAAAAGTCAAATTACATAATCGGAAAGTAATTTTATTGTTAATTGATTGTTGAAACTTACTACTACTGTGTGTGCTAAATAATTTATTCTATCTCTTTAATACATAAAAAGCATAAAGATTTATCTAAAAGCTATATGTATGTTATAAAAATTGCATCATATAACTAATGTACATACGGGGGCATATTCGATACAAAAAAAACTAATATTAAGCGAAAGTTTGTTGATATCTAATAACCTTGTGACAGTCAATTTTAAACTTTTGAGGGTTATAACTCGACTTAACAATTTAAAACGACAGAAATACAATAAACTTTATATGACAATAAATCATGCCTTTATTCCGGATATTAAGTACCTACCACATTCTATTAGAAATGGTTTCTTTATATTAGTAACAATACAATAAAATTTTACTTACATTAATTAATTTTTTATAAATTTTAACGTACAAAAGCAGCTCATCATCATTCTCATCATTTATTTAACTATTCTTCATTATTGAAGTTTACTTATTTAGTATTAGCTTAATACACTTTTGTCAAATACGTTGAAATTATTCATTGGTTATCTAAAAGCAAAAAAAATAATAATAAAAAAAAATTAATTTACCGGTTAAATATAATAATAAATAATATAATTGAAAATTTTATTGAGGAAACTATGGATAAAGATTGCGGAAATGGTAATAGTAAAAATTGGCTTATAGGGTTTTATGACATTTGAATAATAATAATTAAAATAAATGAAAAGTTTTTCCACTTAATTTAAAATTAATTATCACATAACTATTATAAAATAAATATATATATGCATATTTAATGCAAAACATCGTTGACTTTGCGTATATTGCTATATGCAGAGATTTATGTTACATGTTACCAATCAATGTCATCCATCTTCACTCGAGTAAGTAAGCGTAGCGATAAACACAGAAGATGTTACAGAACAATATATACAAATTTACCCTTCCTACATTAAATACATTTCAGACATCTATAACAAATTAAATATTGAAGTGAAATATTTTAACCAGAGACATGGCAGCTGTTCCACACCACAAAAAATCAAATAAATGTCAAATTTAAGTTATATTTTTCGTTTGTTCTATGACAACTAGAGACATCTATACAGTATATCCCAAAGTAAGTTATGATTCTTTTCCAAATGTGATTTGGAAATTTGAGAATCTCCATCGGACATCTTAGGAAATCATGCAATTAAACTAAAGAAATGCGGCAAGATGTCGAATTGGGCGTAATGAAGCCATTCCAATTGCTTCATAATCAGCATCCATAGTACATTGACCGTGGTAGATATGGCGAAAATTCAAAATTATAAGAGCGAATATAATGTGCTCACCAAGTTGTCCTAAATGGTAAGAATTTAAGTCAAAAACTAGAAGGTCCCTCACAACAATTACAGAATTAAACGAAAAACCTAATTGAATATATTCGCAGCAAATAGAACAAAGGTCGAAATGTTTGGTTCCTGCCAAATAACTATAGATTTTGACCTTAGAGAAAGAATCATCTGGGGGTTCACTTTTGCAGAAATTATAACGCCTATCATGGGCGCTTGGTTTTTTAAACGTTTAGGTCTGACGGTAAACAGGCAACACAGGCCGCTCGATCACTTCGGTTCAATTTCTACCGTTTCAAATGTATTTTCACTGAGTTCATACACTTAGTATTGAATGGATGATTTGCTGGTATCATGGTCAACGACCGTACCTTAGCAGAAAGCTAATGCAGCAGGAATTACATCATTTTCCGAATTTATTATCGGTATTTTTCTCGGAATGATAAATTTTATCGTCAGTTTATCCCAAATACAGGCGGTAACTGAGCCATTTTTTACGAAACAGTACGATAAATTACAGGCAAACCATTCAATGGACCAAAGAAGTCAATTCACCTTTCGAGCTGGCCAAAAATCATTTTAGCAATGTCCAATTATGTCCATCCAAACTTTACGATATTTAACAGCCTTATACATCTGCGACACAGAATTATTAGGTGCATATTCCGCAGTCAAAAGATTTAATTGTTGCTAACTTTAATTGCACATGTAAATTTTTAGCATGGTAAGTATCCTTAAATTATTAAGGCATATAAATGGGTATGAACCGGAAGCAAATAATAGGAGCATTGCCGGTTTCAGAGGTTACTGATATTATGGGACACTTATCGATCATTACACAAGATGTACAGAAGCAGCAAAAATCTCGGATATTAGAGGAAAGAGCATTGCCGTACCTGTATCTCTCGTTTTGACATTCCGGCGGCGATTAACGCATACCAGAATCAGAATGATGAGTGAAGTGTAATTATGAAACGATAAAATACGTGAGAGCAATTTTCACGCCATAAAATTATTTTTGAAATAAATTTAGAAAGGAGTAGGGGTTGTTTTTTACTTTTGGTTGCCATAAAAAATACTAAAGTTGATATTTTTAACGAAAAATTATGGTAACACAACAATAATTTGCTCAGCAAAATAAAATCGGATATGTCATTCTCCTAAAAAGTCAGACTATATCATTGTCTCGTTCTAGTTTTACTGAATTTTTTTTTATATAACCTTTCGAATAAAATTCGCATTACAAAACATATGTTTGTATAAAGGGCTTAAAATGTTTGTTGTATCTCCATCTAATTGTCACCATTGATGAAAGAAAGTATGGCATTTGCTTTTTATTTAAATTTCGATCGAGTATGAAGTATGACCCCGATCAGTCACTCCATCTGGGCTGTAGAGAAGCAACAAACATTTAGAAGTCGGTTACAATACACTCTACTGGAGTGGGGGTCTGTTTTGGAGATCGCCAAGTGTTTCTTGTGGAAATTAAAACGTGTGCATAATAATTTATTGTTGGCTTATTATGCCTCAATCAGATGAGTTTTTTGCACGCAACAGTCGAAGCAGATGTGATTTTCGTTTACGGATTTACTAATTGAAGTTTACATTTTCTGTAGCAAAAACAATAGACATTATGTAAAACAGCTGCCTTTAATACTTAACATAAATATTAAAAATAATTTCGAGAACTGTTGGAGACTTATATAAGATATTTAGAACATTTAATGGAGCTCCGTCCGAGGCATGTTACATCTTACTCTTTTAATGATTCATGTTGCCTAAACGAGGGCAACTTGTTTTTATAGGGAGTGTTCTGCTCCGACAGCCTTAATAATTTTGTCAATAATACTTTTGTTGAGTCCAACAATGCGCATTCTAAATTTATTCTCAAGTCACCAAACGCCAGAGACTTCTGATTATTAATTTTACATATTTTACATTTTATTGCAAAATTCACGAATTGATCACACTGCAACTTGAAGTATGTGAACGTTTATTCTGAGATGCGCACTGGTGCATGCTTGATTTGGTCGCAGCTCTCAACTATAGACTTGCGGGCCCCATGAATACACAAAACACACTATGCACCGCATAGAGATGACCGAGGTAGTTCCCAATTAGTATTTATGTACAAAACCAATTTTACTTAGCCGAAAATCTTTGAGTTTTTCGTTATTCGAAAGGGGTTATATCATTGAGTGTAATATAAAATCTCGGTTCATACGAATCGCTAAATTAGTATTTGATGTAAAAACCAATCTTACTTAGACACATGCTCGGAAATCTCTGAGATTTTTGTTATTCGAGAGAGAATGTCATTGAGTGAAAAATTATCTCGGTCCCTACGGATCACACAAATGTGATCGAAGTGAATTTGTATTTGATGTAAGAAACCAATCCTACTTAATGGCATGCTCCAAAATGTGATGTGAATAAAATTATCTCCCGAATAACAAAAATTTCAGCGATTTCCGAGCATGTGGCTAAGTAAGATTGGTTTCTTACATCAAATACTAATTCAGAACTACTTCAATCACCTCTGTGCGATTCATAGCGTGTATTGTTTTCAACAATTTGATTTTATATGTTTCACTCAAAACTTCTTCTAATAAATAAAATTTTCTATTTAATTTAGTTTTAAATATATTGTGTTTATTATAATTTTTCAAATTTTAATGTAAAGTACAATTATTGAGTGTTTTTTCAAATTAAGTACTTATGAGATACAGTGTATGTTTTTAATCCATCAACTTAGCAAAATATGATCCAAAGCCATGATCCACCCACCCATATATTTCATATCTAAGTTTTTTTTCTAATTATCCTAAAATAAGGTATGCGTGATATGGCCACTATCACAACCAGACAGCTTTAATCCGGCCAATTTATTTTTTTAGCATGCCAAATTTAAAGTAATTTTAGTTCAAATAGGAGTTATATTCATATACTCGTATAGCTCCAGGTATAATTTCACTATACTGAAAAAGTGCAAATTTTAGTTTTGTATTTTATGTCATTTTATTCATAAATTTCCGAAGTGTATATCTTTCCGAGTGGTGGTTACCTACACAAATAACTACTCGTATTTCTTTGAAACAAATTAAAAAACATCTTTTAGACTGGGTCAACGGAACAAGAGCGAGAAGTGGGTTAGTTAGTGATTAGTGTTGCCTGATGAATATTTTTTATTTTCAGGGATATAATCACGGGATAACTTCTTATAACTACATTCATTTTATAACTATCTCGAATAGCACTTAACCAAAATAAAAACGAATACATTTTACTCAAGAGTTAAGGTATTCGTTAGATTAGCGGATTTTGTTCTTTACTAAATTTCGAAAAATTCTCAATGCTGAATTAGCAATTTCGTGTAGTCTGCAAACTCACAAGTATAAAGCGACTCGCAGTATTGATAAGATCTGTAGTCTTCTGTACATTTAATTGAAATTAGAAAAACAACTAATATTTGGATGCGTTCTATCATATTCGTATATTATAGCCATTTTGGCCAAGTGTGTTAGGTTTCCCAGTCTATTATGTTATTATATTATTTGAAAAATCACATTTTTGCTACATCAAGAGGTTGAACCGCCGTGCTTTATGTCTGTTACCCTATAATGACCAGAAGAAGCATTTAAAAACTATAGCTCAAAAAATCATCAGTCTTATTATATAAATAGCTAAATTTGAATGTTAGAAAATTTTAAGATTCTTTTGCCACCAAACATTTTAAAGAAAAATATGTATTTATTTCACAATGCATAACGCGATGCTACAACGAGACGTGGTTACACAAAATAACAATCAAAAATTAAAAGAACTACAATAAGTATAATTTATAATACACACAAGAGTACTTAACAATCAAAAAGACTTATATTATAATGGTTAGGCAATATGGTAATGTATATCAATAGAAGATTAATAATGTATTAGAAAAAGTCAAGGGAATATTGATATATATTTTATACAGCCAGCCATTTCTAAGATACATACAATTTATTATATCGTGTCATGTTTTATTTGTTTATATTTTTTTATATTAAGAATATAATCTAATAATAAATACACGCCTTAAAACTACAAGTAATTTGTTTATTTTATACATTCATCTTCCTTTTTCTTAAAAATAAAAGAAACACAACATCAAGATACAATTTTCATTCTCTAGTATTAACTATTTTTAAATATCATATTGAAAAGTTAAATGTTTTAATTTTGCAGCTCATCTAACATTTAAACGAGGTAAATGAAATATAATAAAAGTTCATGTTTTATGGTAATTCTGATTTTTTTTGCAAAGCAAGTAACTTTTATGCATGATATTATGCAATTTACTTGATAAATAGTAGATTGCAAAATTTATCCTAATTATGATTTTTACAAATCTTGGGTGTTCCGTCTACGAGTACATCATCTACAAAAAAACACGATTAAACAACAAAAAATTAAAAAACTGGAAGGAAAGTGTGTAAATATAATATTTTTGAAGATATACAAAATTTTTTTTATATTCTAAACTTACAATGAATTAATAATATTGTTAAAGGAACTCTAAAGAAATGCTAAATCACGATAAACTTTCGAAAGTATTAAAATTTTAAACATCTTATTATATTTCGTTTAACAGAATATGCTTAATAATGGTGAATGTGAACAAACGAAAAAAGTATAATCATATTTCATTGCACTTTTTGATTTATGTATGTATATCAATCGTTATAAAAATTAGTAAAAATACATAATAACATGAAACAACTTAATAGGCGACAATTTAGGTAATATGTAAATGCATTTTAGTAATTTGTCTACATATTTTAAAATTGTAACAATAAACAACATTATTTCGACATATAATCCAATCTGTATTGTTTGTTAAGGTTATGTATGATCGCATTTCGATTTTTTTATTTACTCTATGCATATATTGTCAATTTAGTTTTAACGCGTATTGTTAGTTTGTTTTTCGTAACATATTTAAATTTTCTAAAATTGATTTTGCGTCTTAAACAATATAAATAAAATTGCTTTTTGTTCAAAGATATTTGCTTTTTTAAATAGAATCACGCATGATTCACAATTCCATTCTAATGTCTGTTTTCGATTAGTGTTTAATGCATTACGTAAATTGGTGTGTAGGGTTTAAACAAAGTATGCGTTTCTTTTGACGTCGTGTCATACTGTTTTTTATAGTTTTTGTTATTACTTGAGATCAACAACGCCATCTGTTGCTAGGTTTGAACAGTAAAGGCTTAAAACGAAACGAAACGAACCGAAACAAAACTTATGAGTTGAATGCAAGGAAATGTTTTAGAACAGTTATATAGACGAACCGAAACGAAAACGAACTGATAGATTGATTCATTTCAATTTCCTTTCGTTTCGTTTTCGACCGAAGTTCACAATGGTTAATAGTATTTGTTGTAATTTTCATAAATTGTGAATATTTTTTTGCGATTTTGTTTGCTGGGACTTGTTTTTTTTTATCAAACGTCAAACACAAAAAGTTTAAAATGGCAGAGTTACCTAATAATGAAATTGATTCGGAGATTTTAATAGAAAATGTTAGAAAATACGAAGAATTATATGATAAAAAACATAAATTAAATAATATACATAAGGGTGGTCTATGGTCAAAAATAGCAAATTCAAAATCCATGTTATTTCCTTGTATTTATCACAATACACAGAACAGAACATGTAAAACGGCAAAAACCGATTCGGCTATATAACCATCACAAAGTTGCTTTTCGTTTCGGTCCGTTTCGTTTTCGTTTCGTTTTCGGCTATATAACTAGGTCTTAATACAACGACAACTCCAATTTTTAAATGTACCTGACAACTGTAAATTTTTATTAGAGCAGAATCGAAAAAACATTGTAAAAAGGAAGGATGCACATTTAACACGTGTTTTTGCTTAAACAAAGGATAATTTTTATTGAATAAAGTTGTATTACTTCGCGTTATTGGTGCCTCTTCTGAGGAATGAACTCACGCAGCAATAAACTAACAAGATTATGTGTGGCATCGAAGCACATTTCCACCTATTTATTCAGAATCTCATGATGAATTCTTAGCCCAGATTGCCCAGATGCTAAAGCATCTTCGGGTAGGCTCCGGCAATATGTAAAAAGTGGGAATGTTCCAATAATCATTGGTTTTTATACGAGTAGTTACGACCAAGTTTGCATCGGGCCCAAGCGACGATATGATAATCCATGATAGTTAGTTGAGGCACACGTAAATTGTTTGCTGGATTTACCTGATCATCCACCTAGCCAACAACGAATTTTGCTAGACCTCGTCGACTGTATCCGTAGCACATTACGAGCATTAGCCGTCATGAACTTGCCAACTGGCAAATGGTATGCGATCATCTATACATTCTTTTGAGTAAACTGCCGAAGGTCGTGGGTAATCAATAAGCAATGAGTCTTTTAAATGAGGAGATACCGAAGATTGACAACCTGCTGATTTTATCAGCAGTCCAACGTTGACCACCTCAACGACCGATACCCGTAAATGAGGCTGCAGCAAAGACACAACAACGAGGTTCTTCAAATGGGGAAGTAACAGCAGCAATTTGCCAGCGCTACTCTGGACCACATCTTATCTACAAATGTCGAATCGTCCATTCATTCTGATCATTCAGATTGTGTTTCAAGTGTTTCAATTGTTTAACTATATCCATGCATTCATATATACTCCATGCCAATAGTATCGTTCTCCTAGCCACGGCAAACGCAGTTTCCTTGGATCGCCATGGTAACAGTCGTATTTTCATAATACTTTGTGATCGCGCGTCGCAGACGAGTTTTATTACGGAGTCGATATATTCAATAATCTGAATCTTCCCAAAAAGCGATGTGAACTATCAATCGTAGGAACCGGGCCATCCACTAATACCTTTACACGCCGCTAAACAACTGTTTCTGTGCGATCTACGATTAATGTTTACTTTGAATTACTTTTTGAAGCTTGTATTCTGCGTCCAATCACGTCATTAAAGCCAGTGACATCGATTGATGTTGGAATAATTTAAGGAACTTGCAGTCTGCGGATCTTGGATTTGTGAACCCTAGACTTGTAGACGTCCTTATCAGGGTCGATATCTGGTCCAATTTAGGAATTGGACATCACAATAGACTATGTGCGATACGTACCCATCTGGGATGGGTTGTATTTAGGCCGGCATTCCTAACAGTACCAGTAAAAAGATTGATACATAAATTAACCCTCCATGGCATGACGAAGTTCTAGTTAATTTAAAAAATTTGAAAATCAAGGCGAATTAAAAAATGAAAATCATGAATGATCAAAGAACATTTTAGATTCAACTAAATCTGATCCTAAATACTTTTAGAAGTATTTTGTGCAAACCGTGAAATTTAAGACTATCCTTCAACATAGGATTTAATGTAATCCAACTCGTCTTTTGCACAAGAAATAGCCAACATGTTCGTGACATTTGTTCAATTAACATATAACCCAGAGAACATTCATAATTTCAATATACTACAGCCAAAAGTAACAGCTCCACGTCGTCTACAATTTCTACTATTGGTAAAGACGAATTATTAGAAGCAATAAGTTACTTGTGAGACGGTTGTAGTGCGGACGGATACCATCACTTATTCTGAAAAATCAGGTTGAACAATTTGTTACGTCACTTTGCCTACTCTTCATCATGTCCTTACGCAAGTAATTTTCCCTAGTAAATGCGAAATTTCAGAAATAACTCGTATCTTCAATCAAGCGAAAGAAATATGTTTCATGCTGCAGAGGTGTATTGCAACCACGTACATTATACTAAAGTTATAAGAAATCCTATCTCACCAGTTGCCAACATGGGTTTTTACCAGGAAAATCGACCGGAACAAATTTAGTTGAATTTACCAGTAGTGTTGACTAAACCATTGAGACACCAGTATATCGACAAGGCTTACACCGGCGCAAGCAAACATTTTATTTTAGACCACAATTTATCGATATTGGCAGTTGAAAATCAGATTTAAGGCCATTAGGTGAGTAGGCTACTTCTGAAGTTCCACAAGGTTCTCACATAGGTCCGTGTATTCTCCTAATATATTTATGGCATCGTCAATGTAATTGTTAACTCCGGTTCTGGTTGAATAATTTGCATGATGTAAACCTTCTAATAGATGGATGAGATAAATGATTTAAGCATTACGTTTGAGGGCATTATGATGAAATTTACGAAACATGGAAATAACCAAAGCTAACTCTATGTTTAGCTTTGTCACTGAACCAAAGAATTAGGGGACTAAAAGACATTGTTCATATTATAAATACCTGAGATTTGTATGATCCCAACATAAGTATGATTTATTTTATTTATTATACATATTTTGCTTTGTATATGAATGTAATTTTTTAAATTTGAAATCATATGGAATTTTGCGTTCTTCTGGGCGACTGCCAGACATCATTTCACAACGAGATGAGGTTACCAAAACATTGATAGCTTGGTTTCGAGCATTCGAACTTACATACAAAGAATAATCACAATGCATTGGCGAATTATTATGTTTCGCTGCACATCTGTTAACCCATTTTAAACTTCGAATTTTTTCGTATTTGACGCATACATGAGATTTATATACGAAACTTTTGGCTATTCTGGGCGATTACCAGAAACCGGCTCATAACGAGGTGATCTTCTGGGTTACGAAAACATGCAGCGAACGGAACAAATACGGAACAAATATGCGGAACAAATATGCAGCGAAACATAATAATTCGCTAACGCATTGTGATTATACTTTGTATGTAAGTTCAAAGTATTTTCTATATTTTTGTAGTTTGTTCACTGCAGTCTGATGAGACGACCGATTTATTTGGTTTACAGCTACCCTACAAGATATATTCAGAATATACTAACTCAACGTTAATCAAGTTAATATGTCTCGTGTTCTCGTAAGCATACTCCGGGATATGCTGGATTCAGTCTTCAATACATTTGAGGATGTATAATGTATTGAAGGCAAGCGAAATCTGAAATATTCTTAGAATATTAACACTAAGGGTGTTTTCCAAACACCGACTTATTACAGACTTATTAACTTATTTGACACCATCTTGAATAAGTCGGTCAAGTCATTCCAATTCATTGTACCGACTTATTTGTGACGTAGTAACAAAAAACAAAACGCAATTTCTATTATATGGAAGAAAAAAAATTCTTGACATGTTAGTCGTTGTCAATAGATTTGAAAATAAAAACGGCATGTATTACATTTAGTCAAGACACAATTTTGAAGACATTTTTGTGTAGCCGTACTTATTCAAATAAGTCACCTCGCGAGGTTTAAAAGCCGAATTAAGTTTACAGCAATAACGTTGACTGTTTATTTTTGTGAAATTTGAGTTAGACACGTTTCTTGAAATGCAGTTTGAGTTTGTATTATGTGCATGTCGCACTAAAATAAATATACAATTTTGTTAAAAGCACTTAGATTCAAACCAATGCCACTGCTGTTAATTAAACTTTCCGTATCCTGTGTTTGTTGATAAAACTCTATTTGATTCTGATTAAATAATATTTTCCGGAGTATAATAAATTTTTTGCAAAATTCATCTATGAATCGTACCAAAATTTCACTAAATAAAATTAGCTAATAATGACTCAAGCAAATTGGCGGATTGGGCCAACAAAAAAATGTCAAAAATGTGTTTCGGTGAATAAAAAGGATACATCGGGTACCAGTAACCTTGTGCCCCATTCGATAGCAATTTATCTAATTTAACGTAAATCTCATATTATTCTACTTGCTGTTATTTCGATTAAACTCGATAATATTTGTCAATTAGAGAAACAAGAAAATTAAAAATATTTTTATTAAAAAATCATTTCCAACATATCTTAGAATTCACGGCGTATCTTAGAATTAGAATCTAGTATCAGATGCACATAAGAATTATTCGAAAGAAACGCTATACGTAAGTACACCTTTTTCACTATAAAACTACAGAGCATAACGTACGTGTGGGTTCAAGCTATAGAATACCCACAAAATATACCAATTTACTTTGACATATTAGAACTTATTAGAAATTTGACAGTTACAGAAATCATATTTTGTGAATAGGGCATAAGTATAACTTGTAGGTTTCAGGCGGAACAATTTGACTTTTATAAGATTAATTTGTTAGTTATGGATTAACTGCATTGAAATATATTCGAACTTGTATCGTATATAAGTTATAAGGTTACAAATTTACATATGTAGATTTTTAGGTAGGTGTACAATACAGTATACAGCTACACCTAGCCCTTTTCATAGTTAGATAAATAATTCAATTTTAGATTCTTAAAAAATAATTCAAGAACAAAGAACAAATTTGTTCTTTTTGAAGCAGAACGGCTGACATAATAATATGCGGTTACACATAATAAAATGGTTAAATTAAAGTTAACAGTTGATAAGAAAAATTTAACATAATTTAATATTTTAATTTATTAAAAACGTTACAATAATATCTATAATAAAAGTAGGTCGAACTTCTAGTCTACATTTGGTTTATAGTACAGAAGTGAGCGGGACCATCTGCAGACAAAAGTTTGGTCATCAATATAATTGGAGCAATATTTAAAATATTAAATTATGTTACTATAAGGTTGATATTTTCTTAATTTGGATCGCCAGGCAATAATAGTCGTTTGAACTTAGCGCCCTAAGTTTGAGTTTAAAGAAATAGTTACATCAAAGTTGCACCCATCCCCCATACAAGTATTACAAACAATGAGTGAAACCCATAATAAAATATGAGAAATGATAAGAATGATGACGTTGGGAATACGGAAAACCATAAACGTTTCAAAACTCAAAAACGGGCAGAACAGAGACTGTTAGTAGACTGTTCAAACAGAGAATACGAGCAACGAATTGTCTGACTTTGGTTCCAGCCATTCTAAAATAAGTCACATGCATGCCGTCACCAAATGCGCTACACGCACTAAGTAAAAAACATATTATTTGAAGCTGGAAATCAGCATTATCTACACTTTCACCGCTATAAAAATGGTTCTGTAAAAGCAATTAGCTATACTTCTCTGCTACTAGCAATTAGCTACTAAATTTTACGAAATAATTTATTCACGGTACTACACGCATAGGAGAGATCGCACTAAGAGTAGGTAAAAATGCAGAAACTGTGTATGCCAGGTAATGCTCAACGGTCCATAAAAGCGTATTCATATTGACTACGCTGGTCTAAACAAATAATTCTAATTTCTTAAATTATTGACGCGTATTCGAAATGGTCGAAGATGAACACTGCATCAACTACAACCGCAACCAAAACTGTATCTACGAGTATCATTGAAGAATGTTATGCTGGATTTGGATCACCACAAATTGTTGTATCAGAATTCGTTTCCGCAAAATTTTAAAAAATGTGTGAGCGAAACTGCCTTCATTATTTCCGATGTACCCATACCATTCTCTAATGGACAAATGACACCCTAATGTTGAAACAGAATGTTTCGATGATGAAGCCTCTATAAAATATCGATCGAGCTGTGGTTTGTTTCCGGTCGAGATTATGTTTAGATGAAGAAATAGATATAAGACTTTTCTTGATGAAAATGAAATCAACAATCGTTAAACAATCAATTGTTACTCGACAGTTGTAAACACTAAATTGGTGCATTTCAATCTACTATAACCACGTACAATTACACAGAATGCGTTGAAATTCACCCCATCATAAGGTCCGTTGAATGTTAGCCAGGTCCCAAAGCTGCTGGAACGTTCATTTATTTATTTATTTATTCATTAATACAAATTTCGGAAAAGCCACACCTCATTTTGAGCATAGGTGCTCATTCATATAAGATGCGAGGTTCATTTTGACATCTAAACGATTATTTTATCAATCTTTTCTTTCCGTGCGTAGATATTTGTATTTCAGATCAAGACACCAAATAAGTGGGAAATGCTTTGAAAGTAGACGTAGAATTGCAAAATAAATGGAGTAATACCTTACTACTCATCATGTATCTGTTCAATAATCCCTTATCGCACAAATCTGGAGTTTATGATCTAACATGAAAAACAAATGAAAATTAAAACAAAAAATGCAGTTTTACTAAACTTAATACATAGCATGAAGGCTGTTTTACGTAAAATAATCGTTGTTGTAAACGCTTGAAAATGCAAAATTAATACTCGCGAATTTTACATATATCGAACCGTGTGGATAAAATATAATTGACAAAATTTATCAATCGACACTTGCAAAATTCACAAATATCCATTTTGCATTTACTAATAATTTGACTACCTGCAGCTTAATACTAATCAAATTCTACAAATTAGTCGGTTCACACATTACGTTTTCAAACAAAAATCTAGTAGCACTGTTCTAACAATACATTTAAAAATCCTCGTAGGTTGTGGCTTCAAACAATATAAATTCCCCACATTTATTTTGCAGATATTTATTTTTTATCAAAAATCAATTTCATACTAATCGAATAATAAAAAAAAAATCTGACCCTCAAATTATTGTATTGTTTTAGCGTTTGTTTAGTGAGTATACAACATGTGCGGCTCGCACATACAATTATTGGTGCAATTTTGTTTCTTCGTCTCGTAGAAACGAGAAAAAGCAGGCCTTGCATCACTGTGTGAACCACGGAAACTTACGTATATCATGCGTCTAGGGCTTACAGTTGTCTGTTTTACGCGAACTAGCGTTGATTTATGTATTAATTTTGTAGAACTGGCTTGTTTGTCATAATTATCATTTGTTTTTCATGTTAGATCACAAGCACATGCGTAAAATCTATCTTAATGTGTCTTATTTATCTTAAATATCATTGTGTACTAAAATATAGTAGTAATTGACACCTCAATTATTTTTTGGAACCTGCGGGTGATTGATTAACAAAAGTATGGTAAATTTTTGTACTAATATGTTAATTGCTATTAAAAACAAGCATACAATTTATTGCTAATTTTGAGTCCAATTAAATATTGACTCCTTTAGGTAATGTACACAATTAATCAATAATATTTCAGTGTAATAAAGGTTTACCTTTAGCAATTACTTAATTACAATTAGGCTATACAATTTTCCCAGCATGTCGCACAATTCTCACCCAATAACTTTCTAAATGGAAAAAATCGGGTTTCGGGTGCCCTGTGAGCCCCACAAAGCACGTGTCAAATCATATTAGGTTTTTTAAGAAAATATTTTTGAAGGTTGTATTTTACTGTTAGGAATGTAAAAATACTCCCATTTTAACTGTCTACCCTATATACCTGCAAATTATTTTAATATTGTATGCTAAATTAAAAACTAAAGGTAATTTATACCACAGTTAATTTAATATATTTATAATTTAATTGAAGATAATAGATTATTATTAACATGTGACACAACATATTAAACTTTGTGCGTCTGCATTGTAAATCGTCAAGCTAACGATTTTCCAAATATATAATAGTTTCGATTGCTCTATCCAAAGCCATTTTACAATAAAGCTAATTTAGTTATTTATACAAAAGTACGTTAAAACACGCATCAATTAATTTTACTTGACTACATAAATAAAAAGTTACTTGCTTGAAGTTCACCACAGTCGTTATACCCTATAAACTAATTTAGACTGTTGTGTATATTGATAGGGTTGTGTGAACTTAACGCATGGAATAATTTTAATGAATAAACAAATTAAATTATATAAAAATATAGTTAATTTACAAACCTTGTTGTCTACATATATTGAAAAGCTCAAAGATTCAATTCTGAAAATAAAATAAAGAAACAATAATAATTAAAATTTATGTTTTTTGATTTCTCCAATAAATTTTCGAATTTATCTCCAAATTTAGATTTGTCCCGGTTTTTTTAAATTTTTATGAATATCTTGTTACATAAACTTATGAAAACCTAAAATTCCGTTTAGTTAACTAAACATAAACCAGAAACCTCTATTATAGATGTACATATATAGAGTGTATAAATGATGAAAATTAATTTGTAAAAAAAATGTTAGACATATAATTATGTTGACCGTTAGAAAGAAAATGAGATTTTATATGAAGATATATGTAAAAGATAAAAATAAAATTCTCTGTTACTAAAGTCATCTTGAAGATTTATATATCTATTTTTGACCTAATAGTTTTCAAATGTTGTACACATATGTATGTAGGTATAAAACACAAATACAGCTAATATGTTATGCATTGTAATTTTTTATTATTACTATTATTATTTATTTTTATTTTGTACGTACATTAAAGACGAAACGTGTCAAAATAAACAAAAACAGACGATAAAAATATAAAATAAAAACTAACATTGAAATTATTGGGTCCGGTCCACCATATATTCTCTCTACTTAAGAAAAACTAACGGTAATTTTTTGATACATACTCATGTATCAAAATACAGTGCGATTACTATTGTATTTTATATACATATATACGTATTTTTTATTTTATTTTATTGCTTCTTTGTATCTACACAGCAAAGTCGGTGGTAAGTACCCGACATGCATGTATGAAAAATTTAAATATAAACTTGTACGTACAAGAATATTATACAACACAAATATAAACGTATAATTTTATATTGGATAATATTATGAACGATATGGCGAATGACTATACAAGCATTGATCATATATTATTAAAACGTACGTTATAAGAATTTTACAAATATGTCTTCAATCATTCTTGATTTATTTACGCCATAACTCTATAAAATTATTATGGTGATAATTAATCAACAAATATAATATTAATTTATGTTTAGTTTACTTTCATTTCAATTTACAACATGCAATAAATAAGAATTTGTCACAATATAAACCGTTTTATTAAATATGTCCCGCTATATTTACTTTTTAAATGATTTTAATATGGTGGTTATTTCTATAAAATTAAATATGGCGTTTTTGTATAATTATTTTATATATTGTATTAGAGGAGACAAGCCTCTTAGAACAT
Source organism: Nephrotoma guestfalica (assembly GCA_963691935.1). Taxonomy (NCBI): domain Eukaryota; kingdom Metazoa; phylum Arthropoda; class Insecta; order Diptera; family Tipulidae; genus Nephrotoma; species Nephrotoma guestfalica. Next base: position 191,013,295 of record OY829915.1, on the reverse strand, counting down.
AAACGATTTTGTAAATCATCGTATACATATACTTTTTTGTATAGATCAAGATGTGAAAGTTTTTTTTAAGTTTTAAGTGAAATCTAAATTAATCAAAGTGAAAATTATCTGTATATTCTTTTATTTTGTTGTTTTTAAAACCGCAATTATGAAGACGACGAACGACAATACTACATCACAATAGTATACGGAGGGTGTGACATTTATGTTTATTATATGCGCATTCATTAAAGAAAAATGAAACAAAATCTTACCCGATTGTGCTTTTGATAGTATAACAATACTCTAATAACAATGTTCAACTTTTTTTTTCATAAATTATGTACGAATAGTAATTATTAAACCATCTAATATGCGCAAAGGTATAAAGGATTTCAATTCCTTTTCTAGTATAAAATTCTATAACAATCATTAAAAAGTAATCATATTTAAGAATATGTCCACCCAATTAAAAATATATTAAGGAAAGAAATGTAATATGTGCATTACTTTTTTGTGTTTCAAGGACTTTTTTCCTACATAATTTTCTTTTGATACCCTGTGAACCAAAGATAGTGGTTCAGATAAGAGTACATTTTCTGCACAATTTAATAAAAACAAAACGTTAAATTGCTGAAAAATTGAACCAGTGTAAATTTTTTTTCTCCAAAATTTGAATATACATAGAATGAGTATGTGTTTTTACATTTTGTGTTGATTATTCTGGATTTTGTAAGCAACACACACATTTCACAAATTTGAGGATCAAGTAGATCAGTAGAAAATCTCATTAATCAAAGGTATAATGTAATAGTTATATTTAGAGATATACAAATAGAAATAAATAAATATTGAAGCAACATTTTTGAATATAAGATTTCGTGTGACGGTGATCTCTAATCAACTAAATTCTATAACATATAAAAATTAACAGAAACCAGTGTGTTGTCTACTTTGGTGTGTGATCATTGGAGACTTTAACATTTGTCTACATCTACCGCATTCGGTGAAAGTCAACAATTGGTGTCAGAAATGGGATCTTGAATCATCACAAACATTAACTTTTTATTTAGGATTCTAAAAATTCCAACTAAGTTGTGCGATTGCAATCGCGTGGAATGTATTTATTTTGTGGTGGTTGCTCTGCTAGTGTGGTATAGGTAGTGTTGTGTGTCTACGCATAATTCGGAATTGTCGACATGTTGGTGTCGAAAGCAGTGTATACAATTCATTTTGGCGTCGACAATTTGTGGAGTATGTAGATTAGTCGAAGTTATCCCCATTGTTTTTTCAGTACGAGATGGCCATCTGATAGTTTATCAGTTCAAATTGCGAATTTCCAATATTGTGAAAGTTATAATTCAATTTTTACAAAACAAATGTGTGAGATTAGTATATGTTTAAAATAATTCTTAATTTGCAATGCCAAATGTTTTTCCATTGATAAACTCTAACGACACATATTACATGCAGTACTGGTCAAATGGGTAACTTTTTTCTCTTTCTCGATCACCAGCTCCACTTGCCTTCGGTAAGCCAAATCAAAACATTAGTTTTACATTTTTTGTGAGAGAATAGTATTTCGGAATTTTCTTATTCTAGATGATCTTCCAATGGTTTCGGTAAGCTATTATACGTGGCACCACTTCCAGCAATAATTTACTTTCGATATCAAGCTTCTGAACGAAATATTATACATAATTTTCATAAGCAATTGTGTGCTAAAATTAGTTTCTGCTCATTGAAAATGGTGCATTTTACCCAAGTTTATCGGATTAAATCATTATTTACGTTTATTAGTCAATGGAGTATTAAACAGCGTAATTCTTTTGTCGGGTCCTGTCGACCGCGACCATCACTTTGATTAACTGATGTTTTTTATATTGGAACAATCATAAGCGATTCCATTTTATTTCGTAAATTGAAACATTTTTATTTTACAATTATAGGTGTATCACGTCGTGTAACATTGTTTGATCAAGAAACTTGAAAAATTACAGCATCTTCAATGAATTTTGCTGCATCCAGTGCTACATTAAACATTAATATTAACGACTTGCAGGGACTTTAAACATTTTATAAAAGGATGATGAATAAACTTAGAGTTACTGTACCGACGAAGCCTTCAACTTCTCTTGCACGTATCAAACCTACATCTTCTTCTAAATCTAAGACGATTTCACAATGTATCATATTCATTTCACGTTTCCTCGAAGTTTTTTCGAATTCCTAAAATTATTCGTCAAGAATAAACGTTGGATATCAAAATGGACCTTCACTTGTGTTTTGCCTATAATTATGGTATTCGAGTTAGATACATGTAATTGTGCAGCTGTAGCAGGGCACTGTTGGATTCCGGTTAACAAGTGAGCCTTGTAAGTTAGTCATTTGCTTCAAATGAATATGGCTTTTACTACAAAAGTATGAAAATTGGAAAATTGGGTCAATCATCAGTGTTACACCGTTGATGTCAATAAACAAAGAACTGCCACATTCCATCAAATATACGATAATACCTATAACATAGTAATAGGCTAAAACTCGTTAACAGAAGCCAACGAGCAGAAGATACCGATAATCGGAACCTTGATCTACATGCGGATTGAAATTGAGAAAATACAACAGGACACGTCAAGTGATTGTTGCATAATTTTTGGTAGCGCCGATACGAAACATTTCAATTTCGTGAGCTGCAGTGTTTAAATTAAGTTAGAACAATTGGATGATACGATACTGTTTGTTTTCCGATTTTTTATCACAGTAATGGATAAAAAATATTTTTAGTTTTATTAAAACAACAACAATGAATGTATGACTCGAGATATTATCCGGAATAGCTTATTTGAATTGTTTCGCAGATGAAAGTGAATCTACCTATCGTGTAATCTACACCATATGCCCACAACCAAACGAACTGTTTTTGTGCAACTTTTGTGCTCCAAATTCAGAGTAACACACAAAACTACAAACATTTTTTTATTGCCATGCCTTAAAGATCTTTCAGCTGCTAATAACATTTTGATCAGACCGCATCGTTCTGCATTATATAAATTCTTTAGGATCACACCTGAATACTTTTGTAGCCAACAGAGTGGTAAACATACACGAGTCAACGTATCCACAATTCTGCTGCCTCCGAATCTGATAATTGGAAAATTTTCGTTTTAACCATCCACCACCTTAATTTATATCAAACCATGCTTTCCAAAGTGCCAAGGACGACAACTTTAGAACTTTGATAGTTTGAGCGTTATGTTTTTCTGGACCACCAATTTTACCGAACTCAAATTCGCTGTGGTTAATTGTTATTTTGTATATTGTTACTTTGTACAACCGGATTACAATGAAAGGATTTCTTCAATCATCCCAACCATTTAAAAAATCGTCCTCCTTAAATGAAAGAAGATTTATTCGAGTCGGTAGCAGATTAAGGTTTTCTTCACTTCTTTACTGCTCAAAACAACCTCTCCTACCTATCCATTATCTGATCAAAAACGTTATATAGTCAATGTCTCTTGTAAATAAAAGTTAATATCGCTCTAAATATCATATTCGAATAATACATACATCATAATAGTTTAGCGGTAGAAATATCTGTGGACCATAATGTCAAATAAACTGTCAAATAATGTTTAAGTCGTCGTCCCTATTTCTGAATCCGAATACTAACAAAAAATTTACAAGTTCGTAAGATGGGGTTTTTTAAACAAATCTAATACGAATTCGTACCTACTTGATATTTGCAACATAGGCTAACTGTAGAAGTTTAACTGCGGCCAATTCAGAATGCTGTTTTATATTCACAAAGGCCGGTCAAATATTTTGTCTGTGCCTAATATTCGATAATATAACTAATAACAATTTTTGTTAAACAATTTATTCTTTAAATCTTCAAAAATTATAGATTAAAATACTAATTGAAACGTCAAAATATAACTTCACGGTATGTTTTATAAACCATTGCTAAAGTAGATATAGTGCCTCTTGCGGTAAAAACAGGCATGTAACTACTACAAGTAAATGACAGCTGCAACAATTAAGCTACACACACGAACCCGAAGATAAAGGAGAAAATGTCTGCAAATTAGCGAAAGTAATTTTTTGGCATTTTCTTAGAAGGATAGATTTTATGGAATGCCAACGTAATAAAAAATTTCAAAAGAAGTAATTTAAACGGCAAATGTCTCCACATGCAACTGTTCGAATATTATTAGTATAAGTTAATAGTAGGTAGCAGGTGAAGAGGCCGTTAGATATCCTCGATGCAACGGACATTGCGACAAGTTGAAACTAAAAGTTGTTCGTTTTTGTAAATTTATTCACTGAATACAATATCGTTCTTACAAGTTTCACAAGCTTTCGTAAGGTAAGAAGAAGGTAAGTTTAGAGACGTTTTTTTAGAAATGGGCTGTGAAATGGGGTTTCATATAAAACAAATATTTAACTAATGTACGATTAAGCTGGCGCTAGCTAATTTCATGTGCAACTCGCCACACCGAACATTTGTTTTTAATTACCCTATAAACATAAAATGCACATTTGGATATCATGTGGCTTAGGTAAATTTATACCAATTATTATACTTTAATACGACACAGATTCATCTAAATCCAAACTAAAATTTACATTTACTAAAATATCCAAAGCAATATTGTTATTAAAAACATAATTTACAATTAAAATGCTCTTATCTTTCGAAACGGTTCCACGGTTCCGTTGAAATCTCAACAAACGTTTTAAAGTTTAAATTTCCCAAATATGTTTAAGCATGTCAACACGAGATTACATATATTAAAACTATAGCCATGTCAAAATTTAAAATCTCAAATTAGCTTTTAGTTGCAGTTATTGATTTGCTTGTAATTGAATTTAACTTCGTTTAATCACGATTTGGGTATTTGATTGATTATACATTTCTTAAAATTATAACTATATTTGCTAGTAGAAAACAAAATATCATCAAAATTCAATTATGAAACTTAAACTTTAACTTTGAACTGCAAGAGCAATTTTAGTCGCTGATTTCGACCAATGTACGTTGTGAGTGATTGATAAGATTTAATTTTTGTCTAAACGAATGCACGAAAGCAGTAAAAACAAAAAATTTGTTTGGTATTTACTTTCTTCTGTTATTCCAAAAAATAATTAAAACAGGTTTGACGTTTGTGTAGAAATTCACATATTGCTAACGTCAATGTGATTAAATTCTTGTGATATGAAAGCTATAAGGCATGTGTCAACCCTAACCCAATTTTTTTTTTGATTTTAAGATTCATCTCATTTCACTAGAAATATAAATGTCATAATTTCCGGAATTATATATGTGTGTTTATAGGGAAAACTTGTTGACTTAAATCTAACGGCACAATTTTGTTACTCAATCTGAAAATAACGTAAAAAATTAACATACACAATTTTCAATTTAATAATATTATTTTAGAACATATCGAATATCCGAAAATTATATTTTGTTTTATGTTATTAAATATTGCATAAATAAAAAACGATTGCAGCATACATAATTGCACGGTATATATGCAATCAGTGTATCAAAAAATATATAATTAAATTAAATGTTTTCATCTCAAGATTACATTTAAACTCTATAGACATAAAATTATTTCACATATCATTAGCGTCGAACGCTAATTGTTTAAAAAAAATGGTTAAAATCATTTTTAAATGTAAAAAATCTTTCACAACGAAAATCTCAACGCTTGCTTAGAGGACGAGGTTAAATATTTATAAATTTATCTAACCTTTAGGTCCTAGAATGCTATCACAATTTTGGTTTTAAATTGTTAAATGTAATTTGGATATGCATCATAATTTTTTGGTGCTTGGTGGCGTGCGCTTATGAATGGCAAAAACGTGCCGATTTTTTCTTTTTAAATTTTATGGAGAAATTGATCCACGACCATGACTCAAAAATTATATTAATCTTATTTTTAGCTTCAGTCATAACCAATAAAATATAATGATTTTGATTGATTTATATTATAATATAGCAAAATTCTATTTCTAAATTATATAATAAGATTTAGCAAATCTAATATTTGGAAAATAAATTGATGAATTGAAATAAAACACGCAAAGCACCGACTTATTGCGTTAAAATTGTGTTGATTTATTACAAAAACAACAAAAATTTATGTCTCATATTGAAAATCTAAATTTTCATTTAATTTTCACTCTTATTATTTTATATATACGGTCACAGAAAAATGAATATTAAGGTAATTGGGAAATAATTAGCGTATATTAGTAGTGGATGTCGTGTGTGGAAGAGAGTTGTAACAATTTCAAATCATGAAATAAATTCTAATATACATATAAAGTTTCCAAATCATGGCTAGAAAGTTGGGGACTATGTTCAATGACATTTTATATAGTAATAATACTAAGCAATATTTTTATATAGCGCTGTCTTCGTGTTATTAAAATATTTTATAATTGTTTTTGAGTTTTGACCCAATCAACCGAACTAATAACAAAAAAAATCAATCAAGTAGCATTATTTTGTTTTTAAATGTATATAGCACGCGTTGAACCAAATTACTCTTTAACAGTGTTCAATATGTGTTTATGAATCATTATAATGGTCGTACCTATGTATATTGTTTCCCAATCAAGTCGGTACGTATATTGTGTACCTTTTCGTAATAAGCCATATCAAATTTATGACCATTATGTACTAAGGTGAATATTTTTATGCTATGTAACTATATTGCAGCTGCTAAAAAACTGTAGACTAACAAAATATTATAACTATTATTCACCTTGTCACTGTCATATACATATCTATATATAATTTTTTTTTATATAAATACAATTCATCTGAGTCATTTAAAATTTTTGTTATAAATAATACTGTTTTATTTCATAAAATGTTATGTTTTGATATCTATAATAGAATTTTTATTGTTTCTAATGTTAATTTTGTCTTAAAATGTCTTGTATACATTGTATAAATAATGTTATGTTCTAGTTTCATGAGAGAAAGATTAAACTTTGCGTATAATCAAACAATAATTCGTCAAAATTACAATACAATTTGAATAACAAATAAGCGCATGCATGAGAAATTAGCGCAATTCGTATTTTCCACACACATATATACTATTAACAATCAACGTGTTTTGTAATTATATTTAAGCTTGAAATATTATTGTTTGTTGGATATTGTCGAACAAGAGTGAGATCGGAAAAAATGGGTTTGAACAATTTGCTAAACTTTGTCATTTTATTACATATTTACATGAATACTGGCATCATTTCGAATTTGTCTACTGAACTTAATATTCCCTATAGTTCACAATCCTTACCCTATAAACAAATGGAGGCATCTACAAGAACCGACAAACCAAAAAACAACTGTGAAGTAGGCATCTCCCTACTCTAGCATTATTAAGATAAACCCGCATGTTGCATAAATTCAAAATGGCGTCTAACTTCATTGTTGGATGGTTTTCTGTCAAATTACCCTATATGCAATAAAACGAATGACACATAGACATGAGAAAGACACAAAGGCACAAGGCTTGAGACAAATTAAAGAAATCATTCAAGCACACACAACAAATGTGTTTTTCACCAAAAGGTATATGACATTTGAAAAAAAAAATATTTCCCCTTAGATAGATTTCAGAATTTTATTTATTTATCTCGAGTTAGGACAAATGAAATCAATACTTATGAGGTAACGATGGTCCAAATTGGATGAGCTAAGCTTTATGTTATATTCATTTTAGAACACTTTTTCTGGAATTGGGAGACCGATTTGAACACACATCGCTAATAGTGATCAATTTAACGATAAAAGGATTTTTAAATATGTAAGAATCAATTTTTATGTTCAATTAACTAACATCAATTTTAATATTCGCCGACATTGATTTTCATAAACGCACAAGCATTAAAATTTACAATATCGTTCCAAAGAGTGTTATTAATTGACAATGTTCTACTTGATTAGTTGTTTATAAATGTAGTCAATAATTGACTTAACATAAAACAACAAGTTCTGGTAATTTCAACATAAATCACTTGAATGCACTGCCGACCCTTTTGTAACCCTAACAGACGATTTCTTCTCGTTTCTATTGAAGACTAAAATGACACTGGTGCTTCCCCGATTTAACGATTTTTCATTATTGTTATGTATCTACTAAATATGACAAAAAATTGTGAGATGTCCTAATCTATTACACTGGTATTCGTAACTGGATAATTTTATGAGCATGAAAATGAATGTCAACAACAATGATGAATCCTTGGCCTTAGCGAATAACTGGCCAGGGGGTAAATTCGCGTTTCGTGAAAATATAAAAAGGAAAAACGTTTTTCAATAACAATCGAGTAAGTTTGAATTGCTCATAAGAAATTTAATTTTACAAAGTGAAATTTAAAACATTCAAGAAACTAGATTCTAATGGAAAAACTTTTCATTCCCATTATTTCACGGAATACGAATTTACCTCCAGGCCATGTTAATTGCCCTTTTGCAACTTGGAAGTTACAGTTTCATTAATTTGAAGGACATAGATTGAATCTGGACACAATTTGTTTGATGGGTTTGGTGTGTGCAGACAATTTACTTATAAATCAAACTGTTAAATATTGGAACAAATAGGTAGTTTAAACACACATTCTTGAAGTTGAATTCATGTAGCTTATCTTTTTATCAGGTGATAAGTAAAGATAAGTAAACTGGCCGAATTTCATAACATTTATTGTGACCCTAACCAAAAATGACAAACTGGGCCTAAACGTTAAACCAAGGTGAAGCTCTTTGCATACAAACTATAAAATGGATTTTATATATTTTGTAACAAATGAGAGCGTTTAATGACAAAACCTGATGAAAATTATCATAAATATTTTGTTATCACTTTTGACAGATTGAGCACTAGTTTTATACTTGGTTCTCATTAAACTTATTGAACCGACAAAACAGAAAGATTGTTTCGAGTCTAAATACAAGATCTCGTACAAAATTAATAAACACTTTGATTAGGCATCTCACACAACAACTGTGTTTACAACAACGATAATATACGAAATGCGAAATTTAAGCATACTTTGTGTTGTGTTTCCTATCTTTTATGCAGAATCTTAAACTACCCTAATAATTTTAAATATTTTCCAATTTAATCGATAAGAATTTCCCAATATTCAAGATTGTACTGTCACAGTTTTACAAATGTTTAACACAAAGTGTCTGACATAAGAGATAAGACAGGAAACAAGACCTAAACTTTGTTCTCTACCTCATCGGTATTATGGATTGATTACGGCTCTCGAGACACGCGAATAAAGCAAATAGACACTAGCGGTGTTCTGAAAGGGCCCATTGTTCAATTTATGAAAAATTGATTGTAAAGTGGCCGAATTAATTGATCTAAATGTTCAATTTAGATGTTGTTTTGATTTGCAATATGTTTTGTACGAGTTCAAGATGAGCAAAATCGGAAATTGATTTCGAACGCAAAACAGGCAATATGGTTTGGCGTTAAATTCACAGCTGATGCTGCATCTAAGCCCTGCCGACAAACTGATTGAGAGCAATCTGCAATGTTTGAGCCCTTACACTCTCGATTAATGATCTAAAACAGTCAACAAATGTCTAGAGTGAGAAACCAATTCAAAATTTTTTGTCAAGAGTATGCACTATTTGGAAATGAAAGTCAAGAAACATGAAAACTTATATGCTTGACCAAGAAAAATTAATTTGAACGTTGCGTCAAGATTTGATTTAGAAAAATTCAAATTGTCTAATACTCAACTTTATGACACGAGGGTAAATATAATGCCAGAGTGAAGTCAAGAAAGCAATTCGCTATTTCAAACACAATCGAAACTTTGTCTGAAATTAGGATATAATGAAAGGAGCCATTCGAAACGCTGACATATATTATAAATAAATAATAATAAAGTTCAGCACGTCGATACCAAAGCGAATATGCATCTTACTTTTATTTCAAAACATTATTTTAATAAAACCTAACCTAAAAATAAGAATAACACATGAGGATTTAAAAATTTTTCTATTACTATAACTGTTTATTATTTATAAACTAATCAATACACAAACATATGAACATTTTTTCATCTTTAAAAGTAACAAACTGGCATCGCACAGAAACTAGCACTGTGTATGCTTAAAATATTAAAAATGACAGACAATTGGTTACGTAAAAATTCTTTTTTGTTTTAGCAGGTCGGGTAAAAGCCAAATAATAAAAAACTGTCAAATAATATATTGTTATGATTTCGCATATTGGGCGTAAATTAGCGTTTTAAGAGCGACTTGGACTGGTTAATTCGGGGCAAATTGATTTAATGACATTTTTGTGAAATTAATGACATCCAAGTAATAGAATTAGAAGTATTTTTATAACAGTTTAGTGGTATTGCAGATTAGTTGCGATTGTTTGCGGACAATCTGGAATACAGGTGCGATGAATACAATGAGTGAGTCTCAAGTTAGTTTTTGGTGATCTTGGTTAAGGCTCGATACGCAATAGAATAACAGCGAAAGTGAGTAGAAGGAAAATATTAAGTTGTGTTATTCGTAAATTTTGGTGTGATTAAAATTAGTGTGGGAATATTTTTGGTACTTTCGGGAATATTCCAGTGGCTCTATTCTGGTAATTCCCTGTGAATAGGGACATGGGGACACAATTTGCATAGCTTTTATCTATAAATCAGTTTTTTTCTGACTTACTGAGAAAAAAGTTGGACGTAATACTTTAGGAATAATTTTTTTATTGTGAAAGTGACAGGAAAACTTACTTCCAATATTATTTTGTTTTCAACAAAATTTTCACTTTCAGAAAAAATAATTGAAATAGAAATAATATGTAAATTCGTTTCCCAATTTCCGAGGAATTGTCATAATAGGACCAAGGGAGTGTATTTTCAGGAATATTCAAGAAGCGATGTGAATTACGAGAAATATTATTGTAACCATCAAATTTATAGCATCACAATTCAGTGATACGAACCGGATTTGACAGGACAAATTCGTAACAATATAAATCGTTACGATTTCACATATTAGGTAAATTTGGTAGAAATTGATCACTTGCATCTATTAAATGTATGTAGAATTTCTTTCTTCGTCTACAAGCGGAACGACATTGTTAAATCCACTGTTTTGATAGTTTTGAGAAACCGTATTTTTTTTAAATATCCAAATTGAACGACGTTAAAGTAAAATTGTTGAAAAGTCTTTTGTTTTTTTAAATAACCCACAAACAAAAAACTCTCATTACACATTATGAATTAATCAAAGCTACTGAAAGATTATTATGCTATGAAAATAAACGGAACTCGTAACTTTCAACAAATACCATATGCACTTAAACTTAATAATTAACTTCATATCTTTGACTTTAACAAACGCCACGAACAATTTGATTAATTATTCATTTTTACTGTATATTTATACTACAATGATTTTGTTTCTGATGATATGTTTCTGTCTTGTCGAGACAGTGCATTAAGTGTAAACTCACTATCAAAATAAAATTGACGGAAATTTCTTTATTTTATATTAAGCCCAACAAACTTAAAATTGTCATTACAGATTACGGATTGTTCGAAAGGAGTACGCTTTCTGTTTTGTCATAATTCTCTCATTATTGTATTTATAAAAATACTTCTGCCATCTAAACTTTAAAATAACCCCACCAACAACTTGAACAAATAATGAATTTTAATGTATAATAAATCAAATTGATTTCTTGATAACAAAAAGCGTGCAAATGATTCTGTTTTGTCGCAATTATGCATTTAATGTAAACGCAGCATTGAAATTAAATTTTGGACTTTGTTGTTTTTTACGTCCATTTAATAAAAACTTGGCATTAAAATAAAATTGTCAGTAAAACATTTCGTTTTTTATATTAAGTCCAATAAACCAAAAATTATCATTGGGTTATAAGGAAGTTTTCAAACCGATTTTAATAATTTAACTATATGTTTACTCAAGCATTATTATTCTTTAAAAATGATCTGACCGTCATAACTTTCAACAAACCCCACAATCATCTTACAAAAACGATTGTTGTGTATTAAAAAATGATCAATATATTGATTTACAAACAACGATATTTTTGTGCAGTATCACCATTATTAAAATTTAAAAATCCAAAATCCATTTATGTGATCTTGAAGTATCGATAAGTGATGGTAAAATAATAATTATATCCGCCGCATCTGCTCGTGTAATCATTTTAAAATTTAAAAAGAATGAGTGAACGTATCCGTCTCAAAACCTAAAATAACTCAATTAAGTAACAGATGAGCTTTTCAATAACTTTGCAACGTTTGCGATCCAGACTTTCATTTATACAACGTATATTGTTCCATTTAGTACTATATAGAATATTTGTTATGATACGTTGAATAGCTTTTTTGAAAGTCACGACTTTGTTTCACTTTCATAATATTAGCAATATGGAAAAGCTAAATCTTAAATATCATACGCTGAAATCTTGGCTAATTTTATAACTTCATATAAATTGTTAACTTTACTCATCATATAGAGTTTAATTTAACATTTATATGCAATTAGGAAATAAATGGTTGCAATTTTTTTACAACATATGTGCGACATAAACATTTTTAATTAAAAATTTTTTGGAAGTGAATTTCCCTTTCTATATTTACTAAGTATATTGTTATGACATAATGCACATAGAACACATGAAGACATTTTGTATACATGTCATGTAAACACATATCAAGAGAAACTTTATAGACATAAACTATAGAATATATATACGGTTGCGGTTATATGTTAAACATGATTTAAAGTTGTATTTTGTTGTTAGTTGACATTTTGCAATTTCGTTTGATCTGACGAGCGCTGTAAGGTCAACACTTTCATAATCACATTACGATTTTATTTTTCTCGAAATGAAAATATTACATTACATATCAACATCATCTAGCAAAATTGAAGCAGGAAACATGTTTATTTGCGTTTATTATTATTTGTTACTTATAGTTACACACGTTTCATATTTTTATAAACATTTTAATGACCTGTAAATGCGATAATTACGTATATAATGTCTTTTGGACTTCAAATCCACCCTGCAACCACATTATGGTAAATTTATAAGATAATGAACTCTCATAAATTAAAAAGTAATATTACGTACAAGAAAGTAATTTGATGTAAAAGTAACGAGAACTTAAATTGAATTTATAAACAAACCTTTAAAAGAAATCAAAAACTAGTAATTAAAACAAGTAGCTAAACGGTTTCATATATCGATTATTATTATTCTTATTAAGACGATCAAACTGGTTTCAAAGTTTGAGTTACTTATATGTAGATAGATATACATCAACATTAAATTTCTTTATGTTGTTCACAGTTTACTTCCAAATTTCGTGTAGCGTAAAATATTTTATATAACCGCATGTTATTGTATCCATCCAAGTTTCGAGTTGATTGAGATGAGCGCACAATGCTACCTAATTAATGATTAAAATTGGCATGATTCGGTTCGTTAAATCACAAATATCTGTTTGGTACCTACATCACAATTCGTATTTCCACATTTAATTTTTTGCATATTATAAAAAAAAATTTCATTTGCAGATTTTATTGCTTGAACAGAGTTAGCAATACCTAGTTAAAAAATAATTACATATATTAGTTATACTTATACATTTTATGCATATATTATAATAATGATGTAAAGTGCAAATCATGTTTTTATGTCAATGTACTTGAGGTGTTATATCATTTAATTAATTAAAAAAATATTAATAATATATACTATCTCGATTAATGTTGCCAATGTGCCACCACACGTAATTATTTCATGTAACTTCTGTTCATTCAAACCAACATGGAGTCGTTTTTGGCTTCTGTATTACATCCAGCTGAAAAGTTTATATCCGGTGCCCATCCGTCATTCAAACAACACAAATACAAAAATCTGAGTAGAGAACTAAATGAATTTGTCTTGCTTGTTATCAAAGCCGGTGAATTAAAGTGAAACATTAGATGTTTCATTACTGAGTAATATAACCTTAAAATTTTAATAAGTCTTTAACAATAGTAAGATCTAGCATAAAATATTTACAGCTAAGAAATCAGAACGGTCAATTTTATTATTTACGGTACGTTTAATTGGTTTTGTTTAATCTCGTAATAAAATCCACAAAGTTGTATTTTCAATAAACATAATTATTTAACAATAAATAAATAAATAAATAACATATTTGACATGACATTAAACTAAAATTTGGTTAATTATGCCAAATGCTATTATCTGAAAAACGGTTAATCCAAAAGTGTAGTAGACGCAAAATGCTTTAAATCAAAATGGAAATACTAAAATATAGGAACATTGAGTATGAGTGTCTAGAAAAAGAATTTAATAAACGTCCAAACATAAATCTGTTTATTCATTAAAGATGACATTTTACTGTCAGTCGAATACCTAATTCAACAAACTTTTACAAACTCTTTCTCTTAATATTTCTATTAAGGAATGCATCAGAGCACCAAAAACAAATAAATATTTTTGTTCATTTAGTTGAAAATTATCGTACACTATTTGCTATCATGATAGTTTTATTTTTTCCTAACACTTGCGTTAGAATTGGCAGTTATTAGGTTTTCCATTTTTTAGATAGTTTTTTTTAATGATTTATGATTTTATGTCAACTGCAAAGTCTTTCAATCTCAATCTAAACGATATCTCTCTCTCTCTCTCTCTCTCTTTACATAAAACTTCCAAACTAGCTGGTATAAAATTCATGGAACAAGCCTTTGCAACAAAAAAGCTTATTAAATATTTTCTTTGGCTGTCACAGCATCTGGTATAATTACACGGATAATCAAATGATCGGATCTACAATCATAAAATGTTTTATACAAATTTTGACATTAAAACTCACCTCTACAAATTATCGTATAGCCTAAAATGTAATAATTATTTTATTATACATAATTTGGAAGGTGGCAACACCAGAACATTAATATATTGTCTCTGATAATACGAGTACTCATAAATAGCCAAACAATACACTCTTTTACACACATCAAAAACGCCGCAGTTCACGAAAATAATCCAGACACCATTCAAATTTATTCTATAAATGATCGCTTTGGCATCGAGATGCACCGCTTGGTAATATTCAGCTAATACCTGTCAATTTCATATGCGGGAATATCACGACTACCTCCTTGAAGCTTAACTTTCTCAATCGTGGAAGTGAACCAACGTTTACAATTCCTTTCTTCAAGCAGTGGTTGATAAAAGTTTCTGTTTCTTATCGATGGTTGACTTGAAATCCTTTAGCAATAGAAAACTAGCCAACTGGGAAGTTTTCCTTCGTTATGTAGAGTTTGCTTTACATACCTGTAAAAGCTTGCAAGAAAATGAAGTTGATTGGGAAATATTTAAGAAATGCTTACAAGTTGTCATGGAGGAATTTTTGTAAAGAAATCAAAAGTCCATGGGATATTACTAAGTTCAATAAAATGTTGGTTAAGCGTGCTAACTGAAGAGTTCTTTCTCTCCGTTTACACAATGGCAATTTCATCCCTCCAAAGTATAGGTGAGCTGCTATTTATTTTTCATTTGACTGATTACTTTCGCAAGCTGAATGAATGCTTGCGATATTTTGCATTGCAGTTTATTCTTCTTTGAACCGTACAAGGCTTCTTTCCTACTGAATTCCAGCATCGCTGGGCTTCATTAAAGGACCGCCTGCTTCATATTTTCAAACGACTTCTTGGAGAGGAGGCCGCATTATCATCAACCTTTCTAAAATCGTTAGCAAGGATCATTGGAAGTAATATTAAAGCTAAATGTTTGTATTTATCACCATTGAGTTCTATGCAACATGCTTATAGAGTCGGAAAGTCCTGAGAAACTGCGCTGCATGGGAAGATTGAATAATCAACACAGAATTTCTCATGAACAACATTTAGACATTGACATTGTGAAATGAATTGAATTTATATTCAAATTGCGTGAGTTTGAGCCTGATTATTTTTCTGTTGCCGTCAAAGTTGCCAAGGGTTGTCCACAGGATGGTTTACTCTCCTTGTCACTATGGCTTCTGATTCCGGTTTTATCGCTCAATGTTATGTTGATGATCTTGTTATAACAGTCTCAGAAGAACAACTGAACTTTGCTTCCGAGCTGAAATACCCACACTTTATGGCAAAAAATTTGATTGTGTCAAACACTTGGAAATTAACTCGGATTGAATGATAATTTATCATAGAGCCGAAAAAGCTACAAAAAGCTAGCGTTATGCTTTATCAATGTCGCATGGCAAATCGTGGGCATCTCCTGTACGCATGCAGGACCATCACTGGCGTGAGTTCATTCCTCGACTCCACGTGAGTTCGTTCTCTTGAAATCCGTACGGTTAATAAAAGACTACTTCCGATAGGTGATTTCTCAAAATCTTTCTTGGTGGACTGTCCTTCGACAAATTTGTGCTTTTTCAAGATTTCAATAACGAATTGTTTAAGTCATGCTCCTTCTATACGGATGTGACGTTATCGAGATACTGTGCTGGGTCCCTGGGTCCAGAATGTTCGGACCGACGCTTAACTTTGGGTTGTCAAGTAGTGTGAATTCACACTGCACGGTGTTTGTGCTTCGCCAGGGCAAAAAACCTCAATTTAAATTCCTGCTTTATGAAGAACATTTGTCATCCATTTCGTGGTTCAAGCTCATTCACTATTTAGAAAAATCGGAGAGCGGTTGCGTCCTATGATAGAATTTCAGGTTTGCACTCTAGGCCAATTTGTTGTATTGAAAAGGAAAACCTGTTGGTTCCAGCCGTTTAAAATAATCTGCTAACTTGATCAACTTTAAATTTAATTAAACATGCCCATAACGTTGGCTTTGATTTTACTCAACATGTTCTCAATTGTTAGGTGCCCTGAATGCGCCCAACTCCTTTTATTTATTTACTTACAACCAAAGTATATAGAAGGTCATCTTAGGAAACGAAGTGATGACTTTTGCACCGACTTGTTTCTTTATCATGTCATTCTTAAAAGTATAGGTAACATGTTAGCTGAATGCGCCCAACTTCTTTACTGGTCAGAACATTAGTACTATTCATATCCTTAGTTGGATTGGGCTCTGTACAATGAGTTACATAAATCTTTCTGAATACACCTCACTCGACGTATTTAACGAGCATTTTTCACCTTATAAATTTCATGACCTATTTGGGTTTTAATCGTTTGAACTGACGGTGCATAAACAGAACGTTAAACTTCTAATGTGGTTTGGAGTTATGAGGTAGTTATATTAATAAAAACACATACACACACACACACACACATATATATATATATATATATATATATATATATATATATATATATATATATATATATATATGTGTGTGTTTAATAAAAACACATACACACACACACACACACACACATATATATATATATATATATATATATATATATATATATATATATATATATATAATTTAAAGAGAAAAGCATACAGCTATATGGCTTGCGATATTAGAAACATACTATAGCACATGACACATTAAAATCGAATCTGAGACCCTCGAATAACATGCCCACTGCTATAGAGGGTAACGTTCATTTACTTAAACTACTATTATCAACGTCTTAAAGTGGCAAAGCTGCAAAATTAATCTTGTTTCTTCCTTCTGAACAGCTATCAAAACTTATTTTCCAAAACACAAAATCAGCAGCATTCGGCAAACACCGAACTGTTATACCGCCTTAATACCAAGAGTATACGACGGGCAACCGATGGTTATTTTTTATTCTGGCTTTCGTAAATAGCTTTCTGAATCAGAAATAAGACCGCATATAAAATGTCCGATTTACTTAGGTGTGAATGTGAAATAACTTATACATGAGTGTTTCTGTAATACACCAACGCAGCGAGAGAGTTCAGATAGGCGCTTATCTAAAAAGATCTTAATTTGTAAAAAGAAAACAGGGAATTCAGAACCAATAAAAAAAAAAATTCTTTTCGCTGATAGATTTGATAAATGGCTAACAGCCATTTAGCTGAGCTGAAATTCAAATCATGTTACTGATTCGAATTATTCAAACTGAATAATATCATCCAGATTATCGTAGTAGCTTCTCTTTCAATTTATACGGAGAAAGAGTAGTAATCTAGATATTGCTTAATGGTACAAGTGGCATTAAATGCCTAAAATAATTACATATCAAAAAATGTTTTGAAATAACAAAATTTTATAGATCGAGTTCTACAAGATCTACAAGATAAATCGTCTCCTTTTATAGGGGAAGATACCGCATATCTCTTCATAGATGAAATGGCATCGATCTACGCCCGTAGCTCAGCACCACAACAAAATTAACTTTGCTCTTAATGGTCTTATCTGTTTTGGTTGAGTGTTAAGACGTTACGTGCTGCTTTTCCTTCGGAAAAAATTTATAAACTCAATATAATTTTTGTTTCGCATTTTACTTTAAAATTTTAAGCCTCTATGTCCCATACGTTTTTTCAAATCTGGCTCAATGAACCACTTTCTGTAATTACATATATATTCTTTATTTTATGGCCCAACAAACCATAAATTTACATGGCGGCAAATGTTCACATATTGCAGTGGCCATCAGTATGATGTGATGTTAAAAATAATGCGTAATGAAAATAAAATTTATTCCCTAAGAAAGTAAAAGAAAATGTATGTTGTGTTTATTCTATCTTGTAGTGAACGGTGCAGTACATAATTGCAATTACACGTTTACACAAAGGATTTGTCACCAACAAACAAAGGCAAACAATATATATTTGTCCAAAAAGCATAATCGTCTATATATCTAGCTCCAGCAATTCCTACTTTTCACGGCAACTTTTCGAAAAAATGCGGATCAGGGTAAATAAATAGAAATATTTGAATGAAACGTTATTATACAATCAATACAATAGGCGTTTGGAAAATATTATTTTAAAAATTACAAAGCAGAGAAATGTGTTTCGTTCATATTAGTAATTGAGTTATTAACGTTAAATTAACAATAAGCGAGAAACAGTTTAGCTGGCAATGATCTAAATAATTTAAAGTGTTGCGGCTCATCGACCTAATCATATTAAGAACGTCCACCATATTATGAGGATCTCTTAATACGGCTAAATTATGCAAAGAGATAATAACGTATGAACTTAAACCAAATTAAATAACCGAGATACTTAAAACAAAACCGCTAAAATAACCAAATTGATTTATTAAAAAAATATATGGAAAATTTAAGCAACGTGTTAATTTAATTATTTAATGTATTATTATGACGAACAAAACTAAAATATTTTATCGAGAATATGTATCATATATTATTATTCGGATAAGGATGTATAACTCATTTAATTAAAAGTTCCCGTTACATGCAACTTTTACGTATATTACGATCATCATTAATCAAAAATATCTTTATACAGTTCTCTAAATAGTTCCACTATTGATGAATTGCAATATTTGAAGCGCTTCAAGTGTTTTGTAGTAAAATTTATGTGTGTCATTATATGGTACGTCATATATAAATATATTTACAATGTCATTATGTATGTACTATATTCCCAAATTAATATTGATTGGCAGGCCTTATACGAAAATATTTGCATGATAAAAAGGAATGATAAGATTCGCACAGTCGGGCACCCATATGTGATTATTGTTAGATAGTACTGTGTGTTCACATATGACGTATATACTCGTAGATATTGTAAAATTGATTTCTTTTAAAATCGTGCGAAATCGAAACTTTGTAATGTTGTATTTAGGTTAGCTATATGTTGTTTATATATTTTAATTTATTTTTCACGGTCGTAAATATTATTATTTATAGACACTATATTTATATATAATAATATGTATACTTGAATGAATTCACAGCATAATATATGTATCGTATCGTGTGTAAAAATGCTTATCACATGTTTTATACTTATATGTATTTTTTTGGGTGATATATAAAATATTCGACCTACTAAACATGTACATTTTTTAATAAAATTCAAATCATAGACCAAATACCTACTTACATGTTTCGATTATATCTCAATATGAGTATAAGAAAACGAAAGTAGTTTGATTTAGTATTCATAACTAAATTATAGCAAAATACCACCAATAATAAATAACATATACATACACACACACACACACACACACAAAAAAAAACTAAATTCAATTAACTAATTGAACTGTTTGGGGTAGGGCCTCTATATATCTATCTATACGAGTATATTATACCTGGCGCGGTGTTAAACTCGTGCTTTACAAAACAAATTTGCACTCTTCTTATACTGTTTGGAAAATTTTTGTTGAAACGCTATAACGTCAATCATGTTGCCTTATAACATACTGTGTATTATAAAAATAACCTAAAAAAACCATTTTTCAATAATATTATTTTATTATTATTATGAACGACATGCAATGTGACAATATTGCTAAAATATATTCCACTGTACGGTATTTAGTGATAGTTGTTGATTTTTTTTATGATTTTTCAAGGATAAAATTTCCATTACATATTTTTATGATTATTAAACAAAAAAATAATAATAATAAAGTCAACTCAATAAATAGTGTGATTGCCAGTAATAACGTGGCACCAGATTTAATTTTGTTGTCTACACAAATTTAAATTCATCGCCGATCGAGTTTCGAGATTGAATTAATTAAATGTAAAATAGTTTCTAGTTCAACTGAAAATATAAATTCGTTAATCAGTTTTAATAGTACTTGTCTTTTGTATTTAGTATATAAATGTTAACGACATTGTGTTGTCTGTGTCGTCGTATTCACGCTCGACATTTAGAAAAACTACATTTTTTTCATCTTTAAATGTTGCATTGGTTGCACGGTGCGCTACTAAATAGAATAATTTATAGTTTTGTACTATTATAACTTGACAACCTTAAAACAATATAAAGTAAGTGTGCTATCTCTGTCCAATAGTCATAATAATAATAATAAATCTGCGCGATATAAAAATTAATTGGTAAATACCTTTAACAGCAATAATTATTGTCTATTCTTGAAGTACATAATTTAAATCAAACTATGTACATATAAACAAAAAAACCCATTAAACCAATTACTTGGTTGCGTACAATAATGAAACTCTACAAATGATGAGTATTGTTATTATAACTGAAATTTGAAAACAAAAACTTTGAGGTTAGACTTTTATATATAAAAATCAATTCGCGTTCTTTATTTCTTTGTTTAACGTATATGTTAATTTTTTATTAGTAGTGATTCATATTCAAACACGTTCAAGAATGTTTAGTCATGTATGAATACGTTATAAAATACCATCATTATGGAACATAACACATAATCTCTAGTATAAAAATTTATAGGATTGAAGATATTTTGATTACGTCCTTTTTATATCCAATTAAAAACGTGATTAATTCACTGATGATGATTTATTTAAGAGGGATTATTATTTTTTAATAATTTTCTAAATATTAGCACACCTTTTTGTAGTAAGAATATCCCATCCAAATTATAATTTTAACTTTGAACAAAAACTATAAAAACCAAACCGACAACAAAATATTTAGTTTATGATATCATCAAGAATCATGGATACATGTAATAAAGATGAACGAAGAGAAAAACGATCATTTATTAACTGGTTTGATTTTTTTTTTGACTGCAATAACAACAATAAAAAAATCAACAAAACTATAATTGATAACACACAGAGTAACAAATGTTGTATATGGTCAAGCTAGTTGATGAATCATTAATGATTTTAATAAAGTTATACATAAAATTAACATGTCGATGGCCTCAAGACAGTGTTTTTGTTACGGAAATTCTTTAATCGCGTCTCTGCATTTTAATTTAATAAGTTTATAAAACAAAAAACATATATATACTGTCAATAATTTAATATAATTGATCATATTTACCATGAATAATAATTTAACGGTGCCATACCATATAAGTGATTACATTTTATGGCGATACTACACATATAATATTCTTTATATCCTGTACTGATTTTATATAAAAACGTTATAACCTCTAAAATAATTTTCTCTCATAATAAAAAACATATAGTTCTCAAATATCAATAGATCGATCGAAGATTTAACATATTATTTAATAAATAAAATTTGAATCCGATTATAATAGATTAAATTACATATACATATAATATTATTTATACATTTTATATCGAAGTTGAGGTGAAGATAATAAATTTAGTTTACCGTTGTACAATTGTTTCTCTGCGTGCAATGCATTTAATTAAACGTTTCTATTTTATAATATGATATACTAATTGATGTAATATCTTTATTTTGGTTTTCATATTATATATATATATATATATATTATGCGTGTACCATAAAATTGCATTCGATTTTTATTTTATTTTATATTAATCTTCTCTAATCCGGATTATTAATTGAAAGTAATAAAAATTGCTTCTAGGCATATTTAATTTTTATTTTTTTAATCAGGCAGCACTAAAATTTTACGAACTTCATCACAGTTTGGTATTTTTTTTTTTTTTGAATGTGCATATTTGATTCGTTTTTGTTTCACTTAAAAACATATAAACCAAAATAATATCGAAGAACCGTTATACCAATTTGCTTGTCATTTGTTTTATGATGATTTGGTTCTGTTGGTGAATATAATCGTGACATTTAATAGAGTTTGTAATTTAATTGTTAATTTTTTAACAAGTTTAGTATATCGAACATAAGAATATAATTTGTACATTTTGTATAATTTGTACGCGTTTTTGGGGATTTTTGAGTGTGCGCTAAATAAAGTTTTGAAATTAGAACGATGTAATCACGTTTATGCATGATCTCAATAAATTGTACAAAACAAAATAATAAATAAGGCAAAATCTACTTGCTAACTATATATATTTTGAAAATTATTTTAAATGCAATAAACACTGGCTGTATAACTCGTATTCACACTTTTTAATTTGTTCAGTTTACCGATTAATTTTCTAATTTATAATGTGATGTGATGAGGTTTTTTTAAATGATTATATGCCCTGTTCTAAATCCACGATTGTAAAAGTAGAATAAGCGACGCTCGAGTAAAAAATGGCACGTTTCTTATGTGACGCAAACAAATAAACAATCAGGTAATTAAAAATGCAATTATTTTACAATTAATAGTTGGTATTACTGAAGTAGGAATATGTCGAAGCTAGTATTTAATAACGAGACAAGTTTTGTTATTTTGCTGAGGAAATTTGAACGTTAAATTGTTATTATTGCCTTCGAATGGCATAATTCTCTAATCATTAATACTACCCACTTTTCATATGAGTTAAAAAAAATCAGTGTAATGTAAACAAAACTGATTGGTTTGACTCAGAAAGTTAGGATTAGAAACTTACAAACACGTACAATAGCACTAGACTATCTAACATCGACGATGTCACGACATTTTCCACTTTTTTAAATTTTCAAAACACATGTTCATTAAATTACTCACAGAAATTAAATGAAACAATTGATTTGCATGAAATTTTTTTGTCGATAGACTAAATAGAGGAATAAAAAACAATATAAAAAATGTCTATTACAGTTATTTCATATGGATTTACCAAACTTATTGAACATCCCTCGTAATATTAATTATATTTTTCGTTCAGTATTTGTACACATTACTAATAAATAAATGAAGAACTTGATAACCAATATTCTGATTTAAAGAGTTTCATGCACATAAAGTTAAGCCCGCGGTTTGATAAAAACTAGACGATTCCGCTCAAGCAGTAGCAAGGGAGTTGAGAGGGGCCCAAACCCCTCTAACATCTCACAAACTGTTAAGATTTCAGCATGAGAAATCTTTGTTTATTAACATCTCCTGGGAAATACAGAATTCATATTTTATTTCTAAACCGACGTTTTAGAATGTCCTTGTCCATTCATATAAACATTTCTGGCTACGCCACATATTCCGTTCTACAAAAATAGGGATTTTGTACTAGAACAAGGTTTACTTCTATGAGCACAGGGGTGACTCTATGTTTTATCTTAAAATATGACTTCAAATTAGCCAGCGATAAGAGTGTTGAAATTTTTTCATTGCTAAAGAAATTTTCCATTTTTGTGATTCTTTCTTTAATACTGAAATGTTTTATTATGCTATGTATAATACCTAATGACAGTGTAACTGATATGTCCAAGCAACCGAAGATTATCACGATTTCTGTTTGAGTCAATTGTCATTTTTAATCTTTTTAAGAGTACATAAGCCTCGATAACTTTATAATGTCAATCAAGCTGTCATAAATTAGAGAATTTCATATTATGACGTCTACTCATATGCACATTATCCATCATCCTACTCTTGTGGATTCCTTAGATAGAGCCTTAATTCTGCCAGATCTTGCAAACGTGAAGTCTTTCAATATAAGTTAGAGCATTTTTGTTGATCATCGCAAGTTTACAAAAATAGCGCATTTCAAAAAGCTCATTACTGTATTCGGAATGTGATCTAACGCGTCTAAATATACGCGAATCTTATACAAATATTGAATATTCTATTAACTTTACTGGAATGTCCCAAATTCGAGACGTTTATGTCACAAACGATCGCACCAAAAAGATCCAGTTTTTAATAGAGGTTACATTCCAACATCCATTTATGGATTAGCTCGAAATCCTTAATTAATCGGGATAATTGGGATTTATAAATTTCCTGTCATTTTTTAACTCCACGGTCTTTTCTTTAACCAAATCCTTCTTCGACATGAAATTTTACTTTAATTTATGTTTTGCTCGCTCGCTTAGACATTCATTTTACTCTCCGTTTACAATGGTTGGAAATTTATTTATTGAATATATAGCGATCCAATTTCCAGCACCGACAAGCCATATTCCAAATTGTATTGCATTTTTAAATATTTTCTGATAACAAGTATATCGATTTTGTCCCGTGAGTTACTCATTTAAAATGAGTGAAGCAAAAAATATCGAAAATATCGTATAATACACAATTATGTCTTTCTATTTGTATTTTTCTTTTGTTCGTATTTGTGTCATTTTTATGATGGACAGTACCAAAATAACGCGATCCGGGTGAATCGGTTTAATTGTTAGGGTGCTTATTTCCTTTTCTCAACACATTACGTCTGCTCACGAGCTGTGGAGTGTCATTATTTAACATGCTAATGTATTTTATATTTAATAGTTTTCTATAATAAATTAATTTTATATGTTTATATGTTATATGTTAAAATTTTATAAACAAATTTAATTTAAATTTAATGAATTTTAAAAATTAAATATTAATTATTAAAAAAAAAATCGAAAATACATAAATATTTAAAAAGTAACACTATCTTGTATAGGCGGATTCAGTGTTGCGTTAATTTGTCTTTTCATTCGTTTAAAGAATTTTTGCGACCAATCATATTGTTCTAAAATGATGAATTTTTCTTAATTTTTTCAAACAACACAATAATATGGCGTTTACAATGGTTAACCCTTTGAGTGCCAAAGAGCGCAATCGCGCTCCTCAATATAGGAATCCAAAATCTCATCAAGGGTTAATAGAATAAACAAATAAACAATGCCACGTGGTTTGCATGTGTATAGTAAAGCAAACCAATTATACGCGCGTCACTAACCAACATAAACATAAATACTACTACTATATCTTTCCGGTTACACTCATTTCGTTTCACACATTTTGGGACAAAATCGATACACAGATGTTATGTTCTATTTTCTTCTAAAGGAAAATTAGCAAGAATATGAAGGCCCCCCATCTATCGTGAAACAGAATTTACGGCATAGCCAAAGCTGTCATAATATTCATATATGTATGTGCTCCAATAGAACCGCATTGAAGGCCTCCATTACTATAAGTTCATGCTAGACACTATATAACGAGGTAATAATTGATTCCAGTTCGTTTAAGGATAAGTGCTTATGATGCATATAACCAAAACACAATGCAACCTTCTTGTGATTGAAGTTAAATTCCATACTAGATGGCCTAAGGTGGTTCTAGAGCTTGAACCCTGTGTGATGGTTTGGGTATTTTCACAAAATCAGTACGAACCACTATCGACACCCCTTCGCGTCGCCTCTATCATGTCTAAAGAGTCTATGGCTTTCTAACTTAATAAGCTGATTCGGTTGGCTCGCTCGATAAACTATCTTTATTCTTCATATTATCGGAGAGATTCACGTGATAAATTTTTTATACGTAGGAAGTAACCCTAACCTTTGGTCTCATTTAAATTTCGCTCTATAGATTTTAAGTTGTTGCGTTCATACTAAGTTCATTTTAATCGTGCAAAATTTATGTTCAACCTTGTAAATGAAATTTGATCTGATGGACATAGATTCCAGCTACCCTATTTCGTGCGGAAATTGAGAGACGAAACCACAAATTTGTGTATAGGTATACGACGTATAATACACTATTTTGAATATGTGTGCTGTCATTTTTTATACAAGTATGTGTGTTGGTTTTGTGATCATAAGCATCAAAATTCATCGAACCGGTTAAAGGAATCGGTTAAATTTTTTGGTGCTTCCACTCCTATTTTGAGACATTTTCCCATGGTATTGAGATGGGGAATTTAACTTTTCAGTATAAATTTGAACATTTAAGTATTTCGGGATTATCGTTAAAGCAAAATCGTTAAAGCAAATGGTTTTTGGCATTTATTTTTTAATTTAATTTTATTTTTTGAGTGTGAAAGGGTGTGGCGCGACGTCCGAACAAGCTACACGTGTTTACTAATACAAACGCATTTATGCATCACTATTGCGTTCCGGTAATCCTTCTCTCCTGTCATTATTTTTGGACCAAAATACGGGCTCAGATCTTCATCTGAAATACACGTCAGAATTCACAAATAACATTTCTTCACGATTGTTGTCTGCGTGAATTTGTGCGGGGCTACCGCCAAGTTGCAAGATAAATTTTCGTTTGAAAGATAAAATTTGACAAATAATAATTCAATTGATTGAGAAGAAAAAAACCAAGAAGATGCAAATTATTAAAGAAGCGAAATGGGAAATATATTTGGTTCCTGTGGCCCACACATCTTATTATAAATTAGTTCTAATGCTCAAAATAATGTGTGTGATTCGAGTTCCTGTAAATGTCTGTAATTAAATAAATAAATTAAGGGCGAAGTTCCGTCTATCCGCTCGATGGTGCCTTATGGGGCCAATCGTTAAGCCTCTTATTGTATGCTGACAAGTTTCCACTATTCCATACAACATTCACGGCAATTAATATCCATCTTTGAGAGATTGTACTGAATTAAGCGATTAAGTTTAAGTTTTATTCGGTAGGCAATAGGTTATGTTTTACTGTCAAGAATAACTATACTTACAAGTACTGCCATTTTATAGAAAATGTGCTTAACTATCCAGCGAATGGCCTTTGGGAGTATAAAAAGTTTGTTTGAAAGTTTTTATTGAAATTGACTCGATAAAAATTTATTATAACAAACATTATTATGTGAGTGTCGAATGTTAAAATAAGAATATTTCACAGTTGTTCGGGTTACTCGAGTTTCGTAATTTGAAAGTACATAATATTTAAAAGTCATCCGAGAATAGTCCGAACAAAAAGAACGTTGTATACTTATATCGTTTTACAGCTTCCATTAGTAAATTTATAAATTTCACAAACAGTTATTACATTATTTTGTTGGAAGTGAAAACCTCAGCAGTTTTAACAGAAACTCAAAAAGGCACGCTTTTTTCTAACAAATGATCTTACAACTCAAAAGAACATAACTAAAAACTAAATTAGTTTACGAAATATTCTAGACACAACTGACACGTGATATTGCAAGGCTAATTATACCTATTTTTATATAATCGAATTGAAAATCAAACTTTTAATTTAAATATTTTTTAATTTAAATTTAAATTATTTAAATATATTTAATTTTACTATTTGATTTAAGTATAAACTATAAATATAAACCGCGATGTACCTATTTCCAAGTAGATGTCTCTGACGGTTAATCTTTCAAATTATCGCAAATTTTTAAGTAAAATTTACATCAAGACGTTTTACCTTGTTGTGTGTTATTGTTTTATTTGAATTAATAACTATTTCTGAAATAACTGGGGTGAATTGACTGAGGGGTTAGGTTGCTCGTGCACTTATTTCTGATGAACAGCTTGTTTTCATTTTTGACGTTTGTTTGAATTTTTGTAAAGTGAAGAGTAACTCAATTATAGTAAGTGAAGACATTTTCACTTGAATCGATTTCACCTTTTATTAGATTAGCTTGTATTGTTCATAATAATTTTAAAAAATGAATTGTGTTTTAAAATTTTAAATTAAATTTTTTTCAAATAAGAGTGTTATTAATTTGTTAAGGAATTCTAAATAAAATTAAGAATTTAATAAAATTAATTCGGCTAGAATTAATTTTTAATTAAGTCAAGAAAGAATATTCTAACAAAATTTAGATATATAAACGTAATATTTTATGCCACTAGAGCACACGATGCAACTGTCAATTGATAATAAGAGTATTACGAAGTCCACGTAGTATAATTTTTGTAAAATGTGTCATCTACATAATCAATGTGCCCGCACGGGATATATCATGATACCGGTATCAAACTTCGTTTCTTTCCGCTTTACCTATAAAACCGGTTTTTTGCACCGCAATAAAGGGAACCGGTAAAGGGGAATGAAACAAAGTTTGATACCGGTATAGTGATATCCCGTGTGGAAACATAGAATATGATTAAAATTATTATTTCTGCCAGAGGCGCTGACTTATAATTAAATTAGAATTACCAGGAATATCTGCCTACTGCAGATAATTAAAATGACTTTACTAAACGTAAATACACAAAAGTTACGTTAATATAAACTTTATCATATTGCTTTAACGTGAAGTGTTGTAGCGCTTATAAAAACCGGCTCTTCATTTAAATCTTTCATTTATTTTTCATTGTTGTCAGTTTACATACTAGAGTTTCTCTCAATCACGCGTAATGGATTGGATGAGGCTTAAAATTATCTTATGAGATCTTAATTAATTTATATTATTTTCGTGATTGATGAACAAACGAGCGGTAAGTTGGTATTTATTTACTACTCCTAATTTTTACTTCTATTGGCAACTAACTAATTTAATGCTAATTAATAGTGCAGCAGCTTGAAATCAATAATCTACACCACTATCGTATATAAAGTAATATAATTAATTTATTTTATTTATATTGGCTTCAAAGAGGCGAACAAATTATAAATAAAAAAAGGAAATTACAGTCATGCGCGTGAACAAATTTTGTAATCGACAGTGTGCACTTCAGATGTTTTACCCCTGGATTAAATGACTTACCGTAATTTTACAATGACCTTGGTGTGAATTAGATCTGATTTAATTAAATTATCGTAAGTGTCAAACACTATAATTAAGTTTAAAACAGATAAGTTTGTAATGCTACTGCTGTACCAATAGGCGAAATATTGCTTAACGTAACTTTTTTACGTATTCAGTGACCCTGCAGACCATTTTTTGTATGTCAAATATTATAAATGGATGATAAGGTATTTCATACACGCATATATTAAAAATATAGTACCGGAACGAGACAGCACCAATATTTTATTATGGTCATATTAAGAACATTATTTCATGCATATTCATTAGCCACTTTATTAATATCATACATATATAATTTAACAGCTATACTCATATTTTACATAATTTACATATATGCTATGCTGCTGAAGCTTGCCCCTTATTTTATCATATTGAATAATATCAATTAGTAAAACCTCAATTCAATGTTATTTTGACCAACAACAAACGATATACGTAATAACAACAACAACAGAACCACAAATCAAAGGCCAAATTCTGATCATGATTTTCAAATTATGTATAAAAAGATACGTTACATATGATGAATATTGTGCAACTATATAAACGTATAACCGTTAATTTATTAATATTTGACTCATCAAACACAAAATATAAATTTCTTGATATTTTGACATTTTTAAACGTTAAATATATAGCTCTGTGTATTTTATTTATTTGGGTGATGCCATTGTTGACTCAACAATTTAATAACTAGTTGATAAAATCTGATTAAAAATATTATCTTGAAATCCTGATGATTTTATTTAAAAAAGGTTGTAAGTTTAAAATTATATTCTTAAGAAAGAAAAAGAAGATCACAAATTTTATTGTGATGTCACAAAAGTAAAAGCGTTTATAATATGCAAAATTCGTGATGTTTATTTTATGGAGTTTTTATTTTTCGTTAAATCTTCAATGTTAAAAGTGACATTCACCTAGTTTGTGACACATATATTAAGAGAAGACATGGAGGACAACATTTTGTTGTTTTTTTTTATTAATTTTGCATTTTGACATCATTGTACATATTCATAGATCAATCCTAAGAATTTTTATATTTTTAGCAATGGAATGTTTATGACGACACTTTGCTGATACTGATCGCCCAAGGCGAAAGTACAATAGTATTTCTTACATAATAAATATATACCGTGATATCTATATAACTTGAATAAAGTATTTTCCCCATTTTTAATATCTAATATTCGGACACTTATCGATAAGAAGTCTAACCTAAATATTTAGTCAAGTGTAATTACTTGAAAGTTTTGTAATAGGCAATGTACGCATTTTATCAGGCATTAGATTATACACTCCGATCGTATACGACCTTATAGTTCAAATTAAATGTGACTTAAGCTTTTAGCTTACGAAATCACAACACAAAAACTAATTTGAAAATGATAAGACACGTTAATTACGAGCGATATCTAAAATACCAAAACGTGGAAGTAATTTTTCTTTATAGCTAAAATATATAACATGGAATATACATAATTTAGATTAGTACAACATTGATTTATGATGTCCGTCTTATAATACTCGTGTATATATTATGAAAATGTCTACGGATGTTGATTGATTAATGGAATTCAACTTATGTTTATTGTGTACGAGACAAATGATATTTCCAATTCATTTCTCTCGGCAAATTATCACAAAAGTGATAGTATATATATTCTATGTATACTGCCTGTAAGTGTATCTCTATATATAAAGCAACACTTCTATACACAAAAGACGGAACTCTTAAATACAACTTTCGTTAAAACTTAATATTTTTTAACTCATTATAAAAGTAAGAGTTACCCTACTTTAAGCGAACATAAAATAGAAATAATTTTGGATTTTTTTTAGAAAATATTTTATGTTGTGTTTCTTACGGGGCGATAAACAAAACCGTACACGGCTAATTAATATCGCGAAAAAACAAAAGAAAACGGTTTTTAAGGGAATCGATCGACAGAAAGTTTGAAGACGTACGTATTTCATTGTTATGCGGTTTATTATTTTCGAAGATGACAGTCGAAATTTTATTGAGGTTAACACTTAAATACTTTAATATTTATTTTCAAAATATAATAAAACCATACAAAATAGTTGAACATTTAATAAATTTTAAATAAGGCCTCGCTGAATTTGATTTGAAGAGGTGCCGTCTATTTGAAATTAACTTAAGGATTCTTAAATTTGTATGCAAAACATACGCGTCCTTAACTTTTTTTTAATTTTTTTCCACCAGGCATAAACAAATGTACCGGCTCTCTTAAAATTTTATCGTATTACTATTGAAATTGTTGGTTGGGAAAGCTGATAATCTTAATTAGTTACAGACTATATTTAGCACACTAGAAGGAGCACCGAGAAACAAGTTTAATGTTATTGGCTATTGTGACATCTTAAAAAACTTATTTAGCCACACAGTGCGGCAACACGATACATTTTTCTTTGTTTCTTACCTCTTCGCCTATAAACTAAATTATTAAATTTTTAAGTGGGGGTATTTTGCAGCACTTTTGCAGCAATTTTATGTGCGGTTCGTGTTGTATACTCACTAACAGAAACGAAAAAATACAAAAAGGTTTAGGGTCAGAATTTTATTTTGTTTTTACGCGATTAGTATAAAAATGAATTTTGATAGAAAATAAACGCCTGAGCAAATGTGAAGAATTTTCCATTTTATCTCAGTACCTAAGGCTAATTGAAACCGTATTCCTAGTTTTCAGTCGGTCATAAAACGCACTCATTTATCAAAAAAAAAAAAAAAAAAAAAATTTTTTTATTCTAGCTGTCAACATTTTTGTACATACTTATTATTGTAATCTTTTTATGATCTTATAAAAGCGTTTGTTAACTTTTAACGTCATATCTGCATACATATTAAATAGTTATCCCATATTATAAAGCCATTAAAATAACTTTCATATTTATTACAAAACATTTTAAGGCTGTGTCTTGCGTTTGGATAGAGCGAATAAAAATATTTTTGTAAATTTTTTGTGTTTTATTAAATACAATTATAATTAAGTCGGTGTTAATCTCTGGCTTCTCCTTGCCGAATAATAGGGCTAGAAAACCGTAAATGGTTAAGGTGTTAGAGATGCACTAAATTTGTAGTACGTGATTTATGTACATGACGTAAATTGTGCCATGTTGCTTGTCATAAGCGTATATTGATGTACAATCATTACTAATTCATATTGGTCGGGCTGAACACGTCCGTTATATGCAATTTCAACATGGCCCCCTTAAATAAAAATTCGCAAGCAAAAATATTCGCAACAAGCTTAGATTTTTCTCCACCAGGTCTAAGAGAAGTCTCCATTGACCATTTTATAGTAATAGTTAAATTTACGGGACAAGTGTGATTTTATCAGATATTTTATTTGAATTGGTTTCCTTGGGAATTTTCTTACTATACCGTCAATACATTTCCTATATTTAAGACGACGTTACAAGAAATGTTTTAATGTAGTTCGTTAACAACTAGATACCTCTTCTGTAAACATAAATAAAATAAGTGGAGTAGTAATCATTTTTTATGATACTCTTAGTCCGCTTGCTGTTCGTTAAATTATTTTTAGGACTTTTCTGCAATACTTAATCATTATTAAGATTTATCTGATCAAGATATTTCTTCTACGGCCCCTCTAATTATTTCATTTTTAAGACCATTTTTCGAAATCAACACACCAAAGAAATAAAGTATAAGTTGCTTGAAATGGGTACGCTTAAATAACGTGAAAAGGCTACGTTACAATTTTTGCATATTGGATGTGAACCATAATTTTTTTAATAAAATATTCAATGCTGTAAAATTTATCTGATCTGGCAGAGCGACATCTAGTGATAACATATGAAATAAGAAAAGTGGCCACTCACGAGTTAAAACGTTTTTAGTAGAATATTTCATTAGAATTATAAATTAAATATATTTAACATGTAATTTTGTGTTAAAAATACGAGCAAATTTAGCTGATTTGAATATTAACAGAAGTAATGTTTTCGGCATAAGTGGATTTTTCAAATATATAGCAGACAAAAGTTGGCTTGTTTCGCTTCTCGCCGTCAGTAAAATTTTATTCCACCACATATTATTGCTATTTAATACGAAAATATAACATTATGGTAAAGTTGAGTAAACTGTCCATGTAAAATCATAACCTAAAACATTAGAAATAAAATGTACACACATTTTGTCAGCCAGAATCAAAAATATTTTTGGTTTTAAATGAGTGCGTTTTATGGAATAAAACCTGATAAAAGATATCGTGATATTTTACCCGACTGAATACTAGGATTGTGGTTACTATCTCAAATTATTTTTATAGAAAAATTTGCTCTAAGATCAAAAATATCAGTTCCATT
The DNA here is from genome assembly GCA_963691935.1 of Nephrotoma guestfalica. Classification (NCBI taxonomy): domain Eukaryota; kingdom Metazoa; phylum Arthropoda; class Insecta; order Diptera; family Tipulidae; genus Nephrotoma; species Nephrotoma guestfalica. The sequence goes on along the minus strand of OY829915.1, from coordinate 190,979,547 downwards.
GCCATAAATTTGGATGAAACTTCATGAAAATTTATAGTAATGACAGTCATCCTTTTGATCTGACAGCAGCATTTTGCTTGAAAAAAATTCGACATAATATTAGAATTTTTACGCAAAATATGTGCATCTAGTGGAATGTTTTATAACTAGAGCCAAAGGTGATCATATTCTTAAAAAATTGGTTTTTATGTTATTAAATTATTACATTTGATTTAATGTTAAATTAATATAAAATTCATTTCAAATCTAATTAAATATTACCAACTTTTAAAAAAATTACAACCTTTCGCTCGCACTAGGAAGTGGCGCAAACTATCCAGCGTAAAAGGTGAATAAGGAGAAATATTAGTAATACATATTACCCGCCGATATTAATGCTATCGTTGTCTTTGGGGCATATAACTACATTAACCTATTCGAGATTTTCATCGATTGTAGATAGCGTTGATTTCTACGTTTACAAGAATTTGCCAGAATTGTCAACAATTGTGTTGTTAAATTGTTACAAATTGTTGCAAATCGCGAATAAGGGGGATTGCTCAAACCTCATCATAATAAAATTGCGCAGTAACAATTCGCAACTTGTTGTTGTTGTTCCCATTGTAAAAAAAATTCACTGGATAATCTGAAGATGTCACTCCAATCGCTTCTCGAATTTTAATGGTAAATGATTTCAAAATATTTCGTATATTTGCTTTTCTTATAATCTGCACTCTTAAGATTTGCCCCATGTTTGTGCGATTTTTTTATACCAATTTTGGTTGTTGTAGTTATATTGGGTTAAAGTTAAAAGAGCACCTCGTGCTTTGGTTTAAACAAATTTCAACAGATGTCAGATATTTTGCGATAGAACGCGATTGAGGCGGTGTTAAATTGCCACTAATCTTATTAGTTACATGTTATGAATTGTTTCTTTGATTTTTTGATGTGGAATGTGGATCAATAATATGTATAAAATAGAGGAACACTTTTATAAAACTATAAGTTTCTCAGAACCCCGTTATATTTTTTAATTTGTTAAGCGAACTTGAATATTATTCCCGTCTGAGTCTTTTCCATATTGTGGTCAAAATGCGACACGACAAAAAATATTGAAATTTTTGTTTTATATTGTCTATACGACAATTTTAAACCTGACAGACCGAATTTTGAATGATCTGGAATGCAGTAATTGAACACTTTCTTGCTTCAACGTCGTTTTCCAGGCAGCAGTCGTCTCGTCACTCTGCCTGCAATTTTCAACTCAGAATTGCAATTGGTATTTAAACCCACGCATATTTCAATAAAGATAAATTTTAGTCCCTCAAGGACGATGCTAGCAAATCAATGTCATCAGTCGAAGAAATCTCACCCAAAGATGCCAACAGGGATACAAGCTCAGAAGAACTCCCAGTTGGTACGTTTCTTATTGCGGTAAGATTTAAGAGTAGGTCTTTTAAGATTCATGTTAAAAGAGAGTACCTGTGATCATATGCGAGAATGTCATTTGCCACCTCCCAATTGATAATTAAATTGATAATCGACAAAGAGAACAAAGTAATAAGAATCACATCCCTCCTTACTGAAATGATGAAAGTTGGCTCGCAGACTTTGTTAAGGATTTCAGGTATGCTTAGATAGTTAAGCAGACACAAACCTTATTAATATTCGAGCTACCTAACGTGACTATTGTCATGCCGCCTCATTTTTTAATCGTCACTTATCAAATCAACGTTCAAGGAAGATACCATTTTTTCAAAGGGATTCCAATAATTAAAATTTTGAGCCGATTTTATACTATTAGTATACGACCCATGAGCTGAAGGTGGTTTCAAATGGTATTCGCCTAAATACTAGCATTATTATTTTTATATGAAGTGGCTTAGTACAACAAAAAAATTCACTGGATGTAAGTTGGGCGTATAATATTAATCATTTTTAATTAGTTAACCATATTTTCTGTTATCTTAAAATTAAAAAAAAATCGTAGGTGAGACATGTAAAGCATCACCTATGAATTTCACATACTTTGTTCAGCAGAGAAATACTAGTAGAGATACTAGAGATTGGTAGACTACGGATTACTTGTCCTTATTTTCTCAGAAACGTTCTACGTATCTTTGTACAAATCGAATATAATCATAACCGTTCGGTTCGCTACAGGAATTTAAAGGAAGTTAAAAAGAGTTAAGTTTTGTGTAGATAGTAGATCACTTGAACAAATATTTAGGAACTCTAAATGTGGCATATAAAGTATCAATTCTCCGATGTTTAGTCCATTGTACGATAGAGTTCTACTTTTTCTCAAGAAAAATACAACGCAAAATTAATTTAAAGCGGCAACACTACTCCCAAGCAACGTGGATTGAGTAACATTTGACTGAATCTAGCTTGAAAGTACTTTCTGCACCTTTAACGAATTTTCCAATATTTCAGCAATTCTATAGGAAGGAGCCAAGTTCAAGTGTAATCAATGTATTATTGTTCAGCAGAGGCTAGGCAGCAGCAAGTTAAATCAATATTAATAATCTCAAAGATGTTCATGTTAAGTTCTTTCAAATCTATCGTAATTTTGGGTAATTTTAATTCTACGGGTTTATTTCAATATAAATCAAGAACAACCAATAACCTCATTTTAAAAGTAATATTTAACGATCCACCGTTTTTTGTTTAGCAAGCAGTAGGATTTTAACTCCTGAGTGCCCCTGGAGCTGTTATTCAAAAATCGTCAATATCATTAAAACTGCACCAATCGTAATCGTAAAACTTCTTTATCTACCATTGTAGTCGTTTAATTATAAATATTTGCTGTTGAAGACCTAATTGCTCGTGTGGTGATTAAACCTTATCAAGGTCAAGCAATAAACTTAATGATCTTACCGTAATCTCAGCAATTATTATGACTAACTCTGGAACTTGGGACTTGAACATTCAATTCAACTGTAAATACGATCAAAATTAATTTAATGTATGGCCTAGGGCCGGTTATCCTCTGTGTCTGAAAATTATCACGTGACTTACGCAAATAAGGATTGAGTTGGGATCGAAAAATCTCTTCTCGAACATTTTCGTGTAGTTTTAAAATTTCCGACTGTTTAAAAGCAGTTTGCTTAACGATGCAAACATACTCGTATTAGGAATTTCTATTAGTTTATAGGCATACTGAAAAAGTTAATATCTTTTGGATTTTCTAAGTAACCTTGACGTACTAGGAGCCAAAATAATTAACTGATTAAACATAAAACTTTGGCTAGAATAGATACTGGGCTTCGCGTTCAATAGGGGGGGTCGCAAACAGGGTCGCAATATAAATATCTCTTCAAAACGGATCGTTAATAATGAGGATTTTCACAATTTCAGTGTTTGTGCTGCCATATTTCCAAAGTCAAACAGTTTAGTTTTTATTAAATAGACATTTTAATTGTGCTATTTTGACAAATGTTGCTCCGCTCTGTTAACGAAATTGGATTAAACTAATCGAGACCACTAAACGACTTCTTTACCCCAAACGTGGTTTTACATAATAATTACAAGTATTTAATTAATCAATTACTTGGAAAGCAAATTTGCCTAGAATTATTAAATTTAAATGTATTATTTAAGTTTTAGATATCACAGAGTTCAATTAAAAAGAGATGCATTTCTCACGGGGCCTTTACAAAACTTTACACTTGACTCAAAATATTAAGCTAGAGCTATTAAATATTCAGATTTCTAGATGAAACCCATAATGTATTGCATTATTATTATTCTTTTCTTCTCCAAAGGTTGCCTCATGATCCGAAGTACCGAAGTGCTTTTCATTCAGCTTAAATGAAAATATCATTCCTGCTCCCAAGCACAGAATATAATATTATCCAGAAGCGCCATTTTCCTACATTATTTCAAATTTAAAACTCAATAATAACGAATTTGTTCTTCTATTGGGTACCCTGCAAACAATTTTTTTCCTACCTTTTTACGAAGGTCAAAAAAACGAGTCGATATTTTTCCATACAAAAATAGCGTAATGACGATTCTGTCTATTCTGTGTCCCAAGTTATACAAAAATTGAGTCGGCTAGTCAACACATATGGAGTTAGTGTGCATATTTTGATAGAAGTCAAACATTTAGCAGAATTTTGCACATATTTGTTTTTATTACATAACATAAGTGGAGCGTTAAAAAGGGTGCTATAGTGTTTCCTTAACATGATTATCAGATCGATCCAACGAATAGCTTTTAATTGCTTGATTGATTGATTGGACTGTAGGACCAAGTACCTACAGCCTGTTTACACATAACAATAGGAAGGATAGGAAAGTTTTTTTTGGGACAGAACGATCCGGGTTCAGACACCTAGTGATCGTACGGCACAACACAATTCTAATCTACTTCTAATCTACTAGAGGAAGGATAAAGGCTTAATAGGTGGATAACGATGGTATTGGTTTTCAACAATTGCTTCCCTAAATCAGCAACCTGAGAAAAAAATATTATTATTTCACGTACGTCTGAATATTTCCTGAAATTTAATTCTAAATTAATATTTTCCGACTTCCTAAATAATATAAACATTTGTTAATTTAATCCTCGTGCAATTCCACAACTTACAATCGAATTTCCTGAAATCACAGTTATTTAAATTATATTAAAAATTATTGGCAATCACGAAATATCTTTCAAAAAATTGCAAAAAATATGTGAGGCATCCCAAAGGCAATGGTTCCCAAATTTGCCCAATGCCAAATTTAGCTTATTTCGCCAAAATTTCAAATGTTTTATTAATTTTGGTCACCAAAAAATATTCGTTTTATTACCAAGTATAATTGGTAGGCCATCTCTCAACAAATGATGGTCAAATTCGGTGTGCAAATCCGAATTTAACAAAATTTTGGGATTCGGCTATAATGAATGGAACCAGGCCGTTTCTTAACCGATACCTTCCAATTTAGTTTGCAGAGCTGAGGTAGGATTCTAATAAAAAGGTCAGCTTGTATTGGGATTTTAACGTGGATCCAACGAATAGCTTTTAATATTATAAAATTTCGGCAATTTATTTTCGGCAATTTCTGAATAGTTTTCTATCATTAATTAGTATTCGAGTATATTTGGAGTTTTAAACTGTTATTATCATCCAATAAGAGGCACCTACATTTTATTAGAAAACATAACCTCAATATTTCTTCAATATTTCACATGTTTTCGCGATTTTTTGGTGACTGATTCGGATATTCTTTTTGGAATAAAAAATAGTTGGAAGCAATTTCTATTGTGGACAACAATTATTTTTGCACCTAGTGCATGAAATATATGTTTCCTGCACTAGAGTGAAAAAATCAACTCCAAAAAACATTTTTTGATTAAAGCAAAAACGCAGCTTCTAGCACTTAACCCCACTGTCACTAATATTTTTACTTAGAGTGGATAAGAATATCAACGGTAGAAGACATTAAAGAAGTTTACTGAAAAAATAAAGTAACAAATCGAGCCATCTGTTTCGGTACTGTTCTAAAAACTATAACCCTGATATTGTATTTAACACTGTTGTCTAAATAGCGATATTTTAAATACTAAGCATTTGTTGTTTTTGTTAGATTTTTAATTAACAAGAAACAAGTAAAATAAAATAATAAAATAGAATAGTTGAAGTTAATGAACTTTAAGAATATATATATATATATATATATATATATATATATATATATATATATATATATATATATATATATATATATATATATATATATATATATATATATATATATATATATATATATAAGTATAACTATATACACGATAGTTATTTTAATTTTGATTTGTTATGTTATAATAATAGTTCTCGAATAAAAGGGAACAGAAGAATTCACCACCTACAAATCTCTCACAATTACATAGTTATATAAAATAAACTACAATCTGAGCATACATATAGTCTGTCTACGTTACGTGTACATGTATATATGCACTCGTATCTATGTATTTGTGTTTTGTATACCTATATGTATATTTTAAAAACCCAACTAGAAATTAATATTAATTATATTACCAGAATAGGGATTGGATTGCGTAAACAGTTCTATGCTGTAATAAATTAATATTAATAATTTTTCTGTAACACTCGCTTTATTAATTAATTCGATCGCAAATCACAATATTTATATTAATTTAAATAAATTATTTAAATTGGTAACATTACTGGATGGATTGGATGGAACTTCCACGACAAAAATTAGTTAAGAACAGTTAGTAATTTTTTTTATTAAGATTAGTTTTTCTTATATTTTACTGTATATAGTAGTCGGAGATATACCTTATTGGAATGCAACAGTCTTAACTGTCTTATTTTATTTTAATGTCTACTTTTTTGTTGTTTTATTGGAATTTTGCAGTGTCTTAACTGTATGGCTTTAAGCACACATGTAATAAATATAAAGGCATACATAAGAAACAAAATAAAATTACGTGGGTCAAACCGGTATAATATGCAATTACTGAGTGTATATAAAAAAAAACTTTAAACAGGAATCTGAAAAAAGAGCTTAAATTATATTTAAGTGACTAGAAAAGTTTTTCTTTTTAAAGGTCAACAATTAGTTTTATAATTAAGACAAAAAAAATATTCTATACCTTCGATATATAGTATGATTAGCACACGCCCGCGTTCGTATAATAATATAACAAAATATTATTTTATCCTTTTTTTTAAATTTAATTAATATTATATTATTAAATCCTGCCACAATATTTTGTTTAATAACCTTAATTACACTTTATTTATTCAAAACTATAATATAATTAATAGCAATTAGCAATCACATTCACACAAATTATACACACTTTTAATTCAAGATCACTATAATATAAATTTGTATATTTCAAATTAATTTCACATCACCTTTAATTAAAATTAATTAACAACAATACAACAAATTAACTTCAAACATTAAACATTTCACTGGTCTCTATTTGCTTTTTTTTATAAATTTAAAATGTTAACAACAAAAACAAAAAAATTACGAAAAGCTTTTACTATTTAATTCATCAATTTCCAAAATATTTATTTATATTCTAATTTAGAAATTGTTTAGAACCGAATTCTCAATTTTTGTTTTCTGCTTAAATACAAATTTTATTCTTTTTTTTTTCGAAGGTTGAAGACTTAAAAAAAGCCAAAGATATGTGTCTTTTTTAACATTTGAAACTCAACTAAAGCATAACAACTGAAAAAGTGAAAAAGAACCAATAAGAAAAATATACAACTGTGTTGAACGATGGATTGTAGAAAAAAAGCAAAATAAAAAAACTTATACAATAAAATACAAACTACACAAAATTATAAAAAACGAGTTAACCTGTTCGCGGTACGTGTTTCAGGTAAATATGGGTGAGCTTTTTATCTATGGAAAACAAAATACAGCAACTAAACTATTGTAGTTGTGATTGATTTAAACTTCCACAGTGGCGCCAGTATCGATGGTACGGAATCGTTTTCAACCATAGACAGGTCGGTTTGCTTAGACGATATTTATTTATTTCTTTTACTTTGAGCGACGTTTGTGTAATTTGGGGCGATCCCCATAATTCAACGAAATGCGATAAAAATAAAACTCAAGCTTTTGTCAGAAAAGGCAGTAACTGCGATGGAAAGCACACAACGAATTATAGAGGTTGCCCAGTTTATATTGAATTGAAAAGGAAAATTAATCCTAGACAGCGAGCTGAGTAACGATTGCTTAAATTACATTCAGAAGCTAAAGTTCCAAATGGAAACCAGAATATAAAGGTAAACAGTAGTGTGCATTACGGGGTTTCGTACGCAAGTGCACTTAAGGGTGCCATTCCAAAAGTGCAGGCAAGTGAGGAAGGCAATATCTCATCAGCTTTAAACAATCATGTCGATGATGGAGAGAACTATGGATCTAATGATGCAGAATATGAACACGCTGATGCAGATAGTTGTTAAAAATCAAAAATGACTCTCCGCAAAATAGCAATATGGAATTCAAACGGCCTAGAGCAGCATAGAGCGGAGGTTCAAGCATTTCTCATTGAGCACAATATTGACATAATGTTAATATCTGAAACACGCTTCACCAACCAGAACCACTTCAAAATTAATGGGTACTCGATTTATGACACTAAGCATCCGGATGGCAAAGCACACGGTAGCAGTGCTGTATTGATTAAGAGAAGACTAAACCATTATGAACTTATGAAATATGAGAAAGAAATCATATCCATTCAACGAGCATCTGTCTGCAGGAGTGGTCTGGAAATTGTGTCATATCAGTAGTGTACTGCCCTCCAAAGCACGCTATAAAAAATTACAGTTTATTGATTATTTTGGTCAGCTGGGTAATGAATTACAACGCCACATATACTCAATAGGGTTCAAGACTAACAACGCCTAAAGGCAAACAACTTTATGAAGCTATAGCGGATCAGTCCCTGGATTTTTTATCTACTGGTCATCTTACTTTCTGGCCCACGGATACAAAGAAAGTACTTGATCTAATTGATTTAGGCGTAACCAAAGGCATTGCACGTATGTATGTTAAGGCCACCGATTGCTATCATCTGTCGTCTGATCATTCACCGATAATAGTAACAATTAGTACTGTTGTCTTAAAATCAGAAACACCGAAACGTCTGACAAACAAACTGATTGGAATCAATATAGGAGATTAGTCGAACAAAATTGTCATCTTAATGTCCCGCTAAAACACCAGCAGATATTAATGTGGCTGCAGCCAAAAGCTAAAAGTGGCACTGGAAATATCAGCTTAAAAGGCTTTACCAATCATAAACAATTAATAAATTATCACATAATATCCAGTCACTAATCCAGGAAAAGCGGAAAATTAGACGGCAATGGCAACAAACAAAATCACCATTGTTGAAATACGAATTAAATCGAGCTATCGAAAACCCTGAAATTTGCACTGCAGGAAGAAGAAAACCAATGTGTCCAGAATTATTTAAGTGAACTCTCGACAACAGAGAAGACTGATTATTCTTTGTGGAAGACAACAAGAAACCCAAAAAGTCCTACAAAGTCGAATCTACCGATTAGACTACCAACTGGAAATTCGGTGAGAAGCGATAAAGAAAAAGCCAATACTTTCACTGCACATTTAAGGACGGTGTTTTCACCACACGAAGGAACTAATGATATCGTGCTGCCTCATGATTCATCCTTTGAACATAATCAAAACTTGCATTAGCCCGAAAAAGGCGTCAGGATATGACCTTATTACTGGAAAAATGATAAGGGAATTACCAGACAAATGCATAAAACTAGTAACCTACATTTTTAATGTAATCATGCGAACTAGTCATATTCCTTAAATGTGGAAGATATCTTTGATCACAATGATACTTAAGCCTGGGAAAAACGAAACTCAAACCTTGTCTTATCGTCCAATAAGCTGCTTCCCACAATCTCAAAGCTGCTTCAAAAAACGATAATAACAAAACTGAAACCAGTATTAGAAGAAAGGCAAATCATTCCAGTTCATGCCTAATATATAAACTTAAGGCGCTCCTGCCGAAGAATATCCACTCAGTTCTGGAAAACCCCTCCAATGGCATAGGCAATACATGCTCCAACAAAATGGTGCAACAAGCGTTCTGGGACCTATTTTATACTTGTTGTACACGGCAGTCTTACCTGTTACTGACAGTGTAATAATATCAACATTTGCTGATGATACAGCCATTCTGGTGTAACACGAAAATCCACAAACAGACTCAAGAGAAGTCAAAAGTGATCTGAGCAAAATTGAGGGTTGGCTCAAGATCTGGTGAATAAAAGTAAACGAAAAAACAATCAATTCATATCACATTCACGCTGAACAAACGCTCGTGCTCACCAGTACAATTAAACGGTGTATAGATTCCTCAATAAACCAAGGTCAAATACCTAGGTTTACACCGGGATAGACGGCTAACGTGGAAAGAACATATTGAAGCAAAGCGCAACCAAATAAAAATAACGTTTTCCAACCAATATGGTATGTATTGCTAATGCTCCATGGTATATCCGAAATACTAACATACACGACGACCTTGGTATTAAAACGGTTAAAGAAACAATCAAGGAATTCAGTTCAAAATACTACTCAAAACTTCAGGGGCATCCCAACGAATTGGCCCGGAATATACTAAAACAGCCGCGATTTAAACGACTGAGAAGAGCAGATCCATTCGGACTAATGAACCTGTAAAATCATTAAATGTGTAGGTTACGCTTATAAGTAGGATCTAAATTAAATTGTGAGCACTAATATTAAGTATTAACATTGGTTAACACTTAAAAAATGTAGTTAGCTTTGCTAAATTAAAGTAAATTAGGATATCGATGGTGTTGAATGATTTTGAAAATTAATGGGGTTGTTTTCTTTATAGTTAGTGGAATGGTGTAGTGCTAAAAACTCATGGTTTCAAATGGTTCAATCATGGTTGATTTACAAATTATCTACTCATTTATCATTAATAATTTATGTCTCTCGCTAGTCTTCTTTACAGTTTTATTATATTTCAGCCGGTCCAGAAAGCGGCGTATCTCAGCATTTTGGTGTAGACTAATACGTTGCATGTATTTTCTTGCGTCTTTGCTTATTTTATCACTGACGAAATCTATCTTCAGGTCTCTAAGGATGTTGTCATTTCTTATGTACCACGATGCATTAACTATTCCACGTAGGACTTTGCTTTGGAATGACTGGTTGATATTGACATTGGTTTTCTTTGTACAACCCCAGATCCGGATACAATAAGTAACCGGTTTTAGGATTTGTCGATATAGTAGTAATTTGTTATGTAAGGTTCCGAATTTCTTCCTAAGAGCCAATCCGTATTCCTCTATTCAATGTTTAACTCTTCTTGTTTCTTTTTAAGATGATTTTTCCATTTTAGTTGCGCATATAGAGTCATGCCTAGATATTACACCGTGTTTGCATAGAGAATTTGCTGAGAGTTCAGTTCTACTGGTATCAGTCGACTTTCTTGTTGGTGAAGTTTACGTGAACAGATTTTGCTTCATTATGTTTTATTTCCCATCTCTTTCTCCAGGTACTGACAATGTTAGTAGCTCTGCAATTGTTTATATGCTATAAACGACTGCTTAGATGGTCCTATCATCCGAAACGTTGTTATCTTAGTCTCCTCTATTGTTGGCAAGTCTGAGATATATAAAACATATTCGTCATCTAATTTAACGCGAAAGTGTTGATTAGTTAAGTAAGAGTTTTGTATTTCATAAAGCTGCTTTGGTAAGTCTCTTTACAATTTATATTCCAAGCCTTTATGCCATACTCTGTCAAAGGCCTGTGCTACATCGAAGAAGATACTTATGAACATACTTTCTTATTTTCTAGTACGTCTTCAATTACGTTTCGATGTACTTATTCTATTGATAGATCATTTTCTCTGAAGCCATTGATGTGGAGGAATACGATTTCTTTCTTTTATTATTGGTTTGAGTCTCTTGAGGAATAGTTTCTAGAATATTTTTGAAATTGGTGGGAGTAAGGAAATCGACTTATACGAATTTTTGTCAGTTAGTTGTTTGTTGGGTTTAAGCATCAAGATTCGAAGATTTTCCATTGGTTTATAACGGGTAAACGATCGGCATTTTTGATATATGTAGTTTAGTCATTACTGTTTTTATGACATAAGTTTCAGTCATCCGTGTGCAAATTCAATCAATTTTAAGAGATGGATGGCGATAAGCAACATTTACCTCATTGCATTATATTCTATTTTCAAATGCAAAAATTGCTGCTCAAGCTATGGTATTAAGATTAATAATTCATGGAAGATGAAAGTCCGTGCCAAACTCAAAAAGGGCTTGCAGAATAGTTAGTAGTTACTCACTTTGAATGCATGCAATGGAAAAAATACAGAAAGACGGAAAATGGGTTCCTCTTAATCTACCCGAAGAAAACTAAAACTGAAGAGTTGACATTTGCATGAATTTGCTTTCTCGGCACAAACGAAAGAATTTTTTGCACAAAATCATTACGGGCGATGAAAAGTGGATTTTGTACTATAATCCTAAACGCAGAAAACCATGGGATATTCATGCCAAGAAAGTGTTACTGTGTGTCTGGAGGGATTATAAAAGGAGTAACTACGGGCTTCTGGAACCTACTCAAACTGTTACAGCAGAACGTTACCAGGCCCAATTGATCAAGTTAAGTGATGCTCTGGAGGAAAAACGACCATTTACAGACCACGGAAGGTGGAAGGTCTATTGCTGCATAACAACGCTCGTCCACATACAGCAAAATCAACCTAGAAGCTCATCTTCTTCTTAGGCTGTAAAGTTTCATCCTCCAGACTTGGCTCTCTCTGATTACAACTTATTTCGATCGATATCATCATGTTTGAAAGACCCGCGGTTCACGATAGTTGAAGATGTGCAAAAATGGCTCGATCACTATTTTGCTTCGAAACCACCAAGTTTCTATCGCGAAGGCATTCATCATCTACCTGATAAATGACAAAAGACGAATATTTCGATAATTAACCTTTGTAACAATTATATTTTCAATAACGTTGAATTTGACCAAAAAAAGCAGAGTTTCTACTCGCACCTCTAATATTTGATATTCCAACCACGTTAATTGGTAGAGTTTGTTTCTCTTTTAGTTTAACTGGTTGTTGTTTTAGTAGAGCTAGTTGCTTCTTGATGATTATTTGGCTTCTAGAAAATTTTGAATTTGGTGGTAAAGTTTCTGCTATTTTTGGTCGTTTATTCCGGTTCAACATCCAATTCGTTTCTCTTTCTAATGCTTCTTCTTCCGTTTAGGTGTCGTCCCAAGTGCTGCTTCACGTGTTTCAACCGCTTTTTTGAGTTCTTCATTATGTTTCTTTAAAATTCTAAATTCTTCTTTCAATTTAAGCTATAAATTTCATTATTTTTCTTAACTGTTCACGGAGTTCAGTGTTTTCCTTCTCATACTGAAAGATATTACCAATCCTGGTGATCTTGATAATTTGGAGCTTCATCCAAATGGGTTAAGCAATGGTTGGCCCGGCCATCAGAAGAGTGTCGATTTTTCAGCATATCTGCTGCTGTACCACATGGGATATTACATTCCGTATTTGTTGTACTCATTGCTTGTTTTTGCCAAAGTCTACCGTTGGCATTTGGTCCCCGGTGGACGCGGCTACCTAGACGCTACCTAGGTATACATAGAGCATATTTTGTAATCCATGCTTGTCGTTGTTGAGTACGGCGGTAACCGAGCCACATTTTCATGGGATGGTAAATTTTGGTCATAATCCCAGTCACTTTTGTTTAAAAAATAAGTCAGACACTCCGTTTGAATGCTTTCAATTATTTTCATGTGCAAAGCCTAGTATGGATTCCAAAGTGTTACAGCGTATTCCAGTTGATATCGAACGTAAGTAAAATAGAGTGAATGGTTCGATTGTCTTTCTTTCGCCTTCGCAATTCACTTTGCATTATGCCTATTGAAACTGGCGTTTTCTGCAAATGTAAGACCTAAATTCATAATCTTATTGACTCTTTGCAATAATAAATAAATTTCACTGTTGACTTTGTATGAAGTAATTAATGGGACCAATTTCTTAGTATTTAAGTATAACCAGTTTCGATCACACCACTATCTTAAATGTCTTCTTGAAGTTTTTCCGTATCTAGCATTCCATTAACCGTACGAAAAAATTTCACACCATCAAGCACGTTTGAGTTTTTGATTATCTCGGTTATTCGATCTATAAAAACAATAAAAATGCAGGACCCGAAGTGTAATCGTTGGGGAACACCGGACGTAATTTTAATAACTTGTGATTTCTCATTTCCCATTATTACAAATTAGTCGGTTTGTTATATATTTCAACCAATTTATGTAATCGTGTGAAAACCCAAAAGCGAATAAACCCTGGAGTACTTTACTGAAAGTAAATGCTTTACTGAAATTCGTGTACGCTACGTCAACTTGGCGATGTTGTTCTACTTCGTACCAGATTTTTCAATGTGGATCGGCCAGACATAAATTCATGCTGGTTTGCTGATATATGACGTGCTATTTTGGATTTAAAGTTGTTGCATATTTCTCTCTAACATGTCATGTGTTCTCATTTACCCAATTTAAAAGCTTGTGTAATTTTTCGAATTTTCCATTTTTCAGGAAACACGTTAGTGCTTAACGAGTGATTAAATGGATAACATAATTCAGTTGTTAAAATGTTAGCGTACTCAGAATAGAAGAGGGTATATTGTCAAGATCATAAACGTCTCCCACTCCCTTTAAAGCCGATAAAATGTTATCCTTAAAAATAACAGGAGGAGTCATTTTTACGTTGTGATTGCTGGGTTGTTCGTACAATTCAGTAGTAACGCTTGCTTTATAGACTGCGTGAAACAATGGCGCGAACATGCCAGCTATATCTTTAAACGTTTGAGCAGCTGATAATTTTGTAAGTCATATTTGCAGCATATCCTACAATTTCGCGTTTATTCCTAATGTATTTTCTAAATTGTTTTGGATTTACTTTGATTTTTTCGTGAATTTGATCGAGACACGACCTCTATTTTGATTTGAAATAAATTTCAAATTCGTTACTATGTTGTAGAAACGTATTTTTCCTGCTTCTAACCCACTTTCTAACATTTTGGCATATATCATAAAATTTAGAATTATCTCCCAGTTGATGGATTCTAGGTAACTTTGTAGCCCAACATAGTTTGTGTTTTTGAAGTTGTATTTAATTGATCACTCAATCTGGCACGGAAGAAGATATAAACTAACGTATTAAGATCTGGAATGCATCCATTCTGTCAAGAAATACTAAGCTACTACACATAATTCAGCTCATATTATAGTACAGCCTTCGCAGATCGAACCTGTCCCGGGGTGAAACTAAATAATATCAATCAACCCCAACACCAAAAATTAAATTTCTAGATATGCATTTTGATATAAAATTGCCATGAAAGCAACACATAAAATTAAAAGGAAGAATTGAAATGCTTAGTGTTAAATCGAGCAGACTGACTAAAAAACAGATACAAATTAACCCCTAGCAAGGTTTTGGTATATTAAATGACTGAAGCCCATGTTGAATGAAAATCAATAGTTTGTGAATCTATTATAACAAAAAAATAAACGGCTGAAACGTCAATAGGTAATGAGAACTTCGAGATGAAAATTGATAATTCAGAAAAATCACGGGACATGCATGAATATCCGAATTTCTGATCCGAAAATTCGTTAAAAATGACTCAAAAATATACTGAAAAATGATCGATCATCCTAGATGATTTTACAAAAACGATTTTCACTTTATGCAATTTCTGCTTTTCCAAAGGCGTTGCCCGGAAAGTTGATTGTATTTGAAAATTATTTCAAGACCTTTCAACCGATATGCGCCTAGCTGATATCGAAAGCTCATTTTGGTAGTCCAATGATTGACAAGTAATTCAATAACACTGGTTAGTTCAGCGTGCCAATTGGACAATTAAGGATGAATAGTTTAATGATGTTTATAAAAATAGTGACATCTAGATTTAAACATTAGAAGTAGCTTTGTAATAGTTTAGTTGTAGTGAAGATTGTGTGAAACAGAACCGAATATTCGTGCAGAATCTGGAATATTCACCGCGGTATATAAATACGGGTGCAGGTGAACGCAAGACAACCATTCAGGAAGAAACTCAACAGTGCAACAAATTATTAGTGGTGTTTAAAGTGAAATAAATGGTGTTATTTACTATAAATTTTGGAAAGTGAATTAAAAATAAATAATAGTGCGACTTGTTGTTGTTGTGTTTTTAGTTATAACTTAGCTATATTGGCTGTTATAACTAACTGTTATAGCAAAATAAGGATTTGGTTTCGATGAGATTTATGCAGCAAGTTGTAAAACTCAGAAAGGAATCCTGCACATTCTTCATGAAGATTCACCATGGTTTTTTAATATATGAAAGTAACCGCCAATAAAGGAATGGCCAAGACTGAAATATTGGCATGGATGATTCGTGCCGGGATTCACCAGTCTTGCAAAAAGATTACACGAATTAACGAGAAAGAAAAGGCCGTTTGAATGGAAAGAAAAACAAGAGGAATCATTCGTTGAATTACTGAAATGGCTTGCACATCAAAAATACTAGCGTACCGTATACCCAACGTGAAATTTGTTTTGGATACCGATGCACGCAATAATGGTATAATAGTAATGTTGTCACAAAAAATCGATGGTCGAGAGCGAGTTACTCAAAAATCTTATCGAAATCGAAGCTTAACTATTGCGTGAGGAGAGAAGAATTACTAGCTATTGTAGAATGGGTGAAACACGTTCATAACTAACTTTGTGGTTAGAAATTTAATTTACGAACATATCTTAGGGGCGTTATTACGAGCATAGAAAAGGGAGTGCACATGGAAATGCTGACGCATTATAAAAGCGGCCATGTCCAGTTGAATGTACACACTGCGGATGACTGGTGGGAAAAGGGGACTTAATTGATGTACGGCCGGTATGAAAGTGATACTCGATGAGGAATGGACAGATGAATTAATCTGGAAGTAGCAGTTACTAGATCTGGTTTGATCAATAATATTGCGTTATAAGGTAGAGGATGGTCGACCAAAATAGAGTTTTCAGATAAGACACTCTTAGTGACAACCGATGAGACACAGTGGGAAAGTATTCTTTTAGAGAATGGTTCTTTAAAACAAATATAGGCGAACTCGGTTGAGAAAGTTAAATATTTATTAAAAGTGGTGCCAAGAAATAGAATTAATCAATTAACCAAATATTGCATGAGTATCATGGAAAATAAAGTGGAGGCCATTTCGGTGCCAATAAAACACTCACAAATATTCACCATCGTGTCAAAAATGTGATCAATGTGCAGCAGCAGCAGTGAAAGGATCTGCACAAAAATGCTGGGGTCAATGCAACAGTACAACGTCAGCGCAGAATTTGAGAGAATTACCATACACTTGGTGACTCCATTCCATATTACTGAAAACGATAAAAGGTATGTATTTTTCTATGTTGATGCCTTAATTAACAACTGGACTAGCCGTATGGAGCTCCGATGGAAATTCATTAGGACCAACGAAGGAATTCTGAATCGGTGATATTCCAGGAAATTTGTCAGTTATCAGCGTTGAATGATCAAGATTACGTCGATAAAATGAAAGAAAAGCTTGATGAGATACACAAATTTCGATTAAATGGACTCTTGGTATGGATATGGACAACTGGTTTGAATATACAATCCGCAAGGAAGGAAAGGGTTATCAACGAAGGTCCAACCGGAATAGGAGAGGCCTTATACTGTCATCGCTATGAAAAACGACGTAGTTTACAGAATAAAGAAAGGACAGAAACGGAACCCCAAGGTAGTGCGTGTTTTTGAAACGGTCGGCACTATACATAGGTGGTAGTTTGGATTCTGTTCGAGGTGAACAGGCTTAGATCCGGGGTTAATGTTCTGGTTTCGCCTTTATGGCATAATTCAGCGTAGATTGGTCAATTGGACTAGTTAATTCAGCGTGATCAATCAATGGTTAAGAGTTTCATGTCATTTTTTAAAAATAGTGACATCTAGATGTAAGTACTAAAATTAGTTTTATAACAGTTTAGTCGTACAGCAGAGAGTGTGGAACAGAACCTAATGTGTAAAATATGAAATTGTTATTCAGGAGATTCGACACGAGGAACAGTGGAGAATGGACAATGCGAAAAATTATATTAGTGGTGTTTACAATGAAATAAATTGCGTGATTTATTGTAAGTGTTTAAATAGAAAATAATAATGAAAATTATGGTTGTTATGTTTTAAGTGTTAAGTAAGTATTTAGAAAATTATTCTAAGATCATTTTCAGGAATATTCCGAAAGCGGTGCGTAAATTACGAGAATTGTTGTTATAAACCATCACCACCACCACGAAACAATATTATCATAAACTCTAAGAATATAATATTGAATTATGCTAGGGCCAGCAGTAATTTCAGACTTAGTTAGAACATCATATGGTCATCTGACGAAATACTTTGACTTCTCTTCCGCATAAAAAATAGTATTCTTTTCAATTTCAGCGACAGCCAATACAACAGTTTTTAAGGAATAAGATTCGAGGAAGCTCTTCTGTTCTATGAATCACATTTAACCTACTTACCACTTGTCAGAAGTCCTGGCTGTAACCGTAAGTCTAATTTAAGCGAAAGAAGCATTTTCTGCCAACGTGTTAAAAGTTTCTCAACTTTATCGCGGTTTATATTGGGTATACAACAACACAGAGAAACTAACAAGTTTTTGTTTTGTGTATTGTAAGTTTAATAAAATAAAAATAAAAGATATAAAGAAAGAAACTTGATATAAGTCGAACGACTTCAACGTACACACAAACAAACAAACCGCGCGATATACGCGAGTATCCTCCATACAGCTTTAGAATGAAAATGCACACACAGCAGTATTGCAATGGAAATTATACAGAAAATGATAATATTTACACTTATACCTGGAATACTATAATCAAACCCAATACACAAGCACCAAAATACTTATCGCATAAATATTATAAATGATTTGTTTATACTGGCATGCAACAAAAACACCGATAAAATTAACAGAACTTGGTCTTAGAAAGGGAAAGAGTTTTTTCCTCCTAAGAACCACTACGCTAAAAAATAATTCGTCTTGTATAATACATAAAAGCGCACCTCATACATGCCTCCTTACGCGATATGTGTACGTACTCGTACGTACGAAAGCATGTATAGAAGAGCAGCACATAGAACTACAAAAAAAGGTTTTAATAGGCGATTTGTTGAAAAATACGATTCAACATGATATACCCGTCATAATGGCGGCTATTTTTCCTTATACCAATTTCTCTTCGTTCCTTCTTGTAGGTATTCGTTTTGGTATGTTTTCTAGACGTACAGCTAACAAAATAAATATATATATACATAAGTCATTAAATTTGTATAAATTAAAGAAGAAAAATGTTAAGCTATATAACAAAATTGCAAATTCAACCTTTAGCATCTGTATTACAATATAAGCTAAGCTATACAGCCGCAGCCGTCCCAAATTGTTCAAGTTCTGTGTATGTGAGTGAGACAACATTATTATGTGAGATGATGATTTTATGTAGTTATTTCTACATAAAGTACATAAAGGGACATATAAAACAAAACTTGACCCAATTTACTTGATCGCCTGGCAAAAGCTTCGTTATATAAATATTTATAGTTGCACGTACATATATATTCAAAATGAGATCGGTACAAGTGATACACCCTGTATAAAAATTTATGTACACAAAACTTAAGATCTCTTACGAACTACGCTCCTGGCTAAGCATATATGAAAGAAGATAATAATGTTGAAAATTATTAAACGGATACGTCAATTAAATCTTCCATGTATTCCTCATATTAACCAACATTATAAGAACGAATGCTAGTCTCAAGACGTGGCGTAATGAATGGTAATAGCCATTTAAGAAAAACTTTAAATTACAAATATAAAATTTCCGATTATTATATATGCGAATCGGACGACACTTATTGTGCCACAGTTTATTATGCAACTTATCGTGATCAAGACTTACTTATTTATAGGTTCATAATTGTTAAAATAATTAAGCGACTCCGGTAAATGAGTTCCAATAATCTAATAGTATATTTTCGAACAAATAGCACCTACATTAGAATATAACGATAATTGACAAAGTACTCTTGTGTGTCTTCGAACTACACAAATTAAAAAGTTGAAGTTTGGCATAATCTCGTACTCCGTGAAGGTAACTCTTACAGGGAGACTTTTGAATTTCAAAATTTCGCCTTGAAGAAAATAAAAAAAACACGATTTCTGGAGAAAACCAGAAACCATTTAAGCCAAACTTTAACATTTTAAAGGCGGCTAGACGGACGTGCTTATCATATAAATATAATTTACATAAATTTTCATTCATATGTTCAGGAAAAACAAACAAGTATCTAAACAAGATACTCGGGTAGATACTCGATCGGCTAGCAAGCAAACAATTTGCTAGTCGAAATCCTGGCTACTCAATAAATTCGTAAAAAGGCTACTCGCCGGAATTATGGGTCGACAACTCTTGGTTTTTGCACCACGATAATGCACCTTCTCATACTGCATGGATTTTACGTGATTTTTTCGCCAAAAATTCCACCCATATCGTTCCGCAACCACCGTATTAGCCTGATTTAGCTCCGTGTGACTTCTGGCTGTTCAGCAAACTCAAACGACCGCTCCGGGGAAACCGTTTTGAGAATATTGAAGACATTAAACGTGAATCGCTACGCGCATTGGAGGCTATTCCGGAAATTGACTTTAACAACTGTTTCGAGTATTGGAAAAAACGTTGGCACAAGTGTATTGAGGTCGGGGTAACTACTTTGAGGGGGACGAAATAGATTTGGAGAAATAAATAAAGAATTTTAAAATTATGAACAAAGTCTTACTCTTTTTTGCCCACAGTATTACATAGTATATTTTAGGGCCTTGATTATGATAAGGACAAATATCGTTATAGGTTAGAAATCGGGTATTATTTCTATCGTCCTTAAGATGAAATTTGAAATTTTCTATACCCGTTTTCTCGGCTCCTGGACTAGCTCTAATTTTTTCTCGTGAGCAATAATTGGCACAAATTGGGCTTAACCGATATGTAATGTTTCGAGTGTGGAAATACGAGAGTTTCCTTGTTGCAACAGGGTCAACATTGAGACCATTTATATTTAAGGGCCGTCTAATCGGCGATGGGCCTGTAGCCTATAGCCGATATCACGCCGATATGAGGCACTATCATTTTCCAATATTGCTTTATGTAATGACGGAAATTCTTCTATATTTTGCAGAGATCTGCCGATCTGCCTGCTAGATACAAGAGGCATGATTATAGAATGAATCACTTGCAACACAACTGAGTTGTCTAGAAGGAAATCTTGCAGAGCTCCCATATGGTTTCCGAAAATCGAGCCAATAAAGTACTTTCTGTATTAGAAAGAGCGTGAGAAGTTATATCCACTGGTATCGGATAATAAGGAATGGGATGTTCCATCATTCCTCGATTGTTTTAAGAATGCAATAGATCATAATGCCATAGTATGTTCCGGAGGTTTCATTACGTGTCTTACTGAATGTGTGTCTTCTCAGTTTTTGAACCAGATTTATAAGGGCGGCATATCCGGAAGATATAACCAATTTTCAGTGCTACATTCGTCAGGATTCCGCTTTGCTACAGATAAATGTCGACTATTTCAACATTAACTGAGACTAGAAGTACTTTTCGGCTTCCCTCAGGACTCTGTATGCTCGGTACATTGCTTTGTAATATTATATGTATAATGTTCTTCACATACTCCACGTCCCCGAGGAACTCGAGGTAGTTACATGATAAGGTGGTTGTCTCTAAAAACAAGGACGAGTTACTGAAAGTAATTCAATAATTGATTGCTTCATTAGGTTGGGCTTCAATTAGCTGAACCAAAAACGGAAGCAATAAAATTTTGAAACAATTTCCATCACAATTGAAACTTATACGATTGTCTTGCAATCTTTAATAAAGTGCCTATGTACAAAATTACGTCGCCGGTTGTCATTCTACTCCTTGAATTATGCCATCGGCCAAATTTGTCTAGGCTCTCTTTCTCATAATGCCTAACGTTGGCAAGCGACAGTAATACAATTGATGGGAGATGGGCCACTGAACTAAGCGATTTATTCCAGAAATATAATTTCTCGTATGCAAACAGTTTGTTGAAATAGAGAAACATCCGCGAGAATACTCAACACTAGCATATTAGAAACTTATAGATTTCACATCCCTGGTTAATGTTTTCATCTAGAATAGTGCACTTCACGTTAATGTCTCACAACATGCATATAACTTCCGAAAGGGAAGCAACTGCAATCAACTCTATACTGCAATCACTCGGCTCTCGAAACTTTAATTCTCTTTAACTTCAAACTCACATACAAAAGGTTTACAACTTATAATGTCCTTGGCAGCATAAACTCTTTGAACTTAGTCCCTGTCCTTAGTATTTTTAGCCAATCTGGTTGGAAATTGTATTTCTATCTAGAATGCTTAACCAGTGCTTAATTTAAAAATATCCAACCGTCCATTACAAATCGGAGTAGTACAAAGTATTAATTTAATTCGTATTATTTAACCCCTAACCCTCTTTCGGCGCAAGGTCTCTCGATAATCGAAAAGAAAAATTCCTTAACTTGATTTATTTAGATATGACTTTATTCTCAGAAACGGTCAATATTAACCTTGTTGAATGGAACTCGAACTTGGCCGTTTCATAATCGCTTTGAGGAAAGTTTACTTTTGTCCAAAATTCCTCTGCTCTAAAATTTGTATCAAATGTTTATCTACATTTTTTTCATAACGTCCTTAGTTCACCGCTCGCAACCCACTTTATTTGTGTGTAAGAGCTTTTGAGGCAAAAAGTCCTACCCTGGCCTGAACGCGATTTGTTTAATGAGAGGCTTACTAGAAGAGCGGCCTCTAGTTGAAGCTTAGCCGTTTAGTCTCAATGTTGAAATAAGTCTCAGTGCGTAAAAGCACAATTTTCTCTGCAACAACTTTAATATATCTGTGACTTCCTTAGTATGATCTAGGTAGCAAAATCATGTAACCAATCAATATTAGCGGTTCGCACTTTAATTAAGAGTGAAAACTCGTTTTGTTTGTTGTATTCGCAGGTTTTGAACTCGTCAAAAAGTAACTTGGTAAGTCTTCTGGTAACGATTGTTTATTTCAGGTAAGAAAACATAAGCAAAAGCCATCACATAAATTGTAAAACAGACATATCGCAATCATGTGGCAATCAATATTCATACTATCTCTTGGATCAATATTTTTACGAGGGAGAACGCAAAGAATCAGAAAAGACTTTCACACAATCACATTTCTATAACGAACATTGGAAGTAGCAAACTAATCAAAAGAAATAAACCTTAAACCACACCAAAGAATTTTACTTTCTCTAGATGTACAAAAATTATGTAAATCCTACGATGAAACTATTCGAAAACAGGTAAAAGCCGGATTAAAATCATAATGTGAAGTGTGTTGTGTGTAACGTGTCGGGTACATATCAAGTTGTTCGACTATATAACAAGTATCGCAGCTTTCTGATGATTCAATAAAAATCTGGAACATAACCAGTTAGTTCAGTCGTCAATCCATTGTATGTTGCTGCAGTACATTGTGTGTATACATATACTAACTGTTTTTGACGTGATGATTTATAATTTTTGTGACATCCTCCGAGATTTTAAACATTTTCAACGACAACTGCTTGACGTTCAGTTCAAATAGTTTCAAAACAAAATTATAGCAATGGGACTTCTTTAGAAAACTTACTGAAACACATGTGGAAAGCTCAATATTTATAGTTCAGCTACATTCAAAAAATACAAAATCCCAGTTTCAGGCTGAACCACATAATGGTTTGACTACAGTGGAACAAATCAATTCGCTCATTTTCGGCCTTCGAGAAAAGCAGCAGTTGTGTTACAAACAGTAAACACATCACAGGAAAAGCTAAAATACTTGCCTCTATAAGTGTACAGGTTAAAGCTACTGAAATAATTCAAAGCGATAATTTCGAGTTGAAACTAGAGAAACTTATGAAAACGGTACCGTTGAGCGCTTCCAGAGATCCTCATTTTATTGAGAATCAGAGCAACAGTCAAAGGTGAAATAAAATGTTCACTCGCTGACCTGGTATATGGTCAAACTATTAAAATTCTGGGAAATTATTTGTGGAACATTCACTTACACCCCAAGTTACCACTGACAGTGATAGATGAGTGATAGATGAAATGCACTCCACGATGAACAAACTCAACCCAACGGACCCCCGCAAAACTAATCAAAATGACATATTCGTTCCAAAGTCACTGCAAACTTGGGATTACGTTTTCGTACAAATAGACGAAACATGGCTTCACACCACCTTATGAAGGCCAATACAAAGTGATACGTCGACTTCGTAAACACTTACGAGGCAAATCACATGACCAAATCACGATTGTTATACGTCACAGATTTCCATTATTATTTCCACAAGCACATGCACTAGTTTTAACCAATCACAAAAGATTCTTCTTGAAGGGTCACCTTTCGATAGGCCAGGACCAATTGGTATGTTACTAGGTGTGGACATATATGGTAGAATCATCCTTGAAGGCATAAAAGAGGTCCGCATGAGAAATGCATTGCTTAAAACACTGAAATCAGGTGGATAATATCTGGTCGTCTAAACCTCAACAATAAAATGCCAGTAAAGCAACTGCACAGCTGCACAAAACTGATCTGGGAATCAGAAGAACTGCATCCGCAACGCGCACTAATAACTGAGGGGATACAATGTGAGAAACACTGCAAGAAGACTTACAAAAGATTGGAAGATGGGCGTTACTAGATTCCATTTTATTAATATTCTATCAGAAGCATCAACAATTGTTGACCCATTACGATATTCAACCACTCCTTAAGCACCGGCGTGTTTTCCGAAAAACGGAAAATTTCAAAAATTACATCAATTTTTAAATCGGGCATGACTTTACATGCTACAGAGGAATATCAACTACATCATCAATTCCAAAATTGTTTGAATTAGTTTTATGCAACAACTTTAAATCCATAATTGCACGTCATATATCAATAAACCAGCATGGGTTTATGCCTCGCCGATCCACATCAACTAATCTGGTTGAATTCACTAGTAAAATAATTAATGAGATAGAAAACCATCATCAAGTTGAAAAAGCACTCCAGAGTTAATTAGCATTTGGGTTTTCACTCGATTACATAAATTGGTTCAAGTCTTATCTATCAAACCGGCGACAATTTGTAATAATGGGAAATGAGAAATCAAACGTTATTAAAGTTACGTCTGGTGTTTCCCAAGGATCTCACAAAGAATAGTAAAATAATAGCACTCAATTTATTTGTCGAACTCGACAATTGTTGAAAATGGTCATCAAAGAAGCACACAACAAAACTTTCCATGGAGGAAATCAGGTCACTTTAGCCTAGAAGACGGAATTACTGGATAATACATAGTTGCGAAAAACTCAATCCATTATATAATTATTTGGTATGTAGCAGAGTAAAAGGATCGACCTCGCAACAATTAATTGGTATATTGCCAACTGAAAGAGTCTTGCCATCATCTCCATTCACTAATAGTGGAGGAGATTGCACTGGTCCCATCATTTAGAATCTATACAAACGCTACAACAAAATTTGCAAGGGATATATCGCTGTATTCATATGCATGGCGACAAAGGCTGTTCACCTTGAACTCGTCAGCCATTTAACAACGGAAGCTTTCCTAACAGCCTTTAAATGTTTTACATCCAGAAAAGGCCTATGCCACAAATTTTGTGGCTGCTAGAAAAATATTAAAGAAGCAAGCTTAGCAACAAAGTAAAGAATTAGGTGCTAAACTGGCAGAAAACTGAACCGAGTGGCACTTTATTCCTCCGGGAAGTCCTCACTTTGAAGAATAATTGGAGACCGGAGTGAAGTCGACAAAACAACATATTAGAAAGATTCTTGGGGGCGATACACTAACTTTTGAAGAATTCTCAACCAACCCAAATAGAAGCATGTCCCAACTCAAGACATTCCGCTAAACATAGATGATGATTCAGCATTCACTCCAGGACAATTTTTAATAGTGAGACCAACAATAGCAATATACCCGAGCTCGACATGACAAATTTTAATTATGTTAATATGTGGAACTTACTTACAAAATTAACCAAACTATTTTGGCGGTAGTGGAAGCTCAGAGTACCTATCTCCAGAACCGTCTTAAATGGTGGTTAAAAGAACAACTCAACAAGATGACTACTCGCAAAAATTATTAAGCTCGTCCATCAGATGGTCTTGGTAGAATTGTTACAGTAAAACAAAGTGACAAGTGTTTGACAAGGAACAACAACAAAATATTTAGACTACCGATATCTGGTGGATCGGAGAACGCAGTTAACCAAGACAACTCGCTCGCACTAGATAATTCAGTACCAGAAACACAACAACCGAAGACAAGAACAATCTCTGCACTAGAAAAGCCAGTATCAGAAATACTACAATCTACAGTAAAAGGCTATATTCAGTCATTTAGTAAAACATGCAGCCATCTACGATATGTGGAAGATAGACGCGAGGTAATTCACCAACAATTAAGCAGACAGCTCATACCTATAAACCAACAAAACAAGTTGTCGTAAAAGAGGACTTGGAGATACGGTGGGTTTCGTGTTTGGTAGCATGTCGTCATATTAACGCAGAGAGATGCTGAACATTATGAAAATGAGATCATTACAGTAAGATACAAGCATTTACATAAACCTTTTAATAAACCAAACTTCAATAATTAATGCAACAGTCAACATCGTGAAGCACGATCACGATGTTAGCTCAAGGCATTTTGATTTGCTCCATAAAAACATCCAAACATTGAGCAATACTGGCAACCTTCGGGTTACTGATAATCTACGTCACAACAAAATTCGATTAATAACCATTTTTTGCGTTTCAAATCATCCTCGTCATGAAAGAATTACAGGACGACATGGTAACATGAGAAAATCCCTCCGTTATTTCTCACATCGCAGCAACTAGAACTCTAAAAACATGGGGATCAAACAGTTTTCGACTGTTATTACATTTGAGTTCGATTCAATTAATTCTCTTCAAAAGATTTTTTCTGAAATTCATCAGCGAAAAGTGAATTCAAAGAGGTGAGTTCAGTTTGATGAATCGCACATTGTGAAAGGTTATGTATACCTAGTTTGTCATCATGCGCGCATCGACATGGATTGATCGGTTATTTTGGACTGCGTGTTTGATTTTCTAGGCGGATTCGTTCGTAATTCTGTGGAATTCTATTTTCAATCGTGATTTTCAAACGGTAAGTTGCCTTCGAAGATGTTCACTTTGTAAGGTTATCACATTTGTGATTGTGATTATTTTGTTGTCACAACGAAGTCGTAATGCAATTAGGCTTCTATTGCGAATCAATCCACTGCAGATGAACAAGAAATCGCACGAGAGAGCACTGCGTTACTATGGCCGACTTTGTGCTTCACAAACACAAGAACAAAGAGAGGCAGTACGTCAAACGGCTCAGTTGGCAATGAGAAATCGTGGTGCTTATCTCATAGACCAACAACGATAATCTTCGATGCACAAGAAGGAATGCTTCAAATGTTGATTTGAATCGGGTAGCGTTTCAATACGATTGCAGAATTGACTACAGCCCGGATCGTTTCGTTCGAATTGGCCCGATGGAGGTTGTGTTGCGGTGCATTGAAGTTCGTTGGAGAAACGCCTGGATAGTGCTGTCTCAGTGGCAAGGTGAAATTGCCATTATTGCCTCTGCCACCTGAATTGCGACATTTTCTATCGAACACTCATCAATACAACGGATGCTTCCAAATGACTTCATTTGAAACAAGGTCAAGCCTATTTCTGCTCGAGAGACTAAACTTTCATTTTCTTTTGGTGATAATAAATCAGTAATTCTGACATCGCCTTCGACTTTACTTCGCCTTTGGCCTTTAGATCCAAGGACAAATTCACCATCGAATTGGGTCATTGCAACCGCTTGAAGACGCACAGCATATATAAATTCATTAAAATTTTCTTAATGGGCAATATGGAGGACCAACTTGGTCTGCGTCAAACGATCAATACGGCAATGAAAACAGCAATTCTTCAAGATCTGCAGCAACTACATCATAAACATCATGCATTGGTTCGGTTGTTCAAAACTGCGTTGGATCGCATGCCAAGTGATGACTACAAAGTCGTGATCACAACTAGAGCACACGAATGCCAATTTAACGCTCCAACAATAGATGAAATCGCAATTTCGATTATTAGTGAAAACTTGGAATCGCGCGATATTGTGCTTAGACTTCGCGACACTGGACAACTGCAACGAATACAATACCGTACAACCGTTCATACGATGCATTACAATACCCACTGATGTTTTGGCAAGGAGACGATGGGTACCATTTCAATATTAACACCATTTAGCGGTGAGTATCGAGATCATAATTTTTATTTCAACATGACACTAATTTCACTGATTTTATTGATTCATTTCAGGTGGGGAAACTACCAAGATGATTAGCTCAATGAATTATTATGCATATCGTTTGATGATTCGTCAAAATGCGGACTATTTGCTGCGATTTCGTCGATTGCTTCAGCAATATTGCGTCGACATGTATGCCAAAATCGAAATGGAGCGCCTCACTTTCATTCGGTTGAACCAAGCCAAACTGCGTTCGGAGTTGGTTGGATTGACTATTCTACCGGCGACATTTATGCAATGAGCATAAGATGCAATGACATATATTTGTCATTATGGTCGTCCAGATCTATTCATTGCACCTTTATGTGCAATCCGAAATAAAAAGGAATTGTTCAACTGCTGCTCGGGGTAAAAACATCAAGTGATCGGCACCACATCACCGCTCGTGTCTTGAAACAAAAAATCCGTGTCTTCAAACAAAATACACTACATTGTTAAGCATCGCGTCGGACCTACGGTCGGTTCGACCAAATCAAGTGTTGCATCCACACGATCCAATAAACTACCTGATATTCATTTATATTTTTGGATGCATTGAGTACAAATGATAAAATCTTGACATTTATGATATTTTTATTTTTGTTGGACGTGAAAATTTGTACAGCGAAATACAGAATGTCTCGATTAACAATAAATAAAAAATTACTATCGCACTTCTTTCGCGTTTAAATATTGATGACAAAAGACGCAAAATATGGTCTCTCTAAATGGTTGTTAACCCGTAAAAAATTAAGTCATGTTCTTAAGTCATTTATTTGGGATGTCATATTTATGTTTATGGAATTATAATTATTTTATTTATAAAAATACGCTCTGCACGAATATATTTTCAGCCAACCATCCATTTTGACACTTTGACTTACCCAACAAGCAAGCAACACAAGCATATGTGTTAACCAACCATCCAACAACGCTATGATCCGCTGATGAAAATCAGCCCAACCATCCAACCGCCTGACCAAATCAGATCGTGTGTAGGAGCTTTATTGCTTATGTTGTAGTCGCTATAGTGTTGGCGTATTATTCCCACGAGGGTATGATCGCCTCTGTGCTCACACGAAAAAACAGTCCAGCGTTGGTGTAATCGCCTCTGCTCTCATACAAAGAAATTCAGCACTGGGCGATATCGCCATGGCGGCTTTAATACACGGCCATTTATGACTGGTGAGTCATTTAGAAGAGCCTGCCTGCCTGCGGAGTCTGTTTTCTGCGGCTAGTATGGATGGACAAACTGCTTAGAAAATTTTGTTAATTTAATAAATTTATCGTCGTTCTTCTTTGTTTCGTATTCGTCGGATTGCTTTTGTTTTCGTTTAGATGTATATCTGTTGATGCAGTTACTCTGTTTGCACGTACAGTATACAGAGTGGTTAGTTGGCGAAGAGTTTGCGAGTTGTTTCATTTTTGATATGTACGATTACAATATTTGTTTGCAATATTCTAACCGCTACAATCATATGGTATAATAATTAAATCTCGCGCTTTTATAGTTTAATTAATCCTAGTGGAAAATATTCCATAAGTGTCGACCAATAATC
The DNA here is from genome assembly GCA_963691935.1 of Nephrotoma guestfalica. Lineage (NCBI taxonomy): Eukaryota > Metazoa > Arthropoda > Insecta > Diptera > Tipulidae > Nephrotoma > Nephrotoma guestfalica. Next base: position 190,949,885 of record OY829915.1, on the reverse strand, counting down.
ACATTTCCGGGTTCCGTTTCATTAACTAAATAATGTCATGGTAATGATAATAGGTAATGGGGAAGGGAATGTACTGCACCTGGGTTAAATGCTCGGGAGGTGAGAACCGACCGTCGTCATTCCAAACTGTCATACTACACTAATCAAACGTTCGGTGATCCACTTATTCCGGTTGTTTCGTGAACCATCCGTTTTAATACGTGATGCAATCAAATATAACGTCAGAATTTTTAATTAATATTAATTAACAAAATGTTAGAATTTATTAACACAAAAAAAAAATATTTTGGCTGGTTTTCTTGTTCAAATTAGGCAAATTAAAAATTTCTTTTTATTTATTCATCACGCAGATTGTAGGTCAAAGAAAGTAGATTTGTAACTTGGTATGGTACATGTACAATGAAAACACGTAAAAAATATTTTATTAATAAAAAATATTGTAATGTTTTACATTAGCGATTTAACGATTAGAAGCGCGATAACATCTCTTGTCTTGGTGTAGCACGGTGTAAACATTTATAAGGAAAATCTTTATAGAAGGCAGCAGTAGAATTTACCGCAGGTGTGACCGCAGTTGACAAACTATCTAACATGCATAATAACAAAAAATAAGCTGTATATAGTTTTTTATATGATTTTATTACATATTTACACAAAAGTCTGGTGTTCGCGTCAAGACAAACTAAATTAAATGAATGCGACGATCGATGAAGAGAATGTCTTTTTGTATTCATATGTATGGATACTCGTATATGTAGATACATATATGTAAATGGATGTGTCTGTATAGACCACAAGCAACACCTTGATCCAATCCAACCAAATATAAATACAAAACGATGAAACGTGTAGCTCTGCGCTCGTATGTAGATATGTTAATGCATCGTGGTAATTGCGTCCGCGTTATGGCATATATGTAAATATCAATTATTGCTATACTCATCATCTTCATGTACAGATTATGTTGTATGTATGTTTTTATTTTTTTTATTTCGAAATATGATTTTATTAATATTCTTATATAAACAAACTGAACACTCTTTATTTTCATTTTTTATTTTTTGTGTAAAGTTTCTTTTAAAGTCAAGGTTCCCCTCTAGCAGGGTCAATGGCAGAAAAAACGTTTTGTGTTATAGTTTTAATTTTTTTTCTTGTATTGTAGTTTCTATACTGACTACCGAGTGAGATTATTAAAATTGGAAATTTTCAAAGCAGAAACTATGAAAAAAATATTCTGGGTAGCACACGACTTTCCAATTACTCCTAACTCCAGAGAAACTTTCAGGTACATTATGGGACTGCTAAGCCATATAACATGTACAAACATGTGAACTATAAAGTTTCGTTTAGAGACCCCTGCTGGTTTTCTAAATAAATAATAAGACACAGTTCGAATGATGTTGATAACTTCCCTCCAAGCAGACGAAGGTCATAGGTTCCATATGATAGCGATCAAATTTCAAATATATTAGGTGTGCAAGCGGAAACTCTGCCTTTTTTGGTTAAATTCAACTTTATTGAAAATATAATTGTTACAAAGATTAATTATCGAAATATTCGCCATTACTATATATGGTACTTTGCCATTTATCAGGTAGATGAATGCCCTCGCGATAGAAACTTGGTGGTTTCGAAACAAAATAGTCATCGAGCCATTCTGGCACATCTGCAATTTTCGTGATCTTTCAAATATGATGTATTTAGAGTGTGTGTTTTCAGCATGCTGTAAAACTTTCCAGCCTAAGGGGAAGCTGAGTTCCTGGATTGATTTTGCTGTATGTTGTCGAGCGTTATCATGCAGCAATATCACCTTCCGCCTTCCTTCGGTTTTTGTTTTCAGTTTAACAGGCATTTTCATCCAGTAAAACTTGAAGTTCTTCGTCTTCAAATTGTTTTACTGTGCCTGGACGTGGATCGACCCCAACGACAGCTTGTAAATGACTGAAACTTATGTCATAAAAACAGCAATGACTAAGCTACATACAGTGGTGTTCAATGACATAGCACACTACGAACATTTTTCATTAATTTAGAAATTTTTAAAAATTCCTCTCGAAAATTTACAATGACTTATTACTGCAAACAATTCCAATATTAGCCGTGTTTTTTTTTTTGGAGCACTGACCGGCGCCGAAGGGAAATTTATACTGAAACTGTAGCTATTTATTCACTGATGTCGCTATACCATAAAAATGAAAAAATAAATTCACTATAAAACAAACATTAATGACGTTATAAAAAATAAATCATCTTGCTGCGTTTTAAATTTTTATTGTAAGATTAATTTTCTAATGGTTTAAGGGTTGTACAAAACAAAGAAAATTTAAAATTTCCCTTTGAAATGGATAGGGCTCCCGACAGAGGCTCCCGATAAATAGATAGGACAAGATATTTTTTTATCGATTTTTAAATTTTTTGCAAAAATAGCGCGCTAAATACATATAAGTTTTGACATAGAAAATTGCGTGCTCCGGATACAGCTATCACGATCGATCTCGTAAATTAGTGTCAAATGGTCCGAAACCGCAGACACTAGTCGAAAGTCGACATCTAAGGAAATAAAACAGGACCTCAACTTATACTGTTCGGATGTCACCATTCGTAGACGCTTGCTGCTAAATAATTGAAGGGCCTGCGCTGCCCGGCATGTTCCCTTGTTATCAAAAATAAATGTGAAAGCCCGGATAAGTTATACCAAAACGCACTTGACCACTAAGGATCCGGAAAAATGGAGAAAAATTATTAAAACGGATGAAACAAAGATTCACCTGTTCTATTCTGATCGCCGACATTATGTGCGACGACCACCAAATAAAAGTTTGTCGCCGCATTACACCAAAAAACCGTTAAGCATGGTGGAGGATCGATTGTGGTGTGGGGTGCTTTCTCTTGGTATAGAACTGGTCCAATATATTGAATCAAAGCAAAAATGGCTGGCGACGCTTATGTCCAAATATTGAATGAGGTAATGCTCGGATATGCTGAAGAAGTCATGCCACAAGGCTGGTGTTTCAGCAATATTACGACCTTAAGGATAGTTCTAAAAAAGCAAAGAAGTGGTTTAGTAGTCATAATGTGAACGTTATGCAATGGCCGGCTCAGTCACCTGACCTAACCCGTATCGAAAATTTGTGGAATGATTTACAGAAAGCCATTGGAAACAATAAATACAGAAATAATCTAATTAAATAATATTTTCCAAAAAAATTACCAACTGTGCTATATTTCATTGAACACCACTATAATCCAAAATGGCGGGCGATTTGGATGCGTTCACGTATATTTTAATGCAACCAACTTCAGAGCCGGACTTTTACTTGCACACCTATTGTATGTATAATGACTTTGTTAATTGTTATTTTGACACGGAGATGTTCAAATAATTCGTTTGATATGGATGTATCAGGAGCTATAAGACGTAGCGATCGATCTCATCTATATAAACCACATATTGGTTAGGAAAGATTTCAGAACTTAAGTTCACACTGTTAAATGATGTCACACAAATGATATAGATTAGAAACATTGTATTAAGTACGAAGTTATGAAATCCAATGGTTTGGAAGACATTTTATGTACAAACATTTGTTAGCCTTATACCATATTGTAAATAAATAACTGTTGTAAGTTATGTTCTCGGTCATCCTTAGTTGTTTCACTGATTCCAAGCTTCGCAAATGCAATTGATCAAATTCAAACGGTGAAAGGTAACTAAATTTGAGTGTGTGCTCAATTATTGCAACTGTTTACTCTGCAAAAGTTTACTTTTCTTCTGAGACAATCGCACACAAATATCCGTTTTGAACGTTATTCCTTGAATCTCATGAATGGTCAAAATTTTACTGAAATCTCGCAGCTTGGATGTCGTGGTTAACTGTTTCTTATCTGATTTAGTAAAGTTAGGTGTTTCCGACATAATTGGAATATCAGTGATGAATACGCCTTTGTTAAAACTGTCGGAACTTTTTTTGATGCTAGGCTAGCAGTGTTAAATTGATGGTAATATGGTTTAAACGCGTGTACCTGATCCCAGGACATCTGTGAGTTATATTGGGCTATTTAGAGCTGATTATATACTTATTAGCACCAAAATAAACCATATTGAAATATTTAAGGCGGTCGATGAATGGAATTTGATTTTGATCACCCAAGATAAATCAGATTTCAGACCCTCGTGCCACACTTTATCGAATGATTGGCAACATCCACGAAGACAGCGGTGCAGTATTTTTTCTCTTCGTATGCTGCCCTTATTTCTGTAGCTACTCTGTGTACTTGCTCAATGGTTCCGTGCTCGGCTCTGAAACCAAATTTATGATTAGGGATCATATTTCGTAGTTCTGGTTTAATATTTTCGATAATTGCTTTTTCGAATACTTTCGAGATGTTTGGTAGTAGGCGTATTGGTCTATATGACGAGAGTTTGGTAGGATCTTTGGCAGGCTTTGGGATCATTTTTATAGTTGGTAGTTCTCAGCACTCACGGATATATCCTGATTCATAAATTAAATTTAATATTTCAGCCAGCCGTCAAAAGGCACACTCAGGCAGTTCTTTAAGCATTTCATCTGTAATTCGATCATACCCAGAGGCTTTCTTTAATTGAATGTGATGTGTTATAAGTAGTAGGACTTTATCTTGAATTTCCTAATAGATCTGATTGATACATTTTCTGTTTGAAGCACCAATAATCCATAAGGTTTGGAGTGAATGCGCTTTCAATGTGACCTGCATATGCTTTAGCTTTCCTTCGTCACTTCTAGCCCATTCACTGTTAGGAAGACGAATTGGCGGATTTGGTTGCTCAGGCCGTTTAAGGATTATATTGGCCTTCCATAATGAATAGTTTGGGTCTGAATTGGGAGATAATTCCTTAAGACAGTTTTGCATATAATCCATCTTAGTTTTATGTAATAGGCTTTGGGCCTGGTTAAAGTTGTGTTGTGCATCTGGCGATCGATCAATTTGCCAGATGCGTCTTAAGCGGCATTTCTTTGTTAATATTTTTTCTATTACAGTGGATGTTATGGTGTGCCTTGTATGTATGCTTTTTAGTTTAAGTGCGAGCTGCGTTGTTAATCATTAGTCTGCAGTGTAGACGTCAAGCCGATACGCGAACTAATGTACATGTTGAATTACAACTAGTTAGTGAAGGTTTTCGTTAGATGGTTTTTTATAGAACATTGTTTTTGGTCAGCCCAGTAATCTAGTAAGACCGGAGAGTGGTCAGAAGATAGTTCTAAAAGTGGTTTAGCCTGGATTATTTCTCGGTTTATTTTACCTGTGACTGCAAAATCACGGACGCCAGAAATTTTTCGACAATCAGTAGGCCAGTAATTTGGATGGCCACACGATGCGGATGGGGTTTCTTGAATAACATTCATTAATTGATGTCCTCTTGGAGTAGCTAATCTTGAACGTTGAAGAGTTAACGAGATGACTAAGCTTTCTTTAACGCGGTTAACACATATAGGGGATGCTTGAATTTCCTCAGTGCTATATTCATTTATAATATTCATTCGTGTCACACACTTCGTAACCATTTATTCTGAAATTGTGTTTATCGGTTAAATTGGTTTCAAATAGCATAAGATCGATTTCGTGTCTTGCTAGGAAATATTGTGATTCGAGTTTGTGTTGGCTTATACCGTTTGCGTTCCAGTGGCATATCTTCAAATAATTTTGATTTTGTAGCATTGCTCGTAGCGTATTTTGCATTGATGTCATTAACTGCGTCATCAGTTGCAAGCAGTTATTTAGGATAGGTTCAGCATTTGATGGTTCACCTTCTTGGCGAACGAGAGTCATTTGGCATATGCGAAGGTACGTTATTCAGCCCATCTGAATTGAATAACTTTTCTGTATACTGGGCGTCCCCAGTAGTTGGCAGTGTGGTTTCCACCGCAATTGCTGCATTTCTTTTCTGTTGAGGAGTTCTTTGGTTTTGGACAAATTTTGATTCACCGCATACGACGCACACTGATATCAATTTGCAATAAGTCCTTGAGTGACCATATTCTTGGCAATTTCTTCAACAGTTATGAGTTTGTGAATAAGCTACTTTAGTTTATATATTGAATGAATTTCTCCCTTTTTGAAAATGCTTTCGGACGGATCCAGTTCAACTTTGACCATTGGTTGTGGTTGCTTCAAGCGATTCATGATCCTATAGTCCATCTGCATCTCAAATTCAACTTCAACAAGCGCGGTCTGGATTTCGGTTATTTCAAATTGCACATCAATACCTTTAATAACGACAAAAAACGATATGTATAATAGTTTCTATTGTGAGCATATTACGATGCTCATTATTAACTTCTCTATACTCATTGACCTCGTGTGTTCGAATTTTGACTTCGTGCATTTTGCAACGAAGTAAATTTGAAAGCAGAAATGTTGTTTAATTCGTTAGCTACCACGCTTGATTTGAGTTATTGCGACCTTGTGTGTATCGGTTTCACGCAAGTAGATTGGAGTTGGCTTGTATTTTCGATAAGCCTGTTCTACAATATTTGCATTTTCAGTTTCACTCTCTTCTGTATCCTTATCTGTGACCGTTTCAAATCGGTTTTTAGAGGTTTTGAATTTTCGACGTTTGATTTCTTAGTTGTCAGTAGTTTATCATTTTTTGGGCTACTTCTGTTACGTTTTACAGTAATATAGCGGTCGCTACTGTGCTTTTCGAGGGTATATTCATGGAGTCATCTATCATTTCTGGGTTTTGGCTTCATATTCAACATTGAAGTTGAAATTGATCGTTGAACAATACTTACAGCGGGCGGTTTTATAGGCATTCTTGTCACCATACTACTTCTTAAGAAAGGATTGTCCCGTAAAGGTGTTTGTACTTCTACCAGCCATACCGGATGAATCTAAACCTCAGAGGTATTGCATGTAGCTGTATATGGTGTAGTAATGAAGCGTACCATCACTACATCACTGCAGTTGCTGGATACCGACGACTGGGAGCACCGTAACGTTGTCTTTCATGTTAGCCTTTTACACCTACTGCCAGGTTTTGCATAGCTGCCCTAACTCGAAGAACAGACGCTGGTCGAAGCCGCCCCTAACGTGGCGTTGCCATGGGTATTTCCCCTCAAGACAAATGGCGAGCTCATAGATTTAATGGCATTTCCTTTTTAGTTACTTTGTCATATTTCTTGAGATTTTGGAATAATCTTTTAGGAATCTTCTGTAGTATCCAGAAAGCCCAAGAAATAGCTTAATATCTTTTTGGTTTCTTGGTAGCAGCCAGTCTAAGATTTTTTTAACTTTGCCCTGTTCGGTGTCACATCGTCTTGGATTATTAGTATGTGACCTAAAAATATGTTCCTCTATTTAGGAATCCACACTTATCGAGTTGAATCTTAAGGTTGAATTTTGAGAGTCTTTTTAGAATGATGTTCAAGTTATATGTTGTCGTGTGAATGTCACTGGATCATTTTTCAGACCAAACGGCATTTTGCCTTCCTTGTTTCTGGGTTTCGCCGTTTGTGCGTACGCAAAGTATGGTTTTTCAGGCTAGAGATGAATGCTGCAAGAACATCCTCCTCGATAAATATGCAAATCGCGAGTGTTTTAATGTTTTGTACTATTTCTTTAGTTCTAGGTCATAGTTTCTTGTTGCTTGTTTCGCCAAAGTTGGGACTTAAAATAAGTGAGTTCCTGCGCTTGTCATAAAGGGCTGTGCGCAGAGTTGTTTTATTTCTTGAAATGATTCAGGGTCACCTGCAAGACATATTATATCCTTTGCCTTCCTCAGCAATCAATCAATGTAAATTTATAAAACTTAAAAAATTTAATAAAAACTAGGTAACTTTGTTACCTGGTAATCATACTTCGTATAATTTTTTGTAGTCGCGGATGTCTCAGGTTCTATAGCGTTGCTTGCTCAAATCGACACGGCGGTTAATTAACCTTTAGCCAGCAATGTTAAGAAATTTCATAAAAGTTTCACAAAAAACAAAATTCACAAATTTTCCTTTAACTTATTCACTTTTATTCACTAAACACCAAAAAATTATAATAAATGTAAAAAATGTAATTAATTAGCGATATCTGCATGGAAACGCTATACTAATTAGTGAAATATTGCAACTACACCTATTGAAATTTTTAAATTAAATATAATATATTTTTTTTGTGGGCCTAACATCTGCTAATTAATGGCGCTACACTTTTCTAGAACGTTGCATACTACGTCACCTGAAAAGTTCTCGGTCTGACACATAGATGGTGTCACAAATTTAAAACCCGTGTTATTTTTAAATTCTACCAATGTACACGTTACAGTTATTTTAGTGACGTTACTTTGGTTAATTTCAAAACAATGGAAAAAAAGAATTTCGTGTGTCTGCACCAGTAAAATTAGCCATCACGTATGACGCTCTCGACCCCCAAATGAGGCTATGACTCCAGAAAATATAAAAAATTTCACCAAATTGTTTAAATTTGGTAAAAGTGAAAGTGTAAAGTGGAGTTGCGTGAAATAGCGGACATTGTAAAGATATCAGTGGAAAGCTGTGTTCGAAGTGGGTACCGCATTTGCTCACAATGGATCAAAAACGACAACGTGTCGATGATTCCGTGCGCTGCTTGGAGTTGTTTAAGTGCAGTAAAAAGGATTGTTTATGCGGTATGTGACAATGAATGAAACATGGATCCACCACTATACACCAAAGTCAAATCGGCAATCAGAAGCGACCAAAAACACAACAGTCGGCTTTAAAAGGTTATTGCGTCTGTATTTTGGGATACACATGGTATAATATTCGTTGACTACCTTGAGAAAGGAAAAAATATCAAGGAAGAAATCGCTAAAAACCAAGACAATGCCCCATGTCACAAGTCGATCGCAACAATGCCAAAATTGCACTAATTGCACATTGAATTGCTTCCGCTTCCACCGTATATTCGCCAGATTTGGCCTCCAGCGATTATTACTTGTTTGCAGACCTAAAAAAAAGCTCCAGGGAAGGAGATTTGGCTCCAAGAAGTGAGTGCCGACACTGAAGGATTTTTTCAAGACAAGGATAAATCGTTCTACAAAAAAGGCATCGAAATGTTAGAGAGGCGTTAGACTGATTGTATCGCTCTTGAAGAAAATTATGTTGATGAATAAAATGAATTATTTCCAAAATAGTGGTGTTTCCTTTGTTAGACCGAGTACTTTTCAAGCGATGTGTTATTATTTAAAATCGTATTTTACTTGATAGTTCTATAAGGAAAGACATATCTAATAGCTGATCCATCTATGATTGAAAGGATGAAATGTATTGTTAGTAGTTCAGGTAATCGCCGTACTACTTGATTGGATTTCTGGAAGCGCTAACTAATTATTACTGTTCCTTTTCTAAAAAAAATATTTTATTATCTACAAATTTTATCTCATTGGGTAGATTTCCTAGGATTCATCAGGAAGATTTCCGGTTTTTTACCGTAGTAAACAATTTACATTAAATTTCGCAGACAGCTCAATTAGGCAAATTCCATTTGACTATAATTCCACCAGCACCAAGTGAAATCTTACAAGTTGAGGTATTTTTTTAAATCGGTACAAACCGAAAATATCTGAGGAAAATTGTCATTGTCATTGTCAAACGACTTCGTGTGGGTAACTGCAGCAGGGAAACTTTCGAATTTCAAAATGAAACTTTGCATACCGATTAAGCCTGATTTGTGTTAATTAGTGCTCACTAGAAAAAATTAGTGCTGGAACAGGGGCCGGAAAAACGGGAAAAGAAAATTTCAAATTCCGCCTGACAGACGAAACAAATAAAACCTGATTTCAAGAAAAAACCAGAAATAATTTAAGCCTAATTTTAAAATTTCCCAAAGGCGGATAAGCTAACATAATTTTGTGCTTACCACAGAAATGTAATTTTCATTCACAAATTGAGGAATAACAAACTTGACCCTAAAAGATACTATATTAAACAAACAAAAGATAGGTATACCGTTCAATAATATTTGTGTTGAACAACAAATTAAACAATAAAAATAAAATGTTCTAAAATGCAAGTCATAAGCAATTCAGATGACATATTCCTGTCAGGTGTGTTCATTGTCATCTGAAAAATATAGTGGCTGAATTTGTGCTAATCCAGAATTGGCCAAACTCCATTGAACAACAAAAACCAATTGAATGAACGGAATTCTGACATAAAGTGTTCTAGAAACCAATGAAGTTGGCACTTCTGATTTCGTATTCCTTTCACGTTTGTTCGTTACCATCCGAAAAATATAGTGGCTGCATTTGTGCTGATCCATAATTTACCAAATTACAAGATTTATGGTTAGCACTTCATATCGTGCATTCAACGATCTTTAATGTTGTTTAAAATTGTTCATTCAACGGACTTTGTTGTTCAATTCTGGATTAGCACAGATTCAGCCACTATATTTTTCGGATGGCAATGAATATACCTGACAGGAATATAGTATCTGAATTGCTTATGATTTGGATTTTAGAACATTTTATTTCTATTGTTTAATTTGTTGTTCAACACAAATATTATTGAACGGTATACCTCTGTCTTTTGTTTGTTTAATATAGTATCGTTTAGGCGCAAATTTGTTTTTCCTCAATTTATGAATGAAACTTTATGAAAATTATATTTCTATGATAAGCGCCAATTTTTCCAGTTTAGCCGCCTTTGGAGAGTTTTAAAATTAGGCTTAAAGTATTTCTGGTTTATTTCTAGAAATCAGGTTTTATTTGTTTCGTCTTCCAAGCGAATTTTGAAATTTTCTTTTCACGTTTTTCAGCTTCTGTTCTAACACTAATTTTTCCTTGTGTTAGTGCTCACGAATTGGGCTTATTCGGCCTTATTGGCCTTATTCTTATTTGGCTTATACAAAGTTTCATTTTGAAATTCGAAAGTTTCTCTGCTGCAGTTACCCACACAACGACTCCCAATAGTTCATATTTTTATTATTGTGTATCAAGACCATAATAAAAATAAGAACTATTGGGAATCGTTGTGTGTGGGGATAACTGCATTCTAGCAAATATGATATGATATGATATGATAGAGGGTACAGGCCAGTCATAACGGCGATCCTAGGTACGTTACCATAATCCTGAAATATCAACAATCAAATAACAAATTATATCTGAATGCGAATAATATTTCAGCATCATGCGGGCCCAGGCCCTGCCTACATCCTTAACAGATAAGGTTAGTTAGGAAAGGATGTTAGTCATAGAAACGACTAGGGCGAACCGCAGCAAAGTCATTTTCTAACTACTTAAATATATTAGAATGTTAGTCTCAATTAAATTCACACTCTAAATTAGAGTTTGTTAGTTAATTAATGTAAGTTAGTTGTGTTTGAGGTAAAGGGTACTAATATTCATCATATGTATTCGGCATCAGTCCTACTAGACGGGTTAGGTTATTTAAATCACATCTATGGGCGCCATCTAATCACATACTGCTTGTAACCTTATTTTGCCATATCTTCCCATCCAACACCATCTAACCGAGGGACTTCACGTTCGTAATAACACGGTAGTATTATCATACATATGATGACCTAAATATTCCGTCATTAATGTCAAAAAAAAAAAAAAAAAATTAGATTCGGTATTGTCAATCAGCTTCCTATATTTAAATTCATCCAACTAAAAGCAGGGTTAATTTATATCTAACATTCACACAACTTCACTAAAACATAACCTGAATTCAACCAGAAAGATCGTCGAAAAACAACATTCCATAGCAAAAAGTCTTTGGATCGTTAACATATTTGATTGTATTGAGTTTATGCTCAAAGCGTAAGTAATTAAATAGACCCGCTGATCAAGAATGTTGCAATCACAATCTTCCCTGACCTGAATTACATTTGCCGACAACTTTATTGTTTTAAATCAGGACTTTCGACAAAATTTCAATTTATAGAATTGTTTAAAGTTAGTGAAAATTATTAAAATAAGTTATGAAAATGTAATTAAATTTAAATAAAAACCCAAATGGATAACACAATCCAACATAATTCAGCTCAAATGATAAATTTCCCGTGGCAGAAAACTGTTTCCTCCTTTCATTAACATTTTATATATTTCAATTTATATCAATTTATATTATTCCACAAAAAGTCATTTTTGTCACAATACGGTGGCACCCCATTTTGAGTATACAAATTTTCGCTTATTGGGTAAGTTACAATTCGATCTGTTGTAATTTCAAATTTTGGTTTCTCGGGTACCAATATTTTATGTATATACTTAAGTAAATACAAAGGGAATTCCCTTGAAATGTCAGTTTCTATGTATACGATTATAAATTACCGTTCACATATACGTAAATAGTTTTAATAACAATAACAATAATAAATAATTAACTTTTATATAATTAGAATGAAAATTAAAATAAAAAGATACTTCTCTGATTGTATATGTGTTGAACGTAATTTTCATAATAACTGTCTCAATTCACCTGTATTAACAGGTGAACTTCTAAAGAACAAAACTCACTCAAAAATAGCATATCACTCTACACTACTACTCTACTACTACACACTACACATTCCTAAACTGATTTGAATTAAAATATTAATAATAATTTATTTAAAGGAGAGACAAAAACACGTCTTTCCTCTACGACGATCAGTCGATCCTCCATAACTGCATTCTAGCAAATTAGGTAATATTCCATATGAAAAATCGCTCAATTCGTGAAAGAAATTAACATTTTAGGATATTGGAAACTATCCTTAAAAAATTTGCAAACAATTAAAGAATTATAAAAAGTGTGAAAAAAATGTATTTTACTAATCAGAATGTATTTTTATCTAGTTTTGAAAAACGTCGTTTTTACAAACAATTTTGAGTGATATTTACTGAAAAATTAAAAATTTTGGACTATGTCACTCTTCCAGCAAATGGGCGATTTATTCTGAACATAATCTGGCACCGCAAGTAGTCGCATAAATACGCAAAAGGATTTGTAACAAGTTTAATTCTTTTGATAACGTGGAAATTATTTTTCTAAAATTATCGTCTTTGCCAAAAGAAAATTAGACATTTGCCAACTCAAAATGTTTTGAGAAGTATTTCATTCAACAAAGATTTGTCTCACCAGTATACAATACTTTCCTCAGTTCGGATTGGGAAAGTAAAAACACGAAGAGAAATGTTTGTACGTACATACAAAAGCATATTGCAGGCAAGGCAAGGAACAACCGTATCACAAAATCGTGGCAAAAATGAAGATACACACAAGTATATGGTAAAGCAGTCTATAGTTTATAGTTAGCTATATATCTACATATTGTTATATTATTTATAATTATGTACTATGTATATTATTATATTCATATATGTGACTTGAGAACGTTTTATTATATTTTCTTTTTTAAACTTTAAGAAGTCAACTCGAAACGAAACGAACTCTAACTAAGTACCATATACAAATAGTATGTACACATGTACTCGTACGTACCGCTCTTTAGAAAAGAATTAATAATTATTAAAATTTTCAAACAGACAAATATAATTTCTCCACACTTTGTGCATTACAACAATGAGAAATATTTTAATATTGACGCATAGAACTACGAGTATATATAGGTCTTTTACATATGAGACACATACCTATACAGGCACAGATCTGATATAGACGTACATAAGCAATCCCAATATTCAATATTTCACAATCAAGAAATGATCGAAGTGTTTTCGTTCATGATTTGAAAATAAAAAATAAAACAAAAATGTTAAAATTCAGTTTCAAGTATAAACACAACGAGTAAGATGAAGCCAATTCTTTCGTTTTGTTGTCATGCTTTTCAATAAAAGCTGTTACATAAAAATAACTAAACATTTTTTCTGTTTAATTTTCATTTATTGCAAATGCCAATTTAATGACTCTTTTTATGTACAGAAACATCTTCTTAGGTATATAAACTCGTGTATGTTCAAAAGATCTTCAATAACACAGTATTGCACATTTTGTGTATAATTTAATAATATTTGATTGGAAATATGTCATAACCTTGATGATCGCTAATATTATAACAACGACGTCTTATTTTTCATCTAACAGGACAAAACCAATTTATCGTTTTAAGACATTTAATGGAATGCGCCAAACGTTATACTTAGGCTTTAAAATTAAGCCGCTTAGCTTAAGACAACATACTGCCGTTAGATATTCCAAGGCAGAAAATTATGACAAGTTGAAATAGAACGGCCGGACTTACAAATTTATATTGTCACTAATCTTAACTACTATAGTTCCCGATACACTGCGGTTCACTTGAATATGAACGATCGTTTATTAGAATATTTAGTGATGGCATCAAAAAAGTGTAGCGTTGACCATTATGTCATCTAATAGAAGATGAACTAAGCAGTGAATTCAGTCAGAAAAATGGTTCCCAAAATTCAGTGCCAAATGTCGCATCAAAATAATCATTAGTGTTTAGTATACGCTTGCCTTTCTGAAGTACAAAAAGTGCATTCGGCGATTTTTACAATGAGTGAAATTATTCAACAAAGAAGTTCCATTAAATTTTGTGTGCGGAATCAATTTTGTGGTGCCGAAACGTTCAGAATGTTGCAAAAGACCTTCGATGATAATTGTATGTCGCGAGCAAGTGTTTTTGATTGGTACAAATTGTTCAAAGAGGGTCGAGAACATGTTGAAATTGGTGCTCGAGAATCGACGATTAACAGTCAGAGACCTTACTGGCATCGTTGAAATATCGGAAGAAAATTGAAAGCACGATTGGTTCCAAAATCACTCAATTTTTTGGAAAAACAGCGTCGCGTTGATGTCTGTGAAACAATGCTTTCCGACTACCAGGATGTCATGAAACGTATTATAACTGGCGATGAGTTTTGGATCTATACTTACGACCCGGAAACAGACGATCAATCGGTCGAATATCGTACCAAAGGTGAGCCGAAGCCGAAAAAACCACGTCAAAGTCAAAAATCAAGGTGATGTTGACAGTTTTCTTCGATTATCGAGGTGTGGTGCACTCCGACTTCCTTCCGACCGGCCAAACTGTCAACAAGGAATACTATTTGAGTGTTATGCGTCGTTTACGCGAAGCTATTCGTAAAAAGAGGCCGGAATTATGGGTCGACAATTCTTGGTTTTTGCACCACGATAATGCACCTTCTCATACTGCATTGGTTTTATGTGATTTTTTCGCCAAAAATTCCACCCATATCGTTCCGCAACCACGGTATTCGCCTGATTTAGCTCCGTGTGACTTCTGGCTGTTCAGCAAACCCAAACGACCGCTCCGGGGAAACCGTTTTGAGTCAATTGAAGACATTAAACGTGAATCGCTACGCGCATTGGGGGCTATTCCGGAAATTGAATTTAACAACTGTTTCGAGAATTGGAAAAAACGGCACAAGTGTATTGAGGCCGGGGGGATTACTTTGCGGAGGACGAAATAGATTTGGAGAAATATAAAGAATTAAGAATAAAGAATTTTAATAATAAAGAATTTTAAAATTATGAACAAAGTCTTACTATTTTTTCCCACAGTATTAGTTCCCTTTACAGTTTTATTATATTTTAAGCCGATCCAGATTGAATCTACATTAACTATTCCACGTTTGCTTTGGCATGAGTGGATGATATTGACATCGTTTTCGTTGTACAGCCGCAGAGCTCAATATCGTAAGTCTACACAGGTTTTAGAATTTGCCGGTATAATAGTAATTGGGGGGGGGGAGGGAATTTGCTGAGAAATTAGTTCTACTGGTATTCAGTTTTATGATTTTGTTTCATTAAGTTGTATTTGCCCTCTCTTCGTCCAGGTACTGACAATATCAGTAGCTCTATGAAATTTGCTTCTGAATTCTTCTATGCTATCAGCGACTGCTAAGATGGCCCATTGTTTGTCTCCTCTCTGGGTGGCCGGTCCGTGATATGTAGAACATATAAAGGTGGTTTCAGAACGCAATCTTGTGGGTTTCGTGCTGATATTTTAATTATTTCCGGGTATTCGCCAACTAATTTAACACGAATGTATCGGCTAGCTATGTAAGATGTTTGTATTTCATAAAATTGGTAAATCTCTTTGTAGTTTATAATCTGTGCTACACCCTAGAAGATACTTGAACATATTTTCATATTTTTATGCACATTTTCAATTATGTTTTTAGTTCAAATTACTTGTTCTATTGGTAAATGGTTTTCTCTGAAGACACATTGATGTGGAGCAATAAGATTCTACCATGATTATCAGCGTATTTCCATTGATTTGGAACGTGTTTAAGATTGAATACTGCGTTAATTATTGAAAGGAGTATACGTACTCTTTTTTCAGGAGGGGTTTCTACTATTTGTCCTGTAATTAAGTCATATCCTGGTAATTTCTTTGCTCTTAGATTAAGTTTGATTTCCTCTTTTAATTCTTGCCAGCCCTTGGCTGGCTTCGGGATAATGCCATATTTATAATTCTATGAACAAACAAAAATGAAGGGTGAATATGTTCTTGTACAACAAGTACATAGATCTCGAATACACCACACTTCATTTCTAAATTAAATCGAAAAACTGAACCTACCGGATTTTTGAAAAGAACTGTTTTGTATAAAAAAATTCATTATTCTTCCTGCTTAAATTTCAGAAAACCACCAAGGTCAAAGCTTGTTGAAGATTTAATCTTCACTGCACAAATAGAAAAAGCTCATACGGGAAAGCGCCCTTGCAGAATGTGGTGGACATCTGTGTACCGAAAAAGACAGCTTCTCTTCCGGTCCACAGATGTCCACCACATTTCTCATGGATCTTCCAATTTATGAAAAAAATCTTTAGTGCGAAGTTTGATTTCCATTAGTCAATCCGTTTGGACCGTAGAGATAACCAAATTTTGGTGAAATAAAGTTTTTTGATCAAATCTCAACATTTCTGGTAAAATTTAAAAAATAATCTGAACAAATTTGTTTGAAACTTAATGTCCCTCCTAATCTTCCGGTGGATCGGGATTTCGATCAAAAATCACTGGGATCTCCCAATTGAAAAAAGCTTAAGTAAAAGTGAAAAAGCTTAAGTATGAGGCTTCACCCCGGATCAGTCGATCCATCTGCGTTGTAAGAAACCAACAACATTTAGTCTGCATGACACCACACACGCCCGAAGTCAACATTTTTCATGATTACTATACAAAAAAATAGTTTTTTGTCATAAACCGTCATCTCCGCTTAAATTTTGGAAAACTTATCTGGACCAGTATAGTGGAAAATTTTATTTAGAATCTTTTAGTTCATTGTCGTTTTAATCGTAAATAATATACTTTTCAAAATATTTGCAAAACAAACAGAAAGCTCCTACTTAAGGTGCCACGTTCGGTAGACCGATTTCGGCAAAAAATCTCTGGAATCTCCCAATTTATGGAAAAAAAACTTAAGCCTGAAGTTTCACTTCGATCAATCAATCCATCTGGGATCAACAACATTTAGTTTGCACGGCACCACGTACAAACACACAGACATTTTTTAAAAACTACTTTTTTAACTTCGGCGATATAGACTTGACTTCGGCGATAAATTGTTTCTGACCGCTGTTCACTTCATTATTTTTGTATGGAAATCTAGTAACGGTAGAAGTTAAATTTTAGAATAAAATCCGCCGTATGAGAGATAAGTTTTTGAGACTCGCTGAACACAATTTCTCGTTTAGTTTCCGTATTCAACGTTGTCGGTTGCTTGATTTATTTGTTCATTCGAGTTTCCCATGAAATAAATTTGAAAAAATTTCTGATCTGCGGTCGGCAGTGGTGGTAGTGGTCCTACACGATGATAAATTTGCTCTTGCTTTTTGAATGCTGACTTGTAATGCTCGTGCACTGGTAAAATGGGGTAATTTATCAATTATTCTAATAACCACATTTGAATGAAGACTGTAATCATAATTAGCATCGTATTGGAATGCAACAAGATTTAAATGGGCGTTCATTAGGTGCTCTTTTTCTTCTGAAGCTACTGATTTGCTTCTACTGATTTTGTGCTTGAGGTGTCGCCAATCGCTTGTCGTATGGGTGATATATTTGACAGCAAAGGGAAGGCTTTGTGACGACTATTTTAAAAATTCACTTTGAGAAAGTAAAAAAGTGCGTATGAATGGACGCGTTCAGGACCGCCAACTGTTGGCATCATGATTAATGAAATCATCGCCAATTTGAGTTTTGAACTCAAATTTTGAATTTCACTAAACATTTTCATAACGTTGGCTTTGATTTTACTCAACATGTTCTCAACTGTTGGGTGCCCGGAGAGCGCCCAATGACACCAATTTTTGTATCACACACGAACTGAAATGTCAATATCAATTCAATGCTATCATGCATGCGCACTCATACACCGAAAACAAACGAACTGCCGGTAGACTATATGAAATACAGCCATTTGCTGAGAAAATCAAAGAACTCGTGCGCCAACAACTTCTCAGGCGTGTGCACAACAACTCACGTAAGTTTCATAGCAATCGGATGAACGGTATAGAAAAATAATTTATTCAAAATGGCGTCAAAACTACTCTTTTTTTTATGTTTTAATTTATGCAATCTGTTCTGGGGCCAAAGCACTCTCTTTCGCGGTCCGCTTTTCACGTCCTATACGCATTGCTTGTCAAATCGAGGACGTACGGCTATAGGTCTGATTTACGTAGGACCATTAATCACAATTAATAGCTCCATGTCAGCTCATAGTACTGACATGGAAGAAGAGTTGGCCCATGAGTTGTTTACTTCAACAGGGGGTTTATAGTTGTGTTCATTTCCATCACCGATCGTAATTAGATGATGAAAATCCCCTTTTGAATCCTGCTCATATCGGAATTCGAACCCGGTACCTCCCGATCCAAACGCCAAAACTTTAACCAGTGTGCCGTTTGGTCGGTATCTTGAAAGTTAGTCGAGGAGCTAGTCGAAGAGTGGTTGAAATTACTTTTGCAACATTAGAAATCGTTTGCGGCCTAGACAAACAAACAAACAAGTACGAAAGCGTGTCACGTCGAGAAAATCATATATTTCTGGAACTACTATTCCCAGAACTTTTAATGATTTAAAAAACGAAAGACATGAATCCCGACACATAAAATAAAAAAGGGACGAACCTGATATTACATACATAATGAAAAGTAATTTATTCAAAATGGCATCAAATACTGTTCACAGCGTGCTAGAAATAAGTGAATATTGCATTGTCATCGAGCACTATGCGTTCTGTAAGTTTGAGCGCTCGAGCAAATCAAGAAGTTGGTGTGGTGAAAATTCGATTGCAAAATCGTATTCCCGCGTCTAATCAAATTTGTTAAATAAAGTTTATTTTCTTATTATAGTTAAAAGAGTTATTTCAACTGAGAGTTATTTGTTTTTATAGACCGCTACAATTCTTTTTAAACCTAGTTTTGACTTATTTAAAATACAATTTTAAAAATAGGAATACGATCCCTGATATCAGATTTATCAACCTTCAATTATAAATATTGAGGAGATTAGTAAATCTTAATTTTTTTTATCAAATTTTAATTGAATTTCAGACGCGGTTTTATGTGCCATCTACGAATGACTGGTATGAACTAACCAAAAATATAGTTAGTCAATATGAGACAATATACTTCTGACATGTGTCTCATGCCAATTTTGTTGTCTAAATTTCGAACTAACTTAACTGATGATTAGTTCGTACTAGTTATTGATAGGTGTCGCTAATATTCATGAACCACAATTTACCGATATTTAATACTAAACAAATATTTTAGAGATTAATGAATTTTAATTTAATTAACAAATTTCATTAATCATCAATCATCCATAAATTTCTACTATGAACCGACCATCAATTTAGTTAGTCGAAAATTTAGCAAAATCAGTACAATTTATATAAAATAATGTCGAAATTCATCTTAGAAGTTCGACATTTTCAATTCCTATACTACATCGAGAAATCACGTTTCCCTGGTTTTGAAATTGTAACGGAATTTTTTGATTATTTTGTTATGTTTCCTTGTTAAATGTCCCTTTTATTAGTTTGCTGCTTAATTAATATAAATCTTCAATAGATGGCATAAAACAAAAATTTAAAATTTGCTTATTCAACTCAGGATTTTTGAGCACATTTAATGGTTTATGAATAATACAGGCAATTATCAGTGAGTGCTATGAAGTAATCAACACGATAAGACCAGTTCACGAGTTCGGATGGGCGCCATGCATTTAAATCCGCGGATTATTATTGCGAGGCGTAAGGTCGACACACGTAATCTACATTCGTGATCTTGTTAGTTGTAATATAAATACGATGTTAATAAACCCCGAGTTAGAACGGGGCTGATGTTTTTGTAAGAATTAACCATTAAGGGTGGTTGTGTATATTATTACAGTGTCACCATAAAACCTAATGTTTAACGTTTATACACCTTATGCTACTGTTATCCATTTAGACATTATTCAGTATTTTGTATTCTGAATTAGTGTCTACTACTGTACCTACACTAAGTAATATCGCTT
This sequence comes from Nephrotoma guestfalica, assembly GCA_963691935.1. Lineage (NCBI taxonomy): Eukaryota > Metazoa > Arthropoda > Insecta > Diptera > Tipulidae > Nephrotoma > Nephrotoma guestfalica. Next base: position 190,929,404 of record OY829915.1, on the reverse strand, counting down.
AGGGACGAGAAGAAGGGACGAGTTATATGCCACTTAACCTTTGATCTCGTACAAAAACGTCTTTCTGTAATAAATAAATCTAAAAGTAAGCCGATTTGGATAAGTAAACTTGCCCAAGCTTGAGCAATATATCTCATGCCTTCAAAATTAGCTTCGTGCATTGTCTCGCAAACAATGATCGATGACTAAATGGACTTAGTTTTCATATTCAACGAAACCTCTTATTTCATCTCTTATTTTAAGGGGACGGGCGGGATGAAGAGTTCCATTGCGGTAGGCCTACAGTATTTCATTGCGGAAAATTAAAAATGTTCATCAGGCAATACTAATTGCATACCACCCCAGGATTTTTAAAATCATCCCAGAAAATTTTGAAATGACACGGCATATAATATTAATTGATTGATTTGAAGGCAAGCCGTTACTTGAGATTGACATAATGGCCTATTCAGTTAATGTATGACTTATTGATTAAAACTAATGGTTCCCAAGATCCGCTAGAGTGGTGTGACCGATCTCTTCTGATTTCAACACCATGACTAATGGCTAAATCATTTTTAAGAACATAACTCAGATTTAAATTAATGGTTCCCAGGAACCTAAAATGTCGCCATAGATCTCTATCAAATTTCATGCATAAACTGAGCGTACCATACTCATATGGGCCTATTACGCCATTCTCATCATACGGTTGGTCTTGGGATTTTTTTGTAGACAGAGGCTCATATTACCCCAAAGCGCCAATCCTAACATACGAATAGAGTTTGACTTTTATTCGTAGGTAGTATACAATACGTCCAATCTATGTCAAATAAAATCGATTTTGCAGCACTTTAGGTTCCAGGGAGCCATTCGTTTGCATCTTCAAGATATTATAGCGCCAATCTTGACATATGGATCGTTAAGTGAATATTATTTTGTATGCGGGCATTATGCAGTACTGAAATCAGAAGAGATCGGTCACGATACTCGTGGTTCCTCCGAATCATTAATTTAAATCAATAATTCATGCATAAACTGAATGTATCATAAATATATGGATCTATTGCGTCCTTAATCCCAACATACGGGTGTTCTTGGTTTTTTTGTATAGATAGACGTCACCATGTTGTATATAAATCAGAAGACATCGATGACGACATTTCAGGTAACCTTGGAAACATTAATTTAAAACCAAATTGTGATTCCGATTCTTGTTGAAGTATTACAATGAAAAAAGGAAAAGAGTGTAGCTTTATAGTGGAACTTGGATTTCTAATAACCCCTGTCCATTCCATAATTCAAGGGGCTCTCTTTCAGAAATTATTTTCTAGAGAAACGCTGCCTTGGGGCTCTGTATATCTTATCCTAAACTAATTCATAACGCGCAAGTACATTCAAAAAATATCAATAAGAGCCTTGTTAAATTCATTTATTTATTCTACGATTTATCGTAAGGGTAAGTCATATGGTGCACCACAATAAATTGTTTATCTTATGTGGTAACACCTTATATACGAGTAAGTTACTGTACTCGCATACATTATTTAAATCATAATAAATTTCGAATCTAATATTTTTTTATTTAGTTTTACTGCAGTTTTATTGGTTGATACTGCAAACTTTTATTCCGCAGAAAGACCATACACATTATGCCTGCAGGGTATTTGGAAATAAGTGGCAACGCTATAATTGATATGTAATTTGACATTTCAAAACCCAAAACACATGTAATTATTGTATAAAGTGTGGTAACGTATATGATTTATCAAATTTGTTAATAATGAGAATTGGCAATTAACTTAGCGTTTCGATCTTGATTCTTGACCAAGCAATTTTATGAACTTTATGCTTAAAGCGCTTTTAATTTTTGGAATATGATTTTATACGCAATTCGCTTTATACACAATTTTCTGGTATGGATTAAAATATTAGTGTAGTAATTGCATTATAGAGCCTAACTCATTGTATATGGCTAATTGGCAAAAACACGAACAGCTGGTTTTATGTTCAGAAAAAATATATAAAATACGATTTTAGTGACCAAAACGATTTGTCGCCGCGTCTTTGACAAAAACTACGGATTTCCTCTTAATTGATTTTGTGTATCTATCTGTTCAACACAGTGTCTTTACAAAACCTCGAAAAATATTGTATTTTACAATGTCATCGTTAAATATTTATTTTTTCAATGTTTATAGTTTAATGGTATACTATTTGGAAATTTTAATTGGACTTAAAACTATATAGGCAAAGAATTGTATTTGGTGCAGAAGCTAACACCAATGGGCTCTATGCTATTCACGATAGTTAAAGTGAGTTTTGCGCAGTATGGTCAATACAGTAAACAAATTGCAATACAGTAAATAAATTATCAGGGTGCTCGATTATCGTTTACATTATTGCCGTGCGAAGTAGTATCACAGAATATTATTCGTTTCTCCCGTTCTTCCCCTTTGGTTGCATTGAGAGGGATTTACAATACGGGCTCGGCCGACTTACATTGCCAGTGAAGTGCGATCAGAGGCTCAGGCTATCTGCATATTTAAATACTTACTCATCTTGTTAACATTAGAAATACTTGATGATTGAGAGATGGGACACCTTATTCAATATCTCAAACCTTTATCACTTATTATTGGTACGCACTTCAGTAGTTCAGAGAGACGAACGAAAATATTTACATTTACTTGATCATGTAAATCGTCCGTTCAACGGGAAAACTTTTTGTTCTCGGCGCGGAATCTTACATCTCTGGTATGGCGTAATGTCCGAAACAATTTATCGAAACATGAAGAAGTGCAACTGCAGAGTGAAGGCCAGTACCAAGGTTAAGGCTGTGCCTGTTGTTTCACCTGTTACTCGTTAAATAAAAACTCGATAAAACCATCTTGACTTCCGACCACGTCCTATAGCAGTAAATGTCAACCTCAAATACCGTAACAGGCATATCTGATTTCATTTACATCTGATTTATGCTGAAGTTCCTTTTGTAAAATCACATCTGAGCCGGCTGATATAAACAGCTTGAAGTTGTTTAGGTTTGTTAAATCAACTAATTGGGAGTTTTTGAATTTGAAGAAAGAATCTTTCTTCGGTGGCAATTCTCGAATACTCCTTTGCTTTACAAAAGGGACTCTAAAACTTGTTTTGTGGTGTTTATTGCAGAAGTTCCAAACTGAAGCTTTCCTGATGTTCACGGTGCTCTTGCTTAGCTACGAATTCCACAGACCACCGAAGCAGTCTCCCGAGAGAGGTTGTAGGCCCCAATAATTTTCTTCTAGTCTATATACATCCAAGTTTATCCTTCAATGATTGCTAAACGTTCTCTCGGAAATAAAGTAACCCCAACTCCCCAATCTTTAACCATATAAGAAATACAGTCGGAAGGCGGAGTTTCATCTAGAATCTCAATGTGCCTTTGCATCACACCCTAGTACCACGCAATACCCAGTACCAACAACAGGTTCCCAGTACCAACAACAAGCCACTTTCAGAGATTGAGGCAAGGTACCACGATATACGAGGATGAATCAAAATGTCTTGTAATATCATATAAAAAAAGAGTGAGTGAGATACCAATATTTTTCTTTTTCGTCATTAATCACCTTTATGGTTTATTCATTTGTGATTTCGATCAATTAACTTGCCTAAGCCCTCTAAAAAAAGTTTTCTTTTGCTCCATGAAATATTCATTTACAACAGACTGTACTTCAAATCACTGGAAAATTTCCGGCCCCTTAGTTTTTGTTTAAATTGGGAAACAGAGTCATTGGGTGCCAAGTCTGGCTTGTACGATGGATGCGGAATTTGTAGGAATTTCTAGCCACAGTCTTAAAATGCAGCTTGAGCAACATTAGCTTTGTTCACCGGTGGATATAGTCGTTTTCTTACAGAAGAAGAAGAAGTTTGAAGACGAATTTTATTTTGTTCTGCAGTCAACAAACAAGGAATACATCGCTCACTTACTTTTGACATGATATAAGTGATACCATATGAAAAGGAAAGCCTTCGCACGCTACTGCAAAACAGAAATACGGCGGTCCTCCAATACAATTGATTCTGCCAAAATTACGTTTTCATGGCTAAAAGTATCTGCGAGACGACTCGATCCGCGAGAAAACACGTGTTTCTAAATTACAGAAAACAAACGAACTCTAAAATTTACATCGAAATTTGTTTCTATAAGTTTCATCGCGACAAAAACAAATTTTAAAAAATAGTTTAATATATAGTTGTCTCAATCACTCTTTTTTTCATATGATATTGAAGGCAATTTGATTCACTCTCGTAGGTCGAATTGGCCTATCCGAACAATCCGTATTCGGTTTTTCCGAGCGGAGAAAATAGAAACTAGTTAATAGCAATTTTACAATCTCTAGAAGGCGCTTGTTATTGGTCCAGATTGATAAAATGCTCAAGATTTACGGTGGAAAATTGCTACATTTTCTTCGCTCGGAAAAACTACATACCGGAAAATATTCTCTATAGATAGGCCATTTCAATATAGTGATATCTTGCCCCAATTTTCCGTAGTGGCTTGTTATTAGCCCAGATTGATAAAATAATCAAGGTTTACTGTGGGAAAACGCTGTTAACCAGGATACATTTTTTCCGCTCGGGAAAACCGAATAACTGAAAATGGATATCGTGCGGTAATTGGTTTTAATGTTTTCATATGATAGTGTTTTACATCGAGATTTTAATGTCATGAATGCCGTGTTTGGTAGCACTGAGGATAAGATATTTTCCGATTGGATTAAAAATAATGAAAATATTATGTTGGCCAGCATTATTTCAGTGGCTTTGTTGCAAAACACGTCGAATCCAAGCTGGTAATCACATACTGGAACTTCTATAAAAGCTTTTTTAGGACTGTTAAATATACAAAAACTTTAGCTAATGATAGAGAAATCATGGAATAGGGTAGACTGCCCATAGGTTTGGTGCAAAGCCTCGAAAAATGATGTATCGTATATGAATTGGAAAATTTCATAAAGTATAAAATCTAGGTCATTGAGTGTTAGTGGGATTATTGGAGTAAACCAATGAATTAACATAACCCCAAAGAAAAAAGTCTAATGGATTTCGCATGATCGTGGTGGCCAGTTCACATCGGAATTCTTGGAGAACGGAAACCACATATCGTTCAAGCCAAAATCATTTAATGCATGTCACAAAAAATCAGGAATGCCTATAGCGTTCTCCATTGATGGTAACTGCAATGCCATTTTATTTTCAAAAAATATGGTTCAATGACATCTCCAGACCATAAACCACACCAAACTCCAATTTAAAAAAAACACCATTTAACCAAAAAATGAGGCTCATCGCTGAAGATGATTTTTCCATGAAATAATGAATCTGTTTCAAGTTGGTCTAAAGCCCAATCTGCAAAATTTATACGCAGTAAATGGTGATTTGGTTCAAGTTTTTGGGTCAACTGAATTTTATACGCCTTGAAATGCAAACCTTTATCAAAAATATTGTGATTTTTTCAGCAGTACGTTTACGTTTTTGACGGGTTGCATTCTTAACATCACAACACTACCATTTGTCTCCAATTTTTTAATTAGATTACGAATAGTAAGAACTGTTATTTCGATCACAAAATTACAACATAAAATTAAACTAATTTTACAAATTATTTTATAAAATACGTCAACAAAATTTTTAAATTGCACCTAGTTTGAATTGCATTTCATAAATTTCCTTATAAATTGAGAAACACAATTAAATAAAAAGTATCTTTATAAAAAATTTGATAAAATTTTGAGCTGCCAGATGTCTATTTACATCGTCATAATACAGCACTTTTTATCATATAAAGTGGATCATGACTTTAACGTCATTTATGTAGAGTTTATTTGTGACAACATTGAATTGCAATACTAACAAAATTGGCAGCCGGCAAGATTACATTTTACATAATTATTTTGTAATCGTTATCATTTAAACCGTAGGTATTTGTATTTTATTTTTAATGTGTGTGTTTCTACTGTTCTAATCGCACGCACTTAATCGTCAATAGCAAAACTATTATGGTATTTCGATAGCTATACAGCAGTCAGCAACTCATTGTAAATAGATAAATACACAACTGGCAGCACCATAAAAGTTTAAAAATGTCATGAAAATTGGGAAAATCTTCTACAATGGTACTTTAATTATTTATATCATTTCTTATTATTTCTATGGATTTAATTTAAAATCGGGGGCATATAAAGATATTTGCTTTTTAAAAAAATGATTAAATTGTAAAATCAACTGCATTTTATCTCATAATATAACGTTCGAAAATTATCTTTTTTCGTAATGCACGAAACGTAGCCCGAATAGATTCATTGTTTTTGCAATAAATTTTAACAATTTCTAAACGCTGTGCAGCTGTGCATCTTTCCATGGTGACAAATGTCAATTTTGAAGGGAATCTGAAAAAACTGGCTGCTATAATGTTTATAAAATATATAATATTACTTTGATGACCCGGTATATAAGAGCTTTTTTAAGATTGTTAAATACAAAAACTTTAGCTAATGATAGAGAACTCGCGGAGTATGGTAGACTGCCAATAAAAAATCGAAGTGTAAAACCTCCTTTATGGAATTCCTGAAATAATAATCGACTTCACATTTGGCACAGGTATAGCGTTTTATAAAGCAGGCTTCAAAATGATTAAAAAATATTTGTAATGACCATTTGTGACGTGGATGTCATCAACTATATAGTTTTGGTAACTTTCCAGTTTAGCTATTTAGGCTTTTGGTTTCGAAGCGCATAATGATATGGTTCTCATGAATTTTAACCTTGTCTATAAAAACAAAAAAGTTGCGCTACTTCAATTCTTGCTAGACGATGAAAGAAAGTTTATATCGCTTCGAAACCTACAAGGTACTGTGTATATTAATCAGAATTATTGCGTACTTATGTAATAATATATTCTACTCAACCAACCACACAGACTGCGCCCAAATATGTTACCTCAAAGACCCCAACTTTGTATATAAATTTTAATAAAAATCGTTTACATAAATTATAACTTTCAGTAATGGTTTTATCCACACACAGTTTTTAGTTAAATACGAAAAATATTAAATATTTCCTCAAAATTGTATTGTCTTCAAATATCATAAAGGTCTGAATATGCATTTTGAATAATAATCATAAAAAATTATAATAAATATGCATATAAGTATGTAGATATACTCGTAATAATATAAAATTCAATACTTGCTGTTGGTTTCTAAATATCGATTTGTCACTTCTTGAAGGCATCACATAATACTTAATTGAATTTTAATATAAATTTTATACATGCGCTAAGGCATACAATGTTATACGAGTAGTCGCAAACTTGCCCATCAAATTGCAGGTTTCTGCTTGTGATGTGCTTTATACAGGTAGAGCGAGAAAATTACCTTGTTACTTAAGATTACATAAAATAGGGAATAATTTTTCATGTGAAATAATAATAATAATTAAAACATTAATAACGGCAAAAATCACACAATTATTCTATAAACATGTATCTATGAGCATCTATATAGACGGGGCAATACAGCAGCATCAGGTTTTTATTCTTTCTTATAAAATATAGTAGTTTACTCTTAAACATGTAATCTAACATAATAATTCTGGTTGAAAAAATGTTATTATTTAGAAGACGTCTCACCTATCTATGTTTTACATACAGAAAATGATTCGTTGCCTTGTCCAAAACGCAGAATTATTAGAAATTTCAATGGAGTATGTAAAGAGGCTCTGAAGCATATTATTATGCTAACCAGACAACTGAACAAAAATAATTATGTTTCTAAATTAATCGCGTAATGCTGTAATTTGCATACAATTAATATCCGAATAAATACAAAATCGTAAGTATAAATGGTAAAACGAAGATTAAAATAGGTAATGCCAATTCATGTAAAGCCAATCGACCTTTCCAACGCCACCTAGTTAGCGCCACTTCATATGCTAGCGAAGGGGGATATTTGTTTATATGAGAAAGAGCCTCATGCCATTTTATTATTATTTCATCATTTATTACATTAATTAACACAAAAACTAATTTGTCAGATGTCTGTCACTGCGTTAAAAGGTGACTAGCAAGATAAGTTTTTATTTGAGAATAGATTTTGTTTTACGTTTATTTTTAATTGGATGCAGGGCAGACTTGGATTCTCCAAGTAAAGGTTGAGATAGCTGCCTTAAATTTCTGCATTTTATAGTCCAACGGAAATTCCTAACCGTTTAGCGAATTCCACTTCTTGGATGTTCGATATATAAATTCCTCAGTACGAGGTTTCGGCAGCTTCTCCGTAAATCTATGTGCATTGACCGTTCCTCTTGTTAGCTTTCCTAGCGTAACGAATGATGGTATATTCTCTTTTAGTTCTGCAGAACAATTACCATGTATTATTCTGTAGAACATGCAAGGTTCTGCATCTCTCCGGCGTTGTAGGCTGTCTAGTTCTTTTGTAAGTCTACGGTTGCATATTATTTTGATGGCATACTGCTGAATCCTGTCGAGTATCTGAAGGACAATACTTTATGATCCACCCCAAACTTGACAGTCAAATATTCTATACATGGTCTAATAAAGGTTTTTTAAAGGGTGTCCATCTGTTGGTTTTTTATAAAGCTTAATAAAAATATTTATTGTGCGGTGGCAACTCGAAATTTTTTGAAAACTTAAAACTATGCCATTTTCAGAAATACGTTCGTTTACAACACAATCACACGTTTTGGTTATCTTACTTATTACGAAAATAGTCGTTCTGCAAAACAACATTTCGTAAATTACCTGATGATTTTGGTCAACGTGGACGTCTTACAGAGCCTGCAATTCACAAAATCGTTGAACGATTTGAAGAAACTGAATCAGTTGTAGGACGTAGAGCATATGAACACCATAGTTCGTGAACTTAATGCACTCCTGAAACAGTAATAGTTGTAATTGAAAATGTTCGTGAAAAGGAGCCAAGCTTCTCTTTGACGGGTCGTTCACAACAATTGAACGTGTCATTGATTTACACATGCATCCTAACAAAATTCAAATAACGCAATAATTGAAGCCAGCTGGCCATCAGCAACGTCGTCGTTTTGTTGATTGGGGATACTCGAACAAATGAGCGTTGATGTTCGGATGCAGGCCTATATCGGGCCGTGGTGATCAAATGAGCAATGTTGTATTCCATATATAAATATCACAACTTTCATTTACAATAAAAAAAATAGAATTTTCTACTACATTTAGTGTTTTATTTTAATATAAAAAAATCTAACAGATGGAACACCCTTTATATCTGGGGAATCTGATGCGATTTAAAGATCCTTCATTTCATTTTAAATTGTTGCTAATTTGAACACCAAGCAGACGAATTTAGTCACAACCTACGAGTACATGGTCTTTTACCACCAAAAAGTATTCTTTGTGACTTCTTTTACGCGAGAATGTGCAAGTTCGTGCTTTTTCTTTTCCCCTACTCATATTGTACACAAATCGGAATTAAGCGAAGTGACAACTTCTAGCCATTTACCGTTTAGTTCTGAAAGAGTTGGTTCAACCTCGAATGAAATAGAAGAGTACAATGTATAGCATCATCAGCAACGGTATGGATAGAGTTAACACTGTTATCCAGTAAATCATTGATGTAATACTGTGGGCAAAAACTAGTAAGAGTTTGTTCATAATTTTAAAATTCTTTATTTATTTCTCCAAATCTATTTCGTCCCCCGCAAAGTAATCCCCCCGGCCTCAATACACTTGTGCCAACGTTTTTTCCAATCCTCGAAACAGTTGTTAAAGTCAATTTCCGGAATAGCCTCCAATGCGCGTAGCGATTCACGTTTAATGTCTTCAATTGACTCAAAACGGTTTCCCCGGAGTAGTCGATTGAATTTGCTGAACAGCCAGAAGTCACACGGAGCTAAATCAGGCGAATACGGTGGTTGCGGAATGACATGGGTGGAATTTTTGGCGAAAAAATCACGTAAAACCAATGCAGTATGAGAAGGTACATTATCGTGGTGCAAAAAAAAAAGAGTTGTCGACCCATAATTCCGGCCTCTTTTTACGAATATTGTTGACAATTTGGCCGGTCGGAAGGAATTCGAAGTGAACCACACCTCGATAATCGAAGAAAACTGCCAACATCACCTTGATTTTTGACTTGCTTTGACGTGGTTTTTTCGGCTTCGGCTCACCTTTGGCACGATATTCGGCCGATTGATCGTCTGTTTCCGGGTCGTAAGCATCCAAGACTGCCAGATCGCCAGTTATAATACGTTTCATGACATCCTGGTAGTCGGAAGCATTGTTTCACAGACGTCAACGCGACGCTGTTTTTCCAAAAAATTGAGTGATTTTGGAACCAATCGTGCTTTCATTTTTCTTAGGCCCAAATGATCTTTCAAAATGTCGTTAATCGTCGACTCTCGTGGACTAACTCCTTGATTTTATTAACGTGTTGATCATCAGTTGATGTTGATGGCCGTCCTAGACGTGGTTCGTCGTCAACACGTTCTCGACCCTCTTTGAACAATTTTTACCAATCAAAAACACTTGCTCGCGACATACAATTATCACCGAAGGCCTTTTGCAACATTCTGAACGTTTTGGCACCACAAAATTGATTCTGCACACAAAGTTTAATGGAACTTCTTTGTTGAATAATTTCACTCATTGTAAAAATCGCCGAATGCACTTTTTGTACTTCAGAAAGACAAGCGTATACTAAACACTAATGATTATTTTGATGTGACATTTGGCACAGATGTCACTGACAGTCATACCAACATAGAAAAAAATATTTCGACGAATGGTTTTCAGCGCGAAATTTAGTCTTACTACTTTTTGCCCACAATAGTATAACTAAAATAAAGTCGGTGGCAAAATGGATCCCTGACGGAGTCCGACATTTTGGGAGTCGTTGGTAATCTTTCGGTCTTTGAGAAACCTTTTTATCCACTTGATTTTCATCGAATCCAAGCCGTGTGAAACAAGTTTACAAATGATATTATCATGCCAAGCCTTGTCAAAAGCTATGGATATATCCAAATCGTTTGCGAAGACCCCTCCATGTTGTTCTAGGGCGGGATTCCATTTGTTTGCGACATACAAAATAGACCGTGCCTCGGACATATATTTTAAAAATACAAAGTTTTCCTCTAAAACCGGAATAAGCATTGCTACACTATGGCAATTATCGTAAAATCTGGAGATGTGCTTGCATGGTGACTATATAGAAATGTGGAGATGAAGTCGGCATTCTAAATATGTTTGCGCCATTTCTCAAAATTGGCCGTGGTCTTGACATAATTTTACAAAAATATAAAGTTAACCTCTAAAATCGGCAGAAGTGATGCTACACTTTGGCAGTTATCGTAAAATCCAGAGATGTGCTCGCATGATGACTGTCAGGAAATACAATATTGCAACGTGTATGTCAAAATTTATGGAAGTCGTAACAATCAAGGGATTCAGATGAAGATATTTCCGATTCGGTGGTTATGACAAAGATTTTAGAATCTTTGCCAGCTGAATATAACCATTCTCTCAGAACTTGAGAATCAACGAATGCGGACAACCAAACTATGGCCAAACTGAATTTTTCGAAGAAGAATTCCAATTCAAAAAAGGGTCATTCGTCGGAACAGAACAGGTGGCGAGAGTGGTCATTGGAAACGTGACTGTGTACACAGAAGAATAAACAGAACAATTCAGGTAACAAGAAACAGAAAAATGTTTTAGACGTTTCTATAACTGTGTGGAGACATCGTGAAAAGAATATCGGTCAATGAAAGTTGCAACGAAATTATTCCGAAATATGGCTTAATTGATCGGTTCAAAATGATTAGTTGCAATGTCTATATTAATTGGAAGGGCGCAGAAATTGTGATGGTATCAAATATTTGATTGGATTAATTAATCGGGGGGAAAGCTTATTTTGAAGCTGCTCGCCTTAACTCTAGAAGTATTTAAATTTTTGTAAATATTGCATATCACTGGATTTATATTATTAGAAGACATGGTAAATCAGGTGAAAATTTGGAACAGAGATTCGTTACGGATAAGCTAATAAACTGTATAGTTTTATATGTTTGCTTTAAAAGTACTACTTTAGCTTCCGTCTCCAGCTTCAAATCCGTCAATTACAATTATATATAGGCATATTTGTTACACATAAAGAATTAACCAAGAATTCTTGTTCTCAATATGTCCACAATTTTTGCAAAATAACCAATTTATCACCGAATACTGCGTAAGATTAAGCTAATTGGCACATAAACTAAACGTACTCGTTCATGATGACCATTTGGCGATGAAAAGAATCAGTCTTAAAATTGTTTGGGAGAAATAGATGCGTATACGCATTTATATAAAGTGCCAACGCAATCAAAAGATTTGTTGTTACATTAAACGTAAGTGATAAACCTAACAAAACTCATTATCAACATTTAGGCTTTTTAAAATAAATATATTTGTTATTTTTGCCTGAATGTATGTATTGAAACTTATTTTTAATTGTTTCAGCATATAAATTTAAAAAATCAAACTATCTCTGATATTGCTAAATCCGTTACAATTAATCTGTCCCCTTGAATCAAGATAAACAAAACCTCAAATAAATTAATTCAAATTAAAAAAAATGCCATTTAAATCAAATTATTTTATATAAACCTATTACAATTTTTAAAATCAATCATCTTGTACAGCTTCCATTCCTTCATTTTCATGATGGGAATATGATACTAAAAACGATTCATTATCTTTGGATAGTGTTCGGCCCAAACCTTTCAATCCACTTAATATTCCATACTTCCTGCGTTTCATTTCACTTTCCATGATTTTATTCGTTCGAAATTCCTGTTCTAATTCACTTAACTGATTTTCTAGATTGTGGCCATCCGATTGCGAACCAAACATTTTAATTATTTCATTTGTATTGAATGAGTTGGCCACTGCTTGCCGGAATTGCTAAAATTTGACAGTTTAGTTACAATTGATTCGCATTGAACCGGCATTCTACTTACACTTTGCATAAGTGAAATTTTACTGTTTAGTGATAAATCACCCTTTACCATCCGGTCTAATGTTTTACTAAACTCTGTAATCTGTTCGGCCGTATCCTCTTTCATTTGTAAAAATTCCTCTTCGGTTAGATCATTCCTGTAAACAAAAATAAAACAATTACAGAGAATTGGAATATGCCGAATTAACCACCTGCACCTAGCACGCAAACAAACCTGAACTCTTCTAAATCTTTGAGCTGCTGAACCAACCGTTCTAATTGGTTTTCCAGATTTTCAATTAATTTGCTGTTTGCTAGCTCCATCGTTTTCTGAGTATGATAGCTTATCGCACACCTTCTGACTTTTGTTGATTTACAAAATGCTCAGGGCTGCACACTAACATAAATAATAATGACAACTGACTGAAGCAAATTTTTATAGAAAAAGAAACTGGTCGAAAATGTATCTGCATCCGAAATAGCTGTTAATTAAAATAACCAAATTTATAGTTATACCAATTTTTATTTACTAAATACGGAGGCTGACAGATGACCACTCAATGGATTCTTGCCTCCATACAATTTCATAACATACATACAACTTTTATGTTACATCGTGAATCAAATTTAATATCAATCGCTCAATCTAACCAATGGAAGCGTGAACCATACTTAGCTTGTGTTCTTGGATAGTCTTCCGGCAAATATGGTGTAGCATCACCATACACAGTTTTTGGTTTTGGAGGTGGTGGTGGCCGGCTTGAATCATGGATTTTCGCTCGGCAAAAGTATCCAAATCCAGGGCGTTCGATTCCCAAATTTTCTTGTGCACACTTATCGAATACGGCTTGAGTCTTACGACAGCTAAAATGTAATGTTATCTTATAAAATTTAAAATCACAAAAACCGCACCAAAATTTACTGTTTAAAATTGAGATCCCCACTGCTCTTGTCGAGACAGTTAGCATATTGCAAAAATTCGTCGGCACACGATTTCTTAACTTTCTGGAAGAACTCATAGGCACAACTAGTAACCGCTTTTCCTTCGCCAATACATTTTCTAGGATCATTTAATTCATGACGACACAGCATATACTCCTGCAAAAAAATAAAGATTCACAATGAGAAATTGAGGTTAAGTCAATGTTATTATATAACACAATTTAATGAAATTGTTTCGTTTAATAATAACTTATACTGTACATTGCTTTGATTTTCACAATATTTTCCAAAATGGAATGAACCAGCACGCAATGCTGGACCGGATAAATTAATTTCTGGCACAGTTAATTCCTCCTCCGTCGGAAGATTTAACTCGTTGGTAATAACCATTGTATGCTTGTACACTTCCGATATGAATTAGATAATAAATTACACGGCTAATTTTACTAAAATATAATAAAGCGATTAAATTTAACAATTGCGGAACTTTCATAAAATTTATTAACCTTTTTGTAACAAGCAAATCAGCCACAGGAAAAATAGAACTACACTTCCCAAATGTCAAAATTAAATGACAGCTGGAATTGAGTACTTTTTATTTTTTTGTTTACTGCGTTTACATGAAAAACGTATTGCAATTCAGTTTTCCTTATGTTAAATAAGGAAACCTTACGTTACAAATTAAAATGTTTTATGTTACTAAAGTAGCTGGATTTAAAAATGCACGAATATATTCGTGTAGTAAACAAAATCATTGACCACTGTAATCAATCCAATCCATAAAAATTTAATGAACCCTTCATCTTTGAAGGCGGCCATAGCGTCGGCAACCGAAAAAACGGTAGATGTAATTGGAAAGAATCAGCAAAATGAGTTTTAATGAAATTAAAAATATAATAAAAACTATAAAGTTATATATCGCCATCAAAATATCAAATTTATTTGGCTTCCTTATAGTTGGATGCGAGAAAGAAGGCAAACCAAGTATAATATTTACAGAACTGAAAAATGCACACCGAAACAGGCGTAAGAGGTGACTAAACTTAATGACAACTGAGGTACTGAAGGATACTATCACTTTTCTAGTGGCTCACATCTCATCGAATTAATTAAATTTACGAAGTGTCTCTTTGTAATTGTCAGCGAAACAGTCTGCTTACCTGACATGACCTTGGTTTATACTTAGAGACCATTCAGAAGCTGGTACATTTTTGAGCTCAAATCAATTAGCAGTCTACTCGACTAATTCTCGCATGATATTAAGAATTTTATCATTTCATTTTACTTATAACATGGTATGTTCTTAAGGGCCCAATATTTTTCTAGTGGCTGAAACTAAATTCATATAGGGAAATGACAGTGATGGATTTCCAGAAACCGTTTGGAATCATGCTGAGTTATTTAAAAATGTTACAGAATTAAAATTCGTAGTAACAAAAGCTCTGGAATGTATCATGTAATTCATTAGATGAAAATTTTATATCGATTTTATATTCGCTATCCTTGCTTTCAACTTTTGGTACTTTTTAATCATCAGCAGTATCGTCCGACTCTAATGAAGTACTCCGTATGCCCTAAAATCGCATGAAATATATATACAAAATAATTTGTTCGTAGCTTTAAAAATTTTAATTTTTATTAATATATTAAATATTAAATATCATTTCCTATTTTCCCTTTTTGTAATCGTATTGCACAAAACAAATACAATAAAATAATTAGACACCAAAAAGCGAAGATAAATCAGAGGATATATTAAAACTCTTGGTTTTTCTTTTATGTTTATCGTCGTTCATAAAATGCAAACAATGGATTAATCCTAGCGTAATCGTTAATCCGCGTTCATAAAATCGGGCCTTAGAAGAACACACTGTCAATTTCCGCCAATTTTGGGATAGTACTAAAATTGGATTTCCAATGTTTTAGGACATCGGTTTTGGAAGAATGATTTAGTTTTAAACCCACATTTTAAAAGCTGAACATTTTTGTACATCTGTTACATAACAAAAATGCAAAGAGCTAGTCAAAACGAAAAAGAACAAATTAAATCGATTCAAAATATGCTTGCGGTTCGGTTAACATTTCGTCTATATTTACAAATTTCGTTACTATTGCATTTTTCAGCACGTAGGTTCCGGTTAGGTAAAACGAAATTTAACGAAAACCAATTTTATATTTCTCTTTCAACCCTTCTCAAATTTACAATATTTTTGTCCATTTTCCTACAAGACTCACTCCACAAACAATACCACACAAGCGGAACCCATACCTACAGTGCAATAAAAATATTGGTTGAAATTGATTTTGTGTTCAGTTCTGATTTGATCTCTGGTTGATGGTTTGACAGTATATGTCTTGGGAAAAGAATGCGACTTAACACGGGGTAGAATTAATTAATATACTTGACTTAAATTTGGTTGTCAAAATATTATTTTCGGTGATATCACGTGAAGTAAATTAAGAATATTTTTGTTAGTAACAATGGGCCAGTTTAGACGCGCGGATGGTTTTGTTCTTGTTGTTTTTGTTGGATTTCCATTAATGTGTCTCATTTCAATTATATTTTCATAAAAACATTTGGTTTTTACCTATTTATATTCTCAAGCTTTAAATGTTTCACGACCTTTATTTTATATTATCCCTGCCGTGTAAGTAGCGTTTCATAACATTTTAGTCTTGTGTCAATTATATCCAAATTTTGTTGTTGATGTAAACTACCTTAATTACTTTAATACAAGGCCCAATTGATTTTGAAACAATAATAATTCGGCCGATGTGTAGGCGAACGGTGCAGTTTCCAACGTTGCGGGCCGTCCTAATGAATTTGAATGCTTTAGCTAAGGGATTTTGATGCTTTAGCGATTCGCTAGAGGCATTGGTACAGCATTTGAACTTGCTGGTAACGATTCATCGGTGATTCGTGTTCATCTCGAGTAATTTTATGAGCAAGTCGCCTAGGGTGAGTGAGGATGATCAAATCGTCTGGATCGTTCAATAAAGAATACATTCAGAATTCAAATATGATTCTCAAATATGAGTCCATAATCAGTTTCACTTATATTGCGCAGTAAATAATGTTGCGGTATTGACTAATAAATACAAGTGCGGTGAAGCAGGATACATTAAGTTCCAAGTGGTACCGTCTTGAGCCAATAATGTAGCAATCTTAGGGTTTATTTTATATCTCAGGTGCTTTTCCGAGTTGGGAATGCCAATTGACATCTGAATAAAACAAAATTTGTAACGTAGTCACTGTATATGCTTTTGATCTTGCATCTCCACGCGATGAACTATTTCAACGACACGATGAACGCAGTAAAGGTAAGCTCGGAGACCAGCTGTAAATGGATCACTTTTGAGGCTAAACAGACGATCAGCAAATGTAATCCTAAGCCTGCAAAATGGACTCAACTGTGAAGAAACGTCCTCGGAGGGAAGATACAATGCTAGGACATAAGATTCTGACTCGCAGTTCCGTGATGGCGAATACACACAATGCATTCGTGTACATGATGTGAGCGCACAAAAGATTTGATTCTCAGGATCCAATAGTACTTTCGTAGAAGAGCCAAAAGTATTTCAAAGCGAATTCCACTGACAATACACCGGCGTAATTTTATACAATGCATCGAAAACTATACGAAGCTTGCGTTGCATTACACCATGTTGTGATAATTGACAAATTCAGTTAGACGGGCTGCTGCTGTCGTGAAACTCTTCGTTCATATGTGCAGATTCAAAGAAGTTTTGCATCAATTTGTGGTATTTTAAACGAAGTTAACAATTCTTTAGGTCACCGTTCCATATGATGTAATACGGGATTGATGTAATACGTGATCTTTAATGGTGATAAGTTGTCTTGAACGGCAGAAAGCCTATGTGTATTTCATCTGCATTACGATAATGTGTCAATTCGCAATGTCGGTCAACGCGCGATCTTTCAAGTTAAGCTTGATAGCTGCTTTAAATCTGTTCATTTTATAGTCCAAAAGGAATTCGAAACCGGCTACGAAACGCATGCGAATTCCACTTCTTGAATGTTCGATAAATAAAAGTTCGGTAGATCTTTTATAAGAAATATTGAACCGCTGAATCGTATCCAGTAGTTGGAGGGCAATACTATATGCTCCACCCCAAATTTAACAGCAATAGCCTAATAATGGTCTTATACATCTGGATAATCTGATGCGATTTAAAGATCTTGTGTTGATTCCCGAAATAAAATAATGTTCTCGATTTTCCACAATTGCTACATTCTTGTCAAAGATTCCATTCATTATGTCTGCAGTTAGTTTTTTTTGATAATCCGATGCTTACATCGGTGCTCTTCGAGAAGAAACTAAGCTGCGATTCCGAATTTAATAAACTTCGAATTATAAATGCTTATTTGGCGAGCTATACGATAGTGATTGCTGTGCCGAACAGTACCTCCGTGAATTGCAGTCGCACACAACAAGCACAAGACACGAGATCAGCAAACTAAACTAGAACGATCAGTACACAAGCAGTTGAAACAAAAACTCTTTCCGCTTACAAGATATGACCTTTCATTGAATGGAAGAAAGGCTTTATTTGAGTACACTGAGGTACGTTGCGATTTCAGGCAAAAGCTTGACACGTAGATTTGAGATAGTTCAAAGTAACTATATGAGTAAACGAACTGATTATATTTCAGGTTTGCGATGTGATCGAGTGTGCGACACATATGATGATAATGAAACTTATTTGTGTAGTTGTTACGAATTAGAGTTGGTTCGGGTCATGAAAAGCAATTTAAATGTTAGCCATTTTGAAACTATCGTGTTGGCGATGTTAAAGATCATAAAGATTCAAGCAGCGAACGCTCTCGGTTGATATATCGAGGATTTAATAAGGGCGTGGCTCGAAACTATCAAATTTGACGGTGGGTGATAAACCGACAGTCATCGTAACGATTTCGCACAATGCACTGGTGATAATGTTTACAAATTTAAACAACGGCGCTGCTTCTCCAGTTTTCATAAATTAGCCTGTTGCTTATTGTTGTGTTTGAATGTGGATTAGGTCGACAAACATATTTTCAAAATTTTTCAAATTCGTATAATTGCCACTAAGAAAACTGGATCTTTTATTCGAGGCAAATGAGCGTCGATCAACTGCGGTGCGGGTGCAGATGTAACCTCGCCTGGTAAGCACTCAACAGCACTTTGATGCCCGAAGTCGAAACATATTATAATTTAAACAAAGCAATTATTCTAACGCAACATTGCTGATATATGGTGGGTTATCTATTACTCTATGGTCAACATCGTTCGAGACTTAAGAATTCTTTCTGTCAAAATATCAATATATTGCAGCTTGAATTTGCTAGTACGACTTGCTTGCTAGACAAAGTCAAATTGTTTAATTAAAATAGTACGTAAATTCTTTCTACCTGACTTCATTAAAACAGCGATTTCTACAGAAAGGAGTGAAAAACAAATCGCACACGACATGCAAGAAAACTACAAGTCAAAAACAAACGTTTTCAGGAAATAATTTTTTCTCTAAAAACTTTAGCATAAGCCGATAGTAAAATTTATGTTTGAAGCTCAATAACTTCTGCAGCAGGATTCATAAATGAAATCTAAATGAACTATCCTCGCACCGTGCCTGATTCTGTTCGGCTATCCATAATTTTCCGGTGTAACTTGGTTCTAAATTATCCACGACTGTTTCCTTTTGTTTTTTTTTTTCAAATGAAGGTTTAGGCCAGTAGCTTCTACGATTACCTCTTTTTGGCATTTTAGGTTTCAGGTTTCAATTATAAATAATTAAACAATTAAAACTTTAATTTAAATTAAATATGTTTTCCACGATGAAAATTGAAACAAACAGGTGCGGCGGGAAAGTCAAAGACAACTCTAGTAGGTGGTACTTATCGTTTTCTTGCGTACGGTGTTCGAAATCTATTCATGCGAAAAGAGACAATTTGTGCAAATTCCCGGCCCCGCCTAACCAAAACTGTAAAAAAATTGGGTTTAATAATTTTGTTAAATCAAATGCGGTTCAATAGTGACTAATCGCGAAATAATTATACCATCGACAGTGAAATTGGAGTGGAAGGATACAATTTCATGATTTCGTAAGTAATGTACGAAAATAATAGAAATTAAAAATCATACAATAGTTTTTATAATAATACAAATATACCGAATTACTATAAATGCTATGAGGAAAATTTATCATACGTTCCACAGTAAAATTTGGAGTGACATCTCACAATACGTTGTTTTGTTCTCTTTGTAAAGTAACTTCAGTAAGAAATCACATTCGGTCACACACAGGTTCGGTCAACCTGTTATAAATTGTTAATCTTCTAATTATCTTTTTTATTGTAACAACGAAAATTCATTTGATTAAAGCAGTGGTATCTTTTTCCCCAAAATATTTCTATAAATCTAAAAAATCGCCCAACCCGTTTATCTGGTTTTAACGGAATTTGTATTTTTGCTGTTCAAAATGTACAAAATCTTTATTTTCTTATAAAACAACGAGTAAATTTTCATTTTCTTTCTAGTGTTGCACTCTTAAGATTTGCAGCGATTTTTATTAGCAACTTCATTATATTACATACTATTATATTTAAATGTTTTGTAAAACACAGCATGAGAAATAGGGTCTAAGATTGAATTAACGAATAAATTTCTTTAAGTAACAAATATTATATCCTTTAAAATAGAGCACGAAAGAGTTAACAAAACATAACGAACATAAAACATAACTTACTATGCGGCATAACTTAAGTAATTTATGTTTCTTATCCAACTACATTCCGAACGCGGTACAGTGTTTGTACCAAATACGTCATCAAAACAAAACCAAAAAAAACGTATTGTGGTTTTCATTGAACGCACGTACAAAACTGGTTCGGACGGACACAAAAAATCTGTAAAAACAAAAACAATAAAAAAAATGTTTGTGACATGACATCGCATAACTTTCTAGTTGTTAATTGGTCTTCACGCAGTGCGGTGGTTTAAAAGTTTATCTTTTCTGTTGTTTGTTTAATAATATTATATTGGTTAAATTATAAATAAAAATTTCCATTGTATTAATTCATATTTCCGGGTTAAAGTGTTTTATTATTTATATATAATAATATTGTATTGTTGTGTTTTATAATAATTTTTTTGTTGTGAAATAAGAAAAAATATAATTTTATAAAAATTTTGTACTTGTGTGGAATTATTAAAAAATTATTTTGTAAATTTGTGTTGAATTCTATAAATATTAGAATCCGACCACTAATAAATTCAACATTCTTGCAACTTTCTTGTTCTTTGATTTTTTTGTACACACAATTCTTGGTTGGTGGTGTGTTATTTGTCTTCAAGGTGTTTGCTTGCACAATAGAAAATCAAATAAGAAGGATTGTGTTTGATTAAATACCGAAGTCTTTTGGTAAGCGCAACTTATTTTATTTATATTATTCTAGTATTTTCTTAGAAAGTACATTGCAGATCTTGAAAAAATATATAGGTACTCAGGGTACACCTAGTAAGATAAAACAGAATTAGAAAATTTTATTTTGTTTTACGTTACTAATTATTTATTCATGTTGCAAAAACATGTTTATTGTTCAACAGGTGGGTTGTGACGTGTTAATATTTTGTGCAAGAACTAAGAAGTTATAATGATAGAGATGGATCTTGAGCATTTTTTTACGCAAAATTTTGTCACAATACCGCACTTTGCATTTAAATTTTAAACAAAGAAATGGAATTGCAAGTTTCTTAAGTTTGTAAAAAATTAATAACACAAACTGCGCATTTTTATCATCAATAGCTGGTTTGTGTATTAATTTTCTGTTCTAAAATATAACGAGAAATCATAAATATTTTTTTTTGCTGTGTGTTTAGTGGTTTCGTCTCACAAAAGACTTGTTATCGACAGGAAATACAATAAATAATTTCCAAATGGCTAGAAGAACAAGAATTGTGTTTTTTTTATATTGCACTCGCTCTATGCAATGTGGACTTGCACTCCACTCCAATGATACAGTATTTTTTCTGTAATGGACAGAACATAATTTTGTAATGAGTTATCTAAACATGTAAATTGAATAGAAAATAGGAAATTTAATTTACCAGACATTAAATTCTAAATATAAATAATTTATTGTTCGCTGTGTATTGTGAATAGTGTGTTTACGAAATACAGCAACAAAATATAAAAATGGTAAGGCCATCTGTTTACAGTTAACTAAACGATACAGTATTTGCAAGGTGTTTGTTCCTCTGACTACCTAATCGATTTACGCAGTAATTTATTAGTCCGAAACTAGATTCGAATTACGCGGATTCTGTAAAAAAAATTCCGTTATGATGAAATTTTGTGACTACCTAAAGTTAAATTTAATCAAAGCCTACAATTACAGAATTCAATGCGATGACCTGGACGATGAGTCGGCGTATGAGTTCAAAACTCCTAAACGAGGTCTATTTTTGTTAATTTACAACCTCTTTACAGCTTCAATCGTAATGAGGTGATTAAAAATTCCGTTCTCCTACCGGCACCACTTTTCCATTTAATCGGTTAGTTTAAAATTGTTCAACCAGAAAACGGAAAAGCCAATTAAGTCAACATTTTTCGCATTACTAGGATTCTTTTAACGTGGTTGACTAAAATTTCTTTAGAAAAGGCAGTAAAGTCAAAATTTTTAGAGAAATGATAGACAAACATTGTTTTGTTAAGTTTTGCGCACGTTCGGTCGTGTTAGCTCCTTTTAATATTTAGTGTACCATATAGGTATGGTGGATGGAGAGGGATAGGGCAGCGAAGTAAGGATAGGACAGCGAGCCCTATCGAACTTCAAATTCGTATTTACACAATCAAACTTGTGAACGTGTCGGCTTGATTTACTTTTCACAAGTGCCACTCGAGATGTGACGAAGGTCACATTTTTTCTGTTTCAAAGATGGAATAGGTGTAGTTTAAGTTTCTGTAAACTTAAATTAAAAACCTCCTGACGTTCCAATTTCAGAAATGGGCCTTCGTATAAATTCGTGTTCATTGATATGGGTGGTTGATGAATTGAAGAATTCTCCGAGTAATAAAATCGTTGTACCATATACCATTTCTGACATAGTTCCTGCTAAGTCGGTTTTATAGGATGTTCTCATTCCTAAGAAGACAGAAGGAATAACTTCTCTTCATTTTTCCGCAAGATGGCATTAAAAATCGATTTTAAGTGGGTAGTATGCTGTAGTCATTATGCGTTTGAAACCCGAAAAGTCTGCCTATTTCCCTAAACAATAAGGTCAAAAAGTTTCGGTCGGTACTCCAAATCGACAGATTCAATTTTCGTAAAACATGCTATATTTTCAGCCGTCTTATCGACCACGGGTATTGCCCCTCTAAATCTTGAACATCTATCAATACAAGTAGGCAAATAACTAATTATCTCCCTGCGACCTTAAAACGATTATTTGGAAGATCATAACTTTCCTTCGATTTTTGCTTTCTGTCACTTAATACAACTTGCCTATAGGTCACACAGTCTGATTTTGTCGGAGGGCCAAACGTATGTAGACCTTATTAACGTAGTAGACGTTTTTATACAAGGATGAGCAGTATTGTGAAAATGATTAAAAATTTCTTGTATTACGTTCCTGTTATTCACTTCGCAAAATATGTTTGTCATAGCCGGTAAACACACTTGACTACAACAAGGATGGGTTACTAAATTATCAAGATCAAGCAAATCCAGCATTGATATTGTTTCGATTCTGTACAGCGTATCCGCCACGTTATTATCTTTCCCCGATATATGACGAATATCGCTCGAGAACTGGCTAATGAACTCCAGCTGGTGAACTTGCCGTAGTGAAGATTTCTCTGGTTTCTGTTGAAAGAAGAAAGTCAACGGCTTATGGTTCGTGTAAATGATGAATTTTTGGCCTTCGAGAGGAAAGCGAAAATATTTTACCGGCCAACAACTCTTGGTCGTCAGCTCTTATTTGCATCTTCCTAATGCTTATTTTGCCTCTCGGCTCTAATTTATTTCAGGCTTATCATTCTTATTGCCTTTCATCAAATCGTCGTAAGCCTCTAAGCATCGTACCTGCCAAACATACATTGTGCCATATTTATTACAATCCCGTGTTCCCTAAAGCAATGGAAAATTTAACGCAGTACTCCAAATTGTCAAGACCTCTTAAGGTAAGAACCTTTGAAATATTCGTGTAGCATTGCACAAACCAAAGGTCTTTCATGGGAATTTAAATAATCTGAATGGGGTAATGATCGCCGTTTTGTACATCTGCCAACTCAATTAGTAATCTGATGGTACGCTTTTACGAGGTCAGTTGTCGAAAATATAGTTTTACCAAGTAATCCGTAAACTAAATCTTGGATATGCGTAATTGGGTAGAGATACCGACCGTTGAAAAGTTTAGGCAAAAAATTCTGCTGCCGGTCTGAATCAAAACTCACCATTTTGTATTAAGCATGTTGTTTCATATTTATTTGTAACGGACCAATGATATAGAGATGAAATTCGGTGAAACGCTTTGTCGTTACTTTAAAATTACCCATTCGTGTTGACTTATCGAATTAACCTTAATCCAGTTAATTTTCCAAAATTTAGTTCAATACAAGTGTGTAAAACAAAATTATATTTCCAGCGAAGAAACTATTTCAGCGCGTTCACTTACAATTGAGTGTACCGGCCGAGATTAATACCACGGTACACATTTTTATAAACACAATGTGTCAAACCTGTTTCGACTTTAAGTACTCGTAAATTACACCAAAGGGAGATTTACTATGCCTAGCTACCTTCGATTTGCACGCTAAACTATTTTAAGCCTTTTGAAGTTTTGAAATCTTTTTTAATTGAAGGCCAACTGTCAAAATGTTAAATGTTGTGAAAGGAATCAAAAACAGTTCGTCTAAACATGACTAATGGTCTAGGCTTAACTGTCGAAATATCACAAATCATTAATTTACTTGAAATGCACGCAATCGAAGTCGTTTGAAATTTTTAATCGGAATTATTATTAATTAGAAGATCTTTAAGTTGTACTACCAAATGTCGAAACTGACGGAGATGCCTGTGTCTGACTAAACGCGTGTATAAATTATACACATCTCTCATCAAACAGCACCGAATAAAAAATGACTGATTGTCATATAACTGAAAATAACTGCTGATGAAAACTTCAATCTCAGTACCCAATGCATCAGTCATAACTGTCAATTTTGCAGGAAATTAATGATGTGCAAGAAGTGTTGCTTGGCATAGTTTAGCTTTACAATTTATAAATGCGTCGATTAAAATTGGAGACACGATAGCCGACTTACTACTTTTTTGTAACGTTTAAGAAAATCATCCTAAACTACCCGGGTCTCGAGTTTTTAGTTGATGGTTTAGTGGCGGGGCTCTTAGATTTACAGTACATATATCCCAAAAGATCTACTTCAGACTTTGAAAAAACAAATTTATCAACATTTATGAACACACCAGATTCTGAAAACTTTTTAAATATAATTTTTTTCTGTGGTCTAAATGTTAACAACAACGAATACATTAAACGATGAATCGATTGAGCCGCTGTTCTAGGTTCAAATTCCATCCTAGTGCACTCAAACAGGTCGAAAGGAGTGTAAATGGTTGTTTTAGGTACATCACTAGGTTTAAGAGAACCTGAGATGATATCTGAAGACTTAATTTAAAATTAGTTCAATGAGGGGCATTTCGTGCCCGTCAATTTAATAAGCGCTGTGCATCCAAATACCTAATCGGCACTTCGCACCTCGATGACGGTTGTAGTAGTTTCCAACATTATAAAATGACTTTCCGTGTCTTATTTTGCTGCTCTACTAGTTTTAAAAATATATTGGATAAACTAAATCTGAGAATAATAATAACGGATTTTAAATTTTGAATTTGTATAACAAGTGATTATCATCAAAATTTACCATTTATTTCTTAAGACAACCCGCTACAAAGCTCCTACAAACTTCTGTAGCGGTTTCATGAAACACGAAACTTGTTCAGTATAGTAATTCGCATTGTGTTTGAGCAGAACTTAGAGATAACCAACTGATCGATACCTTTGTAGAGAAATTTATAATATTGCTTTCGAACCCTTTCCTTTCGTTACTGAATGACTATCATCGTTCTTACATGTAATACATTTGAATAAACAAAACAATTGAATGGTGAGGCACCGAAATCTATAGTCTAAAATTATAACTCATACGTTGAAATACAGGCAATGACGAGAGATCGAATGCGATCGGTTTCAATAGTAAGGACGCTCTTATGCTCTGCAAATATTAAACGTATAGTCACTATTGAGTCGAACCATCAAATTCCATTATGATTGGTTAAGAAGAGCCTTAGTTCCACTTAGGATAGCCATATTTCAAAATACTAAAATACTAAACATACTAAATGTTATCAAAGTTTCAATCTGTTATGTGCTTACTGAAGTATGAACGAATATATGGATATACGAGTATATATACTTAGTTGTTAAAGTGTTGAGTCTACTATAATCCAAAATTTTAGAGGTAACTATTCTTAAAGTCAATCCCAAAAATATCCGGATTAGTTAATTGGAAGAGCAAAATTACTTTGTATGTTATTTCAAACATTTGCTTACTTGTCGTAGTAGAAACGACCGATTCGAAGCCGTTCCCAAAAAATAACTTACATCCATAGATTACGTAAATACTTAATTAAATTAGATGTTATATTTAACAAGTAGTTTGAAATGAATAATTACTGTTTTATAATTTTGACACGCTAGAATTCCCCGAATTTTTCTCAAAACAAACAACTATTTGTTGTGTGGAATATTTAAGATGAAATGTAAAAAAAACAGTATGAGATGATTTCTGTAAACCGGCTAACATAAAAAATATACACAGATTCACATTATACAATAATTCAAGATCACCAAATTAATAAATTAATTAATTCTTTGGACGGCGGCGGTCGGCACCAACTGGTACCATGAACGGATTTATATTTATAATATCATAAATAGGTCCTTGAAAGTTCCCCTAATTTTGTCTACTACGATTTTAGATAATATCATCGATCGATCTGTGAGAAATGCGCTAAAATTAAACAAATAATCTCTTATCTTATTATGTGTTAACTAAGGTTAAGATGAATCATTATTTATTCAAGGCATTTTTTTAGGTAAATCTATTTTGCGTAGAATATTGTGTATATACTAAGATCGACATAGATGGTTTTATAAGTATTTTTTCTATTCAGCTGAACAGAAGTGAAGTTGGAATATTCCCCATCACATACAAGTTAGTTTTATGTTATCTGTCACTCAGGAAGGGTTATGCCATAAAACGATATTCAGTTCGTAGGATTAACTAATCACACATGGCCCACAAAATGTGGCAGCTTCGACAGAAGTATTCCGTTTCTAAATTAAATTTGCAGCAAAATTGGTTAATCTAAACCTAAATTGATTATTCTCAAATTTTAGTGGAAATGGAGAGTAATTATTGATCGGGATGAAGCTTAATTTTTTTTAACATCTTTATTTATTTATGCAATCTCAACTCGAAAATAACAATAAGTTGTCAAATCTTAATCACTAAGGTAATTATGTAAATCTGCGGGAGCAAAATCTACGTCTTATCAATAATTAAATTTTATAATTTATGTTGGACAATTCCAATGGTTGAATATTTCCTCATCGACCAGTGTATTTGATCCACTTTTAATTTGATATGGTCTCGTTTCATTACAATATGTTTTCGCCCAGTTGACCGCGGTTCTAGATGGACGCCTTGGTATTTTGCTCCATTTCCTTGAGGGAGTTGACTTAACGTGAATGTTTCGTGGGTCGATTTCCCTTCATTGACCTTTATCTTCCCTTTCTTTAGCCAGATTTCGATGTCATAGATATGTTGCTGCAGAATTTCGGACGCCGTTTGTGGATTTTTATTGTTACATACGATTGGGTGAAGTGGTTGGTAGGTCTGAAGTGGAAATTAAATATAACGTTGAGCCAAGCACACTGCCTTGTGGTACTCTAGCCAGAATGTTTTTCTCGTCCGATACGACTTCATAAGTTGGTAAATTTCGCAATTTAAAATTAATTTTATGAAGCATACTGTCATGCCAAACTTTATCGAATATCGAATGCTAACAAATGTTTTCTGTACCTACTCGGTGCACTTGCTCAATTGTTTCGTACTCAGCTCTGAAACCAAATTGATGATTAGGGATGATATTTCGTAGTTCCGGTTTAATATTTTCGATAATTGCTTTTTTGAATACTTATTGGCTTATTGGTCTATATAACGAGACTTTGGTAGGATCTTTGCCAGGCTTCGGGATCATTTTTATAGTTGACAAGTTTTGGAGTGAATACAGTTTCAAGGTGATCAGCGAAGGCCTTAGCTTCTACCTCGCCATTTCTAGTCCATTCACTGTTAGCAAGAGGGATTGGCGGGTTTGGTTGCTGAGGCCGTTTAAGGTATTTAGTAGCCTTACATAATGAATAGTTTGTGGCCGCATGGGCAGATAATTACTTAAGACAGTTTTGCATATAATCCATCTTGTTTTTTGTAGTAGGCTTTGTAGTTTTCTTTTTGCCTGGTTAAAGTTGTGTTTTGAGCGGCGTTTCTCTGAAAAAGCTGCGTTGGCCAGTAAATCATTAAAGTTTTGCATAGCAATGTTTATATCGTTAGCCGTCCGCAGTGTAGACGTCAGGTCGATATACGAACTGATTTACATCTTGAGTTTCAGCCAGTTAGTGAAGGTGTTCGTTAGATGGTTGTTTGTATAGGACATGATTTTTGGTCAGCCCAATAATGTAGTACGACCGGAGAGTGGTTAGAAGATAAATCCAAAAGTGTTTATTTTACTTGTGACTGCAAAATCAAGGGCGACAGGGATTTTTCGACGATCAGCAGGCCAATAAGTTGGATGGCGACACGATCCGATATCGTAGTGGTTTTCTTGAATAATATTCATTAATCGACGTCCCCTTGGAGAGTCATTCTTAAACCCCAGTAGGTCCGTAAAATGTTCACCCATTCGAACCATAACATTTTGACCCAGGGTTGGTTTTGACCCACCCCTCGACTTCTGCCCAAGGAATGTTTTGTGTCATAAACTTCGTAACCATTTATTCTGAAATTGTGTTTATCGATTAAGTGGGTTTCAGAAACTAGCATAAGATCAATTTCGTGTTTTGCTAGGAAATGTTATAATTCGAGTTTGTGTTGGCTTATAGTGTTTGCGTTCCAGTAACATATCTTCAGATAATTTATCGGAGATATTCTAGTTTCTGAATGGTTTGATTTTGTAGCATTGCTTGTAACATATTTTCAGTTGCATGCAGTTATTCAGGGTAGGTTCAGCATTTGAGGATTCACTTTGGCTTGAGAACGAGAACGTTTGCATATGTTGGTTTGCTGGCTGATGTTCCCGACGAACGAGAGTCATAGTAGTTTACCGCATACGACGCACACATATCAACGTGCAATAAGTCCTTGAGTGACCGGTCCGAACCTTTTTTTTGGTTCTTCAACAGTCAAGCGTTTGTTGATGAGATACTTTAGTTTACATATTGGGTGAATTTCTCCCTTTTTTTAAAATGCTTTCGGGTGGATCCAGTTCAACTTTGACCATTGGTTGAGATTGCTTTAAGCGGTCCCGATCGTATGTAATAAGATCCTAAATCCAACGAAACTTCATACGTAAATTTTTTTTCCATAAATTGGAAGATTCTAGTGATATTTTGGTGAAAATCAGTGTACCAGAAGTGGCAGCTTCCTTAGGACCTTTTTTAGAAATAGAAAAAAAATTAAAGATTCTTCTAAATTTAAAGATTAAATTTTCAACAAAGACTGCCCTTTTTAGTTTTTAGGTTATGCAAGACAGTTTTTGCCAAAATTCTGGCAAGTTTTAATTTTCACTTTAACAGACAACTGTGGTGTATTCGAGATTTATGTTCATGCGTCGTAAAAGAAAGTCAGACCACAAAATTCACACCAAATAATTTTTTTAAAGCAAGACCTTTTAGTGAGCTAAAATAAATGTCCTTAGTTAGGACCATAAGCTAGCATCGCATTTTAAAATTTTCTCGAGCTCGAGTTATCATTTGTAGGTAAATGTAAATTAAACTAAATAAAGAAAGTTAATTTACATTTACCTACACATTTGGCACCTGAGCTCCAGATACATAAGGGCAAGCAACTTTATCTGTATTAAAAATTGTTGGTCACATAATTAAACTCATAAAAACTTATTTCAATCTGCCTTATTTTAAAACAGCAAGAGCAGTAGCAACTATAACAAATGTCATTAATCGCCAGAAATACATAGAATGGTTACGAAGAAATTTAATTTGCAAAGAGCCAAAGTAATTCTGATGTACAGGATGGACATCCGACAGGTTAACATTTTTTGCCGCCGTACGTATGGAAATAAGATACTGTTGTTTGACAATGACAATCCGGATTTTTTTGAAGAATAAATTATGACTAACGAAGCTCATTTTCACTTAAGTGGACATGTAAACAAACAGAACAGCCGGTTCCGGACAGTAGAGAATCCACAAATAATTCGTCAATCACCATTACATCCCTTGAAAATGACAGTAAGCTATACAATTTGGGCTGGAGGTGTCATTGGACCATATTTTTACGAAAATCCGAATGGTTCAGCTGTACAGTCACTGGCGAACGTTATCGTGATATGATAAGGAACTTTTTTAGACCAGATATCATGCCAATGGTTTGGTGAACATGTGGTTCCTACAGGACAGTAAACTGCTAGAGAAACCATTGAATTGTTACGAGAAATGTTTACACAATAGTTAATCCAACTTCTTTTTATGGGGTTATCTTAAAATTAAGGTTTATGCAGATAATATTGAACAATTTAAAAGGTACATTAGAGGAGAAATGAACATGATCAGGGTGAAATGTTTGAAAAAATAATGAAAAATATAATCAAAAGAGCCCGCATGTGATAGACCAATAGAGGTGGACATTTGGCAGACATTGTTTTTCATACATAATTCCAAACATTAAATAAACGATATTAAACCTATTTTCTTTTATTTAAAGAAAAGTAGTAAACCTCTCGAGCGGACACCCTGTATAATATGACATAAGGACATATATATATTTTTAACAAAACATGTGTATAATATTAAATTTAAAAAAACGTTCTTATTGGAAAGAAGTAAATAAATTCGTTAATAAATAATTCGTTAGGGACATGAAACTCGCATGATAAGAAATAATTTTTTGAGTCACGAATTTTCTGAGCAGAAGAAAACATTTTCGTAATAATACACACACATTACATGGGGCGGTCATATTGTTCATTTAATTAGACAATTAACAATATTTTTCTAGATTATCTCCTAAATTAATTTTGATATGATTATTTAAGAACAGTGTTAAAAAATGGTTAAATTTACTGCAATGAATAAATTATAAATGCGATCAAAAGTTTTAAATCAAGAAAATCGGAAGGTAGCGGGTTCGAATCCCAATAGGAGCAGGATACAAAAGGGATTTTTTATCATCTGATTACGATCGGTTATGGCAACGAACACAACTATGACTTCCTGTCGGAGTGCTCAACTCATGGGCCGATTCATCTTCCATGCCAGTACTATAGGCTGGCATGGAGTTATGCAATGTAAGCAGATGGTTCTACTTAAATCGGACCTATAGTCATACGTCCTCGATTTGGCAGGCAATGCGTAAGATGCAACCGCGAATGATTTGGGAGTGCTTCGGCCCCAGAACAGATTGCAGATTAAATCATAAAAAAATCGAATCATATAAATCAAGAAAATGTTTCTTTTTTAACGAAATTAAATTTATTGCGTTTCTTTCTGTGTCATATAATAAAGTGCTAAGTGCCTTCAGTTTTTAACGTCTCCAAAACACAATTTTATAATCCGCCACTACTGATTGGACAAACTTATTAAATTAAATTATTTAATTTCTTTCCTACGTGTCGTAATAAAATGAATTTCAAGACCAAGTGACTAATAAATGACATAAATTAAAGAAAACACAAAATAATTAACTTCTAAGAATGCTGATAACGTTATAAATATTAAACAAATTTCAAGTTTTTTTTATTATTACATAAATCCTTTGTATAATTCACTTTATATAAATTAATCTTCGTGTCTGCCCCATTTCCTATATACGCATATTATGTTGTGTACTTGCCGTTCTTCTTCTCTATATCCAAATCTAGACTAAGAAATTAAAGTTATGATAAGGTTTCACTTAACTATAACAAACAATATGTAAATCCAAATTCAAACAAACAATAAAAAATCGATTAAATATAATATTCCATAATTGGAAAAACCAATTAGATTTAGAGTAATGTGCAACCTTACATTTTATATAGAAAGTTAATTTGAAGATGTGCACTACAGACTTATTTCCGCAATGGAATTTTTAATTACACTTCGTATATAAAAAAAAACCTTTCCCCGTTTTCGTACATATGAGTATGTGCGTTCGTTGTGTTAATATATTATTTATGAAATGAATATATTATTACAACTAATTCGGTTGTAAAAAATTTAAAAAAAAAAAATATTTATTTTTATTTATTAGACGTGATTTAATTTTTAAGTCATGTGAATTTGTTTTAAAACAAAACTGCAAATAATAAATGTTTTAATTAATCTAAATTAGAGTTACTATATTCATTATAATATTGTATGTGCTGAATAACCGAAATCAGATGTGAACTCAAGCAGGAATTGATACTCGTATGTAATTAATGTGAAATACAATTTTGCTGTTCAGGTTTTGCGAAAATTATATTTTTGTATTTTCGCGTCAGAATTATGTGAAGTGAATCGATTTTGTTTTTTGGTTTATGGCATTATGTCTATTTACTACTTTAAAATTATAACGTAACAAGTATAATACTGTGGTCGTTGCACTTGGGAATTTGTATCTCAGCAGTATATGCCTAACGTGATTATTTTAAAGAAATAACACAACCAATTTATTTCAAATCCGCCTAATGTCCAATTGCAAATTTTTTGCTTCAGTCATCAATATTCGAATCAAAATTTGTCGTCTTTAAGTTAGTCGAATGGCACAATTTGGAATTTTCAAAACACAGCTGGTTTGTGTCAAGTATAGCGCCATTTAGAAATGAGTGGCACGAACTAAACAGCAATGTCTGTATGTATAGGGGTTTCGATTAAGGACATAACAATTTTGTACTTTAATAGAAATGCGCACTCCTGAAAGTTTTTTATGATCGGTCAACGTCAAAACGTCAGTCAAGGTTAACATTTTTATCATGGTTACTACCGCAATTCTGGGTCGGTGGTCACAACTTTAAAAGCGCTTACTCCAATTTTCGGTCGTAATAATCGTTTCACTAGACTGGTTGTCGATAAATTCGAGTAAAAATATTCACTATTGGATGCTCCTGTGCCAGTGAGACAACGCATCGGACGAAGTATCGTAAATATGATTTCGGCGGTGTGGCTGCTGTGGTTGCCGCGTATATGGCGTAATCGTTGTGTTCCAAGTGTTCAATCGTCCCTGGTTTATCGGCGTAGACAAGTGTCAACACATCACCAAAGTAAATAATCTAATGGAGTTAGATCACACGATCTCGGTGGAATATTAACAGGACCATTACGTTAAATTAGTAAGAGTAAATTAATTGTATTCCGCACCGTGTGGCATGTGGCACCGTCCTGTTGGAACCACATATCAGCAAGATTTATACCAGCCATTAGGGTACAAAAAAAATAGAAATCATGTCTCGTTGGCTGTAACACTCCGCCCATCATCGTTTTTGAAGACATATGAACCAATGATTCTGCCGGCCCATAAAGCGCATCAAACACTGATTTTCTCTGAATTTAATGGTATTTCGGCCAATCCTAATGGTTTATCTTCACTCCAAATCCGACAACTCTGTTTATTAACTTATTCCCAGTCAACCAAAAGTGAGCTTCATCGCTGAACAAAATTTTGTTTGGAAAATGAACATCTATATCAAGTTGTGCTCCAGCCTAATGGGCGGCGAGTGCGATGGTCGGATGGCTTTAATTCCAGCACAAGTTGAATTTTGTAAGCACGTAAACCAAGATCCTTAGATAAAATCTCCCATAAAGTGGATGGACACAAGTGGCTGTCTTCCTCAATTATCATTTAGAGCAGTGTTTCTCATCCTTATGTTTTACGTCATAATTTCATATTTGGATTAGTAATAAATAAAATATTAATGGCAAAATTTTCCTGGCCTGTTTGAGTTCAAGGCCCCCTAATTTATGAATTTAGCAAATAGCTCCTCAGATATATGGTATGCCTTCCTAGGGCGGCCGTATGCCCCCGTTGGGAAACACTGATTTATAGAGTGACGACCGTAAAATGGATGTAATTCACGATGAGTTTAGCGACAGAACCATTATTTTAATAAAAGATTTCAACAATTTGCAAGCGTTACACTAGCCTGAGTCTATTCATTATGAAATGGCAAATCAAACTAAATCGGTTGTGTTGCCAACTTAAAGATGTGAACTTCTAAAAAATACCCTTTACTTCAGTGGGAATCCTTCAAACCATATTGTGGCGAATTTTTCTTAAAGATCTTGGCTTACACCCTTACAAGATTATTTGAAGCGCCGAAACTTCTTTGATTGGGCTCTGCTAAAGTTTGAGGAAAATCCTGAATTTTGTCGAAAAATCATCTTAGGCTATGAAGCTTACTTTTGGCTAAATGGCTTTCTCAATAAGCAAAATATGCGTTATTGGACAGCAACAAACCCACATGTGCTTCAAGAGACTCCATTACAATATCAAAATGTGACCGTGTGGTGTGGTAGACCATATTTTTTCGTCGATGAAAATGATCGCCATGTTACGGTCAATGAAGTTCGCTATCGTGCCATGTTGGAAGATTAGATCAGTAATTTGCGGTTCCAATAAGATGGTGCCACATACCACACAGCTGGTCAAACAATTGATCTATTGAAGGGGAACTTTTGAAACCGTGTAATATCGAAAAATGGTCCAATGGCCTCGCTCATGCGATTTAACCCCGTTGGATTTCATTTTATGGGGTTACGTTAAGACGATGGTTTATGCCAAAAGTCAACAACGTTAGAGGAGCTCAGGGACAATGCCGAACGGAAGAGTGGTGGAAAATTGGCGCCAAAGAATAGATCGCTGCAAACGTGCTCGAAGTGGTCATATGAATGAGATCGAATTCCATAACCTGGAATAAATTTCAACCCAATTATTCTGTGTTTTATTTAAATACAGAATTGTTATATCCTCATTGAAAATCCCGATATATACGAATAGATTTCAAATATTTAACAGTATTATAGTTTTTGGTCTCAAGCTTTCATAACCCATTAAGGGATTTTACCACCTGCACTATGGTCCTCCAGTTACGACATCCTATTATACGTAGGTCTTGTTCGACATCGTCACGGTAGCGCAATCGGAGTATTCCTCTACAACGTATACATCGGCTGGTTGTTATTGCTACACTTTATTAATCATAAGGTCTTGTCGGGAGCTTGCAATGTGATCCAGCCATCTAACTCGATTGGATTTGATGATCCCGATGATATCGCTATCTCCAAGAAGTCGCTTTAGCTCGTAGTTCATACGAATGCAATATCCGTTTTGCACCACTTTAAATAGACCAGAGATGTAACGAATTACCTTCCTTTCGAAAATAGATAGCAATCTAAAATCGTTAGAGGTTATGGTCCAACACTGGCTTCCGTGTGCGAGCTTGCATGACTGCGACCGATGGTAAGATCCCAATAACTTTGATTGGTCGTGCAAAACTCGTTGTCCGAGTTTTATTTCTACCTGCATATCATTTGTCGATGTTATTACTGACCCAAGATATTTAAAATTTTCAACGCTATCAAAATTATGGTCGGCGATTCCTAGATTTGCCATCAAGATGCTCCTGGGTGTTGCTAAACATTTGGTTTTGCAACTGTTCACCTCCAAACCGAGTCTTCTTGCGTAGCGAACGAGCTGTATGAAACTGTTCTTGATATCGCTAAGTCCAGCTAAAAAGCACGATATCATCTGCATATTCAAGAAACAATAATTCTTTTCCTTACTACGAACTCAAGTGCCACATTGAACAGCACAAGCGCAAGTGAATCTGCCTGTGGAACACCAGATGTTATTTAAAAAAAAGTCTGATACAGTTCCTTCGATTACGATTCTACTTACAGACTCAGACGTTGATAATTTACACAGAGAAACGAATTTCTCTGGAATTCCTAGACGCATAAGTGCAGCCGTAGGTTCTGGCGGTTATACTGTTGTTACTGTGATGTATGGTTATATTGTACTCTCAACATTTTTGACAAAATCATCCTCATTGTGAAACACTGGTCAATGGTCGATCGGTTGGGACGAAAACCACTTTGGTAGTCGCCAATAATGTTTTCGGCGAGAGGAGTCTGGCAAGTACAACGTTAGCCAACACTTTGTAAGCAGTGTTCAATAGAGCTATACCATGATAGTTTTCACATTTAAGACGGTCGTGTTTTTTGTGCAGCGGACAGGAGTCTTCCAACTCTCCGGCAGCTCTTTTGGTCCCAAATAGAGACGATAAGATCGACGATATTGGTTTGATACGAGAGCAACGACTCCGTCGAAACCGGAATGCCTTTCCATTTTCCAATCTACTTATAGATGCGGTTACTTCCTCCACTATGGGATATCGGCAAAGACCTTTTCACCTTATGGAGCAATAGCTTTAATGAGGGTCACTTCGTCATTCCGATTTAGCAGATTTTGGTAGTCGATGGACTGAAATAACATCAGCCATGTGTGTTCTCAGCTCTCCATTCCCGTTTTTGATGGCAGTACTTCTTGTGTGGAAGTCTTTAGTGAGATTCCTGACGTTGACAAAAGAGTTCTTTGAATTGCCCGATTCCCTTTAGAAGCTGATGTTTTCGATACATGAATGATCTCATATATTCGAACATTTTTTTGCCGAACGTATTTTGTCGTAGCTTTCCTAGCACGGAGATATTCTGCTAGAGTATACTTTTAGTGTTGCAAGCCAACCATTTTTCACGAAGCTTTTGTTTATTCTCGACGACCAGGCGGCACTAATGATCAAACCAATCTCGGGATCTCGGTGGTCTTAGCATGTGTCTTAGCTGTATAGCGTGGCACTGCTCTTGGGCGTTAAGAAGAGTTTCTTCGTTGTTACTGTGCCGATTTACTTAGTCCGTGATAGCTGATTGGTAACTCTACAGTGATGCTTAATCTTTTAAAGCATCGACATTACGTCGAACGGTCTTTTGTGCTTGTTTATTAAACGTAGATGACAATTTGCACTTATTTTTGAATATTTCAGAACCTCTGTAAGATCTAACCACGGATATGCTGGTGGAGTGGCTTTTAGAGGCCATGACATCAGGTCTTCACGTTACTTTGTGGATTCTCAAACTGTGTACTACTAGTGTACTACTACAGGTCTTGTTGTTACTGGTGAGATGCAAGCTGTTAGAGCCAATGTTTGATATATTTCCTGCACTCCTACCGTTTTTTGCATTAAGGTCACCTGTGTCACACTGTGTTGCAGGATGTTATTTATGGCTTCCTCCAACTCGATAAAGTATAGATCTTAGAATTGATGTTCTCTGTCGAATAACAAAAACTTCAGAGATTTCCGAGCATATGGATAAGTAAGATTGGTTTCTTACATCAAGTATTAGTTCAGTACCACATCGATCATCTCTGTGCGATCCGTAGGGCTAGGGACCGAGTTAAATAATTCCAAATTTGTAAAAATTTTCGTATTACACTCAATGATGTCCTCTTCGAATAACAAACATCTCAGAGATTTCCGATCATGTGCATGAATAAGATTTGTTTCTTACCTCAAATACTACTTCAGAACCACTACGATCACCTTTGTGCGATTCGTAGTGTGTTTTGTTGTAAAAATTATTATAAAATTCACTCAAAACTTTTCACAAAAATTAAATATTTTCTACTTATTGTGCAGAAATATTTCTGTTTACGAGTATTAAAAATTTTCAAATATTACATATTATGGAAGTTCAATTTTTGGGTATTTTAGATCTAAGTGCTTACAGGGCACAGTGTATATTTTGTTATTTTGGCATAAACTTCACTCCGATTTCAACCGCTCGCTTCAGTCGCCCAAATCTGTGGAACAGACGCTGATTTGGTATTGGTTTTGGGGTGCCAATGACTCGCTGTTCCTTGTAGTATCCATGACTATAAACATAATTTCCTCTGCTCGTCTTCATTACACCGCCTGATACATTTAGAGTTACACAGAGAGCACCGCGAGGAAGTATGAATCTGGGTCTTCGCTCTCCCCCATTTGCAGATCGTTTCATTGGAATTGTACTGATCTAAGAGATCGGTCCATTTTCGAATCATTGAAGTAATTACCACGTATAATATTAATACTAAGTATCCATAATAGGCTGACAAAAGCCAATTTCGCCTCAAATTAGTAAAATTACTAAACTTTTATTGCTAAAGTTCTGTGTGCCCCCAGGAGCTTTACTATTCTTGATGTCGTTCCACCAAACATTTTTCGAAATTAAATTAGCTTGTATTCTTCTTGCAAGATGTAATTCTTCCCCGAATCCGCGAGAAACCTTCCAATTTCTTATTTCAATTGTGTGCGAATAAAACCGTGATATTTATTTGAGACGAAATTTAATCATAATTTGTATGTACACATATATACCCCCTCTGTACATCCAAAGAACGTTGGTGAAAGTATTTCAGTCAAATTTTATAAACAAACTTTGTATACTTATTTGCATGACTTAAAATTCGATTCGTTATTAAATTCGATAAATGGCTAAAATCCATGTTGTTGAGGTACAATACTTTGCAATATCATTAGCGACAGTCTGATAGGAAATCATAAATAAAATTAAATTATACAACCAATTAAAAAGAAACCTTTCTTTTATAAATATTATTATGTTTTTAAAATATCATGAGAATCATTTTAGTTATGTGAAAGGCATAATATTTTTCCGATTGACATTTTATACATTCCGCGATATTGATTATAATTTTTTATGTAATGAATCGGTGCGGTACCGTATGGTAACAGAATTATAAATTCAAACAACATCATGATCTTTCCCAATTTTTATGCTACTCGTATTGTGTTTTGAGTGTTCAGCACACCACCACTGGTGTATGTTAAAATAATAATAAGTAAAACTAGTGTGTTACGACTTACGACAGTAAATATGGCTTGATACATGAAACACCAGAGCAATATAAACAATATCGGTAAAATCACTTTGAAATACCTTGAATGTGTATATTCAAAGATTTCAAAGTGGTTTATCTATGTACTCGCGCACATTATGTATTCGACGTACACATCTCTAATTAAATGAATTATGTTTATATAAGTACAGTCACTTTGTATGAATAAGTCTTGTTGAGTTGAAAAGATTATTAATACACTAAATAACCTTGCTAGTTTAGTAATCGTCAATAAAATCGTATATTATTAAAAAAAAGTTGTGTATGGAAATATTTGACTTTAGATTACAATGTCAAGGTGATCGAGTATTTAACGTTTGCATAGCATATATATTGAAAATATCACAATTAAGCATTACAACCGTATTCAAATTTGGTATTATCAAACGCAATGTTAATAATTCTTAGGAAGAAGGAATATTGTTATCCAGTCAGCACACGATGTAATTATTGTTAAATAAGAGTTCAACAATTTTCACCAACGACACTATATACAAAAACTTAAGACACTAAGTAGAAAATAGTTTCGTAATGGTGTATTGTCATATGTGAATACAAATTTATTGTTAATATATACAAGGTACTACACATAAGACGTTTTAACGAATTGTATTTTTATGTTGCTTTTGAAACATTTGTGATACTTTTCCTAAATATTCATATTAGTCATGTTTATGTGAATATAACTTTCTCCATTTGAGTGCGCTGTGTATATGTATAGTACATACGAGTATATAAGTAAACTATTTCAATTAGTCTTATTGCTATGCATCGCATTTTGATTTAATAAAAAAGAAAATTGTCCCTTCAGTCGTTTTATACGAGTATATTGTTTATATACAAAATTTGACTTTATGTCATGTTAGCAGACTATTGTAGTTTTATATTATTTTGACCAAATCGTGATTAAGTCACCCACGCCACTCGGTTTTCCCCAATGTAAGACATAAAGAGAATATTGTTTTGCTACAACCGGTTTAAAACATTTTTGAACCTGGTGTAGACGAGTTATTAATCATAAACATAAACATTTTTGTATTTAGAGAAAAGCATAGAAGCTTATCGCTCTGATCATCAATAGGATTGATAGTTCTACCGTAAACCATGTAAATAATATGGACTGATAGCAGTGTGTTATCTTCAACTTATGTAACGACTCAATCGATTTTGCGGTTATTTTGATTATTACGAGAGAAGTAAGAGAAAGTGAAAAATAGGTATCTCAAATGTTATAGTTGCAATTCATATGATTACAGTCATTGGCCAAAATTCTTGCGCACTCATAGAAATCACATAAATATTTTTTACAGCTCGATTACACTGTGTAATAAAAATATTATTAATATTTTGTGACTCCTCCTTTCGCTAATAATACTTGTTTGCATTCGTTGTGGCATGCTTTTGAAGCAATATTTTATTGTATTTTTTTAATTCTAAATCATTTTTTCAAACGTTCTCGATGTTTTTTTAGTTCGGCGACCGTATTGTTGGTACGCATATATACTAGCAGCTTCAACACGAACCAGCAATTCTCTATCGGGTTGGGATTTGGTGAATTACTTGGCAACGGAAGAATGTTTATTTTTTTTTACTATTCAAGTAATTTTTAACACCATATGCATTGTGACATGGTGCGCCATCTTGCATGAAAGTGTACACTCATGGACGAAGGAGCAGAGATTTCATGTAGGGCATCTTAGAGTCTTGCCGCATCGTTTCTTGTACAAAATATATTGGTCCAGGGCTCTTTGGTGTTATAAAGGGTGGTTAAATTTTACGGGCCGATGTTGCTTTTGAATAAAACACAAATTATTTAGGAAATTATTGTCAATTCTTTTTATTATGATAATATGGTATGGTTCAATTATGTATGGAATAAAATATTGGCCAAATGGCCGCCGCGACCTCGGCGGCACACTTCCACCCGATGGTCCAAATTTTCGATGACGCTTAGGCATAATTGAGGTTCTATGCCGTCAGTGTGCCGAATTATCTCATCCTTTAGCTCTTGAATTGTTGCTGGCTTATCGACGTACACCTTTTATTTCAAATAACCCCAAAGAAAGAAGTCCAACGGTGTCAAATCACATGATCTTGGCCGCCAATTGACATCGCCACCACGTGAGATAACACGGCCATTGAATTTGTCGCGCAAAAGAGCCATTGTTTCGTTAGCTGTGGGGCAAGTGTCATCGTCCTGTTGAAACCACATATCGTCCACATCCATATCTTCCAATTCGGGCCATAAAAAGTTCGTTATCATCTCACGATAGCGAACACCATTCACAGTAACTGCCTGACCGGCCTCATTTTGGAAAAAATACGGCTCGATGATGCCGCCAGCCCATAAACCGCACCAAACAGTCACTCTTTGTGGGTGCATTGGTTTTTCGACAATCACTCTTGGATTATGATTCGCCCAAATGCGGCAATTCTGCTTATTGACGAATCCACTGAGATGACAATGTGCCCCATCACTGAAGATGATTTTCTTCGAAAATTGATTGAACAGTGGATGACTGTTGCCATTTCTTGCCACCATTCTGTGTTGTGTATCTTTCCATGGTTCAAATTGAGTTAGTCTGAAATTGAGAAATGTCAAATTAAATGCAGAAAAAAACTTGACGATTAGGTGTGGTTCACATTCAACGTCGGCCCTTAAAATTGAACCACCCTTTACAATAATACTATGGGCTAAATAAATATTTAAATAAATAAATATTAGAAGCCTTTACTGTTTGAAGCAAATTCCGTCTAACCTGATACAAAAATAATTTATGACCCAACTGAGTATGGTTGATTTGCCCTCCACAAGGCTGGAGTAACCTTCGACTCAATATCTGTTGGCGGTCGGATGTAATAAATTATTAAAGGTGAAAAAAGCGTCCTTTGTATTACAATTGGAAGCCTACATCGTCTGATGCCAATCCGTCTAATCTGACACAAAAATAATTTATTACATGCCTGGATAAGGTTGCCCTACCATCTACAAGACTTCTAGAGTAACATTTGGTCCAAAATCTGGTGGCGGTCTGATGTAATAAATTAAGTGGTTAAATTGAGGCTTTTTTTAAAATAAATAATCGTTTTGGGGTGAAATTTTCTACATCAAAAGTTACAATTTTGGCTGTCCAGGTTTAATTATAAGCTGAACCGATCACTTTAGAGGAACGGAAAGCGGTAACTGTAATAAAATCGGGATTTGTTGTAATAAATTATAATAAATGTGTAACAAATTTATGGTATAGGGTTCACTAAGGCGGGTTAATTTGGTCGGTGCAGGTTTAAAGCACTTTTATATACACATGACTGTAAAAGAGCGCTGTAATATCATTCAAACCTGGTACTTTTTAATGTTTTCCGATTTTCTAAACCCCTGTCTGTGTACCATTCGGTCTGCAATGAACACACATTGAGTACCGAGAATTTATTATTATGATTTAATTTTTATTGTAAATGTCATTTAATACTATGGGCGAGTTACTCGTCAATCCGAAGATCATTCGATTTCTATAACCTCAATAAGACGGCCAAATCCCTCCAATTAAATAAAGAGAATATAAATTTTTTTTAGTTAAAAAATAATTAAATAATCGATCGATACTCATAAAATTGTTTCAATTTACTTTTAAACCCGTCTTTGCTCAGTCAAAAAGATGGTAAATTTTGTTAAAACTCGTGCACATCATGTTCATCGGTTTATGGGAACCATAATTTGTCCTGTGTTTAATTACTTGAAGAAACTCAGAATTGTTTAAGGTTCTGCCCGCTGTGCTTTTATTCTAGTAGACTCAAGTAACTTCAGAGAATCGATTTCATCCAGTAAGATGTTTCCAATATAAGAACATTTCAAAAGTTCCTTCTACAAGTATTTTCCAGGATTGTCAGATTGTATGTTATATATCCAGTTAGGTATGGTGGTAGTTCTTACATGTTAACGTGATACAGTAAGTCTTTCTCATATTTTCAGCCATCCTTCCTAAATGAGTAACGAACAAACATATTTTGGATACTCTCTATGTTACGAATATGTTCATTGTAGAAAGGGCACCAGATATTAATAGCATACTCAAGTTGGGATCTGACATATGCGAAGTACAATATCTATATTGTCTCAATATCTTCAATATCCCTGGTCCACCGTTTTATAAAGCAAAACATAGAGTTAGCTCTAGCTATGCACTGCTCGATGTGATTAAAGAAACTCATATTTTCAACAAAAGTAACCCCTAGGTCTTTAAATTCATACACTCTTGTAGAGTGGTACTGTTGGACCACAGGATTAGTTTACCGATGAAAAGTAATGGTCTTAGATTTATTCATGTTTAGACTGAGCAAATTGGAATTACACGAAGTCACTAGGTTGTGAATATCTTGTTGTAATTTGTGGGTGTCGTTGATGTTCTCCACGATTTTAAAGATTTTAAAGTCATCTGCAAACATTTGATTTGGACTTATGAATAATGAATTACTTCGGTATTAATGAAAATAGTGAGGTTGGTTGCAATTGATCTTTTTGGCATAAAACCATGTTGACTTTATGATATGTATCGTGGTACCCCGTTCCTGAAGTCTTTAGAATGGTTGAATAATGAGGCTGGTACACCATCCGGGCTGCATCCAATGATTAAAATTCGAATGTGAAAGTTTCAACCGGAACGAATTGAACACATTGATATTTTAGGAGTCGTCGTGCAATCAAAAAATTTGACAATCGATTTAGAAATCATTGAGCAAT
This sequence comes from Nephrotoma guestfalica, assembly GCA_963691935.1. Taxonomy (NCBI): domain Eukaryota; kingdom Metazoa; phylum Arthropoda; class Insecta; order Diptera; family Tipulidae; genus Nephrotoma; species Nephrotoma guestfalica. The sequence goes on along the minus strand of OY829915.1, from coordinate 190,885,442 downwards.
ATTTGCTACTTTTCATGACACCCATTGATCTGGATCAGCTCAAATTGAATATGTAAAATTCATGCAAATTTTGTTGTAGATCATAAATTTTGATTTGATAAATTTATTGGCTTTGTGTTGTCTCATGAAATACGAACTGAACGAACGGGATCAGACCATATTCAAGAAAAGCAGTTATTATTACATCATGCGTTGCGCAATCGAACATTTTCTCAACGATTTAAAGAGTAAAATTATCAAATGTTGCGTGTTAGCACATCTAAATCAATCAATCTAAATAAAATCAAAATTTGAGTATCTGAGCTGTGGAAACGTCGCTTCCGGTCTTATAATTGTTATTTTAAGTTTAAAATGGCTAAAAAGAAAGCTTTGCTTCTAAAGTCGAAACAAAGAATAAGAAATTATTTGTTTCTACTTTGATGTCTTTGATGTGTGGCCGTACCAGCTTGGTTGATGATGAATGCTCGGGACGTCCACAAACTGCAACCACAGACGATAACATCGCTCAAGTTCACCAAATGATGTTGGACAACCGTCTCTAAAGTTAGAGAGATCGAAGAAGCTATGAATACGTCCAACGAACGTGTTTGTCACATATTGAATCAAGATTTGAGCATGAGAAACTTTTCCGCCCGTCGGGTGCTGGTTTTGCTCACTTTGGACCAGAATCGTGTTCGAATGAAAGTTTCCAACGCTAGGTTGACGCAGTTTAGGCGCAATAAATTAGAGTTGAGTTTTAGCGCCGGCTAATTACTGTTGATGAAACTTGGATACATCATTAAACTCCAGAATCAAAAATACAGTCAAAACAGTGGGCTGCCACGAGAAATCGGCTCCAAAAAAGGTCAAAGGTTGTTGCTTTGGCGGGAAAGTGATGGTGAATATTTTCTGAGATAATCATAGAGTATATAATCTTAATCGATTATCTTCAAAAGGAGAAAACCATTATAGGAGCATAGTAAGCATCATTACTTAACAAGCTGAAGGCAAAAATTGCGGACAAACGGCCATAATTGTAGAACAAAATCTTGTTCCACCAAGACAATGCGCCGCCTCACACCTCAGCTGACCATTCTCCTTACTCGCACCAGATCTAGCCCCAAGCGACTTTTTTTTTGTTCCCTAAGCTAAAAATTGCGCTCGGGGGACAAAGATTATCGTCGAATGAAGAGTCTATCACCTTCGTAAACAACTATTTTGCAGAGAAAAACGCCGAGTACTAATTGGACGGGTTGAAGAGATGGGAGCATCGCTGGGAGCAGTGTTCAATCTTACAAGGAGACTATGTAGAGAAATAAAAATAAATTTGAACAAAAATTGTCTTGATCTTTGTTAGGTCGGAAACATTGCAGTCAACCCTCGTATTGAGCAACTAAGAACCAAGCCAACCCAGAAATTCGGAGGAAAAAAATTCCCTTGGGGGGAACCTGCGGCCTTTTTATTTGATAAATAATGATGCTTTAAACGAGTACTCTAAATTATTGTTATTTCGAATAAAGTGTTGTACTTAACTTTAACTCAGCCGATATCAAATATTTTTTAAATGTAATATACAAAACATTTTAAACAATTCCAACTTTAATAAAGTATCGTCATAGTGTATTGCGTGAATCGTTATAATATGAGATGTCACTTAATTTAACAACATAGTGTAGTAGCTGTGTCGATAGAGCATGTAACTAATTATTTATTGTTATTACTTTATTAGCCGTTTCAATGGCTGAAGACAATAAGGATAATAACATGTTTAGATTGACAAATGACTGTTTTTTTGCAAGTTCTAAGTATGCTAATTTGATGAATCTTTATATTTTTCTAAAAACTGAAATGAAGGTTATAATCGGTTTTGGGGGAGAAAATGTTACCTTTTACTCGAATATGTAATCGTTCGTAGCCTAAGGCCTGTACCGGTTGGATAAAAGTCAATATTTAATTTGTGTTCAGATAAATTCAATTATTTACAAAAATGTATTGGTTTATACGAGCTGTGTTCAAAAGTAACGGCACTTTTCGTTTTTTTTTTGCAAGATTTTTGTTATTCACCTATATCAATATTATCCTCATCAAAATGGTCCCCACCGCTTTTTCCAATCATTGAAACATTTCTAGATGAGATAGCTTTTACCTCTATCAGTGATACATTTTTAATTTCATCTTTTGTAAAACGATTTCTCTTTAAGGTTCTCTCTAGTTTTGGAAACACGGGTTCATGTCTGGCGAATATGGAGGGTGAGGCACGTCTCCGTTTTCGTCTTCACGGCCTTCTTGGAAACGCGCATACCACTCGTAAATTCTTGTTTTACTCATTAACATTTCTAAAACGTTACTGCAGTTTATTCCTTTTTTATAGCAAAATTTAATACAAATGTTCTGATCCATTTTGTATGCAAATAAATAATCGATGATTCTAGCACACACGTATAACCTTTTTGACTGCTGACAACAGACTAAATATCTAATATGACACTGTATACAACGCGCGAAATTACAATATTCCCGTTACTTTTTGAACACACCTCTTAAGTATAGCCATTCCTCAACTTTTTTAAATTAAATAAATTGCAGATTTTAAAATACTGCAGATTTTCTTGTTGCGATACGCTTATCAATATTTTTATGGCATTTTGCCATAGTTCTTTATGACGTTTTGACATAGTTCGGGGTCAATATTATTTATTCGCGTATGATTACGTCCTTCAGCTTTGCAATGGTTTCGCACTTATTAACAAAGACCCTAATTTGCCCTCAGAGAAATAAGTCCAATGCGATTGAACCTTTTAAATCTTTGTTTTGTAAGATAACGCGTTCTGGAAATTTATTTTGCATGAGGATCATTGTGGCACCATTTTGCTCAAATCACTTATTAACCAAATCCAACTAATTTATTGTAGGTCAAAAATATTTGTTATCATATCACGATAACGTTACTAGAACAGCGTTACTGGCATTATTTTCGAGGAAAGTACGGTTCGATGATTCAACCAGCCTAAAGGCCGCATCAAACATTGGCTGGTATAGTGTGTATATTAGTGTTTTCATCTAAACTTACCCATTTAGGCAAAAATGTGTCTCATCCATCCACCAACTTAGAAATAATCGCTTTGAAATGTCTGCATTATCTTTGGATTACCCTATGGTTATCTGATGGGTCCTCACACAGAAAGTACGTTGGGCAAAACTCTGCGATAAATATTTAAAAAATCATTAAATATCGTTAAATCATCACTTCGCTTAAAATAAAATTTTTCAAATATTTGCCTAAATTCAAGTTACTTGAACTCACACATCTGGACTCCCATAATTTTCTTGAAAAGCATAAATATTAATTCTTCATAATCAATTAATAAAAAATTTAATTTTTTTTTAACTACTTTGGTAGTTTCCAGAGGGAACGCTCCTCCAATTGGCAAATATTGATCAAACTTTCTAAAAAAACTGAAATTTTCGATTGACCAATTTCCACACGATCGATTAATTAAGCCAAATATTTGCCAATATTGAAGGATAATCTAAGTAAACCGCTACTGGTAAACGATTTTACCGGTCATTACACGTGGGCGTCCCCAGGACATTACTTAAGCTTCCAGTATTTATACAGGGTGGGCCTTCTGTTACTCCTTTTTTCATTCACACATTTTGAGAAGAAAAGTTAAATTTTTTTATTGATAAGGAAATGCGGTTGTCTGCCATTTATGCATGAAAAACAATATCGTTCATATGCCCACCACGGCTTCTACAGGCCTGCATCCGAACATCAAAATTGATGACTCCAATAAAAGCGCATCAATGACCTCAATTTCAGCTCGAATGTTGCTTTGAAGTTGTTGAATTGTTTGTGGATGATTAGCATACACGTTACCTTTCAAATATCCCGACAAAAAATAATCAAGTAGTGTTAAATCCGGGCTTCTTGGTAACCAAGTAACTTTACAATTTCTTGAAATTATGCGATCAGCTAATTTTTTGAAACCAAATTTGACCCACAAAAACCAGTTAACATGTTGCGATAACGTTCCCCATTCACTGTAATGGAATTTTCCTGTTCGTTTTCAAAGAAGAATCGGCCCAATGATGCCACCAGCCTATAAACCACACCAAGCAGTGGCTCTTGAAGGACGAACTTCTGCTTCGTGAATAACATGAGGATTCTCCGTTCCCCAAAATCGACAATTTTGCTTATTGATGTACCCATTAAGATGAAAATGAGCTTCATCGCTAAAGATGATTTTTGTTGAAAAACCTTCATCTCATTCAAGCATCCAATTAACAAAACGACGACGATTTAAATGGTCTGGTGGCTTCAATTTTTGAGTTAGTTGAATTTTGTATGGATGCAAATGAAGATCAACATGCTTGTTCTTGTGAACGATGCTTGGTTCATTACGAACACTTTCACTAACAGATTCCACTAAACACCTGATGTCTACAACCTTCCACTGAACCAGTTTCTTCAAAACGATCAATAATTTTGCCAATTGCACGCTCAGTAGGACGTTCATGTCCAAAACTCTCACGTAATTTACGAAATGTTGTTGTTTACAACAAAATGCGTTGTTGTGGTGTTAGCGACTCCATGATGATAAATGGAATATTTTTGATTTTTCATATGTCAAAGGATTTCTTAGAACAGATAATATTAAGTACTAAAATTCATCGATTGAAAAAGGACCAATAGATGGCCTACCCTGTACCTCTAACATTATTTTTTTTTAATTTTTAAAGCTTAGTGATGGCGACAAACAAGAGGTGTAACTCTGACTTTAATTATCGAAATCAATAAGTGTAATGGTATAGCATGACGTTCATGACCGAGTTTGATCAAATTCGGTTTGTGAGAAGTCAGAGTTAGACCATTTTTTGATGAAGTTATCCAATATTGATTCTAATGTTTGTTACAGTAAAGAAATGGTTGGGTTTCATTCAATTTTCGAAGTTGGCCTTACTAGGTTAAGAAATAGGCGAGTTTTACATCCTAGCCGGAAGAATTAATTCAAGAAAGGCTTTACTCAGAACACCGTAATTAATTACCAAGAGGCCATTTATCTGCCCATATATAATTAAAATTTGATCATACAAATCTAAATTTACTTAGTTTAAAAACTTAGAATTATATCAGCTTCTTACGGTTAGGCAATTCCGGGTAAGTTTCACTAGAACCTCGGAATCTAAAAAATACTTTCAAACATAAAGTGTTATACCGATCAATTAAACCTTAAAGTTAGAGAATACTACTATCGCAAATGTATAAATAATAAAGAATAACTACAGTACTACATCATAAAAAATTACTGAAAAAAGTCTTTTGTTAACTCTGCAGCTTCATTTCAACTAGCTACACTAATAACCTACCACCCTAAATAATAATAAAATTCTAAAACTAGAAATTCTAGCGAGAGACTATGATCATCAACCATTGCTTTTTATTTATTTTCAAATAACACAATTTGGAAATTTCTGCTCGCTGTTTGGGCGTATATTTTAATTAAAACTTCGTGACTCGTGCGTACACTTTACAAAAAATTAAACCCACCCCAAAAATATGAACAAATATGACACTTGCCCCAGAGTTGGTTTGGTCATTTAATTAATCATCTAAAGTGCAAATTAAGTCGTGGGCTGTTACAAGAACGTAAGTATGTAAGTTAAGTGACTGGTTTTGAATGTGTTAAGATATTTGGGGATGGATAGGAAAACATGAAATCCGATGAGGTCTTCTTAGATGTAGAAAGAGCTCATGATTATGAGGAAATTGCATCACATTCTGTTAAATTTGAGAATTTCAAAGAAGATGTGTGAGTTGGTAAGCGATTTATGAGTGACAGGAAAATAAATTTGGGTGGAACGAGCTTGTCAGAGAGAGCGGTGAATATTGCTCTTTCGCAAGAAAGCAAACTATCAGCAATCCTTTCCATTCTAAATATTTCGATGATCCATCACAGAAATGCCAACATCGTAAAGGTTTTATATTGTTGCAGATGATTTGGTGCTCATCGTGTGTAATGAAGACATTATTATCCAAAATTGTTTATGAAAATAGTGCAAAAGGAGCTTTAAGAAAATTAAGGGGATTAGGGGAAGCAAATGTTATATTCAGCATAGAGCCGAATTTCTCTTACGATACATGTTAAAAAAATGTTTGCTCCCCAAATATGTATTGTTACGAATTCTACTCTACATACGTATAACACTTGGTTGTCGAAGGGTTAAGGCATAGACCACAAAGTGTTAGGTCGCGATTATTGTTCTTAACATCATCGATGTTGTCAGGACAAGTATTGCTCCAATACTGATTGATTTACTGCGGCCACAATCATCATTGAAAATACTGGGGATTTGATGACACACAACTGCATGAAAGTGATTTACAATTGCAATACGCTTACATCGCCAGATGCAATATAAAGAAATCTCGAACAGTGATAGACAAGTATATAAGCGCGAGCAATTTGGAACGCAGACACAGTTGTAATTTAACTAGTGAACAGTGTTAGTCACCAGAACAGTGCAAGTCTCGAAAAGTAAACAGTGTGAAAAGTAGTGAACAGTTAAAGTGAACAAAGTAAAAACGAATTAGTGAGCAGCGAACGAGTGAAATTTGTGAGTTGCTGCGGAAATAAAAGGCGTTGGAAAGTAAAGTTTGTAACTTAAATCGCTGAGTGTTTTATTTGCAAAACCGTGTACCTATATCGAACGCCCGAAATTTGTAACAGTATGTTACAATGAATTCAACAAGATAGTATTGACGTGAAAGTCGAAAATAAATTAATTGTTCGTTGATTTTAAATTTGTGGAGTTTTTATTAGTTGTATGGTTTTTAAATTACAACAAGAACAATTAATTTAGCAAAGTGTTAACGCATATGAAGTTATGTTGAAAAGTGTTAAATCTGAAAAGTATGGTGAATATAAGCAGATTTATACAGATGCAGAGTATTTTTTCGACAATTGATAGGTACGCTTGAAGGTATTAATGGGGTAATGGGTAAGGAGAGGAAAAGGATAATTGTAATATTTCTCAATTCCCAAAGCAGAAAGAAAAGTATGGTTATGTACATTTAATATATGAATGAGTTCGATGTTGTTTGTTAATTAATGAGGAATATAACGGAGAAAGGATATGAACATTAGAATATAAGTATGAATTAAGTGGCGTGGGGCTCTTTCTTTAAACATTCTTAACCTGCAGAATGTTAAGAACGCTCGAACAAATTAGATTGAGCCGAGGAAATAAGAAGCAGTATTTGTTTAAAAGTCATTCGAGAGAGATCAACTTGCGTAAGTTTGCGAATTTCTTTAGGCCAAAATATCATTCCACACAACTTAAAAGTTATAATCATTCAACACAAATGACAAAGTCATTACAGCACAAAATTTAAAAAGCACAAATTTAGTGTAAAAGAATTTTACTCTAGCCCAGGACTATTTAAAATGTTATTAAGTAGGAAAAGCAAATCAGATTTTAAGTTGAATACATATTCAAGAAAATTTAGAGAATACTCGTACGAATTTATAGAAGAATCGATCTATAATTGGCCGAGACCCAAAATGACATGTGTGCCATGATAATTTAATGGTGTTCGTTGTATAATTGATTTTGTAATATAATAATCGTTAGATTGTGTGAGTTCGTCTCCTATACAGTGAACGGTCTGTGTATTGAAATGTTAATTATAGTTGCACATCATGAGCGATAAACGAATCACAACAAACCTAGAAACCTGAATTCATAACAGTTGTTAATTCAAAACTTTTAAGTGTAGAATATTTATTTAAGCAGCTGGCTAGACAAACCTCTATAGACCGAAATGAAGAAAATAAGATAGACACTTTGGAATGTCCATACGCAATCGCCACGCTACGAAAATAAACAAAGTTTAAAGTTTCTCAATTAATCTCGTTCTATATGAGGTACATTGTTGTAAATTCATTATAACACATATTAAGTAAATGTTATCATAAAGTACAATTAAATCGACCGATTAGAACGAGACTAATACACTCCGTATCAGTCAAGGTTGACAAAACAAGTTTATCATCTCTTATGCTAAAACAAAGTACCACCCAAATCTTAGGCCGTTACACTGGTCACTGATATAATGATATGTCAACCTGTTTTAATGGTGTGTAATGGTTTTTTGCTGTGTGATAATTTACAAAGTACGCGACTTTTAATATACAAAAATAGACAAATTGTAAACAAAACCAAAGAAATAATATTAAGTCCATGTGCCAGACGTCTAAGAAAAAATATTTTTTTTTTCATTAATAAGAAAACAAAATAAGAAAATTTGGTGGGCAAAATATGCGGTCTGTTTAGTCGATAATATACGCAATGATTAAAACGAAAAACCCAATTACTATGCACATCAGAGAAGAATAATAAATTAATTTGGCAAAATATCAAGAATTTTTTTTTGTTTTGTGTTTGTTTCCACTGCATTACAATAATATTAAATAAAATTGCGATTTTAACCAAATTTGGCAAATTGCGAAATACAAATTGAGAAATAAAAATCACAAAACTGTGAATACAAAATGTAAATAAAGGAGGATACCTCGTTTGAGCAAATTGAAATCGACCAATTTTCTCGAGGTTGCAAGATTAAATTTAGAACAGAAAATTTGGAGTTGTTTTGTATCGGACCGAAACAGAAAAATACATTGACAATGTAAATTTGGCAGTTATCCAATGAATTTAATAAATCAAGATTTAGCTGCAGTTTGCATCTAAATTATAAAAACGAAAATGTATGAGAGTTTTGCTGCAATTTTAGGCTTAAGATGTTCGTTTGTATATTATGTATAAAAACAATTGTTTATTTATGTTTTATGTTCAAACAGAATTGATTATTGATGTACCATTTAATGCTTTAAAGTCTAAGCATCGAATTGACTCTGTATGGAACTTCTTTGCTGGCGAAAATCAAATTGACCCCAAAATACACAACCCCAAATCTATTTGTCTGTTGTAATAAGTCTTATTAAGTAGACCGGTAACTATTAAACCGATTAATATCAAAATTTAAGTTTTATTTGTTCAATACAAACAGAAATGTCCTGGTTATTTTAAAATTTTAAATATGTGTATTATTATAATTTTATGTTCTTGAAATTTTATTAAAAATATTTTTATATTTTCTTTATTTTCAGAAGAAAGCGCACTGATACGAGTAAGTATGATATAGGAAAATAGAGAAAATAAACATTTCGTTTTTCAAACCCGTTGAAAAAGTAATGGGTAACCAAGAAGTACCGAAAATGGAACAAACATACTTATATACTATTTTAAAACAATATGATTCATTCCCGATTGTCAATCTAGGATTAAAGGAACGGCAAAGGTACCTTTTTTTGGTTTAAAACGATTTCTGAACCATACGATTTTTGAGAATAGGAGACACCGAGCTCTGGTTGTAAAATGTCTCACGAAATTATTTGCTAAATTAATCTGTTAACCATAATTCGAAGTTTCAAAACTAAATGTGAACCAGCGAGAACATTATTTTGAATTAAATTACAGAAAATATGATAGAATTACTTTTAGTTCCGTTTTTGAAGCTGATTGGCCGCTGATGGTGCATGTAACAAAAAATTCATATGATTTTTTGAAAGTATACCAACCTTCAAACGATATGTATCAAAAATTTATAACAATCCAACTATTAATTTACAAGTTATATTAGGAGCGCTACTTTATTATTTTCAAAACTTTGGAGCAAATTAATTTTGTGCAACACTTTTTTTAATCGCAAAAAAATTCTGCTCCTTCGAAGGCAACCTTGAACGTTAGTTTGCTGAGTTTAAACGTGGTCGTATAAACTCCGATGATGCTGAACGCGATCGCCCGAATTCTGTAATTATTCCGGAAATGATAATAAGTGCACAAAATCGTTTTGAAAGACCGTAAAGTGAAGTTGTGCGAGATAGCTGACATCTTAAAGTAATCAAAAGGCAATGTGTATGTTACGGTAAAAGTACGAAATCGGTAAATATCCGAATAAAAATTGGGAAAAACTGTTTTATTACTTCGAACTCTATGAAATGAGAGTCCTATATTCTCGAAATGGTACACTCTTCACCCCACGAAGTATTTTTGATGGTATTAGTGTAAATTGAAATTCGAAATAGTAGGGACTAACGGCTTTACTAACTCTCGTGAGCTCGCGGGGAGTAATTGTGCCTCTCTTGACGCTTAGCCCTCTGATGGAGAATAAATGAAATTGCGGGGATGTAGGAGGAAAGGTCAACAAACATTTCGTAATCATCGGACCTCTCTGGACAACCACCGGTTTGTGATCGAGTAAACGTCCAAAGCAACCAAAAACGGAAAACGATAGCAAAATAGCATTAAATTACTTTATCCACTGTATTCTTGGGATCTGGCTCTCACCGACTACTACCTGTTCGCTGGCCTCAAAAATGGTCCAGGAAAATAGGTTTTTTCCTAAAATAACGAATATTTCGATGCCAAAGATCGTTCTACAAAAAAGGCATCGAAATGTCAGAGAAGCGTTGTAATGAATGTTTCACTCTTGAAGGGAACTATGTTGGTGAACAAAGTCGAATTCAAGCATTCAAGTATTTTGATTGGTTCAACCGCGGATCAACAATGTGCGGTGCATGCGATCGAGCTGATGAATTGGCCTTTATTACTTGCCCTTGTTTCATCTAATTCATACTTTCCCTATTTTGTAAGCCGTTTTAGAAGTCGTCGACTCCGAAAATCAAATACGGAAATAAAGTTAATGGTCGTCTTAACCCACAAAATTATTGCAATTGGCAGCTAAATATTACTAGATATTAAATATTATTCGATTATGGAATGGATTTGGTTGAAATGCGAGGTTCAACTCAATATGAAACCCTGAGAAATTCCCTCAAAAAGATAATGATATTGAAAACGATTCGTGAGCTAATCCATAATTAGTTCAATTACACTATTCGATTTTAAATTAATTGGTGGTGAATTAAGGTGATATTCGATTTGAACTGCCAATAACTTTTCAAAAATTTCAAATAAGCTTCTATAATCTTCTGTTCCTCCAAGAATCAGGGAATTTACTGAAACAAAAGATAAATCATTCAAAAAATCTAGAAGAATTACCAATAAAGCTGGAACACAAGCTTGGAGGAATTTGAATGTTATCGGCCCCAATGATAAGTTGCTTAGGACAATAAGCTTTATCACCTCAACAAATGTTTGACTATCATCAATCAAATGTTAATGCCAATATCAGATTGCCGCTCCATACACTATGCTGGTAAAAAATCAAGAGATTGCTGCTCGTCTAAATATTACTATTACGAAACACATATAAAGGGTTTTTCAATTTGGGCGGGTCGATGTGTAGATTGTCCATCGTTGCGTCTGATGTGTGGCGCATATCCCTGTCGTGCTAAAAACACATGTTCAACACGTTCAATTTAGGTCAAAAGAAATCGATTAGCATCGTTCTGAAGCGCTCGCCGTTGATGATGATGATGGCCTCACCATCGTAATTTTCAAAAAAAGGACGGAACAATGACGCCGCCGGCCCAAACTCCGCACCAAACAGTAACTTTTTGTGGATATATTGTCACCTGCAGTACTATTCTGGTAATTCCCCGGGAATAGGGAACTGGAGAAAGAATTTATATGTAATTTCTGTTCAAATATTTTTTTCCGGCCTACTGAGGAGAAAAGTTTGATGTAAATATTTATAAATTGGGAATAATTTTTCCATATCTAAATTGGCAGGGAGAATTATTCCCCATTTAATTTTGTTTTCAAAATAATTAACACTAACTTTTTACCTCAGCATGCCAGAAAAAAATGTTTAAATAAAAATTACATATAAAATCTTTCCCCAGTTCAATATTCCCGGGGAATTACCAGAATAGTGCCACTGGTGAACCTCGTATGGGCTGGCGTCGTCCCATATACGGCAATTTGTTGCCAAATGGCTTGTTAACATAGCCATTTATCCAAAATGCGCCTTCGCTAAAGATGATTTTTCGGCCAAAGTTAGGGTCCCTCTTCCAAACGCCCTGAATCCCAGTCAGTCAACAAACGGCGTTGTCTATGGTCATTAATTTTGAGCTCCTGGATTAGATGGATTTTGTACGGGTGTAGGCCCAAGCCCCAATACAAAATTTGCCAAGTTGAAGTCTGTGAAAGGCCGAGTTCTTGCACACGGCAAGGAATTGACTGCCTTACGAGTGTTAGCTAGCTGATTGTTTACCGAATCGGATGTCTCCAACTTGGCCACTAAACGTCGAAGGGTCCATTTTGAAGGACCACCGCGTTTGCCATAAAATGTGGGCACAATGCGTGCAATGTTTGTACTAATGAACACTCATTTTGATAATAAAGTTGTATCATTTAGATTAGACAGACGCCACCAAAACAACATGGCCGCCACAGGCTGCCAACATCGACCCTCCCAAATATAACAACCCTATAGAATATACCTACAGATACTACTATATACCTACAGATAGATACCTACAAATATTTTATGTATGATTTCAACCCTGTATAATTAATATTTCTCCAGAACTTCTTCAAGCCGAAAGCTAAAACATCTTTGTTTTTGTTTTTTCTTTAGAACGCGTTTCACCATTAAACACGTTTCACCACAACGTTTCATCATAAAGCCTGAGTGCAATTTTATTATCCTAGATGGGGGCAGATTTCCAGGACTGATAAGTAATATCAAGGATTTGAATGATATTATATAAGTTCTAATAAAAAAAAAAATATAAAAAAAGTAATAATATCCAAGACGGTTCACGACACGATTAGAATTTTTCAAATAATGCTGTGCAATATCCACTATTATTTTGGCTCCCAAAATACGAAGGCTAATTATCTGTTCGGTTGACTATTGCGTTTTTAGTCATTTTAAGCGAATTCCCTTTTCTTTCCACTCAGCTGACTGACGTTTTGATTTAGGTGCGTAGTGGTGGATTCATTTTTCAGCCATTGTCATATATCGATCCTAAAAATCCTAGCGCTTAAACAGGTGCAAAACGTCCTCCGCATTAACAACACGTTCTCGATTTTGATCGACTGTGAGCAATCTCGGCATCCACTTCGAGCAAAGGTTCCTCATACGACCGCTTTTAAATTCACAAAACTAGTCTTTTATGATTGCTTTTCCAGGAGCAGAGTTATCATAACATTTATCAAGCCAATCCTTTGCTTGAACGGTACTTTTTCTCATATAAATGGCGTCACTAAAACAGCTCTCATTTAGTTAATAATGATCGTAATATCATTAAATTAGTACGTGTCGTATTGAATGTTAGTACTTTTTTTTAAATATTTTGGATTTATAAGAAACTCTATTTATAGGTTATGTCCGGGACTTTTCAGTCGATGTATTTAAGTCCGTGATCTCTGGAAATTTTAAGAAGTAATTACCCTGAAACAGCTTATTAGATACCATTAAGTAAATTTCATGTAATTAACTCTGTTATTATAATGTCGGATGAGGTTGAATTGAGGTGAGAGAAAACCGAAATATCGGAGCAGATCAATATTTTAAATTTACATATACAAATTATATACTCGTACCTGTACTCTTCACGAAGTGAAGAGGGAACACTTTCCAGATCACTTAAGAGTACACCCTTAAAGTGCACCTCATCCAAGCCAATAAGCAATTCATTCCAAAGCAGCATTAAATTTCACCACGACCTCCTACACTTATAACACTACGATACGCTAATTTCGAGTTTGCCTCGATTATTCACCTAAAAAGTGGTTAGAGTTGAAGTTAATATTGCCTTTAGTCTTGATATATTTAATGCACAAATGTCTTTGGACTTCCGGTTGTGCTCGATTTGATTATGTGGTAAGTATGTACTGGCTACCACCAGATTAAAGAAGAATGAATCTTTCTTCTTCCATTTCTAAACCAATTGAAAATTAAATTATTTTCGAACAATATCCTGCAAGAAAAAATAGTTTATGTTACTCGTATAAACAAAATTGTAAGGTTACTGAAAAGGAGGGGTTATCGTTAATGATTTAGGTTTCTCCCTCTCCGAAGCGTTTAGATCGCATGAAGGGATTTTGCTGCCTGCATAGTGGTCCTCCAACTGTCTTGGCTCATTGCTCGCTCCCTCCAGTTTCGACATTCTGTTACTCGAAGATCCTGTTCGACTTCGTCACGCCAGCGTAGTCTTGGTCTTCTACCTACGACGTGCGCCGACTGGTTGTTGATGGAACGCTTTTCTTATACAGTTTGAAGAGAATCTTTCAACATGACCCATGTTGAATGTTATAATTGACCCGAGATATTTAAAATCTTCCACGTAAAGTTGTAGTCGTTTATTCCGAGATTTGACGTAGAGATGCTGCTATAAGTGTGGATAACAGGTTTACTTTGTTGATGTTGATTTTCAAAGCAAGTCATTTCGCGTGTCGGTCAAGCGGTAATAAACAGTTCTTGATATCATTTGGTCTTTGGCAGCATAATATCATCTGCATATTCAAGAATTTGGACTGATTTATTGGGTATGCAACGCGAACTTTCAAGCGCCAGATTAACAGCACAGTCCCGATTCTCCTGTCGTACATCAGATGTTATTTCGAAGGAGTCAGCTATTGGCTCTTCCACTATGATTATACACAGTGAGCCAAATGTTGTTAGCATACATAGAGAGACAAGTTTCTCTGCAACGGTTTATGCTATCATACGATAGTTTCCAATAGTATTAAGATCGCAACTACCCAACATATATCGGTTTGTTGAAAAATCTAAACGGAAAGAGTCAGACTAAAACTTCATATTGCCGTATAGTGATGTGAAATTTTCCTAAAAATTAAATGTTTGTTATTTTTTTTTCAGAGATACCTAACCCGTTAGAGTAAAAAAATGTTTGGTTTCACGTTATAAAATGCTTTTGCAGCCGAAGTCAACTAAACTAACTTGTATTTGAGAAATTTTACTTGTAGGGTCACAATTGAGACGTTTAAGTGACGTGTGTCCTGAGTATACAGATATGGTTGTTTATGGATCCGAAATCTAATATGGATTAACCGTTTTGGTTGCTCTTCCAAACAAACTAACTCTGAACTCGTGTCTACCAAAGTTGTAGCTTTAGCCTCGAGTACACTCGTGAAAGCTATGATCGACTATGTTGTTGATATTAATACCTCTCATTTCCTGTAGTACTTTGTTCAGTTAGACCTGCTATTAGCCGATAAATACAAAGGATAAAACGTGCATATACCGGCTATTTAAGCTTGAATTGGTGACCCCAATTCTAAGTAGTGTTAGAAAATGTAAAATAAAATATTTTCCTACTGGCAAACTGGTAAACTTAAATTATTTTGCAATAATCATACGATATTATAGTTGTATGAAGTTCCAAATAATATTCTAAAAAAGTTTTTCCTTAAACCGGTACGGAAACCCTCAACACAACTGACACGATAAACGTATCGATTCAATATTTTGACCAGGACTCATCTGTTGAAATTGTTTATATTTTATTTTGATTAAATAAATTCTTTATTGCGACATTTGTTATGTTCAAATTTGTCTATAGTTCATAATATAATATATTGTGTTCTTTCCTGTTTTTTTCTTTCTTAACCATACACATCGGTGGCGCCCAAATATTTTTCAAAACCATCGAAAGTGACTAAGTTAAGATTAACCAATCATTATTTATTTAATTTTTTTGATTAACTATCTACAAAAGTTTAAAATGTGATTTTGACTGATATTAATGGAAAGAATATAATTCGTTTTTGAGGACCATTTATCATTTTGTCATGTTTACATAACATGTTATGGTAAAAACTATTTGATTACAAAATATTTTATTTTATGATTCTAATTAAATTGAATAATTTACACATTCAGCCTTGGACCAGGTTTTGGTTTTCCAAGAATTTACCTTTAACATAAAATATAAATAGGAAATGTAGTAAAATCTTGATGATCGACAATTTCCACTTGTCGCAGGCGTCCTCTTAGAATTCTACTTTCCATTAACTTCAGCTTTAAATATTTGAATGGTCTTCCACCATTGTTTGGTTTTACTAAACTTACAAATTTTTTAAATGTATATTAATTAATCCAAATGTTTAAATTATCATTTAAATACAAACTAAATTTTTCTGAAATCACTAAGATATAAATTGTTTATACGCGTGCGGCTTTCGAAGCACCCAATTTATAACAAAAAGATACAGAAACAATGATATGACAGATTTGATTAACTGTCTATTTTTTAAATTGTGGTTTTAATCTATAAACACTTTGGAAATTGTCACGTTTATCACGTTTTATCAGACAGATTAATCAATCGCACAATCAACTGTTAGCATTTTATATTTTTATATTGGAAATACATTGCGGTTCACTTGATTAAACACACTTGCATTTCTGAACTAAAATGTAAATATGGTTTGGTTTAGAAAATATTTAACACCGTGAAGAAAGTTTAATACCCCTTATTGAAAGAATTCAAATTGAACACATTTTATATTGCTTCAGTTAAACAAGATTAAAATATTTTTATTAACATTTGTTTACTAATTACGTCTTTAATAAGTTTTAGTAGTTTGTAGTATTTATTAAAAGCAGTTAGTATTTAAAAATCCATAATTTATTTAATCGTATACGCTTTTCAAATACTTTCGTACTTCCTTTTCAAATTTTACAACGATCGGCCTCCAACGTTTCAAATGATATTTAAACCCATTGAATATGATGGTAATGTTATCAAATCTATGTTTCTCTTATCAGTTTTAACAACACCGGCGTATGAATGGTAAAAATTGATAGCAATTGATCTCAATTTTTCACGAAATGACTAACAAAATTCCTATTAGACCTTGTAGCAATAAATTAACTATTTGGGCATCTTCAAGAAATATTACAAAAGGACGATTCGCCCCCTACATAACGCCATTGTTGTCAAAGCTTGGATAAGTGAAATAGATTTCATAGATCATTCCGACCCTCGTATTCTAATAATTAAATTTCATGAAGGTTTCTTCGACATGCAATTTCATTGGTTTATTCAATAAATTGTACGACAGCTTGAGACACGGAATTTTTGAATTATAAACAACTGGGGTATTACACTCTACCGAAAATTAATTAACAAAACTTTTATCTATTTTCCCCTAATATTTTGATGAATGCCAATTTCTTTTTCATATATAAAATTGTTCATTGCTGTGCATCTCGTAAACTTCAAACTATTCTTTTCAAATTTTGAAGCTTTTGCTATTCCCTCATAAATGCTGGATGGAAAGAAATTGTACGAGGTTATTTTTTGATTGTTTTTTATAGGACGTTAAGTTTCACAATTTATAAATTTTAATAGTATTGTTTAAGAAATTCGAATGATACGTTTAGTTGGGTAGAATGCACAATTGAATACTTTCACTCTAGTGACATCTATTTAAATACTGCATGGCCTACTCAGTCTCACAAAAGTTTAGAAAGGACTTTTCACAAAAGTCTTCTGAGGCATACAGCATGGTTACTACTTCTTTCCTTCTCAGTGATTGTATATTTTCTTAGGCGAAAACTCACTAACATATTTCGAGTTTAATGTGAAAATGTAAATGGCCCTGATCAAGTGAACGGCAGTGTATAAATAAACTGAAAGAAAGAAAACTATTAATGGGTACGTTTTACACACATAAGAGCCATCATACTTCCGACATTGATCGAGTCTAATGCAGTGCTAGTTTAATGGTTTTGAATATATTTTTCAGGATCGGAAATTATAGAGTAAGAGAGTATTGAAGAAGAATAAAACTAACCAGCCAAAATATTGTATTTGGTAACAAAGTTTCTCTTTATATTTTGTTAGCCCCTCCCCCTTTAAATTAAAGCATGTATATTAAATTTTCTTCAAGGATGCCAATACATAAAAAAAAATTATAATGGCTATGTGGTATTGTTAGGATAAATGCCAACTAACTTTGTTTCAAAGTGCGGTACATTTTTTCATATAATTTTGAAGCACTTACCAATGAAAACTTTTATTACGTTGTGCTTTATCACTAAGATTGAAGGTTGCATAACCTTTGCATGAAGCGATTTATTTTCAAGGAATGTTGTTACTTATTTTTCGACATTGCATCGCTCTGCCGATTGTGTGTTATGCCAAATGACTCTTGATTTATTTGATTGTGTCAATCTAAAGCTAACATTTGCACATAGTAGAATTTTCCGACAAACTACGATATCCAGAATTTATCTAAACTAAAACTACTCAAACCAATCAAATCTATTTGAATTGCGAAAAATCATATATATTCCTTCCTTATGGTAATCGCTCTTGACTCATTTGATTCTGTCAATGTATGGCTAACATTTGCACATAGTGGAATTTTCCGATAAACCCTGAATATCTAAAGGGTTTTTCAATTTGGGCGGGTCGATGTTGAAATGAAATAAAACAAGCTGTGTGTGAGGTGAGGTATTAACGAAATTCTTTTATTATTTGAAAGACCCATGTATGCCATTATTTATGGAATATAACATCGTTCAAATGTACGCCGCGGCTTCTCACGGTGGTAGGGATCCGAGTGGAACAATTTTCAATGACTCTACCGCATAGATCCTGGCTGAATTTGAGCGATGGTATTGGTTATGTTGGCTTTATAGTGATGTTATCGGGTTTTATATATTGATTAATAACACTCACTATATTTGTATTATATAAATATTAATTTATGATTTGTTAAACTTTATTAATTTATAATTCAATAGATTTTTAACACAAGTCTACGACTTTAATGGTGGACGATTGTTCGGCACTTCTGGTTTTTACTTTTTTCTTCACTTACACTCGCGTATGCATATATGAGATTGTGTCTCTTGAACTTCAAAACCCCATTGTCCTTTTTCGTTTCTTCATTTCTTTTCCCGTGCGAATATTTTTAATTCTCGATATTTATCGATAATCGATAAATATCGAGATTCGCTAATGTAGGTGGCGAAATAGCTCTATTCTGCAAAACGAGCTATGCCTCGTAATTAAGCGGCGCGATGTATACATAGTTTTGATACGAGGAGTGCCACGAAGTGAAAAGGATTTTGAGCCGCTACAGCTTTAAGGGCGTTGGTCGATTGCGGCTTATTGGCATAGACCTGCGATTTGAGAAAACCCCACAAGAAAAAGTCTAGCGGGTCAAATCGCACGATCTTGGTGAGCAATTCACGTGACCTCTGCGATAGATAACCCTACCCTCAAATCGTTCATGCAGAATGTTCATCGTTGCGTCTACCTCCATATCGTTCAATTTGGGTCAAAAAAAATCTGTTAGCATCGTTCTGTAGCGCTCGGACCAATGACGCCGCCGGTCCAAAATCCGCACCAAACAGTAACTTTTTGTGGATACATTGCCACCTGGAGAACCTCGTGTCGGTCGGCGTCGTCTCATATTCGGCAATTTTGCTTGTAAACATAGCCATCATCTAAAAATGCGCCTCGTCACTAAAGATAATTTTTCGGCCAAAATTGGGGTCCGTACTTTGGTGTTCTTTTGACGTACGAGTGTTGGCTGATTGTTTACCGAATCGGTTGTCTCGAATTTGGCAAACAAGAGTCACAGTTTGAGAGTTGACTTTGAAGGACCACCGCGTGATTGCAACGCACGCAACGTTTGTACTAATGAACACTCATTTTGATAATAAAGTTTTATCATTTGGACGTGCTGCTCAATCGTGTAACTTGCCATGGTGATTTGGCATCAGTGACTGAAAAAGAACGCCATATTAGACAGATGCCACCAAAACAACATGGCTTTAAAATTAAAACAATTTTTATTCAAATCAATAAAATTGTATTCATTTACTAGAACTAAATTGGATATCTCAACTCTCTGTTTGGAAATGGTAGATAACCCATTTGACTTTGTCAACTAAGGTTATTACATTTACATAGGTGAATTTTTCAACAAAGTTTACGATATCCAGAATTTATTTTAATAAAATTTACGCACACTAATAAAATCGACTTGATTTAGCTGAACTAAAATGGGCTCTCTCAATTTAGAAACTTCATTCATTTCATTGTGTTACAGGCATTTCTAAAACTACCCATACCGAACGACGTGACTTAATTTACCAGAACAAAATTCAGAAGTATCCCATTTTTTGAAAAAGTCCTTTAGCTCACTTGGTTGCCTTATCTGTTTTCAGGATATAGTCTTATGGTCTAATTTCCACATAGTGGCTTTGTATTCAAATTTCCTATACCCGGCATTTAGAGATATTGGAATATTATCTTCTGCAAAACTACTTAAAAATGAGAATATTCCGGGGTATTATGAAGAATGTAAAATAAACTTTTTGAGTTTATTTTCTAAAATTTTCTCCTGTTGTTTTTGCTTGCTTTGGACAACGAACGGTATGGATTTCCGTGCAAGGGCTATATAAGTACCCCATGCGATTTAGAGATTAAAAACGGTTCGTTTTCCATACTCTTTGCTCGTTGGGTTCTTTCTTATGCATTTTGACTATTTACCATCAATTTTAACATATGTATAACTAACAAAAAATTGAAGAATTTCTGGCATCGAATTTGCCGCAGATGTATTTATGGCAGATTTCGTGTCGATTCAGAAACTCAAACTTCTAAAAATATGATTTAAAATTCGTTGAGCAGTTCTCTCTTAAATTTAATTTTAGTAATAAAATAACATATGCACATAATTTTTTTGTGAATAAATCGAATTTTAAAAGTTTACAAAAAAAACTGTAACTTTACTATAATCCAAATTTCCAACGAATTTTATCGTTTTATTTTTACTGTAACAACAAATATACGTAAACTAGAACAGAAACTAAAAATAATAATATAAATAAAAGGAAATTGTCACTTGAATTTAAATTAGATTCGTATTTATATGATTTGTGAGCATCGTCACATCATGATGTTGATGATGATGATTAATTTCGAGGTGTCCAATTTCTATATACATGAAGTATTAATTGTACAAAGTGGACCACATGATACCCCAAGTGTATTCGTATGCATAATATCATCATATATCACGTATTCGTTCACAGATATTGCAAATTCAAAAATTCTAATTACATATTTGTTTAATTTTATTCCATATACGAGTACAAAAAATATGGTTCGTTTGATGCAAAATTATTTTGTTGTTGTTATTATGTGTATAAGTATAATAGAGTTTTTTGCAAGTTACGTTAAACAAACACAAAACAAAAAAAAAACCTGAGTTTTTCGCGTGATATCGTAAGGTAGTACGTCGACGTATTTAGTTTTGCGCGAGAGGAAAAAATAAATAAAAAACTTAATGAAATTTATTATGTATAATAATGTGATCATGATGATGATGTTGATCATCACAATGCTGAACATTTCAATAAACTCATACATCAGATTATAATACAAAATAATTTTTTTTTTTTTTCAAATCTTGATATTTTATCAGTGTGCCTAGCTTGGCCTTTATGTATTTAATTAGATACCGGAATCTAAGTGTTACATCAAGTAAATGGCTACATGACCGTGTACAGAAAAAATTCTAAAGACAAAGTACAACATTATTATTATTCAAATTCAATAAAACACTTTTATGTTAATTTTACAATAGTTTTTACATGAATCATATATATCGAAATACATAATAAAATGTACACAGTGAAATAAAGAAATAAGAGACGTCGTCGCTGTAATTGTGAGCAATATAAGAAAACGTAAACATATAAG
Organism: Nephrotoma guestfalica; assembly: GCA_963691935.1. Taxonomy (NCBI): domain Eukaryota; kingdom Metazoa; phylum Arthropoda; class Insecta; order Diptera; family Tipulidae; genus Nephrotoma; species Nephrotoma guestfalica. Next base: position 190,863,735 of record OY829915.1, on the reverse strand, counting down.
AAAGAATTGAGGAATGCATCTTAAAAAATTATGTAAAATATTCTTCTTCGTGTGATTTATAATATTTACATATAGAGAGACTTGAATATTCCTGGTATTTCCATTGGTCCAAGGTTACGTGTGTAAATCTTTCAGTTTAATTCGTTGTATAAAATAACACGCTTAATAATATATTGCGCGATTGATTTAGGTAGAGAATAAGGTAAACGTGACAAATAATTTACAAAATCTTTTATCAATTAAAACCACAATCTATAAAATATCAGATAGCACTGTTTCTGCATCTTTTTTACGTTTTAATTAGGTGCAGGCCGAGTTTTAAATAATTCTTAGTCCTATGTATAACTGGCAGAACTTCTGCATCCAATGCGCGATCCTTCGGCCAAAACTTGATTGATGTAGTATGCCTGCGTTCATTTTATATTCGAAGGGAAAATCGACTGAATTAGTGACACATGGTAAGGCAGTTCTATTGTTAACCTATGTGCATTTGGGATTTCTTTTGTTACCCACTTTGGGGTAAATATTGGTGGGAGCTCCAATGTTGTAAACTGTTATAAGCTCTTTTTAAGTTTAAAAGTGCGTGTTACTCTGATATAACGACATTGCACCTAATAATTGAACGAGGTGCCGGACAAAAATGCATTTGAGTGTTGTAAGTTAACATGATATATGTTTATAATGGACAAAGTACTAAAAGGAAACATTGTCACATTACAAAAATTAAAAGAGGAAATCAATCTTAACCTAAATACAAAGATCTCCAGGATATGACTTAATTATTGGACAAATAGTAAAAGCTCTTCCTGAATAAGGACTACGTAAACTACTCCAAATAATTAACGCAGCGTTCAGACTTAAACACGTTCCAAATCAATGGCAAGTCGCAGAAGTAATTATGATACCTAAACCAAACAAACCACTTAATGACAAAAATTCGTATAGGCCGATTTTTTTACTTCCCTTACTCCCGATAATTTCAAAATTATTCGAGAAAGTACTAAAGAGACTCAAACTAACAATAGTAAAAATAAATCTTATTCCTCCACATCAATTTGGCTTCAGAGAAAACCATTCAACAATAGAACAAGTATACACCGAATTACAAACATAATTGAAGACGTACTTGAAAAAAAGAAAGTATGTTCAAGTGTCTTCTTGGATGTAGCAAAGGCCTTTGACAGAGTATTTCATAAAGGTTTGGAATATAAATTACAAAGAGACTTACCAAAGCAGTTTTATGAAATTTTCGAGTTAAATTAGAGGGCGAAAATATCAGCAGGAGTACCACAAGGTAGCGTTCTGGGACCAACTTTATATGTCTTATTAACATAGTGACGTTTGCGGATGATACGGCCATCTTAGCAGTTGCTAATAGCATAGAAGAATCCACAAATAAATTGCAAAGAGCTACTAATATTGTCAGTACCTGGACCAAGAGATTGCGAAAAAACTTAATGAAACAGAATCTGTTCACGTAAACTTTAGCAACAACAAGGTCAGCTGGATACCAGTAGAACTGAACTCTCTGAAGAAAAAAGAAAATGTAAACATCAAATACAGAAAGATGGACTGGCTTTTACGAAGAAATTCTGAGCTACCTCTACATAATAAATTGCTACTATTCCGGCAAATCCTAAATCCTGTGTGGACTTACGATATGCAGCTCTGAGGCTGTACAAAGAAAACCTATGTCAATATCATCCAGTCATTCCAAAGCAAAGTCATACGTGGATTAGTTAATGCACCATGGTTCATAAGAAATGATAACCTCCATAAAGATCTGAAGATGGATTTCGTCAGTGAAGAAATAAGCAAACACGCGAGAAAGCACATGCAACGTTTTAGTCTACACCAAAATGCGGAGATACTCAGTATGTTGGATGATTCAAACCCAATAAGACGGCTGCGAAGCAAGAAACCACATGATCTACTAGATCCAATCAGGATCGACTAAAAATATATTAAAATTGTAAAGGGGACTAGCCAAAGGGCTACAACCCTCCAAACAAGAATATAAATTATGAAACATAAATTACTAGTTGGTTTGTAAATCAGTTGTAATAAAAAAATATAAAGAAAAAAATTATTCAGTATTACAACAGATACAGAGATGTATATCAAGTTAGCCCAGTGGCACTATTCTGGTAATTCCCTGGGAAAAAGAATTTATATGTAATTCTGTTCAAATATTTCTTTTCCGGTCTACTGAAGAGTAAAGGTTGATATAAATATTTATAAATTGGGAATAATTTGTCCATACCTAAATTGGCAGGGATTAATTAACACTAACTTTTTACCTTAGTATGCCAGACAATTTTTCTATAAGTAAAAATTACATATAAATTCTTTCCCCAGTTCCCTATTCCCGGGGAATTACCAGAATAGTGCCAAAGAATGTCATCCCAGAAAAAATAAATTATTGCATCAGGCAACACTAAAATTATATATGTTTCCAGGATTTCATTAAAATTATTTAAATTGACATTAATTCAGTTCTGGAAACTAAACCTAATAGTAACAACTCGTCATTATACTGGCGCCTACGCACGATACAAATCTCAAGTCAATCGTAGCGTTCTGCTTGGCGCTACTGGCGCTCACGGTTTGGCCCATTAATGAACTGTTTTACTTCGTGTTTCCCAGAAACCGCAAGTTCGTTCTGCAATATTCGTTACTGCGCTACAGGCTCATATTTGAATGAGCCAATACATCTTACAATAATTTACTTTAATAACTCCTGGAAACAAAAAGTTCCGGAAGCCAAACCTAATAGTAACGACTCGTCATTATACTCGTATTAAACCTGTTTTAACCACTTGTCATTATGTCTGTTACCGACCATACAAACTTTAAGCCAATCCTACCGTTGTGACTAGCGCTATAAACTCACATGTATTTAGTTTAATATAATTATTTGACAATTTTTCGTTCAAATATGTCTGGGTTCTGAATATTTTTTTTCTTTCCATGCAATATGTTTTATTACGAGATTTTAATATTTCTTGGGCTGAATTAATTTAAATTTAAATAATTTTAATGAAACCCTGGGCTGGTATAAACATATATAACTTTAGTGTTGTCTGATGCAATAATTTATTTTTTCTAGGATGACTTTCTGGGCTAACTTCACATACATGATTCAGAGATCATCCAGTAATTTATTCATGTTAAAGTAGTTTCTCGGTTTATGATGAGTAACCTGTTGGTTACTCATTTTACAATAATTTCTTATTCTAATTAGTAGAGCCCAGCTTCTGCAGTTTCTACCTTGGGGTCTTCTCACTCCATTCATCGCAACCATTCAAACATATGACGGATATCTGCATTTTCATGACGAGATAATTTCAGTACGTGTTTTCTTTATGTCATCGGAGACGAATTCCATTTTTAATTCCCTTTATGGTTCTCGTTCCTAATGTACCTTGGGGCATTCACAATCTTTCGCAGCACTTTATTTTGGAAGCATTGTATCATTTGTACATTTGTTATCATTTGTACAACCCCAAAGTTGGATATCACAGTTAGATACAGCTTTTAGGATTTACCTGTACAATTTGTTGTATTAAGAGCACAAAATTTCTATTCATGTTGTTTCTATTCCATCTTAGCTTAACATCGAGGGTTAAATTCAAGCCTGGTGCCAAACTTTGTCGAAAGCTTGAGCTACATCTAAGAAAATACTGGAACATATTTTCTTATTCTCAAGTGCATCCTCAATGACATTCGTTATTCTATGAACTTGTTCAACTGTACGGTGATTTTCTTTAAACCCAAATTGGTTTGGTTGTATAATTCCACTCCTAAATAATTTTAATTGTTTAATTCTTCTCTTATATATTATAGGTTACTAGCCAGCAGTTTTTCAAATATTTTTGATATGACCGGAAGTAGTGTTATCGGGCTATACGATTTTTGTCGTTTGCTGCTATTTGAACTAATTTCCCAAACCTTTTTCGGAGATGGCTTTCACATTTTGCTCAGTAATTAAGTCATAAGCTGAAGCTTTTTTGACACTTAAATTGTTATTGATTTCAGTTGTTAGTTCCAATAAGGTCACATTTCTTATGTTAAGAGCTTCTAATTTGTTTACAACAGTTGCATTTTATTTTGTTGTTTGTCTCGGCAACGATTGAAAAGTCTCTTCCAAATGGACAGTAAATAGAGATACATTCTGCTGGTTACTTTTAGTTCAGGTTCCGTCATCGTTTTTGGTAGGTTCTTTTTAACCCCTTCGGTGCTTTCCAAAGTGAGTAATCGCCATTCTTTAGTTCAGATAGGCGACGAAAACGCTTATTTATGATTCCGTTCTTTATTTCATTTCAATTGAGAATATTGCTCTCTAACTAGTTCTTTGACCTCAAGAGGATAGTTATGTTTCGTTGTGGTGTTGGTATGAAAAATAGATGAACTTTCCCAAGCATCGTTGTTCTAATCGGTTCGCGGAAATTTGTTTGCTTTTCCACTAACTTCTTGAATAAATCCCAATTGGTGTTATTGTTTGTTAATTTTGGTGAGTTATGTTTTTAGAGTCATGATTACAGGCAATAAGTTAGAAATCCCTAAGGGGTTGGAATGCCGTTAAAACCGCAAAAAATTTAAAATATTGTTTTTTGAATGTTAAAGAGTGTTCTCGAATCCGAGAAATTGTTATTGAAAAGTAAAGGGTGTTTTTTAGAGGTTCACAAATTTAATTTAAAATAGAACAAAGAAAAACATTTTGAATATCAGTGAAGCTAGCTTTATTGGATAGATAATTTAGGTACGCGACTGGCGCGTACATGGCGTAATCTGGAGGTTCAATTTTCGATCACTCTTGCGGGCGTATCTTTCTAATAACTCGCCGAATGTTGTGTTCCCAGTGTAAATCGTCTCTGGTTTATCGGCGTAGACATGTGACTTAACATATTCTCAAAGAAAATAATCTAACGGAGTTAGATCATACGATCTCGGTGGCCAATTAACAGGACCATTACGTGAAATTCCTGGTAGAACCACATATCAGCAAGATTTATGCCAGCCAATTGGGGTACAAAAAAGTTAGAAATCATGTCTTTATACTGTTCACCGTTGACTAACATTCCGTCCATCATCGTTTTTGAAGACATATGGACCAATGATTCCGACGGCCCATAAAGCTCACCAAACAGTGATTTTCTGTGGATGTAATGATGTTTCGGCAAAGGTTTGTAAATTATCTTCACTCCAAATCCGACAATTCTGTTTATTAACTTATACCCATTCAACCAAAAGTGAGGTGAACTAAATTTTGTTTGGATAATCAACATCAATATCAATTTGTGCTTCACCCCGTTGTTCGAATTGGCGGCGTGTACGATAGTCGGATAGCTTTAATTCCTGCACAAGTTGAATTTTGTAAGCACGTAAACCTAGATCCTTAGATAAAATCTTCCATAAAGTGGATGGACAAATCTCCAGAGCCTTTGGAACGATGTCGAATTGATTGATTTGAGTCTTCCTCAATGCTACGCTGTACAGCGTAGCATTGTGGCGGTCGCGTTATGGCGACCGTAAAATAGGCGTAATACACGATGAGTTTGGCAAACCAAACTAATGACAAAGCAAATTTCAGCTGTCAAATCGGTTGTCAAACAAAACAGTGTTGCCAACTTAAAGATGTGAACCTCTAAAAAACACGCATTATATGATTTAGTAAGTCAGAAGTGAGTACACTCTCATTTAACGCGTTTCTTATATAATTTAACTGGACTGAACTGTTGTCGTAAAAAACACAGCCGGTTATTTCATTTCGTAACATCTACATGTTTACAATAAATTGTTTTACCAAACTTCACCCTTCACAAAATATTGTTCCAAATTAATACTGTTCGAGAAGTTTATGCAATATTTAAAAATTAATATAAAAATTATTGAGCCAATAATAAATATTTAAATAAAGTTTTTAATGGTTTAGGGCTCTTTTTATTTTAAAGCATTAAAAACTTTGTTTATGCAATATATTCCAGCATAATTCTACTTCGCGTACTTGTAGGTAGTAGTTTCCACAGCCCTCCTGTTTTCCGTTTCTATCGGAATAATGGTTAATTCATTCATCTGACTAAAACTGCCTGGGCCCGCATGATGCTGAAATATTATTCGCATTCAGATATAATTTGTTATTTGATTGTTGATATTTTAGGATTATGGTAACGTACCTAGGATCGCCGTTATGGCTGGCCTGTACGCCTCTATCATATCATATCATATCATATTCATTCATCTGACTAAAACTTAAAATATCATTAATATACTGAAACAGAATACACCTACAAACTACGAAAAAACGTCCACCTGATACTTCGGATAGGCTAATGCAATTTGTAAATATTTATTAGACTTGAAACTTGCAAATACCTACAGAGAAAAAACTAACCGACTAAATATGAAACATTAAAATCGCATAGTTTCACATTTCTATAGACACGTATTTTGACGTACTGACCTAACTCACCATTTAGATACGTTGGGTGAGCGCTTAAAATTTCAAGGTTTCGATTTTTCTATATAGAAGGCGATTTTAGGAAGGTATAGTCACAGCGGTATTTTAGAATTCGGAAACTTTGTTTATTTCTCCGATGCTTATTCCACTCAAATCCCAAACATCCGCTTCTATAACGTAACGACAAATAAACAATATTAATGTCAACACGGAAAGAGGTGTAAAGTCCATAGTTATCACTAGACGAGATTAATTCCAAGGCCAAACCATAACCAAACTGACCGAATCGATTGACTTTTGAAAGAGGTGTATTTAGGTTTAAACTACATATAATTAAAATTTTCCTTATTCCATATGGCATATGCTAATAAATCAAAATCTAATAAAATTTTAACGCGCTAATCTCAATAACCTCTTTGTAAAAAAAAAAAAATACGAAACTAAAAACTTGTTTACAAATCAATTTCACAACCGCAAATAGAGATTAGTACGCATTTGTAGTATTAGTTACACTAAAAAATTGCTTTGAACGATCAACTCCCTCTGATTTAAGATTTGTTCTTGCTTTTCTCCAAATAATACAATACGAGTATTATTGTGTTTCATAGTATTATATTTCATGAGAATGTGTATGGGCAAATCGTGTACCAGCCTGTGACATCACAAAAATTTTGATTGTGTAGTTGTCTCATTTAAAGTATTACAAACGGAATGAATTGTAATTCATTTTTATTAATCCATTTCATTTGACATTTTTTGTTGTAGTACAATGCGACAATAAAGTATTGTTGTACAACTCAAGTACAGTGAGATACTTATTACAGTCGTTTTATATTTTGGATCTCTTAATTGTACATTACACTATTTGATGATTAGTCAATTCTATAACTGACTCTAACGAATACTAAACTATATAAAATTTATTAAGGTCGTATCGTGCCTATATAAAGTTGTATACAGCTGGTAATTACCTATTCAGCATTCACAGTAAATTCAGTAAATTTCATGTGCTATAAATAAAATATGATTGTTTGATAGTTATATTACATCTACATTGATGTATATCGTCGGTCTCCAGGTATAGAAGTTCTCCAAACGAGAAAACAATTGTTGCTCAGCACGTCTATCTATAGAGCAGAATTATGCAATGATAAATTTATTAAAAATTTTCCGGAACGTTCCGGAAATTTAAATTTTAGTTATACTTAACTAGCATTAAAATAATTTCCGACCTCAATATTATATTTGTATGTACTATGCACTTTGAAATGCATTACGCAACTGATTGATTTGCTAAAGATTTCCCGTGATTACGAATGAATTTGTAAAGAAGAGCCAACTGAAGATTCAACGCAAAATTTCATATTACAGATAGGGCAAATGGGTAATAATTTTGTCTTACCCGAAAAATTCCATTTTCTGCCACAGATGTCACGATTTGGTAATTTATTTCCGAAAAATAGTCGAATACACCTAAACTGCTAAAAGTTTTGAAATTGTCAGTGTCATTGGCCACCTTCCAGAACTAGAAACAAAAGCAGATAAAAACCATTAATTTCAACTGTCTCGTGTAACTTGCGCTGATTGAAGTCGTCCTATCAGCTATTTTCAGCAACCATAGTGCCTATTCGTGCCATGTACGAATGTACATAGATCTTGAATTCACCACTCTTGATTTCTGAAGTAAAAAATTAGACTTACCGGAATTTCGGTAAAACTGTCTTGTAGAATCAAAAAATCGTTATTTCCGGTTGAATTTCAAAAAACTAACCCATGTTGATAATTTAAACTTTAAGTTTATATGAACCTTTCAATAATTCTTTGTCCTTTTTTGTTAATGCTAAACTTTTCAACATCATTGCAAAAATTGAAAAAGTTTCCACGGAAGCTGCCATTTCCAGTACACATATTTCTACCAAATATCGCAAGAATCTTCCAACTAAAAAAAAAATTAAGTATGCAGATTCATGCAGAATAGTCAGTCAGCCTGGACTTTAGAGATGCCGAATTTTGGTGAAATAAATTTTTTTTTCTCTAACATCATTTCCGTTAAAATTTAAAAACTAATCTGAGGTAATTTTCTTTGAAAATTAATTTACAATCTTTTTGTTTTTAAACGTTTCTCATAAATGCTATATACTTTTCGAAATATTCGCAAAAAACTAAAAAGCTCCTATGGAAGCTGTCACTTCCGCTGGACCGATCACTGGCAAAAGTCACTGGGTTCCCCCAATTTTCGGAAACAGCTTAAGTATGAAGTCTCATCCCGATCAAACAATCTGTATGGGCTCACGAGTGTACAAGGACCAATCGTTTACTGAAAAACAGTTTTATGTCAAAATTGATCATTTCCGCTTAAATTTTGAAAAACTTATTAGAATCTGTTAGTTCATAAAAAACGAAAAAGCTGCGATTGAAGGTGTTCAATCAGTCCATCTCGGCTGTATTGGGCCGGATTTTTTTTAATAACGGGGTTTTGTCCAAAATCATCATTTGACCGTCTGCCTTAATTTTGGAAAACTGATCTAAAATGGTATTGTTGCATAATTAATTTAGAATTTTTTAGTTCAAACAGTTTTTCTAGTAAATGATATACTTCTCAAAATATTTGCAAAAAATAAAAAAGCTCCATTGGAAACTGTCTCTCGGTCTGGTGGACCGACTTCGGCCAATTTATGGACAAAACTTAAGTATGAAGTTTCATCCCAATTAATCAACCTGTACAAGGCCGAAGTTTTTGTTGAAAAACAATTTTTTGTCAAAAATCGTCATTTCCTCTTAAATTTTGGAAACTGAGCTGGACCGGTATTGTGAAATTAATTTAGAATCTGTTAGTGCGTAGTCATTTTTCTTGTAAATGATATACTTTTCAAAATATTTGGCAACAATGAGAAAGCTCCTATGGAAGCTCTGCTTTTGACCGGCGATTTAGCAAATGGTAATCTGCAGCAAATTCGAGTTACAATTTCTCATAAAGAATGTCACAAATTTAGCTGAACCATTTAAGTACTTTGAACGAAGGAACATTTACCAGGAATTTATTTCGCAAATTTAGCATTTTGGTGCTGGTGCCATCTCAAATCATTGAAAAGGTTTTGAATGTCACTAAATAACTTAAAACACGTTAGTAGTTATAGTAATCAAAACGATCGTTGTGGTGGCGCTGGAACCAGCTACATTTAGCTCATTCCAATGAAACCATGTGACATAAATCATTCATAGTTGAAAGGTCTAAGTTCACAAATTCACCGCATTAGCGCTGATGACAAATTAAAACGTTTATTTTCCTGAGTCCTGGAAATTTGCAATGTTTCGCAATTTTCAGTGAATTTTCCGGGTCTGTTAATTTCCAGACCGAAGTTCTGATTACCCCGTGAGGTTTCAGCCCCTATCACTTTTTAATAATGAATAGACATACGGACATCAATATTGTCAATATTTAGAAAGACACGCGCGGAACTATCAAGATCAATATGTACTGCTACAAGAAATCTTATGAGATAAATCCGTTCCTATCAGGGATAAAATACTTGTTATGAAATAATATATTGAAATTCTTGGGATTTGGGTATTTTGGGTGTAGTGATGCCATTTTGTTACTGGCGCTACATCCTTTAGAGAGATGGGAATTGGCCTTCCCATTTCTGAGCTTAATATAATCAAGTTATATTTGGGTTAATGATTGGTTGGTCCATTGAATCCTTGCCATTAAATTTTTCTGCGCTGTTTCCATGCGGACATCCAAATTTGTACAATCCTGCCAAACTTCAATGCAAACGCAGAAAGTAACTTTGAGAAAAAAGGGACGCTGTACCAAGATGTAAATACGTTATTCCAAGACGCAAAACACTGATCTAGGGAGACGAATTTGGAATCCAGAGATTAATTTATAATCTAGAGACATGAATGCCAACGAATTTTAGGCCTATGGTTTTAATCCAAGTTAAGTCTGTATAGATCAAAGTCCGGCATTATTAAAAAATTAAGCTGTAAAATACAAATTTGCATTTTATAGAATATAATATTTAGATTTGTACAGGTTAACATTAAATCGATTTGATTTGGAATCGAAATCAAGCAGCTATAATTAAGTCAAATTAGGCATGAAATGTGTATGTAAGTACTTTTAACAATTCGTTTTGTTTGTTAACGTCAGATATAAAAATACCAGAGATGAATTTTAGATAGTTCCTTATTCACTCGAAGTAAACAGGTTCTTTTACGGTTAACATTAATCTATCAAAGATACAGTGATAGGAGGTTGAAATCCCAACCAGGAATTGCGTTGAAAATATTAATTAAAACATTAATTACAATCACTACAACCTGTATACTCAAACCGTAGTGTACGGTGATATGAGGAGTAAGTTATCATTATTAACAAGAGGAGTTTCTTTATCTCGCTGGTGATGATTACCATAGTCGGTATACTACAATCCCGTTTAAGCTCTTTACATTTCTTCTTGACATGCACCTTCCCTTGTATAGCAGCTAGATTAATTCCTAGGTATTTGCAGAGATAGGATGTGGTCATGAGACATTTTTTACTAGTAAATTGCCCACTAATATACTTTTCTATTGATGTCAATACGTACAAACTTTCTTTCATCCAATCTGGCACAACAGAGCTGCTTCCCGTCGTTAATTCAGTTCAACGCACTTTATAGTTTATTAGTAGCTAATTAGTAGCTAAAGTGCCAAAGCCATAAATTGCAATTAACTACAGATAAATTAAACTCTCGCTGAAATGCTTATTCTTTCATTCTCACGTAAATGCAACAACAAATATATCCCTTGTGGTTGTCGGTCTATTTACTCTAGAGGATGAACATTTTCAGTAAGATATTAATTTAACTATGCTACTGGGCATACAAATAAGTCTCCGCCGCTTTTATCAAAAATTGGTCATTTATTGTGAAGGAACGATAAGGCATGTTTTATTCAAAGTATTGCCCATCGCTAGCCATTACTTTATCCCATCTACCTAGCAGCACACGAATACCACGTCGGAAGAATGGGCGCGGAGTGCCCGCTGGAGTAGAGTGGGCGCGTTTTTTCTTGAATGCTTGACTCATTTTCAGCTATTGTGTTCGGTAGACAGCCTCAGTAATGGTTTCGTTCAGATTTAGCAACTCATAATACACGTCACCAAGCTGATCCCACCATATACGAGTACAAAACATGAGTTTTTTTCCATAAATATGCGACTTGGGTGTCGATGTTGAAGCGTTGCCAGGTGGTTCCGATGATTTCTTCTTTATTGGGTTATCGTAATGGATCCATTCTCCATCACCAGTGACAAAAGCCCTTTCGTTTATGACTAGCAAGCAGCATTTCAATCCAAAACTCAACAATTTCACAAGAAAAAAACATATGATGCTGATACAAAATCGCTAATATTTTAAGGTTATTTTTTTGACAGATGTCTAATCTTAGGATACGACATTTTACAATGGGCAATTTTAACCATAACTTACTGGTGGCACCATCTTTTGTCGAACGGCGGAGACTTATTTGTATACCCAATTTTATTACTGCCACATTGATTACATCAAACTTAAGAAGATATTTATGGAGGCTTTGCTCCCTTTAAGCTGGGATCCTAGATGGGATAAGTGTGCTGATACAAGTTGGATCTGGATAGGGTTGATTGATTGGGATGATACTTCCTAGCTTAAGTTTTTTCACAAATTGGGAGATCCCAGTGAAATTTGGCATCCTTAGAGCTTTTTCGTGTTTTGCAAATACATATTTTGAAGAGTAAAAACATTTACGAAAAAACGATTAAAATAAAAAAGATTGTAGATTCAAACAAAATTTGTTCAGATTAATTTTTTAATTTTACCGGAAATGACGAGTTTTGATCACAAAACTTTATTTCACGAATTCAAACTTCATACTAAACCTTTTTCCATACATTGGGAGATCCATGCGAAATGTGGTGGACATCTGTGTATCGGAAGTGGCAGCTTCCATAGACGCTCTTCCAATTTTTGCAGTAAAGGTTAAATTTTCAACAATGGTTAATCATTATTGAAAGTTGGGTGTCTACACCCGTGGTCAAACACAACATATTCGACCCTCCATTTTGTAAATAGTTATTACCCGAGCGCGTCCCGACGCTATAACTAATCACAACAAAAATTATTAATTAGTACAAATCTCAATTAGCGACAGTATGGTGCCCTTTCTATCAATCTCACATTGTTAGAATTAAAAGTATTCAGAAACAAGTGTTATTGTTTATTTAATAAAAAGAACTGAACCCGATCTTCCTCACCAAATAAACCTAGGAAAAACGCGCTCGCCTTACATTCTTCGAAGCCTGAATATGTATGCTCATACCACGAATCTTAAACAACACGATTTTTTTAAACCAGAGTTTCGTAGAACTAATTACGGCGAACATAAACCAATTAATGCTATAACAAAAATGTTTAATGAAGCACAAGCCTATGTAATATTTATCCAAAAACTGCAGGGTTAAATTCGTTTGCAAACAGAAGGTTTAAATTTGGATTATAGTATTGTACTAATGTTCTAATGTTCTATCAAACCGGATATACTCGCATACCTCGTAGATTTGGTCAAACAACTAAGACGTTCAATTTGTTTCGTACGCATTGCTCTCGTATTTTATTCTTCCACATTATCGTGAATCGAGGTTACGTCATTTAGATCATCGATTTGTAACGTGATACATAATCTTCACATTTTACAATCTCGAGTTATCTGTACCGGTATACTAATACGTTTAAACTGGCTTCTTGACAACGATCCGTTGACTTTCTGAATCGATGCTGAGGATGTCGCCGTTTTATTATTCTTTTTTTTCCTCTGCTATCTGTTCTGGGGCCAAGGCGCTCCGGCTTGCGCGGTTTGCTTATTCACGTCCTTACCTTTACGCCTGTATTGGCCAATTCGAGGACGTACGGATATAGGTCCGATTTTATTACCATCTGCACATTGCATAGCTCCATGCTAGCCTATACTGGCATGGAAGATGGGTCGGCCCATGAGTTTTGCACTCCGACAGGGGGTCATAGATCTGTTCCTTTTCATCACAAATCGTAATTTTTTGATGAAAATTCCCTTTGCATCCTGCCCCTATCGAGATTCGAACCCGGTACTTTCCGATCCAAACGCCAAAGCTTTAACCACTGTGCCATTTAGTCGGTTTTATTATTCTTTATTCAATATTTTTTATTTTAATGCGTTTCGAAATTCGTTCCGAAATGCGCTTTTGAATTTGCTTAGGTTAAACTAATGGCATTATACTATCGGAAATTTGAAATTTGGTATTTTGTCTAGGAATTGGAATTTTTGTTTCTGGAATTTTGTTTTTTAGAATTTTTGTGTTGGAATTTCGATATTAGAATTCTGGATTCGGCGAATCCTTTCTTAACAAAATTGGGATTTTAACGTGAATTGTGAATAAAGTTTTGGAGTTCGACCATTGTACGGCTGAATAAAACTAAGCAATGGTATGGTATTAAACAAAAAAAATCAATAACAAAACTAATAATGATCTAAATCATAAACTGTATGTAAGCTCTGTAACTGTAAAATCTCCGATATGTACTAAAATGGCATTCACAAAATGCAACACGGCTCTATAAACGTAAGTTTTGTTCAATCTCACCAAATTTGATGACGTAAAGTTACACATCAAGATTTCGAGAGCGAATAACTTGCAAAAATAGAAATTTTCTAAAACGGTTTTCGCATATTTATACTGTTAGCAATAGCATCTCTATACCAACAAAAATTGAAGCTAATGCCAATTGTAGTTTTTCATATTTTTGATAAAATCTATTTGTTTGGTTTAATTTTGCTTTTCTTATATGCGCCTAAATGTTGATAATGAAATCCATACAGTTGAAACAAATAGTTTGTCTGCCATATAGACAGGAAAAATATTGTTTTTAAGGTATACAAACTAATATCGCTAACTGTATTAATATGTTATGTTATGAATTTATATGTTATGAATTCATTACATATTGATTTCAGCGGCAAAGGGTATACAGTTTGTCAGTACCATTTTTTAGAACACTCCGTATCTTTTATTGTGTAAGCAATTTCGGTAAAGTTACGGCCATAGAATTTTTATGTTTTTAGAATCGCACCATTAATTTGATCATTTTGTTTACCTTATTTTTTCAAACATTAAACTTTAATCTATTACTTGACTCTTTTTTAAAGCCTTTCCAGTCATAGAATAACTTTTTGTCAGGATAGGATTGCATGATTATGATATTATTTTGTTACTGTTAGAATGGACGAATACTCAGAATTCGATCTTAACATTCTCCGATAGAGTAGATCGGGTCTTTTAGTCTGTGTCTGTTGCTCGAAGAAGTTCTTTGCCTCTAGTCTAGAAACCATAGTCTGTATAGTCATCCTTCTTTATATATCGCGGTGGGGGTTTTTTAATTTTTTGGGTTCCTCAAAGTATTTGCAATTTCGATGGTTTTTCTTGTTGTGCGAGTCTTCGGGTAACCAATTCCATTTTTTTCAAATCTTCCTCTTCCATTATTTCTAAAATTATTTCATATTTGTTCGATAAGTTCAGCATATCAGAATCCCGTACCTTGATATATTTGGCATGCAGGTTTTATTTATTTTCCGTTGGTCTTCTAGGCTCCTTAAGTTTGCCTTTTGCTGAGTTTTTTAGTTATAGCATTGAAACAATCTCTTCGTAACGATTTATAGAGTTATATTTTTTGATGCTTGGTTGGTATGGAAATGTGAACTAATTAAACATTTCTAACTTTAAGTAGGATGAGAGAAAATAAACGTTTCTTATTTTGCCGTAAGAAGTGTTAACGAAGATCACATGAAATTCCTCAGATATAAAATAAATATTTATGATGTCTAGCTAAAAGCACCTACATAACTTCTAAACCAAACATTATCAATAAAGCCTTTCATGCTAAAAGAAAATTATAAAAATGAGCGATGAATTTTGTAGCAATAAAAATGTAAAAAATGAAAGTTTTATTAAGTGAAATCACTGAAATGTAGATAATCATGTTGTATAATTTCATATGCGGTTACGAATGAACAGAACATAATAGTATTTGTATAAAGAGTTATAAAGCCAAATGTGTATTACAAAATTAGAATTTAAAATTACCGTACGCGCTTTATAAAGAAGGCCATCCTAAAATTACCAATCTCCAGTAAAATAAATAAAATCACAAAATTATTTTAATGCCTCTGATATATGTGTGCACATGCAAAAAGACTAAACCATCAATGAAAGTAGTAAATGTTGTTACAGTACGGTGTAATATACATTAGAAATGATTTTTTTTAATTAAAAGTGAAATTTTGTATATCCGAAGATTTGTTGATTTGCAGTGATCTTGTGTATTGCTTCGAGTATTGGATAAATTATGTTTCTTATAAAAATGTAAATATTTGAGGTTTAACATTTTTTGGGATGCTGACATAACAATATCTCGGGTTAAAAAACTATTTCCGATTTTTTTCTTTTGTTTATAATGTATATACATACTACACAGGGAGGGTTTGGAGAAAGTATCTAGCACGTCATGACTAGCAATAAACCGGAATTAGAAGTTTTGATGCTGTAAACTAAGGTCTATAACACGGGTGCTCATATTTGGCAATTAATTTTTCCGTTTGCCACACTTCTTCTTTTGTTTGGTAGAATAAAGACGTATTTATTATGTTTTGTAATTGTAATCAGTTTTTACAGATCTCGCTCTCGTTTATGGTTAACAATTAAGTGTTCAACCGCTTACTCCAACCTTCACTTTACTCCGCATCAATTTAACAAAAATGTACAATGTTACTGATCTGGTACAGGTCGACCTTAACAACTTTCCATGGTGTACAAATAATCACTTGATGTTAAACACCATTGACTGGCTAAGATTCGCGGATAACATTGGGTCTGCTCACATATAACAAAAGAAGAGGTTAGGAAAAGTAACACCCGGTTGTAGACATCGTATTCGCTTCTTAAAATCTGCAACATAAAAAAAAATATTTCATAGGCATCTGGAGATTTAAGATTTACAGAAAATTATTTCTTATTTTGAAATTTTTCGGCTTCCTAAACATTTTTTAATTTAATCTTTCCCGAAAGACCAAAATTTAAATCAAATTAAATAAATGCTTTTAGTCCTGCTACTGAAAAAATGTAAACATATGTTCCACGAAGTTCCAATTCGCAGAGGGCGAACTTACTGAAAAATTAAATTGATTACTGCACCATTAAGTAAACGAATAAATTTATCAAAAAATGTAAGATAGCAGCAAATCTCCAGCAGAAAAAAACAATTTTTCTACTCGCCGCTAGGGGCAGTATTGTCAGAAAAGTAAATTATTCTCTGCACTTATGAACAATTATCGAATGAATTCTTTACAACAAAAAATTTCAGCAGTTTTTTTTATGTCAATTGAAGTGAGTATCCAAAAAATCCAAATTCTAATTTATCTCAACAATCGTTTATACTCGAGACCACAAATTGATCGATAAATTTTTCTAGGCTGTTACTTGATCCGTACTCTTACATTTAAATTTAACTGGTGGAAAAATAAAAAATTACTAAATTGAAACGTGCAATTACCTCTACCAAGTTTTTCATAATTTCGGCCAAATTAAGTTATTTCAAGTTTTTGGCCAGAACTTTAAGGATATTACATGAGTAATTTTCCATAGATTACGCATACAGATCCATTTGTTACATATGGAAGTTTTTATAGTTTTTGGCAAGAAACTGAAATAATTAATTTGGCCCAAATCATGATAAAAATTTGTAGAGCGAATTGCACGTTGCAATTTGGCACTTTTTATTTTTCATGTTGATAATAAATATGAAGAGTTGTTGTTGCAACAAACTACTTAAATCCATTGACGCACTTTAACCTTCTCGAGTATATCAATAACATCACCATACCATCCAGATTGTACAAGTACAGTAACAGTCTGCAAATAAAAAACCACGACTCCATGATCTGCGTACAAGGTTCGCGTTATATCAGTTGGATCTCTTAACAGATCACAAACACGTTCCATAAAAACTGTTATAATGGGTTTACAGTACAAGAATCTTTTACTTTTCCAATGGTTGTGGGCTGCCAACAGAATCTGATCCGTTCAGCTGTTAATGATCCTCAGCACTTGCTTTCTGCAGTACGAGGCATTAAAAAATGAAAAATTAAACACGCGCGTAGTAAGCCTTCTTGCCTGCTTCGAACATAATTGAACAGCTCCGTCTTTGATGGTAAATGTGGGAAGTGACCGGAGGTCGGTGGCAGGACATGCAACACATCTGGAGATATTTCACCACAATTAAATCTTCCTCACTTCAAAAGGAAATTACGATACTTGTGGAATAATTCAATTTCAAGCCTTCAAATGAATGACACCAGTTTGTAAAGTTGTGATCACAAAGCATTTATGTACCATACGTGAACCAGGCAACGGGAAACCCAATTATTATATAGTTGAACCCTAAGGTGAGTCTTTAATATACAATAAAGCAATGTGCGCATCGTGGAATGATTTTGTATCCATTATTAATTTTACCTCGATCACAACAGTAACTGACAAAAAAAATTAGACATTCGACGTCCCTAAGCTCCCATTAAACCCGAAGGAAGTCAACGCATCTGAACCAACCCAAAGGCTAACTAACGTTAATCGCCAACCGGGTGACCCCGAACACATCGCTCACCGTTGGCGGCAATTTATCGAAATCTCGTATCATTTCTTGTACGAGAGCATGCAACAATCTAGAATCTGCCACATCTCAGGCAGCACTAAATCTATCCGTCAATTAACCTGGTCGTAAACTTAAGATAGTTTCAAAATTACTTAAAATTCAAATATGATATTTTCTCCACGCCGTATAGCCTACTATACTCCATATATAATCATAGAAATCATCAAATTCTCATAATAGTTATCAACTGCCTTGTCGATGTCCAAAGATATTTATCGATGTTGCCTAATAAATCTTTGTAAGGACCAACCTTCCATCGTAACCAAACACTTTAAATCACTTACACAGCTTCAGTTAGATGATAGGCAATCAGTCCGCCCCTGAATTCAGGGCAGTAGCTTACTCAAAGAATTAAATCCTAAGAGTTACTTCCAGGAGATATAATCAAGGCATAAGTACTCGTAAAATACCCTAACACACCCATAAGATTATATTGTTTATAATAAAAAACCGTAGTTATTTTATTTTTTTTATTTTTATTAAAAATTACCTTATAGTAACAATGATTTATTATTTTAAGAATATTAATTTCGGATTACTCCTTCATCAGTTCTTTTTTAACTCTAGTTTTAACTCTAGAGTTAAAAAAGAACTGATGAAGGAGTAATCCGAAATTAATATTCTTAAAATAATAAATCATTGTTACTATAAGGTAATTTTTAATAAAAATAAAAAAAAAATAAAATAACTACGGTTTTTTATTATAAACATTTGTAAGTGACAAAATACACAAAAAAGAAAATATGAATAACCATATCAACTCACATAAGATTATAAACTGTTATTATCGATTATCCTACCCTGTTCGAAAAGATCTTTTAAATTTGACTTCTCGTACTTTAATAACCGTTCCTGGCTTTGGAATCGCACACCGCAGAATCTATTTTGGGCAGAATGGATCCATATTACTAGTTAATTCTTGTTAAAAAGACTTGTTTATGCCACCTGATCTGTAGGTTATTAGACTTATAGAATTTCATCTTATCCAATTCCTTAATTTTTGGCGCCTTTGGCCGACGATTGCGTTTATTAATCCATTCTTTGTTAATTCATTCATTGATCGTTTGTGTAAATAATTTTTCAGATAATTTTAATCCCGTTATAAAGGAGGTGTCCGGAAATCATGAGTCGAAACACTCATGAAGGCTCTATTCTTAATTAGAAATTGCATTCCGTGATCGAATCCCGATAATGCTTTTAACACGCAACAACGAAGCCAACCATATCCATGCGCAAAACTATACCGCATCGAACATAAATTTAGCGCATAAATCCAACCACCTGGATAAAGAAAACTAAACATCCAAACATGGAATTATTGTGTTGGGTATTTATTTGTTCAGCTTCGTTTAAGTACAACGTCACGTTTATTGTTATATGTTATTCAGTATTGTAAGTGCCTATGACTGCGTACATGACATCGGGAGCGAGTGCGGTACAAATGCTACAGTATCGCACAGAATATATTAAAACAACAACAAAGTTAAAAATATTCCAGCGGAGTGCGGAACTAGTAGGCGGGGCAAAAGCATTTCACGAAATTGGTTGGTTTTGAGTGCGAAAGCGAGTGTGATGCTTTTTATTTCCAATGTCATGAACACACAGTAAGCGTACGGAAAAAGGGCATCTACTAGACACGATATAAGGATTCTAAAGATAACTATAATGATTGTAGATTCTAATTGATGGTTTCTTAAGGTTCTGCTTTATCTGGAAATTTGAATTGTTTTAACTTAATTGTTTTAATTGTTTTAACTATTTAAACACCATAGGAATCGGAAAATTTTTATTTTTATTATTCACCAATTATGGATAACGAAATTGCAGTAGATTTTGCGGTGATTAACAATGATATGACATGTGTACACGAATACCTTGTTCCAGTGTCAAAACTGTAAATTTGTGACTAAATTGTTGATAGTAAAGTTGATCAACACCTCAAAGTATTTTAAACGATATGCCGTACATATGATTATATCAGAATTCAAAAAATGTATCTACTTCCAACGTCATAGCGGTAGTTATAAGAACTAATGTGGTTCAGCTAAATTTTCGAAATGCTTCAAGTAAAAGTTTAAACTGTGCTCAACCTCATTCTAAATTGACAGGCGACTCGTCGTTATTCTTTATAAAAAATTAATAATTTGGAACCAGCGCCAAATCGGAGGATTTGTAAACTATGTTGCTGATAACAGAATTGTTTCTTGGCATAAGAGCTTTCAAACGGTATGCCACTACATTAAATTGGGATGAAAAAAATGTATCTGCCTCCAGCGCCATTTCGGGCGTTTAGTTCAAAGAAGGCACGTATATATTCTATAATAAACGGAAAACTTACTATCAGCGGTAAAACGGTGGATTCACAAAATTATTGATTGATCCAAGACTTCAAACGAGAGTCTGTGCTAGTTTTTAGGACTAAGGTAGTTCAACTAACTTTTTGGCATTCTTTAAGATTATTATAATTAGCCACCACCGCCAGAACCGTGGATTTATGAACTAAGGTGATATTGTCAAAATGAATGTTTCATCCAAGACGCTTCAAATGATATAATATTACACGAGTACATTGCAGTATAAAGTACAGTAACAAGTATAGGATGATTGCTTATAGCAGGAACCTACTCTCTAGACATTTTTGAGATTTTTTATTTTTCCGACCCAAGTCGAAAATCAACCTAAAACCGAACTTAGAACGCAAAACAAGATTAATTGACACCCGAATAATTTAAAGCTCCCTATAACCTAATCAAATGACCAATTAAAACAAATTAAGCTCCACTAATTTTTTATAAATCTTTTGGGGGTTTTCCAATTTAATATAATTTATAATTTTTAACAATATTTCGATTTGATATTATTTTTGAATCATTATGTTATTTTCATTTTCTATTGTTCAGGTAGTTGAGAATGAATACGCACACGAGCCACGACTAATACACCTCGTAGGACTGCATTCTCAAATATCCAAGAACACGAAAGTGTTTATGTTCACTGTAACCTTTTATTTTCAAGAATTTCAAGAATGAGTGCTTCCAGAGCGAGTAACATGTGTTCATTCTAAAATAAATTTTTAGCCCATTTCTCAAGCAAAAACTGTGGAATGGAGCAAAAAATATTAATTGGGCTTAGTCTAAAATGTCCCATTTAGTTATACATCATATGTTGAGATGGATTCCCACCCATCATATGGGTTTTAGGTGGAAAGGATGGAACCCAAAATTGTTTAACAATGGAATTACCATAATTAGCCTATTAATCTCCATAGTATCTTATAATAATCTACTGGACGGGCTATTAGCTTCGGAGACGTTTTCATACCATACCGTAATAGGAAATTAACCGATTAGACATTTTTAAAGACATCGCAGTGCATGACCTTTCCCTGACAAGTGCGATCACGACGGCTTTCATGATGCCATGCCTTCTTTTATCATTAATAAATAGCTCGATATAATTAACCGTTTTGCAATTCTAATCTTAACCGCCTAAGTAAAATCACAAGAATGAAATACAAAGCACAATTTAAAGGCTGATGGGGACAGTTTCTTATAGTGATGGAAAAGTTTTATAAAATGGTTTTACGCCCATAGAGGATCGCCTATCTGCTGCCACTAAACTTCTACATGGCTATACGACTTTTGACAAACAGGAAGTTAGCAAATTCCTTATTGTTGTTCATTTTTCTGGGTGCAACTTTATCATTCCTGCGATAATGATGCCTTCTTGTTTTAAAACGTCGCTCTTATATTCGGAATGAATTGATTTTATAGCTTTTTTATTTCCTTCAATTCTGGAGGGGAATCCCGGCACCTGAGCTAGTGCTACAACTTCAACTTCGCTCAAAGTGGTTAATTGTCCTAGAAAGAGACGAGGGCTACTAACGGCCGTATATAGGGACTCTCATGGAACACTACAAAGTGTGAAACATTTCACGCTACATAACTAGCTTGGAATAACTAATTTAAAACTAGCCTTAAAAGCAAAATAATCCTGGTATTTTAAAATTTAATTTTGGATTTTCGGGCGAACCCTACTGATATCTCGTTTTACTTACATCTGAATATTTTATCCGATCTAATGCAGCGCTGCATTGTAAGGCGTGGTATTTAGATAAAAATCATAAGTAACAACTTCTTTATTACTTCTCTGTTTGGTTGATTAATTTCCATATCAGACTATGTTAAGCACATCGGTCTTACCTCAATCAATCATCAATCAAAAAATTAAATTTTTAACTTTTAACTCAATGAACATTAAAATACAATTATTTACTTATAGGTAAGTAATAAGTGATGAGGAAGTTTGCAAATTAAACAAATTAATGATAAAATGACGTAATGTGAAATTTATTAAAAATCCCCTAAAATGCATGTAAATTCATGGTTAGGTTAGTAACATTTCGCTTTCAATGTCCAAATTAGCTATAGATACAAGTTATTGGGGTTTCATATTGTGCTGTGTATGGAAATTTATTTATGTCTAATCATTTTACGTGTGATATCGCAGTTTACGTGTTTAGAGTTTGTGGCGTTTATATCCTGAACACACTTGGCGCATACAGCATATACCTAGTACTCGTGATATCGCGTGCATTTTTCATTCACGAACATTGGATAACGTTGGTTATCTAACAATTAATCTCCCTCTGAGGTCCAAATCTACTACAACTAAAACAAATATTGGTGAATTATTTTTTCCATACTGCTTCAGGTTTGAAGAATTCATGGACAATTTTTCTCTTAGCTCAAAAGGATGTGTGCATAGTTCCTAATATTGTAAGATGCCTTACGAAACGACTTTGTTATATTCTATATATTCTGAAAGTCTTCCTTTACACTACCGAACGTCACACGATAAAAAAACGAACAGCTAATTGAGGAATAGCAGTATAAAGTGTATTGAGCAGAATTTGGTAATTTTCTTAAGAACCGTTCTTATTAAATTGAAATATTTGGTCATCTTAGTACCAATGTTAGAACTCAGACATTCAAATTATTTCATTGCGTCGCTCTACGTTCAAAATGGTTTGTTTTTCTATCGATTAGAATTCAGTCTGTGACATTACCCAAATTCGATAAAGTTTTAATAAAATACGACTTGTACACATTACATAACAAAAAATGATTTCTTTAGTGGGTAGCTAATAAAGATACAGTTATTTTACATGAAATTCTATCTACATAATGTTTATATTATTTTTAACGTTGACGTCAACAATCGATAATCCAAGTATTTAATATTAATTATTATCAATATTATGAGTATTTTGTACAGCAATTTTACTGTACTACGTACATGCTTATTTTACTAACATACCATACGAGTACACACATTTTTCAATAATCATCTTCTGTGAAAACAAATAACCGCCCCCTAAAAACAACTTGACCGGATTTGAACTAATTAATACTGTATTGTTAGTTGGATGAATACCCACGTGAACTAATGATTTGATTGGCTGGTTTCTGGTTAAGAATTTAACTGTCTCATACAGTTTCTCCGTACAGAATTTATATCGTTTGAATATCGCAAATATAGGTAATCCGACCACCGTATGGCAATTTGTCAAAACCAAATTTGAAAAATGAAAAGAATTTGGCAACCGGTTCTTGTTGTTCGGTTATTACTAACCGATCAAAAATCTAGGATTGTACAATAATTGTGTAACTTATAGAGAAATAGAAGAGACTTCTGTAATGCATTACTTTTAAAAAGATATGAGTATAAGTCATGAGATCTTTAAGAGTAGTATTGAGAAGAAGAATATTTTTGACAGTGAAGTATACCGCCTGGATTCCGGAGCTGGGCTTATTTTGCCAAAATATTTGTTTTGCTTACCACAAATTCAGATTGCGGAACTTTGTCAGCAAAAGTGTTTCTTTAACTTCGTCATTATAAGCTGACCTTATGCAAAGCGAAACAGTATAGCATTGACACCAAATCCATACGTTCGTAACACGAGGTCGTCGATTTTGAATTGTTTCCTGTATAGTTTTATCACGATTAAATCCTACTAATAACGGAAGTTTGCTGAATATATGTCTTTCGGAATTAGACCGTAGCTCGGGAACTATGACATTTGGAACATCAAATCGAGAAAGCGAAATAAAATTCCCAACGAATGCAACAGTGACCGCTGCAATATGATACATGAACCGCTGAGACCATCTCGTCTATCGATCAATTAATGTCAAACAATACCACTGATTAGTTGTAATCGATAATGAATATCTAAACGTATTTGTGCAAGCTTTACTAAACAATTTTGAGCTAAGATAATTTAGTAGAGGCAGGACGAGATTAGTTATTTCTCCGAAATTAAATTATAATACAAATGTTAAGGATTTGTGAATCTGCGTCAAAATGCAAATGACCAAATTGGAGAGGAGATGCTTTTTCATGATTGTGATAAAAAGAGTAAATAAGTGGCATTCTGATCCCTGAATATTGTAAACTCTCAACCTTCAAAAATATATTTAAATTGTTTAATGATAGAGTATGCTGCAAGCAACTCCCTGTGATATATAAGCACTATATCATCGTTGCTTATCATTGAGACGAACAGAGAAAAACTACTGGCTGTATCGTTTCTGCAACATACACTGCTGCACCACTCCTCCAATCACCGAACCCAATACGCTAACCGGAAGACTACTTGGCATTTTTCCTGGCAATTCGATGTTGGTTACCAATTGATCGGTGTTTTTCTGTTTTTTATTATCATAAAAAAAGCCTTGAGCATCAACTGTTAAATTTTGTGAGAAGCAAGTACTTTATTAGGTAGGGTATCATCAATAACAACTGTGCCATTTATTCTAGAGGCTCTTTGAAACATTTAGCGTCTAAATATTTTAGAATGCATACATCTTTGGTGGTTAGTTTGCGCTGCACTTCTGGAACCGGAATCATTTTAATCATCTCCCCGAATAAAACAAAGTTTCAATCGAAACATTAAAGGTTCAACCGAAATTCTTGCTTTCTTGCTATTTCTATTTATCCGGTCCCAAACCCTTGTTCTCCAGGGTACGAAATCCGATTGTCTCTAAACCGTCTGTAATTCGATACTAAATGATTTTATATAGAGAATTTTCCAATTGTGATAGTGTTGAATTGTTCAAAATCAGGAATCCCCAAATTGGTGCAAATCGTCGATCAGCTCTGCATGTGCAATACTCCATTTTTGTACGACAGAAGTAGCAATTATGGAAGAAACGCTAGAATTATCTATAGTCATCAATTGAACCTACCAGTTACTTCGAATATTTAACTGCCCTTTTTTACCGCAACCAATTGAATTTTAGTACCACAATTTCATTAAAAACTGACGCAGAAGGTTCTTGTTTGCATGGGTTCAATCTAAATTCATTGATGAGCTTATTTTCTCAGTTCCACCCACTTTTTGAATAGTTTTAGCGTTGAAACTAATTATGGAAATGGTCCCGCATATCGCTGATTATTAAATCGGAAACATATTATGTTAGCTGGTGTCTAAGCCACCCTCCCCATTTCTAAATATTAAACTTCATTGTAATACCAAATATCCGACCACCATCCTGGGTAATTTCCTGATTGGAGAGCACGGAATATTATCATTGCCACCTGATCTTAGTTGTGCATTTTGCCAAAAGGGAAAATATTTCGCAAACATATTTCAAGTAGTAGTGGTCAATGCCCCTCATCACCTAAAACATTCGGCAAACGTTTGTACTCTTTGAAGAACAAGAAGTGGCGTTTTTGGCATGGGGATGTGGCTGCCTATGCTGATTTGACGATACTGTTGACGCCAAATATAAATTCCCTATACATAATGGTTGACTATGTTGACCTAAAGTATGTTCTGACGCCAATCAATTTGAGTAGGTTATTCTGGCTTGATTATGTCGAGCTTATTTAAAAGCGGACCATGATAAATATTTAAAGCGATCGATTATTTTTTTAAGACGACCGAAATTAAATGTTTCGTTTTTTAATTAAAGACAGATTCGCTAAACCTAGAGAGATGAAGAAACTTCGACCTGTTCTCAAAGTTGTAGTAAAATAGGTGTCCAACGTGATATCCGAGTCGATTTCATTACGCCGTTTCTCAAAAAAATTTTGGGTTCCTCCAAATTCCTCACACAAACCAAGAAATACGCAGTTTATAAATTTAGTTGTTTCCCACATTGTAAAAAGAGCATAGACGTATGATTTATCCAAACAGCTACAGACTCCTAAAGTTTCTCATCCCTCCGCTTTGAGCATAAACCCGATTGGTGAAATATCCTCTAAAAATTTTAAGTCGTTCAGAGAAAAATTCGATGTGCAGGTAGGTAATTAGGAAGAAAAAGACAAAACAAATCTTGTCCGATTGCATCGCATGTCTGTGAAAGCTTAATTTGCGATCGGACAAGATTTATTTTGTCTTTTTCTTCCTAATTGTCTACCAGCACATCGAATTTTTAAACAATTTTCAGTTATACATTACGTAACGCCCTGTAGTAATGGAATAAATTATAGCAACAATGTAAGGTTATGTCGTATGAACCAAAGCTATTGTGTATGCACATCATTACACAGGCCTGCCATTATTGTACCAAGTTTGTCTCGGTCTACGGGTATTATTAGGCCAATAGGTTTTAAAACATGTTTTTTTAATCAGCCTTGTGAACAGACTTTCCTGGCCCTTATATTCAAGCGCCAGTGGAAAAAACAAAACTAATAATAATCAGCCCGATTTTGACTCTGGTGATTTGGAAGATATCGTCCAATAAATATTGATTTATTTGGGTTCGAACTAACCCACCGTTTATGTACCACTTTCCGAAGATTAAATGGCTAAAACCACACGAACAATTTCAAAGTTTTCTGTTGATCATTTGCATTAGGAGCTTAAATTTAGAAAATTTCGAGCAAAGCAACTGTTAAGACGGTTTTAAGGAACATATCACTCTCTGTATAGGAGTTTAAAAAATAAATAACTGGGCTATTCCCATCACTTTACTTCTTGTTGCGCTTGCTTATCAGGAAAGTATGGTTTCCCATTTGAAAGTGTCTTTCAGGAATAGGGAATTCAGTGGCGTCAAATTCTTGTAGAGGTTTAGCTAAGGAAATACCTTTTTCTTTACAGAATTTAAGAACCATAAGGCTCAAGAATACTGGAGCGAAAAATACGCCATATCTATGAGCCGCTTATAAAGTATAAGAAAATAAGAGGTTTTACCATGATGTGTCAGATTTAAACTGCAATTTATTAAGGTGTTTGAAGGCAGAAGTCAAAAATGCACATTAATTATTTAGTCAAAAGGCCGATCTGTTTCAGAACTCTTTAAGATTTTCTTTTACTCTTTGCGTCAAATAAATGCGTTAAATTAAGTGTGAAAGAATTTATATTTTTGGTCTGATAAGTTCAAATAGTGACTCAAATAACACTAAGGTTTCCTTATCACCATAAATCGACCAATTCGATAAATTTAGAACGGGAAAAGGGGATACATTTAGGATGGGAACTTCAAAACGAACTAGTTTAACTGGCCGATAAGATGTGGACGCTTCGACTAGTGACTGAACAAATGAACGATGATGATAACTGAGATCAAATTTCATGTACTTGGCCAACATAAGAAAAATTGGCCGGATGGGTAGCACACCCCAGAAATTTTTAAAGTCATATGAAAGTGTTAGTAAAATCTCCTTCTAACTACCCCGAGTAAGTGTTTTTAAAATAGCTGGAAGCCATCCTGGTAATCATGCTACATCGATAACATAAGTACCGAATAACCGGGTCGATAGTGAACATTTTTACAGAATTTTGTTTTGTATAACATTTAAGTAAAGAGAACTTCCATCTTTTATAATAAATGAATTAAGAAATTTCTGGTCCAGACCGATTTGTTAAAGTGACCCATATAGTTGCATTATTATGCTTTTCGTCACTCCTTTCATTCTTCCTTCAAGGATAAATTTATAATTTTCATTCCAGAGAAATATCTGGTAGTAATGGTGTAGCACCATGCAGTGAATAGGAAAACACATTTGCAAAAACCATTGTTAAATTTAAGTTATATGCTGATATATTCGTCCTCACAGCGAGGTTGAAACCTATCCGCTTCCTACAGATGCTGCGCCGATTTTGTTTTGACGTGATAAGGAATCAAAACAATAACAGCTTGTTATGGAAAACCAATTGGACTCTTTCCACTACTGATCTGAATCACTAATTTAAAATTTTGTTTTAAGTTTGGAAGTATTAACGTTGATCCTGCGACTTCGCCTATAGCTACCTTCCATAAGACCGATTTCGATCAATTTAACGAGTTATTGGCGAGTTTATTGATTTCAATTACAGTTAAACTGTAAAACTACTTATTTACTTGCCGAAAATTGTACTATTATCCCAACTAGGGCAATATGAAGCTCCATTCACTACGTAACTTTAGAAATAGACGATGGAAATTTTTTTAAAATTTAAGTCGGATTCGTTCATCTTCTTAAAGCCACAAAATAATTAAAATCACAGATTATCTTTTTAAAATTATAATGAGTGATCATCTTCAGATTAATTTTGCGACTAAGTCTAAACACACTAATTTGCCGCTTAAAAATACTTGCATATTAGTGGAAAGTTAGAATATTTAGACTTAGTTGCAAAATTAATGTGAAGATGAGTGATCATCTCAATGATCGAAAACGTTAATAAGAAAATATATAACTAATTATAATTTTAAAAACTTAATCTGTGATCTTAATTAGTTTGTGGTTTTAAGAAGTAGATTATGATTGTAACTGTTTAACAAACTTGTAAATGGAAACCACGGCGACTCTGTAGTGCGCATCATTGCCGATTCGTTCATTTTTAGTCAGGTTTTTACTGACATCGATTCCTTGCCCGCGGTGGATTTCGTTTAATATATAAATAATTACGCTCAAACAACACTAGTATCCGTTCATATTGTGGTTAACAAAATTATGAAGCTGAAAGATGACGTTTCATGTGGCCCAGATCATTTGCCCGCTATAGTTTAAAAAAAAAACGCAAGGACTGGGAAATTAAATCGCCTTTTCCTCGAGCCATAATCTTTTTGTCGCCACAAAGTTCTCGAAACATTCACGTCGATGAGTCGTATGGTTACTATAGCTCCTGAGTGCAACACCCAAATATTCTTGTCTACACTCGATGTTGAGCCGTGACACAGAACTGCATCATCTAAAACATTTTCTGTTTCTTGTTATCTGAATTGCCCTGTTTGTTACTCTGTGTACAGTCGCGTTACCAATAACCACTCCACTCTCACCACAATAAAAACAATTACCTTTTAGCTTGCTACTACCGCGCTTAGCGTTTCCTTTGTTTTTCTGTTCCGATGAATAACTCTTTTTTGGATTAGATTTTTTTCGGAAAATTCAGTTTGGCCATTAATGCTTCTGTTTTTCAGTCTGACCCGGCGACTACTACCGAAGCCCCTCTGCCGCGCACGTAATCTTATCATAGTTTGGTTGTCCGTACTCGTTGGTTGATTCACACTATAAAAATGGTTATATTCAGTTGGTAAAGACATTAAAATCTTCTTCATAATCATCGAATCGGAAACCTCTTCATCTTGATCCTTTAATTATTGCACGACTTCCACATAAGTTTTGACATACATGTTGCAATATCATCGGGCGACTCCTTTTCTTGATGCAAATATACTTTTGAGCGTCGTCCACATTGAAGCTGCCGAATCACAATTTATTATTTGCAGCAATGGCTGCTTTTTGTACGTCGTTAAAATAGCATGCCTTGCCTTGGATTCATTCTGTCTCCATGTCTGAATATTCAACGCATAATCTGCATCCGCAATCGTTGGTTTTTGATTGGTGCCATCCGCTACTTCGAACAATTTACTGGTCTCTAAAATTTGGCGCATCTGAAATTGTCAATCACCTTGCAATTTTTCAATTGCCTGAAATTTTCGCTTCGACATTCACGCCTATCGTCGTGTTCGAGAATTCGAGAAAGACTAGTCAGAATTTTCAATAGTTTAACTATAATATTGGCAAATTATCATTAAGCGCTTATATTTTTTTTGAATATCCGCACTTCTAGAAGCAAATTATTTTGACCTTTCTCAGATAGTTTAAATTGAGCATATAATCTTAAATCTGTTGTAAGGTCACATTAGTGAAAATTTAAGGTTTACTTAAATCACATTCGAATTTTGAAAATTTATTGTAGATAGACCTACGTATAAGCGCACTTGTAACAATACAAAAATAATAAGAACAATTAAAAACAAAATTGTTGTATCCCCACCGTTTTGAATAACTTCAAAAATTCGATTAGGCATTGATTATTAAAGTTTTTAAGAGTTACCAGATCGAATCGCACTTTTTAATTCAATTACTGAATCATGTTGTCGTCGATTTCTATACACTTCCGGCCAAATTCAAGAAGACTAATATTTTTCTCAAGAAACCACTGTTTGGATTTCTTCAAAACATGAATTTTGAAGTATTGCCTTATTGAAAAATATAATATTCGAAGCGTATTCCAAGAGTTCAATGTACTTACAGTATTCGACTCGTATTAAAACCGATGGGAAGCTTTTCTTGATAGGAAAATGCTCTCCATACTATAACACTTCGGCGACCAAAAGTTCGCTTCGACCTAATGATACAGTGTCCCTTTTTTCGGTCAGAGAAAATCACTCTGCCAATCTGTTGGTAGACGTGGTTTGCTTTGTAGTTTGGTCCATTTAATGTTTGGAGAACTGTGTTTTCCTTTATCTGCGTGATAGTCGGTTCCGTGTAACTTCTTCACGAATTTGGCCTTTTTGGCAAGCTAAGATTTTACTTTGGCCTTTTTTTGGGGCTTTTATGCCATATTTTTTATCCTTTGAAATAAAATTAAGGGTAACGCTTTCAGAAGGCCCTTTTAAAAGGTTCTGGAATAATCTGATGTAATTTTAATTTCTAAACCTCGATATGTAAAAAGTTAGATTGGCCGCCGGTTCAAACGATTTATCCCAAAATTTTATTAAAACTAACTAACTAAAAACTTGTTTGCATAAGTTCAAATCAGCACAACCCATTTTGAGCATATATCAGGTTATTGGGGTATGTATCTCACGATCAAATTCGAACGCCAACCGATACCAATACTAGATTCGTTCATCCCTAATGTATCCCCAAAGTATACAGGCAAGTAACATATTTTCTGACAGTCCCCAACACTACCCACAAATACATTCCAGTTTTATTACTTTTTAATAACGCCGGCACCACAACTATGTCATTACCTCGGTAACCAAACGGAAAAATCTGTTACACATTTGGCCTGCATTTGTTTTTGCAAGCGTGTGGGAAACCACCAAAAATTCAACAACGCATTAAATTACGAAAAAACGTAAAAACCTACTTTACACAGATTTAATTAAGGCAGAAATCTTTAGCTTAAGCACAACAATAATTACAATTATAAAGTAAAATGAATAAAATAAAACATAAATTTTTATTTCATGACATTTAAATTTTTTTTTTTTTAAATCTTATCTTTGTAGTCAAACAATAGAAAATGATCACGATTATAAACACGAACCTAAGATAGTTAGAGTTACAATATTGTTTATAGAGGCAGAATAGAGAAGAAAAAACTTTGACATAGTTGTAAAAGTTAAATTAAAATTGAAAATAAAAACGTGATAAATTAACAAATTACGTGTATTGTGAAAATACGTTAGAATGTACTATGTACCTCTATGTACACACAATAAAGAATTTGAATGCGAGATAAAATATGTATAGAATTTTACCTTGACGGTGACACCAAAATCTGTGTTATTAATTTAGATCTTGTTTTCATCTCATTCCAGATTAAATAATTTATCAACAAGATCAAGATAAGCACCAAGAGTTATGTCAACATTAATGTTTTGGAACAAACAAAATGGGGCCAATAATCAAAATAGTGATCAGAAAACCGGTAAAAAGAATTGGCTGCACACCCCCGATGTACTAGTGAATGGCCATGTTGCATATCCAGTAAAAGTATGTGCCCAGAATATTTTTTACGATAACTTATTTATATAAAAAAAAAATTAGTTTTTAGGAAGCACGCCTGTTGATCAACCAAAAGGTATCGAAGTTGTTAAGGAGGCAATAAGACGGTTACAATTTTCACAGCAACTAAAAAAGGCCGAAGGTGGCAATAATGTAAAAACAAAAAAGGTTGAAATAACGGTCAGCATTAATGGGGTGGCGATACAGAAACAGGAAAATAAAGTACAAGTAATACTACATCAGTTTCCGTTACACAAAATATCGTATTGTGCGGACGAGAAAGGATCGAAGAAATTTTTTAGTTTCATTGCAAAAGCTGGCGGTGGCAGTAATAATAGTAATCTCAATAATTCTAACGGGACATTGCCAGATAATTCGAGCGATTCTGAAGTGCATGAATGTTTCGTTTTTATATCGAATAAATTAGCGTCTGATATAACATTAACGATTGGCCAGGCATTTGATTTGGCTTATCGACGATACATAAGCGAGAGCAGTAAATCCGGTGACAATAATACCGATTTAACAAAATTACAATTACAAAATAAGCATTTAGAAAATTCACTATCACTGTACCAGCAACGTTTAAAAGAACTATCAGAGATAGTCCCGAAGTTTGAATTGGATAAAATACTAGGAAAACTTTGCCTAAAAGATATCTGCGATCTACCCCAGGAAAATGGTTTCGAATATGAAAGTAATATAAGTAGTTTAAATAGTAATGGCAAATCATCAGATTCGGGCGTCGGCCTGGATATCCTATCGAATAATAATAATAATGATAGTGATTTATTGATTGAAACATCGCCGAAAAATAGTTTTGCGCCCATTGTACCGCCACGTAATTTCCAAAATCAATTAAATAATACGCTGGATGCGTTACGACCCAGTGTCGGTACTAAACTCGAGGGTCTTCTTTTGAATTCCGATTCGGATAGTGATTTTGATCCGCGGGCAACGGAAAGTGATAAAATACCCGAATCCAATAATAATATCAGCGATAGTAATAATATAAATGATTTATTCGGTTTTGAACCACCAAAAACTATAGGACAACAATTATTTACCAGTCAGAATGGGATTCAAAATAGTTTTAGCATTAGTAATGGATCGAATGGAAATGCGGTACTAAATGGTATGCCATCAAGTCCGCCACCTCTACGTAAGTATATTATGATGTTATTATTTTCTGTTGTGATGCAATTAATTGTAAATTGTAGTGGCACCACCACCAAAAGCTGCTATACCACGGAGAACAATCACACCAAATAAGCAACCGAATAGTCAGGATCTTTTTGGTTCCACACCATTTTCTCCATTCGATGTAAGTATAGAACAGAAATTTATTTAACATAAATAACTAGAAACCCGATTAAGTTTATATTGAGTTAATTCTAAATCAACAGCAACCGGTCAAAAAGTAAGCGAAATAATGCATTGATCAAAGTCTAACTAAATTTACAGATAATTTTAAAATTTACAGATTTTCGTTATACAAAAAACAAATAAATTTGTCGGTAGACTAGCTCAATACTATTACCGATCGACAAACACATTACTGTCGCATTTTGGTGGTACCTATTTGTCTCCTTTGGTCAAATTGCTAAACAAAGTCAATATTTGAGATTCTCGTGATTTTTCAAAAATGATATTCTAAGAAAAGGGGTAGAGTGTACTCCTAATATTAATCCTTAAAGTGTTTCTATTCTGCGGAAATTTAATCTTTCTTTGAAAATTCTTACCTAAATATATTGTCCATAAGTGACGGAAGTATGCCGGTTTGCCAACTTTCACAGTAGTCATATTTGAACTACGGCTTAGGTACCTCTCCGTCTCAAGGCTATGCGAGCGCGTGACAAACAGTAGTGTATTGACTATTTGGGCTTCTCTTGGTCGATATGCAGCAGGCCGATTTGTTGGGTGTTGTTTTTTAGTGACACTTTGTTGAGAGACATGTTAGTACGAGCAGTACAGCTGCGCTGTGTTAAGCTTCAAAATGACCATTTCTAACGATAAATTTAAAATAATTTGGGCGTGGGGTGGGGTATTTGGGTTATTGAGCCTTCTTGCCACACTCCTGATGTTATCTGAAAAGTGTCTAATAGTCCGCCTTCGATTATCAATTTTCGTTTAGAGTCATCCATTAGTACTTTGCACATTCTAAGAAAAATGTATGGTGATGTCCTTTTCGTAGCATTTTTCTAACAGCATCCTCCACGAAAATGTTTGATCGGCTGCTAACCTGCCTAGATCGTAGCCTCCTAAAACGTGTTCTGCGACTATGGTGGTTAAACTCTTGTAGCCGGTGTAGAAGAAACCGATATGGCAATAGTTGTTAGAATTCAAACGGTCTCTCTTTTATGTAGTGGACGATTATGACTATTTCCCACTCCTCTGATAGTGTGATTTCTTGATTTACCTCGAACTGACAAATTTGTTGGTTGCTCGCGTCGCAAAGAAAACGCCTGCCTGTTTAAAAGTGACGACAAATAAGTACTTATAGGTACTTTGTTAATGTCTATTTCCAACTCTCCAGATTCGTTGCGTATAGCGGTATTACGTGGGCAGAAGTGATAGCGATTTCTTTTATTGGACGGTATCTGTCTCTTAAACTGGTATTGTGTCGTCTTTCTGCAGGGTGGGTAGGGGTTTATGCTACCATGATGAACACTAGCTGCGGTATCAATTGGTGCGTTGAAGTCACCCAAAACGATTTTTAAATCATGTTAGGGAATTTTAAAACTTTCGAGGTGGTCATGGAAAGCTTTTTTGCCATGTTCTGATTTCCCCTCCATTGGAGCAAACACTTTCATAATCGAGGTGTTGAAGTAATGGAGATCCGGTTGTTTATGGTTCTAAAATTCGTCACGAATTGACTAATACGATTACTAATCAGAATATTAACTCCGATTTCGTGCCTCAGTTGTTTACTTGGTAGTGAGAGTGAATCCGTCGCGACTGTGGTCGACATTATTGTTGCCGATAACTTTGTTTCATGTAGTGCAATTGGATCGAGCATGTACTGGTATGCTCGGTCGTTATCGTGAATCCTAGTTATATCTCAGACTTTTTAAAGTTTCGTAATAATTGTATTTTGTTGGTTTGATTGGCAGCTCATGGCACTGTAGAACACACATTTAGCCTACCCTTATTAAAAGATAGTTACCGTTGCGAGTAGACGGTTACTGACGGTTACTGAAATTGCATACAAAAAGAAACGGCACTGGAAGTAAGCTCCACAGATATCTGTATTTCAACCTGCCCACCAAGTTAGTTAGTTTACACAGAACTTATACATCAAACAGTTTGCCACGTTAAATCGAAAACAGCAATTCATCGTATTGCTAAAATTATTAGTCGAAAGTATATGGACCTAGCTTTCCTAGCTGAGGTATTCTACTAGGAGTATTGCGAACTAACCATTTCTTAACAGCTTTCGTGAATTTTCGACGAAATGACTGCTCTGATCGTCGAGTCTCTCTCACCAGCTTTCATATCACGTGAAGGGATTTTTCCCTCTGTACGATGGTCCTCCAACTGTCTCGGTTCATCGCACGCTCCCTCCAGTTTCGACGTCGTCGCGCCATCGTAGTCTAAATCTTCCCCTGCGACGTACGCCGACTGGTTGTTGATGAGACACTTTTCTTACCATTCGTTGTGATGGAGATCATTCAAAGTGGCCCAGCCATTCAACTCGGTTGAATTTAATTAATTCGATAATTTTACAATCTCCAAGGAGATTGTTCCCGATATTCGTTGTTCGCAACCTTAACTTGATCATAAATGGATCGAATGACCTTCCTTTCAAAGGTTTAACTTTACACGACTGCGAAAGATATTTTGATCGCAACAATCCTGACTGCGCGTAGAAGACTCGATGTCCGGCTGCTATGTGGACTTTAATACCTGCCTGGACATCATTTATTGGTGTTTTAACTGCATTCGAGATATTTAAAGTCTTCCACGTTGTCAAAGTTGTGGTTATTCGTTCCGAGATTTATCGTATGAATACTCCTTGGTGTTAATAGGTATTTGGTTGTGCTGCTGTTCACTTTGAGACCCAGTCGCGTGGAAGATGAACGGTATTTTGTCCTTGAAGTCAATTCAGTTATTTCTTGCCGCGTCCTCGCGAGCACCTGATGTTGTCTCGAAAGGATCAGACACAGTCCCTGCCACTACAATTCTACACAGCGGGCCAGATGTCGTTAGCTTACAGAGCCAGACGCTTCTCTGGGATTCCGAGATATATGAATAAAGATCTTCTTGGTTGATGCTGTCATATGCCTGTTAAAAGTCTCAATAGAGCTGGTGAATGGTTATGTTGTACTCCCAACATTTTTCCAGGATCATCTTCAAGGCGAAATGATCGATTGGGGCCAAAACCACATTAATAGTCGCCGATGATATTTTCGGCTCCCTTGGAGTGGATTTGGGCAAGTACTTACTAGTATTAACAAGCACTTATGCAGCGCTCTTCCATTTCTCGAGGCACTCCGCTCGGTCTCTGATCGCAACGATAAGTTCTTATAAATAGATTAGATACAAGAGAAGCTCCTTCGTGTTTTAATAATTCTGCGGGGATTCCGCCAAGACCTACTTTCTCTACTGCTGGATATGGGTCGAGCACCTCCTCCCCCGGTGGGGCAATAACTCGAATGTAGCTCACTTCGACTTTCCGACTTAGTTTGGAAGTAGAATTGTCATACTAGAACATCAGCCACGTTTGTTCTCAACTCTCCATTCGTATTTTTGATGGCTGTGGATCTTGCATGGAAGTCCTTAGTGAAATTTCTGGCTTTGGCAAATCAGCTTCTTGAGTTTCTGTTTTCCGCTTGGAAGCTGATGTTTTCGATATACGTCCTCAAAATATACGCACTTTTTTCCGAAAGTATATGGTCGCATCTTTGCTGACGCGGATATACTCTGTGTGTGTGCTACGAGTATTACGGGGTAACCATTTTTCACGCAGCTTTCATTTCAAGCTTAAATTTCGTAGTTTTCATTGTGCCGGTTTAGATGTTCAATGATATCTGATTGGTGTTTTTTAGAGGGTTTTTACTTTTCAGTGCATCGATGTTCTAGCGCTCGGTTTTCTTTGCTTGTCTGTTAAATATGGATGATAATTTTCACTTATATATGAAGATCATACATATGATCACAGTTCATGTCGGCAACTCTATAATGGAGTTTCTTATGTTGAAAGAATGTACTCGATACGACTGATGCAAGCTGTACGGATCAAAATGTGATGTTGTATTCGCGCTCCCACCGATTTTTGCGTTGAACTCGCCCACAATAATTTTGATATCATGGTGCGGGATGTTGTCTTCCAGCTCAATAAAGAAATAATATTTGACATCATCTGATTTGTTTTCGGTGGGCGCATGAGTATGGACAATCGCCTTATTGAATTGCTTTGTGCTTACTCTAACCGTGTATATTCCCGTGCTAATCGAACTTAAGTCGATGATACACTGCTGTACTCGCCGGTGGGTGAGAAAGTATACTCCGAATTCTCCTCCGTTCTTATGGCCGCTGTAATGGAGAGTGTGACCATTGGTGGTATTATGGTTCCCACTTCCACACCATGTAAGCTCTTGTAGTTGAAGAACGCCCAATGTGTAACCTTCGGCCTAGTTCGAAAGGCCTGGATATATCTAGACCTTAAGAGGTTTATCACGTTCCATGTTCCCTTCCCATTTTTATAGCCGTATCCGTGTACATTTTTCGAGGTCGTTGTTGTGATGAATTCTATAAATTAATTCGAGGTCTTTCAATAGGATTCATAAGTTGATGTTTTTGTAAGAGTAGGTAGTTAGTCTGTCGCTCAACCCACTTATTACGAATGTGGCTTACGTACTGGCGATAGATCTTGAGGCGTCCAGTCCTACCTGGAACACGTTTATATAGCAAGCTGCTTGCTACAAGACAGTCACCCGCTTCAGCCGCTCCTAACGCAGAGAACAAACGCTGATGTGGTAGTGGTTTTGCAGCGCCAATAGCTCGCCGTAGAATAAGTAGAATTTACACTGCATCGTCTCCATTACACCGGCGGAATCATTTAGCGTTACCCAGTGAGCACCGCGAGTAGGTATGAATCTAGGACTTTGCTCCTCTGTATGTAGAGCTCGTCGATTCGCTACAATCAAATCCAACTAAGCAACTTCTAAGTAGTCGCACATCTATATTTGAGATTTGTATCTAAAATTTGTGGTGACACGTTCTCCCTAAACTTTCTCGATACTTTATCGAAGTTCATGTCTCATTTCTCTTGAATAAATTTTAATATTATGCATATCCAGTAGGCTAGTAAGATCTCACTAAAGGCGAGAAATACTTCATATAAAATTTAATGACGCCTTACTGTGAAAATCTTAGCGTGCTTGCCCAATGTTTCATTTTTTTTAAACCATTTATCAATCTTTCTCCATATTTTTCACCCAGTAATTCCCCAGTGGGAAAGTTATGGACGACACACCAATGACTCATCGGCGACAGTCAAGCATGACACTTATAAAGAAATTTGTCAGCAAATGTAAGTAATTTTCATTTATGACATATCTGGGATAAATCCTATGTGACATGTATGAGATGAATCATAAGTGAGAAGTCATTGATAAGTCTTATATGACAACATGTTATGTGTTGTATATGACATATGTAATGAAAATATTTTATTTAAAAGAAAAATAATTTTCCTAATTTATTAAAAACAATCATTTATATAAAATTTGGCTCTTGCCCTAAAAAGATTATTGTACAATCATCCTTTCAGCACTTGTGTTGGTGTTCCAGATTTGTCGAACCTAAATAAAAAAACCTTTTGTTATGTTAAAATTTTCCTTGTAAAACAATTACAAAATATGTACTTACCTATTTCATGAGAACATGAAATATAATCGAGAAATATTTTCAATTCTCTCGTTTGTTTCGCTACGCCATTTTAAAAAGACGTGATAGAAAGTGAAACGTCGGAGACATGTCATACATGTTTCGCTTAGAATATTGTTAAGAAAGAAGAAGGTATATGACGTGTCTCACACTTGTCTTTCTTTGAATTTGGGTAATTTTTTAGACAAGTTATTTGAGAAACTAATTTGATTTGTCATAAATTAGTCGTTTAGTCACATGCGTATTGACTGATTTCCAGCTGGGTTATTTTCGGACGAAATTTGGAAAGGGATATTGTTCAAATTTATTCTAGTAGGTTGTGACAGCAATGGAAAAGAAAATTCTAGGAAAATGAGAGATAACCTTCAATACAGTGTAAAT
This sequence comes from Nephrotoma guestfalica, assembly GCA_963691935.1. Classification (NCBI taxonomy): domain Eukaryota; kingdom Metazoa; phylum Arthropoda; class Insecta; order Diptera; family Tipulidae; genus Nephrotoma; species Nephrotoma guestfalica. Next base: position 190,824,222 of record OY829915.1, on the reverse strand, counting down.
GTTCGAAAAAAATGTTCTGCATGTGAGCACTCGATTCTAATAAACCAACTTTCGATTCGGAATAAATAGTAATCTCTCTAGTTCGAACAGTTTGTAGATCACACGCCCTCTTGTTTCGCGTATGGGTCAGGTTGTGGTGTAATGTCTTAAGGTATTCCTACCTTTATACAGCGAGCTACATGCCACATGCCTATTGGTTCAGTCATCGCTATTGTGATAAACTAGGATTTCGTCTGCATTCGTTTTGGGCCAGCAGCAGCGATTGTTCTCAAATCTGATAACTGACAAAACTAAGTTTAGCACATCCATTTTTGACTTTATAATTTGTGACTTCACAAAGCTAGCAAGATTGATAAAAACTGATTCGATAGAAAAAAGTATGAAAGAGTACTCACCTCGAGTCACTAAAAGTGTTGAGTAGATATAAACGATGTTTTGTTGTTGTTGATTTAGAATTAATTTAGTATAAGTAGTATTTAGTTAATAAGCATTTAATGATTAGGTATTTCTTTTTGGTTTATAATTTATTTAATCTAAAATGCATGAACATCTAATGTAAATACCCCACTTTCACGTAATGTAGATTTAATTTTTTTTTTCTGGTTGTAGAATTTCTAGTAGAGAATGTAAATATTAAAATACTGATTTCATTTTTAAATGCTCGATTAATTTAAGTTTTTATAATTATTTTAACATAAAAAAATTATTCATTATATAAAACATATACATATTAAAAGGAAACACCCATACATACATTTGGTTCAACTGATTTTGCGATCGATATGACCGATACCAGTGACAATCCATTTAAACCGTTGCCAACAGTGCCAATGAACATAAATTCAGGATCAATTGCAAATACAACAAATACCAATATTACTACACCAAATTTTGTTTTAAGCGATCTATCAACATTTGCCAATAATTTAGATAAATTAGATACAATTCTAATCAAAAACAATTATGATAACGATGAAATGAGTAGTATTAATCCACAAAACACTAGTGGTAATAGTAGTAATAGCAATTTGAATGGAATCAAAAAATTAAATCCATTCCATAAAGCTAATGTACGATCAAAGAGTCCGTCACTAAATGAAATGATGATTGAAAAGGAACCAAATGGGACGGGGACAGCATTGAATAGTTCTGCTTCAGCGCCAAATAATATTAGTAGTAACAACAACAACAACGGCAATACAAGTAGTGGAGGATCAATTTTATCATCACCAAAAAAAGTTAACCCGTTTTCGCGTACCGATAGTTTTTTAAATCGCAATTTAAAATACGATTCGTTTAAAAATGCTATTGATTCGTTTGAAACAACAATGTATTCGTCAAATAGTGCCAATATTCAGAATACCAATAATCATAGTAAATTTGGTGGTGGTCTACTACCCAATATTAATAGTAACATAAATAATAATAATAATAGTAATGATGATAAATTAAATTTTTACTCAGCTAGTTTAAATTTTAATGAATTTTCTAATCGTTTAATTGATTCCGATCTAAATAGTAAGGTAAATCATAATTAAAATCAATTGATTGTGTTTATAAAAAAAATATTTATAATAATTATTATGTGGAACAGTTTAATTAACTCAAATTTGCTGTGATAGTAAAAATGTGAAATGTGCTTTCAAAAACGTATTTGTAATTAGTAATGTCCCGAATATATTATGTATGTATGTTTGTTTGGGATGTTTTGTTCACATATAAAATATAAAGGTGTACTGTACCTAATTTCCGAAATGGTCAATGCCAAAATAGTTAAAATTGAGAAAATACTTGAGATTCTTAGCATTGACCCTTTTAGATGCAAGGTACCGAACTAATCGCTTAGATTTAATTGATTGATCACTAAACAAAATAGCATTGTAGAATCAAGAATATCTCATTAACCCTAAAACGTGACCAACCTCATCACATAAAAATAATTAAAAAGTACATAACTTTGACGAACTTGTAATGTCACTACTACTACTACTACTACCAACTACTTTGGCGTACTTGTACTTGTCAGTTTTAAATTTTAATAATGAACATGTAGCAAAAATAAATTATAATGTTGACGTTAACGATTCGATTCATTCTCTTGTCTCGCGCATACATAAATATATTGCCAGCATACATAAATATATTGCAGGCATTTAAGGCAAATAATTCAGCAACCCCAATATAGGAATCTTAAAGCAGACTTTGCGATTTTTGGTGTTCAAAAATCATTTAAGTTCATCAACAACAATTCGGAACCTAATTGGGCAACTGAAGTTAAAAAGTAAGTAACACGAATGACGCATAGATGACATTTTCTGCTAACCACTGTTCAAACATTAACACGTCCGAAGAAACTTTATCTTGATGTGTCCAAAACTACAGTATTTCCTGCCAACCAAAAATTATTTGTTTTTGATCTTTTGAAGATCTCTGGATAAAGGTAATTAAAAACCAATATATGCTCGGCCTATTTATCTACCTAATTTCCAATAAAAAGATCAACTGTAAAAAAATGTGTTCACGTATAACCCGCACTCGTTGTATAACTCGCACTCGCTTGAAAAGGTTTGGCGTCACAGAATGGATTCATTAAAAAAATGAGACACGCGTCCTATGAAGATGTGTGTGATTGGGTTTTCTAGAGTCGGAGCAAAGTAACTGCTGAATGTATTCGAAAAGGATTCCAGAAAGGATACATGATTATGGCAATGTAGTTGAATCTGAAAATTTGAGTGACGTTTCAGATGATGAAGAGGTAGCACCAATTCTCGAGCAATATCAAGACATTTTCTATTGAGTTAGACGAAAAATTTATGGTATTCGGGTCAGACGAAGACGTAATAGGTATAAGTTTTAAAAGTCGCCAATTTAAGATAGGAGTTGTGTTATTTGTAAGAAAAACGTTTGTATGTATAACCCGCACCTTTAAATTTTCGAAAAAATCGACTTTTTTGCATATAACCCGCGGGCTATACACAGGAAATTAGTGTATTTCAAATATGTACAAGTAACTGTACGGACGATTTTGAGAATAGTTCTTCAATCTGCTTTCATTGTCAAGGCCGTTTGCTTTAAATATCGCAGAATTCTCATAACTGCATTTCAATGTTGCTTACCAGTTGACACATTTCTTTTTATAGTTTTAAGTTTTTATCACAGGGATTTAGAATCGGACATATTGAGTCTGCCTGACACGTCATTGATATATTTCTCCGGATCTATCCACATTTTGTGTTGATCACTGTCACCGGTGATATTTATAGCCAAACAAGATTTAGCTTCACCAAACTTTTTAATTCTAAAATGACTTCAGTTTCGGTTTCAGTTTAGCGCAAACAGCTAAAAATATCATGTTTGATTTAAGTTTTTTGTAGTAAATACACGGATCTAACCAATATTAGAGAAAACTTTGTCTAATTTAACATTCCAAACTGCTGACTTGTTTCAACTCATAAAGCGCCTTTTTCAATTTGCAAACTTTTGCACCATTACTATAGCCAACGGGTTACACATTTCTTCATTTAAATCGCCTTGTAAAATGCTGTTACTTCATCCTTGTGATCATTGTCAAGATCAAATTTAACAGCCAATGCCATCATACCTTATCCCTTTTTTATGTATGTATACATTGATTATTAGTCGTGCTTTGTAACGTAGTTTGCCAGATGCGTCGATTTTAGTTTTAAAAACCCACTTGCATTCAATTACTTTTCGATCCGAAGGTATATTCTCCAATGTCTATGTCTCATTTTTCATAAGCGAGTCATATTAAGGTTTTATGCCTTATTTCCAAAAATTTTCATCAGATGGGCTCAATGCTTGCTGTACAGGGGCTTTATTCCAGATGCAGTATACATGTTACATTTAACTATGGAATTCGATCGCGTACATACGACCACCGCGAGCCAATTTCCCACCACACATCGGCCGGAACGTTGGTAATTTCGCGTTTAATATTGTCCCTAAGCTTCTCTAACGTTGTTGGCTTGTTGGCATAAACCAACGACTTAACGTAATCCCATAAATAGAAATCCAGCGGACCATTTCTCGAGATTACACGATTACCGAACTTCCCCTTCCATAGATCAATTGTTTGACCAGCTGTGTGGCCTGTGGCACCATCTTGTTGGAACCACATATCACTGATATCAAGTCCATCCAATTCAGGCCAAAAATAACCTTCCAACATGGCACGGTAGCGAACTCCATTGTCCGTAACATGGCGATCATTTTCGTCGATGGAAAATATGGTCCAATCACATCTCCGTCATGAAATTCATACCACACGGTCACTTTTTGTGGTTGTAATGAATACTCTTGAGCATATGGGTCTTATTGCTGTCCAGTAACGCATATTTTGCTTATTGACAAAGCCATTAAGCCAAAGATGATTTTTCGATAAAATTCAGTATTTTCATCAAACTTTAGCAGATCCCAACCGGAGAAGTTTCGGCGCTTCAAATGATCAAGAGGCTTCAGTATGTACAGCCTGTCTGGTGGGACGATTATTACGACCGAAAATTGGAGTAAGCGCTCTTAAGGTTGCGACCAACTCAGTATTACGGTAGTAATTTTTAATCATTTCCAAACGTTGCTCGTTCAAGAACTTCACCATGATAAAAATGTTAACTGACGTCAATCATTCCAATTGCGGTAATCCAAATTCAAATTTATTATTTTTAGGAATGCGGTTTTGTAGTGGTCTAGCAATGTAACCAGAGTCCTTAACAAAATTCCTCAAGTAAGAGCACATACCGATAAATCGTTGAACTTCCTTCAAATGTTTTGGTGGCGGATATGCACTAATTCAATGTATTTCCGGTTTGGATGAATTCCTAACTGATTAACACTGCGTAGCTCAAAAAATCAATTGCCAACAACTGACATTTATCCAACCGAAATTCAAATACGTTATTCGAAAAAAGTTTGAGAACTTTTTCTAAAATTTGACCGAGAATGTTTAGTCGACTATAATTTATTTCACCACATGTATTCTCCAAAAGATCAAAACTATTATTTGGAAAAATTCTTCGTTTCATTATACTTATGGAGCTTCCGATATCCGTCAAAGGTGACACGCTAAAATACTTACTATTCTTAAAATATAATTTCAAATTAATACTTATACTTTTTGATACTGCCGCACCGTTGCTGTCTGAAGAAGTTGGAAGTTGAATCACTGGTACACCAAAGCACACCCGGATTTGTACCACCTATTTTTGGTTGCCCACCACTGATTACTTTCAGATCACGATTTTGCACTTCCCCACTTGGCACTCTGTTTCTTGTAGGACACTCGATTATTATTAATTTTTTTATTGTAGGCGACAAAAAACACTTGTTCATCCGTTTCCAACTTTTTACACAATCCTCTATTTTTTATTCGTTTCTTTATTCTCTTTATGATTGGTATACTTTTTTCGGTACTAGATTATACCTTCAGCACAATTCAGATTGTTAGTAAAGTGACATCTATTGTAGAATACTTTAACTATAATAAAAATATTTTAAATTTACATAATTTCGTTCTTGCACAATATTCTTACTAAAGTTAGCCAGAAGTTGTTCTTTTCGTTCGTAATTTTCTATTACCCAGAAATTACGAATCACGTCTGTTAAACGTATTATGTACTGAATCTTCAGAAATGAAGTGTGTCAATAATTTTCTTTTTGAGTTGCTGTGGTATAAAATATTGTCACAGAACTGCGGTTATCATTTGGAACAAATCTCTGATAAGCACAGCCGTTTTAGCACAGCCGTTGCTACGTTTTATAACTGACACATAACAGAACACTATAAAGGTAAAAACAAACTATTTTTTTGGGGTCAATCAATTTAAATCTATGTATCTAATTTTGTGATATTTGTAATTTAAAATAAATTTTCTTAATGTAAAATATAACTGTTAATGCTCTAATTGTATTCTAATCGCACACATTTATGTTAAAATTTAGTATTGTTTGGTTATGGTGTTACTAAATTTCCTGTAACTATAAATATTTGTTTCTTTTATGTATGTATACGTAATTAAAATTTAGAATAAATACTATATTTAATAAAAAATTACAACTTTCAATTTTAGAATAACTTTACCACCACCACAACCAATAATAATAATTTTGGAACAGCTTTTACATTAGAAAGTTTAGATCCATTACGAAAATGACAAAGTTAACAACTCTCCATGTCTAATACAAAATGCATTAAAAATACATTTACAAGAATAAAATTAAATAATTACAAAAATTAATAATTAATATATTATAATTTATGGAGGACAAAAAATCTCGCCAAAATGATAAATAATAAAATTATTTTTTTTACATCATAATCTCAGCTATTGTATATTTATATTTAATATTTAGTTTAACCAATAAAATAACAAAAAAGTATATAAAATCAAAATAAATATAATTATATTGTAAAAATAAAACAAGTGATATATAATATAAAAATATTTTTTTTAAAAATAAAAATAATTTTTGGTGCTTCTTAAAATACAATAAAAATTACAAAATGAAACATGATAATTGGGATTCTTCCATTTTATTAAAAATATCTATATTAATTTAATTAATATACAAAATTTATATTTTTTGAATTTATATATTCTATACATTACATATATACATATTTTACTTATACATATATCGATATATTTTACTAATCCATATTTATAAATTACTATAATTGTAACGAATATAGTCGCATAATAATAAAAAATAATTAATTCATTCCAATTAAATAAAATAAAATAATATAAATAATAATAAAAATAAATTCTAAATGTCCTTTTTATTATTCATCGTATGGCTGTTTAAAAACGCAATTCTTTTAAATTTATGTAATAGTTTACTATTAAATGATATCTGCCCTTTTATAAATTAATTTACATACATATTATATTATCAAAACAATATTAGTATTTCTTAATTCAGAATACAACTTTAATCTAATACCTGATTGGGTATTATTAATTATTATTATTATATTTATATATGTATATACTTTATAAAAAGCAACAAAATAATATTAATTAAATGCATATTTTTATTTTATTTTTTTATGATTTATTGTATTATTATTATTATTGTATTATTATAATAAATAAAAATTACAAAACTGTTTGGTTTTGATTCATGTTTGGTTTGTGAAGAAGTGTTACAAACATCCGGATACATAGCAACATATATGTGTAGTTTAGCTACGTAGAAAAGCTTAATGAGTTGAACATTTGAACATTTTTAGGTAGGTAAATGTTGTACAAAACCAAGATCTATAAGTTCCAAAAATAAAAGTACGGTCTATGAAATAACTCGGGTCACAGTAACCATCATGCATAGTAAAACATATACCATCAACTATTCTACAAATTAACACAGCCAAATGTATAATGGAGAACCATGCAAGGAACAACGGCAGAGGTTCAAGGAGACCCAAAACTGCTTGCCTATTCAAGCAGCAGATTTAGTGGAAAATAAATTATAGTTCAAAGGGCCTGCCTAGTTAAGTAACAACAAAGCTGATTGGCCGTCAACTGGGAAAGAGTTCATTATTACCACTGATTTGAAATTCTGATAACCACACTTTCCGTATGTAAATTGCCGTTTGTTTCTTGCACACGTGTTCTTCTCATTACCTATAATCATTTTTAACCGGAATATCAACAATAAAAATTTTTACGTTAAATCTCTGATGGTTATTTAGCATTCACTGATTTTTATCGGAAAAGGCTATTGTCACCGATTCTGTAAGTTTCGGTCATTTTGAGTAAAGCTTCGTTTAAATTGTTGCAACGTGATGCCTCATTCGCCTGCAATCAAGGTTCGATTACAAATTGTGATCGGATTCTAAAATACGAAACTCCAATAACCGCGCTTTCCGGATGTGAATTGCCGTTTGTTTCTTGCTCAACGTGTTCTTCTCATTACCTATAATCATTTTCAACCGGAATATCAACAATAAATTTTTTTACGAAAATCTCTGATGGTTAGCATTTACTGAGTTTTACCGGAAAAAGCTATTGTCGCCGATTCTGTAAGTTTCAATCAAGGTTCGATTACAAACTGTGATCGGATTCCAAAATACGAAACTCCAATAACCGCGCTTCCCGGATATAAGGTACCGGTTGTTTCTTGCTCAACGTGTTCTTCTCATTACCTATAATCATTTTCAACCGGAATATCAACAATAAATTTTTTTACGAAAATCTCTGATGGTTAGCATTTACTGATTTTTACCGGAAAAAGCTATTGTCGCCGATTCTGTAAGTTTCAATCAAGGTTCGATTACAAACTGTGATCGAATTCTAAAATACGAAACTCCAATAACCGCGCTTCCCGAATATAAGGTACCGGTTGTTTCTTGCTCAACGTGTTCTCATTACCTATAATCATTTTCAACCGGAATATCAACAATAAAATTTTTTACGAAAATCTCTGATGGTTAGCATTCCCTGATTTTTACCGGAAAAAGCTATTGTCGCCGATTCTGTAAGTTTCAATCAAGGTTCGATTACAAACTGTGATCGGATTCTAAAATACGAAACTCCAATAACCGCGCTTCCCGGATATAAGGTACCGGTTGTTTCTTGCTCAACGTGTTCTCATTACCTATAATCATTTTCAACCGGAATATCAACAATAAAATTTTTTACGAAAATCTCTGATGGTTAGCATTCACTGATTTTTACCGGAAAAAGCTATTGTGACCGATTCTGTAAGTTTCAATCAATAAGGTTCGATTACAAACTGTGATCGGATTCCAAAATAGGAAACTTCCAATAACCGCGCTTTCCGGATGTGAATTGCCGGTTGTTTCTTGCTCAACGTGATCTTCTCATTACCTATAATCATGCCTTACTGATTTTTTACCGGAAAAAATCTATTGTCCCGTTCTGTAAGTTTCGGTTATTTTGAGTAGATGCGAGGGAGTTTAGAGTACATCTGCATTTAACTTTTTGCAATATGAAAATGTGATGGAATTTCAAAATACGAAACTTCCAATAACCGCGCTTTCCGAATGTAAATTGCCGTTTGTTTCTTGCTCAACGTGTTCTTCTCATTACGTATAATCATTTTTAACCGGAATATCAACAATAAAATCTTATCAATTTTTTGCGAAGATCCCTGATGATTAGTAGTCTTACTGATTTTTGCCGGAAAACGTTTATTGTCTGCCTCATTCGCCGCAAAATACGAAACTTCCAATAAACAATCTTCCCGGATGTAAATTTCCATTTGTTTCTTGCTCAACGTGTTACTCTCAATACCTATAATCATTTTTAACCGGAATATCAACAATAAAATCTTATCACTTTCTCGCGAAAATCACTGACGGTTAGTCGTACTAATTTTTACCGGATAAAAATTATAGTCACCGATTCTGTATATTTTTTGGGGGTTTGGGCACCACTCATGATGAGTTTTCTATTAGTTAAACTGCTTTCTTGATTTTATAGTAATTTTACACATAACAGATATGTCGTATTTAGGCGTGTGGTTTCGGCGTATATCTCGTTTATTAACATTACCAATTGCAGAAATTTCTTTGGAATATTAGCGACTATAAGTAGTCAGAACAAATTAGCATTAGTCCGATTTAATGAGACAGTTACGCCCGCTTTAGGATCGCGTATTATAACAGATTATGAGCTGGAATAAAAGGCTCATAAAACCGTTGTATTTTTAGCATCAAGTTATTTTAAAAGAAATTTTTATGTACTGCTACCTAAGCGGTAGTTATTAAAGCCTTATTTTAAATAATCTTGAAAAAGCTTAATTTATATAATTCTAATGACCTATTATCATGGAATGGTACTTTTAATGAATAAAAAACACGTATACAAAACTATGGCGCATAATGATATATAAGAATTTCCAAATCATCGTTTTTAAAAATATCTAACAACAATTCTTTAACTTTATCCCAATTTAATCCATCCAGGCCACATCCAATTTTCGGTAGCGCTAAATATTTAACACCATTTTTTACCATATGATCTCGCATGGCATGTACCGAAGTTGATAAACTTTCATACGTAGGCTTACCCCAGCTCGATCTTTTCGTTATCAAATAGTAAACGTAACGTTGATTATGTTTAAGTACCGCCACCTCACCAACTTTTTTCTTTTGTTTGGCCAATTCATCCAGTTTACCGAAACTATTCTTGAACTTAACTGCAATGCCCTTACCCATTTTTAAATCTTCGGCCACACAATGACCAAGGGCGTAATGGATGGGAACACTAAATAGATCCCCGGTGAGCTCTTTGAATACTAATTTCTTATCAGTCATCTTTGGAACCTGTAATTTTAAATAAAAAATTTAATTAGAATTTTTGCTACTAAATAGGTGATGGTAATAGTTCGTCCTTCGTCTTTAGAAAATTATCTCAGTTCTCAATCGAGGATAATAGAGCCAACTCGTGTACAGGATTAGAAAATGCACAAATTAAAATTGAAAGTTGACTCCATTAAGATGAAACTGTCAGAGAGCATCGAACAAGTACAACTTTTCGTAGGACTTATTAATTAATTTGGCATACATCTCAGAGCAACCATCTACCCGATTAGAATTTAACGAACATAAAGGTGCAAGCGTGTTTTACTTTGCTGGGCCATTTAGCTCTTTATTATAGCCGATGCCGGAACATAAAGACGTATGTGATATAGGTATTATGGACTGCTGGAATCAGGTGAAACTATTAATTGGCGATATATACCGACGACAATCCGACCAGAATGAGTGAATACTGCCCCACCCGCTGTATTCACCAGACATAGCTCCTTCAGATTACTACTTATTCAACTCGGTGCAGTCGTCTCTTTCTGAACAGCGATTCAGTTCGCGCAGACATCGAAAATTGGCTTATTGATGGGATCGCCCGCAAACACCAGGATTTCTTCAGAGAGGCAATCCTTAAATTGCCTGACAGATCGTGGAAAGATGCAGCTGCGGGAGCATACTTTCAATAAATAATTCTTTCATTTTCTAAACAAGCAAATACGTTTCACACACCCAATATATGCTAAAGAAACTAGTATTCGCCCTTCCAAAATGAAATATTAAATGAACTTAAGTTCTCGATTACGTCTATTTTCGAGAATAAAATTATTCACATTCGCAATTCGCGTTTAGTGTAAATACCGCCTATATGTCGTGATATAGTTACTGATTTCGTAATAATAAATCTGAATTTTCTAAATGATAAATTTACTTAGATCTTAATGCTGCGCATTAGCAACAGTATTGGAGATAGTAGACATCCTTATCTGATTTCTAGTGTGTTGCAAAACTTGTCACTTTGAGTCCACTTATACTAAAGTTTATTTGCGGCAACCCTGTACATTTATTTCATTAGTTGTTAGTTCGATTACTTTCGCAGGAATACTTATTTTGAAGTTTTTGTACGAATTGTACGAATATGATGCTAATTCAGTTGATGTGATCTGTAAAACTGATTTCTGGTAAAAAGCTAGCTTGGTTACACATTTTATGCTGGTCGACTGTGACTGATCATTGCTGATATTTTCATTATGCTTTTAAAGAGGGAGATTCGTCGACGGTTGTTGAGTTGTTGATGTTAAGCCCTCATTCTATTTCTGACGAATTCTATCACTGTTACATTTGCTAGTAGAAGAGTTGAAAGTTTCTACAGTTATAGATGCGTTCCCATTGAGAAGTTCGGTTGGTTTGTTTACTGGCCGCTTTTTTGTTCAACTTCCGCAAAGCTTTTTCCCTGCTCTATTGGTGGATGGGTTATGATTGTTTCGTTACAGTTCCCATCTCTTCACATTGTTCGCTATATGTATATGCAGTTGTAATCCAAGAACCCTTCCCGTCTACTTATGTAGCTTTTGATTGGTTAGCAGTTTGTAAATTCTGCTGTATTTTCATAACAGAGTTGTAGCTTCAGCTAAAGCCGTTCCTTAATTTTCTTTCTTTCATGATTTGGTATCACTTGTTATTTGTTCACATTTCTAGTCAATAGTGCCGGTCTCGTCATTCGGAAGATTGAATTTGAGATTGAACACTTTGAAATCAATCATTGTCTCAGTAATTCTCAATGTTTCCTGTTTAATTTTTGGTACGTTTCACCTCTGCTTATTTGAATTTGAAAGTTGCTATGAATCTTGTCGAATTTGAACGGTGTCATTACGGCGTTTACAAGATATTGTGACTTGTAACTGTTAGTAGAATTCATTTTTGTTGTCAATTCACCTAATTCGAATTATCGTTGTACTTGTTGTTTTCGATTACAATCTTGAAGTTCTTATTCTACAAGTTATTGGTTGCCATTCGAGTTGTTCCTTTTCGTTAGCTTTTGTTAATATATCCCAGCTTGCGGTAACCTTGATGGTTCGGTTTCTGATGTTCTATTCTGGTTTCCAATTCGTACCCAGGTGTACGTGCTGTAATTATTTTAATTTCGGATTAATGATGGACGAGAATGCTTAGATATTTACAGATGTATTTAGCGAATTAGCGATCCTTTTTTTCTTGTTAAACCAACGGTACATCAATCATTGTTACAATATTTGTGACTTCAGTAAGTTTATATAGCCAACATTAAGTTTATGAAACTTCCTAATCTAGCTTATGCTAGGCAAAAACTTGTCATAATCGTATATCCTTACGAAACTTAATTCGTTTAATGGAACAAACATTAAATCATTTATCGCAGGTGACGATAATAAAGAACTTCGGTATTTCTATAACAAATTGAATTAAAGACAATATTTACATTTCTATAATATACAATATCTTATCAATCTTACGTTTGGGCTTCTTTTTTAAAACGAATACAAGTATTTTACCGAAATCGCATAAACATTTAAGTAGTTTTACAAAATAAAAGGTTAAATAATTCTCAATTAAAAATATTTATTAACATTCTTTGTTTTTGAAAACCAAATATTTTGCACTACTCTGTTATAAACAATTGGCCGACCGGTCGACCTTCCTAAGTTAAACGTAAAACTCATCTCACATGTTTTTGGATTATCATCGCAATTCTATTTATAATTATAAACAACAATTTCGATAGGCAAATCTTTGAAGATTTTAAAAATAGTATCATGTACTTTGTGCCATTCGAGTCCGTCAATACCACAACCAATGCGAGGCAGTGCTAAATATTTTACATCGTTCGAAATCATATGCTTTCGCATAGCAAGGAGTGATGATGCAAGCGTATTATACGTCGGCTTCTCATAACTATAATCTTTGGTAACCAAATAATAAATGTATCGGTCATTATCCGCCTTTAAAACAGCCACATCACCTGTGCTAATATTTTGTTTCAACAGATTATCAACTTGATTGTAAATTTGCCTCAAAAATAGAATAAAAAACAAATTTATACGTGTGATTTATACGTCACATAATGGATCTTAAAGAATGTATATATACTTAAATTTAACAGCGATTCCGGCCCCCATAACAAAATCACCGCCTACGCAATGGGCGAGCGAATAATTTGCGGGCGCGGAAAATAAATCTCCATCGAGCTCATTAAATTTTAGTTTACCATGATAGTCAGTGCTCATCATATTTTTCAATGAGTGTAAAAAAATCACTGGAAGTAAATAAATCACACAGTTAGAACAAAAAGTAAATACGTTTTCGTAATGCGCAAGGCACGTGAATGTATCTCGTGTGTTATTTGGGACTCTACCATGCTGTTCGCTAATCGATAATGAAAAAAAGTAAAAAATTTTGGAAATTTTATTTTTGTGCTCTACAGTTGAGACTATCCTAATATTAAATTATTTGGTTAGTTAAATTATTTTTAATTTTTCTTCCGTCTTTATATTCAACAAACACAAAACAGAACGATTAGAAAATGTAAATGTATGGAAATTTTCGCGTAAAATTTCGCGTATTCACGTATTAGTGAAAATTCAATAAATTTATTATCATTTTTATAATTGAGAAATACTTTGATTAAAAATTTACTTCAGTGTTTTAGTAAGCGTTGAAGAGTATGATATATATTCAGTGTTAACTCCTGATTTTGTGACGATTTGTTTTATTGCAATGCATGCACCACTAACAAAGCTTTTCATTAAAATTTGTGCACCTACCTTGTGACCGTGTACAGATTGCAATAGTATTTTGTAATAAAACCCGATTCATTATGAATATTCCAGTGTAGTAAACGGCGGTTTAAAATTAATTGTGTCAAGTGTGTATGTTGTGTATGTGAAAATGCAATTTGCAAAATTGCAATAAGTCTACTCACTTCTTCTGTGTATGTCTATAAATATAAAATCCATTATTACATTTAGCTCGATCATCATAATGCATCTTGCTTGTTCGATCGTAAAGAAAACTTAACAAAATGTTATTTGTACACACCACACTCCACTGTATAAACTGATCATAAAATTTATTTTATAGTTTCGTGCCTAGCTAGTTAGATCAAGATTCAAGAGAGACGAAATCGAGCGATTATCGAGTGTAAGCGATATTCTCTGTACACAAAATAGAATATTAAAACTAGTGAGATCTTGACATTGCGCAAGATCAACCAGTTGAAACTTGAAATTAGTTGGCTCATAAACAATAACCTAGTTTAGTGAATGGAACGAAAAATGTTATCAGCAATTAAGTTAAAGAATTTGAATAGCGTAGCGGTCTTCACACGATCAAAATTAGTATCAAATATCTGCTTGTTCACAACATGTTCGCGACAGCATCAAACTAATAAGTCCCAAGGTAAATCAAATTAATTTTAATGACAAATTAGTTAGTTACATATTACATATAATTTATTAAGAATGCGATGAGAACGTTTAATTTTAACAACCTTATCGTAATGTTACTAAATAGTATAATGTACTCAATGAAAGAAAAAAATATTGTTGATATAATTTAGGTACTCAAAAGTGTGATAGCTAAGATTATTTATGGATCGCAACCGACATAATATATTTACTTACATTTCAGAGCAACCTAAACTTGTGGCGGTGGCCGAAGCCAAACGTTTCATAGTTGACTGTTTAATCGCTGTAACCACACCTAAACATCATGCGCAGGCACAAGCAGATCTTCTGGTCGAGGCTGATTATCGTGGACACTTTAGTCATGGCATGAACCGCCTTGAAATGTACATAAATGATTTACGGACTGATTTAACTGACGGGCATGCTGTACCAACAATATTAAAAGAAAACGGCGCAACCGCCTGGGTCGATGGTCTCAATGGTTTGGGTGCGGTTGTAGGAAATTTTAGTATGCAGCTAGCTATAGAGAAGGCAAAAGCGAATGGGATCGGAATTGTAACGGCCAAAGGAAGTAATCATTACGGTATTGCAAGTTGGTATGGATTACAGGCTGTAAAGGAAGGATTAATCGGAATATCGATGACAAATACGTCACCGTTATTGAGCCCAACACGTAGTCGTTCCGCCGCTTTGGGCACAAATCCAATTACGATATGCGCGCCAGGTAAGAATGGCGATGATTTCTTATTCGATATGGCAACCACAACGGTCGCACTTGGTAAGGTAGGCAATCAGAAAATTGTAGGAATTTATCATTTGGTGCAATCAACTGTTTATATTTGTAGATCGAAATCCAGCGCAGAAAAAAGGAACCCATCCCATTAGGTTGGGCACAAGGACCGGACGGAAAAGTAACCACAGACGCTGAAATCGCATACGATGCAACATGCCTAATGCCACTGGGTGGTTTAGAAATAAATTCGGGTTATAAAGGGTACGGGTTAGCAGCTACAGTCGAATTATTTTGTGGGATATTGAGCAATGCAAATTTTGCCACAAAGGTTCGAAAATGGAATGGGGATCCAAGAATCGCTAATCTAGGCCAATGTTTCATTGCAATCGATCCCGAGTGCTTCGCGCCAGATTTTACCGAACGGTTATCCGAATTACATCATATACTGAGGTCCCTAAACCGAGTAGAAGAATCGAAGCCGGTGCTTATACCGGGCGATCCAGAACGTGCTCATATGGCAATGGTAGATGAAATGGGAGGACTAGGCTATATAGAAAATCAAATTATTACCTGTAATACATTATCGGATGAGCTTAAAGTTAAACAAATTCAATTTGTTTAGATGTAGCCCAAAGGCACTACACGGACTTAGTTCATTGTTATGCACATACATATAAAAGTCATTCGGTTAAACCGCGGATTTAATATTATATTTTTGTAAATAAATCAAATTTTATTTTAAATTGTACTTACCAATTTTTTAAATTGCTTCTTTTTTTTGCAACACAAAATTTTTATATTTTCTACCGTCTGCCAAAGTGTGAAGCAGTCAAATTCGTATTGTTTGGTGATTACATGATGCTGCTTTATGCAGCGACGCGTCAGCGTCATAATCAGTTCCGTTACTTCGACGCAGGCATATATTTACATAAGTAACTATTACATTTCTAGTAATTTAGGAAGAAAACTACAATTTCTCGAAAACAATTTTATTATTGCAGACTTTTGAAATATAAACACAATGAAATTAAAAGTGTTCCAATGCCTGCAGGGGATGGAAACTCGTTTCGCGCATCTCACGCGTTAAAACTTTACAAATGCAAAAATGAAACAAGCAAATCTGTCAAATGAACTCAAAAATGTGTTTATTGTATACACAAAATTTTTCTTAAATTTCGTTTAAATCTAAATTAAGACTTAATATGAAACTATTAACGTATAATTTTCTAACATCAAAATCTATTCGGGGTGTTAAAGTTGGATTTCCTTTAAAATTAAATGTAAGTATCGCGTGCAATACCATTTTACTGAAATTATTGTGGTGTCCGATAATTTTTCTATCGATGTTTCACAGATAACTGAGAAAAAAATCAAAAATTCTGATTTTAATGTCGAATTTATGAATCGTATAATACCGCGGCTGGATTGGCACACAGTACTACAGGGTGCAACAAATATTGGCTATCCAAATGATTTGCCCGTCAGTCTGCCCGAAAATTACCAAACGGACAATGAATTGCTTCAGAAGTTGCACCATATCCTCCTCGAAATTGAAATTATTGAAGGAAGTCTCGAATGTCCGGAAACGGGACGAATATTCCCGATTGTTGATGGGATACCAAATATGCTGCTTACAGAGGATGAAGTTTGAATTATGACGTTGCAGACAGCATCCATGATGTGCATAAAACGCTTTTTATTTTAAAATGATCTGGTTGTTGACTTTTTAAGTACATGATTCCAAAATTTCTTTAAAATAAACACTTATCTTTATATTGTTACAGTTTGGGTTATTATTTAAGAGAATAATGGGCATATCTGATGCTAACAACAGACACGTTTTATATAAAATTTGTTAAATCCGTGAGCATCCCACTGAACTTGATATGTCCAAATCAAGTATTGAGTGACTTGTTTTAATCCTGAACTATACAGTTAAGCGTTGTAATTTCGGTAATGTAACAGGCATAATACTCCACGTTCACAGGAGTTGGGATTAATGAAGTTTCGATGTGGATGTGAAGTCGTTGAAATCTCGATTCGAGAATACGGTTTTTAGAACACTTCCTGCTCTTTGCACTGGAATTGGACTAATTTTGGAGTAGCACAAGTTGAGCTACTTGTTTCTCAAGCGTCAATGAAAATCTTCGATGGTTAATAAAGTTTGATGGTTTCTAGAATACTACCCAGGTCAGTATTGGTTTATTCGTTTGTTGTTCAATGAAATTATTATTGAAGGTAGATGCATTTCGGTTTCAAAAAGTTTGTAGGGTACATTTATTTTCGGCATTTTATCAATGAACATTTTTGAAATCATGTAAGAAAAAAAATTCCCTTGGTTCGAAAATAATACAGTTGAGTTTCAATGATTTATAGTTTCGGTAGCCTGTAGTTTAAACACCCTCTGAAAATTACTTCTAGCCAAAGGAGAATAACCCGTTGTGTTCTGGATTTCTGATTTTATAAGCTAATTTAAAAGGATTGCAGCCGTTTATCGCCCAGAGGTTTCGTTGTTTCTCAACGATATTAGCGTGTTTTCCAGAGAGTGCTGAGCGCCCTAAATTCCGCGAAGTTTCCAGGGAAGGGTGTTTTGTTAAGCTCCCTCCATTTTATCACAGAAGACTTCAAGACATGCCAGGAAGACACACATTCCTCAGTTTTTAATGAAAGGTTCACCTTAATTGACGGAGTTCCAATCTTAAGCCTATCTAGCACTTTTAGATTTATTTTGTAAACGTTCTGGTAGGTCCTAGTTATCTACAAAGAACACCATATTGGTTATAGCTTGCCTCTCAATTTTATTACAAGGCAAGCGGTCTAGAGAACAGTTGCAGCCCCTCGTAGCAGTATCTAATCCACCCACTGTTTCTGAGGGCTTAGATGCCTTCGGTACAATCCAGGTTGAATTGGTTCAAGTGGACAATTACCTCTTTCCATTGCGAATACCACCTCTGATTCGAGTAGGTAGGTTTCTCCGGTCTAAGTGCCAAAACGGTTTTAATCTGAAATCTTACATGTACTCAATCTGATAACTCAATTTGAACAGAAATTTAGTTAAGGGAAATATTCGTATATGCGGAAGAATGGGTTTTGAAACCGTGCGTCATTCGTGATTTGGTCAAGAAAGATTTTGAACTCATTAATTGATGCACAAGGTTGAGCGTATCAACTGTAAAAATTACTATGTTAACCTTAAAAGCACATCTCTCAAATGCTTGTAGAGATGATTACATACGACATCCCCATACTTATATCTAAATTCCTGTATTGCTTACATATAATTGCAATATATGCTTCTACTTCCCGAACAGAGTGAAAGCGAGTCATGGAGAATTCGGGAGAAAATAGCGTTGAAAATTTGGCAGCGGATAAAATGTATAAACTCGTATTCATATCACACAGTTGTAAATTAACAATAAACTATAAAAGTCCGACCAAATCAATCAAAATTGTGGTATAACTCTATCGATATTCTTGACCACCAGTAACACCTCTTTGGTCAAAGTTTTATCTGTACCACTTGTCAATTGCGGTTTCTAGTTGACCTCGAAATATTGAGGTTTGCAGAGGTGATCCCCGTAGTATAACGCTAAAGCGGTTTTCATTGAACATTTCGCGTATATTTAACACCTCCTTTTCACGGCTATTCACCGTCGATTCTATTTTGACTTTCCGCAACAGATAGGAAGCCAACAGCGCAGCATTTGTGGGCTTTCCTTAGCTTCTAATTTCTGCTACCCCTAGTTTATCAACATCATTTGGTTTGAACTCGTGGCATTTTTGTTCGATATACGATGTACGTATACCGTTTGCGTGTTGTTTCTGTTTTAAGGCTTGCCCTTGATCGCTTTATCTTAATGAATTCCGCTAATCCTGCCTCCAGGCAAGTAGATGAGGTTTTTCGATTTATGATTGCTCAATTAGAACAAACTTAGTAAAAAAAACTCCATGGCCACATTAGTGTATCTATAGACTCCATCCTAAAACAATATCCTTGTTCGTGTTAACGAGCCTTGACGCATTTTCTGCTGTGCGGCCAAGTGATTTGCTAATCCATCTTTGCAGAAACTGAAAAGAGACTTCCTCACTCCATGATAAAGACGATGGGGTTCCGAGGTTACTCGGAGTAGCTGAATAGTAAAACAAATTTATTTCTCTCCTTCCAATGAGTACAATTTTAAGCCTAGAAGTTTAATTGAGAAGTAGAATGTGCATGAATGTATTTGGACGACCGAAACTAAGTATAATCTTATCAATAAAGGATGAGGTATATTGTTGGACCTGTTTTCTCTAGAATCTTGCATTATGGATATGCAAAACCTACTAAATAATCATTGGGAGCCTAATTTGAATGACTTCCTACCATCTTAAGGTACAAGCGAAACCTTGACCATTAGGGTGCAGGGTACCAATACCACATAAAAACCAAAAGAGGCCATCTGGAGGTCAGAGCCCATAAATTTACGCACTACACAGGCTCCAACCAAATTATAAGGGACAGCAATGCCAAGAAGCTTGAGACAACCACATTCTGAAGATGCAGGGAAATAAAAATCCGGGATCTAAAACTGGGTGATACCATATTCTTGATTAAAAGCAGAAATGAAAGGTGTACTGCAATAACCATAAAAAAGCATTAGTTAAATTAAAAGAAATTAGAAAAATTCAGTAATTTCTGCTTACTTTTACTTCATCCTCGAAGTAGCTTCAAAAGTTATTGGATATGCAAACAATACTGATATCTAGATCATGCAAATGCAAATCATATACGGGAGTCTTGTGAAAATTATGATATAAATCCAAAAAGCACTATCCTTTTGGATAATTTATTTGCTTCTAGCCTTTCTTACTACATATTGGAAAGAGACAAATGTCCTGCGACTTTCAAGGTACGAAGTAATTGATATTACTATTTTCTCGGGCTATCGTTATATCTCCTTTTTCTTATTTTTTAATAAACTTCACATTGGAAGTCCCGGAATTCAAACTGGGCCTATCTAGTGCGGAAGCGCGAAAAAGACAGTTTATGTATTTTTAAAAATACTGAGGAAATAGGCAAACGCGGTTCGGGCATTTATTTTAAACAGAATATAAAAATACGAAAAGCGAAACAACGCAATAGACGGCTTTTTGTGAGAAAATAACAAATCTATCGGCGACTATTGAACTACTGGCTACGGATTCTCATTTCCCAGGAAATAGGGCCATTGAACTGTAAAAGAAATTCGACCCACCTACGAAAAACCAGCTCATAACAAGGCTTTTTGATTCGCTAAGCGAATTGATAAATCACCTCTGAGAGCATTGTTGGATATTGCAGGGACATTTAACAATACATTTTTTAATCTTATGATCTTTAAGCAAATATAAGATATGGTAAGAAATCCACAATTATAAGGTAGAGCGCCATGCTAGGTTTATAAGAATAACACCTAACTGTGCCTAATGTCAGATAATAACACGGATGGACGGCTTTGATGAGTACAGATACGGCGAAGTTAAATGGTCGTGGTTTATCTTTAATGGTAGATGCAAAATATTTAAATATTTTTCCAGAGCGATGGTTGACCTATGATGATTTTTAATACAGCTAAAATGCAGAGAATAGCGAACGGCGTCATCAATCTTTGTGTTTGTTATTTCATGTAATTTCATGAAAACGAGCGATTGGCTCACATATATTTCATGTTGCATCCCATATGCCCAATTGACGCTTCAACATTTACTGTTTTATAACACAACATTTTGGTAATGTAAGTAGCATTTTATTTAAATAAAATCAATAAATTTTATAATATTAATCTTTGGATCAATGTACACATATAATAACAAGACATACAATACGTTAAGGTTATTATTATTAGGTATTTAAAATAAAATATGTATGCGACAACACGCTATCCAAGTTTCAATATGCCTTAATTGACTTGTTTGTTGATTAAAAATTGATTTAAAAAATATAATTCTTTTAATTTAATAATATTATGTAATTGTAAAATTTAGGGACGAGTATGTTCTTGTAAGTGCTAATAAAATATTAAAATGAAGACTGCAACCACGATTGACACGAATTTTAACTATGATGATTAAGAAAAGCCCGAGACAAGACAAAAAAAAACATAACATCTAATTTACTTTAACATTGGCTAATCCATGGTTAATTTGAGAGTAAATACTTCCTTTGGCCAATCCTATCGAGGGGCCATTACATAGCTCGGAATTTGCACCATGCGGTGAATAGATCCGTTCACAGCTACCAATTTTTGATGTTGGCCCGCGAGCTAAACCACGCCGTCCGGCCACCAAATCAGAATTTGCACCACGCCAGGTAACGTAATCAACCCTGAAACGGTTGAGTAATATTAATAAATATTTATATATGAAGAGGCATATCGTTTATACATACAGCAATAAATCATCATTTGGTCCTTTGCAGTATTCTGAACGAGGTCCCTTGGACGACATACGTGTCACGATTGTTTTAAAATCATCCTTCTTATCTACCTCGATATCGGGTGTCGTCCTGAAACATTAAAATTATATAATAATACAAATAAATAACTTATATTAAGACAATTAGACGACGTTTCTCGATTTATGATAACTATTAGAATAATGAATGAACTATCAAAATCACACATTAATAATAAAACAATAATTATATTTTTATTTTTGTTGGATGGAATGCGAATTTTAACTGTGCGCTTTTTAAATATAAGGATGACTAAACTATAATTGATTAATATTTAACGATTACACAAAACTAACAAAACGAATCTTTTTTGTTTGTTTTAAGAACTATTAATTATACCAACATACTGTAAAGCGTAATAAATATAGGTACTCTAGATGCACACAAAATTACTGGATTTAATAAATAAAAATAGTTCAGTTTCGATGTTCTATCGATAAATAAAACTGCAATATTTAACTCGACCGAATATGACACACAAACCTTACGTTAATCGTTAAGAATTGTAACCAAATATTAAGATAAGATTATTAAAAAAAATTAATTATCAATCAAACAATACATGAAAAAATTAAATTTATAAAAAAAATATTCGAAATGAAATATAAAATAAATTTTTACAAAATTTTGAATAAACAACATATTTTTATACTTTGCGTGTTCAATTTTTATCTTTGGACGGTTCTGTTTAGTACGACTTCCGTTCGGTGATATAACCTCATCTTTAGAAATTTTCGAATCATCTGAAGTGGGTGTTGTATTGTCATCAGGTGATAACAATTGATTGGCCGCAATAACTGGTGCCTTGGCGTCGGGTTCCCTTTTTGATGATCTACGGCTGCTGGAACGGCTATTATCGAAATTTGTTTGCAAAAAAATTTATAGTTTTTGTTTGTATATAGTATGCAGGTTCATAATTAATTTTGGTAGTTAAAAAATATTTGTTATTATAAAACAATAAATATTAATCATTCGTGCAATAATTAACCATTCTATAAGGGTCGTATTATCTATAAAATTTATTAGTTTATTTCATGCAATTAATTATAAAGCCAAAGAACTCTTTTTCTATACAAATGAATTGTTATGTGGTACAAAACTAATCTCAATGAAAAAAAATTATCTCTCGCCTTTTTGCGAATTTTATGAGAGTTTATATCTTACACTCTAATAATATAATTAACAAAGTAATATAAAAATGAAAACAGTTCGTATTAACTTTCTATAAAGCGAGCAAGATTATTATGATACGAATGGAACGATTACTGTCTTGTATTAGCTACAGCATTAAAATTACCAAAACATGTATCTTTGTATATGACAGAAAAATTTCGTGACAGTAGAGAAGAGGAAGGTAAATGTTTGTCTATATAAAGTTAGATTAGGCTGAACTCCAAAAACCTTATTTAAAAACCACAGCCATATAAGATTACTAGGCAGTGGTCTTACATTTCGAGGCAGATTATGCCTGATGTCGAGATTTTTTTCAAAATTTCGAACTAAATTAGTAGTTACTTTTTACCAGTTATCAAATATTTTATGGAAAATGAGGACGAAATCCAGGTTCGTGAGCTTAAGATGCCTCAGTTGTAAAATACGATTAGAACGACGCCTTCAGTTGTGGAACTGAAATGCATTTCCTAAAGAGCATAACAACAACAACCTGTGAGATGTTGAGGAGCAAATTTACTATGGAAATATTTGCCAGTTATTTATAGATGTCAATAACGTTCGCCAACCAAAAAGTACTAGATAATTATTTAGTTCGAAACTGCAAAAACATATTTTAAGATTTAGCAATCGGCGATTGCAATATTTTAGTAATTGATGAATTTAAATTTATTTAGCAAATTTTAATTAAGCATCATAAGTTTTCAGCCATGAACGACTACAATGAAATTACAATCAAATTTAGGTATTAGAATTTTTGACTCATAGATGGAAAATTTGTAACAATCACAACAATCAGTTTCGAACTGATGTTCTATTACTTACATTGGAATATTGTGTGTGTATATATAGGACAGTACTATGTATTTGTAGTACTAGCGAATTACTGCTTAGCTCACGAAATCGATTCTTTCATATTTTTCATCTATATGAAAGAATCGATATCGTAGGCTAAGCAATAATTCGCTAGTACTACAAATACATGGTATTGTTCTACATATACAGACAATATTCCAATGTAAGTAATACAACATCAGTCGTCGCGACCTAATAAGAAGAGATTCTTACAAATTTTCCATCTATGACAAAATTCAAATTTATCCGCGGTCCAGCGATAGGGGACGAAAAAGTATGGGGTGGTTGGGAAGTTGATTGTGTATAAGTAGGTGTTCGATTATCATAGTTGTTGTCACTCAGTTAACGCTAAATGGAGGAAATTCCTACGCTTGTGTATTTTATTTGGGAGTACTGAAAATAGACCAATGTACTGAACAATCACAATAAAACCATTACAATAGAAAACAAAAGTAAAAAAAACAATTTAGGTAGTTGAAATTTTATGCTGTGTGCCTTAATCTACTAAATTGACTAAACTAGATCATGAAACAAAATATATAAGATGAGTCAAGTAGTGTATGTCGAGGGTTCATAAAATATAAAAACAGATGTCATCTATTATTAGTTCCAAACCAAAGCCACCGCTCAGTTGAACGAGTTCGGCAAAGTTTTTTCCGATATTTGTTCGGATCCTCAAAGGTTCTCGAGACAGCATATTGAACGACAGAGTAGTTCCAGATTTTAAGATACGAATATGGATTCCCAATGCTCTTTGATGTTCATCTATAAATCAGGTTCCCAAGTAGACAAACAGCCAGAAAAAGAATGTCCTTGAATTTCAATAAGCCATTCAAATCCTGCCAAAATACAATAATTTGGCAGCACACCATGCATATATTTTGGAAATATTTGGACTACACTTGCACTAAAGAATGGAAAATTATAGTTCATTATAACGTACAAAAATTATTATTAACTCTGCCAATATATGGCCATGAATCTTTTCGATCAACTTCGGATTGTTGAGGATGACAACAACAGACAACTATCGAATGACATTTTGGCGTCCTAGAAGAAAGAGCGATCACAAATGAGCTCAAGAAATAGGATATCGAAGAAAGCGAAAGTCATCTACAATATTAATCAAGGAGCATCAATAGCAGAAGCAAGTGTGAAAGTATACAAAAAGGACATCACTAACCCATCATGAACCAACAAATGATGGCCTTCCAAAACGGATTAAAGAATTTAATGAAGGCTAGGTTTCACAACACTCGCCCTGCAGTCCATTGAAACACTAAGCGTGAACATCGTTAACTAATACACATCAACGAAAAATCAACCCATTAATTTTAACAACAAAACAGCTAGATGAGCAAGATGGCAGTGATAGATAATGCGATAACAACTTCATCATCGGCGTCAAGCAATTATTGTTTGATAAATAGAAACAAAGAGAACATCATCTCACCGGCTTGCCAATATTTCTCATCCGATGGTCCTGAACATGGCTAGGATTCAATGAACTAACCTTAATGAGGCGGCTAAATACCACCATGCGATACCATTGTGCTACTGGAAAAAATGAAGTTTCCGGATAATTCCATAAATTAAATAAAGAGTGACCCAATAAGAGGTATTTTTTCCAATTGGGATGCTCATTGGGATTCATGCGTCACAATTGTCATGTTCATATGACATTTCGAGTGCTGTGTATCATGCGAAAGGAGGTTTGCATCGAAATATTTGACGATTTACAAGCTTGATTCAAATAACATGATAGACAATTTTAATATTTAATGCAACTGATGAATACAAATTTTAAATTAGGGGTAAGCATAAAAATAAGTTAAGGGCCCTAACCATGGACGTGCGAGTCCAACGGGTGTTCTATATATCATATTGTAAAAGATGTAAAATACGCGAATTTATCTTTTTTAAACCTTTTTTAAAGAAAGTATAAATAATAAATTCAGAGGTACAGCTGCATACAAAATTATGAAACATCTCTTAGTCATTGTAACTATATAATTCAAACTCGTTTTATGACTTAAATAATAAGCCTAGATTTTCGTCCTCTATCATTAGTAGTGTTGCTTTGCCAAAGTCCGCACTTTACAAGAACAATTGCATTGTATAAAGCCGAAGACGCTTTAATGTAAATCAAAAATGTTTTGTTTTCTTTTAGGACAAATAAAACCATTTTATAGTTTCGGTGTTCATCGCAAGGCGGTCATTTGAGATATTAAAGTAAAACCCGCTTAGTTTTACCAAAGCAACACACCTAATATAAGTTTGATGTTTCTCCAACTTTACATATTGTTTTTAATTGTATTTCTTTCGTTTAGATTATAACGATATTGTTATATTTAGTCAACTTAAAACCGTACATATGTACCTCCATATCTATATTCATAGTGATATATGCGTCAATATTTTGAAAGCAGTTTTACTTCTGTTTATATTTTTTTTAGTCAAAGCCCTTAGCCGAGACTCTATGGATGCCTAGTTAAGCAACTACTGAAGTTACATGATATCCAGGCAGTATTTAATATTGAAATTAAATTCAATTAGCTTGGATCAATCTGGACTCTCTAAAGTCTAAATCATAGTTCTTTTAAATTATTTTATGGAATTCTCTCAATCTCATGGAGTCAAGAATTGTCAACCCTCACTAAATCTCATATTTTTTATTTAACTTTATTTCACAATCACTCACTTTTAATTTTGATTATTAAAAATCATGAAATTTGTTGACCTTCCTGAATTTCATCTAATAGACTACATTTTAATAGGTTTCCAGACCATCTACGCAATGCATAGCTGGACGCTAGCCTATAATACTAACATGGAAATATAGTACTAACATGGTTGAAATTGGATTTTGCGGACAGGGGGTCATAGTTGTATTCATTTACGATCGTAAATGATAATGAAAAATCTCTCGTGCATTCTGATCCTATCGGTATTTGAAGCGGGGATGATGTACCAGCTAAGTAACACAGCTTTAAAATAATTCGTCACAATTCTCTTACAATTGTTCTTAAATATTTTGAATTGAGGAAAATTGTAAAAAATTATTTTTCTACTAAAAATGATGATATTAATGCTACTCTCCGTATAATGTCTTCATTTTATTTTTTTCATTTTGCAATATTTTATAATTTTTAATAACAATTTTATTTATTAATATATATAATACGCGTATTACTTACAGAGTTTTTTGATTTATGAAGAACTCGTGCTTAGTTTTTTCCTTTTCTCGAAATTTTCCCTTAATATTTTGTTTTTAGCTCCCAAACTTAGAGAAGTTGTGTAAGCTCGTTTTGCATGTTTTTAAATATTTTAATTTTATATTATCTGTGTTTCTTGATGTTTAATCGGATTCGGTTCAGTCCATGTTACATGAAACAACGAAAAAGCGCTTACTATATTTCAAATCAAAATTTATGATCTGAAACAAAATTTGGACCAGGTTTTCCATATAAAATTTGAACTGATCCGGATCAATGTGTATCATGAAACACGGCAAAAAAAAAATTAAATACAAACTGTTTACCCATAATTTCCAAAAAAATTATGGAAACTAACTCAGAAAAATGTCGATAGGAGACCAGGGATTGTTTTGTACGTAAATACAGAGTTTTTCTATTAGGGAGGTTCGAATGGTAAAGGAAAAATATAAATAGGTTCAACAACAAATTTAATTTAGTAAAGAACGCTCTTAATTATAATTCTTAGGTAAAAAAATTGCTCCAAATAATTTCTTCGGAAAACAATTCTTAGACAACTAAACCGTCGGAAAAGAAGAGAATAGGTGACGCCACGCAGTTTTTCAACCGTTTTAGTTCAATTATGATGAAGAAAAGAGCCAATAAAATGACAAAGAACGTTCAAAATCAACAAAGAAATCGAATTTGAGAAAATGAAAGTTCAAATACATTAAAAATGTAGAATCTCAAAGTGTAACGGATAATGTCCGCCCCGTTAAAGCAGGGTCCATTCCGACAGTTTGTTACTTTCTTGGAAATGCTCCTTGCATTAAGCTAGCTACTAATAGACACATATACACAACTGAAACTGTAAACTGTCACGAAATTTTGGCTGTTTTTCTGTCAAGAATTTCATTAACCTTATCCCTGTGTAATATATTACATATATAAATATATAGAACGCTGCTCACATAAATAAAATAAAATATAAGAATATGTATAAAATTACCTTGGTACTGAGGGGCCGGGTGCCTCTAATTGATCAGCTTCAACGGATGTTTGGATGCTTGTACTTTGTGCACTTTCAGCACGAGTCGCTGTATTCGCTTGATTTTGAGAATCATTCTCCTGCATAACAATTTTTAATATTTGGCACGCTTTCTCTTCTGAGTATTCAACACTTTCTAGTGCCATCGAAATTATACGTTCAGCAACACTTTTGTATTGGTTTTGTAGACGAAGTTTAACTGAAACATAAAATTGTTGTATCATCTTCAATATAGCAGTGTTTTTTTCATAAAAATTACTTTTATTTTTATCTTCGGTCGACATAACTCTTTGCAATTGCAGTTCTTTTTCCTGTTCGAGCCGTTCAATTTCCAGTTTCCGAGCATTTTCGGCTTCCTTTTTTTTGAGTGACATTTTCATCATATTTGGTGTATCCGATTTCGCGTAGCCCATCTGGATTAAAGTCTCCGAAGCCTTTTGAACATTGTTATCGTGATTGGCTAAAATATCCAATATGAGTGTTTCTTCAGCTTTCGGAAAGATTCCCTTCATGTATCTAAAACAAGGTAAATACAAATAGATTTTTGTTAAGATAATTATCCCTTCATCCTTTTCAAGAGCATGCTTAAATTGGGATTTAAAAAATATTAAATCGCTATCACTATAAAACTACTATTTAATAATATTAATTAAATGATAATAAATAATCCAGGTTAGAAATAAGATGAATGGATTGCCACATGCGAACGAATCACCGATTCTCTTTAAATTATTGTAAATTAGACATGCAAAAGGAGGAAGCTAAATACATAAATTATAGGCTAACCAAAAGAAAGAAACGAAACGTAAAAATCATATAAAGGAGAAAAGATATTGATCACTACGAAAATAATTGATAACAAAATGGGTGATTTGTGTTCAAAAAAACAGTTTCAAAACCTCAGCTTCATTTTAGGCGATGAATGTGGCTTGGGTGAACTACGATATCCTTCACCGAAACGTGGCGATCCGTAACTACCATTTGCACAGCTTGACGCTGGTCGACCTGGTAATGGGCTATCATTTCGCGATCCCGCCATAAATTCACCACGTCCCAAAGGCGGGGTCATATGATACTGAGACGGTTGAGTATAGAAATGACGTCCGGGCGGCGGCGGAGTGGCGAATGGTCCTGGTGTTGTAAGGGGATGTCTCTCAACTTGCAGTGCACTTATTACAACCGCTTCACGATTATAATATCTTTTATTGATCACGTGTTAATAATATGATTATTAATTTAATGTACAAAATTAATTTGTGAGTAATTTGCGTGTTAATAAGCAAGACAGAAAATACAAAGAAAAATAAATTAATAATTAATTTTTTTCAGTTACAAAAATTAAATTAACAGCTGATTAGACGAATATTGTTAGTTAATTAATAATTATGGTATATAATACATAAGAGTTTTGGATTTATCAAGCATAAAACAAACTTAACTAACTTTTTCAACAAAAGTCGAATGTGATTATCGTTGACTGTGGGAAACATCGTATTTATTTTAGCAACTGTAGCCTCAGTATCGATTACGTTAGCTGAACCATTCGAAAACGACGTTTCTTGAACGGCTGCATTTTGTACTCGGGCAAGTTGACTGATAGCATTAGTTCTTGGGTTGTGTGGACTTCCACGTGATAATGGTGACATTTCCTATGGAATAAAAAGTTATAAAATATAAAAAAATGTTCAATAATTGAGGTATACTTGAACTACTACTATCTTACCAGCGGTGTTTGCTTGGTTGCTAATTGCGGACTTGCCGATACACTGGATGTTGGAGCTTGAAATGCTGCTTGGATAGTGGGTTGATTTCTTGCAGGATACACATGATAAGGAGATCCATGCAATGGCTAATTAAAATATTTACAAATATTTAAATACGGGTTTTCACAACGGATACACAATTAGAGATCTCAGTTCAACTTAAATTTAATTTTTTGATAAATTTCTTTTTTAATTTCGGGTTAATAAGCTGTATATATTAAATAAGAATCCAATTTTCCCACTAATTGATCTTCAGTCACTGGAACCCACAATGATTTATACGAATATATTTACCGGGTTTATAATATTTTGTAAATGGTAGGTTTGAGAACTTCCAAAAACATCTAAAAAATACCGAACAAAGAATAGGGCAAAAAGAGGAATTAAAAACGTTAACAAATCTTTTGGTTTGGAATTGGGAGACATCTGTAACATATACAAATACATAAATTACGAACAAATTAATATTAGCTACACATAAATAGCTTTATCACAATTTACAAATACACGCGTTTTTGCTTGTTGTAAGGGGTTTTTACAGATTATAGGTTTGAGACGGATGCACTATACTTGTCAAAAAATTCCGGACGCTTGAATTATTAATGAATGACAACACCAGACCCCACGTTGCAAACGTTGTCAATAATTATTTGGGTGAGGTGGGAATTGATCGAACTGTTTGGCCTGCTCGCAGTCCTGACCTTAATCTCATTAAGGTCGTGCGCCCATGCTAGGGCGTCGTATAAGGCAAAGGAAAGTCGTTCCAGAAACCTCAGATCATCTCCAATCAGCTCTGCAGGAAGAATGGGAAATGATACCTCAGGAGTACATTGCAAACCTGGTGCACAGTATGCCAAAAAGAATGCTAGACGTGATCAGAGCTCGTGGAGGAATTACTCTATATTAGAGTACCGACCGCTTAGATTGATTGTTGATTTTTATTTAAGTAAAGTTGAAGATATATCAATATCAGCTTTTCGGTAATTTTGTTATTTCACTTGTTTTGATCCTGAGGTTACGTTTAAAAACTTGTTTCGTTAGTGTCTTTTGACGCATATAATATTATACTTTTTAGAAATCTAAATAATTACATAATAATCATTTTGTTTTTATCCATTTTATTTTATTTTGCTTTAAATAAAAGATCTTTTGGTTTTTAAGTTTTGTGTTGTGAAGATAAGGCTGTTTTCCAAACAACACTTATTTGTAGACTAGACATCGACTTATTCAAATTTGGGAGAAATATAGGATTAATTTAATTGCATATGTAATTCTTATAAATTTCACGTCAAAATTTAGGTGTTTTACTAATAAACATTTCAATCCTCGTCTTTTAGGGGTAAATGTTTTTATTCTAATGTGACAAGTCTTCGAAATGTGAAATCAAAATAAAACCGAAATAGTTCTTTCAAATCAGAAACGGAGTACAGATATTCAAAGTGGTCATATGTGCTCTTACATTCGTTACCCCACAAACGAGTGAGTTGCTGGTTGTTGCTAAGCTCGTCTGTACAAGATGTTCGAATGCGATTGTAAAACCACAATCACAAGGCAATGAATTATAAAAGATTTCTAGTAAGATAAGAAATAACTTATGTATGTGATTATGTATTTTAGATATATGATCGTGTGGTGTGGATACATTTAAGAAATAACAAACCGTTGGTTACAAAATTTCTTGCATATGGTTGAGATGCCACATTACAGTATACTTAAAGCCAAAATTACAATTCTGTACCAATATGATTGGCCAACCAAAGTTGGTATTTTATTGCGTAGGCTACAATTACAATAGCCACAATGAGAAATACGGATGGGTAGCACATTTACGACATAATAATTTAACACAAAAAATACGTAAAATTATACAAATTTTGTTTAGGTACATATAGAAAATGAATTTCCTTAACACACCTGTAATGGTATCTGTTCTGAAGCAGCTTCTTGCAATTGTTTATATCTTCCTCTTGGATCGTCCCATGTAGTGGTTTTACTTACATGATTAATATAGTAACTAAAATCAAACAAAAAAAAGTTTTATGTACGTATGTTGATGCTAAATAGAACAAACCCAAAACTATTTTTGGACGTTATGTCCATATAAAAATTTTAATTAACTTAATTGGACCATTTCAACCAAAATATTTACGTCGTAAACAATACGCCATTTTTTCTAAATTGATTATTTTTATGAAAACCAAAATTATATTGTTTTATTTTACGAAAAACTTATTATAAAACTAGTTATAAATAAGGATTTGAATAAATTTCACTTACTATCGGCCGCTACGAGAGTCAAAACGAGATTCCCAGTTTTGTGGCAAATTTTGTTGTTCCATTGCTTCTGCCATTTTATTTAGACTAAATTTAGGCGCATTAAAAATATTCACGTCACTTTGTTTGGTCGACTGGATGATCAGCCGAATAAAATTTTAAGAGTATGTAATATAGATTAAACTAAGTCCTTTATAAGTATATAGTTAATTCAAAACTATGCACAAAACTATAAATTATATGCAATTATTTAACTCTTTTAATTCATAATTGTTTTAATTTATAAACATTTGTCAAACATTTTGTAAACAAAGTGCTGCCCGATACACGTATTTGACATTGACTAATCGAATTCGTATTACGTCATTGTTTTTACTTGTAAAATTTACTCAACGCACAATAATAAAAACTCAAGTACTTTTTATTTAATTAACTTATATTATTTTTTAAATAATTATTTATTTAAATTTCGTTTAAACATCACATATTTATGTGTGCAGTTTAGATTCTGTTTGCGTGTTAAAATATTCGGGGAAAGTAAAAAATAAGACGAACGAAACATGGAGGACATTTTTCATTGGTGTCGTGAAGGAAATTCGATTCAAGTGCGATTGTGGCTGGATGATACAGAGCATGATATGAATCAGGGGTAAGGATGAGGCGGGAATGAATGACGGAATTGTTATTTAAAGTATCTGTGATAGTTTGTAGTGATTAAATTTTACATTCAATTTTGCGATAGTTTTGACCATTTTTGGCAATATGTATGTCTGTGCTACTTTACGTGTTCAGCTACGCCCAAAATTTTAGTGGACCGCGGTTAAAATTCTCTAGAATTTCGGGTGCATTTTAAAACGAGTCTTATTTAAATCCCACACAGTGTTATCAAAATTAGTTTAATATCATAATATAAAGTGTGGGTGGCTAATTATATGTAATTTTAATTTTAGTGATGATCATGGCTTCAGCCCGCTGCACTGGTGTGCAAAAGAAGGCCACACAAAATTGGTCGATATGCTTTTGCAACGGGGCGCACGAGTAAATGCAACAAATATGGGCGATGATATACCATTGCATTTAGCTGCAGCTCATGGACATTATGACGGTGTAATACTCTTGTTACGTCATCGCGCAGATGTAAACGCAACAAATGAGCATGGAAATTCGCCACTTCATTATGCTTGCTTTTGGGGATATGCATCGATTGCAGATGAGCTAGTAAATCATGGCGCGCTTGTATCAATAGCCAATAAAGATGGTGATACGCCTTTAGACAAAGCTAAAGCGAATTTATCGAAACGATTGAACGATTTGGCTGTGGAAAATGGACAAGAACTAAAGAAATTAAGTTTTAAAGACCAAAGTTGGCTTGGGCTCAAGACAAGATCACGAGATGCTACGCTCTCTCGATTTAAGGGTATCAACATACGGGACCTAGAATTACACTCGAAATTAGCGATCACCCCATCGGGTGAGACATGGCGCGGACGCTGGCAAAAAAATGATATAGTCGCAAAGGTAATTGTGTTAAATAGTAAATATTTAATAAAGCAATTTCTCACTTTTACACTCTTTCAGATTTTATCAGTTCGTGATTGTAATGCAAGAGTTTCTCGCGATTTTAACGAAGAATTTCCGAAATTGCGTATATTTTCGCATCCAAATATTTTACCGGTGATTGGAGCATGCAATTCACCGCCGAATTTGGTTGTTATTAGCCAATTCATGCCTAGAGGCTCACTTTTCGATTTGCTACACGGATCTGCGGGTGTCGTAGTCGATTTATCACAAGCCGTTCGTTTTGCTTTGGACATCGCCAAAGGAATGGCATATTTACATTCACTCGAACGCATAATACCCGAATATCATTTGAATTCACATCACGTAATGATTGATGAAGATTTAACCGCCCGTATTAATATGGGAGATGCAAAGTTTTCGTTTCAAGAACGTGGCCGAGTCTATCAACCAGCTTGGATGGCACCAGAGACTTTGCTTAGAAAACGGGCCGATCGTAATTGGGAAGCATGTGACATGTGGAGTTTCGCTATTTGCGTCTGGGAATTGGTAACACGTGAAATTCCATTTCCTGATATGTCACCAATGGAATGTGGTATGCGTATCGCGACCGAAGGCCTCCGTCTCCAAGTGCCACCTGGTTCATCATCACATTTAACAAAGCTAATACATATTTGTATGAATGAAGATGCGGGTAAAAGACCTAAATTCGATATGATAGTGCCAATATTAGATAAAATGAAACGTTAATATTAAATCGCTTGCCTTCCCAACAAAATTTTTAATGTAACTTACAACGAGTGCGTGCTAACTAAATGTGCCATTGAATATTTAGGAATACAAAAATTATACAACTAATTTTATAAATTTTAACCAAAGAAATGTTTTTGTGACTCGAAGCACACACCCTAAACTCTCATAACAAATATAAATTAGCTACAAGAACTACATAAAACTTGCCGATCGAATTTGCGCCCGACAAACGTCCGTAGTATATACAGACAACTTGGAAATAATACAAACAGTGCCTTAGAATAATACTGTGATCTCTTTTATGATCACAATATAAGTGTGCCTTTAGCATTTCGTAATATTTTTATATTTTACAACTAATTAATAATTTAAACAAACTAGGTACATAATTATTAAACTAATCCAATTTCTAGAATCTCTCATAATAAGCGCTTCTTCAGAATGGTCAATGTTCTTAACACAAAAAAATGTATTTGATGGAATTAACTACCTAAACGAACTTTATACAATTTTTTTTAATATTACTTGTGCAACTACATAATTCAAATTATATATTAATTAAAAATGTATATTTATGATAAAAAATCATGTATTATTTAACGTTTTTTATAACTGTAAATTTGTTTTAAATAAAAGTTTTGAAAACTAATTTTAGTAGTTTTCTTATTCTTAGCTTCTCGGTGAATGTTTACTTCACCGAGTAAGATTCTAATAGGGCCTTTAAAGTTATTTATTTATTAATATTAACAATCACCTACAGCATACTGCAATAAAAAAATACAAGGGCAAGAAATGATTCCTAGATAAAAAGAAATTACATCAAATTATGATAAGCTGAGTATCTCAGTAATATATTCCTGAGCGAATCCCTGGTCAGGCAGAAATCAAATATATTAATATCCATAGAATACCAATCATGGGAGGCATATGCAAGCGTGGAGCGAATGAAAGCAACATCAACTGATTTCAAAGTAAGTGGGTCACAAAAGTCCCTACAGTTGCGTTTAATGAACCCCAATATCACATACGCCTGTAAATTAATGTGACCAATGTGTCTTATACTAAAGAGTTTTTGGAAGAAAAATAACTCCAAGGTCCGTGATAAATTCGACCGGTTCAATGGCGCCGTGACGGACAGAATACTGATGTATGACATGCATTTACACTTGCTCAAGTTCAAAGACAACTTGTTGCTAGTCGACCACTCACAAAACGCGTCCAAATTCTTTTGGAATCTAATACAGTCAGACAATTCACTTATATGTGCGAATATTTTCATATCATCTGCTTATAGAAGACTCTGGGCGAACACAAGGCAATTTACTATATCGTCAATGAAAATCGAGAACAACAGGTGTACAATGCGACTACTCTACGGAACATCTGAAGTGACTTATAAATCTAAAAGTTGATTCTTGGATTTTTACAATTGCCAGCGGCTAGGCAGATATGATTTCAACCACCTGTCAGAAAGAGACGGGAGGTACAATTTCTCAAGCTTATCAACCAGGGCTCAACCTTAAGCTTATCATTGAGTGATCAATCTTGTCAAATCACATCGAGCTGACGACGGGATCACAGAATGAAGGTTGTTGCGACGTTTCTCCAGAGTGACAGAGAAACATGGTTACCAATGCCAACCCGTGCCAACCAATGCGTTCATTAAGTTGAGGGACGATTTCTTTTAAGTTGCCAACCCATTGAAGAATACTCCAATCCAGGTTATACGACATTCCGTTACACAGGCATATATCATCTGCTTAATCCAGATCATTGAGTTGCTCCGTTAATCTCTTTTGGATGCCATTGAGGGATGCACTATCTAACTTCCTCATGACATTATCTAATCTATTACAAACAGTATTGTACTCGATTGTCTGTATCCCTGCACATACGAGTATCTTGTATAAGTTCGATTAATTTCTTTGGGATGTTCGTTGATTGTCGATGAAATTCTATCTAGGATGGTCATTACTTATATCTTTATGGTTGCGTTGAGGGGGATACTCCCGCCATTTTTTGCATTCATTCCAGCCACCTTTCGACTAGGAATTCCTTTAGAGACACATAATCAGCACTCTTCAAATTAAAATAAGTCAAGGATTCCGTAGTATGCAAAATGCTGGAACACCCGGTAAAATTATCGCAGGCCCAAATCTCCAAGTGAGTCTCTTAAATCCGTTTCAACTTTGTATCGGTCTTTCCTGTATACGATGCAGTTGGATGGAAAGTATTCTTTAGAATTGAAGCTGAATGTGAGCCAAGCTTCACCAATGATTGTATTGTAGCTGTTGTCAAGAATACTCATCCGAAAGGCCCTGGCCTTGCTCGAATGCTAGATGCGTTATTTTAGAATATGAACGAAAAATCAGCCCGATTGACCGAAGTATTATCATTGGTGCTAAATGGACGCATCGATAATGGAGATATTGGAACTTCAGCTTCACCAACCATGCAGTGGCCGTTGGGGAGTACCGCGTTTTTTGACCGATGGTGTCTGATGAATTATTTCACCGCGGTCCCGGTAGGCTAAAACTTTATATGATTGTGACGTCTAACAGTTCGGGACGCGTAATTATCTTATATGAGATGTAAGGCAACGGCAATATTACACTCCTTAAGAATGTGCTGAACGCTGGAGGTAGATGTAATGTTCCTCGCATGTATCACCGGGACTGTTCGAAGATCATCATCAGTGGTCACAGGATTAATAAAGGTCATCACAATTGGGGCTACGGCACCTGAGTCGATAACCACTTCCGAGTTTATCGGTGGTGACGTCGTATGTAGCGAACAATGCAGAGAAAATGGCAGTGGAACTTCAGGTCGTTGGAACAAAGATGTTAGATATTTACGCCAACTGAATCAATATTTGTTAACAACGAGTTCTGCGATATGTTCGCGTTGGCGAACTATGTAATGGAAAGAGCGGAGGAATCGCTATTCGATGAGACGTCGATGCAAGTCTGGTACCGAGGCTCTGAAGAAGATTTTGTAGCTTCGACAATCCGTTCATGGTTTCCGCATGACAAACCTTTACGGTATCCGCAATTGAACCAGCGTACTGATTACAGCAGTCGAACTCGCAACTATCACCGCTGCATAGCCAGAAGAGCGTGTCTTTTAATTCGATCATCTTATATGAGCTTTCATAATTTGCAAGCACGTTATAAGACATTTTGTAAAATTAAAGGATAATTATAGATTAATAAATGCCCATAAAAAAGTCAAATTAAAAATGTTTGTGATAAAAGCGTATTGGGTATTTTCATTTAAAACAAGCAGAACTCAAATTGAAAATGGGCCGAAAATCAAATTTAGAACACAAACCATGATCTAGCGTCATGTAAATAATTAAATCATTTTGCAAAAACTTAACGTATCGTACAAAACATAATCTAGTTGTACTGATACATACAAACCGTATAAATCCGCCCCAATAAATGATTTTGCGTTCCACCCAATGCTTGATAAAACATTTGGCGTTTCCATTTTAATGCTAGCAGAACCCAAATGGTAAATTGAATCAAAATTTAGAAGTCATGTGAATGAATAACCGCTCAATCAAATATCCCGACTCCACTGTTTTTTGTTAAAATATTGGGCTTTAAAGGTAGCAGAACCCATATCGGAAATTCAATTTAGAATGCAAAACAGGATTATTGACATACAAAAAAATGAAAGGCTCATTATGGCCCAATTAAGTGCCCTGTACTTAAGCATGAAGTTTTGTTATTTAAAGCTTGCAGAACTCCAATCGAAAATCGAATTAAAGCCGATTTCAAACGTAAAACATGATCAAGTGTTATGTGAATAATTATAGACTCTTTGTAGGCTAATAATAAGCCTACAGTAATTTAATAGGTGTTTGATTACATAGTCGAGCGCCGTGAATTATTTACATGAACCTACAGATCACTGATTGCAATTTATATTTGGTTTTGCTTCGATTTTCGATGTGGGTGCTAACTTAAAATGAAAAACCTTATGTACTTTATCTAGAACGAGTGAAGAATTCATTAATATTTGATTAGGCCCACAGGTAAGCGGGTCTTAGTTATACCTCCATATTCACGTCATCACTTACTCGAAATCACCCATACACCTACTGCGTAGGCTGTATCCTGACACGGAAGAAAGGACGGCGCTGAGATCTGCACTAATATAGTTGTATTTATTAAATTACTCTCGTATTCAGGTGAAAAAGTTCGATTTTTGCAACCTGACTCTTTTACAATTCGAAGTCAACACCTCCTGGTCTGGTTAATTCCTCCTTTGTTATGCTAACTTTTCTAATTGCATTGTGCTATTTGTGTCATATTTGGTTTGGTTCCGGCTGGCTTTATATGATTCTAGCTGGCATTATAAGTTGGTTTGGTTCCGGCTGGCTTCATACGGTCCAGGCTGATATTTTATTGGCGTTCCGTAAAAATGTGAAAAGGATTTTTTTTTCGTTGGCGCTTTAGTAGGTTTGATCATATGCTTGTTATGTTTTACTAAACAAACAAAGAATATCATGCACTGGAATACCGATGAACTAGAAAATAAAGGTTCTCTGCAGGGTTCATTCAGCTATCGCTGAACATCTAAACCGACACAAGGAAAACCACGAATCTCCAGCAAACATCCTGGAGTTGGCTAACAGTGGCTAACTATTGAGGCAGCCTTAATTGTCGCAGCGGGAAGTACAATTGGAGGAAGATAATCAAGAGCATGGAATGATTGGTTCGACGATCAGTTCCTTGAAAGTCGAAAATAAACGAAAGCTGAGTGAAAAATGGTTAGCTCGTAACACTAGAAGCACTCAAACAGCATATCTCCTTACAAAATAAGCGCAAAGATATGAGGATCTGCATAGAAAACATCAGCTTCTCAGCAGAAAACGGAAACCCAAGAGACAGCTTTAGCAATGTCAGAAATTTTACTAAAGACTTCTATCCAAGATCCACTGCCATCGGTGACACGAATGGAGAGTTGAGAACAAACGTATTTGATGTTCTTCCAGTACGGCAATCTTACTTTCAAACTCTACTGAATCGAAACGGCGAAGTGACCTCTATTCGAGCTATTGCTTCACCGGGCGAGAGGGTACCTGTTCCTTATCCCACAGTAGAAGAAGTAAACGCAGCTGGAGTAAAAAATGGAAAGGTACCAGGTCTTGACCGAATCACCGCAGAATTATTAAAACACAGAGGAGCTACTATTGCCTCTAATCTTTATGAACTTGTCATTGCAATCTGGAACCAGGAGGAGCTTCCCGAGAAATATGAAACCGTACTCATACGTCCGCTGCGTGAAATCGACGACCGTCTCAAATGTGAAAATTACTGGGCATAGCTATTCCAAACACCGCTTACAAAGTGCTTGCTAATGTTGTACTTACACGAACCTATGCTGCCAATAGTACAGGTGCTTTTGTGTTTGTGTGGCCTGTTGCTCATGTTGTTTTTATAACCGTTGTTCTCGAGATGAGAACCAACAATATCTTAATAACATCAAACAAAGAACAATTTATTTGGAACTCATTTGACACTTAATTATACTTCTGGGCATACTTCATTATAAATGAGCTCGTACGCACAAAACTGTGCACCCCACAGTTCTTCAAAATTTCGTCTAAGTAAATAAATAAATAAAAAGAAAAATTATAAAGAGTTGGTGAGTGGTTATGTTGTACATCACTTCAAATATATTTTAGAGATCAACCTCACAGCAAAACACTGGTCAGTAGTTGGTCAGTTGGGGGGAAACCACATCGGTAGTCACCGATGATATTTTCGGCAAAAAGTATAAATAAATAAATCATATTGCCAAATCTTCAGTACTGTCTGGAACAAGTCTTTTGCCCACAACAAATTCCTAAAAAACTGTCTCAACAAACCCTGATTACTTAAAATAAAATTAAAATCAATTTTTGATTTCCAATGCGAAAAAACAAAACATCTTGTTGACACAAAAGTCAAAGGCAAACTTTCGTCAGGCCTATAACAACATCAACCATCAAAACCTGTGGGCCGCGGTCATATGTCTCTGAATTCCAGAGAAGATTGTTTCTCTCTGTAAGCTAAAAACATTTGGCTCACTAATAGAGTTGTAATGATATCAAGGACAGTTTAATACCGCTTATCCTCCACACGAAACGACTGGGTTTGAAAGTGAACAGCAACAAAAGTAAGTGACTACGCAATGTCTATCGGAACATACGACTATTATAACTTTAGCAACGTCGAAGACTTTAAATATCTCGGGTCAGTTATAACATCAACAAATGCTGTCCAGGTCGATATATAAGCCCGCATAGCAGCCGGACATCAAGTCTACTACGCATAGTCAAAGTTGTTGCGATCAAAATGTCTTTCGCACTTTACAAAGCACTTATAAGACCGGCATATTAACTTTCGGAAACTAAAGTTGGATCTTGACCAACGGTCAAGGAAGGTCATCTGATCAATTTGTGATCCTGTTAAGGTTGCTGACAACAAATATCGGATTCGTATGAATCACGAAATCAAACATCTCCTTGAAGTCTGTGCCATTATCGGATTCTAGGAAGACCTAGGATGTCAGGAGGGAGCGTGCGATGAACCGAGATAAGTGGAGGGCCACCCGCCATTACCGTACAGGCGGCGAAATTCCTTCATGGGATGTGAAAGCTAGAGAGAGTGAAAGTTTTCATATTTCACCGGAACACGAATTTACCCCAATGGTCCTATTCTCGCTTTCCGTCGGAATAAGGAAGTGGGAAAAATATTTTCATAGCATTTTTGCTTGAATTGTATTTTTTGGCACTGATGGAATTTGTTTGGTGTAAAAAATTTCGAAACAAGTTAAATTGGGAAAGTTTAGTTCGCAGACATTTTTATATGGAAAAGTAATTCCCATTTTAACTTTCATAATCTGAATGGGTTTCTTGTTTGTTAAAATTTTCGATCCGTTTCATCCTTTTCAGGAGCGATTGGCCAATACATTGGTTTTCTGTAACAAAACAATATAACTTATTGACCTAAACAATATAACTTATTGAACGAAAATTAAGTTACCAAAAATAAAAGTTAAGTAAAATCATTTGATTTTAATGATTACAATTTTAAAAAATATCATACGAATCTACTAAATAATTTAAGGGGGGGCCCCCCTGTTTCTAACTCTATAGGCTCATAATAATATAGGCTGAATGGTAATTTGACAGATTTTTCCCCTCACCATAAAAAGTCTATAAAATTTTCGCTTCCCAATTCTCTCACTTTTCCTTATTATCCTTTTATAGGAATATAAACATTTTCTCACATACACAATCGCAAAAGAAAAATTTATTGGGAAATTTTCATTTATTCGTTTGTTATCATGTAAATACGATTAGTAAAACAACACAATAATCATATTTCATAAATTGTGACTGTAAATTTATTTGAAAAAAAAAGTGTTTATAGTAAATGAATTAACATAATAATTAAGTAGTTAAATGAAATAATAACGATATTAGTAAGATGCAACTAAAGATATCGTCGATGCAGTGGATCCAAATAAAAATTTGTTTCGTCGGGAAACATAAATAGCCAAGCTCGCAGAATTTCATAAATATAAAATTTGGGCTGGAAACGAATGGATTTTTTACAACTGGATGATAATAAAAATCATGATACTATTAGGTAAATGTAATTATAATAATTGTTGTAATTACACACGGGCGTGTGAATATGCTTATCGATTTGTTTGTATGCGTACTGTGCGTTTTATGATCAATTTAAATTGAAAAATCATCGATTTTACTAAATTATGTTATATATGGTTGTGCCTATATAAGTGTGTGTGTGATAGATTTTCCTCATACTACTGAAAAATTACATATTACTTACTTCGTGTACGTAGTATGTGGTTTGTATATGTATTTATATTCCTTGACCTATTTTTAAAATTCTGGGACTATCGATTTCCGCATATCGTAGTATTCCTGTTGCGCCTCTTCTCTAACTATTTTACACCTGCCCTTAGCGTACCCGTACATATCGTATGTACATATATGAGAATAATATAAATTACATTGGAAAAAGAAGAAACGATAAAATTTTAATTGATTTTTAATAATTTTAATTTAGTAATAGTTTTTAATCAAATCACCTTTACCAGATCTTTCAAACAGAAAGGTGACCCAAACTGTAACACGGAAACACTTCAACTTGATTAGTCTTAAAAAGCCGGTTTTGTTGCATCATTAGATTTGAAAGAATAAAGTTCAATCTACAATTCTCCTCGCAGCATATAGCTAGTAAATATTCAGATTAATAAAGTGATTGTTTAGGTGATGCAAACGTGAAATTTTTTAACTCTCAAGACGACGGTGAAAATTACTATGAAAAAATATTAAAACTTAATTTTTAAGGTGCAACTTGCAAGGTTAAATGGTGCAAATTAGTTTTTGCATTTTCTATAGCCCATTTTTAATGAATTTAAATCCAGGTCCGGCTTTATAAAAATTGTACTGTTAAATTGTTAATTTTCAAATTCGATTTAGTTTACGAGTATAAAAGGAATTATAAAATGGAAAGAGTTTTAAATTGATGAATTGATAAAGTCGAGTATCAATTCAGAGTTAATAATTGGTTAGGATTGTTTCGGAATTATCTACATGTTAGTGTCGAAAATAGCGTAAACAATAGATTGTGCGGCATAGAAAATGTCAACAATTAGTAGAATATGTAGAAAATTAGTAGACAATGTAGAATATTGCATTTTTTGTTAATTCCCTGATATCTTTGCAATAAGGGAACGCTGTTTTGTTTTCCAGTTCAAAATGGTGTTTTCCCATATTTTGTAAGCTTTCAAAAAGTTCTTTAATTGTTAAACATAATTGATGGAAGCTCTAGCGGAAAACAAATTAACTCGTTAAACTATATATTTTTTGAGGAAATTTTAATGAATTTGTTTACTTTTTAATGTTGTGTGATATATGATATGATATGATATGATAGAGCCGTACAGGCCAGCCATAACGGCGATCCTAGGTACGTTACCATAATCTTGAAATATCAACAATCAAATAACAAATTATATCTGAATGCGAATAATATTTCAGCATCATGCGGGCCCAGGCCCTGCCTTCATCCTTAACAGATAAGGTTAGTTAGGAAAGGATGTTAGTCACAGAAACGACTAGGGCAAACCGCAGCAAAGTCATTTTCTAACTACTTAAATATATTAGAATGTTAGTCTCAATTAAATTCACACTCTAGATTAGAGTTTATTAGTTAATTGATGTAAGTTAGTTGTGTTTGAGGTAAAGGATACTAATATTCATCATATGTATTCGGCATCAGTCCTACTAGACTGGTTAGGTTATTTAATTCTCATCACATACTGCTTGTAACCTTATTTTGCCCTATCTTCCCATCCAACACCATCTAACCAAGGGACTTCACGTTCGTAATGACACGGCAGTATTATCATACATATGACGACCTAAATATTCCGTCAATAATGTCAAAAAAAAAAAAATAATAAAAAAAATAAAAAAAATTTAGATTCGGTATTTTCATTCAGCTACCTATATTTAAATTCATCCAACTAAAAGCAGGGTTAATTTATATCTAACATTCACACAATTTCACTAAAACATGACCTGAATTCAACCAGAAAGATCGTCGAAAAACAACATTTCATAGCAAAAAGTCTTTGGATCGTTAACATATTTGATTGTATTGAGTTTATGCTCAAAGCGTAAGTAATTAAATAGACCCCCTGATCAAGAATGTTGCAATCACAATCTTCCCTGACCTTCCGGTATGTAAAAAAAAAATAAAAAAAAATAATAAATTTTAAATAATAATAAAAATAAATTGAATTATATTTGTCGACAACTTTATTGTTTTAAATTAGGACTTTCGACAAAATTTCAATTTATAGAATTGTTTAAAGTGAGTGAAAATTATTAAAATAAGTTATGAAAATGTAATTAAATTTAAATAAAAACCCAAATAGATAACACAATCCAACATATTTCAGCTCAAATGATAAATGTCTCGTGGCAGAAAACTGTTTCCTCCTTTCATTAACATTTTATATATTTATCAATTTATATTATTCCACAAAAAGTCATTTTTGTCACAATACGGTGGCAACCCATTTTGAGTATACAAATTTTCGCTTATTGGGTAAGTTACAATTCGATCTGTTGTAATTTCAAATTTTGGTTTCTCGGATACCAATATTTTATGTACTTAAGTACATACAAAGGGAATTCCCTTGAAATGTCAGTTTCTATGTATACGATTATAAATTACCGTTCACATA
Organism: Nephrotoma guestfalica; assembly: GCA_963691935.1. Classification (NCBI taxonomy): domain Eukaryota; kingdom Metazoa; phylum Arthropoda; class Insecta; order Diptera; family Tipulidae; genus Nephrotoma; species Nephrotoma guestfalica. The sequence continues at coordinate 190,779,425 of OY829915.1, read as the reverse complement.
TATGTAAATAGTTATAATAACAATAACAATAATAAATAATTAACTTTTATATAATTAGAATGAAAATTAGAATAAAAAGATACTTCTCTGATTGTATATGTGTTGAACGTAATTTTCATAATAACTGTCAATTCACCTGTATTAACAGGTGAACTTCTAAAGAACAAAACTCACTCAAAAATAGCACATCACTCTCACACTACACATTCCTAAACTGATTTGAATTAAAAAATTAATAATAATTTATTTAAAGGAGAGACAAAAACACGTCTTTCCTCTACGACGATCAGTCGATCCTCCGTTTATTTTTTAATGTTGTGTGTTGAAATAAAATTTAAAAAAAAGTTAAAAGAAATTACTTATTTTAATGAAATTATATCAATTTATTAAGGATATCTAATAAAATTAAGTATTTGCTTTAAATAAGGTTACTACAATTTCCTATTTTGCCCTTTCTAATCAGAATAAATTAGTTATTAGTTTTTATATTTCCCAGTAGAGGTTCAAATTCTACTTCGTCCTTCGTCAATGCTTTTAAAATTTTAGTTATCCACAAACTACATCTAAGTACTTCATCCACGATCGAAATTAATTGCCATTTGTTTTTATTCTGAACAATGGGATTTGTACCATTACTATTTTCGACTTTGGACTTTGTTTATGTTTCATTTTTTACGAGTAAAATGGCAGTCTATTTCACTTCTAAAATTATATTTTTTTCTAATGTGTTCTCAGCTTGCTCGAGTAAAACATCATTCTAATTTTTTTCAACAATTTCTTATACTACTAGATTAATTGAGTTTATTTATCACCAAATTATTTTTCGTAATACGTTTATCGAAATGTAAAAAAGAGACGAAGCTCTAAATTACATCAAGAGGTTGAAATCGCGATATGAAAACTCGTAATTGTTTACGCGAAATAGAATGCTAATGGATTCTTAAAAATTGAGACATAAACTAAGTCGAAAATCGAAAATAGTGATGGTACAACATCCCAGCCAAGTTCTAATATTCGACAAAATCAAAGCCTACTCCTAACCAAATATGATTAAAACTAAAAGAAAATAATTTAAGAGTTTAAATTTTAAAAAATTTCTAATTATTTATGTACAGTAATTATGTTTAATATTTTTTCAAATAAATATCAGCAAAGCACATGCATTTGACATTTGACAACAAAAGTTGCTTGCAGTTTTGTATTGTTTTAAGTTTAAATATATCGTCCAAAAATATCAAATCTACATTTGCTCGGCTGACTAATAAAATCGACAGACATGAGAATATTTCAAAAATAATTTGCATCTGGAAACGAGCGTGGAATCTATGGTTATGAAGATATTTCATATTTTTAATATGCGACCGTTATGGAATCTCAACAAACAACTTTAAAGCTTGCGCTGCTAAGAAGTCAGTTTAGAGATAGTGGAATTAAGGATTAAATCTTTTAAGATTCGTGAAATTTTGGTTAAAGACTTGGAAATTAATGTACTATCGGACTCAAACTTTATTCGGTAAAGTATTTTCCGAGTTTTGACGTTAAAGAATTTAAAAGTTGTTTAAAGTCAAATCTCGGAAAATGTTATTTTGTTGTACCTGTTAAAACAATCTACAATTTCATTTATTTCGATAGCCACCCAAATTGTTATAATACAGACGAGGCACTGATAGTTAAGGTTTGATTCTAATTAATTTAAATATTGTGTTTTCTTGCCTAATTACGCAGACGATTAGTCTCGTCGGCACAAAATCATTTGTATCATCAAATCAGGTTAATCAAATATTTCCGTTGTTGTTGAAGAAACTTATGGTAAATAATTCCGAAGAGGTTGGAAAATTTTTAAAACTCAATTTTAAGAACATTCATTACATTACAGAACAATCAGATCAATAACCAAAAGCAAACCAACATCTACCACCAAGCTATATACAAATTTTAAAATAAATCACAAAAATGATTAAGATTATTGGTCTAAAATTTTAGTTAATCACAATTTGAATGAGTTTGTTGACAAGTTACTCCTAATTAACATAAAAATGGTTTAGGTGTATTTTAGAAAGCATATGAATAAGTATCGATCGTTCTTTATGCGATTTCAGAGTTGCAAATATAAAATCATACCGCTATTAGAGAGGAAACGCAATCGCTGCACTAACAAATCTGAAAAAATACGCTGATCATGAGCAAAAGGTGAAAAGTAATAAAGCAGAAATTTCTCGAATACGTTTATTCTTGCTGATTTAGTAACAATTTAAAATTTGGAATAAATACTTCTAGGCCCATTATGAAAATAGGATTAGAGAGATTTTATTAAAAAACTATTACAACTTATTGGGTTTTGAGTTCAGACCAAATTATTCATAATCCGAGCGAAACGGAAGCCATGAGTGTATTGTAGTTGTCGCGGAGGGGAAGTTTTTGTTTGCTGTACGAGGTTTTTAAACTTCTAATTTTGTATGTGTTGTGCGGGGTAGAGTTTTGTGTGGTAAGGTGGTAAATGGTGTTAATAAATTAATTTAATAACTTACTTTTAATTATTTGTTTAGAAGGTTTAAAGTGGATTAACAATTGTATTAATATAGGGTTTTCCAATAGGAATGATATGATTTTTAAGTGACGTTTCGGCCATTTGCGATATGTCATGATCTGTCATTTTTTGTTTCATTGTATTCAGTAATGTTTACAATTTCATCATGGTGAGATATACGTAAGAACAACGTTTACAAATTACTCAGTTTTATTATCAAAATAATCGTTCTCCAATTGCAACTTTTCGTGCGCTTTTGCCATTTTATAGTCGTAATAATCGTCCAAGTGTGCTCGCTATTCGTCGAATTGTTATGTATAATGTTGAAGTGCCAATAAGACAAAGATTCGCTCGAAGTAATGCAAATATTGCTGCCGTTCAGGCAAGTGTTGCTGAAGACCGCAATTTGTCGATTCCAAGACGTTCTCAAGAATTAGAACTGTCTCAAACCACAACCTGGCGAATTTTGAGAAAGGATTTGGGTTTGCATCCATATAAAATTGTTCTCACTCAAGAACTGAAGCCATTGGACGTCGTGAATTTGCTGGTTTTGCCTTGGAACAACTTGAAAACGATAACGATTTTTTAAGAAAATCATCTTCTCCGATGAGACTCACTTTCATCTGAGTGGTGCGGTAAATAAACAAAACTGTCGATTCTGGTGCGAAGAAAATCCACAAATTATTCATGAAAAACCATTACATTCACCTAAATTGACAGTTTGGTATGGTTTTTGGTCTGGTGGAATCATCGGTCCGTATTTTTTCGAAATGAAGCTGGTAACACCGTTACTGTTAATGGAGATCGGTGTAGATCGATGATAACCAACTTTTTATGGCCGAAATTGGAATAAGTTGATCTTAACAACATTTGGTTCCAACAAGACGGGGCTACGTGCCACACAGCAAATGCAACAATTTTTTTTAAAGAAATCCTATCACTCTTATTGGAAAACCCTAGTTTCATCAAATTATTTTTATCATACCTGAAAGTTATATAATTGAATCCTTTTTTCATCATTATGCATTCCAATTTTATACCAATCGAGATTATTATATGATATTGCAGAGACATAGAATCGCATTTTTCATACAAATTGAGATTTACTCCAAACGATTGAGAAGTATCTTATAGTTTCATTTAAACCCTCTACTTCGCAAAACTACAACTATTACATACTCGTTTAGTGGAGAATTTGTTTAGTTTCATTCAAATTGGCACTGCATTCAGAGCTCCAATTTATTTCGAAGAATTTCTAGTTCAATATTCTGTGAATTTGAATTTTCGGTGCATTTTGGTGTGAATTGTCCATTATAGTCAATCTTTAAAAACGGCCTTTTAGTTTTAGGCGAACTGTCGTTTGTGGTGATTGTTGGTTTCGTCGTTTACAATTGATTGTTTTTTGTATAATGGAGGTTTTCGTGGAACCAAAAAGACCATAATAGATTACAACTCTTACCATTCCATGGTGTTATAAATTCAGTCAAGCTGGTCAAACGTTTTGTAAGGCTATAACCTAATTCCAATCAGCTTTTAAGACTAATGAGACTAAATAACGATTACCAGGCCAGAAAGAACCAAAGAAATGTATATTCCTATTTTATTCGTCAATAGGTATCTATTTTCAGGCAAAATATCCATGATTATTAGTTTAAAAAATATTTCGATCAATTGCCTACAGCCCTTATTTGTTTACAAATCGACGCGGCGTTTTTTGATGCAAAATGATAATGGACACAGAAGGGATCCTTCATGCCTAATTTATAATACGGATCGGTGTAACAGCCATTCACTGAGAAACAAACGTAAACGTTAGAAAATTAATCAAATGTTGAAATATTAATTAAATTTACTATTTTAATTAATCCATATTTTCTACTTTTATTTAAACAGTTCACCATCTTTAACTATATCCACTACATCGGAATCACCATCTTCAACATCATCATCATCACCGCCAACTGCAAAATTATCATCAGATTTGAAACCAATAAATAAAATTCAAATTAAATTACAAATAAAGCGAAATTTACCAACATCAGAAAAAGGATTACTGTTGACCAAAGCCAGTTCACTAAATACTGGATCTTCAAAGCGTTTGGATACCTACACGGTAACTAGGGTTGAAGAATATCGAACAGTCGTAACTGCCGATCGAAACAATGTTAAAACATCAACTACAGGTAAGATTTTTGAATATTTAACAATTTAGAATTGTATGTCATTTTATTCGAAACTGAAATTACTAGCTAGTTTGGCTTAAAGTTGCAAAAGAGAAAAATGCCAAAAGAAGATTAGCATTGATAGATATTGGAGCAAAGATATTTCTCGTATTAATCGAGGTCGTAGTTACGATCTTATTTATTGTTTGCTGTGTCTGATGACTTTTGTTAAAGCATAATCGCCGCCGTTCGAATTTATTTAATTTTTATAAAAGGAACTGGGCTATTTATTTCGAATATTTTACAATGCTGAATAGAACTTCCTTAACCGACTAAAGCCAAGTTTGGTGTGTAAGGATGTACAAAATGTGGGGTGTGTTTGGAATACTAAATTTTAATTTATATATAGACCTTAACAATTCCTTAGCCGACTTTAGATAAATTGGTATTGTATAGGATTTGTTCGAGATTTGTATATGTATGAATTTTCAAACAAATTCTAGAAGTGTGGCTTGCTGAGTCAATTTTGTTTAATTCCAAAATTGACTTTGCTAATTGAAACTTGGCCACCCCAAAACCGATTATGGTCGAAGTTAATTAGTAGGATGTGGTTGGTATTCTTACATAAATTATGAACGAAACACTAGAACTAGCCCATCCTAGAATTTAACAAGAATTTTGATATGTTAGTTCTTAACTGATTATTGTGAAACACGGTTTATAGGACGGAATTGCATTCTTACATAAATAATTTTCGAAGTTTTGAAGTCCGATCATGCTAAATACAATTTGGCCATGCGTTAACATGACTTTTAAGCAAATTTCTATGATTTGTTCTAGAGTTTTGTTCTAGAAATAAAACCAATCTACTTGAGAAAATAGGCTAGAATTACTAAATTAGAAATTGAGTTTCTAACGAATTTAGAAATACTGATTCTACCAATGTTAGATAGACTCTACCGGCGCACAAAACACCCAATTTGTTGGAAGAACAATTTAAAAATTAGTTTTCAAAAAATCCAGGACTCTGTTAACCAGTATTTTGGAAACCGTAAACTTAAAAAAAATACCTCTGATTAAACAAAAATAAAATTTCCGAACCTCAAAAATACATTTTACTTAAGACACCGGGGTGAGGTTACCAAGAGGTTTTGCAGTTTGATTTTGAACTAACGAGATTTTTTCAATACTCTTTAAATAAAAGATCTACTTAGTTCGAAATCAAACTTCCACACCCTCTTGGGAATCTCACATCGATGTAAAAGAAAATATTTAAAAGGCGACGGTTATCATTTGTCGGATGTTAAACCATTTTATGTAAAATGACAACAATATCTGCGGTTACAACGGTCGGAAATGATGATGGAGAAGCAACATTATGTATTGGACGAGTTATTTGCTAATCCGTTCGATTTATATGTTTTTACAAAGTAACTAGTCGGGCAACTGCAAAGGCTTGAATCTTTAGAGTCTTCTTATGATAGATAATCTCTTGATGAAGTAGGCTTGCAGCTTCGTTGTTAGGGTGTTGATGGAGCCTCTCCTGGTGCTTTTGGGCAAACTTCTTTATTTCTCTTGCGACTGTGTCCATTCCGAGATCTCTATGAAGGTCACCATTACGGGTGTATACCAAGGAGCGTTTACAATCCCCCTGATTACTTTATTTTCAAATAAAAAAACTATGTATATGTTGATTGCTGGTTTTGGTGCATTACCACAGTTAAATGCCATATGGCCAAATGAGCTTGAGCACTTGTTTATAGAGCATACGTTTATTATGAATGGATAACTGAGAATTTTTTCCTTGAAGTTCTTCTGCTTTCTTTTTGATGTGTATTTTCCACTTTAACTTTGTATCAAATACCCAGGTATTTTGCTTCGGTGGTATATGGTACAGGAATATTATTGAGAGTCACAGGTAGTGGTTTTATTGATCCTATTAGTAAAGTTAATGTGCGTAGACTTCGGCCAATCTTCATCGATTATATCACCAACAGCTAAAATTGCGCAGTGTCAACTGCAAATATGGCGGTAGTTGTATTATTCGTCTGCAGTAAGCCGCTTGTAAATAGTACGAAAATGAATGGCCCTAAGACAGTCTCCTGCGGGACTTCTGCTTTAGCTTCTTTTATGCTGGAGTAAACTCCTTCCCGTTTAACTCTAAAATATCATTTCAGGTACGACCTCAGTATTTCGCATTACTCAAATGGCAGAGTTTTCTCTAATTTAAATATTAAACCATCTAGCCAGACTTTTTCAAATGCCTGCGCTATGCCCAGAAATATGGCTGAACACATTTTTCCCCCCCTTTAAGGATTTTTCTATAGTAGATCTGTTATTTATTGGACTTGATCGATTGTGGAGCGTTACTCTCTAAATCCAAACTGATGGACCGGACCAATTTAAGGTTTAATTATTTTTAATAATAGTCTCTCTCAAACATAAGTTTTGACATAACTGAAGAAGTGATATTGGCCGATAGGAGCTTATTTCACTTGGCGGCTTACCTGGTTTAGGTATCGTTATTACTTCCGCCAACTTCCATGACAGAGAGACATAACAGAGTCTGTATGTCCGCATTTTCTTTAAAATTTTATTAGATAGTTGCCTAAGAATCTCTTCAGCTATCTAGTCATATCCTGGTGATTTTTAGGTATCACATGGTTCAAGTCATGTTTCTTGTTTTACTTCTTTAGCATTAGTTAATGGCATTTCTTGCCTCCAGATAATTGTATGGTTTTCAATCAGTATATCCTGTTGATTGATTGTTGTTAAGTTGGGCTGAAAGGTACGCTCAAGGTGATCAGTGAAACTGTCTGCTTTTGTTCTTTGGTTTTTTTAGCCAGGCGGCCATTATTTGTTCTGGGTGGTCGTGTGAGCGGAACTGGCATTTTCAAATATTTGGTTGCTTTTCACATGAATGATCAGATGTGAATTTATTGATTTCTTTTTAAATTCCCGTATTTCGTTGTGTTAAATTATTTAATCTATTGTTGACGGCTGGGTCTCGCGCCATTCCCTTTGGGTACTTCTCTTCTCTATAACTAATAATTTGGTGAATTAGTACTATTCCACGCTGATTGTTGTATAACTTTGACGAGCTTTTCCTCTTGTTCTGTCAGTTGTTCCAATCAGTTGTTGACATTAGCTGTTTATCATTTGTAGGACTTATTACCATTAAAATAGATGAGTCGGATGTGGAGTCAAATCCTTCCTGCATTTGTATGTAATCAGTCGGTATTTTTCTTGTTATAAAGAAATCAATTAGGCTTGGTGTTTTATTTTGATCGCTGGGCAAATAAGTTGGTTAAGAAGAATGCCAGCTGCAATAGTATTTAATTATTGCTTCATGAAGCTCTGTCCCTTTTGTTGTTGTTATAGTCTTGATCCTTAGTCTGTGTGTTTAGTGTTGAAGTCTCCCCCGATTATGAATTTTTCACCTAACTAAGAAGTAAGTATAAGCATTCTCTTTGATATTATATCTAGGTTTCAAATTTTTGGTGCGCAGATCGTATTTAACGTCTCTTTTTATAATCACGGCAATGCCTCGTAATGTGTTTTTATTGGGATGTACTGCTGAGTGAACTTCGTAGCAACGTATTTTATATGACTTTGAGAAGTAAGGTGTGTTCCAGATAATAAGTATATACTATAACTATTTTTTCTAAATCACACACCAGAGGTTGCTTGAATTCTATTCTACCTTGGATGCGATTACTCAAATAAGATTTGAACCAGGCCACGAACTGGCTGGAAAATCCAAACTTGAAAATGTGTTCCAAAGTTTTGCAGTGGCTGACGGAGTCGAAAACTTTTGCAAAGTCGGTGTATATGATTACATCAACTTGTTTGTGCTTCTCAATTTCTTTCATAGAATAGCTAGTAAATTCTATGAGATTTCTAGATACTGATCTTTTAGGCATAAAATCATATTGGTATCGTGATATATACCGCGGAAGCACTGCTTTAAATGAGTTGCATATTACTAGTTCAAATAACTTGTACTCGTATAGCAGGTACTCGTATATAAGTAATACCTCTGTAGTAGGAAACATCATTTCTAGATTCAGTTTTGAAAGTAGGCGTCAATCTAGTTATTTTCCACTTTTGTGGAAACGTTGCCAATTTTAATGATTGATTGAACAAAATGCTTAGAGGAATTGCCAAATTTTTAGAATTTTTTAAAAATGAAGCCGGAATACTATCAGGACCGCATCCTACTCCGAATCTTATCAATGCTCGCTGGATATCTTCTGGCTCGATGTCTGTAGTAAATATGGATGTGCTATATTCACACGCGGTTGAATCTTTATAATTATCAACGTCTTCTACTTTATAATCAGATTGGAAAAACTCAGCAAACATGTAAATTATGATCTTTGGATCAAAAGACTTTTGATGTTTAAATTTCATCCAGGCTGGATAACCGTCAGTTTCGGGTTTGATTTTAAAAAATTTCCAAAAGTATCTGGGATCGCATTTTATTTTATCCTTGGATAAAATTGCGATATAGCTTCTGTATCTCAGTTCAAAATAAGAATCAAAATGTTGATTATATATGCAGTAAATTTCTGAGGATAGTCCTGGGAACATAATTTGAAGTTTTCTGTATAAGCCTTATCTTTTTGTTTTTAAAACTGTTAAGTTGATCGTCATACCATGGAGGATATTTGTTCGGTTTGCTCATTGACACGGGAATGAATAAATCAATTCCTTTAAATAGATGTGTGTACAATTTTTCCACCTTTACAACTATGTCATTGTTGTGAAACTCGGCATTCCAATTTATATGTTCGAAATATTGTTGTAAGTTATTCGAATTGGCCTTTCTGAAGTGGTAATATGGTTTCCGGTTTTGGTAGTTTTGGAACCTGTTATTCATTTTGGTTTCCAATATTATTTCTATTGCTTTGTGGTGAATATCATTAATAACGAAAGGTTCAATAGTAAAAATAAAGTCCAAGGTTCGGTCTCGTCCGTCAAATATGGTGTCGACGAATAGGTACTCTTAATCCGAATTCACGTTTACAGGCATAATCTCGTTGGTTTCTTCATCATAAGTCCAACTAATATTTGATAGATTGAAATCCCCAGTTATTAAAATTATATCTGATTGATCGGCCATATTGGTAATTTCCATAATTGTTTAGCAGCATTTGGTATACGATGATGTAGGCGAATCAGGTGGAATATACGCCACGTAAATTCGTACTGACTTATTATTGATGACAATTTTAACACATGGATTCGTTAAATCTACCAACTCATTAGGCAGTGAAGTATCGACAGGTATGAGTACTCCGCCACCCGATTTTTGTATGCTTGTTTGGGGTGAGCGATCACATCTATAAACCACATATTGACTAGGGAAAAATTCCGAACTTAAGATTTTATCGTTGAATGATGTTTCACAGATGATATAAACCGAGGAGCTCATATACACTGAGCTGCCTTTGAGGACATTTTATTTAAATTTTAAAAGTAAAATGGCTGTTTAATAGTTTTTTGTGAATGTAACGTTTTGTGGAGGTTGAGGTGTGATGATTACATTCCGAATTTCGTGTTGGCTTTTGATGATCTATAAATTATCGCTTTTGGATGGCTGTCGGTCATGTTAGTGATGATATTATATGCTTTTTATTCATTAGACTTGGTGTTTTGGTGTTTGTGGCCCGACTTTCTTCTGGTTGAACAGAAGAGTGGAACAAAGCATGAACCACTGTTGTTAATGTCTCTTCTAACTGATTCATTCTTTTGAGAACATTATCGATTATGGTCTCCTCTGATTTTTCTATTTTTTTGAGAGATTTGTCGATTTTGGATAGGATGTTATTTAATCCATTTTCACATTTACTACAGAACCACCGCAACCCAGGCACATTGTTCATCACTAATTTCATACCTTTTCATTGATCATTTGGACATTTTTCAGCAATTTAGTAGCCGTTGCATGAGAAACCATTCATCAACGATTAAAATTTCACAGTCAATGCACTTGTTTTGGATCGAAATTATTAATACAATAATATTCAACACCATCTCAACCTATTAGAGGGTTAAATCCTTAATTGATGTTCGTGTTTATCCAGTGAATCCTTGGTTCAATGCGGTAATACCAGCCAAATTTTGTTTACGCTAAGCTTGAGGCTAAATACTTAAACTACTTGGAATACAGCAGCCAAATATCTCAGATTACTTGAGTCGAACCTTTAATGCAGGCGAATGAGGCACCATATTGTAACAATTTAACCGCAGTCCTATACTCAAAACTACCTCATTTACTCAAAATGACCGAAACTTACCAGAATCTGCGACAATAAATTTTATCCGGTATAAATTAGTAAGGCTAACCATTATGATTTGCCATATTGAAATTCTATTTTCATTACTAGAGGTAATTCATCTCAATTGGCTAAAAAATCGATTTATCTTAAATGTATTGTCTTGAAATTTTATAATTTCCCGGATTTGGTAATTCCTAAATTTGAAATCCGGGTTTTCAAGCCGCTCTCATATTTCTCGTGTAGATCAATTTTGAGTTGTTCAAAATTAAGTATTTAACTGATCGGTCATTATTCAACTTCGCTCGGTAATTTTCTTGGGAGATTTGCTTTCTACCTGCGCCGTTATTCCTGTTTACTTATCCTCATTAGTTTTGTCGGATTAATCAGATGGATCCATATTACCAAGAATCGTATCAACTTAAAATAGAACTAGAATCAAAATGTTATTCTGCAAATTTTTATTATCGCCAATTTACATTAAACGGACCACCACAGCTAATAATCACACACTTATCTTGCCAAAACTTTTGATATCCCACCGAGTGTATACGAGAGCATATGTTACAATTAAATTAGATATAATAGCGAAGAACGAACCGATTTGATTTCAATTCACATATCAAGATGAATTGTATAGTGTTCACCACATATGTGTGTAACGTACACAGTATGTATGTATACGTAGAGAGAACCAATTAGCATATTTGAATTATAACGTTTTTCTTTATAGTCGCGCGCAGTTAACATCAAAAGAAAGTCAATGAACTGGGTACTGAGAAAGATTTTATGCAAATAAATAAAAAATTGGACTGTTTTTTTCTAATCTATTGGTGAATGTGAATGCCACAATTTTTTATTTTGTTTTACTCGTATTTCATTCCAATAATTTATACGTAACTAACAACATTTCAAATACAAATTTACTACAAAAATGATGGAAAAAGGCATCATCATACTCGTATCGTAAACAGAATTCTTTGTTCTAAACGTTTGAATGTTGTTGTTTAGAAGAAAATAAATTAAATTGGTAGGTAATTGGTAATTTCCATATGATTATTACACAAGATACCCACGCATACCAATACAAATTCCGAATCAATGAAAATTCAATTGAGTATCAATGGTATACAGTGGACCAATAAAGCGTATATTTGAATTTAATAACTAATTCTTATGGCTGTGTTAGCCATTGTTTAGAAAAAAAAGCGGTTTTGATAAATTGCGTTAGACGAACAAAACGATAATACGTTTCCCAGGTGAATAAACCGAGAAACGTAAAAAGTGAAATTTTAGAGAAAAGAAATAGTCGGCGCCTTAAATTGTTGCTAAAATATATTTATTAATTGGAGAGGGAGGGAACTCAAATAATTATATCTTCACGTTAAATTCGGTCCCGTTAATCATCTTTTGGCCGGTGAATTCCAATCAACGGTTAATAAACGTGTTTTGGTTTCGTAAATTTTCAATATTGCTAAATTAATTTGGCTTAATATAAAAGTCTTGACAAATGTTTTGCTGTTAAGTTACATCACTCATTTTGAAAGTGTTAAGCCAAAGAACTGTAATCGATTAAAATACAATTGTTAGTTTATGACTGCAGTGGGTTCAAATTGTGATATAAAGTATTTTATAACAATTTAAATATGCATTCACGATAATTTCGCATTTTATTGAATTTAAAAACAAGGCAGTGATGGTTTATATATTGTGACAACAGATTGGGCCGTGTGCATTTTAGTCCAGTCAAATTAGAACAAAATACATTTTCAATTTTATTATTCTCTTCTTAATGTGCGAAATTACAAGTGTCAAATGTTATCTTAATTACCTCGCAAAAGCAATCAGAGGCATTTTTTATTTTATTATTATAATTTGGCAGTGGCAGAAATTAGGTTCTTTCTAATCGGCTCTGGAAAGGACCAGATTACTTTTTGATTTCGAGTTCTGCTCAATTTAGAATTCCAATAGAATAAACACACTAAATTGTTTCTGATTGGAGGGCGTACGAGATCCATAATTTATTTTAGAATACCAAATCCGAATTTTGCCTCAATAGGTTCAGAAATATCCGATATGATGATATATTGTTACAAATTCTAAATAAAAGCTATAAATTTGACGGTTTACAACAAAATTTTACAAGAAATTATTTCTCAACCAACACCAAATCACTTAAAACTCAACAAGTCAACAATATTAATTTTCACAATTATTACACAATTTATTTCACTATTTTCACTTTAATCACCAATAATGATTTTTGCACTGTTTAGCTTTACTACTAACTATCGCGTAACGAATCTCCTGTATTTTTTTACCTTCGTGAATTTACCTACGTGATACATGCCAAAAATTTTGGCAAAGGTTCTGTTCCAAACTTATTGCCTATAAATAATTATATTCTACTACTTAAACCTAGATGTCACTAATTTCATAATCAAAGTGATCAATGTCGATTCTATTGCCCAATAAGTGAAATCGGATCTGAACAATATTATATTCTATAATAACTTCATTTAAAATCATTTTAGATTCCTTATAAAACCACAACCCATCTTACAATGGTTCTATTAAAAAATTACGGGCTCCATCCCTTCCAGCAAAAAACGAAAGGTTCTGCTAGCTTTAGAAAAGTTAGCAGAAACCATATCAAAAACTCATTTAAAAACAATTAAATGGCCTCTTAAAATTTTTTTGGTCCGTTCGTTCTAGAAAAAGCACCAGGCTTTTCCACTACAAAGCTAGCAGAACTCAAATCGAAAATCGAACCAAACCGGAAATTAGAACACAAAACAAAATCTATTGATATACATATAATTTTGGGCTCATTATGGTCTAAACAAATGCCAAGTTAAAATGTAGGGCTCCACTCGTTCTTGACCAAGCTTTAAGTCATTAAATTAAAAGTTCTATTAAAGTTCTATTGATGCACAAAATAATTTTAGGCTCATTATGGTCTAATCAAAACGCTTTTTTAAAACTGTTGGTCCAGGTGAATTTGGAATATTCCCTCTGTATATCAATAGTACAAGGATGCTCGCATTCGAGTTAGTCAATCGTAGTGAAGATTCGATACGCGGCGATATATTGTGATGCTAATAATATTGTGAGAATAATTTTAAATAGTCAAATTTATAATTGTATCTCAGTCCAGTGATATGAACCGGATTTGACGGTGTAAATTCGTAACAATACTTATGAAAATTTACCTGGATTGTGATTATCGTTATAGCATTTGACGGTTACAATTCGGTTATCAATTCTCGTAATTTATACTACTTTTGGAATATTTGCGAAAATACCTTAAATTATCCCTGAATAATTTCCAAATATTTATGGAATACTTACGCCACTACTGGAATATACTTGAAATAGTTCGGCTATAATTTTCCCACTCTTATTTTACCAACACTAAATCACAACAACAAATAATTTTCACAATTATTTATTAAATCACTTAATATACCGTTTACAATTTTTAATTACGCCACTATTTTCACTTAACACCACTTATTATTTGCCCGCTACTCATTTTCGCTTTTAATCTTTTGCGTATCGAATCTCCTAAATGACTTACTCAGACTGACTCATTGTGTTCGTTGCACTCGTATTTATATGCCGACTGAAAATTCTAGACTCGCCTGAATCTATATACAGAGTCTATACAACAAACTGCTATACAACAAAACTGTTATAAAACTATCTCTAACGCTACTACTTTAACCTAGATATCGCCAATCTGACAAAAATCTAATCAATCATCCAAACCTTAAATGTGCAATTTTCGTTGAATAAATGTCTCACCCAACCTCAATTAACTGCCCATCAAACCAATTGGCAAGCTCATGACAGTATTAATGTTGTTTGAAACAGATTTATTATATTGTAAAAGTGATATAAAAAAATTTTGTTCGGAGTGGAAACATTCTTGAGAGCACTGTAATCGCGGAAGCGTGTCTATTCCTCAGAATCCCTAGAAACAAAATGTAATAAACTTAACCATGAACCATCTGTTTGTTAACAAATGAACTAAGTTCCGGTTTTGAATACGCTGGCGGACTGTGCATCGTATTATGATGTGTAATTGTGTACTAGTGTGTTTGTTCGTTCGATTATTCAGTTTCGTGAGAACCGTCGTGATTTCGTGATCTCTTTGAACTACCCTAGCAACAGTGATGCTCTGCTATCATTATCGTGTAAGTCAATTGGCCCTTAATGTTGGTAGGTACATCTATAATAAACGGAACTGCAAGGGAGGTACGTGGAATAGAATCCACCAACAGGTTATGTTTGACCTTGAACAAAAATCTAGGTGAACTGCCTTCTAATACCCAGATCTTAATCTGATTAGTCTATTTAATTTGCCGAGAACAAGAGATTTTGGCTGTATTGTGTTTCCACTTCACATTGCTGTTCTGGGATTACGGATAAATCAGCGCCAGTGTCAAGTAGATTGTTCTCATTAGATGAACGGTCGCGAATATTGTGATGACAATTTTGGGTAATGCCATCGCTCGTCACCAACTGTGGCAAATTTTTATTTTGTAATCTTGAAATTTGGGACAATTCTGTTTTACAAATTTTATCATTGTATTTAACCGTCTCATACGGTGTGGATTATTTCGAGATCTTCCCCGATCCATCTAGCGTAAACAACGCGTGACTTTATATTTAGCTGACGAATTATTCTGCAACAATCATATTTTGATACATCTTTAACACGTTCAGCATAACACATTCTCTTATGTCAATATAGAAATATTGTTGATAGCAGAAACCATCATATATGTAAAGTATACAATAACGACTTAAATTAAGCTTCAGTCAAGTCTACCACCATAGCGGTATGCAATTATCCGGTCAGTAACAACTAAGCTTTTAACAGAACAGTATAGCACATTGTGACTATTTTATAAACTGTAATTTTCTTAATAAGAATGGGTAGAATTTATAAGCAAGTCAAACTGTCTCAGTTTACAGTTTAGAATTTGTGGACTAGCTCCGATCCACGGTAGGCGAACTAAGCCCTAAACAAAACTACAAGGCGATTCTTTTATAACCAATTTTTAATGGTGTTCGCTTTTTCATAAATTCTTGGAGGAGGTACATATACAGGCAGGTAATTTATAGCTTTATAAGGTTGTTACGTGTACAGGAAAGTAGTTGTAATGTATTATAATCGCCTTTTGAAGGTGTGGGATTTTGTAATAAATTTGCAGATGACCATTACAAAGTAATTCGAAGTATTCTAATCTAGGGAATGTAATAGTTCTTTCGTAATAAATTCGAGAGCGATCATTAAGTGTACAGGGATAATTCAAAACATTACTATCTATTTTAGGAGGTGTAGGCTACTTTAATAAATTCGAAGGTGATCATTACATGTATATTAAGGTAATACGATTTATTATAACCGTAATCGATTTTTGAGAGTGTTGGCTTTTGTATTAAGTTTGAGGCGGCACTTAAGTGTTTCAAAGGATTATTCAATTCAATCTTATTCATTTTTCTGGGTGTGTGGGTCGCGATAAATTCACATAAGATCACTTATACAGGAAGTCGATGCATTATAATACCCACACAGATTTGTCCTTGTCAGTAATCAAAGAAATATAAAATCAATTTTGGGGTCTGGGGACCATTACGATTATAGGAAGATAATTTGTGAGTTGTATTAATAAATTTGATTTGAGGGTGGTCACTACATATAAAAGAAGAAATTCGATGTATTATAGTTGATTTTCGAGGGTGTGAGCTTTATACTAAACTCGAGTTGTTTAATTTCTATAGGATGATAATTACGTGGAAGGAAATCAATTCTGGGCATTGTTATCGATTTTTAAACGTGTGACTATTGTATTAAATTCGAGAATGATCATTAAGTGAATAGGAGCATAATTCAATTTAATATTATTAATTTTTAGGGATGTGATATGATATAACAAAATTCAGTGATTTCCATTACGTGTATGAGAAGATAATTTAATGTATTATAATCGATTTCTGAAAACGAAGTTTGTTGTAGTAAAATTCAAGGGTGATGATTTAACGGGTTCCAAAGTGTGCAACGTGTTCATTTAGTGCATAGGAAGGAAATTAAACTCGTTTTAACTCGTTTCGGCTTTCGTATTAAATTTAGCAATGGTCAATTCGTGCACAGAAAAATTATTCGATGTATTATAATCATTTTTGGAGGGTCAACCATCATACAATATACATTCGATATAAAGTTTCGGTAAAATATTCTGTGTTCAAGACGAGGCGATCTCTATATGGTTCAGCCAAGTGTAAGCCCAATTTGTATTAAGCGGAGAGCCCGCCGATAAAACGAAACACAAGTATTTGGTAACTGCTCCCGATGCAGAAACGATAAATTGCGTAGGCGAGTTAGTACTTAACTGCAATAATCAACCAACTCGCCCAAAGGCAAGTTGAACTGTTTACATACAGTTATACAACTCGGCACTCAGAACCCCCCACAGTTGCTCCGCGAAATATAGGGCCTTTCAATAAACAATATTGTCGAACCGGTTTTATGAAATTATGTTTGCAGCGTTTGTTTACTAATATTCACGAGATACTAAAATGTATGAATAAGTGTGAGTTTGATAAAATTGCTGAGTCAGCGGATAAAATCATGGATACATCAAGCGATCCAAACTGCTCACTGTCAGCGAGCATTACTGCATTAACCAACCGTTTCGATAATTGGATCAGCAAAGAAAGAACATTTCGAGCTAATCAACAACAAATCAAAGAAAACCAACGTTCGCGCAGCAAATTTCGATCCGAATCTGAAGTAATAGCTTTTCCAAACTGCTGGTACAGTTTTAAATTCGGGACTAATGCAAAGAATTGCAGCCAACTCCGCGCTGATTGAAACCTACGGCACAATAAATCTTACTTTGAACTTCTGCGTTGATTTTATATTATACTACGGTCTGTTAGTTGACGTATATAACAAGAAAATAATCAACAGATTGGCTTCTTTGCCGATATAGGCGGAAGTCGGTTTCTTTGCCGTTGCATCAACTAAGGACCATGAAATTGAATGCATTGAATTCACCAATTTCATGAAACCCCAATACTTAATACGGCCTAGCAAAAGACGATAGAAATCATGTTCAACGAAAGTCCGACGGTTCAATGCATAGAAAATGAAAATAGCTAAACAGGAAATTGATTTCTGGTTAAGTCAAGGCGTATTTGGCTTCTATGCGGATATAACAGTGGGCTGAATTAAAACACAAAGCACGATCGACATCAAATACCGTTCGTCATGGATTTTGGCCATGAGTTTGAGGGATGCCAAATTTTTTCAAAGATCGACCTTGTACAGGGGCCCTATTCCTGAATACGATACGAAAACGAAAGTATAAGATTCCTATTCAATTTTAATTAGGAAACGTACGAATCTGATTCAATTCAAATAGCAATCTTGTATTTTCGTTTTCGTATCGTATTCAGGAATAGAGTCCCAGATGTATAAACAGATACCGATCTTTGAATCAGAAAACAAAAAAACTATCATATGTAGTCCATTCGGTTTGTTTGAGTTCCCCCGTTTGACGTTCGGATCACGGAATGCGGCTCAAACATTTCATTGGCTCATATGAATCAATTTTTCGAGACGCCGAATTCACGTTCCCGCGTATACTGACGACGTTTTAGTCGCACCGCCCAACCTAGACCAGCTCATCGAACATCTGAAAATAGTATTTCAACGTTTATGACACGCCAATCTGGTGGTCAACTTAAATAAATGCGTATTTCGTTTCTTCCCGGGTCTATAATAACCTTTCCATTTCCTAAAGTGTAAAAGTGTGGATTCAAACGTAACCATACAGTGGTCGAACTGTGGCACTGTATAAGGAGGGTTCAATAAGTTCTATATATAAAAACGGTTCGTCATAGGTTAAAACGGTTAGTTGTTTCATTTAATTTCTGTGAGTGATTTAATGAACACATGCTTTAAAAATTTACAAAAATGGAAAATATTGAGCATCCATTGTAAAGGAAAATAATATTTCTAAGGATATCGAACGACAAATGAACAACATTTTCAGAGAATTTATCCCTTCTTATAAAATAATGATGATATTAATTAAATTTAGTGGTTGTGTTGGCACTATTTTACACAATCATCTTAAGTTGTCAAGAAATAGTGCAACATCGGCATTCGAGTTCTCCGAATGTTGTATATGGAACAAAGAAAACACCGAGTTGTTAAAGACAATTTTAGGAACAGATAGTCACGAGTGATAAAATGATTATCACTCTGGTCCAAAATCGAAACAGGAATCCAAGAATGAAAAGCCCAGGGAAATCCACCACGCGGGGCTGAAAAATGGCAACATTTTCTTTGAGCAGCATGGAGGCTAAAACATTAAAAAGACAGTGCGAAGTAATGTCCGATGTCGGAAAGTATTTTCATTTACAAATTAAACGATAGGTGTTAGAACTGCATTAGCAGTTATTAACCGTTATTTCATATAGATTTACACAACTTATTGAACTCTCTTTGTAGCTTGAAAGCATCAATAATGTGTATAAACCATCAACAGTGGACTAAATCCAGGCGATTTGATGCTTTCTCCGCCGGACTCGTGTACAGAGGAAAGTTACTCTTAAAAAATCAAAATTTTTGTAAGCTGGTCCAACCAACACTGCCATCACGACATATTAAAAAATCAACAATGGTTATCTTTAAAGATCTCGGAACTTGCTCGCATGTCCTGGTTCAACTTACCACATAATTGGCCACGCCAAGACAACTCACAGAAGTCGAAACCACAAACCACAACGCGATCGGGACGTGATATCAGCCGACCCTCTCGGTTGACTTATCGTTCCCTACGTTCACTTATGGCAGAACTGAACTTTCGCGGGATTATTTGAATTTTCGATACTCGTGGCATACAGATCGCACCTGGCGGTTTATTTTTACCCACATAATTTACCCTTACCCAGTAAATATTAATAATTTTGCACAGGTGTATTTTTAATACCCACACACCATCAAGGTTTAAAATGGCGCGTAAATTATGCAATTTATAAATTTGCGTTTACCCATAATAATAGTTTTGCAATTAATAATTTATTTTGCTCCACACGTCACACACCCTCCGTATTGTGGTATATGAAGAAGAAATATTTCTCTGCGCGAGAGAATCGTTTACACTATTAGGTATACAAAACATATAAGACATGCGACACAATACATACTAATAACGAGCCATCTATATAATGTAATATACCTTTATGTATACATAAAATCTTAAAGAAATATAACAGCAACACCACCAACACCAACAACAACAACCAACAGAAAAATAACACTACAGTTTTGTTTTAAATAACAAAAACTTACCACGGTCAATGAACTTATTACAAACAGTGTTTACGTTATACACAGTACTCGCTCCTTCCTCAAAGTTTTTAAAAATAAAAATTGGAAAACAACAACACCACGAAGAAGAGTTTATAAGAGTAAAAAATTAAAGAAAATAATTGTGTCTTTGTCAGTAATGTTAAAATACAGATGGGATTATCTCATTCTAGCCTGCAGTATTTGGCCGTGGCATTGGCATTTATTTACCTGTGTGTAAGTATATATACAGGGTGATTAAAAAACTATAATTTATTAAGGTGTACGCGTAAATTACTTTCCAATAAGAATCGCGTACCTGCATAATGTATAAGAAGAAGTTCTAAGTTTTTTTGTACACGTAGTATTAGAATATGTTTAAACGGTTATTACCTTTACGTACGCGTATATATATAAAGCAGTTTGTTGTCCACTATAATTTTAACTTTTTTTGTTTTATGTACATAAAAACATTTTTTTTTGTTTGTAAATAATGTATGTACCAACAAACCTACAGAATTATTATTATTTTTTTAATCCTCCTTTAATAGTTCTTTCATTTTATTTATTCTTATGTTTTATTCTTAAATACAAAAAAAATTTATTTATTTATTTTTATTGTATTATTTCACTCATTTGAATCCTAAAGATTAGTTAGTGTCGAAAACTTTCACGAAAGTGTTTACATTTAATTCTGGTTTATATAATATATATATATATATATATATATATGTATATATATATATATATATATATATATATATATATATATATATATATATATATATATATATATATATATATATATATATATATATATATATATATATATATTATATGTATATATATACATTATATACCTATATAATATATACCTATATAATTTTTTCTTTTCCTTTTAAAAAATTTAATTTTTTACATTTACTTTTACCAACTATCATTAGGTTAAAGTACTCTCTTTTTAGTGGCTTTTTTATTATATTTGTTGGTGGAATAACTTTTAGTTTTTGGAAAAAAAATAATTAAAATTTTAAATTTTCTTTAACAATCTTCATTATATGAGAAGTGTTTAACAATTTTTTTTGGGTGATCACGATACAGCAACCAAAAAATTTCATGTTTTCGATTTTAATTTGTGGGGAGCAGTGAATATGATTTTTGGCAGTGAAATGTGTTTCAAATTAACATCAACACTTAAAATAATCACTATTAAAAAATAATGTTGTGATATATACGTATATAGATAAATTTAGTGAATTAAATTAATAAAAAGTGCCATTATTATACAATACATAATAATATCAAAAATATATATAATAAATTAAATTAAATATGGATATATTTCAAATAACAACATCGACAACAGCAGCAGCAGCGGGCGCAAGCTCCATACCAACAACCAGTTTAAATGATCTTGTGAAACGGGAAGATGTCCAAGAAATTGTTAGCTTTGATGCAGGTTCCGAATTTAATTTAAATTTTTTTGATACGCCCGACGAGTCAGAACCGCACACAACAATTTTTAGTAATCCGGGATCAGTTGAATCAACATCGATCGATTCACCGACACCACCGCTAAAATCGAATATTAATCTAAATAATAATAATAGTAATGGTAATTTAAATAATTTAATTCAACCACCGAATTCGATTTGTATCAAAACAGGTAAATTCCATATTTAGTTTGATTGATTAATGATTTATTATTATAAAAGTTTTTTGGTAAATTTAGCCATAAAGATATTTTGGAGTAGGCAAAGTAGTCGCATTCATTAGGCCCTGGCGTGCGCGGGCTTAGCTTTCCCATTTCTTATAATACGAGTATACGAGTATATACCTAAATATCAGCGCGATAGTTTTGTGACTCAAACTTATTTTATTACTTATGTAATATAAACATGCGAGATAGTTTCATAAAATAAACCAGTTTTTTTATATAAATTTTTGGTGAAATAGACAAATTATTAATAAAAACAATCGATCAACCTTCTATAATATATAATAATA
Source organism: Nephrotoma guestfalica (assembly GCA_963691935.1). Taxonomy (NCBI): domain Eukaryota; kingdom Metazoa; phylum Arthropoda; class Insecta; order Diptera; family Tipulidae; genus Nephrotoma; species Nephrotoma guestfalica. Next base: position 190,757,078 of record OY829915.1, on the reverse strand, counting down.
TTATTTTATATACAGAATATTGTGATCATACATAAAATGGTTAAGAGAGATTACAAAGTGTACATGTGTTAAGGTACAAAAATTTGTTGTGTTGCGTGGAAATTTAACAAATTCGCGGTTTAAAAATATTTTCACGGTGTAAGATCAAGATTTGAAATTATGAATTTTTTTATTATAAATATGGAGTACATATACAAATTATAAGAGACTGAAATACATGATATTTATGTGGGCAGAATTTGACCTATACCATAACATATATTTATATATATATATATATATATATATATATATATATATATATATATATATATATATATATATATATATATATATATATATATATATATATATATATATATATATAAGAGAGGTATGCCAGTGAGGCTCAACCCAACAATTTTTTTTTGTATAAACTCATTTATAAGTTCGCTGCTTAGTAATAGAAAATAATTTACAAAGTTTAATGACTGCGTGGTGAATTCTAATGAACTGACGTTAATCGAAATTTGAATTAACTTCATTCGTTCTTTTCAGTTATTTGCTTAAATTTGTTTAAAATAATTATTTAGATTTTAACTGAGATTTTTAGTTTACTAAGGAATACGATCAAAGCCTATATATGCTATAAAAGTTTATCAAACACTTCAGGCTATTGAACGGCTTGAGTAACGCTTTATTTGAAATTTAATTGTAGTCAAATACCTCGTTACATGTAGATCCAATTCATTAACTGAGTAATTAAAACGCGAAGTTTGTGACAATTCCTAGAGTAAATAAAAATAAATATTTACTTTAAGCTTAAAGTGTAGAACTTATAGGCCGACCGATGTCTGTAAACTTAGCCCGATAGATTTGAATGTCATCCCGAAAATTTTTTTACTATCATTACATTTGTTATGTCAATACGAGAAAACACTGTCCCAGCAGATTTTTTGTGTTATCTCGAGAAAGAAAAAATCCAAAACTGCGAAATTCAACGAAACAACTCACAACAATTGATTTGATCGTATTATCCCAAAATCTAAAAAAATATTGACGCGCAGAAATTTATATCACGCAAAATTTATTTAATCCCAAGACCAAGCATTCTTCCTTTTAATGAGCATGGCAAGAGTTAAATTTTAGTAAAGGTGACCAAACTTGGAAATGATAAAGGTACACTTATAATACAATCATTTAAAGTCAAAATAGATGTCAATTAACAGAGCATGGTTGGAATGGAATTTGTAGAAGAAGAATTCATATTTCATCTGAAGTCACAGTAGATATCAATTAACAGAGCACGCTTTGTATGGAATTTGGGCCTCTATTCCCTTAGTCGTATGTATCACTTCATATGACGTGTCTATGGATTTTCTTGGTTGCTAGATTCTAAAATCAAAATTTACTAAATAATTTTGTGCAAAACTCACAATCCGCATTGTTTAAATCTTAGGTGGCTGCCTTAATTTGAAAAACTCTATTTATGGTATTTGCCGCGTCAAAATTTCAGTGATATAGAAATTATCGTTTGAAGTGATAGCAGTCGCAAGGAAATATTTTCCAAGCAGCGTACTAAGATTTAAAAATCAGCAACAATGAGTTTTGTAAACAATTATTTTGTAAGTTTCGGTTTAATGCTAATGGTTACTAGCCAAGAAGATGAGTAGTCACATCACATGAATTGATCAGACTAAGGGAATAGAGGTGTTCTTTGTTATTGTTATGCTATTAAGAGATTATGCTACTCGCCACAGGTGTCAGCACTATTACAAAAGAGAATTTCTGCTGGTATTTTATTTCCACCGCAATTTTTTTTATTAATTTTGTATCTATTTTTCACAAAATAAAACATCTCAGCGGAATAAAATATTGAAAATGTTCGTTAAAATGACAAATTGATTGATGTCCGATGTTCCGTTTTTCCGCCATTTTTAATGAATTACGCTTAAATTTGGTGAGTATAGTACGATTAGAATTTTCACTATAACTTTATGATTTTCTGCGGCCATATAAGTTCTTTTCAGTTTTTGGCCATTAACCAGTAACCAATACTTTCGGTTGTTTTTCACTTGTGAAAAAATAAGCAATTAAGTCAAATTTGCTTAATTTTTTTAAAAATAATTATTTAGATTTTGGTAGATTTTACTTAGATTGATTTTTAGGGTACTAAGGAATACGAAAAAAGTATTTGTAGACTTTTTTAAGTCTTTTAAGTCTCTTTCTTAGCTATATCAATGTTTATCAAACACTTCAGGCTATTGAACGGCTTGAGTAACGCTTGATTTGAAATTTAGTTGTAACCAAATACCTCGTTACATGAATGATCAATTCATTAACTGAGTAATTAAAACGCCAAGTTTGTGATGATTCCTAGAGTATATAAAAATAAAAATTTACTCTAAGTTTAAACATTAAGTACTCGAGTAACAATACATTTTAAGAACGATCCATAAATTTATTTGGCGAACAAGTTTAGAATGTAGAACTCATAAGCCGAACCATGTCTGTGAAGCAGTATTGTGCGTCTACGCGTAATCTGGAATTTTCGACATGTTGGTGACCCAAAAGAGCCAAGAAAATTCATTTCAGCGGAGACAATGTCGACAATTTGTAGAGTATGTAGAATATTCATAGACAATGTAGATTATTGCTTTTTATTGTGGTTTCCCCCATTGTTTTTCAGTTGGAACTTGACATCTGACAGTTGACAGTTTCCAGTTTAAATTGCGAATTTCCAATATTGTGTAAAGTTATAGTTCAATTTTTACCAAACAAATAGATAATAATAGTGAAAGGTGGCATCTGTTAAGTATTAAAAAAATACACATGTATGTTGGAAATTCAATTATTGAAAATGAAAGTTGGTTCCATGCCATTTATGTATGGAATAGAATATCGTCCTGACCACCATGGATCCTGTTACAGGCCTGCAACCGTATCAAATCGCATGATCTTGGTGACCAGTTGACATTAGGATTTCTGTTCGAGCGAAAACGACGACGTTGCTCATGATCAGCTGGCTTCAATTGTTGAGTTAATTGAATTTTGTAAGGCTGCATGTGTAAATCAATGAGTAACATTCGATGTAAAGTGGTTGATGACACGTTTAATTGGTGTGAATGACGCCTCAAAGAGATTCTTGGTTTTTCACGAACATTTTCACTTACTGCTGTTATTGTTTCACGAGTACGAACTGGACGATGGTGTTCATATGCTCTACGACCTGCAACTGATCCAATTCCTTCAAGACGTTCAACAATTTTGCGAATTTCAGGCTCTGTAGGACATCCATGTTGACCAAAATCATCACGTAATTTACGAAATATTTTTTTTACAGAACGATCATTTTCGTAATAAGTTTGGATATTCAAAACGCGTTGTTGTGTGATAAACGAACACATAACTAAAAATGGCATAGTTTTGACTTTTCATTTATTAAAAAATTTTTGGGTTGTCAGCGCACAATAAATATTTTTTTTAAGCTCAGAAAACCAACAGATGGGGGACACCTTTTATATGTTTAAAATAATTTAAGATATTTTTCAATTTTTCATTTGCAATGCAATAAGTTTTTTCAAAAGAATAGTCGAACTAAACTAAGTAGATAAAAAGTTTATTTGGAAATTGTCACAGTGTCCACTGCCACCTACAGAAAACAGAAATACTGGCAGATAAGAAACCGCCAGATTTAGCTGCTTCCGGTATTACAAATTAAAACTTTAGTCTAGAATTGTTTACGGTAAAATTTACGGCTTTAACATTTATGAATTTTCGGCATTTTCTTGTTTTTTATTTTTTTTATTTTTTTGCAATCTGTTCTGGGGTAGAGGCTCTCCCAACTCTTTCGCGGTTCGCTTTTCCTGTCCTTACTTTTACGCTGTTGCCAGCTAATTCAAGGGCATAAGGCTATAGGTCCGATTTTCGTAGAACTATCTGCACATTCCATAGTTCCGTACCAGTTTATAGTACTGGCGTGGAAGATGGGTAGGCTCATGTCTTCTGCACTCCGATAGGGGGTCATAGTTGTGTTCTTTTTCGTCACAGATCATAATCTAATGATGAAAATTCCCTTTTGAATTCTGCCCCTATCAGGATTCGAATCCGGTACCTCCCAAACCAAACGCCAAAGCTTTATCCATTGTGCCGTTTGTTCGTAGTTTAGGAATAAACTCCATGAAGCCGAAATGGTTAAATAAACAAAGAATCATACAATTTTACTGATTGATAACAGAAACAATTATTTTCGACATTAGCTACATTGTCAACGACTAATTTTTAATTACCACTCGGTACTACGGCACAACACTGCTGTAAAGTTAGTTCGTAATCCCAAAAGCGATGGCAACACTACTACAATACGAATTACGCTAGTTTTGAATGACATCCCGAAAATGTTTTACTGTCATGACATTTTTTATGTCAATACGAAACAAAACTTTTCGCGAAATTCAACGAAAACCCGTACCAAAATCTCGGTTGATAGTACCATCCCAAAATCTAACAAAAAAAGTATTGAAGCGCAGAAATTTATATCACGAAAAATTAATTTTATTCCAAATTCAAGCATTGTTCCTTAAATAAGTGTAATAAGCATAGCAAGAGTCAAATTTTAGTAATGGTGATCAAACTGTTGAAAAATGATAAAAATACATTTTAAATTCAATTACGTAGTCAAATCTATTTTGACTATCTGTCAACTAATAATTGAGCACGTATGGAATTTATAGAGGAGGAATCAATTTACCATTTGACTTATTTTCGTGGAAAATCAAATCATAGTACCCTTTGACTCTGTTGGGTGCTGTTGCTTTGATTTCCATCCATGACTTTCCGAGCCGCTTCCGCTGGCATCGTTCGTTTCGACGTTACGGCTCTTTGACTTTCCTTTTCCCTTGTGGGTTCCATTCCAAAGGTAACTTCCTCAGTATGTGACTAATCCACCACCAGTGGAGCTTTCTTCTTTCGATTCCAATGACTGCTGTATTCATTTGCCTTCATTTGATACACCCGCTTTCGCTAGTGTACAACCAAGATAGACGGATTCGTTGATTTTCTCTATTTATTTTTGGTTGATATGTATCTGTGTGAATATTGGTGTGTTTAGCCTTATCGTCTTTGTTGTCCTCATATTTATTTTGATGCCAACCTCCTTTGCTAGACCTTATAGCAACTGTTCTTTCTGTTACTTGTCGGCGTGTTTGTAAGTTAGCAGACATATGTCATCTACGTAATCCAAATACTACACTGATAATATTATTAGAAACGAAAATGGCGGGAATACACATACTTGTCTTAATATTGTTGCCTTTATATTGAACTCGACCAGCATTAAGTTTGTAATGATACATGGTATTGGTGTTCGTGGTAAAAGAAACATTATTCAAAAAATATATGTTGATGTTAAACAAAAAGGTCTGGTCTGGTGCCTTTCTATTGAATTCGACGTTCATTTTCGACGGCTATCGTTTTCCTATAGCAAGCGTAGGAACAAAAGAGAAAAGAATAGTAAAAATTTCATACGTTTTTCTTTTTTCTTCTTTTGTCTACTAGGAAAACGATATCCTTCGAAAATGAACGTCGGATTAAATAGTTAGGTCCCTGGCTTTCGGAGTCTTCACCTCCGAACGCGAAAAATGTTGTGATATTAAAGTGGGTAAAGTGAAGTAAAGTAAAAATAAAAATGAAATATGCTGTTGTGGTTGGAGCCTTATAAACTGCATACACTTGCACCTGATACAGTGCATGATGATACAAATGAGACAAGTCGGTAAACGGTGGTAAAGTTATATTCAGTTATAATGGATTTAAAAAGGCAGCCATTAATTCGATAACTGAAACATAGGAAGAAACTCAGGTGCAAGGATGTATTTTTCCATCTGTGCCAGAGTATTTACCGTAAGGTACAATCAGTAGGCATCCAACAAGCGATTATAATGATTCTTGCTTTATTATTTTTTCCATTATCTGAAGTGAGACTCCATTTGAGATGGTGATATGGAACAGAAATTAAATTATTTCGAGGATAATTGCAATGGTAAAACGCCACGATACATTCTTGAAACGATCTTGATGAAACGCTTCCAATAGTTATGTGCTTTTCCGCATAATATTCGAGTTTAGGTATTCAGTAACTTTCCTAGAAGATGAGGGTTGTTAGACATATTTAACATATCAGACAGTAATTGTTTACTTATAGTCGAATCCATGCTCTCTTGTTTAACGAAGATGAACTTATACACTACTCTTCTGTAATTAAATTTATCTCGTTTTGATTATTTCATGTTGCCGACAAATTGAGAGACCTTGCCGTGGAATTGGTTGTTGTGATGGCCTTCGGATGCAAATTGTTGTATTTACAGAGATACATCAAAATGACGATTACTCAGAAGGTCATCATTGTGTAAGTTACACGTCTTGATGAATATGATGCCCTTAGAAGGGTTCTTTGACTTTAGTAAAGCGCTGTTTCTTTGAAGTTTTACTTAGCAACGGCCGTTATCTTTTCAGTCACTCTAAATCCTTATTGATGCAGCAAACGAAGATGGGATGCTATGGGGTTTTTCGTCGATAGTTGTAAGATAGAAATGCTCGTTTCATATTGGTCACCTCACGATCACATATTAGCTCATCTATTTTTGGTGCTATGTCCAATAGTTCGGCTGTATAGTACAACTGTTCAAGCCCTGGGTTACTTGCCTCACTAGATTCATCTCACATTGTGATTATTTAGATTGTACGGGTATGTTGTAAATTGGTGAACTGTAACACAAATATCCATCATTTTTAATTGAATGTTGACGTTTTTCTCTAGTTTTAGGAGCGTATAATGCAGATTTACTACGGGTATTCTGTTGTTTGCATTACATTATTATGTGTAGTTCACCGTTAGCGATTTTTGGGATTGGCACTATCGATTTTTTGTGACTCTTGACTGAATTATGTCGTTGTCGCTTGCGGTATTCATCATGGTTGGTGAGATATATCCTTCAATTCGGTTGATTTCCTCTTTTAATTATTGAGGGGCTAACAAAGCTGGATGGATATGCTATTGGGGGTATTTATAATAACACCAATAATAACTTATTGGTGTTAAATAACTCATATTTATTATTATTTGATTCGTATATGTTGTAATGGCTTCTCCTATCATAATGATGCAAGCAATGCTGCGTGATAATTTTAAAATGATTATTATTCGCCACTCGAAAGTGTTTGAATAAGTTTTTTGTTGAGTCTATAACAGACTTTTGATTTTGGATTAATGCCAATAAATATTCCTGTAATACATCCCTTTAATTCATGATACCGAAAGCGTCACCAAGATCTTCTATGTCACGTTTCATCAGTACGTGTTTCTTGTTAGTTGACATGAGAAGGGTATTTTGCGATGTAATTTCCTGCACTTGTTCAGTTAGCTGGTGTATCATTACATCACAATGCTTCAATTTCTTCCCTCTTCCACCCAGTTTGACAAGTATTATTATATTTAAATGATTGAGTAGTATTCTATAGAACTGATATCGTCCCAACATCCTGATAGGTTGTAGTTTACAGTAATTTTCCACCGTAATTTTATATGGTTAACAGTTCCGGCAGGGTAGGAAAGCCCCCAAACTTCAATATTATTAGCCACATTGTTACTTCTATTTTGAATATTACCTTATTGTAGTACTCGTCTTTGTTTAACTTCTCGCTGAGGTTGAACACGTAAAGGTATTGTTGGTTGTAGTTGTTGCTCGATGGACGAATGTGTGTTTGTGTGTTCAATCTCGTTTTCAGGTTGTATGAGTAGTCACGAAAGTTTGTGAACCGGTCCCTTTATTAGTACGCCTCTCGGGCCACGAAGTGAAATCCCTCGAACCTTTTGGTTTATGCCTGGATGCACTTCTACCACATGATTAGCTAGCCATTTGGGCGCACCCAGCTTCATGTTTTGTGGTTCATCTGACCATTTTCTTCTATGTTCAAATTGATCCAAGTACTCGCAATGCCATCTTCTCCATAGAAACCTTGTTTAATTTTTTCTACCAGCTTCTATCGTGTTATGCCGTGAATATTTCTTTCTGCCATTGTATCTCGTTGAATTGATGTTAAGGGTGCACCGATTAAGAAGTGTCCAAGAATTAAAAAGGTGACATCTGTCATTAGTGAAATGACTGTCAATAGCTCTTCAAAATTCAGTGTTGCTTCTTCAATAACCATTAATAAGCAGCTTTTTACTGATTTAACTGTTTTTTCCAAAAGTCCTCCAAAATGGGGTGAAACAGGCGGTATGAAATGCCATGTTGTTTTATCAATTGCCAATAATTGAGCAATTTCCTTATTTAATTTACGAATTAATGCAACGAATTCGCGCTCAAGATGATTTTTGGCCCCGCACGAAAATTCGTCTGTCTGGTTCCTTGCGTGTATGGCCTTCGTTGTCATACAAAGATCGCTCTAAATAATTTGTGTGTGTCTTGTGACCTCTTCCCTTTGTTCTGTGAATCAGAAGAGGTCTCGCATGATCGACCTCAGTTTTCAAAAATTGTCTTTCAAACGTGATCCGCACAGCTAGTAATTTCCCCATTAGCTGTGATCCACATTTATTATTGAAGCGATGACACCTTGTACATTTCGATATGAAATATTATTAGATTTCGGCCGTGTGTGATCCAGTACCTGGCGCAGAGCTAGCCCAAAACTAATTGTGTTCCTCCATCCATTGTTTGTTTATGTTCTTCTTCAATCAATAGTTTAGGCCAATAGATTGGCTGGTCTCTTGGGACGATAATATAATGATTCTCATGGTAGTACCAAGAAGTTGTGTTTTGGACTCGACCACCAATGCGCGAGACATCATGTAGAAAAGGTAATAAGTATTTAATCTTACTTTTATTTGCCACTCTGTTCTGGTTTATAAGATCGTAGATTTCGTTTCTGGAGTGTAGTCTCTGTGCCATTTTGAACAAGAGTTCTTACCACATACTACTGTGGGCAAAAAGTAGTAAGACTTTTTAATTTAAATTTCGCGCGGAAAACCATTCGTCGAAATATTTTTTTTCTATGTTGGTATGACTGTCAGTGACATCTGTGCCAAATGTCACATCAAAATAATCATTGTGTTTGGCGTATACCGCTTGTCTTTCTGAAGTACAAAAAGTGCATTCGGCGATTTTTACAATGAGTGAAATTATTCAACAAAGAAGTTCCATAAAATTTTGTATGCGGAATCAATTTTGTAGTGCCGAAACGTTCAGAATATTGCAAAAGGCCTTCGGTGATAATTTTTTGTTGCGAGCAAGTGTTTTTGATTGGTACAAATTGTTCAAAAAGGGTCGAGAACGTGTTGACGATGAACCACGGCTAGGACGGCCATCAACCTCAACTGATGATCAACACGTTAATAAAATCAAGGAATTGGTGCTCGAGAATCGACGATTAATAGTCAGACACCTAACTGGCATCGTTGAAATATCGGAAGGATGAGTGAAAACCATTTTGAAAGATCGTTCGTTCCAAAATCACTCAATTTTTTGAAAAAACAGCGTCGCGTTGACGTCTGTGAAACAATGCCTTCCGACTACCAGGATATCATGAAACGTATTATAACTGGCGATGAGTCTAAGATCTATGCTTACGACCTGGAAACAGACGATCAATCGGCCGAATATCGTGCCAAAGGTGAGCCGAAGCCGAAAAAATCTATTCAAAGCAAGTCAAAAATCAAGGTGATGTTGACAGTTTTCTTCGATTATCGAGGTGTGGTGCACTCCGAATTCCTTCCGACCAGCCAAACTGTCAATAAGGAATACTATTTGAGTGTTATGCGTCGTTTGCGCAAAGCTATTCGTAAAAAGAGGACGGAATTATGGGTCGACAACTCTTTGTTTTTGCACCACGATAATGCACCTTCTCATACTGCAATGGTTTTACGTGATTTTTTTGCCAAAAATTTCACTCATATCGTTCCGCATCCACCGTATTTGCCTGACTTAGCTCCGTGTGACTTCTGGCTGTTCAGCGAACTCAAACGACCGCTCCGAGGAAACCGTTTTGAGTCAATTGAAGACATTAAACGTGAATCGCTACGCGCATTGGAGGCTATTCCGGAAATTGACTTTAACAACTGATTCGAGGATTGGAAAAAACGTTGGCACAAGTGTATTGAGGCCGGGGGGGGGGGATTACTTTGAAGGGGACGAAACAGATTTGGAGAAATAAATAAAGAATTTTAAAATTATGAACAAAGTCTTACTGTTTTTTGCCCACAGTATTAAGGTCATAATGTTTTTGATTATAATGAAATTGGAGTGGCTCTCACTATGAGTAGTTAAAGACCGAATTGATCTGACATTTCTTCTAATACGATTCGTGTTGTTGGATTGCTCTCTCAAAGACGTGTTGCGGACCGTTCCACCATAAATTGGCATGATTAATTGCTTTCTCTTCTCAATACCACTCGATTGTCGGGTGATGTGACATCGACCATTAAGACGAGGCAGTTAACTTTTGGATTTCCGAGTTAACAAACTTGCTTTGTTTAAAGATCTGTAGTAGAAATATAACACTGCTGCGTAAGCCACTTCTTAAACCTCACAAAATCCATGCAATTCTCTTGGTAAAGTTGAATTGAAGTTGATCCACCTTGGAATTTTAATTTTTTTTTTTGATTGGGAAGAGAGAAATAATATTTGCGGTTAAAGGTTGGAGATAGCCCACGCCGTAACGAATCGAATACCTTGGATGATTCAGATATCATTTTTCTTTTGGTGGTAATCCCATTTTTATTGTTGAGGTTCAAATTGAACTCAAAGTTATCTGTGACAGGGCTTCAAAGCAATCCTAATGTTTTTACAGCATCATCGTAAAATACGATAGGTTCGAAAGCTCTCGAATCTGAATCGACAGCTTCTATGTATGAGTTGCGGATAATTGGAGGTCAATTTTCTCAGATTAAACCCCGCGATTTTTAGTGCACTGATCACTTAATTTTGTGCTTCTTCTATAGGGTATTACCTCCTGATAATAAATCATCTACGTAGAAGTCACTCATGAGCTGCAATGTCTTGATCGCCAGTTATGATGCTGACATTCCGAAAGTTACGGTTGTTAGCGGGTATGGTTTTATAACTTCGTCTGCTGTCGTTCTCCATAATATTTTCTGATATATTTGGTCATCACCGAACTAGAATTGACATCAGATCTTTTTGTAATTTGGGACCCACTAGTTGAATTTGGTATAAGCCAATGTTTTTAGCTGTCAATCTTCGATTGCTGGTATGTTTTGTTGAAAACGAATTTGTACCAAATAACGGCCGTCATTGTCTGGACGGTAATTCTGCTGATAGTGTTTTTCGCACAGCTTTTCTTCTAATGTCATAAACTTCTCGGGTTGTATTTCTTCCAATACTCAGTTTCGCTTTAACTGGTTTTCAATGTCTAGTAACCATGCTAGGTAGTTTTTCGTTTAAAATATTCCCAAAAATAATCCATTCTACCTCCTTTTGTTGGTTACCCCCTTGATTTCCTTTTACAACTTGGTTCATCAGGTGATTTGGGTAATAATCAGCACAGAATAAAATGTTAATTTTATTCGGTTGGTTGTAAATTGGATCAGTCCACTACAGATTATTTAAATGCTAGCATATTTGACTATCGAAATGTTGATCAGGCAGTGGCCGAGTTATACTCGGCAAGACTAGGGCTTCGATTTCCAGGGAAAAGTTCGATGAAAACCGTCTCCTACACGGAAAGTCATTAATTTTGCAACAGTTGTAATCGCGCTATCGTTTTAGCCACTAATCTCCACGTGTGTTTCTTCGGTGAAAATGAAATTTGTGAGCCAGACTTTATTAACATTTATAGTCGGGTTGATTGCTGTTTCCTTTTGGCCATCACCGTGGCTGATAGTGTCCTGCAATTCATGTGTTGAGCATCGTGTGTTGAGGATGATTATTGGAATGAAACAGCGTTTTGTGGCCTTCCTTACACAAAAACATCGTATCGAATAAGGACAAGGATTGTGTTTGCAGCTGATGTTAAAAGTGTGTTAAATCTGATGTTGAGCAATGAATTTAAATCGCTCTAACGAGATCATTTCCCCTTTTCCACAAAACACAAGATTTATAGTTTCTGTGTGACATGTTTTGACTTTTGCGGATGGTGGAGTTGCGTCAGCATTACGAGTGCTTATTTTTAATTTCGTTGAAACTGAGCAATTCTTCTAATGTTGCCATTTCTCTTGAATCTGCAATTGACATCTCGAACAGCATTGATGTTGCATTGTCCTTTATTTATATAACAATTGGAATTATTAGTAGTTTCATGATATCGTTAGGATGGATACATTTTTGCATGCTGTCGGTTAATAAGTCGATTCTACGTTCATTGGTGTTCAGAATCGCCTCGGATGCAAGCTACCTCTTATTTTGATTCCGGTTTACTAACAGTTTCCAGGCGTCCTTATAATTTTCATCTATGGCCTCAATGTTACTTATGAGTCTGCCCGCACTCCCCAATACCGTTGTTTTGGGTTTGTTTATGGACTATCCGTTTGAATAGATCGTGGAACGATGCCGATTTTAAAAGATCACCATGAAAACACGGAATTTCAATCCGTTTTAGTTTCACATTGGATGGTTTTCAGTATTTCAAGATTATTCGAAGTCCCATAGAGTTATAATTTAAACCAGATTAACGGCATTGTGAATAATCTGGAGAGATTTTTAGATCTTGTCTTTACTAATGAAGCAGGTTATTGAATCATTAAATCCGTTTGTCGTAAATGACAACAACCACAAACCTTTGGATATTGTGTTTAAGTAGGAGGTGCTATATGCCGAAAAGATCAGAACATCGGCAAATCAACAAACTCAACTTTAATAAGACAAACTCGAAAATTATTTTGAAGAAGTGAATTGGGATTAAATTTTAAATGCTAAGGGTGTAAATGAAATATTTGACAAATTTTATGAAATCATTCCTCATAAAACTCCAAATACTTATGCTCTATGGTTCTATGACCGGCTTATAAACCTTAACAATCGTAAATGTAAAATGAGGAAATTATTTTTTCAAACAGACGAGTTGGCATTTTTACAACACAGCGAGGAGTTTAGGAAAGAGGAAGTAAAAGACTTATTTGTCTGGCATCAAGACAAAATTATATCAAATCCAAAACAATTCTTAAAATACTTCAGATCTAGATGTGAACGAGTACTCTGCCTATATGACTTATAACAATAAGAACACGTGAAACGTCAAAAAAATAGCTGACACGTTTGCCGCGTTCTTTCAATTTGTCTGTCGCTCAAAGAACTAAACCGGATACATTGATGAAACTCGCCGTACCAACACGTACATCATTCCTCCAGTTACTGAGGACAACATTCTATCAGCGTTGAAGGATTTTGGTGACGGATGTGGGCCGGACGGTATAGCCTTGGCTATGCTAAAACGTTTGCGAGTATTTTGGTAAATACATTATGCAAGTTGTTGAATCATTCGTCAACCTCTGCTGTGTTTCCAATTCTAAATCAGGCAAACGGAATGACGTCACATATTACTAAGGAACGAAATTGGAAAACGCCACCAAGTAGACGTAGGTCACAGGGTTTTCTGTGACGTATTTGTTTCTATATTTCATAATAGGACACTCCAACGTTTATCTGTGTTCGGATTTTCATTGAATTACGTTAATTGGTTCAAGTCGTATTTAACAAATCGTCAGCATTTGTTAAAAGTGACATTTGGTGCTTGATAATCATTTAAACGAATGGGTGTTGTGGAATAAATATTCTTCAGAGATAAATTTAGTATTTTTGAGAGAACAGACAAGAAATATGGATTTTTCTTTTTAAATGGAAGTCAAACCAAACTCAATATCCGTAGAAGCTTCTGTTCTTTATAAATAACTAACTTTTCATTTACCCCTTTGAAAATTCCCTCGATCGCAACAATAGAAATTAAATAGTAATAACACCAATCAATCCTCATCCATTTAGGCTGATATAGAAGAAACATGATTTCCGAAATAAGATTTTTATAATGCAGCTTAGAATACAGTAATGCATCGCGAACAAGTAGATACTTCAAAAAAAAAATTTACGAGAAGGAAATGTGGGCAAGAACACAGACGATTCTCCTGTTTCTTATGTATAATTTTGAAAACACAAGAAACTCGGTTAGAAATAATTTTGTAGGAAAATTTAGAGCGATTAATTTATTGAGTGGTGAGGTGACTTGCTGAAAGATTTCAAGTGGGCGGTTTACAGAGATCAAGATTTGTAGATTTCTCTGAGTTCGCTCGCTGTAATCAAAGTCTTATGTCGCCAGTTTACTACCACATCAATTTAAAGGCATATTAAACCTTATTAAGACACATTAAGATACTGACATGCTGTAATCGCTGCGATACCAGTTGTCTGGATCTTGACAGGTCTAGTTTAGGCCCAACCCGTCTAATTATTACGCATGAGGTATTATTGGACCTCCTGTCCAATTAGAGATCATTCTGGAGTACTTTCGCCGTAAATAAATATGATTTGAGCGTCTCGTTTGAAGACTGACTGTGCGTAAAAACGCAAATATCACTTGCAGATATTACATTATACCTCAACTAGTCAACGAGTAGCGCGATTGCCTATCCGTCTTTGAACAATCAGTGAAGAAATTAACACCTTTAGTATTCAGAAATGCTTCTCTCAACCAGTCCTCTCTGGTGGGAATATTAGTCCTAAACATCTGATCAAAAGATGGTGACGAGATGGAATAGTCGGTAGTATTTGGGGTGACCGGTTTATTAGAATAGATGAGTGCCCTGTATTGTTACAATTCCAGAAGGAGATGGAGTTGAGCCTTGTAGCTTTGCTCTCCACTGCATGAGAGGATGTGTTTCTAAGAGCTCCATGCTCTAATCACAAGGAAGCTGTTCGCTTAACTTTCATGAACGATTTTAGGTTGGTCAGAATATCTAGAGCTTGCCACTATAGTAACACAACAGTAACCCCATATAATAAGATAGGCCTAATAGTAGAATTATAGGGAATGGAGAGCAGTTTCCACAGATTTCCCCTTGCAATACGCATGTTAGGATTTTGATATCCTATTTGGATCAATCGAACTCCTAATGTGGGCTAATGTCTGTCTTTCCTAAATTTTTAGTAGGGAAGAGGCTAAACTTATAGATCTAAGGAGCTTTTTAATGCCTTAGGTGTAAATATTACATTTCCTTCAGTCCAATTACTAGGAATGTGATAGAATTCTAGGCTGCCCTTGAAGATAAAGTCAGAAGGTTAAGTCAGTCATTTGTTGGGCATCCGCCGGTATAATACCATCGGGTTCTGCCGACTTATAAGGCTTAAAGCTATTTATAGCCACAGGGTTTTTCTCCTGCTTATAACCTTACAATGGCTTACAATGCCTACGACTCTGTTGTCTCAAAGCCACTGGTGAGAATTAAAAATATAGTAGTTTACGAGCCTTGATGTCTCAGATGACTCCTCATTTGGTTTAGAATTTCTTAATTCGTATTTGTATGTTTTGAGGACTTCCTTGTAGCAGTCCAGTTCTTAGTAACTTTAGTTTCCTTATGCTTTTCTAAAGAGTCTCATGCATTTTCTACGGATGTTTTGAAATCCTTTCGACCACCACGGTGGTCCTAAGTCCAAGTACACGGTCACTATTTACCTAAGGTTTTTGGACTAGTACATTGTATGTATCCTCCACTCTTAGTTTGAGCATGAGCGTAGCCGAAGCTGCCTTAGAGTGATGGAGATTAATCTGTAGGAACTTCGACTCTGAGAGTTCTCCTCTGACTGTGATTCCTCTATGGATTCACAGAGTAATCGAATCGAGTTGGACATCCCCGATTCTGTAGAGAGTGTTTCTATACTCTCCTCACCCATTTTCATGATGTTCAGGTTGTCAGCCGGGGCCTATACCGGTATCGGCGCCCTTAAGATGCCACCCTTATCTTTCTTATAGATCTCGAGTGTAACTGTACTGAAACCCTAACTAATTAAACCATTAGTTCTCGCCAGCGCAGCCAGTAACTCTCTATTTAATATGATAATAGCTGACCTATAATCAGCCTGTAGACGCCTTTGCTAGAGCTTGTAAGGCTCTTTTTCTGGTTTTATAAGTTGATACGAGGGTACTATCCTTGTATGTGCTCATGTCTCTAAAGATTGCATTCGAGGAGCCAGCCTCGTTCGTGCTTGTTTCCCGTTTTTTCGGTACGCCTTGCAGGCCAGGCCCAATGGCCAAAGCCCTATGTTGTTCCCGTTTTCTTCGCTGTACTTCTATGCCTTGGAGACCAGTCTTGTAAGAGCCTAATTCTTCTTTTTTTATTATCAGTTTCATCCATGTTTTGTCCTACGAGTAGTGGAGAAATAAATGTGCATCTGTTCAGAGATCCGCAGTATACAGATAAAGCAGTTTGATCCGGAAGTTGTCAGGGATTCAGATACACCATTAAAGACTTGTTTCTTGACTTGGCACGATTATCACCTTAGCTCGACCCAGTTCGCGCCGTATTTTAGCCTAACACCCCACAAATATCGTAGTGAGATAGTTGTCCGGTGGTCACCGGGCACACAAGCACCAACTTGATCTCCCAGGCAGCTTCTCTCCAACACCATTACAGTTTATAAGCGGGCCTCTAGTAAATAAAGAAATAAATTAAAAAACAAGAAACATTCCAACTCTCCATTATACAGGTATGACTATTATATCTGGTGAGACTTCCGGGTCAATTCACGAATACCTCATTAGGATTTAATGTTCTAAAAAAGGTCGTCTATCACTAAATTCAAAGTAAGTAGCACACTGTTTGCTTTGCTAAATGCAGAAGTAGTTTAGGCGCCCGTCTCTGACGCAAAAAGAATGCGCTTTTTAAATTCAAATAAAATATAAAAATAAGTTCGATCATTAAATTAAAAGAAATCCACAATTTTATAAAAAGCATAATTTAAAATTTTATTTTGCTTTCTTCGATATGCACACACGTACGAAAAGAAATTATAGTCGTAAATGTATACGTTTTCACGTTTTGGTATTATTACGATCATTCTTCTTATGCTGTACGTTATGTAACTATAAACAAAACTCAATCAACAACTAATAATTGTCAATGTCAATAAACTCTTATTATTTTTAAATTCCTGTTGATCATCTTATTAATTTTTACATATCACAACCGATACAAAGTTAGTCGTATGTATACCGTACGTATGTATACATGGATGGACATGGAATAATACCAATAAATGGAAAATGAAACTTTTCCATAAAATCTTTAATCTAGAGGGGTACTAACATCTACAATATGCTAGATTTTAACTGTCTGTGTTCAGTTTGTTCTATGCCGAAAACATACGTTTTCAATCTATCAGCATGCCTTCAATCATCAAGATTTATTAAACCATCGATAGTTGACCATAACATGTAGTAGAAAAACACAAAACAACGTGGAAACACAGTTATAGGTCATTAATACCTTAAAATACGCAAGATGAATAATTTCCGAAATTTCTTTGCCAATGTTAATACATGTACGAGAACGTTTGCTAAATATGTATACACTTTACATGTGTGTGATTCGATAATGCAAATTAAATGATGAATATAAAAATAAATACAAGATGAGGAATGAGGAAGAATATAAAAAGTATAAAGAGTAAAGACACTAAATACAGAGTAAAGTTGTTTGTATTATATAAAGGCGCACCTAAGAAAGTTCTGTTTTATGCGAATCGAAACATAAATTAAGTAATATAAATTATACAATACTACTTTGTGCATAGCACAGGGTCTCGCAACCTTTTTCCTTAGCAGAGCAAAAATCTGCAATGAAACAATAGAATATGGTTCATGTAAAAGTATGTAAAGAACAAGAAATAAATTGATGGAAATTTGTGTTTATGTATACGGTTTTATCGTAATATACAGGGGGTCGAAACTTTGGGCCTTACTATATTGGTTCCATCGATTATTTTCGACGGCGAGCGTTCACCTAGAAAACAATGGAAGAAACAAGAAATAAATATTAAATATAACATTCGACCACCAAAGTGAACTACGAATACCTTCATAGGTCCCCTGATTGAAAAGGTCCACTACAAGTTTTTCTGAAAAAAATATCATTATTAAAAGGTGCATGTCGGCTTTTGGCGCAATTTACTTACAGTTTAGTTTATAGTTGATCTAAATTATATAATCTAACACTTTCATTTCCACTACTTTCCGAGTATATTAATATTAGAGATATTAAAGATTTTGGCGATTATGTCGATTTTCTACACTTCTAGTGTCCTCCTCTAGTGTCCTTCTAGTGTCCTCGATTTTATTCGCCACAGTCGATGAAATCAAAATCAACGCTCATATTTTTCGTTCAATACGGATTTGTAATGGTTTTGCAAATAAAAACTAATCGCCTAAACTTACAAACTTTATTTACACCAACATCTAAACTTCTTCAACAAATTCAGTATTTAATACTGTTCACTTTTACTTTTCGCTTTGCCCACTCAAAATTGCCCGCGCTTATATATTTGTGCATCGCTGTTCGAGATTATTCCATTTATTGCATTCGTCGATGTATGCATATCGCAATTGTAAATTAGGTTTACCTTTTTTAAACTGTGATTGTCGTTAGGCCGCGCCTATATCCGATTCCCACTGCGCCGTTCTTATTATGTACTGTAAGGCCGTGACCGATATACTTGACCAGGGGCGGTATTGTGAAATCCGTGACCGGTCGAACTTAGACGGAAACCAATCATTTACCGCCAAAGCGGTATCATAGACACTGGTTAACTGGTAATTTACTGTCAATTGCTCGAGCAAACATTAAATTCATTACAAAATTTAAAAAAATTAATACAAAATGGAAGGAGTCAATTCAAATATGGGATTAATTCAAATATGTAAATAATAAAAGTAGTATGCGTTGCAAATTTATTATAATTAAGGTTAATTTTTAATTTTTTTTTTGTTTCTTAACCTCAATATTGTCAAGAAAGGCAAACAATCAATCGACCCAACACAAAACTAGTGGTTAGTTGAGTTTATGGAACCCCAGTCATACTTGGTGAAGGGGTTATTAAATTCGAAGCTAGCAGGGATCGTCGGGTAGCAGTTTAGGAAAATAATTAGCAACAGTTGAATTCTAATGGCCGTCCAACTATGTCTGCAAATTTAATATGTACGAATACGGTTATTTTGTATTTGATACGGCTTCTTTACCGGTCGATATTTCTAGCGGTGACATTTTACGATCGCCCGCGATTCGCGACCGGATTTTATTGCCATGCAGACACAATTGTATTTTAACACTGAACAGTGTAAGTCATGAAGTAAAAGTGACCAGTGAATTGTTGAAGAAGTTATAGGTGTTGGTGTAAATCAAATTTGTAACTTTGAACGCTGAGTATTTTATTTGCAAAATCCATTACGAATCCATGTCGAGTGACCAAAATTTGTAACAATACATTTACAATTTCTTAGCACAATACTGTAAAATTATGGTAGGAGATCTACTGCATGGCAATCGTCTGTTATAAATGTGTATCTAGCATAAACTTATAATATTCGTCTTTTAAAAGTAAAAACGACTAAATTCATATTGAACTTTGCGCCAATATTACAAAAATATTGACTGAAAATGCGATCGCGTATAATCGTGAAATAGTTTGTGAATACCTTTAATGTATTAAACCGTATCAAAGAAGATTTGCTAGTTTACTGCCTTTGTCATGTTGTACAAATATTGCACCGTACAATGTAACACCGAGGGCTAGGTCATTAAGGGCGTTTTTTTTACTAAAGTAAGGGTAAGTTGTGCAAATTCGGTAAGCATTTGGGGGAACATTTTTTTTTAGAGTTTTTTGACAATTAATAGCTATTATGGAAAACTCGTGCTTAGTTTTTCCTTTTCTCGACATCTTTTAATATTTTATTATTCCGATCGGAATATACAACAACAATAGACTCAAATTTTGTTCGCAATAATAAAGTTAAATCCATAATATCGTGCACAGTTTTGTTTGTTTTAAATATTTTAATTTTATATTATAGAAAAAATTACAATCAAAACAGATTACCCATAATTTCCAACAAAAATTATGAAAATAATGTCTGAACATTGCCGATAGATGGCCAGGGATTGTTTGATCTGCAAATACGGAGTTTTTCTATTAGGTAGAATCGTAGAGTAAAGAAAAAATGTAAAATCTCCGATATGTACTGAAATAGTATTCATGAAATGTAACTCCGCTCTTTAACCGCAAGTTCTGTTCTGTACCTTTGAAGCACCAAATTTGATGACGTAAAGTTACATATCAAGATTTCCATAAAATTGTCATTTTCTGAAACGATTTTCACATATATATGTTGTTACCGATAGCATATCTATACCAACAAAAGTTGAAGGTAATGCCAATTGCAGTTTTTGAGCTATTAGATAAAATTTATTTGTTTAAGATTTATTACTTTTCTTATATACGTCTAAATGTTGATAATGCAATATACACGTACAGTCGAAACAAATAGTTAGTTTGCGATACATACAGAAAAAATATTGTATACAAACGAATGTCGCCAACTGTTCTTATATGTTGTTTGAAAACTGTACAATACATTCTTATTTTAATTTACTTCTAAATTAATTTACATAAAATTCAATATATTTATGATATACAAACACAGCAAATTTTATTTATAACGGGAGTTTATGTCGTTATTACAGCGGCGAATGTATTTTGTACTGGGTTACAGCGGCGAAAAGTTTACAGTTTTTGAAGTTTTAGAACACTGTATCTTTTCTCTGTAAGCAATTTTTATAAAGTTACAGCTATGAATTTTTACATTTTCAGAATCGGGCCATTAATTCCTAGGTTAGGTTCAACAACAAACTTAATTTAGTAAAGAACGCTCTTAAAGTATTGGATGTACAAATGTATTTCCGACGTTTTTTAGTGAATTAAAAGACTAGAATAGAATTGTGTAGAAAATGAAAGAATGTTTTATTCAAAGTATGCTCCTTTGGAAGCTATAACCTTCGACCATCGTTCAGGCAATAAACGGATTCCCCGAAGGAAGAAGTCTGGTTGTTTCGAGGCGATCATATCATCTTCATTTCATATGAAATGAAGTGCTGCTGTGCCAGGGCTGATTGCATCGACCGGAACGAGTAGTAATCAGAGGGAGAAATGTCGGGTGAATACCGTGGGTGGGGTACAATTTCCCAGTTCTGCCTATCCAAGTAGTTTTTGACAGATATAGCAACATGTGGTCTAGCGTTATCATGTTGCAAAATAATCTTATCGTGCCTTTTGTCTCATTCCGGTCGTCTTGCTTTAAAGCCATCAGTTGTTGTCGATAAACTTGTCTCGTAATGGTTTCACGCTTGTTCAGCAGCTCATAATAAACGACACCCTTCATATCCCACCAAAAACAAAGCATCGCCTTCGAACCATGGTTATTTGCTTTTGGCGTCGACGGCCCTGGTTCATCTGGCTTGATCCACGCTGGTTTGCGCTTTGGATTATCATAATTAATCCACTTTTCATCACCAGTGATGATCCGACGCAAACCCCTTTCCTTTTTTGTCGTTGAAGCAACAATTCGCACATGGTTTTCCGACGTTCCATGCCTCCATGTCCTTTCAATTTGTGTGGCACCCAATTTTCCAGCTTCTGAACCAATCCGCCATTGCTTGTATACGTTGCTAAACACATTGTTGGGTAATATTCAACTCTTTTGCAAATTGTTTTTTGGTCTGAAAAGGGTCCACATCAAGCAATTCTTCCAATTCTGTATCTTCAAATTTTTCTGGTCCGCTTTCACGTTCTTTGTCGCTTACGTCAAAATCACCAAGTTTGAACCACTCTTTGCAAGTTGTTTTCGATGGAGCATGTTCACCGTAAATTTCCACAAGCAAACGATTTGTTTCCGCTGCACTTTTCTTCAACAAAAAATAATGAAGTAAAACTTTCCGCAAATGCTGTTTTTTGGCACAAAATCCGACATTTTCAATTACATGAAAATAATTGTTGTTTACGCTTTCAACAAACATTATTATTCAAGCTTGACATCTAACCTCCAAAAACCATGTATTGCCCGATTGAATAATATGCAAGCACTGATATTAACGACACATCTATGTATAAAAAGGTCGGAAATATATTTGTACACCCAATAGAATTAATACAAAAATCTTGAATATAAGAGGCATAAACCTTTTCATCTTTGTTCAAAGTTAAATTTAAAAAAATGGACGAATATTATGTTTTTACTATGAGAAATAACAGCACTGAGTCTACTTCAGGTCCATTATAAATTAATTACATTTTGTTAATTTATAACACTAATAATACCTCATTCATGGTAGCCCCACAGCCAATTCTTAATTTTTTATTTTAAGCATCGACCATGTTTAAAATTATTTTCACCACTCTCCATAACATTTAAATTAATCACTTACCGCAGCAAATCAATTTTTACTAGTAAATACATATAAAAGTCAAGTTCGAGAACACTAACTTTTCTTCAAAACCACCCACTGTCGCCCACTCGATGAGAGTTTGGTAGTTATAGCTGTACATGCGAGTAGAAGGTAAATAATTATTTTTGCGGTCCTCTGCTATATTATATTGAAGTGTTTTTTTTGTTGTGTAATTTTAATTGTTGTTGTCGTCATACCTAGGTAAATATGCACGCTTGAAAATAAACGACTCTCTTGAGCGCGGCTTTTGTTGGTAACGTTTTGCTTGCTCATGTTGATTGAGATTACAATTTGGAGAAGACATCAATTCATGTGCCATGCAAAACAACCCCATTAATAGGTTGTCCAAATAATTCAACATTATCGATTACCTTGACTATAATTTATCAAAGAATAACTTCAAAGAACTCCAGAGGAATTATTTTTACAAATTTTTAAATGTTAAATTAAAATTTGATTTCTATTTTTTGCTTAATTTTTTTTTGTTTTTGTTGTTTTATTTAAATTTCATTACAAATAAATAAATAAATTATATTAATAAACAGTACAAGGCCATCATATGGGACGAAAGCACATGAAGAAAAAGAAAGCCCTTCGAAGCATGGAATAGAACGCTACATGACTTACGAGACAACACAGGAGTCTTGCTATCGGGTAATTTTCATTAAGGCTACCTAGGTATATGTACAATCGGAGGTCGAAGAAATAAAACCTGAAACAATAAAATTAACAACAAATCGAAGTTGACGTTTAACAAGACCGTTCAAGGCATCATTTCTGGCTATGAGAAAATTTATATTTCTGTCTCAAACTGAAAGTTGGCTCGCCGGTTGAACGATTGAATTGGTTTTGAAAGACGAACTTTCTTGCTTCTTGTAGGAAGTTTCGATCCAGTAGCGACGTTGTAACGGAAATGCTGTGTTTTTAGCAATATTTTATTTCATAAATTTCAGATTATTTTTTTGCAACTATCGATCTAAGAAAGCCGCAGAGCACCGACTAATTATAGTTCAAAATTGTATAGCTGACAAAATCCGCCAGTTTCAAATAATAAATAAAAAGGCGGCCTAGTGCCAAATTTATTCATTCCAAGCAATACGTGTAATACACCTGTTTTCCGATTCTGGGTATTTCATAGTTACATGTCAAAAGGTAGTACTGAAAACTTGAACATTCTAAAGATGCTGGGTTAAACAAATCTTTAAAACGATGGTATTTATTTCACCTAGAAATTATCTTAGCAAAGAATAGCGGTGTCCCTGAAAGTTTGACTTTGGCCTGGGCCTACATTCCAATGAAGTGAAAATTTCTTATTAGAAAATGAATTGTCATATTTATAGCAGTTGACACCAACTGCACTTCAGTGTCAATTTTATTCAAAATTTTACACCTTTCCTTTATATTGCCATTTTTCGAGTTTTAGTTTTAGTAGAGTTTTGGTTTTCTTTTTCAATGCTATATTTCTGAATCAAGCCCGCCTAAAGCCGACCTTTGAGACAATTATAGTGCGGAAAAATAATTGTACCATTCCATTATAACATTATTTAAATTTTAATTAAAATTCAATTATTATATGTAGAAGTAATTTTCATAATTTTTGATCGAGTTTCATAACTTTTATGTTTTATTTTTATTTATTTCAGAACAATTTACCTTAGCCGATTCTAATTCGACGTCCGGATCAATTAAATCGTCTGTACCATGTAAAGTTTGTGGTGACAAGGCATCAGGATATCATTATGGTGTCACCTCGTGTGAAGGATGCAAAGCAAGTATAAACAAAATTTTCGATTTCTGTATTTCAATTTTGATGAAATTTTAGGGATTTTTTCGACGAAGCATACAAAAACAAATCGAATATAGATGCCTGCGTGATGGAAAATGTGTTGTTATTCGATTGAATCGAAATCGTTGCCAATTTTGTAGATTTAAAAAATGTCTAGCTGTGGGAATGAGTCGTGATTGTAAGTTACTTGTAAAAATATAAAATGAATGTCTAAAATATTTGTGGGCGGATTTTCCAGCTGTGCGATACGGAAGAGTGCCGAAGAGATCCCGTGATTTGAGTATAAGTGATGAATCACAAGTTTCGAATAGTAGTATTAATACTAATAGTTTGAATAGCCCAACTAATAAAATAAGCAATAGTAATAATAATAATAGTAGTAATCAAAATAATAATAATAATAATAATAATAGTAATACTAGGATAGCTACACCGAATTCAACAAGTACGCCAACTAAATCACATTTGTGTTCGATTTCAACACCAAGTAACATAATTATGATGTCAAATGATAATGTTTTGATAACAAGTAGTAACGATTTACCTAAAAACAATCATAATAATAATAATAACAACAGTAGTATGGCTAGCACTGTTAATAATGGTAATGGAAGTAGTGGCAGTAATTTAACCACAACAGAAAATGAAACCACCACAATGAATTCATCAGAACTGAACGTATTTGATATAATATTGTGTGTTTCACAAGCACATCGCACACATTGTACATACACTGAAGAAATGGCACGGAATATATTGCGTCGACCTATAAGTTTTCCATCTACATCTAATAATCAATCAATAAGCTGTGATAATGCTATTATAAATGACCAACTGGAAGTTGCAACATCTTTGTCCGAAACACTTGAACAAAAACGAATTTGTTTGTGGCAACAATTCGCGTGTCGTATAACACCTGGTGTTCAAAGAGTCGTTGAATTTGCCAAACGTGTACCTGGTTTCTGTGATTTCATTCAAGATGATCAATTAATTTTAATTAAATTAGGTTTTTTCGAGATATGGCTTACATATGTTGCCCGCACTACCGTCGATTCATCGTTAACATTTGATGATGGGACTTATTTTACACGGCAACAATTAGAAATTATGTATGACGTAAGTATTTTATTTATTATTATAAACAATTAGTTCAGTTCTTATCCTAGAATTGATTTTACTGTGAATAAATACCAGAATGGTTAAAATTTTGGCGAACATTATTTCTAAAAGATAAATAGTGTAAAATTTCATCTTCCACGGTTTCCTTTAAGTGAACGCGTTTAGTATAATCGACATGAATTTTATATTGCTATCATTTATTCGAAGCATTTCTGTCGATTCCCTATGTGATCAGTAGCATACATCGTTAAATTCTGGAAAAAATATTTTCTTCAGAATTTTTTCTTGTCGTAATGTGAGGATGTATGTAACGCAAAACCAAATAAGTATTTGCAGTTTTTATTCTCAAAATTTAAAATGGAATCTACTGTAAATCAGCAAAATATTTTATGCTTTGAATTGTGGTTCTTTTAATTTAATTTATTTAATTTTTTTTGAAACAATTCCGACAAAACTGCATTTAACATTTTTTCGACATTCCTCACTAGTGTCATCCATCTGGTAGCCAACATTTGGACAATATTATGCTAAACATAATGTACCAATGTAAATCGAAGGCGCAAACCTTACAATCCAAAACCAGAACTTGGGTTAATACTAAAATCTAAAACCATTACACTCCAATTAGAATTCCAATTTGCCATTAAAAGCTATCACTATCGATATATCTGATAGGAAGTGTGGATGGACATTTAACAATTTTCGGTTAATTTGAACTTGATAATAAAAAAATCAATAAAAATTTTGATGAATTTCGATAGGGTCTTGCGTATCATTTTGGTGCTAAAATTCATAGACGAGCCACCTTGTTTTCTTATTGAAAATTTAACAAATACATATATAATGGTGAATTAGTGAAAAAATTTCTCTATGTTGAACCCTTAACGCTAGCTGTAAATCCCCATTTTTCAAATCCGTTCGCAGCGAGTTAGATGTGTTATTTGTTTCCATCATATATTTAAATTTAGATATGAATGTAAGAAATGATATATGTATGTAAGTTAATTTTGCAAAACCACCGTTAAAACTTCATTATTATAATAAAAAATTAGCCTAGTTCCAACTTTTATTGTGTAATTCAGTCGATAGGAGAAATTGATTCCATGGTGAACTATTTATACCAACTACAAACCTCCGAACAAACCTTTCTTGTGTACTGAACATAATAAGTTGAGGGAGGCAGAAACAAGTTTAACATCTACCTATAAATCCTCCTAAGTAGATTCTGCACAGGAATATTCTTATTCAGGTCATTATTTTGAATCAAAATGGTAATTTTAGACTTGAACAACGATCTGCTTTGGAGTTTATTCTTCTAAGCACCAGTTAAACCTGTGGCACTATTCTGGTAATTCCTCGGGAATAGGGAATTGGGGAAAAATTTTATATGTAGTTTTTGTTTAAATATTTTATTTCTGGCATACTGGGGTAAAAAGTTAGTGTTAATTTTTTAGAAAAAGTATTCCCCATTTATAATTGTTTACATCAAACTTTTCTCCCCAGTGGCACTATTCTGGCTTTCCCTGGCAATTGGGGAAAATATTATCATAGCGTTTTCGTGTAAATTATATTTTTCTGGCCTACTGTTGGAATTAGTTTAGTATAAATATTTTCGAAACAATGTTGAATAGGAAACTTTGGTACCACAAAATTTTTTTATTTTTTGTTCTAAATTTTTAGACATACATCTATCATCGTGAGCAATTAAGCAGGCCTTTGAATTTACTGGGTGATCAAAAAACAAAACTAAATAAATAATTCTTTTGATGGATAATTAACTTTGATACCAAAATAAATCTAGTAGTCTTTGCTTTCACCAATTTCTCTTAAAGAAAATAGTTTTTAAGCTGATTTTTTTTATCGATAAACCGTGTGCTGGGTTTCTATCCCGATTTCGTTCGCTAGCAGCTTTACCATTTCTAGTGAATCTATGCATAAACATTGGATCAGCAAAACACTAAAACTTAAAATATGGAACTGGTGGTATTATAGTTGTTTGGGTGTTAGTTTCGGTTCTAAATTATCAAAGAAGTCTCAAAAAAAAAAATTAAAGCTCTAATTTGGATATTACTTTGGACATTTTATTGAATCGATTTGTAGTGTTCTTAAAAATTGAAAAATGTAATTTGCCAAGCAATGTAATTTGCCAACATAATATTTTAAAAAAAATTTATTAATTTTAAACAACAAAGTTCGTAACACTGTTGTGCATAATCTTTAATCTTTTTTCTTATAAAATAAAGATTTTTTTCTCTTCTTTTTCTATCAGCTTATCTCCTCTTCGAAGAGATAAGCTGATAGAAAATTAGCGGTCCTCCACGTCACCGCGAGCGCTACCTAAGCAATTAGCCTTTTCTCACTAGTTCTTAAAATATCCGCAAATATGATAATATACGATTGTTGTCGTAAATTGTGTAAAGTGGAAAACGTACTATGTTTTTAGATATACGCATTATCTTGTTTTTTTAGAGAATCAGGGGTCTGCTACTGTTTGATTACATGGATATATTTTAATATTTTCTAACAATTTCCCGACGGCTTAATTCGGGCGATGTATCACCTTAGTGGCTACGTTTTGGTATATTTTTGGGCGACATTTCACATTTAAACCGGGCCTTTTGATATGGTATGTGCTGAAGTTGCTGGAATTTGTTTGCTTCATAGTCGCTATCACCAAAATGATTTATATATGTACACCGCCGCATAATTTGTCAATTTTTTATATTTAGTTTTAAATTATGCATACGAAATTGAAATTTATCACAATGTTTATCCCTAACGCACAACTAGTATTAAGATAGTTTTTGAGTGTTTCTGGGAGTGGATTATGTAAGCATTACGACTTCAACTTACGACAAATGACGTCAAGAGGCTATATTATTTACAGCATTTTGAATTATCGTAATCCTGACCTTTTGTTGTTGTTTTAGTCGTACCCATTTATAAATTCGAGAAACACGTCTTAAGAACTATATTTTTTTTTGATTTTATAGAAAATTTGTCAAAATTAGTTTGACTGAAAAGTCGTAAATCGTACCCGTATTGCTAACATAACCAGCCCCACGTTAAAAAACAGATTTTCATTATATTTTTCGAAATATGTACAAAAATGAGGAATCATTTCACAAATTTGAAGCCAAGAAGTATTTGAGAAAAGGATATTAAGGCTAGAATTCAATAAGCCAACAAAATGAAAAATGAAAAAATTAGAATTAATTCGTTGTGAGTGACTAAGCTTTCCGAACCAATACTGGGCTGGGGTTTTGTCCAATCACTATTTTCGACTTTCGCCTCAGTTTATGATTTATTTTTCAGGAATCAATAAACATTTTATTTTGCAATTGTGGCCTTCTCTTTTCTACATTTCGATATATTTCGTATTTTTACGAAAAAATTATTTAGTGATAAATAAAATCAATCAATCTAGTAGTCTTCGAAATTTTAAAATAGAAATAGAATGATAATTTACCCGAGCAAGCCGGAACACAATAGAAAATGCGTAATGTTAGAAGTGATATGGACTCTGATTTTACCTGTAAACAATGCGATATAAACAAAGTCGAAAATCAAAAAAGTGGTACGTCATCCCAGCCCAGAATTAATTAGTAAATATAACAAAATTGAGACTTCATAACGACGGTATAGCCGCAGTGCTCCCATTTTTAGTTACACTCTTTTTTCTTTAGAAAGGTAGTTCTCGAACTAGTAAGTGTTAGACCGGCCTGGCCTAAGGTATTATTTATAACAGGAATCACACGTTTAATATTCTGAAAAACTGCATACAATTATTAATTATAGTTCTTGAGTCTTGGTCTTTTCGTAATACTCATAAAATATTCAAAAAAATTAGGAAATTTTTGCAAAACTTCAAAAATCATGTTTTTCCAATAGCACGTACTTCCAAATATCGTCAAGCCCTTCTCAGTCCTAAAAACATCGTAACGAGGTAAATACTTCTCATATAGCAACGCTCTTATTACCAATAATCTTAGGGATTAACATATAATAATTTTTGGCCGCCCTTGGTAAATTCGTTCGTGCGATATAAAAAAATAATTATTTTGTCTGTCGTTGACTGATTAAAACTATTCAGAACTTATTTTTAAATTAATTGCGGTCTTACTTTGGGACATTTAACAACAATCCCATATATTTTATTCCAAATTAGAATTCAACCAAGTTTTTCGCTGGTATAGAATAATTATATTCTACCTGTAAAGCGTTTTACTTTGGCAATTTTACATCAACAAAGCCATGTTTCATTCCAACCAGAATATGTAGTTTTATTCCAAGTTTTTGTAGAAATAGGAATAAAAGTAATCTAGGTAAAGATTTCCTATTCATCACTAGAGCAATATTTTCTAAAATTATAATTTTATGAGTTGGCATCTTGACAAGAAATGCCAATTTTTAAATCAACATTGCAAATATCTGATTTTTTTACATTTCTTGGACAAGCAACCAAATGAAATATGAAATAAACTAAATAATAAATAAAAGCACTTCAGCGATACCTGAAATTCACAATTAAGAAAGATTTACATCGAAAACGTATTTTATATTTTTCAAAATTATTTGTTATGACTTATGACATAGAAATACATTGCATGCTTTGTTTGCTTTTATTAAATTTTTGTACCAACCGATAAAAGTAAACAAAAATCGCTTGGCTCGGCTTTGAACACAAATTTCATTCCTATTCGAATAGGAATAATATTTCCCAAAGTAAGACCGCAGTAGTTTTAATGTTCACCACCAAGACAGTTTTATTGAATACTTTTATTTTTAGTGATTTTTAAGGCAAAAAATTATTTACGATTTGATAAAAAATAAATAAATAAAATTTTTGGGAACACAATATTTATTCCTATTCAGAATGGGAATTGCTTGCACCAAAGTAAGACGCTTAATGTCATAGCAAATTTTGTATCATGATTATACGTTCTAACACCCCACGTGTAGTTTTTTGAACATTTTGATTTGAAACCTAATTTTCAGAGTTACCAAAACCGTCAAGGCTAATTAGGACCCTAAAAATACGATTTTTTTACTTATGGTTTTTCTGATGCCAACCAATTTCGAGCTAATATAATTAAATACTTGTAAGGGGTGCTCATGAAGCCATATACATACATTCTGTCAAAAAAGTAACGGGAATTGATTATTCAAAAAGCACGCTGAAAGGGATTGCAAATTTTTTTTTTGTCGCTAAGTTGGCACAACCGTCCTCCTGTGTTTTACGATTTTTATAATGAATAGAAATATTGAAGACAGAAAATAGAAAGAGAAAAAATTCAGCTGCAGTCATATCAGGTGAATACGGGGGTTGTTCGATGATATCTCTTGAGTTTTTGTAAGATGATGCGTTGTCGTGGTGCAAAATGCACGTGCAAGTGTTCTTTCCACAAATCTGGCCTTTTTCGACCTATTTGCTCTGTGCACTGTGTAAACAAACTAAATCACAAATCGCGCTCAAACTTCACGTCAAGATAGAGGACAGTTGCGCCAACTTAGTGACAAAACAATTTTTACAATCCCTTTAGGCAGTCTTCACGAAGCAAAAATATAAAGTTGGATTATTTTTTTTACCAACTTGAATACAGTCAGACATACGATTTGTCAATTAATTCCACTACCGCTGTCATACGAGTCACATGTTTTCTGTTGTTTTGTATTTTTGTTGGTTTCTTTCAATATCTGCCTGGTTTGCGAGACCGTTGGCGCTTAATTTTAATTTGTTTGAATAAACTTATGTCTGAGTATTACTTATACATATATATTTCCTGTTTTATAATTTATAAATTATAAAATAATTCGTAGCCTAACGGTTGTGGGAAAACAAAATTTTTGTTTCTCAAACTCATTTTGCATAAATATATTTCTCGCATATTTTTACTGCATATTCTATGTACATACATTCTCTTAACAGACACATTGTAAACATTTTTATTTGAATTATTTAAGGCGATAAACTGACAAATTCATTCGACAAATTTCATAAATAAACAACAACTCAGATTTGCTCATATTTCAGTTTATTTTTGTTATTATATTGGTACGACCAAGATTATTTGCTCAAAAGATGGAAATATTTCAACTAAACCTGCATTAAATTGGGCGGGACTTAGTTGAATATAAAGATTTTATTGGCTAAAGAGTTGGATTAACAATAATTCACTTCATGAAGGCGCCTTTAAGCGGGCTTTTTAAATGACCAATTCCCGTTACATTTTTGACAGGAAGTATCAACGTTTGAGGGTCACCATACAGAGGTATTAAATGGTTTCGATTAATGCACTCCTCCTCTAAATTGGTCGGACGTTAATATCCGCATTTATGACATGTTATTGGATTCTGAACCATCTGCCTGGACAAAATTTCGGATTTGAATGTTTAAGGTTTTTAACAGAATTTAACGTATAAATGGTTAAAAAACACCAAAAGGTCTGCTTGTTTTCAGTACTCATTAAACAAATCCGAAATTCGCAATAATGCTTGGTTTTTAATTTAAAAGCATTCCTTAATTAAAGGGCATATACTAAAAACCACTTTTCCCTCAAAATATATTCCTTTATATTACGTCAAAAGTATGTCAAAATTTAATCATTCCTGCCTCTTCAAGTTTCGAGTACTCTTGCGTAGGTGGCAACTGAACTAATACAAACAATAACCATTGATATAACTAAACTATTTGATTTATTTACAGGATGATTTTATAATATTACTCTTCAATTTTACCTGCAGTTTTAATAGTTATTATCTGAGTGATGCAGAAGTAGGTTTATTCTCTGCATTGGTGCTCCTAACACCGGATCGTTCAGGCATAACTGAACAAAAAGTTATTTCGCGGATCCGTGAACGTGTAGCTGAAGCATTACGCGTTCAAATAATACGCTCGCGTCCTAATTCATCAAATTCAATGCAATTAATGCCAGCGTTAGAGGCTAAAATACTAGAATTAAAAGAATTAGGCATCCGGCATAGTTCACATTTGGATTGGCTACGAAACAATTGGACTACAATACAGCTGCCGCCGCTATTTGCAGAATTATTTGATATTCCTAAAAACGATGATGATGATTTAGAATAAATTTTATGTGACTGTTTTATATAATATAACAATTTCGAAGAAACAACTATTTTAGGAATAAATTTAAAATTTAACAATTTTATTTAGAGCATGAATAACGTGGTATAAAATTAAATATACATATCAATTTTTATTTATTTAATTCCATATTAATTATATTTAATATATAAAATACTCTAATATTAATTATTGTAAATAATCTCCATCTCTCTCTCTCTCTCTCGTTTTTTCTATAAAATAGAAAATTTATTTTTAGTTAAATCTCCATTTTCGTTATAAAAAATAAATTTTGAATATTTCGTTACTAGTTTTATATAAAAATTTTAAGTATTTAATTAAATAAGTTTTATTATATTGAAATGAAAATTAATGTGTCATAAATTATGTAATAATATAAACATATAAATATTTTTTTATTAGTGGTATTTTTGTAAAATCCCTCTGTTTTTTTAAATTCGAATTTTCTGTTTAATTCTGTGACTGTAAATGAATTATTAATTATTATTATTTATTATGAAGAATTTTGTTTTTATTTGATGTATAGTAAAACTGTTATATGAATTTTTATTAAAAATTATATAAGATAAATTTGGTGCTCTATAAATTTAAACAAAACATAAAAATATTAACTAGTAAATGTTGTATCCGGCGGTTTGATTTTTTTTAGAAGATCTTTCGAAATCCTATGTATTATATTTAGCAAAAACCTAAAAAAGTATAAACGTTTTAAATTTAATTCATATTACAATTTAGAATCAATCAATATGTGGCTAACTTAATTAACATAAATAGATACATACATACATAAATGGAAACAACAACAGATTTAAAAAAAATGGAGTTCTAAACATAAAATCAAAGGTGGCATCCAACCGTATTAATCATATAAAATGACTGAAACTGACAGATAAAAAATTAAATAAATACAAATAAAATTTTAAACAAAGAAAAATTAATTTCTACGATGGTTTTATTTTTTACAAATTTAAATAAACAACGAGAATTGTATATTCTAACGAGAAAGTTTTCCGATCTGAGCTGTAGTATTTACTAGGCAATGTTGCAAAAATATAATCTGATAAAACTAACCTAAAAAACATAGATGCCACCAACAGTGGCACTAAAATAGAACAGGTGCATTCTCATATAAGCAACTACAATTAACGGTGTCAACATTAAAACTTTCCTATTTTTGGAGGCTGACTGATATTTGCAATCTCAGTAGTAAAATATAATTTTGATTAATCAACAACAACTAAAATCAAAATTCACCGTGTAAGCTAATGTCAAACTAGCGGCACCTATGTAATAAAATTTTTATTGCCGAAGAGAAGCCGAGAAAGGTGTCTAGCTCCGAGAGATAGTGAGAGTTTTAACACACTCAGTGAATTGTTTAACACACTCCTACCTAACGCACACAATTGTTTTGTTAAGAGATTGATAGCCCAATTATTGAAGTATTTCAAAACCTTTTGGATAAAAACCCTACAGTATTTTATTCAGGTCGGATCTCAACATTTCTTCACACGCATTGTTAATGATCAAATAGTTCTATCTGCATCCCGCCAGATAGTATAGGCTCTGCCCAAGGGAGATTACTTATTAAATTGTTTTGATGCAAAAGAAGATCCAATTATTGATACAGTTAACCGAGCAACGCGATAAAGCCCTAGTAGAATGAAAAATCCATCTCTACTCTTTTTAATTTTATTTCCTAAATAATTTTATGGGGTCAAGAAAAATCTACTTAAATATAAGTCCTGCTCTAACTCTCATTGACAGATACCTATATAAAAATAACTACCGAAGAATGTGTTGGTTACACTAACAATCCAATGTAAATTTGATCTTTTTTTATCATTTTGCTTTGTTTCTGCACAAACACATTTATACTTAGTTATTTAAAAAAAAAATACTATAGATAAAAAAATTATCAATACATCTTTAGTTTGTTATTGTTTATTTCATATGTGTGGAGCTAGCAGGACTTATATTTAAGTAGATTCTGGGTCAAGATAAACATTTATTGCGCGCACGTAATTTATTGTTTCATACATATATGCAAAAATAGCTTGAAGTTAATAAAAGTATTTTTAACAAAGAAATTCGTTAAAATTGTATATATGAGAAGGAAAAAAATGTTTCATAAAATTAATTTAATACCCGATTGCATGTGTTATATTTTACAAAATCTACGAAAAATTCCCCTTACATATTTTATAGCAAAGCACTTTTTATTTATTTTCGGTAATTAAACAAACGAATAAAATAACATGATTCTGTTCATCCCAAAAGTAATATTTAAATTTTTAGTCATTTTTGGGATATAAAATTCATTGCCAAAAATTAAAAATAAAAAAAATTTCCCATTTTTAATAACATTTGGAGGTTAAATTTTATTTATGTCAAAATTTCCCTCTTAGCTATTTATGATTATAATAAAATATCTAACATGACTCTAGTGATAGCAAAAATAATATTAATTTTTTAAATAATTTTTGGGATATTAAATTCATTGTCAAACAAATAATTTATAGGTTACTTTGTGGTGATGTCTAAATTTCCCGAATATTTTATATTATTATATTAGCCGTTTTCGTAAATAGCCCGTGATAACTGATTTGGGTAATTTTAATTTTTTAATGTTGGTAACAAAAGTTACTCAAGTTACCCTGTTATATTATTATTATATATTATTATTATTAGCCGTATTCGGAAATAGCCCATGGTAACTATTGGGTAACTTGCTGACAATAAATTACCAAATCTATTTCCAAACATGTAGAGTAACTTTAAGGTAATTTAGTTTTTGTTGTTTTTTATTTCTGTCTTTGAATTAAATTAGAAGAATCACAAAAATTAAATTACAAACTTTTAAAGTACAAATTGTACAAAAAGAGGCAACAAAAATGTCGTATCTGCCAAAAATACGCCATTGAATTTTGCTGAATAAAAATATTCACACGCGAAATGTAATTTTACTTTTTGTATAGCTAGGGTAACTTGAATAACTTTTGTTACCAACATTAAAAAAATTAAAATTACCCAAAAGTTACCATGAGCTTTTTCCGAAAACCGATAATAATAGCCGTTTCCGGAAATAACCCATGGTAACTTTTGGGTAACTTTAATTTTGTTAATGTTGGTAACAAAAGTTAATCAAGTTACCCTAGGTATACAAAAGGTAAGATTACATTTCGCGTGTGAATATTTTTATACAGCAAAATTCAATGGCGTATTTTTGGCAGATACGACATTTTTGTTGCCTCTTTTTGTACAATTTGTCCTTTAAAAGTTTGTAATTTAATTTTTGTGATTCTTCTAATTTAATTCAAAGACAGAAATAAAAACAACAAAAACTAAATTACATTAAAGTTACTCTACATGTTCGGAAATAGATTTGATAATTTATTGTTAGCAAGTTACCATGGGATATTTTCGAAAACGGCTATTATTTAGCTATAGAAAGTGGCTCTGATTTTCCTGGGAGGCGTACAAAATTCGTGCTGTTTCCATGTATATTGCTTGTTGGGATTGTGGTTATCTTGCACGTCGCACTGTCTTTGTTGTCATTCGAAACATCTTCCGCCATTGTGCTTTTATATTTCTATAAAGTGCCACTTTAAAATTTTAGTAGTTATCTTTTTTAATTATTACAAGTTGATCCAGTCAAAATAAAAATGTCTGATTTAAAACAATGTCCTTATAACGAAGCTCACACAACTCTTACTCATCGGTTTCATACCCATTTATTAAAATGCCGCCAAGCAAACCCGCATATGAATTTAAAAATCTGTCCATTTAATGCTACACATCATGTACATGATTTAAAATTACATTTAGAGAATTGTGAAGACCGCATTAGCACTGAAGTAAATAAATACTTCTCAGAAACAGCTGGTAAAAGATACGCAAAATCATAAGCAGGAAGCTGAGCCGGCGCCTTGGAACTGCAGTTCGGACAATAAAAAATTTTAAAATAAAGCATTGTTAAAAATAGAATTAAGTATAAGTATATCTTTTTAAGGCAAATAAAATTTGTTAAAGTTCTCCAATAAAAATCTTTAGTTCTACATTTAACGATTTTTTAATTACAATAAAACAACCGAGCAAATAAAATTACTAAATTAATATCCTATTTCTGCTTTACAACTTCTGCAACAACCGGCTGTCCGGCATTTAATGCATCCTGGACCGCGTCATATCCCTTTTTCGACCACTGCCCCACATAGCACGGAAGCATTTCAATAAAATGTATTGTGCTTTTAACACCACAGTTGTAGTAATGTTTTGTGAGATAGCCAATTTCTCCAGAGGATGGCATATACGGTAGTTCAAGTGGGACTTGTTTTTTCAAATTTGTTACGTGAGGATGCAATAGATTCGAAATTTCTTCACATAGAGCTTCTGATTTTTTACTATCGCCCCAAACACCAACTTCTCTGGAATAGTAGATTGCACCAACGGCCACGGCGGATTTTACAATAATACTAGAAATTATAGAATTTGTTTATTTATTTTATCACAAAAAATTAATTATTTTTTAATTTTTTATACCGAAAAATCATTTTTACGTAATCGAAATTCGTCCGTATACACAAAAACAAATGATTTTGACACTTGTCGAAAAAGTGACATTCCAAAGGGTGAGCTCGTTATTTTACGACACTTCCATTAGGTAATATGTAAATTAATTCTATGGTCGATAAATTTGCGAATGAACATAGAGTTCAGTGGAGTATAAAAAAAATTTTATCTCTCCCTTGGCGAGATAAAATTAATATTTTTAGGTGACACATAAAATCTATCTAGGTGTGGTTTATTAATTATCAATTTATTAAATAAATATAGTGTTAAATATTGTTATATATTAATTATTTAGTGTAAAGTTTATCTAGTTAATAGCGAAAGTAGTGCAAAATGAGTGGACGTTTACCTGCATGTGTAATCGATGTTGGAACGGGGTAAGTTATCCATTCTACCTAGTGAGTGTATATTTCCCGGGAATTGGTTAAACTGTCCGTTATGTATATTAATTAATACAAATCGCCAATTTATAATGCATTGACAGATATACAAAATTGGGATTTGCTGCAAACAAAGAGCCTCAGTTCATTATTCCTTCGGCGATAGCAATTAAAGAATCGGCCCGTGTCGGTGACCAAAGTGCCCGGCGTGTAACTAAGGGTGTTGAAGATTTAGATTTTTTTATTGGAGACGAAGCATTCGATGCAACTGGATACTCAGTTAAAGTATACCTCACAGCTTAGAGTGGTAATGGTTACGGTTAACTAGGTAATTCATATTTTTGTTATTTTCATTTTAGTATCCCGTTCGTCATGGATTGGTTGAAGATTGGGATTTAATGGAACGGTTTCTTGAACAATGTATTTTTAAATATTTACGTGCCGAACCAGAAGATCACCATTTCTTGTTAACTGAGCCGCCATTAAATACACCAGAAAACAGGGAATATACTGCTGAAATTATGTTTGAAACTTTTAATGTTCCTGGATTATATATAGCTGTACAAGCCGTATTAGCGTTAGCTGCAAGTTGGGCATCCCGACCTGTTGAAGAGCGCACTCTAACTGGAATTGTCGTTGATAGTGGAGATGGTGTAACCCACGTGATTCCCGTCGCAGAAGGATATGTTATTGGATCATGTATTAAACACATACCAATCGCTGGTAGAAATATTACCTCGTTCATTCAAAGCATATTGCGTGAACGTGAAATTGGAATTCCACCAGAACAAAGTCTAGAAACGGCTAAAGCGATAAAAGAGAAATTCTGTTATATTTGTCCGGATATTGCAAAGGAATTTGCCAAATATGATACGGAACCGAGCAAATGGATACGTCACTATGAAGGATTAAATGCGATTACAAAACAACAATTTGGTGTGGATGTTGGTTACGAACGATTCTTGGGCCCAGAAATTTTCTTCCATCCTGAATTTTCAAATCCTGATTTTACAACACCACTCTCAGAGATTGTCGATAATGTGATTCAAAATTGCCCAATTGATGTGCGGCGACCACTCTACAATAATATCGTACTTAGCGGTGGGTCGACTATGTTCAGAGATTTTGGACGCCGATTACAACGAGACATAAAACGATCGGTCGATGCAAGACTTCGAATTAGTGAAAATCTTAGTGAAGGTAGAATTAAAGTAAGTAAGACGATTATTATATGTATATAGGGAATATAATGTATGGTATATTTGGCGATAAGTTTATACTTTTTAATTAATTACAGCCCAAGCCAATCGACGTCTCTGTAATTTCACATCATATGCAACGATACGCAGTATGGTTCGGCGGTAGTATGTTAGCATCAACGGTAAGCATATTTTTTATACCTTATTTGCCACCAACCGATATTGTATTTTTGATATTTTAGCCTGAATTCTATCAAGTATGTCACACAAAAGCGGCCTACGAGGAATACGGACCAGGAATTTGTCGTCACAATCCAGTGTTCGGTACAATGACATAGTAATGCATACCGATTTACATTTTTAAAGTATTTTTTTCGTTTTTACTATTTTTATTTTTTAATTTTTGGCATTTTATAATCATAATAAATCTAATTATTTTTTGTATTATTAACTAGATAAAATTAAAAGTGAATAAAATGGAATTTACATTCCTAAAATTATTTATCCTTACACAAAGTAAAAAATAAATAAAATATATTAAAACCTTTAAAATGATAAAAAAATACTAAACAACTTTTCTGTTTGTGAAATTAGATATATCTAAAATTTGTAAATTTGATAAAAACAAAAATTGCATTTATTTGAAATGAATGAAATAGTTATGTATTTAAAAAGAACTTTGTTAAATTTAGTTTATTCTTAAGACCTAATGTCTGGCTAAATATATGATTGCAATAGTAATAAATACAAAGTTGAATTTTATTTTGATGAAATTTTAATTTTTTTTATTTCATGCGAATCTTGAATTGCAACCCAGTTTAATTTAGCATTAAATCAATTACCAGATTACTACCTATTGAAATGTATTTCCGACCGTTTTTAGTGAAATAAAAAAAGTTAGTTTGTGTAGAAAATGAAAGAATGTTTTATTCAAAGTATGCTCCTTCGGAAGTTATAACCTTCGCCCATCGTTCAGGCAATAAACGGATTCTCCGAAGGAAGAAGCCTGGTTGTTTCGAGGCGATCCAGTCATCGACCCAATTTTTTGACGTTTTCATATGCAGTGAAGTGCTGCTGTGCCAAGGCTGATTGCATCGACGGAACAAATGGTAATCAGAGGGAGCAATGTCTGGTGAATACGGCGGCTGGGGTAGAATTTCCCAGTTCTGACTGTAACTACCTGTTTTTGACATGTATAGTAACATGTGGCCTAGCGTCATGTTGCAAAATAATCTTATCGTGCCTTTTGTCCCATTCCGGTCGTTTTGCAGCTAGAGCTTTCTTTAAAGCCATTAGTTGTCGTCGATAAACTTCTCCCGTAATGGTTTCATGCTCGTTCAGCAGCACATAATAAACGGCACCCGTCATATCGCACCAATACAAAGCATCACCTTCAAACCATGGATATTTGCTTTTGGAGTCGACGGCCCTGTTTCGCCTGGCTTGACCCTGCTGGTGTGCGCTTTGGATTGTCATAATGGATCCACTTTACATCCCCAGTGATGATCCGATGCAAAAACCTCTTCCTTTGTTATCGTTGAAGCAACAATTCGCACATGGTTTTCCGACGTTCCATGTCCCGTTCTTTCAATTTGTGTGGCCCCCAGTTTCCCAGCTTCTGAACCAATCCCATTGCATGTATACGTTGCGAAGCACATTGTTGGGTAATATTCAACTCTTCTGCCAATTGTTTTTCGGTCTGACAAGGGTCCACATCAAACAATTATTCCAATTCTGTATCTTTAAATTTTCTTGGTCCGCCTTTACGTTCTTTGTACTTACGTCAAAATCCCCAACTTTGAATCGTTAAAACCACTCTTTGCATGTTGTATTCGATTGAGCAAGTTCACCGTAAACTTCCACAAGCAAACGATTTGTTTCCGCTGCACTTTTCTTCAACAAAAAATAATGAAGTAAAACTTCCCGCAAATGCTGTTTTTTGGCACAAGATTCGACATTTTCAATTACATGAAAATAATTGTTGTTTACGCTTTGAACAAATGTCACTACTAATTATTCAAGCTTGACATCTAACCTCCAAAAAACATGTATTGTCCGATTGAATAATACCCAATTTACATGCGATCAACATTTTTTTTCTGCAAAATGAAAGAGATGTAACATTGACTTTTTTCACATGAGCGACAAGAAAAGAAATATATCCAAACAAAATTATGCAGACAACTTTTTTAGCCACTGCAACGCCAAAACCACTATAAAAATGAAAATTTTGCCATAAAATATATTCGATCTTGCAAAATTTTTAAAATTAACAAAAAAAAATTATTTTATATTTATAAATGTTAAGAATTCATAATCAAAACCAACGCCATAGACGAAAATGTAAATTTCACATTTGAATTAATTAAAAATAAATTAATAATTCTCCTATAAAAAAAATCATGGCATTAGTATATATGTTTATTTCTTTCTCGCATATTGAATATTTTTATATAGCGGATGCTTCTTATTTACCTGCAAACATTTGGAGGAAAAACAATTTTATACATGTAAATGGAACATAATATGCAAGCAGTGGTGCTAACGACACCTCTATAAAATGGTCCGAAATACACCCAATAACATAAATTTAAATCAAATCGTTGACGATAATAAATTAACGACGACATGTATTTCACTTAAAAACTACAAAAATCTGTGTATAAACCCCTGCATGAGTACTATGCGCGCACTCCACACTAGTTCTTATGAGTCCGGACTTTATCTCCCTTTACCAATAACACCGGTTTTATTGACGATTGCAAATGGTTGAAAAGCACTGGGTGGATCAGGTTACAACTAATGGGCATTTACATGTAGAAAATTGTTTTCTCCTGTAAATGTTTGCAAATAAGAAGCATCCGCTATATACAAATATTCTACATGCGAAAAAGGAATAAATATATATAGTAATTTATTTTTAACTACTTCAAATGCGAAATTTACATTTTTATCTATGGCGTCTGTTTTTATTATGAATCCTTAACATTTATAAATATACAAATATTGTTTTTGTTAATTGTATACCCCATTTACACAGCATATATTCTGTGCCATTTACATGCGGCCAATATTTTTCTTCTGCAAAATGAAAGAGATATCACATTGATATTTTGCACATAAGGGGCAAGAAAAGAAATATATCCATGCAAAATTTTGCAGACGACTTTTTGAGCTAAAAGAACAAGCAAAATTGCTACATTGTAAGTGAAGAAAATACTCACATTATTGATATGGGCGGTGGAATTATTGGTCAATAGGGTAGATTATGTAAACATTACGACAATTGACGTCAAAAGGCTTTTTGTTGAGCATTGGGCTTATTTAGACGTGTATGCACTACATGATGTATTTTCCTCGCCTCTTACCTCTCCCCAACACAAATATCAATTACTCCAAAATAAGTTTATAGGCGAAGAGGTAAGAGGCGAGATAAATACATCATGTAGTGCATACACGTCTAAATAGGCCCATTTGGTCACATATTAAATAGTATTTATATACGTCGGTAGATGAACACAAACAATTTGACATACCCCAATTTTTATAAGTTGTTGCTACTTTCTATATACATTTTTTGGTTTGCTTTTTACTTTTATCACTATATTCTGTCACTACCCCAAGATTTAGATCAAGGCAAAATAAACGAGACGGAGTTTTCTCATACAAAGGTGGAGTTGTGTCGTATATATATAATATTTAATATGTATATGATTTGGGGTTGTCGTAATTGCAACTTCTTGTTGTTGTTTTACTGGTACACATTTAAAAATTCGAAATACTACTCGTACTGTGTAATTTGTTTTTGTTTTCATAGTCAGTTTTCACTCAGAATTTTAGCATGTTCCGCTATGATGTCTTTAATTTGATGATCACCGTATAATATATAGAGCAAAATGTGTATGTGTGTACGTAGAGTGGATGACATACTATGCGTCCACACGGGGTATCATAATACCGGTATCAAACTTCGTTTCTTTCCCCTTTATCAATAAAACCGTTTTTTATGCCCCGTTTTATTCCGGCTATCAAACTTTGGATACCAGTATAATGTTATCCCGTGCGGAGTGAACGCATAAATAGAGAAGAAAAGCGAACGATTTCTACTCTTCATTCTTACATACTAACTATGCTCTACATATTTTATAAGACGATCATCAAAATTAAAGACATCATAGTGGAAAATAGTAAATTTTTAAATGACAGCTATCTTAAAAATAAAAAACAATTTACCAAAATTAAAGACAAATAAACAATGTTCATGTTTAGGATAATGAACATTTATTCTCTGCCGCATTTGCAAGATATAAATTAATAAAGTCAAAAAAAACTTTTCAAAAAAATCCCATAACTCTCCATATATTGAGAAGGTCGTATACTCATACTTGGGCACTGCTTTTACAATGGACCCTATTCTCGTGCCTTAAAATTGCTGTTACATAATTTTATTTCCTCCGCTTCCTATTGGAATTTGTATTGAAAAAACGAAAATAACATAACATAAAATTTCAGATGCCGGAATCTCAATATTCAATAATAAAAAGTCTTTTGTAAAAATAGGGACGCGACCAAAAGACTTTTGAATCCGAGTACAAAACGCGCTCATATTGTCTAAAAAAATTTTGTTTTTGACGAGCGTCATTTTTGTAAATAAACTGTCACTTTAATCAAACGATTTTAACATTTTAACTAAAAGGAGGCATCGTTTAGAATTTTATTTTATCATTTTATTATTTAACATTATATAGTTGTATTTTATACTAGTTTATGATATTAATAATTAATTTGAGCGGATTGTCTTTCGAATTTCCATTTTGCGTTCAAAATTTACACAAAAACAAGAACTGTTTACCCTGAATTGTTTTTTTTTCGTTGAGTTTGTGTTGTGATAAGTCGGTGGGCAATTAAAGATGGTTCGGAAACGTAAAATACCACTAAAAGAAGTAAATACAAATAAATTACCGTCACCAAGCAAATCAGGCGCATGTGATAAAAATGAAACATATTCTGCTGAAATAAAGAAAATTATTTTACGTATACAGAAAGATATAACATCCCAGCAAAATTTTATACGTGAGCTGAGACGGATTTATACTGAGGTATGCTGAGAATGTGGGCCCGTAAGCAACTAATCAATTAATTACATTTCGGTTTATTTTAGATGGATGACAATGCGTTCATGAAAATTATTATCTCAATACTAATGTTTGCTATGCAACAACCCGAGGAGGACGCTAACTCGGACACTGTCCTCTTATTTTTGTGCAATTTTTTGGCATCGTATAAAGACGATGAAAATGAAAATCCTTGTCGTAGCGTATTCAATTTTGTCTTAAGTACGGATGGTGCAAATCCTCATATTCGATTTCGTTTATGCCAATTGGTTAATACTTTGCTCTTCTCGCTTGGTGAGGCGGCGTTGGACGATGCAATTTGTGATCAAATCCTCGGTTATATGTTGAATCGATTAAAAAATTCGTCGCCAAATGTTCGCGCACAGGCTATATATGCGCTGGAAC
The DNA here is from genome assembly GCA_963691935.1 of Nephrotoma guestfalica. Lineage (NCBI taxonomy): Eukaryota > Metazoa > Arthropoda > Insecta > Diptera > Tipulidae > Nephrotoma > Nephrotoma guestfalica. The sequence goes on along the minus strand of OY829915.1, from coordinate 190,712,927 downwards.
GATTACAGATGCCTGAAGATCCGGATGATATGGTAATAAAATACTTTATTTATCACATGCAAGCTGATCCATCAGCGAAAGTAAGAGAGGCGGTTATATCTAAAATCGCTCGAAATGTAAAAACAATACCGATAATAATTGAACGCCTTCAGGATTCGGAGGAGCGTGTTCGGCGGCACACATATATCGAAATGATGAAAGGATTTCCGGTGAAAAGTTTTCGTGTTGCACAACGGTTAACATTTTTGGAAAATGGTTTAACCGATGAATCAAAATCGATTAGAAAAATTGTAGCCCATCTAATGATCACCGAATGGCTTGTATCTTACAATGATGATTATATATCGTTCTTGCGTGCGCTTAAATTAAACGGTTCGGACGAAGATCTACAACGTTATCATAAAACAGCAAAATATGCTTTACGGGAGATATTTAAAAAAACAAAGTTAGAAAAATTATTGGCTACTTTGGCTTTCCTTAAAGAGCCCAATAACGGAGAGGGCGATGATGAAGATGAAGAAGAAACACCACCAACCCAATTACAATTTTGCGTCCCAATCGAACATATTACATTGGAACATTCAGTGTACTGGGTAAATTTAACAGAATATTTATTCGAAGAGAAGTCAAGCGATATAGATTTATTGTTACCTGATTTAACAACCTACTGTGAGTATTTAACAAGTTATTACAATTATACACCGAATGCTGAAACTTCAATGGACGAATGGGAGGAATTGGAACGTGGCTATATTTTGACGAATTTAGTGTCAAATCTAAAATATTTTGACTACTCCGATGACATTGGAAAGAACAATTTGAAGAAGTTTATCTGTCACATACTTAAGGATTGCGATTTAAATGATTATTCAATAAAAATATTGCTCAAAATTTTGGAAATCATTGTTCCGGATACTAACGAACGTTTTCCAATGTTAAATAATATCATCGTTGATCTGTATAAACCGGATACATTCGAATTTGTGAGTGATCGTCCTTCGATGAAAGAGATCTTGCAGAGTGAGGGCAATTCTAACATTTTGCTGACGATTTCAGAACTAAAATTTAACATAATGGATTTAAAAGAACAGACTGCTAACCTTTTGTCGGCAAAAGATTACGAAAATGCTGAGAAAGCAATCGAAGAATTAAACAATTATAAAATGTCGTACAATAAAGCATTAATGCCGTTTATAAAGTATTTGTCCGAAGAGGAAGCTAAAACTATAACGTTATCAGTCGAAAAAGTTTCATCTAGCACGATATTAAAATGTCTTAAAATTGTATTTTTTATGGTTGCATCAGAGGATGTGAGTGCATTGACTCCGACGATTAGTCCACTTTACAGTGATTTTATACGGCGGTACACCGAATCGAATACATTAAATATTCGAAAATGGGCTCTCAAATGTGGTACTTCGTTCGCAATATTATATGAACAGTTTTCGCAGGACATGTTTCTTCAGCTGCGTAAACAATTCTTATTGAATCCTTGTCCTCAAATTTGGAAAGTCTCGATTCGGGCTATATTTCAATTGTTAGTGCGATACGACTTGAAACACTTTGATATTGTCGATCGAAATAAGAGAACTTCAAACCCTTCAAAAAGTGCTCGTCAACTATACCGAGGCAATGATTACTTCTCGCAGGATGATGATGATGATAGTGTGGCTGGTTCATCACAAGTAAATTTGCTGTCGCTTATGATGCATATATTGGACACGTGCACTGATACTGGAATCTCAAATACGGTTATCGAAGGCTTTTGCCTGTTGTGCTTGAACGCGAAATGCTCGTATGCCGAAATAATTTCGAAACTAATGATCAAATATTTTGATCCAGCAACCGATTCGAAAGCTAATCAACTTCTCGGCGTGTTTTTTAAAGCATTAATCGCTCGAGGCAAATCAATTCTGTTAGAGGCGGCTTTATTGCCAACGGTAACTGAAATTTTAGACGCGGGGTACGAAAGTACTCTTGGGGAGGTAAAACCAGAGAATGTGATTAGGTTCGTAATAAATGCAACTAGTCCAAAATATGCGCCCGAAGGCTTAAATATACACGAGTCAATTGCTGAATCATTTTTAAGAGAAATTCAGGAAAATTTATATACAAAACTTCAATTAGTAAAAGTACTATCATCGGAATTAGTTCGGTTACATCTGAATGAAAAATGTGACATCAAATCCAAGTTTTTGAAAATCATCGATGAAATTTTTGTGGATTATAAGAGCGAGGAGAAAATTAGGAAAAATCTTGTTAATTTTCAAAAATTGCTTAATGGTGAATTGACACACAAAACGATTGCCGAAATTTCATCAAATCAAACTGGACAAACCATCGAATTAGATGAATGTGGATTGCCAAAAGTAACAAATCCGGCCGCTATTGAAAATCATAATGAGGTACTATAAATTCTCGTTTTAATTTCGATTTATAATTAATTTTCTTTGTATATTTAGGAACATTTATCAGACGAAGATGAAGATGACGATGAGCATACCGATGCCCAAGAGAATGTAAATGAGGTTGAAAATGAAGTCGAAGTCAATAATGCACCGATATTACGTGAAATACCTGCTCCATCACCACTATTAGAGCCAGTAAAAGATCTATGTCCGGAACCTCAAGTTCCTAAAGTTTCATCAACCACAACGGATGAGACACCAGAAAAACCAAAAAATACAACAAAAAGAAATTTACGACGATCATTAAATCCTGTGCGACCTCCGTTGGTTCCGGACAGTCCGATTCCTGCTAGTCAAGTGACACCGACGAGACGGTACGAATCACGACGACCAGAAATAATTCCTGAATCGCCTACGTCTAATTCGAAAAGTTCACGTAAAACCAGACGCCAAAATCGAGTCAGTGCATCAGATTTAAATTCATCGTCTTCGCCAAATTCGTCGACACCCTCTATAAAAATTCCTTCAAAGGTAATTTCATATTAAATTCGAGTTGTATTCAAGTCTCGATAATCGATTAAATTTTTATTTTTAGAGATCAAAACAACCCGACACGGACAGTTCATCATCTTCGGAGGGATCACGCCGTAGTTCTCGTATTGCCGAAGGGGGATCACCAAAGAAAGTAATTCCTGATTTTATATATTCGTCGGTTGGTAAAAGGAAACGATCACCTGATGAGCTGACAAACAATAATAACCAGCTGAAACCTGTTGTTGTAGTACGAGATGTTAATGTTCGGCGGGCAGCTTCATTACGCAGTAATGTTAATAACGCAGGAACGACGCCACTATCGAACCGTAGTGGTAGTATGTCTGTAGACAGAAGAGTTCGACTGTTAAAGAATAGCGAAGCGTCAAAAACGCCAATTGTAATTCCTAGTAATGTTACATTGTCCATAGAGAGAAACACACGCACTCCAAAGAATAGGGAAATCGCGAAAGTCTTTCCTAGTGGAATTATGTCTGTAGATAGAACGAGACGTACCACCCGATTAGCAGCCCAAATGGAAGTTATACGCACTAGATCAAAGTCGAATTCTGGCAGAAAAAGTCATAACTAATTTGATAAGTTGTCGGAGTTAAACTGATTATATTTTTATAAACAATTATTATCCGTGTATTTTTGTAATATGAATTATAATATTATATTCTTTTTGTATAAATAATTAGTAGAATTCAAGATTTTAAATATTGTATCATTTTGAATCGTGAGCATCCCACGATATTTATAGCTCGCCTATATTTCACTGCTGATATTTTTTTAGGGCGTAATGGTGTAACAATAAAATTCCCAATCATGATAATAATAAGTCCTAATTGTAGATTGAGGAATATACTGGTCACTTAACTGACCGATTTCTTGGCTTTATTGTATTGGGATGACATGAGAGCAATCAATAGTCAACAGTGCAAGGAAACGATAAATTCTCTCAATATTTACTCAAAAACAAAAGGTGAAATTTTGGTGGACTAACCGAAACAATTTTATAGCATTTTGGCACACTGAAGAGAAATTTTTGCACTGCACTAGTGTTTATAGTCGGGTAGGAACCGATTATCAAAATTTCAGTTTATTGTTGTTTGAATGAATTCGGACGGCAAGAAAAACGAATGTCTAAAAATTCAATAAAGCGAGATTTTTGATAATCTAGACATAAAAATGCATAAAATGACTGTTGGAACCGAATCTAGCTGGATCAACGTATGGTCTAGTATCAATCAACAGAGAATTCCAGAAATTTGTTCAAAATTCAGGTTAGATGTTAATCGTGTCTACATAGAATAAATTTAACTAACAACATTTGGGACGTTCCATTTAACATGAGAAATAAATGGAAAAGTTTCATTAAGTATGGCCACATTTCACTCCAAAATTCCGAAGTACAATCCCATTATACTGCTACATAACTAAGACCATAATTGGTTAAGAACTGGTCACGTTCCATTCAACAAACTTGAACTTCAACAAAAATTGATGTTAGAATCCTTTCTATGTACAAAGAAATTTTACTAAACTTCGCCTAAAATTCATGTTACTAGGTTGCTCAGTAAGTTTTGTCGTTCGATAAGAAAAACACAATTTTATGGTTTGAAATACATTTTATTATTTAATATAATCTTCCTGAACTTCAATACACTTGTTCCAGTGATCTTCTAATTTATGGGTTCCATCCCTGAAGTGAGAATCCGGAAGACTGTCGAAATACGCTTCCATGGCTGCTATTACCTCTTTCTTCATTAGTTGAAAATTGTTTCCAAAACAAAAATTTTTTTAGATCTTAGAGCAGCCAGAAGTCAGAGGGAACTAAATCTGGCGAATATTGTGGATTTTGAAATCCACCCCCGTATTGTGGAATATTTTAGTGGATGTTGCAACAATTCCTACTGCAATTCACTGATTATCGCAATGGTTTTTTGAGCTGTGTGAGATGGTGCATTGTCTTGATGAAAAATTATTTTTCTGTAAACCTAATTTTTACATCCAGCTAGTCCAAAACGTTACAATAATAATCTAAGTTTATTGTTGGAGGTTAAACTAGTAACTGTTTGGAGTACTCCACGAACAAAATTCCTTTTGCATACCAAAAATCTGATGCTAACACCTTCTTGGCCGATTTCTGGACCCTAACTCGCTTCAGAGCCGAAGTACCGGGTTCACACCGCTCCTTAGCCTCTTGTTTTGATTCAGAATCATAGTGGTAGATCCAAATCTCATCCATAACGAAGAAAAGAACGCACAAAATCCTTTTTATCCTTTCGAAAACGCTCTAAATGTTGATGAGAGTCGCATTTGAATGGGTTTTTGTTTCATTGTTAGCGAATGCGGCCGTTAAGGGACGTGTTATCTAACTTTCTCATGACACTATCTAATATTATTAGGAACAGAAGTGGCAAGAGTACGTACCCTTGTCTTGCTCCTTTGCTGATTATCCCGAATCCCTATACATATCTTGTTTAAGTTCGATTAATTTCTTTTGGATGCCCATTTCATAAAGTGTCTACATTATTGAGCTCCTGTCCTGTGTATTGTGTCGAATGCACGTTCGAAGTTGGCGAAGAGCAGGAATAGTGGTGTATTCCATAGATGATCATTGCTAATAACCTTATGTTTGTATTGAGGAGGAATTCTGATATTCTCTGAGGTCACCTTTCTTGGAAATCGATATAATCAAGCCTTCCTTCTATTTTCGCTGTATTCTACTGGAACTCCATATTTCTGTTATTACTCTTAGAGCTTTGGCAGTCACGTATATGTCTGCTTTAAACTTGTAAGCTGATATATTGTCCATTTTAGTAATGACACTGCTAACTTCCAGCTCCGTTGGCGAATAGGCGTTGATAGTTTCGGTTTTAGCGCCAGTTGTTAATTTAACATTTGCGTTTTGTTGGTGATGTTCTGTCCGAAATATTCATTCCATCTCTTCATTTAAGATTTGAGCAGATGGATCGCTTGTTGGTGGTATATTGGTGAATTTTCCAAGTTGCCTGTCGCGTGCATTAATGCAATGCGCGCATGTTCCGGGTTGCTGCGGCCTCTTCTACCGCCTTGAGATGTCGTATTTTCGTATTAACGTTTCAGCTCCGACGTGTTTTATTTGTACTATTGCAACTTGAGTTGTCGGTGTACTTCAATTTTCTTCCAAGTATTATTATCTTAGTGCTGAGCAAGTGTGTATTCTTGGTCTCAAGTGTGTTGGTAGCTGATTCGATATAGTATTCTGATTTGTTTGCACTGTTGCAGTACACTGATGACCTCTTCATTGGTTTGGAAGCTGAGCTTAAGAGTTTAAGCGCTTTGCAGAATGTGTTTCTTGTCGGCATTGCTTACTCTATCTGTGTTAAATTTTTTCCATTTTTTTTTCATTTTCTTGCTGCGTTTTACAGAGGTAGACTAAATTTGGAACTGTCATATCAGCACCTGGTTTTCATTATTAATGTCTGCACCTTTAATTGCCCAAGCATCTTGACTCACGTCATTGAAAAATTTCTTGTTAATCATTACGTAATCCATTTGGTTCCTTGTTCTGGCATTAGTTCATGTGTATTTTTGTGTGGATATTTACTGTCTGCTATGCGGCATTTAGGCTTGCATTTATACAACCTTCCAACAGGTTAAATTTAGGAAGTGTACAAGTACAAACACGGCTTTGAAATTGGTTACATTAGAATATACTTGAACGCACCCAAATCGCCCGCCATTTTGGATATGCAGCGTAATCATTGTTGTTTTTATGAGATAAATTTCAGTCATTTATAAGCTCAAGCTGTCGTTCCATGTGCATCAATTTTGAGAGATGGATGTCGATAAGCAACAGTTACGTCATTGCATTCTATTCCGTTTTCAAATGAAAAAAATGCTGTTCAAGCTATAATTGATTAATTCGACTTTGAGTGAACATTCTATGAGTCTTTCAACAGTAAAAAGTTGTTAGCAATATTTCGTGGTGGCAATTTTAGTCTTGAGGACGATCCAAGTTCAGGTGCAGTAAAACAATTTCAAGACGAGGAACTTAAAGTTTTACTGGACCGTGTCAAACTCAAAAAGAGCTTGCAGAACAGTTAGGAGTTACTACCAAGCAACATCACTTGGATTGCATGCAATGGCAAAAATACAGAAGAAAGGAAAATGGGTTCCTCATAAACTGACTATGAAGAACACAAAAACCGAAGGTTTCTGTTCTCGGTACAAAAGAAAGAATTTTTTGCACAAGATTATTACGGCTGATGAAAAGTGGATTTTGTACGATAATCCTAACTGCAGAAAACCATGGATTGATCCAGGCCAGCCATCAACATCAGTTGCTAAAATGTATATTTATGCCAAGAAAGTGTTACTGTGTGTCTGGTGGGGTTGTCTATTAGTCATTTACTACGAGCTTCTGGAACCTGGTCAAACAGTTACAGCTGAACGTTACCAGGCCTGATTGATCAAATTAAATGATGTTCTGGAGGCAAAAAGACCAAGGAAGGCGGAAGGTGATACTGCTGAATGACACCGCTCGTCCACATACAGCAAAATCAACCCTGGAACTCATCCTCTTCTTAGGCTGGGAAGTTTTACGGCATGCGGTGTATTCTTCAGGCTTGACTCCCTTTGATTACCACTTATTCAGATCGATGTCATCATATTTGAAAGACCAGCGGTTCACGTAAGTTGAAGATGTGCAAAAATGGCTCGATGACTACTTTGCGTCGATACCACTAAGTTTTTATCGCGAAGGCATTCATTATCTACCTTGGTAAATGGCAAAAGACCGGCAAAAGAATTTGACCAAAAAAAACAAAATTTTCTACACCTAATAAATTAGCAATTTTCATCTTATACAAAGCAAGATTCATCAAAATTGGTCGACACATAACTTGGCTAGAATGCTGCCAGTTCAAATGAAACTTCAGACATTCGAACCGCGAACTACCGGTCCTGCTGATGAATACCCTAAATACTGGCACTTACAGACAACCAAACAAACTATTTAGTGGCACCTAATAGTAAGCATCTAGAAATTAGGTAAGTATATATGAATTAAGTTTGTATTTTATATGAAGTTAACAACAATCCAACGATGGACTGTGGCTCTACGACTACAAATTTTAATAGTGATCGAAAGTATTTTGATAAGCAAACTAATTTTTCTATAACATATTAAAAATTAGAAGTGATAATAGAACAGTTTAAAATTTGTTATTGTTAAAAAATTCCCAATTGGGAAGAAAAACTCCTTAAACTAAAGTGGAGTTCCTATCGTGCAAAACAGATTTGATCTAAATCAATGTTTTACGTTCTATGCGACACAAAAATGACAGATAGATTTGATCTAGATCAAATCTATATTTTTTGATTGATTTGATCTTATTTAGATTTGATCTACACTAACACCAAAGTGCGCCATTTTTATAATTTATTATTTATGATTGTTTTTCTAACGGTGTTCAAATGTGTTTTGTATAAATTAATATATTAAACAAATTAATAATCATATTTCGTAGTATTTATTATATATAAACTTGTTTACAGCATACATTTTTTTCATCAAACACGAACAAAAACACCAAACAAATGCAATAAAGCAAAATATATTTTTTCGCGTTCTTTGAGAATTGTCAAAACTTGATCTATTTTGAAAAACACAAAGAACTCACCAATAGATTTGATCTAGATCAAATCTTTTTGTACGATAGAACTCCACAATGCTCGAACTGTGCAATTCGTTAAATTTGGAACGCACCCAACTACATTCCGCTAAAATAAAACCAACTTCATTGCCTTGATATTCGTTGAAAGTCGTTCTCTTTTCAAATCGACAGGTAAAACGAACAGAAACAAAAAAAATGTAAACAAAACAAAAATCGTATGCAAATATGCAATGTATTCTCTCGGTTGCTTACGAAACACAAAGCTTTTATTAATTTTAAGAGAATTTTACCTTTAAATTCTCTTGAAAACACTTTTTTTTGTTATATTTACGCCGATTCTCTGATTTTTTTTATTCTCTATGTTTTGTTTGATTTTCGTTTTGTCTTTTTTGTTTTCAACAATATTTTCAAATTCATTTCAAAAAATGTTTATGCTTCAGTGCAATTTTACATTTCGTGTTGATTGAATTGTGGTTGTTTTCGCTTTTGATATTTTTGATTTCTGTCTACGGTACAAGTTTCTTGTTCGAATAAAAATAATAAGTTATCTTTTGTTGATAAAAAATCTAGAATCGGTGGTATAATAATAATTTTTGTGTTATAATTATTAACAATCTACATTACTCTGATAAGTGTTTAATAATTATTACAGAATAGGTAATTAAAAATAATTGTGTAATGTTAAGTTTTATTCTATAATTTTGTAGTTCTATACAACAACAGAAAATATAAAACAGTTTATTTTATTTAATTGTGGTGAATCCAATTTAATAAAAAATACAAAATAAGTGAATTTTATAATTGTAATTAACTATGCACCTAGAGGGGAATGGTAACAACCACCTGTCTGTTCCACATACATACATATAAATTTTTGTCGTTACTATTTTTTTTGTTAAGTGGAATATGTGCACTTGTCCCTAGATAAATGTTTACTTAAGATTAGACGCAATATTATTATGTTACGTTCTTCTAATAGACAGACATACATATATTAATTTTGATAAAATGCATTCTTTTCATATCGTATCATACCTGAGTTTGTCAGATAGAACGGTGATATGGGAAAACATATTGTAAACCGCTATCCTTACACATACATATTTCCTTTGTGCCATCGCTTCAGGCAATAAATCTTTTCAGGATTTTTTTTTTCAAATTTATGTTAATTTCGTCATAACTGTATTGTATGTTACTGGTGTGTAAAAACTCTTCGGCGAATCACATAATAATGGTACGTCTACGTATTCCAACTCCAAGCACAGTACAATATTTTTTATGGATTCCCCTTTAATTGCATCTTCATGTACTCGCACATGAATGACCTTTTGATGATTGTGTATTCTTTTGTATTTAACGTTAACAGGATGTCCATGATTGTTTCTCCATTTTTATTTTATTTGCAAAAAATGTAAACATCTCTTAGCTCAGGGTCATTTAAACTGGTGATTTGTAACTGAAATTTAGTTTTGTAAACGATTTGTGCAACAAATTCAATGGCTTGTGGAAATTTGATAACAACCGTTTTTCTGGTAGATTGATTCAGTGTCAATGTGGTTTTCGCTTTACTTTGAAAAATTTCAAACTCCTCAAAATTTCGAAAACTAATGGTGGCGTTTAAAGCTTATTAAAATAGCTAAGCTAAGTTGCTCTTAACCCTCATGTGAGTGAAGAAAACATATCTTACTATGAGTGATTAGTACTACATTTATTTTGTATCTAAACTAATTTTTTCCGCGTTCGTCCAGGTTGTAAAATTTCTCATTTTTAAGTGTGTTAGTAATCTATCAATTGAGCTACAAGTTCTCATAAGAGTTAAAGTATTTATTGTATTTGAAACATACAAAAATAGACTTCTAAAGGTGCAAAAAGTACCCGAGTACTCGTCACTCACATTAGGGTTAAGCTGAGGTATGAAACACTAATATTTTTAAATGGAATCACGAATACAATTTTGAATTACATACTTATTGTGGTTTTGCACATTATATTCAACGTCCAGTTCCATCCAAATGCAATCTTAATTCAACATTTTCTCTAAATTCTTGTTCCACTTCTTTTAGATATTTTATTTGGATTTTTTTATCTCTTACAGAGCCTGCTCGAGCAGTCTCTGTGCGTCCTATGCGATAATTATCCAAGGTCTCTATTATGTTGTGTGTGTTCTCGGTTTCTCTGAACTATAATAAGACAAATATCCCTCATTTTATAAAATTTTGTAAGGGGGCGGGTAGTACAAATATATAAAAACGCAGCAGAACCGATTTGAATAATCGAAATTTCAGTGTTTGACGGATCGCATAAATATATTATTGGTTGGTTCGATACATTGCCTCAGACTAGTACTTCTGTCAAAATAACCTACTCTTTCTTTGTTGTGCAAGGTGGTTTTGAAATTTCGAAAAATCAGTGTTAGCAAGCGAGCCTTGTATTTGCATGTTCACATGTATTTGCTTCGGCATTGTTCAAGTTATTTGTACTTTAGTAGATTTTTCAAAAATGTTTTTACTAATATTTGTGGCTTTTGTTTAGTCATAAGCTCATTTACTCTTTTGAAATTTTCATTTTATCTGATTGTTGTTAAAATTGCATGATTTTTTGTCAGTGTGCCAGATACTTCACATTACTAATAGTATTGGGTATATTCGCTAGTTAGTTCGCTTAGTTTATATAAAACCCATAAATGTCTGGTAGTCAGAGTCTCATTCCTCTCTGTTAAGGAGAATAAGTTTCAGTTTTTAGCGATTTATTGTATAATTAGACGAGAGAAAAGTATATCAGTGCTAAACTACCTTAAATATACCTTAAAAATTTGTATCGGGACATTGAGCGACCGCTGTTCCCTAATAAAAAATAATAATACTCAGTTCATAGAAATTTTCAGGTTTCGTTTTACATGATGGAAAACTAAGAGGTCCATTTGACCCCGGTCCGTGTCTTATGGAAAAGTAATCATTGCTCTACCCCTATTATAAAAAATAGCTCTTAGCTTTTTTTTTATCAGTCCAGTAAGGGAAATAGAAATCACTAGGATTAAATGCTTTACCATAGATTTTTAATTACTTCAACGTGATAATAATAATCGGATACACACAGATAAAGACCAGCTTCAGTCATCATACCTACCACACTTATTAACAACCCAATCTCATTAGACACAAACTGAATTTGATCATAATTGGTTAAGAATTGACCGAGTTCCATTCATGCATGGCCAATTTCCAGAACGTTCTACAAAATTTAGTTGAAGGCTAAGCTGACCCTGATCTTTTAAAGTCCACTAGAGACCTTAACTTTTAGCATTGATCAACTCATAGCAAGGAAACTATGATATGATCCAAAATTTTGTTTTCTTTACAAGGTAATATATAAAAATTTACATGGTAATTTATAGGTTTGCCAAATAATCAAGATTACTGGACATCTGGTCCAAAGAAGAAATAATTTGGAACAAATACAAATTTTCTTATATTTTACATATATTCATTAAATATTGCTGAACTCAGTCCAAGTCTAACCTGAATCAAGTCTGAATTTTTAATAGTTTCGTCGGTTAGTCGCGCATAGCTCTAGGATGCAGGGATGTTAAATTGTACATTTTTCCGCAGTTGCCTGCGGTTTATTTATTTTTTCGCTATCTCCGCCACGAATGGAATGTATTTGGCCTTTTTACGCTTTTAATTAAATTTTGATACAATGACTAATGAGTCACTTCTTGTTGTAAGTTTGTTTAAATTTACTAGTTTGTAATATTGTTCTGGACAATCAAGTTCTAGAACAATGTAAACAAGACTTTGGCCTTAGAGAAAAGTAGTATAAACAGAGATAAAGCTGCGTTATAAATTATGACACAACTTTTTTTTTTATTCTAACTCCAAAATTAAAACTCGGTTTACGACGTAAGTAGTAGTATTTTAAAATTAAATGTTGTTTATAAGAGTTTTTAAAAAAAATAAATAAAAATAAAAATTAAAAAAATTAAAATATATTAATTAACAAAAAGCCACGGACAACACAAACATGGATTTTATTCATTTATATGGTAAATAGTAGACTTAGAATTTCCGACTCTTCGGATTTACGTTTGGTGTTTCCTTAACTTTACGTGACGTTTTGGTTTTTATGTTTTCCGTTTAAAGTGTAACTCTAATATTGTATTCAGTCAACTTAAAACCTTATCGTACCCCCAAATTTTACTATGAAAAAATGAGTAAATATTTTGTATGCAGCTTTACTTCTGTTTATATTTATTTTTTTTCTATGCTTTGGCCTTAATGTATTTTTTGGTATCAAAATAATTAAATTTTAAGAGATGATTTATGATTTATAATTGATGTCCATCATTTCAGCGTCCAAGACTCTGTCTTGAAGTAAGTCATCGGATCGAAAATAATCATCTTAAATTTTCTCCATCAAATGTTTGATTTCCTTGGTTCAAATTATGGAGCCGGACCAAAATTCTAAAGTTACCGAAACATTTTCGAAAGTATTTTTCCATTTTTAAAGGTTCAATTAACCTAAAAGAAATATATAGAAATATTGTGGCGTTTAAAACATTGTTGTAACTCCAAATATTTTTGTGAGGTTTTTCATTTAACAGCTTCAAGTTAGGCAACTGATAAAATTGATATTTAAAATATTATTGTTTCTTGGACGTTATCTTAGACTATTTTAAATTACTACTTACTTCATCTTTTTCAACGCTAAGTGGAGTTTTGTTCCGAGCTCCTGTAGCCGCAGCCGAGTTGTATTTATACATAAAGCCGGTCAGTCTAGAACAGTACCGATTCTAAAAGTGTTCTAAAAGATTATCTTCTATTTATTAGAGACCATTTTCTGCATATAAATTCACTTACTATCACACAACATATTTACTGAGTCGGTAAGTCCTGCGAAATCACGCTACGCGATAGATCTTTTTTCCAGGTAAATACGTAAACATCGTATCCGATCTGATGCAACAAGTTCTAGGGTCGAGACAGTCATCTTTATTATACACTTTCAATGTGTCAGAAGCTATACGTATTCCTAGCTATCTCGCTCTTAGATGACGCAAGTGAACCCAGCGATCACAACTTGGTAATCTTTCAGTGGAATGTTGGTAGGTTTGGATTGTCAATTTGATATTTGCGTTGGGTCCCTTAATTCCCCTGAAATCAAAGCTCGTACTCTAAGTTTAAAAGTAATTTCCTCGTTAGCGGGGGCCTACAATCTTAGACCAGATGAACCTACATCTCAGCTTTCTACTGTTTTCGTAACGGAAAGCGACTTATGAACCCATTTACCCGCCCTTACAGAAGCGGATTCAGAATATCCACTCATAAATTGCAAGCAGTTGGTGGCTGGAACTTTTCCCACTGTCATCCAATTAGCAGGCGTTATATTCTAGCTACACTAAGCTATGTCGATCACAGCCATTACTAGTTTTCGGTTTCGTTAAATTTTTCAAATCTCATACTTAAATGTACAGATTATTAAATTATGTTTATTATAAATTTAATGGACTGTTGCGAAATATATTTATTTTTAATCCAAATCATGAAAAAATAAAAGAAAGGAAATTAAAGTGCTTAGATGGTGTGATGACAAATACGCCATGTATTATTCAGTATTTCAAATTGTCCCCCTGACTAAGATGAGACCATTCTTTCAACCAATCCCTTATTGTTACTATCCGTGAAATCCAATACCGCTATTGTGGTAGCTGCGTTTACCTTACTCCATTAACTACACGAACTTGTCGTACTTGCCCATTTTTAGCTCGACTCCCATCTTCTATAATACCCATCGACCAATATTTTTTGGAGTCATCGACTAACAGCACTATGTTTGTGACTTTAATCGGGTTCACCCGAGTGGTGCCACTTTTGTTTTTGATCTAACCAAAGCAACGTATATCAATGGTAACGCAACATTTGATAATTTTAATTACTAGAAATTTGAAATTTACTTAAGTGACTAAGCCTTCGTACCCATTTCTTATACTTATAATGATCTCCTTTGGACCTATTGCGTATTATTATTTAGAATTAGATTTAGTATTTGAATACAAAAACCCCGAATGAAAAAAGAATATAAAAAACGAGAAAGTAGTGGTAGAGTAATATTCTATGAAGAAGTGTCTATGTATATTTTTTTCAAACAAAGTGAAAAATTAATAAAATAAGATTTAATTTCTTATTGTTGTAAAAGTGCAGAAAACTTCTCGTTGCTTAGTTTTTTAAGTCCACTGACAACGTCGTTGCCGAGTTTTATTAAATTTAAAGGCATCGGAGCTAGTGTTTCATCAAATTACAAGAACTTTCTCTAATTTTCGGGTGTTATCAATGGGTGTTATCAATTTATTCGGTTTGATGGAGCAGTTTCACCTAGTTCGTTTATTATAAATCACCCTAACTATGCACTAATTGTACTTGCTTGATGATGTTCGCACTTCTTCACTGGGGTAAAACTTTCTATACAATCTCCGACGTAATGGCTCTCCATTATACCTTTAATAGCAGTTCTTTTCGAAGTGACATGCGTCTAATTTTTTAACGAATTGTGCTATCACTGGCGAACACACGGCTCTAAATTTCATAACATTCATTATCTATAGTTGCGGATGATTTTTGGTTTCATCATTCGGCTATAAAAACCTTTGTGCGTGTCTATCTTCGTCTTAAGCAACAGCTTGTGATGCCATCTATCCCACATTCGCTTCATATTTCTCAGGCTTTTGACGCTTCCAAATTTGATGAACCTTTAAGCAAGTTCTGCATAACTTAAACTTGAAAATTCACCGAAGCGCTTGCACTTCTCGACTTCATAATTACTCTCATCATATATAGAATAATGTTTATGGTTTTGCTTCCTTTCTTGTCGGCTATTTTGGAACCCGATACCACATGGCTAATTCGGAAGCATCCGCTGCTAAGTTTTTCAAAAAACCTTTAAGAACTAGGATTCTTCGTATGACGACGTCTGTCTGTATCGTGTCCATTCTATTTGCAGATTGGGTGGCAGGTTTTGTAAGGCCTTGTTAAATATTACAGGGTTGATAATATGATCCCAAGAATCTGATGTACCGAATGAATGGCGACATGAGAACGTCCGTATACTTTTTAACGTAAGCATTACAACCATAAACTGACTTAGGAAATATTAATTCTTCCACAAAAAGTTTTAGAGCTATTCCCTTAAGTGCTTCATGGAGCCGAACGAGATTCTGAGAATCAGATAGCTTGAGTTTTTTCGTAGATGTCTGATACGCGTGATAAAAGCAGGTCGATCCTTTGCATTCCCATTAAAAAATTGCAGTTTTCTAGAGAGATCTACTTTAGTATTATTGATGCTTCCCTTCGATTCTCCTAGTGGCTTTGTATCGTTGTAATTGAAAGTTTGCACTTTCTTATTGTTGTTTTGAATTGTTCGTACCGTTTGGATGCCGATTTTTGTATTGCAATCTGCAATGAATATCGAACCTCCCATTGTTTTACTGTGCTTGTTGTTTAAACCCATAGTTATGTTCCATGGGCCTTGAGTATCGTGTCCAGATGTCCGAATACTGAGTTAGAGACATTTATACTGGTACTCCTGCCTGGCTGGGTTCGTCACCGTACGGTTCACACCTACCATAACGCAGTTAGCTAGTTTATTGGTGGTCACTAACAAGAAGTACATCTGCAAAAGCTACAAGACACGGAGCTGATTAAATGGCATCTTAATTATTCCAACCAAAACTCTTAATTCCTCTTTTATTCTTCCAATAAAGTATTAAGTAGAGTATTGATATAGCTGAACGCGCATTATTTCAAACAAATTATCCACTTTGGTATTTTCTGGTCTTTACAATTTGCCAATTTATCGTTACGACGTCAAGTAATCACCAGTAGACGCGACTGACGATCTTAAATTTTAAAATGCGGTAATTTTTCGTCATCCATTCAAAATTTCTAATGTCAAAACTATATACAATCTCAAGCGGATATAATCAAGACATATAGTATAATTATCAAACCTTATTTAAACGATTCCGACATATTATTTAGTTAACATCAATAACATCCGTCATGAAAAATTCACAAATTGGGCCCCGCATTTTAAATTACGTACGCATGCGTTACGGACGCCACCTTGACAAAAAAAGTCTCCGATATTGAAATCACTGTGGAACGCTTATACTCGAATGTGACATTGAATTGAATTCATTTCTCACGATTTGTTATTGTAAAAAACAAAGATTCACCAAACTTTATAAGTACAAAGCTGGAACAAATGATAATTCATCTTTGAATTTAACAAAAAACATTGTAAATACCACACAGCAAATACGACAATGGGTTGTTTGGTGTATACACACGTATTAAATAGTAATTTTACGCCAGCCTGTGTGGAACATAATGGAGTCAATTACACTTTAATAATGACGTCAGATTGGTATGAAGTACATAGTACTTATTCGATAATTGACACCACCTCAAAGTATATTTCATTAATTAATCGCCGTCTCACCCCATTATGTATATACAAATAACCTTGCCTTTTTCATGTTTTTATAATTTCTAAAAACTACCAATCATCTAGAGACTAAAACTATTAATACGAAAAACTTTTGATTTCGGAATTTTGTGCGAATGAGGTAATCTTTGTACATTTCTTCATACAGCATTTAGCCAAAGACGATATTTTATGGGTAAACCAGCCTGTTTATTTATTGAAAGAATCACGTTCAACTTTTTTGTGTTATGTATTATTATTATGCTAAACTATTATTTATAATAAATATAAGTATTTTTTTATTTTTGTTTAAAAATAGACATGTTCAACACGAACGGCTTTAATGTTTTTCGCGCGTCAGTCATTAATATAATTATCCAATATATTCATAAGTTATCGGATAGTTTGTTTTATTTAATAGCCACTACACAGCAACCACACTACACGTAAATATGGTTTATAGTATGAACCATGTACTTTGCGATATTCTAGTAATCAAAGTTTAACATCAAACTATTTAGCTAGTCAAGTAAGCAAAACTATTTTAAGAATGTTATTTTCCATTTTTTTATGTAACAACCAGCAGTACTTACATATTGCAATAATTTTTGTTTATAAAGTTTTAAAGTTTTTAACAAAATCAATAAAAAATATATATTTTTTATTGTTATATTCATAATAGTTTTTGCAAACTATTTTCGTGTGACTCACCCATAAAAACGTATGGTATTGTTTCTGCATTTATGCATTTTTTATGGGTTTGATAAACAAAACTGCTACTTATAGTTTTATGTTTCACGAGAATCGCGACTGTTTAATCGCAGGATGTTAGGGATTTAATTAAAATGTTTGTTAGTGTGTCAAGCCGTACTAAGTACGTTCCTCAAATTTCGTAAAACGCTATACTTTTCCACAAATTTAGAACAAATCTTTATGCACTCGATCATATTTTGTCCCAATTGTTTGTTTTATTGAGGCCAGGGCCCGGATTTTGCATAAAAGGCGAGAAGCGAGTTTTATTTCAATTTCTCGCCTTTGGATTTTGTCCGACGATTACTTTTCGATTTTACACAAACAGATAAAAGTGGAAGATGAGAAAATTGAGCAACTGTCAATTACTTGTCAAAATATTAAACATTTGGTCAGCAAAAGTATTGTTACAAATTTTGGACATTCGATACTGATTCGTACTGGATTTTGCAAAGAAAACACTCAGCGCTTTAAGTTTCAAACTTTATTTCCCAACAGCTTTAATGGGGCTTGAGGTCGTTTTCTCGCATTCCCACTTTTCAAAATCCCAATTTTCAAAAACTTCCTTTCCAAATTTCCGCTTTTCATTATCCTGCTTTTTTATGAATTCTATGGATTAGAATTCTACAAAAGTGGTTAAGAAATTTCGAAGTACCATTCAATAAGATGAAGAAATAGCCTGGTTTAATTAAGCAATGGCAAATTCCTTAAATACGTTCAAAATTCATGTTAGAACCCAATCTAGACCGATATATCAAATATGACCATTATTATAGTTAAAAAGTGGCCAAGTTTCATCCAACACGGCCAAAATCCTTTAGCGAAAACTTTAGCGAAAATTGATGTAGGAATCTTAATCCAGATCTACAATCTAAATTTGACCAATATAAGTTCCATTTAGAATGGTCTAATTCCAAAACTTCGCGTTAAATCCACGTTAAAATCCCTGTCCAGTTGTTCTTACCCAATTTGACCATTATTTGTTAAGAAGTGGCCTATTCCATTCAGCATGACCGAATTCCTGAACTTCCTTCAAAACTCAAGTTAGAATCCCAAAAACTCCAAAAATTCTTGAAAAATTCGTGTTTAAATGCAAATCACATTCCATATGTTAAGATTTCAGCAAAATGGGGATTTTAAAACGCGGGAATTTAAAAAGCCGCATTTTGAAAAGCGGGATTTTTAAAAAGCCGGTATTTCGTTAATTCGGAATTTTGTAATTTGGGCTTTCGTACCGATCCCTTTAATTTCTTCAGCAATTCAATATTTTCACTCATTATCACTTGCTCACTAATTCACTTTTACTGTTCACTTTTACTTTTCGCAGTTTTATTTCTTAACTTGCACTGTTCCCAACTGTCCCCTGTGTCCCAAATTGCTCGCGCTTATATACTTGTCCTATCGCTGTTTGAGAATATTCCATTTGCGATTGTAAATCCCTTGCCCCTGTTTGATGATTAATGCCGTTTTTAATTTCAGTATTTTTCATGATTACTGTATCGCCGCCGTTTACAAAATTGCTTTCGTTATTTCCATATCCATATCCCCTCCACATGGAATGCTATTCTAAAATCTAATTCCCAATCAGTATGGGAGAAATACGTGATCCGACAACATCGATGCGTGTTAAGAATAATAATCGCCTTAATAAAATTATGGTCTCTGACTAAGTTCGAACTCGCGACCTTTCGGTTGACATCATTTAGTGGTGTACAGTTTAGCCACTCGCCCGCCGAGCGTTATACGTGTGTAGAGTAGTACTACTGTTCGTCCTGAACACACTTGTCCTTTTCCCATATTGTATCGTCGTAATATATAAATCTGGACCACTTTCTTCTTAGTTCTGGGGCCTAGTTGAATCCGATATACAAGATCGTTAATCCGTTTGATGATTGTATAAGGCCCTGCTCAACTTTGTTGTAGTTTCTGGGATATCCCGAATATTTCTTCTCTTCAGATTGTATAGCCAAACCAGATCTCCTTCTAAAAATCCCTCACTATCCGTTCTTAGGTCATGTATCGTTTTCATTCTATCGCTGGCGCTTTGATGTATTTCTTCTTGGGAATGTTTAACACTGTTGACCACAACCAACAGTTCTCTACATGTTACACAATAGTTTTTCTCTGCTTTAAAGAGGGATCAACTATAATATGCTGCATAATTTCTACTTTAATTCTCCAAATGCTTTTTGATGCTCTGTGTACCACTCAAATGGTTGGCTTTCTTCGGTAAGGCGATGGTGACTTCGTGCAACATCTGCGAATAGTTTGGTACAAATCGACGGTAATAGTCCTAGAAAACCATTTAGTTGGTGGTTGGCTAATATCCTGTGATGCAGGCCACACCATTGCTGAAATAGTATGACCCAAATAGTTAACTTCTTCCCTGAACAGTCTGCATTTAGTTGGAACCAACATGGTTGGAATTGGAACCAATTCGGTGAATTGTTGTTTTGGGTGAATTATCGTTTTCGGTGAATTGTTTTTTCGGTGAATTGTCCTTTTCAGTGAATTGACGTTTTAGGTGAATTGATTTGTCGCTGAATTGTCGTTTTCGGTGAATTGTCGTTCTTGGTTAATTGATGATTTCGGAGAATTGTTTATTTCGGTGAGTTGTCGTTTTCAGTGAATTACCGTTTTTGGTGAACTGTCGATTTCGGTGAATTGTTTTTCGGTGAACTTTCGTTTTCGGTAAATTGATGTTTTCGGTGAGTCGTAGTTTTCGGTGAATTGCCGTTTTTGGTGAATTGTCGTTTTGGGTGAATTATCGTTTTCGGTGAATTGTTTTTTCGGTAAATTGTCGTTTTCAGTGAATTACCGTTTTGGTGAACTGTCGTTTCCGGTGAATTGGTAATTTCGGGGAATTGTTTTTCGGTGAATTTTCCTTTTCAGTCAATTGTTGTTTCGGCGAGTTGTCGTTTTCGGTGAATTGTCCTTTTCGATTAATTGATGATTTCGGTGAATTTTCTAGAATTGTCGTTTCCGGTGAATTGACGTGCTACCAAACAAATGCAGTCTGGGCAGGTAATAGGCTGGTAGGTATTATGATCATAAAATCATCTCAAAAAATATCTGTGCTGCTGTTTTAAACGGGAAACGAATCTCACCTGGACAGGGATTTTGTACGAAATTCTCATGAGAATTTGTACACGTATACGGTGTATAATATTCACTTTTACTATGTGTACTGTCATTTTCTATCTTTGTGTGGGTGTCAAATTCTCATGAAGTTTTGTCAAAATGTTGACTCGAATTTATAAATGTGCATTATCGGTTGAAAAAATACATGTGGATTCGCCAAAATGTTGACGCATTATGATAATTTTTCCACTGCTCGCGAGCAAAATCGAGGCCTGTACATCGATTTTGTATGCTTTCCCATTCCACTGGGAATTTACCGGAACGTCATAGTAGTGGTGTACGTGTTTTGTTTTGTGTTTTTGACGTAAAGTGAATATTATACACCGTATACGTATATAAATTTTCATGTGAATTTCGTAAAAAATCCCTGACCTGGGGGTCAAGTCGCGATCCATGAAATAATGAAAATGAATTTTTTTTTCATTAGTAATCTAGTAGTTTGAATTATTCGCACATAGTTTTAAATTCCACTGTGTGAAAACAAAATTTGTTGTGGGCAATTCAAATGTACTCGGTTGCCAATGAAAAACAATTTTCATTTTCATATTTTCACGGAACGCGACTTGACCCCCTGGTAAAGAAATCCTTTGATCTTTAACCGTTCTGGTATTGAGTAAAATTCTATATTATTTTGTAGTCTTTAATACTTAACTCCAATGAAAATTCATTTTAAATATTTTACTTATCCGATTAGGTGGGTCCGAAATATACTCTATTGTAAAGATTGTGGGTGTGTAACCTTATAGTATAGTTTGCATGTATAACATCGTTCACATTTATAACATTATTACATTAAATATATTTAAAAATACGCAGGAGGCAATAAACTTTTTACAATTTTGGGAGCGAATAAGGATCGGAATTTTATACGACGTATCAAATATTAATATGATAAGAGGTGATAAAATCGAAAATATGCAAATCGCCTATATATAAACCGAAATTTAGCCCTAAAATGTAAAAGGGCTAGGGTGTTATTGCACGAAAGGTATTTTTTATCGTAGCTCGGTTTCGAGTGCTAAACTAAAATAATTACATATTCACGTGCAACCATATAATAAAAGAAAGGTAGGTGTAGTTTCATTATCATTTCCGTGCGTAACACGTATATCACTAAATTTTGACGCAGGTGTAGTGATGGGAAATCGTGTTGTTTATGACGTATCGTTTTTAATGGAAACCTCGAAGCCGAGATATTTGATTCAAATAAATTTACGTATTCTCTAATAGCAACCCTTTGTTTTAAAATGCATTTAAATTCAATAATCTTCTGATTATTATGTACTATTTGAAATGTCTTTTGCTCTCAGTAAATTTTGAAGTGGATCGATTCGAGAAACTTAAAAGCGGTCTTATAAATTAAAAAAATATAAAATTATAATTAGGGCAACAAGCAACATTATCTGTTGTTCAAGCCTTACTCTTTTTATTGAGGTGCTTTTAAATAAATTGTGTTGTATTGGTCTAAATAAATTTCGTCGATACCCCACTATTGATACATTTGTAAAACCTTTACATTTTAAAATTGAATCTTTAATTTATTTTAACTTTAGCACCAAGTGTCTCTTTATTCACGCGCGTCTCGATCAAAAAGAAAAATTCGACTCATTCGTTCATTTAAATATTGTAGCTCAATTGTCCTATTTTTTGTGTACATTTTGTTTATGGTGCCCGAATATAGATGACGTGGCGGGCAGTAAGGACATATTAATCAAAAATAATCATATAACTTCATTACACTTCTCCCGATAATAGAAAGGATAATCCTACAAGATTGACCATTCGGAAGGATAATTAAGAAGGCAGTAAGGCCAATAATAACATAATTGAACTGCCTTTATTATTCTACTTGGCTTTAATACAAAATTTGTTAGTTCTAAGTTTAAATATAAATTTCTACTGAAAACAATTTTTAATTTGATTATTTAATAGTAATAATGAAAAGAAAACGAAATAATTAAATTAATAAATTATTCTTAATCAGAACTTTTTTTTAATTTATTGTATGTACTTAAAACAGCGTAAGCATTATTTTTCTTATTATAAGAGCATTTAACCGATCGTGTAGAATTATCTTTATTTCAATAACGAAATGATATTTAATAACATACATCCTAAGTAAAATTTTACATTAATTAATGAAATTGCGATTTTTAAGATAGGTAATGAAGTTTGTAAATATGTAGTATCAAGTGACATTTCGAATAAATTTCGTTAGCTGGTTACTATGCACTACTTTGCCAATGCGAATTTGAATTTTTATGCTATAGCTGCTAGTTTGCCTTTCCTGACTTCATTTTTTGGAAGCTTTCGTATTTTGGATCGGTAAGATAATCGTCATAATAAGTTACCCTTTCGAGTGGGAATTTATGAGCACCGGTTTAGGCTCAAATACAAGTTCGAATGGCCCAGTAGACGTACGAACGGCACCCAGTTGAGAAATGCACCGTGCTATTATAAGCAAACGTAGCATAGGGTAACCACGAATCCCAATTCAATAGCTGAGAACCAGAAATATTTCCCAAATATTCACCAAGTGTTTGATGTAACCTCTCTAGAGCTCCATTATTTACTTAAAAAATTTGTACCGTGGTCTGTAAGGACGATGCTGTAAAGATGCTTTCGCGATTTTTTCATTTGCCTCTTTTGGTAGGGATAACGCCAATTTCGAAAACTTAGTAAGGTTATTTTATTCATCAACATAATTTTCTTCTAGCGCGATACAATCAGTCCAACTATTCTCTAACATTTCGATGCCTTTTTTGTGGAACAATTTATCTTTATCTTCAAAATAAGCTTCAGTTTCGGCAATGACTCCTTGATTGAAGTCAAATCTCTTTCCCTGAAGTTTTTTTTTAGATCTGTAAACAAGTAATAATCGCTGGAGAGCAAATATGGCGAATACGGTGGCTGCGGGGGCAATTCAATGTGCAATTCGTGTAATTTTTCCATTGTTGCGATCACTTGTGACATGGTGCATTGTCTTGGCAAAAGCAATTTTTTTGATGGACAAATGTTCGTGCAAAATATGACCAACACGTTCCATTGATATCTTTACAATGTCAGCTATCTCACCCAACTTCACTTTACGGTCTTTCAAAAAAATTTCGTGGATGTTTTTTTATGTTTTCTGGAGTCACAGCCTCATTTGGGCGTCCAGAGCATGGTGCATCATCGGTGGTTGTACGACCACGTTTAAATTCAAAATACCTGGTGCAGAGTCTAGAAAACACTTATCATGCCACAGTATTTCATCAACACACGAGATTCTTTTTTTCCATCGTTTTGAAATTAACAAAAGTAACCTCACTAAAACAATTTTGACACATATCGTTTGAAGATTGGTTGAATTTAAAAATCATGTGGGTTGCAAATTTGAGGCACCATCTATGTGTCAGACCTGGAACTTTTCAGGCGATGTAATACTTATCAAAGAACCAAAAATGTCAATATTTGTCTGTTTTAAATGGTTTAATTTAGGTGGACGTAATCAACGAATTTTCTGGGTGAAATACTTTTTCACTTCCAAAATTGTTGAAACAGCTGTAGCTTGTGTCCAGCCAGAAAATAGTTTTTTTTTTATTTCTAGTCATAATATGAAGTTTATTCGATTCATCCAATGGTTCGCAAATGATGCGACTGAGTGCATCGGCATTTTTATTTAATGAACCCGATTTGTTCACGATTTTATAGTTGGACTCATCTAGTTTACAACGCCAGCGCATAAGTCGAGATGACGGATCGTTGTCGGAGCAGAGTCACACGAGTGGTTTGTGATCTGGAGGCCGAGTTGCGTTCCGTGAAATAATGAAAATGAAAAGTTTTGTTCATTAGTAATCTATTAGTTTGAATTATTCGCACGTAGTTTTAAATTCCACTGTGTGAAATCAAAAATTGTTATGGGTAATTCAAACCTACTCGGTTGCCAATGACAAAAATTTTTCATTTTCATATTTTGACGGAACGCGATTTGACCCCATGCTATTATTACTAGCTGCTGAAATATGGTGTTCGAGACCGCGATAAAATATAGGGAAAATACAGGGAAATTTAAACAAAAAAGTTTAGAACAACAACTTTAACTAACTTCAAGTCAATCATTTTGACATTAAATTTTTTGTTTATAATAAAACACAATTATATCCAATATTAAAATAAATAAATTAATTTCACCAGCAAACATTAAAATATCCATTTTTTCTTATTAAAAATACAATTCAGTCATTTCATTTTCATTCTTTCAAATTTCCAGTTGTAAATGAAGTAAGGAACAATCAAAAAATTGTGTCAGTTCAGGAATTATTAAGTTTTTTGATGAACTCTGTTGTACTCTACATAATATGAAGAGTTGTTCAGAGTTGTTGAGAACAAGCATACATAAATTTTATTCGATAATACCGAGTGGCTGACACGAAGTGTTACCAACTTCAGACTGTCATTGCTGCCAAACCAGTGATGACAGAGCGGTCAAATTTACACTAATGACAGTTCATTCCATTGTTTACAAGCGTACAAAAGCATTTTAATGGGAAATATTCAGAAAAAGAGTTATCCGCAATGGAATTCAAGCGTAATAGTGTGATTGCTCTATATTTGGCTGGAAAACCACAGCCGCAGATTGTTAACCAGTTAAAACATCTGCATGTGAATAAAATGTTTGTGTATCGCTCCATAAATCGTTATAACGAAACTGGCAGCATTTCAAAACGCCATGGTGGTTGACCGAAACGCACTGCAACTTCGCTGAATATCATTCGGAAGGT
This sequence comes from Nephrotoma guestfalica, assembly GCA_963691935.1. Taxonomy (NCBI): domain Eukaryota; kingdom Metazoa; phylum Arthropoda; class Insecta; order Diptera; family Tipulidae; genus Nephrotoma; species Nephrotoma guestfalica. The sequence continues at coordinate 190,687,190 of OY829915.1, read as the reverse complement.
GAAGGCCAAATTGGCTCGGAATCCGCGCCGTAGCGGCAGAGAAATGGCTCGTGAGACGAACATTTGGCTCGAACGGATGCAGCACATATTGAAAGATCATCTTGGACTAAAGGCTTTGAAATTCCATAAAACGCATGGTCTCACCGATGCTCAAAAAAAAGTTAGAGTGGAAAGAGCAAAGGAGTTGTTACGCTTGCACGAAAGTGGCGATTTGCCGAATTTGGTTTTATCCGATGAGTCATCGTTCGTTATTGAGCAATATGTGAACAAGCAAAACGACCGGATTTACTTACCCGGCCGTTCTACTGAAAATTTGGACCAACGGATTGCCTCTCGAAACCAAGCGCCGCCCATGATGATGTTTTGGACCGCCGTAACGGCCGAAAGCCGTTCATCGCTCGTTTTTTTGGGACCGTGGCATCAAGATAAATGCTCAAATTTATCGGGATCATGTGTTGGAGGGAGCGTTGAAGCCATGGGCACAAAAGTATTTCGGCCGCAGAGCCTGAACATTTCAACAGGACTCGGCGCCGAGTCATAAAGCGCGCATCAATCAAGATTGGCCAAGAAACAACGTTCCGCGGTTCATTTTCACTGCCCAATGGCCACCAAATTCACCGGATGCAAATCCGCTAGATTTCTCGTTTTGGGGTAATTTGAAGAGCAAGGTTCGGACAAAAAAATACCAAAATGTCGATCATCTCAAGCAAGCGCTTCACCGGGAATGGGCCAAAATACCGCAGAGCCACTTTAGTGCTGCATGCAATAGCTTTGTCGGTCGTTTGAAGGCCATAATCTCGGTAAGGATGGCCAAATCGGAAACTGCTGATGCGGTTCGAAAATTTAAATATTTGTGAATATTTTTTACTTTGATTCAAAAAATTCATCAAAAAATAAAAATTCTGTGGCGTTTTGTTTTGGTAACACTTCGTGTCAGCCACCCTGTAGACGAAATTCCCTCCTCATCTTCATGGTGTGTTGAAGTAAGATACTCAACGGAAGCATGGTAACAAACAATTTTACTTTACATAAGATAATAATTATTTACTAACACGGGAATATAGAAATGATAATGGTACACTTGTGAGGAGAAGCACCGATCTGTAATGTGGGGATAAACGACAGCTCACTCAACTAGATTGTCTCATAAGTTAAAACATTTAAGTTAGTGCCTTATGTATAAGTTAGTGTAGCGGTAGATGCATCTATTCAATAAATTCAGTTGCTGCGTTCGGAAAAATTTGTGAACATCTAGTTAGTATGTTATAGGTAAACAGGCTAACAGCTGCCCTGCGTTATAAACATCTTATCTTATGACTGTAGATCGATTTTTGCTTTCTATTTCATTAGCGAATGGTTCGATTTCCGTTTTTGGGTCTGCTAGCTTTAAATGAAAAAGCGCAATGCTTTGTCAAAAACGATTAGAGGGAGCTTTTTCAAAGTTAGTAGAAACCATCGTTTTAGTTTGGAGGGAGGGAGCCTAACCTATTTTAGTAGCGCCTATAATTGTCCATATTATCTTATGATGTGCTGTTGTTTGAGTTTTATTAACTTAGGGACATTAGGGTTGATTCTAGATACTCGGAACTCCCGTTGCTCCAGTTAATAGCTGAGTCATGCGTTATAATGCACCAGCACAGAAGCCTGTAATAGCACGATCAGATTTTTTTAGTGCGTACTGGAAACAAGGCTTATACTTAATTGTAATCCTTGGGTTTTGAAAAGCTTTTGGGCCGGCTACGTTAAAAGGGCCGAGTCGCTACTATATAAAATGACTCCTAAAGCTACCGAACAGTGCAGTATTTTTTATTATTCCCATTTAATTGTGTTGTTTATCACTGGTAAGTCAGATATCACTTTGGCTCTCAAATCTCATCTGTCCGGACGCTAGTGTGCAATTATTATTTTATAATAGAATATATAATGTAGCCTATCATATATCGTTGAAAAGAGTCATCTTAGTACTAAAAATTAGCGTTGTGGCACTAGAAACAGTTTCATTTTCTCTTATTCCCTTATAATCATACTGCATATAATTTGATAGGTCCTCTACCAATCACAATTTGGTTATGTACATCAGTTCATAAGTTCAACGTTTCGGCGCTACTGCCAAATTGTTCGGGTTGGGCTACAAATCCCGTATTTTAATTAAATCAAATTAATTATTTATTACCAATTATTATAAAAGGTAGTCCGTGGGGTAAAGGGTGAATTTAAAATACGGTATTTTCCAAAAATACGCGTTATTTTGTAAAATGTAATTTTTAAAAACGAGATTTTGAGCCGCTCTCAAATTATTCCTTACGTATCAAATCATTGTAAATTTCTTGATATATGCAGCAAAAATTTAACGTACATCTTGCATTCCTAAATTGGGTTGGAATCTGTGGGATCTCCTGGTGACAAAAATATTAAACGTGAGCCGTTTTGCAAACAGTTTTCTTAGTAGAATTGGCGATTGGAGTGACTTTCTAGGTTTGTCAATTTTTGGAGTTCTGATAATCTTGTTCGGTTTTAGCCTCTAGCACTTTTTAGCTAGAAATACAGGTTAGTATATCGTATTTAAGCTTATTGTTACAAAACATTTACATAAACCAATAAATATGTGCTTTTTGAAATCGTGTTTAGAAAATAAATTTAAGCGGATCTCTCAGTATGCAAATTTCTCAGTCTGAATTTAAATTTGGTACAAACATTAATTTGTCTAAATATTTTAATAAAATGAATAGTGAAATCGATGTTATTAGGTGCTGGCTATAGAGAGATTTCTAAGTGCATACTTATGACGTGCAAATCTCAATATTTGTCAACAATATAGCGTCATCCCAAAATAGAATGCAATCCAATCAACCCAATTAATTGTATAGCATCAAAACATTTCAAGTGTCACCGTAACATCTACATCAAATTGATGATGGTTTAGGATAAAGTCCGCATTCTTGCGGTTTCTCATTCATTGCAAAATTTCGTAATGAAATCTTTTGTATGTCATATGCTAAAAACACACATAAACAACTTTTGCTTATAAATGCGTACATATATTATTTCAGTCTCAAAATTATCTTAATTAAAACTAATAAATTTTTATTTTTTTATTTTATTTTCAGAATCACATATCCAGCCACATATAAAAAAAAAATTTGTTTCATAAGATTTTTGTGTCTACTCACTCTACAGTAAAGCAAATACGAAAATAAAAATTCATGGAAAGTGAAAATCATTGACATTTTTTCACAAAAAAATAAATAATTATTATTCAAATATTGTGTATTAAAAGCAAATAATAACAGGTCTTATCAATTATGCTTGAAACTTTAATGTTTACGCCTTGTAACTCGTTCAGAAATTTCGCGCGTCTAACGGCGACTCGAAGCTGCGATCAAAGTGTGTAATGAATTTCTTACCCATTCTAAATCATAATAGTAATCGTGTTAGAAATCTGGTATATGTTTGGTGTGGTTTCGTCAAATTTTGCAATTTATGCAAACAAATATTATGCATTCAAGGAAAATAAAAGTCGAGCGAAGTAAACAACAAAAGGCAGCTGAAGCCGCGCCGCGCATTTAGTGGGATAATTTAATGTGAAAAATCACACAATTGTGTGTTGTTGCATTATTGGTGTAATATTTTTTTTTTATAACATGTGCTACATATTATTATGATTATGTTATGTTTTATGTTATTCAATAAAAATATAAAAATTAGTGAATGAAATAATTTATAAATTATATTAAGAGTTAAGTGAATAATAATAATAATATCATAAAGTAATTATAATTTTTTTGTGTTGTTGTTGGAGTTATATATGTATGTTGTATAATAAAATATCTTATATATACAACCAAAACAAGTTAAAATACAAATATTTAAAATAAATAAAAGAAACAAGCAACAAAAATGAAGTGGAAAATTAAGGATAATGAACCAAAACATTCGGTAAGTGTGTTAAATTATTATTGATTTATTATAGAACAAAAGAAATAAATTTAAGAAAAACTTTAATTCGCAATGTTGTACATAGGTTGACCGAAAAATTAATGGCTTCCGTTAGCAAATAAATTAGACGTGGTTGACAGGTCTGCATTGGAGGCTATTCATCTCGCGTGCCAAAAGTTTCTTTTTAATTTCAAGAATCAAATTTTTTGATGTAAAAGCATTTATTACAACAACCAAACATTATGATAGATTTTTCAATGAAATTTTTAGTTTACACATAGAAAGCATAAATTACAGTTACTTATAGAGTAATCAAAGTGGTTCGGTTCTGCCCATGATGATGTTAAATAGCAACAGTTTAAATTATTTGGGTAACTTTTAAAATAATTATTCTTTATTATAATTTTTCGGTAAAAACAATTAATTATTTTTGAAAGAACATTTTTTCGAGGAATTTGTTTCCGAGAAATTGCCTATGTATCGTTTACGATACGATACGTTTCGCATAAAAAAGGCGACACTAATATTGGAAAACTAAAAAATTGAAATACCGTGACGGGCACCATAAAGTTATTAATCATGTCGGCTTTTTACTGTAGGGTTTCACAGCGATAGATTTTGCAATAAAAATAATAAACAATCTATTAAATAGTAAAACATACAAAAACAGAAGCTTACATAACACACATGGCCATGAATGAATGCGGCTCTCGAAAAGAAATGAAAAAATTAAATAACATTTAATAATTCATTAAAAATTTTTTGTGCTCTTAATCGAAAATTTCGACTTCGATTATGTTGGCTCTCGTAACGAGAGATTATTGGATTTCGGCTCCACGTGTAGTGAAGAGGCTTGACCATGCTTGTTATATAACATATATACTTGATAAAGATTGCATCGTATCGAAGGAATTTTTATCCCATACGTTCATCCCACGATTTTTTAAAAAATACCACTAGCAGCACAAGTGTTAAATCTCATCCCCGACTATACATATTACGTATTTCTCATTCCACGATTTTTTTCATCCCGTACTTTTTTCATTTTCTCATCCCATACTTTTTGTTTTTATCCAAAGTAATATTTTACTGAGCGGTCTTCGATATTCTACGAATTTAAGCAACGGAAATTAGTCTGAGATGGATATTTCTATTAAAAGGTCCACCGATTTGTCATTGCCGATAGTTTCGGTACCTTGTTGGCCAATTTATGACGAAACATTAAGTTCCGCCGATCGTGGGAATTCTCGCCATTTGAATATACGTGACACGGGAAATGTATTGGTTCCGTTGAAAAAGAGAAAAATTCTATAGCCTTATGGATTGAAACATCCACCAATTTGTTGATTTATATAAGTTCTGGACTCCTATGGGATGAGTTTTTAACACTTGTGCTGCTAGTGGTATTTTTAAAAAATCGTGAGAGGAAAGTATGGGATAAGTTCAAGGCTGTACAAATTCGCGTGTCTAAACAGAGTCGTGAAAAACTTTCTATTCCAGATAATTTTATGCGTGTAAGTGTAAATAATATAGCAACTGCATATTAAACAATATTATTGGAATTGTAAGGTTATTGCGTTATTTAAAAATTTATAATAAAAAAATTGATGAAACAAACACCTTAGCCCGATAGGAACCAAGCGCTTGATGGTTTATCCATTAAAACGATAAATGGAATGTTCATAACATCACGAATAAAACTGTAACGGGCCTTTGATCTTACTAGGAAAAAATCTGTAAATAAAGTTCGGAAAACAATAGACGCTTTCTAGCTTAAGAAGCTTTAGTAAAATCAAATAAAGTACCCCATATAATAATTCGATTTTCATAGTTGATTTGGGAATTGGTTGAATTGAATTGAATTTTACATCCTAGACTGAATTTCGCTAAACCAGTTTAACTAATCCGCAGTCTGTCCTGGGCTGTGTTTTGTCTTATCGTTTATATCTCATTTTTGACCAGTACTCTCAGTTTGCCCGGGAACACATCATGATCATCATTGGTTGATTTATTTATCACTAAATATTGGTACAACATCGAATCAAGATTTCTTGAAAATGCCGGGTTTCAGAAGAATGTCTTTTTAGGTTTGCAAGATCCATTAGAATTTTAATTTGGTTCGCACTTGTCGAGGAATTTAAATTATTTAGTATTTCTGAAACTTAATTTTGAGTATTTATTATGAATAAAATGCATAAGAACTTAACGATTGTTTTCCGTAATTCACACTCTTATTTGATCCTATTTTTAATTTTTTTTTGGTAAAATCTGGATGTTTAGTTACTTCTAGCGTAACATAATTTCTCCACAATTTTGCGGTATGTAATGTATTTTAATCAAGGGTAATGTATTTTATTTGAAAAACCTAACAATGTTGTAAAATCGCCTAAATGTACGCAAATCACTATGCATCTTCACATTTTGTTTTATTTTGAATTATAGAGTAAACTTCATATTTCTCAGTAAAATTTTAAATTGTATCCTAAAATAGTACTAACCGCCATTTTTATAATTTAGGAGTAATTTGGAATAAACTTCATTAGCATAAATTTTTTTTTTTTTTTTAACAACTTTATTGATATGGCTACTACAATCTTAAACATTATTAATTCATTAGTAAGGTTGGCATTAGTACTTATGAGATAACCATACACTTGTGTTTATAGCTCATGTGATTTGATTCGTTTGCGCCGCCTTACTTCGTTTGTACTGTCCAGTAGTTGTACGGCCTCAAGATTGGTGTGGGTAAGAAGTTCCTTCTCATGTTTTATGGCACATTCGCGGATAACGTCGTCTATCAATTGTATTTCTAAATCATTGTGGATTTCCTTGTTAGTTACAAATCGGTAGGCGTTGGTGACCATTCGAAGAAATTTATTTTGCCTTCGTTGTATAATGTCTCTATTGGATTTATGTGTACAACCTCATAGCTGCGCACCATACATCCATATTGGTTTGAAGATAGTCTGGTATACCAGACTTTTGCAATACAGGTTCATTTTGGAATGATGTCCAATTAACCAGTACATTTGACGTTGTTTCAATCGTATCTGTTCATCTTTTTGTCTCACGTGATGTTTCCAGTTGAGCCTGGAATCTAAATATAGACCAAGGTATTTTGCCGATTCAGCCTGCGGCACTTGCACTCCATTGAGTTGTATATGAAAAATGTTATTTTTATGTCGGAGCGTAAATGTCACATATGTTGATTTGAGCTCATTCAGTGCGATTTTCCAGTCAATTGTCCATTTAGTAACGTTGTCCATTGCGCGTTGAAGATTTTCCACTGCTCTTGGTTGAGATTCGTCTACTGACATAATTACAGTGTCGTCAGCGAACGTGCCGATGAATGTTTTATTCGTTGTAGGTATGTCCGCAGTATAAAAAAGGTAGAGGAGGGGACCCAATACGCTTCCCTGCGGAACTCCTGCAATCGCTGGATAAAAGTCAGAACATGTTTCTTCATGAATGACTCTGAATTGGCGATGAGAGAGGTATGATTCAAGCAGCTGGCAATAGTTTTGTGGTAGAATTTTGCTCATTTTGAATGTCAATCCCTGATGCCAAACCCTATCGAAGGCCTGGGATACATCCAGAAATACGGCGGAGCAATACTTCTTTTCTTCTAACGCTTGCTCTATTACCGCAGTTATTCGATGGACTTGATCTATGGTGGAGTGGTTATTCCTGAATCCAAATTGGAAATCAGGAACGTTTACCATTGGCTTTAGACGTTTTAGTAGAAGTTTCTCGAACAGCTTTGATAAGGTCGGAAGCAGTGAGATTGGTCTGTATGATGTTACTTCTTCATCTGGTTTACCTGGTTTCTTTAGCATAATTATTTCGGCCATTTTGAAGCATTTGGGTACATACTTCAATCTCATACAGGCATTAAATAAGTATGTGATCAAGATGATTACTTTACGTGGAAGTTCCTTGAATAGACCCGGTGATATTTCATCAATTCCTGGTGCTTTTTTATGATTAAGATTTTTGTCGATTTCTTTAGCAATTTCCATTGGCGTGACCCTTTTAAAGTCCTGATTTGGTTGATAAACAGGTGTTACAATGTTGGATTAAATGTCATGGGGTTGGAACACTGCTGCTAGGTATTGAGCAAAGAGTTCCGCTTTTTCTTTGTCTTGTCGAACCCAACTGCCTTGAGCATTCCTTAGAGGTGGTACTCGAACTACAGGTCGTTTAAATCTTCTGGTTGCTTTCCATAACGAGTAGTCTTTATCCATTTCTGGACCTAGCCCGCTTAAGTAGTTATCGAGGCAATTCTGTTTGAAATTTTTGATTAGTCTATTGACTTAATTATTCGATTAAAAGTTGTCTTGTCAGCGGGATTTCTGGTGAGGTGCCAAATTCTCCTCGCCCTTCTTCTTGCCTTGATTTGTTCCCTGATTTCAGCCGGGTATTTGACTTCAATCTCCGCTTTGTCCTTTGATTCAGGAGTAGCTAGTCTGGCAGCCATTCGAGTGTATTCAATAAAATTGTTTGTTTGTTGTTCCAATTCTTCATTGCTCTTAATACTAACTTTTAATTCAACCAGCTCTTCCAATTTTTCTCTGAAGATGTCCCAATCCGTGAATCTATTAGTAAGGTTATGCTTTTTCTGTTTCTTTATTACTGTAGCGCTTACTGACAACAGTACAGGAATGTGGTCAGATGTTAGGTCGTTAATTCCTTCGACTCTAGTGTAACTTAGGGGAATACCTTTTATGATGAAGAAATCCAGTAGATCTGGTATTTTTCCTGCATCCGTTGGCCAATACGTTGGCCCCCTTGGGGACAGATATTCGCATTTGTTTTCATGAATAGCTATGGCATTGAACAAGGTGTTACCTTTCCCAGGAGAAATAAGCCTGGAACCCCAAGCTGTATGTTTTATATTGTAGTCCCCTCCAATAATAAATCTTGGACCGAGCTTATTGAAGACGTTATTAAATTGTAACTTCGTTGGTGTATGCCGTGGAGGACAGTACGCTGCTGCAATATTTAGATCTGCGCCATTATATTGGATTGAGATAACAGTTGCTTGCAAATAGTTTTCACGAATATCCTCTTGTCGATTGTGTTTGATATTATTTTTGATTAGTACAGCTGAACCACCTCTAGCTCTTTCACTAGGATGGGTTGTCCAGTAGGAATTAAAACCCCTTATTCTGATAAAGCTTTTGTTGGAGAAGTGCGTTTCAGAAATCAGTGCAATATCAATGTTGTTTGTATGGAGAAATATTTCCAGTACGTGGGCTCGTTGGTTGAGCCCATTAGCGTTCCAAGCTACAATGCGTAGGAACGAGTTAACCATTTGTGAGTATGCTGACTTTTTTGCTTGGTGGATAGATATAGGTTTCCAGTTTTGCCACCCTCTCTGCTAAATGACCAAGTGACTGTTGAATTTGGCTAAGCATTTTAATAATTTCAATGTTATTTGACTCGTTGGCGATTTGCGCATAGGATAATCCAACTGTGGATGGTGTGATTGTTGTTTGTGGTTTAGCAACTTTGGTTTGTAATCGCTGCACTGCGCTTGTTCTGTTATTCTGTTGACTTTTAATTTTGTTCTGATATACACGGCATCCTTTATAATTTGCAGTATGCCCTTGTTGTTGACAAAGAGCACAAGAAGGCGCGATATCTGGTGTTTTCTTGCATTTTGTCGTGTGGTGATTTTCCGCGCATTTAACGCATTTGGTTTGACGATAGCAAAAGCTCTTGGTATGTCCAAGTTGTTGACAATTCGTACATTGTGGAATTCCCCTTGTCTTGTTAGGTGGCTCAATTTTAACTATACAGTACGCAACTTTCTTGATATTGTATACTTCTTTATTGTTGTCTTTTTGTTTTAAGTCGATGTAAAACAATGGAAAGTGTTTCCTGACTTTTACACCATCAATTGTAACCATTTTGTATATGTTGGTAATACCTGCAACTTCATGTCCCATTTTTTCTAAGTCTGCTTTAATTTCATCGTGACTAATAGAAGAAGGTAAGCCTCTGATAACCACTCTATAGGTCTTTTCACTCTTCAGCTAGTAGGTGTGATATTGAATATATTCTAGTTGGTTGCTACAATTCATTTTTTAATTCTTCCAGTAATATTTTGACATTTCTGTAATCATTTTCATTTTGAAAGGTAATTCTAATGTCACTATTTGAGAGCGCCTTAAAATTAGTTGATTCACTAGTGTTTTTTATTATTTTTTGTCGAAAAAGTTCGAAATTGTTGATATTGCTCACATTAATGGGTGGAGGCAGTGGTATTTTTGGGTTTTTCTGTTCAGTGTTACTGTTCACACTTTGTGTATTATTTTTTGGGGGAGTTTTCGTTTTTGTGCGCCCACGTTTCTTAGGATTTCTGTTATTAGCTCTGGAAAGTTCTTCTTCAAGTTCTTCCTCATCTGTGAAATAATCCTCTATACTCAGAGCATTAAATCTATTATTCTGTTGAGAGACTGGAAATTGCTGCAGCAACCAGTTGGAATTATTTGAATGATGTTGACTTGTTGATGGCTGAATATGGTTGACAGGCAGGTTGTTAGCTCGTGCTGAATTCTCAGCTTTACTATTTTTAGCTAAATTAGCATAAATGAAAATTGTTTTCATTTAACATTTTCTATTACTCTCTGATTCTTAAATAAACAAGTGCTTAAAAAGTATCCTAGCTCTTGAAATATTTGAAATTTTCTAAGTAATAATGAAGATCAAACTTGAGTTTGTCCCGTCACGTGTCAGTATTATAGCGACTTACCTTATTTCTTCAATACCATGCCACAATTTCGAAAGATATTGATAATATTCTTTTCAAAATTTGTAATTCATCAAAGCAGCTGCAACCGGCATCAAGTGTCATCTAAGGACATTTAATTTAATTTTCCATCGCTATTTGCTATAATTGCTCTCCTGAACGATAGATCATATAAGAACGATATAAGGAGTTTAAACTGTTGAATAGGCTCGGTTTCGTTAGTTCTTCAAACAGGTTTTGAAATTGTGCGTTTTCGTCCAGCAGCAAAGGCACATCTGCCGCAATTACAAATCTTTTAATAGATCAATTAGCCTACTCGTATAATATGTCGTTAATTTTCTAAAGTGTCTTGTGATATTTTTCTATAGGTATGCTGCTAATTTTAGGGATGAAAATAGTACTACACATACATATACCAAAGACATTTATATGGATTTGTATAAGTTTATTTGTTTGCAAAATTGAAGTAGTTTTGAGCCTGGAATAGGGCTGTCACTGATTTTAGTTATTACCTATTATTTTAACGGTTGCCAATTTTATTTAACGCAAACCTTAAAAAAGGTAATTAAAAATTTATTACTTTTTCTACATCATAATTTTGCAATTGTAAGCGCTTGTTTAACGTATTTTGAACTTCAGAATGCATTACAGCAATGCATTTAGTTGATCCAAGATAAAAGTAACTAAACAACAACAAATCCATTAAGATTACAAAAAAATAATAATTTAAAAACGAAATATGTATATCCAAGGTTAAAGTTTTGTCAAATTACTTATGTAATTGATTGATTTATGTACGAGTGTGTTTGTATATAGAGAAAAATAGTTTTTATTACACTGGCGACTTAAGTACATATATTACAAAACTCGCGCGACTCTGTTATTACTCATACAGGAATATTTAAGTAATCCGACACAGTAAATTAAGTAACTAGTTAATCATAATTAGTTTTTAACCAAATTTAGTTGACTTCAACGGCATGCCTATAGTGGGTTTTTATTTATTTTACAACTTTCATATTATATGTATTTTGTTATCCTTCACAAATGTATATGTATTTACATATATGTTGTTATATAGTCTGCACCATTAAATCTCAAAGATCACGGTCGTCATCTTTTATAATAAGATTGAAGCAATTTGTAATGTGACAATATACAATACAAAACTAAATCTTTGCACGTTTATTGAATATTTAAGAATGTAAAGCAGTTTATATAACGCGACGCATGTGCACATTCCGTTGGTGTACAAAACGAATTTCAGTTTCTAAATCTTGATAAGAGCGGGGAAAATAAAATTTTTTGATCAAAACCAACAGTAAGAGTTCATTCTTACGTATGTACATAAAACAATAGTTTATTTTGTTTAGCTTAAGCTAAGAAACTGAAGAACACACATAATTTTTTTTTTACTTTAATTTATTATCAAAATCAAAACAAGTTTGTTTTGTTATTAACGAAAACGAATATTTTCTTTCAAAAATAAAGTTTTCTTAATCTCTTATGTACGTACAACTCCCATAGACTTAAATCTATATACAAAAGAAAACCAACAAAAATATGTTTTAATATGTGAACCATTTATTATTATTTAACTTAAGACATTGTTCGTAATTCGATTCCTTATTTTTTTTCTACACACACACCCAACATAATCAAACCATATACATACGTACGTGTAATGTGTGTATGGAACGTTTGAAATCCCGGAAAAAATCTATTGATTATATTTTTTATTGCAAATAATTCTTAAAGGTTTTGTTATGTAGCTGCTTTTGTGTAATCTATATATCTGTGTACATAAAACTATGCTTACCGTTTTTTTTAAAGAAAACTAATTATTTGCGTACATTCACGTATACACAATGCGATACGATACGAGAATATTAGATACATTTCACAAGCATGTTAAATTTAAACAATTGTTTGTGAAAATTGATTATGTTATGTGTATTGAAAATTAAAAAGTGAATTAATAATGTTGATAGGGTAATTATTTATGTACGTGTGTGTAAGTTGCATTGTGGAACTGTATTACGTATGTTTCTACAGAACTAATAAGATGAGTTAGGCACCTTAACCCAGGTCCAGTTTGGTTACGTAAAGAAGGGACTTTGTCCTTGAGCACTAATTTGCCTCTACGCCAGAGGTGGATCCTTCTAGTTTGTTTCTTAGTCCATGATCTACAGTGACTATCATGTGTTGTAACGGGTCTGCGTTGCGTTAAGCGGCATATGCACAAGAAATCTTAAGTTTGTGGAATTCTTCCCTAGTCAATATGTGGTTTATAGATGTGATTGATCACCCCAAACAAGCATAAACAAATCTGGTGGTGGGGTACTCATAGCTGTCGATACATCACTGCCAAATGAATTGCTAAATTTAACGAATCCATCTATCGAGCAATTGTGTGTTAAAATAATCATCATTAACGTATCAATACGAAATTACGTGGCGTATATTCCAACTGATTCGCCTATGTCATCTTGTACGAAGTGCTCTGATACAATTATGGAAATTACCAATGTGGTCGATGAATCAGACATAATTTTAATAACTGGGGGATTTCAATCTCTCAAATATTAACTTATGATGAAGAAATGAACGAGATTATGCCTGTAAACGAGTACCTGTCATCGACACGATATTTGACGCTAATTTGAGTAAAATCAACGAGATAAAAAATGAACTAAACCGAACCTGGGACCAAATTTTTTACTAATGAACCACCAATGTGAATAATAGGTTCCAAAATTATCAAAACCGGAAACCATATTACAACTTCAAAAAAGCCAATCCAAATCACTTACAGCAATATTTTGAACAAATACAGGGTGGCTACCAAAACAAAACGCCACAGAATTTTTATTTTTTGATGAATTTTATTGAATCTAAGTAAAAAATATTCACAAATATTTAAATTTTCGAATTGCATTAGCAGTTTTCGATTTGGCCATCCTTGGCCGCGATTTTGGCCTTCAAACGGCCGACAAAGCTATTGCATGCAGCACGAAAGTGGCTCTGCGGTATTTAGGTCCATTCCCAGCGAAGCGCTTGCTTGAGATGATCGACACTTTGGTATTTTTTTGTCCTAACCTCTTTAAAATACCCCAAGCCGAGAATTCTAGCGAAATGTTGAAACATTTCTACCGAAATGTTGTTGTGCCCAAGGCTTCAATGCTCCCTCCAACACATGATCCCGCTAGATTTGAGCATTTATCTTGATGCCACGGTCAAAAAAAAACGAGCGGTGGACAGCTTTCGGCCGTTATGGCAGTCCAAACCATCAGCATCGGCGGCGCTTGATTTCGAGTGGCAATCCGTTGGTTCAAATTTTCAGTAGAACGGCCGGGCAAGTAAATCCGGTCGTTTTGATTGTTCAGATATTGCTCAATAACGAACGGTGACTCATCGGAGAAAACCAAATTCGGCAAATCGCCACTTTCGTGCAAGCATCTGCATAACAACTCCTTAGCTCTTTCCACTCTAACTTTTTTTTGAGCATCGGTGAGGCCATGCGTTTTATGGAATTTCAAAGCCTTTAGTCCAAGATGATCTTTCAATATGTGCTGCATCCGTTCGAGCGAAATGTTCGTCTCACGAGCCATTTTTCTGCCGCTACGGCGCAGATTCCGAACCAATTTGGCCTTCACCTTCCGAATGATATCCGGCGATGTTGCAGTGCGTTTCGGTCGACCACCATGGCGTTTTGCAATGCTGCCAGTTTCGTTATAACGACTTGTGGTGCGATACACAAACATTTTATTTACATGCAGATGTTTTAACTGGTTAACAATCTGCGGCTGTGGTTTTCCAGCCAAATATAGAGCAATCACACTATTACGCTTGAATTCCATTGCGGATAACTTTTTTCTGAATATTTCCAACTAAAATGCTTTTGTACGCTTGTAATCAATGGAATGATCTGTCATTAGTGTAAATTTGAGCGCTCTGTCATCACTGGTTTGACAGCAATGACAGTCTGAAGTTGGTAACACTACGTGTCAGTTACCCGGTAAATTGGAATGCCAATTTTAACAGCAATTTAGATGTAAACGTGGATAAGTTTTACACACATTTATTTAAAGGCACTGATCTATTCATTCCCGTATCTAAGCAACCCGAACAAATATCCTTCATAGGCACGATAACCAACTTATGATTCCTAAAAACAAAAAAGACAAGGCTTATAAAGAAAACCTCAAATTATGTTCCTGATAGTAAACAAAAATTTTCTTTGTTCAACCAAAAATTTGAATCCTATTTTAAAATGGAATATAACCGATATATTCACAATCTAAAGGTAAAATAAAAGGAGATACCAAACACTTTTGGAGATTTTTTGATCCACAAATCATAACCAACATGTTTGCCTTTTTTCCAATCTGTTTATAAAGCTGAAGACATTGATAATTACAACGATCCGACCGCTAGAAAAAGACATCCAGCGAGCACTAGTAGGATTTGGAGAAGCATGTGGTCCTGCTGGTATTCCGGCGTCATTTGTGAGAAATCCTATAAATTTGGCAATTGCTCTAAGCACTAATCAATCATTAAAATTAGTAACTTCAAAAAAGTGGAAAATAACTATATAGTTAAAGTCTATTTTCAAAACGATCTAGAAATGATGTTTTCTGCTACAGAGTTATGACATCTGTATCTGCTATACTTAAGTTATTTGAACTGGAAATATGCAATTCATTCAAAGGAGTGCTCCTCAGTATATGTCGCAATACCAACATAGTTTTATGTCCAAAAGATCAGTATCCACCAATCGTATAAAATTTACTAACTATTCTAGTCTATTAAACAAATTTAGAACCACAAACAAGTTGATGTAATATACACCCACTTTGCAAAAGCTTTCGACTCTGTCAGCCACTGCAAAACGTTGGAACACATTTTCAAGTTTTGATTTCCCAGCCAGTTCATAGCCTGCCTCCTCGTAGGAGATAAAAGGTCGATTAAAATACACGCAACCTTCGGAGTACCACAAGGCTCTCACGTTGACCCATGGATTTTTACAATCTTCATTAACGGTATTACTGAAGTGATAAAGCATTCAAAAATTCTGATGTTCACAAATGACCTTAAAATTTACAGAGCCATCGAGTTAGTTTATCGGTGCGAGTTTAATTTTCTGAGTTTTAACATTGCAAAGTGTAAATCTCTATCATTTCATCGAAAAGTCAACCCTGTTACATGTCTATAAGAAAAATGGTGTATTTATTAAGGTAGCGTTTAATACTGAAGATCTAGAGCTTACTTTCATTGAAAACATGAGCTTTACTAAGCACATCGAGCTGTGTATCGCCAGAGCGAACTCCTTGCTCGGTTTTATCAGACGTTTGATGCTTACGTTCGATCCCAGCTGGAATATGTTGTAAATGTGCGGTGTCCGTTGTATGAAGAGAGTGTCAATAAAATGAACTATTTGATTGATTTTTGTTTAACAAAAGATAATTTTAAAAGTAGACTAAGGCAATTTTATGCTCCCAGTAGTTTTATTATTGTTACATACTTGTTGTTTTAATTTTATATTTTTAGTTTTCAAATCCAAAGTAGATTTATTTTATATTTCACAAAACTATGCGATTCACCTACCATTTCCCATGAATTGATTGATTGGTTGGACTGTAGGATCAAGTACTGGACAAGTGTGCCGGATGAAGCCGGTCCTATGCCTACAGCCTGTTTACACATAACAAGAGCGAATGATAGGAAAGGTAGTTTTTAGGATGGAACGACTTGGTTGCAGATACTTTTCGATTATACGGCACAAAACAACACAATTCTAATCTACTAACTCAAAGGATAAAGGTTTAATAGGTTTAATGGTTAACAATGGTATTAGTCTGCAACAATTGCTTCTTTAAATCAGCACCCTTCTTACTGTGTTTTGTACAGGGTGCAGCAACTTTTATTTTGTTTTAAAAATGTATATTAAATAAAAATACAACGAATATTTTCAAATGATTAGTACTTTATTTTCGAGAACACATACCCGTTCTGTTGACCCAATTTTTCAGTACATTTTCAATTGCTTCAGCCTCTATTTCACGAATAGTCACTTTAATTGCGTTTTTCAAAGTTTCAATCGTCTCTGGGATTGGCATAACACTTGTCCTTGATGGTTCCCCACAAATAATAGTCCAACGGAGTCAAATCGCAGCTACTAGGCGGCCAGTTGACATAGGGCGCAAAACGTCGATTGTATCGTTGGCTGTGTGGGTAGTGGCCCCTTCCTCTTCAATCAGAACTGATCAAACTGATTCCTTCCGGTGTTATGCGGGAGTGTGTCGATGTGTGTCATTGATTTCAATTCCAGACCTATGCTAAAATTTTACAGACGTAATTATTTTGAAATCCCTTGTCAAAAGCTTTGATGGTGCTACCCAGTGCGAAAATAGATTTGATTAGAACACATATTAGAACGTCCGTTCTGAATCGGCCTTCTCAACATCCGTTAGCTTGAGAGGTTATTTTTATCAGAACACCGTTATTAAATTCATTTACTTCAGGTTATTGAAGACAACATCCACTATGATGATAATGAAGTTCATTATGAAATCACAATAAGGAGTTGGAGAACTAAATTCATTAGGAAAAGCAGACCGCTAGTATCGAGTCAATAGGTTAAGCTTAGAGCTTTGATTATTATCTTAAGTATGTTACTTATTATTAATTTAAGTGCTGCTGGTCAGCTAATTATTTAATTATATTTCACACAACAATAACTCCTTTACTAACTTCTTTTAAGGAAATGGGGAAGAGCATCACTGTACATGTTCCTGGTTGCGGCATTACGAAGTCTGACGTTCTCGCTCTCGCGTACTAGAACATTAATGTTGGCTTTTTCCATTTGTTTTTTTTTGCTTTTGCGATTACTCCGCATTGTTGAAGTAAAACCGATTTTTTTTTATACCGAAAGCTGGAATATCAGATTATAAGGATCCAAGAGCATTCCGCATTCCGAGTCGGAAAGTCCTATGAGACTGCTCTATTTGGACTAAATAATACTGAAACTCCACTCGCTCTCTGTGACTCCTGGTGATTGAAGAGTTACTTGTCATACGCGCCCAGCTTATTATGGAATTGTGATGTATCGAGAATAATCAATTGTAGGACATACATAATCAGAATTTTAATCACTGTAATTCATGTGTACCACAACAATATGATTAATTTCAAAATGTTTTCTGAATTTGACTTCGGTAACATTTTTCTGTGACTTGTTCATCGAGAGACCTTTAGTTTTCTTAGGGCTTCACTAATCAAGTATCGGTGCAGCTTTTGCTTTTTACGGGAATCGCAATCTTCTGCTCTTCGCCTGATCTAAGATTGTTTCATTAATAGAGGTACGATCATGTGGGTTCCAGTTCATTACGTACGACATTGAGGGTAATGAGAATCAAGTTAATCTAATTTTGACAGGTTTAAACTAATACCTGATTGATGCCAATCGGCAACTTCCTTCATCTTTTAATAATGGCAAGGAAGCTGTTAAAAAATTCGTTTGTATTCCACATTTAGATCTACTTCTCGTAGAGTGGCATTGAGTTGTGAGCTCTTTGAATTCCAGGTAATTTAAATTAATAAAGAACTCCTTCATTTTGAAGCAGTTACAACAATCTTTTTTATTTAATTAATATTGCAGAACTAATTGTTTGTGACCAGCAGAATTTATTCCCGGAGAGGTAATATAGGGAGCCAAGAGGCGGCTAAAGCGACCATCGCTGTAAAAACGCTTTGAGGGCTGAACAATAATTATTTGAAAATTACTACTAGGCGTGAATGTTATTTTCGCTGAAGTATGGTGGTCGGTGTCACTTCTTTATGAGGCAGTGGCATAACGATTTTCTCAGCTGACTCCATTGACGTTTGGCCAAAGGAAAATTGGCCTAACCTTTGAAAGTTACTTAAGCCTACTTATATGTTACTATAAGTTAAAATTTTACTTTAGAATCCCATTATTACTTGGTTTAATTTATTCCCAGGGTTCCATGGAACACCATTTGAGACACAGAATAACGTTCCCGACTCT
The DNA here is from genome assembly GCA_963691935.1 of Nephrotoma guestfalica. Taxonomy (NCBI): domain Eukaryota; kingdom Metazoa; phylum Arthropoda; class Insecta; order Diptera; family Tipulidae; genus Nephrotoma; species Nephrotoma guestfalica. The sequence continues at coordinate 190,668,453 of OY829915.1, read as the reverse complement.
TGAAATTGTTCCGATGCTATATCATTGTTTTTGACAGGTTGTTGTATTATTTCAAGTGTGGAGTTAGAGGAAATTGTTTATTTTCTTTTGCAGAGTTCCATAAGGTAGCTTTAAAAGATCAGAGCTGTAACATTTCGATCGGAAAGTTTTGAGTTAAACTCCCATCAGTAATATTAATTAATACAATTATGATCCCTTGTAATTGGCGTGATTGAACAATTGTTTGGCCAATCGATAGTTTGAGAAAAAAATTATTTGTACATAGTTTTCGGATGTATTAGCGTTTCTCTGATCTTGCATTAGGACACCACATTAAAATTCTTAACGTATCTGTAAAGCTCCATTTATTGAGAACCTTACCTTGAGCTACTACCCGTTCTTCACTCGTGCATTCATGTTCCACGTCTGTTGATTGACATAAGAATTTATCTTTCTTAACCGTTATGTAATTTGAGCTTAATTGCAATCTTTTGAACGACTAACTATTTTCTAATTAGGATTTCTCGATATTCTCGTTTTCCTTTAGAGTTAAACCGGAATCTAATATTTCTTAAATGTATCCGAGAAAATACACCTAAGAAAATTATGGTTTAGGATGAATAATTACAATATCAAACGATATTGGCCAAATTTATTTTTTCTTAAATGGAAATTCTTGTTTTTGTGGAATAAGGACTTAGAACTTACAAAACGAAAATTGCAAAATTGTCAGTTTCATATTAAAATACAGACGAAAGTTTTGTTCAAGTTTTTCTTACCTTGAATTTTCGGACCCGCTATAACTTCACTCATGTTATATTTCAAAATATACAGAAAACAATAAATCACTGATCAAGTATGTATGTTGTAACTATAAGAAATCAAATTTCAGATAACCGTTGAGAAACACAAATTAATATTAGGACAAATACCTACATTAAAGTCAAAATGGTTGATTAATTAACTTAACCCGCGTTCGATGCTAAAAACCTAAATGTGTGAAACCATTTGTACGGTTAACTTCTAATTTCCATCTAATTAAAATTTCATGAAATTTTCTACGAACCGGCATCACAAAATATATTATACGAAATAACTTTCTTTATAGTTATCTATAATATTCTAAAATTTCTAACTGTTATAATGGCTGCTTTGTAATTCTATCGAAGCACATAAGTTTTTCCCAAAAAAATTTTTATTTGGTTAACAAATATTTATTTGAATGAATAAATCGTAAAATTCCCACACTGTGTGTGGATTACTTCCGGCACTTTTGTACTCTCTTCGCTTAACATTTTAAATGGTTTAAAACACTGTCTTTGAATCTGTTATTTGATGCCTCTATTGTTCGGTCGTAAAATACTGTGTACGACATAATAATAGATGACATTTCATTTATATGCCGAATTCGTTGTAAATCAATATTATAAATACACTGTACTCTGTACTCGTATATGCATTCGCTCGCTTATTTAGTTCTGAAAGGTATAAGGTTATATAATTTTATGTTAACAACAGGTGAAATAACATAAATCTCCCCTAATAATTGTTGTACTCTGAATTTCATAGAATTTTGTTATGCTTTTGTGTGTCAGGTTGGTATTCGTCATCACGTAAATATTTATTTATCGATCAAACAAGGCACACGATAAACCTACACAAGAAGGGGATGTAACTTGGTGTTGTTAAGAATGGCTTGGAAATGGTTTAAATATAAATAGGGTGTCACCTTATCAACCGTATATTTATGTGTATTCTTCAGAAGTCAAATCTAATATCGCGATCGCATTGTATACATTGCAAATTGACAAACATTAAATCGGTGATGCACAGCGGTAAAACCAATGTAGGTTGACGTTGTTCATAATACGAGTAATATTGGTTTTAATTTAGATACTAGACCTTCGAACCAAATCACCCATGTTGACATGACCCATTTTTTACAACTCAATAATTCTTCATATCAAATCAACCTTCACGCGGGTGCGTACGACAAACAACAATCAAAATTTATGTTGTACTGCGATAAGAATGCGTTACAATTTTTAAATCGTTTTAATGAATTGGTTTTATAAATCTTTTAACTTTCGTTTTGTCGTCTTTATTCGTATTTTGATAAAAGTTTGTATTGAGCTTATATGCCATACTGGAATTTGTGTATATCAGTTAGATTGGTTCGATTAAATCAACAAAAAATTACAATTACGTACTTTAGGTTGGTATATATGACTGCATATAGCCATATAGATAATAATTCTTGAATAATTCTATTATCGTGGCTGGTAATTTATTTTGAATAATAAAAGGTTAGTCACCGCCCTCGACTCGGAAATGATGAAGTACAAAGAATTCTAATTCCAATATATACTCGTGTGTTTGAGTGGCTCATTAATTATTCATTGCGTAGCTATTTAAAGCTTGATTTTTTTTGTTTAAGATGTCTTAGCCATTCGCAACTATAATTTTATGATGGATTAGTTTTGTACTAGAGCACTGTTTTTTGATCTTTAATGCACTATATCTTTTGTAGTTAATTTTGTAGATTTATTATGCGCTTTTGTTAAAGCCACACTAATGTCATGATCCAGGATGAATACAAATTGATGCAATCATCACAACGTTGTAGAATTTGTTGTAAGGTATACAACTTAGTTCAGTTCATTGTTTAATGGATGTTCAGTCATCTTTACGAATGACTAAGCAATTAAATTTCTTTTCGTCCTCGGTAGTTCATAAACCATAGCATCTATACAAACATATCTACCCCAAGGGGAGGACCCCAACACATTGTCATTGATGCTCAATTTTGACAAAATTGGAATTTTAGGATGTTTAGGTCAGTCAAATTGTGTTTATAACACTTCCCCCCACTTTTTGGGAATATCCTACCAACCCAGCAATAAATGATTTACATTTCGAGATTCTACTGGGACACATCAAACTTGGAAATACCTCAGTTTTGATAAATTTGGAATTTTATACTGTTCAGAACAACCCAAAACACATTGATAGTTAATAACAAACTTCCTAAATTTTACTGGAATATCCCAGAAACTGAACACTAAAATGACTTATATGTTGAGGTTCGACTAGACATCAAACGGAGAAGCACCTCAATTACAAATAAATTGGAATTTCAGGTTGTGTGGGACGACCAAATTTGCATTGATATTCTAAAAGTCACTCGTACCGTCTTCATAAATTTTCTGGGAATATCCTAGGAATTCTACGACAAAATTACTTATTGTTGAGGTTCTACTAAGCCACATCAATCCGAGAATACCTCAATCTAGACACAATTGGGATTTAGTGTGTTTAGAGAAGTTACTCTATTAGTCCCTCGTACCATCTTCCTAAATTTTCCGAGAATATTCCTAAGAACCCAACACCAAAATGATTTAAATTTCGGTTCTAGCAGGCCACATCAAACTGGAAAACACTTCAATTTTGATAAAATTGGGGTTTTGGAGTGTTTGTGACCCCCAAATTTGCATTGGCACTTAATAAGTCAATTGTACAACCTGCTTAAATTTTTTTAAATCTTTTTAAATTTTAAACATTCTAGGAACCCAACTTTCCCCTCCCCCATGTTTTACTAGGCCACACCAATTCGGAATACACATCAATTTTGACAAAATTGGGATTTCAGGGTGTTTAGGACAGCCAAATTCGTATTGATACTCTATAAAGTCATTTATACAAACTTCCGAAATTTTTATTGACCACATAAAACCGGAAAGCACCTGAATTTTTACAAAATTGGGAATTCAGGGTTGCAAGAAGCAGCAAAATTTGCTTGATACTCTATAAGTTACTCGTACAATCTTCTTAAAATTTCTTGGAATATTCTAGGAACCTAAGACCAAATTACATATATGTTGATGTTCTAAAGGGTATTTTTTAGAGGTTCACAAGTGCGGATTGCGATGGTCGGATGGCTTTAATTCCTGCACAAGTTGAATTTTGTAAGCTCGATGGACACATCTCCAGTTGCTGAGAACGACGTCGAATTTATTGATTTGAGCCTTCCTCAATGCTACGCTGTACAGCGTCTATCGCTTGTTCGGTACGCACTGTTTAACCGTCTTACTGGATGCGTATTAAGAGTATCCGTGGTGCAAATACGAGCCATAGTTAACCGAATTACCCGCTCTGATGGACGATTATGACGACCGTAAAATGGACGTAATGCACGATGAGTTTGGCGAACAGAACCTTATGTTGATAAAAAATTTCATCAGTTTGCAAGCGTTGCTCTGGCGGGAGTCTATTCACTTTGAAATGGCAAATCAAACTAATGACAACGCAAATATCAGCTGTCAAATGTGAACGTGCAAAAAACACCAGTTACTAGTCCACAAAAAACGTGTGGGGTGTGTAAATTTGTATTGATACTATGTAAGGCACTCGTGCAATCTTCCTTAACTTTCCGGGAACATTCTAGGAACCCAACACCAAAAAGACATATTTTGCGATTCTACTAGGCCACATCACATTGAAAAGCACTTCAATTTTGACAAAATTCTATAAGTTACTAGTAGTTTCCATATTTCTATAAGTTATTAGTACAATCTTCCTAAATTTTCCCGGAATATCCTAGGAACCCAACAGCAAAAATACTTACATTTTGAGATTCTAAGATTCTACTATGCCACATCAAACTTAGAAACACCTTCAATTTTGACGAAATTTGAATTTTAGGATGTTTAGGACCCCCAATTTGCACTGTTTCTAATAAGTCACTCATACAATTTTCTTAAATTTCCTGGGAATATCCTAGGAACCCAACACCAAGCTTAGTTATATGTTGATGTTCTACTAGGCCACATCAATCCGAAAAGCACCTTAATTTTGACAAAATTGGGATTTTAGGAAATAAGTTTGGCTAAATTAGCGAATTAAAATAAAGGGCGGCTCAATTTGCATTTATACTCTATAAGTCTCTCGTCTCTTCCTAAAGTTTCTGAGAATATCCTGGGAACTCAATCCAAAGAGACTTATATTTCAAGGTTTTAATAGACCACATCAAACCGAAAATCACATCAATTTTGACAAAATTGGGATTTCAGGATGTTTAAGTCACAACGCAAGACTTGGTTTTCCGGATTCACATCAATCCGAGAATACCTCAATTTTGACTAAATTGGAATTTTAGGGTGTTTAGATCAGCTAAATTTGTAATGGATACTATTGGATGGATACTAAGTCACTTGTACAGTTTTCCAAATTTGGCTGTCCTAAGCATCTTAAAATCATATTATTAGATAAAGATGTGTTTTGGCTATGAGGCATAATAGTTTACATCTATTATAGCCATTTTGGTGTTGAGTTCCCAGAAATTCAGGACGATTGTCGGTTCCGTTTGATTTGAGCAAGTAGAACCTCGATTCCTCATTTTCCCAGAAAATTAGGAATACATTTCATGAAAATGTTTAGCACTATGTACTGCCAAATTATTAATTTTAAGTCGATTCGCATAATTAGGGAGTCCGGCATTGGATTATTTCTGGTGTTGATGTGAATCCCGAAGACCTGTTACGTAAATTAACTAAATTTGAACCAATACTCTGGAAATAAGTTATGTGCTATTGAGTTCGTTTCAACCTATTATCAATCAGTTTTTTTTGTCTTCGCTTGCTCACTGCGATCATATACTTTGATGTTCTGATTGATCAAGCGTCTTCTTAAGTGGGTTGGTATGACGATTGATCTCATCCACTACTATCGAAACGTATTTTACATAAATTAGAAATTCTTTAGTGGATATTGAACCCGTTTCAACTCAAATGAAAATTATATCATGATTATATTAGGGTCGATCAACGCTCGATAGCATTGTTAGAGAAACTGCGAAGTTGTCTAAAAGGGCACAGTCACGTACATTGTTTTATATCCAAAGTGAAAGATTTCAATATTTGGGCTATCTACAACACACAACCTTCGTGATTTTAATTTTACTGTGTAACCCTTTTCAAACCTACAGAGCCACAATGGAAGCCAATCTGAGATTCGCTTAATCTGCCTTAAATTAAACGACATCTTTTCAAATAAAAATCGCGGATAGCGTAAATGTTCAAAAGATCTATGCGAAGGCCAACGGCTTATTGCGAAATGGCATTAGGCGATTTTTATTCCAAAATGTATGCCCTTTCAAACCTATATAGCTACTACAGAAGCCAATCTCTGAGGCTCGTGTAATTGGCCCTGGCTAGAACGCCATCCTTTCATACAAAGATTGCGTATGTTCCTGATGATTTAAATTATTTCTGAAAAGAAGATACATTTGAAGAGAAAATACAAACATTTGAACTTTTTTACAAACAATATTTATTTTTATATTTAAACATAACGGGTGGCCCATTTAACGTTTGCAATTTAATTTGACTCTAATTCAAAAACGAATGCATATTTTTGGAAGCGGTTTGTTTTATTAGAAAGAGTATACATTGCCATTAAGTATCACAATTTCATTCAAATGAACTTAGATTTGATCTTTCAAGTCTTGGATAGTCTCTGGATGATTAGCGTAACACTTATCCTTAACGACTCCCCACAAAAAAAGAGTCCAACGAAGTTAAATCACAGCCGCGTGGTGGCCAAATGACATCTCCGTTTCGGATTTTTCGAACCCCTGTTGACATCAAATTTCGTGCATGTCCTCAAACAAAACTCGTTTATCATGGCTCGGTAACGTTCTCCATTGACTTTAAGGGCGGCTGCTTGCTTATTTTCGAAATAATGGACCAATGATGTCGTCGGTCCAAAATCCACACCAAACAGTCATTCGTTGTGAATGCGTCGTCTTCTCTATGGTTACGTGTGGATTTTCTGAGCGCTAAATGTGATAATTTTGCTTGTTTGCATAACCTCCGATGTGAGAATGAGCTTAGTCGGAAAAAATGATGTTTCGGTAAAAGTTCTCATTTTATTCCAAGCGTTCCACAGCCCAATTAGCAATTAGAAAACGTTGCCGATAGTCATAATTGAACTTTGTACACCTTCATACTGAGGTCTTTTGCAGAATTCTCATCACAGAACTGCGAATTCTCAAGCACGTTGGCGAGTTGATTCAATGTTCTCGGCTGTACGCGCTGTAAATTCACGTGCATTCGCAAATTGATCCACAAATTGTCTTGTAAGCATTTAATTTCTACTGAATTTTTCACGTACATTTCTTACAGTTTGGATAGAACACTCACCACTTTGAAAGTAAGTTTTCAATATTTCCCAATTTTGTTCAAGCGTAAAGCGACCCTTTTCGTAAATGTCAAATATTAAACTAATTTTCTGTCATAACACGGATTACGTAAGTGTTGCCACACTCGAAATAACCGGTAGTTGAAAATGCAAACGCTGGATGGGCCACCCAATAAATCTATATTTTGTTTAAAAAATTAGTTTTGAACACTCGTACAAACTTCTGTTCAAATTATAAAAGTGTCAAATAATTTAAAAGTGTCCAATGATTTAAAAGTGTCCAGAAATTTCACACCAATCACACTGGGTGCTTTCAGTTCGCCCAACAGTTGGGGACATGTCGAGTAAAATCGACAAGCCAATGTTATGAAAATGTTTGATGATTATTTCACTAATCGTGAAAGGGGTCCTGTAAGCGTCCATTACAACGAAATTATGGTTAACTCGGATCTATAGTTATGAAACTAGTAGTCTGTCTATAGTATACGTCTTTTATTTTTTTTAATTTTGCTGGTGCTGAAAGGTGCACACTGCTGCTAGACGAGACATTCTAGTATGCCAGAGGAGGGGATGACCTCGTTTTGCTTCCACTTTACAATTACCTTCATGCTGTACTAACCCCAGCAATGGTTGCTTGATGTTGATGTTTAGTTGTCGCATTATCTAGACAAATCACAAATATTAACAAAGTTTTTTTATTTATGAACATTGGACGGTGGTTAATGGATTGAATACATATAGTACATAGTTCATTTCGAATATTTATGCAGGTATGTTCGACCGGTTTTGAACTTACGCAACGTATTCGCTTGATATTATAAATGACGACATTTAATTTTTTGCATACGAAAATGTAGATTCAGCTTTTTGACCTTTATTGAACTTTTAAGCCACTACAGTTAAATAATAATTTAAGCGTTGTAGAAGTTACAATTTTTGTCTATTGTCCTCGACATTGTACTGCGAATCATTATTAGACAAATAACATTACCTCGTTTCTTATTATCAGCTCTTATCACAACAACGGTTTTATGTAACACATATATGAACACTAATTAAATTTTTTTACATTTTCTTAGATCTCTCTAAAGTTGGAAATTGAGATCGCATTTATTTATTTAAACTGATTAGATTAGCATTATAGTATTAGTTATTAGACTAATTGAGGTAATATAAGTTTCCTACGTAAAAATATTATGAATCGTTAAAACAACAACAAATGTTTATTTTATTAATCATTTTTTGCTTACTGATCAATTAAGAATTTAACTGATACTTAAGTATGTGATATCTCTATATCGTATCTATCATATGTTTAAGTGTAAAACGTACCCGCAAAATAAGGTTAGTAGTTTTCTTTGCTATTTACTTGATTAATTATTAATATAATGATAATTTTCTTTTCATAGTGAAAAACGTGATTTAAGAATTTAGCGATACTTCAACGAACGTCTTGTGTTTGTGTACATAAATACTTGAATCTGTTAGTTATTCATTATGAATTGCACAAAAGCGTACCAATCAGTATATGTACGAGTTACGAGTATGTACAATATATCGAAATTAGTTACTGTCTAAAACGCGAAAACTAACAAATAACGAATTGATTGGTTATATAATTTTATCAGTTTGCTAAATTAAAATTGTGCGCGATATAAATAACTTCAATTGATTTGATCTGATTGAATTTTTTTATTTGTTATATTGATTGATTATAAATTTGTTTTTGTAAATAGGTATCGCCATATCATATGTTCCTAGCTTAGTATATATGTATATAATCGCTTAATGTTTACTGTTTTGGTGTGTTACCTGTTTGTTTTATAATAACACATAGGGGTCTTAGAACATTGTTGTTTTACAGTGCGGTTATCTCGAACTGTTGACCCCATAAAATATTTGAAAATTGATTATGAATATGAATACACCAAAATTAGAATAATAGATAATTTAATTTTGATTGGCAATTATTATTAATAAATATTTTTGATTGGGTTCTAATAAAACTCGCGTGAAATGACAAATTGACTATTTTTGATTTTATTTATCTTTATGCGGTTGGCTCGTTTCTGGTGATAGTGATGAAAGATGTGTATGTTACGGTTAAAGTTTGAGCTGGCGATTGTGCACGTTTACCGCTAAATGTTGTGCAAATTTACATTGAACATGTTTGGTTAATGTAGAGGTAGATGTTATAAAAGCGTTAGAATGGTTGACATTTCGATCATAATGAAACAAGGTTTGTAGAGTAAAACTGCCATTCTAAACCTAATTTTAAGAATTTCTATAGAATGACTATCCTCTTCCCTAATTCCTCTTCCCTAATTCTCTAAAAACCAAGCTAAATTACAAAGTGTAAAAGTGATAAATTTTACACACGAACAAAATTATCGTAGAAGTCTAATCAGGTAAAAACGGCTGTCGTTTCGATACACTGTGCTTGAATCGCAAACTTTTTTTTGGTGCCCAGCTTACCCAGAGAGTAAACCTAATTCAAGTATGCTGAATTCAATGGTGCTAGTCCCATTTCAAAGTTAGTCCCCATTTTTGAGATATCCCTCTCGACATATTTTGGCTCTGAGTCAAAAATTTGTCAACATATACACTCATTTTCACGTTGATAGCTTTTGAACTATTAAGATTTTCGTTTTGATTTCTTCAGCAAAATTGTTGCGCAAGCCAAGACAAACAACTTTGTCGAACATATCAAGACCGATAAACCACATTTACATTCACATTTTTGTGTTATTTTTTTTTCATTTCGACGAAAAACACTTTTTTAATTTTAATTTTCTGATTCGTTCGTGTCGTCTTCGGGTTCTTCTACCTCTTGCAAATTCTAACAAATGTCACCCAAGAGTACACGTAGCTTTTTGCCGCTGTATCAATGTTCGTGCTTTGCCGTCACTTGGTGATAACGCTCGCCGTGCTCATCGGATTCGGCTGGTGATTGTTCTGCGAATTGTTCCACATGACAATGCAAAAAATGTATTTTCAATGACGAACGTTTATATTATGAAAAGCGGTCAGCATATTTTCAATATATTTGCTTCAATCATCGTTCACTGAGAGCATTTTCAAATGCATCATCGTTCATCAAACGACGAATATCTGGTCCATTAAGTATGCCTGTAATAAAAGACAAGATGCGAAATGAAATTTCATTTGATCAAAACTTAGGTTCGAATAGATTCAAACATCAACCTTCTTTTATACTTCTTTTCCTACTTAACCGTGGAAATATGCGACGCAATTCGATGAACGCAGTTCCGCGCTTTTATAAAATTTTTAACTACTCTAACCTTGATATGAAGTGGCGGTAGCAATCAATTAGCTCAATTAGCACAGGTGGAGTCACAACGATGTTGTCGTTGCGAAAACGCCCAGTTCTGTTCGTTCCCAGGCGACCAATACCTTTAAAACGTGTATTCTATAAGCACATAAAACACATGTTTTTAGTGCAACCCAATTGCATACCTCTTAAAAGAGCTATCACTTTTAAATCTGTACAAACTTTCCATTGATTGTCATTGTATTTAATCAAACCAATGATTTTTTTCATTGATGCATAAGTTTCCTTTGGGTTTGTGCTGAGTGCGATTGGAATGGAATTTTTTGAGTTAGTAACGTGAAGGAGAACTGCCTTCAAGAAAGAAAGTGCAGAAAAAGCAGTTTTTGGAGGAATCGATAAACAATCACAAATCTTCGGGATTATATGCATTATGCATTGTGGATACCAAACCACGGATTCAGTGCAAAAAGCGAGTGATTTATTCTCAATTGATTTGAAAAAATTCGCAAAATGGCGATGACGATTTATTGCTCCATATATCCGAACATTTGGAGGCAACCCTTTGGCAAAAAAATAGCTTGTCGCTGCGATATTTTCAGGCGTCGTACCATAATATCAAAACAATTTTGCGAGATTTCAATGTGATTGCATGGCGCAGTGACATTTGGTGGTAAATATTTTTCAGTTGGGTTTGATGTTTCCCGAACAGGAATTTCATCTGAATGCGGTAGCGGTAGTTGAACATTTGTCGTTGTAGTGTATGTCAAAGAAACAATTTTTTTCCTGTTTGTACCGTGAATATAATTCATGCATCCATAACATTGAACTGGATCATGTCCTTGCGGATCTATCCATATCATCGGGACACCAAATGACATTGCGGCTCCAGTGTTTTGCCATCTCTGCAGATGGAAAATGCATGCCGTACAAACAAAAGGCAGCGTCCAATTTACACCACTAATAACATTTTGTGAAAGTATAGTCGATATCGGCGGTTTCATCACTTATTTTGCGGCGATTGCTCATAATTGTAAATTTTTCACACATATTATTTATTTCACCAGATCTCACAAGCCGATTTTCACTTTATTTTTTGTGCTCTTTGGCACTTTATATATTTAAATGAAAAACTTTTTAGTTTTAATTTTACATTGTAGTTTTTATTTCTTACTTATTGTGCCAATTTTTTAACTTTTTTAGAAATATCGATTTCGGGAATAATCTCTTCTTCGGTCTATTTTTTACTACTATTAGATAATTTATTTTGAAGCTGTTTATATACTGTTGCTAGGCGCTGCTGTTTGGCATCTCCTTTGTTTTTAAGTTACGGATAATAAGTCGTAAATTTGACTCATGAGTCATGAGCAATTTGTATACGTGCAGTCATGATGTCTCATGACTCATGAGTCAAATTGTGCCCAAAATTTATACCAAGATCTTCTAACCTGTCTAATTTAGGTCCTTTTTTGATTCTGTGCAAAATGGTTAAATGTTTATTGAATTTAGTGTACCTATGATTTTCAGTTTTTATATGTTGTGCAAAACTTGATTTTATGTACTTTTTTAAATTTGGTTATGTCATTGATGTGTTCTTTGTATCTTATTTGAAATGAGCGTCATGTTTGGCCTAAGTATGCCGACCTCCAGTTGTATTTAGCCTTACCTGTTTATATGGATCTCTGCACAACTGGACCCATGTTTCTCTAGACGGCAAAACTGACAAGACCCTGCCTTTTTGGGGAGCATGCGAGAAGGCTGGGTCTACAGACGAATGACTTTGTAGAAGTTGCATGTACGAAAAGGAGGAAGAGACTTTAGATAACTTCCTATGCTCGTGTTCGGCACTATCATACAGAAGGCATAGGTATTTGGGCGTGTACAGTATGGCCAGCCTTTCAGATCTCGCGGACTGTGGAGTGTCAGATATTTTGAGGACGTACGTAGCTCCGAATGGTTTTGAACAGAGGTAAAGGAGAAATAGGATCCTATGGTATCACAACGGGTTATTACTGGTCTAAGTATGCGGAAGCAGTCTAACCTAACCTACCCTTGGCCTAAGTAAAACACATATATGGTGGATGTGGTATTTCGGTCTTGATATGTTCGGCAAAGTTGTTTGTCTTGACTTGCGATACAGCTTTGCTGAATAAAGCATAACGAAAATTTTAATGGTTCCAATACTAATGGCGAACAATGAAAAAATGCCTATTTTTTACGATATTTTGTATAAAAAATCCCACTCGGTGCAATTATTTGGCCGGAATAATAGGAACAACTTTGTTGAAAAAAACAAAACAAAAATCTTAAACCATTGAATTCAGCATACTCGAATTAAGTTTACCCTGGGTGCCCAGCTTGTCACTTTTTTCAACTAGCACAGTAATATTATTAAAAATTAATTGCAATTTTTGATATTTTAGTTTATAGTTTTTTTTTGAATTAATCAATCTCAAGCGCTAACAATTTAATTATCTTAAAATATTCATTCAGTCAAGCCAAGCAAATACAACAGACAAATAAATAGATCATTTATAATTTTATGTTTAAAGTGGGAAATAAAAGAAATTGCCTGCTTCGATTAGAAGGAAGAAGACTTAAGAAGTAGAATACCCTAAAAAAAGATGGCCTGTGGATTATTGCAAAAGCGACTATATTTGGTCAATTTTCATTTATAAAAGTTAAGTATTTCAAGTGTCTGATTTGACATCAGTCTGGTTCCATTGGTGTTAGCAAAGTACTCGCAAGTACTTCTAGCCACAACGACTCAATCAATAATTTTCTTTTCTTGTGTTTTGCTTCTGACTTCTATAAAATTTGCGTTCCATTCAACATCTATGTATACTCACAAGTACTTGCAAGTACTGTGCTAACGCCAATCGAACCCGGTTAACATCTATGGATCAGTTTTCAAACCACTTAACAAGCAAAACTTTCAACTTGTTGTGCACTCGTAATATTTTGCACTGGCACAATTAAGAAAATCAACGAGTACAATAAATAAGATGGCCAGTAGAAAATCTAAATTAGTTAATAAATTTCAGAAAGTGAAAATGTTTAATGTTTCATTCAATAGTGCCTACTATTAGCTCTCAAGAAACTTTAAGGTCGTACAATGCTTTAACTCTAGACTATTTATTAATGCCGTGTTTGAGAAATTGAAAATTGAGTTAGGAAATTTCGAACAAAAATGAACGAGTACAAAATTTAATTACATTATGCATTAAAAATAACTTTTAACTAAGGTTAAACAAGATATCTATTTCATAAAATCGATTTCTAAAAAAACAGTTATTTGATGCAAGTCTCACCTACTCGTTACCGATCCTAAATCAAATAACTGGAAATAGTTTCGATTGATAAATTCTCGGTGCTTTTGAAGACTTAGTCACAGGCACTTAAAAAAATTATTAGATGAGAAACTCATGGAGTTCGAAAACCTCGCAGTGACTAACTAAATTTGAATGCCAAATAGATTTCGTGTTTAAAACGCATAGTTTTTTGTAGTTTATTCGAAATTCTAAAATTCTGGTAAGACAATCTCGGGATTACAGAAAATAATAATCGGGTTTTGTCAACTCGCACGTGCGGAAAGAGCTAAATAGGTCCTTTCGTCTTCTTTCAATGAAATACATTGAAATTAAGTTCTGCTTAAGACAGATTTGATTGGATTTCAAAAACATATCGTAAATAATAATTACAGAATAATGTGATTTTGTACTTAGAATAAAGAAAGAATTTAAAGGGTTTAGCATATACAATATAAATCAAAATTCAATGGATGTATTGTAAATAAGACTTACGAGTATATTGTTACACGTCTTTACTAAAGGAAGTAAAGAAATGTTTGACTGTTGTATTGTTTTTTTCAAACACTTGATTTGTTTTATATCTTTAGCTAACCGCATCTTGATTTTAATATCAAAAAACTCCAGGTTCCGACTATTGTTCACTATAGTTTTTGGGGCTATGTGTGATTCTAGATGGCTTTGGTGTATATGCAAGGATTTACGTTCCTAGAGATTGTTTTTTGAGTCATTAAGGATATAAATTAATTAAAATTTTGTTTTGACGTCTAATGTTATCTTGTTCACTTGATGCCAATAGTTGGATCTTGAACTATTGTTTGTGAATAGATTTAGAATAACTCGTAACCATAAAATTAATGTTGCAGGGACCTTAAAGTCTAAATATACTTCTACATAAATCATAAGAGTGTCGTGTGACATTTATTTATCGCAAATGTTTTAAATTTTATCTGGGTGTGCAGTTAGAGAATGCGAATATTGAAAAAAGGCAAGATAAATTTTCGTTTACACGTTTACAATTTATCTTACTGCTAAGAGAATTAGGGCACCGGATGTGACTGGGGTATTTTGAAATCGATTATGGGAAATGCGGTTTAAAAAATTGGGTTCTAAAATGCCTTGATGAATGGCATTAATTCGAGGAATATCTATCAGTTTATCATTGGGTCATTGGACCATCTCGTTTCCTTCTACTCCCAAGCGGTTATCCAAACTTGTACTAACCAAAACAAGGGATGCTTGACGTTGATTATGATGTTACCGTATCATCTCTTTCTGTCACGTGTAAGTAATATAAGCCTATAAAACTATGCAATTCCAAAGTGATGGATTGTAAAATAATGTAGCTCTTTTTTGGATGGTCCTAGTTTGGTCATAAATCCGTTAACAAACAGGCTGTCAATGTAGGCAGACTTATCCACGAACTTCAGTTAAAATTATTTTTAATATTACTAAACTATAAGTCTTTAATTAGTAATCAATGTTTACTTTTACCGTTAAAAGTATACATTAACCTTCATTCGCACTTGATAATATATTTTTTTAAATCAATAGTCCAATTTAAGGATGATTACCAAAGATTCCATTTTACCCTGAGATATAATGTCTGTGAATTTAGCCCGAAGAATACCCCGAAGAATACCCCGAAGAAATGCGATGGCAACCCTAAAATACGAATAACGCGACATTTTACAGTGTGATCTCGAAAAAATTACTATTTTACGGTATAGTTTCGAATGTTATCCCGAAATTTTTTTACTGGCATGACATACGAAAATAAACTATCGCGATGTTTTCGACGGATCGATTCAATTGATTGAGATCGTAATTAGTTTCGTACAATATTTCAGAGTTGACTGTATTCTGTTTTGTTCGCTGAGGCTATTCCATTCTCAATTGCAAACATTTTTGGGAAACAAATGTATGGGAGCACCTACACCTAGGAGGATGACAGCTTCAAAAATATTACGAAAACTTGCTCATTTTGATATAAAATATATATGCAAAATTATAATTCGATTAGATGAATGTTGTGGAAACTTATAAGAAAGGTCCCCTTGATCCAGGGGACGGACCCCTCAGGTTCGAGCATGTCACTACTCATATTACTTCTTTCCCAAACTCATTCTCGTGGAAAGTATTAAAAAAAAAAATTTAGGAATATTTGTACCGGGACTCATAGACGCCGTAGTCCAGCCCTGGTTGTACGGGATCGGAAACCTTCGTGGGCGTGCATACAACAAGTCACCAAAGTTTCAGCACAATCGGTTGATTGATCGGTTGATGGTGCTGAATCGGTTGACATTAATTTGTAGATACTCTATATAAAGGGTCTTCCAATAGGGACACTCAAAATTTGTTGTAGCAGCCATGTTGTTAAAGCAAAATCTTTCAAATTTGTTGTGAATTGTTCAGTAGTGTATGGCATGGCAAATCACCAAGGAATGTTACAGCATTGAACAACATGTGCAAATCATCAAATTTTATTTTCAAAATTAGTGCTCCGCTCGAGAAACATTCCACACATTACGTGATGTTTATCCTCGCCACAACCGTCCTGGCGATGATGGCCAAATTTGCGTCAAACGTTTCGATAAATAATCACCCAGCAAACATCGCTGCTGTGCGTGAGAGCGTGCGGTAAAACCCGAGGCACCCAACTTATGTAATTCATTTGTGAGTATTCCAGTCGTCGGGCCTAGTGGTTTGTCGACTGGAAAACCTGTTAATCTGTTAGTTTTGAAATATTTCAAATAAGCCAATCTCCACCCAATAACTCATGAATTGCCTCGAAACCTGATAGTCTTAGGCTGTAGTCCAATTAATTTTTTGTTTTGTGGAGATTGACTTATTTAGTATACAATATGTCTCCACTTGATTAATTCCTATTGTCAACTTGTTAGATTTATTTAGGAGGGTTCCTTTCAATTTTAAATCCACTTTAGCAAGTCTACTATAAACTTACTTTAGGTGAAATTTATTCTACACTTTTTCATCAAGTGAGCCTCCACACAATATCCTTTATATTCTAAATCTTATATTATTGTAACCTGTTAGGCCTAAGGCTGTGGTCTAATTCATGATTTATTGTGTGGAGACTGACTTATTTGAAAGTCTACCAAAGTTCTCTTCTTATTAAGATGATCTTCTTCTTCGTCACCAATACCAAAATCTAAACGATAGTTCTGTTTAAAGGTCGCGAGGCCATTTCCTTCAATGCCGATCTAATGTGTTTTGTTCTCAGCCACCGTTAGGAATTACCTGAATTTCGTGATAAATAAAACAAAAAAATATAAATTTTGACTGATATAAATTCGTTTTTTACCGTACTGACTGTTTCAATAGATTCTAAATTTTCGTTTTATAGAATACAGATCGATTTCATTTTTTAAATGACGTTAAGCCTTAATGAAGGTTGGATACCCTATGTGGAATACAACCCACCCCTTCTTCTTGATCAAGTTACGGAAATGGTAATTGTCACAGTGAGCTCATCTATTTTGATTTGCTATACATATTATTAAAATCCTGCTGAAGATCCTTGAAAACTTCTAAAAAATAATAAATTCTAAAAATTTAATTTAAAACCTAATTTTATGGCAAACGAAAACAGTATGCATTGTTTGACGTGATTTACCGAAGTAAAATAATTTATAAATGCAAATATGGAGATGACTCATTAATAACGTGCCATTTTCATTGTTACACAGAAGAGCTGTACATGTTGTAGGACTACAATAACACATATATAAGAATAATAACAGTAACTTAGTAACAAAAGATGCTACATAAACTTTAAGTGGGTGAGGTTTTTAAAAAAGATTCATCTACACCAATATTTTGAGTATTTATTATAAAATATTTTGATTTAAGCACTCCCGCACTATTTATGGCACATTCTAAGGCGTGCACGCATTCCCAACATAATCACGTGAACAACAAAAAAATACTTAATACTTTCATTATTTAATACGTATATCGATTGAATCGCAAATTTTACACTTTGCCAATTCTAAACTCAATTTCGCGATCAACCACCCTAGAGACGCCACAGCGCGGAAAGAAAATTTATTAAAATTTAAAGTGATAAAAGGTAATTGAACTGATTATCTTGACACGCTTTTTAACCAAACTAATTTAGCAATTTATACGTAAATAATATAAAGAGACCAGACACAAATATTTTGGATTCGTATATAGATTCAAAAAATTAACATAAAGTAACCTTTAATAAACACTCAGCTCAATATAGGTTTATGTAAATTTAGTATGTGGCATCGATACAACCTTGGTACATGATCTGCAACGCGTCCCAGACATTATTTATTATATTGAGCAGCTACACTTTATAAATATAAAATCAAACAATGAAACCAAATCTGTGCCACTGGAATAATAAAATAATCACAGAAATCAATAAACATTTTTTTGTAATTTAATCATCGTGGCGCAAAAACACGCAAACAAATCGTATCAACTTTTATACAAAGCAACAACAACATAACAATTATTATTAATTAGTAATGTTTTTTGCAGCGAAACAAATTGCTGTGTACTTAGAATAATTATACATATGTGCGATATGGAAAAGATTTTTTTTTTTGCGGAATTAAATCTTTTCCGCGATTTGCATTTAACCTCTTGCGTCTTGGAATGTGCCAATTGTAGTGAGAATTGAACTTATGACACGTGGTTTTTTGACGTAACGTTGTTTGATATAATGCCCTGGCGCATCGAGCCGTTAAAGTTGGGTCGAATTGAAAGAGGGTCGTATGGTATTAAATTATGCTGGGGTTAACAATTACAGTGAGATTTGAGCTTTTTTATTTTCATAAAATGTCGTTTCTATGATTCGCGCTCAATCATGATTCCTATTCGGACTCGTAGTTTACACTAATTTATGCATTCTCTATCGATGGCCTCACATAGGTGCATTACTAAATACATTTTCTTACCGGTATCAAATTACACCGCGAGACTTAGCTCCATCCAATTTACCCATTTCCCATAATCACACCCATATCTCATTTTGGAATACTATTTCTAACATAGAAACAGAGTTCTAATCCAATTCGTTAAGAAATATGGTTAAGTTTCATTCGAATTGGTAATGTTTTCTTTTTAGATTCGCATTTTCATTATATAATCTGGATTCCATCCTAATCGATTGAAAAAATATTTGATTATTTTGAAACAAGGCGCCACACGTTGGCGTTAATGGATATGTTCCTACGACTACATTTAATGCGCATATGCGCATTTTAGCCATATCCATTGCACTTGTACATGGATATATTGCCATCCCTAGGTAGCTATTAAAGCTACCTTGTCCAGTGATAAATTGCAAAAGGCAGTTATTTAATGAGATTCTTGTATTCAGCGTCACTCTGATATTTGAGAAGAATCCATATGTTTATCTTGCTTTTGTTGGAATATCCCAACTTTATTGCCACAAATTGCTACAGTTGGAGTGAAGTTTATATCAAAATAACAAAATATAAACTGTGTCCCATAAGTACTTAGAAACTAAAAAACTCTCAAAAATTACACTTTCATAATAATATTGCTACGAAGCGTTCGGTATAGGGGATTCATTCGTACTCGATTTTGCAAACAAAAACTCAGCGATTTTCAAGTTACAAACTTTATTTGCCACAACTTATTTCACTCGTTCACTGCTCACTAATTCGCTTTTACTGTTCACTTTGTACTGTCCACTACTTTTCACTTTTTTACTTTTTGACTGTTCACTGGTTTAATTATAACTGTGTCTGCGTCCCAAATTGCCCGTGTTTATATACTTGTCTATCGCTGTTTAAAATTATTATTTTTACTGTATCTGGTGATGTATGTATATTGCTTGCAATTGTAAATCACTTCTAGGTTCGCGAATATTCCACGCCATCATTTCCCCCTGTCTAACGCCCGGTGTTCATTCCCTTATTTTCCATGATGATTATCGCCGCCGTTTACAATTAATTGCTTTCGTTAACTCCACATATTCCCATCCAATTGGAATGCCATTCTAAAATCCAATTCCCAATCAGTATTGGAGGAATACTGGATCCGAAAACATCGTTTGTGGTGATTAATAAAATTATAGTCTTCAACTAGGTCCGAACTCTCGAACTTTGGGTTATTAAGAATGGTGGGATATACCTTAACCACTCGACCACCAAGTGATATACTTGTGTTAAGTAGTATTCGTAACAATATTTTAAAATTTTTAATAAACACAAATATTTCAGCACTATCGAACAGAAAAAAATTAATTTTTGGGAACAGCTTTGAGTGAAAGTTATAATAAAATTCTTTAAAACAAGACACACTACGAATCGCACAGAGGTGATCGAGATGGTTCTGAATTAGTATTTTATGTAAGAAACCAGTCGTACTTACCCACATGTTAGGAAATTTGTGAGATTTTTGTTATTCGAGAGGGAATATTATTGAGTGTAAAACAAAAATTGAAATTATTTAATCGGTCCCTACAGATCCCACAGCGGTGTTGGAAGTGATTCTGAACTAATATTTGATGTAAGAAACCAATCTTCCTAAGCTCGGAGGTCACTGAGATTTTTGTTATTTCGAATATCATTGAGTGTAATACAAAACTTCTTAAACATTTGAAATTATTTAACTCGGTTTCGTACGTATCAGAAACCAATCTTACTTAGCCACATGCTCCGAAATCTCTAAGATTTTTGTTGTTCCTTCGAAACCGAGTTAAATAACTCCAAATGTTTAAGAAATGTTGTATTCCAGTTAATGATGTTCTCTTTCGTATAACGAAAATCTCAGCAATTTTCGAGCAATTGGCTTAGTAAGATTGGTTTCTAACAACAAATACTAATTCAGAACCACTTCGATACCTCTATGCGATCCGTAGGGGCCGAGTTAAATAATTTTAATAATTAATGTTTAAGAATTTTTGTATTACACTCAATGAAGTCTTGAATAACAAAAATTTTAGAGATTTCCGAACATGTGGCTAAGGATGATTGGTCTCTTACATCAAATGATAATTTAGAACCACTTTAAGTAAAATAATTTCAAATGTTTAAGAGTTTTTGTTTTACACTCAATGATGAGCTCTCTCGAATAACGATAATCTGAGAGGTTTCTGCGCTTGTGACTAAATATATTGGTCTGTTACATAAAATACTAATTCAGAACCACTTTCAACACCGCTGTGCGATCCACAGGGACTTATTTGAATAATTACAAATGTTTAAGAATTTTGTATGACATTCAATTATTGGGGGTCCAAATAAGTTTTGTGGGATTTACAAAAGATGGCGTAGCTAGTATTAAATCGCATCGGGCTATCTTGTAACTATATTCTTGTAAGGCGTCATTATTTCCCTCTAAAAATCAGTATGTATCATTTCGCTGAAGTGTGAACAACATACTTTTTTGTACTCTAACCATGTCATCCTTTGTGCCAACAAAACAGAATTTGCGGGAAGCGCTGCTTTTTTGTATTAATTTGAATAAAAATTGCATCTAATGGACATCATTGCTGTGTGAAGCATAAAGCATAAAACATGTAAGTATTGGCTCCACCATTTTAGAAGTGGCGATTTTGACACCAGTGGTAAATATCGCGAAGGGTGACTAGTAAAGCTTGAAGACGCTTAGTTGGAGGCGTTATTGGCCCATGATTCATGCCAAGCCCAAGAGGAGCTCGCTGAAACTTTGGCAGTGACTCAACAAGCGATTAAAAACCTCTCAAGACCATAGGTATGGTCTCAAGAGACGTCGAACGCTGTTTTTTCACGTGGGAACAACGGCCCCAAATATTAAATACTGAATATTCATGGCAAGAAGCTAATGCTGTGCATCTGGTGGGATCAGTTTGGAGTGATGTACTATGATCTATTGCAAGAGTCGTCAAGGAAACTTCGGAAGCGCTTCAATGGGATGTTATACTCCACCCACCTTATTCACCAGACATTGCTCCTTCCGACTATCACTAGTTCCGGTTGATGACTCATGGACTGACCGAGCAGCACTTCACTGCTTACGATGAAGCTGTAAATTAGGTCGATTCTTGGATCGCCTCAAAACACGATGAATTTTTTCAAAGCGGAATTCGTATGCTGCCTGAAAGATGGGAAAAAGTCGTAGCTAACGAGAATTCCGAATGCGATCTGCAGAGGCCGAGTTAAATAATTTCAAATGTTATACATTAGTTTACTAGTGTGGAATTACGCTTTTCTTAAAATCAATTGACTATTTTACTCTTGAGGTGAATCTTTAATTAACTACACTACATACTATAATTTGTCAGTTCAACAAGTTTTATATTTTCCGATATCGTGACGTAATTGTAGAATATTTTCCTTTTCTCTGGCGCCAAATCCCATTGAGAATTTGGCCGCATCAAAGTAGGTTTCGATGATTACTTTTCCTTCGGATCAATCTTGCATCAGTGCATTGAATCCGTGCCAGCTATTAGATCTTCTAGATGAGGCATACTGGTATGCCGGGGGTAGATGCCTCATCCTCATGTGGTCACCCAAACCTGTACCACAGCAATGGTTGCTTGATGCCTTGTTGTTGTCGACGTATAATATCTAGTGAAGTGTAAAATCATAATATTTTTCTTTTTTTTCTCTTTCCAGATATCATCCAACAATTCGATGTCATTTCTAACCGATGAAACATTAACATTTCATCGATTTTCGGACGGGTCCATATCGATATTAGATCGTAAACCAAGCGATCTTAGTACAAATAGGTCCGAAGTAGCAAATAGTAAATTAAGTAAAAAGCGAAATTCTAAAAACGAACCATCACAACCACCAAATATTAGCAGTAGTAGCAGTAGTCACCTAAATAGTAATATTAATATAAATAGTAACAATAATAATGCAATAAATAGTGTTAAGCGAAATGATAGTTTTACGCCAGCCATATGGACAACCGGTGGTGATTCAAAATTGCAAGGGGATCGCGGCGGCGGTACTGGTGGGGATACAAGCAGTACACGAAATGATAAAAGTGGAGTACAAAATCATAATTCAACCGCCAGACTGATGCCCGATGAACAAAATAAGCAGGTAAGCAATTATATATTTCCACAATTTTCCGTCGTGTACACATAATGTTACAAAATTCACAAATTTATGGTTACATTGCTTAAAATCGTAAAATGGATTAGAATGTGTTTTTATGTTTCAATTAAAATGAATTAATATTAATTTATTTTTATTACTCTTTTATTGCATATTAGAAATTTAGAATTTAGGTTAGTTTTTTTCATATACGAGTATATTCATATTTATAACTTTTAATTGAGCTTGGCTCTAAATATAAATACGTACGTTCATAAAAAAATAGTTAATTGATCTTAAAATAAAAGTGCGATAAATTATATTTATATTTGATCTTCGCACCGCACTTAGCATAAAATTTATTATTTAATATTCATTCTTAATGATCGGAAATCTTGTCAATTTAATAGGGTTGACAATTTATAGGTAGTTTTAAGCAAGGAATACTTACTGTACAGTCTGTGTAATCTGTTGAAGCCAGACAAAATGCGTGACCCTTTAGCGACTACAGTGCTTTTCCTAAAGTTCCTAAAGTTAACACCGATTTAGAAACCTCTAATTGAATAAACTTCCAATTATAATTCGTTCGTTCAATTTTATTAGTTATATAGGATTCAATATTTTTTTTTTCTAAAGTGGATCAGGCGGCCGGCTATAGGGCCCACTACTCTATGTCCCACAACAACGAGTGAATCAGACTCATTTTTATTATGTAAATTCCACACTAAAGGTTCTTGGAACATTAGTAGTAGTCCGACCCAGTAGGATCATTTTACTGGGAGTACGACAAGTCACCGATGGCGATAATCCACCGAAAAGTAGAATCGAAATCCCATGTTACCAAAAACGACAATTTATCCAAAACGATACGTACTTACGACAATTTATCCAAAACGATCCATATTCTAAGTAGTTGAGTCTTTGGTACGGGTGCCAATGGATGGCGTTAGGTGCTTTGAAATTAGTTTTCACCAAATCGCTTTCAAGAACGACTAGAAACAGTTGTAGTGACATACACATTATGTCAAACTCATCTTTTGATGGTGAAGTGGTGGTTGCCAAAGCCTATTTCCTAGATAGCTTCAAATGACATCTGTGATCTTACATATCAAATGTTCTTTTTGAAGCCGATAAAGAGGAGGTAAAGAGACGTATTCCATTCTGCAGACTGTTCTACTATAATGAAAATAGTGTTCATGAGGTCGACGTAGGAACGGTTCGGCCCGAATCCAGCTTCCTCAAGATTTAGTAGTTTCCCTAGTGCGAGAATTTTTTGTATCGTGTTAAGGAGTACATTTAAATGGCTCCGCTGCTAGAGATATCCTGCCAGTTTTCTTTGTTATTGACGATCTAATTTAGTGTCCTGTACAATGGACTCAAAATAAATTTAAGTCAAATTGGCTGTTTTCGAGACCAACTCCTAAGCTCATGGTGGAAGACCGAGTTTCATCTCATTTGTGGTTGTGAAATTACTTAAATCACTTAAAATCGGCCATTGTTAGAACCACAACAAGTATCGTGTACACATGCTTGGTCGACTCGTTTTCCACTATTTTCTAGAAGATCCAAAAAATTCCAAGCCATATAGAAAAGTGTGAAAATGCGCTGGAATCTTTGTTTTGCATATCTCCGTTGATCCGGCCTTGTGTCTCCAATTTTTGTACTATTAACAGTTTCATTGCTGTCATTATTGGAGATTGCCTAGCCGACAGTATCGAATTCTTTGGTGGCTTTATTCGAAATATTTAACCTATGATTATGTCAAATTAGCAAATATTACCCCAAAAATATTATCCAAAATATTACCGTTTGCCCAAAGAAGTTCAGGAATCTTTGTTAATCAGCTGGCCAGAATGATTCGGTTAAAATTCATATTTTATGAATTTTCGGTATTCTATTGTCTAGAAATAGTTTATCGGGATTTTGACAACAGGCAGAAAGAAAGAATCTCACAGAGATTATTAACTAGGCATTTTGAATTTCTAAATTTTTTGATATGTGATTTTGAAATACGCAATTGTGATTTAAGAGATTAAGCTTTGCAGAATTTTGAAATCGGGATTTTGGAATACGGGAATTTGAAATACGGGATTTTGACATACAGAATTTTCAACAGGATTTTTAAATGCGGAATTTAAACACGATTTTGAATATCGGGATTTCGAAATACGCGTTTATGATTCGCGAGATGCAGCTTTACTGGGATTTATGGAATGTTTAAATGTTTAAAGTTCAATTAAATTTCTTATCTACCATACAGTTCAAATCTGGCCTCAAGTAATTATTTCCTTTTTACAAATTTAAAAAAAAAATAAGACGGCTAAGATTTTGAAATAACAGTTAAGTAATGTTCGCGTTTAGTATTTTAGAAGAATAGAATGAATCATTTTATTTTGATTGTTTATACAAATTAATTGACAAGTGTAATAAGTGCATTAGCGTGGACTGGGATAATGTGGAACAATAAAAATATTTTGGAATAAAATTTTTAGTTATTTCATATAGATTTACCGAACTTCATTGAAAGATCTTGAAGAATGCCACAAATTGAGCTAAAACGCTGATGGCAGGTACATTTGTTCTCATTCTGATTAAACATGTGGCATAATGTTTAAATGTCCTGGAATAAGGAACAATTTATGTTACCAGTTCTTTAGTTCATAAATCCATCACTTGGCGCTGGTGACAACTAACTTCTTTGGTTTAGAATATTAGAAATATCTGAGTATTTAAACAAAACGAGGAGATCTTCGACGGCTATCGTTTTACTATAGCAAGCGTAGAAACAAAAGAGTAAAGAATAGTAAAAATTTCATACATTTGTCTTTTTTCTTCTTTTGCCTACTATAGGAAAACGATAGACTTCGAAAATGAATGTTAAATTCAATATTTAGGCCCCAGCTTTTCAAAATGTTCGTTATTTTCTACGTAAATCAACAAAAAGGCGATTGCGATGCAAACTTTAAATGCGATTTTCGACTTATCTTGTTTTTATTTAATTTCCAAAAATTATTTAATAAATTGGGTCTAAAATGTCACGTCATTAGACTACTTGGCGCCACAATTGGTTAATTGTTTTGAATTTTGTTTATATATTTAAAAATCTGGACAAACCTCGTGGAATACAGAATATCGCGAATATTAAAAGAAATTTTTAGGAAAGATCAGCATATTTCCCTGAGTCGTTTTACGACGAATTTTTTAATAAATATTGTTGATTTACCGCATTTTTCATGAATTTCCCTGGTTGGTGGAAAGGTAATTATTTTCCTGGAAAATTTTTTCTCTAGACAAATTTTCAAGCAAATCAAGACAGTTTTAGTTTTCTGCTCCATTGTGTATCATGAAAATGATTAAAACTGGTGAAAACCAATCACGATGATGAAAAACAAATTTGCGAGCCTAGGGCAGGGCGTCTACTAGGCTAATCCATCTTACTCTGTTGGGGCTACAGCTTTTATCTCTTCCCATGATTTTCCAAGTTGTTTCGCTTCAGCTAACAACTATTCATTAGAAAATGGACGTCTGAAATTACGATGTATAAAATGTTATTGAAAGATTCATTCATAGTCTTGGTTCATAATCTACAATCAGTAGTCAAAGTTCAACTTTTGTTCTCGAAATTTAGCACAGGCTAATGAGCGCTTTGTAAAGTGATTGTGAATACATATACCGGTTTGTGAAAATTTATATATGGTCGAATTTGTGATAATCAAGAATCGACCCGCTTTCATTGATCAACAACGATCTGGCAAAGATAATTTACTTGAAAGAATTTTAAACATAAAGTTCAGCTGAAAAGTGCCCCACATCTTCCTTTATAAATCAGGAACACAGATAAACATCGATTTCTCTTGAAATTGAAAAACAAAAGGTCACGACATTATACCTCTCTCGTATATTGTAGTCACATACCCTGCTGACATTTAATTTTTTTGTAATTGCGGCTAAGTTTTATGAAAAAGTCGATCTCTCGCCGTCTTTAAATCTTTTTATATATATAAAACAAGAAAATTATCTCGTTTAATATATTTTTAAGTGACACATTTTACTTTTTAATAAAACACACGCATATAAGACGTATAATAAGATGATCCATAAGCAAGATGAAGTAAAAATGGCTTTTTATATGTCAATAGCACTAATAAAAAAAAATTATATAAAATGATGACAACAACAATACCATATTATAGATTATTTTGAACTACATTACAAAAGAACAGAAGAAACTAAATTTGAAACCTGTTATCTAAGATATGATTACAAAGACGAGGAATGTCAATGCATCTAAATATGAACCTCTCTTGTTGCATTGTACTTTAATACGTTTATTGTCTTGTTATATAGAGAAACACAGAACTAGATTGTGTACGATGTGCTCATACTCTTGTGCACGAGATAAGGAAATTAGTGGTCATCAAGAATTTCTTAGTTTATCCAACAGTTAATTAAGTAGCTACATATTTCTTTAGTTTATTATTAGAATCTACATTATAAAAATGGTTAACAAGAATATTGAGATAAAATTACTTGTTATTGTTACATGTTTGGTATGTTGAAATATTCTTGAATGGAGGCAATGTGTGGTATTGTGTGTATGTTGGACTAATTAAATTATTGGTGTGACACATAAACCATAACGCGATATTGATTTTAAAATTTTATGATGAGGTCGTGTATTTATTTCTGTTATCGGTGTCATGCTATACGGGTGTACTAGTGAAACTGAGATATATTTAGAGTTTGTGATAAAATGGTTTTATAGTTGTTTTATGATCCAACTATGTTCATCGAACTGTTAATATGAACCAATAATGTGGAAATATCCTATTTACCGCGGTTAAGAAGTTAAATTCTTGGCTATATGAGAGTAATGATGATCACACCCTTTCTGGAAGCACTTTCTGGTTTTTTTTTTAGAAACGTTGGACCTAAACTACAATCTTGAGACAAACTGTCACTAGAAAATAAAACTGCTTAAAGATGCTAAACGTAAATATTTTGGTTCCAAAACAGATTCAAACATAGGTGAAGAAAATCGTTAAGTCAACAAACTTACGACGTGCATTATACGATGTCGCCTCAGCAAATAACAAAAACCTTATATGCGTTTAATAAAATTCTTACAGCAGGTACAAAAATTTTTACATTAAAAAATATATGACTGCAAAACTAAAATTACACTAAGTTTTGTCGCTAAGCCACCAAACTAGCTCTAAACTGCATTATTATTATAAATAGTCCAAACCGACAAAAAATATTAATTAGGAGATTTCCTCCTTCTTAACTTCACTTAGCTAAGGTCTTTTGATTGTTCGTATTTAGATCCGCGAATAAGAAAACCAAAAAAGAAGTTTGTCCTTGCCAAACCAAGTGTTGGACTACATGTTCTTCAAACCCCAATTTATAAACTTGCAGCGCTTGTCGTGGTTCTGTAGCGCGCACCATTAAAACCCATCACCTTTCCTACTCTCACACCGCACTAAACAGTTACTTTGAGAGGATGTAATGATTCTTCTTTGATTATAAGTGGATTTGCAGTGCTCCTGAAAAATTTTGTTTATTCCTGTATCCGCATAAATTGAATTATATCGGGTCGCTCATAATAACAATTTTCAATGGAAATTCATCTCGTGATCAAGGTTTAATTTAGATTGAAATTTATACATCAATTTGTGTGGTTCTTTTTCTAGCTCATACAGGGTGTCCGCCGGGAAGGTATACTACTTTGTTCGTTTATGATTTTTGATTAAATGAAAGCGAATGGATCTTATACTGATAAATGTTTTATTTAATGTCGGCAATTATGTATGGAATACAATATCAGATAAATGTCCGCCTCTGTTAGCCTCACAAATGCGAGCCCTTTTGAGCACATTTTTCATTACATTCTCACACATTTCACGCGGTATTTCATAAATTTCATCACGAATATTTTGTTTGAGTTGCTCAAGCGT
This sequence comes from Nephrotoma guestfalica, assembly GCA_963691935.1. NCBI lineage: Eukaryota > Metazoa > Arthropoda > Insecta > Diptera > Tipulidae > Nephrotoma > Nephrotoma guestfalica. The sequence goes on along the minus strand of OY829915.1, from coordinate 190,639,664 downwards.
TTCTGGTTTGTTTGCATAAGCCTTGCTTTTTAGATATCCCCACAAAAAGAAGTCCGGAGCAGTCAAATCAGGCGACCGTGGAGGCCAATCAACATCACCATTTTTTGAAATAACTTGTTGTGGAAAGAGCTCGCAGTAATTCCATTGTAATCCTGGCTGTATGCGATGTGGCACCGTCTTGTTGATACCACATGTTAATCAAGCCCAAAGTATGCAGTTGTGGCGTTAAAAAGTTTTCAATCATATCACGATATCGCTCGCCATTCACAGTTACCGTTACGCCGTTTTCATTTTCAAAGAAGTAAGGACCAATGATTCCTCCTGACCAAATTGCACACCAGACTGTCACTTTTAATGGATGTAAAGGTGACTGATGAATAATGTGAGGGTTTTCCATTGCCCAGAACCGACTATTCTGTTTATTCACATATCCATTTAAATGAAAATGTGCCTCGTCACTCATTATGATTTTTTCATGAAAATCGGGGTTGTCATGGGCGAGCTGTAACATCCTATTGACACGATGGTTTATCGAATATTTTTCCATCATAAATTTGCCACGTGTCTACTTCACGACTGTCAAGTATAAACTGTCAATACTAATATTCGCCTAAATGGCGGCAAAACAAAGTAGTATACCTTCCTGGCGGACACCCGTTATTTGATGGTCTATATGTTTTTCCGATGCCGGCCTTATTCCATATTCCCCTTTGAAAGCCCCTTTAACCAACGGCTATAATGTCGCAGTGTTTGTCCAGATTATGCCTGGGCATCGACAACAACATTTTCATTGAGCCAAAACCTCTGAAGTCGCGGTCAACATTTAAATGAAATTATCTTCAAAAAGTAAATGTCATGGACCAATCTAACGTTTCAAATAAAGAACCGATGAGATTTTGCAAATTTTATGCGTTTTTTTTTAAAAAAAAGTTCTCAAGCTCTTAAAAAATCACCCGTTATATCGATTCATGGTTTATTTACATAAATTCTTCTCCTCTTAGACAAATTTCAAAGTAGCAATGATGGCACACCATTTGCTAAAATAAGTCATCAGTTAATGAATTTGGTTATTTCATTCCGTTGTTATTGTTTTTGGTACATGTTGGATTTTAATCCAACGTTGGATTTTTTTTAATACCTCAATTGGTCGCACGTCGCCTGCCTATAAGAAATATGATTGAGTTTAGAGAAATTGTATTTTTCAATTTTAAAAACATTTGGTTGTCTGGTCTGTAAAGTACTCGTAGGGCACAGTTTTATTCAATATTTTGCAGAGCGTACAGACATGCGATTGTATAACAAGCATGTTGCCGATATCATTGTACATCGTCTGCAGACAATACATCCACTCACGTATCGAAGTGAATTCGGGAAAGAACAATAATATTTTAGATTGAAAATGTTGAACTTAGAGAGTTATTTCAGTTTTTAATTAAAAATTAAAACTAATGGTTGCCACTTCTGTACTTTCGTCTCTAATAATTCTAAATTATGCATTTTGCAAAATTTCGATTTCAATCGAATTTTATTTATCTAATTAAATTTTATAAATGGTAATTCAGATCACATTCCGACGGAATCGGTTGAGGCGATTTTTTTTTATAAGGGCCTTTCCGTCCTACAAGCCTCTGTCGTCCAATTATCCATCTTGACGATGGAATTTTCTTTTCTTGAACAAGTACTAGTTACCAACCTTCAAATTAGGTTTTTTTGTGTGGCTCGTTGATGTAATTGAAACAAGTAGTTTTGTGATCATTTCTTCCAGAAATCATCCTTCATTTTTGGATTAATTTCCATTTGGCTAATGAACTTATCTTTTCTTCTGAAATGTTGGCTTTTGGTTGTGTTGTAGGAAATTTGCTAATCAAAACTGACCCGGAATTAAAAATGTAAGATCAGTCGGTTTATTGGTCATTGGTAATGCGGATTAAAACACTAATCCATTTCACATGTTAAAATTATTATTTTTTCGAATGTCTCTGAAAATCGTTCCACTTTTTGTAGTCTCCGTATACAGTTGCAATTTCTATTTTTGGTAATCGTGCAAGAAAATTGCCAAACAAATACGTTTGATGGCCGTTGATCTACGTTAAAAGTTAACTTATTCCACTCTTCCATGCGCCCTCCAAAAATTTCAAAATCTCACAAAATTGTAGAGCGAATTCTAAACTATAAATCTTCCCTAAATCTTCCATGATTCTTCATGACCTTGTCTAGTAGAAAACCCTGAATCCTGACCTGAACGACCTTGTCTAGTAGAAAAATAACGAATTATATTCTCGTATCATATAAAATGTAAATTTACGTATTTTTATGATAGATTATGAAATATCGGAGTTTGGTTGAGTATGAACAAATCCAATAATTTGGTCCAAAACTTACTTGAGAATTCCTATCGAATATTACTAAACCAATTTCATCATAATTATGAAAGATGGGCGTCAACCATCCATCTAACATTTTAAAATTACAAAATTCCCTATACCGAGTTTCTCGTCTTCGAAGGTCGACCAATTTGGCAATTTAAGAGCCACTTTTAAAATTTTATTTCGGTGAAATGGTTTCTTTCGTGAAAAACTGGTTAAAGTGAATTAAAAATCTCCGCAACAAAATTTCTCTTTTGTGATAGTACTGTCACTTGCGGCGAGTAGTGTAACAGTGCTTTGTAAATAGAGAGCTTACACGACTAGCGACACAAACTTTAATTGCAACATTCTTGACTGCGGGTAAGAAAGTCGATGTTTTTTACTCGAAGTTTTGGTAAATTTGGTGGGTCCTCGATACTTGTGGTTGCTTCGGAGGACCAATAGCTCACCTAACACTTAATGGCTTCATCAGACCTCGCCGCATATGACCAACTTGTTGCATTTTGTGGCTATTTTCTTAAGTGTGAGTATGTTACAAGTAATTGATCCGACCTAGCTTCAATAAGTGTTTTTGCCAGAGTGATAGCTCACTTCCAACAAAAACAGCCAAGTAAAGTTTTTTCGCATCCACCAACTTTCTTTTTTAATAAGATCTAGAAGAGTGTGCCTTTCCAATAAACTCAATACTTGATATAGACGAGGATGGAATAATTGGAATGATGACAGACGACCCATCTATAAGTGTTCGTTATTTATCTCTTTCGGGAGTGCAACGGTTTTCGTTGCGTCGTATTTTAAAAAGAAATCAGTTGCACCCTTACCTTGTGCAACGTGTACAATACCTTTTACCTGCTCACCATGAAAAACGGGTGCATTTTAAGGAGTGACGAAACATGGGAGGGGACATTTAATATCCATAATTTGCACAATTAGGCCCACGTAAATCCAAAAAGTGTGGCGTAGTCGGTTTCAATTCAAATTTGGAGGGAACATGTGAGCAGGAATAGTTTACGGAAAATTGATTGGCACATTTGAACTCCCACGTCGGATCAACGAGGAAGTCTATCTAAATTTTCTACAAAATGACTTGGATGATTTACTTGATGACGTTTCTCTACAAACACGTGAAAATATGTGACTGCAGCATGATTGAGCTCCACCTCACTATGCACACGTAGTGAGACAACACCTGAACGTGAATTGCACCAAGCCGCTGGCTTGGAAGGAGATGGTCCATTGCATGGCCGCGATCGCCTGATCTAAATCCTTTAAACTTTTCTGTAAGGTTATTATAAAGAGCTGGTTTATGAAAGAGTAAATCAGACCGATTAGGAGATGCGTTTCGACAGATTAAGCGGGACCCGCATAAAATTATCGAATTTTATGCGGGTGTGGTGGACACTCGAACACTTATCATAATATTTAAAATTACCCACACCATTTTAAAATCTGCATTAGTGTCGCTGTTTCTGATAGTGGGTCAACTTTCTGTAGTACATTATTTTCCCACCGGCATCACTTAAACATCAACAACATTTTTTTGAGAAACAAAGAGGTTTTACAAAACCATTGTTTTTATTTGACGGATAATAATACACTCTTCTAGATCGTATTTTTTTGGTGGGTGGGTGTGCATACGATTTTTCTAAAAAACACTAAAAGTGGAATAACTTTTGCACTATCAACAATTCGAAAAAACTTTACTTGGCTGTTTTTGTTGGAAATGAGCCCCCCTATCACCCTGCTTCGTTTGATCATCCAATTCTGGGGCCATATTATTCCCAATTCTCAGGAAATCCAGCACTGGCGTTATTATCTAAAACGCAAACTGGAAGCCTGCACAGCAACCCTGTGGTAGTGGTGCGATAGCATCCAAGGGTGAAGCCCTTAGTTTACTCTTAACAAAAACATGAGTAGCCTTTTAAGCATAGAATTTAAGTAAGTTTTACTCAAATTAATTCCAATAAAATAAAATTTTCTAATTATTTTTTAATGCATACATTTTTCACGCGATATTAAATTCATCTATACGAATACACAATATGAATTCGTGTCGGTATAGTGTGGTATTAAGAAATGTTTGTTGTTGGTAAAATTGGAAGCAAACTGTATATGAATACAATAATTGAAAGTGTTTTACTTGAAAATTAATGAGAAACCATTTATAGACAAAAGAAATTGTTTCTTAATTTAAAATTCTAAAAATTATGCACACAGCAGCGGCGACTTCATATATATAAAAATTATGACAAATTATTACGTTAATTAGTGTTGTTATAATAATTGTTTGCATTGACTTTGTATAGGTTTAAAGACAAGCAATAACTAGATTCAAAACCAAATGATTGTTTAGATACACTAAGTATACATTAATTGTTGTCGCCGTCGTAATACAATATTATTGTTTGCGTACAAATATCGCGAGTTTAATGTATATAGTTTAGTTGCCGCACGAAATCGAAATCTTAATTCAAGGTTATGACTGAATCGATTACAAGCACGCTATTTATTTGATAAATGGGTAAACAGAGATTTATTATTTGCAATTTATTGGCTGAAGTCGGGAACACCATTATTATATAACGGTTTATTCTTATAAATGTAAATTTATGGAAAATTTAATTTTGTGCATGTGGATGGGTTCCTAATGTTCAGTGTGATATTTGAATCCATATCGTACATTCGTTTTAAATTTTTGATGTAAAACATATTATAGCACGTACTGTGCAAATAATGGGACTGAATTCATAAATGCAATGGAAGTATGCTTAAAAATGACGCCATAAAAATGAAGGGGTGAATATATTATGGCATAACGCTCGACTTCCGTTACCATGAATGTATACATAGATCTCGATTACACCACACTTGATTTCTAAAGGGAAAAATTTAATTAACCGGAAATCTTTGGGCTAGATCTAGAAATCTATTCTGTGATTTACAAGAATGATTTCAGATAATTTAATTTAAAACAAAAATATTAAAGATTCAAATAAAGAACTTTAAAACACAAAATATAAATCAAATTTTGATTTAACAATTAAAAATTTAAAAAATTAAAGTCAAATAGGTCGTCGACGATGTTGAAAGATTTAGAGAACCTATTAATCTAATCGGGTTATTTTCTCCATAGTTTGTGGAACGGTGTTTTGGTGCTAGCAACTCATGGTTTCGAAATGTTCTGCAAGGCACATGAATTGTTATATTTTCCAAATGTAAGCAGAATCAATGTGACCAAGCAAAACGTTACCAATAAAAGCCGCGCGTAACAGAATTTGTCTATTTTCAAGCGTCCATATTTTGTAATCCGAGCATCTTGTTGAGTACGGAGGTAACCGAGCCACATTTTCATGGAATGATAAATTGTGGTCGTAATCCCAGTCACTTTTCTTTAACAAGAAAATCAGAAACTTCTTTTGAATGCTTTCAATTATTTTAATGTGTACGACATAGTATGGATTCCAGACCGAACACTTTTAAATTCACCTGTCCATCTTTTAACAAATCCAAACATGACATTCGCGTTCGCAATACAATTTTTAATATGCCTATTGAAACTGGAATTTTCGACCCTAAATCTACGATCTCATTGACTTTTTGCCATACGTCGTTATTAACTTTGTATGTGGGATTTCTCTTACGATGGAAAGACATGATTTTACATTTATTAATATTTAAGTAAAGCGAGTTTCGATAACACCACTCACTTAATCTATCGATGTCTTCTTGAAGTTTCTTCGTTTCTTCGTTCTTGAGTTTTTGATTATCTCGGTTATTTGATCTATGAAAACAATACCCACGGCCCGATGTGAGATCCTTAGGGAACACCAGACGTAACTTTAATAACGTTTGATTTCTCATTTCCCATTATTACAAATTGTCGCCGGTTTGATAGATAAGACTTGAACCAATTTATGTAATCGAGTGAAAATCCAAATGCGGATAAACTCTGGAGTGCTTTTTGATGGCAGATGGAATCAAATGCTTTATTGAAATCCGTGTACGCTACATCAATTTGATGGTGGTTTTCTATCTCATTAATTATTTTATTGGTGAATTCAACCATATTAGTTGATGTGGATCGGCCAGGCATAAACCCATGCCGGTTTATTGATATATGACGTGTAATAATTGATGATGCAGTTGATATTCCTCTGTAGCATGTAACGTCGTTTCGTTTGCCCGATTTAAAAATTGGTGTAATTTTCGAAATATTTCATTTTTCGGGAAACAATCCACTAGTAACGCTTGGTTAATAGACTGATTGGAAAAACTTCGCGAACATATCAGCTATATCTTTGGAGTTTGAGGAGTTGGTATTGTTATACGTCATATTATGCAGGGCATCCTTCAATTCCTAAAATATTTCCAAATACGACCTGTATTTTGATTTGAAATAAATTTCAAACTCGTTACTATGTTGTAGAATCATTGTTGTGTCCACTTTTCAACATTTTGGCATACGCTTTCGACTTCCGATTTTTTTAAGTTAACTAGTCTATCATTGAACCACTGAGGTTGAGCATTTTGTGGTTTACAGCACGTAGGTACATAAAGTTCGAAGCCTTGCTGCATAATGTCATTAAATTTATCAAAATTTTCGTTTATATCATTGGAATTGAGAGTTGTTTATCAGTTGATGGATTCTAGGTAACTTTGTAGCACCGCGTGGTTTGTTTTTGCGAAGTTGTATTTGATTGGTTGTAGTAGGTGTTCCGAACTCACCATTAAATTAGTTGAGTCAAATACAATGTCTAAAGATTTGTGATTGATATCATTTATGACTAAACGTGACACGGATTTTGAAATTTTGAAAGTGTCAATGTCGTTGCTGAAGACAAGATCCAGTAATCTATCACAATTATTAGCAATGGTATTTATTTGGTTCAAATTATAACTAAGTATGGCGTCCACAAATTAAGATTACGCATCTGTTAAATTGAATGGTTTCTTGTATTAACAACTTCATCAATCGCATCGATGCAAGTTGCGTAATGATCACTATTTGATTGAGCTGGTATATATGCTGCGTAGAGGAATATGTTGGTTTGGTTAATTTTGATTTTTACACCAATTTGTTCGACTCTCGATGGGGCTAAAGTTACTGGAACATTCCAGAGTTTAGAATGTACTGCTATCAATACGCCACCACCCGATTTCTTTGAGCTAGTTTCGAGAGACCGATCGCATTTGTAAACAACGTATAATCATGGCTAAAAAATTCACTGTTCATTATGCCGGGTTTTAATGAAGTTTCACAAATTACATAGATAAGGTAGTTTGATTTTAAAACGAAGTTATAAAACTTAGTACTTTTGATGCCATTTTGTTGAAGTTTTGATAGTAAATTGCACATTTCTCATAAACCAAACTTTTCTCGGATTTTATGGGTTTATTTACTTTTTGAGTAGTAATATAGGTTCGAGCTCTCATTAAAACGTCTAAATGATTGCGTGTGTCTTGAAATTGCAACTTTGGCATGAGGTGTGCTATCGAACAGCTCAAGTGGTTGAGAATTGATTCTAATAATAAATTAATTATGGGAGATTAATTGTGTATCAGCTTTGGCAAAGGTTAAATAGAATATGTTGTCCAACAAAGGTATCGTTATCAATGTTGGCAGGTTTATAAATTTGGTTTGGTTTTTATCACCCAGAAGATATATTTTAGAACATTTACTAAGGATAACCACGAGTCCTATATATCCGGCATGCACCATCATGTACTCATCAATAAAAACTGTATGGTAGGTCCGATTTCCATTTATTTGATACGAGGCAATCGTTTTGTAGTTTAGTTTGATTTTATTAAAATCTATGTTTTCGTGCTCGCAACAAGATGATACTTTTAATTTAATATCAGCAAGTCCTTCTTTGTAGCACATAAAACAAGATAACTGCCCATGGTTATGCTTGTTTATAATCCAGGTTGATTTACCGCATCCAGGTACACCCTGAATATTTGTAATGTCCGGCAACTTTATGTTTTCCTTAAGATAGATATTGGTTAACGAGTTGTATGTCTGGTCATCTAACATAATTTCCGTACCCGATTAACAAAAAATATATCTGTTTGGAGTAATAAATGTGTTAGTGACTTCACACAGTGGCACCAGATTATTCCCATCAAAGCCAAACTGATTTTTTGTGGTCGGTTCTTCAATATATTGTTTGGTATAACCAGAAACATTGTTTCACTTGCCCATATGTTGGAGGGGCGTTACTAAATAGACTATATATTCAGGCCTCATACTAATACATGGCCTCATTAAACGAATTAATATTACAAATAAATATATGTTAAATTTTCATCACTGCTATATGCTAAATCAATAAGTGGGTGTGATTTTACAAAAAACCACCCGTCGTCCTATTTAGATACGCCTTCTCTCAATTTTAGGCCTGTATAGCCCCACTTCTACTCACACTTGAAAATAAGATAGATTGAACTCAAAAATTATTTGGGACGATTAACTAGACATATATCTAAAGTTCACTGCAAACACTTGAATCTTTCAGAAAATAATGTTAGCGATTAGACAGTATTTTCTTCTTTAGAAGAAAGGGCTCAGCCTTTTAATTTAAATTAGTTGGAGTTGTTACGGGTACCTTACCAAACTGGATAAAGAAAGATGAAGTTACAGAAAAACTCTTATTTATCAATGACCCTCAGGCTTCAACCAATACTACAGATTTTGAATTGTGTAAATACGAAAAACCCAAAAGTATATTTTGAAATGTACCGCTGCCGTCCTGAGATCGCTCACTCTTCACAGTTCCTCGCAGCTAAAAACCATGAGGAGGTCGCAATATGAGGAGTATAAACAATTGAACATTAGCTTGAAATTTGATTGGTTGTGATAATTCAACCTTTTGTGAGATTTTATTCCACCTAACAAATTCCACATATCATTTTAAATGGTGAAGAAGAAACCTTTTCATCTTTGGTAAAGTCATCATCAATATTACAAAACATTCTTCTTACCAACCAACAACAATTAGAAATGTGTTAGGTATGCATTAGATTGTATTAAAGTTTAATTAAATTAAAAAAATTAATAAAAATTGAATTCCCCAAGCGTTTTACAAGACATACTCGTACATTAGCACAAACAAACAGAATTACAATAAAATAAAATCACGTAATTGCCAAAACTATTAAGTATTTTTAAAAATAATAACCGAAAATAGAAAAAACCATAAATCAATGTTAAAATTGAATCAATTATACCGTATAAAATTGCCTTGAAAGCTGAATAACTAGATACAGCTTACATATTGTACTCTCGGACATACAAAATTACTTTGTAGGAATTTTAGATAAAAAAATTAATTGTTTGGACCATTCGCTTGGTGGTATTAGATTTTACCCCCCTCAAAGTTCATACGCGTACATAATCACCAGCATATTCCTTTCAAACATATTCATGGTCCACATTAGGCCGTGTAGCAGCACCGCTGCAAAAGCGCATCATTGTTGATAACGAAATCGGTTTAATATTACATTTGTAATCGCCACAGTAGAAAATGACCGAAGGCCGCTCATTTATACATATATGGACAATATAAGCTAGAGATTATTTAATATTTAGAAAATATCAAATTATATAAACATCATAAATATTTTTATGGTTGTATACGAAGAACACAGCTTAAATCGAAAATTTATGATCGACATGGTAAGCACATAATTTTCAGGTTATGTAACATGGTAATTTAATCGTAAACACACGCATGCTTATAACGCGGGCTTTTTTGACATTTCAAATCATCATATACGAGTACACACAGCCAATATTGTAACTTATTTATTCAAATCATGATTTTCAGGATGACACTGATTCCATTACACTACGCGGCAATAAAACTATATCGCTATATAATTTTTAAGGTTATAAATTATCGTTAATTATAATAATTTTAATTAAAATATTTTGGAATTTTATTGCCAATTCAAATTGCGTATGATGTATATACGTCGACGTACGCAGTGAAGTAATGTTTTAAATGGGCTGCCAATGAAATCGATTAGTTTAATAATGTGAACTTATTGTGTGTGTGTGTGATTGTGCGCCCGCGATGCGGTCTAGGTCAATTGCTATTATTGTGCTAAATATGAGCAATATTGATTGACATTGGAAATTATTTGAGTTTTATATTATTGTTAGGAAAGCTGTCACATACAATTGAAACATGATAATTGCTTTTCCCGAATTAAGACATAATTGGTATAGGAGAAATTTGTATTCGTTTTAATTTTTGAATTAGTTTAGGCAACGAACCTATTTTGTAATTGCTTATTTAAATACTGAATGTATTACAATTTATAGAGTTTGCGGAAGTTTGACAATTCAAAACTATCTAAGAAATCGATCACAATAATCTCCAATAAGTGTAACAGTCAGTTTTCCCGAAAGTCTTAGCCTGGTATATCTAATATGATGTTCGAAGTTTTTATCATTTACTATAAAATATCGTTTAGAATAAGACAGTCGTCGGCACGTCTTCCCCATTCATACCTTGTTTTGTTCATGTCGCAAGAAATTGTAGAACTTTTACCGAAATCCACACTTTCTCACACTGTGTGGTTGGCAAACGATCTTATAATCGGTAGTAGCGCTCTATTGTAAACTCGACGCTGGGTTTGTTGAGATTTAATATCAAATATTTCCTAATTTGACGATAATTTATGGGCAGCAGTGAAAATAACTCACTGCAAAAATTATAAACTATAAAAATTTAATAGTTATAATCCTAACTAGATGATTTACCTCGGCTAACTTTAAATCATCTCTGATTTTTTCTATTGATCGACTATCTTAAGCCATTATTTTCCAGCCGTGCCTCACTCTGTTTACCGTGTCTCACGCTGTTTACTTGTTACAGCAGCTCTAGAATAAGGCGTTCTTTTCAACGGATTGATTTGATTGATTGATAACGCAATTCGTTTCGTATAATATTTCAGAGTAAACAGTATTCCCTGCTGTTCGCTGAGGCAACCCCATTTCCCAAATATTTGTAGAAATAGTATGGGAGCACCTCGACCACTTCATAAATATTACGAAATCCTGCTCATTTTGATATAAATTTCCTATGCAAAGTTTGAATCAGATTGGGTGAACGGTGTGGAAACTTCGGAGGGTAAAATTTTAGAAAAATTTGTACCGGGATCTCTAGACCGCGGGACCCAATCCCTTCAGAAATATCATAAGGCTGGCATGTAACTTATACATGTTAAAAATTCCGTGACGATCGGTTGAGCGGCTGAAACGCCCTTTCGGAACAAACAGACATGAGAAAAAATTGTATCTGAGCACCTATAGAACCAAGAAGCCGATCCCTTCAACAATATTTCGAAAACCCGCATTTCGATATAAAATATCTACGCAAAATTAGAATCCAATGATTGGTGTGGACATTTATAAGAAGATTCCTCTTGATCCAGGGGATGGGCCCCATTTGAAGGGTGAACAAATTTATTTTGCGCAGAAGTGCCACTATTAAGTACTTCCAATGTTCTTGACCCTCCAAGTCAGTTGAGAGAATTTTCATCGTCTCGTTACTTTTCGACTAACTCGTATATTGTGGGACGGTCGCACCCCCGCCAACAGGCGGGATACCACTGAATGCGACCGCTCCTAGTACCGAGCTCGAGATGTCCCGGTTTTCGTTTTATATACCTTTAGGATCACTACACTGAACCCATAGTAGGTTACGTCATTGACTTTCGCCATTACAACTAGGAACTCTTTTTAATGCAATTGTAGCTGACCTGTAACTGGATGGAGCTGGTCGAGCGCCCTCTATCGATTCTGAAGTAGGTGGCGGCTAGAATTTTTCCCCTTTTTTCCTATATTCGCGCATTATACTTCGCATGTCCGACCGCTATCGATATTACAATTTTTCAGCACCTTGAAGCTTAGTGCCAGTTACCGGCTAGCTACCTGGTCCTTTTCGCTACCGTAGGTGGTTCCTCTTGATATGCATATATTCCGAGATCTTTTAAGTTCAATCAATTCAAGTTTCATTTTCCTTAACAGTTCTTTCCACCACCACTAATCTTATTGAGGTTTTTAGCGTGTTAGCATCCAGGTCCTCCATGTCGTTTGCTAGTTTGACGCATATAGTAACCAGCTTTAATCGTACTTTCGTAGCATCAGCATTATTCTTTCTTGGTTGCATTTTGTTCTTTGCGTCCTTGGACACTAGGCTCAAAGGCCAAAGTTCGATCGGCAGTAGTTTACGAATTTGTTAAAGAGCAGGAATTTATTTTTGTGTATTTGTTTAGAACCATAATTTGTCTCCATATTATTGATCGAGATCCATACGCAAAAATTTCATAAAAAAATTATAAAACGGGCTTTTGATAATCTTTTTCTAGTCAGTATAATGTCGTAAATGCATAAAATAGTTGCTGATTCCGAATCAAGCTAGATTAGAGTTCTAATTTGTAGAAGAAATAATCTAGTTCAATTAAGCAATGCCAAATTCCTTATATGCATTCAACATTCATGTTAGAATCCCAATTTAGATCGATAAATCAAATATGACCATTATAGATTTAGAAATGGCCAAGTTCCATCCAACATGGCCAAAATCTACAACTTTAGCCAAAATTGTTGTAAGAATCCTAATCCAACTTTACAACCTACATTTGATCTTGGTTGGGTAAGAAATGGACAAGTTCCATTTAGAATGGTCTAATTCCAGAACTTCACGTTAAATCCATAAAATCCCAATCCAGTTGTACATACCAAAATTGACCATAATTTATTAAAAAATAGCTTAGTACTTTCAGCAGAACCGAATTCCGGAACTTCGTTCAAAATTTAAGTTGGAATCCAAATCCTTTTCTACATACCAAATTTAACAATTTTTAGTTAAGGAATAGCCAAGTTTCACAAAAATTCTTGAAAAATTCATGTTAAAATGCAAATCATATCCCATAATTTGACCAAGATCAATCAAGAAATGGCCGAGTTCTTAATCAAAATATAGATAAAATAATATTTTAATATGTCTTAGATTGTTAGCAAAATTAAGATTTAAAAAAAAGGCAATTTTGTATTTTGGGCTTTCGTACCGATCTCGTGGAACAGCAAGAGAGTTCATCTGTGTAGAGATCCGCTATACCCAGAGAAGGTTATTTGATCCGAAGGGCGCCATGTATTCAGATTCGCCGTTAGAGTCTGAGCTAGATTTAGTACACGGCCTCCAGTCTGGCTTATTACAATTAACACCTTAACCCCGCCCAGTGCCTGTTTCAGTTTACACTTACATGGGGTGGGTCACTTTAACAATATGTAAATTTTGCGAAGCGTTCTTAAAAAGTTCACGAAAGTTTCTTCGAAAACTGAAACATCATTTCCAGTTTATCGCTAAACTATTTTAAGAGTCTTTCAGCCAGCAATGATCTAGTCTCTTGCACTGTGAACGGTACTTGTTTCGTCTACAGTTATGGATCGAAACCAAAAGTTCGAATCCTTGGTGTTGTCGGCCATAGATTTTTGGTTAAGAGAACTAATACGCCACTGAGCAAAAATTATCAAGTTACAAAAATTACATCGACAGATATTTCTAATATTCTATTCGTTCGCAGATTTGATCGTATATGGTCCGCTTACGGCCTCTAAAGTCATAGTGAAAATTCGTGGTAGCCATCTTGCGGAAAACTATTTTATCAAAATGATCTTTCAAAATACACTACACACGTTTGATTGAGATGTCCGCAGTCTCATCAATCTTACGCACGTTCATTTCAAGACATTTTCTTTTATGATCGTGATTCAATTCAGTAAATAAAGAAGCCGTTTGAACATGACACTTATAAAAAATTGGTTTGATTTAATATTATTGGCGCCTTCTGTTGCCAGGCCAGGTACTATTACTCCCATTGCGACTCGAAAAATCACTGCGTTACAAAAATAGGACAGAGTTAGTGTAAATATTTTGCAACTCCGATTAAGTTTTTCATTCGGCTTACCTTTTTTTCTATAAGGTATATAGCTTTACAGTTAATCATATCCTCTAACTATTAAGACCAATGCTATAAAGTATTGATGGGACCAAAACTTTGACTAAAATCTATAATTTTTTTATGGACTGGGATACATCATATAAATAACTATAAGAGGTTATAACTTCATATTTCAATTGATTTGAATTTTGCTTAGAGGGGGTCAAATCCTATACAAGATCGCCGTTTTTTTTTACACTCATAGGAAATCTCTTTATCGCCTAAAATATAGATCCAAAATACCAGTAATTTAAAATTAAAATTAAGGCGATAATCATCAATCACCTTTTGCAATTCGGTGCCTACCGTGTTTGACTAGCATTCTTGGACCCACATGGAGATAATATTTTGGTAGACAGGGGTAAAGACTTTTCTTATAAATTAGTGCTATCTCTAGAGCTATATTATCTCACTTACACAGTTAAAGTTAAAGTGTATAAAACACTCGATAATGCAGATTGGGCATTTGATTGCCGGGTGGCGGTATTTTTGGCTGGTGGGGAATGCTTTAACTAGGGCTATTCGAAGTAGCATGAGCATTATATGATTACAGCAAATACGAAGAGTTTGAGGAGTGTAATTTGTAATTTTCTGATTACTTATAAAAAATGTCAGCCGAAAATGAAATAGTAGATAACACAGATAGAATCTTCATAATGGTAACAAATTGGCTTCGCGTTTAAGATTTTGACAGTTGGCTATCGATTTCGTTAATAGTAATAGATGTAGATCGATGTAGTAAGGACATATTCATAACTTCATAGTCTCGTTGGGGTAAATGTTAAGAGTTTAGAGAGGGGAGGGTAGTGTACAAGTTCAAATTTTCTGATTTTTTAATGATAAAATGGTCCCGCTTTCAAGATTTGACTAATATAGTTGGTCATCAATCACAATAGCTATTCTATTTCTACGTAGCGCGGTTTGCGCGAAATGTAAAAGTTTGGTTTCGGGCAAACGACGCCGCGTCATTGGTAGACTTTCCCCAACTATACTACACAATTTTGCATAGATCCATACTTTGTCGAATTGTCAAAGATTGATGATTTAAACCATTTTATCATGAAGTATTCAGAAAATTTTAAACTATACCACCTCAGAGCTGCCACAACCATACTATGAAATTTTGCGTAGCTTCGCTGGCTACATCGAATAGAAGTGTTATATAGATTACTATTTATACTTTTTACATTATACACTCTCCTGCAACATAACAGTGTTGACAACTGAACTCGTTCGGTTGACAATATTCGCCTAATTGCTTTATCGATATTTTTCAGTTTTGAATTTACGATTGAGTTACATGAATAGATCCACTTTATCGATATTTGTTCGACTGGGAAATTTTTGTTGATAATTTTAACTTGCTTTACGACCTTTTTCGCTACCTTCAGAAGTTGCTACAACCTTAACTTCAATACCGAAATTTTACTAGTTTACTAGTGTTAGTTTGACCGAATCTGCTATTACAATTTGCGTCTGAAGTATGTTGTCCAAGTTTAACAATATCAAATGGCTCTACATTTCAACGATTGGCGATTTTTATAGAATTTATATTTGTACAACAAAATTTATCCAAATACACAACATGATTGTTTCCATTTACGGCAAATAGTTTTCTTGATATACATATGCTTACTAAACAAATCTCAAAATCCAAACGAGTCGATGTCATTGCACCCAATTGTACACTTACAAGGATAAATCATACCACAAATTTATTCGTCTATACCAAATTAAAATCGGCTACGGAATTCCATTAAAATTTTGGCTCATTGATCAACTGTTCTGAGAAACCGAATAGCCAATTTGGTTTTTAACAATAAATAGTTTTTATAGTGAAACCAACAGTAAAACCGTAGCAGATCACCCTCCTCATATACAATTTACAAAATTCTGAGAAATTTGTCTTCGACCTTAATATTCAGATGTTGAAATTAATCATCGACGAAAGCTGAACTACTTCATAGTGATGAAGTCATTACCTCATTAGTGACGTTTTATGTACCAAGAAAAATACTTTCAATAATGTGTTATTGTTTCTTATCATACATACAATTTGAAATTCCAACCTGACTAATAATCCGGATTTCGTAATATTTCTTGTCTTGGGATCACATTTTTAATTGATTACATTGAAAATACCGTCTTCAAATATCCATCCTCATTTTATAGAAAAGGTATAAACTGATCAATGTGATCATCATTCATAAAAAAATATGTACGTACAAGTACATGCATGACTACGTAATTACATTAATTGCAAACTCATTTTTCGTTTGGATTCACAATGATTGATAAGAATTATAATTTGAGCATGATACATGATGTATGTGTTATGATGATCATCATGTTATTTCTCAAGGCTTATAATACAATAAAGAACCGGAAATTTATGTCCATTTTTGTGGTAAAAATTATAAATTCTTACATTATTTTGATTGAATTTATTTTATTTAAATATGATCAAGGTTGATCGTATACAATCAGATGCGATCCTCAATGAACTTTAGCCGTTTAAATAATCTGTGTTGTTTGTAATCATATTTCATCATCCGTATATCTATAATTAATATTTAGTGATTACCTCAACACAACCAATTTTGTGTTGCAATGAATAATTAATTTTATAAGATTACAGCGATGAGATGATCAGACAGGTGACTAAAATTATTTTTACTCATAATTAATGGTTTATTATGAATTTTTTTTTAAATATTTACGGCCTTCTATGCGATCGTGGGATAAACAGAAAAATATAATTATTTCCCGAATATTTAACTGAAATTGTAAGGCGATCAAAAATGTTTTGTTACCGTGCTCTTCAGCAGGTGATCGGCGTAATTTAAAAACTTTTTGATTTTTTGGTATAAAAAATCAAATTCTCGATCGTAACATCATGTTCCACGGTTCATTCGAGGTTATACTAATTATGACCATTCTAATTGTGAGGATCACCTGTTACTTTACATTAGTAATCGAGGTTCAGCTTTCTGTTTTATTAATAAATAATAATATCGTCGTTATTAAATAGCCTAAAGGGAGAGGTTTCAATTTATGTTCTCGCGCTATCCTGTGACCTTTTGTAATCGACTACATGAGACTCTCTTTCACAAAATTTCAGCATTCTTTAGATTAAAGAGGTTTCTTATATGAATTAAATATATGATTCATACAAAATTTGAATACTCGATGTTAACTAATTCCTAATTAGATTTAAAAAAATACTATAACAAGTCTTTAATAGTCAATATTTATTAGGAAATTTGATTTATAATTATTATTTTAAAAAATTGATATATTCAGACTAACATCAAGAATCTAGAAGCAATTTTCTCTGTTTGAAGCAAGTCTATTAAATTTCTTAATAAAATGGCAGTGACATCTTTGAGTGAATAGTATAAGCTGCAGCTGGAATTAAGCAACCCAACAAAAATGAATGAGAAATTTCTAGAATTGCCTACGTACAGCAATTATAAATTATCCGCAATTTTATAATATCGGCAATACATAAATGTTACTGCACGAACCTAGTTGCTGTAATTCACCGTTCACATCATTTAAGCAATATTGTAAGTCTTTCCAATTATGCCATTTTAATGGTAAATCACAAAAGTGCTTGAGGCGCCAATGAATTTTTATTTGATTCTTAACAGTTGACTCGTTGAACATCATTAGAATCATGGTGTATAAGATAGCGGACAAGCGCCACAAGAAGCAGGATTAACACCAAAGATAATTTCTGTTAACCAGCGAACATTTTTAAGACAACAAAAGACAACGTTCCTGTGGAATAAAATCCTAAAAGTGTTCTTTAAATTGTCAATTCTAGTGAACCTCTGCAGTCAAGGAACTCACTCGGTATCGGGAATTTTTAAATTTTCAAATTTTGGTCGGAACTCGGATATTTCTTAATGAATTGTGATGAAATTTGCTTTGTATAGTATGGGTTAGGTGAAAGTGAGTTTTGAACAAAATTTTGGAATCTGATGATGCTGGGACCAAATTCCGCCATTTCGTAACCAATAAAAAATCGAATTATATTTTGAAATTTGTTTCGTGCTTAATATTCATATTTATATCATACTTCTAATATGAGTTTTAAACGAAGTTCTGAGAACAGTCCTTGCTGGGCGAGTGACTAAATATGAAATTTTGTACGTATGGTTAAGATTTTGATTTTGGATTTTGGATTGGAAACTTGCGGAGCTACATGCTAAATTTAAAGCCATCTACCATTTGAAATTTGCTCTATATTTTTTTAAGATACTGTCCCGAAACTGAAAAGAACTTTTAAGGCCTCAAATTAAACCTTCTTTAAATTTTTCTTGTATAAAGCGACCTGCGTCATTAGAAAATTAATCAATTATGAATTAAAATTAATTAATTATGTAGTTATCTATGAAAGTTTTTAAGATATTTTCAACCATGCGTACCCAATTGCATATTTACTTTTAAAGAAGTGGATGAGTAACTAATCAGCAAAGCCAAAACCCGAATTTCCTTCATGGTTCATCTTAGTAGAAACTACTTTGGCCGCGCAGCTAGGACAAGTCTTCTCTTATAAAATTTATATTAGAATCCATTTTCAATCTTAACTTCGAAAGTCTCCAATTTGACAATTTAAATACCACTTAAGATATTATTCCGATAATGTTTTCTTATACCCGAGTATACCCGAGAGCTCTCTCATTTTCTGATGACAAATTTCTGCTACCTTATATAGTTAGAGCTTATCATAAACTCCCAAATCGCAGAATAATATCTGGACACCGTTACAAATAGCTTATAACATACATACCTGTTATGGGCATAGAAGTGGGCTTTCTGTAGGATGAACCTTTCATCGCAGATCAATATCACTTGGCATTTGTTTTCATTTGAATTGTTTAAAGGGTGAACAGTAAGATCTTAAGTTCTATTTGAAGCGTTTAGATTAGAGTTAGGTCTTTTGTTTTGTAGTTTAGTTTAAATTGGGTGCAGAATGGACTTTAGACGATATTTGTGTTTTTTTGGCTCGTCAAACTTGGTCTGATTTCTTTCTCCCCACTTATATTTGTACTCAAATCAGAATTAAGTGAAGTAACAACTGCAATACTGCAATGTGGTGTCATTAGCAAAGCGAAGGACAGAGTTAACAGTACTTTCAGCACATCAGTAATTTGTAATAAAACTAAAGTCGGTGACAAGACTCCAGCATTTAGGGAGTGTGTCTATCTACTTGATGGTCATCGAATTCAAGCCGTTTGCCACAATTTTACAAACGAAGTTTACGCCTCGGATTTATCCAAAGCGTTTGCAAAGGCCTCACCATGTTGTTCTAGTGCGAGATTCCATTTGTTTGCAACAGACGTCAAGAGGTCGGTTGTGGTGCGGCTCTTACGAAAGCTATACTGTTTATCTGAAATTATTTTATTATTGTTGGTTAATGCATTTCTCAGAAACTTTGTCGACGGCTGACACTATTCATATTGGCTGATAGTTATTACGAAATTCCGAGCTATGCCGTAGAATACGAAGATGTCTCAATACTATATTCTAGTTTGTAAGTTATCGATATTTTATATTTTTTTTTATGAAAAGAATGCAAGTATTTTAAGTTCTTCTTTGTGCGTAATTTGGTTAATTGTTGTAAATGGGTAGTCAGTTATCTCAGTAGAGAAACAAAGTTTAAAAATGGGTAGAATTTTCGTGAGAATGTGTTTCGTATCTTCGGTTGTATATCCCGATTTTTTATATTTTGGTGGCTCGTGAAGAGCAATATGCATTACAACCTTTAATTCTATTCGACATTCCTAATTCCCATTGATTGCTTAAATTTGTGGGTTCAATATGTGGTCAATCTTTAGGAATTTACGGGTTTAGATTTCTCCGCTGATTCCACTTTCTGCACTCTCATTCGTGCTTATTATTTTGATCTGATGTTTTCCTCACAATATTTTATTGATTTAGTGACAATTATTTTTAGTTACGCTCTGAATTTCGCCCTGATTGCGTTATTTATCACGAAAGGCATCTTACCGAAACTTACGAGGGCGGATTGAAAATGAAACTACCTAGCGCTAGATGGCAGCACAAACACAAAATTTTTAGAAATTGCGATCTGTCAAACGTCAGCTGTTAAGATTTCACCGAAATTCATCGATTAGTTTATTTGTTGTAGTCGTTTGAAGTAAGCAACTTTTGTGTTTCCTGAAAAATGGAAAAAAACGAATTTCGTGCAGTGATTAAACACTATTATTTGAAAGGGAAAACGGCGAAAGAGACAAAAGAAAAGCTCGATAAACATTACGGTGAGTCTGCTCCGTCAGATTACATGGTAAAATATTGGATTGCTGAATTTAAACGCGGCCGAAGAAGCACTGCAACAATACCATCAATAGGAAGGCCAAAAGAGGTGGTTTCTGAAGAAAATATCAAGAAAATCCTCGATATCGTTATGAATGATCGCCGAGTCAAGTTGCGTGAGATTGTTGAAATGGTAAACATATCATATGAACGTGTGTTCAACATTTTGCATGAACATTTGCATATGAAAAAGCTATCGGCAAGATGGGTGCCGCGTTTGCTCAGTGTCGAACAAAAACGAGTTCGACAGACCACTTCACAGCCGTGTTTGGACATGATAAAGCGTAATCCTGTTGATTTTTGGCGTCGATTAATTACTGTTGATGAAAAGTGGGTCCACTACACACCTGAAACCAAAAATCAATCGAAACAATGGGTGGAAGCTGGTGGAAGTGCTCCGAAGAATGCAAAGGCAGTGAAATCGGCTGGCAACGTTATGGCCACTATATTTTGGGATGCACACGGAATATTGCTCATCGATTATCTTAAAAAAGGATCCACAATCACAGGAAAGTATTGTCGTGCATTATTGGATCAATTGGTTGATGTAATCAAGGAAAAACGACCACATTTAAAGAAGAAAAAAGTGCTCTTTCTTCAAGACAACACACCGGTTCACACAGCATTAGATATGATGCTAAAATTACGTGAAATACACTTCGAATTGGTTGATCATCCACCTTATAGTCCAAAATTAGCTCCTAGTGACTTTTTCCTGTTTCCAAACTTGAAAAAATGGCTCGCAGGACAAAGATTCATCTCAGCCGAAGAAGTGATTATCGAAACTAACGCGTATTTTAAGGGGTTCCCGAAATCGTACTATTCAGATGGTATAAAAAAGTTGGAATATCGTCTTACTAAGTGTGTCGAACTAAATGGAGACTATGTTGAGAAATAAATGGTTTTTGGCAAAAAAAAATTTTGTTTTCCTACTTAGGTAGCTTCATTTTCAATCCGCCCTCGTAATGTATACTTATTTAACGACGAGCCGGTAAACCGATTTACCAGTATTCTAAGCATTGAGTCGTTTTGGCTAAGCACTGAAACTGAAAATAATATTCAAGAAAAGCGGAACTTTGACACAATGTTCATCATCAACCGCCGTAATGTGGAAAATTAGATAGTCAAACCTTACATTCCTAAATTCCTAAATATTAGCACTAAGTTAACGGTAAAATAATGTAAGCCCTGGATCGGGAAAATATTCAGATGCTAGCATCTTTGACCTTTAGATGGAATGTAGGTTTCGGAAGTCAGTTGTAGTCTGCTCAGTATTCAATTATAGACAACTTTAATTGTTACTCGTTATCGAAGATCGGAGTATTTTTTGTTCCTAACAAAGTCGCACTAAACACTCGTAGTTGCTATTGGTAGGTAAAAGGAGCGGATGAGGATCGAATAGAAGTTTAAACAAACATAATCCAAACGGTCGGTTTAAAATGGGGCTGAAGAGGTGTCCATTGGAACCATGTCTAGCAAAATATCTTTAAATATAAGATAATACGAAAAGGCGTGGATTTTCGATTTCAGTGGTAAGATCACAAAACCTGCAAGAATTTAAAATTTATATAACTGGGTGGTGCATATATTATTTATACGAAAACCTTTGGGCTGCGCTCATATGTCTCGGAATTCCAGAGACGCTTGTTTTTCTCTGTAAGATAACACAACAGCCTCGCTGTGTAGAATTGTAGTGGAAAGAAATGTGTCTGATCCCATCGAGATAACATCAGATGCGCACTAGGAAGATGCGGTTGCTTTTGTGCTGTTTAATCTGGCGCTCGAGCATGTGGTAAGAAAAAGCTGTATTGAATCTTCGCCCCGTATATTCAATAAGTCAGACCAAATGATATGACAGATAATTTAATAGCGCTTATCCTACGAACAACTGAGTCTGAAAATGAACAGCAACAGAATAAATGTCTATCAACACCAAGGAGCAGCCACATGGAAAATCTCAAATATCAGATATCGAGTCAGTTATTTGATTATCTTATGGTCCAGTTAAGGTTGCGAACATCGAATATCGAATTCGAATGAATTTTGAAATCAAACGTCCCCTTGGAGATTGTGACATTATCGATTGATTCATTGAATCCTGCCACCAGAGCCACGTTGAACGATCTCCATCACAAAGAATGATAAAAAAAGTGTTCCATCAACAACCGGTCGGCGTACGTCGCAGGGGAATAGCTAGACTACGCTGGCGCGACGACGACGAACAAGATATGTGAACAATACCAATAACCTCTCCATGAGGTGTGAAAGCTAGAGAGAGAAAGAGAAAGAGAGAGGAATTAGGTTTTCGCAAAAATCGAAGCAAATTTTCTATTTTTGGGTTGTATAATCAAAAACAACCCATTGAGAAATACCAAATTTCGAAATTTGTTTGTATGGGCAGGGAAAGATCATTGCATTATATCCCCCAAAAAATTGAAAATTTGATATTTTCTTCATACGCAATCAAATACCCAAGTAAATTTCGAAATTTGATATTTTCCCAGTGGTCTTCCTTCGCAAGTCACGCTTTGCCAGTGAGATAATATTTTGCTTAAAAGTTTTATTTTGTTGAATACCGAATGAGGTGCGAGGAAGACAAAAGGTTTTGTTTCTGGTATTGGGAGTACAAATTAATTCGGTCCGTTTTTTAATTTTAAAAATGCATTTATTTTAAAATAAAATGAATGAAGAAATTAATTAAAATACTCTCCATCGCTGCTTACAACTTTTTTACACCTCAGGCAATTTTCGAATCCCATCTCGGAAAAACGTTTCGTCTTTTGAGGCGATCCAAGTTTGCAGCCAAACTTCTTCGAAAGAAGTGAACCGGTGATCTGCCAAATCGTGTTGCATCCGTCGGAACAACCAGTATTCAGAAGGAGCAATGCCCGGAGAATACGGCGGGCACAGGAAAATATCCCTCTTGAGCGTTCCCAAATATTTTGTTACGACTTTTGCAACGTGAGGCCGAGCGTTGACATGCAGAAGAATAATTTTATCATGCCTTTCCTCATACTCCGGTCGTTTTATTCGTAATGCGTGGCTCAAACGAATTAATTGTAGTCTGTACCGCTCGCCCGTAATGGAATCGCCAGGTTGTAGCAGCTCGCAGTACACAACGCCTCTTTGGTCTCAGCAGATACACAGTATAACCTTCGAACCATGCATGTTCGTCTTTGGTGTTGATGTTGAGGTCGATGGCAACGATTGGCCGGGCAAAGCGTAGTATTTTTTCCTCTTGGGGTTATCGTAGAAGATTCACTTCTCGTCATCAGTGACTATCCGATGAAAATACCCGTTCTTGTTTGCCTTTGAAGTAGCTGCTCGCAAGAAAGAAATCGCCTTTCCACATCTCTTGGTTTCAATTGAAAGAGACCCAATTGCCTTGCTTTTGAATCATGTCCATAAATTTCAATCGTACGAAAACTGTTTGTTGCATCACTCCCAATGTATCGGCAAGCTCGTCTTGCGTTTGAATCGGATCTTCATCAAGCAATGCCTCTAATTCATCGTCTACGAATTTTTTTGTCTGTCCCAAGCGAGGCTTATCTTCAACACTGACATCATCATTTTTGAAGCGTTGAAATCATTCTCTACATGATTTATCGGTTGGAGCATTGTCACTGTGCTTCAGCTGCCCTTTTTTCCAATGAAAACAAAAAATTAACACTTGCCGCAAATGCTGTTTAGTTATCACAAAATCCGACATATTCAACACCGTAAAAGAACACGTTTTGTAAGAAACTCAAAGCAATTCAAACTGAATGTTAACTGCAGATGTCTAATCTGTCTGAAACAACGGAAATCAGCTGTCACTATAAAAAATGTATTATAGTCAGAGCCACTTTTTGAAAACGGACCGAATTAATTTGTATATCCTCAATATAATTACTGAAGATACTGTTTCGGACGAACAGACTTGAACAGGGAGGTACAGGGTAGGGTACGCGATGAGTTGCCATCTATTGGTATTTAGTTTATTAGAACTGAGCTAAATTCTGAGATACAGAATTGGAAGAGATGCAGTATGGATCATTTCGACTAGTTTAGAACTTGTATTTTGCTGTAAAAAATAAAGTGTTGTAAAAATTACTGTGGCTTAGATCGAATACTAATGATATTTGTAAATTTACACCCTGATTCTGAAACATAGTCACTCACTGAAACATGGTCTTAGGTAAGACTTTTTGTCTTTGTAAGATAGCCTTACGAGTCTTAACGCCAGATCGGGGTGTAAGGCTCAAAATGTTGGTCTAAATTTGAGTTTTAGAACATTACAAGATACAAACTATGCAAAAGAAAATTTTTCCTAATGTGTAGATTAACGTCATCCATGATTCGGTCATATACTCCTTACACCATCAAATACCATGAACTGATAGTGTTAAATTTTTTCTGTTTCTTGGATGTTGGAAGTCTTGTTTTAACCAATGACCGATTTATGCTGTGCAAGATACATTATTTGTGAATTCCATCACAAAATCATAACACGTACTCGATTTTAATTTATAGTTTTGGACGTGTGCTACTAAATTTAGAAATTTCCTTCTAATTTAGATTATTATGTGCGCTACTAAACTTGAACTTTATTTTGCTGTACACTTGCACATAATACACATCCCAAATTGAATCGACCTTAATGCCTAATCTTGTTGTCATCTCGCATGTCAATATTTCACCTTCTATTTTGAAATTCGCGCGCGGCTTCAAACTAAAAAATACAACAAAAGATGATTATAATCGCATCTTAAAGATTAACCTCACTAAGTATATGTAGTGTTTATGTGTGTGTGTAAGGCAAAAAAGATTTAACCGTGAATTTAATTGTAAAAAAACATTAAATTTTTATTTAATTTAGAATATTTTGTTTGTATTTCTAAAAAAAGTTTCATATTTCTTACCGAACCATCTTCTAGATGTTCATCTAACCATATAGTAAAAAAATTACCTTATGTACATACATAAGTACTCTTATATACGATTGTAGTATATACCTGTATGGTATATGGTTTCATATAAGTGTGTACATAAAAGCAGAGTGTTGACTTTTATGAATTGAATTAATGTAAGTATAATTTGTTTATGGATAAACTGTATAAAAATCCGGCGTGCACAACTTTGAATACAAAACACATTTTTAATTCAAATAAGTCATTTGACTTATATGTATATAAGTAGTAAACACCTGATGTAATTAGTAAAGTAAACAAATTATGAATACGTTTTTAGTAATTTTTTGTCGTCTTATAAGCAACTAGACGTATGAGTCATATACATTTGGTGAGGCACAAGCCATTACATTGTTCTTTAAAATGTTGTTTTCATGACCTTGACGAATTTCATGATATTCCAGAATCATAATATTAAATGACTAAGAAGCACGCCAAAAACCTGTATCTTAACTATTTTACCAATGATAAGATTGAATTTGCATAATAAAAATGTTGCTATATGATGGGGATCGAGCCGAATGATAGATGGTTAAATTTAAATTTATATATTAGCAGGTCTATTATTATAGTGCGTGATTTTTAAACATATTGCTGATTAATGTCTATATAGAATTGTGCCAAGTTCAACTTCTAATATACTTGCCTTATATACTGAAACTATCAAAAGTAACCCAACCCTATCAGATTTACTTTCTGGCGACAGTTAAAATTGTTTCTACGTGAACTACAATCTGTGATAGTTGACTTTCATAAAGAGCATCGATTTATAATTTACTTTATTTTATAATTTATAATTGAATTTCTAAGGTTCCGTAACAATAGTAGAGTAAAAGTTCATTTTAGGTGAGTTTATTTACTAAAATGCACTAAATTGGTCACGCGAGTTAGAGAGAGATAATGCGACAACTATACATGAGAACAGCATGAAACTAATTGTAAAGTGGAAAGAAAAGGAGATCACCCCCCCTCCCCTCCTCCACAAAGCCAGTATGTCTCACCCAGCGGCAGATGCACTTTTCAGAGCAACCCTGGATCCTGTCTAGGATTCAATGGATCAATCACACATTAATCCGAGATTAAGAAACTGAGCTTATTATATTCTGGAATATGACCAATATTATTGGCGATACAATATTAGCAAATACTCACATGACCTCTTCGCTACCGGTAACTATTTCTTACTTAGGCTGTGAGGACTGCTGGCTCTTCTACAAGGAAATAAAGTTGGTGTATTTGTTTGTAATTTTGAAGTAAATGTCTGATTTTGAGTTTTCTGCATTTCTTAAGAGAGAAGTAGTCAAAATCAACTGTTTTTAAAATAGTATGTCTGTCCATCCACACCAGTTTCTTTGCTCGATTTTTGTGTAGTTTAAATAGATTTGAAGCTGTCAATCACGAGAACAATCTGTACTTATCCTTTTTATCGCGATACCTTACTCTGTTTTAAAGTTATAAGAAAAGATATAAATAGGAGTAATGGCCCACCAAAGCGTTTTGTCGGTTCATTTTTGTATCCGTATTTTTTTTTTAGATCTGTGTAGACAAATAATTTATTATTAATGTCATTGCTAATCGAAGCACTTTTATTTTGTGGTTTTATACTTTGCAGTAATTGGGAATAATGAACTATCGAATTCGTCAACGATGTGTTCTACAGGGAGGGCCATCTGTTGGTCCTTTTTTCAACAATGAATTTTTGGTACTTAATGTTATCTGTTCTAAAAAATTCTTTGACATATGAAAAGTCAAAAATATGCCATTTATCATCATGGAGTCGCTAATAACACAAGAACGCACTTGATTGTCCAAATTTATTATGAAAATAATCGTTCAAAAACCACAAAATTTCGTAAAATACGTGAGAGTTTTGGTCGACATGGACGTCCCACAGCGTGCAATTGGCAAAATTATTGATCGTTTTGATTAAACTGGTTCAGTCGAAGGTCATAAACCATATCAACAAGTTCATCCAGTTCGTACTCCTGATACAGAGGCAGCTGTTAGTGAAAGTGTTCGTAATGAACCAACCACATCAACTAGGCATCGTTCACAAGAATTAAAGAAAATTCAACCAACTCAAAAATTGAAGCCACCAGACCATTTAAATCGTCGTCGTTTTGTTAATTGAATGCTTGAACGAAATGAAGATTTTTCATCAAAAATCGTCTTTAGCGATTCAGCTCATTTTCTTCTTAATGGGTACGTCAATAACCGAAATTGTCGAATTTGGGGAACGGAGAATCCTCATGTTATTCACGAAGCAGAAGTTCATACTGCAAGAGTCACTGTTTGGTGGTGTGGTTTATGAGGTGGTGGCATCATTGATCCGTTTTTTTTAAGACGAACTGGAAAATGCGGTTACAGTGAATGGAGAACGTTACCCCAACATGTTAACTGTTTTTGTGGCTCAAATTGAATGATTTGCGTGTCAATGACCTTTGGTTTCAACAAGACGGAGTGACATGCCACGCAAGTCGTGCAATAATCCATTTATTGCCAACAAAATTTGCTGATCGTATAATTTCAAGAAATTGTGTAGTTCCTTGGTCACCAAGAAGCCCGGATTTAACACCACTTGATCATTTTTGGTGTGGGGTTATTTGAAAAGTAAGGTAACTTAAAAACCAGATTCGTTGATATCAAAATTACGTTATTTTTAGTTTTATTCCTAGATAGAGGAGAGAACTGCTAATGTTTATGTTGTTGACCGGCCCAGAAAAATGTTGTTTCATAAAGAATGTTTAGGTTTGGATAGGGAATCGTATTCAACGAACAGTAAAAATTTCATACATTTTTTATTTGTAGGAGAACGACAACAATCGGAAATTAACGTCGAATTCAATCCGTAAGGCCCCAGGATTCAATATCGGTAGTTTCACCGTTTTGTTCAAAATTATAAATTCTTTGTGTTATTACAAGTTGTTGAATTTGATTTGAGTGAGACCCTTTTCTTGAACTGATTGATATGAGGTATGTTGCTGATTCATATTAGATCGTTCTTTTAATTGGATTGGATTGATGCACCTCCAATGTCTGAGTTTTATGATACCTAATAGGAATTGTAGGCTATTATTGGCACTAAAATAATCATTTTATGGGTGGGGAAGGTGTTGATGTAACCTATCTATATATTGTTGATGTAACCTCTGGTAGTTATACTAGACCCCTAACACTAAATGGTATCGGTAGACAATCCTTGATGCTTCCGCTAAAAAAACGGATTAAATCCGTTTAATATCAATGGGAGATTACTTGTGTGAGTTGTTGTGCTTGTTAGTAGAGTTCTGGGATCAAGTTTGTCTTGGCAGTGTGAAGTTGCTGATAAATTGACAAAAAACCTTATAACAGTCAAAAAGTGTAAAAGAAAATGTTACACTTTAAATTACGAATGCTACACTTTTTAAACATAATTAAGAACAACAAGATAATTAAAGAAAATATAAAAAAATCTATTTATTTAAATCTTCTTTACGTCATTAAAATCAAAAATAAAAAATATAAAATCATGTTGTGGATTACAAAAAATCGAAAAATTGGAAAAGTTCAACCATTCGAAGGCCATTGACAAGGCATCGTAGAGATGTCTAAGTAAATCGAAGTATGCTATCGTATAATACTGACTCAAATGCATCTTTTGTAGAAGACAACTTAATTATGCGACCCGTCGAAGCATAAATTTTCTATGTCGGAATCATAAAAATTCGAAAAATTCAACCAATCGAAGGCATCGTAGAGATGTCTAAGTAAATCGAAGTACAGTGAAATTCACTTAAAGCGACCATGAGGGGACCGGAGAAAGTTTGTCATTATAGCCGAATGTTGTTATATTCGAATGGGATGAAATACTAGGTTATTTGACAGAACAGCGAAAATCACTTTGAGAGTTACATATTTTTGTCAGCAATTTCAAATATTTGTAAAAAACTAACAAGAACACAAAATGTTAGAAACTGAAGCTTATGAATGGTTAAAAATCAACAATTGGTTTTTGTTTTGCGCTTTTTTTATTTAGAAGCATTTTATTCGCTGTTTATCAATTATTCCAGTTGCATTTTTTAAATAGCCATCTGACAAATCGCGTGTCCACAAAACGTCTTTTATAGTTGATGTAGCCCGAATCGCATCGGCAATGGTATAAATATTGCTTCCTCTTTTTCTGATTCAACTACATCTTCGTCATCACTATACCGAGTTCACTGAATATTAGATCGTTATGCCATTCTTCGGGAGTAGCAAGCTTCTGTAGTTCATCATTATCTTGGACTAACTGTGCTATCGGTATGTCGTCTTCGTCCAAATTTTAGACATTAATGTTTTCGAATAGCTGTGCGGGAAGCAAATCATCTTCTGCATTAAATTCAGAATTAACCAGACTGTATGTTTGAATCAGTTTTTGATTATATTAGCTGTTACATTATCCCAAGCTTCTACTACCAAAATGATCGCATCAAAAATGTTTAGGTTTAGTGAAACGACACAGCTAGCCGAACTATCTCTATCACAAGTTTTTTGCGATTGTGATGTTTGAGATTATTTTAAATTCCTTAGGTGGCAAAAATTCCAATCATATTGCTTGTTGCTGCGAATCTTTGTATGTAATGTGGACTATTGTCAAACAATAAAATGATTCTCTTCTCATAAGCAGAAGTTATCCAAGCTTTAGAATTTGCTTCATAACGTACATGCAATGTGTGCCCGTTTTTGAAGCATCGTGGTTTTTTAAACATCCCAATAACCATTAATTTTCGTTTAACGGGTCCGTCCATGTTAGCTGCTACCAATTCTGTTATTCGACCTTTTGTCATTTTTCTACATGTACATTTCTCACCCTTAAATTTCAGAGTCTTGTTTGGAGGCAATCGAAAGGAGAGGCCAGTCTCATCCGCAATCTTCTGCAATTGCTATTGGAGTCGAATTTGATTCACCTGATATTTGGGAAAACACTATTCCATGCCGTAGTCTGAATCGGTAAATCCAGCTTTCGGAACAATTATAGTTCGATTTTTTGAATAATTTACCAAATCAATTTGCTCTTTGCTGAAGCATTGGTCCATTTATCAGTACATTTTGACTCCGTTGTAATTTAAACCGCTCTAAAAGAGCTTGGTCAATATCGTCATGCGAAACGGTCTTATTTCTCTTAACTTTTATTGATTGAGACTCAAAGCACTTTCGTATAGATTCGCGATTCTTCCATATCGTAGCTATAGTAGAGTGTGTCACTCCAAATTCAGACGCCAGTTTGGTATTCGATTCTCCAGCTTCTAAACGTCATATGATTGGCAATTTTTCCTCAACGGTAAATGTTTTCCGTTTTGCGGGTACTAAACTCATTTTCAGTATTGAAGCTAAAATTATTAACTTTTCATTATGGACCCCGTACACCTTCAATATTGTTTAGCAGAATATCGTGCAAAAATATTGTGAAAAAAAAATCCATCTTTAGAGAGCAATGGAATATATTAATGCTTAATATTGCCTAAGACTGTCAGTAACACTAACCAACGCGGGTTATTGCGCAATAAAATTGATCCGGTAATAGGTCTAACGCGACCTCGGCGGCACACCTCCACCCGATGGTCCAAATTTTCGATGACGCTTAGGCATAATTGAGGTTCTATGCCGTTAATGTGCCGAATTATCTCATCCTTTAGCTCTTGAATTGTTGCTGGCTTATCGACGTACACCTTTTCTTTCAAATAACCCCAAAGAAAGAAGTCCAACGGTGTCAAATCACATGATCTTGGCGGCCAATTGACATCGCCACCACGTGAGATAACACGGCCATTGAATTTGTCGCGCAAAAGAGCCATTGTTTCGTTAGCTGTGTTGCAAGTGGCACCGGCCTGTTGAAACCACATATCGTCCACATCCAAATCTTCCAATTCGGGCCATAAAAAGTTGGTTGTCATCTCACGATAGCGAACACCATTCACAGTAACTGCCTGACCGGCCTCATTTTGGAAAAAATTTGGCCCGATGATGCCGCCAGCCCATAAACCGCACCAAACAGTCACTCTTTATGGGTGTATTGGTTTTTAGACAATCACTCTTGGATTATGATTCGCCCCAATCAATTCTGCTTATTGACGAATCCACTGAGGTGAAAATGTGCCTCAGCACTGAAGATGATTTTCTTCACTGTTGCCATTTCTTGCCACCATTCTGACCATTGACGACGTTTGGAATGGTCAAGAGGCTTTAGTTCTTGAGTCAATTGCACCTTATAAGCGTGTAAATGCAAGTCTTTATGCATAATGTTCATCAACGACGAGCGTGAGAGGTGCAATTGTTGGGCACGACGACGAGTTGAGGTGGACGGCTCTTCAGCCACACTATCGCGAACAGCAGCAATATTTTCTGCTGTACGAGCTGTACGAGCATGCCAGTGCATGAGCGTGATCTGGTGTCATATTTCTGATAATAATAATAAGGCCTTAGGTTTAAGAAATTATGTTTATCGAAAGGTCAGAGGTGATGGAAGTAAGTGTAGACAAAGTAGATTATGATTATAGATGATTGGGTATAATAATTAAGCTGCTTGGCCTCGTAGCCTTCGGAATATGTTGGCCAAATTAATTTGAGTATACAATAATATTATAAATTATTTCGTTCTTACGCTTCTAATTTTCAGAGATATCTATGTGTTATACCTAAATATACGAACCGGTCATTTTGACCGGTCATGAAAATATCATGAATACATGTTGTGTATTCCCGAAATTTTTATACATCTATAATTCCGGGGAATTCCCGGAACTCAAAAATTTTACGTTTTCAATTTATTATGCGTAAATTTGTGTATATGTAATATATACGAGTAGTTGCAAGTTGCAACACGCATAAAATAAACATTGAATACTTTTTTTGTAAAAAATTGTGGCGAATATACATATGTCTTTATAATCTCACATTATTCTTGCACACATTGTGAGTGGTTTGTGATTGAATATTTTTTTCATTATTATAAAGAGAAATCAAATTTTAATATTTTTTAACTATAAGTTTTTACCCTGAAAATGCCGAGACGTTTGATTGAAAATACCAAAATTTCTTCATATTCCGATGAGAGTGAAGATCAGCAAACTGAAATTGCTTATGATGGAACTATTTGGAATAAAATCAAATCTGGATCCTCTCCAGGGAGGAGACCAAAATATACCATTTTCAAAGAAAAAATGGGACACAGGATATGCAAAACGAAACATTATAAAGGGTGTCGTAAGTAGTACTTTCTCATTACTAATTAATCGTCAGATTATACAACATATCATAACCTGCACAAAACAAGAAGCTTTTCGAATTACTGGTGAAAAATGGGATTTATCAGAAGAAAAATTTAATGCTTTTCTGGCCATTTTATTTGTGCGTAGCGCATATGAAGCCAAGAACTTGAAATTATCTTATTTATGTCCCAGAAATGGAGGCCAGCCTTTTTTTCAAAAACTATGCCAAGGAATGACTTCACGAATATTTTACGTTTTATCCGCTTTGATAAAAAAACTGAAAGAAATCAGCGATTAAAACGGATAAATTAGCAATGATTTCATATGTTTGGAAATCTTTCATTGAAAATATTCAGAACTGCTATATACCGGGACAAAATATTACAATTGACGAGCAATTATTTCCAACTAAAGCGAGATGCAGGTTCACTCAATATATGCCGAACAAACCTGATAAGTTCGAAATAAAATTTTGGTTGGCATCTGATCTCAAGAGTAAATTTATTATAAACGGTTTGCCGTATTTGGGAAAGGATGCAACAAAGGAATCGTCAGTTCTGTTCTGGAAGAAATGTAACGACTGACAATTTTTTCACCAGCCTATCACTAGCTTCAAAATTATTGGAGAAAGGTACTACTTTAGTTGGAACTGTTCGCGCAAACAAAAAAGAATTGCCAAAATTTGCGAAACAAAAATAAGATAGATTACCTCGATTTTCATCTGCAATTTATAGAACAAACAATGCCACTTTGACAATATATAAAAGTAAGACAACAAAAAAAGTTCTCTTGCTGAGTACGAAACATAATTCAGTTAGCATTGAAAAAGATGATAAAAGATGCCTGAAACTATAGAATTTTATAACAATACTAAATTCGGAGTAGATGTTACCGATCAAATGGCCAGCAAGTATAGTGTGAAGTCAGGATCTCGAAGATGGCCTCTGCAAATATTATTCACTATTCTCGACTTAGCTGCAATAAATGCATGGATTTTATTCAAAGAAACAACTGAAGAAAATTTATCAAGAAAAGGTTTCTTGTTTAAATTAGCAGAACTTTCAGGAAAGTATGAAGACTCATCGGAACTAGAATACTTGAACAACCTCTTGAAGAATCCTGAAAATTTGAACATACGAAAATCGTGACAAATAGGTTTATGCAATGAGAATTAATCCGCAAATATCTGTGCTCGTTGCCAAAAATATGTTTGTGGCAAATGAACTTTTAAAAAAATTTTGATATGTAAAATTTGTCGTAAATAAAATGAAACCGAAATACAAAATGGATTTTTTTTTTTAACAACTTTATTGATATGGCTACTACAATCTTAAACATTATTAATTCATTAGTAAGGTTGACATTAGTACTTATGAGATAAGCATAAACTTGTATGGGTCTGCTGGACCAGTGTCCAGTTCCCTTGGTTTATAATTTTCATACGGTTAGCTCATGTGGTTTGATTCGTTTGAGCCGCCTTACTTCGTTTGTACTGTCCAGTAGTTGTACGGCCTCAAGATTGGTGTGGGTAAGAAGTCTCTTCTCATGTTTTATGGCACATTCGCGGATAACGTCGTCTATCAATTGTATTTCTAAGTCTATAGTCTGGTATACCAGTCTTTTGCAATACAGGTTCATTTTGGAATGATGTCCAATTAACCAGTACATTTGACGTTGTTTCAATCGTATCTGTTCAGCTTTTTGTCTCACATGATGTTTCCAGTTGAGCCTGGAATCTAAATGTAGACCAAGGTATTTTACCGATTCAGCCTGCGGCACTTGCACTCCTTTGAGGTGTATATGAAGAGTGTTATTTTTATGTCGGAGCGTAAATGTCACATATGTTGATTTGAGCTCATTCAGTGCGATTTTCCAGCCAATTGTCCATTTAGTAACGTTGTCCATTGCTCGTTGAAGATTTTCCACTGCTCTTGGTTGAGATTCGTCTGCTGACATAATTACAGTGTCGTCAGCGAACGTGCCGATGAATGTTTTATTCGTTGTAGGTATGTCCGCAGTATAAAGAAGCTAGAGGAGGGAACCCAATACGCTTCCCTGCGGAACTCCCGCAATCGCTGGATAAAAGTCAGAACATGTTTCTTCATGAATGACTCTGAATTGGCGATCAGAGAGGTATGATTCAAGCAGCTGGCAATAATTTTGTGGTAGAATTTTGCTCATTTCGAATGTCAATCCCTCATGCCAAACCCTATCAAAGGCCTGGGATACATCCAGAA
This sequence comes from Nephrotoma guestfalica, assembly GCA_963691935.1. Taxonomy (NCBI): domain Eukaryota; kingdom Metazoa; phylum Arthropoda; class Insecta; order Diptera; family Tipulidae; genus Nephrotoma; species Nephrotoma guestfalica. The sequence goes on along the minus strand of OY829915.1, from coordinate 190,604,523 downwards.
ATACGGCGGAGCAATATTTCTTTTCTTCTAACGCTTGCTCTATTACCGCAGTTATTTGATGGACTTGATCTATGGTGGAGTGGTTATTCCTGAATCCAAATTGGAAATCAGGAACGTTTACCATTGGCTTTAGACGTTTTAGTAGCAGTTTCTCGAACAGCTTTGATAAGGTCGGAAGCAGTGAGATTGGTCTGTATGATGTTACTTCTTCATCTGGTTTACCTGGTTTCTTTAGCATCATTATTTCGGCCATTTTGAAGCATTTGGGTACATACTTCAATCTCATACAGGCATTAAATAAGTATGTGATCAAGATAATTGCTTTACGTGGAAGTTCCTTGAATAGACCCGGTGATATTTCATCAATTCCTGGTGCTTTTTTATGGTTAAGATTTTTGTCGATTTCTTCAGCAATTTCCATTGGCGTGACCCTTAACCTGAAGACTTTAACCTGATTTGGTTGATAAACAGGTGTTACATCAATGTTGGATTAAATGTCATGGGGTTGGAACACTGCTGCTAGGTGTTGAGCAAAGAGTTCCGCTTTTTCTTTGTCTTGTCGAACCCAACTGCCTTGAGCATTCCTTAAAGGTGGTACTCGAACTACAGGTCGTTTAAATCTTCTGGTTGCTTTCCATAACGAGTAGTCTTTATCCATTTCTGGACCTATTCCGCTTAAGTAGTTATCGAGGCAATTCTGTTTGAAATTTTTGATTAGTCTATTGACTTTGTTACTTATTCGATTAAAAGTTGTCTTGTCAGCGGGATTTCTGGTGAGGCTCACCCGCTCACCCAGCTCTTCCAATTTTTCTCTGAAGATGTCCCAATCCGTGAATCTATTAGTAAGGTTATGCTTTTTCTGTTTCTTTATTACTGTAGCGCTTACTGACAACAGTACAGGAATGTGGTCAGATGTTAGGTCGTTAATTCCTTCGACTCTAGTGTAACTTAGGGGAATACCTTTTATGATGAAGAAATCCAGTAGATCTGGTATTTTTCCTGCATCCGTTGGCCAATACGTTGGCCCCCTTGGGGACAGATATTCGCATTTGTTTTCATGAATGGCATTGAACAAGGTGTTACCTTTCCCAGGAGAAATAAGCCTGGAACCCCAAGCTGTATGTTTTATATTGTAGTCCCCTCCAATAATAAATCTTGGACCGAGCTTATTGAAGACGTTATTAAATTGTAACTTCGTTGGTGTATGCCATGGGGGACAGTACGCTGCTGCAATATTTAGATCTGCGCCATTATATTGGATTGAGACAGTTGCTTGCAAATAGTTTTCACGAATATCCTCTTGTCGATTGTGTTTGATATTATTTTTGATTAGTACAGCTGAACCACCTCTAGCTCTTTCACTAGGATGGGTTGTCCAGTAGGAATTAAAACCCCTTATTCTGATAAAGCTTTTGTTGGAGAAGTGCGTCTCAGAAATCAGCGCAATATCAATGTTGTTTGTATGGAGAAATATTTCCAGTTCGTGGACTCGTTGGTTGAGCCCATTAGCGTTCCAAGCTACAATGCGTAGGAGCGAGTTAACCATTTGTGAGTATGCTGACTTTTCCGTTTGGTGGATAGATAGGTTTCCAGTTTTGCCACCCTCTCTGCTAAATGACCAAGTGACTGTTGAATTTGGCTAAGCATTTTAATAATTTCAGTGTTATTTGACTCGTTGGCGGTTTGCTCATAGGATAATCCAACTGTGGATGGTGTGATTGTTGTTTGTGGTTTAGCAACTTTGGTTAGTAATCGTACACGGCATCCTTTATAATTTGCAGTATGCCCTTGTTGTTGACAAAGAGCACAAGAAGGCGCGATATCTGGTGTTTTCTTGCATTTTGTCGTGTGGTGATTTTCCGCGCATTTAACGCATTTGGTTTGACGATAGCAAAAGCTCTTGGTATGTCCAAGTTGTTGACAATTCGTACATTGTGGAATTCCCCTTGTCTTGTTAGGTGGCTCAATTTTAACTATACAGTACGCAACTTTCTTGATATTGTATACTTCTTTATTGTTGTCTTTTTGTTTTAAGTCGATGTAAAACAATGGAAAGTGTTTCCTGACTTTTACACCATCAATTGTGACCATTTTGTATATGTTGGTAATACCTGCAACTTCATGTCCCATTTTTTCTAAGTCTGCTTTAATTTCATCGTGACTAATAGAAGAAGGTAAGCCTCTGATAACCACTCTATAGGCCTTTTCACTCTTCAGCTGGTAGGTGTGATATTGAATATTTTCTAGTTGGTTGCTACAATTCAGTTTTTAATTCTTCCAGTAATTTTTTGACATTTCTGTAATCATTTTCATTTTGAAAGGTAATTCTAATGTCACTATTTGAGAGCGCCTTAAAATTAGTTGATTCACTAGTGTTTTTTATTATTTTTTGTCGAAAAAGTTCGAAATTGTTGATATTGCTCACATTAATGGGTGTAGGCAGTGGTATTTTTGGGTTTTTCTGTTCAGTGTTACTGTTCACACTTTGTGTATTATTTTTTGAGGGAGTTTTCGTTTTTGTGCGCCTACGCTTCTTAGGATTTCTGTTATTAGCTCTGGAAAGTTCTTCTTCAAGTACTTCCTCATCCGTGAAATAATCCTCTATACTCAGAGCATTAAATCTATTATTCTGTTGAGAGACTGGAAATTGCTGCAGCAACCAGTTAGAATTATTTGAATGATGTTGACTTGTTGATGGCTGAATATGGTTGACAGGCAGGTTGTTAGTTCGTGCTGAATTCTCAGCTTTACTATTTTTAACCTTTTCTTTTAGTGTAGAGTTTTCTCTCTTAAGTTCAGCAACTTCATTGCTCAGCTGCGCGATTAGTTTCTCCATTTTCTGAAACTTGGATAACAGATCCTCGCTGTTTATAATGTTTGTTGATGCACTCGGCATTTGTAATGAAGTTCCTTTTTCAGTAGAGACCGCGTCTTTTGCAGTTACTGTGGACGCAGTCGCTGTTGGCACAGTTGTCTTTAATTGTAGTGTACGTCTACTTACATTTGGAGGTGGTGATCTCAACATGTTCATGCTCTTAGGAAAGTTGTTCCCTTTATTTTCCAAGGGTTGGTTCCCCCCAGAATCTATGGTACTAGAATCCGAAGAGTATATGGAGCGGCCCGGTTGATTTGATGCTTCTATAGACGCATCCATCTCGTTTCCTAATATTATTAGGCTATTATTTTCATCATTATTTTTCATCATAAATTTTTTATTTTATTCCCACGAGTAGCACGAGAAATTAACGGTCGCCTATGACAGAGCTCTGTGTTATCATAAGAAGGCTATGGGTTTAAACCGAATGACGCCAAATTCGGAGTTCACATACTAACGACTAAGCACCCTCTTAGCCACGCATCCATCGGCGTATGTAGTACCACCTTAGCTTTGGTGTGCTATTTTTTGGTCCGCCCCGAGTATTTAATTTCCCCGGTACCTACCATATCTGGCAAGCATTCCCCTATCCGCCACCCGGGGAGGCGCCTGAAGGGGGTAATAGCAAACCCCACACAGGATAGAAAATGGATGATAATACTCTTTATGTTATGTAATTACAATCTTACAATATTTGAATGAAATATATATATATTTTTTTTTAAATTAAATTATCTTATTTCTTGAATTCTACTATTTTGTTTAATTAAACAAACAAACCGGTCATTTTGATCAGTTGGTAGAAATAGGTATATGGTAAATCTTCGTAGTTCTAGTGTTAAAGTTATTCCATCAAATTGAAGCACGGTACACGGTCGACTTAAAATTTTAAAATCATATTAAACTAAAAATAGGGTATACTAACCAATTCTACTCGTACACTATAATATGCATAAAGCATGGACGTTCAACCATAAATATTATATTAATGTATGTACATATTCGAGTACGAAACATTATTATGTTCTATACACTAATATTAAAAAAAAATGCTTTGCTCTTATAATTTTTCGATTACTCTCCAATTTACTTACATACGCGATATAATTCCATGTTAAAGCAATTTTATTACAAAAAAATTGTAAAAAAGAAATTTTTTTAAAGTTAGTTTACAATTCTTAGTCTTACCGACCGCCGACCAATTTGCTCGTGTAAAATTACAAGTATTCTAAAGTAATTGTCATAATTATAATTAAGTTGTGATTATTTGTTTTTGGCGCGTTTTGTGTAAAAACATAAATGTCGTTAATAATATTTTAAGACGGTCGAAGTGATTTTTTAATTACTGTAAAGTACATAATTCAGATTAATAACCTCGTTACAATTGAGTGCGATTGGATTTCTACGGAAATTTATTTTAATTTTTTTTTTTTTATCAAACCAAACCTCAAACAAAAAATAGTTTATAAATTAAAACTTTATAGTTTGTTACAAAAAACCTATTGTCATTATATTTGTATATTTATAATATAATGGCACCACCAGTATTTGAATAATCAATCAATGCATAAATAATAAAAAGGTTTTATGGATGACTGTTGTATACAATATAAAGATAAATGGAAATCGGTTAAAAAAATTTTTTTTTTGTTATGAAATGCACCGTTTTTGTATACGTTAAACCGTCTTTATGTACGAATCTGTAGAACATAATGGCCGATAAGACCTACTTTACGATAAGGCCGCCGTGGCTCAATTTAAAATGAATAAAATGTTTTTTATGTACTATGATTGTGGTTGGCATTTCAAGAAAAAAAAAGTTATGAGTTTTGTGTAACATGTAATTAATTATGTAAAGTTGTATACTTACGAAACAAAAATATGGATTTTAAAAATGATAATGTAATGAATAAGTATTTGTATTTTATAAGAGGTGATCCACCGTATCAGCATGCAAGAAAAGTAAGTTTTGAAAATGTTTTGTAGTTTACACGGTTAAATTGTGAACTCATAGTTGGTAACTACTGGTAAGTCAGTACATGGCAGTGTTTAGTGCGTTTCTACATTTTATAAAATGTTTACAAAATCTAGTGAAAAGTACGTGAACAATGTTTTTTGGTCATAATTAGATCTCCCTGTAGCTGGCACTTCATCAAGCGAATTTTGTTAAATCAAAAGATGTTTTTAATTGGTCAATTCCTTCGTTTTAACCTATTTGTGGCATCGGAAATTTTTGGTATTTTGCTGTTTGGTGTTTTTCTGACTTGGCCTAATCGTTCAATAAGATAACAACAAAATGGCTTTTGTGCGATGAATGCTATGAATAAGGAATGTTGTGTAAATGCAACTTTTGTCACTTACAATGAAACTCCTTTAAGCAAGAATTAGAAGGCCAGATTACGCTACTCGTCTCAAGTGGCATCACTATCACAAAAGATAATCTCTGTTAGCGGAATTTTTTTTTTATTCATTTTGTATCTTTTTTTTTATAAAGCAAAACATCCCAATCTCCGAAGTAAAGGAACTCGATATATGCAATTTTGAAATTTAACAATGTTCCGGTGTTTCCACTTCTTAATGAATTACGATGAAATTTGGATAGTAAGTAACATTGGTTAGGGATTCTAAAGTGAATTTTGAACCAAATTTTAGGATCTGTTCATACCGGACTAAACTTCGCAATTTCATAATCAATCCTTATGAAATTTGTTTTCTAGATGGATTTTGGGTTGAAATATAAATTTAAGATGAAAATATGGTTTCTGTGCAATCTACACGAATAAAATTGATTTTAAGCTGGAGGGAAATCGGCTAATACTTAATTTATAATTGTAAAAATTGCATCACATATTAATGTGGGCAAGAAATAGTAAGACTTTATTCATGATTTTCAATGCTTTATTTATTTCTCCAAATCTATTTCGTCCCCCTTAAAGTAATCCTCCCCGGCCTCAATACACTTGTGCCAACGTTTTTTCCAATCCTCGAATCAGTTGTTAAAGTCAATTTCCGGAATAGCCTTCAATGCGCGTAGCGATTCACGTTTAATGTCTTCAATTGGCTCAAAACGGTTTCCCCGGAGCGGTCCTTAATTGAGTTTGCTGAACAGCCAGAAGTCACACGGAGCTAAATCAGGCGAATACGGTGATTGCGGAACGTTATGGGTGGAATTTTAGGCGAAAAAATCACGTAAAACCAATGCAGTATGAGAAGGTGCATTATCGTGGTGCAAAAACAAAGAGTTGTCGACCCATAATTCCGGCCTCTTTTTACGAATAGCTTCGCGCAAACGACGCATAACACTCAAATAGTATTCTTTGTTGACAGTTTGGCCGGTCGGAAGGAATTCGGAGTGCACGACACCTCGATAATCGAAGAAAACTGTCAACATCACCTTGATTTTTGACTTGCTTTGACGTGGTTTTCTCGGCTTCGGACCTTTGGCACGATATTCGGCCGATTGATCGTCTGTTTCCGAGTCGTAAGCATAGATCCAATACTCATAGCCAGTTATAACACGTTTCATGACATCCTGGTAGTCGGGAGGCATTGTTTCACAGACGTCAACGTGACGCTGTTTTTCCAGCAAATTGAGTGATTTTGGAACCAATCGTGCTTTCAGTTTTCTTAGGCCCAAATGATCTTTCAAAATGGTTTTCAAAATGCCAGTAAGGTCTCTGACTGTTAATCATCGATTCTCGAGCCCAAATTCCTTGATTTTATTAACGTGTTGATCATCAGTTGATGTTGCTGGCCGTCCTAGACGTGGTTTGTCCTCGACACGTTCTCGACCCTCGTTGAACAATTTGTACCAATCAAAAACACTTGCTCGCGACATACAATTATCACCGAAGATCTTTTGCAACATTCTGAACGTTTCGGCACCACACAATTGATTCCGCACACAAAATTTAATGGAACTTCTTTGTTGAATAATTTCACTCATTGTAAAAATCGCCGAATGCACTTTTTGTACTTCAGAAAGACAAGCGTATACTAAACACTAATGATTATTTTGATGTGACATTTGGCACAGATGTCACTGACAGTCATACCAACATAGAAAAAAATATTTCGACGAATGGTTTTCCGAGCGAAATTTAAATTAAAAGTCTTAGTACTTTTTGCCCACAGTAGTACATGGAAAATTCGAAGAATTTTTATCGATTAGGACTTTTACTATACTTTTTTGGTTTTCTTTCTTTTCAATAACTCTAAAACTTCCACTAGTAACCAATGCTTTCTGTTGTTTTCCTTATATCTAAGGCCAGTCTGAGACTTATATGGCCGCTGGAAATCAAAAAATTATAGTGAAAATTCTAACCGATAAATTTTACCCAAATTTTCCATGTTGTCTATTAGAAAAAAAAAAACAGAAAGTATTAGTTACTTGTGAGAGTTTTTGAGATAATAGCCAAAAACTGAAAAGAACTTATATGGCCGCAGATAATACGTTCTTATATCTTGCTTGATTTGTCTAGAATACAAAATCCCCATTTCGAATCCCGTTTCTTTGCTCATGGGAATGTTCCTTCATTTAAACAGGAGTTTAATAGGTCAAGGAATTTTCTAGGTTTAGCACGAACTGCCATTTTTAGTAGTATGTTTGGGATGTTATCTGGGCCCGAAGCTTACTATTTCCAATTTTTGCACGAGCTTTCATCAATTCCTCCATCCTAACTAGTGAGAGCATTTCGAGCTGTACAGGTCCGCGCATACTCGATACAAAATCCAATTGTGCTGAAATAAGTACAACGTCCAATTTGTAGAGTGCGTTAAAATGTGGTAAACATTTCTTCGTCAACATTTGTAGCCTTCCTCCAAGTTCTATTGATCCAATGTACATCTTTCAAACTTCCCACTTGATTCCATTTCCTAATAAGGTTGCTACAGCACGAAAGTTATGTCAATTATTGAACTCGCCTCGCCCCTGTAAAACTTCGAAGAATTTCAAATATTGCATAAGTTAATATCGAGAGAGGCTAGTGCCTCAAGAAGAGCATGTCCTCGGCTATTAATATTTGTGGTGTCCGCAATGATCAATGGCCTCCAAACCCCGGGCCGATTAGAACATGATCAGATAGCCGCTGTACCGGTTGAATCTGTAACCCAGCTGTTCCTCTCATTGTTATTAAGCAGAGCTCTGCGGCACTCTGAACATTTGCTACTACCAGCCATATGGCTCCTTTCCTATCCGTATTGTTGCCTCTTTCATTACATAGTATGCAATCTGCGTTAGTGCGGTTTCTTAATATATGACCCTCCTTACCGCATTTAAAACAAAAGTTAGAGCGATTGATAGTGCTATGGCATACACGTGTTCTATGCCCGTAGTCCAGATACTTAAAACATAGAAATGGACTTGTATTTTTTCGGACTATTTCTGCTATCTTGATTACCTATAATTTCTGCCAAAGGGGCTTGCAATATTGGTATATTTTCGCCAGCAGCTTTTCCTAGCTCCAGAAGTAAACTCCTCTTTTCCGTCTTGAGAGCGTGAGTTACGTTTTACCCGAGGTCTTTTAGACCAGAATTGCACTTTAAGAATCTTAAACTCTCCGCATACGTAAGATGGCGAGTCTTAGTGATCTCTAATGCCTTCAGACGAGAGAGTTTTCCCGCCGCCTTCTAGTTTTGTATTTAACCGTTGCGATTTGCTTCAACCTGCTTGGAATTTTCGAACCTTTGTTGGAGTGGGAGCAAAACTTCATTCGTCTTTCTCTTCTTAAGTTGGCTTCCGCCTGACGTTGGTGTCCTATTGGACCTCTTCCTCTTACTTTCCGGAGAATCTAGGTTCATTACTTCTTATGATGGCTCTTGCTCGTGGGTAGCTAGTATTTTCGTTACCTCTCGCATTAGCAGCGCCTCATAAGTATTTCTTATAGAGGTTAGAAGCCTTCTAATCTCATGATGCACGTTCAACTTGTTCTTGATGAACTCATAAAGCTCATCACTTTGCCTTCCTTCTTGGTTGTATGATCTCATGATAATGAACTTGTGAAGAATTGTTGCGAGGTTTTAAGTGCTTATTCATTTGGAGGCGTTCTCAGCGCTTTGCTACTCTTTTTTTGCGGATCAGAACTATTTAAAACCACTGTGCTTGTAGCAATATCTGCCCCGGGGACACATTGTACTGTAGGGAGCCCACGCGCTCTCTCCTTGGCAGGATGCAAAAGGGATTTTTCAGCATCTGATTACAATCGGTGATGGAAATGAACACAGCTTTGACCCTCTATCGGAGTGCACAACTCATGGACCGACTCATCTTCCATGTCAGTACTATACACTGGCGTCTACGCAATGTGCAGATGGTTCTACGTAAATCGGAGCTATAGTCGTACGTCCTCTATTTGGCAAGCAATGCGTAAGGACGTGAAAAGCGAACCGCGAAAGAGTTGTGAAGCTTCCGCTGCAGAGCAGATTGCATAGATTTAAACATAAAAAAAATCCAAAAATTTAAGCGGAAATGACGATTTTTGACAAAGAAAAACAGTTTTTTGATAAAAAAATTCGGCCTCTGTACAGCCAGACGAATTGACTGATCGGGATGAGACTTCATAACGTTTTTTGTTTTTTTACAAATATTTTGATAGTATCTAGCATTACGAGAAAACGATGAAAACAATAAGATTGCAAATTAAATTTCAAACAAAATTAGTTCAGATGATTTTTAAATCTTACCGGAAATGACGAATTTTGATAAAACAAACTTTATTTCACCAAAATTTGGCATCTCTTACAGTCAAGATTGACTTTTCGAAATGAAACTTCATACTTAAAGTTTTGGGAGATCCTTGCGTAATTTGCTCTGCATCTGTGTACCGGAAGTGGCTGCCTTCAAGGAGCTTTTTCCCGTGTTTTGCCATGGTATTTAAAAGTATACTATTTACAAAAGCGACGAAGAATTGAAAAGAAGAATTAAAAGATTTAAATAAATGTAAAGATGAAATTTTCAAAAAGGGTTGACCTTGTTGGTGTTCTGAAATTTAGCGGTCAAAAATCCGGTAGGTTTAATGGAGTTTGGTGTATTAAAAGTAAGTTTGGTGTATTCGAGATCTATAGTATGTACATTCGTGGTAAATAAAAGTCAAGAATTGGGTGCAACATAACCACTCCTACTTTTAAAAAGAATCTTGTCGCTGACCAATTACTGGAACCAACTTTTAAACCAAACTTTTTACAATTTCGCTATTACAAAAAAAATTAATTATTTATGATGATGCAGATTCTGTAATGGTTCAGATGGTGTCCACTGACTTCACATGGTTTAGGCTTTATTTTTTGCGACTAATATGGTATATTCCGGGAAACTTAGTTTTATTACCATCGGATATTTCTTTTCAACTGGAGTTACTTTTTATTAAAGGATTAGGCAGCCTCAATCAGGTTTCGATAATTATTTTTAGTTCGTATTATCCTAGATCTAATGGATAAGGCACACACCTTCTTGTTCGTGCCGGATAGGTGCATCTGGTAAAAATCTACTCCGGCCTGCATTTGACAGTTGGTTCGGTAGAAATTGTAGATAATGCACAATAACCTATAGATCCATGTTCATTACTCCGGATGGCCTTTGCTTGTTCTAGCTCACTTTGTTGTGGTTCCGGGCGAAAGTTTTTATGTTGCACAAACATCAGTATACACTTTTCAGCTACTTTGGTGAAAAATCATTTGCACAATGGATCAGCGCTACTTGGGGGGTTGTTAGATTAGCACTATATAATATTATTGTGTATGAAGTATTAAAACTCAATTCAGCACAGAATTTAGCTGCTTTACGAACTTTGGTAACTTACTTGCTTAAATTAAGTTTGTTATGGTCGTTTAGGGCCGCCTTATTAGCACCGCAATGTTGTGGAGCAAATTGATTTCTAATCCGTTCTAGTGTAGAATGTCTATACATGTGAGCGTTAGGGTCTCTTATGTTCGTTTAACTAGTATGCAATCAATTAATTCTTTATTGTATCATATGTTTATATCTGATGGCTTTGGAACCTTGACGAAAGTTACAAATGGTTCAAAAGGCAATTAAATCGTTTTCTTTAATTAGGTCGTTGTTGTCTTTTGGATTCTATTTCTAACGGGTTGTACATTTAACTTCGTGATCGAACTTTCAACTGACATTATCACTGCAATGAAAGTGTTGTTTGAGTTAATTTCGTAAAATTTACTGAACGAGTTTCCCTCCTAATTTCTAAATCTGTTGCTGAATTAGAATCGAAAGAAAAGTTACGATATGCATAGCGCAGAACGTAATTCGCGGAAATTATTTTGAAGGTCAGAAAATAAATTAATGTCATTAAAATATTAGATATCCACTTCGAGCTACATATACTTTAAGTTTTTGGAGACAACCGTTTCGAAGGAAAGGGTTTCGCAACGCTCTTTACAAGACGTTTTATGCAGAGGCTCCTAACTCAAAACCGGGTTACGAGATTTTCTTGCTCATAATTAGTTGCTCAAGAAACATAATGTTTATAGATATGTATAGTTCTGCTTGATGTTCAAAGGAAGCCATAAACAACATTAAATACTGCAATGCTGAATTTAGGATCCAAATGGACCAAGGGAATGAACCAAGGATGTTGCAATTGTGTCGACGATTTGTCAAAATTGGAATTTAAATCGGATTTTAAATCGAATGTTTTTTGATATTTCATTTCATTTCGTCGTATTCATATATACGACGAGTCTAAATCACTAAATTCAATGTGCGGCGACAACACTTATATACTTCGACTAATCAAAATTCTGTTGTTGTATATTTAAGGTTAAGGCAAATTGGAAAGATAGTAGTTGGCAGATTGGTACAAGATTGGAAAGAAAAGCTTGCCGAAATAACAGAGGGTTATGATCAATGCAATATAGCCAACTGTTACGAAACGGCTTTATTTTACCGAGCGTTACCAAACAAAACTTTACATCTGAAGGGTCAAAAATGCTCACGTGGTAAATTTTCGAACGAGCGCTTGGTCTTATTTATACTCACATTTGCGGACGGCACATTTGATACCTCGGTGTTTTAAAAGATTAGATACAGCTCAATTGCCTGTGCATTATTATGCAAATTCAAAAGCATGGATGACCAGTGAGACCTTTTTAAAAATTTTGCGGGATTTAAATAAACGGATGAAAGATCAAAACAGACGTATTTTGCTATTTATGGATAACGCCTCATGCCATCCACGTATTACATTAAGGTACAATATTTTCCGCCAAACATCACCTCGAAGCTGCAACCGTTCGGTAGTGGCATTATCCAAAACATAAAATTAAATTATCGAAAATTGATTTTACAGAAGCTCTTGTTGGAAATTGACAAATCCGCCTCTGGGGATTTTCACTGTATTTTCTGAGTCCCTTTTACGAAAATCGTTTCAAAAGTTTTAAACATATATTTTCTTTTTTCTGTTTCATAAATTATTTGATTATCACACAATTTCCTGCTGAGAATTATTGATTTGCTTAAAAATTTAATAAATTTTGTACTGGTTTCAAAAAATATAAGCAGAAAGTATTTCCGTTTTGTGATAGTGATGTCTCTAGCGGTGAATAGCAAAAGTACATTTTTCTGCTGGAAATTTTCTGCTATCTTGTACAACATTTACTTAAATAGTTAAAGAATGAACATTGATACATTTTTAAGTTATACCCAATCCGTATACCCAAATTTCTATTCAAATTACAGTTTAATCTATTTAAGAGTATTCAGAAATTTGGTGATTCATTTTGTGAAATATTTTGACGAATTCTTTATGCTGGAAAGATAACGGAAAATAAGAGATTGCGCTACTCGCCACAAGTGGCAGCACTATCACAAAAGAGAATTTCTTTTGTTATATAATTACCAGCGGAATTTTTTTATTCATTTTGTATCTCTTTTTCACTAAATAAAACATCCCAGCGGAATAAAATATTAAAAGTGATCCTTAAAATATCAAATTGATTGATCTCCGAAGTAAAGGTACTCGGTAAATGAAATCTTGAAATTTAACAATATTCCGTCTTTCCGCCATTTCTTAAAGAATGGCGATGAAATTTGGATAGTAATATCAGGGATTTTAAAGTAAGTTTTGAACAAAATTCTAGGATCTGTTCATGCCATTGCATAACCAATCCTTTTGAAACTTATCCAATATATCACAAACTTCCACTAGTAATCAATACTTTCGGTTGTTTTTCTAATAGTTTAGGTCATACTGAGACATCCGGAAAATTTGGGGAAAATTTATACATTGAAAATTTTGACAATAATTTTTTGATTTTCTTTTGAAAAAACTAGTAGTTATATAACAATTGTACATTTGTAATTATATAACAAAATAATTTCTCTTTTGTGATAGTGCTGCTATTTGCGACGAGTAGCGTAATCTTTTATTTTCCGCTGTTTAATTTCCGCTATCTTATATAGCATGAATTCTTTTCAAACAAATTTTTGATCCCAGATAATAAAACGGACTGCCAATGCAAATAAATTTACATACAGCTTCAAATTTATCGCAATGTCACGATTAGTGACTAACTATACACAAATTTCGTACAGAACAAATCTCAGTAACCGACATAGAATAATAAAAGATTCTGTAGAGCTTGTTGATTGCATTTGATGATTTCTGTAATTTTTAGCAGGTCCAAAAATGCATATATAAAACATTGGTATTCGAAAAGTTTCCACAACATGAGTTCAGTAACGTAGTATAAAACATTTAATATAACTTGCTGCATTGGCAAGGAACAGTTACCTTCATTTCACACGGTTGGGCCTGGTATTTGATCCACATCAATGTAACGATTATCAAGAAAACTTCAAATTTTGAAAACACATTTTGCGACGTATTCGCCAATTCAAGAAATTACGTACATCATAAATTCGATTATAAAAAATACGTACGTCTGGCAACCCCAGCAGTGTTTCAAAATATTAATTAATGCAAAGCCATAAACTAGAAGTCAGAAAATTGTGCATTATATGAGTAAATATTCTTCGAACCCGTTTTGCTAACAAGACTGAGTACAAACACAAGTGAAAATTATTTTTATCTATGCTGCACATTTGCAATACTTATACTCGTATGATGTAAAAATTTCATTTTCATTTTAATTAATTCACGATCTAAAATATGTATGTAATTATACAACTTGTCTTTATGTACTCGTAATACTTATCTTGCAACTATTTTATGCGCCTGTAAGGAATAATGATTGACAACAAGTTACACGCATCTCACTCTTAATTGGTAATTCAGATCTCGGTATATGTCGATTATCGACTTTATTTGTTTGTTATCGCTGAAAATAAAATTCCAAGAAAGCTACACCTTGATTATCGTTAGTTTTGTTGTTTGTTGGATATTCGGATATAAACACAAATTGTTAAATGTTGAGTAATTTCCTTCCTCTTCTTATAGTTTATAGATATGTGAAATGTAAGTGCTGTACAATTCGTTTGTTTGTTATTACGACTTTACGATTTCGGTTTGATTGTTCCTTGGCTTCCCGTAATATATGTAAATTATGTATACACGATTTATGTTCACAGACAAAACAAAACAATTTTCTTTTAAATTCATTTTAATTATTTTTATTTAAATGTTTTATTTGATTCCGTTTCAGACAAAATGTTCAATTTTCCGTGGTGTTCTATTTTGCCTTTGTTTAAATCTAACATACGCAAATGTAGTACGATTTCCGCGTGAATTGGAAACACATGGATCTGCTTTTCTGGTGCCGTATTTTATATTACTAGTGATTATTGGGTTGCCAATAGTGTTACTGGAAATGGCATTGGGCCAATTTTTAGGACAGGGTGCGGCAAACACATGGAGAGCGTCACCATTTTTTCGAGGTAAGTTTTTTCCTTTATTAATAGTATAAAATCCACGCACTAAAGTCATTGTAATGCCCAATCTTAAAAACCATAAAATAAAATTAAAGCCTCACTCCTAAATGTACGCATATTATTCCACTTTGCAAATTAATATTTGCCTTTTAAGTGCAACTGGAATTGAATTTACTAGCTTTGGCGTAGTACAAAATAATCGCTGGATATCAGATATTTAGCGTTAAAGTGCGAATAACGGTCATTGCCTACGATAGAAACGGAGTAGAAAGACACTAGGTTTTATCGAGCGGGCTGAGATCGCAATAGAAACAAAGTAATTAAATAATGAAAATACGAATAATTTTATTTGCGATGAAATAAATGTAAGTTTCGCGTGTCGAGGAAATTAATGTTACACCATTTCACCCCTCTAATTAAGAAGTCCTGTATTATGCATTTGATTTATATTCCGGTAATATGTTAGATGAAATATTGGTGCACTTGTAGCTATGTCAAATCGTTCTAAATTGTCTCAAATTGTGTTAAAGCG
Organism: Nephrotoma guestfalica; assembly: GCA_963691935.1. NCBI lineage: Eukaryota > Metazoa > Arthropoda > Insecta > Diptera > Tipulidae > Nephrotoma > Nephrotoma guestfalica. Next base: position 190,589,277 of record OY829915.1, on the reverse strand, counting down.
TCCCAAATCATTCCGAATCGTTTCAAATAGTAATCGAACCATTTCAAATTATTTCAGTTTGTAATAAAATTGTTCCAGATCATCTCAAATCGCAAAAAAACTTCAAATCGTTTCAAATTGTGATCAAATGGTTCCAAATCATTTATCTAACAGCGTTCCAAATTTTATCCCAAATGTCCCAAATCATCTCAAATCTTAATAAAATCATTCCAAAATATCTCAAATCGTAATAAAATGGTAATAATCGTAATAATTTCAATTTCTCATAAAACCCGTTCAAAATCGTAATCAAATCTTTTCAAATTGTTTTAAATCTTTTTAAAATCGTTTCAAATCATCTCAAATTGTCTCAAAGCTATATAAAATTGTTCCAAATCGCCTCAAATTGTAATATCATATCATTTCAAACACCTCAAAATGTAATAAAATCGTTCCAAATTGTCTCACATCGTCTCAATTCTTTATAAAATCGTTTCAAATCGTTCCAAATTATTTCAAATCGTAATAAACTGGTTTCAAATCTTTTCAATTTCTGCTCAATCTTTATAAAATCGTTCTAAATCAATCAAATCGGTTGAAATAGTCTCACATCTTTAAAAAATCGTTCCAAATCTTTGAAATCTTTGAAAATCTTTTGACTGAATTAAGTCATTCCAGAAAATCTGAAGTCGTAATAAAATGGTTTCAAATTATAATAAAATCGTTCCAAATCGTACCAAATTCTAACCAAATCGTTTCATATCTTTATAAAATCGTTCAACTCATTTTAAATTTCAAATCCTGTCACACCTATATAAAATTGATCCAAATCATCTCAAATTGTTCCAAATCGTATCAAAACTATATAAAATCATCTCGAATGGTAATCAAATCTTTATAAAACCGACTCAAACCGTTTCAAATTGTAATGAAATCATTTTAAATCGTAATAAAATCGTTCCAAATCTGTACCAAATTATGTCAAATCTTCTCAAACGTTTCAAGTTGCAATCAAGCCGTTTCAAATCGTCATATCTCTATAAAATCGTTCTAAGTTATCTCAAATTGTCTCAAAATTTTATAAAATCGCCCCAAATCGTAGTTAAATTGTAATCATATTATTTCTAATAATCTCAAGCCGCAATAAAATCGTTCCAAATCATTCCAAACTGTCTCACATCGTCTCAAATCTTTAAAAAAAATCGTTCCAAATCGTAATAAAATGATTTCAAATAATAATAAAATCGTAATAAAATCGCATCAAACCCATATAAAATTGTTCCAAATTATCTCAAATTGTAATCAAACCATTCCAAATCAACTCAATTTATAAAAAAATCGTTTAATTTTTCATTTCAAATTGTATAAAATCGTTCCAATTCGACTCAAATCGTTCCTAATTTTCTCAAATTATTACAAATTGCGTCAAAACTATATAAAATCGTCCCAATCAATCGCCATCTCTCTCCAAATTGCGTCAAATCGCCAAAATTTAATGGTTTTTATGAGAGGTTGTTGTGCATCCAGCCTTACCTTGATCACGTTTATATAGCGAACCACTTGGTATAAGACAGACGTCTACTTCAAACGTCCGTAGAACAGACTCGTCGTGACGGCTTTCAGACTTCGCTTCTCAAATTACCAATCGGTTGGCAAATGGCGTAGTTTTATGAGGGCTTCCATTTTTAATTAGTAGTGCGAGAGGGCTGTTGAGACCGGGTGTCTGTCCAATCTACCGATGGTTCCCTCTACTGTACGATATGGGATAAAAGTCACTTCGGCGGAGATCAATTGATCACTTCGTCAATCAGATTTAGTAGATTTTGGAGGTATGTTTGCCTTACAGAAGGAACTTGTGCGATTGCACGGTTGTGCTCTGTTCTTCTTTTCATCAGGTTTGCCATATTTATTGGGTTGAAGGGTTTATTGTGATTCCAATTTGAACAAATTTTTATAATCCGGACGGACAATGGTTCAATATTCAATAACAAACAACGGCCTAAATACGGGGGTACTACGTACTAGGAGTTACCTCTCGAGGAGGCGACTCCCTACAACAGAAGCAAACAGCAGAAATCGTTTCTGAATTGATTCTATACGGCTAGAAGATTTGTTATGGTACGGATTCCAGACAATTGAGGCATATTCCAAGGGCGAACAAATAAATGAAATAAAGAGGACTTATAGAGTATACGGATCATGAAAGTCTTTGGAAAACGGATTAAAAACTCTAACATTGAATTAGTCTTGTTAATTCATCTGTCAATATGGTCTTTAAATGATAAATTTCGAGAAAATACGACACCTAAATCTAGAAAAGAATAAACTCGAACGATATACGTCTTCTAGAAAATTTCATAACTTTTGAAACGTTGAGGCAAAGCTTCTAGCTACATCATTCACAGAAAATATTAAATTCCTGTTGTAGATAAAATCGATCGCCTGCATTTCTAATCTTGCAACGGATTACGTCATCAGTATAAATCAAAAACTCACAATGTTTGAAGCACCGCTTCAAACCATCTATGAATGCAATAAATAAGAGGTCCAAGATGGCTAACTTGTGCGACGCCCGACAAAACATTTATATCTCTAGATCAAATGTTATTTAAAAAATTTTTTGAGTTCGGTTCGTCAAATATAAGAAAATCCACTTTAAAGATAGAACACTTCAGCTGATCCAGTTTCTTGTAAGACATGATCAATTTTATCGAATGCTTTACTAAAATCAGTAAACGCTTCTTCAATACTATCACCACCTTCTAATGCAAAAGTCAAAATTCTAGTCAGCAAAACAAGATTTGTCACAATTGACCGTTCGTGGTAAAACTGATTTTAGTTTACAGAGATGTATTTTCTTTTTATATTCGAAATATTTAGAACAATAAAACAGTCGCAAGATGTCAGGTCAGGTAGGAGTGCAGACAGAGAGATTACTGCAAGACTGCACACACTGTCTCCGTGCGGCGGCCACCGATAACTATTACCTGGTATTCCCTATCTCGGAATCAGAACAAGGATTTAAAATTTGGAACATGGAATGTATTCTGCTTCCGCCTGGAGAGCCTCCACCAACTCTTCGATCAGGCATCCCAGTTCAAGCTCCATGTAATTGCACTACATGAAACTAGCCTAATTAGGCTTTGGTTTTTTGATCAGCAATCGTTTCCGAATCAGCGTACTCAGATTGTACACTTTAACATCTCATTTGTGAATGTACTTGCCCCAACGGAGGTAAAACCAGAACATTATAAAGACACTTTGTAAAGATTGTTTTGTTTGACTTCAACGCGCAAATCGGCAATGTAGACAGTAATCATCGTGGTACCATCGGCCCAGATTCCATACACCTTGCATCAAACAAGTACGGAATCCGTAACACCGAGCTAGCTCTGCTACATAATCTGGTTGTAGTTAGCACATATTTTTCACATAAGCGAGTCCAAAAAGGCACGTGGAAATCAAACGATGTGGTTACGGCCAATCAAATGAACCACATCCCCGTGTCCGAAAGGCATTTTTCTCGCTTCATGGATATTAAGACCAACCGCGGCGCCAACATCGATTCTGACCACTTTCTAATAGTTGCAATACATGTCGTCCGTCTATACACCACGTACAAAAGCCGATTCCAACGAATCTCACGTTGGAATACCGAAGCATTAAACAATCAAGTTATCCGGGCCAACTTCAAAGCAAGCATATCAGAAACTTTGGATAACAACCACTACCTCATTCTGTGGAAGAACAGTGGAACGTAATAAAATTGGCGATAACAACTGCTTCAACGACGAATCTAGGTAAAAATACATCAACACCTAGAAATGCTTGAATCGTGAATGGCACAAACAACAAGTGTTTAAAGAAACTGCCAGTTTAAGAGACAGATACCGTTCTATAAAGAAATCGCTATCGCTTTCCATCCTCTTAGTAGGTAGTGCTATTCTCAACGAATTTGGAAAGTTACAAATGGATACAAACCAAGAAATAACATGGAGCGGGTGGAGCTCCATCTTACGATGAAATGCAAAGAGTCATATCCAGAATGATACATAAAATGGGGGATCGGTTGAATTGTATTAACTATCGCGGAATTGCTTTGCTCAACATTGGCTACAAGGTTTTGACCATCGCAGTTGCTGGCAAGTTATCAATTTACAGTGAGCGAATTTTGGGCGACAACCAATGCGGTTTTCGTTTGGGCAGGTGTCAATAACCGATTCAACTTTTCCTCTGAGAGTTTTGTTAAAAAAGTGCCACGAAAAGGACATCCCTGTGCATTTTCTATTTATAGATTTTCAACAGTCGTATGATAGCATCCAGAGCCACATATCGTGGGGTGTCTTGTCACATTTGGGTATTCCTTCAAACAATAATTATTAAGTCTAATAAATATTGTTAAAAGTTCAAACAAATAAAAATTAGTTTTTATTTATAATTAATTTAAGTGATAAAAGTACACAAAAGTGAAAACATGATTAATCATGAAACAAATTCCTTCAAAATGCCTAACCATCTGCATAATATTAATAGATGATCATAATTGCAAGTTGATAGACAAACGCAGACTCTCGGAGGCTTTCGAAATAACATCAGGAATACGGCAATGGGACCCAATAGCTCAAATTCGCTAGCTCAAGATATCACAGCGTAGTTATATTACAAATCAAGCCAAATATTAGCCTACGCGAATGACATATGCTTCTTGAGTCATAACATCGTGTCTGTCACAAAAGTGCTGCTCCCGTTGGAAACAACTGCCCAACAAAACGAACTCCATATCAATGAACCGAAAATCAAATACATGGCTATCGCGAGATCGCCAACACGTGGAAGTTTTTTAGCAGACGACACAGTCTCTGCAGATACAACATCATGGATCGTAGCAGATTACCAAGCATTCTATGCTAACATTTTCAAGTCTCGCAATGTATCGGGCAAAACCAAATTAAATGTCTATCTAATGCTCTGATAAGAACAGTAATCAATTTTGATAGCGAGTTTTGAGCGTAAATTAGTGCATATTATGCTAGGCCCTATTAAGGAAGGATACATATACAGATTGTAAATGATTTGGACAACCCTGATATAATTGGAACAACTAAATCATCAAGGCTGATCCTGGAAAGCACTCTATTCGGTGGATGGACGACATAGAACTGGGCCTAATTCTTGGTTATCGTGTCTGGCGTTCCCTTGTTGTCGATCGAGCTATCTGGAACAGCATTGTTGAGGCGGTCAGATCTCTTCACAGGATGTAGAAGAACGAGGTACATGCACGGCATTAAAAATAAGTTCAACGGAGATTTTATTATCTTGCCTATCTAACGTATCTTTACTTGCAGGTCGTCTAGATTCATGAATATTATTAACTTTTGTTTAGTTGTGACTTGTGTGAAATCAAAATGATTCATTCCACGGGATGAATTATTAGCTTTCATTGAGTTTCTTTAATAGTTTCTCACTCTAAAAGGAATGTGTTATTATAGCACATGGAATTCACATTTTCCATTTTGGCGATCTGAGTGCCATCTCTCTTAACCTCAATTTCTAAATTCTATAGTATATTCAATTGAGTAACTTCTGAGCTAGTCATAAACAACAAAGAGATTGTTATGACTTAATTTCAACACGCGGCTTGCGTCTAACAAAAATATATAAATTTGATAAACCAACAAATTTTTTAATCACGTTTAATCGTTTTTGTTGTTATTTTAATTGTCCATTGTTATTAATGATTTTTTTGTTCGGTGCATTTTGCGCGCACGTGATACAACCTTAAACCCGTTATATAAAATATTGTACTTAGATTTAAGTATTTACTAGACTAGAGAGCGTATGGTTATAATGAAAGGTAAACCACACACCATACACAGAACAACAGAAATGAAAAGCAAATAATTATTTTTTACTAAAAAACCAATTTAACCCAATTAATTATTGTTAATTCGATTTTTTTTTTTGATTTTTCAATTTAACGTTGAGTACACACCGGTGGCCGGTTGTTTAAAAATTTACTCATGTCACTTCGTGATCGTTTTAATGCCATAATCGATAATTAGTTTTCTCTATATAATAAATCATTTCCGGCTAAGTTCGCGACAAACATGACAGCATACTATCACCAATACATGTTTATATAATAAACTGTAACGAATTTATTGTATCTACTGTGTAAAATGTTGAAGTGGAATACGACGTCAACGCGTTTCACTTTAATTGCACGTTAGTAGCGCGTTGTTGTTTGGCAAATTACCATTTTACGTAATATGTGCATGGCTGCTACACAGTGCCCGACGATCGCATAATGTAATATGTGTTTTTGGAATGATAAAATTATCATTAATTTAAATAGCTATGTTATGCTATCGATTGCCTATATTCAAATATGTAATTAATTTCTTGTTTTATTGATATTATGTAATAAAACTATTTTTATTGAGAATACCTCATTAAATTTAATTTATTAATTATTCTCAATACGTGAAGGGACTACGATGTATGGCCTTTATAAAATTTGCCATGTACAGTGGCAATATGTGAAAGAAAATCGTTGTAACACTAGATCGTTAGTTGAGTAGTTTGATCATTTGTGATCTAACACAGCGATTCTCACAGAGATTCTTGAATTTCATTTATGGTTGGATATTAAATTTACTCGAACTTAATTCACGCAGATGATTTTTATTTGTGAAAATCTGTAAAGAAACCTGATATCCCTCCCGCGAGTGGTGCTTGTTATACTTTTATTGTAAACGTCAGTCCTGATTTACGAGTGTGGCTAAACCTAAGTAAGATTCCCGGTTGACGCCGAGCCCACCCGCACACCATTTTACATATAACAAGATGGAGGGATAGAATGGGCTGATTAATTATTAAATAATTGCCCCGGCTTCAGAAACCTAAGATGTCCTGCTTACATGTCAAAAATCTTTACCAATTTATCTCTACCGAACAACCAACAAAATTAAATTGGAGAATACGGAAACTTTCTAAGTGTGCCGCAATATTTTTCTGCATTTTAATTTTATTTTCTAGTTTTCAGAGCTATCTGTTATTCCAAAAATTTAAATATCCGCTAAAATAACAAATTTATTAGCTTATGTATGCTCCCATTAAAAAATTTTGAAAATATTTTGAAACGAGTTCAGCAAGTTTCTAGGTAAATACTCATTAGTATTAAAATAAAACCAAGGGCAGAATCATGAAATCCAAACGGAAAAATCCAAAATGCTGGAATTATAAATGATAAAAAAACTGATCTCGATTTTCCAGAAGGTAACTTATCGGCAGCCAGTTACATCAATGAGATACTGGAACCTGTCGTACTTCTATTATCAACACAAATCGGATCAGAATTCATCTTAATGCATGACAATACCTGGCCACACACAGCAAGAATCACAAGAGACGGGTTGGAAGCACCGGAAATCCATGTGTTACCAACGCCAGCATAATCCCCGTATCTAAATCCGATTGTACACGCATGGGATCAACTTCAGCGAAGCATTCTGCCACATTTAACATCAATAACAACGCGAGTGCAACTATGCAATATCCTTCAAGGTCACTGGAAACAAATTCCACAAGACAGTTTCGATACGTTGATTAGCTCCATGCCCGGAAGATGCCAATCGGTCATAAATGCAAGAGGAGGCAACACCGCTTATTAGGAAACAAAAATAACAGTACTAATTAAGGCTGTATGGTACTCAAATTGTCAAAAATGATGTTTAGTAAAAATCAGTTTTTGACCATGAAATATTACCAATTGACCTAATTCTTTCTTTAGCATGAACTTAGATGTATAATTGAGGGATTAATACGTGATTATCCAAATAGAATGCTTGGTTCGTCTATGGTTAGGTTTCAAAGTTTATCGTTTTTTTTTAAACGCACAAATCAATTTTTTCAATATTTTACCTCTAAACAGCGAACAAATTTTGCATCAAGGTGTTAAAGAACATAAAATCGAGGGATTAATTCATGATTATCAAGATTAGTCTTGAAATGACGTAGAAAAAGTAAAATTTAATTTAAAAATATTTAAATTTTCGAATTTGGAAGTGGCATACATTTAGGGGCATTTAAATATCGATACTAAAAAAGAAATTTGTTTTTCTCAGTACCATACGAATTAAAACGAAATAAAAAAAATTCTGAATTGAGTAAAATTCGTAAATTTGTGGTTTGTTTGTCCATTATACATATTTACATATGGTGGACGGTTAGGCTTCGCACAATGAAATTCGAAATCACGATTGTCAGTCAATACTCATTCGCCCACCGAAGACCACACAGATGATGTCAAAGATGTAATCTTTGTTGAACTAGAAGACATATACATGAGTACTATCCCGCACCATGATATCAAAACGGACCACAGAACTGGTTATAATGTATAATCTAGTCGTATCAAGTAGTTCTTCCAACATTACAAAACCCACAAGATCACGTGGCGTTCGAATGATGGAAGAATGGAAAACCAAATCGCTCATGATCTCTAAGAGACGTCCCACTATCATAACTGACGTTATATCTTATAGGGGCACCGACATAGGTATTGATCATATGCTTGTTCTATTAAAATATAAGTGCAAATTATCATCCATATTTAGCAGACAAGCGAAGAAAACTAAGCGCTGGAATATCGAAACACTTAAAAATGAAGACCTTCTGCTAAGTTCATCAATCAGTTATCACTGAAATCTGAACCGGCATAACGAAAACCACGAAATCTCGCCAAACATGCAGCAGCAGTGGCTAGCTATTCGGTCAGCCATAATTACCGCAGCAGAAAAAACTATTGGAAGAAGATCAACTATTCAAAGAGCACGGAATGACAGGTTCGACGATCAGTACAGCTTTATTCAAACCGTCCAAAATAAATGAAAGCCTTGTGAAATTTTCTCGTAACACTCGGAGCAAAGTATTTTTGTGTCAGGAAAGATGCGGCCAAATAGCTCGCCAAATAGGACCCGTTTCGAAAATGTCAGCTTCCAAACGGAAAATAGGACGTAAAAGGACTTCCAACCAAGATCCACACCATCCAAGACACGAATGGAAAATTGAGAACGAACGTGTCTGATGTTCTCTCAGTATCGCAATCCTACTTGAAAACTGTACTTAATCGGAACGAGGAAGTGGCTCCTATTGGAGCTATTATCCCACCGAGCGAGAAAGTACTCATCCGGGGCCCCACAGTAGAGCAAGTATATGCCGCTGTTGGTAGCATAAAAAATGGAAAGGCACCCGGTCTTGGCCGAATTTACGCAGAATTATTAAAACACGAAGAAGCTACTCTTGTATCTAATCTATATGAACTTGTCGTTGCGATCTGAGACCAGACGGAGCTTCCCAAGGAATGGAAGAGCTCATTCATATGTCCGCTGCATCTAAAAGCCAACCATCTCAATTTTAAAAATTACCGTGTCATAGTTCTGTTAAACACCGCCTACAAAATTCTTGCTGATGGTTTTTTCGGCAGAGGAATAATTGGTGCAAGTACAACATTAGTACTTGCTCGAATTATTACCCTTGCCGAAAATATTATCGGCGGCTATCAATGTGATTTTCACCCCCATCGATCACCACTCACCGGTGTTTCGCTTTAAGGGTTAATCTGGAAACATTTAAGGAGTACAACATAACTATTCACCAGCTCTATATAAACTTTCAACAGTTTCATCAAAAACCGCGCCCATATGTCTCTGAATTCCAGAGAAGCTTGTTTCTTCCTAAAAGCTGACAATATCTGGCTCGCTGTGTAGAATTGTAGTGTCTGATCTCTTCGAGGTAACATCAGGATGGTGAACATCAATTAGGTAAATCTAGGAACAGATATCCAGTCGTATAAGCTCGCACTTTAAAAAGCACATATAAGATCTGTGTTAACTTTTGGAAGCGAAAGTTTCCTTAACCACGAACGATTGAAAAGTCTAAGTGGATTTGACCATAGTAAGTAATATAACTCCTTATGTGTATTTCGTGGTAAGGAGACCATATTTGAAATCAAACGTCTCCCTGGAGATAGTGACATTATCTAACTTATTAAATCCAATCGAGTTAGATGGCTGAATCTCGTATCTTCGTAGAGGAAGATCTAGGCTACGCTGGCGCGACGATGTCGAACAAGACGTGCGAACAATAGGATGTCGAAATTGGAGGCAGCGTGCAATGAACCGAGATAGCTGGAGAACCACCGTGCAGACGATAAATTCACTACATGGGATGTGAAAGAGAGAGAGAGAGATTGTATTTCTAGAAATAAGAAATAGACTCATGAAACTTACCATTTCCAAAACGGTTAGGATAAAATTCGGGTTGTGTGATGAAAATATACCCAATTATAATGAAATAATTAATGGGTTCTGGAAAATGTTCAACTAATTAAGGTGGAGTATTTGATCTCAATTTGTAATAAATTCGTTTCGAATATAACCACCAGTACCGCTATTTCATGTGGAAATTGAGAGACGAGACCACAAGTTTGTGTAAACGTACAAGAAGTATAATACACAATTTTGAATAAGTGTGTTGTCATTTGTTGTACAAGTATGTGTGTGTTTTTTGTGATAGGCATTAAAATTTATCGAACCGGGTAGAATCGGTTCAAATGTTTAGTGCTTCCACTCCTGTTTTGTGACATTTTCCCATGGTATTGAGATGAGGAATTTGACAAAAGCAAAATGCTAAGTTTTGAAGAAAGTGAATTTATTTTTTACGTGACATTTTATTTAGCACAATTTTTTTTATAAAATATAAAATTATTAACCTAAAATCAAAACATTGCGAATGTTACTAATGGGTTACATTTATTCAACACTATTGCGTTCCGAAAATTCTTCCTCATGTCATTCTTTTTGAACCTAAGGAGTACAGTAGGTCGGTTCTGGTTTTCCTATAGGAATAGAAAATAAGAAAGAATTTTAAATTTTTATAGCAGTTTTGTGTTTTTTCCCTATAAGCGTATTCTTGTGTGTCTTAAGGAATTTCTTTCTTTCCTATTTATCGCAGTCTTGACGTTTATTTTTCCGCACCTACTTTGGATACGGAAAGTTATCAAAAATGTTTCCTAAATAGGAGAAAATTCCTATTTCTTAAAGACACCATAATCGACCCACAGATCTACTTCTGAAAAATAATCAATTAAATAGAACTTGGATGGAATTCGGCTGGTATCATGAATTGTAATTTTGAATCATGTTCTGGAAAATACAGTCATTTCGATGACAATGATCAATTTGAATGCAACTTAATCATTTTTCAACCGATTGAGATTATTTCCCTAAGTTGAGGCATTCTGCGCTTGTAGAGCGTGCCGTGGTAGATTCAGAATTTCTATATTCCAAGAATGCATAATTTCTTAGTAAAAAATATCGGCGAGTCAACTAGTCCTTAGTAATATTAAATAATTCTACTTCACTTTATCAAATAGATGTTTGTGTTTTTATTGTCTCAATTATAGAATCTATAAGCGCTTGGTGCATTATTCTTTCATTAATGCTAAATTTTATGAATGGCCTATGTCACCATAAATATATAAACTGAGTATAATAAATATATAAACTTAATATATAACCATTTACCTCCCCCTGACTGTGCGAGGGGAGTCACCATTCCGTATTAACGTTAAAATGAAATAAAAGTGGATTAATGAATCCTTTTAATAGAGCGCAAATAAAGTGAAGCCAAGTTTGGATAATTACCCCGAATTAGAATAAATGAGTTAGAGCGAATGTTTGTGGAGATACGCTTAGATCAAGTGTGTAGGATTAAATGAAGGAAAACAAAAATTGAAATAAAAAACTAAATGAAAAAAATAGAAAAAACAGTAATAAATTACAAGTCGTCGAGCGATACAACAATAATCGAAACTTCCTCTTAATCCTAGATGTACTGTCTTGGAGTACAAAGTTGACCGTGTTTGCGTTAATCACTCGGAGCATTCTTGAAACCTGCAATAACCTCAAATAGTTCAGTTGATCTGAAATTGCGCTGGTTATTCCGAAATGTTAAATTCTGAGACATCCTATGGGAAACGAATTAACAGCGGAGAAGCTGATGGATAAATATTATATCAGCAATGGCACGGCGTTTATTCAGTGATTGCATCCGCAAAAAATTAATTCGACATTTGTAATTGAGAAGCCTTAGCGGGTCTGACTAATATAACGCGAAGTGTAAAAATCGTTTTTGTATACCGCTTGAATTATTCCTATGAGTACTCCGTGGTAAGGAGACCACTAAATCGAGATATTAACAATATGCCGGTTACTCAAATAAGAGTCAAGCCAGGCAAAACCAATAGCTTTATGCTTTATGAGGTATCTTGTCAAATGCCTTGCTTATATCAGTAAACGAACTAAATTGGTAACGGTACTTCTATCTCTGCGGAAGCCATGCTGCGTCTCGCATACAATTGGTCCGCAGAACTCATAAAGGCGATTGTAAATGACACGTTCGAAGTTTCGGTAGATAAGACACTTTTACAATAGGTCTATAATTCGTGATATCAGAACGTGGTCGTCGTTTTATGTGTATTGGAATTACGTAATAATTTTTCCAGAACTGTGGAAAAGAACCGCAAAGTTAAATTAAAAAACGCCAGATGGGAATCGAGAGAGACTCGCTACAATGCAATAAGACTATGGGTGGAATATCATCAGGCCCTGATGAAAAGTTTTCTTTTAAACAAGAAATATAATTAACGACACTATCCGGACTCTAAATGATATTTCAAAAGACTTATACATATATGTGCCATTATCAAATTCCTCAAAATAATTTAAATCCGATCTAAAATCTTGAAATCTGGGTGAAAAACTGAGGCGAACATCGTCGGTAGAAGAATTATTGAGATACTTGAGAATGGGAGGATAGCCATCGGATTTACGCTTAGAATTGATGGATTTAAAGCATCCTTAAAAATTTCAGTTTGAAATTTTAAGAGGTAGTTCTTGTACAGTAGTTCGGATTTCAACTTAAATAAATCGAACAGTTGATCGCCACGCCGGGTTCAGAGGAGCTACTATACCACAGAGGAGCTTGATTGAAATTTTTTACTGCGTACGTAAAAGATCTGTAAAAACGATCAAAGACCTTGGCATAGAATAGAACTTTACACATATAGCAATATCGGAATCGCCAGCAATAAATGAAAAAGTAAGAATCTCAAGTAAGAGCTGATTTAGCAGATCGAAGTTTGCTCGTTGAAGTTAAACCTCATAGAATCTTCGGTCATTACGCCATTATCATTGGCATCATAATCATGGTGACAATGATGGATGATAATCGTCTACTATACACATATATATTTGATCGTTCGACAAGTTGCTAGCATTCAATATTACTGAATATCTGACTAATCTGTTCCAAATCACATGAATTAACACTATCAATGAGAAGGTGTTCATAGATAGCTGAAACTTCAGTTGCTATTGTGTAGCAATCGTCTCCAGCCGCGACCCTATTGATGTTTCGCATGTTAAAGTCGCGTATAAGAATGAAACACACAAATGAAACTGCGACACCAAGTCTATTGTAGCGTTCAGCTTTGTCTAGCTGTGTAATGCTCGCAGAGACATAACAGTTCAGAACATAAACTGTCGCAGCCATTATAATTTGAATACAGATAATCTCAAGTATATTGGTATTAGGACTTAAGAAAATTAGATAAACTATCGTCATGAGGTAGTAGACGAATATTCGATAAAACGGTGTTAGGTTTAGTTCGAAGATCTCTTACGTTTTGGTGGAAGACGAAAAGATAGGGCAGTTTAGTCGTCAGATATAATGTAGTATCCCACAGATATAATGTTGGCTCTACGAATGTTATATATATATGACATACAGAACATCGTCCGAAGTGGTTTCATTTAAAATTTCTATGACGAAGATGGACATTAATTCTGGTACTGTCCTTAGGGGTAAGGCGATAATGACAAAGAAGCAGTAGGAATCGATATAATAAATATTATTTGCGGTGAATTTCTTCTTTCTGCTGTTCTTCTTAATGATTTTATTGCTCGGTATGTTGCATAAGGGTTCAGGTTTAGAATAAATTATTGAAATTACCTTAAAATTCTTGTTCATAGAATTATGAAGTGTTGGAAATTATCGAATTCCGATCAGCATAGCCTACTTCCAGCATTCCATCCAAACTTTATCTTAGAATACTAATCTCATAGTACAGAGTAAATTCGCCCCTAATCGCGATTGAGAAACTGCGAGACATGCATATTCTAGAACGCTACCTAAAATTCATGTTACAATCTCAAGTCTGGTCCTACACACAGATTATTTAACTATAGTTGTTTAAAAAAATCAACTTCGATGTTACGCTGCGATTTAAAGTTGACCAAAATTTGTTAATAAATTGCAAAACTCCATTGAGTATGGCATATTTCAAAACTTTATCCAAAATTAATGTTATATTCCCAATTTCGTCCCTCCACACACCAAATTTGGTAACAGTCGATTGATATATAGATGAGTTCTACTCATCATGTTCAAATTCTAAAAAATCGTGCCAATTCGTCTTCAGTCAAATTCAAAGTTTTACAAAATTATTGAAAATTTCATATTTTATTTTTAAATCCTCCAATCCCATCCTAAAAACCAAATTTAATCGGTTGAAAAATGGCCAAATTTTATTAGGCAAATCCAAATTCGACCAAAACCCGTCAATAAACTATTATGTCACGTTCCAACTCCATCCAAATAAAATTCAGGTTATAATTCCAATCATGATGTAAATACGGGATTATATCATATACTGTTAAGAAATGATTGAGTTCCACTCAACCTTGTGAAACTTCAGAACTTCATTTTAAACTCATGTTAGAATCCCATAGAATTTGGCAAAATTTGGTTAAGAAATAATTAAGCCCAAAAACCCCCTTTGAACCCTAAGTATAAGGAAGATTATCGTTATTGATTTGGTGAAGAACAATTATCTCCCTGCTCCACGGGAGATACACTCTAATCTCCTGATCCCCTATTCCAACCGATTAATTGAGTATCTGATACATGCGAAGTCCTCGGTTTTCGTTTTTTCTGTTTCGAAATCTTTCTTCTGCTTCACTTGTTCTTTTGCGGTAAAACATTTCAATTAATTTACAGAGTTTGTTTCGTCCTTGTAAGTTGATTGGCGTTGTCGGTCCTAAGGCTCAATACAAATTTATTAAATTCGTTCCGAAAGTCTAACATTGGGACAAAAATTATTACATAATGTAATTGAAATCGTGATCCAGTCCACTGAAGAAATTACTTCTCTGGTTCGTCATCAGTTATTTTCGCCATACACAATTCGAAAGCATTACACCTGCGGCTTTGCGAGACTCGAGTACGTTGCAATAACCAGCTCATAAAGGACGACTACATTGTTGCTTCTAGACCCATTTTTGATCTAAATATTTTAGTTTTTTGCTTGGGTAAGAAAACACAAACAAATTACTCGATGTATTTACCACTAATGCCACGAAATACTTAAATACCAAAGTCATTTCAACAAACTTAAAACAATAAGCTTTTGTTTAACTCCATAATTAAGCGAATTTGTAGATTAACTAATAATAATACATTAATCGTTTAAATTTACAATGGTTACTTATAAGGTTTTTAACTAAACATTTTTATTTTTGTATATTTAAGGTGCCAGTATCGTGGGTCGCGTCGCTTCCTGGATATGTGCAATTTGGATATCACTGCAGGCGGTTATTGCGTTACTCTACGTGACATTTTTGATTATAAAAGATGTACCTTTTAAAATTATGAACACAGGCTGTGCCAAACCGGCCATCAACGTGATCAACGAAACATATTTTGAGTATCCGATTGAAGGCCAGGAGTGTCTCAAGTAAGTGTGACCACATTTTGTATTTTTGAATATTCGTATCTAACTCAATTTTAACATTTTCAGAAAAACATTTTTGACCCCCCTTTGGGAAAATTCGGGCACCTTTTATGTCGGCATTCTTGCGCTTGGTTTAATATTTGTCTGGGTGACCGCAATGTTCAGGTATTTTAAATAATATTATTCTCCCGATGATGATGAGTAACGACATTTTATTTACAGTGCGCATAGTGGGAAAGTACTGAGACGTGCTATTTTCCTATTTGGTTTTATTGGTTTATCATGCTTATTGTTCGTCACTATATGGGAGGTCACTAAATCAATAAATAATAATTATTTTCCAAATATGTGGGGATTTCGGAACACCGTATTTTCCGATAGTGCGGTCTGGTTTAATGCACTAGTGCAAGTAATATTTTCAACGAATATTGGAATTGGCGCCCTACCTGTGTTAACCGGAAAATTTCTGTACAAAGGCGATGCGGTTAAGTAAGTTAAATTGTAAACTTCCCTTGTATTATATAGACCTAATATTATGCCTTTTTCAGAACTACTATCGTCTATTTATGCTTTAACGTTTTGATAAATGCAATTGCGATCACGTACTACCTAACACAATTCCATAATCCTTGGACACCGAACGTTTATTTATATCCAGAACTCAAAACGTTAACCGTTATATACGATTACAGCTTGAGCTATCGGAATGATGTCATCCAGTCACGGATCATACCAGGAATATCGTACGCGATGATCGTACTTTCGGCTATAATCACAGTAGCCGTCAATGTGTATACATCATCGAAGCTAATATGTCGCCATCCAACGTATACGATGTGTTTAGTCGGGTTGATACTCTCAATTGCAACGATTATCTATCCAAATTATGGCATAGTCCGAATCAGTGATACACGAATTTCTGGTACATTAATTATATGCGCCCTTATATTCGATATAATTTCAATTGCCTGGGTGTACGGAGCAAAAAATCTATATAATGATCTTGAATTTTCGATTGGCCGGCCTATTTTCAAAATTTGGCTATTCTTTTGGATTATAACACCGGTGATACTGATTGGCGTACTCATTTGGTGGGTAATTTCTCCGGCTCCTTTTGATCTACACATCAAATACGTACCAAGATGGGCCGCAATAATAGTTAGCCTAGCAATTATTGTGATATTATCGTGCGTTGAAATTTCTAAAGAAGTAGACTATAATTTCATGAGCATGATTAAAGCATCGACAAAACCATCAACGAATTGGGGACCGGCCGATCCTCTTGTGCGACACGCCTGGAAACAATGGCGTATAGTTTGTAATGATACGGGTCAACGCGATTTTACGCTACGTCGTCGCGGAACCCGGGACTACACCAACTCCATAAAACGTAACCAGTATCCACATTCGCGATATGGTACCCATCGCAATAATAACTCGACCCATGGTACAAATACGCCAAACTATAGTGGATCTATTTTTGGTGACTCGGCAATCGAGGAGGATATTAGCGTAAATAAGTATCGTAATTATCAAACAAATTTACAGTTGCATAATGGGGGCACAACACATTCCAATTCGCCGAATATATCGCGGCAATCGTCGTCGAGTAATCGTAATGAATTTACTGTACTGCATAAAAATAAATCGCAGTACTTTATACGGGGCGCGGCAGATGAGGGTACAAGTCGTATAAGTAGTTTGGCTGCGCCGAATAATACGAGCCGCATCGAAATAACGCCACAAGATGTATCGGGCTATTCAGTGACACTAATGAATAAGAACCCGTTGGCACATGTCGATTTGAATCCAAACTATCGACCAAACTATGTAGATAATTATGGTAGTTTTCATGATCGGAATTACGTAGGTGATAATCCGGATCATTTGTGTTGGCGCAAGTATTCGGGAAATTCTGAAGAATATTCAACTGAATTGTGATTTGTAATGATTTCTAAAATATTATTAAATGTATTAAGAATTAGATAAGATTATTAAAATGTTATGATTTTTGTACATATTTTTCTTTGTCCTCCGGCCCGTTTCGTATTAAGTTCAAATAAATATTACAATTAAATAGAAAACATGAAGCTCAAATGTACTTATTAAATGAAAATGAATTATGAATTAAGAAAATAAATTTATATTTTTACTACCTATTTAGAAATTATATAAAATAAGATTTGGTTTTATTATCTGTCTAATTAGAGGTGAGGGCTGCATATTCTCCAACATCAGGTGGGTATGGATAAAATCCAATCATCTTGGCGGCATCCTGGAGCAAATAGTATAGTTTACTCAAGAGCCAGTAGGAAGAACATTATGCACATGTAGAACAAAAATGACACAACTCAAAGAATCGGGTTTCCCGCTAATAGCACTTTCAGATTCATCATACAGTTTACGCCAATGCCTCAACCAGCGAACACTTAAGAGCTTAAGTTGCACGCTGCTTGTACCATTTCGGTTAGGGCTACAATCTCCAAAATTGTGTAGGCTTCTCAAAAATAAACAACTGATTTACACTTAAGCTCTTAAGTTTTCGCTGGTTGAGGCTTAATCCTCCATAATTGCGAATTTAATAATTTTACGTGATATTTGTGTCACTTTTCAAAGCTAAAGGCATTTTGAACACTTGCAACAAAAGAGACACAACTTCAGTTGTTATTGTATCGATTTAAGTACAAAACTCATATTTCATGTGGTTATTTTAGCGCTTAAACTGAAAAAAAAAATTATATTTCTCGAGTTAATTAATTTCTGAAGGCGCCTTCACGAAACGAGATTATAAAGTTGGATTATTCTTTTACCAACTTGAACATAGTCACACATGAAATTTGCTCAAAAAATTCGTCTATGGCTGTCATGCAAGTTTTCTGTTATTTTGTAGTTGTTGTTAACACAATTTATAAATTATCAAAGAATTTGTAGCCCAAGGCAAAATACAATTTTTGGTTCCCACCCGAATTACGTCACTTAAATGCATTTCACATATTTATTCCATTTATTTTATGTATATACTTTTATTTAATAAACAATATGTCAAAAATAGTCATAAATAAACAACAACAACAAATATATGAGCACAATTATTGCTCATATTCTGCTTATTTTTGTTACTATGTTGGTACGACCAAGATTATTTGCTCTAAAGATGGAAATTTTTCAACTAAACCTGGATTAAATTGGGCGGGGCTAAGTTGAATATAAAGATTTGATTGGCTAAAGAGTTGGATTAAAAATAATCCCGCTCAGTGAAGGCGTCTTGAATTAAGTATATTCCCCAATTTGTTGTAATTCGAGTTGTCACTTTTATCGGAATAGTTCAACTAATTTATTTTCAGTGCTACTAGAAGCGTAATCATGAATTCGTCGCATCGTGCAAGTGTAATGGTACAAACGACAACACCAGTATTCAAAAATAATGAAAATTCGTTAACATATAGTAACGTAGAATGAATTCGACATCAAGGACTGAAACCTTTAATAAAAATGAGCCAGGATGTTCACCCGCTATTCAAATTGCAAATGATTTACTTGTTAATGTACCCGACGGAACGAATTTCCGAGTGTCGAGATGTTGTTACAGACAGAGACAATCCGCCCTTCCACACTTTGATTCTTTCGTCGTGATTCTTTCCTCGTTTCCTTCCCCTTCACCAATAAACTAACAACAGTTTGTTGGTAAAGGGGAAGGAAATGAGGAAAGAATCACGACAAAAGAATGAAAGTGTGGAACAGCGGAATAGTCATGGAAATAGTATATTATCATTTAATAAGCGTTCATCAGAAACTAGATCAAATAATCAAATATATTTTGAGTCACCCATACACTGGATTAGCGAAAATGCAAAACTATTCAGAAATTATGAGAAAACCTACGTTTCGGTCTCAAAATCAAAGAAACAATTTCCCGCGAAAAATATACGGCCTAGATGTGGAGATAAATGTAGGTTAAGCTGTTCTACCAAAATTAATGCTGTCGGCCGTGCACAACTATTCAATAACTATTGGAAGTTAAAAGACGTTCATAGTCAGGGAGAATATATATTAAGGCATACAAATTAATAAAGCCAAAATATCGATATTCTTCCGCTAATGAATTTCGTAATTTGAATTCAGCCTTATTTTTCGTAGATGATAAATCTATACGATTTTGCAAGAATTTTTTAGAGCCACTCTCGATATTAATGACCGACTCTATACGGACAGTATTTTCAACAAAAAGCGACAAAGCAATCCTGAAGAGCGAAATGAGAGGAAAGCGCGGAAAACGAGTTAAAACGAATTAGAATTAGAACTGAAAAAAGCGTAACAAATAAATGACATTCTCAGGATAGAATCTCATTATTTAAGAGCCTACTATAAGCAGCATCGTGAGGAACAAAACCTTAGCAAAAGCTGACATTTGCTTTGTCATTAGTTTGATTTGCCATTTCATAATGAATAGACTCACGCCAGGGCAACGCTTGCAAATTGTTGAGATTTTTTATCAGAATAATGGTTCTGTTCGCCAAATTCATCGTTCATTTTACGGTCGTCATAATCGTCCATCAGAGCGGGTAATTCGGTTAACTATATATGGATCGTTTTCGCACCACGTATACTCTAAATGGTAATACGCGTCCAGTAAGACGTCAAACATTGCGTACCGAACAAGCGATAGACGCTGTACAGCGTAGCATTGAGGACGACCCAAATCAATCAATTCGACGTCGTTCTCAGGAACTGGAGATGTGTCCATCCACATTATAGAAGATTTTATCTAAGGATCTTGGTTTACGTGCTTACATAATTCAACTTGCGCAGGAATTAAAGCCATTCGACCATCGCACACAAATTGATATTGATGTTGATTTTCCAAACAAAATTTCGTTCAGCGATGAAGCTCACTTTTGGTTTAATGGGTACGTTAATAAACAGAATTGTTGGATTTGGAGTGAAGATAATCCACAAGCCTTTGCTGAAATACCATTACATCCAGAGAAAATCACTATTTGGTTCTTCAGAAAAGATGATGAACGGTATAGAGACATGATTTCTAACTTTTTTGTACCCCAATTGGCTGGCTTAAATCTTGCTGATATGTGTTTTCAACAGGACGTTGCCACATGCCACATAGCGCGGGATACAATTAATTTACTTAAAGAAACATTAGATGAAAGATTAATTTCACGTAATGGTCCTGTTAATTGGCCACTGAGATCGTGTGATCTAACTCCATTACATTATCTTCTTTAGGAATATGTTACTGCTAGCGATTTGAATGCCGAAAATGTAGAGTGCTTTTTTTGGAATGAAACGGCAGACAAACGTCGTGGCTGAAAATGCAAACATTGCAAACCTAACCCCGATATAACATTTTACTGTGACGATTCAAAAACAAAAATATTTACTCTCAGCGTACTCCTACGCGGTTAATACTTTCAAAATTCGAAGCATTTGCTGCATACACAAATTTCTCATACGAGACCATTCTCAAAATGAAGGCAATAATATACATAGCGATCTATGTACCACAGCAGTATGCTACGTAAGTTATGAATATTTTGTACGAAAACGCTTCAAGAAGAGTGGGGTATAATTTTGGTATTAACCCCGACAGAAAACAGGTGAAGTAGCACGAAATAAAGGTTCTTCGAGTTGAAAAGAACGATTCACTGCTTTTTTACTATAAAACGTTGTACCAAGAATCAACCTACAGCCAATGAGCAAAGTTCACGTACGAAATATAAGGAGGAATAAATCTGGAGAAAGCGTAAACAACGCATTGAGATTGGTTCCTGCATACACAAATAAAATACATAATAAAACGGTATATGTGCAAAATCTTTTTAATAAAAATATTATCCCTAGAATTAATTACGATTCGTTTGTAAATAAAATCTTGAATTGTAAATATATGCTCGATTCAGCTTTAGGAGTAAAGAGTTTTTTTGTTTATTTTATTTTAATTCGCCAAATGTGTTCAGCAAGCCGCTCTCTTGAACAATAACTTTTACAAGTAATTCTCGGCGGGTTTGTGGTTCCAATTAGTGGATCAAAGGGTGATTGACGAAGAACGTCTTCTACCGGCTAGAAGAGCTGCGTATTCAACCAAGGGGTATTTCCGAGTCGGTCCTTGCGTCTGCATTTGAACTTGTGTCACACACACTTTGAAACAATCGCCCGAGGGAGTCCAATGCAGTCTAGGAGTTTTCACTGATTCGTCTCAATTTAGCTCAACTTTATATAAGCTCGAGATATAAATAGGTTCGAGTAGTCGTAAAAAAACTTTTTTAAATTTATTTCAATTTTTCGGACTTTAGTTTTTATAATAAATTTATTTTTTGTTTTTATAATTACAATTATGACTTATGTCGTTGGTTACCAAATAAACTCTGGCTCATTTTTAATATTAAGTTTCTTTAATGAAAATGAGCATTTCCTGATTCCAGTGAAATGCGGTATGATGATGGATATATAAACAAACATATTCATGCCTTCACGATCATTCGAGCTGCCAGCAGAATGTGAATTGGTTTTTGACTTGCTTTCTGGCCGTATGGTTCATTCAGGGGAATAATTTATAAAGAGTAAGTATCCGAACATGCACGTAAACAACATGCCACTTATGGGTCCATGTAATTGATTGATGGTGAGTAAATGTAAATGCTAGAGAATGATGTAGTTCTTGAAGTTTTTCCATATTGGTTATTGTCCAATTATTGAGTTGTTGTACATCTATAGGTATCTCAAATTTATTGTTATTTATTTCGTGGAAAGAGTAAGTTGATGGGATTTTCATAAAATATTAGTGCTGGATTGGTGTAAAGTAAATAGTATTGTTAATCGTTATGGAGCAATTCAGTAATTTTGTTAACTTTGAAGTGGTGGATTTGGAGACCACATGTTGTAGTAAATTCTATCGTTGGCTTGGTATTGATGTATATACATATACTAAGTGAAGAGCTGTAAAATCTTTTAAGGCCAAGCAGGTTTGATTATGTTGTAGTATGCTTGTTCAATATGGTTCTGGCCACACAGCGTTGGTTTGTTGAAGGTTATCTTGATCTTCGATTTCCTCGCATGGTTTTTTAATATATATTGAAAAATTTGATCATTGGAGTTAGGGCACACAAGAGTTATGGAATGTAAATGGAATAGGATTTTGTATATAAATAGTATCGTTTGAACAAAACTTTATGAAAAGTAGAAATTTTAATTGAAATTATAATTAATGATTGATTAATAGTGGTAATTTATGGTTGTTGTGTTCAGAGTGAACTTAAATATATATCCTGTGATTGTAATTGATCATCAGCCTATATTATTACTTTTTTATTTAATAAATTGGTCTATCATAAATGAAATATGGTGAATATATTGTCTGAGTGATGTTATTTCTAACATATCTTGACTGTCGTTCTTAAACAACCCTAAATGGTTCTTAATTTGTCCTGTGAATGTATCTTGCATTTCTTTAATTTCATTAAATCTAGATTTCATCTACGTATTGATACTAATTTGTTCATTTATTTTGTGTGTAAGAATATCTTCGTTCAGATTAACATTTGTGAGTGCACCACTAACTTCTTTATAGTAATTTTGTTACCGGTAATACCTTTGATAACCGATCCTAGTCTGATAAGCCCTCGTTTGTATCGTCCGTCATAAGATTTCCAAATAATCCTAGGTTTAATATATGTGTTTTAGGGTGGCTTTAATCCGGAAATTTTTTTGAATTGATCTGAATTGCAGGCGAATAAGACGACATATTGCAATGACTTAAACGCAGCTGTGACAATAAATTGTATCCATCCAAAATCAGTAAGGGTATCCAAAATTGGTAACAGTTTATTGTTGAAAGTTTGAGTCAAAATGATTATAGGTAATGGGAATAATATTGTTTCGAATTCTATTCTACACAAGAATTATCACTCGGTGGTCGAGTGGTTAAGGCATAGACCACAAAGTGTGAACCCAAAGGTCGCGAGAGTGAATCTTGTCAGAGCCCATAATTTTATTGAGGCGATTATTATTCTTAACACCATCTATGTTGTCAGACTAAGTATTGCTCTAATACAGATTTAGATTTGGATTTTAGAATGATATTTTATGTGGAGGCAAATGTGAAGATAACAAAAGCAATTGTAAACGGCCACGATAATTGTCATACTACTACTAGAATTAAGACCAGCGATCATCATCAATATAGGCCGACTCATCTTGAATACCAGTATTATAGGCTGGCATGGAGCTATGCAATGTGCAGATGGTTCTACGTAAATCGGACCTATAAGCCGTACGTCCTCGATTTGGCAAGCAATGCGTAAGGTAGGACGTGAAAAGCAAACCGCTGAAGAGTTGGGAGTGCTTCGGCTCCAGAACAGATTGCATAGATTAAAACATAAAAAAAAAAAAATCTCGAACAGCTATAGACAAGTGTATAAGCGCGAGCAATTTGAGACGCAGATACAGTTGTAATTTAACCAGCGAACAGTGCAAGCCAAAAAGTTAAAAGTAAACAGGGCGAAAAGTAAGTGAACAAGTAGTGAGTCAAAATCTACTTAAATATAAGCCCTACTCTAACTCTCATTGACAGATATCTATATAAAAGTAACTACCGAAGATTGTGTTAGTTACACTACAATGCAATGTAAATTTGAATTTTTTTTCATTTTTTGTGTGTTTCTTCATCAACACATTTATGCTTAGTTATTTATAAAAAAAAATTCTAGAAAAGAAATTACCAATACATCTTTAGTTTATTATAGTTTAAATTTATAATTTAAATTTATAATTTTATTATAATTTTTTTTAACCCGGATTGCAGGCGAATAAGACGACACATTGCAACAACTTAAACGCAGCTCCACTCAAAATTACTTCATTAACTCAAAATACCCGAAACACGCAAAATCTTTGACAATAAATTTTATCCGTTCAAAATCAGTAAGGCTAACCATCAACCCTTTATTGAATCAAAAGAAGTTCAGCGCAAAATTTTTTCCACCATCGTTTTCTACCCTTTTCAATACGAATCAGGGATAAATAAACCAGTTCAAATTTTTCCATACAAAATGGAGTTATCTCGTATTTATTTGTTTTATAATATATGTCCAACTGTAATTTCTTAATTGCAAAACTAAATATTTATGTACATATATACTTTTAGCTCATCCAATGGGATAGTAATATCCGTTGTGCTAATGTAAGCATATAAGCATAATATTATTAAACATATCTGATATTCCTACACATTCCTAGGCTGTTGCTGTGTCCGAAACGAATACTTATTTGTGGAACCTAACTTATTCAAAACTTATTTTTAAAACTATGCGCGTGTTTCAACTGGTTTAAATACCACATAAAAAGTTAAAAATTTATTCGTGGTAAATATTTTTTAACC
This sequence comes from Nephrotoma guestfalica, assembly GCA_963691935.1. NCBI lineage: Eukaryota > Metazoa > Arthropoda > Insecta > Diptera > Tipulidae > Nephrotoma > Nephrotoma guestfalica. Next base: position 190,564,051 of record OY829915.1, on the reverse strand, counting down.
TTTTAATTTTTATCTGTATTGGGTAAAAGTTTGACAATAACGTGGTTGCTTATTTTATGTGTAATTTTAAACGTATTTGGAAAATTTAAATGTGAAAATATGTAAAATAAATACTATTTAAATATATATATTAGTCAATTATGGTCAGTTTACATCTATGTCATTGCGATTTTTCTCAAAAATTGTACACGGAAAATTTCTGTTTACAAACAAATATTTTTTTCAGGCAAGTTTCCATGAAAAACTTTCATCAGCTCTTGAAGCAGATAAAAAGTTTGACATTTTTATTCATCGAAATTTTTAACTTTTTATGTGGTATTTAAACCAATTGAAAGACACTTTATCACATATATTTGAGAAAGAGACAGAAAACAGTTCGTCTCGCCAACATTGAATAAGTTAGGTTCCACAAATAAATAATAGCATTTGTTTCGGACACATACTTAGTGTGGGACCTAACTTATTTAAATAAGTATGCTGGCGAGGTAACTTACTTTATATCTCTTTCTTCCAAAAAAATCTAATTTTATTGACATTTTTGAGTTTGACAGGATATTTCTGATAGACGTATTCCCAAATTTATTTAAATATATGTGATAGTTTTTAAAATGAATCATGTTATATTAGTTGAATTACAACAATAATATTAAAATGAGCAAACCTAAGGCAATACAGAACAGGATGTAAGTACAGTAGTTATTTACATCAACCTGAAAATACATTCAATAACAAATTAATTTTTATTCATGTTTATTTGTATATAAATTAGGGAGTTAAGAGGAAACATTTCTTCTTATAGATGGCCGAGCAGCTTTTGATAATGAATTTAAAAAAAAATCTAATCAATACCATGTTATCTGGGAGTAAGTTTAAATCTTTTAGTCAAATACAAAGTATCTAATTATCTACAAATTGTCTTTATTTAAGATTGATAAAAAAGTCCAGCAGTGAGCTCTCAAACCGCACGTCACACGAATGTTCTAAAAAATGGAACAACCTCATCATCCGAAAACTGAAATTTTACCATCACCAATAAATTCGTCAGATTGGGTATTTTTCAGTAAAATCAACGAGATTATGTGCACAAAGCATAACATTTCGCCTGCTGGGATTGTAGTAAGCAGTACTTTCATTGTCAATGACGAGTTGGAAGATATAATACAGTATTATCCTATTGATCCGGAGCTGGAAGATTATTTCGAAGAAAACAATAATTCGATAAACGAATCACTTTGGCTTAAAACGAATATTTGGATGGTTGACCGAATTATCCAAGATGACGTCAAATAAGTCAATAAGTTTGAAATAAATCGGTGTTTGGGACAGGGCAAACCCTGAATATACATACATATATTCTAAAAGTTGTTTGGGATCCCGTTCAGAAACTGCATTCTCTCATACATGTTTAATGGACGGTTTCATAATCACCACCAAGTGGGGAATTAAAAATTTTGTTTTTGGATGCGTGAATTCACCTTAACACAATAAAAACAAAACATTTTACGAAATCGCCATTTTCATACGAAAGTTTCAAGTGAAAAGCTAAACGAAATATTTTACATTCTGTATTATTTTAATCATGGTGCGAACAGAAAATTTTAAACTGAAATTGTTACTATTGACGTCGTTGTATTTGCAAAATCGGAGGAAGAAGCGGCATTGTAAGTGCTGTCGAAGAAAAAAATTGGGAGAATACTTTATGATAGTGAGATCACTAGAACGTGACCCATTGAAATATTATACATTTTTCAAGATGTCAAAACAAGATTTTGATTATATTTACTTAAAAATTTCAAAGTAAATTAAACTAGCTATAGGTACTCTTCGAAAGAAGGCAATCACCGCCAAAGAAAAATTAGTAATTACTCTAAGGTAGTTTAATGTTCCATATAAATAAAATTTCAAATAACCTCTGTTTTCAGTTTCTTAGCCAGCGGCTCTAGCTTTACAGATCTCGCAAAGAGATATTTACTTGAAAGAACAACAATACAAAAATGTATTTATCAGACAATTCGTGCCATTAACCAGTGTTTGATGCCCATTGCATTGCCCAAACCAGTGGTAACCGATTGGGTTCACGTCGCAAATGAATTCCAAACCATATGGAATTTCCCCAATTGTTTGGGGGCCGTCGATACAAAACGCTTCAATAATTTTTCTCTAATTAATTCAGAAAGTAGTACAGTAATGATGGCAATCGTCGATGCAAGATACAAGTTTTTGTGTGTTAACATTGGACCGTGGAAATTTAATTCTGATTCATCGATATTCCAGAATTCTGAATTCGGTAAAATGTGGCGAAACCATCCGGATAAACTAAAAATTCCGATTGATGTGAATCTGCCCAATACCGATAAGAAAGTGCCATATGTATTATTAGGAGATGAAGCATTTGCTTTAAACTCGACCTTTTTAACTCCTTATCCAGGAAAGGATTTACCACAGGTTCGTCAAATTTTTAATTACAGGTAAAAACTATATTGTGTGGTTTCTTGTGATTTTTTTTTTATTTATACGTAATCTTATAGATTAAATCGTGCAAGAAAGATTGTAGAGCTTGCGATCGATATGCTGACCAATCGATGGAAGATCTTAACGAAAACATTGGTCGTGAAGCATCAACAAACTATGAATGGCATTGTGTTGGCCTGTGTTGTACTAAATAACACAGTAAAGGCTGATTTGGATGACCTTAAAAGGGTAGAAAATACTTTGAATCGAAGGCAGATGGATTTAGCACCATTATACAGGCTTTTGGATTCCGATACTCAAGGTTGCGATGTTAGAGAAGCGTTTGCGAATTGGTGTGTTACCCAGGGAAATTTACCATTTCAATATAATATGGTTAAATAATACAATTTTTGAATTACATATTATAAATTAAATAAAATGCTTTGAAGTACTTGATAGATCTGAGATCAATAAACGTGTTTGCATTTAACATCAGTTTTATCCAACCTCAATGTTAACAAATATAATTACCACCATTAAATTACTAACATTGCGTCAAATCAAAGGCAAATTAATTTAACAAAAAATTTATTTTGCGAGAATTTAATTAAGTTCCGGTATTTGGTACAGGTTCTTCGTCCGAGCTACTACTGCTACTACTTGGCCAAAATTCATCTTTCGTCACAGTATTTTTCTCTTCTCGTGCCTCCTTCAAATATTCATTCTGCACTTTTAGTATTTCTTCACTATTCTTGCACAACGCGTACTTGTTTAACAGCTCTTCATTTAGTTCGATAAACGAATGTCCCCACGAAAACTTATTTAAGTACCAATTTGCTTCATCTTTATAGCCGACTATGTACATCGCAGCAGCAATCGCTTCGACACAACTCAATTGGCACGGTTTACCGTAATTGATCGGGTTGGCTGCAACTAGAAATGGTAGTAATCTAGGATGAGGCGACTTCATACGATGAAAGGGTGTCTCATCAATTTTCGCCCAAGAACAGTCAACCACAGCAATTCCTGCATTTTGCATAATCTCCTTGTCCATGGGATTAACACAATTCGTACCGACCGGAGTCAAAACAAGACCCATAAACCTTTGACCCAATTTTAAATTTTTGATTAGACCATGACGCAATAGCTTTCGACCGGAACATTTTTTTGGATCGCAATGATTAAGATCCCACATAGCAACGTTGAACGTGGGTTCAGTTTGAACTTGCTCCGCATCTGAGCCATCTGGGGATGTGTCGTCATTTTCTGAATCTGATTCGCGTAATGCTAATTCGGACATCGATTCAGCCATTTCACGCTCTTTATGAGCCGATGTGTTGTAGTTCTTGGTTTTATCATTTTTCTTGTAATTATGTCGTTTTTGTGGCTTTCGATCTGCTTTTTTCATATTCACTTCACGTGTGTTATGTTCAAACAATATTTTGACGTTTTAAATGCCAAAATAAACTATCGTGCAACATGTTGCAACATTCAGCACGGCGCTGAATATAAAATAATTTATAAGGTTTTCAGTTCAAATTTATAAAATATTGTTTATTAATCACAAAATCACTACAAAATTATCTACAATAACTATTAATGCTTTCTTCTAATTCTTTGTATAGTGCGATCTCGGCCTAATATTTCCATCATTTCAACAACACTTGGACCTTCTTTGAGTCCACTCAACAAATAGCGCATCGATTTCATAACACTCGTGAATGCCAAATTATTTTTCTTTGAAAATTTCGTAAGTAAATTTTGTAAATCGGCTTTAGTAAATGCACCATCCTTTAATTCATTTATAAGTAGTTCTAATAGTTCCGGTGATAAATCTCCATTAAGTTGTTTATTTAAATTTGGTAAAATCCAGACGAACGAAAATTTTCCCTCGACGAGTTGATTTAGTGATGTGAGCCGATACCCGAATATTTTTAAAATGGATTTAATATGTTCATTATTGAGATCAAGCTGTTTCACATGCTCTGGATAGGCTTGCATCACTAATTGCTTTACAGTTTGGACTAATGCTTCCAACTTTAATGGATCGTCGATTTGTTTAAGAATTTCTTCGCGATTACACTCGTCGAGCAGATCTGGATTTAGGCGACCAGAGCTTTGGTTGATCCGATTTATTTCAAACTTTTCGATTAAAGAGGACATAGGCTCACTCCGGGCTTTAGCCGAAATATTGTTGAATCCTCCACCCGATAAGGTTATGTAGTTCATTAACACTTGCGGAAATATGCCTTGGTTTCGATAGTGCTCAACTTGGATATCATTCTGGCGTTTACTTAACTTTGATCCATCTGCATTCATGATCAACGGCAAATGGGCATACTTTGGTGCATTCCAACCAAATGCTTTATACATTAGCAAATGCTTCGTGGTAGAAATTTGCCACTCGACCCCTCTCAATACATGAGTTATTTCCATTAGATGATCATCTACGACATTTGCAAAATGATAGGTTGGAAAGCCATCTGACTTGATAATGACCGGATCACCTTCATTTTGGGTCACATCATAATGGATATCTCCGTACACTAAATCATTAAATTCTTGGACATCTTTACTTAATTTGAATCGAACGCAAAATGGATCTTGCTTCGCTAGTTTTTCCGCTATCTGCCCCGGTGTTAAATAGCGGCAGCGATTATCGTATTTTGGGATTTGTCGCGTTCGTAATGCCTCTTTTCGTAGGAGTTCAAGCCTTCGTTCCGAACAGAAGCAGTAATAGGCATGTTCGTGATCGATGAGTTCCTTAACCTTTTCCCTATAAATTGGAAGACGTTGGCTTTGAATATAGGGCCCGAATTTTCCACCATACTCGTAGGGGCCTTCGTCGGGCTTAAGACCAGCCCATTCTAAATCTTTGCATATCTGTTCACTAGCACCGGCTACCAATCTAGTATCATCGGTATCTTCAATTCTTAATATAAATGAACCGCCATTCTTTTTCGCAAATAGATAATTGTATAATGCTGTTCTTAAGCCGCCAAGATGTAAATATCCTATAAATTAGATTAGCAATTTGATCAAATTAACGACATTCGCCCAAGCGGAATGCGACGACGAACTTACCAGTTGGGCTGGGTGCAAACCGTACTCGAATTTGGCCTTGGCCGTAGCTATGATTCCGTACATATGATAATTTATGTGGGCGATATTTTAAAATATAGCTTCTAATATTCAACAACATAGTAGAGGAACATAATTTTAAAAGAATTTCATAACATCGAAATGACACTTATGTTTTGACATATGATGTCAAAAAAATGCAATTAAAATTCGATGTCGAACTGCCGAATTTTTGCTTGCGAATTCGAAATTTGCTCAATGAACTATTTTTTCAATAGACACGAATAAATTTATTTGAATATACATATACGTGCCCTCCAACATAACTAGTCGATGCTACAGTACACATGTAAAGGTAGCGGTTTTTAATTTTCAGTACTTTTCTTATACCCTAGAATAATACTTTTTTATTAATAAGGTATAATCCTTTCAGTTTTTCACTTTATAATTATTAAAAAGTTTAAAATTTTCATTAAAATGTCAAAAGTGTATTTTATTTTAAAATATTACAAATGAAAATGTACACATACACGAAATGCCTTTACATTTCATGACACTGGCAAAAGAAAATAAACTAAACAAAATTAAAGTATTATAGTACTAAAATATCGTTTACATCACGCATACTTTTTTAAGAGCTATTATACTTTAATATCAAATAAGTAGGTGATAAAGTAATAAAGTATTGAACTTCGGATATACACCAACATACTTTTTTGGTACCTACTTTTATTCTACTGGTGTAAACGTGGTATTAATGTATTGTTTGTACACCCGCTGTTCTCATTCGATTCAATATCGCCGCATACATCTACAGCTCTAAGCAAAGGAAAAATACAGTTGTTTAATTTGGGTAATTTTAAAAAATATTAAAGAATTAAATATACCTTCTTGGTTCACCCACGTCATCCAAAAATGACAAAATTTTACAAAATTTATATTCCTTGCTACCTCCTGCAGCACCACTAGGTAGTCTTTTTCGCGATCGAATATGTGTGGCCTTTATGGTCTCCCAATATTTTTTTACCCGTAAAACATTTATCTCTGTTGTATCTAGATCTGTTTAGGAGAGATTTTTTAAATTTTTACCGAAATTATTAATTAAATTGAATCTAAATAGATTTATAAAACATTCTTACTTGAGTCACTTGCAACTTCTTCCCATACATTTTTTTTCAATATCCGATTTTTAAAATGTTTGTCTCGGATGTTCCACAGTAGTGGTCTGGATCGTACAGCATCGACGATCGATTCTGTTAAAAAAGTTAAATTGTTAAATTAAATCATATATCAAAAATTAAATTAAATTAAATCGTATATGTTTGCATTCGCAAACTCCTTATTGAAACCGCGAGACTAATTGAAATTACAGTTTAAGTTACTTTATTAAACGTTTTCGATCACTGGGATCTGGTTAAGATATGTCGACGATGTGTTTGCAATCGTCAAAACATCTCAACTCAACCAAACACTAAATCAGTTGAATTCAAATATGTTAAATATAATAAAATATAAGACTAATCAAAATGACTTAAACTGTAATTTGAATTAGTTTCGTGGTTTCAAGTTTGCGACTGGAAACCACCGCAAGTCTACAGCATAATAATTTCTTATCTTTACCTGTATAGGGCTCAAGATCGTCGATTTCTGGAGTGGGTGCGGGTGTCGTAACTGTAGATATCGGTATGGGTGACACTAGTGATGTTGATTCCGAGTATCTGTCGGATTCATCCGCATATCCGGTAATATTAATTAGTTCTGCGGACGCTGAACATTCGTCGTCTTCTTCACCGTAGCTAGCAAAAAAATGTTGCAACGGGGAATTATCTCTCTTGCCCAGTTCATTTTCCTGCTGACGGATATTTTCCAGCACACGAATTTGTGTTCCCGCGGCTGCTGTAATATATTTTATAGCGGGGAATTGCCGCTGTTGTGTTACGTCACTTATTGGCTCAACCCGGATATTTTCCAACACACGAATTTTCTTTCCAGGTGCTGTAATATATATTAATAAATTAATACACAATTTTCACGTATAATAATTTCGTCGACACACAAATAAAATAAAACATTTTTACATTCATTGGGTATTATAGCATAAAAATATCAATCAAAACTCAAACTTACCGTAATTTTCCATATTAATTTATTATTAGTCTTAATACACGAATTATTATTATATATAATTATTATTAAACTATATTAATTTATATATAATATTAAATTCCGCTTTCCAACACTAATTTTTTATCAAAACACAAAGCAAACTCTAAAATAAAATACAAACTGACATTTGACTATAAAAATGTCGTACGATTTATTTTATATAAGTGTGTGAAAAAATTTCTCATCTTTACATACATTTTTTGTATATGTGTTAACAATACTGCCATAAAAAATACTAGAGTTTACATTTTTTTATAGCACGTTATGGCAGTACACAAACACCATTACAATTATTTTCTCAGTAAAATTTTACTGACAAAATTTTTTGTTTCGTACGCAACCAGTAAATCTATATTTTCTCGCTTTTATTTTTACTGACAGTAAAATTTTTCCATGGAATAGGCACTTAATATGTATGGAATTAATAACTACTTCGACTGAGGTTGAAGAAATAATAAATGTAATAAATGAAGGAATATGGTTGAAGAAATAATAAATGTAACAAATTCCCTAAAAAAAAATTGTGCCCCTGGATCCGATTGCATCATGTCATTAAGGTGTTTTGATAATAAGTCATATAATATCACCAATCGTAAAGGACTTGATCAATGAGTGTTTAGAATCAGGAATATTTCCAGATGTTTTGAAAGAGTCAACAATAATACCCATTTTTAAAGGCGGTAAAAAGGATGATCCATCAAATTACAGACCGTACAGTTAAGTTCAATAGATAAGCACTATGAAAAAGTAATTAATTGAAAACTCAAAAAATTTAACCAATCTACTGGTTGATTGAAGGTAATCCAGTTTGTATTACAAAAATTAATACTGAGTCTCGTCTTACCGAAATTATGCGCTTTATAAATAATGGATTAGAAGATTGGCACTGAATTAATTGATTTTCAGAAAGCGATCGACACTGTAGAAATTTTAATTAAACACTTAAATGGAAGGAATAAAATGAACTGCAAATAAATTTATTTTTGACTATTTAGCAAACAGAAACCTTAAAACTATATAGTTAATGATGTTACAGTTGAAAAAAAAATATGGGAGCAAAGCTCTGTCCTAGGACCCACACTTTATTTACTGTATATTAATAATATTAGTTTTTCCAATTTAAAAGATAACTACGTTACTTTTGCTGATAGCACATTATTAATATACAAACGAATCAATGCTTCTAAATTATTTTAGATGTGGCTTGGGGGCAATGGGGAATGAAATGAAATTAAATTTCAAATCAAAATTACAAGTCGTATCGATCATATTATCAAAAATTAAAGTATATCCTAAACAATTTTGGAAATACTTTAAAAATAAACGAAATTGAAGGATACCATGCTACATCTAATATGACCTATAACAGTACGAGCTCCTCAAACTCCAAATATATAGCTAACATGTTTGCGAAGTTTTTCCAATCAGTCTATAAACCAAGCATTACTAGTGGATTGTACGAACAGCCCAGTAATAACAACGTGTCAATAGCTCCTCCTGTTATTTTTGAGGATAACATTTTATCGGCATTAAAGGGATTTGGAGACGGTTGTGGTCTTGACAATATACCCTCTTCTATTCTGAAGGAGTACGCTGAAATTTTAGCAATTCCATTATGTTACCTATTCAACCACACCGCACTGGCGTATTTCCCGAAAAATGGAAAATTTCAAAAATTACACCAAAATTTAAATTGGGCAAACGAGATGACGTTACATGCTACAGAGGTACATCAACTGCATCATCAATTCCAAAATTGTTTGAATTAGTATTATGCAACAACTATAAATCCACAATTGCACGTTATATATCAACAAGCCAGTACAGGTTTATGCCTGGCCGATCCACATCAACTAATCTGGTTGAATTCACCAGTAAAATAATTAATGAGATAGAAAAACATCATTAAGTTGATGTAGCGTACACAGATTTCAGTAAAACATTTGATTCCATCTGTCATCAAAAAGCACTCCAGAGTTTATTCGCATTTGGGTTGTCACTCGATTATATAAATTGGTTCAAACCTTATCTATCAAACCGGCGACAATTTGTAATGGGAAATGAGAAATCAAACGTTATTAAAGTTACGACTGGTGTTTCCTAAGGATCTCACATCGGGCCGTGGATATTTATTGTTTTCATAGATCAAATAACCGAGATAATCAAAAACTCAAACGTGCTCATATTTGCTGATCACGGAAAATTTTTCGAACTGTTAATCGAATGCTAGATACGAAGAAGCTTCAAGAAGACATCGATAGTATAAGTGAGTGGTGTGATCGAAACTCGCTTTTTTTAAATATTAAGAAATGCAAAATCATGTCTTTTCATCGTAAAAGAAATCCGTTAATTACTTCATACAAAGTCAACAACGAAGTATTGCAAAGGGTCAATGAGATCATAGATTTAGGTGTTACATTTGTCGAAAATAGTCAGTTTCAATAGGCATATTGAAAATTGTATTGCGAAAGCAAATTATTATATATTTGCCATGTTTGGATTTGTTAAAAGATGAACGAGTGAATATAAGGATATTCAAACCTTATGTTCACTCTATTTCGCTTACGTTCGATCTCAACCAGAATACACTGTATCGGTCTGGAATCCATACTATGCTGTACACATTAAAAGAATTGAAAGCATTCAAAAGAAGTTTCTGATTTTCTTGTTAAAGAAACGTGACTGGGACTGCGACCATAATTTATCATTCCATGAAAATGTGGCTCGGTTACCTCCGTACTCAACAAGATGCTCGGATTACAAAATATGGACGCTTGAAAATAGACAAATTCTGTTACGCGCGGCTTTTATTGGTAACGTTTTGCTTGGTCACATTGATTCAACTTACATTTTGGAAAACATATCAATTCATGTGCCTTGCAGAACATTTCGAAACCATGAGTTTTTAGCACTAGAATACCGTTCTACATATAATACTATGGAGAAAATAACCCCATTAATAGGTTGTCTAAATCATTCAACATTGTCGACGACCTATTTGACTTTAATTTATCAAAGGACAACTTCAAAAATATCCTATCGAATTATTTTTTAAATTTTTAAATCAAAATTTGATTTAAAATTTTGTGTTAAAGAACTTTAACTTTATTTGAATTTTTATTTCTTAATATTTTTGTTTTAAATTAAATTATCTGAAATCATACATGTAAATCACAGAATAGATTTCTTTAAATAAATAAATAAATAAGAAATAGATTTAGCATAAACAAAAGAAAAACGAAATACATATATGATTTTTAACAAAAAGGAAAAATGACAGTTAATTTAGAAATTAGAATTTATAACACATTGTTAAAGAGAGAGAGAGCCCATCAATATAAATATCTAGGAATGATTATAGATGAGAGTCTTAATTGGGTTGCTTATGTAGAGAGCTTAGAAAGAGAAATCGCTCTTTAATAGGATCTATCAGAAAAAAACCATTTATTAGCAAAAAGGTTACAAACTTAAGCAGCAACTTAACTCCTATGTACTAACAACAATAAGACATAATGAAAATTCTTGAACACATTGTTCTAAAAAATAAAAATAAAAATTGAGAAATTAATAAGGCGATCTCTAACTGCTTTGTTTAATTATTCACGGAGAATCCGTAACAATAGACCTATATGAATCAACAAACAAGTTTAATCTAAATACAATTATTTATATGGAACGAGCTATATATATGTACAAAATTATCCACGAAGATCTGAACAATAATGTTGCACTTTATACTGGAATAAATTATCACTCACACAATACCACAACTTAAAATAATTACAAAATAAATAAACCAAATAAAAGGCAGTAAAATACGTAATTAATATATTTAATAATCCACAACATATAAAAAATATAGATGTTCATAAAAAGTTTAAGAACACATTCTTGTAAATGATAAAATTTAGCAGCATTCAACATTTAATTTAAATTAAATAAGTGATTTATTATTATTATTAAATTTTTATTTATATATTATTACTTTATTATTATTTATATATTATATACCAACTATTAGTTGATTACTGTAATTGAATGTAATAAAGTAATAATTATAGTTATAAAACAGTAAAATTAAATTAAAAAAAAACTATTCAACCTGCTACCTTCCTTGGTAGCATGCAAATTTTACATGATTTTTTTAATCAAAGTAACGTTGTGAAAAATGATTGCAAAAATCGCCTCATTTTACATCACACTGCCATCTGTTGTCGAATAGTACACAAGCCTCGTCATTCCATTTATTTCGTTTAGTTCATTGGATCATCTTCGCATCACACCACACAGAACAAAAAGTGGTGACTAGTTCGTCGAAGGAGACAAATTTTTCGATAAGAAATTATTCGTGTGGCTTCACGGCACGGGAAAAACGCAGAAAAAGGGAACAAACGGGCCCTTAATCAACTATCAATTTCATTTATTTTCGTCACGTCCAATAAATTTTTCAATTGCAAGTTTCAATTATTCGGAAAAAAGTAATTTTTTTTCGTGAATCTGTAAAATAAAACATGGCAAATTAAATATGTCTCCTATCAAAGTGAATTTTATTAACACTCCATGTGGAGCAAAAATCCACTCTCAAAATAGTTTTGTATTATTTTTAACTAAATTTAATAATGGAAAAAGGTTCTTTTCGTGTAAACCTGGCCAAGGGTCAGGTTTGTGATTCGAAAAAATCTCAAGGTATGTACAAACAAATCGAGACCATATTGGCTTTTGTTTTTGTTGCTGCTTTGAAAAAAAAACTTAAATGGCGTCAATTGCGTATTAAAATTAAAATTTATTTATATACTGTTACATAATTATATATTTTGTAGATGTTAAACAGTGGCCACGAAATTCGCGACGTCGTGAATCACCAAATGGCCCTAATTCAAAATCAGAACCTTCACGAAATAAACCGACCCAAACAAATAATAAGCAAAGACAAAACAATTTTAACGAAAAGCGTCCGAAACCCCGCGGTGCATATCACGGTAGCACAACATTGGAATTTCCATCGGCCGAGAGCGCCGGACTAGAAAATGATATAACTGGATTTGAGGCCGAAGTAAATTCAGTATTTGTACCAGGCAGTAAAAAGCAGAATTTAAATCATTTACTCAATTTTCACTATGTTCCAAGAGAGCGAGATTCAAATGCTACGTTCACTAGAACCGGTAACAACCGGACTTATATTAAGAAATATAAGTACAATAAGGAACATTATCTACAAGCCAAGTACGTAGATAAAAATTTAACGTAGATTTAATTGATATCCCTCTCATAATACACCGCTTTTTATAAATTTTCAGTTGCAAATTTGTTGTGAAATCTAATGAGGATTATTCATCTTTAATGAAATCACCTGATACGCTTGTTGCCTGGGATAATATTGAACAAGTTATAGTGCAAAGTACTGAGGAACCGCAATGCCCAATTTGCCTATTTTCGCCGGTGGCCGGCAAAATGACAAAATGTGGCCATATTTACTGTTGGTCATGTATCCTCCACTATTTAGCACTATCCGACAAATTATGGAGAAAGTGCCCGATTTGCTACGAGGCTATTTACATGAAAGATTTAAAAAGGTATTTTTAAATATTTTATTGCTTAGAAATTAAACCAAAAAGTTGAGTACATGATAATGAACCATAAATATCGATTATTGTGAAATATCTTTGTTGGAAAAGTAAATATAAGTTTTTAACAAATCTAATTTTATATTTAAGAAAATTATTTGTAGTTAAAACTTATTACACATCTTCGAATTTAAACATATTTTATAATATCATTTTTTCTCCACAGTGTGGTATCAAAACCCTATCGGAAATACAATGTAGGCGATCAAGTAACACTCCAATTGATGCGCCGCGAAAAAGGATGTTTGAGTATAACAAAAGCGAACTCGAAAGTTTCCGAAGTCTATGAAATTCCGCATTTAAGTGAATGCCAAACTGAGCAAGGCCTAAACACAAAACTATTACTAGCTAATGATTATGAAATCAAAACAATTATCGATCGGGAACGTTTTGAGCTGAAACGCCAAATTGATTCAGATGGAGAACATTGTCCTGAAAGTATATTTACGTTACAGGCGCTTGATTTGTTACGCGAGCGACAAGACCATCTTAAGCACGCCGAAAATCAATTGTGGTCCGATGGAAATGTATATGAAGTGTCTGAGAAAATGTACGAAATTGATGAAGCAACATCTGGTTCGCCCACCACTGATAAGGAAGCGTTTATAATTGACGAAGAATCAAATTTAACCATTGATGATATAAATATTGTGCCCGTTAATTTATCAAAATATCACTTTTTCTATCAGGCTGATGATGGACAACATTTATATTTGCATTCGATTAATGTTCGTATGCTACAAACCATGTACGGTAGTTTGGAAAGGTCACCCCTCATAATATCTGGGCGTATCGTACAAAAAGAATCGTGTTCTATGAACGAGGATCTGCGAAAACGACTAAAATATCTAGATCATTTACCGGTTACGACCCAGTTTGAAATTATTGAACTGCAATTCGATCACTCTATAATTTCGAGTGAGGTAACCGATAAATTTTGGGATGAAATAAATTCGCGTAAAAAGTTACGTCAAAGACGTGCTCGCGAAGAAAATATACGCGAGAAACGTATATTTTTGGTGAATGAACGACAACTTGGAAAAGTTTTAATGGAGTCTGCCAATATCGATATTGATTCGAATGCGCATTTCCCGTCGTGCGGAAGTTTTGATGTAGCACTCTCGCCGGGCTCAAGTTATCGTGACGATTTTTTGGAATCATTCGGAACATCTCCGCCGGCGAATGTAACGGAATCTCCAAATACCACGAACTCCAAAAATCTTGTATCATTCGCCAAAATGTTAACCGAATCGCCAAAAGAAAAATGGCCATCACTTGCATCAAAAGCAGCTGGACCAGTAACATTGGTGACATCAGGTCAGGATAAGTTTGCTAATTTAACGCAAATATTTGGAAAGAATGGAGCAAATATACCGGTGCAAAATGTACCGATAGTACGATCAGATTCAGCCGATGAGGGTGATGAACAGAATGAGTTTACTCGAATTCCTGAATTTCGTCAAAATTTTAGTTCGGCCATAGCTGAAGCACTAGAGAAAGTTGATGTTTCAGCGAAAAAGTTTTATGACGATCTAGGTAATTCGAATAATGGGAAAAAGAAGAAAAGTAAAACCAAGAAAACCTTGTTATTTGCAACGGGAATGGCTATTAATAACGGAAAATAAAAAATTTAGTTGCAATTTTTTTAGTACATATTATAATTTGATGATTAAATTCAAAATTGAAATTTTTTGTTACGTTCATGCTAAAATATTATATTTATAAAAATGGAATTATTTTAATTTTGTTGATTTTTCAAAAGCTTACAAAAATAAATGCCGATTTTGTTTTAATGATTTTGTCGTTCTAATGCGCTAGCCACATTTTTTATGGCTTTGCTTAATGTTAGGAAACTAGTTGACAAGGTATTCAGTGCGTCTGGTATTTCTTTGAGTAGTTCCTTCAATTCATTGTAACCGTTTTTGTTCTCTGAGTTCGCTTCGACTTTTTTTTTTTTATGCGGCTCATCTACACATGAACACGAGGAACTACATGTATGCGGTTTGCGTTTCAATTGCTGCTTTTTGCGATACGAGATTGATAACGACACCTCACTCTCGGATCCGTCATGTAGGTTGCTTCGGAAACTCTGATGTTCACTGCTCGAAACCTGATGAACTTCATCTTCCCCAAAAATACTGCCGGCATCAGAATTTGAATTTGATCTACGCTCTATCATACAGGAATCCAGGCAAGTCAACCATTTTTTGAGCAGATGTTCATGGCCCGTGATTTCTAATATTCTTCTGTCCACACAAGTTGGCGCCCGGTCATTTTTTGATTTACCCGAAATAACATTTTTCGCCCGACATTTCGTATATATAATGATATCGTTCCAATATTTGGCCCACTTGCTGGTAGACTTTAGTGTACCTTCCATCAAATTTAACCGGTGCGCTATTTCAATCCATATTCGTTGTTTACTTTTCAGATCACCGGTCGAACCATTTGCAATACGTACTGCATCGGGATTTTCTTCAAAATATTTGATCAGTTCAAGTTTTTGTTGTTCGGATGCTCGAGTATTCCTCGATCTTGTCTTGAATATTAAAATTGTTTTCGCTTAAACACGTAATTTTGTAAAATTATTATTTAAATTGTCCTTACCTCCGAACCTATAGTATCTTCTGACATAATACTCTAATATAAAATACAATTAAATTAATTTAAAATACTGAAAACGACCAATTATTTTGAATTATTTACGGCATCAGAAATATTTTTATTTTTTGTTTGCTAGTCGAGATAAAATGTCAAAATTACGAACGAAGTATTAGAATCTTACTACTGTTAGGTACCAACAGGGGTGGGTTTAATATTGTTAATATTCCTATTGGGCTAACCAATTAGCGCAAATTGGTCACTTGGGAGCCACTTATGCCCCTCAAACCAAAAAAACGAATTCGCAAATTACGGTACATATATACATATAAACTATGAACGAATATTTATAATTTTGTTTCTTTTTTCTATTTACAAAGAGATGAAACAATGTTCGTGACTCGAGCGAAGATTCCATATTGTGTACTGATGTTTGGCGTATTTTGTTGAGAAATGAATCTTTTTTGCTTTAGCTGTATTTAGCGCTGGATAAATTTAGCGCTGCAAAATCATTTAAAAATTATTGAATAATTTTATAAAATTATATTTTTGTGTATTTATCTATAAACAATTATATTGTATATTATAAAAATAATTATATTAAACACTTTATAATTATAGAAATTTATATATTATTCATCATATATGGATGAAAAAAATTATATATTTGCAGGTAAGTAAGAAGCATCCGCTATATAAAAATATTCAATAAGCGAGAAAGAAATAAACATATATAGTAATTCCATATTTTTTTTTATAGCAAAATTATTAATTTAAATTAAAATAATTATTCTTAATTAAATCAAATGCGAAACTTACATTTTTAATTATGACGTCTCTTTTATTATGAATCCTTAATCATATCTCTACCATATTTAAAAATTTTATTGTCTTGTTTTAGCCTAGTGTGGATTTCAAGTTTTCGTTTCCAGTCTGCATTTTTGATTTGTGTGTATGTGAGTTCAAGTTGTTCTTAATCCGTTTTGACCTTTCGTATGGCCACCGCAATAATCAATAATGACTGATATTGAAATATCAAATTTTAGATTAGACATCACAGAATAACAATTACAATTACAAAAATAAATCCCCACTTCAAGGTGATTTTCGTAATTAGTTCTGCTGGATTGATTTCCCAAAATTAATATATATGTATTTATATTTTACGTGTTCTTATTATTAGTTTAATATATTCTTCTGAGGTGTAATATATTGCGAAATAATAATAAATTCAAATTAAAACTTACCGTGCACCATTTTCCTATGCGATTTAACATATAAATGAATTTACACCACCGTTGACTCTGGCGACTACGACGCCTCTAGCGGCGCTTTAAAGGCGAATTAGTTTGTACTTTAGTCATGGTATAGTTGTTATAATCGTGTCAAGAAAGTACACAAGTTATTAACTTTAGTTAAAGTAGGTAAGTTTAAGTACTTTGCATTATGAAATAAACAGAAAATTTAATAAAATGTTTACTGAGCTGAAATCATAATCCAAGCGGAATAGTCAACAAGGGAATATTGAAATAGCACCAGATTTGTTATGAGAACGACGTAGTACAATGGTTTGTGAAATGTTATTCTTATTAAATTTTTTTTACTATGTTTGGTTTTATAAATTTAAGGCTTAAGTGTGAAAATTAGAACTTTTAAAATAAAATAATATAAATTATTTTGCGTTTCTAAACTTTGATAAAATTATTGGAAGTCAAACAGAAAAGTGTTGCGTTACTGAAACTGAATACCGTGATAATTATTTCTACTGTAATAATTTTGACAGGGTGCTGAATGCAACCAAATTATTCCAGCAGCTATGCGTTATAATTTTTGACACAACCAAAATAATCTTTGAATGATATTGCGCGTTTTCGGAAATAGCCGAAATTACCCAATCTATTTCCGAACATGCAGAGTAACTTTAGGGTTTTTTTAGTTTTTGTTGTTTATTGTTTCTGGCGTTGTATTAAATTAGAAGTATCAGACGAATTAAATTACAAACTTTAAAAGTATAAATTGTACAAAAAGAAGCAACAAAAATGTCGTATCTGCCAAAAATATGCCATTGAATTTTGCTGAATGAAAATATTCTTGCGTGAAATGTAAACTTAAAGTGCTTACACATCTGACTTGCTTAGGTGGTCGGGCTGATTGATAGAAGTAAAATCAGGTCGTGTGTAGGTTTGTCGTATGACAATTTTTCTGTCGGGTGATGTCAGGTGGAAAATCCATCCGACCGTCATCCAACCATCCAACCGCCTGACCAAAATAGGAACCATGCACAAATTTTAGCGAAAAAAAATATTCGAGATAATTTCTTGTAGTTCCCAGAAAAACGCACGTACAATTTTTAATATTTTACTTATTGAAACAAACGTGTGTGCAACTTTTGTTCATTTTGTTTATGTTTACATAATTCAATTCGGCATTTCGCGTGGCGGTTAAATTTTTTATTATGTTTTAAATTTAAACTAACACACTAAAATAATTAAAAAAGTGTATAAAAGTTATAAGGAAATTTTATTAGACATGCATAAAACATAAAAGTAAGATGATTTTAATTTTAATTTCAATAAATTTGTCTGAATATGATTTCCATTTTCCTATTAAATGTGACTGAAAATGTACTTTATCATGCACACCATTTTCTAAGGTCATTTTGTTTTTCGAAAAATAAATTAAACATAAAAAAAATAAAAATTAAAATTAAACATAAAAAAATTGTGTATTTTTAAATAAAACTTATTTTACTTAACATATCGAGTGTTTATTTTTCCGGTACATATACTCTCCATATGTACTGATAAAATTTTGACTAAATTTATTGATCCAACATAAAAGGATGCATTCACAAAATTTGTATAGCAGTATTTGTATTTGTATAGCAGTAACATCACATTTTCAATACTTTATCGAAGTTTATTTCTCGTTTTACCAAACTGAAATGGGTAACTGTTTCATTTATGTATTATTTCGTTTCTATTGCTATCACAACCTATTAGTGCAAATGCAAACAAGTAGTCTTTCTCTAATTTCGTTCAAGTATCGCAAACAAATTATTTGGTGATAGAAACGGAATTTTTCAATCAAGCAACCTGGTAAATGATATAAAATGTGAAATAGTGTCACATTTTATTCTAAAGAAGCGAGACATAAACTTCGATAAAGTATCGAAAATGTGATGTTGGGTGGTTGGTTAAAACAGTGGCTGGTTAAGTATGTCAAAATGAATGGTTGGTTAAAAATATGTTGTATTTTTAAAAATAAAATAATTAATAAATATGTTTTAATAATAAATAATTAAATTTTAACGATATAATAATATTATAATATATAATAATATTTAATAATTTTTTATTTATTAATAATATAATATATTGAAAGAATAAATAATTTTTTGCTAAAATTTTGAATTCCATAAACTTATGACCTCCCAAATAAATGACAATAATGGGGCATTTACAAATAGAAAATTGTTTTCTTCTGCAAATTTTTGCAGGTAAATAAGAAGCATCCGCTATATAAAAATATTCAATATGCAAGAAAGAAAAATACATATATAGTAATGCCATAATTTTTTTTATAGGAAAATTATTAATTTATTTTGGAAATTTACATTTTTGTCTATGGAATCGGTTTTTATTATGAATCCTTAACATTTATAAATATACAATAATTTTTTTTGTTATTTTTAAAAATGTTGCCATAAAAATACTCGGATCGAATATATCAAAAAATCTTCTACAAAATTTTATTTGGATATATTTCTTTTCTTGTCTCTCATGTACAAAAAGTCAATCTTATATCTCTTTCATTTTGCAGAAGAAAAAATGTTGGTCGCATGTAAATGGGGCATAATAAATGACTTAAGAACACGACTTCATTTTTTACGGTCTAACAACCATTTTCTAGACCATACTTTGCGCTTTTTGTCACCAATATTTAAACACGCCATAAGCGCGTTAACATTTTTTCTGTATTTCGCTGTACAAACTCTCTCGTCAAACAATTAAAACACAAAATTCACAAACGTTAATATTTTATCAATTGTATTCAACGAAGCAAAAGGAAAAATGAATATCAAGTAGTTTGTTGGATCGTGTCCCGTGTGGATACAACACCTGATTTGGTCGGACCGATCATCGGCTCGACAAGTCAGTTCGTGTATAGGCGCGTTTACTTTTGCATTAAAAAAATTAAAATTACCCAAAAGTTATCATGAGCTATTTCCGAAAACGCCTATTTTGTTCACATTGGGAATGCGCATATTTTGAATTGCGAAATTATAATTGCTATTTTTATAAATTTAACAAATGATTAATTTTTAAACTAAATATATTAGCTCAAATAATTTAATATTTAAACCAAAATAAGCTTCAGCCTTATTTTCTATATGCAATTACAATTATTCTAGTTTTTTAAAACTGTCAAAAATATTTTTGTATCCGGACGATTCGGACTGCAAATGAACTCATTGGTCATGCGGAAGAGAAAATCATTCTGCTAATGTCAAAATTACCACAGGAAAATTATTTATTACAGAAATCGGATACGTCGTTAGAGTGTTATGTTTGCGTATTACTAAATACAATACATAAACGTTTCACCACAATTGATACGTTAATGCAACGTCAAAAATGAATATTATGCAAACGAATATTTCGCTAACAAGAACAAGTCACATTATGTTGTGGTAGGAACACCGTAAACGGCTCGTCCGTCATTGAGTCACTAAGATGATTCGTTCGCGAATTATTATATAAATGTGTAGTGTTTGTTTAGGGTTCGTAAGCGGTTCACCTTGTTTAGCGGGTGGGTTGTGAAAATAGAGACATCTAGTTTGAAGTAGTGGTTTAAGTAGTATTACATATAACAATTGGCGCGATATACCATAGAATAAACAAAGAAAAGAGAAACAAAAGAAATATTACATTTTATGAGCCAGTGCGAAGCTAACGCCACTCCCAATATGTTAGTTTTCGGTATTATACACTACGCGACACAGTGCATGCAATAGTTTATTTTATTTATTAAAAATATTTCAAAGTAGAAATACGAGATTTAATTTCATCGTTGTATACGTTAAAAAAATCATTTTTATGCATTTTTCATTTGGTTCGATCTTCGTTTCGTTTTTTCTGATGATCGCGGTTTGTTTTTGTTTAAAAATGGCGTATTTTGTTGAGAAATAAATCTGTTTTAGCTTTAGCTGTATTTAGCGCTGCAAACTAATTTAAAATTCTATTGAATAATTTTTTAAAATTATATATTTGTGTATTCATCTATAAAACAATTATATATTGTAAAAATAATTATATTAAACACTTAATGTTCACTTTGAACGTTGTATTAGCATCGATTTTGACGAACGTTTACGTACCGAATGATGATTTATCGATTGCAATGAACTTTTTTACGTGCCATATTTAATGGAATTAATGCTAATCAGAGCTGCAAACTTGAAAATGATACACGGATAATTCTAAATTAATTTAAATATAAAACTTTATTTTATTTTATGATGTTTCTCGCGTGTTACTTGATTGATGGTTCGTACAGAAGTGAAGTTAGCTACAAAAGCCAAATACAATAAACTTAGGAAATAAATTCAATGCTTATTTCCAATAATATTTCCTTTAATTCTCTATTTACTTCAAACTACCGTCGTTTTTTCATCTTCAAATGCTTGTTTTCCATAAATCTAATATAATAAATATTTATTTTAACTAGAAAATCACTACAAATGCACAAAATGGCGTCTTCGCTTGAGACGGGAAAATTAAATTATGTTTTTGCGGTTATTATTTTGTTCGGTAGATGTGGAAAAGCAACAAAAAATGGTTCGGTTTTAGTTCGTATTTGTACCGTATTTTGCGAATTCGCTGTTTTGTTTAATTTAGGATTTCTATAAAAAAGACTGAACGCAAACATTTTCCGAACCTAAAATAAAAAATTGTTCTTGTGCCGAGATATACGAGTACATTATCAGATATTATTATAGATACGAGTGTTATAAATAATATAGTTATTGAGCGGTTTTAATTCAAATTAAGTAAAGATGTCGTTATGTTTTTAACATACAATTTTTATTTCTAACCGACGTTTCAAATACTAATTTCTTCTTCAGATTTTTTTGTAATATGTATTTGTACAAAATTAATTATAAAAACTTACAAATATTAATAATGTAATTAATTAATTAAAAATTTGTAAACGCTTCAGTTTAAGAATTTATCAAAACAAAATACGCTTCATCCAAAAATGTTTAAATTATTTTTAATACCAATGTGACTTTATTGTTGTTATGTTCAGGTAACACTACTATTTTCATACATTTGACTTAAAGGTAGAAGTTTAAAAATGGTAGTTTCTTAAGTCCGCTATCTACTTTGCTATCTGTAATGTTATATAAATGGCTTTATGATGGTAACACGATGTTAAAATAATTGTAAGTAAAGATCTGTACTATGTCCCATTTCATGGCCTGAATGGTGACTTGTGACCCAAGTTTTAGGTTTAGACGAAGGATTCGTGATTTTTCGTGAATAGTAGAAACAGGAGGACTTTTCGTGGAAAATGGCCACAAACGAATAGTATTTACACTACAATTCATTAGCCAAATTGTAACTAATTCAATAAAATATTTTGTCCAGTTCTGCAACACATTGAAAAGGTGGTTTATATTTTGAACTCCTAATTTAAAAGTAAGTGTGGCATAAAGTTTTGGAATATAGTAAAGCCATTCGACCAGCAACTGTAAACAAATTATATCATGAAATCAAAGTTAAACGTGAATTTTTAAAATAATTTGAATAAACATCGAAAATTTGACATAAAAAGGTGATTGGCACAACAAATATTTTAGGTATTCCCATGTAGCTACTCTAGCACACTGATTCTCTAAAAAAGTTAATGTTTAAACGTGAAAACCATAGTAAGCTTTTCGACTTTACACAATTTAGAACTACAATCCTTTGTGTTTTTTTATGTTGACGTTTACATCTTATCTTATTTTCTAGATAATAAGGGTGCAGAACATAAACTTTCTCGATTGAACATGTCATATATGCTCGTATGAATATCGTCGTTTTATTTCCAATGCCATGTTGTACTTATTTAAGATTTTTTTTGGCTTTTCGAACAAAATATTATTTTTAATGGCAAACATACAATGTTTACGACGTTTCTGCAGGGCTCTGGTGTAAAGATACGCTAACCCTTACACAAATTAGAACTTCCTTAGGTCTCTTCTTGGCAGCTTAGTTCCGTACTGATCAAAAGTTGGTCTACTCATCAGGTTGCAACGACCAAACTGCAAAATTCAACGCTTGCTTTGTACCGATAGTACAAAACAACAACGACGTCAAAATGAATATTTTTCTACATTTTGAGGCAGTGACGAGAGATTTTCACGATCTCCTTAGTAAAATCGAATTCTGGCAAATTGAGAACACTGAAGGCAACATTCAGAAGACTATGAAATAGGCAGGGATTAACCCATTTACCGAGCTTTTCTTCAGAGCATTCGTCAGAAGATTAAAGGGGCCGCAGTCTTCTCGTTGCACAGATGTCTAAAATTGCCTGTCACTTCACTACGCACATAAACGAGATCAGCGTACACTGGAACATCAACTCGGTATACTCATACAAGGAAATAAAAGCATAGATGAGTTTTTTGCAACATGACCCACCAGCTATCACTGATAATAAATAAAATCAAATCGAAAATTACAATAAAGACATAATGACTGTACTAACAGAAATGTACAGAAATCGTGCACTCGACGTTTTTGTGAGGGGATTATTGGTCGAAATATCCAGGATGTTAACCATACAGAGACCGGCAACACTACCAGAGGCATACGCATCGTGTCATCTCTCAACTTCAAACATCCGATACACACACAATAGAAACCTGAACAATATGGCCACGATTCCGGTAAACTAAATTTTTGGACAAAACAAGTTCCACCAAGAGGTACAAATATCGGTTCCCAGACTGTCCCTTCAACAAAGGAACATGGAATAAGGCATAACCCAACAACAACAGGAAATGAAAATACCATTAAGGCTGCAACAACCGAAGCCTTCAATGCCAATGGGAGTGGACGAATCGATGAGAACCAGAAAGATCGATTACATGAATCGACCAATCTTGAATCAACTTGGTCAATATAAGGACTCAGAAGCAACAAAGAGTGTTTTACTTGGAACAGAGAGAAGAGACAGAGCAGGATGAAAACCAATATGAAGACTACATCAGAAATTATGAAGACAAGGAAACCTCAGATGCAGATGACGAAATTAATTTTATCGAGGAGGCCTCTCTAGCCTAATCTTACCTAAAATACCATTGCTGCACCAAAATAATATTAAAGCTCCACCCTTAGACACAGGCGCGAATAAAAACTGTGTAAGAAAGAAAATCGGTAAAGGGGCTCAACCCGTAGACAAACCGTTCACCGTCTAATCATCCGGAGGTGAAATACACATAAACCAAAAAATAACCGCACCCATTTTCAAAATATTTGGAAATGACACTTCAGTGGACTTCTTCATACTACATGGACTAGATGGTATTATTGGAGATGATAACTTGAAAGAGGTAGGAGTAACAATAGATAGGAAACGAATCATTTTAATCATCTCTCCACATCGACATTACATTACGTCGAAGGAGAAAATTTCGACTCAAGTCCACAACATCGAAGTATCTAGATACAGAGGACAAGCTAGAAATTAGAATCAATAATTAATAAGTTTTTTCCATTGTTTGGACCAATTAACGACGAGCAAGGTATTGCAATAGATGTGAGGGCGCAGATCAAAACAATCCATCCAGGAGAACCGTTTTCCACGAAAACATACTCGTATCCCATCAATATGAGAAAAGAAATGGCGACACAGATCAAGCAACTTTTAAGCGATGGCATCATAAGACCGGTTAGAAGCTTCACAATTCTCCAATTTGGGTCGTGGATAAAAAACACGTCGCCTCGGGTATAAAGAAATACCGAATATACGCAAGAACAACGTTTACAAATTGCAATTACAAACGATAACGATTTTTTTAAGAAAATCATCTTCTTCGATGAGGCTCACTTTCATCTGAGTGGTGCGGTAAATAAACAAAACTGTCGATTCTGGTGCGAAGAAAACCCACAAATTATTCATGAAAAACTATTACATTCACCTAAATTGACAGTTTGGTGTTGTTTTTGGTCTGCTGGAATCATCGGTCCGTATTTTTTTTTCGAAATGAAGCTGGCAACACCGTTACTGTCAATGTCGTTCGGTATAGATCGATGATAACCAACTTTTTATGGCCGAAATTGGAAGAAGTTGATCTTGACAACATTTGGTTCCAACAAGACGTGCCACACAGCAAGTGCAACAATTGAATTATTGCGAGAAAAGTTTGGATCATATCACTCTTATTGGAAAACCCTATAGAATTCAAAAAATTGAATGCGATCACAACATCAGAATTCGTATGCGATTCCATAGATTTGACGTCGGTTTTCCACAACATCTGGATGAAAGAGAATGCTATTTCAAAAAAGGCATACTCTACCATGAATGGGATAGTTTACCAGATTACCATTTGGTCTGAAACACGGAATTCAAATTTTCGAAAGGATAATGACGACGTCCTAAAACCATACACAGGGAAAATATACGTGTATATTGATGACGTCATCGTTTTTGGCGGCACCTTAAAGGAATAACTTCTACATAATGTCGAAAAAGTGATCAGTAAATAAGCTATGGTAAATCCTCGAGTTAACCTAAACAAACCCGAATTCCTCAAGAAGGAATTAAAACGACTGAAGGAATTACTGTCATTATCAGGCTTACTAGTATTTCCGGGTTTTAACCGACCGTTCACTTTAATAACAGACGCGTCAAACACCAGCATAAGAAAGGAGCAGTCCTTTTGCAAGGCGAGATTGACAAAGATTGCCCATTCACTTATATGTATGTCAAAGTTCTTGAAGACCACGGAGGAAAACTATCCAACCAACGAAAAAGAATTGTTGGCAATTGTCTGGGCCTACGACAGGCTCAGAAAGTACCTCTATGGGGAAGAACAAATCAAGATAGCCACAGATCACCAACCATTAACATTTGCCTTAAACAACCGTAATAACAACAGTAAGTTGAAGAGATGGAAGGCTCGCATCGAGGAGTACAACTACGAATTAATATACAAACCCGGCACCACTAACAAGGTAGCAGATGCCTTATCCAGATTAAAATTGGAAGTAAACACCCTTTTGTCACCAAGACACAATACACAACGCAGAAGATGGAATCTAACTCCAGGAAATAAATATTTTTAAAATCTAATTAAAATTCACAAAACGGGAAAATATGTATATATCTACGAAGAACTTCACCAGAGCTACCATTGGCATTACATTTCATTACCCGACATAAACAACGAGGCCGTAAAGAAAATTTTGAAAAAGAGCTATACATCCGACTTTTCTAAATGGCATAAAAATCCCAGAGGAATACAGGCAAATGCTCCAAAAGTCTACCCGATCATACCCGATCGTCGAGTACAATCGATACAATAGACATAAGTGGCGAGAAATTCATCACATTCATCACAAAATTTGCTTACATTTTCGAAATTTGCGAAATTTTTCCACATTAAAGATTGATCTGTCCTCAGAATGTTCGTGAAATTACGTAAAAACACTCGAAAATGTTCGTGAAATTACATCTTGCGAGTTTTGTGGGTGTGGGCTGTTGTAATAATTTCAGGGATACCTATTTCTTGCATAGGAGGAAGTTCGATTCATTTTGATCGATTTTTTGTAGGATTTTCCGGTATTTCGGATTCATTAACTTCCGTGTAGTCAATCATCGGCCTTCTCGTAGTACCACGACAAGTGAGACATAACCTTACAGCAGAACCAGCACTAATGTTTTTCACCATATCTTCCGAGAGGTTTAGGCATCTTGTATGGAATACCTTTTCGCAGTTGCCGCCACATTTAATACCAGAAGATCTGTCTTGCGTGACAGTTTTTGAGCAGGTGGCACAGTATATGGGCATCATTAGAGTTCTTGTTGTCTCATCGGGTATTTTGTGATTACCACGAGTCAATTTGGTTTTCTACGATAGTTTTATTTGTTTATTATTTTCATTTTACTTTTACTTTACATAAATTTCATTTACATATTTGAGATTTTTTACTGGTTTTTTACTTTGGGTCAATCACTCTCACTCATCCGCTTAGCTGGCCGTCGCTAGGTCGGATTGACTGGTTCAGCATATGTGTTGTCTATTCGTGTACGGCCGTACAAATTATAGGGTCTCTCCGTGGCACTCTAGCAGTTTTGGTAATCTGTCAGAGTGTGTAATGTTGGACATTTTTAGTGATCTCTCCGGGCGACCGGATGTTTCTGTTGTGGAGACTTCTCACTATCTGTGGCAAGCCATCGGCTTCATGTGTAATAAGCAGTGCTGTCCCCACAGCGGACACAGTATTTGCCACTCAGGGAGATCCGGTCTGTTAGGGTGGGTCACCCAGTTTATTATTTTCGTTTTTTGTTCATTCGTTTAAGATTGTTCAATTAATTCTATTTCTTACAATACAGTGGTTTATTCAAGCATAGCATCGTCTGTACATCGTGAACTGTTGTGTCTGTTAACGGAGCCTTCGGGTTTCGTGACAAAATATGAAGAACAAAATGGGAAATAGTAATATATAAAAATTAAAGAAGAAACCGTAAATGGCAATCAAGAATATTCTGACACCAGAATTTTTTTTTGATTTTGGTAAAGTTCAATAAAAAAATAAGTAATATAAGGGAATTTTTTTCCTCAAAAATCATTAACTTGTGAGTTGAATTGAAATTTACAGAGTAAAATAATATTGTTAACCATATCAACTATTTGCAATTCCCGCTTATTGATGAATATCACAAATAAATTAAACAGGATATTTTTACGTTGCATAATATTTATTACAAAGATTGATCTATTTTGTTGATATAATTTGAGTTGGATTTCATCACTTTGGCATGGTTCTGTCTTAGGAGGTTTGTGCTCTATTAACGATGGGGACAGGAAAGCTATTTTCATTGTTTTTACATACGTTTGACGCCTCCAATGATGATTATGAGTAAAGTTGTTCGCGGCTACTGAACTTACCTGTGTAGCTTTGAACACCAATACGATAAGAATCCATGTAACTCTGAATTTGTCCATCACTATGGGAATATCCTGTATAAGTATCAGAATTTAACCATGCTTGTTTATCAGAAGAACTGTAGATAAATTATATTTTAAATTAATCAATAAAATTACACACGAGTTAAAGTTATTTACACTGATTCGATTAATTGTGAATCATCCATCGGAATATTTTTTAAAGCTCGCTTGCCACGTCTATAATCGGTACCTGTGTCTGCAATAATAATATCCGTAGTTCGCCTAATTACGACTGATTCAACAGCCAGAGTGGCCAACATCAAAATAACAAAAATTTTCATTTTTTTAAATATTTCTACTGTAGGTTTTAATTAATTTACTGCAATTATGGTATTCGCTACGTTTGCAAAAATGAACTAATCTGAACTGCAATTTTAAGAAAATATTTTATTTAACATTTATTCAAAATGACCTATAGCATCGTTTCTGATAATTCTTATTTTCTTTTAAAAATCGCCCGTTTTAGGTTTATCAGTTATACGAATATTAGTAGAAATTAATTAAAAGCTGTACAAACCACCAAAACTGGAATGCAGAGATAGCCAACATAAGATTCTCTAATAGAAACCTTTGTCCGATTGTCTTCAAGATCGAGAAATATTAATTCAACATTTTTGAATCCGTAAATACATAGAAGGCTCGAACGACTTACAATTTTTAGGCAAAAGGCCAATCGATAGCGTTCGACATGTTGAGTGTGCCTGCTCTAGTAGAATATCTTGTCAATGTATATTTACGTATATAGATTATCTTACTACTCATCCAAAATGATTTGTGTATTTGGAATTAAATTGCTAAATCTCTGAGTAGTAAAATTATTATCTTTGTTGGCGAAATCTGTGTAGACGTTTCTTGAAAACAACATGTTGCAATAATCAATTTCGTTAAGTTATTTCTGTTTTAATCGGTGACATGTTTTAGTTCGTTTATAATAAACATCAGCCCCAGTCTCCCATTTCTTATTTGAATTCAGTGTAATAGGCTTTTGTCTTTGCATCATATATTTTAAAGTTGTATTTTCCCATAATATATATATCCATAGACAAGTTTAGAAACTTGTCTATGGATAGAACATCTCTTCATTTTCGTTAATAGCTGCCACTTCTTCTTGAATTTTTGTTGCAATTTCAAAAAAATGAGTTTTATAATAGTTTCTCACATAATTCTCCCCCATAACAGGCATTTCCAACTTCTTTCGGACATTATGTCCTGCCATTGCTCCCCGACAAAAACCTCTCCTTCGGTCCATTAGCCTCCATTCGTTATCTCCTCGGCCATTACCCAATTACCATTACCCCGCCAACAATTACCCAACGGTCCATTACTCCCAGTCAAACGAATAATTCATTGGTGCCATTGAAAATTCAATGACCGAGAAGGTGTATTGAACCGGGGGGGGGGGAAGATGTATTGAAAGGGGAAGTATTGCCCGGGAGAATATATATCCGGGGAGCCGGGGAGTAAAATTTTGTTGTACACCATTTGAAAGTGATAAAAATGAATGAAGTTTGAGCCAAGGCCACCGAAAGCGAATAGACATATTTAAGTTACGTCATAATTTTGCCCACATTTGGCCTACTAAAACAGTTTATTCAGTCATTTATTTTTATGGGACACCGTTTTCTATGCTTCACTCTATGGAAGCGCTACTCCTTCTGGAACTAGTAATTTGCCGGATCTAAATGTCTCGATGGATTACGCCACACTTGGTTAAGCAAATGCTTACTTCTATTCAATTCAAAAGAACACGCAGTTTTGTTTCAATCAAATTAGGTATTTTAAAGTATCAATCGAAACCCTTACTATTCCTTTATTTTACATATAAACAAAGTTTCATCCCGATAAGTTAAGAAATGGCTTAGGTTCATTTAAATTGACATTTTTCCTAATTCTTTTTAGATTAACATTTTCATCATATAATCTGAGTTCCATCCTCTTCAATTGAAAAATCACATAGTACTATTGTGGAACAAGACGCAACATAACAGCTAAACCGGAGCATCTCTTAAATAATTTTCCCAAAATCATGAACTTATATTGCAGTTGTTTCCTGTCACTCGAAAATAATCTCTCTTAAATTTTTTATAAAAGTCTTTGTCGGGGCAAATTTTTTTAATAGGGGACCCGTGATCCCATCTGAAAACGCCTAAACAAATTTTCACGAATTTAAAACTCATTAGAATCGATACGTAAACACTCGAAAACTCCTCGCTCACCCAGTTTTGTAAAAGTCGTTTGACCTGAAAAACCCTAAATAAATTTTCCCCAAATTAGGATTCACCGTATATTTTATCTAAATCGTTCGAGCCGAAAAAAATGAAAAAGGTTCTCTGGTCCCACCGAACATACCCTCTAAACAAATATTGCCGAAATTAGAAGCCATCGAAATCGAATCGATTCCTGCCTTTTAAAATCTTTCTTTCGCCAATTTTTTTGAAAATCATGCGAGTCTAAAACAAATTAAATAATAAAATGCAACCTCCACCAGATGACCCGCTAAATGAATTTTCCCGAAATCAGGGTCCATCGCAATCGGTTTCTGATACGTCCCAACGTCCCACAATATAGTGCAACATCTCACAACATGGAATACCATAACGTAACATTGTGCAATATCACGCAACATGACGGTCCATCCGGATGATTGTTAAATGAATTATCCAGGAATCAGAACCCTTTATAATCGTTTCTTGCATTCTAAAACCGTGTTCAGACAAATTTAATCAAAATCGTCCAAGCCAAGTAAAACTTAAGCAGGCCCCAAGCCCCATCAATAAGGACCCATCGGAATTGATTCCTGGCACTCGAAAACCTCCCTCACCAATTTTGATGAAAATCGTTCGAGCCAAAATTGTTTTCAAAAATATAAGACCGGGCCACGCCGGAGAGCCTCCTAAACGGGTTTGCCGGAAATTATTTTGCCGGAAACAATTTTTATTAAAATCGTACGAGCCAAAAAATATTAAAGGGTCTCGAGCCGCACCAAACGACCCCCTCAACGGATTTTGTCGGAATTAACACCAATCGCAACAGACTCCTGACACTCGAGAACCCTCCTTCGACACGAAAAATTATTAATTTTTTTCGTGTTTACATTTTATAGGAATACGTATGTATTCAATATATTGTGATATATGGCTAATTAAATATTGCCCCAACCAAGAAGGAGAAACTGGCAACGTTCTGCAAATACACAACAAAACAATGACAGTAACATATTTACCATGTCAGTCCATGTCAAGAACAAAACAAATCTAAGATTCGTAAAATCATTTTATTCAAAGTTGATACGATTTTCTTTTATTATTTGATCCAATTTTATTCCAACAAAGTATAATAAACAGTTCATGGTAAAAAAGTACTAACATTTTATAGTTAATTTCCATCTTATACAAGAAACATCCTGTGATACAAAATATTGTACGCGTAAAATCGAGATAGTTTTAAAATATTCCTTTGTTTTTCATAATGTCATCATGTTCAAATATGTTTCATAGTGCAACGTTTCGAAATGGACATATTTTGTGATTATTCCAATGTGCAAATAAATTGGAAATTAATTGAATATTTTTATCAGCTGCTATGTAGTTTAAGTTAAATAGAATTTTCGTGATTAGAAATAACAAAATAGTTATTGGTAAAGATTTTTCATAAATGTGAGTGTTTATAAATGTGTCAATCAATGGTTAACTTTTGTCTGTAGGCATAATTTCATTTTGACTAAAAATGCCACCGAAAAACATCTATTGGCACCGTGAGATCGAAGAGCGGCTAAAACACCACAAGAGCTGCTGCAACACCTGAACAGCGTGACACTTGATTTATGACCAAAGGCGGTACAATGAGCCAACAATCAATGAAGGACCACCGATTGCTGATCAACCTGACAAACCAAATTTTAAACGGATTGACATTTGCTATCCTGAGTTAGATATTATAACTTACCGAATTTATTTCCGTCGGGTCAGGAAGGGTGGAGCACAAAAATTTGTCACTTTAAAAGGAACGAGACACAAAGGCGAACCCGAGTATCTATGATGTTGATTAGAGAGGAAGTTTACCCGTTGCTGAACGCAGAACGTTTAACCCAGCAGTACGTGACCCTTACATTCGCACAAATAGTCAAACGATCTTCAATGAATTCGAAACAATCAATCGGCATTGAGACCAGTTTGTTATAAAGCTTTAATGGAATATATAAATCAATACGCAGACTCTGAAAACAAGCAATTTGAAAAGTCTGTTATATTGTCATCTTCCAGGGTAGCTTCGCAACAGCATTGCCAGCAGTGCACTGTTTGAAAGTATGGAAAACCGGATCTGTCCTCTCTAAAGTTAAATAATTTGGTAGTGGACATCGTGAAAAAAATCTCTTTTTGGAGCTGTGAAGGCAATCGTTCGTTTAGTGGAATGTTAATTTAATTAGAGGGGTTTTCCGACAATGTGTAGCTGTTGTTCCAAATGAAATGCGGTCCGCTGTGGTTCAGTCGAGGACATGAGATGCGATCAAGACTTATTAATTGATTTTTATTCAACTTGGAGGTTTGTTAATCGATTTTATATAAATCTACCCAGCTGTCATAGCAAATTAGAAGCCCCAAAGTTCAAATATTATTCGAATAGTTTTTTCTGGCTCTGCAAGCCAATACCGACATACTCCATCATGTACGAGTAATAGCTTATTTTGTGCTAATGGTATGCCCTAAAGATCTATCGGAGAATATTTTTGATTTTTTAAAGTAAACCGATCCCCTGACTATGACAACTGTGAATAAGTGGTTCGCGCTGCCTAAATCGCTGTTAGATTAGGACAGGGCGGATGTGTTCGACTATACTTTGAAATATGCAAAATAGTGTTAGGTATGTTGAATTAACTTTTAACACTGATTGAAAAAATACCTCAATAAATAAATAAATAACTTCGATCAATACCATAATTCGAGAAATGAATTGGAATGAATGAATACATTATTTTGAATAACAAAAATCTATTGAATAATTTTAAATTTAAATTCTTGAATTGTTGGTACATTACACTTTAAGTTTCCGTTGAACACCTTCAAAGCGACTATTAATCTTTTTTACTACAATTTATTAGCGATTTTCATTGCTTTTGAGATTTTGTTCATCAGATGTCAGCAACTTTGTTGAAAATCGCTAGTAAGGTATTATGAGTGAAACTAAACTTACAAAACAAAATATAAACAACTTAGCTTTTTAACTAGTTTACTTTTGTCTTATTGTTTTTGTTAAGTGATTCTCGTTTAGTAAATAACAGTGGAACAACTCAAGCTGCGTTTTAAAACATACCTAGTGAAGATGATTTTTTAATATTATGAATTATAAAACCAATATGAGTTAGTGTAACAATCAAAAATAACATATGTAAACATTTATGTGAAAACGCGGATGATTTATAAAATCATCATCCAACGTGTTGTACACACCACCGAATAAATTAGGAATTAGGTATGTAAAATTATGGATGGGGTCGGGGCAAAAGTAAAAATGTGGTCTGTTTATATTGATAATCTGTACTAGTGTTTCGTGTACAGTGTAAAGTAATTTTACAACAATTTAGATAATCTGAAATACCGTTGAATACCACATTGTTATGAATTTGGCCTGTCAACATTTTTTTAATTCACACCGCTTCCGCAATATCTGAAGATCTTCTATGGTTCCTATAACAATTTTTTCTGTTAAAGCACGCGCATGTCGGGGAATAACTCCCTTAATAATCATTGTATTTACAAACATTTCAGATTCTTCAATATAAATTATAAATTATTTTTCAATGTTATTATTTTTAATCAAATTTTCATTAATTTACATTAAGAAAATATTAACAGTGTAAAGTATCAATACTGAAATAATTCAATATGGTGTCTGTAGCAGTCAATCCAATAGGAAACTTACTTCCATCTTCAGAACACAGATTGTGTTGATCTGCAAAAGGTCATGTAACAATTTGTATCCGATATGCATTATACGAGTATGTATCGTTTAGTGATTGCTCACTGGTTTTTTCATCTAGAGGCGTCAAAAATCAGTATTAACTTTGGTGTGGTGCTTGAAAGTTTTAGGACAGCATGATGCGGGATATTTAGTAAATGTTTATCTTTTACATGTATTCTATGCCGTAATATTTGTTTATGAACTCTTTCTACCCATCTGCCGTTTCCGACCGTTTGTTCGTCTATTTTGGGATTTTTGCTTCTTTGGAAGTTTGTTTTCGCACTGAATGTAATTTTTCGAACTCCTGTTATCGTCCACCAATGTATTTACCACGAACTCTTTTAAATCTAGCTGAAAATTTCGGCTATTTTATTTCCGTCGATTTCCGTAATTTTCAAATCTGGTTTGGTTGTTTTTAAGTAGTTGGCTGCACTTGAAGTAATAAAGCTTGCTTATGATTGAGTAACGGTCAGAAATTACCGTAGCTAATGGTAATATCCGTAATTAAATATGGCTTTGACTAGCACTCGCCTTTTTCTCCTACAGCAGTGTGTAATGTTGTATAATAGGTACTTTGATTATAAGTGGTCCCACCACCAATTGATTGGTGCTCTTGTGTTGTTGTCATTCTTTTATTATTGTAGATCAGTTGACGACGTCATCCCCCACACTGCTTACCTGATCGATCATGCATGCAATCGTACATTTTAAACGGGCTCAAAACATATAACACTGTTTATGGTTCATGCAGGATTATTTGGGCTAGCTTTGCTAAGTGAGTGTCGTAAAATGTTTATTCTGGGGGATAAAAACCGAATATATATCGATAGACTAAACTTCATCAACGTGTGCATTTTTGATGCTCATAAATTTACAACCAATCCTAAAATACAACCTTTAGAAGTGCTGCTGATGTTGTGTACGTGTTACATGTTACACCCTATATACCATGAATTATTTACCTCCAGTAATTCCGTCAGTTTTCATCAAAGTCTATCAATCGCTGATATTCCAATATTACCGAACACACTTATTTACCATTCACGAAAATCTACAAAAAACACATAGGTCTAACATCGGCTAACGTAATCTGCGTGCGGTTATTGGATCTAAAAATGCAACTTTTTGATCGTTTACCGCACGCTTAGTGGCATTATCGAGCCACACATACATTTAGTTACTAAGCACCAGTGGAAGGTGACCGACTGTATTAATTTTTACTTACAGCCAGGAAAACTCATTTTCAGAATCTGCAACATATTATTGTGAAATCCAGAGTGACTAAAGCTAGTAGCGATCAACCTGTTGTTGCCACACATAAGCCGAGTTATAATAAGGATAAAAATCTGAATGTTTTCAAAAGCATCACAATTTTGTGCTAGAGACTTTGTTTCCGGTTTACATAGTACGTGAGACGTTCAGGAATAAAGAGATCCGCAGCTCCAAATTTCTTCCATCCCGATACGTGGGGAACATAAATTCACAATATGCAACCAACAATACGAAATCTACTATCAAACGAATTTCAAAAGTTACATCTCTTGTCTTCAAGATAAAATACTTTTGGACCTGAAAGTAGGTCAAAGTGTGAGACTAACGGTTACCCGTAACATATGAATATGACATATTAGCCCAATTATTTCAAGCAGTGTATACGTCAGAAGACGTCGATAAATATATAAAACCAAATGATAGCACCAACAATGTATCCTAAAAAATTCCATATATTGCAGCGGAAGATATACATCACGATCTAGGAACGTTTAAAGATGGATGCGGCCTGGATGGTATACCAGCCTTACTATTAAAATACTTCAAAAATTTGGCAATTCCCCTGCGCTTTCTGTTCAATCAATCACTGAAACAAGACATTTTTCTACAGAAGTGTAAAATACAAGAGTAACACCAATATTCGAAACTGGAACACGGAATAATGTTTCCGACCGTGGTACCACGATACATATCACAAATTCAACATGGTTTTATGCCCATACTTTTAACTGCAACCAACCTCACAGAATTCACCAGCAAATGATAAAAGAAATAGAAAACCGCAAGCAAATTGATGTGGTATACACAGACTTTGCTACGGCTTTTGACACCGAAGCCTAGTTTAAATCATACTTAAGCAACCGCTCTTGCGGTTGAAAGTCTGGAAAGTTGAATTAATCTCAACCACCTCCAGCGTGCCACAAGGTTCCTATATTGGCTCTTGAATCTTCACTATTTTCGTTTCTGGATATACCGAAGTAATTCATTATTCAGGGAGAATATCAATGACACACACAAATTACAACAAGATATGGTGACTTGGTGTAATTCCAATCTGCCTAGTCTCAACATAAATTAGTGTATGATCATATCTTTTATGAAAAAAGTAATCCTAGGGGTTACTAAAAAGAAGTTTGTATGCTACTTATCTTGGAAGGATGCCTGGTAAGACAAAAAACTTACCGTATCTTGCTAACCTGCAAGAACTACCGCCATACCTCACTGGATGAGGGGCTTTTAAAATGTTCATTCAATTGGAACATCTTACTGGATGAAATCGATTCATCGACGTTACGTGAGTCTATTGGAATAAAAGCACCGAGCAGAACCTTAAAAAATTGTGAGTTTCTTCAAGTAAATAAACACAGGGGCTATTATGAAATAATCCGATGTCTGATTTTCTCCGATATCGAAAAATATGATCCGCCGCGAATATTCCTATTATGAAATTGTTTGGTCGAATTTGTCAAATACAAGCATGAAGTTCCAATAATGCGTTTTGTAATTGACTTGAAGTTGCTAAATTTTATTTTGTTGTTGTTTTTTAATTATTTTAGGTTTATAAAATTATTTCGGGTTTCCAAAGAGTTGTTTCATTTTATATTAACTCGAGCGAGATACGATTCCACCAATATTAAAACTGGTAGCCACTTTAAGGTTTTTGGCAGAAGGATCTTACCAATAATCTGTGGGATAAGATTTTTTGATTGGAGTGGCTCAACCAACTGTTTCCTGAGTATTAGCCGAAACTCTTTTAATATTGGAGTCAAAAATGTGTTGGGAATACATACATTTTTACATCTCGGAGGATCAAATTAGTTTGCTCCTTAATCTGTGGACCATTCAAATAATTTTTTGCGATTCCCTCATTTCGTTCCATAAAACCGATAAGTAATTCAAATTTTTCTCCAGTTGTTGTTGTAGTCCTAATAAATTCTAAACAAATAATTTAATTATAATTTAAATATGAACATTTTTTATTTAAATATATTATGCATACTTACATTTTAAATATTGTTTAGTTTATTTTTTTTAGTTTTTATATTTCGTAAAAATAATATATTGATTGAAATAGTTGAAGAAATACAGACATTCGATAACAAAAAATGAAATTCGTCGACTAAAGCAGTCAGATTTTGACATTCGATTTTCGGAAAACCCGATTTCGTTTTGTCTTTTTAGTTTCATAATAGCCGATTTTTCGATATCGGATTTTCATAATAGCAAAATCCGCTTTCGGATCCAATATCGAATTTTTCATAATAGCCCCCCAGGACAAATTAAGGTTACCACGAACTGCTGAACATTAAGTGCACGAGTTTAAACAAAACTGACAGATGAACTTTTGCCTAACCAAAGACGGGTTTAAAAGTTGATTTAAAAGATTTTATGAGTCGATTATATATTATATTTTATAATAAAATAAAAATTTCTAATACTCATACTACAATAATGAACTCCCCAAATTCGCTTAGCATTCTTTTATACTATGGGCAAATATTAAACAGTATCAATATAAGGCAGTGCTTTATAAAATCGAGTTCCAAGTTAAAAAAAAATCGAAAATCAATACAGCTAGTGAAAAGTAAAGCTAAATTTAACTGTGTACCTTACTTGTCAAAACATAAAAGTAAACAAACAACGGAAATTTCTGAAGTGAAGAAAAAATCGAATTCCACTACTCAAAACCAAAAATGGGAAGACATAATATCTGATTGCCGTGAGGTAAAGGCTCAGAACGACTGAATAAGCAATACGCCAAATTCATTACAGAAATTTACCAAAGTTACATCAGAACTCAACGATATAAAAGTTGATGAAATGTGGAAGATTACATGCTTGACGTTTTATCGTTCCCTAGAAATAAAGATCCATTACAGATTTCGTCAGTCCGGACATACCAATCTATTTGCCGCAAAAGAAGAGAAATGCCAGAAACCTAATCGACATAATAGTTCGAGACATAATATGTAGTTGGAATAAATTAAAATTCAATATAAACGACAAATTTGGAACTCAACCGATTCTTACTGAAAAGAGGTGTACGAAGATATGATGTTGTGATATTAAGGAACAGCACTTCGATATAGCACAAACATCATTCTTTCGTCTGACAATATTGAACATTTTGGAGACGTACAATTGTGTGTTTCGCAATTTTTATATTGTCTGGACAATTTGAGATGGAATTTTTAATGCCCAGGGACCATTATGGAATTTAATTGATCCGTTGTTTTAACCAATTCTCAATAAATTTTGTTTTCTAACATTGTATAGTGTTAGCCGATATTGAGGACACATCCCGCCGTTTCGAAATGTTGTTAAAGAAAACGTTAAAGAAATCTAAATCACCGATTCAGCCGTAGCACTTCAGTATTTCTTATTTTTTGCGTAAGTTAAAAGATTTAAAAAGTCAAAATCTATTTTTAGTATATATATGGCTCAGACTTGGCCATCGAATGCCATAACTATGGTTTACTATTCGGTAACTTTGTATCGATTGGTATTGATGTTTATGTTAAACAAATAAAAGAAGATTATTTGAAAATGCAGTTCGAATGTACGATCTGGACGAGAATTATATGCAAACATTATACTTCATATTGTTGCAAACATTACACTACACCACACATGAATAGTTCAATACGCAAGAAATTACAACAAATAGCAAAGAAATTTAAAAATCGGTGACAACGTGACCGTCAAACTTTTGATTTATGTACTTATAACGCTGTCTGATATCTTCGACAAGTATCACGATAACAATTATTAATCAACACTGGAAATTTTACCGGACAAAATTGGTTCCGTTCAATGTTTCTGAATTGGATATGCGCATACAGAATTTTAAACGCTTGGGCAAAAATGTGTCTAAAGTATATATCCAGGTTTACTAATTGCCACCATGGACATTCTGTGCAATAAATATAAAATGCTTTTTTGCGGAATCATGCCAATTACCAATATGGCGGCAACACTACCTTATTGAATGCCGGACGACATAAACAATCGTTTGGTACTAACTGTAATTTTAATGCATTAAACAAAAAAATAAATGTTTCATCTTTAAAAATAAATTTATTTTTTTATTTCCTATTTCTGTATTATAATCACAATTAAGGGTGATGTATATATTTTATGGCTGGCAGTTGACACTTAACAACCAAAATTTGTTTGATTTACTTCGAATAATTTTTCGAAGTTCGAGAAAAACGACCAAAGTGACACATGTGCCAGTAAACCTAATTACGGAGAATAAAATAGGGTAAGAGGAAAAAAGAACGCGTCTGGCTTATATATAAGACCTATATATATGACCTGTTTCTCACCAGTTTAACTGGCCTTACGATTAAGTGCTTGAATGTGGCCATATGGTTAAATACTTTTTGTTGATATTGTATTGGTTCTAGCTGGAACTTCTACTAATGATTATCTTCATGGGCCGGTTAGTCCAGCTTGATCTGGAATGATTCTGGGTGTTATGGATTCGCTTAAACAATTATTGTACTCATTGTGTACAAAGATGCACAATGCATGCTACTTGGACTATATAGTTGGTTTGGTTTCGGCTGGCGTACCAACGCCATATGCACCATTTCGAAACAGGGGAACATTTCAAAATTGTTTTCAACTTAACTATACTTACTTTACAAATCGCGATGCAATGTGGCTGTTAACCCGATTCTTGACTTAATTGCTTATAGCTACTTGTTGATTTTATTATTTACCAACTAGATGGTACACTTTAGAGTTTCGCGCCACAAAACAAATGAATCGACACCAATAAACTACATAGTTATTTTTATATAGTTAGGCTCTTTACTGTTTGGTATGCAAATGTCGACTGGCGTTTTAAATAAACAATTTTTTCTCTACGAAAATGTGAAACAAAACCTAATAAATATTTTTCAATGCCGTCTATGTCAAACAAATTATTATCTATCGTGTGCATTAGAAAATAATTAGAAACGTTATAAAAATTGCGCATGATCGGAAAATTGAATTGTTTGCACTAATATGTGTACTCTCTTTTCAATTATACACAGATGCAAACTAGAATACAGATTATATTTTCCCCTTTTCTATTGAAAAACTAATTTATGTACATTCCGAATTCGTATCATTACATTGCAATATGTAATATTGTTGTAGTGCGCGAGAATCTCATTTTCTCTGTGCAATTCCGCGATTGCATTTTTTTCTGTTTGTTTAGTGTGTTGCGGCATATATTCGAAGTCGCGATTTTTTCTCCATACGTTTTAATCTAATTTAAATGTGTCCGATTAATCAGGGAATTTTTTTAGTGTCCAATTAAGCATTGTAATTGTGCGGTTCGGTTGTTTTGTTTTTCACCTTCCCAGTAAGGTAACTGATGAAATTTTGTTTTCCATATAAAAGTGAAAAGTAATTTTTGTTTTTCTAAAATAAAAACAACTGTGATAATTAGCTTATTTGATAATAGTTAGATAGTTAGTAGTTTTTATTGTACAACTAATTGAGAATGTAATAAATTTTATATGTAGCTTGTGAAAATGCTTAGTGGGTATCAAGGTTTTTAGTTGAATGTGAAAAGAAAAAAATGAGAAGCACAAATAAATGGCGGATGTGTGTAATGCAAATTTTGTTGTAATATGGAAAGCTTAGTACATAATAAATATAATTCGATATAATTGTGCTGTGGCTTTTATATTAATTGTGATTTGTGGCATTTTGAATTTATTTAATGGAGGAACAGTTCAAATAGAAAATTATGAAATTTGAAAATAAAAAAAAATGTCACGTGAGTTATGTAATAATTAAATTATATTTTTTCTGGATACAGTAATCGGTTGGTTGGATTGGAAATATAAACAACAACAACGTTGGTGTTGTGACGCAACTCATACAATGTTTCCCGGTGGAAATGATCTATGACGAACTGTTTTATTTAATAACAAATTAATTTTTTACAAAACCTCCGAAAAATTTAATTTTAATAAATTTTAAATATGATTAAACGGCTTTCTGCAGCGGCAATTTGAAAATTTGTTTAATTCAAAAAAGGTAAAGATAAATGTTGACTTAACTTTAATTCTGTTAATTTTCCAACCTTCATTTTAATACACAGTGCAACGAATAAAATAAATGCTTCCGTGCGTAAAACAAAATTTTATTTCTAACAGTGGAAACTACTTCAGGAAGTTACTTGTTCGCTATCATAAATACAACTACACTTTTTCATTGATACAAGTTACTTTTTAAAAAGTCCAAATAAAGCTTAGTTCGTAAAATAAAACTTAAAAAAAACTTATTTACAACCACATTAGTTCTTCTTCGGCATAACGCCCATCAATTTACAAAAATATTGTTGTTTAGCTTTTGGTAGTGTTTTTATCATTATGTCAGCCGCCTGTTCATCCGTTGCCATATAATCGAAATTTTTAATGAACCGAATCTGGCTTTGATTATCCATTACGAAAATGGGCTTGTCCATATCGGTTGATAAAATATCGGACAATACTCGAAGCAGCCACACTAGTTCATTCATCGCATACGCCGACCTTAGGTACTCGTATTTGGAGTCTGTTGTCCATTGTCCCCTTTATGTATTTCATAATGCTTTTTACCGCATTCCAAGAACTGTTTGGAAACGAAAAGATTTGTTAATTGCCCCAGTAGCAAACGTGACCTGCTCCTTTATTAGTTAATTTGGTTTATATGCAATTCAAGAAAGGTGGCACTTCCGACCGCATATTATACGATAGTTGGTTGGTTGTTTCGGTAAAGCAAGGTTTCGACCGATTAATGGAATCGGCGAATTCTATTCTTTTTACAAATAACGTAAAATTTTTATCGTTGCGTTTGACTACTTGAAAGGGTCCTTTGTATGGCGGTGATGGTACTGCCGGTTGTAAAGATTTACATTTTTTTCGAAGCTGTGCCACGAATTCGGATTAGGATGAATTACTTTTTGGCTGAAAATCGCACGGGAGTCGTATATTTCCGCCGTAGGCGTAGACCAATTTTGTGGACGAGCTTTTAAAATTTTCCCGAAACGCTGTCCTATGGCCCACGAGTATCAAAGGCAGAGATTTTGTCCATTGAACTTCAGCGGCACATTTAATTGTGCTTTTGCGATGCCAACGTTTGTGCAATCTATTACAGACTAAATGGTACACTGTGGTTCGATTGTGATCAATTCCCTGCTTTTGATCATAGTGAGACTGATATTTTGCATTTCTTCCGTGATATTTTGCATTTCTGACATCGCACACAACACTTGGCCCAACTTCGCACCCCAGGATGCGACACGTTATGCACTGATTCGAAAGTTTTTAGGGATCTCGTGCTAGTGATATTTAGTACGTCCATGTGCGAAAGAGTGTCTGCCACAATATTTTCGATACCGGAAATCCGTTGGTTGTGGGAAGTATTTGTGCGATTTAATCGAAATGTCTGCGTTGTTTGGGCGAAGTATGTTCAGGATTTTTTTCATATAAGCCGCCAAGAGTTCTCGAAGAAAACATAATGCCTGTCAACTATAGTTCTGAGGTTCCATAATGCGAGTACTGCATTAGATAAGGGAGACGGCATTTTTGTCGCTTCGGCGAGGCGAAATTTGCACGTTTCGAACGACTTAATATATTCATAATTTCAAATTAGTGGTGGTTTGTCGTTTTTTTGAGACCTTTTAGGAAAGTGTACAGATTTGGTTGATCGTGCACTGCGTTAGGCAGAAAAATTCGGTAGTGACCGTGCCTAAAAACGCTGTAGACCTCTGGACGTAGATGGGATTGACAATCTTGTAATCGGCACAACACGAGACTTATCCCGCGAAATTCCTTTAGCCGATATGCCGAATCCGAGGAAACTTATTTTTTGACTGCGAAAACGTACTTATTGAGGTTGATTACGTAACCTCCGTGGTTCACGATCCTTGGTTTTCGGCGCGCTCAAAAGACCATCGTGATATGGGAA
Organism: Nephrotoma guestfalica; assembly: GCA_963691935.1. Taxonomy (NCBI): domain Eukaryota; kingdom Metazoa; phylum Arthropoda; class Insecta; order Diptera; family Tipulidae; genus Nephrotoma; species Nephrotoma guestfalica. Next base: position 190,520,713 of record OY829915.1, on the reverse strand, counting down.
AGCAAACGCTACGCCGCGAAATATGGAATGTATTAGTCGTTTGAATTTGAGCCGCATTCTATAAGCCAAAGGTTATACGAGAGAATTCAAATAATCCAAACGGTGTACAAATTGCTTTTTTCGACTTCTTTACATTCGACCTGATGATAGGCTCTCTCTTTGCATTCTTTTTTTAACAACGTAGAGTGGTCTGGCCAATTTCTTTTTGACGACATACAAACACCTTGTCTTAACCAAACCTCTATTTTTTTCCGCTATTTGCATCTTTTCGGTACTTAAACGACAAACTTTCGCACTGCATGGTGAACCTCTCGCGTCGATGTAATGTATGACGTCGTTGTCTCATGAATTCGGACGGCAAATTTAGAACTTCCTAAGGAAATGCGTTAGCCCTAACTGTAATTATACCGATGGAAATGTCGTTCAATGATATCTCACGTCATAAATGCTTCCACTCTTCAGCAGTTCGCATCGCTTGCAATTCGATTGCCATGATCCATGACCTTTCCCGACGAAAACAAATTCATATGAATTTTTTGTACATACGAGAAATTCATCAACCATTCACGTCCATGCCATATTTGGTCACCAGCCCACGAGTCCAACACCTAAGTTTACTTGTGTCCACTTGATGTCGAGCCAACACAGAAATACATCGTCTAAAATATTTTTCTTTTCCTTTTTATCTGATTTGTTCTTTTTATTCTTCTGTATAGTCGCGTTTCCAATGACCAGGAGTTCTTCTTCGAAAACCCCAGTTTGGTCTTTAACGCGTCCGTTATATCAAGCTAACCCTGCGTTGAAATCGTTGATTCCCACGGCCTATTAAAATATATTCATTCGTTATATTCAGGTAGAGAAACACATTAAAATTTTCGTCATAACCATCTAAACCTCTTCACCTTGTTCCTTTAATTGTTGCACGTCTTCCATGAGTTTTGCTTGTGTCCCGCCTTGGGAACCAGACGTAAATGCCAAAGTTTCATCAGCAGTTTCAGTTAGAGAGCCTGACTCTTCATTGTTGCTTGTTTTATTTAGATTCATTAATGTCTCTCAGGTAGAGGGGAAAATGCGAGTCCATAATTTGTGTAGAGATCTACGATACATAGTTAAAACCATTTAATCCGAAGGGTACCAGGTATCCGAATGTACCATTAGCGACTGAACTAATTTGTATGCTTGGTCCCCAGCCTGTCCGGTTATCAGCAGAGTATTATTACCAGCAAAACCAAGTCCTTTTCTTAGGATTCAAATATATTTTATCATAATTAGTACCAGAACGAGAGTTTGTTGTATTCCATAAGAGGCGCTCCTTATCGTTTCTGGAGTCGGATGAAACTCATTCATTTACATATAGGCTACGAATATTTTCCAAAATGTCAAAAAATGCGGAACTCTGGCAAATAATTTTTATTTTTAAATTAAACTTCATATTACAAAGGATGGGTCATCTATTGGTTTGTTTTTAAATCATATGCTATTACAATACTTTTTTGAACGATTTGCTTGAAATTTTGACAGCTCGTCAGTCTGAAATTCCGCCGTACGAAACTATCACGTTTTCGGTGGAGGAGCGTTTCAAAATATTGAAAACTTATTTTCAAAGTCAGTATTGTGTAGTCGAAACCGTGCGAATTTTGAAAAGCAATGTGTGCATTGTTGGATGGCAGAAGTGGTCCCAGAGCTCGCATAGTGCGCATGCACGAGAATATTGTTATTGTGGTCCGTAGTGTAGAACAGAATCTATCGACCTCAACTCGACGCCGTCGATAGCAACTGGCCATTAGTCGCACCAGCCCGAGGAGAATACTAATCAAAGGCAATGCGCAGGTGGTATACTGTAATATAGTGTGAATTGGTGGTGTGTGCGTGAATGAAATGGAGGGTATTAATTGATTAATTGACCTTCAAGGGACATTAAATCCACTGGACAATTAATACTTTCTTTAAAAAAAAAATGAAGAAAGACCTCGGATTGTTTGTCTATAAGCTCCTGATGACTCAGCAATTGAAAGTAAGTTACCATTTGCTTCGATATCAGTTCTTTGCGTGGGTCATCGACCAGTTTCATAATGAAGTCGATTTTGGTTGAAAAATTGCGCATTTCCATCTCGGGGGTTAACAAGCAAAACTGCAGGATTTGGGGTTCGAAACAGCCACGCATTATCGTAGAGAAGCCAATGCATCCACCAAGAGTGATTGTTTGGTGTAGATTTTGGAGTGGTGGCATAATTGGCTCATGTTTCTTAGAAAACGCTGGTGGAAACGCCGTTACAGTCAATGGCGACCATAACATAGTCTTGCTGATCAACTTTTCATGGCCAAATGCCATACAAACCGTCCGACAATCGATATCTTGCACGCCAAATTTGACAACCGAATATTCAGCCGCTTTGGGATTGGATGTCAATTGGTCTGCGCGGAGCTGCGATTTGCCGCCGTTGGACTTTTTTCTATAGGGTTTCGTCGACGATAAATGTTATGCTGATAATCCAGAGACAATTCCAGCTTTAAAACATAACATTGCGACAGTTGTTTGTGAAATAGGCGCAAAAATCATCGAATGGTTCTTAAAAACTGGACTCTCAGGATGGCTTACTGTAAGGACAGCAGAGGGAGCTACATGAACGAAATTGTTTTTCATTCTTAAATCAGAGACTCCAGCTTACACAATAAAAAAAATGTCCTCAAAATAAAGATGAGTACTCGCCCACAATCCAAACTTTTAAATGGCTCACTCTTTACTTCCCAGTCTACCCAATATACCAAATATTTTTTGTTGACTGGAGCTAAACTTTCATTGATACTATATTGTGGCTTTGCACCACTTTCTACTTAAACGCCTCCAAAAATCTATTAAAACGTTCGTACAATTTTCCCGTTTAATGGCCCACAACTTCTGTTAGACGCTTAAATTACCCAGCAGTTTTCATGTGTTTTAGACAGATTTTCAATTTAGATAAGATTTTTGCTGTACGTTGCTAAAAAAGACGGCTGGTGTTACGATTGCAATCTACCTTACCACCAAAATATTCTCCGTTTACCAGAAATCAACCTGGTGCTTCGATGTTAGGAGATGCCCTTCTTGTCTGAAAACGACTAGAGACCAGTCCTTAATGACAGATGACCAAACGATACCAATGGTCAAATTGGATTTGGTGTTACTTTGCAAAACGGAATTCAGATTAATTCATTTAAATAAGTGACGAACACACATTTTTGAATTAATACTATTTTGAGGTCGCTTTTCACAATAAAAAATTTCCCGTTTATGACCAAACGATTAAATTTGATGAACAATCCTCAGGTAACGGTTATCTGGCGAAATTTTTAAGGAAATGTTACGATTTTCATTCAACGGAGTGCTACACGGTAAATTTCCAAATTTTCGTTGTTTTTGACTCGGACCAAGAGATTTCAAATGCCATTTCCATCAAAACTTTTGCATGGAGTGCTGTAATAGCGGCAGTGTTTGAAACAACTTTTTAAATTACTACATTCCTATGCTGTCAAATAGTTTGTATGGTTTAACCTGCTCTTCTCAAAAGTCCCATTAATGAACTTTATGCTTGAGAACAGATTCACAATTTGATGTTTTAGTTTGCGATTTTAGATTTTTTGATGCCTGATTTTGTCTGGGTTGTTGGCCAGAAAAATTTCGAGGTTTTGGGATCAACACTTTACCTGTTGTTGGAATAAGATAAGATAAGATAAGATGTTTACAATGCAGGGCTCAGGGCAGCTGTTACCTATAACATCGATTATCACCTAATTATTCGAAATCTGCTCCATAAGATACGATTCGATGTCCAAACTGATTAGGAATCCTGAACCTGCAAGGGTCTCTAACACTACCGGATAAGGATGTGTAAAATTTTCTAACTTATGAAAAAACCTTCTTGAGCGAACTGTCGTTTATACATCTCACAAGTGCACCTAAGCACTTCTAAATTCCTGTGTTAGTAAGTAATTCTTATTAGGCTATGTAAAGTTAAAAGGTTAGTTGGAATGGTTCCGTTGAGTATCTCCCTTCGACTCACCATTAAGATGAGGAGTGTATTTCGTCTGAATATTGACACCTAAATAGTTATATTCTTCTCGTGACTTCAAAGCAATGCATCACAAATCGTTTCCCGCAACAATGTTTCAGTACACATTTCCGCCTGATGGTCACTCTCCCCTGGTCTTTTGAATTTACTATAATTAAGTTTCGATTCGAATTGGAGAGCGCACGACTGCATATTATTAGGTAAATTGACATGGTTTAGGGCCATGTGATTTTGATATTAATCCCCATGTCATGTAAACAAAATCACAATATAAAATAATAGTTACAAATTATCGTCATTTTATCCCTTTTCTCTATTCAACAATTGCGTTGCGGCACAGATAATATTCCGCCAAAATGTATACTATTTGTGTATTCGCACAAATTTATAGTTTTTATTATTTGATAGAATTTAATTTGGATGATATTCATACTTGTTAGAAGAATCTTATTAAGCATGTAAACCGAATGTTCTAATGCTTCTTTTCTCTTTCCAGTGCTTCGTTGTGCCTCAATTTGAATCTGACCATTTCAAGCGTCAACCATTTAGCGCCGCTAAATATATTTTGTAAAATATCTCGTTAATTTAAAAAAAAAATTATTCTTTTCACAAATATGGACGATGATACAGACGAAAAGGACGATTCAAAACGAAAATCACGTAATCTAAGCGAGAAGAAACGTCGAGACCAATTTAATTTGCTGGTTAATGAGCTGAGCTCAATGGTCTCATCGAGCAATCGTAAAATGGATAAGTCAACGGTACTTAAATCAACTATAGCATTTTTGAAAAATCACAACGAAATCACAGTTCGATCACGGGCACACGAGATTCAAGAGGATTGGAAGCCAGCATTTCTCTCGAACGAAGAATTTACCCATTTGATACTAGAAGCTTTGGATGGTTTTATTATCGTGTTCTCGTCCAAAGGAAATATTATTTACACATCCGAGAGTATTACATCACTATTAGGGCATTTATCGGTAAGTAACTGCAGTCGGAAAATATTTCTCATTTTTAAAATTTTTTGGTAATTTCTTTTAGGGTGATTTACAAAATATGACAATATACGATTTGTCGTGTGAAGACGATCATTCCCATTTATATAATTTACTTCTGAGTCCTTCGAATATTGCTGATCCACTACAAACTGGCATATTAAGAGGTGAGTAATCTAAGAATACCTCTCATATTGATTATAATATTAGTTTGTGGGTATTTTCAGAAAATCAAATTGTCTTCTCTTGCCATTTGAAACGCGGTGGCCTAGAATATCGTGAAAAAGTTTCCTATGAATTAGTACAATTTACCGGATATTTTCGTAGTGATGTAGATTTAGAGAACATGTTGCCTAGCCCGCGTAGTAATAGTTATCATGAAACAGAAAATCGATTGATATTTGTCGGGACGGGACGATTACAAATACCGCAACTAATCCGTGAAATGTCAATTATTGATTCGATGAAAAGTGAGTTCACGTCGCGACATAGTCTAGAGTGGAAATTTTTATTTCTCGATCATCGGGCTCCACCAATTATTGGATATTTACCGTTTGAGGTGCTTGGAACTTCTGGCTATGACTATTACCATTTTGATGATTTGGAAAAGGTGGTGGCTTGTCATGAGGCTTGTAAGTTTTATATAATTATCAAATTCTATTAGTACAATACTAAATAGAGTTTATTTCTAGTGTTGCAAAAGGGTGAGGGTACATCATGTTTCTACCGATTTTTAACTAAAGGGCAACAATGGATTTGGCTACAAACCCGGTTCTATATTACATATCATCAATGGAATTCTAAACCCGAGTTTGTTGTATGTACACATCGAGTGGTCAGCTATTCGGATGTAATGAAAAATTCTCGAAATACGGGTTCAGAACAAAACGATTGTATGCAAAGTGATAATTCACGGGATCTAATGGAAACGGATCAATCATACGATAAACATTTACATGGTTCACCGATGTCGACGACATTTTGGAATACAAAAAATTCGTCGAGAGTATCAAAGATTAGTGGTGTGCGATCGCCCGCAAAACATCGGCATACGAGTTATTATAGTGGCTGTGGTTCAGGTACAGATTCAACGTCACATTCGACTGAATCGATGACAAGCAAACAGTCACATTCCACACAGTATAGTGTGGTAAGTAATTTAGTGTTTTACTTTTCAAAAATCGTTGTTAATCTTTGCGTAATTTTTAGCGATCTAGAGTGCGGCATTCGTCAAAACATAGCGCCCAATCAGTGATTTCACACCACCGGCAGCACTCACTCCATCCCGCCATGCATAATGCTCCATTAAGTAATCAAATGCAGCTGTCTCAGTTACCACCACATCAACTGGTTCATCAGCAGGCGCACCAACCAAATTTGGTTGGACCATCGTTTCTTGAGCCACAACAATATTTAGCAACGATACCAGTGCAACCAGTAATTGCACCCGATTTTTCTCAAACTGCGGCTGTAATATCAACATTACAACCACCAGCCGAAATTTTCCACCCAGGCGTTGTAATGACGCCCGCCCAAAATCAAATTCAAGATCAATTGCAACGAAAACATGAAGAGCTGCAACATTTGATTGTGCAACAGCAAGAGGAATTGCGCAGAGTGTCAGAACAGTTACTAATGGCACGATACGGGTTACTACCGACAATAGTAAATGTTTCCTTACCATTTACAACCACAATAGGTACCTCATCCACTCGTAGTATAAGTAATACAAATATAGCACCACACCAACAACATGAATCACATCATTTAGTCAATTTAGATCATATATGTGTTAATCAACCTCAAGCCATTCCTTCGATACAATCTCAACCGTCCAATTTGCAAGGACCGCCTGGCCAACAGATTCTAAATGCAAATACTGTTCCAAACAATGAAATGATGTATATTCATTTATCATCAGGGAATCCGGACGGTAATGATTCGGTAGTAACCCAGCAACCTCAACCGTAATGCGAAACACGTCACTATTATTATCATTCAGCGGTATGTTCATCGACCAATTCTGGAATATAGAAATAATGCCAACATATCACTCGTAATAGGACCAAGCACAACTATATGAACCGCTAAGTGCGTGTTCGCAAAATACTCTCAGTGATAATATTTTTTATAGTAATTATAACTATTATTAATTTCAATTGATTATTGTTTTGAGTATGAGTTTATAGTTTTTATGTGTACCTATACCAAAAGAAAAGAAAACTATCAATGATAATATCGATATCCACATCACATCGAAATAATAACAATAATTTCATTTATCAATATGTACATATTTATCTTAATCTAATATAATAAGATGTGTACCAACTATCTTTATGTTAAATACCACTAACAGTGGAAGTTATTTAAAATACCTTTAAACCTATAAACTTATTACCAGGAAAGTATATCGGTGCACCAGCGAGTTTTATGTCTATTAAAAAGTTATCTTAATTTAGTAAGAACAAAGCATCGTCAGGTAGCTCTGTTAGTGGCTATAGTCTGGATCTGCAACTGAATAAAAAATGTACCCAGCTCAAGCGCCATAGCTGAGGTTTTAAGCGCACGATCATCGATCGTAATGATATTCTAAGACGATCGCGGCTTCTAGTCAATATGGCTCTGTCTTTAGCTTAATCGCTATCAAAATTATATTCGTGCAGATAATTCGTTAGCATCAAACTATATCCATTGTTTTTGCCAAAATGATTATCAAATCATAGCAGAACAGACTCTCTTTCCACTAAATTTCAAAATTATATTCTATTTGTTAATTTTCTATGCGTGTGATTTTCAAACATTTAGGCGAATGACAAAACTAAATGAGTGTTTTATAATGATGTTGTTGCACTAATGTTATCAATGAAACCGAATTTAAGTGCGAAATGAAGTTAGTTGACTTCATCACGTAGTATTTGCAATTTTTCTCCATGAATTGTCATCTCTGTTTTATTTCAAAGGGGAGCAAACAAATTATGAAGGGGAAGTTTGTTTTGGTTGGTTGGGTTTTACTCTCTTTTATAAATACTCTCAGTAATCTTATTTGGTGCAGAATAATACAAATTTATATTCAAATCATGCTTCAATCTCTAAATTTATTTCGGAAGTTATTATATTTGTATACAAATTAAAATATCTCAGCCTTAATATTCTAGGTGATATGAATGTCGATGAATGGGTTTGAATCTCATGCATTAATATATTAATTTATGTATAAGAATTACGGGGAATATCGCCACTTCTGTTAACCGTTGTTTGTTCGAGGTAATATCACAGCAATTTTAAAGTTTTCTCATATTTTTACGACTATGTTAGCGAATCATTTTTATAACCCCACGATCAACGATAATTCACCGATAAAACAATTAACTGAAAACTGCAATTCATCTCATACTCCAAACGCGAATTATTATGTACAAATTATTTAATTGAATAATTCATTATAAATTGATTTATTTTTTGGTTTGAATTTATTATTTCAAATCAATAAAATTTAGAATGCACAGTTTTAAGATTTCTTCGGGTCACCGTGTGTGATATAAGTGCTAACACTTGATATAGCTTTTCGATATTTTTAATCGACTGTTATCCGCTTACTGGTTGGGGCTATGACAATAATAGACTGAAGTGTTGTTTTGAACTTCCTGAGTTTATATTCAAAATTAATATAAAGGGTTAGGGAAAAAGTTCGTGGCCTTTTTTGGGTGACATATAAACAAAGAATTTTCTTATTTCAAATGAACTTTATTAAACCAAATATGTGCCATTTTGATCGGTGTCTTTTTGCCATTTTTTTGGTAGAGCCATGATCCTATTACTGTAGAACTTCTGGGAAAAAATCGAGACAACTCATTTTCGCAGGCCTCTTTTGAATTTAATGTGGGTGCATCAAAACTTCCCAGCCAAGCTCTCTCAGTTTCTGCCCATCAATGATGTGTGTGGTGTAGCATTATCATGATGGAACACAACGCCCTTTCTGCTGATCAATTATGTACGTTTTAGAAGATTAGGATCAATCGTTTGGCCCGGTGGCAGCACCTCATAATACACGATTCCTTTCCAATCCGACCAAACACACAGCATTACCTTTCTTGGCGTCAATATTGGCTTTGATACCGTTTGGAAAGCTTCACCTCGTTTCGTCCATTATTTTTTTCGCACAACTTTGTCGTATCTTATCCACTTTTCATCACCAGTAATCATTCGCTTTAAAAATGGCTCGATTTCGTTCCGTGCAGCGTTTCGCAGATAGAAATCCGGTCCATTAAATTTTTAACTGTTAATTCATGTTGTACCCAAACGTCAAGCTTTTTTGTATCCAGCCATTTTCAAATGGTTTAAATCTGCATGACTGCTTATATGCAGGTCTTGACATCCATATTTCCAGAACGAAAGCGCTTGAACCATTTCTATGCTGCTGATTTTGATAAAACACCTTCTCCTTAAACAGCACACATTTTTTCGCAAGCCTGAGTCGCGTGCTTACCTGTGTCGTAATAAAATTGTGGAATATTTCAAACTACAAGTTAAAATGTCACCTTTCAAACACACATAAAAATTGCCCGATACGATCAATGGTTACTGAGATATATGAATATAAAGCCATCTACCGGAGAAAAGGCCACGCACTTTTTCCCCTACCCCTACCCCTAGTTGCCAAGCTTACAATTTTACCTAAATTGAAACATGTTTATGTTATTAATTATATGGAACATAATTAGCTGATCTTAGGAAATTACTATGTATATGCGCGCCGAAATCATGGAAATACAAGTCGTCAAATAATATTTAGCTTAGACGGGGAATTAACATATTCGCACACTTATTGTTACTATAATTAAACCCATGTGTCGTCAGTGCTATGTTCGTGTGTCTGAACATCCTTCGGGCCTGCCTCCTTGTTGCATTGCCATGCTATAACTAATCCCAAAAATTACGCAATGATCCCGTATCCAATAATGTAGTGATAAACATCGTGTATATTTATTTGTTGATCTTTGTCTTCTACCGAAGTCCTTAAATGGGTAATGTTGGTTGGCAGTTTGTTCAAATCCGACAGTTGTCACTGAATTCTTTAGGCGTGGACATCCTATTGGTGGTAGTTTGGTACGTTTCATTTTCTGCTTGAATAAGTAGACTGCTGAGATTTTTGGTGTTAAAGTTTTGAATGGAATGTATAGTTTGTCTTCCGTCCGTAATTCTGCAGGCCTTGTGTATCGTTATGGGCCTGTACCTCTTATATTTGTGGTTGTCACTTCCTTATTGGAAATAATATTTATCCTATGCTCCCTTTCAGATATAAAAGTCCATGTGCCGGGACCGTGTGTAGGAATCCAAATATTTCGTGGTGTTATAAATCGAACCCCACAAACCTCTGTAGATGTTTCCTTGTTGATAATTAAATTGATTTCACATGGTATTGGTTTATTTTGGGTGCTATGAAACACGTTGTGAATCATGCGTTGTGAATCATCATTATGGATTTGCAAGCAGCAAGTTCGTCTTCTGACATTGCGTAATAGGATTCTCTATTTAAGCTTAACAGGAATAGTTCACTTGATGGATTTATGTATGTAAATATGTCCTTGTATTTGTTTGGAATAGCAATTGGTTTGATGATTTGATACACTTTGTTATTAAGTAATGGCATTTTAAGTTCAAACATTAATACGTTGTTTGCTTGCCCAACCTTAGCCATCATCATTTGGTACACTATTATCATGCTGTTTTCTCCATATATGGTAGCATACTTTATTTAAATGTTCTTCATTCTTTTTTATGGACCTGATTGCATTGTCCTATTGTTGTGCATCATCGTGGTCAAGGATTCCAAACAGCTGGTTGGTGAGGGTGCCAACCACATTTACTAAACCACTTATTTCCGAATTGATTTACACGTAGGTTGAAATATTTTATTATTGCGGTTTATATTGAACATTTGTTGTTTTATTTGCAATATTGCGGGCCTACAAAATTGTTTAATTGTAACCATTCATTATCATTTTGGCAGAAGTTGTATATTCTCTCGACAGTTACAGTTGATAAATTAAAATATGAAACAATCGTCCATTGTTGATGGGACAACTGAGTTGTTCCAATAATGAGTTTTAAAGACGAAAAGATTTACATAGAGGCCAATTTGAATATAATTAACTCAGTTTTTCTCCGATAGGGATGACAAAATAGGCTTTCAATATAGGTTACGGGAGAGATTCTAGAAAACGACTAATTTTAATGAAATTATCCATTTCTCTGCTACTAATTAATGAATGAATGTATCTCGGTAGAAATGAATCTCGGTCTATCCGATAACAATATGAATTTCGGATGTAGTTATGGAAAATAATACAGTCGAATGGAACTGAGGTATTTCTCGAATTTGCTTATAAAGCGAACATTTTTCCAAAAAATTGTTGAGAGGCGGTTTTTGAATGTCATGAAATGACTGTAATGGATATAATTTTAAGAAATTCGAACTACGTTATTTCTTTTTATCTAATATTAGCTCTGAATGGGCCTTTAGAAAATTGCCTGTTTGAGGAGACCTCATCATTTGAGATAAATTCTGCTTGTATGCGAAAACAGGATTCCAAATTGAGTTCCGAATGAGGAAAGAAAAAATATCCTCTTTGATTGGAGCAAATTGCTCATTTTGAAGAGAACTAAACCATGTGCGGCATAATTTATTGTCTACCATAATAACAGTAATGTGATATTATTTAATTGTTTTGTGTTTAGAAATAATGAAGCAACGTAATGCGTTTATTGCGTAATGCATAACGAACTTTGGCTGGGCTCATATGTTACTGATTGTGATGTTACACAACATTTCTATTTTAAATAAATTGGTTGAAATAACTTAGTTTATTAACCACGTTTATTTGAATTCACCTTGGTGATTTATTATGAAGAAAATAAAAGTATCGAAACACAAAGTATTTTTAATGATAATTTTTTATCGATATCGAATCGTGACACCAATCATGAACAATCAAACAGCTTAATGTTTTATATACACGTGCAAGGAAATGAATGTCATCGCCCAAAATTTCAAATTTAAATATATTGAAATTTGAGGCTTGGTTAGGATAGGTTAAATTTTGTTTTCTACTCTTATTTAAAATTCATCGCGATTATTTTTAAAACCTCACGAGGTAATCAGAATTTCGGTTTGGAAATTGGCAACCCCGAAAAATTCACTGAAAAATTAAAACAGTTATGATTTGCTTAAAATTTACCAACCCGGAAAATTCACATAAAATGAAAATCAAAAATTTCACAAAATGCGTCGTATGGTGAATTTGTGAACTAAGAGCGGGTAATCAAATTGTGACCAAAACGTTTCAACCATGAAAGATTTATATGTCACTTGATTTTGTGATACTCTTCCGAACCTTTTCAATTATATAATAACGTATGTAATCTATACTAAAGTGCCACGAGCGCCAAAACGCTGAAATCGTGAAATAAATCTGATAAAAATATTTTCCTTCGTAGAAAATCTTAAAAATGATATACCACATAATCATAGCAGAATGCGAAAAATTGTATCTCTATTCAGCGCCACAATTGTAATTTGGAGATCTAAAATGCTTCAGCTAAATTTGTAACATTCTTGAAGACTTTTTCATTGACATGTCACACTTATATATATTGTATAATCAATCAATAACTAAAGCGCTTATTTCAAAATTGTTCCTTTTCGAATATCTTTGAAATGATATGCCATATGATATACGGGAATAACAAAAATTGTAACTGTTTCTTTTAAGCTTTTAGACGACATACGACAAGTTAATATTCTATAATAAACGACAAATTGGCTATCAGCACCAAAACGGTGGATTTGATGAACTGAAGTTGCCAAAACTGTTGTCTGATTCAAGACATTTCAAACGATATTCTACACGAGTATATGGTAAAAATGTAAAGCAATATCGTGGTATTGGGTGGTGTTTTGGGTGATTTCTTATGGCAGATATCCGATCCCCTTGAGCTGGAGATCCTAAAAGCTTTCCAATTATGTAAATTAAAAATAAAATGATTGGCGAAATAAATTCGCATCGCACATGCCGTTCGTCCGATATCATCAGTACAGACATTCATCCATCCAGATGGACGAACAAACTTTTTTTACGTTTTGGGGATCAGGGAGCTTCAAAGCGTCGAGATAAATAGTTTTGGACCAGGGTCATTTTTCATCATGTTTATCAGGATTTCAATAACTTGGTCTTACAATTAGACAAGATCAAATTTTACCTACCACTGTGATTTAAAATAGATTACTGTTGTTTATTATGAAGAAAATACAATTATATCCAAACGTTATGAACGCAGAATCGTCCAGCAATCATTCACGGGACAATATTTTAATTTGCCGGTAATTATTTAAACTTCGTTACTGGTTCGCTAACGTTCTACACGAATAACGAAGAAGCTTTGAAGGCTACCTTGTTGTAGACGAAACCATTGAAGGTAAATTGTTAATTCCGTTAGACGCCAGTAACGACTTTATATTGTTACTATGTTCCGCTAATTTTAATGTTTTCAAAACCAATTCGAGTTTGATAAAATAGAATATTATAATCTATTACATAATGCAATTTAACCAACTTGATGTTTTTATTTACTATTTTATTTTGTCTATTCACAAATAGATGGCATTAAAATACTTTTACTTTTCAAAAATTGAATAGCCGGTTTATGTCTGTACTGTGGTTGACAAGAATTACGCACATCAAATAATTTTGTTTCATAAACATTTTTGTTATCCGCTTTAAATATACACAAATATTTTTTAAAACATTGAATTTAAAATCATCGAAAAAATTATTTTTATTTATTTATTTAAAAACTAGCGCTCACACAACAGTAAAAAGAGAGTGGCCGTTGAAAAATCACTTCCAGAGGCAATTTCACTTTTAATGTGATTATTTAGATCAACTCACGTTTTATTTGATTTATGTCAAAATATACAAATAGGATGACGGATAAATTATGTTTTCAAATTTTATTGTTTTATACATATATTTGGTAAAATTGCCGAACGTAATTGTTATTTTAATCAAACAACAGTGGTAATTAACATCCCAATTATCATAGTCGTCTCATTTCAAGTGACGTGACTGGAGTAGTGTCACGTCGCGCAATAATTGGTATTGTTGAAGTCGATTCAAGCGCTACGACGGTAATTAAGAAAAATAAGAAGAAACTACTAGTCATTTCTTTTCCTTCTGACAATTAAGAAGAAAATACATACTAGCCGCTTGTTCTCACTTGTAAAATTGATCTGACAAGAATGTGTCTAACTGCGTCTAAGTGACATTTATCGTTTAAAATGACTATAGGCGTACGAAACAACTATGATATTAGGAAAATTAAGTGACGTGACTATACTCATCTAAAATGACGTGAGACGACTATGACAATTGGGGTGTAATAGTTCTTATATGTTAACTATTACTTTTATATTTTCGTTTATATAGTCTATATAAAATTATTATTTCCGTTTTATTCGATAATTTTTATTCACATATAACAGAATGGCATTGCTTTACCCATTTCGTTTGCAAATAAAAAATCTGTTAACAGTATTCACAATGCATAATAGATGTAGCAAGAATCGTAAACAAAGTTTATTATAATCACAGATACATATACACATGGATACGACATCAATGACTAAAACCATATAAAACAACTGCAAAAATGGGAGCACTTTTTTACAGTCATATCGCTCGTTTATATACCCTTTAAAAAAATATTTCCGAAAGATAGGACCGTACCGAGGATAGATCTAATTTTGAAATTTTCTGAAATTGGTTTTTATTACTATAGTCAATAAACAAATATTAATATTCAAATGATTTAAATTATATATCACATTTTATCCATTTAATTCATGTGGTACCGCTTTTGTATGCAAATTTCTTTTTGCGGTTTTCCGCACCTACAAATAATTCGAATAAAAAAGAGAGTTCGTGTCGTCAAACGTCAAACGTCAAAAACTCATGGGAACCGGTTTTCTGTTTACATTAAGAGTGTGTTTCAATTGGTTTAAATACCACATAAAAAGTTAAAAAGTTAAAAATTGAGATGAATAAAAATGTCAAACTTTGTATCTGCTTCTTGAGCTGATAAAATATTTATATAAGGAAAACATTTGGCTGGCAAAAATATTAATTTTGAGAAAAATCGCAATGATATAGATGTAAACGGACCATAATTGACTAATATTTTCATATTTAAATTTGCTATATACGTTCACAATTACACATAAAATAAGCGACCATATAGTTATTTCAAAATTTTACTCAATTGAAACAGATAAAAAGTTAAAAAGTTAAAAAATACTTACCACGACTAAATTTTTAATATTTGTTAGTCAGTTTTAGTTGAAAGACGCACTTAATAAATTTGGAAGTTCCGCTATTGTGATATAGACGGCAACCGAAAAATTTACTTTGCAAGGTTTTTTGTATGTTATTTAGTCGCCTTTTAACGCAAAGTGACTGATTTCTGACGGAATATTTTCAAACTAGAGCCAAAGGCGACCAATTTCTCAAAAAACTATTTTTTTGATATATACACTTTATGGTTCACCATAATTCGACTGAATATTATGCAAAATGTTCGACTGAATAGTATGCAATTAACGTAACAAATAATGAAATAATAATAAAACATCATGAGGCTTTTTCATATAAATAAATATCACCTTTTGCTTGCATAGGAAGTGCTGCTAAATAAGCGGCCAATATAAAGCCAATATAATGAACTGTTATACCGCATTATTTTATATGTGTTAATAAATGGAAGCACAAACAAAACAGGAAAATTCTTAAAAGTGTACCTGATGAAATTGCAAGATAAGTTTTGATAGAATAATAAATGATTTACATAGAACCGACCTCATATTAAATTTCCGCCCCTACTTTACTTAATTTAAATGTGCTGTCAAAGTAATTACTCTGTGTTAACTGTATGTTTAATAATACATGTGTCACATACCTGATTTAACATCATATGCAATGCAAATCATTCCAATTATTAGCATTTAAAATAAAACATTACATTAAACAATAATTAACTAAAAAATTAAAAAAAATTTATTTGATATGTTTTTAAATATTAGTGATTATTATAATGATAATATTATAAAATATACAAAATATGTCATATTTTTAAGGGACATAATATGGAACCAACTTTAAATTAAAATTAAAAATCAAAAAAGTGCCAAAAATTACTGGATCTTTTGATCTGTTTGCCACACAATTAGGTGGCCTATCTTTTGAGAATGTAATTTATAATCTTTACATGTTATTTTATATAAAAACACAAATTATTAAAAATGTCTTAAATATATTTAAAATACCTAAAAAGTACTGTATAAAATAATATGTTGGTTTTATTGATATCCTTAAGCCTAAGTTCTACTTTAATTTATTAAACGCGTTTATTATCCTCTCAAATTCTAAATTCATATTGCCCATTAGATTCAGGATCTGGTGTTTGGTATCAATAATTTCTATACTTTGCGTGTACGAATTGTAACGAACAACAAATGGACGGGGAATTGTGCTGGCATATTTTCTGTAAAAAAAAGATTTATGTTAGGTCATTTATAGAGATAACTTCAAAAATAGCGAAACTTACATCATTTTAATTTTTGCATCCTCAAAACTATCGGCCACATAATAAACCGGTTGATATTCTGTAATCGGATATTTTTGTACACCAGTTTTTTCCGGTTCGAATTCGCGCAACTCTGGCTTATCGGTGAAACAGTACTGTAGTTCACCAAACGATGATAAAAGTCCCGCCCCGTATGCCTTTAGTTGGCCATCTTGTCGGCACATCCCATATTCGACGGTGAACCAAAAACATGTCGCTAATTTTTCGACATAATCATCGGGTGCACCTAACGATGCTAAACCAATTTCTTGGGCGAATTGTGCAAATGACGGATCGGCAAATAGCGGCGCGTGCCCTAAAAGTTCATGACACACATCTGGCTCGGGTGTGTAAAGTGGTTTACTAGAATGCCGAATGTATTGGGTCGAGTGGAACACCCTAAAAGCTAAACCAGCTAAAAAGTCACGCGATGATAATAAACCGGCCACTGGGCGCAATGTAAATCCGGTACAATCTTTCAAAAAATTTGATACATCCTCCATCTGTGGTATATTATCCTCCCGATAACCACAATTATCGATCAATAGTGGAAACACGTGATTATGCTCATGACACGCATGAGTCGGATACAATTTGGTTAAATTATTAAAAATAATTCGCCAAGTTTCAATCTCTTCTGTCGTATAATCGACACGCGGCAATGGTTGCCCATGCTTATAATTGTAAGCAAGATCTGCAAAATATTTACGACGTTCGCGGTACGTTGGATCCGTAAATCCGGGATGATCAGAATCTAATTCACTACCATACGATAAAATTTGATTTGCAAAACGATCCAACTCCCGTATACGGCGTGGAAACCATGGCACAGCTAGTGTGTTATCCTTGTAATCACGTGAAATAACACTGAAGTATTGGCACATGCCTTTAAGATCATCGATTGCACTACCCAAATGTCCAGCATTTGTGTCTGCTTCCAGATAGAATTCATAGCCGGGGAAACGTTTCGATGAGCGTGATTCAATATGCGATAAATTTACTGAATGGGTTTGAAATATTTTTAATGCTTTTGCTAGGGCACCGGCTTCATCGATTTTTGGGGAAAATATAATGTTTGTTCCTTGCGCATTAGCTGCTTCAGCTGCCTCGAGGATGTACGATCCACCCTTTTTGAGGGTTGGCTGTAAAAAAAAAAATTCAATAATTAACAAAAATTGGTCTAAGGTGAAAAATGCTTAATGGAGGGTTTCATGATATGGTTAAGATAATTTACTGTATCGCAGAACTATTAAACTTTATTAGTATCATACCTCTAGTACACTCTGATTTATCTCATTTTAGCGTAAGAGCGTACTTGACCAGTCTAGGATAATAAGAATTCTGGTGGAATGGTCAACCAGGACCTATCAATGAATTGATCTTCAATTTCACCTGAAACAAGGTTCTGAACCCCAAACCAAATTTCGCACAGTGATAGATCTCATAACAGTATCTCAGATAAAAGACAGCGCTTTAGAAATCCCCAAACAAGCAATTCCCTGTAGGCTAACCGCAAGCAATTATTCAATAATCAAGAGCCACATAGTAAAGCAGAAACACTTGCTTTGTGGACGCCCTTTGAACACTTTAACGGAAAATGAGAAACTCTGTATAAATACTGCATATTTGAGAGTGTTAAGCAATAAGATTAATGTGGATGACTGAACTTGATTCTTTCCAAAGTTTTGCATTACAAAGTTGGAAAAGTTTCAATCCTGAAATTCGGATCATATCAAAGAGATGGGAGCGTACAAATGATAATGCCAGAGTTCAAAATATCACCTTCGGAAAATTAGATGGAAAATGGCAGCCCCGACTATCTTGTAGGAACTTAGTACTACCAGGTTTCGAGTGATCGCCCCAATTTTGCAGTCAGTTTCTATGAAGTGAATCTGGTCCATTATTAAGTGAGAAAAGGGGATTGTTTTCACGAACACAAAATTATTTACTTTAGAGGCATGCACTGTTTGAAGTATAAACCTCCGGTTGACAAAACGATTAAATTTACTACAGGGTGTTGGTCTAATTTTCACCATCTGATTATAGCACATCGTTTTCAGTACCTTCGAAGAGGCAGGCTCTAGAAGCGCGAAGTTCATTCAACCCGAGTTCATGCTAAAGTTCGCTATCGATCAAAAAAAATTCTAGATTGAACGAGACCTGTAAACTATATAATCGGAGTTAAAGCTACCATTTAGGATGTGAATGTAAAACAAAAATCAGAACAAAAAAGTGCGAGCATTATAAATTATAACAGAGAAAACAGATAGTTTTGAACGGAAAACTACTAATCGGAGAGTAAGATGCACTAAACAACAGATCTAATTACAGATAAGTGTAAAAGGAATAAAAATTACTGAAACACTGAGCTGCCGCGTCATGCGCCTTCAACTAGTAATATTGAACCGCTGCTGGGATGTTCTAGTCTGTCCTTTCAAAAGCTGTTGTCATTTAAATATTTGTATGAAACAAATAATGGTTATTCTATCTCGCTTGAGAAAAACGAAGAGCTAGATTCTTCATCCAACGTAGCGTAATTCGGGTGTTTTTCGTAACATTTCGTAACATGTTTTACGAGATATAATTTGTGACGAACTCTCGAAATATCAACTAAAGCGGCACAACACGCACAAAAGGTGAGAAGTTAGTTCATATTCCTTTTGGTACGAATACAATTTTGTATTTCCTTATTCTGGCGATTTCATTGTTTTTTTTTTGCGAAGAAGAAGTATTGAATTTTATTCACGGAAGTAGAGAAGTAATCTTGCATCTCGCCTTTTGTGCAAAATTCATGCATTTAAGAATATAGAAAATTTCCGCAGCTCCGCAGCGACATCTTAATAACAGTAGAAGCTCCTTGCCGAACAAACGAATGAAATAACGAAGAGCAACGAAAGGAGCAGTCGTAGGTTATGATCATCATTTTAGTTGCAACATGTTGATCAATTTACAAATTGGAACTATAAATTACATTCGTTGCTACATAGTCAAGATAACTTGGCTAGGCCAGTGTAATAACAAGATTACCCGAGTATCATTGAAGTAAATGCCAAGCAAGTAAGTTTTAGACTACATATTTGAAAAAAAGACCTTTCTTATTTTAAAAGGCATGTTTATATTTGAAAATAATTTAGCGTGGACACCATTTATCATGTGGAGATTATATCGTATACCGATCATGATGGTACTAGGTATGTTGGATGGAAATGGGATTCCAAAATGATTTTTGAATGATATTCTGAACCTATATGCTTTGAATATGATTAGGTTTGTTTAGTTGATTTTATTTTTCATAAAATTGTTCAACTCTTAACGGAGCTAAGAAGTTTAGATATATCAGCACTCCGTCGCACGATTTTTTTTGCTTCGAGAGAAAGGAGTTACACAACAACATAATTCGATTTTATGACAAAGTTATAAAATGGAGATGCTTTTGATGGTATTTTGTTCATCCAGCATAACCAAGCCTATCATAATTGGTTTAGAATGACTTAGTGCTGTCTCAGATGAAATATTTTTTTAGAATCTCATTTCCATCCAACATACCCAATCCACTAAATTTGGTTAAGAAATGTTCTAGCTCTGTCCTAATTCATTTGCCAACTTCTTTTCGAAAATTATTTTAATAAAATTTGTTTATGTATCGTGTTATACGATAAACTGTTCTACGATAAATTGTTCTACGGTAAATTGTTCACGATAAACTGACAGAAAAACGTAAAATACATTTGTATTGATAAATTTGTATTGTAATTCAGTACTAATTTTACATTTTTTCTAATTTGTTCCTATGCCTAAGGCTATATACTGGATATATATTCAAGATCCAAAAACAGTATTGAACACTGAATTTTTACCGACCAAACGTAACAGTGGTTATTAAAGTTTTGGCGTTTGGATCGAGGGGTATCGGGTTCGAATCTCGACAAGGGGATGCAAGATGCAGGATACAAAATGGAATTTTCATCTTCAGATTACGAACTGTGATGAAAAGGAACTCAACTATAACCCCCTATCGAAGTGCAGCACTCATATAGGTCGACCCAATTTCCATGCCAGTATTATAGGCTGGCATGCGGAGCTATGCAATGTGCAGATGGTTCTATGAAAATCGGACCAATAGCTGAACGTCCTCGAATTGGTTGGCAACGGTGTAAAAGTAAGGAGGTAGGAGGAGTAAAGCGAACCGCGAAAGGGTTGGGAGAGCATCGACTAGATTGCAAAGATTGCACTGAATTTTCTCCTCAACGCACACATTGTCACCTACTCGCGGGTGTGGTGCACCATGATAGATAGCCCTCGCTTTTTTATTTATAATAAGATAATTTAGTAGGGCGGCTGTGCGTAGGTGGCGAACATTTGTTTTTGAGGTTCGTCGCTTACTCTGCTCTATATAAAATTGACGTCTTTTGTTTGTCTCATGTGATTTTGAATGTTTGTGAACTTTTATTGTATACTCGGTCGTTTATTCAACCGTCAACCTAGAACATGGATGGCGCATGTATTTTACCAGGTAAACGGCAGAAAAAGTACATACCAAGAAGCATGCCAGCTCATCTTGTACATATACGAATATATCGGGATAATAAGCGACAATATATTCTGCAACGAGAAAAAAGATTTAGAAATCAATGGTTCATCAAGCCTCTGATATTTCTGGGAGATAAATGGTTAATCAACTGGGAATACACTCTCTACATCCAATACAACATATTCTTACTAATTCAGAGTCAAAAATGGACTACGCCAAAAGACAACAAAGAGGAGTAATATTTCTAAGGAGTAATTCAAATGAATAATTTCCGTGATTTTTGAATGCATTGCACAGTACCCTGTGTGCGCCAAAAAATATTTTACCGTCAACTCAATAAATACATTTTGAAAGAAATTTCTAAAAACTATGTTGATCTAATACTGATTACTCAACTTATGTTAATGCATTTAACGACTTTTTCTGTTTCATTTGACAAACTGCACAAACTAGCGTTTCTACGAAACATTTATGGAAATTCATGAAGAAAGAATCTGATGACTATCCAGCCAGTTTAACTGGATGAATCTACTGATGATCCTGGAATCATAACCAACCTGTTTGCTGAATATTTCAGCCAATCATGTTCTAACTGTATTCTATAAAATAACAACTCCGTTGTCCATAAAATAATAAATTAAACCATGAGTATTCTTTCGGTTCGGAGGGCTTGTCAGCTATTGTTTTCAAAAAGTGTATTGCTTCCCTGGCTGAACTGTTCAATCAAAAATTACTTCCCGATGGAATTTTTACATCGATCTGGAAGGATTCTTTATTATTCTGCTCCTCAAGAAGGACTGTACGTCGGATTTCAACTATATACCAGTTGCTAAAATTTCCCGCATTCCAAAACCTTTTGAAAGCATTGTTACCGCCTTATTCTTCCATTATAAACCGCTTTACTTATTCAAACAGCATGGATTTTTAAAAAAGAAGTCTGCTGAAACTGGCTAAATTGAATTGATGTGATCGCAAAGACCTTCAACAAAACCTCATACAAGGTAATATTGTTGAAGCTTAGGGCTGTGGGGTTCTCACCTTGCTTCCTAGTGTGGCTTGAATCTTACCTTCAATATTGCTAATACCGGTTAAACTTTATATTTATATTATTGTGCCACAATGTAGTAGCCATCTTGGGCATTAATTTTCATATTGGTCATTAATGATGTAGAACTTAACGTGAGTAAATGTCAAGTCATTACCTATGCCCGCTAGCAATTACAATCAACATCTAGTAGAGATTACTATAGGGACTTTGGTATCGCAAGTGCAGTACTCTAAATTTTAGACAGCATTACGACACCGTAGTAAATAAAGCTAGTTCTCCTCTCGGTTTTGTAAAATGGTGGTCTAAGGAGTTTTCGAATCCCTAAGTTAAATGACATTCGTGATTCATACAACAAAAATAGATGCCGTGCAACGTAGATTGGTTCTGTTTGCTCTATGAGGTTTACCTTGCGTTGGTCGATTCAATTTGACACCTTACCCTGACCGCCGGAAACAGATTCAACTACTTGTTCTCTTGAAAATCGCCGAAAAGCAGCCGACATAATTTTTGTTTACCAATTGGTGTACAATAGAGCTATTGTATGATTCACCATTCTGAGATAAAATTAACTTTTAATTTAACCGAATATGGAAAGAACAATCTAATTACAAGAATGCTGCTTGAGCTGAATTTAAACGGTGATGTTTTCGACTACAATGTTAGTAAGCATTCACTAAAGAAACGTTTGAAACGTTTGCTCGGAGTACTATAAGTATAATTGTTCCTGCCTTAAATGCCAAGCTCGGTACGCTAATTTTTTACGTTCAAGCCCAATTTCAATTTTTTCCATAGTTCAAAGCGATGTGATATCAGCCGTACTTTGTTATTCGAGCACTATCCGGCGCCGAATAGGAAGTTTCTTCTGAAACTGCAGCTATTATTCACTGGTGTCGCTACTAATAAAAAAAAATCAAATTATACTTAACGTCATGCAGAATGACAGTTTACGTTTGTGTTTATTGGTTTTTGTCACTTGTTTATTTTTTCTGGGTTTTCTTCAAAATATACACAGAAACCACTTTTTACTAAAAACCTTTAGAGTTAAATAAATTAACTATATGCAAAAATAGCGCGCTAAATATAAATATAAGTTTTGACATAGAAAATTGAGTTATATGTTTTGACATAGAAAATTGAGTGCTCTGAAGAACATGGCAATCGATTCATCTACATATTGTTACGATTTCGCTTATTGGGCGTAATCCAACGTAAATTGGTTTAATGACGTTTGTGTGAGATTAGTGACATCTAAATTTAAGTAGCAGCATTAGAAGTAGTTTTATAGCAGTTTATAGTGTTATGATGCTAGTCTTTGATGAGTCTTTGTTAAGACGCGGTATGTGATAGAATAAAAGCGGAGTGAGTGGCGGGAAAATTACAAGTGTTGTTAAAGTGAAAATAGTGGTTTAATTAAAATATTTATAAATGGAGTGTTAAGTGAATTAATAAATAATTGTGGAAATTATTTTTTGTTTTGTTTTAATGTTTATAGTGAATATTCCACCAGTGGTGTAGATATTACGGTAGTGGAACGGTGTAAGTGCTTGAGAGACTATTTCAGGTATTTTTGGGAATATTCCGGAAGTCGTATAAATTACGAAAATTAATTATTGTTACTGCCAAATTCTACAGCTATATTCACAATTCAGTGATTCAAACCGGATTTGACAGGGAACATTTGTAACAATATCTTTTCCCCCAACTGTATATACAAAAAAATAATAATAATGTGATCGAGACCCCACGTGTGAGAAGGGAGGCGCGCTAGCTTTTCTACACTGGCTTTTCTAAATGAAGTTTAAAATGAATGTCATTATATCATTATCACTTTGGAAATTTGACGTGACAAAAAACTAAATAAAATTCAAATATTTTCGTTCACGGTAACTTCATAAAACAACGGAAGTCGAGATTTCAAATAGGAAATATTTTCAAAAACACGTGAACTGGAAATTAAATTCATACTTCAAATAAAGTAATATAAGTTGTTAGTATACTACCAAGGCAATTAGCCTAAAACCAAATTAAAGTATTGAATTTTTAATAGTCGTCACAAAACATGGCTTTCGCTGTCAAATAAATGATACCCCTAAGCGACAAGCACTTGGTCCTTATACACTTCAAGCACGAAAGAAAAGCGCATCACAAACTTCAGAAACAGACGAGCAAAGGCAAGAGAGACTGATAACAAATCGAGTAAGCACTGTTCAAGTCCGTTCGTATACAGTCTTATTGGAAAATGGATAATTATGCAAATTGCAGTTCCCCCGAGATTAAGAATTAAACACCAAGAATGCGCTACGCGTGTGGAAAATTAAAATTACCAGAATTACATTCACAACTCGAACCATTATCAATGTTGATATCAGATGATACAGGCCAGTCGAAACCTGTCTTGGCAAATATACGCGAGTACAATTCATGTTTCCAAATGACATCATTTGGTGCAACAATAATATCGTGCGCGAGAATTACATGCCATTCAAAGAGAATTCAAAGTGCAAGGGCAAAACCACTACCGAACAAATTTCTTCAATTTTTTTTTGAAGAATTGTTTAGAATTACCCTTGAACAAATGCCAGCTGATAACTACAAAGTTGTAATCAGAGCAGATAAAACACCTGCTGGTCAACATGAAAGACAATACAACGCACCAAGTGAAGCGGCGATCGTTATAGTTGGCGAATAATTTTACTCGCGTGAGATAATTCTTCATCGCACGAATGGTCAGCAAGTCTCAGAAACTCATCGCTCATACGACGGGGTGCAATAATTGATTTTATTTTGGCAAGGAGAAGATGGATATCATTTTACTATCAAACTCAGTGCCACATCGATTGATGATTCGTGAAAACACTAAAAATTTTGAAATCTTGAAATGTCCATAATATCGTTCCATCAAAACTTTATCGAAATGTATGCGAAAATCGAAACCGAACGACTCCTTTATATTCGATTAAATTAAACCAAATTTCGTTCTGAAGGATGCATTCAGTTACGTGGTGCAGTTGTTAATGATGGTAATGTGAATCCTAATGAATTGAAATGGCCATATTACTATATTACACAAGATGCAATGACATCAACCCTACGTCGGATGACATAAAAGATTGTTACCTGGGCAATGCTCATTGGATCGTCATAATAATTACGCACATGTGTTAAAACAAAAATTGAAATGTAAAACCCTTTCTCAGCTAAATGTAAAAACAATAACTGGCTATCACCCAGAATAACCGAAATTTCAAAAAGTAAAATCTTTAATGGAGTTCGCTGTCAAGCATCATGTTTCTGGAAGGACACCCTGTTCGATGTCTTCAATTGCATGGTAAAAAGAGAATAGTCACATTTTGATTTGGCCGATCGAAAAAGTCACACCAGATCAAATTGTCTAAATAGTTTCAGCAGAAATACCAGATGTCGAAACTGATCCGCAGACTTATTTGAAGTCGTCACCAAAAACAGGATTCATAGTCCATGTGGCTTACTTAAAGAACTGCACGAAACGATAAGAGCTATTCTCTATCGTCGACGAGCAACTATAAATGGAGGCAAATCCATCACTTTAAAAGTACAAAACAATGATGTTGAAGTGGATAATCGTTAGGTTGTAACGTATGTGAATATACGTTACTCTAGAAAACTCACAACCGCACACATCAATGTCGAGTATTGCAATTCGGTGAAATCGATCAAATACATTTGCAAATATGTCTAGATAGGACGCAATGTGGCACTTTTTGGAGTGGGAAATGCAACTGCATCTATCGATGATATCGAATAATATTAACTGGGAACTTGCGATTAGTGTAATTCAATTTCCTTTCAATAATTAAGAAGTCTGACAAGAATTAAATTTTTGTGAAAACGATGCACATTGATACACTTCACTCGCTGATGCATCGAATACTTCTCAACCACAACAAATGGTCAATAATGAATCAAACTCATGAGGTATTGATTTAGATTTAGAACATATATTTGGCAATCTCTTACAAAGAACTGGTTCAATTGGGAGTGGCTGGGCTGAATCAATCTGCAAGTGACACTTGCGATCGTGATTTGCAACGAGAAACACATTTTGATGTCGAATAATAGGATGTATTTGTTCAAACGAATCTTTCGAAATTGGTTCCAGAACAGCGACGCTAAGCGTCATTGTATTTGCTAGATGCCCCCAAAACTTTTTTATTTCACTTATTTTGATAGTTTTCGATATTTTGAGAAATTGACTTTGAAGAAAAATATCCGTGTATAACTACAACGTGGTGCATTCGCTGAACGTTTCGCAAAACAATTGTTGGGTATTAGGAGTGGGCACGTCTGGAAAATCACAGCAACCACATACGAATTGACTTTGGAAAATTACAGCAACCACATACGAAACAACAATGTTAATGCCATCAATTTCATCATTCAAAGCGAAATACAAGGCGAAACAAGAACGTTTAAGCTCAACGATACGGTATTGAATCAAGACGAAGTTGTCAATTATCCAACTGATCCAGGTGAAGTTTTAACATTGAAAATTGGCGTGCCTATGCATCTCAATGATTCCCAATGATTAAGACAGATAGGCCATTCGTCTTCAATAACGTTTGCAGTTTACGGTGCGACCCGTATAGCCCGCAGTTTCTTTCTTTGAGTGGCATTGCAACGCATATCGAGTACCCTTACTAAATGTATTATCGCATTAAATTCAGAATCACGCAAGCCTCTTGTTTAAAAGATTTCCATTTAAAAATCTGAAAGAAATCTCAAACGAACAATTTTCTCTTAAAAAGCTTTAATCTTTTTCGATTGAAAGATCTTTAAAAAATATTCAAAAAATATTTTGATTAGCTTATTTTCCAATTTTTGGGCGAACCTGAGGTTAACGAAGTACGCCCTACCTTTGAAGAAAGATCAACTAAGAGTTTTGGCCATCATTCTGCCAAGGGGCTTGTTCAAGATTCCTTGAGTTACGACTGTCTTGAACAGGACGGTAACACCATTTACTTTATTTCTTAACTATAGATTTTTGATTGCAGTTCCGTTGTACCTTCCCGGGACTGGTTCAACTTTATGCAGTTCATCGCAGCCAATTACATTTGCGAACTGTTACCCCAGTGTGGCATCTTTTTAAAGAAAGTATTAATTGCCCAGTGGATTTAATGCCCTTTGAAGGTCAATTAATACCCCCCTTTCCATTCACGCACTCATCACCACACAACTACAGTATACCACCTGCACATTGCAAGCTCGATGTTAACCTGTACACTGACATGGACGGTGGGTCGGTGCTGAATTCTGCACTCCAACATAGAGTTTTAGTTGTGTTTATTAAATCACCGATCGTAATCGATGGCGAAAATTTACATTGCATACAACCTCTGGTGGGATTCGAACTCAGTATCTTCCGGTGGAAGATCTGTCAAGTGGCGAAGCTTTAATCACTGCACCAGTGGTCCGGTAAGACATTGAGTGCGGAACTCGCTTGCGTTCCAGCCAACTTTAATAATAATAAAACTAATAAATATTACATACATTTTGCATAATATAAATGGAGACGGCGATTGAAAATACAGTTCATAATTTTTGCAGTACACGTTTGTAATTTATCAGAAACTCTTGTTGTAGTACAATTAACAATATTAATAGTTAAAGCAAAAAGACCTTGGCATAAATGCGTACAGTGTTGCTAATCGCTCAAAATTTTATCAGGGTCAAGTTTATCTTACAAACATTACGCATTTGTCATTTTTATAAGATTTACAAGTACGGATTACGCCAACAATAACAAATTTATTTAGCAGAAGCGTGCGTCTCTATATAGAGATGGAAAAGTTCAATAAAACTTAGCGGAAACTCTAAATGAGGGAAAGTTGTAATCTACAAGAAATCTTTCATCATCTTAAATTATAACGATTTTATTAGATCTGGGGTCTAGGGGTTTTCCAAATTTAATTATTTCAGGGAAACGCCTAATTACTAATGTTTGCAATGAGATTTAACTATTTCATCATCTCGGCATCGATAGTACTATACTTTCCATTTAAACGCAATAATTAGTTTTGCTCTAATTGTTGATGTTAAAGACTGTTCACATATATTAGAGTTTAGGAAATCAAATAACCGTATGAAAGTAAAATTTCAATGTTTAGTTCGTTCACTTTCATATAAGCCAACCATTTCGCCATAAAAACAGTGATTGGACGTACTCCTTAATTATTCAGTTCACGGACACGAATAGGATTAAGCGGATTTTGCATTTAGAATTTCGTTCCGATCACTCATTAATTTTAAATTTTTTAAATGCATACGACAACCACCAAAATTAGTTGCTGTCACTTTTGTCTACTTGATACAAATTCCAAGCCATTTTTTATACACAAAATTTCCTTGGGGCACAAAATATTTTTTTGTTAGCGCACACGACATAAATTGAAGTGAAACCAGTTCGTACTAATCTATATATTTAAAAATAGTTATTAACCACCGTTATATAGCATTTTATGACGAGCAAAATATAAAGTTGAATTTTCACTTACAACGTCGATGGAACCTTGTCGTTTATACATTTTCCGTTAAATAACACAAAAAAAAAACACTTTGGAGCACACAAGAATTTATCTCACTAAACGTTTTCAATTAAAAATGTGTAACACTTTGAAAAAATCTTTTATATAACTGAAGTGCTTTAATCAAAATCAAGAGCTTAAATAGAAAAATGCGGAAAGCAATAACAACAACGTCAAAGACAAAATGAATAAAAAAAAAAAAATTGCGATCGTGCGAATTAACGAACAAATCAAAACTGTGTGTACTTGTCTATGACTGATTGTGATAAAGCTTGTTATGATAACCTTTTCTTCGACTGGAAGCTCGACCGAAATATGAAAATTTATACATAGATTGTTCGATTTTTTATTTTATGTAGACAAAACGGACCGCCGATTATGGCTATAAATACTTGGTGGTACATCACGTACTATACAACAGTAAACTAAACCAAACTAAACTAAAATTTCACGTGCGATCGAAACAAGTTTAAAGTATGTCTATGTATAGCGTAGAAAGTGTAAATTGCATTGATTACATAACCATATCGTATATATGATGATTACATGTTTAATTGGAAGCGATTTCTTGATAGACAGCTTAGGTTTAGGTCACATAGAAAACAATTTTTTTTTTTTTTTTTTTTTTTTATTCGATTACCAGCTTAATCATTATAAATAAAACATATTGTGTGTAAAACATTATTAAAACTAACAAGATTAAGAAGGTAAGATAAGAGAACCATTGGATCAAATAGATCACGTGACTGGTCCCCTGATTCTAAGCCACAAAAAAATATTTGAAATCTATTTACAAAATTAAAATCAATTTAAAATCAAATTATTTTACAGTTAAAATTGAGAGAAACAAAAATTGTATAATAAAATTATAACTACATCTTAATTACTACACATGAATATATTAAAACCTCTTAAACTACACCATTTAATTTTAACATATATAATTTTAAAACCAATAAAAACAAAAACAATAATATTTTAAACTAATAGTTGAAAAAGATGGTCAATATTTGTTTTATATTGGGTTAATATCGTTTGTGATCGAGCAAGTGTGGCGGCAAGTTTTTGATATCAAATCAAATTCGAACATTGAATTATTCTGATTAAACTTGAGATTTTGATGGAGTTGAAAATGTCTGGGTTAAGTATATTAAACCGAATCGATTTATCCGCCCATAGAATATGTTTTCTTTTTAGACCATGAAGGTGTTACACCATACAGTGAATTTTGTAAAAACGAAAGTTGGGTCTAATTGATCACTATTTGGTCACAATTGTTGTTTGGTCACAATCTGTCAGCAACATTAATTTTTTAAAAACCTCTTAAAAAATTTTACGGTCAACTAAAAATTTCAACACCTTAAGTAAGGAAAATCAAAATAGATGGCATTCGATTAAGCTGGAAATTGTGATAATTGGTCACCTAAAAAGAAATAATGACAATGAGAGACTAGATGCGTGAAATGTGCTAGTAAGCATCACACCCAAGTATACCCAGCCAATAAAGTTATTGCTTCAAATTATATAAATTACAAGAAACCACATACCGTAAACTACAGGGATGTGAAATAGCTAAGCATCTAGAAAAATTAAAAAATAATACGCGAGAACAAAATCCAGGAATACCGGAAAATGAACCAAACTTTTACCAAAGAGGTTGTTACGAATTCTACTATACACAGATAAAGGGTGGTTAAATTTTATGGGATGTTGATTTTGAATAAAACACAAATTATTTAGGAAATTAGTGTCAATTCTTTTTATTATGATAATATGGTATGGTTCAATTATGTATGGAACAAAATATCGGCCAAATGGCCGCCGCGACCTCGGCGGCACACCTCCACCCGATGGTCCAAATTTTCGATGACGCTTAGGCATAATTGAGGTTCTATGCCGTTAATGTGCCGAATTATCTCATCATTTAGCTCTTGAATTGTTGCTGGCTTATTGACGTACACCTTTTCTTTCAAATAACCCCAAAGAAAGAAGTCCAACGGTGTCAAATCACATGATCTTGGCGGCCAATTGACATCGCCACCACGTGAGATAACACGGCCATTGAGTTTGTCGCGCAAAAGAGCCATTGTTTCGTTAGCTGTGTGGCAAGTGGCATCGTCCTGTTGAAACCACATATCGTGAAACCACATCCATATCTTCCAATTCGGGCCATAAAAAGTTCGTTATCATCGAACGATAGCGAACACCATTCACAATAACTGCCTGACCGGCCTCATTTTGGAAAAAATACGGCCCGATGATGCCGCCAGCCCATAAACCGCACCAAACAGTCACTCTTTGTGAGTGCATTGATTTTTCGACAATCACTCTTGGATTATGAATGCGGCAATTCTGCTTATTGACGAATCCACTGAGGTGAAAATGTGCCTCATCACTGAAGATGATTTTCTTCGAAAATTGATCATCCACTGTTGCCATTTCTTGCCACCATTCTGACCATTGACGACGTTTGGAATGATCAAGAGGCTTTAGTTCTTGAGTCAATTGCACCTTATAAGCGTGTAAACTCTAGTCTTTATGCATAATGTTCATCAACGACGAGCGTGAGATGCAATTGTTGGGCACGACGACGAGTTGAGGTGGACGGCTCTTCAGCCACACTATCGCGAACAGCAGCAATATTTTCTGCTGTACGAGCTGTACGAGCATGAACTGGTGTTTTAAAATCTCCTACAGACCCGGTTTGCTCAAATTTTTGCACGATTTTTCCGTTTGTACGCACATTTGGACGATTAAATTGACCGAAAAAATCACGAAGTGCACGATATGCATTTTGATTTGAACGCCCATTTTCATAATATGCCTGAATAACTTTAACGCGTTGCTCGATTATGTATCTTTCCATGGTTCAAATTGAGTTAGTCTGAAATTGAGAAATGTCAAATTAAATGCAGAAAAAAACTTGACGTTTAGGTGTGGTTCACATTCAACTTCGGCCCTTAAAATTTAATCACCCTTTATTATTATTTTATTCAAATATTTATTTTATTTAAATTATCACCAAAGTACTATTAAATTATAAAAACACTTGAAAATCTATTGTTTATTAATAGTCAAAATATATTTTAGTTCGACAAATATTTTAATACAATCACAATAACCACATATAAATAAGGTAAATAATCCAAAATGGCTGATTTTTGAGTAGTAAATTATAAATCCGGCAGAGACGCTGCTGTGCCTTAAAATTGTGTTATAACATTTATGTTACGTTGTTGATGTATACATTTTTTGTTGGGAGGTTAGGTATATTTGTTTCAAATTAAATCGTAGCCAACTAGATTTGTTTGAAAGCTAAACGAATTTTGAATTTTCATCTTTGTTTTTTACTTTCAAATCGTGGTTTTTCTTGCTGTTGGAGAAGTTTTTCTAAATATTTACGGGGCCTCAAAAACAGAAGGCCCAGTGCGATTGCACCTGTTGCACTTGCGATAGTGTGGCGCTGCAATTATATTACTGCGAGTAAATTGCCATGCAGGGACAGTTGTAATTTAATCAGTGATCATTGCAAAGTGAACAGAAATTGTTGTGCCGTATTGTCTACACTGAGTAGATAATTAATATTCTACATGTGAAGAGAATGTATGTAGGTGATTAAATAAATGGCGTGGACAATGTAGAGAACGTCGATAATGTCGAAAATGATAGTTTCTGTTTGCAATCAAGAAAATCCTATAATTTCTTTGTTAATGGACCCATTACGGCTGCACGGAGCTTCATTTCTACCTTGCATTTGAAAAATTTAAATGCCGAACTCTCAGTTAAGTTCATTTGAACCATCGCCATACACACAAGTTTTGTCACATCCGGTTGAGTTTGTGACATCATCACAATTTTCGTCTTCTATCACTCCGACGCAACAAATTGATTTGAGTTTACCCACTCAGCAGTTTGTAAATAACAGTAGAACATCGGTCAATGCGAACATGGCCAATCAAATAAATCAAGGGTGTAGGGTAACAACGAGTGTTGTATTGTCGCGTTATGTCACGAATACGCCCGGTAAACAGATTTCATGGGAGTGGTTGGGCCATCCATTCCTCATTTTCAAGCGACGCTAATCATCGAAAAATTTGTGCCGAATGTTGTGTCGGTTGAGGTTGGTATTCCATATTACCAACTGGATCGCAGCCCGTTCATAGTCTTTCGTATGGATTAATATATCAACCGATGCCAACAAACAATTTTAATCAAAATGCGATTAACCCAATGTATGGGAACGTATCAAATATCGGGTTCCCAAACGTTTATCATAGCAATCCGTTCAGTATTGTGAAGGACGTTATGTCAATTCTTCCGGAATTAAACCCGTCATCGCCATTGTCAATGAGTTCGGTCAAAACTATTGAGAAAATTGGGTAGAACCGCAGCAACAGGCTGTTTTGAAGTTAATCGAGCTTCTTTGTGACAAACCGTGTCTCACACTCTACGATCTCACTGCTCAACACAGATGTTGAGCAAAAGTACCACAGCTAGGAATTAAAGGTTCTCGCCGTTGTGGAATGTCTTGATCGATTCCGAGTACATCTTCTTGGAAAACGATTTCGTATCGTCACCGGCTGTTCTGCCATCCCGCAAATAAAAATGAAAACGGAGATACGACTACTCGAATATGATTTTGAGATAATTCACCGACCATGGGATTGCATGGCTCACGTCGATGAAAATAGGAATTGATCTAACCGACTGGCTTCTTATCATGTAACTCCAGGATGAAAATTTAAAGAGAATCATTGCCGTACTCAACGGATATCAGAAGTCCGACGATAAAAAGCGAGAAGAATTTCGACTGAAAGATAAAACCAGTTCGATTTCGAGTGGTACAATTTTTCACGATAACATGGGACACTTTGGTATCGAGAAGACAAAAGAACGAATTAAAACAAAATTTGTGGTTTCCGAATGTTGTTATATGAAATCCAAAAGAAGAAAACCCGAAGGTCGTCTACACTTTGGAGCAATGTAACCATTTCGGATGATGCATATCGATCACTTCGGACCGTTTATAAAGAGTTCATGGAAACACACATATCATTGCGCTGTCTGTCGCTTTTAGTAAGTTTTTAACTGTGAGAGCCGTCCGAAATACAAAAACAGCGCCAGTAATCAAATTTTTGAACGACCATACCGCCTATTTTGGCTCCCAAATCGTATCATCACTTATGGTGAGTATTGTGAATATTTTGAGTATTATTCAATATTCAGCAAATAAAAAGATAGTTCGACTCCTCGCGCGAACGGACAAGTTGAAAGAGTGAACCAGACGATTTTGTCTTTCATTTGTACCTCCGTCGAGAATGTCAAAGATTGGGATGAAACACTTCGAGATTTACAATGGACCGCCAATTCTCAGAACTCAACGACGGTATTCAGTCAAAATGAACTCGTGTTTGATTTTAAGTTAAACAACATACACAACAGCTTGGTCGCCGTTTTGATCGAGAGAACAAGCTCACAGAATATTATGAAAGAAAGAGAAAAGTGGAAAAAAGATTCAACTGACAACATTCCGAAACAAAGAAATACATTGAAGGAGATTTAATCGTTATCGAAAATGAAAAGTCCTCAATCGGTAAATCACAAAAGTTAAATCCGAAATCCCGTGGACCTTACGTAGGGTCAAAAGTTCTTGGAAACAACCACTATGTGGTGGAGGGCGTTAAGCGAATGCAAATTCGCGAAAAATTGCAAAATCTCGAAAATTTAGTTCAATTTATTACTTTAGCCTGCAGTTCATCGCCTGAATTGCGTTCTAGCGACGACGAGTGCTTCGAGTACGAACCAGTATAAGTTACAGCCTTATACTTAATAGGATATCGAGGATATCGAGAATTTGTTGTTACATTAAAATATAAAAACGTGTTTGCGATAATAAAACTAAAATAAATTGTTTTTCTTCAAGTTTTTTTTATTACTCGTATATCATTTAATTCTAAATCAACCGCCTTTAATTCCTAAACTTTGCCAATTTGACAATAACATTTATGGAAAAAAAATTAAAACAAACAAATTGTGGATTAAGTTTCAAACAAAATTTTACCGGAAATGACGAGTTTTAGTTAAAAAACTTTAGCTCACCAAAATTCGACATCTTTACAGCTCAAGCGGATTGACTATTCGGAATCAAACTTCATACTAAAGCTTTTTCCATAAACAGGGAGATCCATCCACTTGGCAGCTTCCGTAGGAGCTATTTCAATTTTTATTGTGAAGATTGAACTTTTGCCCCGTTTGCGGGTCGACCTTGTTGGTTTTGTGAAATTTAAGCAGATTAATGATTTTTTATTTTACAAGACAGTTTTTATCAAAAACCCAGTAGGTTCAATTTTTCGAAAGAAATTAAGTGTGGTGTATTTGAGAGAGTTACTCAAGCCCAATTTTTTGTATTTTGGAAATCCTACCCCCCTCCCCCCTATGATTACGTGTTACTTGATTTATAGCTCAATAACATGCACATTGCGGTTGTTTGCAAATATCATGATTCATTAAATAATATTAAGTTTATAAAAATATTTTTCTTTTCTACTTTGAAAATATTTACTTGCGAGTGCATTGATCACATTAGATTTATTACAATTTTCTCCCTCACAAAATAACTTTATGGATTAATCGCTAGTAATTATAAATATCGGCTTTGAACGCATGAAAGTTTTATACAAATTTCTACTTGTACACAAGTATGTACAATTGATAAGTCTTTAATCTATAGTGACGAACGTTACAAACTGTAGGTTATCAAGTTTTTATTAAAATTTTTTGTTCGCCGTCTCCTCAGTGATACACTTTGTCTAATTTTTAATGGCCTCGTCGTCTTCGTCAGACTTTATTATTATTAGGACAGCAATGTACTACGCCGTGATTTATCGAAGTTCACAAAATGATGTACTACGTGGTTTTTTGAATTATTCGTATTTTTGGAAAACCAAAAAAATGTTTTTAGGGGTGTGGTTTTATATTTTTATGTTATTGTAGTTAAATGTCTTGTTTGATAAAAGCTTTAATTACTGTTTTTGTTTTGATTGCTACAAGCTACAAGTCATCTTCATTATCTTTTGAACTTAATATTAGGTTTAGGAACAAATAATGTCAGAAATTTTTAAGTACTGTGGATTTTAAATCATGGATTCGGAATTTCCAACTACGAACACACGAATATAGTCCGGATTAAGGAAATTATCTCTCAAGCACTTTCTTTCTTGTTATTATGTGCACTAATAAACTTTGACTGAACTTGATAATTTAATTTGTTTAATACAAATATGAAGTCAAGTGAAATCAAAAAATTTAATAACATACTGAACATTATTCTTGTAAATCATAAGTGTAAATAAACAATTAGACAATTCAGTTGATTATTATAGATTGGTAGAGGTCAATTAACATTCCATTGAGGAAATTTTGCTGTATTTGTAATAATAGATATCATCGCAGACAAGTTGGAAGCATGCCCATGCATTATTACCCATCGACATTGGGACGTGTCACTAACCCGAGCGCAATATCCATCATACCAAAATCTCATCAATTTCCTGAGCACCCGATCACAATCGCTGGAGATTATTACCATGACTAAAGCACAATTTAATCCACCACAGTCACACAAAGAGGTTTCGTCATCATTGCATTTGTTGCGCACTCGAGCACCTCGCTAAACCTGAAAGGTTACGCAATCAACTCACTCACTCGTCGTTATTTTGGACTGTCGCATCTTGACGTGTCAAGTTTGTGCTGGAAATCACAACGTGTTCCAGTACGATCGATGCAAACCTGAAAAAAGAGGTTATGCTTGCGCAAAGGCCACATCGGTCCGAATTGCAAATCCACAACAGAATCGTAACAGCAATCGCTGTCGCATCGCACTCAAATCAAAACTCGTCATTAGGGTTTTGTTGAATTGGGGATTCTACATCAGATTCACATTGAGTTTATCGCATCGAATTGCGAGAACACCAACCACAGTCACGATCGGAATCAATTCAATATTTTCCATCTTGTCACAGCACTCGTCGCCGAGAAGATCACAGGTACACTGCCATCCCATCCAATTAACACACTTCAATAGCCACATTTAAAGCAATTAGAACTTGTCGATCCTCATTACTATCGACCCAACAAGATAAATATTTTACTCGGAGCCGACGTTATCGGGATGGTTCACAAAATTTGGAATTTGGTTGCATTCTCTTCGATAAGGTGGAGCGCCGGACAACCAATCAGCCATCTAGTTTAACGGCAACCATCGAGGCCTATGACATACCATCAACAACACGCTCCTGTCATTTTTACAGACTATCGCAAAAGAGATGGGGAAGATACATTGCCTCTTGAAAGGTAACGAGAGGATGCACTTCTGCGACCACATATGAAACGCCGGTTTGCCAATAACGATCAACTACATTTTGAGTACAACAGATTAATGAAGGACTATCTGAAGTCGGGTCACAAGAAATACGATCACAATAACTCACCGAGCCAGACGTGCTATCTTCCTCAGTACGGTGTGATGTAACAAAAACTACGCGTGATATTCGACGCATCGGACAAGCTTCAACAGTTCGTCTTCGAAATACTAACCCGTTTTCGCAAACATAAATTTTTTTTCGTTTCAGGCATCAAGAAGACGTATTGGCGGATCTTGATGGTGCCTGAACACAGAAATTATCCGCGGATCGTATGGCAACCTTCCCCAGATCTGTTAGTTTGAATCTATCGTTTGTGCACTGTCATGTATAGTACTGCCAGTGCTCCGAATCTCACAAATCCCACCATCCTTCAGCTAGCACGCGACGAACAGGAGAAACAAATAATTGCAATTAAAGTCGCATCCAGAGACTTCTAAATCGACCATCTGATGATTGGCTCAGACAATTTCGCGGATTTAATCGAGGTCCAGACGCAAATGGTTAAACTACTCAGATGTGGCGGATTCGAACTACGGATGCGATCGCCGAGCAGTCAGCAGCTTTTCAATGAGATACCAATCGAATTCTGCGAACATCAGGGTGAATTTGAACTAAACTGGAACAATTCGGTCAAAACCCTCCGGCTCTTTCAGCCGATTATTTTTGATTCAACATCAGCGCTTCATCGGATGTTCGTGTACCAACCGAACAAAGATTACTGTCGAAGGCATATATTCGATCCGCTCGACTGTGTATCTCCTACCACAATTATCGCGAGAATCATACTCAAGAATTGTGGATACTCCGGATATGGTGGGAAGAAGTGGTCTCAAAATCAAACGCTCAAAGATTATCAACTAATCGAGTCGATAGCTTGAAATCATTGCAGGCTCTCGCCGATCGACCGGTGGATAAGTCATTCGACAACTCACAATCGTCTTCAAACTCACGGGTTCAGCGACGACTCTGAGAAATCATATGCAGCGGCGGTGTATGCTCCGTACGTTAGCAGATGGATCCGCCACAATCACAATGCTGCACAAATTTAATAATTATTTGATGCAATGCATGGACCCAGTGTACTCCTAACCAAACTCATGCATTCAGTCACTCGACATGCCACAGGTTGAAATGTACGCATGGCCCGTCTCGCAAGTGGTACTCGGTTGGCTAAACAGCTCGCCTAGTCACAACCGGGTTTGGGCAAATCTTGGATTACACCCAACCTACCGATTGAAATTATGTCGACACCGAGCCTAATCCCGCAGACTATGCGTGCCTTGGTATTGACCCTTCATTATTACACAGCCATCCGCTGTGGTGGAGGAGAAGATCGAGGTCAGTGGCAAAGCCAAAGAACGAGCGTGGCACAAGCAACGAATAAAAAATCAAATCAATGATCGCAACGCATGCAAAAAATTATACTTCGTGTCATGCCCTTCTGCAGACGTTTCATCTAACAGCGTCATGTCAGCATAACAACACACTCTTGAGGCGTCATTACCGAGCACGAACTTATTTGGGCATTCGAGTTCTGAGTCTATAGCTAGTGCAAGAAACACATTTCGCTAAAGATATACCAAGATGTCAATCCGGAGACATCTATTAGACAAGAGCTCACATTGATCTCTGAGCCCATTCGTCGTCAGTGACGGTGTACTATGGTCAGAGGGCAACTCATCGAATCGTACCACCCATACGCGCGGAAGCATTCGATTACTCAAACCAAAGACAGTCAGCTTTCGAATTTTCTTATTTCGCAAGCACATTACACAACGCTACGCGGTGGTCCACAGCTGATGCTGGTACATTTACGAAAGCACTATTGGATTTTAAGCATCAAAGCCTTGGTGTGCTCATTCCTACATGATGGCCAATCTTCCATTGTATTCGACACCTATCAAAATCGGCACATCCGCATAAAAACTTTCTTATTTCAACCTCCGATCGAGTAACACACGTCACAGCTAAACACACTCAATAAAAAGCATAATTATGCGGAAACATCCATCGTGTTTTATTTATTTGCAATTCCCTACCACAAGGTTCGCTAAGGAGATTTCTCTACAACATATGATATGATATGATATGATAGAGGCGTTCAGGCCAGCCATAACGGCGATCCTAGGTACGTTACCATAATTATGAAAAATCTACAATCAAATAACAAACTATATCTGAATGCGAATAATATTTCAGCATCATGCGGGCCCAGGCCCTACCTGCATCCTTAACAGATAAGGTTAGTTAGGAAAGGATGTTAGTCGCAGAAACGACTAGGGCGAACCGCAGCAAAGTCATTTTCTAACTACTTAAATATATTAGAATGTTAGTCTCAATTAAACTCACACTCTAGATTAGAGTTTGTTAGTTAATTAATGTAAGTTAGTTGTGTTTGAGGTAAAGGATACTAATATTCATCATATGTATTCGGCATCAGTCCTACTAGACTGGTTAGGTTATTTAATTCGCATCTATGGGTCATCTCATCACATACTGCTTGTTACCTTATTTTGCCCTATCTTCCCATCCAACACCATCTAACCGAGGGGCGTCACGTTCGTAATGACACGGCAGTATTATCATACATATGATGACCTAAATATTCCGTCAATAATGTCAAAAAAAAATAAAAAAATAAAAAAATTAAATTTAGATTCGGTATTGTCATTCAGCTACCTATATTTAAATACATCCAACTAAAAGCAGGGTTAATTTGTATCTAACATTCACACAACTTCACTAAAACATAACCTGAATTCAACCAGAAAGATCGTCGAAAAACAACATTCCATAGCAAAAAGTCTTTGGATCGTTAACATATTTGATTGTATTGAGTTTATGCTCAAAGCGTAAGTAATTAAATAGACCCCCTAATCAAGAATGTTGCAATCACAATCTTCCCTGATCTTCCGGTATGTAAAAAAATAAAAAAAAAATAATAAATTTTAAATAATAATAAAAATAAATTGAATTATGTTTGCCGACAACTTTATTGTTTTAAGTCAGGACTTTCGACAAAATTTCAATTTATAGAATTGTTTAAAGTAAGTGAAAATTATTAAAATAAGTTATGAAAATGTAATTAAATTTAAATAAAAACCCAAATGGATAACACAATCCAACATATTTCAGCTCAAATGATAAATTTCCCGTGGCAGAAAACTGTTTCCTCCTTTCATTAACATTTTATATATTTCTCAATTTATATTATTCCACAAAAAGTTATTTTTGTCACAATACGGTGGCAACCCATTTTGAGTATACAAATTTTCGCTTATTGGGTAAGTTACAATTCGATCTTTTGTAATTTCAAATTTTGGTTTCTCGGGTTTCAATATTTTTTGTACTTAAGTACATACAAAGGGAATTCCCTTGAAATGTCAGTTTCTATGTATACGATTATAAATTACCGTTCACATATATGTAAATAGTTATAATAACAATAACAATAATAAATAATTAACTTTTATATAATTAGAATGAAAATTAGAATAAAAAGATACTTCTCTGATTGTATATGTGTTGAACGTAATTTTCATAATAACTCTCAATTCACCTGTATTAACAGGTGAACCTCTAAAGAACAAAACTCACTCAAAAATAGCACATCACTCTCACACTACACATTCCTAAACTGATTTGAATTAAAATATTAATAATAATTTATTTAAAGGAGAGACAAAAACATAAAACACGTCTTTCCTCTACGACGATCAGTCGATCCTTCCTCCTAAGGAGATTTCTCTACAACATCGATTGAAAAAGACTAAGCAAACTAAAGCTATCAATATGAGATTGAATTAGGGTTTTTTGCTACCAATTCAAACGCCGAGGAAAGAGTACTTAAAATGCTGTTAAAGCAGAAATGAGAAAACTCAGAAGAATTAGTTTTACTCAGTTTTTCACTCGGGATATGAAGGAGTCGTTAAAATATAACTGGAAATATGAAACTAGTAGCTTGATACTCGTACAATAGGTAAAAATCCGCTTTACTAATTTTAAACTAACCATTTCTGTACCAGTGAATTGCAAGTTAACTTTCCAAATTGCAGAATGCAAACCGACACTTGATATATGTATTTGCGAACGAAAAAGAATTTAGGGGTTCAACAGAAACTAAATGTACAATATATTAGGAATATCGTGGGTTGGAGTTAGTTTAGAACTGGTTAAACTCATTAGCCTTGAAATCTGACTAGCTTTGAAGTACCTTCGTAACTACCAACGCCCGACAGTTGCGTACGATACGCCAAAATAACTTTGAGGGAAGTCTGACTTTGAGGGTATCTAACATGTCCTTACAAAAATTTTGTTTAGCGATGCAAATTACCGATGTTGTTTAACAATGCATCCAAGGGGCTAATCTGGCTCTAATATAAATATTACTGAGAGAAGAAATAGGAGAAAAAAAATCTGTCCCAACGAATAGAGTAAATCTCTAAAGCTCAAGCTTTCGGGTTTTGGTCGCGAGTAACAATTAACAGAAAAACCAAGAAGATCGTGATTAGAGCCAATACCGAGAGACAACTGATTGAAAAGAGCAAATGAAATTATCAGCAGAAGCGACAACATGATCAATGAGAGAATAAGAACCACCACTTGCGGTTGTGTAACAGTAAATAGAGGGGCATGAGTATTATAAACCGATAAAATATTCTGTGCTGCTTATATAGTAGGACCTTGCTAAATCTGTAATAAAGGGTTGTTATTGGCCCAGATTGAAAAACTACTCATAGTTGCAGTAGAAAATTGCTAATAACAAACTTTCAAATCTATCGTTGGGAAAAATCTTTTTCTATGAAATGTCCTACATTGTTTGATCTATTCCGCCTACGTAGTGCGGTCATTCATAAATCTCTTACAATGGATTGTTATTGGCCCAGATTGAGAAAATTACTTAAATTTGCAGTGAATAATTGCTAATAATCAACCTTCAAATGCACCGTTTGGTAAAAAACCTGTCCTACAAATCACCTCTAATTAAAATAATGATAATTATGGTGTTACCGGATGGTTCAGAAACTATTTCATCTGAATGTAGAGGCCTCTCTTACGGTGATTTTGCCGATTAGATCTCAGGGTTTTGGATAGTGGGGAAGTTGAGGCTTGCATACTCCTGGCCTACACCGTGGAATAATATCAAAACAGAAGATTAAAAATCAAAATAAATACTGAAACTATTACACCAAAATTATATCGGCCAAAATTAGAGGAAAGTAAATAAAGATAATTATAACCAAGTGCGTCCACTCAGGAACGACGGATCTCCCCGAATGACAAGTATGATGTCTGCTGAAGAGACCTCCGAATGACCCATCGATCCCTAGCGCCCAATGTTCAGCCACAACGAAGCAGCATTAGAGGGTATCAACGTCTCTCCAACAGACAAAGCCTCTCCTCACACGGAGATCTCTCTAGAGGATCTCCCACATTACACACTCCGACAGCTTGAGACTGCCGGAGTGCCACAGGGAGACCGTGTAGAATTTACGGTCATCCCCGAACGGACGACACATATGCTTGACTCACCATTCCGATCCTTTGGATGTCTTGCCAAGGGGTTGAAGGGGAATGGAAAGGCCAGACTGTAGATGTGTAACCGACACGAAATGAAACCCCCCTCCCGACATATCGATCCGAAAAATTTTGTAATTTACTTTATTATTCATACAATAAAAATAAAACAAAGAGAAGACACAAAATTTAAATGAACACGACCTTCGACTCCGTAAAAGATCCCACCCTTATGAAACCACACTAAAACGTACAATCCGTTTAACAATTGTGTTTCGACACGAGAAGGAAGAGAAAAGAAGAAATAAAAATGGGAGACAAAAAAATGAAAAACGGATGTGCATAAAATGTGCGCGCCCCTCGACCGTTATCTGGCGCTCGATTACAAAATATATATTTTTGAAGATTGAATATTTAAAAAATTGAAAATTGAAATTTAAAAATTGAAATTTGAAAATTTAATTAAAGACAATAAAAAAAATGGTACCTTTTGACCTCGGATAGGTCACTCTGTGTGTGTCTTCAAACCGAAATCCCAAGTTATGATGGCCACGTTGTCGGCCACCGATAAAATGTGGAGGCGTCCACCCGCCATTTCACGCTAAGGTGTGAAAACCACGTTGTCTCTCTTTTCTATATTAATCACTCGCCGATTATTTTTCCGGCTTTTTCGTATACAACAATAGAATACCTTTTTGGTATTAAGTTGCCTCTTTTATCCTTTATAATTTTAGCTTGTGTTTCGTTGTGATGCTTTTTGTTTTAATTTTTTCTGTGCGCGTCACTCCCCTACTCCTTCGCACCGTACATCGATCGCAGAATTTACTTATTCGAGAGAGAACATCATTGAGTGAAATATGAAAATTCTTAAACATATGAAATAATTTATCTCGGCCCGTACGGATCGCACAGAGATGACCGAAGTGGTTCTGAACTAGAACTTGATGTAAGAGACAAATCTTATGTATCCACATGCTCGAAAATCTCTGAGATTTTACTTATTCGAGAGAAAACATCATTGAGTGTAATCCGAAAATTCTTTAACATTTGGAATTATTTAACTGAGCCCTTACGGACCGCACAGAGATGATCGAAGTGGTTCTGAACTAATACTTGATGTAAGTAACAAATCTTATTTACCCACATGTTCAAAAATCTCTGAGAATTTAGAAATTCGAGAGAGAACATCATTGAGTGTAATATGAAAATTCTTAAACATATGAAATAATTTATCTCGGCCCCTACGGATCGCACAGAGATGATCGATGTGGTTCTGAACTAGAACTTGATGTAAGAAACAAATTTTATCTATCCAC
Organism: Nephrotoma guestfalica; assembly: GCA_963691935.1. Taxonomy (NCBI): domain Eukaryota; kingdom Metazoa; phylum Arthropoda; class Insecta; order Diptera; family Tipulidae; genus Nephrotoma; species Nephrotoma guestfalica. Next base: position 190,476,592 of record OY829915.1, on the reverse strand, counting down.
ATGCTCGGCAATCTCTGAGAATTTAGAAATTCGAGAGAGAACATCATTGAGTGTAATCCGAAAATTCTTTAACATTTGAAATTATTTAACTCGGCCCCTACGGATCGCACAGAGATGATCCTTAGGGGCCGAGTTAAATTATTTCATATGTTTAAGAATTTTAATATTACACGCAACGATGTTCTCTGTCGAATAACTACAATCTCAGAGATTTCCGAGCATGTGGATACATAAGATTTGTTTCTTACATCAAGTATTAGTTCAGAATCACTTCGATCATCTCTGTGCGATCCGTACGGGCCGAGTTAAATAAGTTCAAATGTTTAAGAATTTTCGTATTACACTCAATGATGTTCTCTCTCGAATAACAAAAAAACTCAGAGATTTCCGAGCATGTGGATAAATAAGTTTTATTTCTTACATCAAGTATTAGTTCAGAACCACTTCGATCATCTGTGTGCGATCCGTACGGGCCGAGTTAAATAAGTTCAAATGTTTAAGAATTTTCGGATTACACTCAATGTTCTCTCTCGAATAACTCAAATCTCAGAGATTTCCGAGCATGTGGATAGACAAGACATTTTTCTTACGTCAAGTTCTCCTTCGGAACCACTACGATCACTTCTGTGCGATTCGTAGTGTCTTTTGTTGTAAAAATTTCTTATTATAAAATTCACTCAAAACTTTTCATAAAAATTAATTATTTTTTATTTATTGTGCATAAATGTGTTGTGTTTATTAAAAATTTTCAAATATTATGTTGAAAGTACAATTTCTGAGTGTTTTTTAATTCTAGGTACTTATAGGCAACAGTGTATATTTTGTTATTTTGGCATAAACTTCGCTCCGATTGGTCGCTTGGGCTAATGTTTCTTAATGTAAGTAGTGATATTTAGGTTTAAATACTAGCACTGAGGCTGCGTACCAATTGTAGGGTAAAACTCAATTATAAGTTTATAATTGTGTAATTTATTATAATCGTGTTAAGGCTGTTAATTAATAATAATTAATGTGTCTTTGATTAGTGGTCATTAATTTATTACAATATGTTGAGCAGCAATAATGAAAATTAAGGAATTAATTATTTAATTTTATACTTACATATTATACATATTTGCATAATTTACTTACTACACTTTACTTATATTGTTCGTATAAGTAAGTCAATTGTACAAAATTGTAGTACCCAAATTTATTAAAGAAACAAACCAGTTTGTTGAGCATTTAAATATCGATATCAAAATTAAATTTGTTTTCGTATTACCATATAGCGCAAGGAACCAAATTTCCTTTTAGAATCGATGTTAAAATGCCCCTAAAAGCATGTAATGGTTTGTTTCTTTGATAAAATTGAGTAACAAGATTTTGTATAATTTGCTTACTAAACTTTACTTGTATTGTTTATATGCGTAAAGTTAATTAATCAGTTCTTATTTTTCATTATTGCTGATATAAACCTAGCATATTATAATAAATTAATAACCACTTATCGTGGACACACCTTTTATTCCCTGATTTACCATCTAGGAGTGTAAAAATACCTGAAATAGTCGTCATTGCGGTCGTAATTAGTCGTAATTTTATCGAAATTTTTAACATTTTTAAACAAAATTTTACATTTTCTATATCTTTTCAAGACGTATCTTTAGAGGTAAAATATTGAGAAAATTTGTTTGTTCGTTTTTCATGTATTAATCTCTCAATTATACATTTTAATTCACCCTAAAGAACGAATTGGTCAATTGGTAATTTTTTGTGTTTAAAAATCGGTTTTCTATACACATCGTTTTTGACAATTTGAGATACGAGTAAGTTATTTTATTGTGCTCGAATTTAATTGTCTGAATTAATAAAATAATAATTGTATTATATTTCATAGAATTGAATTTTGATTGATAGAAAAAATTCGAAACAATTATTTGTTTACCTGCTGTATTAGAAAACCTTAATCATAAAACTTTTGCTATTTGCCTATAGATGTCACTGTATAAATTATTTAATAATCAAACCAAACAAAAATTTTCTTTCATTTTCAATACAAATTTAGTACAAAACATTACTGGTATTGTGCAAAAATAGAAAAAATAAAATTCAATCATTTTAATCAATTACATATAGAATTAAATAAAACAGAAGTAAAAAAAAATATAAACATTTTATAACTTTGATTTTTTTATTTTTTTTTATAGCGATCAATAGCGCAACGCTCGAAACTATTAAAAATATTAAACCAAAATTTAGTTACTGTTTGGCCGATCATGTTGAATTACATCTAATAGACTTCGATTCTGTAACGTTAAAAAAATAATTGCGTTTTGTGTTTTAAAAATATTTTTAAGTGATAAAAAATAATTAATTTTGCTTTACGTAAGCTATTAAAAAATTAATTTAATTATGTGTATTAAAAAATGAGTGTAATTAATTAGTGCGAAATACAAATTGTGGATATTAAAATGAAAATTGCAAACATGAATTGGAAATTACTAATTGAATTTCTGGTAGTGGGACAATTTATTCGTAAGTCAAGATTTTATTAATCGCGATTAAATTAATAAATAATAAATGATATCTAGCCGTACTTGTGAATGCATTGATTTGGGTCTGTCTTTTTGAATAATTTTGAAATTCTTTTTTTTTTTTGGGGATTTGTGACTACTTAACAACGTTTTACGTAATAATTTGTCTTATGTACATATTTTGTAAAGAGTGGTAGCTAAACAGGCGAGTGATTAATGTTGTAAAGTGATCATAAATTAAGTATAATATACGAGTTTATTATTATTATGCGCTGAATAAGATAAAGTGCGTTAATTGATGTAGGTTAGGTTTATGTACATGATTAATTGATGGTAACGCACTCTTTTTAATCCGCCAAATAAGTGTCATGATGATGTTATCGATTATAAAAATAAATCGGTTTAAAATATTTTTAAAGTTGATGTAAGAATTAAGCGGTAAGTGTCACAATTTTTTGTAATATTCTCGATCGTGTTTTGTTTCTTAACGAAATTTTTGGACACTTCTAAATTAATTTTCGGGAAAGTCCTGCTGCCTCGTACTCTTAAATTTAGGTTTTATTTTCAAAATTAATCCAAAAAGTTGGTTAAAAATGGACAATTCTTGGATTAGTTTTAATAAGGAGTTCTTTCTTTTATAGGGAAAACTGTTTTTTATAGGGTAGGAGTAAGTGTGGAAATGTGAGGGTGCAGTTTTCGAAGTGTCGGTCTGAGCCCTCTCTGTCGCCCAAATGGATTGACTTATTTTAATGAAGTTTCATACTTCGGGATTTTCATGTGTTGGGAGGTCCAAGTGGGGTTTTGGCGGAGGTGGACCCATCGAATGTGGCATATCTTATCTTACGCTTTCTCGTTGTTTTATGTTTTTTCAATTATCTTAGAAGGTAGCATCTGCGATGGGATCGTTTGAGAGCGAGAGGAATTTGGATTGGATGTGTAATAGGGCTGGTCCGGGTCATTTTCCAAAATTTAGGCGGAAGTGACGATTTTGGTAGTAAACTGTTATTTCACCATAGTTCAGCCGCTCTGCGTCCCAGTTGGGTTGAGTTCTCAGGATAGAGCTTCATACTTGGAGGTTTTTGTTAGTTTAGGGGAGGTGGCAACTTTCTTTGGAGCTTTTCCGTTTTTACAGTATTTTGGTATAGCATTTGCAAGGGAGTCGATTAGGGATGGGTCATTTCTAGATTGAAGTTGTATAGCAAGGCTAGTCCTGATCATTTTTCATAAATTTTGATAGAAATCGTTTTTTTGTGGGAGCATATGCTTTGGGAGATGTAGGATTTTCCTGTTGATTTTCTGCTGGTTGGGCGGATATGCCGGTTTTTGTTGTGATACTTTTGCGTAGGAACTTTCATGTTTTTGCCAGTGTTTTATATTCGATGGGATTTACGAAGAAATAAGGCGGATTTTAGATTGGCTTGGTATCTTAATTGGTCCAGTACATTTTTCTGGAATTTGATCGGAAGTGAAGAATTTTTATAAACAACTGATTTTCACCAAAATTTGCCTAAGTTCTAGTTTTATTTTTGGAATGATTTGTTTCCCAAATAAACTTTCATTGTTGTTTTTTATTTTGGAGACGAGCCGATGTCTACGGTTTGAGAGTGTGTGTGAGCACGTTTTACACACAAACACAACACTTGACGTTTTCTCCTTAGCTGGAGAGACCAGGAAAAGCAGTGCAATATCAGGGTAAAGAGGTCATCATGAGAGTCAGATGGTGGGAATCTTAAAATTCTTTGGTTGTTTTTAGCCGCCATAGTGTTCAAGTGTTGTGATTAGTATATTTTCGAGATGGCGGAGGGTCGGATGTTCGCACATCAATGAACAATTGTTTTTACTAAACGATAAAAGATACGTTTTGTCCGGTTGGACATTTTATACTGTCGTTCATTAGCTAACTAAAGGCAAACCAGCCAGTTGCACAAGCTGCAAGGACTTGCAAAAACCTCATGACCACCAAGTAGGTCGCGTTTCGTGTAACGCATACAAAAGTGCTGTGCAACGTTTGAAATTAAGAACTAAACATGATGATTAGTCAAAATCAAAGACATTGTAACAGCAACCTACGCATCGCCCATCTCAACATGCAGGGCGCTAAAATAATCGGGTCAGAGATATGTGAACGCATCTCCACTCACGACATAGATATACTATGTATGCAAGAACCACACTCGGTCAATGGTCAAATCAGTGGCATGCCTTCTACAGCCAGAGTAGTTACAGGCTGCTCTGAGAATCCCAAAACTGCAATTAGTATTCACAATGCTGGCATGAGCATGATGAAACTAAGTCAGTTCTGTGATAGCCACTGCACATGTGTTGAAATATCATCGGAAGCTGGTTCACTCTACCTATTTTCAATATATGCCCAATACAGTGAACCGATCGAGTACCATCTGTGCAAAATTGAAACGATCTTAGGCTCTCTATCGGGTCAACAGAAAAAGGTAATGATCCTCGGAGACTTCAATGCAAGAAGTAAAATGTGGCATAAACGGAAAACGGAAGAAAAGTAGAGGACTTCGTGTCTAGGAGTGACCTCTTCATAATGAACTTGCAGGGTCACCCAACGACGTTCTCGTCTAATGGGAACTCCAATATCGACTTAACCATAGTCAATGGAGCCTTGCTGGGCTCGATAGTTGGGTGGTGTGTCAGAGAAAGTTGGACATCTAGTGACCATAGAGTCATTACGTTTAACTTATCAAACTCGCTTAGAGCAGTCCGCTTGCAAGTAGCAAAACTCCGAGATTCGCCATTAAGATAGCTGACTGGGGTCTATTTGCTAGACACTTGGTTAGCTCTTGGGACAGTGTAGAAGCACTTCCAGAAATAGACTCTGTAGATGAAATTGATGCTCGTGTGGAGCTGATCTCAGCACAGTTAGCCAGTGTCTGCAACAACTCAATTCCTAAGAAGAGAGTTGCGAAGAAACAGAACAGTTGGTGGAACTCTAATCTAAGGAAACTTAGATGTTCTATGTACAAGCTTAGAAGAGCCTACCAGACGGAAAAGAACCAAGTAGCAAAAGAGTTAAAATTGTCTCGCTTTAGAGTAGCAAGAAATAAATACTTCTATGAAGTATTTATTGCAAAACAAAATAGTTTCCAACGGTACGTCACGGAACATGGTAATAAAGACCCATGGGGACTTGTATATAAATTTGCCACTGGCAAAGCAAGATCCCCAGAAGTCCTTAACACCATCAGGAAGGCAAATGGAGTCGTCACTGATACGTGGCATGACACACGCTTGGAGTTACTCAACTTCAGTAATCGATACGCAATAATCAGAGACATGTATGGTTCTGTTTCAAAGCAAATTACAAAAGGATGTCCTCTGGGCTCTATTTTGGGTCCTCTAGTCTCGAATATCGTGTTTAACACAAGCATGATCGACGACTTTGAGGAAATTGCATTCGCGGATGACAAAGTCATTCTGATACATGGCAACTCGAGACTCGAACTTCAGCGCCGAGGTCAAATCGCAATAAATAAAATGATCCAATGGTGTGGAGTAAATAAGATGTCACTATCAGCAGAAAAAACAGTGATGCTGCAACTAAAGGGCAAATTTGACTCTAGTCGACCACCAACGATATCACTAAACGGTAAAAATATGAAAATGGTCAAGTGCGTTAGATATCTAGGTGTTGACCTTGATGAACGAATAGGCGTAGCATCCCACGTTCTTAGAGTCTGCGAAAACACTAAGAAGCTATTCCACTCTTTGGCGAGAGTGTCAAGAGAAGGATGGGGACTTAATCACAAAACACTTAAGTTAATATACAAAGGTGTGGCGGAGGCGCTTTTCGCGTATGCGGCGGCTGGTTGGTATGATAGGTTAAACTGTCACCATTTCAGGTCACTAGAAAGTGCTCAGAGGAATATCCTGCTAGGCGTAACAAAAGCTTACCGAACGGTATCTAAAGATGCTGTAGTGGTTCTGGCTGGCGTACTCCGGGTTGATATTCTAATCAAAAAACGAGCGAACTTGTACCACCTAAGAAGGTGTGGCCAAAATAATATAGGTGAATATTTACATGCTGCTGATAGTAGGCAGGATCAATATAATAGTAAATATGATATAGAAGCGATGGCGATTGACCTCTGGCAACGAAGGTGCAATGAATCAGCCAATGGAAGGCATACCTTTGGCTTCATTCCTGATATTAAAGAAAGACTAAAAATGAAATTACCACTGACGAGCTCGATGTGCCAAGTTATCTCTGGACATGGTAAGTTTAAAGCATACCTGCAGAGATTTAAGATAACGAACCAGTGTCAATGTTTATGCGGATCGGAAGTAGAAGACGTTAAGCACCTACTTTTCGAATGTAACGAGGTGACGGTCACTAAAACATAAGTGGCTTGGTAACATGAACATACATGAATTACCACTGCCTATATTACTAAGCAACGACCTACTCCCGAAGTTTCAGCCATATTGTGCTGAACTGATCAACGTCTTAAAAGAACGGAACAGTGTACAATAGTAGACCGGTAAAACGGAATGTACATGTCTCCCCGTGACTAGGGACGGTAACGTTATAATTTTTGAATTATAACGGCTGAAATGTACAAACACTGGTATCGGTTGACTGCGCTAATTGATTTACATGAAAATTGGCTAAGTAAACCGATACAAATTTGAATAATTCTTAGTTTAAGGTTATACCTAGGTAAGTATTGACGTAAATTTTTCCGGAAATGTTGACTACGACGAATGAATGTCGTATATCAGCTAAAAGCAATGTCACGCTTAAGTCATAACATTACGTAACATTTCTTTTTATTGCGGATAACAAAGTCGCAGATATAAAAAATTTAATTAACGTCGCTGGTGGCCAAGAGAACTGATTAAACATTTTTAAATGCTTCGTAAATTTAAATGTACAAAGCATAAAAATGTAAATATTGATCGTTTTGGGGTATTTTTCCGTACCCCATTTCATATTTTTGAATTAGGATATTTTGCAAATTGGTTGTGATAAAAGGGGAATAATACTACAGAAAGGGATACGTCAGGCCACCCTAGTTGTAGCTCTTTGACTAGTCCCCTTTACAGATTTATTAAATTTTTATTCAATCCAGATTGGATCTAGTCCAGAAATAATTTAATTTGTATTTGTCTACATAGCCTAAAAGGATTTTTCACCAGTTTAATAATTTTCTTAAATGCTGGTGAAATTAATGTTTTAAAGTAACTATAGTGGGCTTCCTTCCTAAGTAATTCGGACAAGCTGGCGGTAGAAGTAATCTGATCGTCGCCTTTAAAACAATTTTGACGCCTTGAAACAAATCTATAAGATTATAAATCTGTAAATCTACCCCATTACTCCGTGGGTGAATATAAGTGGTTTGAAGTACGAGTATTTTGGTCGATCGGGATTGAGTGAAGTGTACCAGAAAAACAGATGAAGCCATCGGCTCCACTAATATTTCATTTGGTTGAGTAAAGTAAACACTAACGAATTCACAGTAAAATTATTCTGCAACGTTAGGATATACCTGTTAATTTTATGTGTTCTTAGTAGTGGATCAACATGGTCAAGGAATACACTTTCAAAGAAACACATATTTTAATAAAATGTAGTAGTTCTTGTCACGTCGATATATTCTTTGTACACCCTTTGTACCAAGAGAATTAATATGAAATTCGCCAATCAATGAAATTAATTGCTATATGTGCCTGGAATATGTTGATTGTCACGATGTGTTGAGAAATCTAGAGGACTCGTCTTTCAATGGAAATAATTGAAACCCAGCAAACAGGGATGGGCGAGATAGATTACGCATTGTAATTTACGCGGTTGCCGATACTTAATGTAAATGTTATGTAAATTACATAGCGATTTTTTGTGTGCACTTTTAAAAAGTTTTAAAGTGCACTAAGATAAACAATGATCTTTCATGATGTAAAATTCGAATATTATTTTAAGGTGTTCGTCATATCTTTCTAAATGGGTTTTTGAAATATTTTCAAACGTTCCTATTTTTGGCTATTGAAGCTCTGTTAAACGGTATAGTATTTATCACACACCTATCAGCTTATTTTCTCAAACATTTTGAGAAATCTATTGGTAAGCAGTTCCATGTTCAGGCCGCGTGCAAGCATCAAATTCTTTCAGAAGCACGACTAATTAGGTGAAATGTTCTCTGATTAAAGCATCACTCGGGTGTTCTTTCCGCCATTGAAAACATTTTAGGCCCAATAGTGTTTAAGCGGTTTCATGCAGCATAGTCGCACGATTGCAATATTCAAGCAACTTTACGATATAACGCAATAATTATTATTCCTAAAAACACAAATAACTCACTTATTTGTGACTTGACTTTAGACGTCATCTGAGTGCTATGGCCATCAACATAATAATTAATTGGAAGAGTTATGTAAATTTTAATTAGAATCGAATTGAATTGTTGTGAAATATATTCCTAAAATATTTCTTTGCGTATTTATCCGATATCATAGATTTGTAGTATTATCGATCTTCCAAACTGGATTGCCAGGCTTACGCACATCCATTTGGGCAAACGAGCAACATAACCCATTTCGAAAAAATTGTCGATTTCAAAGTTACGAGATCGAAATTAAAAGTACATAGTAAACGGGGTTACTAGCCGGCTTTAATATTCATTTATAAGATGAATGCTAGCAGAAGAGAGTATGGATAATAAAATTATAGGATAGTAATAGACAAATTAAATACTCTATTAAAAATGTTGGACTCCATCCCTTTCTACTAAGACGATCGGTTCTGCTAGCTTTAGAAAAAGTTAGCAGAACCCATATCAAAATAGGATTTAAATATCATCGGAAAATTAAAAGGTAATTTTGGGCTAATCAAATGTCCTATTCATTTTTTTTATTCTGCTCGTTCTCGAAAGAGCATTGGGCTTTATAACTTCGAAGCTATAGCAGAACCCAAATCAAAAATAGGACCAAAACTGAAATTATAATACAAACCGAGATCCATTAACATACCCAATAATTTTAGGTTTATTATGGCTTATATAAATTCCCGGGTAACAAATCCCACTCGGGTCCAAAGACTCTACTCGTTCTTGCCTAAGCTCAAGGTCATTTAGTTTAAAGCTGACAGAACAAAAGCTGAAAATCGGTTCAAAACCGAAATTAACACACACACTCATTATGGCTTGATCAAACGCACCAGTAGAAAATTTTGGGCCGCACCCGTTTTTGACCCAGCTGTTGGTCATTTAATTTAAAGCTAACAGAACCCAAATCGAAAATCTCATCAAAACCGATGATTGCCTAATCAAATATCTCATTAAACAATTTTGGACTCAACTTCTTTTTGACTAAACTTCAGATCATTTAATTTAAAATTAGCAGAAGCCAAGTCGAAAATGGAACCCAGACTGAAGTTATAACAATCGACATATGCAAATGATAAATCGACATACGAAATGACTTATTAAATAATTTTAGGCTCCACTCGATTTAGACCAAATTTCAGGTCATTTAATTTAAAACTAGCAGAACCCAACTCAAAAATTGGACCAACACCAAAATTAGTTTTTGAACCGATTTTAGATTTAGGTTCTGCTAGCTTTAAATTATGTGACCTGAAGTGTGGTCAAGAACAATTGGAGCCCAACATTTTTTAATGTGGCAGTTGATTAGTCCATAATGAGCCTAAAATTATTTACAAATCAACATCCGATTTTCGATTTAGGTTCTGCTAGTTTTAAATTGAACGACCTATGTATAGTTTGGTCGAGAACGAGTGGAGACCAATATACCGGGTGTTTCTTTTAAACTGAGACGATCAAATATCTCGAAAAATAGCCACTCTACGGAAAAAATGTCCATAAACAAAATTTAATCATACCGCGGGGGAAACACATTAGTGCAAACAAATAGTCCCCCACCCCCGCTTTGTAGGTGGGGCGGGGGTAACTTTTAAACTAAGATAGGAAGCCATATTTTTTATTGCAGATACGGATTCTACGACTAAAAGTACGTATGATTTGAATGAAATATTTTATTCGGTTCATGATAGATGGCGTTGTAATCGAAGAAATTCAATTTTTTCAATTTCTCCTTCTTAGAACACACGCATTCGATTCTGCAATACGTTTGAAATAAAAAACAACACGTTTTCATTGGAAATACTCGAAATTCGTCATCAAAACAATTTATTCAGTTTTGTAAATCACATTTAACGTTTGTGTTATTTCTTATCTTCATGTTTTTCGTAATTGCAAAATAAACGATAAAATACTTTAGAATGGAGCGTTTAACTGTGCCAGAGAAAATTGAAATGGTTCTGGTTTATGGAGAAGCTGGCAGAAATCTTGAAAATGCTGTTGCTATTTACGCTCAACGTTTTCCGGATAGGATTCGTTCACGTGCTTCATTTGGCCGTACTATCAAACAATTTATTACTGATGGAAATGTTCAACCGAAAAAGAGGACCCGTATAGCAACAGTCACTGGAGAAAATAATGAAATTGCTGTATTGGCAGCAGTGGCTCATAATCCTCATGTTAGTACACGAGAAATAGTTCGCGATTCCGGATTGTCCCTCACCAGTGTTTGGAGAATTTTAAAACGGCACAAGTATCATCCATATCATGTCTCTTTACACCAAGATCTTCATGGCGCTGATTTCCAAAATCGGGTAACTTTTTGTCAATGGGCATGTGAACAAATACAACAAAACCCCAATTTTTTCGTTGCGTAATGTTCTCTGACGTATCGTCTTTTACAAATCATGGAATGGTTAATTGACACAACATGCATTATTGGAGTGTTACAAATCCGCACTGGCTTCTTCTTCCGCAGATTTCTTTTTGTGGGGCTATCTCAAAGACAAAGTTTACAAACAAGAACCAACAACACGTGAGAACATGATTGAGCGAATCAGAAACGCGTGTGCTGAAATTCAACCAGACACACTTCTCAGTTGTGTACAATCATTTGAAATGCGTATTAATAAGTGCATTGAAGTCGCAGGCCATCATTTTGAACACTTATTTTAAGCTAAAATTATTTTATTCACCTGCCATTTACATTAATAAATTGTTTTGATGACGAATTTCGAGTATTTCCAATGAAAACGTGATGTTTTTATTTCAAACGTATTGCAGAATCGAATGCGTGTGTTCTAAGAAGGAGAAATTGAAAAAATTGAATTTCTTCGATTACAACGCCATCTATCATGAACCGAATAAAATATTTCATTCAAACCATACGTACTTTTAGTCGTAGAATCCGTATCTGCAATAAAATATATGGCTTCCTATCTTAGTTTAAAAGTTACCCCCGCCCCACCTACAAAGCGGGGGTGGGGGACTATTTTTTTGCACTAATGTGTTTCCCCCGCGGTATGATTAAATTTTGATTATGGACATTTTTTCCGTAGAGTGGTTATTTTTCGAGGTATTTGATCGTCTCAGTTTAAAAGAAACACCCGGTATTTTAATGAGTCATTTGATTAGTCCATAATGAGCCTAAAATGATTTGTATGTCAATAGATCAAAGTTTGCGATAATATTTCGGTGTTGGTCCGATTTTTGATCTAGGTTCTTCAAGCTTTGAAGTGATAAAACCTATACTTTTTCTAAAACGAGAAGAATTCAAAAAAAATTAATAGGGCAACGTTTTCGACCAGTAATTTTTGAGGATTGAGCTTAAACCATTCATATCGTGTTCTAAATAATTTTTTATGAGGAATAAGTTTCAAGTTGTGAATTGGCTCCAATTCTTGGATCTTAAAAAGTTTGTTATGCCATTTTTGTTTTTGCAATCGAACCAATCACCAACCTCTTGAATTGCTAGATCACTCAAACTTACAGGAGAGGTTAGTGTTCGGTGACAATGTCTTATCCAATCATTTATAGCACGATGTGAGCAGTATTTGATGCCATTTTGAATCAATTTATTTTCCATTTTGTATGTAATATCAGGTTCGTCACTTTTTCATTTTATCTGTATGGGTTGATGTCTTTCGTTTTTGTCTAATGGTAGGCTACACTCAATATATATGGACTTTGTTAAACATGGTGCTCAAAAATTCGTTATAGCTTTATTAATATTTCAAAAGGAAACGGGAAAATAAAATAACACAACAAGAACTCTATGTCGCCAGAGTCGTAGAATTTTATTTTATTTTCTAAACAACTTATTGAGTTCTGAATCTGACCAAATAGTATAAATTCTCTAGCTCTTAAAGAAGGGGTATCATCCAGAATCGCGAAACGTTGATCCACCATCGTTCATGTTTGGTGTTTCTTCTCGCTTCTAGAAAAGACGGCGGCTGTGTATTAACTTTAAATTTAATAGAGCTCATGGCAAATTTTACTGATTTCCTTTTTATTATATGGCTTCTAATTTCGAGATGATTTCGGGCCAAACTCATTGCCGACTCTTTGAGAAGTATCTTTCTACTTTCGCTTTTTCTTGTATTCCATGTTCGAGGGCAGCTACGTCCGCTAAATTGAAAAATAAGGACATCGACCGATTAGTTTTTCGTCTGCACGTATTCGAACGACACATTTTATCGAAGGTATCAAAACCCCACCTTTGTTCTCATGAATGAATTATTTCTGGATTTTGAGTTAAGCAAAGCTTATGCAGTTGATAAAAGTAAAAGGGTTTTCCTGTTGTTGTTAGTAGTATAACTAAGGAAATTTAGTCTGAAAAAAAAACGCTGAACTAGAAACACCTGGTATTTTTGTTTTTAGTCGAATTGTTCCATTGTTAATTCTTTGGCCAGTGGGTAATAGAGGATAGTTAGTTCTAGCTGCTACAAGGCAAAATTATTTTATACTATACTTTCCAGGCTTTGATGGTTTATATTGTCGGAACGAACATCTTTCTCCCGTAGACTCCAACTGTTCATTCAATGTTAGTTCTTTTGACGGAAAAAGGCCCATGATTTTGAAATATCGTCCAAACATGACGGAACAGAGCTAATTTGTGTTAACGTAATCTGCTCAAATCTTTCCAATGACATTACTGCTCTATAAAATGCCATAAGTGATTTGTCTAAAAGGTCTTTAGTTGCTACTAAATTTGATTTCTCCACACCAGCAAAAATAATTTTACCAATATATCTCGTTTGCTTTTATGTCGCGCCATGACCGGTTTTTTTTGATGTTCTGAGCGACTGTGCTATTCATAATTTTTCTTTGCTTTTCGATTCATTATCAATGCGATATATTTAATTTTCAAACGCAGGTATAAGACGTTTGAGCGCTTTGTTTTTTTCTACAAATGTTTCTATAGAACAAGGTCTCGACACTTTTCTATTTGACACTAAATTTTGCGTCCTGATAATTTATTTTGGACTAGGTAATGACCACCAGATAGTGTTGCCTCCTTTACCTTGCTCTTTGTGTTTTAGTCTTTGTGTCTCGCAAACCGGACCATCTAGGTCGGAAGGTTGGATAGATCACTATCTCGATTGTAATCCACATTATTATCTATATCCTCCACCTCTCTTTTCCTCTCCTCATTTTGAGTAGCTCCAGCCAAGTCTTCATTTCCTCTGTTCTTGTACTCATCTCAAAGATCTTAAAATTTGGTTTCCTCGGAGGAATTTCTTCTATCATCGTGATTTAACAGCAATCTGGCCGTTATATCCATTTCTAGCAGGACCCAAAACACTGATTATATAACAGAACTCTGTAAAACGGTCTCGTAAATACTGACTAACCCGGATGAAAAAAGTTATACAAAATTTTTTGAAAATATCCTTTTACTTTCTTTTGCGTAGTAAACGTAAGTATAATAGTCATGAAAAATTATGTCTTCGAGATTTTTGGCAGATTTACCATTCGCTATTACGCCGAAGTCAAAAAAAGCGGTTTTATAAAATCTCTGTATGTGCAGCCTAAATGTCTGTTTCCTCTCTACAGCCAAGAAAGACAGTTTATCCGATCGGGGCGAAATCGGTCCATCGGAAGTGGCATCTTCCATAGGAGCTTTTTCGTTTTTGCAAATATTTTGAAAAGTATGCCATTTACAACTGAACTGATGAACTAAAGATTCTTAATAAAATTTGCAACAATACCGTTCCAGATCAGTTTTCCAAAATTTAAGCGGAAATGACGATTTTTGAACTAAGATGGATTTGTTCTTTATGATACAATTTGAAGTTGGCAATATGTGATTGTAGTTGTTTCCATTTGCATCGCTGTTGAAGCTGCTTCAGTTGTTGTAGTAATTCCCAGTTAGATAATCGATGTTGCGTTTTCCCCATAATTGTCTTTGGGTACTGTTAATACTGATCTTCCAGTTAGAAAATGTGCTGGCGCCAAAATTAAATATGGAGTGCTTTCACTCGAAACTACGGAGAGCGTTCAAGCATGTCTCTATTAGACTACAGCGAGTTGATAATTCCTCAAATGCCAATTGCGGTTCTTCTTTTGGCATAGCCTGTATTTTTTTGATGGTTCCTTTGTAGAGAGAATTTTCCGACCGACGTACTGAAACAACTCGTACGTGTCTACTAATCTGCCTTGCATCCATTTAGAAGGAAACAAATTGTGTTCTATTATAGGAACGAGATCCTCGATGTTGATTTGTGGCTTTGTATGTAACCATCATGGATGTTGTTTTAGACTTCGAAGATATTCGTTGCTCCAAAAATACTATTTTTGGAGTGAACATTTGAATTCGTTAGGCCTCTTTCGGGCACTGTTGTTATTCATGAGCCTGTTAGGAAATGGTCAGGTGTGAGAATTTCTAGATCGGTTACGTTATTGGATATTGGATATAAAGGTTTAGAATTTAAGAGTGCTTCTATTTGGTTTAGAACTGTTGTTAATTATTTTAGATTAGTGAGGAGTTTCCCACGATCTTCTTTAGATGGGAATCAACTAAAATAAGACAATGCTGGTGGTTGAAAATACCATGTTATGGTGCCGTCTGAAGATAGCTGTTTCCACTAAGCAGGTTACTGTACCATAATCTTCTTGAACTAATCTCAATGAATGTTTCTGTAGTAAGAACTAAGAACTATTATACCTCTATGTAGATTGCTTTGATGACACGACGAGAAGGTCGTCTTGTACCTTTATAATTTTAGTAGAGGACCTGCATAGTCAACGCTATAGTGTGAGTCAACGGCTTTGAGAATGTATTCTTGGATGTGGTAGATTTGCCATTAGCTGGTTAAAGCTTTGATTAGTTCTAAATCTGTAACGAATGAGTCATTTTGAAATCACCGTCTTAGTGGCATTTTTATACATATGAACCAATACTTCTTAGGTAAGAATGATAGAGTAAGTTGAACACGCCGTTCTTATATGCGGCTAGTTGATTAATGCTCAGAAGGGCTGAGGGCTAGAGGGAACTATAGCAGAATGTTTCTCCTGCCTTGAAACAACTACGTTGAACAACTGTCTTATAATGATCATTTCTGTCTCGTGCAGATCGATGCTGTTTGCATTTTCTGGTTGAGTCGTCAAGATTTTTACGATTCTCCTTAATTTTATAAAACTTGGTGTTTTTTCTTATTAAGTGTAAGAATCTGCCTTCTTCTTCCCCATTCAGTATTGGTTGTTATATTGGCATGTTTCAATTCTTAATCTTCCTATTCCTCGGCTTCTTTGTATCTACCTATCGAATGATAAGTTTTGCTGTCTTTAAACCATTTCGATTCTGTCCACCAGATACTGTAATTCATGAGTTCCTTTGTTGTTATTACCCGACTTGCGCAATCAGCTGGGTTTTCGTTTGATTTAATGTGGTGCCATTGCTGTGGTTCAGTCACGCTTCGGGTTTCTGACACTCTGTTGATAACGTAAGATTTGATTTTTTAAATATCACCTTTCATTCATGAAAATACTATCGAGGAGTCGTTTCATGCACAAGTTGGTGCCTATTGTATGTCTTGTGATTGCTTATCTTCTTGCAGTAGTTTCGCAACCAGGAGGATACTGTTCAACTCTAAACGGAGTAGTGTTACTTTTTGTTTTGTTGGCGCCACTCTCGTTTTAGCTGCTATGAGGTTGATATTTACTCATCTTCCATAGTGATTACTTTTAGATAGACACAAGCTGCATATGCTTGCTTTGAAACCTATCTATATTGGGGGTTTCAAATTGTTAAGCAAGATAAGTTCTTCTATGTAGATTAAACATTGTTGGGAAAATTGTTCTGAAACGGGCTCGTCCCAATTGAGCTCTAGAAACCAGTGTTTTAACAGTATATTTTTTGGAGTGCATATTACTGGTGCTAGCTATCCTAGCGGACGAAATAACTTGGATGCCGCAGACAGGATGTTTCGCTTTACTACTGATCCACTGTGTGCAGGAAGGTCTACGTTGAATTCAAAAATGTCTGTATGAGGCTTCCAATAGAGCGCCAGAGCGTTGATGGTTTCGTCAACTTCAATTTTATATATGTTTGTGTTTTCGGTCTCTACTACGTTGTTTTTATGCTTGTCCACTTCCTTAATTGAAACCGCCTTTTCAAGTAGCTGAGTGAATTCATTTTTAATGAGTAGTCCTTCTTTTATTGTATCGGATCATGTCATGAGGTCATCGACATAAATACCACCACCAGGTGGTAAAAGCAGATATTTATGTCAGTAACCTCATGACAGGATGCGACACGATAAAAGAAGCACTACTCATTAAAAATTAATTCACTCAGCTACTTGAAAAGGCGGTGTCAATTAAGGAGCAGATGGAAAGGCGTCTTTTTCATCCTTCTCCGGTTGATGTAATTTTTTGACTGCGAGGTAAGTGGCTGCTGAACTTATGCATGTGGCTGTTTTTAATTGGTATTCCTGAAGTTTCACAGCTGGCGAGTTATGCCAATGCGTTTGCGATGGAAATTTGCTTTCGTGGGGGTTGTAAACTTTAAATTTCGCAACATTTTTGGGGTTTTGAGGGTTTTTACAATTTCTTCTAGCGTATTTTTCTCGGTGGTAATCGCAATTGTGCTTGGCAAGTTTCATTTGGCTTTGTTTTGTTTTTTTGTCAGAATTATCCACCCCAGCCATGAACAATGAGCAATTGGTTCTTGATTTTCTTCCGCATGATATCCGCACCGGTGTGAAGTACTTAACGTTAATAAAAAGTGTAGCTACACTTTTTAACGAAAAGTGTAGACTCAAAAAGTGTAGATACACAAATTATCAAAAAATGTAGCTGCAAAAGAAAAAAGTTTGGAATTCGAAATAAGTGGTTAATTATTTGGTTAATATACCTTCATTATAAAAAAAATTATTTTAAAGTTTTTTTAATTCAAAAAATCATCGGAGCAATGAGTGCCGAGTGTGAAATTTAGTGTTTTCAACTTGGTTTGGCGTCTGAAAATTGTACAAAAAATTTCAAAGCAATGTGAATTTCAAAACAATGTTGTGATTAGCGATATGGCCTTAAACGTGGAAGGCGTCTTTGGACAAATTCACTTTGGTGGAGTTTAGTATTCTCAATTTGACATGGTATCTGATATTTGTACAAAAGATTTCGAGGCAATTTGCATGTTGTGATTGGCGATATGGCGCTACACGTGGAAGCGTGTTAATAATTCAAAAAATCATCGGAACAATGAGTCCGGAGTGTGGAATTTAATGTTCTCTATTAATGTTCTCTATTAACACGCTTCCACGTGTAGCGCCATATCGCCAATCACAACATACATGTAAATTGTCTTGACATTTTTTGTACAAATTTCAGGTACCATGCCAGGTTGAGAACACTAAATTCTACACTCGGCACTCATTGTTCCGATGATTTTTTGAATTATGAAATAAATAATTGAATTTAGCCCCAAAGGCAGTTCCACGTGTAGCGCTATATCGCCAATCACAACATGAAAATTGTCTTGAAATTTCGTTAAAAAGTGTAGCTACACTTTTTATTGTTAAGTACTTCACACCGGTGATATCCGCTTAGTAATTTTCTCCCAGAAATATTACTGCTGCTGGTTTATGATAATTAGAATCAGCCAATGGTAAGTTGAGTTTTTTTATTGTGAATTGTTTGGTTTACTACGAATGATCTGATTCTAATGTGGCCGGTTTTACATTCATTAACCTGTCACTAAATTTACACAAAAACAAACTTTCAAATGCATTTAACTTCCTGTAATGATTTACTTATTTTAATAATTTTAAATTAACGATTGATATGTGATGTCAATTATTAAAACTGTAAACTTTATCGCAAACTACAGATGAACAGCCGATCATATAGATTCCCAATTTTAGCTGATTTTTATTTTGGAATTTTTAGTGTAAACTATACTTCCATGTTATATTTGTTGAAAATATTCCAAAAACCTAAGTTGATGGATTATTAAAGAGACACTTAAGAAGGCACACAAGCAATTCAGTTAAGCCCTATGTTTAACTCTATGGAATGAACTGGGCCAAAAGCTACTATGGAAGCTGCTACTTCCGGTGGACCGATTTCGGCCAAACACCACTGGAATTTCAGTGTTGAAATGAGCTTAATTATGAAATTTCATTTCCATTTAGACTGTAAAGGGGTCAACATTTCGTTAAAATACAGTTTTTTTTTGTCAAAAATCGACATACTGGCTTTTGTTGCAAAATTAATTCAGAATTTTTTAGTTCTCTAAAAATTTTTAAGGAAAATTAAAATGGAAATTTATGATTTATGAATCGCAAAAACTATTAGCTATGAAATAAATTTGAGGATGCATCTTGAAATATTCAGATGCGTCCTTCAGATGGAAAATCGGATCGCATAGAATATTTTGTCGATTTTTGGGTTTCACTGTATTAATTATTGGCCAGATCACAGAGATTCTACCGAGTAGTGGCTAGCATCAAGAGATGGCATAAGAGGTGTTCTTTGAAATAAAATTGGCCTCATCAAAAAAGTATGAGATTTTCTCATTTGTTAATGCGTTGGAAAATCGGATCGCATAGAATATTTTGCCGATTTTTGGGTTACACTGTATTAATTATTGGCCAGATCACAGAGATTCTACCGAGTAGTGGCTAGTATCATATGATGGCATAAGAGGTGTTCTTTGAAATAAAATTGGCCTCATCAAAAAACTACGAGATTTTCCCATTTGTTAATGCGTTGGAAAATCGGATCGCATATAATATTTTGCCGATTTTTGGGTTACACTGTATTAATTATTGGCCAGATTACAGAGATTCTACCAAGTAGTGGCTAGTATCAAATGATGGCATAAGAGGTGCTCTTTGAAATAAAATTGACGTCATCAAAAAACTACCAGATTTTCCCATTTGTTAATGCGTTGGAAAAGCGGATCGCATAGAATATTTTGCCGATTTTTGGGTTACATTGTATTAATTATCGGCCAGATCACAGAGATTCTACCGAGTAGTGGCTAGTATCAAATGATGGCATAAGAGGTGCTCTTTGAAATAAAATTGACGTCATCAAAAACTACGAGATTTTCTCATTCGTTAATGCGTTGGAAAATTGGATCGCATAAAATATTTTGCCGATTTTTGGGTTACACTGTATTAATTATTGGCCAGATCACAGAGATTCTACCGAGTAGTGGCTAGTATCAAATGATGGCATAAGAGGTGCTCTTTGAAATAAAATTGGCCTCATTAAAAAATTACGAGATTTTCCCATTTGTTAATGCGTTGGAAAAACGGATCGCATAGAATATTCTGCCGATTTTTGGGTTTCACTGTATTAATTATTGGCCAGATCACAGAGATTCTACCGAGTAGTGGCTAGTATCAAATGATGGCATAAGAGGTGCTCTTTGAAATAAAATTGGCCTCATCAAAAAACTACGGGATTTTCCCATTTGTTAATGCGATGGAAAATCGGATCGCATAGAATATATTGCCGATTTTTGGGTTTCACTGTATTAATTATTGGCCAGATCACAGAGATTCTACCGAGTAGTGGCTAGTATCAAATGATGGCATAAGAGGTGCTCTTTGAAATAAAATTGGCGTCATCAAAAAATTACGAGATTTTCCCATTTGTTATTGCGTTGGAAAATCGGATCGCGATGGATCTTGATTTCGGGAAAAGTCGTGTAAGGGCTTCTCTGGTGGGCCCAGGGTTTATTTTTATTTTTTTCTTAGCTGAAATGATTTAAATGAAAATTGCTTGAAAGAGATTTTCTAGTACCAGGAATCGATTGCGATGGATCCAGATTTCGTGAAAAACCATTTTCATGAGTCGTAAGACCTTGTTTGGTAGGCCCCGGATTCATTTTTAATTTGTTTTCTTAGCTCAAACGATTTTAATGAAAATTGCGTGTAGACGGTTTTCGAGTACCAAGAACCGATTACGATGGATCCTTATTTCGGAAAAAAATCGTGTGAGGGCTTGTTTGGTGAGCCCGGATTCAATTTTAATTGTTTTCTTAGCTCAAACGATTTAAATGATAAATGCTTGCACGAGGATTTCTAGTACGGGTGGGAACCGGTTGTGATGGATCTTAAATTCGAGAAAAATCGTGTAAGGGGTTGTCTGTTGGGTTTCGGGTTTAACTAATTGAAAAATCTTTTAGTTTTTTTTATCATACCAATTTTTTTTCAAAGAGCACCGCTAATGCCATCATTCGATATACGTTTATGCAACTGGTTTCGATTGCTATGCCAACATACATGTAACTAAATATTTAATAGTGCATACTACAATTTATTAACATTATTAAATTACATAAAATGTTTTGTCTTACTTATGTAAATATTTTTAAATTGTAAATTTTTTTTTATTTCAATCAAAATTAAGTTTTGATTATTTAAAGAAAATAGTTAGAATTAATGAAATCCGTCTGTTGTCAGGTTTCCAGTGTTAACATTGCTTTTACCGACTGTTTGTTTTTGTTAATTTTGTTGTTTTGTGACGAACTTCACATCCGTGTGAAAAGATAATATTTTGTCTGAGGTTTAGATACCAACACCATTATAACCTTTATTCTTTCTTTTAGGGGATAACAGTGCTGTCGGACACTAAGTGTCTGCAACCGGGTTTTATTTTATAATAAAAAAAAACAGAAAACCTGTCCTACTCCCCCTTGTAGAGATTCTTGGCTAGCCTTTGGTCCGACAATCCACTAATTTTTTTCTTATTGCGATCACTTGGCGATCGTGGCGTTTTCGCGATTTATAAACTGAGTCCGTTGTCACTGAAATGGTTTTAGTCGTGACTAGCAAAAACAAAAAAATTGCAAATCAATTGTTTTTATCAAAATTTAAATTTAAATTAAATCAATTAATTTATGAATATTTAAAATTAATCAAATCGCAATAAATAAAATGCAATTGTAAAGCAAAATAAAAATTTCACATGTGCGCTGTAAATTAATTAAATAAATAAGTCAAGTCAAATCCCAATATGTGTGTGTGTGTGTGTGGTGAGGAGACCACATATCGCATAGCTATTTATGTGACCACTGTGATTTTATGAGCAATTTCTGTTTTACTATAAATTAATGTCAATCAATTATTGATTGATTTAAATAAACAAAAATTTGTCGTTAAAAACAATTAATTTGGACAATCGAATCCACATAGTAAAGCATACGCATATTTTAGGTAGCCCATATACCAGATTTAATCGCGGTACTCGTTTGGTGGAATTGAAACCCGTTTGTGTGTCATAATATCATACCGGAGCTAAAGATTTTTAGTTTTACTTACGAAATGCTCAATTTCGAGGTGACTTATGACTTGGTACATAAATACTTCCAGTATACTCGTATATAATTGCGATGAGGACATATCAAAATATTGATGAACGAATTAAATTTATTTTTCTTCTTTTACCCAATTAATTAAATCGAATTACGTACATAGTTCAAATATCCATGGAAAATAATCAATCAACAGATACGGACAAGCCAAAATAATTTTTATTAACCATAAATCAGTTAAATTAATTGAGAGATGCAGAGAAAAGTGTACGTACACATACTGAATTGTGAATTATGTAGAACAATAAAATTCCAACGTTTGCTGTAGGTAATTTTATCAAATAAATCTGGCGGCGGTTGATCTTGCGTGCTCTGTACAATTTGTAATACCACATGTTCAAGATCCTTATCTCGATCGCGATAAACGATTTTGTTCAATTTCGTGTAGATACATGGAACGAGATTTCCGACTGTTGACGGGATTTTTGAGAATTATTAGTGTTTTTGTTGTTGCCAATAACATTTTATTGCATATTAATTTATATGTTGGCTCTTTTCGAATATCTTTTTATGTGACAATGTCATAATAATAGAACGGATTTAATAAATGATTGACGTAACCATTTGTACACTATATAGTGATGAAATTGGTCGAAGCTGATTAATAATTTTTTTTTTATTTATTCAATATTACAACTGATTCAGAGATCATCTGGTAATTTATCTACCTAGATGATGGCTACTCATTTTACAATAATTTCTTAATCCATTTCACGCTGTCCAGCTCCAGCGATTTCTGCCTTTGTAGTCACCTCGCTTCTTTGGTGGTGTCCAACAAACGACGGATATCTGCATTTTCATGTCGAGATAATCGCTGTACGTGTTTCCTTGCTTGTTTTTCCTAATGTACCATGGGGCATTCACAATCCCTCGCAGGACTTTATTTTGGAACATTGTATCAATTGTATATTAGTTTTCTTGGCACAACCCTAAAGTTGGATATGATAGGTTCACACTGGTTTTAGAATTTGCCTATATAGAAGCAATTTATTGTGTATTGAGAGCTCAAAATTTCGAGCCAGTACATATTCCTCTATTTGATGTTTAACTCTTCCTTCTTCTTCTTGATGTGTTCTTTTCATCTTACTTAGCATCGAGGGTCATGTCAAGATATTTAGCTGTATTTGCATATGGAATTTGGTTTGAGTTGCGAACCACGGGAATACAGTTTACATTTTGTTACATTTTGATCTGTAAAGTTGACGTGTACTGATTTGGCTTCATTTAACTTGATGCGCCATTTTTTAGTCCAGTTGCTCAATATCTTTACCAACTGCTACGATTGCTGTATATTCGGTAAGTCTTTCGTATAAAGAATAAACAGAGTAGGTCCAAGTACGCTACTTTGTGATATACCTGCTGATATTCTTTTTAGTTCAGAGTATTAATTTTCAAATTCGACTCTAAAGTATCGATCTAGGAACTTGATAAAATTGCTTAGGTATAAGGTCTTGATGCAGTTTAAATTCAAGCCCTTGGTTCCAAACTTTGTCGGAAGCTTGAGCTACATCCAAAAAAAATACTGGAGCACATCTTCTTATTCTCAAGTGCATCCTCAATGACATACGTTAATCTGTGAACTTCTTAAACTGAAGAGTGATTTTCTCTAAGCATCTCTCTTCTATTATAGGCTTGAGTTTCTTCAGCAACAGTTACTGCAGGTAGTTTCCTGGTTTGCCTGGTTTAGAAATCATAATTACTTCAGCCACCTTCCATTGACGTGGAACCTATTTCAATCTGAAGGCTGCGTTAATTATTTGAACTAATTTACGCAAACCTTTCTCGGGAATGGCTTTCACAATTTGTTCAGTAATTAGGTCATATCTTGGAGTTTTTCTGATACTTAAGTTATTATTTATTTAATTTTTAAGTTCCAATAAGGTCATATGTCTTATGTCAAGATTATCTACTTTGTTTACGACCGTTGTATCTTCATTTGCTGTTGGTCGCGGCAACGGTTGAAAAGTCTCTTCTAATTGAGCAGCAAATAGAGTGACTTTCTGTTTGTCACTTTTAGCCCAGGACCCGCCATCATTTTTGATAGGTGGCACTCTAGCGTTTTTTTAACCTCTTCGTTGCTTTACAAAGCGAGTAATCGTCATCCTTTAGTTCAGAGAGACCTCGAAGATGCTTGTTTATGCTTTCGTTGTTTATTTCCATTATTATATGTTTTAATTTGTTGCACAGGAAGTTGAGGATATTTTTGTGTTGCGGAGCACGAGTCCGCTGCCAGATTCTAAGAGCTTTCTGTTTCTCTTTTACTCGTTCTCTGACCTCAAGAGCATAATTGTGTTTTCTTGTGATGTTGGTATGAGAAATTGGAGAACTTCCCAAGTAGCTTGTTGGATATTATTATTCAATGCTTCTAGTTCATCTTCCAGCTTCACCTTCGTTGTAATTGGTCCGTCGATATTTCTTCGCTCTTCCAATAATCTCTTGAATATATCCCAGTAGGTTTTATTGTTTGTTAATTTAGGTGAATTATCTTTTTTATTATCATGGGTACTTAGAGTCACGATCACAGGTGAGTATGGTCAGATGATAGTCCTTCACTATTTTCAATGCACGTGTAGTCCTCTAAAACTCCTTTTGTTACAAAGAAGTCAAGAAGATCTGGTATTTCATATATGTCAGCAGGCCAGTATGTTAGTTTATCGCCCTGAGAGAAATTGATAGTTGTTCTCGCGAGCTGCATTTAATAACTCTTTTCCTTTAGAGATTGATAGAAAGTATAAAGTTAAAAAGTCCACTGCAGTCTTCTGTTTTTAACTGATGGCGTGGGAGACAGTAAATAGAGGAGATACTGAGATCCCTATTAATGTTTGATTCAACTTTTATGGTTTTAACTTGCATAATTTCTTCTTCAATACAAGGCATTTCTTGTTCAAGTTTCTGTTAAATGAGTTTCCGATACAAGACATACACTCCGCGACACTTGATTACCCTCGCTTGAAAATTTTTCATAAACCTAAGATAATGCGACTAATTATTTGAAATTTTTCGTCACCTTGGTTTCTATCCTAACTAACTTTCCAATGACTAATACACACACCTGCATGCAGTGCGAAGTGGAAACGCCCCATTTCGATTATTTTGCATAAGCAAACTGCGATACTTGATTACCCTCATCACTTTGTTTTTGACGTCGAAAACGTAAGATGCATGTAAATAAATTTAGTTGTGTTCAGTTTAATAGTTTATCATCAATTTATTAAGTTTATTACCAGCTGCAGTTAATAGTGGTGAAGATGGGTCGAGAAAAAACTCTAACAAAGGTAGAAATTGGAAAAATTCTTGCGCTTAAATAAGAAAATTATTCCAATCAGGCGATTTTCAAAAAAATTGATCGCAATTCTTGGACCATCAATAACTACCTCAAAGGTCCAGAAAATTACGGAAAAAATCGAAGAGGTCGCACAGCAAAGGCGACAACAGAATGGGAACATAGAGCTATTTTCCGCAAAGCTTCGAATTCGATGATATCTGCAAAAACAATGAAGCAGACAATTGGAGTCTCAGCCAGTGTCCGTACTGTTCAGAGGATAATAAAAAAGTGTTCAGATCTCCGGTGACAAAAACCACGTTTGCTCCAGCAACATAGAAGTGCTCGATTGAAATATTGCCGTGGACATCCGCGGACAAGGCCGACAAAACTCACAAAGCTACATCGAGCGAAATGTTTGAAGGCCATCGCTGGATTTTCCAGCAGGATAACACAGCAATCCGCACAGCTGCATGAGTGAAACAGTGGTTTGAAGAAAAGAACGTGACAGTTTTGAATTGGCCGTCTTTGTTTCCGGAGTTAAATATTATTGAAAATCTTTGGGGATGGTTATCGAGACAAATTTATTCGAATGGAAGACAATACGAACGTCGGAATGACCTTATGGCAGCAGTGTATGATGCTTTCGAGAAAGTGTCGATAGAATTTATACAAAATCTTTAAAGGTCTTTGCCTAATAGAATTTATGATGTAAGAAAAAATGGAGGACACTAAATATTAAATAAAGAAAAATATCAAAATAATAGAACGTAATGGGTTTTACTACTTAATTTCACAGATGAGGGTAATCAAGTGTCGCAGTTAATTTTAAGCAAAATAACAGAAATGGGGTGTTTCCACTTCGCATTGCATGCAAGTATGCGTATTAGTCATTGGAGAGTTAGATAAGATAAAAACACAGGTGACGACAAATTTTCAAATAATTAGGCGTACTATCTTAGGTTTTATGGAAAATTTTCAAGTGAGGGTAATCAAGGAGTGTAATACTGTGGGCAAAAAATTGTAAGACTTTGTTCATAATTTTAAAATACTATATTTATTTCTCCAAATCTATTTCGTCCCTGCCAAAGTAATCCCGCCGGCCTCAATACACTTATGCTAACGTTTTTTCCAATCCTCGAAACAGTTGTTAAAGTCAATTTCCGGAATAGCCTCCAATGCGCGTAGTCATTCACGTTTAATGTCTTCAATTGACTCAAAACGGTTTCCCCGGAGCGGTCGTTTCAGTTTGCTGAACAGCCAGAAGTCACACGGAGCTAAATCAGGCGAATACGGTGGTTGCGGAAAGATATGGGTAGAATTTTTAGCGAAAAAATCACGTAAAACCATTGCAGTATGAGAAGGTGCATTATCGTGGTGCAAAAACCAAGAGTTGTCGATCCATAATTCCGGCCTCTTTTTACGAATAGCTTCGTGCAACCGACGCATAACACGCAAATAGTATTCCTTGTTGACAGTTTGGCCAGTTGGAAGGAATTCGGAGTGCACCACACCTCGATAATCGAAGAAAACTGTCAACATCACCTTGATTTTTGACTTGCTTTGATGTGATTTTTTCGGCTTCGGCCCACCGTTCGCACGATATTCGGCCGATTGATCGTCTGTTTCCGGGTCGTAAGCATAGATCGAAGACTCATCGCCAGTTATAATACGTTTCATGACATCCTGGTAGTCGGAAAGCATTGTTTCACGGACGTCAACGCGACGCTGTTTTTCCAAAAAATTGAGTGATTTTGGAACCAATCGTGTTTTCACTTTTCTTAGGCCCAAATGATCTTTCAAAATGGTTTTCACTGATCCTTCCGATATTTCAATGATGCCAGTAAGGTCTCTAATGATCGATTGTATGGTTTCAGAGTGGGATAGAAATGCCCAGTTCTGTTCTTTCAACAAAAAATTCACAACGTTTGCAACATGTGGTTTTGCATTGTCGTGCTGAAAAATTAATTTGTTATGTCTATTCACCAGCTCGCTTCAAACGTATTAGTTTGAATCATTCCGATTGTTTGTAAACGTTTTGCAACAGTGGATCAGTCTACATTTAATGCTACAGCCAATTCTGGTTGTGGTTGAGAAGAATCTTCAGCCAATAACGTTTCCAATTCAGCATCTTCAAATTGCTTCGTTTGTTTGGTTTTCCATGCCTTTATATTCAATGCCAAAATCATAATTTTTAAATAGTCGAAACCATTCTTTGCTCGTTATATTCGATGGCGCGTGCTCACCGTAAATTTCCACAAGCAAACGATAAGTTTCTGCTGCACTTTTCTTTGCAATAAAATAATGTAATAAAACTTCCCGCAAATGATGTTTATTTGGAATACAATTTGACCTTTTCAAAGAGTTAAAAATACTAGTTGCTACACTTCAACCAAATGTCGCATACTGCGTATGCCAGCTGACATCAAGTACAATAGAATACCAGTTTGCCCATTTATAGTACACGTAAACAGTACTACTAGCGACACCTATTGGGAAAGGGTGGAGGATCTCGATTGTCTTCTTTCGATAGTATTTTGCGCCGCGGTAGGTTATGACTGACTGTACAGTTAGCTGTCACTTCGAGATCATCGTAATCGATTTGGTTTTCTTTTCTTCTATCATTCGATCTCCACGTTATTTCGTGGATTCTCTTATATGTAAAAAACGTACTTGATATAACTAAATTGTACATTATTGCCAGATCGGTGACTCAGTGATTTGTGTCTTATTGACAACTTCTTTCAACTCGATAAAAAATACATTTTTGACATCATCAAATTTTTCGTTGGTGGTGGGTGAAGAAACTTAAGGCATCCACCCTCATCTTGAACATTTTTATATACCGAGCTGCTTGATATAATACAGACGCCCGTTTCAGCCACCTCTAACCTGGAAAACAGACGCTGATTTGGCATTGGTTTTAGGGCGCCAATGACTCGTCGTAACATGTAGTGTCAATGAGAATAAAGAGAATTTCCTTTCCATTCATACCCAAATGTGTGTTTGTGACAAGGATGTGGTGTTGCTGCGAAAGTTACGGATCGGTTCATCCAAGTGGTGAGTAAATAGTTTCCCACAGTGATGAGAAAGCTCTTTCACAAAGTAAAATTTCCTAGAATCCAAGAAGAGAGTGGGATTTGCAGTATCTCTGCTAAATACGTAAGTCCCGGGGGCGTTGAGTGTTATTTATTTTAATAGGTTTAACGAAAATTGACAAATAAGAACAACAAATAAATTTGATTTTGTATTTTTGCACCATAAACCATAAAACATAAAATATTATTTGAACTTTTGATTTGTTGATTTAACCCACTCTCGTTTTGCTTACTGGCATGGTCTATACGAAACTTCTATGTGTTTAGTTTTTAAAGAAAACTATTCTACATATTTAATTGATGTTTATAGATTTTCATACACCAAAAAACAACTAAATACTGATCTTGAAGTGTAATTGACCCAATAATATTCAAATCGGTTATATTAAATCAAATTATTCTAAATTTTATGTGAATTAGTTTACGAATAACAATTCGTAAGTGTATTGGTATGTCGCTGATATGTCTAGATAGTGTACCAAAATATCAATGAAGGCAAAAATATTTAGAATATTAATGTCAACTAAGCCATAAATGCAAATTAAAATTTAATGGGAAATTATATTTTGATATGACGTCCTTAACCGATATTTTTATGTATTCTTAAATGATCCGATACAGCACTAAAGATTGTTCCATGATCTATAATTAAATTCTTTATTTTCAGCGCATATTTTATTAAACACAGAAAATAGATGTAATAGATAGATATTGTCTTAGCATAGAAAACATTAATATATTTTTGTCACAATAAATAAAGTAACAAAATCATGAAAATCGATTATGCGCGAGTACGCACATAACTTCCAATGGAAAGCTAATCAAAAATTATTATTTATTGCGCTCGTAAACAAGGCAAAAAAAAATCATAAAAATCTGTCTCTATATAATAAATCAATTACTCTAAGTCATAAATTAAAAAATCTCTAACCTAAGCCAACAACAACAACAACAACAAAATTATTGTAATTTTTAATAAATTTAAATAAATTACTACGATTGAATAAGATGATAGAAAATCTGAACTATCCGCATGGTTCTCCTATTATAACGGAATCAATAAAATGGCGACACAAAATTACGCGTCGCGCACGTTTTCCAATCAAGATCACTCAAACATAATATACTGACATAAATGAAATAAGTTCGTTGGGAATTATAAACTCGTACAATCAATTAGATTTGCAATTTTATTGTGCCCATAATGTAATTGAATTGTTTAAACCCACGTTAAAAAGCAAATCACTGTTATTAATTGAGATATCAAAAGGTGGCTGCACACCGTGCAACTGAGTAACTGCATAAAAATGTGTTTAAATTTATTACAAATGTCACAGTGTGATTAATTACCAAAAGTGACATAAACTATTTGTAAATACTAGGTATAAAATTTCGCCTTCACTTGTTTTTGATACAAATTCTTATTAATTGTTTATGTCTTTTGTTGTGCAAATAAAAACTATAACCTCATAACCATCAAGATCAAAAATGTGTTGTTTCAATTCTTTTGTTTCAATATCCTTTTTGAGGTTAGATGTAATATAAAGATCAGTTACATATATTTAAATTGGAGTTTAAGGTTATGCAATATTTGAGTTTCAAAAAAAATCTGTTTGTAGGGTTTGCGTTCTTTTGTTTTGTTTTTAGTAATTTTCGACTGTACTATACGCAACAATAAATAATAACTATTGTTGATTTATAGGAATTCGAATGTGGAAATTGTTATTGCATTATGATTAGACAATCAAACGAGCTTAAGGGCATTTCCATAACAATGGGATAATTCGGAATTTTGTTAAATTAATTAAGTCAATTCGATCGGTTTAAATAAATTTCGGAACTTAAGTTCAATTTTCAAATACCTTATGGTAGCGGTATCCCACCTATCGGTGGGATTTGTGTAACTCTTGTTAAGATAAATTCTAAAAATCGTAAAGTTTGTCGGAAAATTTCACTATGTGGAAATAATAGCCTTAGGTTGACATAATCAAATGAATTAACTGCTAAAGGAAAGAAGAGGTACCCCTTTTCGTTCTCGCAAATCAGATTGATTTTATTAGATTGAGAAGTTTTAGTTTCGATTAATTCTGGAAAAAGGATACACGTCCCCTCCTATTGGAAATGGCTTATGACTCATTCGCTTGTGTCAACCGGAGGCTAACATTTCCATTTAGTGAAATTTTCCGACAAACTCCACGATATTATGAATTTATCTTATTTAAAACTACTCAAACCAATACAATCTATTAAATTTACGAGAACGAAAATGGTCACCTGTCCCTTTCTTTTGGGAATAGCTCTTCACTCATTTAATTGTGTCAACCTAAAGCTAACATTACCATATAGTGGAATTTTTCTGGTTGTAACGGATGTGTAACCATTGGTGGTTTGGCAGATCTGCATGATTCATTTTAGAACAGCCTTAGTATATAATTTTCGTCCTATTTGTGATGAATAATCCGTTATAGTAATTCGAATTTTTGTCGAATAGAGTTGATTCATTTTTGTGAGAGAAGGTTGTTAACATGTCGCTGTATTGGTGGTGTGGGTGTCGGTGATGGTTACCGTCGATGGGCTTATTGGCGATATGGGGTGTGTGCTAGGGCTCTTGTGTTTATGTTGGCGATGTGGTTTTGTCGACGAGCTGATTGTTTGTGCAATGTTAGCTTTACGAGCATAATTCCTTTTTGGCGATTCTCTGATTTCCAATGGCCAACTGATATTGGTGTTGGCGTTGTGGATAACGGTAATGAGGTTATCTCGGCGATTCAATCCAACCTAAATCGGCTTGTCAGTCAACATTTCAGTCAGCGGTGTGGGTGCCGGTCATCTGCCGGTCGACGAGTTGTCGGTCTTGTGCATGGATTCCACTTTGTTTGCGGTGATCGGAAGCTTTTTGAGTTACTGCTTATTTAGTATTATTAAGACAATTTTGATGCTCTGTTTAAATTGTTTTTTAAACAATTTTATTTATTTATTGAATCTTTCAACACGAAAATAACAATACGTCGTTAAATCTTAATCACTGAGGAAATTATAAGTAAAAATGCGAGAACAGAATCTACTTCTTATCAATAAATAAATTTTATAATTTTATAATTTATGTCGTCACAGCCATCGTTTTCTTATTTAATCGTGAAGACATAGGTATACTACTGTGGGCAAAAAGTAGTAAGAATTTTTAATTTAAATTTCGCGCGGAAAACCATTCGTCGAAATATTTTTTTTCTATGTTGGTATGACTGTCAGTGACATCTGTGTCAAATGTCACATCAAAATAATAATACTTGTCTTTCTGAAGTACAAAAAGTGCATTCGGCGATTTTTACAATGAGTGAAATTATTCAATAAAGAAGTTCCATTAAATGTTGTGTGCAGAATCAATTTTGTGGTGCCGAAACGTTCAGAATATTGCAAAAGGCCTTCGGTGATAATTGTATGTCGCGAGCAAATGTTTTTGATTGGTAAAAATTGTTCAAAGAGGGTCGAGAAAGTGTTGACGACGAACCACGTCTAGGACAGCCATCAACATCAACTGATGATCAACACGTTAATAAAATCAAGGAATTGGTGCTCGAGAATCGACGATTAACAATCAGAGACCTTACTGGCATTGTTGAAATATCGGAAGGATCAGTGAAAACCATTTTGAAAGATCATTGGTTCCAAAATCACTCAATTTTTTGGAAAAACAGCGTCGTTTTGACGTCTTTGGGATCTATGCTTACGACCCGGAAACAGACGACCAATCGGCCGAATATCGTGCCAAAGGTGAGCCGAAGCCGAAAAAACCACGTCAAAGCAAGTCAAAAATCAAGGTGATGTTGACAGTTTTCTTCGATTATCGTGGTGTGGTGCACTCCGAATTCCTTCCGACTGGCCAAACTGTCAACAAGGAATATTATTTGAGTGTTATGTGTCGTTTGCGCGAAGCTATTCGTAAAAAGAGACCGGAATTATGGGTCGACAACTCTTGGTTTTTGCACCACGATAATGCACCTTCTCATACTGCATTGGTATTACGTGATTTTTTCGCCAAAAATTCCACCCGTATCGTTCCGCAACCACCGTATTCACCGGATTTAGCGATTTTTATGGGTATATACGATTGCATCTGCCAAAGTAGGCGACATAATTTTCGTAGATGGTCGGCAGTGAAAATTATATATAACGGTGGACCAAGCACACTGGTAGGAGGTATTGTATTTGGCATAATATGTGCGATTAGACAAATACGACTTCATAAGTTGGTAAATTTCTGGCAATTTAAAATTAATTTTATTAAGCAGACCTTCGTGCCAAACTTTATTGGGCAACATCCAAGAAAATGGCGGAGTAGTATTGTTTCCCTTCGTGTGCTGACCTTATTTCTGTAGCTACTTGGTGCACTTGCTCAATGGTTCCTTGCTCGGCTCTGAAACCAAATCAATGATTAGGGATGATATTTCGTAGTTCCGGTTTAATATTTTCGATAATTGCTTTTTCGAATACTTTCAAGATGATTGGTAGTAGGCTTATTGGTCTATATGACGAGACTTTGGTAGTGTCATATCTTCAGAGACATTCTAGTTTTTGGATGATAATGGTTTGATTTTGTAGCATTGCTTGTAGCATATTTTGCATTGTTATCATTAACTGCATCATCAGTTGCATGCAGTTATTTAGGGTAGGTTCAGCATTTGAGAGTTCATCATGGGGAACGCGTGCATATGTGGGTTTGCTAGTTGATGTTCTGGGCGAACGAGAGTCATTTGGCGCTTGCGAAATCATCTGGTGTAGTTTTATACTGCCGCCTGGAACGTGACAATTAATAATAATTCTATAGACTAGGCATCCTCGCTAGTTTGGAGTGCGAAATTGCTTCATTTCTTTTCTGTTGAGGAGTTCTTTGGTTTTGAGCAACTTTTGCTTTGGTATAGTTCCCGGCATACGACACACACTGATATCTATCTGCAATAAGTCCTTGAGTGACCATATTATTGGCAATTTAAATACTGTATTGATCTTTTCTTTGGTTCTTCAACAGTTATGCATCTGTGTATGAGGTACCTTAGTTTATATATTGGATGAACTTCTCCCTTTTTCAAAATGTTTTCGGATGGATGGCTTCAAGCGGTTCATGATCTTTATATACATTTTGTATCTTAACTCCATCTCCTACAAGCGCAGCCTGGATTTCGTTTGTTTCAACATGGACATTGATGCCTTTAATAACGACAGAAAGAACCTTTGAAGACTTCAATCGGTTTGTATAATAATTACTGTTGTGAGCATCGTACTTCGACCTCTCTATAGTCGTTGACTCCGTCTGTTTGAATTTTTTCTTCATGTATTTTGCCACGTAGTAAATTTGTTACGTGAAATGTTTTTCCATTCGTTAGCATGCTTGTTATGAATTCTTGCACCACCTTGTGTGAATTGGTTTCACGCAAGTAGATTGGAAGTAGCTTGTATTTTCGATTAGCTTGTTCTTGAATATTTGTATTTACTGTTTTGCTCTCTTCCGCATCCTTTTCGGTCGGCGTTTCAAATCTTTTTTTAGCGGTATCGGTTGTTTTTCCCTTTTTGGGTTATCCCTTTTCCGTTTTGGAGCAATACAGCGATCGATTCCAATTTGTGTCATATGTACATTACGTTTAATGCTCACTCTAAGACTTGTGTCGCTACTGTGCTTTTCGAGGAGCATATTCATCGGGGCCAAAAGTGGTAGATGACTTCTGGTTTATATTCAGCATTGAAGTTGAAATTGATGCTTGGTGAACTACCCATCAGACTCACAACCTCAAAAGTATTGTAGCTGTATATGGTGTAGAACCAAGCGTTGAATCCCTACATCACTGCGGTCGCTGGATCTCGACGACTGGAAGCCAACTTGCATCCGATTCCCTGAGCCGTAACGTTGTTTTTCATGATTGACTCCGTTGTGTATTTATAGATTTCGGGTTCCTTCCCTTAGCCTTTTATATCTACTGTCAGCCTGGAAAGACACTGGTCAAAGCCGCCCTTTTATACAGTTATCAGCGATGTGGTATAACTATACCTGATATTTGTATTGCTCTTACTAAAATGTAAGGCACTCGTAAGATGAAGTTATATTGCTCACATCTACTTTACCAGCGCAATGCTAAAGTAAACGCGCACTTTGCTAATACTCGAAATCTTTTATCCTTTCCTTGTAGCGTTCGGTGATATTTATTTTGACGGTGTTGGTGTCGATGAGATGGTTGTCGGCGATCTGGTTATGTGTGTTAAATATTCCTGTAAGCGATTCAGTTGTCGGTGATGTGGGTATTGATGATGTGCATGTCGGCGATGTGGGTGTCAGCGTTGTCTGTGTCTTGCTATGTGCGTATCAGCTATGTGATGGTCGGGACAAAATTTGTTTTGCCTGGTATATATTTAAATTCGTAATGATATTCTTCTAAGATGATCTTTAATCTTTTCATTTTCAAAATGTTGTTCTTGTTACTATTTATTTTCCTTGAGCCGCAGAGAAAGTTTCTCAGGGAGTTCAGAGACCAATATTTCTTTTTCATTTGTCGCGCAGTTCTCTTCGATTTTATCAAGCGTTTTCCTTCTTGTGACAAAATGCAAATAGTGAGAAACCAGAGGCTTCCGACCTTTTGAAATCGGGGAACTTGAGATGAATCTCGATGGAGACTAAAGTTTTCTTGATTTTGTTGAAAGCGGTTATTTCTATGTCTGTGAAAGTTTTATCTTCGAGAGTGTTTTGGACGCATGTCACGGGCTTTGCTATAGTCAGGGGCTTTGCTAGTTTGGCATAGTCCCTTATGAATCTCCTATAGAACCCTGCCATTCCCATGCTTTTGGGCAATTGTTTATGGCTATCACCTTTTTTGTTTTTTTTTATGTCGTCTTTGGATATTATGAACCCTAGAAATTCGACTTGCTCTTGCAAAAATTCACATTTATCAATCTAAACTTTCATATTGATCCAGAGTTTTGAATATGATATTCAAATGTTCGAAGTGTTCTTTTTCGGTTTTGCCGAATATAACTACATCATCATAGCAAAGCTTTCTATGTGGTTTCGTAATATATCGTCTAGAGTAAGCTGAAAGATGGTTGCGTGATCTGATTCCTTTAGCGGTATCTGATGGAAACTTTTTAGATTCATGAGAATGTCGTTAATCTCAGGTATCGGATATTGTATCAGCTATTGTAATAGAAAGTTTTCGATAATCGGATGGATACGGTCGGGAATAACCAGGATCTGCGTTAAGAGTTTGTATCTCACCCCTTGTCGTTGTTGTATAAGTTAGCTTCTCTTCAGGACCGGAGAAAAGACTAGGATAATTGGCAACCGTTTTTTCTAGCATGGATTTTTATTCGGGGCTGAGATGCGACGTTCTAAGGGTTATGTTACTCACGTGGTTTGGTATGTGCTGTTTAAGAGGTATTTTTACGTTTGGATAGAATATCATGAATCCCTCATTTACCTGAATTGTCGCTTGAAGTTGCCTTAGACTGTCGTTACCGATTATTTCATCGAGAGACTTTTAGTGGGGTAATATAAATTTTTTAGCTTTTACGCAGGGCCAAAAATATCTATTAGGGTGGTGCGTGACTTTTACACTCCCTTCAACTGAGTTTGCAATGAACAGGCTATAAGTCTTATTCGATACAGTGTCGATTAATAATTTAAAAAATTTGCCGCTCTTCGTTCTATGTTCTAGATAAGAAAGCGAAGAGCTCCTTAATCTAAAAAAATTATTTCTTGTAATTCTTCGGTTGCTATCGGTTCTTCTCCATAGTTAGTATCGTCAATTGTTCCACTTTCATTGGTTGTGGTTTTGAATACTGATTCCTATTGGGAATCCATTGTGGTTGTAGACTGTATTATTGCGAAATCTGCTCGACCGTAATATCTTTGGGTGTGATTAAATGCCTGACATTTCTTGCATTGGGGTATGCGTGTTGTGGTTCTCCTCATTGGTTCGATTTTCACCTTCATGTGAACGATTCCTTTTATTCCATAAATGTTTTGAACATTCTCTTTGTTGTCAAATAGCAGCATAAAAAGAGGGAGTCTTCTTTTACTGATAATTTGCTTTCCTTCCTGGATTTCTGTTCTCTCTTTTTTAACAATATTCACAGCATCTAGTATTTTAAAACCTTTAATGTGTAAGTCTTTCATTATTTCTTTGCTTGAGCAAGTGTGTTGCAAACCTCTTGTCATGACTTTTCAGCATTCAATTTCATAGATAATGTTCTATAAGTATCTGAGTCCAGAGTATTAATTCCAAACGTCAAAGTTTAGCGCTGTTACCTTATAGTCTTTGTCAGTAACCGATTTCACCAGTGACTGAATTTCTGGGTAACTGATTACACCCACCATATTTATTAGTGGAGGTGGTTTTTCTTTCGGTTGCACCAAATTTGGTTTAAAGTTCTTGGTTACTACCTTTTGGGAGATTGGTTTTGGGTAGAACATTGTTTGGATTCGGACTCGATTGTCCCCTACCATTTAATTGCTCAGCCTCAGGTGGCGATTCAGCTTTTATTTTTTTATTATTCCTGGACTGTTTTTCTTCTTTAGGATCCAGTAGGTCTCTCTTTGTAATTCATCTTCATCAGTGGAATAGATGAGTTTGTCTGGTTCAATGCTTCCTATATCGCAATCTTCTTTTGAATCCCGATTCATTTTTAGGTTTTCATTTTCTTGCTTTAGATACGCAATTTCTTTGCTTAGCTTGGCAAATAATTGCTCCATATGCTCTAGTCTCGCCAAGAGATCCATATTCTCCTTTCCTAGATCAATAGTTGTTTTACTAGATTCGGCTATTTGCAAAGTAAAATTTCCGGTGGCATCACTTATTTCGTGTAATGTTTGTCTAGGTATAGCGTTAGAAAAAGTATCGGCTTGGTCAGCTACCGAGTTGCTTCTATTTTTCTTTATCGGTGATCTTTGTAAATTTGATCTTCTCTGGAACGGATTTGGTTTTCCGTGATAATGCAATAGCCCAGAATCGATAGGGCCAGTCTCCACAGAGAGTGGATTTACCAATGTTGATATTGATGCATATCAACATATTTGCATAGTTTTGATTGACTAATTAATCTGCTTCACTAATACGAAGGGTTTGGATACCACAACCCTTCGTTCTACAAAACATTGCCCAGAGTACGCCCGTATCCATTTATGAATACTTAGTGGAGGCTGTCAATCCCGTACTCCAAGATAATATTAGTATTATCAGCATATCTAAACAATATCGATCTTACAATGGTACAGTAGTTACTAGGGCGACCCATTTTTGTATGGAGGAAATTTTATCTCTTTTTTTCTATCTTGCTCAAGGCTAAAAATATTCGTTTCTATTAGAAATGACCTTATGCAAGTTTTCAGGACCACGTTTAGGCGACCAAATAGGTTTTATGCAAAAGAAACACTAAAACGACTCTTAGTGACGTTTTCTCCTCTCTTTCACTTCAGCTCGTTCAATGAAAATCCGATCCAATGAAATGATGAAAAAAGGTAGTTGGCGTAATAGAAAATTTGTATTCGGGCTGTTTCTTTTAAAAAATTAAAACTTGTGAGTTCCGGCTAATTTAAAAAAAAATGCCTATCATGTTTGACTAAATTTCACTATTTGTGGCTATAGTGCAAAGAATAACGAACAAATGAGACAAGAGAAAACAAGTAAAAGAGAAGTTTTCATAGAAGTTGGATGGAAACTCTATGACATTGGTCATGCATGGTCTTAATATTGAAAAAACAGAAGATCCGTCAAAGTTGTTGTTTCTCGAGCAACAACGAAATATTAATGCTTTTAACATTCATTCATTACGATCAATGAATGAGGGCAATTTCACATTGTCGATTAATGATCCACGACCTTCAACAAGTAGATCTTAAGAATAAACTTAATCATTTCGGGCACCAGCTCACTTACATTGTCTTCTAGCGGCAGTGAATATCAAGCACCAGTAGAAAAGAAACTAAAGCAAACAAAACAATCCATTTCGTTTCACTCATCGCTACATATGATGAATGTGATTGATAAGAATATAGTAGGTGCGTTGGATTGATCGAAAATAAGCAATTCAGAAGGTGCTCTTCTATCTGCCACCACTGCAAATGCATTAGGGCATGATTTAGAATCAATTGCAGTTTCCAAAGAGACTATACGTCGCCATCGACAACGGCTCAGGAAAGAAATCAGTGATGAAATGTTTAAGTCTTTCAGTTCTGATTCTATTCTAACGAGAAATGTTAGAATATATAGTAGAGAAACAATGGTTGACGGTGCGTTATAGTATCCGGTTATGGTAACACCAAACTGTTGGGAATTCCAATGAAAAATACATAATGAGCGAGATGATTATAAATAATTTTTATGGTTATTTCTTGGATAACCACTTACATATTTTTTTTCTTTATTAATTACAACTGAGACTGTGCTCATCTAGCAATTTATCTTTCAAATTTACAAATTTTACATTCCTTAAATAATTCTGATTTGTTGGGGTGAAACCCAATGGTTAGTCCCAAAACTAATCAAACCTCTTTAAAATATAATTTAAATTTGCTATGTTTACTAGGTCAAGTGGCCTTGTTCTTTGAAGTCTTCTTTCAACGACAGGGTTATCTAGCATATGGCGAATGGGGTTTCCATGTTCCTGGAGCCTTATTACGGGTATGGCGGTGTGCTTTTTTATTTCATCTTTGATGTATTCCATCTGTAAGTATCTGTGAAGGTCTTCATTTCTTGTGTACCACGGAGGATTTACGATGCTACGGATAACCTTGTTTTGAAACGTCTATATCATTTTCGCGTTTGTTTGCTTAGTACGTCCCCAGAGTTGAATACTGTAGGTTCATATCGGCTTCAGAATTTGCCGATATAGCAGCAGCTTGTTGTGTATTGTAAGCTCAGAGCCTCTACTTATGATCCAATACATTTTACTGAACTTAATATTAAGTTCTTCTTTTTTTTTGACATGCTCTCTCTACTTGAGCTTGGCATCGAGAGTCATGCCCAGATATTTAGCTTTGTTTGCATATGGCACCGGTCGTGAGTTAATTACTATCGGTAGATGGGAAGCCTTTTGATATGTAAAGTTAATATGCGTGGATTTCGTCTCATTAAGCTTGATTTTCCAGCGCTTAGTCCAGTTACAAACCGCATTAGTAATCTTCTGGAGTTTGCTCGTTGCATCAGTGACATTACTTCCAATGGCCATGATTGCTGCGTCATCTGCAAAGGTGGCTATGGTTTCTTCATCTGTTGTTGCAACATCCCTTGTATATAATAAATACAGGATTGGTCCTAAGACACTCACCTGTGGGACACCAGCAGATATTTTCATTAGTTCGGAGTATTCATCCTCATATTTCACACGAAAATGCCTATTGGATAAGATCTTAATATGGCATAGAATTGCCTCGGCAGATCTCTATGCAGCTTGAATTCCAGTCCACTGTGCCAAGCTTTATCGAATGCTTGGGCGACGTCCAGAAATATGCTGGAGCATACTTTTTTGCGTTCTAACGTTCTTTCAGTAACGTTGGTGATTCTATGCACCTGTTCATTTGTGGAATGCTTTTCCCTGAATCCAAATTGATGTTGAGGAATTAGTTGTCGGTCCTAGCTTTTGGATTGACATTATATTTTCATTGGTCGATTGTCTTGGTTGTGGTTGGAAGGTATCTTAGAGATACTCCGCAAACAGATCATCCTTCTCTTTAGGACCTCTTGCCTAGATTCCATCCTCCCTTTTAAGAGGAGGCACTTGTATTTTGGGTCGTTTTAGTTCCTTCGTCGCCTTCCACAGAGAATAATCAGAATTTTTTTCATCGGTTAGGATAATTAGATATCTGTTGATTGATGCATTTTTAACTTCATTAAGAAGAGATTTAAGAAGAAGAGATTAAGAAGAGATTTAAGAAGACTGTTACCTAAATTGTTAAGAATTGTTTTGTTCTCCGGTGTTCTGGTTATTTGCCAGGTTTACGTGCCCGTCGTTTTTCTCTTACTAACTCTATAACTTCCATTGGGTAGGATATGTTAAGCTTCTTCTTATTTTGTATAATGAGGGTACTTGCCAAAGCAGCATAATGAATTATTTCATTGAGTTGTTCTAATACATCTTCCAACTGGTGAGTATTTCTTGTTGGTACCTGAAGATTGATTTTTTCCTCTATTACTTCACGGAAGAGATCCCAGTTTGTTTTTGAATTTGTTCATCTGGATGCACTCTCCCTTTGGATTACCATTTCACTGAGGTCATGATAACCGGAGAATGGTCCGATACTAGAGAATTACTGTCTTCAATTTGAATGTAGTTCTGGGATATACCTCTTGTTATATAAAAGTGTATTAAGTCAGGTATCTTCGTTCCGTTACTGGGCCAGTATGTTGGGGAACCACCAGAGTAAAATTCACTTTTTGATATCTGCCCTGCTTGAAGCAATTTTTTGCCTTTTGACGTCGTAAGTTTAGATCCCTAATATGTGTTTTTCGCATTAAAGTTACCTTCAATAATAAAATCACGTTCAAGCGATTTAAATAGTTTAAGGTAGTCCTCTCTTTTCAAGTTATGCCGGGGAGGACAATCTATTGCAGAGGCTGTAAGCTGTCTATGTTTTATTTGAATCCTTACAGTAGTGACTTGCATTGTTCTTCTTCGATATGGTGTTTTATATTTTCTTTTATTAGTAATGCTCTTTCCGCTGGATGAATGGAGTGATATAAGTTACAACCCCGTATTTTAACAAACGAAGATTTAACTAGATGGCTTTCAGATATTAAGGAAATTTCGATTTTTTCTGAATTTAAAAATAATTCTATTTCTGGCATATGTTGCATAATGCCATTCGCATTCCAGATTGCTATTTTGAAAGTGTGTTGTATTCTTACTTAACATTTTTTGTTGGATTGCGTTGAGGGAGTTGCATTTTCTTCAGTTGATCAAGTATCATGTTGTTCAGATTACTTTGGTCATCTAGCCGCTTTGTAATAGCTGCAATGCTGTTCGTAATGTTTTCCATAATTTGGTTACTTTCAGCGCCCATATGTTTGGTTGAACCCAAACCTTTCACTACCTGCGCAAATGAACTAATTTGCTCTG
This sequence comes from Nephrotoma guestfalica, assembly GCA_963691935.1. Lineage (NCBI taxonomy): Eukaryota > Metazoa > Arthropoda > Insecta > Diptera > Tipulidae > Nephrotoma > Nephrotoma guestfalica. The sequence goes on along the minus strand of OY829915.1, from coordinate 190,434,956 downwards.
TATTACTTGGTTGTGGGTTTTGATTCATCTGATTTGATATTTGAACCCTTCGATTTTCGTGATTTTGAGGCTTCTTGTTTTTTCTCTTAATTTTTGTTGTTGCTTAGCAACCTCACAGCCTCGATAATTAGCCGGGTGTTGGCCCTTATAATTTGTACACTTGGCTGGCACATCTCTACCTATTGTACATGCCTTGGTATGTGATATGATTACGTGAGCATTTTACACATCTTGGGTCCTGGCCGCAATATCTTTGGCTGTGATTAAATGCCTGGCATTTCTTGCATTGGGATATTCGTAGACAGAACATTTTTTGAATCTGGAATAGATTGTCCCCTACCATTTAATTGCTCAGCCTCAAGTGGCGATTCAGCTTTTCTTTTCTTACTCTTCCTGGACTGTTTTTCTTCTTTAGGTTTTAGTCCGTGTCTCTTTGTAATTCATCTTCATCAGTGGAGTCATTTTTAGGTTTTTTATTTTCTCGCTTTAGATACTGAATTTCTTCAATTAGCTTGGCAATTCTCCTTTTCAAGGTCAATAGTTGTTTTACTAGATTCGGCTATTTGCAAAGTAAAATTTTCGGTGGTATCACTTATTTCGTGTAATGTTTGTCCAGTACATCTAGTTATAACGTTAGAAAAAGCATCGGCTGGGTCAGCTACCGAGTTGCTTCTATTTTTGTTTATCGGTGATCTTTGTAAATTTGAACTTCTCTGGAACGGATTTGATGTTGCCTGATAATTACCAATGCTGATATTGATGTACCACCTGGGGTATTATTTCCTCTTGTACCATTGAATAGTTTTGATTAACTAATTAGTTATCTGCGTCACTACTACGAAGGGATTGGGTACCATAACCGTTCGTTCTACAGAACATTGCCCAGAGTACTCCCATATCCATTTATGAATACTTCATGGAGGCTGTCAATCCCGTACTCCAATATAAGTAAATCTAAACAATATCGATCTTACAGTGGTACAGTACACAGGTAAGTACATAACAACATCTACACTGAAATTTTAAGAAACTCTTCTTTGACGAGTAGTCAGATTTCCGAGAACTTTCGGGTTTCTTTCCATCGAAAGAGTGGGGTTTTAGTACGAAAAACCACACGGCATTCTAAGTGTTTTGTTTATTGGGCATCTCTAGGAAATTCCAAGTGTTGTGTTCCACGTCCATCGAAGAGCTAGGTACCACCATTATATATAAGAGATAATTAGCATTAGTTGAGACTCCGTTAATGTTTTATTTTTTTCGAAATTTTTTGTTAACTGGCACATCATCTATTTAGTTACAGCTTCTTGCGTTGGATAATTTATTGCCATCAAACAATGGTTGCAAGTCAAAAACAAATGACACTCAGATGTCCATCATACTATTTTGAAATATTAAAAGCTTTCGGGTCTCATGTACATATATTGTAAAACTTCCAACGAAAGGTCGACAATGGAAGCACTCTTATTAGTGTTGGTATGGCACAGCATTTTAATTATAAAAATGCGTTACGGTATAAAAGTGCCCAACTATTATTAATTAATAATTATTAGTGATATTAATAAATACTTGAAATATATTATTTTAATTAATAAAACATCGTGTCCATAATTACATTAATTTAGATTTCATATTTGATTTTGATTTACATACAAGTATATACAGTGCACGAGGAAGTTGTAATTGCATTCCAACTACTAATTTACGATTAGATTGTGGTCACAACTAAAGTTTAATTATTTAGGTTTAAGTTATTGATACATACAAGGAACTGGCAACATAATGTGTGTCATGCTATTTATATCGCATGTGCGGCAATGTCTTCTTACATAAGTATTCATACATTGTGCATGTACTCGCATGTATACGTTACGTATAAATTTAATTTTTATCTAGAATCTAGATCAATTAAAGATAATTTCAACGCCATAAATATTAATTTACTACAGCATTCATATTGCAGCCGCTTTCGATATAAATTATATGCATTTGTTGCATGCAACGTCCAATAGAATCGAGTTTAAATTAAATTTGAATGTTTTGTCCCATTTCAGAAGAATTATCATCAACACTTCTTCCCCATAGTGAACTATTGGCGTTTAGTGATAATGAGACACAAAATAATATCCACTCCACTGTGATCATTCCACATACGACTGGAAGTAATCTAGATTTGGTGCATCAGGATACTCATTTTTTAGGCCATATCAGCAATGTAACGTACACAAATTTAATGGACGATGCTTCGACAGTATTAGCAACTTCCAAAAATACAATAAAACGAAAACGGCGGCGACGTCGGCGCCGTCCAAAAAATTCAACCACCACAACGACAACAACACCCAATCCTAAACCTAAAAATAAACGAAAACGAAAGAAAAAATTGGGTGTCAATAAGGTTGTAGGGGAAGGTGGTGGATCGGCTAACGAGCACTTATCAAAAGCACAACGAAGAGAAAATCGCAAACGAAAGTTAGAAATGCGCGAAAAGAAACGGGAAGAAAAACGTAAACGGAAACTGACCAAAATGGGTTCGGTTGATACCGAAAACTATAAAACAACAACATGGACACCGGAAATTCCGCAGCCCTTGAGCATCAAAAATCCGGAGGCCGGACCAATCACGAACTACTTTGAATCATTACTAAACGGTGATTTTACATGTGCTCAAGACGGATTTATTACAGCACCGAATGTGTCTCACGCAAGGGTTATCTATCTACGCAGCGATAATAAGGAAACAATGAACGCGTATTTAGAGGCAGAGTATTTGTGTGAAGCCGGTTATCAGTATGCGAACGATCAGCATACAAAACTTATTTGTAAAAATTTCGAGTGGACCGGACAGATTCCCGAATGCAACGAAGTTCAAACGATCAAATCAGAGTATCAAATGGATCGGGTGGATAATGAAGTGGTGGAAAATGATGGCACGCAAAAATGTAAACCGAATAATAAGTGTACGCAGCTTTGTGTGATTAAAAATAATAAAACGACATGTACATGCCATAAAGGATTCAGGGCCATCGGACATAAATGTGTTGGTAAGTTATCCGTACTATGTATACAGATAAAATACGACTTTCGAATATTTTCTAACTCTTTTAGATATTAATGAATGTCGGGAAAATCGGCATGCATGTCAGTATGGTTGTTCGAATGTGGTGGGAGGGTATCGATGTAAATGTCCTAAGGGCTTCCGAAATGACGGACTTAATTGTGTCGATGTTAATGAATGCCTTCTGCGGAACGGACATGGCATGTGTCAAGATCGGTGCACGAATACGATAGGAAGTTATAAATGTTCGTGTGAAGGATTGGCTGGCACTAGGCTCTCGCCCGATAGCCACAGCTGTGAGGATATGGATGAGTGTACACATAATAATGGTGGTTGTTCACATATTTGTGTGAATACAATGAGTCGTGCGTTTTGTTTGTGTCCCGAAGGGTACGTACTGGACGATGATTGGAGAACTTGTATCGATATTGATGAGTGTGCTGATGAAAGTTTAATGGCGAATAATACGATGTGTGAATACGGCTGTGTAAATACACCTGGGTCGTATAAATGTGTCGCCGATATAGGGGCTGATCAACCGTTTATCGAGGAAATACCATTGTGTGCGGTTGGATATTTTTTTAATTCGACTACAGAAACTTGCGAGGATATCAATGAATGTGAGATTAATAATGGCGGATGTTACGACCGTTGTATAAATACGATAGGGGATTACGATTGTTTGTGCAGTGCTGGTTACATATTTGCTCCGGATAAATTTACATGCATTAGTAAGCACATCATAAATTGAAACTTTTAACGTATTAAATGTTTTTTTTATTATTTATAGTTAGTAACATCACGAGTGATATCGTTTGCCCTCCGCTCGACCCACCGCGGAATGGATACCTCGAATGCATCCGGCCTATAAGTACACGCATTACGAACAAACCGGGAAGCCAATGTATATTACGGTGTCCCGTTGGCTACAAAGTGGTCGGAAAATTTTTCCGTATATGCGGTTCTGATGGAAAATGGCTCGGCGATGAGAGTGGCGCTTGTCTACGATACCCAATTCCTAAACTTATTTGTCCCCATGACATACATGTTGAGTTACCGCAAGATGCAAACTCGATTAAAATACAGATACCGTATGCCAAATCTGACATTCCACAACGTGATTTACTGTACGAACCGAATGGAATTATGTCAAGAGAAAATTTTGAAATGGGTGCCGTAAACGTGTCAGTCACGGCAAAACATCCAATATCTCGAGTTAGCTTGATATGTACATTCAGTATAAAAATCGATAGAGGTGAACCGCCAAAAGTAATGTTTTGTCCAAGTACCGTGCACGAGCATATAATTATGAAACCATCCGACATAATACCTATGACGTGGGACGAACCAATATTTCTAGATAACGTTAATGTTACTGAAATGATTAAAACGAACGTAAGGGTTAATTATTATTGATCGAGAATATGGCATTCAATATTTCTATTTTTAGATTCCTGGCGATTATTTTGGGTATGGAAGTCACCGTATAGTGTATGTGGCTAAAGACGCAGCTGGATTTAGTAGTCATTGTGTTTTCAAAATACGTGTGCAAACATTTAGGCGAACTTACAAAATTCCAAAATATTAACATCATGTGCCCCACGTGGTTATGAGGAAACTAAACCAGTATAGAATAAACTTTAGCGAATAAATTTGTATATTAAAATAATTAGTCGAGTTGAAGACGTTTCTATTTTTTACAAATAAAGTATTATTATTATTTACTACTGCCAATTAATTTAGGTGCTTTAAATAGTTACTGTTAATAAAATGTGAAAAGATTTATTTATAAATATAAACATCAAAATGGGTTTAAATGAAGTATTTTAGTGGGATACCTGAAAGCCAACACTCAAAAAAGGAGAGTAATACTAAAAAACTTGTTGGAGTGAAATCTGAAGGTTTCGTTTACCTGATATTTTATTGAGGAAAGATCTTCAAAACCTTTAACGAACGCACATTGTAAAAAACAACCATTTCAATGGTACAACAGCTGTGATATTGAACTCAATTGGTCTTTTATGGAAGACGTCATAAGCTACTTATGCAAGTGCGGATTTTATATTGGTAATATGTGTGGGATTTTAACAAATATTTACCAGCATTTAAGAGGAAATGTTTTATTCAAAGTGTCCAATAGTTTCCGAAATGATCAAATACTTCAAGTAAATTTTATTTACTTTATTTACTCATCCAAAATAACTCCCAGAAGTGCACGGTACATGGTCCGACTCATATTTTCCAAATGAAACTCAACAATACGATACTTTTGTGAAAGTAGCAAACGAAGTGTCATCGAACGAAGTATTACATTCAATATCCTTAATAATGTATGTCACATTATAATTGAAGCTACGTTCAATCCGGTGCATATTGTGTGCGGTTATGAACACACTCCAAGAGATGAAACAAGATGTAACTTTCTTTTTATATATTACTCTTCACTTTGAGTAAATTTAAAATCATTACATGTTGTACCGCCATGATGGGAATAAGTCGCGATAAATAAAACGCGTATAACTAACAAGCTGTTGTTTAATTAAATAAATATTACCATTACAAAGTGTAAGTTTCCCTTGATGTGCAACAAATGAACATTTGACGATGATAATAGTAAATTTCTGTAAAAGGAAAAGTGCGTCGTGTTAAAATCGTAAAAATATATTTAGTGTCTAGTCGTATGCGTCTAGTTGTCAATTTACGCGAGGTAGCGAGAGATTGTGCATTATTATGTCCAAAAGCCGGATGCGAGGAAAACTACTCAGAGTGGGAAATTAGGGTCATTCGCCGTGAATAATTATTTCTAGAATTTGATCGCGAATTGTTACGACTACGTGACTTTGAATTAGATCGTGATCTATAATTTTGATTAAAAATGTCCGAAATCTCCGATAACAATGTCTTTTTGAATTCCGAAATTTTATTGCCTAGAGAAAAACTGAATTTGAATTAGAAGAACAAGACGCACAAGCCAGTTTATTTGTGTCTGAGTTATAGTCTCATGCACGTTGTCAGCTCGTTCTGCAATGACTGACAGGGAGACGTCGTTTTCAAATGGTGTGAGCACCTCTTCATCCAAAATTAACGAACTGTCGCTTCAACAACTAGGATGGCTTCCTGTCCCCAAGTATTGAGCCATGCATCAGATTATCAAGTTTCGACTTTTCTGATTCACCAAGTACCCGGAATCACATCAGCCTTAAATGTAGAATAAGCTGTATTACCCTTCGGGCTAGTAATTGTAAATGCAAATGTGTCGTGGAGATGTGCATCCAGCGATCTCACCGCATGCGCATATTTAATAGACTCGACAGTAATTTCTGCCAATACGAACTGCTGCTCGAGTATCTCAAACCATACAATTGGATTTTGAGAGTGAAGTGGCTGTGGGGATTTGAAAGCCATTCGCCACTTGGTCGCGAAGTCTCTGGAATTTCGTTAGAATTTATATTAAACCGTGAGACAACCTTTTAACTTCAACCTTAACTTTTAGTGGACTTGATATTTTGAAATTTACATTTCAAAATATGTAGCACTTAATGGATTTGGGTGATGATAATCATCTGGGGTCGTCACCAGTTTTTAAAGACCAAATTATTTATTAGCCTCTTAATTTATTTATTTATTATTTCTTTTAAATATAGAACCTGTTATTGCACATCTAAATAATATTTCTTGTTGTGTCAAAGACATCATGAAATCATTTTCAAACAAAAACTTAAACGTTTATACCCAACTAACCATTCAGGTGCTAGTCAATTTTAATTAATTTATGTAATGAATTTCGATACAAGGTTTTGAAGACGCCACAAACTTTCCTAAACTTTTTTTTAACTTAGGATAAAGTTAGGAAATATTTCATACGCATGCAATAAATGATGAGCGTTCCGGCGTCAATGATAGAATTTAGTGTTTATAAAGGGTGTCCTCAACTTCTTATAGGAACATCCTTTATATTAGATAGAAAATAAGCTGCTGCATAGTTAAATAGGACCTTGTTAAAGTTAGCCGAAAGTTGCCAGCCGAAAGTGAAAAATCGATAATGCAGATAGTGTCTTGACTGCTTCAGCCGAAAGTTAAACAAACTATATATTAAATTGAAATGTCGTAGTCGAAAGTGACTAACCTACTTAACCAGCCGCAAACATATATATCGTAACAAACAACAAATACAATTTGCAATTTAACCGATATTAATTTAATGTTTCATGTGTATATAGAAGCATACCGCCAACTTTCAAAAATTTATTTTATATAGATGTTATAGATTTAACAAGGTACGAGTAGACACCAATCTGACTATGCCAATTCCATAGTCCATAATCATAGGTAGATTTTGGCACATGGACACCAATCTGATTTTAGGTTAGGGATGAATCGTTTTTTGTTACATCTTTCGCGACAAACATCAATTGATTTGTAACATTCCAGGATTTTACCATGAAACTGTTGATATCACCTTTTTATTCAGGGTTATTACTAACAAAGTCTTGCACTTTAGTTACGTATTTTGAAATTGAAATCTAATTATTTTTGTTGTAGTTTTTATTAATGTTATTGTTACTATTAATAGTAGTAGTTAGTTGTAGTAGTAGTAGTAGTAGTAGTAGTAGTAGTGGTAGTTATATTTATTATTATGCTTATTATTCTTATTTTGAACATTAATTTTTTGTGACCATCAGGATTATTTTAGAAATAATACTTATACTTGAATCTTGTACGTATCTGCTATTTTTTATTAATAAATAAAATAGACCCGTTCCAAACTCATAACCAAAATCTACCTATGCTCATGGCCCATCGAATTCTCATAGTCGGATTGGTGTCTACCTGGCAAAATCTCGAATAACGAACCATTATATCGGAAAACCAAGAGGAACACTCCCTCCAAATCTATCATCAAGATCTTCATACGCCCGTGGATCATCGAATAGACATAGTCAGATTAGTGTCTATCTGACAATATCTCGAATGACGAACAATTTTATAAAATTTAAAACGATTTTATCGAAATAAGATTGTGAAAATAAAATTTCCCCCTATATAAACTCATCAAAACCACCCGAAACCTATGATCAAAGTCTACCTATGGTCATGAGCTATCGAATCGCTATAGTCATCAGATTGATGTCTATCTGACAAAATCTCGAATGGCAATCGATTTTATCGGCGATACATAGGAAAATCAAAACTTCACTCTAATATCTTCAAAAACACTCCAAACCTATAATCAAAATATACCTACGGTCTTGGGCCATCGAATAAGCATAGTCAGATTAGTGTCTATCATTCAAAATTACAAATTTCGGAAAATCATTGAGATAATCAAATCTTCACTCCTACAACCTCATCAGACTCACATAAACCTATAATCAACGTCGGATCGGTGTTCTCACAAACTCCCGAACTACGAACGATTGCATCTACAAAACATGTGGAAAATACGAAATTGACCCCTCTAACCTCACCATACCCACCTAAAACCTATAACCAAAATCTTCTTAGAGTCGTACTTTTCCCTTCTTCTGAAGATGAAATCGTCCATCATTCGAGATTTTGCAAAATGAACACAAATGCTACTATGCCGATTCGATAGCCCGTGACCAAAGGTAGATTTTGATTATAGGTTAGGGGTAACTGATTGGGTTATATGGGTGAAATTTTTATTTTTCCCTTCTTCTGACGATAAAATCGTTCATCATTCCAGATTTTGGCACATGGACACCAATCTGACTAGGCCGATTCGATAGCCCATGACCAAAGGTACATTTTGATTATAGGTTAGGGGTAAGTCTGATGGGGTTGTAGGGGTGAAATTTTTATTGTTCCCTTCTTCTGACGATAAAATCGTCCATCATTCGAGATTTTGCAACATGAACACCAATCTGACTAGGCCGATTTGATAACCCATGACCATAGGTAGATTTTGATTATAGGTTAGGGGTAAGTTTTATAGGGTTGTAGCGGTGAAATTTTTATTTTTCCCTTCTTCTGACGATAAAATCATCCATCATTCGAGATTTTGCAACATGGACACCAATCTGACTAGGCCGATTCTATAGCCTATGACCATATGAGTAAGTTACCCCCAATCTATAATCAAAATCTACCTATGGTCGTGGGCTATCGAATCGGCATAGTCAGATTGGTGTCCATGTCGCAAAACCGCGAATGATGGACGATTTTATCGCCAGAAGAAGGGAAAAATAAAAATTTCACCCCTATAACCCCATCAGACTAACCCCTAACCTATAATCAAAATCTAGTTAAGTTATAATAAACTTTGAACGTTGGCCGTTTGCTGCTCTGTTCACTTGAAACAATAAATTAATATCGGCTAAATTGCAAATTGTATTTGTTGTTTGTTATGATACAAATTTTTTGTAGGTTAGTCACTTTCGGCTAGGATATTTCAATTTAATATGTGGTTTGTTTAACTTTCGGCTGAAGCAGTCAAGACACTATTTGTATTATTGATTTTTTCATTTTCGGCTGGCAACTTTCCGCTAACTTTCTAAATAGGTCTGTTATTGGCATTTTTCTTGTTAGAAAATTGATGAATTATTTGTTAGTTTTAAATCTGTATTGCCGTGATTTTTCGATTGAGTATTGAAGCTAAACTGCTTTACCGACGTAATCTGCATTATCGACATATTATGGTATTTCCGCTATGGCTGGGTTTCAAATACCCTATCTACATTACCATCTTTCGGCTGGAAACTTTCGGCTAACTTTAACAGTATTTAAATTGGTAACATCCCGTATAACACGTAATCGTAAGTTTGTACAAACCTTCCTAGTTTCTGGTAAATGTAAGCAAATAAAACAAACCTTTAAAATTGATTATTTTTTTTATTTATTCAATTAATCCTCCATTTGGTAGAAAAAAAAACTCATGGCGGTTTAGTAATTTTAAAAAAGAAGGCAAATGTTTTAAATTACAATTAAGTACAAAGAATTAAATAAATTTTTTATATTTATACGTAGTAGTTAAATGAAATAAAATAATTAAACTATTTCGAATTTATAATTATAAGTTTTTACCAAATTAAATTTTGGTTTCGTTTTTTAGATGGAATTTTAAGCGTGTCTATCATACGATTGATAGTGTTTCAATCCTTTATCTGTAAAATGATTGGAAATTATTTAAAATTTATGTATGCCCTGTCAAAATACACCGATGTGGTTACTTACTCGTATAGTGATGTTTAGAACGTCCATGTGGTTTAGATCGTGGAATATTTTTAACGTGACAGCCGCGTGGTACTTGTAACTGTGGAACAAAAAAAATTTATTAGTATTTTGAAAATTTAAAATTGGAAAATATGTACGTCGCGTTACACTTACATAAATTACCGTTACGTTAATGTGTTGCAAAGCTGATTTTAAGGTTAGTACATCAATAAAGCAACACATAAATATTAATAACAATTTTGCTTTTTATTAATTAAGTATACAATTTATAATTTAAATAAATAGCGTTTTTAGGAACTAAATTTAATTTACATATATATTTTTAATTGATAATTACCGATAAGCAAAGTGATTGATGGATATTTTGTGTCGTGACGTTTAACGTAAATACAGTAAATACATAAATACGGGTGGCTGAGACAAAATGTTACTGACTTCACTCTGCTGTCATTTGTGTAGTTGTTATTTTCGCGCGTCAATTTTTTGACAGATTGAAGTTTGGTTAGTTGTTTACAAGAAAACCTGTCACGTAACCGATCTAGAAATTCACGATCGCAACGCATTAATCGATATCGCAGCTTTTCTCGTTCCAAAGAGCAAGTCGCTAAACATCCACTACGTTGGTACCATTTTAAACACGGTATCAATGCGAGAAAGTGTCTGAAAACGAGTAATTATAACAATTGCAATTTAACAGGCTTTAGGCATTGCACTTTATGCGATGGGTGTCAGTAGCCTAATATTTAGTCGATACGGGAGCCGAAATTTCAGTAGTACCGCCTACAAATTTACAAATGGCTAAACTTTCAGATTTTAAATTATTTGCTGCAAATGCTTCAGAGACCGTTCACTTCGAAATTTGTTTTCGCAAAGGTTATAGATGCATTTTGGGTGCGGATTTTTTGGCACATTATGGTTTAATGGTCGATGTAAAACAGAAAAAACTAATAGAATTGCAAATTATCGGGAAGTACCATACAAATTCAGTCTTACGGTATTACGACCATCGAGACAAATACGTGTCAACCCGAAATTTTAAAGCTATTACAAGAATTTGTTTCGGTGACATGAGAATCTCCGCAGCTAAACACCGCAAAAATTATATGACGCATTGCATCGAGACAGTAGGTCAGCCATGCGAAAGTACGACGATTAAGTTCGGAAAAAATGGCAGTAGCAAAAACTGAAATCGAAATGTGGCTTGTCCAGGGAATTTGTTGACCGTCCTAGAGTAACTGGGCCAGTCCACTTCTTATGACACCTAAAAACGATGGATTTTGGCGATTATGTGGTTATTATAGGGCATTAAACCCATTGACCAAACCAGATCGTTACCCGATCCCTTTTGTGACTTATTTTACTCATAAATTACACTCATGTAACAAGCTCTCAAAAATAGATTTGGTAAGAGCCTACCATCAGGTTCCTGTCGAAACTAGGGACATTGAAAAGACTGCCATTATCACTCCATTTGGATTATTCGAGTTTCCGCGAATGGAAGAGCATTTGAAACATTTATGCATTGTGTTGCATCGTTTGAGCAAAGCAGGTTTAGTGCGATTAACCTACATAAATGCGAATTTTCAGTTGACGAGTTAGTTTTTTAGGCGTCCAAATTTCAAAACAAAGTATGTGTCTGGACAAGCAAAAAGTTGAGGCAATTTTAAATTACCCAGAACCAAAGACAGCAGACGAGTTACTTAGATTTCTAGGTATCATCAATTAATACAGAATTTTCATACCAGAAGCAGCTAATGGTCAAGCCCCTCTATATGAGTTTTTTCAAAGGAAACAAATCGATTATTAATTGGACGGACGAAGCAACTCAAAAGTATGAGTTATGTAAACAGAAATTGGCAAATTGTACGCAATTAGCGTTCCCTATCACGAATGCTAAGTTCGCAATTTTTGTAGATGCATCGGATGATAGAGAACTTTTAGCAGCTTATCTGCGATTAAACATTTTAAAAATTTTAAAGCTTCATCCAGGCAACAACGTCAATTAGACTTTATAGCACAATTTACATCCGACATACGTTATATTTCAGGTTCTTCCAACGTGGTGGCTGATACCTCTTCGCGACTCCAACAAATAGTTATCGGAGCATCAATCGACTATGTAGCTATGGCGGAAGCGCAGGCACATGATCCAGAACTTAAGGCACTTTCTGAAGCAAGTTCAAATTTAAATTTCGAAAAAATCCCAATTTTTGGAGCCGATCACGTGCCATATATCAAAGGGTAATCAACGACCATTTGTTCCAAAGCAATTTCGTAGGCAGGTTTTCATTGCCTATCATAAAACATCTCATCCCAGCATTCGATCAACAGTCAAACAAATCACTAAAAATTTCATTTGGCCATCAATGTTGAACGAAATACGTAGTTGGGCAAAACGTTGCACAGAGTGTCAGAAATGTAAGATGACTGAAACATTGCCAATGCTTTAATTAAAAACTGAATTAGTAGATTTGGTGTACCTTTAAAAATAGTTACGGACAGAGGCGCACATTTGAGTCTGCACTCTTTGATGACATTTCTAGAGCATTGGGATTCCAGCACAAACGCACCACAGCTTACAATCCAGCATTCAATGGAATTATAGAGCGATAGCATCGAACGTTGAAAGGAGCAATTATGTGTGCAACTAACATCCAATGGACAAAATCGTTACAAATTGTTTTATTGGGATTAAGAATAGTATCTCGTGAAGATTTCGAAATCTCTTCAGTAGAATTAGTTTATAGACAAAAGTTACGATTACCTGCCGAAAATATGTTGATAGCATTCAACCATCAAAAGCCACACATCATGCAAAAGAACGAATATTTGTGTTCAAGGATCGACTTGATTGTAAAGCAGTGTTGGGTAAGAAGCGATTCGCAATGACGCGCTCCACAACCTTCATACCAAGGACCTTTTACAGTTATAAAGCGGAATGAGCAATATTTTACATTATTGATCAAATGAGGTCTCAGATATTCCATTAACGGATTTACACTTTTCTAAAGTTTCCAACAATGCGTCTAGCAAACGAGAAACATTTGCTCCAGTCATTGATAAGCAGGTTAGGTCAAGGACTGGTCGTGCCATAAATAAACCAGTGCGATTTAAATAAAAGTATCGGTTACTATCGATTCACTGGGAGTAGGATAGTGTGGCGGTTAGCTAATTCAAAAATCAATTTCAAACATAAACCGCCTTTAAATAAAAATCGACTTTAAATGTCGATATTCAAAATATGTCTACGGTTGTCGAGTCAAGGATATGCAATACCGAAATTAAAAAGATAGTCATGATTTTTCTTTTGTTGATTGGCATAAGAGCGATGTGAAAAAGCAATATATAATTATGAAATTTAGGTTATTCCGGATGATAGCCAGATAATAGCCGTGTTTTATTATTCGAGCACTATCCGGCGCCGAAAGGAAATTTGTACTGAAACGGCAGCTATTATTCACTGGCGTCGCTACTCATCAAAAAAAATTAAATTGTACTTAACTTCATGCAGTTGTATGACAGTTCTACTTTTGTGTTTATTGTTGTTTGTCACTTGTTTATTTTTTCTTGGTTTCCTTCAAGTAATAACAGTGTTTAAAAAAAAATATTAAACATTTAGTTTAATTATAAAAATATTGAGTAATGGACGAATTATTATTAGGCAATTTATTAAAAATATTTATAATTTTGTTTGTGTAGAGTATAAAAACTTCTTTATGTTTATGTTGGATGAAAATAAAAAAATTATAATTTCATATTTTGTTTCAGCAATTAATAGAAGCTGTGGATGAAAATGAAGACGATCAAGGCATTGCTACATCATAAGCTTAATAAAAAGACAAATTACGGAAATTATATTATATAATTTGTTTTTAAAATATACAAAATTCACTTTCTACTAAAACACAATTTCGTATGTTTTTCTCGAAATCATAACACAAAAAAAAATTGACATTACGTTAAAATTTGTAAACGAGAATGAAGTTTGCTTTGGTTTAAGGGTTGTACAAAACAAAGGAAATTTAAAATTTCCTTTTGAAATGGATAGCGGCTCCCGATAAATAGGTAGAGCAAGATATTTTTTTTTATCGATTTTTAACTAAAAAGTGGAATGAAAAATCTTAGTTTAGAATTAAATAAACTAATTATATGCAAATATAGCGCACTAAATATAAGTTTTGACATAGAAAATTGGGTACTCCGGATACATCTATCGAGCGCTTATAAAAAACACGGCTATTGTTTTTACAACTAAGTGATATAATTATTATTCGTTGAATCCAGATAGAGAACTTTTTACATTAAAGTTTTCCATAAATCGACGGGATAAAATCTCGATTCAATAAAACCCTAATGCAACAAAATCTCGATTACCGTTATAATACAAAAAAAATTGTATTTCGTTGTTTGCAGCACTGATTAATGTAGGTATAAATTTTATTGTATTAAATTTTTTATAATTTATTATATTTAATTTAATTTTCTATTCTTATCCGCCATGTGTAATGGCGGATAGCTTTTGCTGCTGCTAGGCGGTAGCGAGCGCAAGTAGTGTGCAGCGGACGATATATTTTATGCAATGTGTATTACTAGTTGGAATGAACTGGTTTAATGTAAAATTTATTTGAAAAAATTTTTGTTTGAAAATACGTCCGTGTGATGGGGAAGGAACTGGGGAAAGAACTTATATGTAATTTTTATTTAAAAAAAAAATCTTACTGAGGTAAAAAGTTAGTGTTAATTTTTTTGAAAACAAAATTAATTCTCGAATAATTTTGCGTGCCAATTTAGGTATGGAAAAATTATTCCCATTTTATAAAAATTTACATCAAACTTTATTCCTCAGTAGGCCGGGGAAAAAATATTTAAACAGAAATTACATTTAAATTCTTTCGCCAGTTCCATATTCCCGGGGAATTACCAGAATAGTGTCACTAGTCTGTAGAGATGCCGAATTTTGGTGAAATAATTTTTTTTTATCAAAATTCATCTATTCCGGTAAAATTTAAATTATGATCTGAACTAACTTTGTTAAAAATTTAATTTAAAAGCTGTAAAAGCTCGTATGAAAGCTTGTATTGGAATGGCATCTCCCAATTTATGGAAAAAGTTTAAGTATGAAGTTTGATCACGATCAATCAATCCGAACAGAGGCCAAACTTTTGTTGAAAAACAGTTTTTTTTGACAAAAATCGTCATTTCCGCTTAAATTTTGGAAAGCTAATTTGGACCGGTGTTGTTGCAAAATTAATTTAAAATCTGTTGTCATAACGGGTTTTCCCGTAAATCATATACTTTCAAAATACATGAAAATACAAAAAAGCGACTTTTGAAGTTGTCACTTCCGTTGGAAAAACCAAACAGCTCCTATGGAAGCTGTTACTTCCGATGGACCGCGTTTGGCCCAAATTCGTTTGATTGATTGGCAGTGATTATTTTGCTTGCAGTAGTTTTTTTGTATTCAATGTGGGTTATGAAAGGTATGCTCAGTGAATAGCTCGAATTGTGTTCCTGACTGTCGCTAAGTTGATATTGTTGCGGTTAACCAATGCACTTAAATCGACATTAACGTAGTCAAGGTACAAACCAAAAAGGGTCTATGATTGTTGTGTAGAAATTGGAGAATTTTGCAATTACGAAAAGAAATAGAGCGTCATGATTTTCAAAAGATAGAAAAACAATGTGAAGAAAAAGTAAAAAGCTAGTTCCCAATACAAATCGAGTCAAGCAGAAGCCAAAACTCCAGACTGGTGATATATACATAGAAGCAAACAAACTAATAAATATAAATATAAAAATTAAGAGATAATTAAGATTAATTAAGATTAATTATTTAAATATAAACGTTAAGATTTTATTTTTTCATTGGATTGAATTGTTTCAAACGACTCTACAAACTGGTGACCCTGAAAAAAGAAAATTCCAGAAACAGATGCCAGAGCACTCTACACAAATAGGTGCAAGAGCTCCCATAATAAGTGGACGAATATTCGGCGTTATTTAATTAATACAATGGCAACAAAGCTACATAGTCAACGCGTGTAACTGTGGCGACATTTACAAATTTAAACGTTAAAAAATGATTTTGTACTGCTATACTAAATTCCAATGAGTTCATGAATATTATGGAAGAGACACAAAAACCCGATCTACCGACGTAGGTCGTGTAAACAGTTTTATAAAAAAATTATATTATTTTTTCAATTAGTATTATTATAAACCGTGTTGCCATGTAATTAATAAACTAATTGATTTACATAAAATAAAATAAGTGCTAAATAAATACAATAAATCAATTCTTTACAAAAACTTTATTGTGAGTTTGTATGTTTTATTAAATCAGTGTGCTACCAATCAAATGATAATTGAATAGTGGAATATAACCAAGCTCCCAAATTGGTGACCCCGACGTGATCAAATACTGTGCACTTCAATTTCCATATTCAGCTGGTCGATAATTTTTTGTACCACACTACTCATCGGATTTATCTGATTATCTAACGTGTGCGTTGATATCATTATTAACTTTCGTGTGCCTCTACTGGTTTTTGTGTGCCGGCGCCGGAATCCCGGACGCCATTTAACAACCCCATTAACTATCAACTGTGTGGAAGCCACACTTCAAACACCCATACAACAAACGTTCTAACAGTAATGGCAGTGTAGCGTGCGATACAACAGGACATCAGGCGACAACAAAAAATATTTTGGAGTTCACGACAGAATTGTAAACGTAAGTAAACCGCGCTAAGTGATTTCTTCTATTGTTTTACTGAGTTCATTTTGTAATTGAAAAAATCAAAAAACTTAAAATTGAATTAAATAAATTAATTTAAATTCCGGCATTTCGTTTAATTAAATTAATCCCTTTTCTTCCATCCGGTTTTTCAGTTTTTTGCATTTGTATTTGAATTTTTAAATGGAGCCCAATACCTAGCCGATCAATTTGTTCCGCAGAATCACCTGTTCAATCATAACAAATTCAAAAAATTTTCTCGGAACAATTTCAGTTATTTTTACAGTCGCAAATTTATTCCGGAATCCAGGAGTTGCCCAAATGTCTGAGCAGTCTGGTTCAGGACCTGGTTGAACTGAAGCCAAAAATCTAAATGTGGAGATTGAAGCAGTGCAATTCAAATTTCCGCAACCATTGTACGACCAGGATCAGCTCGTCAATCAGCTGGTCATTGAACATTATTTACGCTGCCAAAACAGAATAGAAAAATAACTAACTTAACTTAACTTGATTATACATTACAATTTGAGATGTCTTATGCGGAAGTAGTTGAATTGCACACTTCATTATAAATGAGCTGATATGCTCAAAATGGGTACGTGGTTCACAAAATTGCAAAGTAAAATTATGAAGTAAATAAACAAATAAATAAATAGTTGAGAAAAAAGAGGTCGACCATCAACGGCTAATGATGATTCCGAAAAAGCAAGTACTCATAATAAAAAATATTTTTAACCGTCATAGAAGTCATACAGTGATGTAAATTAGATTGTTCAAGGACGGATGAAACAATCGTTTCATTGAACAAAAACTATACATTTTGTTTCGTTTCGTTTCGCTACGATTTTCGCGATTTTCGCTACGATTTTTAATACAGGCATCGATGTAAAAAACACAACCATATTCATCTTGTTATTTTTAATTTTCACCAATTTTACCCTAAAATGGCAATAATTTATATAGTGGAGTTCATTTGTTCAAATCATCTGTCGCGAATATCAGGTCGGAAGCCCCCAGGCTCTGTCACCCAGTGGAAACGTTGGATGCGTATTTTCGCGATCGTTTCGTAGATTTAATTCTTCGTGCCAAGGGTGCACTTCCGTTTTCGGTTTTTAAAAAGGAAGTGATTCACGTGTTGGGCGAGTCCTAGATATCACGCTTGAGCATCGTCCTTACTAACCTGTCTTTGGGCGATAGGAAACCATCGCAATTGCCCAGTCAGATAAGGTTAAATGCTGGCAGTAACTTTAATGACACGTTACTCAGACAACTTTGGATGAAGAGGTCGCAGGTTCAAATTATCCTCACTACATTTAAAAACGACGTAACGTTGGATGTTTTGGCAGCACGGGCAGACAACATGATGGAGGTGATGCTACCGTTAGGGTTAAATGCCTTAACATCGTGCAATCCTTTCGGACCATCATCGTCTACGCCGTCAAACAGTTACTCCAACCCAACCGACATTTCACATATATCAAATTTAAACGCAGAAGATTTTAGAATACAAATTTTGGCAGAAATTAAAGGTATGGTTAATCCTAGATCTCCACCTCGGTAAAATAATAGAAATCACATCAATTTCAATTCTCTCACAAGATCTAGAGGTCGGGTTAACTCAAAATTCAACGTTTGTTATTATATAAATTTCGTAACGACAGTCGCTGATGAACCTACTACCGGTCGTCTATTAATACGCGATTCTAATTCTAAGTTAAATTTTTAATAGACACTGGTGCTGACGTTTCGATTGTTCCACTTAAAATTTGTTACATTCCGCAGACCTTAGCTACTTCTAAATTATTCGCTGCGAATGGAACATCCATTAAAGAAAAAGGGACAAAAATTATAAATTTAGATTTTGGGTTACGGCGAAAAGTCCAAATGGAAATTTATAGTGGCAGATGTCTCGCTGCCCATTATCGGAACTGGCTCTCTAAAACGTACTGGATTGATAGTTGATCTTGGCAACCATCATCTTTTAGATTCAACGACATCTTTGTTTACGAATGGTTCTATCGCTCTCACAGCCGGATCAACACTGTCTCAACTAGACAAAGGTTAATAAATAATAATAAAGGTTAGTAATTACATCCAGCAACTTCTTTCAATATTCTCTGAAATTAGGTCAAACTCTCTTAACGTCAAACACTCATCGGCTGGAAAATTTTGGACCACCGGTTTCCTGTAAAACTAGACGTTTAGCACCAGATAAACTAACGATCATAAAAGAGGATTGCGAGAATCTGATAGCACCAAGAATTTACCGTCCGAGTAATAGTGCATGGTCTAGTCCTTTGCATATAGTCTTGAAGAAAAACGGAGATTGGGGACCATGTGGAGATCACCGGAGTCTGAATCGTGTTACTATTCCAGATCGTTATCTCCTTCCACATCTTCCACACAATTTTTCGTACCAACTTGAAGGATGTACTGTATGTGTTATTATACTTTTTACGACCATTTTCATTATCTGTCAAAAACTACAATTTGACAGTAAAACAGCAAAGATTCTAAGCCAATTATATCCTCATTTTTAATTTAAATTTAACATTTTGATTTCTTTCAAATTTTGAATACGACATCCCGTGAAGTTAGGGCTTTTCAGAGTAGAGTCGCTCGATGACCAACATGCAGTTTGTAGCTGTTATTCAACGTCAATTTGACAAAACACATCGTGCTTGGCCACCAACAGTTTTTACATCTAGCCCATACCATAGTGATGTGGCCTAATTGATCAACGCGCTTGTGCCCCATTTTTGTCGACCAGAGAACCATGAAGAATTGTCATCAGCAGCAATTAACAAACCAGAGGTAATTATGTCATCCCTTACTACGAAGCGTATTCCACTGATGTTCCAGAATCCCAAGGTTTGGTTTCACATTGTCGAATCGCAATTTTCCCTTGGTAAAATCAATACAGAATCCTCTTGGTATAATCATTTTTTCGGTGCATTAAATGACCGAGTAATTAATTATGTAAGCATTGCCATTATAGATCCCAAGTGTAATACACCAATCTTAAAAATGCTACTCTAGAGAGGTTGCGTGATTCCAAACAAATGCAGATCCATAGATTGTGGCAGCTACGTCATATGAAACGGTCACAGTTACACCGTCAACCAATGGCGAGGATAATGTAGACAATGAATTCACCAAAATGATTTGGTGATGATCAAAATGATTACTAATTCGTGCTCAAGAAATATTAACTATGGATTTACTAAATACAACTACACTCACGGAATTATTAGATCGTTTACTAGAGACCATGTCACAATCTCACTTTATGCCGGTATCAACGAACCAGCTTGATAATCAAATTAAATTCACTATCTGGTTGCAAATTAATGAAATAAATCGTCGAAATGTCCCTGATCGCAAGTTTCGCTCACAAAATAGTTCTAGTGGAACTGATTCAGACATTCTGATTCAGCAAAAGGGGCTGATCCATTTGGATCTGCAGTCCGAAATTTTGGTTTCCGGCGAATTAATTTAGATATCGGCCTTCGAAGACGATTCACATGAACATTCATTTTGGCAGATGTAACGATGGCCATTATATGAGCAGAGTTCCTCAAACACTCAGGTTTAGTCGACCCACTAACCTCACTACGAGTATCAGCAATTGCATCAACATCAGAAATTCCAACATTAAGGTTAATCGACACTAACACTGTTGATGTCAGAGTATTGTCTTTATTAGAGGAACTCAAGGAGATCACATTCAATCCTTTCCTTTTCTCTAACACAGGTAGAGGTGTTATTTGTTTTTTTTTAAATTTATTTAATTTTAGATTTTGACATTTGGGGTTGCGTGATGCTTGGGGAACATAAATCTATCTTTGGAGGATAAATCTAATTATGAGAGCTTTGCTTCATCCTCGGTTTTTTTTAAATTTATGCTTCGAACTAGATCCAACGTGTTTAAATGTAGTTAGCTTAAACGTTTAGGGTCTGATTCTAAATATTGTTGAGCTTCGTCATATTTTTAATGGGGTTTCAGTTGATGTCATCTGTTTCTCGGAAACTTTTTTATTGTCTAATATTCCCAATTCCGCATTGGCCATTAGTGGATACAATTTGTTCAGGCGAGATAGGGTTAATCCACCAAATAATCCGCTCAAATTCTCAACTGTCGTCTCTGATTTTGAGTTTCTTTTTGTAAATGTATTCGTCAATAAGCGGAATATTATTTTGAATTATTTTTATATGATGAGGTTTCCATCTTTGGTATTTCAAATTTGAATATTTCTCAAGAAACATTTTTTTCTCGTAACTACGAGGGCAGTTTAATAAGTCAGTGACTTTTTGAATTTCCCGCGCATTAACTTTAAATGTACCACTACTGTCAAATTTTGAACAAACAGCCAACTATTTGTGTTTGACAGCCATTGAAAGCAGACAACATCGTGAATTTTAGGATTTTAAGGAAAATTGAAAAAAAGAATTTTGTATGCTGATTACGCATTTATTTCGTAAAAACCCCATCACTGAAACCAATGAAAGGCTTCATATATACTATGAGGCTCTGTTCCATCAATTTCAATTGTAAAGAAGTGGTTTATTGAAATCCTTTGTGGTCGTACTAGCACAAGTGGCGCCGAACGTTCAGGTCACCAAAAAGAGGTTTTCACGCCAGAAATAGTCGATAAAATCCATGGAACGATATTGCACGATAGAACGAAAGTGCGGGGTGACTGAGGCTGTAGACATCTCAACTGAGCGGGTACATCACGTTTTACAAGAATATTTGGACATAAAAAAGCTATCCCATAAGCGCAACCGTGTGACAGTTGCTTTCTTCCGGTGAGCGTGCACCAAAGAAGGTCAAGGTGGGTCTGTCGGCCAACAAGGTTATGGCAACAATTTGTTTGGATGTATGCGGTGTCATTCCCATCGATTACCTTGAAAAGGGTAAATATTATTTAGAGCTTTTGGACAGATTCCTATTAGAGAAAACCTATTATTTGGAAGGAATAAAATTAAATTGGAAAAACACTGGACTTAATGTATCGAGCTTATGTGGAGAAATAAAACGCTTTTTTTGCCGAAAAAATATTTTTTATTCAAAAATTGACTGATTTATCAAACTGCCTATCTGAAATGTGTGCTGCTTCTATAGATTTCACAGCTAATGACTTTAGCCATTACCTAATTAACTCTAGTCCCTCCCTCCCATGACATTTCTAATATGTATTTAGTGTCCGTAAAATCCCTAAATTCTTTTTCGTTTGCAAATATATCTATGGTCGATTTGCATTATAGAATTATCTTTGAAAAACTTGGGAAATTTATGATGGAAAGACTCAGAACAAAGAATCAAAGTTGTTCAATTTTATTTTGAGAATCAGCATTCGATTATTCATACACAAAGATCATATCGAAATTTCTTTCATGTTTGAAATCGAAGAAATCCAGTCTGATTTAACGACTGAGAAAGATAAATAAAAGATTTTACCAAGGAGTAGATTCTGATAGGGAGAATTTTTCATAACTTTTTTTTATTAGAACAAAATATTGTCACAGAAAATTTCCGATTCTAATGAAATGTCTTTTACAGCAGTTTTTAGTAGTTACAGTTGCATTGCTAAATTGAACTCAACTTTTAACATATACTTCGCCAAACACCCAACTATTACATGAAAATTGTCAAACATCTGCAAATTTGCAATAATCCATTAAACAAATTTTATAAATATTTGTATTTAATAATTTAGTTTTGAATTTTATAATTTCGATTTAATTCAATACAAAAATGGTTTTAAAATTGTATTCAGGTTATTTTTTAAGAAAATTTAAAGTGATGGGCAATTAAATAGGTGACAATTTTATACCATTTGTCACAAAAATTTTCGTGACATTTTGAACAAGTCATCTCATCAGCATCGCTTTTTAAAACTCACAACTCAATTGTCATTTTATTGCAGTAATAATTTTAGCACGAAATTACAAAAAAATGCCAATTGCCATTTGTCACTTGATCAGAATCTAGGTCCAAGAGGGCTATGAACATTAAAAAAAACGAGTAATAACAAAATTCAAGAACACGTTAAAATAACGGGTGTTTTTTTAGGAGGTTTGTTTTTCCGATAGATGTCGTTTTATTTTATGACAGTTGTTTTGACAGCTCAAAGTGGCATTTCTACTCAGTATTGTTTGGCAAATCATTATGAATAGGTTAACTCCAGAACAACGTTTTCAAATCGTGGAAATTTATTTTCAAAATCAGTGTTCAATTAAAAATGTTTATAGAGCACTTCGTGAATTTTATGGTGCACATAATCGTCCGTCAGAGACCACCATAAAGAACGTAATTACCAAATTTCGGTCTACATTCACTCTTTTGGATGCCAAGCCACCGACAAGAATGAGAAGAGTTCGTACAGAAGAAAATATTGCTGTCGTTGAGGCCAGTGTCGAAGAAAACGACAATTTATCGATTCGTCGTCGTGCTCAGCAAATTGGACTTTGTCCATCGACTTTATGGAAAATTTTACGTAAAGATTTGGGTTTGGTGCCATACAAAATTCAATTGGTGCAAGAATTAAAGCCACACGACCATCGTTTGCGCCGTGAATTCAGTGATTGGTCGTTAAATCAATTGAACGAAGATCCATTTTTTTACCGTAAAATTCTCTTCAGTGATGAGGCGCATTTTTGGTTAAATGGATACGTCAACAAACAAAATTGTCGCATTTGGAGCAAAGATAATCCACACGCCGTTCTAGAATTACCAATGCATCCTGATAAATGTACTGTTTGGTGCGGTCTATGGGCTGGTGGGATCATCGGTCCATATTTCTTTAAAAATGAGGAAGGACGACGCGTTACCGTGAATGGAAATCGATACAGAACCATGTTAAATGAGTTTTTGTTGTCAAATCTTGAAGATATGGATATGAATGAAATGTGGTTTCAACAAGATGGTGCCACTTGCCATACAGCACGTGAAACAATCGACTTATTGAAAGAAACTTTCAACGACAACATTATTTCGAGAAATGGTCCGGTGAATTGGCCTCCGCGTTCGTGCGATTTGACGCCACTCGATTACTTTTTGTGGGGATACGTGAAGTCATTGGTTTATGTGGATAAACCTCAATCGATTGACGCTTTGGAAACCAATATTCAACGTGTCATTGCTGACATACGCCCTCAAATGCTTGAAAAAGTGCTGGAAAATTGGACCTCCAGAATGACATTTGTGAAAAACAGTCGTGGTAGCCATATGCCAGAAATTGTGTTTAAATGTTAAATGCCAAAAAATTATCTACCAAATAAAAAAAAATTTTGGTCATTTCATAATTTTATATGTGTTTTATTCAAAAAAAAAATCGGCAACCTCTTAAAAAAACACAGAAATAAAAATATATTTTGTATTTAAATGTTGGGAAAGTAACCGTGTACCAAAAATTAGTGGTGGCTAACTGATCCACCACTACTTTCTTTCCTGTCAACGATTTATTCAGTTACATGAAATTTTGAATTGTTACTATGCATTGCATTCAATAGTTTTTAAAAATTCATTTAAATGTTTGCACAGTTTGCCATGACTAAAAACTCATGAAAACATAAAAATTGATAATTTGTGGAGCAAAAATTAAAAATTGATTATACAATTTGGTCGGCCACCAGACATGAAGTCATTATAGAGAATTTAAAAATTATTGTTAAATTTTCCACAAAAATTGTTGAAAATTTATCGAAATACTATTTATACATTAAAATGAAAATACATTTAAATCGTTTTAAATATACCAGAATTTAATTTTTACATGTTATAAAGAGTGGGCCATTTAACGGCTTCTTTTAAAATCATTTGTCATTTTGACACTGGTAGCAGTGTCCCGCTCAAAATATTGACAAGAACACAGTATCACATCTTTGGGGTTCGAAATGAACACAATTACGCTTGAACCACGTTGGAAATATTGAAAACTTATTTCCGTGAGTGCTATGTTGCCGAAACAAAAGCATCAGCCGCTCCTGCTGTACAACTAAGAATATTTGTAGCTGACACTCTACTTCAATTTGGCAAATCGCAACGTGTTTATAGGTGGCCTAATAATGATGGTACCACCAATTAAAACCTAGCCACGGCTAGTCTACAATTATCTACAGGTGCGTCAACATCGTCTTTTAGTTTAAAGGCCTCATCACATAAATTTGAAGATAAATATAATCAGCTCATGTCAGAATGTGACAAAAAAACGGTAAAATGGTCAAGGATGAGGCGAATCTCCTATTGGAAAATATCATAAAGAAAATACCGACGCCATTAAAATTACATTCAAAAAGTTTGAATGATTCTCGGTTCGGAGCGGTTAAAAACCATATAGTTTTTATTCTGAAAAAGAAAGATCCGAATGATTCAAGTTCGTCAAGCAACGCATCATCCATTACATTTTCATCGAGTGTACTAGACACATCCACGCGATCATCATCGCATCAGGGAATTTTGAAGAAACGTAGCTCACTAGAGGCTCGTCGTTACAACCGTAGTTCAGCATCGGATGAAAGAAGTATTTTGATAAGAAATCGGTGCAATAGTCTCGAAGCAAGCCAACATGGAATATTGAAACGGAGTAATAGAGAAGCCAAAATTCAATAACAGTCAACGCCAATGTGCTCTTCCACCACATGGAATTTTGAAATAAAGGGTGGTTAAATTTTAAGGGCCGACGTTGAATGTGAACCACACCTAAACGTCAAGTTTTTTTTTGCATTTAATTTGACATTTCTCAATTTCAGACTAACTCAATTTGAACCATGGAAAGATACACAATCAAGCAACGCGTTAAAGTTATTTAGGCATATTATGAAAATGGGCGTTCAAATCAAAATGCATATCGTGATTTTTTCGGTCAATTTAATCGTCCAAATGTGCGTACGGTAATCGGAAAAATCGTGCAAAAATTTGAGCAAACCGGGCTGTAGGAGATTTTAAAACAACAGTGCAAGCTCGTACAGCTCGTACAGCAGAAAATATTGCTGCTGTTCGCGATAGTGTGGCTGAAGAGCCGTCCACCTCAACTCGTCGTCGTGCCCAACAATTGCACCTCTCACGCTCGTCGTTGATGAACATTATGCATAAAGACTAGCATTTACACATGCATACTAGCAAATACCAAGCATTTTGTGACT
Source organism: Nephrotoma guestfalica (assembly GCA_963691935.1). Lineage (NCBI taxonomy): Eukaryota > Metazoa > Arthropoda > Insecta > Diptera > Tipulidae > Nephrotoma > Nephrotoma guestfalica. Next base: position 190,408,824 of record OY829915.1, on the reverse strand, counting down.
CCAATACAAATCGAGATGGCAAATTAACCATATTAAAATGGAAGATAAACCTGGTATCAAATTTTGTAGGAATAGGTTGCCCTAATAGTGAACAAAGGAGGGGCAAAACCGAAAAGAAATATGTTGGAACAGAAAGCTCAGAAATCGTACTGTGATACAACTCCACTATGGGCGGCGTTGATTTACTCGACCATAGCTAATCATCTACCCGGTATTTTTTTGTTGTTATTATTCAGTCTGTCAAAATTGTAGTTTCGTATTTTTGGTGTAATAGTTAACATTTTTAAACATATCCGTACTCGCATTTAATTAAGGTTTTCAAATTTATGCCTAGGATTGTGATTTTTTTTATTTTAAAATAATAATAAATTTTGTTTACTGGAAGACAGCCAGCCACTACAAAAAGGCACTGCACAGTAACATTAATTTTAAGCCGAATGAAAATGCAACAAAATCTCGACAAGGACACGATACAGTTATCAGATTTATGGTCTAATTCCATTTTACAAATACGGCTTATTGAAAATCTTAATATAGCAGAAGAAACTACAACAGGTCGCCCTCAAGTGTATGAAAAATTGCACAAGAAGGAGTACAAGGTCGAATTGACAATCATGGGCTGGTTTATGTTCATGCTTTTTGTACAATCCAGTAGAATTTTGTGTAGGAATATTTGAGGCCGCTTTTGGGTTGGCAAGAGATCCATTTTCCGAGAATAATTGGAAAACAAAAACACTTCAGCTGTTAATGAAGACACCACAGAGGCAGCCCTCGCTCGAGTACTGTGAAAGTTTAGAGGCGCTTGTTAAAATACCACAACTGAATGTGGATTGTGTTTAATGTTTAAACAAAAAGTCGGCAACATTTTGTAATTTTTCCATCATTTCGGCAGATCGTCGCATCATAAATATTATGAATCCAATAGTTAACAGAGTTGGTAATAAACCAGTTAAACTGGAGGTTTCAATTTCGGATTTATAAATGACTGGCACAAAATGTACTGGCTCCATTCCCAAAACTATTTGGGCATTTGCGAGATTCCGTTCGAATGAATCGACGCTACTCCGATTTTGTAATTAATTTAAAAATATATTTTTACGAAATTAGACGGCTTCGAGGTATCCTGTGTCAAAATTATTATCAGCTAGGATGGAGGGAAGGAACCGGCCCGTATAAAATTGTAAACCGAATGATAAGTTCTTAGACTGTAGAGGTGAACGGAAAATTAATCACAACATCTATCGATCGACTAAAACTTTGCTTTACGGAGAAGCTTGATATGACAAGAATAGCAAAATTTCAAATTTAAAAACATATCTTCCCCATACAACGGTTTAAAAAAAAGTTAGTTTTAATTTGCCGCCGTAAAATAGTGTCCAGCTTAGCAGCTGGTTTATTATCACCATTCTCCTCCATTTTAAAAATTATTTCATGAATTCATCCGATTTCATTGGGGAGGGAGTACTATGACGTTTTCTAAGTTTAAAGGTCGCAAACACAATTTTCTAAGTTTCTTTTCGTCTAACTTTAACTTTCCAAAATTTTAATAGAGCTCAACAAAATTATGGAAGAGTCGGGCTTTCCAATAAGAGGTTTCATTTTAAATAGCCTGCTGTTTGGGCAGCTGTCAATTTTGAAACTGTCATCTTTTGACATTTGACAAGTAAAAACTACGCCATTACTAAAAATGATACGATACATGCTTCTAGAACTGCTCGTCGATCTTTGGATTTAGGCATTCCACAAACGACATGACACCGTATTTTGCATAAAGACTTAGGTCTTAAGGCTTTTAAAGTTCAGTTTACACAAGAACTCAAGCCGGACGATCACCATAAACATCGTATCTTCGCTGATTAATAAGCAGAATTATTGCATTTGGGGCTCAGAAAATCCAAGAATGATTGTGGAAACACCTCTCCATCCTCAACGTGTCACTGTTTGGTGCGGTTTTTGGGCTGGCGGTGTGATTGAACCTTACTTATTCGAAAATGAGGCTGGTGCAACTACGGCGACCGAGCTATGATTAATGATTTTTTATGGCCGGAATTGCAAGATATTGATGTGGACGACGTTTATTTTCAGCAAGACGGCGCTACGTGCCACACAAGCAACGAAACAATCGCAGTTTTGCAAGAAGAGTTTCCAGACCGTGCTATTTCTCGAAGAGGTGATCATGAATTGGCCACCGAGATTTTGTGATTTAACACCTTTAGACTTTTTTCTTTGAAGCCTCTTGAAATATAAGATCTATGCCAATGCTCCACAATCGATTCAAGACCTTAAAGAAGGAATGATTCGTTAGCAGGCCTAGCTGATGCGCGTGTTTGTTTTTGCGACTGCCAGTAAATTAAATTTTTTTTCCTTTACATTTTTTTGTATATATATTTTGGGGGTTTTGCAGCCCGACTATAGTTTGAAGAGTTTATGATTAGATAAGTATCGTTCCTCTATTACCGTTTATATTGCTGGTATTATTTGGCTTTATTTGTTTTGTTTCAGATTTGATATTTGAAGTTAACCTGGTTTTTGAAGGCGAACTTAATTATTCATTTAAAAATTGTTCATGTAAGTATTGTTGTTAAAGTGCGCCACGATTCGCGATGTCCACCGAAAGTATTTCTTTGCCCTCCATTTTACTTAAATCCATGCTTCGGACTAGGTCCAATTTACTTAATGTGGTTAGTTTAAACGTCCAGAGTGTTATTTTAAATATTGACGAACTTCGTCATACTTTTAATGGGGTCCCAATTGATGTCATTTGCTTATCGGAGACATTTCTATCGTCCGATATTCCCGATTCCGCGTTGGCCATTAGTGGTTTTAATTTGTTCAGGCGTGATAGAGCTAATCCACCAGTTAATTATGGCGGAGTATGCCTATATGTTAACGAGCATATTAAATGTAATGTTGTATCGGTACCCCTCTCAATTTCTCAAAGGCTCGTTTCTGACTTTGAGTTTCTTTTTCTAAATGTCTTCGTCAATAAGCGGAAATTCCTTTTCGGTGTAGTTTATAATCCTCCTAAAACGAACAAGGGGTCGTATGCTCTATTTAAAAAATCACTTTTAGACATTGAGTGTCTTTTTAGTTATTTTTCCTGTCGGTATGATGAGGTTTTCATTTCGGGTGATTTTAACTTTGATATTTCTCAAGAGACTTTATTCTCTCGTAGCTATTTAAATATCTTAAATAGCATTAATCTTTCAGTTTATAACACTGAAGCGCCCACATACTCTTATGCAACCGCAAGTGGTGGTTCTTATTCTCTCATTGATCATGTTGTCGCTTCTGCTGATAATTCCATCTGTTTTTTCAATCAATTGTCTCTTGGTATTGGTTCTCATCACGATCTCCTTGTTTTTTCTGTTAATTATTACTCTCGTCCTAAACCTAAAAGTTTCAGCTTTAGGGATTTTTCGAAAATTGATGAATCTCACCTTTCATCAATTTGTGGCTCTATTCGTTGGGACGATATTTTTTCTCTTAGTACTTCTGCCGATCAAATTGACTATTTTAACTCCTCTATTAATTATGTATTTAATAATTGCGTTCCTCTCACTACTGTTTATTTTAGACCTAGATCCCCTCCTTGGATGACGCAAGAGATTTCGAATGCTATTTCTGTTCGTTTTTCCAAATATCGTCTTTGGAAAATGAGCCCTAATTATATTTCTTATCTAGCTTATAAGCAATCTCGAAATAGAGTGGTAAGTTTAATTCGTATCGCTAAGAAATTTTTTTTCAAGGATAAGCTAGATCCTTCTTTTCCCTCTAAGATATTTTGGCGTAACGTTCGCAATTTGGGCCTTGGTAGTTACAAAGGGGGTGCTTTGGTAAGTTTCAAAGCTAATGATTTTAACCGTTACCTAAGTAATTCTAGTTCCACCCATGATATTTCCAATATTGATTTAGTATCCGTAGAATCCCCAAATTCTTTCTCATTTGCAAATATATCAATTGATGATTTGCATTCTGCAATTTGGGAAGTTAAATCGCAATCCACTGGTCTAGATACGGTTAGTTTAAAATTTATTAAGCGTATTTTTCCTAATGTATCAAGATACTTGTAACATATTTTTAATTTTATTTTAACGACCTCGTTTTATCCCGCTCAGTGGAAGTTGAGTAAAATTATTCCTGTTCCTAAAATTAGCAATCCTTCTGAGCTTTCCCATTTCCGACCTATTAATATTTTAAGTTCTCTGTCCAAGACGTTTAAATTGGTAGTAAAAAACCAAATTCAATCTCATATTGATAGCTTTAATTTGCTTAGTATTTTTCAATCGGGTTTTAGAAGATTCCACGTACTACCACTGCTTTACTGAATGTTTGTGATGATATTCGTCGTAGTATGAGTAAAAGAGAAATGAAGTTTAATTTTTCTCTCTCTGCTGCTAAATTGTTTTTAGATTATAATTCGGGTCGCTTTCAGGCAGTCTTTTATGACAATTCTTTTTCTGACTTCTTACCTGTCTCTTCTGGCGTTCCTTAGGGGTCGGTTCTTGGTCCTTTACTATTCTCAATGTACATTAATGGCGTTGCATGTTCGATTCGCCATTCTTCTTTTCATATTTTTGCTGATGATGTGCAGATTTATATGAGTAGTCGCTTGGATAATGATTCCATTAACTCTAATATTTCTCTTATTAATGATGATTTGGTAAGAATTTTTAATTGGTCATTATCTAACCGACTCGCTCTTAATGCTAGTAAATCTAAGTCTATTATAATTTATACATAATAGATTCTTCCCCTTTTCCTGGAATTTTTCTCGGTGGTTCTTTAATTCCATTACCTAATACAGTTAGCAATTTAGGGTTAAATTTCAATAAAACCCTTACTTGGGGTGATCAGTTGATTAAGGTTAGCAAAACGGTTTTTGGAATGTGTGGCGGCTCAAAAATCTTTTTTCACTTCGTGGCAATTCTCGTAGCAAAAATATTTATACAGCGCACCGCTTAATTACGAGGGATAGCTCGTTTTGCTGAACAGAGTTATTTCGATAAATATCGAGAAGTCAAAAAAAAAAAGAATCAGAACCGGAAAACAGTCAGTTGCGTTTTAGAAGTTCAAGAGACACAGTCTCATAATACAAAGTGAAGGTGCCGCGAGCAATCCATTAAAGTTGTGGACTTGTATTACAAATAATAGATTTAATAAACAATAACATTTTTATAAAATAATAAAATATAGTGAGTGTAATAATTTAAACCCTCAAACCCGCTATCCTCACTATAAAAGATAGGAATTTTAGAAAGCGTATGTTCCTCTCTCGCACCTTCTTCCGCATTTTCTATAAGGGGACGTTGTTTTGTTTGGTATGCTTCAAGAGAGTATGAATGTTCTCCAAACATGTTTCAATGCTTGTACTTGTTTCGTTTTTAGTAGGGTGTCTCAGCAAGAGCGCCGAATTTAAATTTGCCGCCATTTTGTTAATACGAGTTGTACGGTGGTTTTTTTTGACAGTTGTCACGTACAAACCACGCGATTTAAGGATATGGAGAAGTATTCAAACCAACGACGTTTAATTATTGTAAAATCACATTACAAAAATGGTGAAAGGTTTGCGAAAACAGTTCACCAATTACGTCAAGTTTTCGGTCGCAATAATGCGCCAAATGAATCGACAATGAGGCGTTTAATTACAAAATTTGAGACCAAATTTACGCTGACGGATCAGAAGATCATTGTTCGTCGTCGTTCTTGTCGGTCACTCGAAAATATAGCCACAGTAAGGGAATTTGTGGCCGAGCATCCAGGAACTTGGGAGTGGCCCGAATTGTATGTAATTGATGTTGGGGACATGTTTTTCCAAAAAGACGGTGCGAGCTGCCCCACAGCACGTAAAACAATGGTGTTACTGCAGACTGGCCGTATCATTTCTCGATTTGGCGATCAAGAACGGCCACCAAGATCGTGCGATCTAACACCGATGAACTTTTTTCTTTGGGGCTATCTGACGAAAAAGGTGTATGCGAATAAGCCTGAAACTTAATTCAAAAATAAATGAGTTTTTCTTTAAAATTAAATCCGGCGCTCTTGCTGAGACACCCTTTATTAGTAAGTTAATATAACGTTACACATCTTTTGGAGACCATTAGAACTCCAATTTCATGTAAAGCTCGCAGGAAGAATTCGAATGATTATTGGCACAAGGCACTTGCAGGCGCCATACATCTTGTTCAGAAAAAAAACGGTTAGTGGAGATTATCGAGCACTCAATCGAGTAATTCCGAATAGGTATCCGATTCCAAATTTGCAAGATTTTTCTTACCAGCTCGAAGGTTGTTCAATATCTTATACTATTGATTTAAAACAAGCCTATCATCAAATGCCTATTGAACTAATGGCCGAAATCACCGATTTCGGAAAAACGTTACACGCTTTTGTACACAACGTTTATAATTATGTAAATTGTAAGGTCCAACATACACTGCAGGTCCGTTATAAATGAGTAGCTCTTGCTCAAAATTGCATGTGTCAGTGTAGAGTAAATCCCTCTTTATAAAGATTGTAAATTGCAAGAACAACCCAAACCAAACAGCGAACGAGATTTTGTTAATTTGGTTGTTAGAATAACCCAATTGCGCCATCTCTTATTAAATATACTAATTATCGAAAAACTTACTATGCGTATTTTACCCATTGAACTCTTGCCGAACATTTTCATTATCTATCTGTCAAAAACCACAAGTTGACTTGTTTAGATTACGTGAGGGTAAGGCTTCTCAGAGTAGAGTCGCTCGACTTGTGTCAATTACATCTTCATATGAAGAAATATATAGTGTACGATGTCTTCGGGAAGTGGATTAATACATCAACCGGAGTACCTTCGACTAACTTTAATACCGTATTAAACCGTTCACCGGTTGACGAACAAATCAAAACTTATTGTTTTGACTTTTCGCAGCAAAAAAGTAAGTAAAACCAATTCGGATGGTTGTGGACTTATGGCAAGACATACTTAGATAACGGTAAAAAAGTTGATAAGTTAAAATAAGTATCGGTTTTGAAAGCGGCATTAAACGTCCTTTCACTCGTGCTTTCTTACTAGCTGATGTGAATTAAACTGTGGGGTAGATGCTCGATCGGCTAGCAAGCAAGCAATTTGCTAGCCGAAATTCGGGATACTCAATCAATTTTACCAAGGAAATTTGAATTTCAAATTATATTTTTCATAAAATTTTTGTTTATTTTTGCAATTGCACAGTAAAACAACACAAACATGTGCTGTTCATTTTTTGAACCCGTAAATTTAGCAAATTGCTTGCTTCTTAGCCGATCGAGCATCTACCCCTGTATCGCGACCACAAACACTAAATTTAACACTGTGGAATTAGGAATATACTTTCCATCAGTATTCCTCGTCGTGTTAACTACTTATGTGGCAAGAAAGAAAGATCTCGATTGACGATTATCTATTGACGTTTTCACGTATATTGACGCAATTTCAAAAGTTCTAAATAGCATTTTCGACTTTCAACTTTCTCTCGATTCCCCCAGTCACAAAATTACTCCGAATAGCATTTCGGCTTCTCCAGAATAAAACAATGCCACCGCCAATTTCTAACTCCAATTTCAATCAAGCGAATCCAGCATTAATATTCAGCTTAACTGTTAACCCTGGACAAGTGAAAGGCGGTGAGGTCTTTATCGAATATCATTTTTTCCTCTACCTCCATTCGACACAGTCATCGACCAACTAAAAACCACCATGAAAAATCTAACCCCAACGATCACTAAACAATGGCGCCACAACGACATATTTATTCCAAAATCATTAGATAATTGCAGTTTTATTTTCGGTAGAGTGCATAAGCCTCGAACGGGTTTACAACCTCTGTACGAAAGCCCATACAAAGTGATCCGTCGATTACGGAAATATTTTGGACAAACCACAAACAGCGTCTATCGATCAACTCAAACCTAGAACACGTTAAGTGTAGTGGATAAAATTATTACAAAATAATTTTAATGCAACAAACGAAAAAGCAAATTAAAATTCATAAATCAACATAACGACCATGCGTAACAAAACGCGACATAACATAACCGAAGCGGTACAGGAACGCACCTTCAATTCGATAAGCGACGTTTTTAAAATGATTTTTATACGGGAAAGTTTCATATTTCACAAATAAATGTAATCTCGAATTTAGACAAACGGACTTTTACACTTTGGGAAGTGGAGTGCGTTCACAGCGACACCTCGATGTGAGCGTGTGTTTTGTAATGTTGAAGAAATTTAACTCGAAAATGTTTGTATAATAAATATTTGTTCGCTAATTTGATATTTTTATAGAAAACTTGGTCACGTCCTAAAAATCCTTTTATGTTCAGATTTACTTTGCACTGTTCTTTCCCGAGTATTTTATGTTTTATGACTATAATACTCTCTTCCATTGCTATTGATTTTTTGGTTTGAGTTTAATTATTTTTGATATCCCTGCAATCTGTTCTGGGGCCGAAGCACTTCCAACTCTTTCGGGGTTTCTTTTTCCCGACCAACCTTACGCAGTTATGCCAAATCAAAGACGTACGGCTATACGTCCGATTTACGTTACCATCTGTGCATTGCATAGATCCATGCCCGCCTATAGTACTGGAAGATGGGTCGGCCCATGAGTTTTGCACGCCGATAGGGGGACGTAGTTGTGTTCCTTATTATCACCGATCGTAATTTGTTGATGGAAATTTCCCTTTGCACTCTGCCCCTATCGGGATTCGAACCCGGTACCCCCCGATCCAAACGCCAAAGCTTTAACCACAGTGCCATTTGGCTCAGACTTCACCGAATACTACATTTTTCTAAGCCCGAGATAAAAGCTCAAAAGCGAATTTAAGATTTCGTCGATACGAAGTAATTGTGTAAACCACCACACAATAAGCTTTTGGGAAGCATGATTCTTAAAATATAATCGCTAGTTGACGATAGATGTCTCTAGTAGTTCGTATATGTATTCTAACAAAGCAATAAATTCGTCAATTTGTAAATATGTATTGAAGTTAAGGATGCAGCATAAGTAACGTTATGATTTAATTAGTGAATAAATTTTTTGTTTATGTATTTTTTTCGTTTTTTCAGAATTAACTTTGAACAATTTGGGTAGTTTATGATGAAAAGACTCAGCACAGATCGCAGAACCAGAGTTGTTCAATTTTATTTTGAAAGTTAGCATTCGGTTATTCAGACGAGTTAAAACCAAATGATGCGCGTTCAATATAGTCGCCGTTTTCAAGAATTGTGCCTAGAAAACAACGAGTTTATTCACAAACTCATAATGAGCGATGAGGTCTATTTTCACCTCAACGGTCACGTGAATAAACAAAATTACAGAATATGGAGCACCCAAAATCCAAGAATAATTGTTGAAGATCATCTTTATTCATTAAATAAAGCATAACGTTACTTATGTGCCACCCTATATTTACAAAGCAAAAAGATTTGAAACAAATATATTTGAAAAGAATGCTTCATCTTTTGGAAGAAGGATCGACGTTACATGGACACACAATTTTGTTTTTCCAATGAGGAAAGAATTCGATGATGTTCGTTAGCTTTTTCAACAGATTCAGTGAATAATATTGGCATAATTTGCTAGTCAACAAAAAAAATTTCTCGAGCATGGTTTTCTGTAGAGTTTTACATAAATAATTAAGATTATTACTATTATTTTGTGCCCGCCAGAATCCATCAATCACATATAGATATCAATAATTTAACAAAGCATAATGACACAAAACCTATTACAACAATAACAAAAATATTTAAAAGCTTTTATCTTAATCCTAGATACAAAATTATTTGAAATCTACTTACAGGATAATTTGGTGGCACACGTATCGCATTTTTACCGGGACACAATAAGTAACTTTCGTGATTACTCAATAGATGTCCATCATCGACTTCGTTCTCCAGATGTGTAGCACTTGTTGGTCCAATATTCGTTACACCCGGTTTAACACTAATTTTGAAATTACAATTCGATGTCATGCCATCGCGATCCGTAGCAACGTAGCTAACATAATATTCGCCCGGAGAGAATTTCTGGCCAGGCAATTTCGATTTATAGATTTGCTTCAATGGGGTTTGCGTACGGAATTTTGGTTCCTTCCAGTATAGTGCACGTGTTAACTCGTGCGGTTCCAGCGTTACCTCAAATGATTCAGGACAGAATACTACTTCTGGTGGTTGTTGTGTTTTTACGGTAATCACAGTACGACAAATATCATTTAAATTTGAATTTGGGCTTCGCGCTCTAAATGTTATAATATGTGTACCAATCGGTAGATTAGCTTCCAATTCTTTACCCCAAGATGGGTGCGAATCAACATATTTACTCCAATCGACATTTGTTTTGGGTTGCTCTAGCTGTATATAAACTAATTTTTGATTTCGACTCAATGTGATTGTGGTATCCGCCGGACATTTTATAAACGGTTTCAGTGCAGTTTCTGCCGCAATCGGGACACATTCTAGCTGAGGATTTGGTTCCCAGCCTTGATTTAATCCACAAACGGCAACACGTTTACCAGCTGGTTTAAAACCAGGTGAACAATGTAGATTGCAACGTTCGCCGGCAAATGTTTTTCCAGCGACACATGAAGCGGGTAATATCGTACCATGTTCGGGCCGTATCAAACGAGGGCATGATAATGCTAAATAATATTAAATAATTACATTTAAGCGTTTAAATTAAAATTTCAAATTCTAGAATACTTACGAACACAAATTGGAGCTTCTTCATCCCAGTGCCCAGTGCCGTTACAATTGCGAACCGGTGGGCCGACTAGTTTAAAACCTTTTTTACACCAAATCGAACATTTTGTACGATAGTACAATTGGGTCTTATGCCTCGAACGAGTACATCTCATTTCTCCATAAGCTGGCGCATCGATAGACTTACAGTGGTCCTTTATCGCGTGACATTGTTTATGATCGCGTGATGTTTTAAATCCTTCGGGACATAAACATTTAAATCCACCAATCAAATTAATACATTTTGCGTTCAACGAACATCCGCCATTATTGTATTTGCATTCATCTACATCGATACAGTACCCGTTCGAATCTGCAGTAAACCCGGGATTGCATTCACATTTATATGTTCCTGGTAAATTATAGCATTTATGTTGGCATTGATTAGGAATGCGGCATTCATCGATATCCAGACAGGAGCTATGGTTTGAGGGATTAATTTTGAAACCTTGATTACAAGTACAAACCGCTCCAATATCAGATACCGTACAAATATGTTCACATCCACCATTGCGATGTACGCATGGATCACTGCTTTGGCAACCGCTGTGATCAGCTTTAAGATGAAATCCTGGATTGCAGGAGCATCTAAAACCACCTTCATAATTTTCGCAAATTTGTTCGCAGCCCCCGTTTAAGTTTTCACATTCATCGTAATCAACGCACGAATGCTTATCTGTATGCAAATGGTATCCGTTCGGGCAACGGCATCGGTAACTTCCTTCAAAATTTTCACATGTGTGCGAACAACCTCCGTTACGTTCGTCCAAAGCACATTCATTTATATCCGTGCATGTTACCAAGTCATCGGCTAGTTCGAGGCCAGGTGGGCACAAACATTTAAAAGCTCCAATCGTATTAACACAATCGTGCGAACACATTTTCAGTTCGTCGCTGCATTCATCCACATCGCTGCACGTTCGATTGTCAGCTGTGAGTACGTGTCCATCAGGGCATGTACAGAAAAATGATCCGAGCGTATTTACGCAGCCATCTGAACATCCTCCATTGTAATCAACCGAGTGACATTCATTTATATCCTCGCACGTGAATTTATCTTCACCCAAATTATATCCAGGAGGGCACTGGCATTCGAATGATCCAGGTCTATTGTGGCAGTAGTGTGAACAGTCGTGTAAATCTTCAGCACACTCATCCACATCGTGACAGGTGTGATTATCGGCTTGTAATTCAAATCCGCCTTCGCATGCACACGAGTACGACCCCATTAGATTGATACAAATATCTGAGCAGTTACCGTTTGATTCGCCACATTCATCAATATCTGAACAGGTTTTATGGTCCTCGCGTAATATAAACCCAGGTGGGCAGAAACATTTATGGTTACCGTGCGAATTATGACAATGGTGAGAACATCCGCCATTATTGTCATCACACTCGTTAATATCAACGCAACTACGGTCATCTTCGGGATGTAATTGATATCCATGAGGGCACAGGCAAACAACTCGTCCGTTATTGTAATCGCAATCATGTGAGCAACCCCCATTATTTATTTGACATTCGTTGACGTATTCACAAGTTTTTTCGTCATCGATTAGCATTTGACCTTCGGGACAAGAGCATTGATGTCCACTATTGAAATTATGGCAAGTGTGCGAACATCCACCATTATCAATGGCACACTCATTGATGTCAAAGCAGGAATGGCGATTCTCGTCCAATGTAAATCCGTGGTGACATTCACATTCATGAGATCCATCGATGTTATGACAATCATGTTCACAATCTCCATTATTCCGCTGACACTCATTGATATCCTGACAAGTGTGTTCATCCTCTGAGAGTTCATAACCATGACGGCAGCGACATTCGTATGCAGCTTCATGATTGATACACTCATGCTGGCAACCTCCATTATCGAGATCGCATTCATTTAGATCGATACACGCTTTACCGTCCTCATGTAATTTATACCCCTCCGGGCAAATGCAAGCGTCCTCACTACAATAATGTGAACATCCGCCATTGTTTACGTGACAATCATGCACCGCAAAACATGTTTTATGATCTTCGTGTAGCTTAAAACTGTCTGGACAACTGCATATCACATGATTATCTTTCGTTGCACAGAAATGACTGCATTTTCCATTATCTTCATAACATAAATCTTCCGCTGGTTTGCATATACTTTCATGCTTATCGAAATGTGATCCGTGAGGACAAACACAACTGTAGGTACCCGGTTCATTTACACATTCCAAATCGCCGCAGCTATTGGTACTTGAATGGGCGCATTCATCTACATCCTCACAAGTTTTTCCGTCCACTTGTGATATATGGTAACCATGTGGGCAGGTGCATTCAAACGAGCCCGCCACATTATGGCAATCATGAGAACATTGATGCATATTCATTTGGCACTCATCTATATCTTCGCAATACTGATCGATCGAACGATACCCATTAGGACATTCACAAATAAATCCTTGTTCCTGATGTATGCACGTACCCGGATGGCAATTATCATGGCCAGTGCAATGGTCGTTTTTACTTTGGGCCTGACCACCTTGAATACAAGATTTTTGATCTTCGGCTAACTCTTGTCCAGCCGGGCACGTACACCTATACCCATTTTCTTCATCCATACATTCATGTTTGCAAGCCGTTTTATTCAACTCTGGATTAGTTAAATCACCACACGTATCCCGTACGCAAGTATGTCGATCGGAATGCAAATGATAATCATCGTCTGGACACATACATTTATACGAACCGTTTAAATTGATACATCGATGAGAGCAAGGCGATTGTGGGGTTTCACCGCTATTGTAATCTTGTGGTTCACACTCGTTTACATCCCGGCATGTTTTATCATCGTCGTTCAGCTCGTAACCCGATGGACAAACACATTGAAATCCGCCAAAAGCATTTTGACAATGTTCACAACCACTAGTACCTTCGGCACACTCATCAACATCTTCACACTCTGCAAGATCGTTCAGCCTGAAACCTGGATTACATCCTTGACTTCCCAGAGAAGTTGTTTGTGTGTGAACTTCACTATGTTCGATGGGGTGTGGTGCCGTCATGCACCGATACGATCCAACTGTATTTTCACATCCGTGTTCACACTGGCGAGCAACATTGGCGTTATGGCATTCATTTATGTCTAAGTATGGAAACAATTTAAGGAAAAATTTTGAATTAGAAATAATAATGTCCACCACTGCATCACACTAGAAAAATAAAATTGTAAGTAATGTCAATGAATAAAAGCTAGGATCATGCTGAATAAAAGAGAAAGAGAGAGTGGGAACACATGTTAGATTCTAATTTACCTGTACACGTTTTCCAATCATCCCCCAATACAAAGCCATCCGGACATAAGCAGTATATTCGACCCATTGTCGTTAAGCATATATGGGAACATCCGCCATTTTTATGTTCACATTCACCCGAGTCATTACATGAATGTGCGTCACTCTGTAGTACAGTGCCGGGAAGCCCATCACAAGTGCATATATAACTGCTGTATGTATTGACACAGGTATCTTGGCAAGGCCCGTGCCCATTTCGCAATAGACATTCATTTATGTCTTTCATATTTTGTATGTGTTTGTGAGTGTGTGTGTGTGTGTTTAAGAAAAATATTAATAAATAAATTAGTAAATAATCTACCGTTATCGCTAGTAGATTTAATAGTTAGTAAACAAGAAAATTTAATTTTAAACAAGCAGCTGGTTATTTTAACTATTATAAGTGTTAAGCTCAAAGTATTTTAATGAATTTTTGGGGTGATCATGATTAATAAAATTAGAGACTGTCAAGTTGTCCTACCAACGCATGTTTTTCCATTTGTTGTATCGATTTGTAGCCCTTCAGTGCATGAGCACTCAAATGTTCCGGGTTTATTGGTACACGTTTGTTCACATCCACCATTGTTGATTTGGCATTCATCGATATCTGGAAGAGATTGAAGTTTTAATATCGGATTTAAAGATGCAATTAAACACTGACCTAGATTCTAAAAATAACCTGCAGCTTATTTGTCTGGAATAGTCAAATTTTACTTGGCAATCCCGTAAGAAATTATCATATGATTGGAAAAAACGCGTTAATTAAAAATACCGGAATTGTCTTTTGCGTCAATAGAAAGACGAAAAGTAGGTTTGTTATAGAGGTTTGTACCTACAAGATTTACTCGTAAGATGATGATATAGGAATCGTATTGAATGTGACAGATTGGCATTGGGGCTTCCGGAATTAAGATTTCTGTATTCCAACTTCTTGTTTGAAAAGTTCTATAAATTTTGTAATTCCTCTAAGCATTTGAAGCACTTTTTCCAAAAGTGGAAAGTACGTAACTATGTGACGCCTGTTTTCAAAACCAGATCTAGAAATGATGTTTCTACGGAGGTATGACATCTATATCTGCTATGCCTAAGTTATTTGAACTGGTAATATACAACTCATTCAAAGAGTGTTCCCGCGGTATGTCACAATACCAGCATGTTTTATGGCCACCGAATTTACAAAAGCCTTAGACTTCGTCAGTCTCTACAAAACTTTGGAACACATGTTTAAGCTCAGATCTTCCAGCCAGCTCGTAGCCTGGGTCTAATCTTATTTGAAGAATTGCATCCAATATATTGAAATAGAAGATAAAACCACAATGTACCACAAGGCTCTCACGTTGGCTCACAGATATAGAATTGAAAATCTCCATCAAACGTTGGACGGGTGACATTTTTGTTAAGACAATTAAAATCCTGTATTGCGCTTACGTTCGATCCTAGCTAGAATACGAGTACGCTGTAGATGTGTGGTGTCGTTCAACGAATAACATATCCAAAGCACTGAGAAATTTCAAAATAAGTTTATACCTGGTAAGGCGGATGGGTTTATGACCATACCACGTAGACATACTGCGACAACCATCATATTTAACTGGATGTCAGAAGAAATTCTTAAAAGTACTTTGTATAGTGTCTTAATTGACACACCGGAAGAATAATAAATTCTATTAAAATAAAGCTACTCAGAAGACAACTAAGGGGTCATGACTTCCTCCACTTAGATATCAGGTCACAGATCGTTCTTTATTCTGGAAACCCCAGGATCCCTATAGTGCTTAAACCGTGGTCAATATACGTATTAGACACGCCAGCTGACGACAGCAATCGAAGACAGACTCCGGAACAAAAAAATGCTGTTAATTGCTTTTATCGATATACAAGGCGCTTTTCAGAAAACGTCGTTTTCCCGTGCCGCAACAAAGTTATAAGCTTATTTCGCCCGTCAACCCGTTTTTGGCGAAACGTGAGGTATATTAATCCATAACGCCAAAAATAACCAAAGCATTACACGGCTCATGATTTCGAATGTGGTTTTTGTTTGGTGAGCAAATGCAAAGCAGCCCATAACTGGCACAACACTACATAAAATTTAGAAGCGAAACAGGAACTATGATAATCTCTTGATTGCTGTTCTCACGTACTTAACAACGGCATGGCCAATTTTCAGAGAAAATTTCAATCAGGATTACCAAACGGTATCAAGTTGAGAACATTATATGCTTTTCGTCCCCCTATCTCGGTAGACAGATATGTGAGCTGGATAATACGGAGAGAGCCTCTTATACGAATACTCTTATAATCTCGGACAGCCAAGTAGAATTTCTAGCCCTAGCTGGTCTGATATTCTGTCCTAAGCTAATATGGTCTCTCGTGTTTGCTCTTGGAATTCAAGGAAACGAAGCAACCAATCTACTTATTGCAAGACCACTGAAATAGAAAAATTATGGATTTAATGTCATTGAAGCGGATTGGGAATCATCGCTTGTGACAAATTAATAAGCTTCTCAGTTACAATATCGGAAAGCTAGATGGAGAACTCAAATAGGATCGCCAATCATTGAGGAACGCTGTATTGTACATGACAGGAAATGGTCCATTTAAGGAAAAAAAAGGCTTAGCTTTTATGGCATAGTCAGATGAGGTACGTCAATGCCCCTTCCTGGGAGAGATTCGATACTTATTACTATTTTTTTATGTTCAACGAGGAATTAAAAACTTTTGACCAGTTTCCGTAGAAAACCATTAAGAATTCAAAAAATTAATTTGTCAACGGTTCGAATAGCAATAGCAGAAGCGAGCCGAGTAGGAAGCTGAATTTAAGCGATATTTGAGCGATATTGAGGTCACTGGAAAAAACATGATACATGACGATGAGAAGGATATTGTTTAGCCAAAGGTACGTCCAACAGCTTGCTAAACTACAAATTAAAACCTATTCTACCTACAATTTAAAGTATAAAATTAAAGTGCGAAATGTTTAAATTAGTTTTAGTCAATCCAACCCGTAAGTAATAGTAATGTTTCTTCCGTTGCAATTGGCAAGAAATGCTACTTCAGAACATAAGTGTATCTCCTTTGATGGAAATCGGTTCTCTCCAGTTCTGGTTTAGTTATTGGAACCACATAAAGTGATCAGATGTATAGCAATTTCGCTCTCGATATACTCCTGTTCATAAAAAGCTAAGAAAATGTACCAATAAACTAAAGAATAAAAGTATAAAGCTGAACTGGCAAGCCAACCAGGTTAATTCGTTCTTATGTTTACTCCGAATCAACTGACACTTTTGCCGAAACTCAAACTTGGGACCTTGCCTCTTCGTCGAATAGTCTTGGATGACGCGGCGAATTGAAGTATTTTTTGCATCATTTTAGTCCAGTGTTCCAACAGTGCAGTTTGTGCTGAATTACAGCCAAGCTTTCCGTTCTTTAAGGAGCACTTGTTTCAATTTTTAGTTCTTGGACTAAGAATGTAGTAACATTCCAAAAACGGACCAACCAGATTATACGGGCCTCTTTCGGCCCACCTGACTTTCTTCTATTTTTCTTAAAGCTAAATAGAGCCATTGACAGACTTAATAGGGGTCACTATTTATCTTCCTCCCTTCTCTGTAGCATGTAACGCCCGTATAGAGCTTGGGAAAGTGGAACGGCCGTACATTAATTTGTAACTAGGTATTTAAAGGTCTTCTACAATAGAGAGTTTCTTCAGGGTACTTTACTACAATTTGTGGGCGTACTAGAGGACTAAGTAGACTCTTAAAGAGATGAAATTTATGAGAACTGTGGTTTTCACAAAACTTTAAAACCCACTAGTCAGATTCAATAAGTTTGGTTTTTCAACAGATTGAATTTTAGCTCAAGTCATGGTTTATGGTACATCTAGTAATCGTCTGTATGCTAACTAAAGAATTACGGTCATGTGGACAGATTCAGCCACGTCGTGTTCCATCCAAAAATAAATCATTGCTTATCTTATTTACGCTTATTATGATTATCTACGTCAACCTGCGGTGCAGTGAAACTTTATACATAGATAGAGAACCTTGCTTAAGATTGATGTATAGCCTCTTTAGTTACCAGGTGGGAATTATAAAAATCCTGATGGTACATGTTACTGGACCTGGCCGCTTCAAGGTTCACACAACGAATGAACTTGATTAGGTGTGAGGGTACTTTGGCCAGACAGTTTGCTGATATTACATATGGCTCCCACATTGCATGTATTAATGTTTGTTTGGGCCCGCTGAGCACCAGCGCCACCATGTAAAATAAATTTTTATTTAGAACTCTTGTGCCGGCTAGAAGAACTTTTTTCTCTTTTCTCGAACCGTTTGTGACGACTAGAAGAATTGATTTTTTTCGATTCTATGTTCAATGTGACGCCATTACATTTTGCCACCAGATAATAATTGTTTTTATCTGAGTTATGCACAATGTTCGCATATGATTTTAAGTGGTAAAAATGTTTACATTTCGGAATTTGTGGGCACAGGTGAAGTGGCAAAATGTAATTGCGTCTTATTGAATAACGAATCGAAAAAGCCAAGAAGAAACCCGAAGAAGAGGCAGAAGTAAAAGGAGGTGTCCAACAAAACTCTCTACAAGCAAGTCGGTTGCAGTATGGAAAAAATAAACTCCAGTTACCTTGGAAAAAAGCACCATCTTTGTTAGAGGAACCCAGAAAAGTAGCAGTGTTCGGTTCCTACAAGTCGGCGACGCAGATTTGTGTTAACTGCAGATGTTAAAAAAGTAGTCCGACAATTTTGGTTCGAACACGGTCATCAGAACTTATAACGTATATTATAGAGAATAAAAACATTTATTTGGGAGTTCCACCGAAAGTTAAATTATTCCTTGCTTTAGCATTATGTTGGTCTCTGTGTATCCTCTATTTTCTAGGCTGAAATAAAACACCTGTGATGTCACTCGCATAATCTGAAGAACTTCAGCATACTTCTAGTTTAGTTAGTAAGTCAGGAGGGGGACAACATTATGTCCACTATTCTGTGATTTAGTTCAAGTAAATTTGGCAAATTTCGAATGTTCTAGTTCCGTTTTTTGCAGATATATGTATATAACACAAATGTTCACTTCCACTTAGCCGGTATAATTAGCAAAACCAAAATATTGGAACGAAGTCAACTTTAAGAGATCAATGTATTATTACAAAATAATTTGGCCGTATTCGAAAAGCCAATAACCCAAATTAAGACCCCCCCCCCCCCCCTACTCAAATGTTAGTATACGGTGCCACCCCGACAGCTGTACAAACGATTTGAAAACTTTGTGGTATGATTCACAATTTATAATTTTGACAGCGATAAGAAACCGCGGAAACCATGCATATGTTTGCAGGCATCACAAATGGTAAACAACAATTATTTTTTGGCACGTTGTACCGTTACCGCCGAATACGTAATTGATTGACTCAGTACTCATAAATCGTCAAAATAAGATTTTTTTCTTATTTTATGAATTAACTCGGTTCGTGTTATATGGCTGTTGTTGTTGCTGTTTTGGCTTGCTCTTAGGCTAAGCGATTTATTACCGTACTATGTTGTGCTCAGATAATAAAATTAATTGTCGCTGACCTATTAAACTGTCATCATAATAACTGCGCGTAAACTAGAATACAGTTTATGATCTGTCCGTCCTTGTACGCGCTCTTCTAAACAAGTGATATGGTCGTGATAAAGTAAAATCAAAATTATATGACTAACCTGAACATGAGCGGCGATCGAGTTCATTCAATTGGAATCCTGAATAGCACGAACATATAATTCGCGGTTGTATCTCATTATCAACATGAACCAGTTTACAATCATGATCGCAACCGCCATTATCTGATCCGCACGTTGTAACCTCGGTATCGATTATTTTGGGTTGGATTTTTTCGGTGGTTGTGCGACCGAGCGGTGCACGATGTTCACCATCATAGTCCTCAGAATAATTATCGTAATTATCATCTTCTTCTGGGTATTCTTCTTTCTCCGAATATTCACCTTCACTCTCTTCGGGGCCACGCAAATCTCCGGTCTGGAGATCACCATTACCATTTCCTTCAGGATCACTTTCTGTATGACCACCATTATCACCATTTTCGTCGTCATAATTATCTTCGTCATTGTAATCTGTAAATATAAATAAAACGTAAGAAAAAATTTCAGAGTTAATTTACAAAACTTACCTTCCTCATCCTCGTCGTCCGTCACTGGAATACAGTTTGGATTTTGTCCGATCCATTTCTGTCCGCTACAATACAAACGATCTTGTTCATGATTCTCAAGATCAAAATCTTCTTCACACTCGTAAAATGCAACTAAAAAAATGTGGTCGCCCTTCTTGCGCCGATTGTATTTCACAATGTAGGCATTCTCAAGAGTCGGGGCCTTTATTAATTCCGCTCCGATACAAGAAACATCCAGCTGGCTGGCATATTCTTCTGAAATATTTTTTTCTTCTTGTACCTCTTGGCCGCGGCCTTTCTTTTTACGGCGAGCCGTTTCACTGGATTCTCCCGAATTAGTTGGTTCTGTTAAAAATTAACGAATGGGCATTTGATTAATTTTATTTACTATAAATCACAGAATTTGTAAAGAAATAAAAAATTATTTTAACTTCTAAACGAAATAATTGCCGTTTTTGGCCTGCTACATGATACAAAAAAACCTTTCTATTGACTTTCTATTTAAACGCCGCCCAGTTAGCGCCACTTCCTATGCGAGCGAAAGGTGAAATATGTTTATATGAGAAAGAGCCTCATGCTATTTTATTATTATTTCATCATTTATTACATTAAACTAATTTTATATAATATTCAGTCGAATTATAGTCAACTATGAAGTTTAAATAACATAAAAAATAGTTTTTCGAGGAGTTCATCAACTTTGACTCTAGTTCTAAAATATACCGTCAGTTGGCAGTCACGTTGCCTTAAAAGGCGAATAGAAAACTAAAGGGAAATGTTTGTATCATGGCAAGGCTAAGCTTTTTCATATTGGTACTTTCTGGCAACTAATATCACGTTAAGATTCTGTGAAACTAAATGAGGCTATTAACACCTTAAAGTATCATATTTGATTCACTTCAGCTTACTCTAACTTCAATTGTAACGGAAAACGGAAGTTTCATTGAAGAGAAAATCAAATTCGAAAAAAGACAATTTACCCAAAACCACAATTAAGTTATGTTACCTATTTCTGTTTGAGACAAGATGCAGTTTGCGGTTATATTCGTCAAAGCCATGTCCAAGAATTGTTGTATTATTTATTTTAATAGATGGAATGGTGTGATCTATTAAAGAGAACAAGCGCTTTTGTCGCAATTCGTAATTTTTTTATTCAATTTGTCTGCTGGTTAGTGAAAAATGGTACGAGATTGACATGCACCGTAAACATCAGTTGGTGAAATCTCGCAATGTTTCTTATATTGTTGAATGGACAATGGAGAATTTTACTTCTAATGCTTCTTGCTTGATTTCATCCGCGCTGTTAACACCTCGTTCATCATATCACTTTGAGTTATAGTTCTAGAATCGCTTCTCCTTCAACGGCTGTGGTTGTTGTTAAAAGTCCTCCGCTATTATCTTTTTCGTATAATGGATTACACGGCGTCTTGAATTTTATGACTAAAAGCCAGGCACTATATTTATATTTATGTTATTTTGTAGTTTTGTGAACCTCTGTAATGGTTCCGATTATCGCGGAATTTTATCATTTCCTTCATAGCCTGAAGAGCCATTCAGTAAATTCTTCACGTAACATTATGTTGGTCAGAATATAATTTTTTTTTATTTGTTTCTCCCTATTTTGCAGCAGCAGAACCGTTGGTTTCGGTTCCTATACCCAATCTTTTCACAATACATATATGTCGGGGCGGAAAATGAACCTTGACAATGTCTAGCCTTTATTATACTCTAAGCGTGCGAAGTGATAATTTTGAGACAGTGCTCCTTCCTGTTACTTGCCGCTCTTATTTCTTTATTATCTATATTCCGTTTGTTCTTCCCGCTGATCAGCTAGTGGTTCTTCTTTCGATAGAATTTCTCGGTCTACACACTGAAACGACTCATACGTGGCCATCTGGACCTATTTGTGTCAGGTAAATTATCTTTTATAAGAAGAACAAGAACCCCAATTTCAATTTGTGTTTTTGCATATAACAACTTCGGGCGTTGTTTACTGAAAGTATTTATTACCAATATCAATATTAGTTATTGATGAGCCCAATAAAAAATGAGAATCGAGATCGGTTATATTGGAGATTGAATATAAAAGCCTGGAGATCTGTTATTAATTATCCTACCTCATATGTGTGTGTAGTGTTTTCGATCAAGCAACGATCTTTTTTAAATTGGTCTTAATCGATGGCACTTATGACTCTCATATCCACCAAAATGAGATGATACAAAAATGCTATTTTATTCTATCTATAGCGAGTATCACTGCACAAACGACTGGATAATCCCGTATTTAGCTGATTCTCTTAAGGAGCGGCTATGAATCCTTCTATTGTGAGATCTGCTACGATCTTTATATAAATTGCCTTGCTTGAAAGACAGATGCATATCGCTATGTAGCTTTTGTACATTTTGTATCTTTATCAGCTTTTATTTGTTACGAACCCTGCATCCTTGCTTAACTCTATACCTGTGATAATGATAGAGTGACACATTTAGAAATCACTGTCTTGGTTGCGGCTTGAGGTTTATTATTTGTCTCACTAAGGTAACGAATGGTTAGAGGAAATGCTTTTCATCATATTTTAACAAGAATTTTGAAGTAGGTCACCTATATATACTCGTAGAATATCTCGTAGATTCAAAAATGGGCATAATTTTAGTAATTTGCTTTTTTTGTCTACTGATCTGATTTTCATGAGCTGTGTTTTGTAACTTATGCCTTCTTATGATTGTTTTCTTTAATATAAATTGGATACATTTTTTATTAAGCATAAAATCCTATCATCTAAGCCGTCATCTTTAGTGGCTAAATTAAAATGCACTTTGTGTGAAGAGGTCCTGCCCACCATAGATTGTGATTCATGGGTGCTTTTGTAGCTATTTCCAGACTCCCGCATTCGACTGGAGTATTATTTGATTTCATATGATACCACCATTGATCTAGTTCAGTTAGGTTCACCTTTTATCCACGAGAGTACTATAGTGAAGTCAGTCCATGTGTAAGCGTGTTGTACGAGGGCTGACGTAAAAGTGTTTAAAAAAAGTAATAAAAAATTAAAAATTTCACCAAAAATTGCTTTATTGCTTTTCAAAATATTCGCCTTTAAGATCTATACACTTTTGCATAGCTCAAACCATTTATCGAAACGCTTTTGCCAGTCCGAATATGATAGCTCCAAAACATGGTTTTTGAACGCTTCAATCGCTTCTTCAGACGATAAAAATTGTTGTCCACGAATCTTATCTTTGATTGTTGGGAACGGGAAGAAATCATTCGGGTGTCAAGTCGCTGAAAGGCGGTTGACTTATCAATTCGATCGTTTGAGTGCTCAAATATTCGCTTGTTTGATGTGATGTGTGTGAGCTCGAATTATAGTGTTGCAAAATGATTCGCGGTTTTGGGTTGTTTTCACTCAATTTGTTGAACTCGCACAACTTTTGTGTGTTCTTCTTCGAATTGGAATACCCGAACAGTCGATTGCCCTTTTATTTCCGGTACTTATGTATATATCCATGATTTGTCACCTGTCACGATCTTGTATACGTTATTGCAAGTACTTCCAACGAATTTTTCAAGCATTTGGTGCTTCGTCTCCAAAAGTCGAATAAAGTGATTCGAAAACTGTTCTTGAGTTAATTTCGATAATTCCATTTTTTCACTGAATTCAATTTTTCAAGTAAATAAAAAACAATGTTGCGATGCGAGCTGACGTATGACTTCTGAAACCTCCAAAAATGTTACACTTTTTGACTGACATAGAGATTTGCATCGGAAAACACTAGTATTACCATTTTCTAAAAATTTTTACGGCAGCCTATGTATATCTAGTGTTTGCTTGACTTCTTGCAAAAATCTTGCAACTATGAGGGTTTGACTCCAGTCGCAGTTGCGATGCTACGCTGGTTTTGGCTTGAACTTCTATAAATGATCCATCAGTGTAATCTGTCCATGTTGGTATTTTAAGATAATTGAGCAAGTTAACCGTTGTTGAACAAGTCCTTCTGCGAAATCAAAGCTTTCATAATAATATTTTTTCTGACATAATTAATGATTTTAGCCAATCTAATAGCTCAAATAACTTTGTTATCGGGGAAAGAACGTTCCGGTTTGATACTAGACCAATACGTGCTGGCAGGTGTTTGCTGAAATCAAAGATGTTTGTTTAAGGTGTCTAGTATAGAGTCCCAGAGCATTGATGGTTGACACTTCAACTTAGAAAAGCTTCAAAAAATACAAGTACGGGTAAATTATGAGTCCTGAAGTTTGAAGATAGGTATTTCGAGATAAACGAAGAGAAGAGCAGCACCCATATACTAAAAAAAGAGTGCTCGATACGATAATGGAACGATACAAAAAGTTCGAAAAAGAAATCCATAACTAAATTAGTGATACAAAGTCAAAACACAGAACATAATGGGAAGCCATCAGGAAATGGCAAACGGAACCATTCACCATTCCAACAATTACGAACGGTGAGCAAACCATGAGATACAAAAGGCAATGTCAACGTCATTCAACAGGTAACTGCAAAAAAGTTACAAGTAGATGAGCTACATGAAGACATCAAACAACAACATCTGCGAGTTAGTAATTCAAAAGTACCTGCGAATACTCAATTCAATGCATACACTAAATACACAGAAGGAATCGTACCAGCAACAAAATGGAGGTAACATGAAATTGCCTAAAATTATTGTGCCAGTACTTAACGGAAAATATCATGAATGCACAACATTTCATGACATAAAAAGATGATGATTATCGAAAAATGCAGTATCTAAAAAGTTCCTCTGACAATGACATCCCAACCAACACTTCATGGAGAAACTGCGGCAGAAATTAGGAGATTACATGATCAAACTAAAGAATGCTTACATGCCATATAAAATCTAGGCACTAATATTGGCGAGTGGGCAGCTTGGGTAGTTTTCAGATCTCTTCAAAAATTGGTTACAGAAAGCCAGAGGTTATTTGAACAGGCACTATCCAATCCAATAGAGCTTCCAACCTTTGAAATTTTATATTTATTGTGGGGGAAACAGCATTATACAACACTTCCAAGCATAGTAACACATATACATAAACACTTGCGTTAAAATTTTTCAAATGTGAGGTAGAAATGATCTCCGTGGAACCGAAATGGTTTCATTAACAAAGAAATCATAGAATTTTGCCGACTTCTAACAGAAACAATAACTTTCGACATAGTCTACATTCTCTATATATTCGACATCCTTTTTATAATGGTCTTACACTTTCTACTTTTTACTTTGGTCTTATACACTTTCTACACATGTATAATATTAATTGACTACGGGGTGTAAACAATAGGGCACAACACTGGTATATTTGTTGTTGAATTGGTTGTTGCAGTGGTTGGTGGTGCTGCTGCTGTTGTTGCTGATTTTGTAGAGGTTTTCGTTATGACTGTTGTTGACTTTGTTGTGTTTGTATTTATTGTTTGTGTGTAGATTTGGTTGTGTGTGGAGTGGTTGATTATTTTGTGTTGTGGGTTGTTGTTGTGCATTTTGTGTGTTAATGACGTTTTTTAGCGTATCTACTAATGTTGGCTTGGATTGGGTAATACTCGCGAATAATGGGGAGTACTCAGCTTTAGACACGGGAAACGTTAATCTGTCGACTGTTTTAATTTAACTATTTCAGCTTCGCGTTTATCCACTCGACAATCATTGCTTCTGCTTTCGTGACTTTCTCCGCAATCCACCCATTTAAATACATATAGTACACGGCTTCTTTGTATGCCCAAAAATTTCTGACATCAAGTATAATCCGATAAGGGTTTGGTATGCTTATGTTCTGACATTAAGCCTTATAAATCCGAACTAGTAGTTCGCCTGCCCTAAACCGTTGCGTTTTGATGATATTAGCTATATTGCGCCTCACTCATGCCTAATAATCAGATATTTCTATCCGGTACAAAGTGATTGAGTTAGATAAGTTCCTAATACCAACCTTTTAATACGGGTATCTTCTATTTTCGGCCGTTTTGAGGGTTGCGTATTATTACCCAACATATACTCATTCCTTATCAAAGGTAATAAAATTGAGGAGAAGCAATGCCTACGGGGGATGACCGGGAGGCAATTATCGGGCGGTAATAACCAGGGGGTAATTTTCGAGGGGTAATGAGAGGGAGGTAAAAGGGGGTAATGGCTGTGGGGGTAATATTAGGCGATAAATTCCTAGACCCACCAGCCAAGTACCCCATATATTTCGACACCGTCGATCTACCAAAAAGTCGTTGTAAATATTTATTCACGCATGTTCAATTCTATATCGTCTTTATTCTATAAACTCATGCAAGCACACTCAGATTTACTTCTACATTAAACCTTGTCAAATCTTTTTTATTCTAATATCAAAATTTCCTTATATTATTAGAAACGACGAGAAATCTTCTCGGGTAGTTGCTAATAATAACTTTCAAAATTTTTATAATTTAAGTTTTTCATCGGCAAATTGTTGGTTTTGATCAATTGTTTTCGGTGAATTGTTTGCTTGCAAGGACGAGTCAAAGTAATAAAGTGAGTTCTATGCGGACGAAGGTTTATGTGATTTTGTCCTATGGAAGGGCTAGATTGATGGAAGTACAGGGTGGAGGTCATTCAATTCAACTACTTAAAACTCCTTTAGTTTCCCAAGTGTCTCCAACTTGAGGTATAGGTATTACTAAACTTTTTAAGTGAAGCTTTGTCGATTTGATCTGAGTTTTTAGTTCTGTTAGACAAACCAATTTATTTCAAACTTGTGTAATAGAGGTCAATGTTAAACTTCTGTCAATTTGTTTGGTGGTGCTAAATAAACAAACAACCAAGGATTGGAATACTTGGTTGTTTATTTGTTCGGTACTCCAACGGTTATAAAAGAAGAATACCGCGTATGCAAGGTTTTTCTTGTTATTTTCCTAATTGTTTGATGTGTTTCAATAATTTAAGAATAACCTACAAGAGGCGACACCGAAATATTTGGCCATATTGACCAAAATACTGGAAAGGCCGTTTTCTGTTTGTTATGCAGTGACGGACTTGATGATGATAATATATTAAATGTGTTTTGACTGGTAGTAAATACATGCGGAACATTTAACGCGGCGTTTACATCAAATATATTTGATAAACTTTTTTATGCTTCCTATGACATCTATTAGGCATTGTGAATACTATGAAACTGTCACAATTTTAAATTGAAAATTAAGCAATGTAATACAGTTACGTGGCTTTTACATCAAACGAATATGCATTATATGGATAGGCTTCCTTAAGTTAAGTTTTTTCTTAAGAACGAAATATTTTAATCCATATTTATCTACTACTGTGGGCAAAAAGTAGTAAGAATTTATAATTTAAATTTCGCGCGGAAAACCATTCGTCGAAATATTTTTTTTCTATGTTGGTATGATTGTCAGTGACATCTGTGCCAAATGTCAAATCAAAATAATCATTAGTGTTTTGTATACGCTTGTCTTTCTGAAGTACAAAAACTGCATTCAGCGATTTTTACAATGAGTGAAATTATTCAACAAAGAAGTTCCATTAAATTTTGTGTACGGAATCAATTTTGTGGTGCCGAAACATTCAGAATGTTGCAAAAAGCCTTCGGTGATAATTGTATGTTGCGGTCAAGTGTTTTTGATTGGTACGAATTGTTCAAAGAGGGTCGAGAACGTGTTGACGATGAACCACGTTTCGGACGGCCATCAATATCAACCGATGATCAGCACGTTAATAAAATCAAGGAATTGGTGCTCGAGAATCGACGATTAACAGTCAGAGACCTTACTGGCATCGTTGAAATATCGGAAGGGTCAGTGAAAACCATTTGACCAAAATTTAAATAGAAATTTTTTTCACATAGAAAAGTTAACATATAAAATGCTACCACCAATTAACACTGTTGTTAGATAAAAACATTCATCAATTGCATAAATCGTTAGATCAAATGCAACAATACCACCTTATTGCCAAAAATCTGTAAAAAATTACAAAATTTAACAAATATAATTTATCCGCCATCCTATTTCAATAGTTTGACATAATATAACAAGCGCGGGTTACCCGATATACTGACATTGTTTAGTTCAGCCTCAGCTTGAACTAATATTACACTTTTACTCTAAATTCCGAGCTTTCTTCTGGTGAGGGCTAATACCGGAATATTTAAATAAAAGCGTGAGTCGTAGGTTTAATTAGAACTGAGTTGTTCATTTATTTTTTGTCATTTATATACAAATTTGATGTTTACTTGTTGTTGTATTTTACATTATATTTGGTCATATATCGACTTCAATACTTTATAACATCCAAAAGTGCAGAATCGCACGTAAATTTAATTATTATAGCTAAATTAACATTTAACTACAACGTGATATGCAAAACTGCATATGAGGTTGTTGTTAAATGACCCTGTTCATATTGAACAGACATTAAAAGTGAAATAGCCTGCTAGAATTTTAGTTTTATCGACAACCGCAACCTTTTTGTCGATTTGGCGCTTCTTTAATAAACTTTTGAGTTCGATAAGTTAATTCTTTATCGAAGTTTTTGTAGAATATAAAATTCGCTAAAAAGTCCATAAATCGCATTTCTTTAAATTTCTCATTATTTTTAATAGCTGGAACAAGATTAAAGTTTTTAAAAATAATCTCTGTTCATATTAAAAGCACCTAAAATGGGATTTTTAGAAAACAAACAAAAAGTTTATCAAACAGAAAGTTTACTTGATGTAAAAGCCGTGTAAATTTATTAACTTGTAAATCAGTTTATAATAACAGACAGTCATAATTATTTTGCTAAATATACTGACTGGCAAGATGCCAGTTATATGCCAAGAGTTACAGAGTGCAGAGCCAATTACAATGCTACCTTGAATATTGATAAATTTTGGAAATCCTCACAGATAATCTTTAAGTTTCTAGTTCTCGTTAGTTCAGACGACTGTTCAATGGATTTCCAAATTTTTGAATTTGTCCTGTAATCAGTTTTATTTTTTAATTTAATAGACAAAATTGAGATAGTATTGAAACGAGATTCAGAATTCTAATCTAATAGTTTATCTGACGTGCCAAAGATATCTTTAAATGAGCTAAGTTCGTTCATCCATAGCGGGCTTAACCGACCGTTTTGGAATACCTTATAAGGCTTTAAATTCCAAGAGTATAGGGATTGTTTATATATTTAGATGTAAATTCTCGTGTCCGAGTACTTAAACTGTGGTTTAAGTACTCGGACACGAGAATACGAGATTACGAGTATTATATTTTGACACCATTTATTTTATTGTTAGCTTTGTAAACAGTTAGGGTTTTATTATGGAAAATTTGGAAAATGGCAAGTGTTCCTTAACGTCAGGGTCCTGTGGACGTATAGGCTACATTTTTTAACACATGGCGTCATAAATATTTCCACATTTAAAGTAAATCCATGGTAAAATATAAAATCGTGTGCAACTTCCAATTTCCATGTACATGAGCAATTAGTCAATTTATTACACAATTAAAAGTAAATACTAAAAATGTTTTTTAAATTATAATTCTTCTTTTCTTATGTTATTTGACTGTGTACTATACAAAATAGCTCGTTTCGCGTTCCCAAACTGTTTAATTAATGTAGGCGCGCACGATTAAATATTCAAATTCGTCCAAATCGAAATAGACAAAAAGTTAAAAATAAATATCGATACATAAATGACATATGACAATATCTATGTAAATACAAGTTAAGGAAGATCAAGACCAATCAAAAAACACGTGAGTGGTCCTAATGATTATCAAATATCGCGGTAAAATATGCCTACTCAGATTTATTTCGATATATCTTATGTCGCGAGACTTAGCGTATCCACGAGTATGAGATGTGCGAGAAGCATCACATCATTTTATAAAGTATTTTACAATTAAAGTTAAATTTGGTAAGCGTATCGACTTTGGATTAATTTAAATTTTGATTATTCTCATTATATTGTCTATTTTAAAGTTGGTGTTATTTTATTATGTCGCGTTAGTGCCGTATTTTAATCCTCTATTATACAAGCGATTTAATTGCGAGATAGCTACAATGAAAGTGTTATTACTTATTCGTATCTTGTTTATTAATTCTCGACCCTCGGATTGCTATATTTGTAATGAGTTAATTATGTACATACGTATGTCAGAAACAGTTCCATACTGCACAACATGTTGCAAAGAACGATTTGTCCAGCAAAATTGAGACTTTCAGCAAAACTTAAATTTTGCGCTCATACTAGGTAAATACAAAAACAAAATTCATTCAGTCTAGTCGAGATAGAAATTGTATCAAAATCATGGTTCGGAATATTTTCGGTTTATCACATGAGTAACATAAGTGCATCCATCGATTTGTATTGTATTGGAATTTAGTGCGGTATTGTATTGTATTGGAATAAGCAGCGCTGTTGCATTGGAATAATTGTCCGTACCATAAAAATTCTTCTTACGTACCTCTAGGTACTCCAACGAATAAATTTTCCTCTTAGTTCGCGAGAAAGCAAAATACCCTAGATGTTTTTATTCCAACCCTAAACCAATCAAATCCCTCAGTTGTGAACTAAAAGCTGAATTGACGCATGTTCTCGTATAGTTCTTGTTTCACACAATTTCGATTTTTGATTTCTATATCGTTTAAGTCAGTGACAGGTCTTTTCGCAGCACCACTGCTATGAGTTAACCTTAAAAGACCATCAACAAATCACCCAAACTAATCTAAATTATTAATTATTGTTATGTTACTATTATCTTATGTTTGATGAATTACTGTTGGAAATTTTTCTTGAATTTTCTCAATTCCAATAAATGTCCTGTTTCGACAGTTTTGGTCGCCATGCTTCATGTCAAACTATAACGATTCCCATTTTGTTCGCCAGATGTCAGCATATTAGAAATCGCGAATGAAACACCCCAATTGAAATATATTCAGCTCTATGCTCATCGCAATATTATAAATAATAACGCAGTGCCATAATAATAGTAAGTGCCATAAATACTTTTCTTTCAGTGCCTCTAAGTGCTTTTTTCGTAACAAACTGCCCACCTTTTTTCAAAAGTGCTCGGAAGACACTATAGTGTTCCTTTTGGCATCGCTGGATGTAAGCACAATTCACAAATAAAAACGCAGAATGAAGAGTAAAAATACGCAGGTTGACACAGAGTATTTTTTGATAGCGAAACTGTTTTGTTTCACGGCAATTCCAAAACAAGCTCATGAACGACAACATTTAATATGATGATACTTTACCTCCAAGCAATAAAGGATGTATAAGCATGTTTTATTAACTAGGCAGCCCATGTAAATCGAAATTGCAGCCGCTACAAATAAAATTGACATTTTCAGCTTATACAAAATGGGGTTGAACATAAATCGGTTAAAGTCACCATGTTTAACAAGCGACTCTTCAGGCCTATAATAGATGTATGGTTCAGTAAAAGATTAATTTTGTTATATATGGTAAATGTTCAACCCTCAAATGCAACCAATGTAATAACAATGAACATAAGAATAGCTTCTGTAAGCTGCCATGCACTTCATCGTGGTAGCAAGCAGTTCCGACGCAAAAATGTTTTATCCAAAAATTCATGAGTTACAACTCCCATTGAACCGGTTTTTAAACAAAAATGTCAAATGAGATTGCTCACCGGTTTGTTAAGCATTATTTGATACATTTTAGGATGGTGTCGCTTCATACAGGTTTTGTTGTAGTTCAATGCTCGTGAAGTTTATCCATACTAATCCAAAAAATACAACAACAACACACTTATTGTAATAGTGTTGGTGAAAGTAAACATTCAGGCGAATTTATATTAAGTAATTTAGATGAGATGTGATTTTTTAATTGGCCTTAGGTACATTCCAAAGTCATTCTAACTATTTTCTAACCAATTAGCATGAACTTCCATGAGATTTAAAAATGTTATTATTTTAATGGGCCTTAGGTATATTCCAAAGTCATTCTAAGCATTTCCCAAGCGAACTTCAGTAATACTGGTGAACTACTGAAGCAAAAAAGAGTGTCCAAAGCAAGTTAGAAATCATATCACTCTTATTGGAAACCCCTATATTATACTAAATAAGCAAAGATATTCGAAATTGTCATTTCACACACAAAAGGTTAGCGTTAATTTTCGGGAACCTGCCACGGAACGATTTTCTTCTAATTCAGCTCAAAACTAGCTACTAGTATATAGATTTCAAAATCATGTAGTCCTGATCCGAGACATTCTTAGTTTTGGCGAAATAATTTTAGATTTATCGAGTGGGACGAAAAATTATATAAAAATCAATGAAATTCCCAGCCCAGAGTTCATTTGCGGGAAGTTGCCGCGGATCGAGTTTTTTCTTACAGTGCCTGTAATTTTCCTTTACTATATGCAATTCAGAAGTTTACAGTTTTTTGGTACTTTAGTTTTTAATTTTTTTTATTATATATAGGGTGGGATAAATATTTTTTTTTTTTTAAATGCAATAAAACAAAAAATTCTCAATATTTTTTCAAATTTATTGTTTCATTGTAAAGAACAATCCTTCCGATTAATTATGGAATACTATTTCATTCATATGACTGCCTCGGCTGGCCTTGACATTCCCCATACGGTCGGTCCAATTTTTGAGCCCATTTTCGATGGTATGCGGCATTATGTTTTCAATGGCAATGCGAATATTGTTCTTGAGAGCGTCAATAATTGCTGTTTACCGGCGTAACACTTATCTTTGACGGCACTCCAAAGATAATAGTCCAACGGCGTCAAATCACAGCTCCGAGGCGGCCAAATCACATCAGCGTTTCGGCTGACAATTCGATCTTCGAAGACAGTGTGCAAAATATCAATTGAAACGTGTGCTGTGTGGCACGGAGCGCCATCTTGTTGAAACCAAATGTTGCCTATGTCCTCCTCTTCAAATGCCGGGAACAAACAATTGTTTATCATGGCGCGGTAGCGCTCACCAATAAAAACGGCGGCTCCTTGCACATTTTCAAAGAAAAATGGCCCAATGATGCCACCAGACTAAAATCCGCACCAACCAGTCACTCGTTGAGGATGCATCGGCTCCTTTATGGTCACGTGCGGGTTCTCCGTGCCCCAAATGCGAAAATTCCGCTTATTTACATAGCCACCAAAATGGAAATGTGCCTCATCCGAAAAGATGATTTTTTGTCAAAATTTTCGAATTAATGTTTCAATATTTCCCAGCGTTGTTCAAGCGAATACACAACCATTTTCGTTCAGCGGAAGGATAAAACTAACTAACTAAAAAAATATAATTTGGCCCACCCTGTATAAACAAATCAAATTTAATAAATTTGATAATTTTTCGTTTTTTCATTAAAATTAAATAAAATAAAAATTCTGGGGTGGGCTAACTTCATACAGGAGCAAATTGGTTATTGATATGTTAGTGTTGCCTGATTAGAATTCTGGGATAACTTCACATACGTGATTATATGAACCAAATTTGACAGGTAAAATTTCGAACAATATTATGCACAAATAATTTTCACAGAAAATTTGTTAATTTCCAAGTACTGAATGAGATAGGGCGGTTTCAATTAAATCATCTAGCGATACTGATACCATTCGTATAATAAATGTAGTTTTAGAGTCGGCGATCCAACGTGTGCTAAAAATTATGTTAAACATTAGCTATTTGATAATTTTCCTCAAATTTAATATTTTACAGGTTAACGAGATCATGTTGTAGTCATAATTTTATTATTTATTACACCATAAAATTTTTTAACAAAAGTGTTTTGACCAAATATAAATTATGACCAATTAAATCTTGAATATTATGTGTAGCATGCGTGGGTTAATCACGCGTCGATATATGTCAAACACAACATATTTTGTACCATATTAGAATAATGACCAGCATAATCGGGTATCGATGCTCTTAAAAATATGAAACCAGATTAGACCTGTCATATATATTTCAATTAGATCAAAAGAAATAAATAAGAAGTGAATTCTCGGCATACATTTAACATACAGAGGCGTGCACGCATCTTAAACGTCCTGTACCATGTCTTTATGATATAACAAATAAATTGATTATTATCTGACACACATCATAATATTTCTAGAGATTTGTATCTAATTATATTCATCAGATGTGTTCCTACACCTCATAATAAAAATTCTTAAGTTTGTCTTGTGTGTTAATGATAAAACACATTGTTAAAAACTAAACACTTTAATTATATTAAAAAACCATATTGCCCACAATTTATTGGTGGGCGGTATTTTTGGAGCCAACATTTTATTGTTGTTGTTGTATTATTCAAATTCAGTGTGAAATTTTTAGATATGTTTAACTAAATGTCCGAAACAAATCGTCAGTACTTACGTTTACTTTCACATGTCG
Source organism: Nephrotoma guestfalica (assembly GCA_963691935.1). NCBI lineage: Eukaryota > Metazoa > Arthropoda > Insecta > Diptera > Tipulidae > Nephrotoma > Nephrotoma guestfalica. Next base: position 190,374,167 of record OY829915.1, on the reverse strand, counting down.
GTGGTTCATCTTGCCACTCATCCGTATCTAAATCACAGTATATTTCGGTATTACCAACTATTTGGTAGCCATCATCACATTTATAGATAGCACGTGTTTCATCTTCACCACTATCGCCTAACAAACGTACGGTGGCATGCGTTACCGTTGGTGGTGTCTCACAATCTTTATGAATCTCTGCAGCACCTAAAATTAAAAGATACAAAATTATATAAAAAACCTAATCATTAAGTAAATATAAATCTATTAAACTTCCTTAAGATAAAACTGGATACGAAAACGTGTGGTGCAATGACCTTTTGTCTACAATCTTATTTATATAACTCTTATCTGTACATCAGAATCGGATGCATTAAGCATACATAATACATAATTACATGCATTATACGGTTAATGTCGTTGTTGTGACAATCAAACATTGTGATTTGATTATACCGTGATTTAGTTAATCTTATGAACTTATGTTTCTGTCATTGGAGCAGAATACGGCGAGTAACTTGTCTTCGATATGTCGCGTTTTATGAAGATTGATTGACAAGCGTGTTGTGATTGATTACGCTTAATGGATGGGTAATTTAGTAATTGTAGAACATAAATTTGTAAATTAAATCGTTTAATGTAAATGTTATGTAAATACGATGCGCTGTTACTCTGGTTTAAAACATTTTTCTAAATCGTTTATGAATGGTACAGCAAAGATGTACAGAAAGAAAATAATATTTACTCAAAGATAAGAAATGTTAATTACTTTAACTTGGAAGTTAGGATAGCTGTGCTTTGAACTTTGAAACTAAATTTTGATGTCATATTATTTAAGAAAATATAAATTTATTAATTTATGTTCCGCGACATAAAAATTTATTAACTAGCGACCTTATTGCGTGGTACAAGTTTTAATGACGTATATTTACTAGGTGTACAAGTATGAAAAATCCGTTTTCTCACATCTACGTACGAACCAAAGCGCAGCTCACCAAGTACATCACCCATATCGATGCAAACAAGTGGATATCGGAAGGAGCAGCAAAGTCTGGTGAGTAAGCCGCATGGGGTATAACTTCCCAGCTGAGTGCTTTTTTCAAGCAGCGAACAGTTCAAACCGATTGATTGTTGTTGATAACGTTTAGTATTAACCGTACCTCCAGGTTTTAACAGCTCATAATAGACCACGCCCCTAAGGTCCCACCAAAGACAGAGCATCATTTTTCTGCCAAAGCGATTCGGTTTTGCGGTCGATGTGGATAGTGCGCCTCGGTTCACCCATGATTTTTTGCGCTTAGGATTCTAAAAATAAATCCACTTTTCAATACGATGCAAAAACAATTTTCTTTTGTACAGAGCCCGCAAAATGTCACATGTGTTTTTCCGCTTTTCCATTTGCCTGACGTTAAACTCATGTGGACCCATCTACCGGTCTTCGGTAGCCGATTGGAAACAGCTCTTTGATTAACGCTTGGCGAGTTGTTTTTCTGTTTGCGAATCATATTCGTCCAACATTGCTTGCAATTCCACATCTTCGTAGTTTTTGAAGGTTTTCCACGTTCCTTGCCCGCAACATCGAAGTCAACACTTTTGAAACGCCGAAACCATCGTTCACACGTATCTTGCGATGGAGCATATTCACCATAAACTTCTCGAAGTAATCGGTATGATTCAGCAGCAGTTTTTTTCACATAAAAACAAAAACTTAATTCTGTCCACGAATGTGGAAACGGGGGTTTTGGGATAAACCAGGTTCATCTGGGTTTGTTGTATCTATTGTTTGCATTCGCGGCGGTTCCATAATGATTTGGTAAGTTCTGGGGAAAAAGAATCATTGGTTACCTACGATCCAATCCAAAATCCCCATTTGAACAATTCCCCAAACCTATTTCCCAGTACTCCAACCATAGTATTTGCCGGCTGTTGTTAGGTTCGTAATATCAATTGATGCGAGTGCATAAGCCACTATGCAATGCCGACGGAATTCCGTCTATATTCGCGTTCAAAAACCACACTCTTTCTATGGAAAGAAATATGTATAATACACGGAAATCCATACTACTCGCCAAAGAAAAATGTCACAAAAATTCCAGCGTGGGTGTGAATCCCGACTAAAACAAAGACAAAATCAAATTGGAAAGAAGATGGCCTAAATTTGTACATGATGATCGAAATTCAATTTTATTACCTATTTAGTCCAATGTTGTTGATCGCGGTGATGGCGAAATACGATCATAACTACACTTAAAATTAATAAAATTTTACTTTAATACTTAAAACACATTTTAAAAAATAACAAACAAAAAACAATACAAAAAACCCGTAACTGCGTACATGTTCATTCGTCGACATGTCTCACGAAACTGAAGATGCAATACAAATCTACTAAAACATCAAAACAAAATTGCAAATCAGAAAGGGAAAGAAAATTATAGTTTACTCAAAATCGAGTTTTTTGTGTCTTTGATAAGTTGTAGTACGGAATTTAGTATGGAATTAGAGCTGTTTTTTCCACACACTGAAAAAATTGCATTCTGGGTAGTGGTAGGTTTTAGAATACAATCTGCTTTTACTCAAGGTCTGATATTAATATTTTTTTTTGCACAAGATTTTAATTCTTTTGCTGCTACGATTTTGCTCCGGGAATTGGTGTAGCTCTTCCCACTTTGGTATTGTTGTTTTCGATAATTGCGTTTCCAATTGTTTAGACTTACTTTTTATTTTCGAGTTTTATTAGAATGATTGAGTTAAACTTCTTCGACAATACCACTTTCGCGAGTAGAACTTAGACCATATTCTGCAACGAGTTTATTAGAACCGCTGTTATCTGATTGAGCTTCAGGTGCGATTCTAATGAAATCTTCAAGTATAACGAATTAATTTAATTCTATTATGGTATATAACCTTCTTGGATTGTGACATTAACATGCGAAATATTTATTATATGAATTATTAAATAAAATAAATATAATTATTTCTTGATTAATTATCAATTATTACACAAACATTACTACACAAACGATATAAAATACGTGTTTGTTATACAAAACAAAATATTAAAGTAACACCGCGCTGTCAAAATTGTGATAGATCAAAAAGTTCTATGTGCAGTACATTTTAGGTTCATAGTTCTATCTACATAATACAAAACTTTGTTTGGGGCGCAAAGTTCTATCCGGCTGTGGGGACCATCTTATCTAAATGTTAAATGCAAAATGTATAGAAAATGTGTAGATAAAACTTTGTATTAGTCATTACTTCAGAAACCGCAAGAGATAGATTATAATGGGGCATAGTTGAATTATTATAAAGCGAAATATAACTCGATTTCGCAAAAAACTGCCAGTTAGAACCATGTTGTCATAAGGTCGCGAATTCTGTCAAGATGACTAATTTCGACATCGGTACAAAAACAATATACAGGGTGAGTTCACTAAACTCAGTCTATCAAACGATATGCACCGCTAGTTGGGCCAACGAATAGTTCCTGACTTCTATGGACTATATCTCAACTCCTACACTTAGAAAAATTCTAAAAAAATTCGTACATACTCCTTAAACAATCATCAATCAAACGATATGCATCGCTAGTTGGGCCAACGAATAGTTTCTGACTTCTATGGACTATATCTCAACTCCTACAAATAGAAAAATTCTAAAAAACATCATAAATGTTGTTTATGTTTCTATCAAACGATGTGCACCGCACAAAACAATCCATACATTTTTACTCTCAACTCCGAAAATTTCGATTGTTATGACAGTTTTTAACTATCGTGATAGTAAAAATTTTCGGGGCTGAGAGTAAAAATGTGGTGACTTTTTAAGCTGAGTGTAGAAAATGTCATGATAGCAATACTTTTGTTGCCATCGCGTTCGTTTGAGACTGAATTTAGCCTATCTTCACACACATATGAAAATTGGTCTTACTTCACAAACATGTTTTTATAAGTACATATTATATATACTCTTAGCCTCGAAAATTTCAGCTGTCATGACAGTTTTTTACTATCGTGATAGCAAGTATTTTCGGGGCTGAGAGTAAAAATGTGGAGATTTTTTGGGCTGAGAGTAAAAAGTGTCATGATAGCAACAATTAGTATTGCCATCGCATTTTTCGGGGATGGAATTTGGGCTATCTTCACATACATTCAGAAATCCCACATTATCTCCCACAATACATTTTGCACAAATTTTACCGTTAGACGCACAAATTTGCACAACCAAAAATTACTCGACAAATTAAGAAAACCGTGGGATTTTCAAAATGGGTTTTCTGTCGTGACTCACACTATTATTTGCCAGAATTAGATGCACTCAAAATCCAATGGAACCGATAATAGTTTTACTTAAAAAACATCTCTGAACAAGATTCTTCAAGAGTTTTGAATTAATTTAATTAATATTATTATATTTTAAATTTCACGAAATATAATTTTTCACTCAAAATTCTTATACGAAATATTTTAACAGTGTGTTAAATTTTTGTTAATTCTCATAATGAAAGTTACAGTGCTGGGAAAAAAAAATTGGGCAAACATATTTTATTGCGAATTAGAGTCTTGTCTTGCTAAAATTAGAAAACTTTGTATTGTTTCATTTTAAATACATGTATGACGTAATTTTTTGAAAAAAAATTAGCTGCAACTTGGGACCAAAACCCCAGAAAAATGCCAAAATATTCAAAATAAGTTTATTAGAGTTAAAGTAACGGAATAAATTAAACATTTTTTTTTTGTTTTTTATAGATTTATAGAAGTTCTAGCTTTAATATTAATATTTTGTTGGACCGCCATTTACATTTATTACTGCGATACACCTCCGATTCATTGAATTTGATAAATTTGTCAAAATCGTAGGAGGTATGGATTCCCAAATGACAACATGAACAAACTTTTTAAAGCTTGAATCGATTCTGGGCGCTTTTTTGCTACTTCTAGCTTCATTATAGGCCAAATATTTTGAATTGGAGTCTGGACTATACGGGGGCCACCTCAACACATCGATACTTCTTTCTGCGAAGTACTTTTTTATCTTTAAATAAAGAGATAAGAAAAAAAACAAGTTTTTAACAAATTTTTTATGTTTATCTGAATGGCAATTTTTCTATCTACAATTCAAAATTAATAACTCACAACTTTGGCGGTATGGCACGGAGCATTGTCCTGTTGTAAAATAAATTTGCAAGTCTCGCCAAAAAGCATTAACACAGAAGGCTCAAATTAGTTGTGTAGGACCTGCAGATAAACAGCTGCTGTAATGCTGGCACTAAGGAAGCACAATCGACCGGTTTCATTTCTTCTTACGAGAATTCTTCCATCTCAAACATGCAGCTTGAATTTTGATTCATCGGAGAAAAGCACATCATTCCACATCTCTGGAGTCCAAGAAACATGCTCCTGGGCCCATAGCAAACGTTTTTTTTTTACTAGTAATGTGAACTCAGGCTTCTCAACTGGTTTAAGTGCTCTCAAACCAGCTTTAACAAGTCTTTTTCTCACTAAGCTGGCTGAAATTTCTTTTCTCGTTGCTCGCTCAACATCCCTTCTGATGTCCGATGAAGTTTTAAAACGGTTTCAACGACATTGTGATATTATGAAACGATCTTCCACTGGCGTTGTCTTTCTGGGCCTTCCAGAGCCTTTCTTTCTTTGTGTACTGCCCATCTCTCGCATTTTTATTTAATATTCCACGCGACAGTACTTTTAGGAATGTTTAATCTTTCTGCTATTTGACGCGTGGTTAAATTTTATCGCGCCAAAATCAACATATTGCTTTTACGCTGCTCACTAACTTTTCCCATTTTTTTTAAACTAAAATTGCACTTTATTCTTTATTTGACTAGGATCACTTACAGAATAACTTAATCTTACAAAATATGCACTATAAAACATCTGCACCCTAATGACGGCCAAGAACGGTAGGCGTAAAATAAAATAATTGCATGACCAATTTATTTGCACATCAGTTGCGGGGTTGTACCGGTGTAATAAAAACAAAAGGCGGTTCAACAAAATATTAATATTAAAGATAGAACTTCTATAAATCAATAAAAAACAAACCAAAAATTAAAAAACAGGTGCTTAATTTATCCCATTACTTTAACTCCAATTAACGTATTTTGAATATTTTGGCATTTTTCCGGGTTTTGGTCCCAAATTGTAGGTAATTTTTTTTTTCAAAAAATTACGTCATATATGAATTTAAAATGAAACAATAAGCCAATTGCTTTCAAAAGTTTTGTAATTTTAGCAAAAAAAGACTCCAATTTTCAATAAAATATGTTTGCCCAATTTTTTTCCCCAGCACTGTACATATATGTATTTAGAAAATTAGACTTTTATTCTATTCATATATTTATCGGTGTACATTTTTGATCTTCTGTGGTACAGCGGGGCGCCATAGTAGTGTATATTATGCCACCGAACCGTCTTGTATACAAAGATTGGATTTGTATTTTAGGAGGAAGTCCTTTACACACATTTTTCAATATTTCGTGCACATAGTCACAACGAAACGGAAACTTGCATCATCACGATAATAAAGTTGTATGAATGGAAACCCTTTCATAACGATTTTTCATTGAACAAAAAAAAATTCAGATTTTCTATTTTATAACCGGTGACAAAATATGTTTTTGTTAAACTATAATATTATCGTATTTTGTATATTCTTAGTAATCAAATAAATTAGTTTGTAGGCGTTTGTAATGTCATTTGTGTATTTAAAACTAATAAATCACCTTAAATTTTTTTGTGTGTTTACTTTATAAAACCACGTGGTGAAATAAGAAATCTCCTTCTCGCTCGCTCTCTCGCACATATTTATTACCGAAAGATGTTTTGGTCCATTTAGAATCCCCAAAATAAATTTATTATTTATGGATTTTGGGCACGTATACTAATCACACAGCAATGACGATAACGTAATATGGCCGTCGGGATGATCATTCGAAACTCTCAAATTTACGACAAGATCGATGTAGCGTAAAGTGCTGATAACTATTTCATTAATTTATAAAATGACTCAATTTAATTTGAAAAATTGTAATTTATATTATTGTAGCATACCGTTAAAATGATTTGACAAAAAAATAAAAATAAAAATCTTCCATCCCATAAGAAAACAGATCGTAACTTAAGTTGATTTGAAAACAGTTGCATATGTTTGTTAGACAAATAGAAATGATGTTCACATAAGCTGCGGGCGTACCGAAAATTTATTTAATTTTAATTCGAAAGTTGGGATTTTATGTTAACCTCTAAATTATTTGATCGTTTGTTTCCCTTTGATGACCAAATTTATACATTTTACATTTATAACAATCAAAATTCCAATTTACACTCCCCCACTCTTATTATTGGTTTTTGTTCTGTTTTTTTGATCAAAATGATTTATAATCTTGATTTTATTTAACAAATTATCATTTCCATCTCGATCGACCTACGAAAAATAAAAAAATCGCGCGATCAATAAATTTGCTTGCCCGTGCGCGTAATATAGAAAGTAACGACACATTAATAGGGTATGGGTCAAAAAAGCGCGAATTATCGCACGTCGCTTAAAATTATTTTGGCACTTGCTCCACTTTGTCATGTTTGTTTTTGATAGCGCCATGTCCGCCGTTGATTTTCCGTGTAGGTACACTAAAAATAAAAATGTATACTAACAATTCGACCGACACGAAAATATGTCGCTCGACAATTATATACTCGTCTGTACATATTTTCAAAAGATTAACTAACAAAATAAATTTTTGATGTATCTTAACATGTCTCGCGATTCGAACCGCGATTTCGTCACGTTATATAGAATATGGTGAGTGATTCACTTTGTGATCGCGTATTCAGAACTGATTTTCGTGAAATGACTCACCGCCTTGATTTTAATTATTTGTGTTCGCATTGTTGAGATGTGCAAAAGGCTGCTGTGTGGACCATGAAAATATTTCTTTTGTTATGTTTATTATTAAGATGCTGCTCGATTAGTTTGTCAGCTAAAAATTTGTAAAAGATTAATAATAATATGATTTAATCTTAATAAATTGTTTAAATATTTGAAAATTTGAAATCAAATTTTATTTATCGCTCGTACTCTCCGCATATACTCTACGAGTATAGTGATTTATGTGGACATTATCTAATGACTATGATCTAATATTAGAACATTTTAGGTTTATAAAATATAAATAGTGTTATAAATTTGCATTGGAAGTCTGAATTTGAAAAATGCAGCGTGCTCGAATAAAATATTTATCGGTTTATTTTTATTCGTTTGACAGGTGGACATAAATTTCTTTTATAAGAAATGTGATAGCATTGAAGAAATTTGTTTAGGAGCAACAAATTGATTTATTATAATGAATTTTATTATTCAACAATCGCTTTTGTATTTGTTACTACCTAATCAACACACACGCAAGTTAATTGCATTTCAATTGAAGTGAAATTTATAATAAAAACGAGTTGTGTCATCCCTGAGCCCTATGAACATGGACAATCAAACATGTAATTGAATTTTTGTTCACTTCTGCAATCATGTTTTTCTAACTTCTGTTTAAAAACAAGATGAGCGTGGCGAAAATCCACTTCCAAAGAGAACTGAAAACTTGTAGAAGTAGTAATGATGGAAACAAAAACTCTGATAAAGTAAATGTAATGAGAAAAGTTCCCTCCCTTATTTTTACATATGTTTTTTGTTGGTCAGAAGTGGAGCTTGACAGCTAGAAAAAACTGCAAGTGAAATATAGTCGTGAATCAAACCTAGTTAGAAATAATACTGAGTAAGGAAACATGGGAAAAGACCCATAGCTAGCACAAAGAGCGTCCTTATTAAAGTTAGCCGAAAGTAAAAATTGGCGATAATGTAGATAGTGTGTTAGATTTTTCAGCCGAAAGTAATCAATTTCGATCCGAAGATTGATGCTCATCTAACAAAACATATCAGCTGAAATTTTTCAGCCGAAAAAATATTTACATTTAACAAAAAATACTAAACAATTTTAATATTTTGCTAAACTTCGGCCTAATCGTGAAGAGAGTCTGATGTGGATGCAGGGGTGTAATTTAGCATAATTTCGCTAATTCACCGCTAAAATGCATTAAATGTCCTTTCGGTCAAGATTTGTCATTGATACCTTTATGGATATTTGATAGGCCATAATGTTGGTCAACTTCGACCTAATTGTGGAGAAACTTTGATGGGAATACAGAGGTGTAATTTAGCAAAATTTTGCTAATTCATCGCTAATTCAATATATCGAAAATGCATTGAATGTCCTGTCGTTTAAGATTAACGTGCTTTTTCGTGGCATCAGTTCCACTATGGTTATTTGATAGGCCATAATGTTGGTCAACTTCGGCCTAATTGTGGAGAAATTCTGATAGGGATGCAGGGGTGTAATTTAGCAAAATTTCGCTAGTTCATCGCTAATTTAATATATCGAAAATGTATTGAATGTCCTGTCGTTCAAGATTAACGTGCTTTTTCATTGATTCCACTATGGGTACTTGTTAGGCCATAATGTTTGGTCAACTTCACCCTAATTGTGCTAAATTAAACCTAATTTTGCTAAATTACATCCCTGCATTCCCATCAAAATTTCTCCACGATTAAGCCGAAGTTGACCAACATTATGGCCTATCAAATGCCCATAGTGGCATCAATGGCGAAGCTCGTTAATTTTGAACAACAAGCCATTCAATGAATTTTCGATATATTGAATTATCAAAAATTAGCTAAATTACACCTCTACATCCTCATCAGAATTTCTCCACAATTAGGCCGAAGTTGATTGATTTAAACATTTGTATTTCACAAGTTTAAATAGAATTAGTTTTTACAACAAACTTTAGCTAATAATACACTCAAATTGGTTTCTGTTGATGTGTTGTTGAAATAAATTTTTCGGCTGAAGGATGTTAATCACCGATGACGTATTTGTATACTTTCGGCTGAGAAAGCGAAGACACTATCTGCGTTATCGATTTTTTATCTTCCGACTGGAAAGTTTCGGCTAACTTTAATAGTATCAAAGAGCATAGCTTTCAGATCGGTTAATGTAGCTCAAATCAAAATATGGATCGAGACCATTAGAATATTTGCTTGATCTACAATATTTAAATAAATTTCAAGAAAATTAGACAAGTTTTAATTTTTTTCTGTCACCGCGCTATCTATTGATGTAGCTTTTGAATTTAGGGTTAATTCAAGAACTCGATAAGATTTTCCGACATTTTTCTAAATATTTACAATGGTTTACACGTATCTATATTCTACACCAAAGGAATAATTTGTCTCCAGCGCCAAATGGTGGATTTGTGAACTACAGTACGACATTGCTAAAACGGTTGATTTGCGAATTAAATTATAATATATTTTTACGATCTCGCCTATATTGGTTTGATGGACAAACGATTCAGAGTGGGCGAGACATTTATTCAGAAAAAATTGCTCATGTAAGATTTAGAAAATTAATAATATTTTTTGTGAGATTAGTGACATCTAGGCTTAGGTGGTAGCTTTGGAGGTAGTTTTGTGACAGTTTTGGGGTATTGGTGATTATAATTAATAGTCAAGAACACAACAGAATATTACTTCTATATAAATTTAGGCGAGTCTAGAATATTCGATTTATATTTAAATACGAGTGCCACAAACCCAATGGGGAAGTAATTCAGGAGATACAGTACGCGAAAATTAAAAGCTAAAGTAAACAGTGCGAAATATTAATAAGTGTTGTTTTAAGTGAAATAAAATTGTGTGATTTGTTGTAAATTGTGGAGAGTGAATTAATAATAAAAAATAATGAAAATTATTTGTTGTTGGGTTTTAAGTGTTAAGTAAGTATTTGGAAAATTATTCTAAGATTAGTTTCAGGAATATTCCGGAAGCAGTGTAAATTTCGAGTGTTGTAGTAAACCGTCAAATTCTATAACGTTATTCACAATCCAGTCATACAAACCGGATTTGAGAGGGCAAATTCGTAACAATTGGTGGCAGCCAGGTCCTAGATATTTGCGCGCCTGGTGCAATTCATAATCGTAACCCAATTTTAAACCACTTCTACATAATCCAAATTTTAGACTTGCGATGCGATTTCTACTTTTTTTACAAAATTAAATAAAAAGTCTATACTAATCATGAAAATTTTAGACTTCGAGATTTTTGCATATTTAAGTAATATTTAAAAAATCTCTGAGTGTGCGTGCATATGTTATCTGTAGCCTCTGTACGCTTCAGAGGAGTTACATGATCCACGTGAAACTTCATATTTTTTACATAAATTTAGGGTCCATAAAGACTTTTGGCTTAAAACGGTAAATTGGAATAGGCAGCTTCCAACCGAAGTTTTGCGAATTTTGCAAACATTGGCATTTATGAGAAAATGACATTTTTGAGAAAAACTATTAAGGATAAATGATTTTAAATTAAATTTGAACAAACGATGATATAAACACAAAAATGACTATTATTTGAAAGGCACAACACAATTCGTTTCCGCTCAGAAATTCAAGCCGTTTTAGTAGGAATACTCATCATAAGAAATGTTTTTGGACTAACCATCAAGCTACTCGTTGAATTCTTTATAGAAATCCACTTCCTTCTCGAGCCTTAGCTATGTTTGATAATTACAATTTCAACTGGATTACAACCCACATACGAGGGCCCTAACAAAACAATTGCGGGTTATGTAAATACATTGCCCAAAATAAAGAACCATGGCGACTTAAGGCCTACGAAATTCATTATCCTGTGGGTAAAACTTTGTATATAGTGAATACCATGCCCAAATAATGTACTCCTGAATTTTTAATCTATTTTCACACTGAGGGGGCAATGTAGTATGAGTAAGTAATATATGTTCAAATATTAGGAATCGAGAACAATTTTTAACTTTGCAGCTGCGTCTACATTATAGTATCTCTTCCCCATCTTAATATACAGAAACGTCCGCTGAAGCTATCCAACTTATATTCACAACATATGTTCGAGTGGTGTTCCAGATTGTTTTTGTTTGGGTTGTTGCCTTCTAGGTGGCGCTGGGGTCGCTTTTTCGAAAATTTTTATTTATGAACCGATTGGCTCAAATTCACACCAAATAACATTGAAATAAAAACAAAGTCTTTGGCAACATTTGGATGCGATAGGTGGCGCTGGGATGGAGATATTTACGAAAATGTAGTTTTCCCTGTATATAATTTACATATAAACAATAATATTTTTAAAGTGAAATTAATGAAATAAATAAATTTAAATTCGATTACCGGCACCAAATAACATAACCAACGAAACTTTCCTTTTTTAGCTAGCATACGTACAAATTGCAGTGAAATAATACACCGAAAAATGCCTGGACGACGATGTTCAAACATTGGTTGTAGTGACTGCCAAACTCGCAATAGCTAACAACTAAGAACGAATTTAACACCACAACTACAAAAAGTGGCAACAGAGAATGCGCGATTGCGCACACAGAAGTGATGCACACTGAATAGAACGACTTGCACAAATGGTGTGTGGTGCAATTAAATAATCGAGTACGCATGCAAGCAACAAGAGCACTGATACTGCCATCATTCAATCGCACCGCATTCGAATATGATCCAGGCATTGAATATTGCGCACATTCGAAAATTTCAATTGGCGACATGGATAAATAAAATACTCATTGCCACGCTCTGAAATTTAAAAATGATACCGCAGGGACGTGTTGTTCATCAGCCAAAATGGTTTTACCTACATTGAGCCCACTACAAGAGAGCCACGGAAAACGCCAATGCACTGAAATCACCACCAATATCATTACTGATATGGATGGATAAGGGCGCATATTTAATTCAACATTCAAGATATAGGGCCAGGCCTAACAAAAAAATTGCCACTTTATTTGTCCTACCCACGGAAACACAAAAATTTCTACAAATTTACTTTATGGGAGATGAAGAGGTGCAGTCCAAAATCCGTTGCGAGTACCAATCACATTCAAGTAATATAAGAACGTTTTTTGGCAGAAAAAATAACCTCATCCGATTGTCTAAGGAAGTTTCCAATCAATTACAAAACGATAATTATATGATCGTTATTAAAGCCGATAAAACGCTTATTGGCGACCATGCGCGGCGTTTTAATACTCCAACAGTGACTGAAGTAGAAATAGTAATGGTTGGCAATACATTCGAACAACGTGGTATACGCATCATGCGCCTCAACAACACCACCCAAGTCATTGCAGATACATATCGATCTTACAACGCCCTACAGTTTCCTTTAATTTTTCGGGAGAAAGGAATCCTTCAACAGGTTAATCTAACAATTACAAATTTAATAAACAAATTTATATTTACAATATTTTTTTAACTTTTAGGTGAATAAGCGCCATGAATTTCTATGCACACAGGCTTATGATTCGGACCAATATAGACAATCACATATTAAAATGCAGACATTTATAACATCAATTTATTGTCGATATGTTCGCTAAAATTGAAAGTGAACGTCTCTGTTATATTTGATTCAACCAGGCAAAATTATAAGTTCCGAAGAATACATCGTCATTCTTCATGCACTGGAAGTTCTCGGCATTGCAGGAATATATTCAAGATGCAATGCCTTACGTACGTACATAAGGAAGATCATATTTATTCATCCCATTTACATGTAACCCGCAGTGGGACAAAATCAAAAAATATTTATTGCCAGGCCAATCAGCTAATGATCGACATGATATAACGGCACGTACTTTCAAAGAAACACTAAAATCTTAATGGATTTTATAGTAAAACACCACTTATTTGGAGAAACGCGATTCTGAATATAACGTGGATTGACTCATGCCGTTATTTTAATTTATAGTACAAAATTAGGCCAGACGAAATCGATCAGATTAAATCAGCAGAAATCCCAGATGAAACAGTAGATCCAGAATTCTTCCAGATTGTAACGACAAACATGACCACATGAAAATATGGTGCCATAAACCTCAATTCACCAAGTATGGATAATGGTAAATGCACTAAACGCTTTCCCAAGGACTTATTATCGGAGACCGTTACAGGAACTGAAAATGGTTAAATCTATTAAATACATCGGTAAATATGCTGTATATGTGCACAAAGGTAGCTACTTGAGCGTTTATGCTGTCCAGAATGTTAATAAAAATGACGAAGTTGCGCATTACCAAATGGGCAGGTATATAAGCCGTAATGAGGCAGTCTGGCAAATCCTATCCTTTCCTATTCACGGAAGAAATCCAGCTGTCACTCATTTGGCCATCCATCGTGAAAATGGGAAACTTGTTTACTTCACAGAAGAAAATACAGTTAGTCGAGCAGAAGCACCACCAAAAACAACGTTAACGGAATTTTTCAAATTATGCCACCAAAGTATTCCAACTTATTTTACATTCAAACCATCATACATTCAAAACATGCTACAATTTCCGTTATTTTCATTCAAGTCAATTGATTTGCCACCACATAATTTAATTTTTAAAGTTGGATCACCAATCATACTGCTACGAAACCTAAATGTGTCAAAATTATGAAACGGCTATTTGTCAAGAAAACATTGGGTAACATTATTGAATCGACAATTATCAATGGCAAGTTTAAAGGAGAGCATGTTTGATTGCCAAGAATCCCGATGATTCCAACAGATTTAAGCGCTTACAATTCCCAATCCGTCTGACATATGCAATAACAATCAACAAATCTCAAGGCCAGTCGATACAAGTCTGCGGCTTGGATTTGGAAAATTCGTCCTTCGCTCAAAGTCAACTAGGTTAAGCCTGTTCCAGAGTTGGTAAGTCCAATGATTTGTTTGTGTACGCCGACAATGGAGAAACAAAAAATATTGTCCAGACGTTGGTTTTACAATAAATTATTATTTACTAAGATCAGACGACCATTGTATGTGAAACAAAATTGAATTTTTTAAATCGAAAATATAATTGCATTTAAAATAACAATGGATTTAATTTCATTCTTATTAAAAAAATTCCTACCGCAATGAAAATACGTGTGGGTCACTGCAGCAGAGAGACTTTCGAATTTCAAAATGAAACTTTGCATACCGATTAAGCCCAATTTGTGCTAATTATTGCTCACGGGAAAAAATTAGTGCTAGTCCAGGAGCCGAAAAAACGGGAATAGAAAATTTTAAATTTCGCCTGAAAGACGGAATAAATAAAACCCGATTTCTAGAAAAAACCAGAAATAATTTAAGCCTAATTTTAAAACTTTCTAAAGGCCGCTAAACTGATGAAATTTGTGCTTATCATAGAAATATGATTTTCATATATTTTCATTCATAAATCGAGGAAAACCAAACTAGCCCCTGAAAGATACTATAGTAAAAAAACAAAATAGTGAGGTATATCGTTCAATAATATTTGTGTTGAACAAATATTAAACAATTAAACAATAGAAATAAAATGTTCCGAAAACCAAGTCATAAGCAATTCAGATAGTATATTCCGGTCAGGTATGTTCATTGCCATCCCAAAAATATACTGGCTAAATTTGTGCTAATCCAGAATTGGCTCAATTCCATTGAACAACAACGACCGTTGAATCAACAATTTTCCGTCAAACGGTGTTCTAGAAACCAATGAAGTTGGCAATTTGGTTGGTTATTGCTCAATGGAAGTGGGCCAATTCTGGATTAGCACAAATTCTGCCACTATATTTTTCGGATGGCAATCAACATACCTAATCGGAATATGCAATCAGAATTGCCAATTTCATTGGTTTCTAGAACACTTTTTATCAGATAATTGGTCATTCAACGGTCGTTGTTGTTCAATGGAATTGGGCCTATTCTGGATTAGCAGAAATTCAGCCAGTATATTTCGGATGACAATGAACATACCTGACAGGAATATACTATCTGCATTGCTTATGACTTGGATTTCGGAACATTTTATTTCTATTGTTTAATTGTTTAATATTTGTTCAACACAAATATTATTGAACGATATACCTCAGTATTTTGTTTTTTTACTATAGTATCTTTCAGGGGCTAGTTTGGTTTTCCTCGATTTATGAATGAAAATATATGAAAATCATATTTCTATGATAAGCACAAATTTCATCAGTTTAGCGGCCTTTAGAAAGTTTTAAAATTAGGCTTAAATTATTTCTGGTTGTTTCTAGAAATCGGGTTTTATTTATTCCGTCTTTCAGGCGAAATTTAAAATTTTCTTCTCCCGTTTTCCCGGCTCCTGGGCTAGCACTAATTTTTTCCCGTGAGCAATAATTAGCACAAATTGGACTTAATCGGTATGCAAAGTTTCATTTTGAAATTCGAAAGCTCCCCTGCTGCAGTTACTCACGTTGAAAATACATATCAAAACAAATCATGGAATAAAATAATTATTTTAGGCAGAACAACGTTTGTCGGGTCAGCTAGTTTACTATAAAATATTCAAATTACACTCTCTACAATTTGAATTTTCTGCACGTGCCGAGCCGGGCGGTTACAATGCACCAATTTGAACCTACGTGGCGAGACTGTGACTATTAGAAGATGGATGTTAAGGATTTAACGGTTACGGTTTAAACTCCGTTACAAAAATACATAAATATTGCAACTACGTGAGGCTATGGAGAAGCAAGAGTTAGACCCGGATAATTAGGAGTTCGAAGAGGTAATAGAGGAAAAACTAGATGATTAATGTGAGGTGGCAAAGGCAGTTCCCGGGCTACCTGGAACATCCGATATGACGCAATTATTAACTGTTATAATTTACCAAAGTAAAGAGAAGCAACAAATAAATAATACAAGATTTGCGCAACAAATGCAATCAGCAAAGTAAAGATTTGAGGCGAGAAATGAAAGAAGAATTATCCAAATGGACAACGAAAAATTCGAGAGTTGTAGACTCATTTTCAAAATAATTACAGATGATTCCAAATAATACGCCAACCTTTTTGTTTGAAAGGTCCAATTCATTCCGCTTAAAAAATCTTAATATTAAACTCGAATATTCATCTTCATTTATAAGTAAAACGGCTAAGTCGAAAAGACTCGTGCTACAGTAATAATAGCATAACTGATTGAGTCTTAGTTACCATGCTGATCCTACTTAAATAAACTTTGTTTTTGAAAAACAGATTTCGTTTTCTTCCATTTTCTTCATTTTTCTATTGTTACTTAACCCCAGAACATTGGGTACAAATATTGGATTGTTAGTCTAATTGGTTAGAAACCAACTAGAATTGTGACCTAGGGTCTAGACACTAGACTCGATATAGTCAATCAATGCCCTTTATAGTTTTGCTAAATAAATATTCATTATTGAAAACTAATACGAGTAATGATAAAATAATTTGGTTTGATTCATATCCATTAATATGACATTGGTAAACATTTAATTTGATTTAACTTGCATATCGCGTTAATTAATTTATTGAGTACTGAAGTGAAGATCTGTTATATCGATTAAAAGAAATAGTAATTTAGGTTGCAACATACATAAGCAATTTTGTGTAGTTTTGTAGATTACATACTGATTACGAAAGTAATTTTACTCCTATTCAAACATAATCTCGACAGTGGTTGAGTACATTACCTTTAGTTGTTCGAAAGCAAACAAATCAAGATTGATAACAGCATTTCCGGCAAGCGGCAACTATCTAATTGTTTTAAATAGAAAGTCGTCAGCCTGTCACCGGCAATTCATCATATCATATCTGCGGGAGTACTAAGAGCATGTGAAATGGATCGTTTCGGGTTATGAAAATATGGGGCCTTAAGAAGGACATACACTTTAATCCATTTAAAATCAGTTGGTGCCAAGGTTTAATCTGAAAAGCAGATCCAGTTTACATTTTTAATTCTTCGAGTCTGAACAACAGCTTGTTTCATCTCTAATAATGCTAAAGAAGCTACAAATTATAGTTCCCAATTAATTAAAAAAGTTAACTTTTTTATCGACTATATCTTGATTAACAACAATAGCTATAGCGATGTATTGTGTCCCCTTTCTATTTGTCAACATTGTCCTTAACCATTTTTGCGCAGAAGACGTATTTTAGAGATATTTCACGATACAATTTTAAGTAACCACTCAACACCATATTTGAATTCAGAAGCAAGTTGAAAGGCCGATAGGAGTCGGTTGTTTGTAAGGTATGTGACACCTTTACAAACATAATTTACAAAAACTATACAACAATAGTGACAAAGATTTTTTTCAAATTTATGTCGGCGAATTTATGGATAAAACTCCGCCTGGGCTATGGAGAAACCAAAACCTTTTAGTCTGCACACATCAACATACAGAGGTGTTTAAAAACGATTTGTTTTTTTGCTTCGACAATACAGCGAATGGTAAATCTGCAAAACTGTCGAGGTCGGTAATTTTTATGATTACTGTACTTTATTTTAGTTCTTAAAAGAAAGTAAAATTGTCCTAAACTTACAAAAACAAAAATTAAGACGCATTTAGAATAAACTTCACGTATCTGTACAAATTCGAGATGTTTGCCCTAAATTCTAAAAAATCTTGTAATGAATTTTGAAATATATGTATGCGGCTGAAACCTTAGCCTTACGAGATAAAAAAACCCACACAACTCGTGCAATCCACGTGAAATGTTAGAAAGTTCAGAATTTTCAGTGAACAAAATTTGCCAGTAAACGATTTCGGTAGGAAAGTAATAGGTTAGGCAATCACGCCCTGTATCAAATATCGCGAAAATCAGGTAAGTTTTAATTTTTTGTGCCCACGTTATTTGCCCACGTGGTGCTGGAAAAGTGGCTTTTGAAACATATAATTATAGCCAATTTATGAAGGAAGAAAGTGCAATGCATTTTGGTGGTATTTTTCAGACCTTCTCAATAAAGAAAGACAAAAATATATTTTATATAAACACACAACTAACAAACAGCGACAGACGGTAAATTTATGAATTAAAGTATATCACAATTGATGTTCAATTTAAGACCTTTCAAACGATTTACTACACGAGTATACAGAAATAATAAAAAGACTGTAAAGACGCATCATGGGTTGTTTTGGGAGGGATTTCGTGGCAGGTACCCGACCTTTCTGAAGTGTACATCACAATAGGTTATTAATTTCCCAAATTGAAAATAGAAGACAACTTTTGTGAGAAAATCAAATTTAACTGGGCATTCTCGATTTATTATCCAGGTGGAAGAACAATTTTTTGTTGATTTTGGGCTCAGGGACCTTCAAAACGTCGGACCATTTATCATTTACATCATTAGGATGCCAATAAGGTATTTTTTGAATATATCCCGTATAAAGGTTTGAGATTTGGAATTGGAATGATATTATAATTTTTGTAATTTCCTAAGAATATTGAGATCAGTCATGGTTGGTAAAACAAGGTGTTGGCCGCGCCGAAATCCCGAGTTCTATTTTGGCCATTGCGCTTTTTAACGGGTAGCCTGTGCGTTGCTTTAGTCAAATTTTACACTGATATGATCGTCTTCAGTGCGAGTATAAGATTCCATTGATCGTGGGAAATGCCGCAATTTGAATCGATCTACGAAAAAGAGAGGTACAACGGGGCTTTGGCCCGGATATCTGAGATTAATTAATTTATTCATTCCCACTTGACAATTAGGAATATTACGATAATCCAGTGGTACATTTGGCTGAACCCGGTAATTATGATAAAAAAGATGCATATTATGGCCACCACAGCGTAACTATTACTCAGTCCAGTAGCAATGACAAAAAGAAGTAAGATGTGGTAACTCCGACTCGAATATTATGCAATTTTGCTCGCCAAAGTAAGAGAAATTATGCTGAATAAGGAAATTTTCACTAAGTAAATTTGAGAGATCGTTTCAAGATTAAGTGCAAATCAAATAAGTTTGGGAGATGTTTCTATTAACAAATGGGCCGATTTGAAATTGTAAACTGGTTTTCTCTTGTTGCCGAATTTTTCACTAAATAAGAATGTTTGCCGATCAACGAAATTTTCGCAAATTGAAGTTACATGACATGGAAAATCCTTTAAACGTCCTAGAATTTTCCTGACACTGATGCAGGTGAAAGCAGATACATCACGTATTCAACGATGAATGAGTTCTGTTCGTTAAACGTCTATGAAAACGAAATTTGAAATTAATTCTAAGTTATAAGGCAAACACTCGTAAATTGCTTATTTTATTCAAATCATTTTTTCATAAAATAAAAAAAAATATTAGAAAATTCATACGTTCCAAAACCACTACTTTTCCGAATTGTCCATATAAATTCTGTATTATGCAAATCAAACTGCTTCAACATTAACAATTTAAAATATTACAAATTTTAAATTCATTATAACGTAAACTCTCGTTACACACACTAATACACACTTATGATAAAAAGTAAGATACTTCACACCAGTAAATGGGGGGGGGGGGGGGCAGAATATGTTGTGGCAAACACTCCACTTTCTTTTACCACAAATGTAGTACCTAGATCTCGAATACTCCGCACTAGAGATTTCTAGATTCTATATCAAAGGAATAATTTGTCAGCAGCGCCAAGCGGCGACTTTGTGAACTAAAAAAAAGATTGTTTTTTTTAAACAAAATTTGCGGCAAGACCTTTTCAATGAAATACGACACTTATATTATAATAGAATAAGAAAATGTACCTGCTATCAGCGCTATAACGGTGGCTGGGCGTAATAAGGTGTTTGAGCTAAATTTGTGCCATTTTGGATTATATGTGACACTATATACCGTAATAAATTAATAAAACGGTGGGTTTGTGTGCTAGTGAGCAGTTATTACAATTGTTTCATTTTTCAGGAACTTTCAAATGATATGCCACATGAATCTATTGGAATAAGCAAGATATAGATGATTACACCTATATCATGTATAGTTTTATATTACATATACAGGGTGCCCCTAAAGTAGCTTACACGAATGGTACCGTTGGGTTCCTTGATCGAAACGAAGGTGAGGTTACTTGTATCACTTCGTACGTTTAAGCCCCCCTATCAAGTTATAGACATTTATAAGAAGCCTTCCAACACAGCACCTTGTATTAAAGAAAATTCAATATCTTGAGAAAAAACCATTTTTATTGGGGATAGCTTTTAATGATTAACCATCATCATCAACATTATTGGAGAACAATATTCAAACAATATTATAATTGGTTTGATTGGCAATTAATTCAGCATTGACGAGATATTTATTCAAAAAGAATTGCTCATTTAATATTTAGAACATAACTAACTTTTTTGTGAGATTAGTGATGTGTGGCGTTGAGTAGTAACACTAAAGGTGGTTTTATAATAGTGTGGTATAGCGGATTAAAGTAGTCTTAAACAGAACCGTCTAGAATAGAACCAGACAGATCTAGAATATTCGATCGGTGTATAAATGCAAGGGCAAAGACACGATGAGTCAGTGTTGGTGAGTCATTTGGGAGATTTGGTGCGCGAAAGATTGAAGGTGAAAGTGAGGAGCGGGAAAAAATTCAAATAGTGTATTAAGTGGATTAATAAATAATTATGGAAATTATTTGATGTTGTGATTTATTGTTGATAAAGTAAGAGAGGGAAAATTATATTCGGGGAATATTTCGGGAATATTCCAGTAGTGGCGTAAGTGTTCCGTAAATATTTGGAAACAATTCAGAGATTTTTTCCGGTGTTTTCGCGAATATTTCGGAAACGGTATACGAGAATTGGTATTGCAACCGTCCAGGTTCAATTCAATAACGATATTCATAATCCAGTGATACGCAGCGGATTTGCTAGGCAAAATTCGTTATCAATAACGATATGCTGTATAAGACAGTGGACAATGCTGTATAAGACAATTTTCTAGAATAAAATAAGTGATTACGCTACTCGCCACAAATGGCAGCACTATCAAAAAAGAGAATTTTGTTGAAACGGAAAGTTTTTATTCATTTTGTACCTCTCTTTAATAAAATCTTAAAAATGTTCCTTAAAACGACAAATTGATTTATCTTCGAAGTAAACGAACTTAGTATATGAAATTTAGAAATTTTACAATGGTCCATCTAGGTTAAACTAATAGCGTTATAGATAGTTTTCTAACAGTTTTATTGTATAGTGGATTACGTATATAGTACTCTATAACAGAACCGAAAATATTATTCCTGTATAGATCCAGGCGAGTCTGGAATATTCGATTGGTTTATCAGAAATATTATTTCCGGTTCTTTTCTAGATTACTATAATCCGCTAATACCACAAACCCGTTATAAATCTACCTATAACGCAACTACTTTCGCCTAGATGTCACTAATCACACAAAAATGTTAAAATAGATATACCAATAGGCGAGATTTTAACGTTACCCCACCTAAGCCTGTTCGCTCCGAACAGAATCCAAACCATCACCTTCGGATCGTGTAACGCAAAAAAATTCAACTTTACTTCCTTTACCTCATACTGTCATCCTTGCAAACAGTCAACGCCCCAACGTCCTTTTTGACTAGCACTTCATCGGTGATCTATCTCGTATTCGCTTGACCCTCTCGACTTTTAGTGACATAGAGTATAGCTCTTTCAATCTAATATAGCTGTCGCACCTCATAATTCCATATCTCGTCCTTACTTTTCACCAATTCCTACAACTACTTTGGGAGATATGTTTCACACATCCCCCTTTCATAGAAGGGCCGTTGCAAAACATATACGGCCCACGCTGGACAGCCTTATTTAAAAATGTCATTAACAAATTCCAATTGCCGAAAATACCAAAACTTCCAATTGAGAAAACAATTTAGTAATTAAGAAATTTATAATTCTGGAATCCGTGGGGAAAATCATTATCATATAAGATCCATTTTCACTACATTAATAAAAAAAAATTCTGACCTATTCGAATATATGAAAGAAAACCCGTGAAAATTCCGGGGATGTGCAATGTAACCATAAACGTATAAGAAAGTATTTAGATAAGTTAAACATCATTATAGTTAGATCCCGTTCACCACACACATTGGGTTTGCATTTAGGAGGGGGAGCCCTGTGAACTAAACTTTGTAAATTTATTGAAATCCATGAAACTTCTATGTTGTTTATGATTATTGCATAGTAAATATCCTCACAACCAAACCCCGACCGGAACTATCGATACTTTTCAAAATGATACCCTGTAAATCTTTTGAATTTCAGTTATTTGGCGGTTTTTACAATAAATCGGGTAATATTGCAATTGGCGAAAATACCAAAATTTCCCGAAGTATTCGAATATATGAAAGAGAACTTTAAACATTTCTAGGATACGGGATATAACGGTAAACGTAAAAATATCTTTAGAGAAGTTAAAGTCCCCCCGAGTTAGAGACCCCGTGAATATATCTAAGAATCGGTAAAATAAATTTTGAAAATTTATTCATATCATGGAACTTCTAAGTAGCATGCATGGCCCAGTAAATATCATCATAACTAAACTAAGGTTAAGACTTTGTCTAGGCTATCCTAAAATACAATTAAAAGTCTATAAATTGAATGATAAAAAATTTAAAAATAAGATGAAGTCAAAAATCACAATTGTTTAAAATACGCTAGATAAGTTAAAAATTATCATAATTAAATCCCGTTTTGATTTAGTTATTCGGTTATATAATTGAGACTCCGTGAACATCTCTACGATCGCAGATATAAAAGTAGAAACAACAAGTCTACAATATCCTATTTCAGAGCTTAAAAAAAATTTGCAAGTTGTATCACAATTTTATCGGGTTTATCTCAAATCCCTAGGAAATCGTTTGATCTTTACAACGACACCATTAGGGACTTAGAGACTTCTCTAATAAATTTTAAATTACCCTACAAGAAAAATCAGAATTTTTTTAAATTTAACAGTGTATAGATCACCAAGACCTTCAACTGGAAATATTGATCAGTACGAAAAGGAAAACGCCGAAGTTCGTGAACAATTAGGAGAAATAACAGAATTTACACCTAAATTGCAAGTGGAATTTACAATTTTAAAGAAAGAGAATGAAAAACTGAAAAACCCGTTGGAACACATGCAACACATGGGACGACACCAAATATGACATTAATCCATTCCATACGGATGAGGAATAAAAGACCAAGTAAGAAAAGGAAAGATCAACACTCAGAAGAATTGGCGAAAGTTTTACAATCAACATAAAACAAGGTTTATAAAAACCAGTTAATCATCAAGAAACAACTAGCTCTAGAACAACAATCAAATAAACCAAAAGAGAAATCACCTCCACTAATAAATGTCATTGGAATATCAAATTTCTCCACTAAACAATCGATAATGAAATCGGTTACGGTAGCCGGGTACAAACTAGTATCTCTAAACAATGGCGTCTGGAAAATGAATGGCCTCAAATTTTAATTACGAGAGACATCAATGGTTTACCTACGAGGATAAGAATGATTGTCCAATGTAAGTTAGGGCCAGCAGTCTTCACCCAAACTGCGCATAAGCGAAAATTATTGAGGACCTCAAGCAAAAGGAATTTCAAATAAAATATGCTGTAAACATCATTAATGAAAAAAATCGAAACTGAACAAGGAGTTCAAATCATCAAAAGAAGCCTTCCACTATTTACGCTCACTCTTAATAACAAACAAAAAGTGGAAGATATGTATAATATCAATTCAATACTTAACATGAGAGTTAAAATAGAGCCACTGAAAAAACAATAGCAGTCTAATACTGCAGTTCTAATCTCTCTGCGTGAAATGTACCGGAAAGCATCACACCCAAGTATGCCCAGTAAGTAAAGATATTGCTGCAAAATGTGCCAATTACAAGAAGCCACATCCCACAAACTATAAAGTAGCTACAATAATTATGAAATAAAACGCGAAAACAAAATCTAGGAATACAGGAAGAAATTAACCAACTCCACCAAAGAGGAACCAAAACCTCATGCTCATAAAACGGGAGAACCAAAATTATACTCGCAAGTGGTAATGACAAAACCCATTATTTCGAAGGGTACTGCCGAAGACACAACAGTGCTCCAGAAGACACTACGAAGAATGGAAGCTCTTACATTCGGCTAGCTAAATAAGAGAAATGTCTTGAAGCTCTAAGCAACAGGTTAGATAAGCAAGACTCTCTAAATGAAATGACATCCTGCCCTATTAAAATGATGCAAACAACCACAAATAAAAAATTAAGAATAATAACATGGAATGCATATGAACAGAATATTGCATATATATTGCAGAATTAGAAATTTTCCTAAATAATGAAAAAACACATAGAATATATGGATACAGTTGTTACCGCGCCAGTCATCCAGCAGGAAGGGCAAGGGGAGGATCATCGGTGGTTATAAAAGAATAAAAGAAAACATCAAACACTTTATAGATCTTAAAATTGAAGATTCGTATCGTCAATATATTGCCCCAGATATAATTTATAATTTAATTAAAGAAGACTATTGCACATTTTTGAAATCACTTGGATCAAGTTTCACAATCAGAGGTGATTTTAATGCAACAAAGACCTACTGAGCATGAAGAGTAACCTCTAAAATAGGAAAAGAACTGTTTGCAGCAGGATGACTATGCAGTTTCATTCTGGAGATCAACCCACTTACTGGCCTACGGATAGAAATAAAACATCCGATATCATCAACTTCTTTATCACCAAAGGGATAGACAAAAATTACATATACTAGAAAGCAGCGAGGGAATTATGTCGGATCACACGCCTGTTATTATGGCAATCAGTACAACAATTGTTAAGAAAACTAGTCCACCTTGACTAACTAATAACAAAACCTGCTGGGAGAAATTCCAGAAACTAGTTGATCTTCAGGTGCCAATTAAAAATCCGCTACAGGTAGAAGAAGACCTAAAACAACTAGACAACAGTATACAAGAAGCGGCGAGAAGTAGTACCCCATCAAGTTCAAAGGCAACGCGCCGAAATGCTATGTATCCTGTGGAAGTTAAGGAACTGGTTGCAGAAAACGAAAATCAAGGAAGGCCCGGCAAAGAAGTCGTACGCCAGATTATAAAACAACTTTAAATTGTTGGTCCAATAAACTAAAGTTGCTAATTAAAAAAATTAAGAACGATTGCATTAATAAATACCTAAGTGGACTTACTGAGGAAAAAAGTACCGAGTATTCCCTTTGGAAAGTGACTCGAAGTTTAAAACGACCTAAACTTCCTCAACCCCAGTGCCAGCCGTATGTTAGGATTGGCACAATCTTCCAGCTTTGATATGGTCCCATATAAATTTATATGAAAATCGTCTATAACTTCCAAACCCTTCCTGGTACGGAAATAGCGATTCGTGCTTTGAGATGGCACGTAATTAAATGATTGCTGATCAAGTGCTCAGCACCAGCCGTATGTTCAAATTTGAGTAAATGGCCAAGCCCCAAATCTCAGGTTAAGTTAGCAGATTAAGTAACACTGGGGTGGTGACCATAGTTCGCCAATATCATTACCCACTCAAAACCTAAGGAATCATTTTCGGCCTAGAATGTTCTTAAGAGATACGAATTTTTATTTCAATTAACCTGAGATTTTGGAGCTTGGCCATTTACTCAAATTTCAACATACGGCTGGTGCTGGCCACTTGGTCAGCAACCACTTAATTACGTACCATCTCAAAGCATGAATCGCTATTTCCGGCCCACTAAAGGTTTGGAATTTATAGACGATTTTCATATAAATTTAAATGGGACCATATCGAAGCTAGAAGATTGTGCCAATCCTAACATACGGCTGGCACTGGGGTCCTCATTATAAGTTACCCTTAATATTTTAACTAATATTATGGCGTATTGTTATCTCGAACTTAAAATACACAAAATTACTATTGCCAAAACCCAATTCATTATTTCCAAGTATGAATTTGTTTTAAATGAACAACAAATAAACGAAAAAACTGGGATGGGATAGTTTGTTGTTGTGTTCCTGGGATGAAAAACTGGGATAACTTCACATGCTTGAGACTTTTTTTATTATCCCTGCAATCTGTTGTCAAGGCTCTGCCAACTCTTTCGCGGTTTGCTTTTTCGTTTAATTTTACGCCAGTGTTGGCCAATTTGAGGACGCGGTTATAGGTCCGATTTTATCAACATCTGCACATTGCTTAGCTCCATGCCAGCCTATACTGGCATGGAAGATGGGTCGGCCCATGAGTTTTCATTCCAACAGGGGGTCATAGATGTGTTCCATTTCATCACAGATCGTAATCTGTTGATGAAAATTCTCTTTGCATCCTGCCCCTATCGGGATCCGAACCCGGTACCTCTCAACGCCAAAGGTTTAACCACTGTGCCATTTGGGCGGTATTCATGAGACTTACCAATGCAGTTTTATGATATACCAAAATCTTACATATCTAACCGACAGATTCGTGTTAAATTATTTTAGATAGCGAATACTCAGAAATAAAAAAAATATCATCAGGAGTTCTATATACCTCGGACCTGCCAGCGATAGAGGAGACTAACATAGCAACGTTTGCAGATGATAAGGCCATTGCAAGAATCCACAAGCAAATCGCAAAATTTGTAATGGTCAAGAGGATACCAATAGTACTGAACTCTCAACAAATTCCCTGTACTAGACGCGAAACTAAAATGGAAAGAGCATGTCAAAAAGAAAAAAGAAAAGTTAAACATTAAATACAGAAAGATGGATTAGAAAGAATTCTGAACGAACTTTTCATACTAAATTTCTACTATACCGACAAATTTTAAAACCTAAGTGTGGACTTACGGTATTCGGCTCTGGGGTTGTACAAAGAAACCCAATGTCCATATCATCCAGTCATTTAAAATCAAATTTCTACATGTAATAGTTCTTGGACCGTAGTACATAAGAAAAAACAAAATTCATAGAGATCTGAAGATGGATTTCGTCAGTGAAATGATAAGTGATAAGCAAACATGCTGAAATACGTCGTTTGTTGGATAGAGCTAGTTATTACGATACAGCGGGCAGCAATCCATGGTCATCACAAGCCAACGCGCCGATTCAACATTTAAACTCTTCAAGGAGTGCCGTTGCTATTAAGTTTCAAACTCGATTAAAGGCCGTCGCTCAAAAGTTAGGGTTTAGACCCGAACTGATATAAGCCCGAACAGCGGTTGGTAAGAACTCAAAGTAAGAGGTTGGTCCAAGCAGACAAGAGAACTTTCTGCAACAGAGAATTATATTGGTAAAACATCATAAATCGGTGTTTAATAACTTATTGTGTCCAACTTGTGTGATAAATATTAAACTAATGTTGTGAAAATACAATTGCAATTTGCAATTTTTTGCACTATGAAAGAATCAAATGTTCCACATTCATTGAATACTTTTACAAACAACAGTATAATCTTCCTCAGAACGCAGACATGTCACTATTTACAAAAAATCTAAAGAATCTGCTCCAAAGACTAAAATCAAACAAAACATTTCTTTTCTATGTATCCGCCAAAATGCTTTTGAAATTTCGGATATTTTGTAAACCCAGTAGTGTCAAAATAGCGGCTTATTATTTCAAAGAAAAACGAAATATCAAAAAAAAAGAAACATTCAGCTCTTCATTTTAAAAACACCCACAACACATATTATTAAACCACTTGTTACCCGTTTAATTTTAAACCCGCGATGACACAATTCTAATTTTAATAATTAAGAGATCACTAATTGATCATAATCCAATCACAATTTTTTATACTTAACAAAAAATTTGTCATAGCCGTATGTAATTTTATATTTCAATATTTTGTTTATTTTTTAATTTATAAAAAAAAAAACTAAATCAAATCTATTTTTAATTATCTATATAAAAAAAAAACAAAAGAAAACCGCACGCCAAACATATTGAACGAACCCGCGTGTGTTCAACACTCGACACTGATCTAAAAATACACTTAACACATCTTCACTTAATAAAAATTTATTTTTATAGGAACCGAAATGTTGCAATAAACTGAATTTATTATAAATCTAGATGTAAGTCTTATTAATCGAATTATTAATTTTAGAACAAAATTACTTACAATATTTTATCGTTAACAGAAATATAATCCAAAGATTACTAGATTTTAGTTGCATTTTTTGATTATTGTTTGTATTTTATTTTTTTTTCAACACTAAATTTAACACTTCACTCAATTGATCATCACTTATAAAAGTTATTTAATTTAGTTTTTACTTAACGATCGAATTTCGTAATAAATAATTTTTGAAAACTATTTTTTTAATTCTGTTCTGTTAAAAATTTTAAGCTCACGACAGGAGGATGGTTAGATGTTAACTGAAATGAAAATTCGTTACATCGCGATCTAAATATTTTTGAAAAGATCTTTTTCTTTTTACTCTAAATTTTATTTTATTTTTTATTTTTTTATTAATGTCGTATTTTATCTAAAGCTCATCTTCATTCATATATTTATCTTTCTTTTCGGTTTATTTCTTATTTATCTAATTTGTAGGAGAGTAGAAAAACACTCACACATTTTGTGTGTGGAGACAAGAGTTTTTGTTTTGTTTTCCTTCATTTGTGTGATCTTAAGAGATGAGTTAATTGCGTGTGTATTATGATCGCTTGTATCATACGAAAGTGGTTGAAAACGATAATGACTAAATCATATTAGGTTTGTGGAGTGCGTCCTTCGTGCCAAAACTGCGTGCAATAATTCTATTTATTTTTAATTATGTGCAATTACAAATAGTTTTCGATTATCTCAAACCTAAAATTATAACCAGTAATAAAAAAAATATTATGGATAGTGCGTGTGTGGGATCACTCTCAAAAGTCATAAAACATATTTTTTTTATTAATTTAAATTTTTTGTTAAACAAATAGAAAAATAATATTTGTTAATCCAATTTAGTCATCTTATTCAAAAAGGTATATACGAGTGTGCATATGTATGTCATAAACCAAAATTGAGGCGGACTGGACCATAGGCAATACATGCGATCGAGTAAATAGACGAACAAGAGTTTTGATTTATGTTTTATGATCGTATTATGATAATTTTCCGGAGGATCAAGATCAATTCATTGATGATAAGTAATATTTATGGCAACCGCATATCATAAACGACGAATTATGTAACAGATGCGCGCCTATTTTAATAATCTTGGATCTTAAATGATCTTGACCATTTATCGAAATTTTTTATAAGAAAAATTTCAAACACATTTTCTGGCTATGGCACTATTAAGTGTTCGGCATGCTAATGAAGTTTATCCTAAATTAATCCTAAATTATAATAATGGCGGTTAGTACTGTTTTAGGAAAAAATTCAAACTTCTACTTTGAAATATGAAGTTTATACTATAATTCAAAATAAAAGAAAATGTATAGATGTATTAGTGATTTGCAAACATTTATGCGATTTTACAACATTGTTAGGTTTACAAATAATTTAATTTCACAATGTTTATATTAGGATCAATTTGATTAAAATATATTATTCCGTTAACCGCAAAGAAATTATGTTATGCCAAGAAAATTCATACATAAAATGACATTTCCATTCTTCACGAGAATGTTATTTTAGGTATGCGAGCTCCATTAGAATTTTAACCGGGTTGGCACAAGTAGAGTGCACATATGAGTCTAACAAAATTTTATAGTGGCAAGTTTGCCGATCGGTGAAAATTTTGAAATATTAATTTTCTTAGAATCAAAATTTCTAAGAAATTCCGTTCTTCACAAGAATGTCGTTTTAGGTATGCGAGCTCCATTAGAATTTTAACCGGGTTGGCACAAGTAGAGTGCACATATGAGTCTAACAAAATTTTATAGTGGCAAGTTTGCCGATCGGTGAAAATTTTGAAATATTAATTTTCTTAGAATCAAAATTTCTAAGAAATTCCGTTCTTCACGAGAATGTTATTTTAGGTATGCGAGCTCCATTAGAATTTTAACCGGGTTGGCACAAGTAGAGTGCACATATGAGTCTAACAAAATTTTATAGTGGCAAGTTTGCCGATCGGTGAAAATTTTGAAATATTAATTTTCTTAGAATCAAAATTTGTAAGAAATTTCGTTCTTCACAAGAATGTCGTTTTAGGTATGCGAGCTCCATTAGAATTTTAACCGGGTTGGCACAAGTAGAGTGCACATATGAGTCTAACAAAATTTTATAGTGGCAAGTTTGCCGATCGGTGAAAATTTTGAAATATTAATTTTCTTAGAATCAAAATTTCTGAGAAATTCCGTTCTTCACAAGAATGTCATTTTAGGTATGCGAGCTTCATTAGAATTTTAATCGGCTTGGCACAAGTAGAGTGCACATATGAGTCTAACAAAATTTTATAGTGGCAAGTTTGCCGATCGGTGAAAATTTTGAAATATTAATTTTCTTAGAATCAAAATTTCTAAGAAATTCCGTTCTTCACGAGAATGTTATTTTAGGTATGCGAGCCTCATTAGAATTTTAACCGGGTTGGCACAAGTAGAGTGCACATATGAGTCTAACAAAATTTTATAGTGGCAAGTTTGCCGATCGGTGAAAATTTTGAAATATTAATTTTCTTAGAATCAAAATTTGTAAGAAATTTCGTTCTTCACAAGAATGTCGTTTTAGGTATGCGAGCTCCATTAGAATTTTAACCGGGTTGGCACAAGTAGAGTGCACATATGAGTCTAACAAAATTTTATAGTGGCAAGTTTGCCGATCGGTGAAAATTTTGAAATATTAATTTTCTTAGAATCAAAATTTCTAAGAAATTCCGTTCTTCACGAGAATGTTATTTTAGGTATGCGAGCCTCATTAGAATTTTAACCGGGTTGGCACAAGTAGAGTGCACATATGAGTCTAACAAAATTTTATAGTGGCAAGTTTGCCGATCGGTGAAAATTTTGAAATATTAATTTTCTTAGAATCAAAATTTGTAAGAAATTTCGTTCTTCACAAGAATGTCGTTTTAGGTATGCGAGCTCCATTAGAATTTTAACCGGGTTGGCACAAGTAGAGTGCACATATGAGTCTAACAAAATTTTATAGTGGCAAGTTTGCCGATCGGTGAAAATTTTGAAATATTAATTTTCTTAGAATCAAAATTTCTTAGAATTTCCGTTCTTTACGAGAAGGTTATTTTAGGTGTGCGAGCTCCATTAGAATTTTAACCGGGTTGGCACAAGTAGAGTGCTCATATGGATCTAACAAAATATTATAGTGGCAAGTTTGCCGATCGGTGAAAATTTTGAAATATTAATTTTCTTAGAATCAAAATTTCTGAGAAATTCCGTTCTTCACAAGAATGTCATTTTAGGTATGCGAGCTCCATTAGAATTTTAACCGGGTTGGCACAAGTAGAGTGCTCATATGGATCTAACAAAATATTATAGTGGCAAGTTTGCCGATCGGTGAGAATTTTGAAATATTAATTTTCTTAGAATCAAAATTTCTAAGAAATTCCGTTCTTTACGAGAAGGTTATTTTAGGTGTGCGAGCTCCATTAGAATTTTAACCGGGTTGGCACAAGTAGAGTGCTCATATGGATCTAACAAAATATTATAGTGGCAAGTTTGCCGATCGGTGAAAATTTTGAAATATTAATTTTCTTAGAATCAAAATTTCTAAGAAATTCCGTTCTTTACGAGAATGTTATTTTAGGTATGCGAGCTCCATTAGAATTTTAATCGGGTTGGCACAAGTAGAGTGCACATATGAGTCTAACAAAATTTTATAGTGGCAAGTTTGCCGATCGGTGAAAATTTTGAAATATTAATTTTCTTAGAATCAAAATTTCTAAGAAATTCCGTTCTT
Organism: Nephrotoma guestfalica; assembly: GCA_963691935.1. Lineage (NCBI taxonomy): Eukaryota > Metazoa > Arthropoda > Insecta > Diptera > Tipulidae > Nephrotoma > Nephrotoma guestfalica. The sequence continues at coordinate 190,341,481 of OY829915.1, read as the reverse complement.
CACGAGAATGTCATTTTAGGTATGCGAGCTCCTTTTAACCGGGTTGGCACAAGTAGAGTGCTCATATGGATCTAACAAAATATTATAGTGGCATGTTTGCCGATCGGAGAAAATTTTGAAATATTAATTTTCTTAGAATCAAAATTTGTAAGAAATTCCGTTCTTCACAAGAATGTCGTTTTAGGTATGCGAGCTCCATTAGAATTTTAATCGGCTTGGCACAAGTAGAGTGCACGTATGAGTCTAACAAAATTTTATAGTGGCAAGTTTGCCGATCGGTGAAAATTTTGAAATATTAATTTTCTTAGAATCAAAATTTCTGAGAAATTCCGTTCTTCACAAGAATGTCGTTTTAGGTATGCGAGCTCCATTAGAACTTTAACCGGATTGGCACAAGTAGAGTGCACATATGAGTCTAACAAAATTTTATAGTGGCAAGTTTGCCGATCGGTGAAAATTTTGAAATATTAATTTTCTTAGAATCAAAATTTCTGAGAAATTCCGTTCTTCACAAGAATGTCATTTTAGGTATGCGAGCTTCATTAGAATTTTAATCGGCTTGGCACAAGTAGAGTGCACATATGAGTCTAACAAAATTTTATAGTGGCAAGTTTGCCGATCGGTGAAAATTTTGAAATATTAATTTTCTTAGAATCAAAATTTCTAAGAAATTCCGTTCTTCACGAGAATGTTATTTTAGGTATGCGAGCCTCATTAGAATTTTAACCGGGTTGGCACAAGTAGAGTGCACATATGAGTCTAACAAAATTTTATAGTGGCAAGTTTGCCGATCGGTGAAAATTTTGAAATATTAATTTTCTTAGAATCAAAATTTGTAAGAAATTTCGTTCTTCACAAGAATGTCGTTTTAGGTATGCGAGCTCCATTAGAATTTTAACCGGGTTGGCACAAGTAGAGTGCACATATGAGTCTAACAAAATTTTATAGTGGCAAGTTTGCCGATCGGTGAAAATTTTGAAATATTAATTTTCTTAGAATCAAAATTTGTAAGAAATTTCGTTCTTCACAAGAATGTCGTTTTAGGTATGCGAGCTCCATTAGAATTTTAACCGGGTTGGCACAAGTAGAGTGCACATATGAGTCTAACAAAATTTTATAGTGGCAAGTTTGCCGATCGGTGAAAATTTTGAAATATTAATTTTCTTAGAATCAAAATTTCTAAGAATTTCCGTTCTTTACGAGAAGGTTATTTTAGGTGTGCGAGCTCCATTAGAATTTTAACCGGGTTGGCACAAGTAGAGTGCTCATATGGATCTAACAAAATATTATAGTGGCAAGTTTGCCGATCGGTGAAAATTTTGAAATATTAATTTTCTTAGAATCAAAATTTCTGAGAAATTCCGTTCTTCACAAGAATGTCATTTTAGGTATGCGAGCTCCATTAGAATTTTAACCGGGTTGGCACAAGTAGAGTGCTCATATGGATCTAACAAAATATTATAGTGGCAAGTTTGCCGATCGGTGAGAATTTTGAAATATTAATTTTCTTAGAATCAAAATTTCTAAGAAATTCCGTTCTTTACGAGAAGGTTATTTTAGGTGTGCGAGCTCCATTAGAATTTTAACCGGGTTGGCACAAGTAGAGTGCTCATATGGATCTAACAAAATATTATAGTGGCAAGTTTGCCGATCGGTGAAAATTTTGAAATATTAATTTTCTTAGAATCAAAATTTCTAAGAAATTCCGTTCTTTACGAGAATGTTATTTTAGGTATGCGAGCTCCATTAGAATTTTAATCGGGTTGGCACAAGTAGAGTGCACATATGAGTCTAACAAAATTTTATAGTGGCAAGTTTGCCGATCGGTGAAAATTTTGAAATATTAATTTTCTTAGAATCAAAATTTCTAAGAAATTCCGTTCTTCACGAGAATGTCATTTTAGGTATGCGAGCTCCTTTTAACCGGGTTGGCACAAGTAGAGTGCTCATATGGATCTAACAAAATATTATAGTGGCATGTTTGCCGATCGGAGAAAATTTTGAAATATTAATTTTCTTAGAATCAAAATTTGTAAGAAATTCCGTTCTTCACAAGAATGTCGTTTTAGGTATGCGAGCTCCATTAGAATTTTAATCGGCTTGGCACAAGTAGAGTGCACATATGAGTCTAACAAAATTTTATAGTGGCAAGTTTGCCGATCGGTGAAAATTTTGAAATATTAATTTTCTTAGAATCAAAATTTCTGAGAAATTCCGTTCTTCACAAGAATGTCGTTTTAGGTATGCGAGCTCCATTAGAACTTTAACCGGATTGGCACAAGTAGAGTGCACATATGAGTCTAACAAAATTTTATAGTGGCAAGTTTGCCGATCGGTGAAAATTTTGAAATATTAATTTTCTTAGAATCAAAATTTCTGAGAAATTCCGTTCTTCACAAGAATGTCATTTTAGGTATGCGAGCTTCATTAGAATTTTAATCGGCTTGGCACAAGTAGAGTGCACATATGAGTCTAACAAAATTTTATAGTGGCAAGTTTGCCGATCGGTGAAAATTTTGAAATATTAATTTTCTTAGAATCAAAATTTCTAAGAAATTCCGTTCTTCACGAGAATGTTATTTTAGGTATGCGAGCCTCATTAGAATTTTAACCGGGTTGGCACAAGTAGAGTGCACATATGAGTCTAACAAAATTTTATAGTGGCAAGTTTGCCGATCGGTGAAAATTTTGAAATATTAATTTTCTTAGAATCAAAATTTGTAAGAAATTTCGTTCTTCACAAGAATGTCGTTTTAGGTATGCGAGCTCCATTAGAATTTTAACCGGGTTGGCACAAGTAGAGTGCACATATGAGTCTAACAAAATTTTATAGTGGCAAGTTTGCCGATCGGTGAAAATTTTGAAATATTAATTTTCTTAGAATCAAAATTTCTAAGAAATTCCGTTCTTCACGAGAATGTTATTTTAGGTATGCGAGCCTCATTAGAATTTTAACCGGGTTGGCACAAGTAGAGTGCACATATGAGTCTAACAAAATTTTATAGTGGCAAGTTTGCCGATCGGTGAAAATTTTGAAATATTAATTTTCTTAGAATCAAAATTTGTAAGAAATTTCGTTCTTCACAAGAATGTCGTTTTAGGTATGCGAGCTCCATTAGAATTTTAACCGGGTTGGCACAAGTAGAGTGCACATATGAGTCTAACAAAATTTTATAGTGGCAAGTTTGCCGATCGGTGAAAATTTTGAAATATTAATTTTCTTAGAATCAAAATTTCTAAGAATTTCCGTTCTTTACGAGAAGGTTATTTTAGGTGTGCGAGCTCCATTAGAATTTTAACCGGGTTGGCACAAGTAGAGTGCTCATATGGATCTAACAAAATATTATAGTGGCAAGTTTGCCGATCGGTGAAAATTTTGAAATATTAATTTTCTTAGAATCAAAATTTCTGAGAAATTCCGTTCTTCACAAGAATGTCATTTTAGGTATGCGAGCTCCATTAGAATTTTAACCGGGTTGGCACAAGTAGAGTGCTCATATGGATCTAACAAAATATTATAGTGGCAAGTTTGCCGATCGGTGAGAATTTTGAAATATTAATTTTCTTAGAATCAAAATTTCTAAGAAATTCCGTTCTTTACGAGAAGGTTATTTTAGGTGTGCGAGCTCCATTAGAATTTTAACCGGGTTGGCACAAGTAGAGTGCTCATATGGATCTAACAAAATATTATAGTGGCAAGTTTGCCGATCGGTGAAAATTTTGAAATATTAATTTTCTTAGAATCAAAATTTCTAAGAAATTCCGTTCTTTACGAGAATGTTATTTTAGGTATGCGAGCTCCATTAGAATTTTAATCGGGTTGGCACAAGTAGAGTGCACATATGAGTCTAACAAAATTTTATAGTGGCAAGTTTGCCGATCGGTGAAAATTTTGAAATATTAATTTTCTTAGAATCAAAATTTCTAAGAAATTCCGTTCTTCACGAGAATGTCATTTTAGGTATGCGAGCTCCTTTTAACCGGGTTGGCACAAGTAGAGTGCTCATATGGATCTAACAAAATATTATAGTGGCATGTTTGCCGATCGGAGAAAATTTTGAAATATTAATTTTCTTAGAATCAAAATTTGTAAGAAATTCCGTTCTTCACAAGAATGTCGTTTTAGGTATGCGAGCTCCATTAGAATTTTAATCGGCTTGGCACAAGTAGAGTGCACGTATGAGTCTAACAAAATTTTATAGTGGCAAGTTTGCCGATCGGTGAAAATTTTGAAATATTAATTTTCTTAGAATCAAAATTTCTGAGAAATTCCGTTCTTCACAAGAATGTCGTTTTAGGTATGCGAGCTCCATTAGAACTTTAACCGGATTGGCACAAGTAGAGTGCACATATGAGTCTAACAAAATTTTATAGTGGCAAGTTTGCCGATCGGTGAAAATTTTGAAATATTAATTTTCTTAGAATCAAAATTTCTGAGAAATTCCGTTCTTCACAAGAATGTCATTTTAGGTATGCGAGCTTCATTAGAATTTTAATCGGCTTGGCACAAGTAGAGTGCACATATGAGTCTAACAAAATTTTATAGTGGCAAGTTTGCCGATCGGTGAAAATTTTGAAATATTAATTTTCTTAGAATCAAAATTTCTAAGAAATTCCGTTCTTCACGAGAATGTTATTTTAGGTATGCGAGCCTCATTAGAATTTTAACCGGGTTGGCACAAGTAGAGTGCACATATGAGTCTAACAAAATTTTATAGTGGCAAGTTTGCCGATCGGTGAAAATTTTGAAATATTAATTTTCTTAGAATCAAAATTTGTAAGAAATTTCGTTCTTCACAAGAATGTCGTTTTAGGTATGCGAGCTCCATTAGAATTTTAACCGGGTTGGCACAAGTAGAGTGCACATATGAGTCTAACAAAATTTTATAGTGGCAAGTTTGCCGATCGGTGAAAATTTTGAAATATTAATTTTCTTAGAATCAAAATTTCTAAGAAATTCCGTTCTTCACGAGAATGTTATTTTAGGTATGCGAGCCTCATTAGAATTTTAACCGGGTTGGCACAAGTAGAGTGCACATATGAGTCTAACAAAATTTTATAGTGGCAAGTTTGCCGATCGGTGAAAATTTTGAAATATTAATTTTCTTAGAATCAAAATTTGTAAGAAATTTCGTTCTTCACAAGAATGTCGTTTTAGGTATGCGAGCTCCATTAGAATTTTAACCGGGTTGGCACAAGTAGAGTGCACATATGAGTCTAACAAAATTTTATAGTGGCAAGTTTGCCGATCGGTGAAAATTTTGAAATATTAATTTTCTTAGAATCAAAATTTCTAAGAAATTCCGTTCTTCACGAGAATGTTATTTTAGGTATGCGAGCCTCATTAGAATTTTAACCGGGTTGGCACAAGTAGAGTGCACATATGAGTCTAACAAAATTTTATAGTGGCAAGTTTGCCGATCGGTGAAAATTTTGAAATATTAATTTTCTTAGAATCAAAATTTGTAAGAAATTCCGTTCTTCACAAGAATGTCGTTTTAGGTATGCGAGCTCCATTAGAATTTTAATCGGCTTGGCACAAGTAGAGTGCACGTATGAGTCTAACAAAATTTTATAGTGGCAAGTTTGCCGATCGGTGAAAATTTTGAAATATTAATTTTCTTAGAATCAAAATTTCTGAGAAATTCCGTTCTTCACAAGAATGTCGTTTTAGGTATGCGAGCTCCATTAGAACTTTAACCGGATTGGCACAAGTAGAGTGCACATATGAGTCTAACAAAATTTTATAGTGGCAAGTTTGCCGATCGGTGAAAATTTTGAAATATTAATTTTCTTAGAATCAAAATTTCTGAGAAATTCCGTTCTTCACAAGAATGTCATTTTAGGTATGCGAGCTTCATTAGAATTTTAATCGGCTTGGCACAAGTAGAGTGCACATATGAGTCTAACAAAATTTTATAGTGGCAAGTTTGCCGATCGGTGAAAATTTTGAAATATTAATTTTCTTAGAATCAAAATTTCTAAGAAATTCCGTTCTTCACGAGAATGTTATTTTAGGTATGCGAGCCTCATTAGAATTTTAACCGGGTTGGCACAAGTAGAGTGCACATATGAGTCTAACAAAATTTTATAGTGGCAAGTTTGCCGATCGGTGAAAATTTTGAAATATTAATTTTCTTAGAATCAAAATTTGTAAGAAATTTCGTTCTTCACAAGAATGTCGTTTTAGGTATGCGAGCTCCATTAGAATTTTAACCGGGTTGGCACAAGTAGAGTGCACATATGAGTCTAACAAAATTTTATAGTGGCAAGTTTGCCGATCGGTGAAAATTTTGAAATATTAATTTTCTTAGAATCAAAATTTCTAAGAAATTCCGTTCTTCACGAGAATGTTATTTTAGGTATGCGAGCCTCATTAGAATTTTAACCGGGTTGGCACAAGTAGAGTGCACATATGAGTCTAACAAAATTTTATAGTGGCAAGTTTGCCGATCGGTGAAAATTTTGAAATATTAATTTTCTTAGAATCAAAATTTGTAAGAAATTTCGTTCTTCACAAGAATGTCGTTTTAGGTATGCGAGCTCCATTAGAATTTTAACCGGGTTGGCACAAGTAGAGTGCACATATGAGTCTAACAAAATTTTATAGTGGCAAGTTTGCCGATCGGTGAAAATTTTGAAATATTAATTTTCTTAGAATCAAAATTTCTAAGAATTTCCGTTCTTTACGAGAAGGTTATTTTAGGTGTGCGAGCTCCATTAGAATTTTAACCGGGTTGGCACAAGTAGAGTGCTCATATGGATCTAACAAAATATTATAGTGGCAAGTTTGCCGATCGGTGAAAATTTTGAAATATTAATTTTCTTAGAATCAAAATTTCTGAGAAATTCCGTTCTTCACAAGAATGTCATTTTAGGTATGCGAGCTCCATTAGAATTTTAACCGGGTTGGCACAAGTAGAGTGCTCATATGGATCTAACAAAATATTATAGTGGCAAGTTTGCCGATCGGTGAGAATTTTGAAATATTAATTTTCTTAGAATCAAAATTTCTAAGAAATTCCGTTCTTTACGAGAAGGTTATTTTAGGTGTGCGAGCTCCATTAGAATTTTAACCGGGTTGGCACAAGTAGAGTGCTCATATGGATCTAACAAAATATTATAGTGGCAAGTTTGCCGATCGGTGAAAATTTTGAAATATTAATTTTCTTAGAATCAAAATTTCTAAGAAATTCCGTTCTTTACGAGAATGTTATTTTAGGTATGCGAGCTCCATTAGAATTTTAATCGGGTTGGCACAAGTAGAGTGCACATATGAGTCTAACAAAATTTTATAGTGGCAAGTTTGCCGATCGGTGAAAATTTTGAAATATTAATTTTCTTAGAATCAAAATTTCTAAGAAATTCCGTTCTTCACGAGAATGTCATTTTAGGTATGCGAGCTCCTTTTAACCGGGTTGGCACAAGTAGAGTGATCATATGGATCTAACAAAATATTATAGTGGCATGTTTGCCGATCGGAGAAAATTTTGAAATATTAATTTTCTTAGAATCAAAATTTGTAAGAAATTCCGTTCTTCACAAGAATGTCGTTTTAGGTATGCGAGCTCCATTAGAATTTTAATCGGCTTGGCACAAGTAGAGTGCACGTATGAGTCTAACAAAATTTTATAGTGGCAAGTTTGCCGATCGGTGAAAATTTTGAAATATTAATTTTCTTAGAATCAAAATTTCTGAGAAATTCCGTTCTTCACAAGAATGTCGTTTTAGGTATGCGAGCTCCATTAGAACTTTAACCGGATTGGCACAAGTAGAGTGCACATATGAGTCTAACAAAATTTTATAGTGGCAAGTTTGCCGATCGGTGAAAATTTTGAAATATTAATTTTCTTAGAATCAAAATTTCTGAGAAATTCCGTTCTTCACAAGAATGTCGTTTTAGGTATGCGAGCTCCATTAGAACTTTAACCGGATTGGCACAAGTAGAGTGCACGTATGAGTCTACCAAAATTTTATAGTGGCAAGTTTGCCGATCGGTGAATATTTTGAAATATTAATTTTCTTAGAATCAAAATTTGTAAGAAATTCCGTTCTTCACGAGAATGTTATTTTAGGTATGCGAGCTCCATTAGAATTTTAACCGGGTTGGCACAAGTAGAGTGCACATATGAGTCTAACAAAATTTTATAGTGGCAAGTTTGCCGATCGGTGAAAATTTTGAAATATTAATTTTCTTAGAATCAAAATTTGTAAGAAATTCCGTTCTTCACGAGAATGTTGTTTTAGGTATGCGAGCTCCATTAGAATTTTAATCGGCTTGGCACAAGTAGAGTGCTCATATGGATCTACCAAAATTCCGTTCTTCACAAGAATGTCATTTTAGGTATGCGAGCTCCATTAGAATTTTAATCGGCTTTTCACAAGTAGAGTGCACATATGAGTCTAACAAAATTTTATAGTGGCAAGTTTGCCGATCGGTGAAAATTTTGAAATATTAATTTTCTTAGAATCAAAATTTCTGAGAAATTCCGTTCTTCACAAGAATGTCATTTTAGGTATGCGAGCTCAATTAGAATTTTAATCGGCTTGGCACAAGTAGAGTGCACATATGAGTCTAACAAAATTTTATAGTGGCAAGTTTGCCGATCGGTGAAAATTTTGAAATATTAATTTTCTTAGAATCAAAATTTCTGAGAAATTCCGTTCTTCACAAGAATGTCGTTTTAGGTATGCGAGCTCCATTAGAATTTTAACCGGATTGGCACAAGTAGAGTGCACATATGAGTCTAACAAAATTTTATAGTGGCAAGTTTGCCGATCGGTGAAAATTTTGAAATATTAATTTTCTTAGAATCAAAATTTGTAAGAAATTCCGTTCTTCACAAGAATGTCGTTTTAGGTATGCGAGCTCCATTAGAATTTTAATCGGCTTAGCACAAGTAGAGTGCACATATGAGTCTAACAAAATTTTATAGTGGCAAGTTTGCCGATCGGTGAAAATTTTGAAATATTAATTTTCTTAGAATCAAAATTTCTAAGAAATTCCGTTCTTCACGAGAATGTTATTTTACGTATGCGAGCTCCATTAGAATTTTAACCGGGTTGGCACAAGTAGAGTGCACATATGAGTCTACCAAAATTTTATAGTGGCAAGTTTGCCGATCGGTGAAAATTTTGAAATATTAATTTTCTTAGAATCAAAATTTCTAAGAAATTCCGTTCTTCACGAGAATGTTATTTTAGGTATGTGAGCTCCATTAGAATTTTAACCGGGTTGGCACAAGTAGAGTGCATAATAGAGATTCAAAAATCAAAAATTTCTATATAAACAAAATTTTAAGTAAAAATGTTACTACTTCCATGAACCAGCTTTCCCTGTTGCGGAGTATAGAGAATCTTAATTTTATCGTGATACCCTTGAGAATGCAACATAAAGTTCCAAATACAGGTTCCGACAGGGATATTCCAACTTTGTCCTTTGTTTGACCTTGAGACTTGTTTTTGATTATAGCAAAGACTGCCTTAACTAATAGAAAATTTAATTTAATTTTTTATCGTATTTTATATTACCCTTATGAAATCCAGTGATCATATTTCTGCCTCAATCACATTCTTTCATGACTTGAAATGTCATTCACAACTAATCATATACCGTTGCTAGACTCTGAGATGCGGAATTTTAGTGAAATAATTTTTTTTTTTTTCTATATTCAAAACTCGTCATTTCCGGTAACATTTAAAAAATCACCTGAACTAATTTTGTTTTAAATTTTATTTACAATCTTTTTGTCGTAAATACTGTATAATTTTCAAAATATTTGCAAAACAACGAAAAAGCTTCTATATAAGCTGCCACTTTCGGTGGACCAATTACGGCCAAAAATCTCTGGGATCACCCGACTTATGGGAAAAATTTAAGTATGAAGTTTCATCCCGATCAGTCAATCTGACACCTACTTTAAGTCTACCCGACACACAGACATTTTTTAAAAGCTACTTTTTGACTTCAGCGACGGTGATATAGCGAATGATAAATCTGCAAAAATCTTGAGTTTGACTGAATCACAGGAGACCGCATTGCATGAACAATTGCTAATTTTTCCACCAAACGGAATGTTTGTTTGCATAACTTCCTGCAGCAAGATGTCAATTGTATTTCGAACATGACTGGATGCCATAGTGCACTCGTCTATAATAATCAATGAAAATAACGAATCAATATTTCATAGAAATAATTTTTCTACTACCTCCAAGATCATCAAGAAATTAATATTTTGGCTTTCTGGTGCCCCTTCCGTGAAGTTTGCGACATATATCTTCAGGCAAGTCCTCCTTATTTTCATTCCAAAGAAACAAAGGATCAGATGGCGAGGAAAAGGCATACATATAAGCAAAAACCTGTCTGTTTAACAACAATTGATCTCTCTGCTCACTGCAATCGTCCTAACGGCTTCGAATGATTTACCTCCCGTCTCCTGTTGAACAAGAGTCTAAGCGATGTCGTTGCTACTTTCAGAAATGTTTTTGTTGTCCCAAACATAGGGAACGGGGATTTCCTAATATTCCCACTGGTTTGAATCATTTTGATTGTGTTTGAAAGCAGTAAGTTTCGTTTGGACTGTGTTTGGTGTGTATCATAAATTAGTGCTAATGCCACCTTGGTTGGCACAACGCCATCTGTTTTATTGATTTTGCAAGCTGGTGGTTGTTAATGATATCCGAAAAAATTCTCATCGTGATTTCGGAACACTGCTTGTTCTTTGGAAAGTTCATTCGTTGGTGTACTGTATCATCACGGCCCACCCCGTATATCTGGGCAATTTTTCGAGCTTCATGTCTTTCAGAATGTACTGTTCCAATCAAATGTACTATTTGTTCACATACGCAAAAGTAATCCTGACCGTTTCCTTGATGTGGCTAGTTGTTGTTATTGTTAGTTCCACTCGGTAAACACAATTGAACCATTGGTCAAAATATTTTCTAAATACCCGGGATAATTATCAAGTGGAGATAATTTAACTTGAATCGTCTGACAACATCGGGTATACTCATCAGTACTATTTACAGTTTTTTAGTACATGATGTTCATTAATCCCAAAACAATTCTGGAATTTCTCCAGCTCTCGAATTTCTTGGGTTACGACGCGTGATTTAGTTTCAAAATATCGTAAGCAATAGTTTTAAAGTTATGTGCCATGCTGTTCAGGTATTTCAAGCAGCTCTCACGGAAAAAGTTCTGGTTCAATCGTTTTGGCTGTTCAGGTATTTCGGCCGCTTTTGTGGCTTTCTTCTTCTTCTTCTATCTCACCTTAACCTACCCAATAGATCTATTTTTCTTTCGGTGGCGTATTTAGTCAAAATGAAATTATGCCTACAAATAAAAAGTTAACAATAGATTGAAAAATATTCACCAAGATCTGTTTTGTTATTTCTAATCACAAAAATTCTATTTAACTTAAACTAAACAGCCCTTATTTAAAAATATCAATTACTTTTCAATTTTACACAGAATAATCACAAAATATGTCCACTTCGAAACATGTCGCTATAAAATATGTTTGAATATGACATTACGAAAAACAAAAGAAAATTTTACAACTAACTCGATTTGACGTGTACAATATTTTGTATAAAAGGATGTTTCTTGTAGAAGATGGAAATTTAACTATAAAATGTTAGTACCTTTTTATTAGTAACGTTTATTCGACATAGACAGCAGAAATAAAGTTGTCTTTTAGTAATATAATAATTCTTAGGTCATAAACTCCCGATGCTGACACATAGATGCTGAAGAAATACCAACCTTCATTCGATTTGTATTAACATTTTATGATAATCCAAATATTAGTTTACAAGTTACCTATACCTGGGATGTGCTTACTTCTTCATTTAAAAATGTTAATCCAACGATCTTTATTGTTGCGTTGTGATATTGAATTAAAAAATGGCCCTCCAAATGTATGCGTATCCACATCTGAAGAAGTTATATTCCTCAGTGGTCCACGGTGTGCTCGTTTGTGTTATTCTCTTATAGTAGCCAATTTATTTTCCTCATTCCATTTGTCTGTAGCCACTTTCGTGTTTTGTAACCCGAGAAATTTTGTTTTCAGACTTCCTGGAGGATTTGAATATGTTCTACAGGCATCTTTATCCCATTGATAGTATTCGGATTTAATTTTTTTAGAAAAATTTTCTTTACGCTTCTTATTTATTTCCGACAGGCAAAATGAATAATATTGCTTCCGACTCTAGCCTTGATAGGGCCTCCGCGACTTTATTGCTGCGGCCAGGTTTGTAAATAATTTCGTAGTTTTATTCCTCTTAAGCGAGCTTTCCACCTCTATATGTAGTATGGCATTGTTGTTTTTATTACTGACTGAGTATTTTTACGAATTTCGGGTGTTCGATACGGATTAATACTGGAACTTGCAAATGAAACCCTTAGCGTTAAGTTACAAATTATATTTACACCAGCACCTCTAAGGTCTTCAACAATTCATTATTTATCACTGTTCACTAGTTTCTATTACGCTACTCTCTTTTCACATTTTAGCTTGCCCTGCTCTCTCTTCTTGTCAGTTTTCTTGCTGCGTTCAAAATCGCAAAAATCCATCGTTGTGTACAATCTCGGATCCAACAAACAGAACTCCTTTATTAGTATCGCCTTTTTCTGCGTGCTTACGCAAATGTATGTATTTATTATGTCAGTATGCCAATACTTCATTCATGGTTTTACCTCTAATATTGGTTCTCGAATGAAGTTTCAGTTGGTCGTTCTTTACAACACTGTTAAACGCGTCCACTTTAAGCCAGTTCAACACATCTGCAGGTGCATTACAGTGAGCTTGCATTTTTATTTTTAGATCTTGCAGGTTCCTCACGTAGTTGCCGCTTATGATGGAGTTGAATCTTGCATAACTCTCCTACGTGCTCATATCTTAGTTCCAACACAGTCCTAACCTGCTCATAACTCTGTTCTGTTGCAGATACAGTTTGCAAGACATCTGCAGATTACCCTCGAAGAGGTAAAATGAGTGAGTTGAGCTGCTCCCCTGCACCCCAATAATTGTGCTGTACTGCTGCTTAGAAATGCGCCTTAAAATTCTAAAATGGAATCTCTCCATCAAATATGTTTCTTTTGCTCAATTCAGCATACGAATTTGATCAAGTATCAGAAGCTGATTTGATCAAGTAGCTCAACAAATTGTCCTCTTGTCTAATTTGGCATCAAATTTGGCGTTCATTCCCTTCAGTTAAAGCAAAAGTGCCTTCATCATATCTTCCATGTCAATGGAAAGCCGCTCCGGTTTATGATCATCGTTTGGGGTAAATGGCATCGTTCCTAATGGTCCTGGTGATCGTCCTGTATCGGCTTCGGATTTATTGCCTTTAGTTGAAAACCCGATGAGCCCTCAATTGCTGGGATAAATTAGAGTTCAAGTTTTTAACCATTGCTGGTATTTGCAAAATCCCACATCTGACACCTTACAAATTTCGGGCGTTCAATATGGATTTGTACTGGATCAAACTTTTTATTTACATCAACACCTATAACTTCTTCAACAATTCACTATTTCACTATTTCACTATTTTTATCACTGTCCACTAATTTCACTTTTACTCTTCTCTTTTCTTTACACATTATTTGCTTTTTACTTCTCAACTTGCAGTGGTCATTGTTTAAAGTGCCCGCGTCCCCAACTGCTCGCGCTTATATACTTGTGCATCAGTGGATTGGCTGTCTTGTATAAGACAGAAGCCTTGTATAAAACGCCTGTAGTAAGATATTAGTCAAGTTTGATGGCCGAAATCGTATACCCTTATACCCTCTCATACCCTTGTTTGTGATTAGGTACCCAAAGCATTCTGTTTCTTATTTGAGAAATTCTGTTTTCTCCAACTTGACTCTTACAGTGCGTACATGACATCGGAAAAAAGCATTATACTCAACTTCTGAACTCAAAACCAATTGAGTTTCGTGAAATACTTTATGTCCCGCCTACTAGTTCCATACTCGAGTTGAAATATTTTTAACTTTGTTGGGGTTTTAATGCATTCTGTGCGATACCATGGTATTTTTTCCTAACTAACTCTCGGTGTCATGTACGCAGTCTTAAGGCTTGAGAAAGTTGGCTTTCTTTAGTTTTAAGAACATTTTAAAATTCTGACGTTAGGTCGATTATTGTAAAAAAATTTGAGTTTCCGAAATTTGCTAATTTCTTCGATATATCTGGAATTGGTTATGCGTCTGATGTTGTGATAGCGTTGAACCTTTTGAAATATATAATCATCCTATATATTTTGTTTGTGAGGCGTGTAACTTCTTGTCGATAACCCAGATCGGTGCGTTATGTGGGTTCTTATAGACACTCTATTGATTCCGACTTTTAAGAGCTGGGGTATTTGTTTTTCTACTTCCTGTCTCATATTGTATGGGTCTGGGTATGACTTGGTATATATTAGTTGCTCCATCGATATCTTAGTTACGGCTCTTAACTGGGTCGATCGTTTCTACATTGATTAAAGGTCCGAATAACATTTTGAATTTCGATACAACCGTTTGAAGTTTTCCTTAGTTCCTGATGAAATATGGCTATCTCGGACTTGCATGTTGTTGACCAGAAGTAATAACTTTTCCCGCAATGGAATTCTTACGTTTGGGGTTTTTATCAGTATGCTGTTTTTTCTGTAATTATTTCTCCGTTCTTTCAATGTATCATCTCCTATTACGCCATCGTATCATTTAAATCCTGGCAGAATAAAAAATTCAATAATATTTTTAATGCCAATACTTTTAAAGAATTGTTCGCAAATTTGGTTGCTTTATTTTTACTTTAAATTTAATATTACTTGGAAAGACGTGGTTGGCTAATTCTGGTTTACAAAGTTTTTGTTGCTGCGCTTCCTTCAATAAGTAATAAATGGCATTTACTGACGTTCAGTTTTGGTCGGCTTGAAAAGGTTAGCGTCAGCGTTTGTTGAAATATTTTTATAAATTTTCATATCGTTGGCATACGCAGAGACAACCGAGTTTTTAATAACGCGAATGAATAATCCCCCAGATTCCATATGGGGCAGGAAATGTACTGGAAAGCCGAGGACTTTAAGTTTGAGCATAATCCGTGGGAAACCCTATCGAAGGCTTTACTGAAATCTGGTGTGACGACATCGACCTCCTTCCCCGCATCCATGGTGTTAAGAACAAATGATATGCATTCAACTAGGTTTGTTGAGGTGGATCGACCTCTTAAAAAGCCATGCTGAATATCAGAGAGCAGAGGTCTGCACTGATAGCACAGTATCATATACAACACTCGCAAACAGCTTGGGAATGCAGGAGAACATCACAATCGGGCTATAGTTAGTAATATCAGACTTGCAGCTCTCCTTATGAATGAAAGTTATGTTTTTAAAAGGGTTGTTGAGCCACCTGGCTAGCACATCTTTCTACCACAACTGCCAGCAAACTGTCTGCACCGAACGGAATTGTTCATTTTCCTAATAAGTGTGCTAGAATCGACGTCGGATACCAGAGATGTCTGAGTGCAACCTTCCAAATATTTAAAATAATTCACATCAGCCACAAATTGACTACTAGAAAAATCAAGTTTGAAAAATTGTGCAGACATATTCGTAATAATTCTTGGAACGTTAGACCGATGATCATCATATTTTAAAGTTGACGGATACCGATCTGATTTCTTCTTTAGATTAACAAATGGCCAAACCCGTTTTGGTTACATAATGTTTGTAAGTTTGTTTACCAATCGGCTGAATTCATCGTAGGTCATCGAATAATTAGAATAGTGATCTTCGGACTGAAATTTTCAAAATTTCTGGCATAGTTTGTTTCGGAGATATCGGAAAGTGCGTAGTTTGTTGGCGGAGATGAAAAACTGTTTTTATGGGCAATGTAAGGTACTACTTATGAACAACACTTAAAAATTGCAAAGTTAACGAGTGCTGTTAGTATCTCAATGTCGCTGCTGTGTACAGTAGATCGTTGAGTTTGTTAAACGCAGCCTTGCTAAAGTTGAAACGGTGTAATCTTAATGAGTACCAATGTGGCCATGCCGGTAGCAAAAAGTTATTGACACGTTCAAGCTGCTCTTGATATTACTAATTTCGAATAATATCCGAAAGTAACACTTCCTTGGATGTAGTTGAGTTAGAGGATTCGTAATGTATAAAATTATCCGAATTTGTCCATAGCGGGTCAGGAAGATTGAAGTCCCCTAGAACCAGATAATCATCTTGGATCTTGGAAAAAGTGAACAGCATCCACGAGCTGGTAGATCTATCTAAATAGAATGAAAATGTATTTTCCCGAGTCTTTTTTATTCAAATTTGCACACATAGCAGCTCAATGTTGTTAGTTCTAGGAACTAAAGATTCTGAAAAGTCGAACTTAGAACGAAATTACCGATACGGCAGTGTTTACAATACCATCTTTACGAAAAACATTAAAATCAGCTGTGAACTGCTCATTGCTATGAAAGTCGCCATTTAAATTTGTATCCGTTAAAACAAAAACATCAAAGCGGAGTGTTTAGAATATTAGAAACATCTCAAGAGATTTACTGCGGTGTCCCCTTACATTTGATATAATAAGAGGACAAGGTGTTTAGTTTTTTGGCGCAGCGTTAAGGTTGGTGTTCGCTTATCCACAACCGTCATTTTGAAAGATATGCTACATTGCCATTAAAACTTGACAGATTTCTGCATTTAATAAGATTTAGATCATCATGAGCAAGAATATCCTTGTGTGTTGTGGTATTCACGAGCCTTGAAACAAAAATGTGGTTTGGAATTGGAGCTGCTTTAAAAAATAAAGGCTAGTGTAAGCTCAAGTTATCGTCGTGTATAACATTACATATAGCAGGCGATGATGGTGACATTGTGCTGCTACTGTTTTGTAGTTATGATGTAGAAGATAAACAAGCTGGTTCAGAAAGTCGTTGAATCGTTGGATCACTATTAACATGGCGATTATATATAGGGTGGGCCAAATATTTTTTTTTTAATATAAAACAAAAAATTCTCAATATTTTTTCAAATTTATTTTTTCATTGTAAAGAATAATCCTTCCGATTAATTATGGAATACTATTTCATTCATCCCATACGGTCGGTCCAATTTTTGAGCACATTTTCGATGGTATTCGGCATTAAAGACATTAATGGCAATGCGAATATTGTTCTTGAGAGCGTCAATCTGGTTTATCGGCGTAACACTTATCTTTGACGGCACCCCAAAGATAATAGTCCAATGGCGTCAAATCACAGCTTCAAGGCGGCCAAATCATATCAGCATTTCGGCTGATAGTTCGATCTTCGAAGACGAAAAAGATCAATTCAAAAGATCAATTGAAACGTGTGCTGTGTGGCACGGAGCGCCGTCTTGTTGAAACCAAATGTTGCCTATGTCCTCCTCTTCAAGTGCCGGGAACAAAAAATCGTTTATCATGGCGCGGTAGCGCTCACCATTGACAATAACGTTGGCTCCTTGCTCATTTTCAAATAAAAATGGCCCAATGATGCCACCGGACCAAAATCCGCACCGAACAATCACTCGTTGAGGATGCATCGGCTTCTCTATGATCACGTGCGGGTTCTCCGTGCCCCAAATGCGACAATTCTGCTTGTTTACATAGCCGCCAAGATGTAAATGCGCCTCATGCGAAAAGATGATTTTTTCGCCAAAATCGGCATCTTCATCTTTTCAATATTTCCCAGCGTTGTTCAAGCGAATACACAACCATTTTCGTTCAGCTGAAGAATAATACTAACTTTCTGTCAAATCAGAAGTGACATAACCCTTACCATACTCAAAATAACCGCTAGTTCAAAAAAAATTAGATGGCCCACCCTGTATATGTTCGATGTTTTCCATTCTGCAAAATCGTTTTAGTTTAAACCAGGAACAAAAGGAATTAGCAAATCCAATCATCTCCACCGCTACTAGAACTAGCCCTGGAAATTTTTTATCTCCTTTTCTAGAACGGAAATGTTTGGCTCCTTTGGCTATCTAACAACCCACACTCAGATCAGGTTTCCCGATTAGCAAAATATGAGAATATGAACGGTAACTAAATTTTGAATACATTATTTTCTCGGAAATTGTTCGTAGAAAGCTTTGAAGTCAACATTGACTGAGTTCCCAATTTGTATTTATTTAAATTCTGTGCTAACCGACTCTAAATTATGCACAATTTTCTGTTTTTTATTTTATTAGGCCAGAGTCCCATCAATCAAGTTCGTGGGATGATTATGAACATTTTGGGAGATAGGTTGAAATTAGTATTGCCTCATGAACATTTTAAAGTTTCCTGGTATGCAATTCTGAGATAACTTCGAACCATTTTAAGTTCAATTAATACTCACTCACTCGATGTTTCTGTGAAATCGACGGATGCTTGAAACTTACAACCCTGTTTTACCCACAACTATAGAGTAAACAGCATCACTATTGAGATGGTTTTGGTTGTGTGTCTACGGAAATACAGATTTTTGTTCTAACATCAAGATTGAGATTTGGAGATATACGAGTAACGTCTAAACATAAGTGGTGAAAAAATTGTATTTTAATTTTTCATTTAATTCTTAGAATATCTTCAGCATTATAAAATAACAAACAGAACTGTGACACAATACGAGCGAACGGCTGAATGCAAGTGAATAATACAAGTAAATATTTATAAATGCCATAATTAAATTCTAAATTTATTTAAAGTTCACAAAATCAAATCTACTTCCCTATCGCCGCCAATCGATTATTAAATTTTGGTAAAATGATAACGTCATCGCTTTGTCACATTTTAGTCGATCGCACAAAATTTGAAGAGGTGGCCCATATAAAATATTTGGTTTGAGGTATTTTCTAATATCGAAATTTATGTAAGTTTATTTTATTTCTTGATATTTTCGTGTTTAGTATATTTATGACTGTTTGTAAATTTAAGATTCATATATTTACTTTGTGCATTCAAGTTCTAAACTATAAGCCTGTTTATGACATGCTCGTGTTTATTACAATTTTCTTAATCGGCCATTAATTATCATCCATGTTCGATTTACGCAATACCTTGTCGACTGTTGTTTAAGGGTACTCGTATATACAAATCTGAAAAACATGACAGAGATTTAAAAATGATCATCAAGATTATGACTAATCTGACCAAAACGATTAAATAGCAATTTTTTAATTTATGCCTAGATACATGATAAAATAATCTCATAAAAATTTTTGATTTACGATCAACAATTCGTTTTTAATGTTTTTCAAAATTTTACTTTGTGTGCTCTATGTTGTGGAAAAGTGTTTTAAATTTAATTGCATGTTTTCAGAAAATGGGCTTTCACATTAATCCTCTTATACACGGCGTGCAAACAATTTTATTATTTTCTGATGACTAAATAAATTTACAATTACAAGTAAGTAAAGAACTGTATGTAAGATCGATCGAACAATTTTTGTGAATACATAGTTGGAAAGCAATTACACCACCTATTATTTTCCTGCTACAAACTTTTGCATTAATCTTTCGTGTACCAAACCTCCTAAATGGCACACCAAGGCTGACTGATCGAGTTTGTTGCACTCGTATTTATACATCAAACGAATATTCTAGATTCGCCTGAATTTATTCTAGAATCTAGACTAATATAAGGTGCTATACAACAAAACTACCACCTTTAGTGCCACTACTCAACCCCAGATGTCACCAATATCTCAAAAAATGTTAGTAATGTTCTAAACATTAAATGAGCATTTTTTGTTGAATAAATGTCTCGCCAATGCCGAATTAATTGCTCATTAACCCAATATGCTAGATCGTAACAATATCATACCTACTTTATTATGAGCTTGTTCAATTTTAACTCTAGTTTTTAAGTATTCCGTTTCTTTGTTTGTCTATTCATTGCCTCTACAATTTGTTTTGTAGACAAATTTTGTTTTGTATTTGTTTAGAACCGAAGCACTCTAAAACACTCGCTCAGCATATAATGGTGACATGGAAGATGGGTTGCCCTGTGGTCTTGTCTGTGACAAGGGGTCATATTTTGTGCTCATTTACATTGTGCATCCAGCCCCTATCGGGATTCGAACCTGGTATCTCCCGATCTAAACGCCAAAGCGTTAACCATTATGTCTTTGATCGGTTAGTGACCAATTTACTTACGTTGAATTAAGGTTTAGCCCAATTACCGAAATCGTAGCATTATTGTTAGAATCTCGCCTATTGGTTTAATGGGCAAACAATTCAACGTGGGCGAGATATTTATTCAAAAAAAAAATTGCTCATGTAAGCTTTAGACAATTAATAACATTAGCATTAACATCATTGGCATTGCATATTAAGACGGTGCATGGACAATCATGTGCACATTCACCATCGACTTGTTACATGAAAATGAAACTGAAGATACAAACGAAAAAATAAAGATACGCGAAACAGAAAGAGAAAAACCCAATACACAATGCCTACGGAATTGCGTTCACATTCGCATGCAAAAACCACACTCATTCTATGGAAAGGTCCATGTAAAATACACGGAATTCCATTTTACTCGCCAAAGAAAAATGTCACAAAAATGTGAGTAGTGCTGTAAATCTTGACTAAAATAGATAAAATTAAATTGGAAATTAGATGGATTTTTGTTGGAAATTTGCATTTTCCACTGTATTTTCCATACGGTCATGTCATCGATTTCATGCTCTTTCGTGAACGAAACAAAAGGAGCGCATTCCCAGTAAGCAATATTTTCAATGTGTGGAAAAAACAGCTCCAATTCCACACTAAATTCCGTACTACTATCGTATCTTCAGTTTCGTTTTCGTGTGATACGTCGATTAATGAACATGTACGCGGTTACGGTTTATTTTATTTTCGAAATGTTGTGTTTATTTAAAATGTTTTTTAAGTATTAAAGTGACATTTTTGTTAATTTGAAGTGTTTTATAACTATGCTAGTATTTCGACATCATATCGCGATCAACAACATTGGACTAAACAGGTAACCCAGTATGCAATTTTTCCAATGTATGGAAAAAACAGCTCCAATTCCACACTAAATTCCGTACTACTAATTATCAAAGACACAAAAAACTAGATTTTGAGTCAAATTAATTTTCTTTGTCTTTCTGGTTTGTATTTTTTTTTATGTTTTATTAGATTTGTTTTGAATTTTCAGTTTCGTGAGACATGTCGGCGAATGAACATGTACGCAGTTACGGGTTTTTTATTAATAATTTTTGTTTGTTTTATTTTTTAAAATGTGTTTTAAGTATTAAAGTAAAATTTTATTAATTTTAAGTGTAATTATGGGCGTATTTCGCCATCACTGCGATCAACAACATTGGAGTAAATAGGTTGAATTGAAATAGGTTGAAATTGAATTCCAATCATCATGTACAAATTTACGATGTCGATTTAGTTTTTTTAAGATGGATGCCGAGAGGCCATCTTCTTTCCAATTTGATTTTTTCTCTTTTTAGTAATTCACACCCGCACTGGATTTTAGGATTCACACCCGCACTGGAATTTTTGTGATTCTTTTCTTTGGCGAGTAGTATGGATTTCCGTGTACTTTACATAGTTCTTTCCATAGAAAGCATTACATATTGGGATACGACAAACTGTACAGCGGTGCAGATCACGTCGAACAACAATTTAGTAAGAACGGTGTTTCTTATATATTAGATTACGTGACTCCTTAATTATTTAAATTTGAAATTTAGAATTATTTCGATTAACTCAGAGTGCTCCCTTACCAGAATTCCAAATTGGACAAGAAATTGTAATTTTTGAGACTGATGAAGTAGACAATTTTATTAACCACGGCGAGGTTTAAGTATTTGACCAGAATGTTATTCCGATGATTGCAGTCGAGAACGATATTAGTGGAAATAATAAAATGCAAACCCTTTTAAATGTTGAAAGGTAAATGCCATCAAAACTACAACTGACGGCAAAACTGTGTTAGAACTACGAAAAATAGAGCGAAAAACGGAAAGGACGAAGAAAATGGTTTTAAAAGACCAAACGAAAGTAAATAAACGCAAACAAAAGGCCACTGTAACATAAAAACGCTCAAACCCAACAATTGTCAGTGACAAAGTTCATGTTAGACAATCGCGAGTTAAGCTTCTTAAAGGTACCTATTTAAAATTTTCAGTCTTTGTTTATTATTGATAAGAAATTGGAAATTCCACAAAAGGCATGTTATAATATTCTAAAAGGACCTCATGAGCGCAACCTTATCACTGATCTAAAACCAAATCTCTACGAAGAGATTGTAGAATCTGTTTTTGAAATCATAACCACTGGACTGTGCTTTGCATATGCATGGGATTGAGTGCTTCGCATGCTACATACAAGACGTACCACATAAAATGTGTTAAGAAGTTATGCACTGATT
This sequence comes from Nephrotoma guestfalica, assembly GCA_963691935.1. Classification (NCBI taxonomy): domain Eukaryota; kingdom Metazoa; phylum Arthropoda; class Insecta; order Diptera; family Tipulidae; genus Nephrotoma; species Nephrotoma guestfalica. The sequence continues at coordinate 190,319,099 of OY829915.1, read as the reverse complement.
TTCAGTATTTTAGATGTGACAAGTGTCATTTGTAATTGTAATTGTTAAACTTAAGATTGTAACTTTTTTGTCCAATTAATTTTTTCTTATTTTAAGGCAGTTTTATAAAATAAAATTATTTAAACTGTTATAAACTCAATTTAACTCAACTCAGAGGCTCATCACTGCAAAATATATATTTTTTTATTAAAATGTATTTTATTAAATATCTTCAAGGTATGGTATAAATTATTAACTTCGTTATTTCTTAAGAATTCTTTAATTAAGTTGTTGCTTTAAAGTAGTTTAAAAAAATCAGAAACTAAAATTCACTCAGCGTGAATTATTTTTTGTGATTTTTTATTCATTTTGATTTTGGTACAAATTTCGAAGCGAAACAAAATGGAAGGCGATCGAGTGAACATTGAAAAATTCGAAGGTGGTGGAAATTAGCTAATATGAAAATTTCAGATGCACCAAGTTCTAAAGGCCAGTGAATTGTTTGACGTAGTGGGTGTCACCGATCAAAAATCAACAATTGCGAATGCAGATTATGCGATGAATACTACACAAGGAAACAGAATGATCCCAAGGCAAGAAGTGCAAAATCAGCCATTGCTGCATAAATAATAAATTCTGATTCGGCAGTCAATGTGCGTGACGCTCAAAGTATGTATTGTCAAACAAGGAAGCCAAATATTATGTACTGGAAACAGCCGTACTACAGTTTCACATAAAAGCCGGGCGAGGATATTGTAATGTATAAATCAAAATTCATGGATGTCGTGCAACAATTAAAGGATCAAGGTTCACAGGTGTGCAACGAGATAAATAAACTTAAATTTACGTGCGTAATTAATGGTAGAGGAGCTTTGATTGAAGTCGCTGAAAGATTGAAAGTACAGAAGCGTTAATGGCTAAACTGAATTTGTCGAAGAACAACTCTAATTCAAAAGAGGATCGTTCATCGGAACATAACAACAAAGGACAAGCTAAAGGCAGTAGTATCAAACCAAAAGACAATTGTTTTCATTATGGGGAGAGTGATCATTGGAAACGTGACTGCACACGGAAGAATAAATCAACAACAAGATAATAAGAATACTTGGTTGGACTCGGGTGTTAGTGATCTTTTCTATAGGCGAGATTGGTTCGAGGACTATGTGGAGACATCTTCACACATAACGGATGAAAAAGGTGAAAATATCATGGGTAAAGGAAAAGACAATATCAACATTCATACGTTCAACGACTATTCATGGTTTCGTAGGCGCATGGTGGATGTGCTGTTTGTACCGGGAATTCATATGAATTTATTTTCGTCTAGAAAGGTCATGGATCACGGCTATCGATTGCAATCGAACAGCAAGCGCTGCAAACTACTGAAGAATGGAAAAAATTATGAAGAAGAAGTTAGACGCAACAGGCTGGTGGCTGGCTTTCTAATGCTGTTCGAAGTTGAGGAATCATCGAAAAACAGACAATGAGAAAGAGTTCGCCAATGCGGAATTGAAAAAATTTTTCAGTGAGATGGTCATTGAGCATCAGCGTGTGGAACGTGACAATCGCACAATTCTGGAATATAAGCGTACAATGATTCATGCATAGCAGATGGACCACAAATTCTGGACAGAGGCTGTCGATTTGGTAGTATATGTACTGAATCGAACAGAAACGAACACAGTGCCTGAAAAATCACCATAAAAATTATGGCTCGGTAAAAATGCGAAAATCGATCATTTGCAGATTTTCGGTTCAGAGGTGTTCATATAAATTACAAAGGAAAAACGATAAAAACTGCATCCAAAGGCGGTCATGTGTGTGTTCGTCGGATATGATAATAATTCTAAATCGTATCGAGTGTGGAGCTTGGAAACGAACAAGTTTGAGGGGTAGAACAAAATGCTGCGCTAGGCATTAGTGACACTAATAAGAAGATCGACGAAAACGCGAACGTGATATTATGATTCAGATGTGAACGATGCTGTGACAACTAACCAATCGAACTTGGTTTAATATGCGTTCTGGAAAACGTACAATTAACGTATGCATCAGCAGAACACTTTGCCATATTGGAAATCGGCAGAGAACTAAGGATATACGTAGGCAATGAACGAGGCCTACGGTTTGCTCATTAAAAATCATAGTGGAATTTGGTTAATCTGCCAAAAGATCAATTGATGATTGTCCAAAACGATGAGATTGCAGTAGCTCGACTCGATAAAGAGAGAATTTCTGAACGATGATTTGGAGGAGAACGTTTATATGAGTCAACCGATCGTATATGACGATGGCAGCGGATGAGTGTGCAAGCTATCCAAAAGTTTGTGCGGATTGAAATAAGTGTCGCACTGCTGGAACGAAAAAGTTTACGTCAATCATTAAAAATTCGATTTTGTGGCCAGTGAATCGGATTCACGTGTTGTGGTGTGTAATGGGAAGAATGGAACGATGAAAATTTCGATTTATATCGACGACGGTTTGATCGCGTCGGAAAACATTTTCTTATCATTGAACACTTGCGCAGGGAATTCGAGGTCGAAGCATTCGATTCAGCAAGCGTATTCGCAAAATTGAAAAATCAATTTTCTGTCATGAGATAATCAGTGGCTATTTGGCCGTGGGTATTTGGCATTATGATATACATAAAGAGGACGATGGACATGCGAATTTGATTGAAAGTGGCATAAATTTGGGTTAGTGTGAGGTAATATATTCATGTTTGGAGGAAGGAACTGGTGTGGCTGTATCGATTATTGTTTAAGATTTTATCAATCGATTTGGACAGGCCGATTTGCCTTATGGATGCTCAAAGCGCTATTCGGCTCATCAAAAATTCGGTATTCCATAAGAGGTCCAGGCACATTGACGAATGGAACTTTTTATCTGGATGATGTGGCAATGGATGAACAGACGACCGACATAATGGCCAAAACGTTACCAAAGTGGGAGTATTGAAAATAATGAACGTACTCCCTGGTGTAATTTACTTAAAATTGTGACAGGTTTGACACATTGTGTTTATGAAAGTGTGCACTTATGCACGCATTGAAATGAAGGTTGAAAAATTATCAGGATTAAGGTTAATTCAACAAGATAGCTTGTGGAGCGAGACGCAAGAATTTACAACACCGTAATTTTCATAAAAAGAGTTTTCCTGTACTACTTTGAAAATTGTAATATCTGGCTGGCCACGTTAATATAGGGTTTTCCAATAGGAATTATATGATTTTTAAGTGACGTTTCGGCCATTTGTAATAAGTCATGATCTGAATTTACAATTTGAATTTCATCATGGTGAGATATACGCAAGAACAACGTTTACAACTTGCAATTACAAACGATAACGATTTTCTTAAGAAAATCATCTTCTCCAATGAGGCTCACTTTCATCTGAGTGGTGCGGTAAATAAACAAAACTGTCGATTCTGGTGCGAAGAAAATCCACAAATTATTCATGAAAAGCCATTACATTACGTATGTGAAGCTGGCCCGAAAACCGCCCCAAAAATGCCTTTAAAATTTAGGTGTGTTTCTCCGCTAAATCCATTAAAAGGCTTTTCAGCCCGAAAAATTTAAAAGAATATGGAGAAGCTCAAATTCCCTCCCGAGAAAACAAAAACAATCTCATACTTTTAACACTATGCGCCGTTGGTACTTGGTGAAACACATTAAAACTTAATAAACACATTAAAACACTTGTTTATTTGTGCGAAATAATAAACAAGTGTTTTAATGTGTTTATTAAGTAAAAACAACCTCACGTACACACAGCAAATTTTAAGTATAAAATTACCTTACAGTGAGGATAAGGGACCTCTCCAGCCCTTATCCCCACTGTAAGGTAATGAGCATTTGTGTGCTTAATCCTGATGGTCAGTGCATTAATTAGGCATGTACCGTTACATCTGCCAAACTCTGTGAACAGAGAAATTTATGGTGACGTATGAGCATAATTCCGATACCTAATCTAACAGAAGCGAATATTAAATCAGCTGGAAAGGTTCCTTATCCCCACTGTAAGGTAATTTTATACTTAAAATTTGCTGTGTGCACGTCAGATTATTTTTATTTTCTCGGGATGGAATTTGATTTTCTCCGTATTTTTTTAATTGTTCGGGCTGAAAAGCCTGTTCGTGGATCTAGCGGAGAAACACACCTAAATTTTAAAGGCATTTTCGGGATGGGTTTCGGGCCAGCTTCAGATACGCCATTACTTCACCTAAATTGACAGTTTGGTGTGGTTTTTGGTCTGGTGGAATCATCGGTCCGTACTTTGTTTTCGAAATGAAGCTGGTAACTCCGTTATGGTCAATGGAGATCGGTATAGATCGATGATAACCAACTTTTTATGGCCGAAATTGGAAGAAGTTGATTTGGCAACATTTGGTTCCAACAAGACGGGGCTACGTGCCACACAGCAAGTGCAACAATTGAATTATTGCGAGAAAAGTTTGGATCATATCACTCTTATTGGAAAATCCTATATATACATTAGCCGGGTTCCAGTTACAGTTGTTTTAGTGACGCTACTTTTGATAATTTCAAACAATAGAAAAAACGAATTTTGTCTGTTTTTTGATGGGAAAACACACCGTTCAGCAAAGCAGAGGCTTGATAAGTGTTATCCGGTCTCTGTCCCAATCAAATCAACCATCATTGATTGGCATGCTGAGTTTAAACGTGGTCGTACAACCACCGATGATGCACCACGCTCTGGAAGCCCAAATGAGGCTGTGACTTCAGAAAACCATAAAAAAATCCACGAAATTGTTTTGAAATGTTTGTAAAGTGAAGTTGCTTGAGATAGCTGACATTGTAAAGAAGATATCAATGGAACGCGTTGGTCATGTTGCACGAACGTTTGACCATGAGCAAATTACTCTTTCACCAAGACAATGCACCATGTTGCAAGCCGGCCGCAAAAACGGCGGTTATTACTTGTTTGCAGATCTAAAAAAACTTCAGGGAAAGAGATTTGACTTCAATGAAATGTTAGAGAGACGTTGGACTGATTGTATCGCTCTAGAAGGGAATTATGTTGATGAATAAAATGTATTTTCCCCCAAAAATTGTGTTTTCTTTGTTAGACCGGGAACTTTTCAGGCGATGTGTTATATTGTTACATGAGCTGTCCGTAATTGTTTTTTTAAAATTCAAAAGTGGCGATGTTTTTCATACCTCGGAGAACCAAGGCCAACAAATTTGTCAATATTTTTCCATACAAAATCAGCATTATGTCGTTTCTCGAGTTATTCTGTACTTTGAAAGATAATGAAGCAAACAAACCGAGCAGGGTTGAAATCGTTCATTTGGCATCAGTGTGTCTCGAACGCAATCCACAAAAAATTGTTTTATTGATATATTTAAGATTCATACCTAAACACATATTATAGTGACATCTACAACTCAACATGTATACTATCTTTATTATCAAACGTTTAAATAAAACTTTTTTATTTAATTTTTCCAAATAACTTAATTATTTTCATCGTGTGCAGTTAACTAACAAGCGAATATAATTAAGCCCGGTAGAAAAAAATACAAAACCAAACCCAAAATAAGCACAAGGTCGCTGAATATCCCCCCTTCATAAATTCACATTCCAACGTCGCGTTCATGTGGCAACACTTTCTGTCATTGTCGTAAAATGACGTTTTCTTTCCATTCGGATTGGACACACAAATATTTTTTGCTAAATTCTTGAAAAGTTATCAAAAAATGTTTTATTTTTCTACGGTGTAATATTTTTAAGTCTATTGTGTATATTATATATTGTGCGTGTTTAATCATAGTATAAACTAGTTATATATGCAACGTGTGCTTTAAAAATGTCTTCAAACACAAAAAATGGTTTACAAGACTTAAAAGTGTTAGAGAAATTTATAAAAGTGTTGGCACTAAAATCAACCCAAGTGATTGTGCAGTCTAGACTTGGCGAAAAAATTCATACGAAATGTAATCCGCATTCGTCGGGAAATGATTGGGTAAGTGTATGTATTACGATTATTATTATTATTATTTATTTGTATGCATATTTTGTACAGTTGTGTCATTTTATGTCTCATTAATCAAAATAATGTGGTGTCGATATTTTTGGTGCTGCACCTTTTGTATTTTTATCGTGTGTTTATATTTTCCGTGCCAATCGCGCGACACACCGAAAATAGTAACAACTACAACTAATACGCACACGGCACAGTACACACAGTGTAAATAGGTTCCCCGTTCAAGTAAAGTTCAAACTGCATACATAAATAATGAATATATTAGTGTGGTATGAATCCATATGTTGATAAAATAAACTGTTTTTGTGCTTAGTTTGTTATTTAATTTATTAAGTTGTTTACAAGCTTAGCTCAATATTATACTTTCTTGACGTAGACATTCCGATTGATAGTTATAAAAATAGTTTCAAGGCGACCGGTACGGGAATACCGCGAAATCGTATACAAATCACTTGATATAAAATTTAAATAAAATAAATTTTGACTGCTCGGTGTTGTTAAAAAAATTTCGGTGACTACGTGCAAACCTTCATACCTAGTTTTGATTTGATCTCTAAATTTATCTCGCGCGTGTTAAGTTTTTGTTTTGATTATTTTTATGTAAGTCAACAAGTACACGCAAATAATAAAAACAATCAACAAGCTAAATTTACTCTATTGTAATAGACCTAGAGTAATGGGACATCCGGGGATTGTCAGAGGTATGTTTATTTTCTAATCAAATTATAATAAGCAGGGTCATTAACTCATCCGAGTCGTTATCGCTATAAAATTGACATTTTCATTTATTAATGTTTGTGATTAGACAATAATTTTTAAAAACTGCGAAATCTTATCACATGTTTAGAAGCAACCAACCAGCAAACAAACACCAAAGATTCCATTTTGTGAATTCTCTTTTCTTTTCTATAATGTATGCTTTCGGTTACATCAAATATTATTCAATGTACTTAGTTAGTGCTGTAGAGATTATGCCATGCTATGTAAATACGAAAATAAAAGTCGAGATCAATAACACTAGCTAACTTCTTTATAACTCTTACTTTATTTAAGATCAAGCTTGATCTGACCATTCATCAGTTACACTCAGTATTCTCAAATAAAGTTGATTTTTTCGAAAATTTAAAGATGCGAGTGGGTAATACATACAAATATTATTCTTACAGTTTCAAATCATTTATTATTTTCATAAAATAACTCAACTCATATATTAAATTGGCAACCTTTAAAATTTATACCTAGTACCTATAGACACATTTGAAACGTCACTTAAATTTTCAGATTCAATTTCATTGCTATAATCAGGCAGTTTCGCTTTTAGGAATCGGTTTCGAATGCATTACTTCGTTCCAACTCTCGGAAACACAATTACACACATCTTCATAGGGTGCGCGTTTCATTTTTTATGGTTTTTCTAAACATGTTTATACCACTAACCGTCCATTTCTCCCTTTTTTTGCGGATATGATTTTTGAACAACTTATTAACCGTCAAGTCTAATGGTTGTAACAATTTTGTAAGTCCATCGGGTATTACATCTAATTGTGAGTATTGTTGTACATCTTCTGTGAGATGTGAAACATAAATTAATATCGACTTTGGCTTAAAGAATGACCCCTTTCTGCGACGCCAAAGTGCCTGACTGTATAAAAAAAATAAGCTAAAATTTGCGGGTTATACAACGAGCGTGGGTTGGGTTATACGTGAACATATTTTTTTTAAGTTGATCTTTTTATATTGCGGGTTATACGCCAGGTGCGGGCTATACGGTAATTGATGGGTTTACAGGAGAATTAAATTATTCGCATTTTCAGCGAGGTAATTTATCTATAATTCGTTTCATTTTCTTGGCCCGATTTTTTCGAGCTTCTGTTTGATTTTGTTGACGTCACACAAAACCATTCTGTGTAGTCACTTTGCCAAGCATTTGCTTGATCTCTCTTTCCACTTCGTACCAGATGAGAAGTTTCGCACGAAACCATGCTGACCCACAATCAACTTTGTTCATCTACTTTTCGTTGAAGGTGAGTATGGACACATAAGAGATAACTGAGTGGGTGGTTGCCGACCGTGAAATTTTCCGCTCGGACCATCAGGACTCGGCGAAAATCGGTAACTACTAAGAAACGTTAGCTTCGCGTGATCAGTAGTATCTCCATCTCCCAATTGTTCCTTCAGATCGCGAAAACCTTTTTACCTTCCCATTTGAGGAGAGATGGAAAGATGCTGTTGTTATACCATTGCGTCCACAGAACTCGTTAAAATCTGCTGATGCCAACGCTGTCCCATTATCACTAACAATGCGTTCTGGCAACCCTTCCATTGCAAAATGTACTTGTAACGCGCGAACCGTAGATTTGGTAGTAATGTTATTTATTTATTTATTTAAAGAAATTTAATTTAAAACAAAAATATTAAAAAATAAAAATTTAAATAAAGAACTTTAAACCAAAAAATATTAATGAAATTTTTATTTAACAGTTAAAAATTTAAAAAATAATTCTTCAGGATATTTTTGAAGTTGTCCCTTGATAAACTAAAGTCAAATAGGTCGTCGACGATGGTGAAAGATTTAAACAACCTATTAATGGGGTTATTTTCTACATAGTTTGTGGAATGGTATTCTAGTGTTAAAAACTCATGTTTTCGAAATATTCTACATACATGCAGGCACATGAATTGATATGTTAGACGTATGAACATCTAGAGAAATTATCCGCGTCAAGCAAAGTCGATATGAAACAGTTTGCACGGCTTCGTTGCTATTAGACAACTTTCGAACACCTTTGTCGGATTCGGAGCAACCTCCTGGTATGCTCGACCTTTCTCCACTGTGGTTTCGATTTTGTTGTCGGTGTTCGGTCACCAGCAGTGTACAGATTAGCTGCTTCATTCGACCAATGTACCATTATCCAGTATGCAACAGGACCAAAACTCTAACGCAGATCGAAAAGAATTATGACTCGAGTAAACTCAGTCTGCAAAAGTGGAACGTTATTGAAAACAGAAATGGACTATCTTTTTGCTTGAAATTACTGAAGGTCCCGATTTTCATCTCGCCGTTATTCCATGACATAATAGGATTAGACACTCGCTAGAGCGGAGCCTCTAGCTTTGTCTGCATGTCATGTTTGGGGTCTTATTGATGATCATGTCGGAAATAAAACAAGAAGCACTTGAATATGGTGTATTTAATTTAATTAAATAGATAGCTATAAGATTATCCATTTGTTGCCATAATTGTTAAGCATTTATGGTATGTGTCGCACCAGAATTGTGATCAAATGTAGTTTTAATTCCATTCACGTGTATGTAAATGCGCTTGCTTGCTTTAGGCGTGTGATTCATTTATGTGTAGATAAAAATACTGGAATCATTGTCTCTTTTGTTGTCGTAAGGTTCAGATCTCGTAAACACTTTCCGAAGGTTGCTCGTTTTACGTAAATTATCTTTGGTGTTGTGGTGGTTGCACTGTTTCGTTGTTTCCAAATTTGTGCTCTGCCTGTTTTAATACAACATGAGGCGTAGTGTCAAATTCGCTGGACATGAAGTGTGCGTTTATCCGTTTCGATGATTTTTTATGTACATTTTGTTAACGTTTAATTGTTCACTGATTATAGGATTGTTTTTTAATACATCGTTTTCTATTCGTTCGTATGCTTGCATCAACTTCAAACACTTCTTTGAAAGTCACTTCCCTCGTGGTCACACATGGTCTGTTTCCTCCTCAGCAGCATTTCCGATGTTACTTATTGTTTTCATATTTGGCCAGCCTTGTTGCAGTTCAATTTCGGCATATTGAAGGCGAATGCCTGTTGCTGTTGCAAAACGATCGCGTAACTGCCGATCGAGATTTTCAAAATCACAGTTACAACCAATATTTCGTAATTCGTTCGCGAATTGTTCAAAGAAAGTAAACTGGTATCCCATGAGAAACACAGCACAACGCTGGAGACAGTTGGTTGTCGTTACTTGCAAGCCTTTATCCGGGTGAACTAGTGATACGGGGGGCTCACTTACTTATGATCCGTCACCAGAATAAAGTCTCTGCCATAGAGATATAGGTGAAATTTTTTACAGCCATACACGATCGAAAGTGCTTCTTTCTTAATCTGGTTAAATCTCTTCTGACGATCACCAAGCGTCTTCGATGAAAAAGTTATCGGATAAGTACGTATAAGTAAGCGGCTTACAAACAGCATTTTTATTTCATAAATTTTAGTGTTTGATTTAAATATTGATGTTGAATTTTTTCAATTTCCCATCATTTCGATATTTGAAAAATTCACTAAGGTTTTATTTTCTGAAAGTTGCAGCACGGATTGAGTATAGCAGCAATAAACATTCGCCGCTAGCATCACCACCCACCCACATGTAATGTTGTAAGATTAACATGCCATAAAATCAAATTGTAGTTTAAGTCAAAAAGGCAAATTTTTTTGTTTATCAATTTTTAGCTGTCAATACAAAGATAATGACAGTAATATTTTTTTATATAATGAAGTGACATCTAGTAATGTCATCTGAAAGCTCATGCTTTTTCATAAATCTCTACATATGGAAGAACGGGAGTTTAAAGAAAAAGATGACAGTACGAAATGATATACATATTGAGAACTGGTCATAGGCGGACTTTACACGATCCGTAATAATGTCATTACATAAACCAATATCATCAGAAAAAAACGTTTTTCCACAACATTTTTTACCTTTCAATCTTGCATATTATATACTTCAAATTAAAAAAATTTTCTATGCTAATTTACCATTTATCGAGGGAATATAAAAAAGCAACGGAAATTGGTTAAATCTCTTGCAAGAGACTCCACTACCAGTGCCTCAGATGAAATCAAGGCCAACCAAAGAGAAAAAAGGCTGGCTGACGGACTCAATAAGTTCTTTGTAATATTCCAGCCCCGAATCCTTACTTTGAAGTACATACTATAGACCTAATGGAATACCCACCTTTATGTCTCTAGAACCTGACGGTTAGTATGAGATTCTTGCTATTATCGCTGACCAGACCTGAAGAACACCAGCTCTACTGAACAGCAACTCTACTCTAGTCAATCTAAATTTTCGAATGGGTAAATTCCTTAATCACCTGAAATTTGCAGTGACTGTCCATACTCAAAAATTGTCGTACTTCGGTGCTCCCAAATTGTTGGTCTATCTCATGGCTGTGAAATGAATCTTAGTACGAAATTCACTCTTTTAAATTAAAAAAAAGTATTTATGCTGATTTATTGCTAATCTATCATTATTGAAATCCTATACCTCGAGCCACCATCAAGCTGCTGTGATAGATGGATTGAGGTCGGATTTATATCATGTGAGGCCCTTCGTTGTGCGAAAAATATGGACTAAACCCGTTTCGCGAGTATATCGGCTGGACATAGTGACTTTAAGAAAATTTTATAACTCTGTGAATTACGCACGGATTTTCAATACCCCAACAGCAATACATTGACATAATCTCACATTCTTTATCTACGTGTATTCATCTGCTGTTTAGTTCACAAATGCCAAAGTCGCGATGACATAAGACGTCATTTACAATAATGAGGACAAATTCCGATAGTATGATGACTTTTGCGCCACCTCATTGAATGTTAATGTCAGAAAATTGTAATAAATGTAAGTTTATATGGTCGGTGCCTCATATTATCTTATCTGTCAAAAATAAAACAAACGAATAGAAGGTTCCACTGTATATTCTAAAAAATTGCAATTAAAACTAAATTACAAGAGTGAAATGTAACTATTGGTGACAATATTTTTATAAACGCTGGTCGATATCATGTAAATTGAGCAGACATCATTAACAAATCATAAAACATTTCTTTTAAAATTATGTTCAATTTGTGCCAGCATAATACGAGTATAAATATATTCGTTGTACAGTGGGTGGCTCTTGGGAATGTAATACAACAAAAGATATTCTAAGTTTGACTTTTTGATCAGTTTTGGTTTGTGAATCATAGAGTTAACCTGATAATAGTTAATATTAAATTTGGTTTGATGGTGTATCTCAATCTCAACTCTATCATTGAAGATCATGCACTTATATACTCTGTACTTAACCTACACAATTTTATGGTTCATATAATTTTTTTAATTATAACTTTACGTTCTCTTGAATTCCATTTTATTAAACAAAAAATGTATTACTGAATTATTTGAAAAAAAAAAAAAAAAAAAATATAAAATTTTGCATGTGAACAGGGAAAATTATTAAAGTATAATAAAAATATTCAAAGTGCTAAGAGTAATTTAAATGCGGCATTGAAATGTTTTGACCTATGTAAGTACAAATGTCTAGTGATGTGTATAAAATAAATTAGCAGTGGTGAGCCGTATAGGTATAGACACGTCGGTAAAATGTTGAATACCAACACAATTTAAATTTTAATTTTTGTCAAACCATCAACTTTTAGACTTTGTAGGCTATATCGTTACTTCCCACTTCAGCAATGTGATTTGTAATTTTGTTTAAACTAAAGAGATCTCAAAATTCATATATTTAATCCCTTTATTGGATTCTATATTCCATGCATAAGAATTGGTAATAAAAATATGACAAATAACTGCTTTTTTCAAATCGCCAAAAACACAAACGCTTGTTTACACCTTTGCTTTATAAGTAGACTGTTTCATCTGCGCACATACATGTAGTTTTAATTTTAAAAATATCAAATCTCTTATTTTGTCCTTTTCAGTTTAATATCACAATCGAAGATAATTTAGATGTGCTGGCGGAAACCAAAAAAGTCCTGAATATAAATGCGGGCGAATCAATAGCCAATCGTTTGCCCTTGAGTATCGAAATTTCATTGCAAACAGCCGAAGGTGACAAATTGATATTAGAAGTGTGGTCAATTGGATTAATACCGGATCAGGCGGACCCAACACAACGGCCTACACACACTGTTTATACATCGTTTAGTGGTCTACTCAAATCCTTAATATCTGTGACGAGGGTTACGCCGGCGTACAAATTGTCGAGGCGGCAAAGTTCTGATACTTATAAAATTTACTATAGGATTTATGTGGGCGATCCACAAATTCATAGCTTAGGTAAGTGATTGTTTTGTTCTCTTTTAAATATAAAGAAATTCTCACATTCGACAAACGGGAAAAATATTTTTGTATGTAGAAATGTATCTAAAAGCAGTTTCTATACACAATTTCTTTAGTTTAGGTTTTGTCAGGATTTTTTTTAAAACAATGGATCAATGCCAATTGGACTAACACCTAAAATTCAATTAAATATTTTGGCGAATATCAGTAAATGGTTTTAAACAAAGTTAAGCCTTCTAAAATGTGTCGAATAGATCTGAGTGGGCGTGTCTTCGCATGAAGAGGCAAAGATGTTTAAAAATAATATTTTGTTTTATTTGAAAAAACTTCGAATGCTTCAAAAAATGTTTTATGAGCTACAAAAAGTTTATTTGGATCATTAAGTATCATGTGTAGGTGACATTCCAGTATCTCCACAATTATCTTTTGGTGGCCGAAGTCAGAAAGTTCAAGTGCCATTTTCTACTCCATTCAAAAATTATGTAAGTTTTGTTACTTTTTTCTCGTAAAACCAATTTGCCTTTTGCTCGCATATGAAGTGCCGCTAACTAAGTGCGTTTAGAAGACTAGTAGATTATGATTTCGGATAGATGGAATATTCCCATTGGTTGTTAAGAATTAATTTCTAACAATTTATCCAGAAGTTTCGTTTCATGTAAATTCATGTAAATTCTGAAAAAATCAAAAAGAAGTCTTATAAACCTTCCTTTATCACCAGACGTAAGCCGCTCGTCCGACCAACTAATACTTCCTTAATTCGATGGATTATATCTCAATAAAAATTCTTAAAAAATCACATAAATTATTTTAAATCTTCCTCTATCTTCAGGCATAACCCACTAGTCGGACCAACAAATAGTGTCTGAGTTACTTTATCTCCACTCCATCTCATATACAATTTGTGCATAAATGTCTTTGAATCTTCCTCTCACCACACGGTAAGACGTTAATCCGGCCAACGAATAGTTCCTGAGTCGATGGCCTATGTCTCAACTCCACATCATAGAAAAATTCTACAAAATCAGAGACATTCTATTAATTCTTCCTCTATTACCAGATGTAAGGCGCTCGTCCGACCATCAGTTTCTGAGTTCGAGGTATTTTATTACAAAAAATTTGAAAAACTATATAAATTACTTTAAATACTTTTCTACCTTCAGACATAAGCCACTAGGTAGATCGACTAACGAATAGTTCGGTAGTCCTGCCAACGAATAGTTCCTGAAATCGAAGAACCGTATCTCAACTCCTTCTCATAGACATATTCAGAAAAATAATAAAAATTACTTCAATTTTTTGCTATTCTGAGCGACGAATAGTTCCTGAGTTCGAATGACTATGTCTCAACCCCACCTCGTAGAAAAAATATTCTGAAAATTGATATAAAATGCTAAATGTTCCTCTAACATTAGATAAACCGTCATTCCGCCCAACGAATAGATCCTGAGTTCCAGGGATTATATTACAATTCCTCCTCATTGAAAATTTCTGAAAAAGCCGTTAGTCCGACCAACGGATAGTTTTTGGGTTCAAGAAAATTACTTTAAATTTTCATCATCACTAGACGTAAGCCGCTAGACCGGCCGTCGAAAAGTTCTTTATCTAACTATCTAATCTGCTAGTCCGGCCAAAGAATAGTTCCTGAGTTTGTTTCTTCTCCCCCTCATAGATAATTTTTGAAAAAATGCATACATTTCTTTAAATCTTCCTCTATCACCAGACGTAAGGCGCTAGTCTGTCTGCCCAACGAATAGTTTCTGAGTTCGAGGGATTATATTTCAACTTCTATCTCATAAACAAATTTGAAAAATTACTTTAAATCATCCTTTCTTCATAGATAAGCAACTAGGTAGATGGTCGGAATCCAACCTTTATTCCTGATTCTACTGTAACTCCACATCTTAGAAAAATTCTGAGAAAACGATAGACATTACTTTCTACCTTCATCTATCGCCAGAAATAAGCCTATAGTCAAGCCAACGAATAGTTCCTGAATCTGAGGAATCGTATCTCAACTCTTCCTCATAGACATATTCTGAAAAATAAAAAAATTATAAATATTGATTTAACTTTTCTCTATCTTACTTGCTACTCTGGCCAACGAATAGTTCCCTAGTTTGAAGGACTATATTTCAACACCAACCCCTAGAAATTTTTTACAAAATCACATCAATAACTTTAAATATTTCTCTATCACTAGATATGCCGTTATTCCAGTCAACGAATAGTTCCTGAGTTCGAGGAATTATATTCCAAGTCCCCTTCATTGAAAATTTCTAGCAAAATTACATAAATGTCTCGTAATCTTTCTCTATCACAAGATGTAATCCGTTAGTCTGACTAACGAAT
Source organism: Nephrotoma guestfalica (assembly GCA_963691935.1). Taxonomy (NCBI): domain Eukaryota; kingdom Metazoa; phylum Arthropoda; class Insecta; order Diptera; family Tipulidae; genus Nephrotoma; species Nephrotoma guestfalica. The sequence continues at coordinate 190,303,683 of OY829915.1, read as the reverse complement.
AGTTTTTGAGTTCAAACAACTGTATCTCAACTCCACATCTTAAAAAATATTTAAAAAAATCTTAAAAATTACTTTAAATTTTCATCTATTATTAAAGACTAGGACTAAATCTTAACTCCCTCTCTTTCTTTCTTCTCCATATCATTTGACCTCATACAAAATTTAAAAAAAAAATTATAAAATTTACTTTAAATCTTCGTCTATCACCAACCAAAAGCCGCTAGTTCGGTTATAAATTACATTTTCTAAATTATCTACTAATTTGTGAGGGGGACATATTGTTTTTCTCCTAACCCCGAAAATCGTTTCTGTTGTGATAGTATCATCAAAATGCCATATTTACACTCATCTCCAAAAAATGATTGTCATGATAGTTTTAACTGCTATGGCAGTAAATATTTTCGGGGCTGAGAGTGAAATTATCGCGTAGTACTGCCGCCGTTAACACCCTCAAACCTCTTCTTTTTTCAAAATGAAAGTTTTCGAAGAATTGTTTTACGATGAATTATTTTTCAAATAAATTTGATTTTGGGTACTGCCACCCTTAACGTCATATACTCGCTTCTTTTCTTCGAAGAATATCCTTTCGATGAATTGATTTTCGAAGAATTGTCCATGAATCTTCAACCAATTATTGATAATATGTTGAATTTTTTCTTGTGTATTCTGCGGTAGCCGCCTTTAATATTCACTTCCCGCTTCATTTCTTTAAATTAAATTTCGAAGAATTATTTTCCGAAGATTATTATTTTCGAAAAAATATATTTCGGTGCTCTTTGTCTGACGGTTGGGCGATTTTTCATTGAAAAATTGGAAGTAGAAAGTGCCTTTCCTTTGTCTATACGGTGGCATTTTTCAATGTAGTTTCAATTCTAATCGTTTAAAATAAATATTACAGCCTTTTGAGAACGTAATGTGCGGTCAGTGTTTCAAATTGATAATTTTTGTTGAACGAAAGCTTTATCGAAAATAGCCGAATAAGCTTAAAATGTTTGCTTGTGATCGAGGAGAAATTGTTTAAAGTTGTATTACAATGTTGTGTACCCAAAAATGTCAATAAACAGATTATTCACGAGATAATTATGTCAAAGTCATATTTGTTTAAGATAAATGTTACATATTCTTTATTCTCTGCGAGTAACCAACTTAAAAACTCTGTTTATTTACATTTCACGTACTCAACTTTATATATTAATCTCTAGCTTTATAGCAACAATAAGATGTACTTGAATGATAATACAATGATAAGACGCTTTTGCCAAGCGATATACACATTTTTTGGTTATCATTAACAGAGAATACAAAAAGTTTCTCTCCGTCCAACATTTAAAACGATTAAAAAAAATTTATTTTATTTTCAATAGGTGACGGTTACAAGCAAGTACGAGTTGGTCAATTATCAACAACATTTGGTGCACTTAACATATCGGTAGCATATCGCACAAAAATGACGATATCGCCCACACACAGCTCAGGTCGCAGTAACGCGATTATGCTGAAAAGTGATCATTTCCTGAAGGATGTTAGTCCAAAACATAATCGATGTAATAAAAAAACGTGAGTATTACGCACAATTAATTAAGAATGTGATACTAAAATGTATTTATATCTTTCAGAGAGAAAAAAATTGTAGATTTGGATCGACCAATGAAAATCGGTGCGTTTGTTGATCCATCAAAAACAAAACAGTATAGCGAAGATGATTTTTTACTTCCGGAACATCCACCATTCAGTTGGCTGCTCAAAAAAAAGCGAGATGAAGCGATCATAAATGATACAAATCATCATATCACAAATAATACTCTACCGCCACAAGTAGTGGCCACAACAACAACCACTATCACGACAATTAATGAGGATGATGTTAAATGCCAATCAATGTCAACAACGAACGATAGTAGTAGTACGTCGGTTGGCACCATAACAGCAACTACAACTACAACAACGAATAATCAATTGGATACATGCTATGAATCATCTAATAATCAACAGCATAACACTACTAATAGTAATAATAAACAAAATAATAATAATAATAGTAATAATAATCAGCTTAACACTGTGTGTGAAAATGAAAATAAAATAAATAAAAATTCGAGGATACTACCACTGGAGGACGAACGGCTGCTTAAAGAACTTGTAAGTAAACAAAACCTTTTATTTTCTTGTATTATGCAAAATAGCGTGCGGTCGTAATGTGCAGTAACCCCAACCTTGATTCGGTCAGTCTGTTTAATAACGACTTTGAATTTATTCATTTTTTATTATGTCGATTACGTTTATTGTAGTCGTCGTATTGGATAACAGCAGTTTTGTACATGACATTTTCGCGTATTTGTATCGCGTATTTTTATGTCATTGACTCAGAGTTTATGTTTTGTTTTGTATTTTAAAATTCCCCGGTTATATACGATTTTCTAAGAAATTGAGAGAAGACGAAAGTGGTAAAAATTTTGTGATCAAGATAGAGGCGCTCTTTGAACTTGTTTTGTTTGTTGAATAAAATCGAAGAGAAAAGAAAAAGCAACGTGGTCATTAAGTTAAGAACCAAATGAATGCTGACAATGAGCTAAATGACGCCAATAAAATTACATCCTACTTTAATATTAATTCTCGGAATTCAATAGGTTTCTGTTATTCCCTACTGTTGTTATAGTTAATATCTGTATATTATCAGAAATTCGTGCTACTAATACTAAACCAAGAATTTAAAATTAGATGTATGATAGCCGAGGCAATCTCTCTTTGACTTTTTAGAGCATTTTAGAAAAGACAGCGACAAAAGTTCAAAAAATTTCGAATCGCCGGCTTAGAGCTTTCTAATTTAAATATTTTCGAGTCTGAATTATATTCTTTCTTGCCCAAAACCATGCACGAGAAATCACTTGCATCACATGTACTGCTGATTGAGCTTGCGAATACATTTCGATCATTTCCATTATGGTTGCCAGACTAGTAAGACTTTGAGAAATGTCAAAATTGAATGAGTTCAAATTGAAAGATCAAGTTCTGCTGGTCAATAACTATTTTCAATAAAGTAGTGAAGTAAATCCATTAACGTTGCAATCTTCTAGTCTAGTTGTCTCCACGTTGGTGGTTAACAAAAACTTTTTAAAATATTGTGATTTTTTAATTATGGGCTAATCCTTTGCAATATACAATACAAATTTTGTAATAATTTGGGATTGTCAGTTTCAATTATTTCTCCATATGACTACTCGCGTAAGAATAAAGTTTCGTAAATTAAGAACTCCATGGTTGGTCCAATTGTATTAGAGCAGCCAAAAATCATTTTAGTGGACACACCCAACAAATCAGCAAATCGTGATTAATGTTTTAATGGTTTGAACGTATTACTATGCTACATTTTGTAGTTCACTTGTCAACCACTTTCACTACTTTCAATCATTTTCGCTATTTGCCCTTCTGTTAATTTAGAGATAATAATTAATTGCCAAATTCACAGTAAAATCCCCCCCGCTTATAAGATTTCTTAAATATTTGTTTTAAGCCGAACATGTCTAGTTGAGTGCCTTTAAATAGCTTTACTTTTTTCAGGTGTACAACGATCAACAACATTTGGTCTGAAGCATTTCTAGTGTATTACGAATTTTTCCAAACTAAGATTCCTTTTTAAAAATGTTTTCTAATCCTCCCTTTAACTAACTTTCTCTTTATCTCGGGATTAGCCAATTTGGAAATTCAAACTGAAATTGTTTCTCTAATATTTGAATGTTTTGAATAATCCGTATCCTTCGTAAAAAAACAATATCATCTTCTCCTCTTTAGAGGAGAAACTATTTGATAATTTAAAATGAGTTCTCAATTTAGTTGGGTGAACCTTTTAGAAATTATTTCTTGTTTATAAAATCCGATATTAATGTCAATCCTAAGGATTTTTGGCAAATCTAGATTAGGTTGGTTATTCTTCATCTTCAACCAGTTTTATAGCCAGACGAACGTCTGACAGTCAGGTTTAACGAACTAAAATAATTGTTTCATTCGGTGCTGATAGTTCGCCGACTAGAAAAAAAAAGATTACATCAAATGTTCGTAACTATAAGCCATTGCGAAGCTGTCATGTACCCCTAAGTTATTCGAAAGCGTGTATATTTAGTGTAAATCATTTTATTTTTACAATCAGCACAGTTTTCCCAACACGATCACTAGGAATTCCGATCATGCACGTTAAGCCTTCTGTGGGAAATGAGATCGCTGAAGTATGTCGCTGACTTCAATAAAGCGTCTGCTAGCGTATTAGATTCGATAACATTTCGTACTCGTATTGTTCGACCTTCAGTATCTTCTGTGAGTGCAGTCTTATATACGAGAACTTATGTAGCAGATGGTTAGGTCTTCAAATCACTTAAATCAGTATCTTTTGCAGCAACTGAAGTATCCCGAGATGGAGGAAGAAGAATAAATGTGTGATTATGAAAACGGTTTAATGTGCTATAAATTAATCTGCTATATTCGGGTTTGCTACAATGGTCCATTTAGTGAATTAGTGACAGAATATTCCCGTTCGCTCATCCTTTAAATAAAAAAAATTGCAGAAATATCCAATCTGAGCGTTTTGTGTGAAATTGGAGCATCTTAAGCTATATCGATGATTGGAATTTAATTGGCAATGATGCTCAGAGTTATCTGTGGCCCATCCATAATGCGGTATCGCACCGTGAAGTTGTCCTTCCCAATCGTGACTGTTTCTTTAATCGAATTATTGCCTGAATCTCTCTTCGAAATTTTGAACTAAGTCAAGTTTTTGCCAAGTTCATCTTGGCTGCAAGTTTATCTACAAATTGGGTGTCTTTCTCTTGGTTTATTATACTGCATCTTACTGGTGTTTATTTTGCCTACCCTCATTTTTGATCTGATATTTGTTTTCCCAGCTAACAAGCTCTATCTTATTTCTTTTGGTTCACACGCAACTCTATTCAAACTGCTGTCTTAGTTTATTGGCGGTGTAGATTTTTTTCATCTCCAGCTAATACACATAAATCGATTGATTTTTTCAATACCAGATGCTACTCTACAGAGTTACCGCTGTTCCGAAATTACCAACATTCATGAAACGGATTATTCGCATTTGAATATATTAAACAGTCAAGAATGCAAATTGAAATATTCGAAAATAGTTTAACCGCTAAATATTCTAAAGCTTACAACTTGATCGACATCAATTGATGTAAGACGATCGAGCAGCAATCAGAGGCTTTATAGTTGTCAGTAGAATGGACATAGAAGTTATATACGCTCAGTTTAAAAACTTAGACTAACACCGAAACCAATTAACGGTGTTAACAGAGATCATTCAAAGAGTGAATCGTACGAAACGTATATCAGGTGCGCAACTAAATTTCCGAGTTTCACACATAGATGGTGCTAGCGACACATCTAGTTGTCATTTATGTCAGAAGTTGTGTTTTGTTCATAGCGTTGTTAACGATAATCAGTTGTAATGCCAGCACATATCGCAACACAAAAATATTTTTTCATGGGTTTTGTGCCAAACAAACAGCATTTGCGAGAAGCTTTGCTTTTCTGCTTCAACTTGAAAAAAATGCAGCTGAAGCACGTCATTTGCTTGCATCGAAAACTACCGGTGAAGGTTGGTTTAAACGTTTCAGAAGTGGCGATTTCGACATTGAGGACAAGAAGCGCTCCGAAAGACCAAAAACATTTGAAAACACCGAGCTGCAAGTGTTATTGGATGAAGATGATACGCAAACTCAAGATCAACTTGCGGAGGCATTAAACACGAAAGAAAGAGCTTCCCGCATCGAATTGTTACGAAAGATGGAGGGAGAAGTGGATCTTTTTTAAGAATTGAAAACGCAAAAAGTCGTGGCTTTCACCTGACGAAGCATCAACATCGACGGCACGGCCTTCGGAAAGAATACAATGATCTGCGTTTGGCGGGACCGGCGAGGAATCGCGTTCTAGGAGCTGCTGAAATAGGACTAAACTATCAAAGGGCCACGCTACCGACAACAACTCATTAATCTGAACCATGCATTGCTCGAACGGCTAGAACGAGACACGAACGAGTGATATTGCAGCACAACAACGCTCCATGCCATCACACTCCCATCATCCAGGACACCATCAAAACGCTGAGATGGGATTTCCTATGGCACTCACGTTATTCGCCAGATCTGGCCCCCTCGGATTGGCAGGGCTACACTTGGCCAGTTTCAAAGAAGTGCAAGATTTGTTGGACGAATGGTTTCGGTCCAAAGACGCGTCGTTTTATCGTCGTGGTATTCATGTATTGCCGGAGAGATGGTAAAAATGTGTAGATAGCGATGGACAATACTTTAAATAAACCATTTTTTACATTCCTATTGAAATTTTCCATTTTTTATTTTTCAAAGAAACCCGGAAATTTAGTTGCGTACCTAGTGTTTTTCAGAAAGTTCCAGCACCATTTCTAAAAACAAGAAGGCCGTTTTACCACAAAATGGTGTCTAAGGCTGCAACATTCCATAACTTTATCTTAAAGTCAAATCATCTGCTCTATTCAAAATTGCGAAACATCTTTAAATCCAGGAATACACTATTCAGAGTTCTTTACAAGCGATATGTCGTACAAAGATGTAATCGCTCAGCCACAACCAGTACAACAAAACCTGCAGAGGAGTTCTCTTACTTAAACTATAATGCAAAGTGTTGAGATGAAATGGAAGAAGTTTGTAAAGATACTACCACCTGAGTTATCGTCCTTGCTCTGCGAATTCAATATATCATATACATCTCTACGGTCCACCGTTTAATGAAACCAAGCATTGGTATAAAACACATTTTCAACGAAATTAACCCCTACGAGTAAGTGTTTAATTTCGAATACTTTTTGTAAAAGTATGCCATTGATATAATAGTGCTGTTTACTTTCCAATGGAACGATACTGTTTTGCACTTATTAATGTTGAGCATGAGAAAATTGGAATCACACCACGTTGCTAGAGTGTTGATATCTTCTTGCAGTTTATTAGTATCTGCGAACATCAAGATCTAAGAATGCTGTATTACTTCGGTTATCCCATTAATGAAAATGATAAAAATTCAATATGTGATTCAATTGTGGTGCCCCTGAAGTAGCTTGAATTAACTTTGATCTCTTTCAACCATTCGATTGGTTGGTGAAGCCAAATTTGAATAACCGGTCTAAAGTTTTGCAATGGGTGTGAAATGAAATCGGAGGTTTTGCCAAAATCTGTATAAATGCCATCAACTTGCTTCCGTTTAAGCAAAATTTGTGCTATAATTTTTTTCGTTATCTGTAGTTTTTATCTATAGAAAAATATTATTGTTAATTACTTGGTATTTTAATATTTTGTATTTGATTTTATTTAATTTTAGCATTTTCCGTTCGCCACAAACAATACTCCAATTAGTGATTTAGCTAAATTTTACCGAGACTGTTTCAATGCACCGCCATTACATGCATTCAACGAGACACCGTCGACATGCACTGACTCCTCAGAAGCAAACGACACCGGTGACCTAGCCGTGCAACTAGAACAATTTGAAACTTCATTAGGTGATTATGATACGCTTGTTACTTCCTTGTGTTGCCAATCAGTCGATAATAATTCAAATAGCTAAATTAATTTATAATTAATAATCCAGCAAAATAATCAAAAGGCCGAATAATCACACAAAAACTTAATTATTTTTTCATAACAATTTTTTTTTTCGATTATAAATTATCTAATATTAAATAAGCAAGTATCACTAAAATAAGCATAATAAATTGTAATATCATTTTTTTAGTTATTTAATTTGTAAATTATATAAGCTATATATACATGATTAAACACATACAGACATTTTATACATAAATTAAATAAATAAAAATAATTAAAAAATAAAGATAATAATATGTGCCACACTTAAGTTTATGAAATATATATATTATAAAAAAATTGAATAAATTGTTGCAAATTATATCAAATAAATTATAAAAAATATTTATAAATTAAATATTGCTTCGGGCTTTAAATTATATACAAATAAATGAAACAAAATTTGCTTTAAAAATTATTATTTATAAATTAATTAATTAATTATGTTATTTTATATGCTTATGTATATAAAAATTATTATTATTTTTATTTTTTAATACTTAATTAATATTAAATTAATACAATTATGATTATTATTATTATTATTATTATTGCATAAATAAGACTGTGTTTAATAGTTTAGTGAAATCGACTAAAAAATAACATGAAAATCAAAATATGTATATGTATCGGAAGTTACACAAAACACCCACACACGTTCATTTTTAGATAGTGGTATATGAGTGGTTGATTATTGATTGATGGCATTATAAATTTACACATAACTTAAAATGGATTAAGAGATTAAATAAATACAAAGTTTGTAGGATAAGCATTTCTTTTTATTGTTTGACACTTTAAAATTCCTTTGACAGGTTTGAATCCAATTTTATTTTGCCTTGTAATTTTATTGCTGGTCTGTCCGAGCGAAATTTGCTATCTTTAAATTTTTTGATTAAGTTAAGATGTTTAATGCAAAACTAACGATAAATCAGTGTTTAGTCACAAACAGCTCTCCTCCATCTCGCCAGACCATTGCCGTGTTATTTATTGTTTTGGGGCCTACTGACTTCGACGTTAATTTGTGACCGTTATCGTTTCCCTACAATAGTTAAACGAAAAAGGTAGCAAAATATATGAAAATTTTACTGTTCTTTCCTGTTTTGTTAGTAAGGCCCCTAGCCTAATCGAATTCCAAATCGATAAATCGTAGAATTACGTTCAGTTCCAAATTCCCGAGCCACTGACCAAATGGCACAGTGGTTAAGGCTTTGGCGTTTGGATCGGGAGGTACCGGGTTCGAATCCCGATAGGGGCAGGATGCAAAGGCAATTTTCATCAACAGATTCCGATTAGGGATGAAATGGGACACATGCCAGTATATGCTGGCATGGAGCTATGCAATGTGCAGATGGTGATAAAAATCGGGCCTAACACCGCACGTCCTCGAACTGGCTGACACTGGCGTAAAAGTGAGGACGGAAAAAGCAAACCGCGAAAGAGTTGGAAGAGCCTTGGCCCCAGAACAGATTGCAGGGATAATAATAAAAAAAAAATTTCCGAAACCGCACAACATTTATGGTAGCATCACATTTGAAAAAATTTGATTCGACGCGGATTAGTCATTCCTCTATCAAATTTGGTCTTCGTCGAGGGTTTACCGTAATTAGTAGTCTTGACTATTTGATTTTCTAATTGCAAAAAAACGGTATCGAAAAATTTCAAAACAACCCCAGTGGCACAAGGAAAAATATTTTCATAACATTTTTGCCTAAATTATACTTATATGGCCTACAGGAAGAATTAGTTTGGTGTAAATATTTTCGAAACAAAGTTAATTGGGAAACATTTATTCCACAAGAATTTTATAGAAAAATAATTCCGAATTTATTTTTGGTTCAAAAATATTTACACCAAACCGAATTAATCATTAGGCCAGAAAAATACAATTTCGACAAAAATGCTATGAAAATATTTTTCCCAATTCCCTATTCCGAGGGAAAGACGGAATAGTGCCTTAAGAGGCCTAGTATGAAATTTTCGATATCGTTGTTTATTCGACGAAAATTTACGACATCACTTATGGTATCGAAATTTTTCACAATAAAATTTTATTGAAATTTTTATATTTTCGACGTTATCGAATTGGTCGATAGTTTAAAAAAAACGCACTAATAACGTAATTATAAATTGGCAGAACATGGTAACCGACCTTGATTGTTTGAAATTTCAATCCAAGAAACGTTTAGGCTCCTACCAACAGCCCAATTGAGTCCTATAATCAAGATTGGTTTATTCCATTAAATAATGCGTATTAACCGATGTATTTTTACTTTCTTTTACGTAGTAAATGTAATCAGTAATCATGAAAAATTTTGACCTCGAGATTTTTGCAGATTTAGTTTTTAAAAAGCAGATTGACAGATTGACTGATCGGGATGAAACTTCATACTTAATCTTTTCTCATAAATTAGGAGATCCCAATGATTTTTGGGATTAAATCGGTCCACCGGAAGTGAGCTTCCATAGGAGCTTTTTCGTTTTTTGCGAATATTTTGAAAAGTATATCATTTACGAGAAAACTATTATGAACTAAAAGATTCTAAATTGAATTTGCAACAATACCGGTCCAGATCAGTTTTCAAAAATGTAAGCGGAAATTACGTTTTTTGACAAAATCTGTATTTTGTATAGTGATCATGAAACATTTGCCGAGTAAATGTCTGTAGCTTCGCTCGTGATTGTTGGCCCAAATCGATTCATCGGAAGTGGCCGCTTTCAAAGGAGCTTTTAGTTTTTGGCAAAAAACCGACCCCAACTCCGACGGAATGCTTAAGTAAAAAGAAACAACAATCTAAATTAGAAGGATGAATTTAAAAATACACTGGTGGTTCCTGTATTAATTGCAAAAGAGATAAACTTAACAAACGGTTTATCAATAGCTCAGAGTAATAAATACTAGGACTGGTAGTGGTGAATTGTTTTCTGCCTCCAACAGCTTTAAGGGCCTATTGAATTTGCTATTATTTGTTTGTAGAAAATGTTGATGTAAATTGATGAAGGAGAAACCAATATTTATAAACAAATAGATCCAACTGAGTTATGAAAATATGCGGATATATTAGTACCTTAGTAGGTGTTGTGGCGGCATTAGGAAAGTAAAACGTAAACCAGAATTAACATACCAGGAATTTTAATTTCCAGGACTGTCGAAACCAGTAGATGTTAAAGTATTCGAGTCTAAATTACCTTTTAAATTCGATACTCGTAATAAATTGTACATGATATATAGCGGCCACCATATACCACTATTGCTTGCTGTATTTTGCCATCTACGGACTATATATAACAATTTGTAAACGTTTATCTACTTAATACATCCATTACTAAGAGTTGGGACTAATAATTGCCACATGCATTTAGGTTTTGTTTTAATTTAGATTTAATTTTTATACGGACGGTTCTCGAATGATTAAGAGAAATCGTTCCCCAATGGAATATTCGCGTAGCGAAATTTTTACCAATTTTAACTAATAAACCATTAACCTAAATCCCTAAATCCCAGAAATAATATTTGGTTCGACTAGAAATAAAAAGGTTAATAGACCAAAAGTTAGAGAAGATAATCAAATAAATCTTACAGGATATTGTCGTCCATGATAGGGAATTATCTTACCACGACCAAATGTGAATTACTGGAACCATTTAGAACTATGTGAAATATCTCGTAGTTTTGTTTTTTAGATCCAAGAGGTTCTCCATTAAAGTCATTTGCCTAGTTCCCGATAAAGTACCTTTTCCAAGAAGATTTATATTTCTAGACAACGCCTCTTCTTTTTTTTGGTTAATTTTATTTCTTTTATTTATCATACAAAATTATTACAATGTACCTATAGTCTATATATTGGCTACAACATTTCATTTCTAGATATCCCCATTGGTTTCTCCTAAATTGTATCTAGAGTTGGTTCTGCCTTGCATTGGTTATAAACGGGTTTACCCTTTTGAGAAGTCTTATTATTTCTCGTTGGTCAAGCAGGCTTCGACGTTTGGGTGATTGTGGAGCCGTTCATCCGTGATGCTTTGCTTACCTCGCTGGTGACTGTTTCCACTGCAAGGTCCCCATGGAGGTCGATCGATATTACTTACGTACCGAGAAGCATTAACAGTACTTTGTTTTAGAATCTTTCGATGACGTTCAGGTTACTCGGTTTAGTACAACCCCACAGCTGATCCCGTACGTCCATATGGGTTTTAATCTCTGCGTAGCATCAGTTTATTATGTGTTGATAATTGGGGGTTCCTTCCCAAAAGCCAATTCTGTTTGGGTTTGAGCTTCTCACATTTTCTTTTGTCAAGCACCTTCCATCACAGTTTAGCATCTAGATTCATAGCTACGTATTTTGCTGAGTTAACATGTGATAATGGTACATTATTTGGTACCACAAACAATTGATTTATTTTTGTGTTGCTGTAGTCAACACTTATTTCATTCAACCTGATGCGCCATCGCTTCGTCCATATTTTAATTAGCTCTATCGCGCTTTGAAGTTTATTAGTATTTTCCTCTATGGTGCCACCTACTGATATAATAGCAGTGTCATCAGCAAACGTACGCATTGTTGTAAATATTATCAGTTAGTGGAATATCGATGGTGAATAGAAGGCATAATGCTGGTCCTAAGGCACTCCCTTGTGGAACTCCAGCTTTGACCTCTTCAATTTGTGAGCGTGGTTGTTCTTGTCTGTAATGTTTGCCTCAAGCAGGTGAGAGAATTGTGGTGGTAAATCTTTCCTGTGCTTCGGCATTAGACCATCGTACTACAGTTTGCCAAAAGCCTGAGCTACGTGTCATTAAAAGGGCTGAACAAATCCATTTTCTTCAATGGTTTCATTCGTTTTAACATGAATCTTCCAAATAATTTTGGCATAAAAAGTAGTAGTGATATTAGTCTAAGAGACGTTATATCGTTGGGTGGTTTTCTGGCTTTGGTACCATAATCACTTTTACAAATTTTTATACCTTTAGTACATATTTGATTGTGATGGCTGCGTTGATTAGGGTGGTAAAATTTTTAATGCCGATTTTGGGAAGTTGTTTAGGGACTTTTCCCGTTATCAGGTCAAAGCCTTGCACTTTTCTTGGGTTTCTTTCTTTTATATCTATGATCACTTCCGCAAGGCTGAAATATACCACTCAGGTGATCAGTAAAAGCTTCTGATTTTTGTTCATTACTTCTCGCCCAACCTCCTAAGCTTGTTTTTATAGGTGGAATCTCAGTTATTGAGCTTTTTATTTGTTTTGTTGTCTTTGACAATGAATAGTCAGTATCTTTTCATATGTTAATGATCGTAGGTACGAGTTAATGCTAATTTTTTTGTATGCTTTAAAGCAATAAATAAATTTATTTCTCTCTTTTTTCGCTGGTTCAAATTATTCATTATATTTGTAACTGCGGGCATCCTACTGTCTGTTGTATCTCTAACTGGACTTTTCTACTTCTTCATCCAATTGTTCCTTCTTTTCAAATGAATGTACCTCTAATTCATTTTTTTTCTGAGTGATTAGAGCTCCAATCCAATCTTTTTTAGATACTTACGCAAGTTATCGATAATTTAAAAGTTATAAATAAATAGAGTATATAGGGAATTTTGTTGACATCTATGGGCCAGAAAGTTGGTTTGCCAGTAGCGTGCCAATTTCAACCACATTTTGTCACTGCTTTACGGACATCGATACCTTCTAATGAAACTAGTCTTGATCCCAATGAGTCTGTTTTGCATTGACGTTTATTCCAACAATGAACATTATAAAGTCTAAAAATCTTTAGGTTATATCGTGGTGGACAATAAACTGCAGAAACGGTTAGAGAATGATTTTTGTCTTGTTTATCTTTCACTATTTCATTCTCATTTCGCATATTCTGAAGTTCTTAGGCAACTACACAGCCTCTAGTTTTGAGTGTGTTCATTCATCTGGCATCTTTTGCATTGTGGAATCACCCTTGATTTTCTTAGGGCTTGAATCTCTATCTTCGTATTTAAGATACATATATCTAATGTCATAAATATTTTGCATAAACAAGGGCAGAGTTCGGTTTTATCTGTCCTCTTCAAAATTAGAGTAACATCTTTAATTTTTAGATTTTTCGAAAGAAAGTCTTCTATAACTTTTATTGGTCGAGACTGTTTGTCCTCGAGCGATTACCATGTATTATCCTTCTCATTTAGAGGAAGAGTACATTTCCTGTAGTTATCCACGTCTTTTGATTTGAATCTCCGAACTTTCTTATATCCTGCCGAATTGGTGGCGGTTTTGTTTTTGCGCCTTATTACTTTCGTCTCTGTTTTCGCGAGTTTTATCAACGTGTTGATATTCCTCTTTTTTTGACTGTGTTTACAACACACAATTGGTTATAGGCTTCTAGATTGCCCAACTGGATGCGTTCAATCCTAGTTTCCTTGCCATGCCACGTCGGTCAAAAATGTGATCGAGTTTCGAGTTATAATTTTCTCTGACCTTCGACTGTTTAAAATTCCATTTTAAGCACGTCGTCCACCTCAAAATTTCTTATTTTCGACGCGAGGTTATATCTGTATGAATATTTTCGATATGCGTTATCCAGATTTTCTTGCACCTTTGCAAATATCCAATTCATATGTGATTTTTGCTATTAATCAGTGTATAGAGTGAATTTGGACGAATCGTGAACTGATGCTCGTATCGCACACACAATTTTCCTGACACTTTCATTCCAATTTCTTTGGTCTTTGGTTTCTTTCCGCTAGTCTGTTGTTGTCGATTGGATTCGCATAGTTTTGCCCGACTTATACGTTTGGACTCAATTTGTTAAGCAGCCATTGTTACGCCTACCAAATGAGAACAAAATAAAAATAACGATAAGTTATCTGTCACTAGTCTCGCGGTAGGAATTAGCGGCGTCGTGGTTTCCCCTTCAGCCTAAAATATCGATTCAATTATGGTGGGCGCCACTCAGCGTTCGCTCAGCCGAGTAGTCTACTTCGGCGTGGGGTAACATAAGAAACCAATTCGCCATCAACTTAAGAAAGGAACACCTACCGGCTATTGATGTTGGCTCGTGTGACAGTAACGTGTTATCACCAATTCTCACAAAATATGTATTGACCTTAGCGGCACATCAAATTTTCGCGGTTACTACAATTTATCCACACCGCGTGTGTTGCCAAAACACTTTTCTATGCACACACGCTCGGTCATTTTATCTTTCCCCAAAACGCACTTCACACACAAAACACTTCGTGGCAAACTGTCAAGTCACTGAACGACAACCAAAAAAAATTACACCGGTTGTTCATCTTTTTATATATGTGCATCTCTATCCATGAGTAAGTATTTGTTTGCTTACAATTTCTCACAATTGATTGTTTTTATTATTTTGCATTTAACCAAATATTACGCAGGTTACTTAACACACTACAACAGCCGAAAAATCATAAAGGTGGGAATCTTTGCTAACGGAATTTATATGAATTTGCATTCTGGACGTATGGAATCCCATAAGGATTGGAAAAGGCTTATTAAATTCCCCTTTTCAACCCAAACCACCGTGAAGTTGCCGCGACGCGACTCACCTCAACCGAGTAATAGCCTCTCCGAAATACTCGGTTTCAAGTAGTTTTAATCTTAACAGATATTGGTCGAAATTCTTTATCTTCTTTTTTCAGTTCAAAATTCATGATTTTTTCATTACTGCCGTTCCAATAGCTCATGAAATTAGACTAGCATTTTGTGTTTGCCTACCGTTAGTTTACCGCGGAATATTTTATCAATTTAAGGACATTTCGCTTCCGATTTCATTTGTCTTATTATTTGTTTTTAGCCATTTTAGTTCATCTATCAATTGTTTTACCTTAACCGTCTGAGTTTGACTCCATTATCGCTTCCAAGTCCGCCATTTTGTGATGATGTCATTTTATATTTGTTATAAAATTGCTATTTTGATAGTTATTATTTTTGCACATTTCTCACCGCGTTTTATTGTTGTAGTCAATAAGAAATATTGAATGAAAATATTTTAATTACATTTACTGATACTTTATTGGCGAGCGTATTGCGGCGGTTGCTAGTTGACAGTTCATAGAATACAGTGGTATCACTCATCCAAAATACAGTAGTGTACACTAGCAATTAAACCTTTATCTTATATTAATGTTGTCGGTAATTCGTATTTATATGAGTTCAGTATTGGTAACCGTGTGCGGAGTAAATATTATGCATAGCTAAACATTCTAAATTAATGTTATTAATAAATTTTTAAATAAAGTATAACGGTACAAGCTATCACTTAACATACGATACTCGAAGTACAATCACGTAATAATTACTGTTTATAATATTTTGTGATATGATATTAACACTTTCGTTTTATACCGTTTTTATGGTAGAGTCCTAGCTTTATTAACACATTTTGCATGCTCCGTTAACACTATGTATCCATTTTTGGTAATTTACCGTTTCCGTTATTTATAAAATATTCATTTTACTTTCGTTTTCAGTTGGGCTGTCTGCTGATTTACCCCTCTAGACGATTCGGTATAATTGACCATCGGCAAAATTGAAGAAAGTGTTTTGCTACATGCTTATTTACATATTTACGCATATAGACATAATCATGTAAATAATAATATTTACACTAAAGTTTATAAATATACATAACCGTTATTTACAATCGTTTTATTGATTACCCCCCTTCAAAATTATCTATTTTTTACATTACACACACGTAATGTTTTGAAACTGTTATCACCAAAAACAATAATATTTAGACACTTAACCTCAAGTGCATTATAGATTATATTATAATTATCACACGACTCCTTAGTATCGGATAGTCGTTTTGTTAGTTGATAAAGGAACGGTGTTTTACCATATCGATATTATAATATTTACTACCTATCTATATCTTTAATTATTAAGGTATAATAAATTATTTTTTTATTTGAATTCTTTACAAAACAAATACATTATGTACAATAAACTCTGGTAAATTATTAAAATAATATTTGGTGTAAAATTAATTATTTCTTAAAATTATCAATAAAAACATTTGTCGTTTTATTTAGTACAAATTTGACTTTCTAAGAAACCCACGATGTACTGTGAAGAAAATTTTACTGTACGATTAAATCTCAAAGCTAACTGTTTTAATTTGCTTTAACCGTAAAGTATAAAATGTAAATATGTACCTACCTTCTTATCTATAATATTGGATATACTGACAAAGTGGCAATAAAATCAGCATACAATATCTCGTGAAATATAAAGTACATATTACCTAGCATATGAAGTTAGCCCAGTTTTTCATCCCGGAAAAAAAATAAAATTTCCGCAAACAATACTATTTCATCTCATTCCAGATTTTTCTATTTAAACTTGTATAAGACGGAAATTGTATCCCAGATTATTTCATTTAATTGTTGTTTTTGTACTCTACGTTTGTTTTGATTAAAGATAGTGATTGATACTGTTTTGAGTTGGTAATAGTACGGGTACCGGTTTACAATGACTAAGAGGGCAGTACCAGCCGTATGGTAGTATTGGCGCAAATGGCCAAGTTCCATATGGCTCCATATAAGAATATGGGAAAATCGTTCCATTCGTCTAGCAATATGATTTGCCGGAAACGATTGATACTGTTTTGAGTTGGTAATAATAGGGGTTTATAATTGCTATGTGGGCCGTATGACTGCTAGACGTATGGTACGAAAGGCCAAGTTCCACATGTTCTTATAAGACAAGAATAATATAAACATTTCATACTTCTAGGAACCTGATTTGCCGGATGTTATTGTTAAGAGTTGAGTTGGTATTTGTAAAGCTGAATCCTTCACAATCAGAGAAATTTTGCTGTTTGAAATCATAATCAATAATAAATTTTTTTTAACTATTTACGTTTCATATATTTTTCTTGGAGGAAAAGCCTACTATTACCAACTCAAAATAATATCAATCTTTTCCGGCAAATCATATTGCTTATTTGGAGTCTTATGAAACTTGGGCATTTGGGCCAATACTACCCTACGGCTGGTACTGCCCTCTTAGTCATTGTAAACCCGTACTATTACCAACTCAAAACAGTATCAATCACTATCGGTAATCACAACAAACAATTATTACTTATAAATCATATTAAACAAACTATTTATAATCATTTATTGATACGTAGAGTACAAAAACAACAATTATGAAAAATCTTGGATAGGTATTTTGTTGTTGAGTAAAAAATTTAAAAATTTGTTTCGTCTTATACAAGTTTAAATTGAAAAAACTGGGATGAGATGAAATAGTATTGTTTGAGGAGATTTTTTTTTCTGGGATGAAAAAAGGCAACTTCGTCAATCTCCTTCGAAAATATAAGGTTCCACTATTTTTAATAACTCGTTGCCATTTATGTAGAATGCAATTTCAATATGCTGCTTTTCGAAAACGACTTGTTCTATAGCATCGGTTTTTGCAAATATTTTGAAAAGTATATCATTTATAAGAAAAATGATTATGAACGAAAAGATGATTTTCAATTAATTTTACAACAGGTTCAGATCAGCTTTTCAAAATTTAATCGGAAATGACCACTTTTGACATGAAACGCGGTTTCAACAAAAAATGGGTCCTGATGGATTGATTGATCGGGATGAAACTTCAACTTTTGTCATAAATTTGTAGATTTCACTGAATTTTGCACGAAATCGGTCCACCGGAAATGACAGCTTTCACTGGAGTTTTACTGCTTTTTCGTTTTTTGCATGTATTTTGAAAAGTATATCATTTACGAGAAAATCAATTATGAACTAATTGATTCTAAATTAAACTTGCAACAAAACCGGTCCAGATCAGTTTTCCAAAATTTAAGCGGGAATGACGATTTTTGAAAAAAAAAAACTGTTTTTCAGTATACATTTGGTCCCCGTACCGCCCATACGGACTGATGGATCGAGATGAAACTTCACACTTAAGCTTTTTTCGTAAGTTGGGAAATCCTAGTTATTTCTGGCTGAGGTCGGGCCACCAGAAGTGGCAGCTTCCATAGAATTTTTGCAAATATTTTGAAAAGTATATAGCATTTACGAAAAAAAGATTAAAATAAAAAATTGTAAATTAATTATTTCAAACAAAATTAGTTCAGAGGAGATCCATGCGACCAGTGGAGGACTTCTATGCACCAGAAGCGCAAGCTTCCATAGGAGATTTTGCAATTTTCGCACTGAAGATTAAATTTTCAACAATGGTTGATCTTGTTGGTTTTTTGAAATTTAAGCATGAATTAAAATATTTTATCAAATCCAGTAGGTTCAATTTTTCGCAGATTTTGTTTACTTAAGCACAATTAACAATTATAATTGTTGATTGTGCTTAAGTAAACAAAATCAATGTATAAATATCAAAGAAAACATAATAAACGGGTCAGTTGTAAAACAAAAACCATTTAATCTATTTGTGAGCGCTCATCAGCCACAGGTAAGCCACAAATATTAAATACTACAACGACACGAACAATCATGGTTTGGCTAAGTATCATAATAACTGGTGAATGATCTGACGATAGACTTTCACTGCTCTCTACATGGATATAATTATCTGAAATCCCTCTTGTAATAATGAAGTCTATAAGGTCTGGAGTTTTACTGATATCCCTAGGCCAATAGGTTGGTGTACTGCCTGTTCTATCAAGTGCCGTACTTCTTCTACCAAGCGGCCATTCATGTATCGCTTGTTCCGCTTGCTACCAAGGATTTCCTTTGCAATGTCGCGTTGCTCCCTCCAGAATCCGTAGAGCAGCCCGATAAATCGGGATGGGGTTTAGAATCTGAGTTCGGACCCACCTGGAGTATGTTGTTATTTATACCCGACATTTCATTTTTGTTGTTGTTGACTATCTGCTGTACTGTTTCTCTACTGCATAGGGATTGTATACCACAACCATTCGATCTACAGTACATTGCCCAGGATGCGCCACGAGGAGGCTGTCAACTAGCACCCCTTTAAGATATTAGTAAAATTAAAAGTGACTAATCTTACAGTAGAACCGTGATTATCTCTATAACGGCCATATATAGGATATGTGCTAAAACAGGAATTTATCGTGGAAAGGGTTCGGGATTGGCGACTACGCATACAGTAGCGCTGCACATTGGTAAAATATTGGCATACATTTTTGGAGATCTTTCGGCATCCGGCCATCAGTGATGGGACTGAATATACCTGACCAAATCATTAGACTGGTGATCATGAAGTTAATAAATTATGATTTAACACTACTCTCAAATGAAACACTGCAATGGGTTGTTTGTGTAATACAACCAAAAACATTCTTTGCCTATTAAACAAGGTCGCGGTTAAGGATATGTACCCGCTACCTTATATCAATAGGATAATCGGTAAGTGATCTGGTCCGAGAGCTAGCCAACCATTTTGTTCCGTTTATGGCTCAGAAATCGATTCACCAAAAATGATATCCAACCGCATATACAAGCATAAGAATTGAAAAGGTTCCAACGGCAACTCGAGAACACCTACAGATGCTACGAGAAGATATATAGCGGCTGATTATATAGGTCGAATATTTCCGTAAGGCAGTTGAGCGAAATATTTTTCAATTCTTAGTCTTACTGAACATTCTTGAATTTTCTAGGCTATGAATATGCGAACTTCATTATTTTTTTGATTACAAATTTGAAAGTGAACTATGTACTGGTGGCGTATCAGGCCATAAACCATCCGTATTATCAAATCTAGATAATTAAAATTCAGCTATGATATGTTATCAATTATTTTTTACAGTTTCCGGTTGAAGTGTGCTCTGAACAAAATTCACTATACTCGTATTTGGTGATATGTAATTGCAGCATTTTTTGTGATAAACATTCAAAACAGTAAAATGCATTAAGCCGATGATTAAATTAATCAGAAGTAGAAATGAGTTGTAGCAATTATAAATAACATTGAAACTGTTTTTGGGTCACTTGTAAGCTAATGAAAAATTTGCCATTTAATTTTGAGCATGCCAACTGCATAGCAAATATTCTGCGCTTAGACGACGCTAAGTAGATTTTGTCCCAGTATGTTCTCCCAGGCTAGTGTTACCTGCATCCGATATATTGTAGTGAGTGAGTCGCTACATAAAACATATCAGGTAGCACTCGATGCCTTAAGATCTACCATAAGTACGGAAATTTACACACACAGTAAATGGGGGATACCTATTTTCAGAAAAACATCAAGTTACGAATCTTACACAAAAGCCCCGGGTTTGTTTACGGCTTCATCACAATAACGAGCTTGGAATCGTTCTTCGTTCTTCGCATACTAGAAAAGCCTCTTTTGCTGTTTCAAAGCATTCTGGATTCACTTTTTGGAATGTCATGCATTGAAGGAGATTTTTAACTAACTAAACTATTTTTGGCTGTCACCTTTTAATTATTATTATTATTACTTGAGTATCTTGATGCTCGATTCTGATGAGTGAGCGACGATATAGATCTCAGGGAAACTGAATCGACATCCCGCTTTCCTATGTGTGGCAAGGTAAATTTATTGAAACGCCCTCTGATGCGTAATAGGTCGTTATTATATCGAAGAAATGATTCCATCGCCGAAATGAGGTTTTATCGAAAAATTGTTCTTCGGATTGGCATCGAGATACCTAGCCAGGTATCTCGATGCCAATGGGTTTTCTGAACGAGCTTGACCCAGAATTTGAATTACTAATTGAGTTCAAGTACGATTATGGAACACTTTGGGAATGTGACAGCGCCTGGACGTAAATGTTGGTTAAAACCGTGTTTGTAGAAAGCTATGATGCGAAGTAATTTATCGGGCGATGAACATCGAGTGAGTAACTGAAACGTACAGCGATGGCTCTACGCCACAAAACGCGCAATTGGCGGGATTGTGATTGGTGTCGATGTAGTTCCAATTGGCAGGTTGAAGGTAATACAAAATTTGCAAAAGCCTATTGGCCACGAAGGTCTTCCATCGACTTGGAGAACTGCGTACCCAATCTAGAACGACTTGCAAATCAGTCCATATGCATACATTGAAATTTGTGGCATGTCGAGAGATTAGACGAAATGAATAAATCCGAAACAATCGATCGAGGAAGACCAATGCAGCCCAAGAGTTTTCATTGATTCGACCCAATTTAGCTAAAGTTGAGTCCGATGTTGGTAGAATTCTTCGCGGTAACTCATGTTGAGGAGTTTGTGGTTGTTCAAAAACCTTTTCGCTTAGTCGTTGCTATTTTTATGGCAAAAGTTTCAGTCATTTACAAGCTCTCGTTCCGTGTGTATCAATTTTAAGAGATGGATGTCGATAAGCAACATTTACTTCACTGCATTCTATTCTGTTTTCGAATGAAAATAAAAAATTTAGCTCAAGCTATGGAATTAATTATTTTGACTTTGAATGAACATTCTGTGAGTCATTTAACATTAATAAAACTGATTTGCATGATTCCGTGCTGGCAATTATAGTCTTGTGGACGATCCACGTCTAGGTGCAGTAAAATAATTTGAAGACGAAGAACTTAAAGTTTTACTGGATGAAATCCGTGGCAAACTCAAGCAATATCACTTCGATTGCATGCAATGGGAAAATACAGAAGGAAGGAAATAAGTTTCGTCATAAACTGACCGAAGAAAACAAAAACCGAAGAGGTGACATCTGCATGAATTTGCGCACAAAATCATTACGGGTGATAAAAAGTGGATTTTGTACGATAACCCTAAACGCAGAAAACCATGGGCTGATCCAGGCCAGTTATCAATTGCAAAAATGAATTTTATGCCAAAAAAGTGTTACTGTGCGTCTGGTGAGATTGGAAAGGAGTGATTTACTACAAGCTTCTGAAATCTGGTCAAACTGTTACAGCTGAAGGTTACCAGGCCCAATTGAGCAAATTAAGTGATGCTCTGGAAGAAAAACGACCATTTACGGGCGAAGGAAGGCGAGAGGTGATATTGCTGCATGACAACGCTGGTCCACATACAGCAAAATCAACCCAGGAACTCATCTTCTTTTTAGGCTGGGAAGTTTTAGAGTTGGCTCCTTCTGATTGCCACATATATTCATACCAGGGGAACTTTCTAAAGTGAAATATAATTAGAGATAATTTGTGAGCCTGTGAACATTTTATGTTTGAGCTTCAAACAAATTTAAATTTAGTGCATGGTATTTAAAGTAATTTGTTCTATCCTAACCATTTCAACGTAAATTCAAACTAAGTTGCAACTTGGACATTCGGCCAGTGTTTTAAGGCTTCCATATTCTGCTAGATATCTTATACCTTTTAGTCTTAGCCTGAACGATGTCGTTCATTTTCAGAGCGATAAATAATTTAATAAATTCATTATCTAGATTTTCAAAAATAGCGATTGGTGAATAAAAGGATTGAATTTAATGTACTGGGCCATACCCATTTGTACCCATTGCCTGATAACTTCACATGTGTATGCCGAATAGTAAAAAATAAAAATCGCTGGCAAT
This sequence comes from Nephrotoma guestfalica, assembly GCA_963691935.1. Lineage (NCBI taxonomy): Eukaryota > Metazoa > Arthropoda > Insecta > Diptera > Tipulidae > Nephrotoma > Nephrotoma guestfalica. The sequence goes on along the minus strand of OY829915.1, from coordinate 190,280,592 downwards.
CTGTCGGCGTATCTCGCTGCGGAAGAACGCTGACGTCACATGGTCGAATCAGATCAAAGAACAACTGAATACGGAAACAGGCATTAAGGGCCCTTAATGGGCTCTCGAAGATAGAGAGAGTCAGATCTAAATACAAATATGCGGTATACTTTACAAAAATGGGGGTTTAGACCTGCATCATGTAAGAATTAGAATATTGATTCAAGAAATTTGATAACGATAACCACTACACTGGCCTGGGGTATACTATTGTACTTTCGCAAATTATCAGACAAATAACTTATTTATGTTTTGATAACAGGTAATTCACTTTCAATAAAGCAAGTACATATAATATAAAATGACCTCCAATAAATTGTCAGTTTTCCTTTTCGATAACGTATAATCAATCTAATGAATAAATTTAGAAAAGTTTTTTTCTAACAATATCGCAATTTGAGTGTTTTATGGTTTAATGAATCTATTTACTTTTATTGTAATTCTAGTTATCTGACATCAACTTGTTGGTGCAAATTCTGTTTCATTGCAATAAAACCGAAATAAAATTGAAATTTACTAGATATAAACTTAAAATGTTGGCTCTTTCGAAAATTGTCTAATTTTGTAGATAACTGCAGCCGAGAAGTTTCAAGCTCTCGTCTTTTAACCAAACAGTTCGTTAAAATAAGTTTATTCCTTTACCATCTGCAGTCGTTACGCCCTAAAATAAAAATTTAGCTGTAAACACAACTGGTTACAGATTCTGATTCTTAAGTTGTTATCTAAAGTGTATTTGCAAAAGTGTTTTCAACGCCATTTACTACGGACGCCAACTCTCCTGGTCCTTGCTGACTAATAAATTACTCATGATGAGACGCCGATCGAGGAAAACGGAACCTCAAGAGACAGCTTTGCTATCGACAGAATCAAAGCCATCAAAAGACACGAATGGATAATTGAGAACAAAAGTGGCTTATGTGCTCTCAGTATGACAACCCTACTTCCAAACTACTAAATTGGAACAACGAAGTGACTCCTATTCGAGCTATTGCTCCCATCGGGCAAAGAGATACTCGTTCCGTATTCTGCAGAGGAAATACATGCAGCTATATTAGTTGATTAAAAGGTGGAAAGGCACCCGTTCTTACGGAATCTATACAAAATTATTTAAACACGGAGGCGCTTCTCTTGCATCTAATATATAAGATTATCGTTGGGATCTGGGGCCAGAATGAGCTTCTCGAGGAATGGAAGACCGCACTTATATATATCTTGGCATTGTAATTGCCCGAAGCATTCCCCTTACCGAAAATATCATCAGCGGCTATTAATGTGATTTTCGCAATATAGGCAATATGACAACATCAAGCTTCCGGAGAAGCTTGTCTCACTTTGTAAGCTAACAACATCGCTGTGTATAATTGTAGTAGAGGAGATGTTGGCTGATGCCATGCTTCTTGGCTTCTGGAACACCTAAGCTTCTAGGCCTAACATCGACTGCGGGCGTCCATAACTTTGATAACATGTAAGACTAATATTTCGGGTCAGTTATAACTTCAACAAACGATGAACAGATGAATATTAAAGCATGCATAGCAGCCGAACATCGAGTCATATACGCGCACTTAAGGTTGTTGCGACCAAAACACCTTTCGCAGGCGTGTAAGCTCGCTTTTTACAAATCACTTATACGACTTGCGCAAATTTTTGGAAAAGCGAAAGTTGGACCTTGACCACTAAAGATTGTAGACTATTATCCACCTGTGAAAGGAAGGTCATTCGATCCATTTATGGTCCTGTTAAGGTTGCGAACAGCGAATATTCGAATGAATTTCGAAATCAAATGCCTCCTTATAAAGATTGCAACATTATCGGATTCATTAAATCCAATCGAGTAAGATGACTGGGTCACTTTGAACGATCCCTATCGCAACCAATGATAAGAAAAGTGCTCCATCAACAACCAGTTGGCGGACATCGCATGGGAAGACTTAGACGACGTCAGCGCGACGACATTGAACAAGGTATGTGACCAATAGGATGTCGAAACTGGAGTGAGCGTGCGAGGAACCTAGATAGTTGCAGGTCCGCCGTACAGACGGCAAAATCCCTTTTTGTCATGCGATAGGTTAAGAGAGAGAAAGAGAAAAACGTCGATTCTGCTTACGATTGATCCAAATCCATGATCTTTATCGTCCAGTTCCACCTTAACACCCCAGTCATTTCCAACATGCTCAACTCTTTGCTTTTCAAGTAATCGAAACTGGTCTCAGAAACCTTGAGTTTTTTCTCAAGGTTTCTGAGACCAGTTTCGATTACTTTAATTTCTTTTTTCATTTCTCGGTGTCTTTACTTTTTTGAATTTTAACAGCCAATAATTGCGCCATATCGAAAGTTTCAGGTGACCCGGGAAGTGCCTCCACCATCCATTACCTTCTCGGAATCACAATTATCCGGATCTAAGCCTTGTTTCTCTATAGCCTTATTAGCTGTATTCCTTGATGCTTGTACCCCGATTACGCTAGTCGAGTCGTTTGCCGTTTCAAGTGACTAAAGAATTATAATGTTTGTATGAAAAATTAGCCAGTTGCCATGCCAATACGTGACTTGAGGCAAAAGAAACAAATAAAATCTGTCATTTTGAGTCGAGTGAAGTTTTGAGGTGACTAGAAAAAGCATAAAATACGCCAATTGTCGTTTGAAGTGATCTTGAAAAGAGTCATTTGAAACGTCAAACGACACGGCTAGCGTAATCGGGATGTAGATCTGCAAAGGCGCGTACTAGATTGCAAATTAAAATTTGTGATCTAAAACAAAATTTGGATTAGGTTTTCCATATAAAATTTGAACTGATCCGGATCAATGTGTGTCAAGAAATAGAGCAATTAATTCATTTTGCGACCACCCTTCGGTGAATTACGCTGCTTTGACTGGAATATTAGAAGAAATACTCACAGTCCCACCGCTCTCATCAATTGTTATGAATTTGCCCTGACAAATCCGGTTCGTAACCCTGGATTGTGAATACCGTCAAAGAATTTGACGGTTACAACACTTAATGTCGTAATTCACTTCACTTCACTATTTTGTCTTAACTAGAACTCATCAAAGACTAAAGACTCAATCATTCTGTTCATTGCACCCGTACTTATTTCCGCGAATAATCACTACCAATCTGCTACAACTACAATATCGCTAAACTGGTATAAAACTACTTTTAATGCCAGTACTTAAACCTAGATCTCACTAAATTTTATAAATGTCATTAAACCAATTTATGCTGAATCAACTAGCCCAAGCGACCACAAATAGGCAAAATTGTAATACAGGGTGTCCGCCGGGAAGGTATACTACTTTGTTTGTTTATGATTTTTGATTAAATGAAAGAGAATGGATCTTATATTGATAAATGTTTTATTTAATGTCGGCAGTTATGTATGGAATACAATATCAGATAAATGTCCGCCTTTGTTAGCCTCACAAATGCGAGCCCTTTTGAGCACATTTTTCATTACATTCTCACACATTTCACGCGGTATTTCATTATTTCATCACGAATATTTTGTTTGAGTTGCTCAAGCGTTTCTGGTTTGTTTGCATAAGCCTTGCTTTTAAGATATCCCCACAAAAAGAAGTCCGGAGCAGTCAAATCAGGCGACCGTGGAGGCCAATCAACATCACCATTTTTTGAAATAACTTGTTGTGGAAAGAGTTCTCGCAGTAATTCCATTGTAATCCTGGCTGTATGCGATGTGGCACCGTCTTGTTGATACCACATGTTAATCAAGCCCAAAGTATGCAGTTGTGGCGTTAAAAAGTTTTCAATTATATCACGATTTCACTCCCCATTCACAGTTACCGTTACGCCGTTTTCATTTTCAAAGAAATAAGGTCCAATGATTCCTCCTGACCAAATTGCACACCAGACTGTCACTTTTAATGGATGTAAAGGTGACTGATGAATAATGTGAGGGTTTTCCATTGCCCAGAACCGACTATTCTGTTTATTCACATATCCATTTAAATGAAAATGTGCCTCGTCACTCATTATGATATTTTCATGAAAATTGGGGTTGTCATGGGCGAGCTGTAACATCCTATTGGCATATGTACGGCGGCGTAAATGGTCTTGTGGAAGAATTTGCCACGTGTCTACTTCACGCTTGTCAAGTATGAACTGTCAATACTAATATTCGCCTAAATGGCGGCAAAACAAAGTAGTATACCTTCCCGGCGGACACCCGTTATTACCCCACCTGTTCGCCCCGAACAATCCAACGTCTCTCTTGCCGCCACCTCCTTATGCCATCCAACCTTGCAGTTACCATTTATGGTCCATTTCTTTATCCTGTCACCCCTCTAAATTCCTGGCCGTGTAAGCATTTTTTCTATAGGCCGTCCTTCATGTCGCTTTCTCTCCATACATCTCTTAGTCGCCACTGTTCTCTGTACCAGTTCCCATAACATGCTTGGCAAATAAGTTCCACATATTTTCCAACTGACGGTAATCTGCCATACTCAAAAACCACGTTGATCTTCTGTGAAGAATGCGCAGCATCCGTTTATTTTGCAACTTCTATAGATTTCCGGCCATTGCAATACGGACACTGCCTCTGATCGATAACCTTCCTGTTCGCCATCATCACTTCGAATTACTCTTGCCGCCCTAACAGTCACGACTGGTGAATCATCTCAAATTCTCACCCGCCTTCGCCGATCCTCCAGGTACTTTTTAAGGTCCTAGCAATGGACTGGAATTCGATTCTAAGTGAACCATTCCTCTAGTCTCAATTTCTTCTGGTTAGTATTTGTTCATGTTATTATTCACACTCCCGTCCAAAATCCTGAGGCCAAAATTATCGAAACCATCTCTACCAAATACTGCGGATACCAACTCTCCTGATCTTTACTGACTAACAAATTGCTCACTATCAGACATCACTTCTAGATACGCTGCATAGCACGCTTCTTTGTTCTTGAACTGTGACAACATCCCGGTTGAGTTTTTCATCATTTTCAAGCTGGCTCATTTGATTTCCCATATCTACTGCCTCCTCGCCATAATTCGTCTCCATAAGGCTCATTTGTTCCACCTTAATACCTACACTCATTTCCAACAACTGCTCCCAATCGTTATTTGAAAGCTCAACTCTCTGCTCCGTCTCATCTACATCAACATTTCATGCGCCAAATATTCTCAATTGAGCCAGTTTCTTCTCGAAGTTTTGTAACGTGCAAAATTTGTTCTCAGGGTTTTGACGAGGTTTTAACAGATACAAAATACTCCCAAAAAGCCGCGATCACTTAATATGGAAAACGAAATTGAATTCATTCATTTCAAAATACACACATACGGAAAATCAGAAGAAAAAAAACTTTGAAACACAATAAGGTTCTGATAAAGTAGGATGGCTCACCTGAATGACCTTGGGCTTCGTTATTCAGCTTATTTTGTTGTTTTTGTTGTGTGTTAGTACCGCACAGCACTCCACAAAGACCTCAATAAGCCAATTCGGATCAGACACGACAGCAATCTTTAAAAAAAGAAACGCTCAACGGTTTTTATTTATTCACGATACTTTTGTAACGAACATATTTTGATACTTTAAAAATAAATTTTTGGTACAGTTCTTTTCCGTCTTCACATTCCATCAACTTTCGAAAATTTTGATGTCATTAAGTTGTCGGCAATGAAAATGATTTACGAGTATATGTTTGATGGAATACTCTGGTTATCTGCCACGTACGATCAATGCACCGCTCATAAAATTTTATGGGTCACATGCGAGTCATAAAAATAGTAAAAAATTGATTAATAATTTTCTTGCGGTTGATGACGGCAATAAACTAAAGTCCATCATCGATAACATACATATCATCGATAAATCTTTGAGGTGGGAACCAAATTTGGAATAGGCGAGACAGGAGGATAAGGAGTGAATATTGGAATCGTAGGAATTCGGCGTTGACTCGATTGTCGGATTTACATCTTTTCGATTAGTAGATGCCTTATGAAATATGTCTATTATCGGGTCGATCCCTCCTTAAAAAGAACCTTTGACCGGTCCTTGGTCGTACAGTCTAGCATATATATATAATTTTCGGGATGAAACTGCGGGCTAGCCTACGATGGTAATTAAATCATTAATCACTAATCTAATTTTAACCCTAGCCCTCTCGATGTACAAGTACAGTATCAATAATCGTATAACTCGTGCAAAACATTACGCAACCATATTAACCGTTGTAACTTAGCCCCCACAATAAATAATTTATGGTACCTACGTACGCGAATATTTTTTTGACATGTGTACGGAATGAACCCTATCATCAATAATCATAAATTATTTAGCATTTCTCAATACGGCTTGCGGTATTGCGCATTCGAATTTTACTCGGTCGTGTTATATTACGCCAAATTCTCTAAACAAAAATTTGTTTGTTTGTGTTTGTTATAATTTAGTTATCTCATCTATTATCGAACACTGAACAAGCCAAAAACCCAATCAACTATTTACAATAATAATTATTAGTGTGCCATTTACACCTTAGTAATACACCATCTTATCAAGAATTTTATCAACCGATTACTATTCACGAAGATAAATCACTTTATTCAAAACATTTCGAACTTATTTTAATTTTTGGTGGAACGAAATCGGTTCAGTTACCTGCTAACCGTCCACGCATTCAAATTGCTTGTTAAACAATTCCTTAATTATTTTTATTTTATAGTCTTAGTGTTTTATGTAAATTGTGATAAAATTATGGCAATTGTTTGGCCATTTGTAGGCATTGGTGCCGGTGTGCTAATTGTTGTGGTTGCTGTTATTATGGGATGGGCTGTTGTGCCACCGATAATCGATGACAAAGTGGCAGAAGTGAGTACGATATCATGCAAATTTTGTGTGTATTGGACACCCTAGTCCAATCAATGTTGAGATGGCCGTGTCTGAATAACGAACAAGTTCAAGTAGTTTTTCAAGGGTATCATGTTTATCTATTTTTGATACGTTTGTGTGTGTGTGACGTTCAAGTGGAATTTAAGTGTTGTATTGATTTCGCCATTTTTACTTATAAAAAAAATAGTTCGCCAGTGTCCACATAAAAAATTTGATTAGTCAATACGTGTCAGCTAAACGATATGTGACACAGTGCAGTGGAATCATCTTCTATAGTCTGGTGTCCCCTCACGTGTTTCCCAAACACTTCACTTTCGCGTAATAAAATGTGCCATACGCGCTGTTAACCAAAACAGTGATTCAAATTATACTTAAACATGCCGCTTTTAAATATTTATATAGAGAGCATATGTTATATTATTTTATATAGAGTTCGATTGATACGTGTGATAATGGATGATATACTAAATTACCTTTTCATTAATTTACTATTGCATTATACGTGTATTCGATTTAATAAACCAAGTCATATAATCAGCAAATAATTATATCATTTTTTATGATTATATGTAATAATTATTTTACGATAATAGTGACAGTCGATATATATACAGCTATTAACGTCATGAGACCATGATTAATGTGAACTTGATCCTTTGTGTGTGACCTTCAAATCAAATTACTAGATAGAGCTGTGAGTGCAGCCCGGAAAATTATAACTTCAGATTTCGCCTAAAAGACGATACAAATATAAGGCGGTTTCTAGCAGCTGAACCGAGGAAGTTTGTTCTTCTCATACCACTTATAGATACTATAATGAAACCGAATTACATCTACTATTGGTGTTAGCTCACCAATTTCTGAAAAAGTGCTCTAGAAATGCACTTCTGATATATGGCACTTCTGATTAAATATTCATATTAGGTACACACTGCGGTACACTTGACTAAACACACTTGCAATTTTACTTGTAAATGTAAATTTTACTGTAATTCTCGTGGAACCAATAAAATATTTTTATTGAGAAGAGAGAGAGAAATCGCTACTCAATAAACTCATAATCGATAATTATTCTGAGAAAGCAAATTGCAAAGTTGATTAGCCACAACTTAGAAATATAATAAAAACACTGTCATTTATATTTTTATTTTAATATTTTTTTTATTAAGAATTTTTTTAATATTTTTGACTATTTTTAGTTAAAAACACTACCCTTATTCTTTAAAATTACTTCAAAGATCCTGTCCTTGAGAAAATCATATAAAGATTTTAAGTAGTCCAACGAAATCTCATCTCTTAAGTAGCTCAGCTGCCGTTCTGATTTTGTTGGTGGAAAGGGCTGAATTGGACTGTAGCCTATGAATTTTCTTTGATCATGCGGCGTCAGAACTATCGCCGACCTTCCTTGTAGTTGTTTCCATGGTAAAATGCGTTTAATATAAACTATACAGGGTGTCCCATTGGCACCATTCCAAACGAGTACGTCGTGTAGCTGGGTCAATTTCTTGAAAGAAATCTACTACGAATATTCCCGGAATCGAACCTTCTTTTAAAAATTAAGATAACCAATTGTTTTTCTATAATTTTAAAGGCACAGAGTTCTTCTTTATTTTCGTGAATGAAAATGTCCATACATAGTGTTTTCCATAAAGGAAACGGAGAAATCACAGCGTGATTTGCGGACCAGACTTAACAAGCGTACTCGAACCAAGGTTGAACAACAGCCGTATAAAGGGTCTTCCTAACATAAGGATCAACAAATTCTCTTGACCAACGTTTCAAAAACCAAGCACAAAGATTGCTTTGTTGATGATATTTTCGATATCTGCTCTGAAGTTCAATTTGAAGTTACAAATAACTCTAAAATCACGAACGGAAGTAACTCTTGCAAGAAGGTTGCGGGGTCTACCAAATAGTTTAAAAAATATTATATTGATGTCGAAGTGCATATACATTAGTTGTACACAGTATTTATTGACTGTATAGTTGTGAAAACCCCGTATGATCGAATGAGAGGTATTTTAAAAAAGTACCTGCAGAAAAATTATCCAATGATTTCATTTTTTCTAATCTTCGGAAAATAAATCCAACTGAGTCGGAATCTGCGCGCAGAGATTTTGACTTATTTGGTTTTATCTTCGGCAAATTTTGGGATTTTTAGTTCGATATTTTTATTTTTTTGAGATTTTGTGCTGGAGCAATTTTTTTTTTGTAAATATATTTTCGTATTAAGGGTTTTGAGATATTTGTTGTTTGGATTTTCGGGATGGCATTTTGGGATTTTTTTTCGCTAATCAAATTTTTGGCCTTTCGATACCAACCCGTTCGGTATATTGATATACGGCATTTTTAAATACTCGATTGTCATGTACGGGATTGTCGAATTGTCCTCTACTGGATTTTTTAAACGGAATTTTTAAATTTGTTAGCTTTCAATACGGGATTATGATTTTAGGGATTTTTATGTACGGGGTTTAGAAATTCGAGATATAAATCTCAAATACACAAATTTCATTTTCGGATTTTGGATTTGGTAATACAGATTTTCAAAATAAGGAATTTTCAATTTTTATTCAATTTTTAAATCATTTTTAGGAATTTTTATGTACGGCTTTAGAAATACGTGATTTTGAAAAATCGAAATTTTACTGGACTTTTGAAATACTGAATTTTTAAATACGTAATTTTGACGCGACGGACTTTTAGACTAGCGATTTTGATTTTCGGGTTTTTGAAAAACGTGAATGTGATGTACTAGATTGTATTTTACTGGATTTTGAATATGAAATTTTGTAAACGGTACTTTTAATATGGGATTTTTATAGCGAAATTTTGAAATACAGTATTTTTATTTTCGGGATTGTGCTTTGCAGAATTTAAAAAACTGGTTTTTGAAATACGGAAATTACGGAGATTTTTCAATTCGTGATGATTTGATACACGAATATTTTGAAACGCAATTTTAATGTACGGAAGGGTACCCTACTTGATTTTGAATAGGGGATTTTAAAACGAAATTTTGAAATCAGTAAAAAATGCACTCGGATTTTTTAAATTCGTGATTTCAAAACCCGCGATTATGATTTTAGGAATTTTTTTATACGGAATTTAGAAATACGAGATTTTGAAATAAGCAAATTTTATTTTTGGGATTGTGCTTTCCTAAATTTTTCTCCTGGCCCTTGATATCTTTTGGGATGGTTACTTTTGGATGGAAGAATCGATGGAAGGAGAAGATCTGAACATCTAACTTTTATTTTTAAATAACAAAATTTTTAATAACTTCATATAAATTTTATTTCATTCTCTAGAGTACTCAATTGGTTAAAGGAACAGATCAGTATGACCGCTGGGCAAGATTACCTCAACCTCTTCATTTCAAAGTGTATTTCTTCGAAATCCAAAATCCGGATGAAGTGCACGCTGGTACAGCATATCCAATTTTAAAAGAAAAAGGCCCTTACGTCTATCGCCAATCTAAATGGAAGAGCAATATTGAATTTTCGTCCGATGATAACACAGCATCATACGATGGATATCGTGAATATAAATTCGATGAGGAAGCGTCAGGCGAATTACGGGACACAGATGAAATCCATATTTTGAATCCAGTCATGAATGTATGTTAATATAAATACGCTTTTTATAAATGTTTTCTATACTAAATATACTTACAGTCGATTTTCCAACTTGCCGAAATGGACGACATTAAAAAACATTTACTTATGGTAGTCGATGCTTTTATAGCGAGAGTATTTAACGGTGCAACGAATTTCTTTTTGAAAACAACACCGCGAGAAGTTCTATTCGAAGGCATCGAATTTTGTATAGGTGCTACTGGAGGAGCGAAAACGTTCTGTGATACGGTGAGGAAAACTCCATCTGAAAATATTGTTGCATCCGAAAATAGCTTGTCGTTCGCATTGTTTAGACATGTAAGTATTTATTGGCCTTTGAATAGTACATGATTAATATTCAGTATAATCATAACTTGATATTTTTAGAAACATACTGATTCCGATGGGAGTTACGTCGTTAATACGGGTATCTCAGATCCTGCTCTAACTTATATTCTTGAAAAAGTTAATGGTGATGATAAATTAAATATGTGGCCGAATGACATGGATTCAGATGGAAATGTTGTTACGTCATCGTGCAATAAGCTGCAGGGGTCGGATGGCAACCTTTTTCCACCGTTCCCAGATAAGGATGTGCCATTACCGTCACTGCAAACTGACATTTGTCGTATTGTTAGCGTATATTACGATGGTGAAGATGAATATGAAGGTATTACAGGGATGGTTTATCGAACTGGTAGAGACTTTGTCGAAGAAATTGGGCCAGATTTTGGTAATGATTGTCTTTGCGTGAACATGACGCAAGGTGATGGTCATACACTAGATAACGGTTGCCTGTATAGTGGAGCACAAGATCTATTTAATTGTTTACGTAAGTTTAATAATACAACATAACATCGCCATAATTTAAATAAAATGTTTTAATCCTGCTCTTAGATGGCCCAATCATTTTAACCAAACCGCACTTTTTGGACGCACATGAAATTTATACAAAAGATATCCAAGGACTGTCGCCTAATGCCGATCTGCACGGAACAAAAATGTTAATAGAACCGTATACAGGAACGGTGTTACAAGGTTTCAAGCGAATCCAATTGAACGAATTCTTGCGGCCCATTTATAAAGTTCGTTTGAGCCAGAATTATCTACCTGTGCTAGTGCCACTCGTTTGGATTGATGAGGGCATTGAATTAAACGACGAAATGATCACTCTACTCAATGAGGAGCTGTACGATACGCTAGAAATAATTTATATTGCCGTTTGGGTTGTAATCGGTGTTGGTATTGCTTTAGGGCTTGGCTGCACGATATGGTATTTCGTTCGACCAAAAAAAGGCGAAATAGTTTAATTGTAAATTAATAAAAATTAGATTTAGTTAAAGTTTTATAAAAATTTGTTTAATTATAATTAATATTCCAAACAGATGGCAGTTGAAGCACATTTAGCAAAAGCTCAAACCATTTTAGTTTTAGTACTCAATAAACCAATTTTAAGCCATGAGATGGCAGTAATGTCTCGCAACCAACAAATTTCTATCACACATGGTCAAATAGCGGCTCGCGAGCCGTATACGGCTCTTTGAAAGAAAGAATGCGGGTTTTCGAAAAGAAATGAAAAAAGTAAATAACATTTAATAATTCATTAAAATTATTTTGTGCACTTAATACTTAATCGAAAATATCGACTTCGATTATGCTTGTTCCATATCTAGACGCCACGCATAGATCCAATCAGCATCAAATCCCATTAAAATATCAATTACACACCAATTATACTATTAAATAACATCGCAATAAATCATCAACATACATTTTTTTTAAAAATTTCACAACATATATTTGTGTTTTCTTATCGAAGCACAAATCCATTAGAACTCGGAAATGATAAATCGATTACACTTGATCGGGGAGGATAGAGATATACAAATTATGCTTAAGCATAAATGTGGTGAACAGCAACCAATAAATTAAATTGTTATAATATTCTTAGGCTAATTATCACTAATGAGTGAGAACATAAATGATTGATAGCAACATACCAAGCCTTTCGGGTCTCAAACATAATGTATGTATTTATGGTGATGATGTTAAATGTTAAATTAACTAATTTTAATTAATTAGAGTAGCATGTTCGCATAATTGGTATCTTGGTATGTGAATTTCACATCTGGTGTGGATTTCATATGGTAAGCGATTCTTAAATATCGTTAAATAGAGCTGCCGAATTAAATATAAACATGTTCGAAGGCCAGAAAACACATGCGATGAAAGGCAAACAATAATATTTGTTTATTGAGACTGTTGCACTTCTAGTTAGCGTATAGAAAATATTTTAATCGAAATCATTAAAAGCTATCTAGCTATTGATACGTCATATTCATTGTGCAGTGGTTTGGATAGCATCCAATTTCATCAAATGGTTCAGCCACTGCGAATGGTTTAAGTCCGGCTAACGTCGTTAATCCTCCGGTTGATAAAAGCACTGTTCCGACTGGAACCTTATTGGCTCCTGCTAAAATTGTACAATTGCACACAGTGACCTTGGATATATCTTGCTCATTGGACCATAGTACTGGTCGTTCTCGGCGAATGACGTAACGAACGTTCAAAGTAAACTATCTAAACACAATGGTATAGGTTTGACCAAACTTGAAGCTTCATTTTATCAATCATATCCCTAATAAAACGCTGGCGCATATCTAAATGCCTAGTCGGAGTCCCCGCTTCATATGAAAATGTTTGAAAACTATCAAGGTATCCTAATATAAAACGCTAATATATTGATTTAAAGAGACAGCACGAGTTTTCGGAGCACTTGGACCTTATACCCGATACCGAGATACAAGTTCCAATTTATTTGCGAGGTATCCTATACAGCTATAAAAAATAATTAGGATTGTTTACGATAAATTTCATTCATTTCAACTGGAAATTTTGGAAAACTCATACGAAACGCCACCACAATTGAGTAAGTATTACGTTTGTTTTAAGTTCAAGAAAATTGAAAACTACATATTTTGCAAACCGGCTACCGATATGGCATATTTTTTGGTAGGAACCAAATATCAAATGACTTACATGTTGATGTTCCTTTAGGCAACATGAAAGGCGAGAATACCTCGATATCAACAGAGCTATGATGGTTTGACTCAGTATGGTATCGCTGCTAGGGGACTCACGTTAAAGAGGTACCTGATCGTGAGAGACAAGGAACTAACGTTAAACAAGCATCTAGTCGTAAGCGACACTGTGACTTACGATTAACAAGCATCCCACCGACTATGATGGGATTAGATATGTTGGATGGAAATAGGATTCTTAAATGATTTGCAGAAGAAGTTCTGGAATATGGCCACCTGGGATCGGAACTCGGTAATTTCTTAACCGACTATGATGGGATTAGATATGTTGGATGGAAATGGGATTCTTAAATGATTTGTAGAAGAAGTTCTGGAATATGGCCTGCTGAGGCGGAACTCGGTAATTTCCTAAACGATTATGATGAGATTTTGCATGTTGGATGGAAATGGGATTCTTGAATGATTTTTGTAAGAAGTTCTGGAATATGGCCATCTAGGATGGAACTCGGTAATTTTCTAACCTATTATGATGTGATTGGGTATGTTGGATGGAAATGGGATTCTTAAATGATTTGTGGAAGTAGTTCTGGAATATGGTCTGCTGGGGCGGAACTCAGTAATTTCTTAACCGATTATGAAGTGATTGGATATATTGGTCGGAAATGAGATTCATAAATGGGTTTTGTAAGAAGTTCTTGGATATACCCACCTAGGATGGAGCTCGGTAATTTCATAACCGACTATGATGGGATTATCTATTTTGGATGGAAATGAGATTCTTGAATGATGTTTGGAAAAGGTTCTGGAATATGGCCACCTGGGACGGAACTCGGTCATTTCCTAATCGATTATGATGGGATTTTGCATGTTGGATGGAAATGGGATTCTTAAATGATTTGTGGAAGAAGTTTTCTAATATGGCCTGATGGGGCGGAACTCAGTAATTTCTTAACCAATTATGATGGGATTGGATATGTTAGATGGAAATGGGATTCTTAAATGATTTGTGGAAGAAGTTGTGGAATATGGCTTCCTGGGATCGGAACTAGGTAACTTCATAACCGTTTATGATGGGATTGGATATGTTGGATGGAAATGGGTTTCTTGAATGATTTTTGTAAGAAGTTCTAGAATATGACTATCTAGGACGGAACTCGGCCATTTTCTAACCTATTATGATGGGATTGGGTATGTTGGATGGAAATGGGATTCTTAAATGATTTTTGTAAGTAGTTCTGGAATATGGCCACCTGGGGCGGAACTTGGCCATTTCCTAACCGATTATGATGGGATTTTGCATGTTGGATGGAAATGGGATTCTTAAATGATTTTTTGAAGAAGTTTTCTAATATGGCCTGCTGGGGCGGAACTCAGTAATTTCTTAACCGATTATAATGGGATTGGATATATTGGTCGGAAATGAGATTCATAAATGGTTTTTGGAAGAACTTCTCGAATGTACCCACTTAGGGCGGAGCTCGGTAATTTCATAACTGACTATGATGGGATTGAATATGTTGGTCGGAAATGAGATTCTTAATTGATGTTTGGAAAAAGTTCTGGAATATGGCCACCACCTGGGACGTAACTCGTTCATTTCCTAACCGATTATGATGGGATTGGGTGTGTTGGATGGAAATGGGATCCTTAAATGATTTTTGGAAGAATTTCTGAAATTCGACCTGCTAGGGGGGAACTCGGTAATTGGTTAAGCGATTATGACGGGATTGTATATGTTGGTTAGAAATGAGATCCTTAAATGATTTTTGGATGAAGTTCTGGAATATGGCCACCTGGGACGGAACGTATCGTTAATTTCGTAACCGATTATGATGAGATTGGGTTTGTTGGATGGAAATAAGGTTTTTAAATGATTTTTGGAAGAAGTTCTGTTTCGTTACTTTTTATAACATTACGTACTCATACTACTACTCTCTACGATACGCGTGTTTTTTTGTTATTTTAAGCTCTAAGATAAAAATATACACGCATGTGCAAAACAAAAATGGGAAACGCATTTCCTTCAGCTTCACCAGTATTCGTGACACTTAAAAATTGAGAAAGAAAAAATATTTTTATTATTTATATATTTGTAATTTTATTTTTTATTATTTATTTTTAATTTTCTATATGTGTAATTCTCATTCTTGTTTTGAGAGAACGAGGCAGAGAAACATAAAAATCTCTAAAAACAGGCAAAAACAAACTAAAAACATACAATTTCGAAAGAATTAATTGCGACTAAGTATTTTTAGTACTGTACATTTTATATTTATTTAAAATCAACCTGCCATAGCGTGTCGTCATCATTTTATTTAAGGAACGCTTAGTAAAGATCGGAAGGAAATGGAGTCTGAAACCGGAGCTGGTGCACTGACTTTACACGGAGTAGTAAGGGCCCGTACGGGTGTGAGTGTATGGTGGCTAATTCTGGAGAAATTTTCTTACAGGAACATGATGGCGAAGGTGCAGAGAGCAGCCTGCTTGCTCATTAGTGGGGCGTTGAAAACGACCCCCACTAGTGCCTTAGAGGTTATGCTGTACCTTCTTTCATTGGATAATATCGGTATGCAAATGGCGGTTAATACGGCCGCCCGGTTATCAGCGATTTCGGAGTGGAAGTGCCTGCAAAAAGAGCACTCAACTATAGCCAATTCTGTGAGGGATGACTTGGTGAATTTGGATTATATAACACCTCTTTTGAGCTTTAGCAACCGTTTCAAAGTGATTCATCCCTCTAGGGAGGATGGGAAGAATGGTTTCATTATAGAGACTGGGAGAGTTAAATTCTTCACCGAACCGCTCCAAGCCCGATGGTAGATTTGGAGCTGGTGTGTTCTGTGGGGAATTAAATGTAGGTCGATCTTTTATCATGAACTGGTTGAAGCAGTGTAATATCGACAGTCGGTCCACCATGTTTTCGCTGGATTCAGTTTCTCTGGGGTCAAGGGTGGGGTTGGATTATCACTCATCTCTTAACGAGATGAGTGAACACTTCAATATCCAGTTGGTCTGGGTTCCGTGCCACTCTGACGTTGAGGGAAATTGCAGAGCAGACGAATTAGCAAGGTACGGTAGAACTCTCCAACTGGAACCAGTGAGAGAATATGAAGGAAGGCCGATGTCTGGGCTGAACGCAGCAAGTCATAGGAAAGCAGTTGGCTTGGCAAATGCTAAGTGGCCCGCCAGTCCGACTGGCAGGGCAGCGAAACAAGTATGGCCTGAGCTGATCTTGATCACACTAAGAAAGCGTAATAGAGGTAGAACTGTAAGGGTACTTACCGGACACTGCCTTTTCGGAGATCATGCGAGGAGGCGGAGTCTGGATGCAAATGACTTCTGCAGAAACTGCAAGGAGGAGGAGACTCTTGTTCACTTCCTATGCTCATGTCCTGCGCTAGCTGACAGAAGACATGATCACTTGGGCAAATACACTATGGTCAGCCTCTCTGCTATTGAATGCTGTAATAGGCGAGAGCTGTTACTTTATGTGAATAGAACTAGATGGGTTTAAAGGGAGTTTAATGATGTCGAATCCTGTGGTATCACAATGGGCCAATACTAACCTAACTGTGCGATAGCAACCACTGAAACCTAACCTAACCTAGTAAAGATGACTTTGATTAGACCTACCTTACTTACTTAAATTTCTTCTTGACATCTTTCACTGTTGCACAACTCAGACTCAGAAATAAATATTTACTACTTTTTGAATCTTAAAAGCTATACAGCATTACTTTATTTATACATAAAAAAATATTAAAACTATTTAAAAAATAAACATTTTATTATAGTTTATAAAATAAAAATTAAAAACGATTTTTTTTATAAAAATAGAGATTTTACTACACATTAAAAATTTAAAAAAATAATAAACTTACAAAAATATATTTTACACGAAAATTTTTTATATTTTACTCCGCTGATCGGTCCAATACAATTAATTTAAATTCAAATTTTAGATTTAGATGTGTTTTGGTTTCAAATACTATATATATATTTATTAATAATAATATAATTTGTTAATAATTTTTATTGTTTATTGACATTAGTAAATTTTATTTTTGGCTACACGCTATGCGATTTACTCGTAAATCAAGCGCGGGACGACTTCTTTCAATTTCAACATAAACTCGTACAAATTATTCTTTCAGATTTATCACATACATTAATGAAAATAATAATTTGTTTTTATTTTTATTAATGATTTCCTAATTATTTATAATAATAATAACTCATGTAGTTTATATATAAAAAAATGATATAAATTTTTTATTGCTAATAAATAAGTTATACACATTACATTGCAAAATAGATTTTAAGCGTGCGCTGCGCACTAGACGTTACGTTACGGTACGTTTTAAATTTATTTTCTAAATATTTAATTTTATTATATTAGGTGACATATTTATGAACTGTTGAGGCCCGATCTGTAGCCTGATTTTTCTTCTAGTTTACGATCAATCCTGTAATAAAAAAAAACATTGGAACGTAAATTGATTGTGGAGTAAAAATTGGAATCGGAATATAAAACAAAATTAATGGAAGTGCCGTTTCTAACAATTAACAAAAATAAATATGTACGAGTATTAGTAAGTACATGGCCTTTTCTTACTATCTACGTGTCCAAGAACTACCTCGTTCCGTTGTTTCTGCACTTCCATTTACATATTTATGGTAAAATTAAATTAAATTTATAAATTTAAACGAAACTAGCAAATAAGAGAAGGTTAATATCTGTATAAAAAAATTAAAATGTAAGAATACGTAATTCGATGGCAATAAACTTGATAATTCGATAATAAATTTACGACATGTGATAAACAAACCATAAAATAATACCACACATATTTAACTTTTAATATCCAGTAACAAGAAATCGCAGAGTTTGTACCAAAACGCCACTATTATCGGCTTTAGGTTAGGTTTGAGTTCAAAAACTCGTTCATTGAATTCGTTGAGTGGTACACTTTGAATGCCTAATAACATCTTATAGAGTTTGTACCAAAATTTCATAATATACATATCGAATCGATCTTCGAAGACAGTGCGCAAAAGATCAATTGAAACGTGTGATGTGTGGCATGTCCTCCTCTTCAAGTGTCGGGAACAAAAAATCGTTTATCATGGTGCGGTAGCGCTCACCATTGACGGTAACGGCGGCTCCTTGCTCATTTTCAAAGCCAAAAATGGCCCAATGATGCCACCGGACCAAAATCCGCACCAAACAGTCACTCGTTGAGGATGCATCGGCTTCTCTACGATCATGTGTGGGTTCTCCGTGCCCCAAATGCGACAATTCTGCTTGTTTACGTAGCCGCCAAGATGGAAATGCGCCTCATCCGAAAAGATGATTTTTTTGCCAAAACCGGCATCTTCTTCAAGTCGATCGCAAACCCACTCAGCGATCCGAATACACAACCATTTTCGTTCAGCGGAAGGATACAAATAAGTTTCTGTCACATCAGAAGTGACATAATCCTTACCATACTCAAAAAAAACCGCTAGTTTAAAAAAATAAATTTATTTGGCCCACTCTGTATAGATGACATCTACGGACTTAACTTGTCAAATGACATCAGTGACATTCCCAAACATATTAATGTCGCAAGCAGGGATGGGCGAGGTAAATTGCACTCTTCACCAGCAAGAGTAATAAACGTAAAATTTATCGTGCTTACTCGTACAGTTGAATGAGGTGTCCAAAGCGTTTCAATAATTACTTATAGGATTTCCTTAACGCCACTTATTACAGGTCCAAGTTCCTGGATTAAAAATAATTATTACTAGGATTGCGATAAGACATTTAACAGCACACACATCCAAATACAATATTGTAGTAATTCCTCAAGTAAAATGGAGTGTTAGTCAATAATAAGAACGAAGTTTCTCAATAATAGCATCAGGGGTACTCTACGTCAAAATTCCAATGCTTGCCAAACAAAAAATGGTGGATCGTTAAATACTACGTTATATAAAACCTGTAGAATCCAAAATAACCCAAAATTACGATAGATTTACAAAAACTTTTTGACACGAACATGGTCGAGAATATTGATATTGTGTTAATTTGGTGTTGCCTAATCTCTGCTGCATTAATTCAAATTGCGAATGCATTAAATAAAATTACAAAATAGCATTTATTTTCATGTTGGTCCTATCAGACTAATTTGGCTTGCAAATCTCTTGTAAAGTTGCTGAACTATTGGTGGAGTAGGTAGAGGTGCAGAAGGTATTTTCAGTCTGAATTCATTACTCTGTTCCTAAAAAATTCAGTACATTCGATTTCCTGTCAATATTATCCCTGTTAAATATATATTAACAATATAATTTACGTTGCGCGCCTATCTTATCAAATAGGCTATTTATCGCGATGGAAGACTTCTGTCAAGCACCACGGGCACAATTTTATGCTGCATAAGATAGAGGAAATTTCTCAGCGGAAAATAAGAGATGTCACTACTCGCCGCAAGTGGCAGCACAATCACAAAAGAGACTTAATTTTATTATATAATTACCAGCGGATATTTTTTATTCATTTTGTATCTATTTTTTCACTAAATAAAACATCCCAGCGGAATAAAATATTAAAAAAGATCCTTAAAATGACAAATTGATTGATTTACTTCGGAGTAAAGGAAACGGTAAATAAAATCTTGAAATTTAACAATATTCCGTCTTTCACCATTCTAAAAGAATGACGATGAAATTGGGATAAAAGTATTAATCAGGGGTCGAAAACTTAGGACAAAATTCTAGGATCTCTTCATGCTGGTCTAAACTAGGCCATTTCATAACCAATACTTTTGAAAATTTAAATTTTTTTATTAGTTTATTTTCAGTTTTTGGCCAATATCTCAAAAACTTCCACTAGTAACCAATACCGAAAGTATTGGTAACTAGTAGAAGTTTTTGAGATATCGGCCAAAAACTGAAAATAACTTATACATATGTCCGCAGAAAATCAAAAAATTATAGTGAAAATTCTAATCCATAAATTTTCCCCAAATTTTCCTGGTAGTCTCAGTATGACCTAAGCTATCAGAAAAACAATCGAAAGTATTGGTTACTAGTGGAAGATTTTGGGATATTGGCCAAAAACAGAAAATAAACTAATAAAAAAATTTAAATTTTCAAAAGTATTGATTATGAAATGGCCTAGTTAGTCCAGCATGAACAGATCCTAGAATTTTGTCCTAATTTTGAACCCCTGATCAATACTTTTATCCAAATATCATCGTCATTCTTTTAGAATGGCGGAAGACGGGATATTGTTAAATTTCAAGATTTCATTCTTTTAGAATGGCGGAAGACGGAATATTGTTAAATTTCAAGATTTCATTTACCGAGTTCCTTTACTTCGGAGATCAATCAATTTGTCATTTCTAAGGATCACTTTTAATATTTTATTCCGCTGGGATGTTTTATTTAGTGAAAAAATAAATACAAAATGAATAAAAAATTTCCGCTGGTAATTATATAACAAAATAATTTCTCGTTTGTGATTGTGCTGCCACTTGCGGCGAATAGCGAAATCTTTTATTTTCCGCTGAGACATTTCCGCTATCTTATACAGCATATAGATTTTACTGTATATTTTATAGTTTATTTACTTTCACTAAAATCTCCCCAATCACTACTGACGTGAATCACAAGTAGTTGTCGACCTGTCTATGATTAGTTGACCAGTCGATGTTGTCGACGTGATCACGTAAAAATTAGTAGATGACGCATAACCACCCATATCTGATCCGAGAATTTTTGAGTAGAACTTATTCAGAGATAATTCTACTCAAAAGTTTTTAGACATCAATCCGTTTGGGAATGCCTCTGATGTCATTTGAAAGTTAAGTCCATAAATTTTATCTAGTTATACAGGGTGTCCCAGAATGAATTGATAAGCCTGAAGCACCTTATAGTAGAGCTATTGGGCGCTCAAAATAAAATACAAAAAAAAAATATATCCCAAGTAGTACCTAAGATATATCATTTTTTTTTAAAAAAAAGTCAATTTTTTCACATTACGTTACGTTTCCGATCACCACGGACTATACTAATAGATATGCAGTAACTAGCATGAGTAGCTGTTGCACTGTTTTTGAAAAAAAATCTAAACTTTAATTTTCAGCATGAAATGTGGTAACTATTTTTTTTTATAAAAGTTTGAGCGTCTTTGGTGAAAAAATGTATGAGAACCTAAGTGGCCAACTATTTTAAAAACATGCGTGTTTAATGCAGATTCTAAAATGGTACAATACATCCTTTTATCTAATTTAGATACGAGGTTATTGCTATTAGTATGCAGAAGGAATAAATTCGAGTAAATAACAAAATTTTAAAAATTGGATTTTTTTTGTCTTAAACTGTATCTGATGATAAGGGCTTCATAAAAAACAACGTTACACATTGATAATACTTTATTTAACCAATGTACATATACAGTAAATGTTCAAACTATCTGCCACCGACTCTGATACACGCCCGACATCTCCGAATAAAAGCTCATAAGAAGAGAAGTCGCGCATAACGCCGCTGAGTAATTTTTGAAGCTGCTTCCTGGACACGGCTACGTAACTTTTCTAAGCTCCTGATCAGTTTAGAGTAGACCTCTTCTTTTAGGCAGCCGCTGTAAAAAACATCCAGAGAATTCAGGTCTGGGGAACGTGGAGGCTACAAAATGGGCCCCAGACGGCCAATCCATCTATCTGTATATGTGGAATTCAAATACGCCCGAACGTTTACTTCATAGTGCGCAGGACACCCATCATTCTGGAGCCAATGGGATTCTCTCACCTCCTCGGACACCTCTTCCAATAAATTTGGCAGATCATTTTGAAGAAAGTCCAAATAGCTTTGGCCAGATAAGTTCCCGGCCAGTTCAAATGGGCCAATTATCTTTCCGTTCAATATGCCGGTCCAATAATTTATTTTGAATTTGTACTGGGATCTGTTTTTGCTCATTAGATGAGGTTTCGAAAGTTGCCAGCTGTGAAGATTATGCATGTTAAAGCATCCATCTCTATTCGGTGTTGAATCATCGCTCCTTAGAATATTATTAAAGAATTGCGGATTTTGTTCTATTTTCTCAAGCATCTGTCGGCAAAAACACAATCTTGTGTAGTAGTCTCTTGGTTCCAGAGTTTGCATGCGTCTAATATGGTAGGGGTGGAACTTATTATTATTTGTTTTCAATACACGGTGCACGTTCGATTTTGCGATTCCAGTGCGTCGTGGTATTGCTCTTGTAGAAGTAGACAGATCTCGATCAATTTCCTCAAGCACCGTTTCTTCAGTGTCAATATTAGCGACTATTCCAGTGTTAGTACCACCAACACCGCTGCCAGGTAATCTTCCTTCCGAGTAACAACCGTGGACTCTGATAAATACGCGATAATCCGAGTGACGCGCGTTTGGGTATCTTCCCCTATAAAGGGCTGCAGCTGCACTTGCGTTACTTCTGCATTCACACATAAATATAATGCATGTTTGCGTATTCTTGTGACGTGTACTGATTACATGGCATTTTGATACACAAAAATCCGCCCGTTTTTAAAATAGTTGGCCACTTAGGTTCTCATACATTTTTTTCACCAAAGACGCTCAAACTTTTATAAAAAAAAATAGTTACCACATATCATGCTGAAAATTAAAGTTTAGATTTTTTTTCAAAAACAGTGCAACAGCTACTCATACTATTTACTGCTTATAGTAGAGTCCATTAAGAATATTATAACACCAAAAAACCGATGGATTTAATTTATTTGTAGCCGTGGTGATCGGAAACGTAATGTAATGTGATAAAAATGGACTTTTTTTTAAAAAAAAAATGATATATCTTAGGTACTACTTGGGATATATTTTTTTTGTATTTTATTTTGAGCGCCCAATAGCTCTACTATAAGGTGCTTCAGGCTTATCCATTCATTCTGGGACACCCTGTATATTATGAGATTTTGGTACTCTCTTTGATGTCATGTTATTGTCCATTAAAAGTGTGCACTCTACAAATTCAATAAGCGAGGTTTACTCAAAAAAATCTATCGCTACCAATTCGTTAATAATCTAATATTAGTGGCATTTTGATACAAACTCTGCGATGTCTTGTTATTGGCCACTAAACGTTTTTCACTCAGACTCCTCTACTCAAAAACATTTCGAACAAGTTTAACTCCAAAAAATTTATCGCGACCAATCCGTTTGGAAGTCAAACATATCTCATTTGAAAGCTTTAGCTGATTTGATTGCATTTGATAATGGTGACATATTTGAGTGACAAACGTTGAGTGCACTGAATTACTCAAAAATCGTCAGACATCAATCGGCTTGGGAATCCCACTGATGTCGTTTAAATGGTTAACTCTATCGCTGTCATATGCATATAATGGAATTTTGGTACAAACTCTGCGATGTGGTAAAGTGGTACCCTATTATTGGAACGTGTCCATAATTATTATTTACAGCTCGGCGAAATATTTCCAAACAAGTATTATTCAAATCAATACTCGAACATCAGAAGAGATTTAAATTTTAATTTACAGTCACTCACAAAAATTTGCGTACATCCTAAAAATCGAATCGGATTTTGTATCTTGTGTTTACTTAGGCATACATAATAAAAAGACTGTGTTTGTTTAAACAAAAATATTTACTCCAATAAATAATTCATGTTTTTCTATAATACAAGGTCACAAAAATTTGCGTACGTTTTAATAATTAAAAACAAAAATTCTGTTCGATTTTTAGGGTGTACGCAAATTTCTGTGAGTAACTGTAAATTCTAAAATTAATATTTTATTCACTCGGTTTATGATGCCATTCAACATTTAAATGGGAATCCAATATGAGTACAGTAAAACCTCGATTTAACGGACTAATTGGGGATTGCCCAGATTGTTATTTCCGATTGTCCGTTAAATCCAAATGTAATTTTGAACAAATATATTCCAAGGAAACGTGAAGAATTTTGTGAAATATAGCGACTTACAGTTTAATTTACGAAAATGAAAATTAAAATAAATTTTATTTTTAATATATAAAAAACAGATAAAATTGTAGATAAAGGAAAATAAAAAATTGTTCGTTAAATCCGAAATCAGTCCGTTAAATCGAGGTTTTACTGTAATGCAATACGAATGAGTGAATGAGCTGAATAACATTAGAAAGAGCGGAAAATAATTTTTGATTTAATTCTTACATGAATAATCATAGCGTGCATCTCTCTCCAATAGCGTATAGCTGTCTCTTTCAATACAGTGTTAACAGTGTAAAACCTAACACATACAAAATTCTGGAATATTCTTATTGGAGTCGTTTACATATTGATGCTATTTTTTGTTAGAAACTATAATAATACCTCCTACCTGCCCAATCAGTATTATAATTATTTTTTTGAGAATAGCGAGGTTGGTACTGATAATTGTTATCCGAAGACTAACATAATGTTCTAACATTTCTGTTTAATTACAAAGTGGTTAAGATCATTATTGAAAGCCGACAGTGAAGGTTCTAACAAAAAAAATAACAAATATATATTCCAATTGGATTACTAAACTTATTTTGTGTATTAGTGTAACACTGTAAAACATATTTTGTAATGAGACAGATATATACTATCAGAAAGAGATGAGAAGTGCTATCCCTTTCTAAACAATTATCCGTTTCCAATATTTTTCAAATTAGAATTTTAGAAAAAAATAGTAAAAAATTCACGTAGGACTAAATTTATTACAATGAGTAATTTCTTGTAATTGCATGGATTCTTCTAACAAAACAACTAGTAACTTCCACTATCTTTAGATTACAGCTGTTTAACTAATTTAAATTTTGACTATTAACAAAAAGGTACTAAGGATTGTTCTAAGATGTGACAAACAAGAATAGTATTAAATTGTTCATTTGCCATGTCCCTGCGGTCTCCCCAATTTCCAATTTCTTTTAAAATTTGTATGGCATGCCGATGCCACCTGTTTGAGTAGTTTATATGTCGACTAAGATTATGAGGATCACAGGGATTCCTCTAAGACGTCATCAGGAGATTACCTTAGCTCTATGTACCAAGTAATAACTTGTTTGTATGCCATGTCCCAGCGGCCTCCCCTATTGAAGAAGAATCCCTGTGATCTTCATAATTATAGTCGACATATAAACTACTCAAACAGGGGAAATCGGTATGCCATACAAATTAAGTAAACAAATTAAAATTGGGGAGACCTCAAGGACATAGCATATAGACTGTTTATTACTTGTACATAGAGCTATTGTAACCTCCTGAAGACGTCTTAGAAGAATCCCTGTGATCCTCATAATCTTAGTCGACATATAAACTACTCAAACAGGTGAAATCGGTATGCCATACAAATTAAGTAAAAAATTTAAAATTGGGGAGACCGTTGGGACAAGACATACAAACAGTTTGTCGCTTAGTACATAGAGCTGTTGTAACCGCCTGATGACGTCTTAGAAGAATCCCTCCTCTTAGAAGAAGCATGTTTTTTCTAAAAAATTATTTTTTCACTCAAAATTCTTATTAGAAATTAATTTAACAGTGTAACACTAATACAATGATATATTTGTCATTTGTTAAAAACTTCGCGCCCGTATTGAAAATCAATTTTACAGTTGCGTCATTATTAATTGTTATGATAAACATAATGGATCACAAATTACTGTCCTATGGTACACAAGTTCACTAATCTGGTTCATCTTCACTACACCAGACTAATTCACTAACCGCAGGCAATGTGTCCCAAACTGAGCAGCAAGAAAAACAGTCCTTACAAATATCGAGGGGATGTACCCGGAATAATTAGCGCTGTTTAGCCAACAGACGATGTTATGGAACGAAAATGATTGTCTGGATATAGCGCTTGGTCATCGAGGAAAACGAGGTACCTATTCATAATTTTTCAATGATGCATGCTTGTGAGTGATTACCTGTTTACTTCCTGACCTTACTTTCACAAACTCTAGTTAAATGTCAAGCCAAGAGAAACTGTGAGCGAGTCGCATTGATTGAATCGTTGTATTCGGTGAGCAATGGCGACTTTTCCTAAGATTATATCTACGCCGTCAACTAGTAATGGACGAGAAGATCGACGTGTGTTCCTTACAGCCATTGGACGAACGTTGTAATAGCTTGAAAAGCGTCACACCTGCGGCAAAATATTGAGCAAAGCACGAGTTTCTAAAGGCGAATGTGTTGACTTTGGACTCGTAATTCGACACAATTCGAGTGATTGTTCGAACCTATGGCTATAAATCACTGGTGTGTTCTAAATCCAAGTAAGAGTGAAGGTTGTGGAGTATTTTACAGACCCATTATTTGGCCGACAGATATTCAAAACAGTCGCAAGTGAAAACAGCAAATGGATGGTGATATCATCGACACTGAAAGTACAGATATCTGGAATAAGAATATGTATGCGTCGAAAAACAACTGTCAGACATCATGCCAAGTCAAGCACACTAAATTCCACTTTCACCACTCGAAGTTCTACAAAAATATCCATTATTACACCTCTACTCAAATAAACTTGAGGCACCACGACGCTTCTACGTCTAAGAGAATCGGAGCGAAAGAAACCTGCTGTATATACCTTGGAATCCGGGCCAATCAGCTAATGATGGGGAACAGTGGGTTAATTAATGAAATTGCCCATAGGGTTTAGTTCCGCATCAAATTAGAACAAAATCTACCATCAGCGAATTTTTATTACCTAATATACCTGGGCTCATTACATCATAGCTCATTCAGTATACCTGGTGTTTAGTATCAATAACGCCATCTGTTGCCAGATATAATCAGTAATACTGAGAGAGAGGAGAATCGTAAAAGGTATGAAAAAAAGGAAGGTTGCACGTGTTTTTGTTTTAACATCTCAGTTAAATATTATACATTTGTGAGGAATAAACTCACGTCCCCAACATAGAGTCGCCGATAGAGACGGCAGAATTTAATTTATGAAGATCGTCGCATACATCCATTATGAGAATGTTCGCAGCAATAAAACCACACGACTATGTTCCCAATCGGGTGGAAATCGAAAAAACCGTTGTGTGGCATCGAAACACATTTCACCGATTCGTTGAGAATCACATGAGATTAATCGACAAGACTGAGGAAGATGTCATGGGTCTTCACGATAAATTGTTAGTCCAGGTTAAATCGGCTTAGGACAGTATTTACTTCAAATTACAGTGACTACTCTTGAATCGTAGACCAAAGCCAGAGATGAAAATTTGCGTAACCTAGCCGTGGACGTGCGCTTGGATCCTGTATCGATAGATCCGATACTCCTTTTCGATGAACGACCCGAGATCTGGCTCGAGTTTCAGGACATGTTCGAGACGCTCGTACATGAACGAACAGGTTTAGAACCAACATACAAACTAGGCAAGCTCATATACTATATATAAACAGTGAGAATGTTCCGATGATTATAGGTGTTTTTACGGGTGGTTACGATCAAGTTTCAACCAAGCCCAAGCGACGACATTATAATCCACGTCGTTTTGTTGAAACACACATAAATCACTTACTGGATTTTCCCGATCATTCACCTTACCAACAATGAATTTTGAAAGATATCGTGGGCTGTACCCGTGGTAAATTACGAGTATTAGCCATCATGTAGTTGCCAACTGATAAATGGGATGCGATCATCTAACCTATTCTTTTGAGAAAACTGCCGACAAATAGTCCAACTCGGCCACCCTAACAACCAATACGCGTGAATGGCTGCAGCAAAGTCACATAACAAGGTTCTTAAAATGTGGAAGTGATAGCAGCAATTTGTTCACACAGCTCAGGACCATATCGTATCGACAAGTGCCAAATCTTCCTAAACCTTACTATCATTGGGACGTAATGACGAACCGCAGGTTGTGTTTCAATTGTATAACTTCGGGTCACAATCATCGGGAGTGTCAAACAGGTCTGTGCATCCGTTGTCGTCTGAGACATAATACACTATTGTGTAATGGGCCATCGGAATCGGTGGGTAGTCAGCGCCAACCACTTTAGATTTCTCAACCTGATAAAACTCGGTTGGGGCTTACACAGTAACAGTCATTTTTGCAGAATACTTTAAGATCCCGGGCCGCAGGCGTTCAATCACGTCATCAATGCCAATGAGGTCGATTGATGTTGGATGTTGGAATCATTTAGGGAACTTGCAGCTTGCCGATCAAGGATAAGGGGCAATACAATTCAGGAAGCAGTTGGCATTTGACAGCACAATGAATCATGTGCAATACGTAGCCTTCTGGGTTAGGTTGGGTTTTGGCTGGCCTCCACAGTCAGGTGATCTGATCAATAACTGCATATATGTGCTGCAAATAAGTGCGTCGATGAAAGTCAAACATCGAACATGTTTACAGCGATCAGACTTGTCCATGAACAACGATTCGATGAGTAACTGCGTAGATTCTGAGAACTCGAAGACCAAGTGGTGGGCTTGATTCCCCTTCAAATCTCTGTGAACAAATTTTCAAAAACATATGAGAAGGGTTGTCACAGTGTTCAAATCCCATTTTGCTCTGATGCAACGAAACTTGAAAATTCTCATCTGCAGGCTCTAAGGCAGTATCATGACTTGGAACGACGATTAGCCGGTAATTCCAAATTACATGTTAAGTTTATGCGCGAATACATCGCATTAAACCACATGCAAGCGGTTCCAGATGTTTCAGGGAAACCATCCTAATCATATTAGAAGAGAACGAATTTCAATCACGGGAGATGTAGCAAAAATGTTCATCCAAGTGAAGGTAAACTCATGGCATCGGCGAAGCGATGGCAACAAATAATATGGCGTGATTCGGCAACAACATCGCTGTCTACATTTCAATTGAATACAGTGACCTTGACAATCATAGGTTAATCGCCAACGCCAGGCAGGCAGCCGCAGCACGTGACAGTATATCGAGTAATTTTTACGTGGATGTTTTCTTGATAGCAGCGATTCAACGAAGCGGTAACTAGTATCTGATTTGATGAGGCAAATTTCTGCTAAGGAAATGGTCATAGTAATATGGGTAGACTATGCGTTCCTACTGCCGATATATTAAAACAGGTTTTATGGGAGACAAATATTGATTGGGATACGACACTACCGGTTGAACTGCAAACCTACTGGGTGACTCATATTCGTGTCTCACACTGGCTTGGTATCCGATGACCTATAAGGTGGAAGAATAACGTTTCATGAATTCTGCGATGCGAGCGAGAATAAGCCATCCTGCAGTGGTTATTTATGTGCAAACAATCCATGCTGACGGTAATATTCATGTTTCTTTGATCTTGATACACATCATGGAGCGATTCCAGCTATATATTATGTCGGCTATACAAATCAGCAGCAACTTTAAAACCGTACATTTCAAATAGAGTGGCTTAAATACAGGAACATTCTGGAAACAATCGATAACGATATATTCGTAGAGGACACAATCCAGCAGGTTGCACTAGTCGCGGATTATTAATCGCTATTGGACATTCGTTATGGTGAACTGACCCCATCATGTTTATATCTGGAATCAATTGCAACGAGTAAAAATTCATTGTTATCTACATTGGAAGAGAGCGTGGTAAGCGATATAAAACCCATTCGAACATTGCTCCTTTGAAGCACCAAGCCGAAGATAATAACCAGTGTCGACGGTAAAAATTGCATTGAACTAGTTGGACGAGACTGTTACATATACAACAGCCCTTATACTACGCTTCCGACCAGCTGGGCGTAAATATTGGAGAACTAAAGTGATATGAGCAGCTGAAGAGGAGCAAGCCTAGTTTGTGCATCTACGCAAGGCGAATTTAATTCGTTAAAATCCCGTTCTAGAGTAGACACAAGTAGTAAACTGCTTGTGCTCAATCCATTTTCTGGGTGGCAATCAAATTATGCGTGTCGGATCTCCTATACAACCGCGTCATGCGGTGTTGCTTTACCTGGCAAGCTTTTAATCGGATGGCCACTAATAAAATGGCGAGAGTCGACCGTGCCGAATATACCAAACAATCGGTTAAAGTATTGGCAAAGGTTACAGAGAACATATCAACAGTTTTGGCAACGCTGACCATGAGAACATAAATTGAAATGAAATGAAATGAGAATAACTCACTTCACTACAGGGACGTAATAAATTCACACGAGCAGAATCAATCCTCCAAATCAACGACATAGTTATCTTTCAACATGACAACCTTCCACAACAACGATGGCGCTTTGGGCATATTCCTAATGTACATCCAGACAGTGATGAGTTGGTAGGTGTGGTAGCGATTGGTCCACACATCAAACACCTCAACAACGCTATCTGTTGTAATGATTGAACAGTAACACGACGACCACACCGATTTTTAAATGTTTCGGTCAATCGTTCTCTAAGGGGAGGGAGAATGGGGACAAGGAAAAAGCCATTGCGACAAAAGAGATTGCACAGTTAACACGTGTTTTGTAAAAGGTTAATTTTTATCGATTAAAGTTGCAGTCAAAAGTTGTATTAGTATCAAACTATAGATGCTTTCAATTCTTCATCAATTTTCATCTCGATGTACCTCGAGTATACTACTAACGTTTGGCAACAAGTTTAAACCTGGTCAAGCATACCGAACTTAAACTTTTCGAATGCAGTGGATCTCTGGTGTGAATATTAAAACTAAAAACTAAATTAATTTATGTAAATCAAATATACTCACGAATTTCCTAATCGTTTCAAGAAGATTATAAACACCACCCAAGTGATTACAGCTAAAACCGCCATTATTATCGTAACGATAATAGTTCCCGTTAGATCACTAGCGGCACTTGGTGGTGACGGTGATTTTTTTACAAATTCATCTAGTTCCATTTGGACGCGTTTCCCCACATCCCGCGCTATTGCTTTCATATCTTTCTCGCTGACTTCAAGGTGGCGCGCATTTTGCACTGTCGCTGTATCAACTCTCGGCACATTTGGAATAGGCCCATTCGCAACCGACTCATTCGACAGCGTGTTATTTATTATTTTAGCCACAATATCATCGTTTGCTTGATCCACCATTTGCTTGATGAAATCAATAATGTCGTAACCGTCGAGTAGGCATGTGCCCAATGCTGAATCGTAATAATAATAATTCTCATCACAGGTACAAATTGATTTTGAGTTGGGCATTTCTTCGCACACCATGGGCCAATGACATTCCTCGCTACCTTTACATTGATCACCATACTCTTTTGACTTGTGCGATGCATCATCGTTCAAACTGCCCTCGTCGTCGTCATCGAAACCATCATCATCTATGTCATCCTCATCGTATACATCAACATTATCGTTATTATTGTGGATCAAATGTTTTGCTTTTGGCGTTAATGTCGATGTTTTATTATGGCTGTCGTCTGCCTCGCGCCGATTACGTATCAATTCAACACCGCAAAGTGATTTATACCGTTGGCTGCATGTTGATTCTGATGTGCATGCGGTACACGGTACACCATCATGATATAATGGATTTGATTCATTCGCCGCATTTTGGTGCTGTGCATTTACAATGCATCGCATCAATAGAAATTTTGAATTGTGTAAAGCTAGCGTGCATCCGATATGCGTTGTTTCATCACTTCCGATTGCTATCGAATTTTTATTAATTAAATTAAAATGTCGAATTACGTCTTCCACCACATATTTAACATCCTCGTTCGTTACGATGGTGTTTGGGAAATAATTTATGCGATAAAATATTTCTCGAGTGTTTGGAAATTTTTCTGCAAAAAAAAGGAAAAAAATTGACTCAATTAAATTATTTATATGCGCCAACATATTTTCTCACACATAAATCATAAATGTACGAGTATGTACAAGCAAATGTTCAAACTAATTAAAATTAATCAAAATATGTTTCACGATAATTTCGCTGTCTATAAGCGCGAACATACTTCAAATTCAAGTTCATTGCCTTACTAATTGTTCTATGCCGTGTGTGCGCGCTCTGCATTCACCAAGTGCATGTGCACATGTGAGATGCAGATGTCTAGGAATAGACAAATATATAATTTAATTTATGTTAATTACCAAGAACACAAATTGTAAATAATCTTGTTAGTTATCATAAATTAGCGATGTGCTATATTAATTTGTATTATTCCGGATGGAATTATGTGTAATGTCAGTCAGGGGTGTACAGAACAACTGTTTAGTACATGTCAATAGATTTAAGGTTAAACCAGGCGGTGTGAGTAAGAGTTGGTAAATGACTGAACGAAAAGAAGCGGAACTCTGCCTAATTTACACAGCAAAGCATGAGTTTTGTCTGTTTTAAATTAGTCACGTCATGCTCACAAGTCTCACCTGAATAACAAGTACATAGGCTGCAAAAGTTTTTAGAGAATGGTGATACTAGTGTTTTCCGATGCAAATGTCGGTCAAAAGGTGTAACATTTTTGGAGGTTATGTTTCTCAGAAGTCATCTGTCAGTTCACATCATAACCTTGTTTTTTATTTACTTGAAAAATTGAATTCATTGGCTTGGCTAGTGTTTATAATTGGTACAATGAATTTAAACGTGAACGACGTTCACTCAAAGACGATTCTCGTGAAGGTCGTCCAAAAACAGCTGTTGTGCCAGAAAATATCGATTGAATAGGACCGTCATGTGACTTATCGTGAAATCGAGGCATGTCTATAGGCATTAGTAACACGAGCATACATACGATCTTACATGAACATTTAAACGTGCGGAAGCTATGTACATGTTGGACTTCACATTTGTTGATAGACGCACAAAAGAAGGTTCGTGTCGATTGGTGCCGCCAAATGCTTGAAAAATTCGTTGGAGGTACTTCCAAAAACGTATACAAGATCGTGACAGGTGACGAGTCATGGATATATGCGTAAGAGCCGGAAAGAAAAGGGCAATCGACTGTTTGTGTCTTCCATTTCGAAGAAAAACTAACAAAATTTGTGCGAGCTCTGAGGGTTGGAAAGCAAATGATAGCGTGTTACTTCACGAAAACCGGTCATGTGGCTACTGTGGCTCTTGAAAATCAAAAGACAGTCAATTCAGCTTGGTATACGACCATTTGTTTGCCCGACGTTTTCAACAAATTGAGAGAAAACAACCCAAAACGGCGAATCACTTTGCATCATGATAATGCGAGCTCACACACATCACATCAAACAAGCGAGTATTTGAGCACTTAAATGATCGCATTGATGGGTCATCCGCCTTATAGCCCCGACTTGGCACCCAATCACTTGTTAATGTTTCCAACAATCAAAGATAAGATGCGTGGACAACAATTTTTATCGCCTGAAGAAACGATTGAAGCGTCCAAAAACCATGTTTTGAAGCTATCATCTTCGGACTGGAAAAGTGTTTCGATAAATGATTTGAGCGTAAGCAAAAGTGTATAGATATTTTAAAGGCGAATATTGTGAAAAGCTATAAAGCAATTTTCGATGCGATTTTCGAAAATTTATTTTTTTATTACTTTTTCTAAAAACTTTTACGATAGCCATCGTATAACATTTTTCTTCAAGCAATTATGGTCACAAATTTAACCGGCAGATGACATGTGTTCAGCAGAGACGTAATTAAGAGAACCAAGTAAGCTGCACCTGCTATAATGACGCGCTATCTTCGTACTTCCTTCTGAACTGGTTTGATTGTGCAACAAGGTTTACCAAGGCGTTGGAAGTTTGGTTTCGAATTAATGAAACATTGAATTCTTTAAATTGCAAAATTGGTCGTCTCATCGGACTGAAGTAACCAAACCATATACAAAAATTTCTCTCTCCGCTTGTATTCAAAATAGCTCAATAGCCTGTATTCAAAATAAACAACTAAATTGGTGAAACAGACTCAGAGTCGAGGAAAATGAAATAAAAAGTAAAATTTATCGGATATACCCGAACTATAATTGTGTTAACCTGGTAGCAGCTAGAGAACTTTTAAATGTGTGGTGAAAAAGTGGCTTCTCCCCCCAAAACACATATAGATAGTAGCGACAACCGATTTCTATTGAGCCTATCTGGTGCAGAAATCTTTTTTGTATCATGGACCAAACTACAAAAATATTGAAAATACTTTAAACTTATATACAAAGTATAATCACAATGCCTTAGCGAATTATTATGTTTCGCTACATAATAGTTAACCCATTCGTAACCTCGATTTTTATTGTATTTGATACATAATTACATTCGATTTCTGTTGAACCTCACGTTGATGTAAAAATAATATCTGGGTATCAGCCATAGATAACCCAAAATTTCTTATACACTCGCGAGTAACTAAATCGACTTAAGCCCCCGCGTGTACAAAAAGGCCACCTTCCTCATTAAAATCTATACAGTACTTTTCAAATTAAAGCAATCGTAGCAAAATGCGATGTTTCGGTCAATCTTCTGTATAATACCATGTTGACCGATATTTGCTAGCACTCACATATCATACGTTGGCCTGAACAAATCTCTTCCAGTTTCATTCGTTATTCAATCAACAAGAAATCGCTCGTCATCTAAACATAAGCTAATCTGCTGTCTCAAGAGTATTCAGAAGCTTTGAGGAAACTGTTATCTTCAATCGGAGACCACACATCAGTCGGTATCGGTGTACATCTGAGAGGGACGATCGATTTTTCATCCTAATTTCACTGCGAAATCGCCATCTCACGGACGTCGGTGTGCAGCAGGAGCTAAGCCAAATTCGGGATGGACCTGTAAGTCAATGGACAGTAATAAGGCGCTTGAAGGAAGCCAACCTCACTCCAAGACTAGAGGCCCAAAATTGACAGCACGCCATCGCAAAGAGCGACTCGAGTTTGCTCACGAACACATCAATTGGTTCATCGAGCAATGAAGGTCTGTTCCGGCCGGGTCTACCGGCGGCCAGGAGAGCGATTTTCGCTGTCCTGTTTTGCTGAAACAGTCTCATACGGCGATGGTTCATGCATGGTGTAGGCTGGCATATCGCTTGAAGGAAAAACAGATCTTGTCTTCGTACCTGGTGGAGGGCGTAGAGGAGGTCCGACTGCTGAAAAATATATCAAGGCCATTCTCTTGGATCATATAGTGCTGTGCGCAGGATATATAGAGGAAGATTTATTTTATATTGATGCAAGACAATACCCGGTGTCACACAGCTTGAACCACTCGGCAGTTTATGGATGAGGTTGGACTCGAGATGATGAAGTGGCCAGCCCTCTCAGTCCAGACTCGAGTCAATTTAGTTGCTCGCGAATGTAGAAATCACATGTAGTGTCAAATACAATAAAATTCGAGGTTACGAAGAAACATAATAATTCGCTAAGGCATTGTCATTATAGGTTGTATGTAAGTTCAAAGTATTTTCATAATTTTTGTAGTTTGGCCACTTCAGTCTGTTTCATGATTCAAAGTTCGAAACCAAACTTCCAATTTCAACAATCTTGATAACCTAACTTCGATGTAAAAATAATATGTAATAATAGGCAACGATTTCCACCAGGAAATTCTATCGGTTTAATTTTGAAAGTGGGTCTGAGATTTTGAGTCATTTTAGAATCAAAATATTTTGGCTTAAACTTACTTTATAATCCATGGTGGACTCATTATGATTTGTTATAACTGATAATGTGTCAGTCTTTTTCAAGCTATCCTATGATTTCTTTTTTAGGCCAAACCTGGTGAGTTGCATAGTTTTAGACATGAAAATTTCAAAATTAACAATATCTAACCAAATTTTTACCCCACCTGCAGTATGTTCATAATTTTTTTATTATAACTAAAGTGAGGTTAGAAGCACTAAAAATTAATGACACATACGCCTTTAGGTGAAAAAAGAATTAACGAAATTGAATTCTAGTACTGTAGTAGGTGAACAATGGCTGTCTAAAATGACAGCCAAATTTCTGGAAAAATTATTAAATTGTCGGGTACAGGAGTACGACTACCAGGCTGTTAAATTTATTTTTTAGGGTGAAATTTCCAGGAAAGTTTATTTGAATGTTTCAAAGTCCTCTAGTAACGACTAAAGCACGGTATAACTTAAGAGTTTTTGAAGGGAATCTCGAGCTTTTCCATGATCAACAAAAGGAAAATGGGAATACTAAGTCTTTTAGTCAGCCTCTTTTGTTTCAAGACCGTTTAAACGGGGTATGATACAAGCAATCTTAGGTGAACCTGACTAACAAAATTTTATCTAAACGAGAAAATGAATCTCAAGCCAAGGAAAGGCGTGTGATGAATAGACATATGAAAACATTTTCGTCGCTAGTATCGAATATCTGATATCTGAAACACTTAATTTAGTACTATGGTTTATTGTGACGGTTTTCTACCCTTATGCAACTGTAAGAACCAAAGTCTAAAACAACTAAACGGAATAAAAATCCCATCCTCCAAGTCATGAGCCAGCTGACCAAACGAAAGACAAACAATGGTCTCTTTACTGTAACACGATGAAGGATATCACTTTAACAGTTACCAACCAAAAGTCTCCTGAGGTCATTCTGAGGCAGCGACGTAACTCATCACAATGCTGAAAATGCTGAAAATTTAAAAATCGTCGAGAAAACCGAAATCGTGCTCCCTCAAATTTTCTTAGTCTTCTGCCACACTTTATAAACAAGGGTAAGGATAATATAGACCTTCGTCTGTTAGTCCAAGACCGTGAATCCGGATACCTAACGCCCTCCGCGTTAGACTGTCTTATCTGAGAGTTAAAAACCCTGAAACTAATATTGGTGGGATTTTGGCCTTTAGGCCTGTTCTCCTAGCCATAGGTAACCAACATGAGACTTTGATTATTAGGCCTGATCAGCAAGCCGTGTCTAGAAAACGGGAACAACATATGACTTTGGCCATTATGCCTGGCCCTCAAGACATACCGAAAAAACGGTACACTAGTTCCCTCGTATCAACTTACAAAACCAGCAAAAGATGCTGAAAAGCTCTAGCTAAGCTCAATAAGATTCCTTTGCAGAGAGATCGAGCAGTGATATGAAAACGCTTTCATGGGCTAAAAATTACTGGAATGAAGTAGCAGCGTTCGTCTGATGACTCTCTACCCAAAAAGCACAGATCGTAAGAGGAATCTCAGAACTAGAATGCAGAAAACTGTAATTAGGCCTTTCAATGAGGTGCTAAAAGTGCACTTAGTGGTGGCTGTTATTGACAGAGCCCTTAAAGACAGCTAAATATCGTCCAGCAATTGGAGGAAAATGGAGAAGGGAAAACATTGGATCCGTTTCGGCTTGCCGGGACGGAGGGTGGTACTGAAATCGTGTCAAGTTGAAATTTTGTGCCGACCAACGGTCATTGACCCTGTACAAAAAGGATGTAGAGGAGTCTAGGCGAAGTCTGGCCTGGTGCTAGACTTGAAGTAATCGCTAGAGAGGATATCCCCTGAAGATCTAGAGCGAGAGCTTGGTTCCCAGTGGAACCCAGCGACTCGAGAGAAATCCTAAAAATGCAACAAATTAGCAATTCTCAACTGCCGAGCGCCGACTGAAGAGTGGCCAAGTTGAAAGAACCAAAGGCTGATTATAGGTCAGCTGCTCGTATAATCATATAAAATAATTAGATAAGATTTCAGCTCAGTGACACTTAAGATGTATAGGAAAGATAATGGTGACACCTTGACGGTGCCGATACTGATAGAGCTGACAACCAGAACATCATGGAAATAGGTGAGGAGGTAGAAACTCTCGCTACAGACACGGAGAAGTCCACTTCGATGGGATTACTTTGTAGATCCCTAGGTGAATCACAGTCAGAGAAGGACTCTGATGCAACTGTGGTAGAGTCTGAAGTAAAGGAGTAAACCTAAGAGAACAGGAGGTAGACGTTGTCCTAGTCCAATAATCTTGGGTCAATGGTGACAGGGTACTTGGACTTAGGAGCCTTAAATATACAGAGTGGCTGACACGAAGTGTTACCGAAACAAAACGCCACAGAATTTTTATTTTTTGATAAATTTTATTGAATAAAAATAAAAAATGTTCACAAATATTTAAATTTTCGAATTGCATTAGCGGTTTCTGATTTGGCCGCCGTTAGCTGCGATTTGGCCTTTAAACGAGCGACAAAGCTATTGCATGCAGCACGAAAGTGGCACTGCGATATTTTGGTCCATTCGCGGCGAAGCGCTTGCTTGAGATGATCGACACTTTGGTATTTTTTTGTCCCAACCTTGCTCTTCAAAATACCCCAAACCGAGAAATCTAGCGAATTTGCATCCGGTGAATTTGGTGGCCATTGGGCAGTGGAAATGAACCGCGGAATGTTGTTTCTCAGCCAATCTTGATTGACGCGCGCTTTATGACTCGGCGCCGAGTCCTGTTGAAATGTCCAGGCTCTGCGGCCGAAATGTCTTTGTGCCCAAGGCTTCAACGCTCCCTCCAGCATATGATCCCGATCAATTTGAGCATTTATCTTGATGCCACGGTCCAAAAAAACGAGCGGTGAACGGCTTTCGGTCGTTACGGCCGCCCAAACCATCACCATTGGCGGCGCTTGGTTTCGAGTGGCAATCCGTTGGTCCAAATTTTTAGTAGAATATCCGGGCAAGTAAATCCGGTCGTTTTGCTTGTTCACATATTGATCAATAACGAGCGGTGACTCATCGGAGAAAACCAAATCCGGCAAATCATCACTTTCGTGCAAGCGTAACAACTCCTTTGGTCTTTCCACTCTAATTTTTTTTTGAACATCGGCAAGACCATGCGTTTTATGGAATTTCAAGGCCTTTAGTCCAAGATGATCTTTCAATATGTGCTGCATCCGTTTGAGTGAAATGTTCGCTTCACGAGCCATTTTTCTGTCGCTACGGCGCGGATTCCGAGCCAATTTGGCCTTCACCTTCCACATGATATCCGGCGATATTGCAGTCACACTATTACGCTTGAATTCCATTGCGGATAGCTTTTTTCTGAATATTTTCCACTAAAATGCTATGTACGCTTGTAAACAATGGAATGAACTGTCATTAGGGTAAATTTGAGTGCTCTGCCATCACGGGTTTGACAGCAATGACAGTCTGAAGTGAGTAACACTTCATGTCAGTCATTCGGTAGCCTGCTGTACGCGAAGAAGGTATGCAAAATTCGGTCCGGCATTATTTCTAAAAATAATCTAAATATCTTTCTGTTATCAAATTACAGTAATTAAAATATGGCCATAACAAGCATTGAGATGGATGGTCAAAATATCTATTCCACCTGTCATTTCAAGATATTCCACCTGTCTTTTTAGGAAGGTCATTAAAGGGGGCTCAAAAAATTGGAGTCATTCTGGGAAGTGATGCAAATTCACACCACACAATCTCCATATTGTGAATGATACGGATGAACAAGGTGGATTTCCTCGATGGCATTATACCGGTGGATGTTCAACAAACGACTGACTTAACCTTACTCTGACTGGAAGTTATCTTCAAGAGCAGCCTAGAACTCTGACACATTCTTAGTAAATGGACTGAAATAAATGTAATATTTATACCAAAGACGGGAAAGTCTCTCATTGCAGTCCCGTCTAGACCTATAAGTCTAGCGTATTCCCTACTATAGATTGTGGAAGGACAGATAGAAGCCCACATTAGGAATTCGATTGAGCAAAATAGGCTTTCGAAATCCCAACATGCATATTGTATACAGTTACATGCGTCTTATTTTCGGGTTTGGTCCGATTTTCTGGTTGTCCGATTTGGTTCTGCTAGCTTTACATTAAACAACCCTAAGGCTTCGTCAAGAGTGAGTGAAGCCAACAATTTTTAATGGGACATTTGATTAGGCCAAACTGAGCCTAAAATAATTTGTATGTCAATAGATAGAGCTTTAAATTAAATGACCTAAAATTTGGTTAAGAACGAGTGGAACCTAAAATATTTCAAGAAGGCTTTTGATTAGGCCATAATGAGCCTAAATTAGAAGTAAGATAACGGATCTTGGTTTACGCTCTAATTTCGGTTTTGGACCGGTTTTCTATTTGGGCTTTGCTACCTTTAAATTAAATTACCTAAATAGTCAAGAGCGAGTGGAGCCTAAAATATTTTATTATGGCGTTTGATTAGGCTAGGCCATAATGAGCGTAAATTAATTGAATGTCAATAGATCTTGGTTTGCGTTCTAATTTCGGATTCGGTTCGATTCTCAGTTTGGGTTCTACTAGCTTTAAATTAAATGATCTTAAGTTTGGTGAAGAACGAGTAGAGTCTAAATATTTTTTGAGACAGTTCACTAGGCCGTAATGAGTCTAAAAATATTTGTAATACTGTGGGCAAAAAATAGTAA
Source organism: Nephrotoma guestfalica (assembly GCA_963691935.1). Taxonomy (NCBI): domain Eukaryota; kingdom Metazoa; phylum Arthropoda; class Insecta; order Diptera; family Tipulidae; genus Nephrotoma; species Nephrotoma guestfalica. Next base: position 190,239,805 of record OY829915.1, on the reverse strand, counting down.
GACTTTGTTCATAATTTTAAAATTCTTTATTTATTTCTCCATATGTATTTCGTCCCCCTAAAAGTAATCCCCCCGGCCTCAATACACTTGTGCTAACGTTTTTTCCCATCCTCGAAACAGTGGTTAAAGTCAATTTCCGGAATAGCCTCCAATGCGCGTAGCGATTCACGTTTAATGTCTTCAATTGACTCTAAACGGTTTCCCCGGAGCGGTCGTTTGAGTGAACAGTGAGTTGACTGAACAGCCAGAAGTCGGTGGAATTTTTGGCGAAAAAATCACGTAAAACCAATGCAGTAACAGAAAGTGCATGATCGTGGTGCAAAAATCAAGAGTTGTCGACCCATAATTCCGGCCTCTTTTTACGAATAGCTTCGCGCAAACGACGCATAATACTCAAATAGTATTCCTTGTTGACAGTTTGGCTAGTTGGAAGGAATTCGGAGTGCACCACACCTCGATAATCGCAGAAAACTGTCAACATCACCTTGATTTTTAACTTTTTGTGGTTTTTTCGGCTTCGGCTCACCTTTGGCACGATATGCGGCCGTTTGATCGTCTGTTTCCGGATCGTAAGCATAGATCCAAGACTCATCGCCAATTATAATACGTTTCATGACATCCTGGTAGTCGGAGAGCATTGTTTCACAGATGTCAACGCGACGCTGTTTTTCCAAAAAATTGAGTGATTTCACTTTCCTTAGGCCCAAATGATTTTTCAAAATGGATTTCACTGATCCTTCCGATATTTCAACGATGCCAGTAAGGTCTCTGACTGTTAATCGTCGATTCTCGAGCACCAATTCCTTGATTTTATTAACGTGTTGATCATCAGTTGATGTTGATGGCCGTCCTAGTCGTGGTTTGCCGTCAACACGTTCTCGACGCTCTTTGAACAATTTGTTCCAATCAAAAACACTTGCTCGCGACATACAATTATCACCGAAGGCCTTTTGCAACATTCTGTTTCGGCACCACAAAATTGATTCCGCACACAAAATTTAATGGAACTTCTTCGTTGAATAATTTCACTCATTGCAAAAATCGCCGAATGCACTTTTTGTATTTCAGAAAGACAAGCGTAGACTAAACACTAATGATTATTTTGATGTGACATTTGGCACAGATGTCACTGACAGTCATACCAACATAGGAAAAAAATATTTCGACGAATGGTTTTCCGCGCGAAATTTAAATTAAAAAGTCTTACTATTTTTTACCCACAGTAGTATGTCAATAGATCTTGTTTTGCGTTCTAATTCATGAATTGGGGGTGTGAGGTAAGGAGCCCAAAATTATTTGTGAGAGAGTTTTTTGTTTGGTATGCTAAAGTTTTAGTTTTGGTTTGGCCGTGTTTGAAATGTAACACAACTGCTGTTAGGAAACATTAAAATTTTAGTGATATTTAAACTTAATTTAAGAGACCTACGACAAAATTATTGGATATAATGCATCTCTTCCAGATGTCATCTCGTTTCACATTTGTCTTATTTACGCAGCAATGTTCGCCTGACTCCAAACTGATTTATGGTACACTTTTTTACGAGTAATGCATTTAAACATTTAATGATTTAAATTTAATTAAATTCGAAAACGAAACTGAAAGCAAAAAATGTTTAAATAATGCATTAATGTCTCGACGCCTATATGGCATCGTATGTATGTGAGAAACCCATTGTATGCTGGCACTTATGTTGCACAGATAATATTTATAGCATAATTATATTTTTATCTGACCAAATCGTTTGTGTAAAGGCGTAAAGTTATAATGAATCATGTATGTATCGCATATATTTAATATGCTTGTGGTTTCAATGCTGTACCATATTTTGTGTGTGTGCTACAGAATCGGCAACATGATGAAATGAATATTTAATTTCGCATAAAACTAAAAAAAAAATTTGCTAAATTAATTTTGTTTATAACAAGCGGGAATGTTAACACGTGATTTATCATCAAAGCAGATACGAGAAATTCTTTTTGGCATTCGCGTAAATTTCTTTGGTTTTCGTGGTGTTCTTTGCAAATCTAAAAATAATACAACAAAAAAAATAATTTTGGTTTCTAATCATGTATTCGCATTCTATATACTACGAGTATTTCCTGGATTAGAATTGTTCGCAGACCAAAGCCACACATTTTAGTTTACATTACGCGGTCAAACATTTTTTTTGTAATAAATTATAAATTTTTTTTGTCTAATGGTTTGAAATATTTCGAAGCGGATACAATTTAATCGGTTTTCTTGTGTGTACGCGCGTAAACCGTATAACAATTTATAATTTCATTATTAGAACTAGACTTAGGGGAAACAAATTAGAGACCGTTTTGTGGATTGCTTCGCTATATGGTCGAATGAAAATTAAATTATTAAAAAATGGAAAAAATTAAATCTTTTCGCCTATTATTACTGTTTTATGTGTTGATTTGGACTGCTGATAGAGACGTGATATAACAGAATCGCATTCAAATTGAGAGGGACTGTATCAACATTTTGATCTTAAAATGATTTGCATAATCTGGAGCATAAATTACAAGAAAAAATTATAAAGTACTTTCTAAACAAAGTTGAATGTCTGCTGTTACTTTAGGTGATAGTCCTCATAAACTGAGAAGTGTTTTCTATTTCCATCATCGAGAAATTCTGTTACAGTTAGACTGCAGTTTAGATACGCTGCATTCTAACAAAAAGTAAAATTTGTAGTGCAATGCAGTTTGTGGAAGTACAAGTATCTCTCTATTTCTCTCATGCGCGTGAACTTTTTCCTAAATCTATCCTAAAAACAAAAACAAAAAATTAGGAATAGGTTAGGAAATACTTCACAAGCCTCTTTAATACAGTGAATTTTTTCCTAAAACTGATAATATGTCTAAGTATTAGTGATTATGCTATACGAAAAAAGATGAACTGCACGATCAAATAATTGATTTAATATTGATCAATAAAACATTATCAACGCAATTACTTTTCTCTATATAATTTATCTTATTAAATAAATTTATATCTTAGATATTAATATGAATAAACAAATACAATTATTGTTTTTATGTTTTGTATTTGAGTTTCGAAAACCACTCGGAATGATTTTCTGGCAAAAATTGGTCAAAGTGGGTCATCGAGCAACGATTGTATATCTGGTAATGCAGATCAGATAAGAAAATTAGAACAAAATCAGGACCTATCGCAAATGATTTCTGGTAATGTAAACCTCCTTTTAGTAATTTTTATGATAATCGGTCGAGTTGTTTTCGAAATCTTTTGACAAACATATATATATATATATATATATATATATATATATATATATATATATATATATATATATATATATATATATATATATATATATATATATATATATATATATATATATATATACATAAAATCATAATAAAGGCCGCGTATGATTGTTTCACATTTTATGTATTTTTGTTTTTTATGCACATACATATTCACATACATAAATATATATATATATATATATATATATATATATATATATATATATATATATATATATATATATATATATATATATATATATATATATATATATATATATATATATATATATATATATATATATATATATATATAATTTCGTAATAAAAATAAAGAAGCAACTAAAAAACTTATTTTATTGTCACACATTTAAGCAAGGTCCAGAACCATTTTACCTATAACATCTATAAACGTTTTGTTGTAGGTTTTTTTTAGTTGCAAGTCAATACATAGATGGATAGTAGTATTGGTAAAACAACAAAAAAGATTGTTTGTTCTAATTTTGTTATCTGACCTGTATTACCATCTTTCGATGTGAAACATTCGGCTAACTTTAATAGGGTCAATGTATAGAATTACACGTTATATTTATCACCGTCAACCCCAATATAATACTCTTTTGGCCATACGTGTGCCTAATATTTTTAGATCACGATTGGTCCATTCAAGATGCATATACAGTTTGAAGAAATTCTCTTAGAAAAAACAGGGTACCAAAAAGATAAAAACCACCCCTTGTGACCATGTCATATGTTGAACGGACACATTTCAAAATATCCGTTCCAGAAACCACTCCAAGCTCTTGGCCATAGATGACACTGATATATTTATATCACGGTTGAACCATTCAAGAAGTACACACAATTTGAAGAAATTCTCTTGGCAATAACAGGTTCAAATAAGACAAAAACCACCCCATGTGACCATGTCATATGTTGAACGGACACATTTCAATATATCCGTTCCAGAAACCACTCCAAGCTCTTGGCCATAGATGAGACTGATATTTTTAGATCATGGTTGGTCCATTCAAGAAGCACACACAGTTTGAAGAAATTCTCTTGGCAATAACAGGTTCAAATAAGACAAAAACCACCCCATGTCATATGTTGAACGGAAAAAATTCAATATATCTGTTCCAGAAACCACTCCAAGCTCTTGGCCATAGACGACACTAATATTTTGAGATCATGGTTGGTCCATTCAAGAAGCACACACAGTTTGAAGAAATTCTCTTGGCAATAACAGGTTCAAATAAGACAAAAACCACCCCATGTCATATGTTGAACGGAAAAAATTCAATATATCTGTTCCAGAAACCACTCCAAGCTCTTGGCCATAGACGCCACTAATATTTTGAGATCATGGTTGGTACATTCAAGAAGCACACACAGTTTGAAGAAATTCTCTTGGCAATAACAGGTTCAAATAAGACAAAAACCACCCCATGTCATATGTTGAACGGAAAAAATTCAATATATCTGTTCCATTAACCACTCCGAGCTCTTGGCCATAGACGACACTAATATTTTGAGATCATGGTTGGTCCATTCAAGAAGCACACACAGTTTGAAGAAATTCTCTTGGCAATAACAGGTTCAAATAAGACAAAAACCACCCCATGTCATATGTTGAACGGAAAAAATTCAATATATCTGTTCCAGAAACCACTCCAAGCTCTTGGCCATAGACGACACTAATATTTTAAGATCATGGTTGGTCCATTCAAGAAGCACACACAGTTTGAAGAAATTCTCTTGGCAATAACAGGTTCAAATAAGACATAAACCACCCCATGTCATATGTTGAACGGACACATTTCAATATATCCGCTCCACAAACCACTCTAAGCTCTTGGCCATAGATGAGACTGATATTTTTAGATCATGGTTGGTCCATTCAAAAAGCACACACAGTTTGAAGAAATTCTCTTGGCAATAACAGGTTCAAATAAGACAAAAACCACCCCATGTCATATGTTGAACGGAAAAAATTCAATATATCTGTTCCAGAAACCACTCCAAGCTCTTAGCCATAGATGACACTGATATTTTGAGATCGTGGTTGGTCCATTCAAGAAGCACACACAGTTTGAAGAAATTCTCTTGGCAATAACAGGTTCAAGTAAGACAAAAACCACCCCATGTCATATGTTGAACGGAAAAATTCAATATATCTGTTCCAGAAACCACTCTAAGCTCTTGGCCATAGATGACACTAATATTTTTAGATCATGGTTGGTTCATTCAAGAAGCACACACAATTTGAAGAAATTCTCTTGGCAATAACAGGTTCAAATAAGACAAAAACCACCCCATGTGACCATGTCTTATGTTGAACGGACACATTTCAAAATATGAGTGGTTTCTGGAACGGATATATTGAAATTTTTCCGTTCAACATATGACATGGGGTGGTTTTTGTCTTACTTGAACCTGTTATTGCCAAGAGAATTTCTTCAAACTGTGTGTGCTTCTTGAATGGACCAACCACGATCTCAAAATATCAGTGTCATCTATGGCTAAGAGCTTGGAGTGGTTTCTGGAACAGATATATTGAATTTCTTCCGTTCAACATATGACATGGGGTGGTTTTTGTCTTATTTGAACCTGTTATTGCCAAGAGAATTTCTTCAAACTGTGTGTGCTTTTTGAATGGACCAACCATGATCTAAAAATATCAGTCTCATCTATGGCCAAGAGCTTAGAGTGGTTTGTGGAACGGATATATTGAAATGTGTCCGTTCAACATATGACATAGTCACATGGGGTGGTTTTTGTCTTATTTGAACCTGTTATTGCCAAGAGAATTTCTTCAAACTGTGTGTGCTTCTTGAATGGACCAACCATGATCTAAAAATATTAGTGTCATCTATGGCCAAGAGCTAGGAGTGGTTTCTGGAACGGATATATTGAATTTTTTCCGTTCAACATATGACATGGGGTGGTTTTTGTCTTATTTGAACCTGTTATTGCCAAGAGAATTTCTTCAAACTGTGTGTGCTTCTTGAATGGACCAACCATGATCTTAAAATATTAGTGTCGTCTATGGCCAAGAGCTTGGAGTGGTTTCTGGAACAGATATATTGAATTTTTTCCGTTCAACATATGACATGGGGTGGTTTTTGTCTTATTTGAACCTGTTATTGCCAAGAGAATTTCTTCAAACTGTGTGTGCTTCTTGAATGTACCAACCATGATCTCAAAATATTAGTGGCGTCTATGGCCAAGAGCTTGGAGTGGTTTCTGGAACAGATATATTGAATTTTTTCCGTTCAACATATGACATGGGGTGGTTTTTGTCTTATTTGAACCTGTTATTGCCAAGAGAATTTCTTCAAACTGTGTGTGCTTCTTGAATGGACCAACCATGATCTCAAAATATTAGTGTCGTCTATGGCCAAGAGCTCGGAGTGGTTAATGGAACAGATATATTGAATTTTTTCCGTTCAACATATGACATGGGGTGGTTTTTGTCTTATTTGAACCTGTTATTGCCAAGAGAATTTCTTCAAACTGTGTGTGCTTCTTGAATGTACCAACCATGATCTCAAAATATTAGTGGCGTCTATGGCCAAGAGCTTGGAGTGGTTTCTGGAACAGATATATTGAATTTTTTCCGTTCAACATATGACATGGGGTGGTTTTTGTCTTATTTGAACCTGTTATTGCCAAGAGAATTTCTTCAAACTGTGTGTGCTTCTTGAATGGACCAACCATGATCTCAAAATATTAGTGTCGTCTATGGCCAAGAGCTTGGAGTGGTTTCTGGAACAGATATATTGAATTTTTTCCGTTCAACATATGACATGGGGTGGTTTTTGTCTTATTTGAACCTGTTATTGCCAAGAGAATTTCTTCAAACTGTGTGTGCTTCTTGAATGGACCAACCATGATCTAAAAATATCAGTCTCATCTATGGCCAAGAGCTTAGAGTGGTTTGTGGAACGGATATATTGAAATGTGTCCGTTCAACATATGACATAGTCACATGGGGTGGTTTTTGTCTTATTTGAACCTGTTATTGCCAAGAGAATTTCTTCAAACTGTGTGTGCTTCTTGAATGGAGCAACCATGATCTAAAAATATCAGTGTCATCTATGGCCAAGAGCTAGGAGTGGTTTCTGGAACGGATATATTGAATTTTTTCCGTTCAACATATGACATGGGGTGGTTTTTGTCTTATTTGAACCTGTTATTGCCAAGAGAATTTCTTCAAACTGTGTGTGCTTCTTGAATGGACCAACCATGATCTTAAAATATTAGTGTCGTCTATGGCCAAGAGCTTGGAGTGGTTTCTGGAACAGATATATTGAATTTTTTCCGTTCAACATATGACATGGGGTGGTTTTTGTCTTATTTGAACCTGTTATTGCCAAGAGAATTTCTTCAAACTGTGTGTACTTCTTGAATGGACCAACCATGATCTAAAAATTTCAGTGTCATCTATGGCCAAGAGCTAGGAGTGGTTTCTGGAACAGATATATTGAATTTTTCCGTTCAACATATGACATAGTCACATGGAGTGGTTTTTGTCTGATTTGAACCTGTTATTGCCAAGAGAATTTCTTCAAACAGTGTGTACTTCTTGAATGGACCAACCATGATCTAAAAGTATCAGTGTCATATATGGCCTGTTATTGCCTGTCTTGAACCTGTTATTGCCAAGAGAATTTCTTCAAACTGTGTGTGCTTCTTGAATGGACCAACCATGATCTAAAAATATCAGTCTCATATATGGCCAAGAGCTTGGAGTGGTTTCTGGAACAGATATATTGAATTTTTCGGTTCAACATATGACATAGTCACATTGGGTGGTTTTTGTCTTATTTGAACCTGTTATTGCCAAGGGAATTTCTTCAAATTGTGTGTGCTTCTTGAATGGACCAACCATGATCTAAAAATATCAGTCTCATCTTTGGCCAAGAGCTTGGAGTGGTTTCTGGAACAGATATATTGAATTTTTTCCGTTCAACATATGACATTGGGTGGTTTTTGTTTTATTTGAACCTGTTATTGCCAAGAGAATTGCTTCAAACTGTGTGTGCTCCTTGAATGGACCAACCATGATCTCAAAATATTAGTGTCGTCTATGGCCAAGAGCTTGGAGTGGTTTCTGGAACAGATATATTGAATTTTTTCCGTTCAACATATGACATGGGGTGGTTTTTGTCTTATTTGAACCTGTTATTGCCAAGAGAATTTCTTCAAACTGTGTGTGCTTCTTGAATGGACCAACCATGATCTAAAAATATCAGTGTCATCTATGGCCAAGAGCTTGGAGTGGTTTGTGGAACAAATATATTGAATTTTTCCGGTCAACATATGACATAGTCACATTGGGTGGTTTTTGTCTTATTTGAACCTGTTATTGCCAAGAGAATTTCTTCAAATTGTGTGTACTTCTTGAATGGACCAACCATGATCTAAAAATATCAGTGTCATCTGTGGCCAAGAGCTTAGAGTGGTTTCTGGAACAGATATATTGAATTTTTTCCGTTCTACATATGACATAGTCACATTGGGTGGTTTTTGTCTTATTTGAACCTGTTATTGCCAAGAGAATTTCTTCAAACTGTGTGTGCTTCTTGAATGAACCAACCATGATCTAAAAATATCAGTGTCGTCTGTGGCCAAGAGCTTAGAGTGGTTTCTGGAACAGATATATTGAATTTTTTCCGTTCAACATATGACATGGGGTGGTTTTTGTCTTATTTGAACCTGTTAATAGCAAGAAAATTTCTTCAAACTGTGTAGGCATGTTAAATGAACCAAACATGATCTAAAAATATTAGTCTCATCTATGGCCAAGAGCCTGTAGTGGTTTCTAGATCAAATTATAACTAGTATTTTTTTTAATTGTTATATTCAATTATTTTGTTGAATGCTTTATTATAATCACTAATTGAAAGATTCACTAATACTATCAAACGGTTTTAAATTTAGGAAAGATTTAGGAAATTCTTCATCACCGTATTTCTCTCAAACTAAATTTTATAAAAGTATTTATCTAGGATCACTAAGTGTCAATGACCGAGAAAATTTTACCAATTTCTTTGCGCATCACTTATCCACATTTTCTCTTTATAGATACTAGTGAGTTAACCCTGTATAAGACGAAAATTATAAGTTTTTGGTTATAAATTTAATTTAATTATAAAAAACAATTAAATATGATTTTAAAAAATTAATTAATCATAATGAATGAATCATTAATCATAATTTTTTTTTTTGAAGATTTTATGTTTAGTTTATGACAATAAATCATCTAACAGTGGAAATATTTACACTACTTGGTGAAACAAATTCAGATAGGATGCTTAATTAATAAGGAATAATTTCAAACCTGCAAATAGTGTGACGCGAGTCCTAGAGGGTTTGCCACATAACCAACTTGTGAGGCAATAGACGAAAACAAGAACAAACAAATCGAGGCGGTTGACAGAGTTCTTTCTCTTTACCCGTTTTTTTCATAGTTATACCGAAAGTATCCGAAAATGGTAATTATGCGTGGAGCGATTCCTGGAGATTTTGCTACATCGCCACCTACGCAGCGCAATAGATAAAAGCAGTTAACTTTCGAGGAAGTACACTACATGGCGAACACTGGAAATATTGACATATCGCCACAGGTCTATGCAAATCGTCAGTAATGCCTATTTCGGTTCTATCATTTTTCATATTTATAATGAAAATATCATCATCCCTCTCGGAAGTTCGAAAAACAAAAGTACCAACAGACGATAAGATATGAAGAGATTTGATAACAACATGCTATATAAGATAGTAGAAATTTGACAGCGGAAAATAATAGATTGCGCTACTCGCCGCGGAATAAAATATTAAAACTCATCCTTAAAATGACAAATTGATTGATCTCCGAAGTAAAGGAACTCGGTAAATGAAATCTTGAAATTATACGATGTTCCATCTTTCCGATATTTCTTAAAGAATGACGATTGGCTAAAACTCTAGAATCTGTTCATGCTGGACTAAACTTGTCCATTTCATAATCAATCATTTTGAAAATTTAAATTTTTTTATTTATTTATTTTCAGTTTCTGGCCAATATATCAGAAACTTCCACTAGTAACCAATAATTTCGGTTGTTTTGGTCAAAAACTGAAAACAATTTATATGGTCGCAGAAAATCTAAAATTATAGTGAAAATTCTAATCAGTAAATTTTCCTCAAATTTTCCTTGTAGTCACAGTATGACCCAAGTTATTAGAAAAATAACAGAAAGTATTGGTTACTAGTGGAAGTTTCTGATATATTGGTCAAAAACTGAAAATAAATAAAAAAAATTAAATTTTCAAAATGTTTGATTATGAAATGGCAAAGTTTGGTCCAGTACGAACAGATCCTAGAATTTTGTCCAAAACTTACTTTAAAATCCATGATCAAACAACTACTATCCAAATTTCATTGTCATTCTTAAAGAAATGGCGGAAAGACGGAATATGGTTAAATTTCAAGATTTCATTTACCGAGATCCTTTTCTTCGGAGATCAATCAATTTGTGATTTTAAGGATGAGTTTTATTATTGTATTCCGCTGGGACGTTTTATTTAGTGAAAAAAGAGATACAAAATGAGTAAAAAATTTCCGCTGGTAATTATATAACAAAATAAATTCTCTTTTGTGATGGTGCTGCCACTTGCGGCAAGTAGCGTAATATCTTATTATCCACTGTTAGATGTTCGCTATCTTATACAGTCTGATAACAACGCCTCCAAATGAATCAAACTATGCAATTTTGTTACCCAGCAGCTATAAGCTACTACCGGTTCAGCAATTCAGCTAATACCGGTTCCCAGTTTTAAGGTTGCAAATTACAAATATTAAAGCTTCAAACTAAACCGAAATCCCGAATTAGTTTTGCCAGCAGCAAACGGCACCGTAATAAATACTTATAGTACCAAATTATTAGTCGGTAACAGTGGGTTAAGACCAGTGGTGGGCATTTACACGTCATCTACTAATTTTAACGTCATTGAGTAGACAATGGTCGACAACTTAGACAACGTAGACTACTCGTAGATAACTTAGATTACTCGTAGACGACGGCGTGACGCGGACTGAGCTAGGTGTTAACCAAATACCTCTTGACAACCAATTCGCTAGTTCAGAGGTCACTGAGCTCAATACAGCGGCGAAATTGATAACTGAGAAACCGCCTCTAATTTTATAAGGGAAGCATCTAATAATGAACTGGTTATGTCAACATTAACAGATTCCAAATTTTATATTGCCCCGGTCAAAAGAGGTAATATAAATGAAACAAAGATTCAAACCTTCGAAATCGATGGCTTCAGAGGCCTAGTTAAACACTTTGAAGAAGTTGGTAAAAAATATTACACATACCAAATAAAAAATCAAAACGGGCTGACTGTTGTGCTAAAAGGAATTGAAAGCTTCGTAGAAGTTAGCGACATACAAGCTGCTGTTGCTGCGGAAGGTTTCCATGCCAAATCTATTGGTAATATAGTAAACCGTGAGAAGGTACCCCAACAAATGTACCGTTTGAACTAGAGCCAGAGGAAGAAAAGTCAAAAGGAGTTCACAAGATTTACAACCCAAAATATTTGCTATACCGCAAAATATAATAATTGAAGAACCTAAGAAGAAGTCTAGACCAGTTCAATGCATATAGTGCTAAGAATACGGATACACGAAAGCATACTGCACCTTAGATGAAGTTTGTGTTATTTGTGGTGAACTTGACGACTTAAACAGTGTGACAAATCTCGCAATGACCCATCTGTGAAACGTTGTAGCAACTGCGGTGAAAACCGACCAAATGGCGCAGTGGTTAAAGCTTTGTCGTTTGGATCGGGAGGTACCGGGTTCGAATCCCGATAGAGACAAGATGCAAAGGGAATTTTCATCAACAGATTGGGATCTGTGATGAAATGGAACACATCTATGACCCCCTGGCGGAGTGCAAAACTCATGGGCCGACCCATCATCCATGCCAGTATAGGCTGGCGCAGTGTGCAGCAATGTACATATGGTGATAAAATCGGACCTATAACCGTACGTCCTCGAATTGGCTAACACTGGCGTAAAAGTAAGGACGGAAAAAGCAAACCGCGAAAGAGTTGGGAGAGCTTTGGCTCCAGAACAGATTGCAGGGATAATAAATAATAAAAATAAAAATAAACTGCGCTAAAAATCATACGGAAAATTACAGGGGATGCGCAGTGTATCTGGGCTTCAGAGGGCCATGTTACTAAAAAATACAATAGTCACTAATCCAATGAGTGCAAACACACAAAATGATAACTTGGTGACGTTTGCCAATAGTTTGCAAATATCTTAAAAGGTAACACACCGAAACCGAAAGTTCATTTTAATGAAGAGGACCTAAACATTCATACCACGGTAAATAAATTAACCGAGACCATCCAAGGATTCATCATTTTGCTGTAAAGACAAATGAGCATAATGCTGCAAAATATGAATACGCTTATGCAAATTATAGTCAACAATCAAAAATGACAGTTCTAAAAATAGCTATTTAGAATGCGAATGGGCGTGCGCATGCATCATAAAGCTGAGGTACAAATTTTTCTTATCGAACAAAATATAGAAATCATGTTAATATTTGAAACACACTTCACAAAGCAACATTTTTTTTAATATTACCGGCTATTCCGTTTATAACACCAAACATCCGGATGGGAAAGCACACGGCGGCACTGCAGTCTTAATAAAAAGAAGATTAAAGCAGATATGCTTGGAATATGCTAAAGATCACGTCCAAGCTACAATTATCTGTTTGGAAGAATGATCTGGGAAATTTGTAATATCGGCTGTTTACTATCCACCGAAACACGCAATTAAAAAACAGCAATTTATCGATTACTTTAATCAGTTGGGAATAAAATTTCTAGCAGGGGTGATAACAACGCTAAACATGTGCAATAGGGTTCGAAGTTGACGTCACTCAAGGGCAAGCAACTCTACGAAGCAATAAACGAGACAAACCTAGATTATTTATCATCTGGACATCCCACATACTGGCCCATAGATAGAATGAAAATTTCTGATTTAATAGATTTCTGTGTAATACGAGGAATAGCACACACCAATATTGAAGTCGATGACTGTTATGATTTATCATCAGATCACTCACCAATAATTCTAACACTAAGTATCCAAGCATTAAAAACTGAGCCACTCCAACGTTTAACAAACAAACTAACGAAATGGGTTCTCTATAGAAACATAGTAGATGTAAATTGTCATCTGGATGTCCCTTTCTAAACCAAAATATGCGCATAATATTTAACTTAGTTGAGATTTACATAGCCGATTAAAAAAATATTGTTGAAATTGATAAACCTTAATTTAGTTAGCAAATTTTAATTAAATATCAGACACGGTTTCTTTTGCGCCATCTCTGGACGACTATATAAACTAACCATTAGTTTTGTTGGTCGGAAAATTAGACAAAATATGGTCTGAGGTACACAATTTAGATTACTGACAAAAATAAATTGCCGTTAGCTTGTATACAAGTGATTTATATATAACTATAGTTGTTACTGTATTCATAACCGTACTGGATCTACTATTTAGTCCTAAATTGCGTACTAAATCGTTAATTATCCATCATCTATAATCCATCATCTATAATAAATAATTAATTAATATTATTTAATAATAAATAATAATAAGAATTTTAATAAAATTGCCTGTCATTATGATGAGCGCCATCTATTGATAACGGATATGGACCAATATAAAATTAGTTTAGAAAGTATTTTAGTCGAAAAAATTGGTACCAAACACAAAGTATTAGAATTTGTCATGCTGTGTGCCCGATATCGATGTTTTGGTTAAATTTCCGACTAACTAAATTGGTGATTAGTTTATACTAGTCATTGAAAGATGTCTTTAAGATTCATAAGTCAAAATATGATTGACATGCAGTTCTAAACTGCAAAATTTGTTAAAATTTATGAATTTCCAATTAGAAATGTTTTGGAGATTTATTGATCTAAATTTTTAAGCCAAATTTATTTAAAAATTAGGTTCTGCTTGTTTTATGTCATCTATAAACTACTGGTATGAACTAATCATCAATTTAGTTAGTCAGAAATTTAGAGAAAAAAAACTACAAATTATTTCTAAACATAGCCTCAGAACATAAAAATAAATGCAGAACATTTCGTGGCAATCAACATATCTGATCGGAATATGCAATCAGAAGTGCCAACTTTATTGGTTTCTAGAACACTTTTTATCAGAAAATTGTTCATTCAACGGCCGTTGTTGTTCAATGGAATTGGGCCAATGCTGGATTAGCACAAATGCAGCCACTATATTTTTTGGATGGCAATCAGCATATTCATTCGGTTTGCTAGCAGATCTAAAAAATCACAAATTGATTGATCTCTCCACTAGCTCGCAATCAACGCAGCATCAGCGGTAATCGGGGAACAAGAATCTGCCGACCATCTTCATAAGCAATATTATACTCGTTACACATGGTGATGTAAAAAGACAACGACTGGAGACCGAATGGGGACTACAGAAGGCTTAACGAAGTCATAACTCCTGATAGATAAACTTTCTCAAAAATTGATCTTGTGAGAGCATACCATCTCTTCCCAGTCGCACCTGACGATATTCATAAGACTGCAATTACCACACCATTTGGTTTTTTCGAATCCACTCGAATGCTATTTGGTTTCAGAAATGCACAAACAATCCAACATTTCAGCAACGAACTCGTCAGAGTCCTTTATTTTTTTATTTATTTCTACGACATTCTCGTAAAATCAAAAGACGAGACGCGACACCTACTCTAGTTGGAACAAATCTTCCAAAAGTTAACAAATTATGGCGTCAAGTAATTTTAACTTTCTCAGTCACAAAATTACACCTAATTGAATTTTGCCGTCCGAAGGACGAATTAATGCAATTAGAAACTTCCAAGCAGTACTAAAAGGTTGAACAAATTCCACAATTTGTTGAGATGGCAAATTACTACCCGACACACTTTTTCAGACTTCCGACCACGGGCAGGCCCCTGTCGAAATTCTTTTCAAAAGCTTACTGTAAAATTTAAAATTTGGAATTTCCAAATTGCCCCAGATATTCATTTAGATATTGTTGGAAATGGTCACCAACCAATGGATACGCATGTATCAACCCAACCAACCAACCACATTTTCGCAGCAACAATTGCGAAAGTACTAGGCAAAGTACTAAACTTCTATATCTACAGATTCGGCGTGCCGGTAAACAAAACGATCGGTCAAACCACACAGCACGAATCCAATCAGTTTACTCAGCTTACTCATACATCGAATACGGACAACTTAAAACGTTCATAGATCAGGGGGGCAATAAGGTAGAGAATGTTGCAGACATTATATACTACTACTACACTAAAGTCTTAGCAATTTTTTACTGCTAAACCTGTCATTCAAATTGTTCAAGGCAAATGAAATTCCAACGAAAATGGTACACTGAGACCTGGTTACCGTGATATGATTTTGTAACCGATTTGAAGTTCAATATTACGAGCTGTCAAGATTAGAGTACTTCAATTAATCATCAAAACATTTGATAGAACTTTGATGAAATTTATGATTGGTGGAGAAGGCAGTTTAACAGTACTTTCATGATAATCGTTAAGGATCAAATTTTAATGAACTCTAGTCTATTTAGATGTATGTGAAGATAGTCCAAATTCCATCCCCGAAAAAATGCGATGGCAATACTAATTGTTGCGATCATGACATTTTTTACTCTCAGCCCAAAAAATCTCCACATTTTTACTCTCAACCCCGAAAATATTTGCTATCACGATAGTAAAAACTGTCATGACAGCTGAAATTTTCTAGGCTGACATTATATAAAATATGTACTTATAAAAACATGTTTGTGAAGTAAGACCAATTTTGATATGTGTGTGAAGATAGGCTAAATTCAGTCTCAAACGAACGCGATGGCAACAAAAGTATTGCTATCATGATATTTTCTACACTCAGCCTAAAAAATCACGACATTTTTACTCTCAGCCCCAAAAAATTTTACTATCACGATAGTTTAAAACTGTCATAACAATCGAAATTTTCGGAGTTGAGAGTAAAAATGTATTGAATTTTTTGTGCGGTGCACATCGTTTGATAGAAACATAAACAACATTTATGATGTTTTTTAGAATTTTTCTATGCCAAGGAGTTGAGATATACTCCATAGAAGTCAGGAACTATTCGTTGGCCCAACTAGCGGTGCATATCGTTTGATAGGTGATTGTTTAAGGAGCACGTCAGAGTTCAGATATACTCCATAGAAAGCGGTGCATATCGTTTGATAGGTGAATGTTTTAGGAGGATCTGAGATCTAAGCCAATGAAATCATTTTATTTTTAAAATGTTTGATTTCATTGGTTTAAGGGGCCATGAGTAAACTCTTACAGAACCTACCATGTACAATCAGTTTCTAATATTGATTGTGAACTCGTATAGTAATAGTCTACTTACTGTTAAATTCAATTTTTGAAACATAGAGATGTGCACGCGTCCGATACATCATCCGATAATTATGTTACTACAAAAATTTATTGCTCAAAACTTTCAATTTTTCATTGGTTTCGATCAATAATCCCAATTTTACTTTAGAACCAGAAGCCTAAACATCTGAGCAATGTTGCAAATTTTGCGCTAGTATTCGTTCTCGGCAAACGGGGAATTTGGGAAATCATAATACGCACATAAAATTACGAATTAATTAAAAAAATTTAAATTAGATTAAGCGACATACTAACTAGGTCTAGTAAACATTATATTGACATACCGGACCCCGCACAAAACCGTCATAAATTATAAATTATGCCTTGACTAACAATTTACAAATTTAAATCGGACTTAAACGATTAATAAAATCATATATAATTTATTATACGAGTATGATTTGGGGAGCACACATAAAACTATCAAACCCTTAATTCGTGATGTTCCCATCTCACCAAACGTGCGTACATAAATACAAGAACAACAATAATAATATGTAGTTAAATGGGCAGCATAGAGTTGGTTTTGTGCTCTGCCGAAATTGTTTGATTAATCATTTCAATTTAAATGAAGCGATGACTATTATTTTATATAGGCGAACGCTGTCGGTTATCATTAATCTTAATAATTTATTTGCAAAGTGTTTTATGTGTATGGTACGTACACCAAATACAAGATCGTAATGTACTTCAACACAAAAAATTAATTTTGGTATTTTAATTATTCGAGTCGGTTCAAAATATTTATGTATGGTATGAGCATTACACGCAGCGCACGCAAGACAACAATGGAAGTTATTTTAAGATTTTTTAAACACTTTTTTTTAGAATAGAAACATAAAAAGAAAACCAATTTCTCAATTAGCACTTTCTACTGTATACATTGGGTGTTTGGCGTCACATTCTAAACAGAATTTAATTAAAACTAAATGTTTATCGGTTTTAGATTATTTTCGATATAGTGCCATATCGTTTCTATCAATTACAATTGAAACCCTTTTCAAATTGTGTCATTTCGATCAAAATACATAAACGCACACAATAAACTTTACGTTTGTATTAAATTATTTTTGTCACGCTTCTGTGAAACGTCGTTATAAATGCGAGCATCATTAATATGCATGCAAATGCACACGATTTTATGTGTAGATTAATTATTGCATTATCACCATACCGAGTTTATAAACCTCGATCTCAGTTCGATTGTAATCGATCGGGGTCAAACAAAACGTGTAGCCACTGTGTGGTCTTTACAAGGCGCGGCGCCCCAGTTGTATAGCTAAGTAGCTCAGCTTTTTTTTATTATTATTTGGCACTAGCTCCAAATATTTGGTGTCATATGTCCCAGTTTCAAAATTTACAATTTTTAATCTTTTTTACATTTTTTACCATAACAATAATAATTTAATTTTAATTTCTTTTCATACACCTATAGCACACATCGATCACATTTCACACTTCTATCTGATTTGTTCTAATAAATTCATACACGTTCACTCTCATTCGCAATAATTCAGTCAAACTACTTGCACTCAATAGAACATTGAACATTTGTCTGCTCTGGTTAAATGCAGAAGATTTCAGAATCAAATGTTCGATGTCCTCCACAACTAAACAGCTTTCACATAATTCACACAGAACCAAATTGCGTTTCTTCAAACATTCTTTCCAATTTCCATGATTCAATCTCACTCGATCCATAGTTCGTAACATTCTAGTACCTCCTTTGAGCACCTTAAAGAACGGTGGCCGCAAAGGAGACCTAACCAACTCAAAGTACTTCTTACCTTTCAGCTGACATTTTTCAACAAACTCTCTCATGAATTCATATTCATTTACATCATCAATCAAACAACCTCGTTTCGCAAGCACATAGGCTCTTTCATTACCTTCAATCTGTAGGTGTGAAGGTATCTATTGAAGGATGACTGCCCTCCCACAAGATTGAAGATACTTATACAGCATTTCCACATACACATTGCCATGAGTTCCCCACCTTTACTAATTAATTCCAACCCACTCCGGGAGTCAGAGAATAACACTATTCTCCTGTTCCCTTCTGTCATTGCCAACTTGATCTCTTCATAATCCCTATCAATTCTGCATTCATTATACAGATACTGTCATGCACTCTTACCATTTTCTCTTTCCTCATTGAAGGAATATAAATTCCGACATCTACTCGATCATCATTTACACTTGCATCTGTATATACTTCCACATGTGCAACATAATTCATTCGCATTTTGCAAAATTCACTCTTAACCGATAACTCATTCATCATTGCTTTTGTTGTGTCACCAAACTTCAACCGCACTATTAGATTGCTCGGAGGGACTTTCGGGTTTGCCGGACGAATCTTGGAGAATATGTTAATATTTTCCAAAATTACCAGTGATCTTGTTGTCTTTTTGTAAACCGTTCCTCTGTGCAATCTCTCTTTCATTTCATTCACCAATGTATTGTCATTTGTTAACATTCACACAGTCTCTCGCACAGTGATCCATTCCCTCTTATAATTGAGAGGCGAATCACCTAATTCAGACCACAGAGTGTGTATTGGTGTCGAATTGATCGCTCCCAATACCACTCTAGCACACGCATTCTCCACAAGCATCAACTTTTTAACCTCAACCTTGGACCCATCACCATATATACTCATTCCATACGCAATTTTAGTTGACACTACCGTCTTTCGTAACATATCAGTCACACCCGGATGAGCTCCCCATTTCGGTTTGCTCACCTTTTTAATAACGTTCTATCTACTCTTACAATTATCGGCCAATATTTCCATATGCACTTTGAAACTCATTCTTCTGTCAATCCAGATTCCCAAATACCTAGTCAATTTCACACACTCAATTCTCTCATTATATATTCGCACATCAACCATCCGATTCGTTCTAAAAGCCATACTACAACATTTACTCGAATTTACTCTCAAATTCAGTTCACTCAAACATTCGGTTACCTGATTCACACATTCTTGAGCCCGACTCAAGGCCTCCTCGATGGTACTCTCCTTACCCATCAGGACAAAGTCATCTGCAAATTGCAAAATGACTTTGCCCGAGGAGTTACACCTATGTATCGAGCTCGTATACAGGTTGAAGAGAGTCGGTGAGATTTTACTGCCTTGGGGGAGGCCGATAGTCACCGCTCCTTCCAACCTATACCCTCTACCACATAAAACTAACTTTCTCTCATTCATGAACTTATACACCCATTTGCAAATTTTCCAAGGAAACCCCAAGTTCATAAGGATTTGATAAAGTTTCCCTGGAACCACGTAATCATATGCCCTTTCTATATCCAAAAATACCGCCACAACATACTTATTTTCCTTTTGTACTTCCCACACAAACTTTTCTACACACTCATTAGCAGAGTGGTTGTGACGAAACCCAAAGGTGGTTCCCGGCAGCAAATTTCCCTCATTCACAAATTTATCTATACGAGCTTTCATCATACCATTCACAATTTTAACAAATACATTCAACATACATATTCCCCTGTAATTTGTTGCCAGATTCCTATCCCGATCCCTTTTAGGAATAGGTACCACTCTGCTTTCCTTCCATTTTTCCGGTATCTGAATACCCATCCATACTTGATTGAGAATTCGAAGCAAGGCCGCCTTGGCTTCGAATTCTAATCTACTAATCATTTTATAACTCACTCTGTTGGTTCCGGGGGTAGTAGATTTGGATGTTTCTAAAACCCCTCGGAACTCTTCCCATTCAAACTCCTTACACATATCGTTCATAAATTCATTTTCATTATCAGGTAGCAAAACTTCATACCTATCACTCAAATTGTTACGTACGTCCGTAATCATTTGTAAAAAGACACCTCCATTCTCTCTGTCATCTAACACTGCATTTCTGCCTTGCATATCCTCTCACTCTATTAAATTTATCCCATACATCCTTAGTTGTGGTTCTATGTGTCATTTTTGATACATAGTCCCGCCAACTTTTTCTTTTCGCTCTACGGATAGCCTTTTTCAATTTTGCATTCATTCTTCCATAATTTATTCTGCATTCATGACATATACACCTACTGAACTCTCTCAATGCTATCCGTTTCCTTTCATACCAATACTGGATTTCATTGTTCCACCAACCGTTCATCTTGTATTCATTCCCTCTGACATTTATAATGCACATTTCATTCACTCTCTCTATTTCATCCTCAAGTTGGTTAACCTCATTTACTTCTTTCATTATGAGAGTCTCATTCATACGTTCGACCCATTTCTTACCATGTATAATGACCTTACGGTCTATGTCAACATTTATACCACCTAAGCATATCCTGATCAAATAATGATCACTACCCAAATTCTCATCTGTGACTTTCCAAGTGACTTGGCCCGCCAGCTAGATATTAAAGTTAAGTCTATCGCGCTGGCTATTGACCCCACT
The DNA here is from genome assembly GCA_963691935.1 of Nephrotoma guestfalica. Lineage (NCBI taxonomy): Eukaryota > Metazoa > Arthropoda > Insecta > Diptera > Tipulidae > Nephrotoma > Nephrotoma guestfalica. The sequence continues at coordinate 190,218,562 of OY829915.1, read as the reverse complement.
CTCGCCATTCTAGTAGACCCACCATCACTCAGGACTACGAGATCGGAATCCAGAATGAGGTGGGTCAACCAATTACCTCTAGCATCAGTTCTTTCACTCCCCCATATTCTCGAATGCGCATTCATATCACCCGCTAGAATAACGTCACTTTTGCCTTCCACCCATTCAAACAAAATTTGAAAATCTCGTTGGCTTCTCTCTCTGTCAGACGTAGACAACACTGGAGTTGAATAGATACTTACAAATAACAAGTTTATGTCCAGATTCCGAGTTTTGGCTGCGATAACTTCAGTGTGCTCGAAACGCGGTATGTCACAAAGGACCAGGCTGATATTGGTACGTGCGCTCGGTCATCAGCCCTCGGTCTGACTACAGATAATATTGTATCCTTTCACCCGAAACGTCTTACCCTCACGCTCCCAAGTTTCACACAAAATCATCACATTCACATCGTTATTGGTCAGATAGTTCCGCAGCATATCGCCATTGGCATATATACTGCGAATATTTATCTGGCCAATTTTCACGCATTCATTGGATCTCAGCATTCGCTTTACCATTCAAAGAAATGAAGAAGGGAGAGGACATTTATAAACGCAAATGCGCTCTCTCTCCTCCTTCCCTCATTCATCATCAATCATACTTACATGCGGTTAGTTCCAAATAATGTTAATTCTTTTGGAGCTAAATTAGAATGTCTCATTGCTAGCCATGTATCATTTCTTTTGATTGTCTCTATGTCCATTGCTGTATTACAAGTTGTTTGTTGATTTGATTGCGGTTGTTGTTGTACTTGCTGTATTTGTTGTTGTAGTTTGTTCGGTTCTAGTAGTTGTTTTGGTTGTTGCGGCTGTTGTTGATTTTGTTGTTGTCGTACGTGATCTTTTTGTTGCTGTTGTTGTTGTGGTTGGTTTAATTGTGTCTGTTGTTGCCTTGAAGTTGAAATAGTTTTTTGATTTGATTGTGGTTTTGTCTGTTCTAGTTGGTTTCCTTTGTTTTGCGGCTTTTGTGGTGTGTTTGGTGGGTTAAAGGCCTTTTTAGTGTATCTGCATATGTTGTCTGGTCAACTGGTGTGGTGTTTGCATATAATCGAAAATATTTGGCTTTCGCCTCGGGAAATGTTAATCTATCTACAGTTTTAATTTTCACTATTTCTATTCCTTACTGTTGCTGGTGTGTGCCTCTCCACAATTCTCGCATTTTAGTGTAGTGCACGGCTGGTAGTGTGGTGTTACTTCACTACATTTGTAGCACTTAGGATCACTTGTGCATCTCTTTTTGCTGTGACCAAATTTGTGGCATTCGGTACACTTCAACGAATTTGGAATGTACAATCGAATGCTTAGTTGTATAAAGCCTGCCCTCACATATTCCGGTAATACTGGTGAATCAAAAGTCAGGATAATTGCTGCTGTGTCCGTTAATTTGTTTTCCACCCATTTCTTTATTTTATATACCTCTATGACGCCTTGGTCCTTAAGCCCTTCTTTGATTTCTTCTTCAGTTAAACTTTTTAGGTCGTGCCAGAAAATGATACCTTTGGAACTGTTCAATATGGGGTGTTCCGTCACTTTTATTTTGGCCAATTGCCCCAGAGATGTAGCCTTCAGTAATACATCCGTCGCTGCCTGATTTTTTGTCAGAACCAGCAGTTCTCCAGCTCTCTTCAATGATATCTTTGGTTATCATATCCAGCGCTTTTTGTACTCCAAAAGGTGAAAATTTTGACAGGTTTTGTCCCTCCTGCTCGTGCTTAATTATTAGATATTTTTCATTCACTCCACTGCAATCCTTTATGTCTGTACCGCCCCCGAATCCTAATCTCTTTGTTCGCATTTCTTCGATCTTTTTCCTTTTGGAGGGTTGAGTATTATTTCCCAACATCCTCAACGGTGCGAATCTATTTGGGGTTTCAAACATCGCCCCTTTTTACGGCCGAAGCCTTCTCCTTTTGCCCACACCTGACTTTACTTGTTGTCTAAACTCACGCCGCTTAATTTATATTTAATATTTTAAATATACTAACTAACTTGTTGTTCTTGCCACCAAACAATAATCCACTTAAAACACTATATATATGCGTCCACCATCCTTTTAATATTATAAAATTGTTCTTACACCACTATAAAACTATTTTAACTTAATTAAAACTCAAAACCACTTAAATTAACTATTTATCAAATGCAAAAGGAGTTTTGCACTGAGCTGTCAAAATTTTGTGTTGTCGCTTGCCAAACTATAGCACTGGAATGAGGTAGCTCAGCTAATTTCATAAAATAAGTGCAGTTGGCATATACCGCAATACAACTGCTGCAAAATTGTAAATATCAAAATGTTTATTATTAATTTGGCACTAAAGCGCCACTCCCATGAAAAAAATTTACTGTCAGTAAAAATAAAGCGAGAAAAAATATGGATTTACTGGTTGTGTACGAAACAAAAAATTTTATCAGTAAAATTTTACTGACAAAATAATTATCATGTTAGTGTGCTGCCATAACGTGCTATAAAAAAAATGTAAACTGAAGTATTTTTTATGGCAGCATTGTTAACACATCTACAAAAAATGTATGTAAAGATAAGAAATTTTTCTCACACTCATACAAAATAAATCGTTCGCCATTTTTATAGTCAAATCTCAGTTTGTTTTTTTATTTGGAGATTAGCTTTGCTAACGTTCGGGTTTTTAACAGTTTTATATGGTGTTAAAGTATACATATAAAAAAAATCTAAATACTGGTCACTGCCAATCTTAAAATAGGGTTCAAGGATATTCTCACCACAGACTTATTTGGGACATTATTCAGATCCATAATGTTTAGTGGATCTAACTAATCCAAATCTTCCAAATCCATATTGGCTATATTAATAAATATTATAAAATTAAATTATAAATTTTTATGAACATTTTAGGTTATGAAAAAATGTAATTGTCAAAATTAAACCATAAAATTTTGCTATAAAAATGAAATAAAATATATTTCTTTTCTTTGTCACTCTGATAGAATTTTAAAATTTTTTTGGTTTCGTTTTTTCAGTAAAACAATACTGTCAGTAAATTTTTTCCATGGAACAGGCGCTTAAGTTCCTCTTTCTGGGTGTAGATGTAGACATTATTTATGTGTACTAAATATTTTTCATTGGCTAGTTATTTCCATTTGAAAGGGTAACCCATCTAACGTTTGCCATTTAATTTGGCTCTAATTCAAAGGCGAATGAATATCTTTCAAAACGGTTTACTTTTATTGCAAAGAGTATATATTGCCATTAAGTATGAAACACAAATTTATTCAAATGACTTCCACGGCTGGCTTTACTGTACCCCATTCGGTCAACCCAATCTTCGAGAACATTTTCGATTGTATGGGCGTCTATCTCATCAAGGGTAACTTCGATTTAATCTTTCATGTCTTGGATAGTCTCTGGATGGCTAGCGTAATACTTATCCTTAACGGCTTCCCACAAAAAAAGTCCGACGGAGTCAAATCGCAGCTATGTGGTGGCCAATTGACATCTCCGTTGCGGCTGATTATTCGATCCCCGAATACAGAGTTCGAAAAACCGATTGTTGCGTTGGCTGTGTGGCAAGTTGCGCGGTCCTGGTGAAACCAAATTTCGCGTTTCCCCTCCAAAAACTCTCATCATGACTCGGTAACGCTCCCCATTGACTGTAAGGGCGGCTCGTTGCTCATTTGCAAAAAAAATGAACCAATGATGCCGCCGGTCCAAAATGAACAACAAACAGTCACTCGTTGTGGATGCATCGGCCTCTTCATGGTTACGTGTGGATTTTCTGAACCCCAAATGCGACAATTTTGCTTGTTTACGTAGCCTCCAAGATGAAAATGACCTTTGTAGGAAAATCACTACAATCATTTTCCTCCATTTTCTTTCAAGCGTTCCAAAACCCAATTAGCAAACCGAAAATGTTGCCGAAGGTCATTTTATTTCAGCTCCTGCACTAATTGAACATTTTACTGTCATACCGAGATCCTTATGCAAGATTCTCATCACAAAACTGCGTGAAATGTTCAATTTTTGAGCACGATGGTGAGTTGATGTTGGTAGATGCCATCAACAGAACATTCTGAGCAACAGCTACAATGTTCTCTCTCCGCCGAACGCACTGTAAATGCACGTACACTTATTGGTTTATCCAATAACAATCCAGTGTCACGAACTCGCTTTAGAAGTTGATCCACAAATTGCCTTGTAAGCATTTCATTCCTACTGAATTTTCCACGTAAATTTCTTACAGTTTGGGTAGAACACTCACCAATTTGAAAGTAAGTTTTCAATATTTCCCAATTTTGTTTAAGCGTCAAGCGACTCATTCCGTATAAATGTCAAACATTAAATTAATTTTCAGTCATAACACGAATGACGTAAGTGTTGCCACACTCGAAATAACCGGTAGTTGAAATTACAAACGCTAAATGGGCCACCCTTTGGAAAGCAGAAGTAAGCACGTATCAAAAACTACGAATCGCGCCTTTTCAATTTTCGAAGTAGAGTATTTACAAGATTACAAGTTACAATTGGCGAACTAAACATTTTCAAAATCAAATTAAATAGACAACCATTTACTAGTCTGTGAGAAGTTAACTTTTATGAAATTGAAGACGCTTGGGAATCCTATTCCTCCTTGTTAAAAAAATTTCAACTATTGGACGCTGACGTTATCGGCCTAAGAAAAATCCTGGAAAACTAAATCTCGAATTTCCAAATATCGATTTTAGAAGAGGACGAATTCTAATATTACAATGTGAAAATCCTGTTTTTTGAAAATCCTATTCAAAACAAATTAGGGTCAAACGTGGTTTATAGTATGGAATTGGTATTCTATTAATTATTTTAGGCTTGCATTGAGAATTACAGATCTTATGGTGTGGCAATATACGCTAGAAACGACTTGAATTGTAAACATATCATCAATCCCTTAAACTTAACTTTTGATGCTACAGGCATTTCCTTTATGTTAGGGTCAAAACTAGTATGTGCCTTCTGCATCTACATACTAAATTCCTTCAACATTTCCAATTTTATTGCGGAATTCAATATGTTTTTGGCTGATATGGGCGATTTTAATATAGATTTTTTATTAAAAAATACTGATGTCGCCAATTTACTAGATGTGCTGTCAGTTAATGGCCTTGATATTCTTGTATCTGAACCTACCATTATTTTTAAATCTTCAGCAACGTGTATCGATAGCGTTATCTGTAGGTTTGATCAGACGTATTTCCGAAGTCCGTCATGCAATATTTTAGACTTGGGCATATCAGATCATTGTTTAAAGAAACTAGTTTCTTTGGTGCTCTCATTTCTAGACCATTCGTAAGAAACTCTGTTGAGATTGTCCGCATTGACTATTGCCAACTGCAAGAACTGCATCTAGCTGCAGAAAAATTACCTCTAAAGCTGGAAAAGCAGCTAAACTTAGGCATTGGACGTCTGATCTCCTATTAAAAAATATACGCAAGAGAAATGTTATATGGCTGCTTGCAAGGAAAAATTCTACTGACAAAAGGCTTGCTAACTATAGTCCCAAACCATGTGACAATTTTAAAGCCAAAATAAGTCAGAGTAGAAAGCAGTACTACGTTGAACATTTTAATTCCAATGGCACTAATGCCCGGAAAAACTGGCAGTCAGTAAATTAATTGATTAAATTGTAAGTTTGGTGGTGTGATATCTGATTCAAGTGCCATTACTAATAAGTTTAACAATTTTTTTATGCGAGTAGGTGAATCCAGTTGTTCGACTGTTACTTTGGATGAGTCGGTAAAACATAGTTTTGTGACAGAAAACTACGAAACGACGAGAAGCTTTTATTTTTTCCCGATCTGCCCGGATGAATTATATGCAATTATCAATTTGCTTAAAAATAATTCATCGCCTGGACTAGATGGTGTTTCGAATGTATTAGTTAAGAAGATGGCTTGTTATCTTATGGATGTCTTAAGTTTCATCATGAACTTAAGTGTCAATACAGGGGTTTTCCGTTAGCCCTAAAGCGAGCTGTAGTTTCCCAATTTTCAAAATATTGATAAAACGAATTTAGATAACTACGGAACAATATTGCTTCTTTCCATTTTTCCAAAATATTTGAAAATTTTATGAAAAGTAGGATGATACATTTTCTGAATAAAAATAATTTTCTCTCTCCGCTACAATTCGGGTTTAGGAAAAATAAGAGCACGGAACAAGCTAGTTTAACAGTTCTGGACCAAATAAGTGGGAGCATTGATTTAGCGCTGAACTCATCTGGTCGGTTCGTTGATAGGACTAAAGCTTTTGATAGAATAGACCATCCGATTCTCTTAAGGAAACTTTATTGTTGTGGCTTTCGTGGAATGATCTTGATGATAAGTTTCCAACTTTTTATCAAAAATTGGGCATTTATTGTGACAGAACTATAGGTTATGTTTTATTCAAAGTATTGTCCATCGCTATAGCCACTATATTTTCCCAACTTTCTGGTAGCATACGAAAACTACGTCGAAAGAACGCTTCATTTTTTGATGCTATGCACGAATCAACTCAGTTTTTGGTATCTTCATATGAAGTGAGGTGCTGCTCAGACCTGTCATGCGTCATCGATCGAAACAAGTGGTAATCAGACGGGTCAATGTAGAATAATAATTTTGTCGTATCTGTAGTAGTAGTGGGTGCGTTTTTTCTTAAGGGCTCGCCTCAATCTCATCAATCGTGTTGGGTAGAGAGCCCCAATAATGGTTTCGTTTGGATTTAGCAACACATAATACAAAACATCAAGCTAATCCCACCAAATACACAACATGACTTTTTTCCTTGAATAATCGGCTTCGTTGTTGATGTTGAAGCATGGTTAGATGGTCCCAATGATTCCTTCTTTTTTGGGTTATCGTAGTGGATCCGTTTTTAATCATCAGTGACTATCCGATGCAAAAAACCCTTTCGTTTCTATGGAACCCAATTTCCTTGCTTTTGAATCATTCCCAATAATTTTAAACGATGTGAAATTGTTTGTTGAGTCAGTCTTAATGTATATACGTGCAAATTATTCTTGTGTTTGGCACGAATCTTCATATACAATAATTCTTCTAATTTCGCCTCTTTGTACACTATCGGCCTTCGGCTACGTTCTTTATCTTCGATATCAAATTCACCATTCATAAACTTTTAAAACCACTCTCAGATTTCTTCAAATTGAAGAAGTAAATCTAAAGTTTCCGCAATGACGCTTATTCGGATCGAAACTCGACATTTACACAAGAAAAAAATATATGATGCTGATACAAAATCACTAATATTTTAAGGTTATGTTGTTGAAAAATTTTGATATAAAGTTTTACATCAAGCAATTTTAACCATAACGTACTGGTGGCACCATCTTTTGTCGAATGGCGGAGACTTATTTGTATACCCAATAAAAATATTTTGTGAAAAACACTGTTAAATTTTCTAAATTTTTCCGGTAGTCTCCTATAAACCATCAGCTTAAGTGACTTATATTTTGAGATGCTATTAGGCCTATCTAATAGAAAACATGTTAATTTTGACCAAATTAGGAGTTTATAGGGTGTTTCGGACAGCAAATATGCCTTGAGTACTATAGATCGAATATATAATTTTCTGGATTTTCCTGGGAATCTCCTATAAATGAGTCTGACACCATCAAACTAAACGTGTTTTTCTATTAGATAGGACCTAGTAGCATCTTAGGATATACGTCACTGCTGCTGGTTTTTAGAAGATTTTCGTTAGATTTTAAGTTATCCCAGGCAAATTAGAATATTATAAACACCCTAAACCTCCAATGTGGTCAAAAACGTGTTCTTCTATAAGACGTCACGTAACATGCTGGTAATTAGAAGATTCTCGGAAAAATTCACAAAATTCTACGTTCTATTTATTAAACTAAAGAAGGCAAATTTGGCTGTCCTAAACATCCTAAACGTAAATTTGGTCAAACCAAACGCGTTTTTCTATTAGATAGGACCTAGTAGCATTTTACTGGTTTATATAGGAAACTCTTAAAAAAACTAGAACGTACTTTCGATTTATAGTACTCCCAGGCAAATTTAGCTGACCCAACGACATAAAAACATAAATTTTGCCTGGAGGTGTTTTCTTAGAGGATCACAATTTTAAATTAAAATAGAAAGAAAAACATTTTGAATATCAGTGGAACTAGCCTTATTGGATATATAATTTTATGCCATTATTGCTTGAAAATTATTTCGGCCATGTGGTCACCGTGGCTGGCGTATACAGGGCATAATCTGGAGGTCCAATTTTCGATCACACTTCGCAGCAATTGCAGCCATATCTCGCTCATCACTCGCCAAATGTTATGTTCCAAGTGTGCAATCGTCTCTGGTTTATCGGATTAGACAAGTGACTTAACATATACCCAAAGAAAATAATCTAATGGAGTTAGATCACACGATCTCGGTGGCCAATTAACAGCATCATTACGTAAAATTAGTCTTTCACCAAATGTTTCTTTGAGCAAATTAATTGTATCCTGCGCCCCTGCCGTTCTGTTGAAACCACATATCAGCATGATTTATGCCAGCCAATTGGGGTACAAAAAAGTTAGAAATCATGTATATGTAACATTCCGCCCATCATCGTTTTTGAAGACATATGGACCCATGATTCCGCCGAAAAGTGAGCTTCATCATTGAACAAAATTTTGTTTGGAAAATCAACATCAATATCAATTTGTGCTTCAGCCCATTGGCCGAATTGGCGGCATGTGCAATGGTCGGATGGTATTAATTCCTGCACACGGACACATCTCCAGTTGCTAGAACGACGTCGAATTGATTGATTTGGGTCTTCCTCAATGCTACACTGTACAGCGTCTATCGCTTGTTCGGTACGCACTGTTTGACGTCTTACTGGATGCGTATTATCATTTAGAGTATACGTGGTGCGTGGTTAACCGAATTATTCGCTCTGATGAACGATTATGACGACCGTAAAATGGACGTAATGCGCGATGAGCTTCGCGAACAGAACCATTATTTTGATAAAAAAAAATTCAACAATTTGCAAGCGTTGATCTGGCGTAAGTCAGCATTTATTATGAAATGGCAAATCGTACTAATGACAAACCAAATGTCAATTGTCAAATCGGTTGTCAAACAAAATATTGTTACCAACTTAAAGATGTGAACCTCTAGAAAACACCCTGTATTTTAGAACATAATATTACATCAATATTTATTTAATTTTGTGAGCGTTTCCTTTTTTTCTTTCCGAGAATATTAGGTATAATATAATTTATTGGATCTTACATTAGCATTAAACATCACATTTAATGGTTTTTAGGGTTTAGGCCAAATTTCACTATTTTGAGCAGTATAGTGAAATTTGTCCTAAAAATCTTTCTTTTTTTGTTTTAATCCATGCCATCTTTTCTGGGCCGAAGCACTCCTTGCTCTTTCGCGGTTTTTTCCGTCTTACTTCACGCAACTACTGCCAAATCGAAGACGTACGGCTACGGGATGCATTGCATTGATCCATGCCAGCCTATAGTACTGGACATGGAAGGTGGCGACCGGCCCATGAGTTTTGCACATCGATAGGGGGTCGTAGTTGTGTTCCTTTTAATTCCAGATCGTAATCTGTTGATGAAAATTTCTTTTTGCATCCTGCCCTTATCGAGATTCGAATCCGGTACCTCCTGATCCAAATACCAAAACTTTAACTACTGTGCCATTAAAAAAGTCTTATTTTTCTTTTAAGGCGGTTTAGAACGGTAGCATGACATGTAGGCAGGAACCACGTTTACTATTGGGTCGCTGAAAGGTACTGAAAGGTATATCCGTCACAACTGAATTTTTGTATAAATAAATTACATCTCAATTTGTTTGGCCAAGATTTGAAAATAAGGCTAAACGTAGTGGTTTAAATTTTATACTGCCCATTTACATCAATATATTTGCATATTTTGAATTTCACACAAACAGACCATCTCAATTAATTAAATAACAATAAATTAATTAATAATAACTATTTTTGAGTATATTCAATTAAAATTAATTTACAGTATTGAATCATAAAATCGCAATTTAATAAATCATGCTCCCCACATACACTAACAAATTGATGACAAAGTTATACATATTGACGGTTAAAACGGCACAGATTCGACGAAGTGGAAATTTTTTGAACTGTAGTGCATTTTCTTTCCGTGTGTGGCGCAATAAATTTTGTCACTTGACCAATGGAATGGTACACTGTGTTCATATGCATGTATTTCAAAATACCCGATTCATTAGTATGTTTGTGATTCAATTTTGTGATGAATTTCATCCAATTCAATGTGTGTGGTATAAAATGTATGTAAATAAAATTTGATTACATAACGAACATGATGTGTTTGTATTTTGTATTCGTTGGCGTATAAATCCATTAAAACGTGATATGTGCACATGTAATTACCGCCAATTATGTTTAATTTTGTGTACACTAATTAATATTATGTAAATTTGAATTTTCTCCACTCAACGATGGATGGGTACGTAGTTTTATGCAGAGTGGGTTCAAGTATATATATAAGAAATAGACGGAAGTTATTACTTCGAAAACTTCCAAGATCGTTTATTGATTTTTATATAAATTATTTTTTAAGTAACCTTTCCTATATCACTTATACTTGACCGTCATACAAATAAAATAATATTAGAAGATTATTTGAGGTGTAGATGCGCGCTTAGCTTAACATCTTCTATAGTATTTGGATGTAAGATTAAGAAGAAAATTTTTTATTCATCAATCATCGTATAACAAGATAAATGAATTGGTCCCAGGGAAAGTAGCTCGATCATTAATTTGTTTACCCTACAGGCTTTTAGTAAATCATGTGTGTGTGCCCGATTGATTGAAGTTTTGTTTTTCATGTTAAATTAAAATATTACATGCGTGATCTAAAATCAAACATAGAACATAAAATATTTAAATTTATAATTTATGATTACGAAAACTAACCTACATTATGGTTTCGATTGTAAATATTTTAATGTTTTTTACAAATTTTAATTTCTAAGAAGGAAAATTAAACGAAAAATTAACAAAAATATAATTACGTTTTGTGGAACGAATTCATTTCTAGGAATGATTACTGATATGGGTGCACTGTAGTGCAATTTTGAAATTTTACACATGACGTGGTATTTATGTAACATACATAATTTGAGCAAACATATACGAGTATGTTATGTGGGCAGATTTATTTTGAAATATACAGGCGTGCATGAAAATCTGACTAAATAGAAGACCTTGACATAAAAATGTAGCAATCTATACGATACTTCACTATGTAGTCTTTGTGTATTGCCTCTTAGTCTCCTACTAATTTTCATTAAATTAAATTTGTTGAAATATTTAAAGATATTTTGTATGTATATATCTTGTTGTATCTTATACTTATATTGTTATGCTATAACATTATTATTATTATTATTTTATCTCTGTATCTTTATCTAAATAAAATTGAGATTGTTAATGCATTTTAATTTTGACAGCACTCCCACGATTTAATTTTATTTGCGATCATTGCGCGTGGAGTCAAGTGATCCATATTTATATTTTTTTATGATCGATGACTAATTTTTGCAATTTAACGCAATCATGCAAATGAAAATAGATTTGTGTATTGTAAATTTTGCATTCTGATGAACTTTTGAATGAGTTATATAGAGGTTGTTGAACGAGTTATTGTAATACATAAATAGTTTATATCGTTTTTATACAGTGTGTCCCTTAAATTCTCTACTCTTATCTATTACGATGTTATTTGGGAAACATAAATTTCAATTCGGCGATTCGAATAATTTTTGGTTATTACAACAGTAAATTATTTTTGTGATGGAAAACCGATGTGAAGTTACTGTCGAAATAACAAATAAATTGAGGGTGGGCCGTACCCTTCCTCCCTCTACAAGGCCATATATCTTTTACGTTTCAGCATGTCAATCTCATCGATTTCGCACCTCGTACATTCGAGGAGCAAGCAGCGATTTAAAATTTCTCTTATAGATCGGGAGCCATAGACCAATAAAAATGAATGGCATGGTAACGATTCAAAGGATAATAAAATTTCGAACTGAAAGGATGCTGTATGATAGCGGCAATTTGTTAGCGGAAAATAAGGGACAACACAATTATAATCTACTACAAGGAAGGATAAAACTTAAATAGGTTTAATGTTATGTGAAAGAAAAGAAACAAATTAATGAAATTAATATAAAGGGCGTCCCAATAAGAAGTTCAAATTTAAAATTTTAATAAAACAAAAACGGCTTAATATATTTCCAAATTTATTGTTGAAAGTACAATCCTCCTGGTTATTCATGGGAAATGATTTCATTCAAATAGGAGCCGCGGCTGGCGTTGGCGTACTCCATTCGGTCGGTCTAATTTCTGAGCACATTTTGGAATGTGTGCGGATCTATTTCGGCAATGATTGCTTCAATATTGGCATTCAAATGATCAATTGTTTGTGGATCGTCCGTATAACGCCATTCACGGCACCTCACAAATTAAAATCCAAAGGCGTCAAATCACAGCTCCTTGCCGTCCAATTCACGTCACCATTTCGACTGATAATGCGGCCATCGAATTTTTCATTCATCTTGGTCGAACCAATGGTCGTCCAAACCAATATCTTCAAGATATGGCCACAAAAACGATGTTAACATGTGGCGGTAGTTGAGACCGTTGACTGTAACGGCCGCGCCGGCCTCATTTACGAAGAAATACGGCCCAATAATGCCGCCACGCCACAAGCTGCACCAACAAGTAACACGCAATGGATGCATTGGCTTCTCTACATATCCTTGTGGATTTTCCGATCCCCAAATGCGACAATTTTGTTTGGTTACGAACCCACCGAGACGGAAATGCGCCTCGTCCGCACAAAATCCGAAATGTGCTCAGAAATTGGACCGACCGAATGGAGTACGCCAAGGCCAGTCGCCGCTCCCATTCGAATGAAATAATTTTCCATAAATAACAAGGAGGATTGTACTTTTAAACAAAAAAAAAAAATTTGGAAAGATATTAAACTCTTTTTGTTTTATTAAAGTTTTAAATCTGAACTTCTTATTGGGACACCCTATGTATGATGTCCGATAGAAAATTCCTCAACCCAAATTACCTTGGTATAATAATTTAATGATGAGCCCATTGTTAGCTGCATCTGTCACTCGAAAACTCATAATGCAGATATAAATATAGGGTTTTCCAATAAGAGTGATATGATTTCTTTAAAAAAAATTGTTGCACTTGCTGTGTGGCACGTAGCCCCGTCTTGTTGGAACCAAATGTTGTCAAGATCAACTTCTTCCAATTTCCCTATAAAAAGTTGGTTATCATCGATCTCCATTGACAGTAACCGGTGTTACCAGCTTCATTTCGAAAAAAATACGGATCGATGATCCCACCAGACCAAAAACAACACCAAACTGTCAATTTAGGTGAATGTAATGGTTTCTCATGAATAATTTGTGGATTTTCTTCGCACCAGAATCGACAGTTTTGTTTATTTACCGCACCACTCAGATGAAAGTGAGCCTCATCGGAGAAGATGATTTTCTTAAAAAAAAATCGTTATCGTTTTCAAGTTGTTCCAAGGCAAAATCAGCAAATTCACGACATTTACGGTGGTCCAATGGCTTCAGTTCTTGAGTGAGAACAATTTTATATGGATGCAAACCCAAATCCTTTCTCAAAATCCGCCAGGTTGTGGTTTGAGACAGTCCCAATTCTTGAGAACGTCTTGGAATCGACAAATTGCGGTCTTCAGCAACACTTGCCTTAACGGCAACAATATTTGCATTACTTCGAGCGAATCTTTGTCCTATTGGCACTTCAACATTATGCAAAGAAAATGTATGCTCAAAATTTTCAACAATTCGACGAATAACGAGCACACTTGGACGATTATTACGACTATAAAATGGCAAAAGCGTACGAAAAGTTGCAATTGGAGAACGATTATTTTGATAATAAAACGGAATAATTTGTAAACGTTGTTCTTGCGTATATTTCACCATGATGAAATTGTAAATATTACTGAATACAATGAAACAAAAAATAACAGATCATGACATATTACAAATGGCCGAAACGTCACTTAAAAATCATATCATTCCTATTGGAAAACCCTATAGTTACTAAAATAATATTCCCAACACAATTAATACTCCGCAAACCATTAACATTTAATGACACAACTGACATCTAGCTTCTAGGAAATATAAATAATTTATTGTAGTAAACATAGTTTTATTGTCAATCTGAAAACATCTTTAGTACTAAATACAGTGCGGTTCAATTGATTACCGACACTCAATCAAAATAAACAAAAGTCAATTTCCAGCTGGTGTGTGTGAGATAGAAAAAATTGTGACAGAGAAAGAAAGAATATTTAGTACTGAATACAATAGCAAAAAGCTAAAATCGCAGACAACAAAATATCTGTATCTTTTGTTTTGTTTTGAAAAATCAGAAATTCATGACTTTGTTTCGGTTCATACGATTACCGCCACTTGAGAAATTACATGAAATAATAGCATTATGTGTGATTTCGTACCACAATTTTATTTTGGTATGTAAAATACAATATTAAAATATAATTTATAGTATTTAGTGGAACTTCCATTTTTCTGAATAACTTCCAAAATACGATCCTTAAGTGAGTCGTACAATGACGTCAAATAATTGAGTGAAATTTCAGCCCATGCCGCTTTAATCCCTAGAATCAGCTCTTGATTAGTATCATACTGTTTCCCTCCTTCGTATACTTTACGTGAGCCAGCCCCAAACATTTTATATTATGTTTAAGTCCGGCGAATATGGTGGCCAACGCAATAGCTTGAGATTTTGACTTGTGATGTACGATTTTACAATGCGAGCTCTGTATATTGGCGCGTTTTCGTGTTAGAAAATCCATGAGAGTGGTGTAGAAAGATCATGGATTTTAGAGAAAACAGATCCCAGTAACGTAAGAAGAGGATAATTAGATATTGAACCCCAGACCATTACGCCCCCTTCTCTACTATGATGGCCATTCAAAAATACTTCCTTTTTCCTAAAGTCGTGGAAATAATTATTATACCCATCTGGTCTATCCAGGTAATAAAAAATTTTCATCAGAAAACACGACTTTTCACCAGTCATTAACATTTTGACATCACATTACAAGTCATGTGTTCATTTGCTGAATTCCAATCGTTTCTGCTTCCGTTCATCATTCAGTGGAGTTTTTTTTCTTTTTCAGCTGCCTCAAATGTTTTGCACTTCAAATAGCATGGCAGACAGTGGATTTACTGGCACTTACACCAGCTTGAAGGGCCATTTTTGTTGTAGAAAGAGCCGAATTGGAGGCCAATCCAACAATTTTTCGTTTATAACGAGGTGTAATTGCCGTTTAAACCCCCCTATAGTACGACCTGAAAGCCCTTCCTGATGATACACATCTATTTCGGACCTTTCTGATAAAGTTAAACACTTTTTATTACAAAAATACTAATGTTTAGCTTCTTAAAAATAAACTATTCAGATTCATGAACAACGACAATATGTTTGGTGGCGATCATCAAAAGAACCGGAACAAAGTCATGAATTTCTGACTCATTTTTCAAAATCAAACAAAAAACACAGTTATCTTGATGTCTGCGATTTTTGCTCTTTGCTGTTGTATTCAGCACTAAATACTCTTTCTTTCTCTATTTCACCATTTTTTCTATCTTACGCACACCGGCTGGAAATTAACTTTTGCTTCTTTTGATTGAGTGGCGGTAATCTATTGAACCGCACTGTATATTAATGTAAAGGGTGTTCCAATAGCATTGACATCATTGTTTTTGGCCGCCAACAATGCACGTTCGTAATAGTAATGCAATTTGTGGTGTCATCGATTGGCATTTTCCCATTTTAAGATCTAAAAGTTGCTTTTCGAATCGAACAGCGAATTTGTATTGTTGCAGTTGGACACGCATGTTGGTAGTCAATATAATTTTCTGAACATTTTGCCAAAGAACAGATGATTTGAGACATGCGTTTAAGTCATCAGCTGGTGTGGAATGTGGTATAAATGGTAGTGTTTGACCAAATTCACCAGCCAACAAAATGAGTACACCTCCGAATGGCTCTGTATTACCTCTTAAATTTTGGAGCGTCCGATTAATTGCTTCCAAAGATGTTTTTTACATGTTTGCAAAACTTTTCCCATTCCTGAATTATTTTTTATGTTGCATGTGGGTGTCTCAGCAAATTGCATGTTCAATGGCAATTTGAATGCAGAGTGCACTAATCTACCTCCATCCAACAGAGTTGCTGCAATGTCAGCAGATGCGACGGCCAATGAAATGCTATTTTGTGAGCGAATGGTCTCCTAGTTCTACCGGGTACATCGATGAAAAACAAACCGCCAATTTGTTGTGAAATCGCATTCATGATGTGGTTATATGCATTGTGTTGTTGTATCGTCAGTTTTGGCAGATTTGTTTGAATTAATATTTGCAGCTCATCTCGATCGTATACATCGTCTGCTAATCGATTCGATGAAACCATTCCTAATTGAATGAACGTTCTGTTGACGATTGATAAACGATTGATTTATTTTGGCGGATTGATTCAATTGATTGATAACGCAATTCGTTTCGTACAATATTTCAGGGTCAACAGTATGTTCTTCTGTTCACTGAGGCGATTCCATTCCAAATTACTGACGGTTACATCCTTACAGAGATAAACCGTTCATATGGGCTCCCTATATTTTAGATAGAAGTGTAGTAACGAACAAATTAAAATACAATTTCTTGATAGCTCTGATTAATTTGAAATGCAATTTTTACGTATTTTGGAAACAATTTGTATGGAGCACCAGACCCAGGGACCCGATCTCTTCTAAAAAATTATGAAACCTAGCTCATTGGTATGCAATCCCTATCCAATGTTTAAAACCGATTGGATGAATGGAGGGCCCCCTTGACCTACGGGATGGACCCCTCGGATTCAAGCATGCCACTAATAACATATACGCTTTATCCTTAACTCATTCCCGTCAAAGATTTAAAAAAAAAAATTTTTAGATAAATTCATACCGAGGCTCCAAGACCCCGGGGTTCAACCCCTTCAAAAATATCATTAATTGGCCCTGGACATGCAACTTATACACGGCCAAAATTTCAGGACGATCGTTTGAGCAGTTCGCGATACTTGGTAGTGTTTTAGATAAATTTGTACTGGGGCCCTAGACCGCGGGGTTCAACCCCTTCAAAAATATCGTAAGGTTGGTTCTGGACATATAACTTATACACGGCCAAAATTTTAAAACGATCGATTGAGCGGGTCGCCATATTTGGTAGTGTTTTAGATACATTTGTACCGGGGCCCCTAGACCCCTTGGTTCAACCCCTTCAAAAATATCGTGAAGCTGATTCTAGACATATAACTTATACACGGTCAAAATTTCAAAACGATCGATTGAGCAGTTCGCGATATTTGGTAGTGTTTTAGATAAATTTGTACCGGGGCCCTAGACTCCGGGGTTCAACCCCTTCAAAAATATCGTATGGTTAGTTTTGGACATATAACTGATACACGGTCAAAATTTTAAAACGATCGATTGAGCGGTTCGCGATATTTGGTAGTGTTTTAAATAAATTTCTATCGGGGCCCCTAGACCCCGGGGTTCAACCTCTTCAAAAATATCGTGAAGCTGATTCTAGACATATAAGTTATACACGGTCAAAATTTCAAAACGATCGGTTGAGCGGTGACTCGTGCTCCACCTAATGTAAAAAAATCACACTATGCTCACGACAACCTGCTTGCACACATTGAGTGAAAGTTTCATGTTCATCGGCCGTATAGTCTTTGAGATTTTTGCGAACATACATAATGACATAATTTGACTTTCATATATATGTGACCTGCTCTATGAAAAGGGGGCTTGGGTGCTAAAAAATCATTTTCCACTTGTTTGCCGATTCGGATAGAGTATGAGATGCTCTTTCACACGATGAAAACCAGAAAGTCATGATTTGTGGAAAAGTTTACTAAAAATGAAGAGAACGCAGAGTACAAATACGAAAAAAACTGATTTTAAAAATAAAAGATAAAAAAACATTTTAACGATGAGAATGACAACATTTGTAAACTCAACGCCATTAACTACGATAATATTCCGAGCAGAAACAACACTTAACGTCCTTGAATGCAGTTAGTCACCAGACATAGCAAAACTGACGTAACGAGTTTATTATCTTTAACAGGCGTTTTCTCTGATTGCGTTTACGCACTAACCAGGCACGGGGAGTGAGGGACCCCCCACTTGCTAATTCCAATTTCAAAAACAATAAACAAGAATCGACAAGTATGAAATAGAGATGGATTAGTTCGTGCGAGAGGAAAACAGCGATCGGAAATATCTTTTCGGGTGATATCTTCAGTTGAAGAGCATCAAACAACGTATCAGAATTGTTCACGTTCGGCTTTGAAAGCGAAGAAACTATCTGCATTATCAAAAATATTTTGCTTTCTGTTGAAATCTTTCGGATAACTTGTGCACGTGTATTAACCATCATGAATGTTTGGCCAATCAATAAAACGCTGTGCATTAGGGGCGTGCTCTATGTGAAACCAAACAATGCCAAATAAATTTAAATATAAATCTGCAAATGCTGCTAAAATGGATTTAAAAATTGGAGTTATAAAATTTAAAATCCAATATGTTATGCCAACGAAATATGTTAACAATTTCAATAGGAATTTATTTTAAGTATAATTTGTAGACCAACAAAATCCGATGTCATAACAATTTCAATAATCGTGTTCAACAATAAAAAAATTGAAAAAAGGCGGGCGTTCAAAAGTCATATTTTCCGCACGCTCATCATAATGCGTAAAATAATATGTTGTCATTCAATAGTAAAGGGTGTTTTTTAGAGGTTCACAATTTTAAATTAAAATAGAACAAAGAAAAACATTTTAAACATTAGTGAAACTAGCTTTATTTGATAGATAATTTTGTGCCATTAATGGTTGAATATGATTTCGGTCATATAGTCGCCGCGGCTTGCGTGTACTGGCTGCGATCACTCTTCGCAGCAATTGCAGCCGTATCTCACAAATAACTCGCCGAATGTTGTGTTCCAATTGTGTTCCAAGTGTTCAATCGCCTCTGGTTGATCGGCGTAGACAAGTGACTTAACATATCCCCAAAGAAAATAATCTAATGGAGTTAGATCAAACGATTTTGGTAGCCAATTAACAGGACCGTTACGTGAAATTAGTCTTTGATCAAATGTTTGTTTGAGTAAATTAATTGTATCTGGCGCTGTGTGGCATGTGGCACCGTCCTGTTCGAACCACATATCAGCAAGATTTATGCCAGTCAATTGGGGTACAAAAAAGTCATAAGTCAGGTCTCTATATCGTTCACCGTCAACTGTCATCATCGTTTTTGAACACATATCGACCAACGAAAGCGCACCAAACAGTAATTTTCTCTGGATGTAATGGTGTTTCGGCAAAGGCTTGTGGATTATCTTCACTCTAAATTCGAAAATTCTGTTTATTTTATTTTTGTCATAGTTGTGGAATGGCCAAACATGGCCCAGAAGCATATAACTACCGCTTCCTACGCCGAGAGGTGATCATCGATTTGGCCATTCCACAACTATGACAAAATTCTGAAAATCGTCGTGGATATGGCATTGGATAGATCTAACATAAAAACATAGTGAGATCGGTGATCACCTCGCAAAATCTCGACTGCTATGCCGCTGAAGTCGAACAAACTCAAATAGCGCTAGTTACAAGTTTCTGGGCCATGTTTGGCCATTCCACAACTATGACAAAATTCTGAAAATCATCGTGGTTATGGGCATTTGAAATATCTAACATGAAAACATAGTGAGATCGATGATCACCTCTCAAAATCTCGACTGCGATTCCGTTGAAGTTAAAAAATCTCAAACAGCGCTAGTTATATGCTTCTGGGCCATGTTTGGCCATTCCACAACTATGACACAATTCTGAAAATCGTCGTGGATATGGCATTTGATAGATCTAACATAAAAACATAGTGAGATCGGTGATCACCTCGCAAAATCTCGACTGCTATTCCGTTGAAGTCGAACAAACTCAAATATCACTAGTTATGAGCTTCTGAGCCATGTTTGGCCATTCCACAACTATGACAAATTTTTGAAAATCGTTTTGGATATGGGCATTTCATAGATCTAACATAAAAACATACTGAGATTGATGATCACCTCGCAAAATCTTGACTACTATTCCGTTGAAGTCGAACAAACTCAAAAAGCCGGTAGTTATATGCTTCTGGGCCATGTTTGGCCTTCCCACAACTATGACAAAATTCTGAAAATCGTCGTGGTTATCGGCATTTGAAAGATCTAACATAAAAACATAGTGAGATCGATGATCACCTCGCAAAATCTTGACTACTATTCCGTTGAAGTCGGACAAACTCAAACAGCCGGTAGTTATATGCTTCTGGGCCATGTTTGGCCATTCCACAACTATGACAAATTTTTGAAAATCGTCGTGGATATGGGAATTTGATAGATCTAACATAAAAACATAGTGAGATCGGTGATCACCTCGCAAAATCTCGACTGCTATTCCGTTGAAGTCGAACAAACTCAAATATCAGTAGTTATATGCTTCTGGACAATGTTTGGCCGTAGATATGGGTATTTGATAGATCTAACATAAAAACATAGTGAGATCGATGGTCACTTCGCCAGTAGTATGAATCCACAAAAACTCTTTAAACCATATTTTTATTTTAAGTTTAATTTTATCACGTACATTGAATTTACTTTATGTTATTAATTTTAAAATAAAACATTAAATATGCTTGTTATTTAATTATTGATTAATAATTCATAACAAATTTTTTTAAGTATTTTACGTCTTAAGAGTAGTTCCGCCTGAATGTTTTTTTGGTGTGTATCACTAATACAAACACACAATTTTTACTTAGGATTTTTTTAGGAAATATTTCACTCCGGTGCCATTGGTAATGATAACATCTCTACAAAAGTATTGCAAATTTCATTAAATGAAGCCTTTAATAGTAGAATTTTTCCTGATTGTAATAAGACTGTAATATTATTCCTATTTATAAAAGCGGAGATGAAACGGATGTCTCAAACTATAGACCGATATCAATATTAACTGCTATATCTAAAGTCTTTGGAAAGGTTATGCTTACTCGAGTAAGCCAATTTTTAACCGCTAACAGTATTGTGGCTGCCTTTTCTTAGATCTAAACAAAGCTTTTGATACTGTTAACCCTGACACTCTTTTGTTAAAATTTGCTAAACTAGGTTTTACTCCAAACCAAATAATTTTCTTTGAGACTTACTTATCCTAAAGGCGTCAATTAGTGAAAGTTAACGATATTGTGAGTTCAGAAAAAATGGCGAATTTAGGAGTTCCTCGAGGCTCTATCTTGGGCCTTGTTCTCTTCGACGTATATAATAACGATATAACTTTCATTAAACTTGAAGGGAAAATTCAACTTAATGTCGATGATTCTCTGATAATGTACTCTGCAGTATCGATACAAGAATTGCTTATACAGGGTGGGCCAAATAATTTTTTTATTTGAACTAGTGGTTTTTTGGGGTATGGTAAGGTTATGTCACTTCTGATTTGACAGAAAGTTAGTTTTATCCTTCCGCTGAAAGAAAATGGTTGTGTATTCGGTTCGCCGAGTGGGTTTGCAATCGACTTGAAGAAGATGCCGATTTTGGCAAAAAAATCATCTTTTAGGATGAGGGGCACTTCCATCTTGGCGGCTATGTAAACAAGCAGAATTGTCGCATTTGGGGTACGGAGAACCCTCACGTGATTGTAGAGAAGCCGATGCACTCAACGAGTGAGTGTTTGGTCATGATTTTGGTCCGGTGGCATCATTGGGCCATTTTTCTTTGAAAATGAACAAGGAGCCGCCGTTACTGTCAATGGTGAGCGCTACCGCGCCATGATAAACGATTTTTTGTTCCCGGCGCTTGAAGAAGAGGACATAGGCAACATTTGGTTTCAACAAGACGGCGCTCCGTGCCACACAGCACACGTTTCAATTGATCTTTTGCGCACTGTCTTCGAAGATCGAATTATCAGCCGAAATACTGATGTGATTTGGCCGCCTCGGAGCTGTGATTTGACGCCGTTGGACTATTATCTTTGAGGTGCCGTCAAAGATAAGTGTTACGCCGATAAACCAGCAACGATTAACGCTCTCAAGAACAATATTCGCATTGTCATTGAAGACATAATGCCGCTTACCATCGAAAATGTGCTCAAAAATTGAACCGACCGTATGAGATACGTCAAGGTCAGCCGAGGCAGTCATATGAATGAAATAGTATGCCGTAACTAATCGGAAGGATTGTTCTTTCCGTAACTAATCGGAAGGATTGTTCTTTACAATGAAAAAATATTGAGAACTTTTTGTTTTATTGCATTTAAAACAAAATTGTTTGGCCCACCCTATATAAATTCAAAATGATTTACAAAAATTGAACCATTGGCGTAATACCTAAATAAAAAAAAAAAAAAAAAAACTAATGACAAAGCAAATGTCGGCTGTCAAATCGGTTGTCAAACAAAACAGTGTTGCCAACTTAAAGATGTGAACCTCTAAAAAAACACCCTTTATGTACCAAAATTTACATATTATATCAAGAATCAGTAACAGTAAACTAGAAAATTAACTTAATTTTATCACCTCTTAATTAATAATTTGTCATAATTTTATGTCAATTACGAAATTAAAAATAAATCGTTTACGATACATTCTAAGATTGATTATTGCCATTAATTAAAAAATGAAATGCGTGTGTTGAAAGATATGCCAAAATTAAAAATATTCCTTATGTTTGTTGTACAATTAAAAATAGAATAGAACATTTTTCGAAAATGTGGATGCTAATAATTCATTTTGTACAACATATTTGGTATGCATACCATATTTACATAAAGAATTCTCTACACTTCGGAACATAATAAACTGTAAAATATGCGAGAAAAGGTTGTAATTTATTTAATTTCTGATCGTAATCATAAGATAAATGTTGTGTTTCCTCTCCATATGCGTACTGCCAAACGGGTTTAAATAATGATCACTTAAAATTAAGAGAATGTATACAAGAACATTCAGTGGCCAGTTCCAATCTTAATAAATTTTAAATTATGTAATCTAATCTTATGCGCGCATATCATCATAAACTCATATAGTTAATGCACACGCGTAATACGATCTGCATATCTGATGCATGTTACCGATACGATACTATACTCGATTGTGATTTGAATTAGATGAACATTAAGATATTTTTTGTTTAAGGCATGTGCGAAGAGGTGAGTCTATAACGACAAAATGTATATTAAAAAACTATAAAGTGGTATTATGAAATTACGTATAGAGATTATTACCATAACAATAATTGAACCAATCGAATTATGGCCCATTGTTGGGATGGTCTCGAATGGATACCGATTTATAATACCCGATAAAAATTACCGGTTGCTATAAAGATGTGTCACGTAGGTTTTACGCCTGCTTGTACTTACTTACACACGATTGAACTTGGAAATGTCTATACATAACGTGTTTTAATTAAATGTCACAGCAAGGTATCGTGCTCGCGGCGCATGTTGGTGATAAATTAATGAACTGCATCCGCTGGATTTGTTTTGAAATTTATTACTAACTTACGTTGGAATAACAATTATGTGGGTGATTTATCTTATAAACATTTATAGTTTTAAACTAAATGATTATATCATAATTGATATTTATAGAGCAAGTATATAATTTCAATTCGATCATATAATTTAAATTGAGGTCGTTTTTATCGTTTAAATGCGAGCTAATGCGCTACATGCATTTTTATGTATTATGCTATAGATCGTCTTTTTGGTGAGAAATTATTGTATAGTAAAGAAATCGTTGACTGGTCAAATCTTATTTATTTCAATGACACAACAAATTAGCCACATAAAACAGAAATTGATGTATAGGATAGCAGAAAATTTCCAGCAGAAAAATGTGTTTTTGCTATTCACCGCTAGAGGCAGCACTATCACAAAAAGGAAATTTTTCTGCTGATATTTTTTAAAACTAGCATAAATTTTTTGAATTTTTTAAGTAACAAGTTTGATGAAAAATCAAATAATTAATGAAAAAGAAGAGAAAATATATGTTTTAACGTTTTGAAACGAAAAAAGTAAATTTTATTTAAAGAACGATTTGCGGTTGTAAAAAAAAAAGGACTCTCAAAATATATTAAAATTATTATAATCATCTTAATGCAAATACAGAGCAACACCATTAATTTTTGAAGTCATTTTAATGTGAAATGTTTTCAGTTTTTTAACAAAAGTGTTAGAAAAACTCCCCTGTAACTACCCTGCGCTTATGTTTTTATGGTAGCTGAGATCATAATCTAAAGGGTGTTTTTTTAAGAGGTTGCCGATTTTTTTTTTGAATAAAACACATATAAAATTATGAAATGACCAAAATTTTTTTTTATTTGGTAGATAATTTTTTGGCATTTAACATTTAAACACAATTTCTGGCATATGGCTACCACGACTATTTTTCACAAATGTCATTCTGGAGGTCCAATTTTCCAGCACTTTTTCAAGCATTTGAGGGCGTATGTCAGCAATGACACGTTGAATATTGGTTTCCAAAGCGTCAATCGATTGAGGTTTATCCACATAAACCAATGACTTCACGTATCCCCACAAAAAGTAATCGAGTGGCGTCAAATCGCACGAACGCGGAGGCCAATTCACCGGACCATTTCTCGAAATAATGTTGTCGTTGAAAGTTTCTTTCAATAAGTCGATTGTTTCACGTGCTGTATGGCAAGTGGCACCATCTTGTTGAAACCACATTTCATCCATATCCATATCTTCAAGATTTGACAACAAAAACTCATTTAACATGGTTCTGTATCGATTTCCATTCACGGTAACGCGTCGTCCTTCCTCATTTTTAAAGAAATATGGACCGATGATCCCACCAGCCCATAGACCGCACCAAACAGTACATTTATCAGGATGCATTGGTAATTCTAGAACGGCGTGTGGATTATCTTTGCTCCAAATGCGACAATTTTGTTTGTTGACGTATCCATTTAACCAAAAATGCGCCTCATCACTGAAGAGAATTTTACGGTAAAAAAATGGATCTTCGTTCAATTGATTTAACGACCAATCACTGAATTCACGGCGCAAACGATGGTCGTGTGGCTTTAATTCTTGCACCAATTGAATTTTGTATGGCACCAAACCCAAATCTTTACGTAAAATTTTCCATAAAGTCGATGGACAAAGTCCAATTTGCTGAGCACGACGACGAATCGATAAATTGTCGTTTTCTTCGACACTGGCCTCAACGACAGCAATATTTTCTTCTGTACGAACTCTTCTCATTCTTGTCGGTGGCTTGGCATCCAAAAGAGTGAATGTAGACCGAAATTTGGTAATTACGTTCTTTATGGTGGTCTCTGACGGACGATTATGTGCACCATAAAATTCACGAAGTGCTCTATAAACATTTTTAATTGAACACTGATTTTGAAAATAAATTTCCACGATTTGAAAACGTTGTTCTGGAGTTAACCTATTCATAATGATTTGCCAAACAATACTGAGTAGAAATGCCACTTTGAGCTGTCAAAACAACTGTCATAAAATAAAACGACATCTATCGGAAAAACAAACCTCCTAAAAAAACACCCGTTATATACATGAGCAAAATAAGATTCATAGGTGGCGTCAGTAGCGTTCCATAAATTTTTGAAGCCATTTTAATGTGAAATGTTTTCAGACTTTTAACAAAAGTGTTAGAAAAACTCCCCTGTAACTACCCTGGGCTTATGTTTTTATGGCAGCTGAGATCATAATCTATATACATGAGCAAAATAAGATTCATAGGTGGCGTCAGTAGCATTCCATAAATTTTTGAAGCCATTTTAATGTGAAATGTTTTCAGATTTTTAACAAAAGTGTTAGAAAAACTCTCCTGTAACTACCCTGGGCTTATGTTTTTATGGTAGCTGAGATCATAATCTATATACATGAGCAAAATAAGATTCATAGGTGGCATCAGTAGCATTCCATAAATTTTTGAAGCCATTTTAATGTGAAATGTTTTCAGTTTTTTAACAAAAGTGTTAGAAAATCCTCCTGTAACTACCCTGGGCTTATGTTTTTATGGTAGCTGAGATCATAATCTATATACATGAGCAAAATAAGATTCATAGGTGGCGTCAGTAGCATTCCATAAATTTTTGAAACCATTTTAATGTGAAATGTTTTCAGATTTTTAACAAAAGTGTTAGAAAAACTCCCCTGTAACTACCCTGGGCTTATGTTTTTATGGTAGCTGAGATCATAATCTATATACATGAGCAAAATAAGATTCATAGGTGGCGTCAGTAGCATTCCATAAATTTTTGAAGCCATTTTAATGTGAAATGTTTTCAGACTTTTAACAAAAGTGTTAGAAAAACTCCCCTGTAACTCCCCTGGGCTTATGTTTTTATGGTAGCTGAGATCATAATCTATATACATGAGCAAAATAAGATTCATAGGTGGCGTAAGTAGCATTCCATAAATTTTTGAAGCCATTTTAATGTGAAATGTTTTCAGATTTTTAACAAAAGTGTTAGAAAATCTCCCCTGTAACTACCCTGGGCTTATGTTTTTATGGTAGCTGAGATCATAATCTATATACATGAGCAAAATAAGATTCATAGGTGGCGTCAGTAGCTTTCCATAAATTTTTGACGTTTTTTTAAGGTGAAATGTTTTCATTTTTTAACATGTGTTAGAAAAACCCCCCTGTAACTACCCTGGGCTTATATTTTTATGGTAGCTGAGATCATAATCTATATACTTGAGTAACATAAGTGTCATAGGTGGCGTCAGCAGCACACCATCAACGAATACCCAGAGTAGTTACAGGGTTTTTTTTTATCCAAAACTGAAAACATTTCACATTAAAATGACTTCAAAAATTTATGGAATGCTACTAACGCCAAACCTATTCTAAGTGTAAAATATTTTTAGGAAAGGTTTAGGAAAAATTTTACAGTCCTGCACACAGTCGTGAAATATTTCCTAAAAAATCCTATGTATGCTATAGTGTTAGTAATATCAACATAAAAGCAAACATTTAGGCGAAACGATATTTTAACGAGACTCCTATCTAAACAAAAATATGGAAATTAGCAGTTACAAACGAATTAAAAAATTTAAATTAAAGTCAAACATAAAAACCTTCCTCAAGTAAACTCAGCAGGAGGTTTTGCCAAGCACTAATCAATTCACTATATTCTCGGTTAGCCCTGAAAGAGAGAATCTGAAGTAAAAGTTCACCCAGATTCCTCTAAATCAGAACTTACCACGAACGAGGATTTTTAGAATTTTGTCATAGTTCTGGCATGGGCAAATATGGCCCCGAAACGTGTGAGCTATGATTTACAATATTTTGCTATTCAAACGATTGCTAATCGAGATTTTGGCCGGTTCTCATCGATCCCGCTATGTTTCCCAGGAAGATCTATTAAATGCCAATGCACACGTGGAATTTTAGAATTTTGTCATAGTTCTGGCATGGGCAAATATGGCTCCGATACGTGTGAGTTGTGATTTACAATATTTTGCTATTCACACGATTACCAATTGAGAGTTTGGCCGGTTCTCATAATCTCGTTATGTTTTCCAGGAAGATCTATTAAATACTAACGCACACGTGGAATTTTAGAATTTTGTCATATTTCTGGCATGGGCAAATAAGGCCCCGAAACGTGTGTGATTTGATTTATAGTGTTTTTGCTATTCAAACAATTACTAATCGAGATTTTGGCCGGTTCTCATCGATCCCGTTATATTTTTCAGGAAGATCTATTAAATTTCAATCCCCACGTGGAACTTTAGAATTTTGTCATAGTTCTGGCATGGGCAAATAAGGCCTCGAAACCAGCTAATCCAGCGAACTAGTCATATGCCTCAAATGTGGAAGATATCTTTTATCACAATGATACATAAGCCTGGGAAAACGAAACTCAAATCTCGTATTATCGTCCAATAAGCATGCTTCTCACAATCTCAAAGCTGTTTGAAAAAATGTTAATAACAAAACTAAAACCAGTATTAGAAGAAAGGCAAATCATTCCAGACCATCAATTTGGGTTCCGAAACCAACATGGTACCATAGAGCAAGTGCATAGAATTTTAAATGCAATCAGACAGACATTTGAGACAAAGTAATACTGTTCTGCTGTCTTTATGGATATAGCACAAGCATTTGACAAAGTTTGGCACGATGTACTAATATACAAACTTAAAGCGCTCCTGCCGAAGAATATTCACTCAGTTCTAGAAAACATCTTCTCCAAAGGCAATAAATAGTCCAACAAAATGGTGCAACAACTTCCCTATATGATCTAAGCGCAGGAGTCCCACAAGGAAGCGTTCTGAGACCTATTTTATACTTGTTGTACACGGCAGACTTACCTGTTACCGACAATGTAATAATATCAACATTTGCTGACGATACAGCCATCCTGGTATGACACGAAAACCCACAAACAGCCTCAAGAGAAGTGCAAAGCCATCTGAGCAAAATTGAGGATTGGCTCAAGATCTGGCGAATAAAAGTAAACGAAAAAAAAAATCATGAAAATGAGAATTTTTTCAATCAAATTATCTTCACCGATGAAGCCCATTTTGAAATTGGCGGCTATGTCAACAAACAAAACTGCCGCATTTGGGCTGGATAAAATCTTAGAGAATTGTTTGAAAAGACAATGAAACCAAAAAAAGTTACTGTACGATGTGGACTTTGGTGTGGTGGCGTAATTGGTATATATTTTTTCGAAAATCAAAATGGCAATGCAATGTGAATGGAGCTCGATATCGAGAGATGATTAGAAACTTTTTGTGGAGTCAATTAGAAGATAATGGTGTGCAGAATATGTGGTTTCAACAGGTTGGTGCAAAAAGCCACACAGCAACGGGATCAATCGATCTTTTGAAAGAAAAGTTTAATAATCTAATAATATCTCGTAGAACAGACGTGAATGGGAAGCCAATATCGTGCGATTTAATGCCATTGGACTTCTTGTTTTAAAGAAGAAAAAAGTTTATACTAGTCGACATCAGCTGTACCATTTCATAAACTACAGCTCTCCCCTATCTGCACTAAAAATATTTTAAACTAGAATTTTTTGCATTGCCTTATTCGTTTCATAAGTTACCTTGTCATAACACAAGTCTGCTTTGTTTAACAAGTACCACGCACAAATTTGTCACGTCGGATTTAACCCACAGTCCGTATGGTACACCCATAATTTAGCACATACAAGAAACATCTAAAACAAACTAATAATCACCCTAATTGGGAATGACCTTGATCCACTTACCTACTGCTTTTGTGTGAATTAAGAAACATTATAGTTTCCAAATTACACATAATTTGAGACAATAAAATATTATTTCAAACAAGACACTTTGATTAGAAATGCAGCATCCATTTATCAGTGCTTCACAAAAAAACGTTATCAAATTTATCTATGAGTTAAACACGTATTATAAAAATATCAAGTTATTATACTAATTTATCAATAACTATCCGGGTAGCTATTTACATATAATCGGTCGGCACAACACTTTAATGGTTTATCAAACATTCGACCCAAGAAAGAAGTGAGAAGTAATTAACTATGCATGTAACGCCATGTAAGATTACACAATAACGAAAATAATAAAAAACTGTAGTAGGTCTAATCCTAATCTATATAAATATTTGGTACATTGACATCATGTAAATGACACAACAAAATATTTTTTTTTTTGTTTTCTAAATACTAATCGTAATCACAACCAGAGAATTTAGAATAATTTATGTGTAGAACGTCAATTTTATTAATTAGCCGTGATTTGACCTTTCGCTATCAATTCAAATCTTTTTTAAATATTTTTGTTTTTAATTTGTATAAATGTAAGATGCATACAAGAACCAAAACAAAATCTATACTGACCTGTAGCTGTACATCCGAGATGATCACCGTTTTTAGAATTTTCTAATGAAATTCTTGAAACAATTTCTAGTTCACTGTCCCATTCCTGTTCGTGGCCGTATGAGAAATAAAATAAAAAAACATTAATAATTATCAGATTCCAAATTTTGTTATTTTTTGTATTGACATTGATTGATAAACTTACCACCGCATTCATTTTTGAAGCTGGTTTTGGATGCATCTTGATTTTACCACTCGCCAAACGATTTCGAAATTTATTTAAATTTTTTATAATCTCATGTCTTAATTGGTCATTTAAATTAATTATTTGGCCATTAAAAATTTTATTATTATCTAAGTTATTTATTTTCTGAAAAGACAAGAACGAAAAAAAAAATTGTGATTTGAGTCTTGCGAGTTAAAAATAGAAGTATAGAATCATAAACATTAATTCAAAATGAGTTTGAGTTGAGTGATGTGGTCTACGTTGATCGTGACTAAATTACTAAACAAGTTTTTTGGGTATCAAAATATAATTGCTCGTAAAAGCGTAATGTTTTGATATTCAGCTCTTGCAACGTTAAATGGTAATAAATTACTAATAAAAATATAAAATATCTGCCTACTTATAGTTTCGATGGATCAATTTGGCTTAAGACAATCGCCGAAATAAAATGTTTTGATTGATTTATTTGTATAAATTGGTTATGGATGACTTAGGAGATTTTGGGTTTAATCATGTTGGGTTTATCTCTTATAACCCTTGTGGTCTACTTTTGCTTGAAAAATTTAATGAGAGAATGATTAACACATTCCTAGCTTATAGTTTCACTTTGAAACTGATAAAATTTTGATAAATTAAGAATGACCTTGTCGTATGAAATAGTATTTGCGCTACGGAAATTCTAACCAATTCCAGTATAACGATAGTCCCATACCACTTAAGATTACTACACAGAAACAAATTCGGTATATTTTCCCGAATGGCATTAACTTCCATTGGTGCACAGGGGTAAAAAGAATTTGAATTAAATGAGTTTAATGAAAACACTTGTAAATTCCCTTAGAGTGACAATATTTATTTATTACTGCATTGTTCTCAACTCAACATCATTATCGACCACACTAACCACAGTAGGAGGAGCATAATCAATTAGACCTAGAACTAATATATAAGCAGCATAATTTCAGTAAAATCCCTGTTATCCAGAATGCTTGGGGATGAGAGCAATCTGGATAATCAAAAAATCCGGAAAGAAATTTTACGAGAATTTCTTAGGATTCTCGTTTATTTATTTATTTTTTTTTTTGCATAAATTAATTTTTGGGTACGAATTTGGCTGAATTGGAATCGTAGCAAATTTTAATTTTGGGGAAGCTGGATTTGACTGGGTCAGCTCTTAGCGGGTTAAAGCCAAGTTTGGTTTGGCTATAGTGAATGGAGAAGCTGGATATTTCTTTGACCGATTAGTTTCAAATTTATTTCGTAGAAAAATCCAGAACTTTATACAGGATTTATGTTGGAATCCCGATTCAGCTCAACATACCAGATTCGAACATATAATTAGTTAACAAATTGCCTAGCACGGGCGAACTCCAGAACTTCGCCAAAATCCATTTTTCAATCCCCATACAAATTTGAATACCTGATTTGACAATAATTTTTATTTTTTTGAGATATGGGGGTCAAGTCGCGTCCGGTGAAAATATGAAGGTGAAATTTTTTTTTCATTGGCAATCGAGTAGGTTTGCATTGCCTATAACAAATTCTGATTTCACGTAGTGGAATTTAAAACTACGTGCGAAGAATTCAAACTACTAGATTGCTAATGGAGGAGGCTTTTCGTTTTCATTATTTCACGGAACGCGACTTGACCCTATGGCCAAGTTCCATTCAAAATGGTCGAATTGTAGGAGTTCATGAAAAAGACACCGTTAAAATCCCAATACAGCTGACTTTTTAATTAGAATTTTAGCCCAGCTCTACGAACTAAATTGGAAAGTTATCGGTTGGGAAACGGCCTGGTTCCATTCATTATAGCCGAATCCAAAATTTTGTTAAATTGGGGTTTGCACACAGAATTTAACCATCATTTGTTGAGAGATGACCTAGTTCCATTGAACATTATGTTAGAGTGCCAATCCAATTCTGCATACCATATTTGACAGTAATTGGTTGAGGAGTGAAGCTCCATTGAGCATTGCATAATATGTATGTCTTGTGCAGTATAGTTATACTTGGTAATTAAACGAATATTCTTTGGTGATCAAAATTAATAAACATTTGATATTTTTGCGAAATAAGCTAAATATATTTGAAATATCCAATCCGGTAGTTAATGTGGCATTGAATAACATTGATAGTTTTCCGGGAACCATTGCCTCCTGAATGCCTCACATATTTTTTTTTTGCAATTTTTTGAAAGATATTTGGTGGTTGCCAATTCAAGGGTTAAATAATTTTAGATTTTAGAGCAATTTTTAAAATAATTTTTAATATAATTTAAATAACTAATAAAGTTTTAGGAAATTCGATTGTAACTTGTGGAATTGCAGGTGGATTAAATTAATAAATGTTTACACTATTTAGGAAGCTGGAAAATATTAATTTAGAATTAAATTTTAGGAAATCTACAGATGCATATGAAATAATATTTCTTTGAAAAATTAATTGTTGATTGTGTTGTTTAGAATTGTGTTGTCATTGTGTTAGTAATTATTGATTTTATCTAGGTGTCTGTAACCGAAAATATCAACAAATTCAGACTTCGTCATTATTGAACCTCAAACTTCATAGGGTTTTTAAAAGCCACGATCTTATATCTAGCTGTTTGGTAGACTTCTCTTTTTTCACACGCAAATTGTTCTGCATGAGATAAATCTGCATAGCTTCTTGAGCAGAATACTGCGAACAGTGTTCTGTAAATTTGAAAAATGTCATCAAACCAGCTTCAGCTTTTTGCCAAGTGATACCTTTTCCAGCTACTTGTACGTCTTCATCAGAATCTGATCTAAAATTCTCCGCTGCGTTGGGATTTTCGATAAGTTGTTCATCCGTAAAAGTTTGCACAGTTTCTGTGTTATCATCGAGATGCAACCAATCAGCAATTTCGTGCTTTTGAATGTCCACAAATTGCTTTGTATTGGAATTCAAGATTTCGCAAATTTCATAGGAAGGCGCGTTGTTCTTACTTGGTGTCTGATTATCATTAAACCACCATTTGTTCCTGCCATTTGCTAAAGTTGAACATTTTACTTCAGTCCTGGCAAACACGCTGCTTTAAATATTGCACCTTTCTGAATCAGTAGCAGTCAATTTTCTAAAAATCTATTTTTTAAAGTGGCATTTGAAATTCTGAATTATGTCCTGATCCATCGGTTGAATTAAAGATGTCACATTGGGCGGTAAACACAAACCAATGAAATTTCTACAATCTGATACTAACTCATTTGTTGAAGGGTGAGCTCTACAATTGTCTAATAATAGCAAAGATTTTTGATTGTGTATGGCACACGGTATGGCCAAGGTTGTGAAATGCGATTTAACCAATAGTATAAAATTTGATTTAAATCAGTCATGAAATATTTATCGGTTCATCCAAGCATTCGAATGGGATTTATATATTTCCGGTAAGCCGCCGGTATTTTTCAACACTCTTGGTCGAGCATATTTGCCAATAACCAATAATTCCAACAGATGTGTTCTAGCTGCATTTGCACAAGAAAGGATTGTTAATCGCTGATTGTTATGTTTGAAGCTAGTAGCAGCAGCTTCTCCTGGTCTAACTAAAGTAGAATTTGGTAAACAACACCACAACATCCCGGTTTCATCAGCATTATAAACCTGTTCACGAGTGACATGATATTTCTCTACAATTTCTTTAAATTGTGTGCAGTAATCGCTTGCTGCGATTTCCTCTGCTCATTTCTTTTCACCTGATATATCCAATTTTCGAATACCTTGCCTTGAT
Organism: Nephrotoma guestfalica; assembly: GCA_963691935.1. Taxonomy (NCBI): domain Eukaryota; kingdom Metazoa; phylum Arthropoda; class Insecta; order Diptera; family Tipulidae; genus Nephrotoma; species Nephrotoma guestfalica. The sequence continues at coordinate 190,184,508 of OY829915.1, read as the reverse complement.
TTAAAACGTGCTAACCAACCGGCCGAAAATACACACTGCTCAGTTACTGTTAGAGCGTCATAGAAGTATTTAGCTTTTTCTATGATGATGGGTTATTGGCATTCCTTTACTCCTCTTACACAAAAACCACTCATATAAAACAGAATCAAGCTGCTCCAGTTTAGCTGTATGCATTGTTTTCTCAGTTTTAGCGAATTTATAATTTTCCTTGGGTCTTTGCTGGTCGAAACTTAACTATGTAATACGAATTTACACATTCAATTCAAATAGAATAATGCATAAAACAGAAAAAAAGTAAAGAAAGTATATTTTCTGTGAATCCCCGAATAATAAAAAAAATCCCTTGTAAAAGAGAAAAAAGCAAAATAAAATCCTAAAAATTAAAATTCCGGTTAAGTGAGTGTTCCGGTTAATTAGATGAAAGATAATTGGGTTGTTAAATAAAAAAAATGTATAAGTTGGAATGGAACTGAAGAAGAAATTTATTTACGAAATCGATATTCCAATAATATTAGCCGTGCTTTAATATTGGAGCACTATCCGGCGCCGAAGGGAAATTTCTACTGAAACTGTGTAGCTATTTATTCACTGGTGTCGCTATACCATAAAAATGAAAAAATAAATTCATCCATAAAACAAACATTTAGTGGGCTGAAATATACCATTATCGATTTTAACTAAAAAGTTGGATGAAAAATATTAGTTGAGAATTAAATAAATTAAATATGCAAAAACAGCGCGCTAAATATAAGTTTTGACATAGACAATTGCGTGCTCCGGATACAGCTAGCGGGCGCTAATAAAAAAACACGGCAATTGTCACTTTACGGAATTTTACAAGTCTTTTCATTAAACCAATTTAATTCAGTTGTATAAAGTGATGAAAGTTAACAGAAATGCTGAAAATCGATTTCAACCATTACAGCACAAATAATGCTCTCTGTTTATGTTTCGCACTATAAAATATCAAAAACCGATGAAATCGGATGTGAGCCACGACAGAAACCCCATTTTATAAATCCGACGATTTCCTTATTTTGTCGAGCAGTATATAATTGTGCAGTTTATCTGCGCCTAACGGTAAAATTTGTGTATAATGTATTTTGGGAGATAATGTGGAATTTCAGAAGAGGTTCATTAAATCTTTAAATCATACCGGGTGATTTTTTTAAGTAGATACTTTCAAATATCTCGGAAGATAAACACTCTTCAAAAAAATGTCCATTATCAAAATTTAATCATTCCGGGGGGACATACATTAGTGCTAGTAGCATAAATTGGTACCCCTCCTCCCCTTACCGCGGATAACTTTGAAATTAAAGTAGGAACCTCTAGTTTTTATTGCAGATTCAAATTCTACGGCTTAAGTACGTAGGATTTCTTTAAAACATATTTTTCGATTCATAATAGATGGCACACATGAACAGTGCTCAGTGGGTACGTGAACAAATACAATAAAATCCCAATTTTATTCGCTACGTATTGTTCTTCGACGAGTTGTCTTTTACAATCTAAGAAATACAATTTGTTTAAGACTAATTTCGAGTATTTACATTGAAAGCGTGTTAATTTTAGTTCAAACGTATTGTAGAATCGTATGCATAGGTTCTCAGTAAGAGAAATCGAAAAAAATTTAATATAAATTTAATTTAACAGCGCCATCTATCATGAATCGAACAAAATGTTTTAAAGAAATCCTACACACTTTAAGCCGTAGAATCAGAATCTGCAATAAAAAATTGGGGTTCCTATTTTAATTTCAAAGTTACCCCCCGCCCCACCTACAAGAAGAGGAGGAGGGGTACTAATTTTAGCACTAATGTAGTCCCCCGGAATGATTAAATTTTGATAATGGTCATTTTTTTCGTAGAGTGCTTATTTTCCGAGATATTTGAAAGTCTCAGCTTAAAAAATCATCCGGTATATTTATTTAAGAACTTTTTCGGCTTTTCGGACAAAATATTATTTTCAATGGCATTCATACAAAGTTTACGACATTTTAGTCATAGAAAACAAAAAGGCCATTTACTCACAATATTCGAGTATCTACCACTCATCAGGTAGTAGGCCAACTTTTTATCAGTACAAAACCAAGCTGCCAAGAAGAGACCTAACGAAGTTCTCTTGTAAGGGTTTAAATACCCTGGGGTTAAAAATGGGGTGTGAATTATTCTACTTTTTGTGGTAGATATATTGTGAGTAAACAGCCTTTTTATTTTCTATGACTAAAATGTCGTAAACTTTGTATGAATACCATTAAAAATAATATTTCGTCCGAAAAGCTGAAAACAAATCTTAAATAAATATATGATTTAAAGGTTAAACGGATCTATGGGATTTCTGAAATCCCACATTATCTCCCAAAATACATTATGCACACATTTTACCGTTAGACGCACAAACATGCATAATCAAATACTACTCGACAAAATAAGAAAACCGAGGGATTTCCAAAACGGGATTTCTGTCGTTACTCACACGAAATCGGACCATCGGACCTGTGTGGCGAACGTAATAATACGATTTTAAAATCGTAGTTAAAAAATTGTGCGGGAAATAAGAATTACTGAAAGAAAAACATAATTATGTTACTTTTAGCTCAGATTTATCTTTTTTTCAAACCATTTGGGCAAGATAATACCAAAACCATTGTGTGAATCGTTCGTTTGTTTGCATCTTTTCATTTACGTCCGTTTTACCATTCACAGTCTTTCGACATAACTAACTACTTCAAAACTAAGTCAATGAAGTTAGCCCGAGCCCGAATTTTTTGGTGGATTTGTTGGATTTCTTGGATGGTGTAGCCATCCCGAATGAGTGTAAATAGATTAAAAAATGTAGCACCATCCCGAAAAACCATTTATGCATGAGAAAAACAAACAATATAGAAAAATAATATTAATGTAAAAAAACTACTGGACTAAAAAAAATTTTTTATTTTATTTAACCTGAATATTGATAATAGGAGTAGTTACTATGGGTCCACATTCTGTACTGAAACACCTAGAGATAAAGCCACCAAGCGGCATTTACTAAATATTGCAAGCAACAAATTCTAATGTATTAAACCTCTCAAGTTTATTTTATCCCAACCCATTTGATTCAATAAAGATTCTTTGAAAATTTGATTTGCATTCAAATAAAAACCTACGTAGATGGAAGACGCATATTTTTTTTTGTTTGAGTTTAATTCCAAATAGTTGGTTGGCCAACACGTTCTAATTTTATATATTGGACTCAATAAATTCCGTATTTTAATAGGGTAACAGAAATTATCTAAATTCCAATTGGAATATTGTACAGGGTGCCCATCCGTTTTTAAAATGAAGGAAAATATATTTAATGTTTACAGATCGTTTATTTAATGTTTGGAGTTATGTATGAAAACAATATCTTCCAAACGTCCGCCTCTATTGCCCTTACACATGCGGGCTTTTCTGATTACATTTTTGATCACTGTTTCACACATTTCACCCTGTTGGATCATGTTAATTTCTTCTCTAATGTTCCTTTTAAAATGTTCAAATTATCTGGTTTATTTGCATAAACTTTACTTCTACGATAATCCCATAAAAAGAAGTCGGGAGCAGGTAAATCGATTGATCGCGCTGGCCAATCCACATCACCATATTTCGAAATTAACTGTTGTGGAAACATTTCTTGTAACAATTCCATAGTTTCTCTAGCAGTATAGTATGTGGCAGCGTCCTGTTGGAACCACATGTTCAAACCATTGTCATGCAATCTGGTCTAAAAAAACTTCCTTATCATGTCACGATAACGTTCGCCAGTTACCGTAACAGCTGAACTAATCGGATTTTCGTAAAATTAATGTTCAAAGACCCCTTCAGCCCAAACTGCACACCGTATCGTCACGTTCAAGGGATGTAATGGTGATTGATTAATTGAAATCTAATTTCTAGCGAGAGGTGTCAGATTGATACAGCAGCAATATTTTTTGGTGTTCTGACTATACGTTGTTGCACACATTTTGGCTTATTTGCCACATTCTTTCTCTTCAAATTCTTTGATAATCTGATAAATTGTAGGCTTTGAAGGCACCATATTCCTTCCGAAACTTTCACGTAATTTTCTTAATTTCCTTCTTTCGTATTGATGATTAACTTGTGTAAAAAGTTTTTTCTCTATTAAAATGCGCTGTTAAACCGAATATTTTTTCATGATGAATTTGCCACTTGTCTACTTCACTACTGTCAAGTTGGAACTTCAATATTAATATTCGCCTAAATGGTGGCATAAAATTGAGTATTTTTTTGTGATATTGTTAGATATTTCAATAAAGTACAATATATTTTCAAAATCACGGAGCTGAATTCCAAAAATCATTATTAAACTCATTCATTACAATTGGCTTATAGATAGAAATATTGAAAGAGTCGAAAAATGTAGGCGAGGTTCAGTGGACATCTCCAGTAATGGCAGTACAATTGAAAGCTTAAATGTTATGATATCAAAGTTCATTAGAATCGGGTGCCAATCACTATAAAGGTAGATTTTTCTGTAATGTATTCGAAAATGTGGGTGATAATCCGTGGACACCTCTAGGAACGACGGTAAAAATATATTAGATAGGCAAAAACTATGAAATCGTTAAAATCGTACCGTATTGGACACATCAAGAGTAGTGGTTTGTCTGATTTATTTGTAAATACTGACCGGGACCAGCGAATATATTTAGCTCGCCCAAAACATAGTAAAACCTACCACCCAGTAGATTGGATGATCTATTTGAAAATGTTGCTGAGACCCCGTGTATACGAGTATCTCCAGGATTGACTGGGATAATGTTTGATAAAACGCTTTTGATATTCGCCGCTAGAGGCAGCACTATCACTAAAGAGAAAGTTTTTCTTGAACTTTCTGCTGAGACTTATTGATTTACTTAAAAATTTCATAAATTTGTTAATGGTTTCTAAAAATATAACCAGAAACAATTTGCTTTTTCTGATGGTGCTGCCTCTTTTCTGCTGGAATATCAGCTATAGTCTGTAGATATTTCTCTATTCGACGACACAACATTTAGAATCGTGACCAATTTTATAATTTGCTTTTGAAAATAAAATCCAATTGGAAATATAGCAAATTTAACAATGTTGTTTTTAATAATTTTTTTAGCACAAATGACAAAAAAAATCTAATTTCGAAAATCGCCACATTGTCTAATATTTTACGAACTTGATGATTTCCATTTCAATTCGTTTGTAAATAATATTTTCCAGCACCTGTTACGTTATAAATATTTTGTGTTAAACATGAACTTAACACGCCACAGTCCAAGACACAGCATAGCAAATGCGCGTGTCACATTTAATTAAAATTTTTAGTTATTTTTGACCATAACAAAATAATTGAAATATGAGAATTAAAATTATTTTTTGCTTAGTTATCCACCAAAGTGATATTAATGACATTAGACGAATGACGGTTTATAGGGTACCGGGTGGTCCACGTGACATTTTATCTACATCGTTGTTGGCATTGATCGATTTAGACAATAATTTATCGGTTGTGGTGTGGTGAACATTTTTGATGGTAATTTCTAGAAGATTGGTTATAATTGTGTTAATTAATCAAATTTATTTTTTGAAACTCAGTTGAGTGAAGGTTGATGACACCGTCTAAAAATAATTTTTGCACTCGTCATAAAACTGTAGATAAAATGATTTCATATAAAGAACATTCACCCGCATCGAGGTGCGAGGCAGTATTAATTATTATCATCATCTTAAGCTTCGATTTTTATCATGATCTTAACGAGTTTTTCGGTGTAACCTGTTTCAATGTACTAATGCAACCAGCATCAAAACAAACGTTTTATAATTATGAATTATAATGCATAAGTTTGCGAATTTAGATATCATTGACGTCAATTTTTAAAATATATTTTTAAAGGCGAATGAACTAGAGGCTTTGTTATTTAAATTACTTAATTTATGTCATTGGTAACAATAACGTCGAACGGTTACAACCTAACGCGAACTTATAATTTCCATAAACAGGGAAATTTGATGCGAGCAGGACGGTAAAGTTAAACACAAAAAATTGTTCGCAATATTTATTGGCTTGTTGGGTACATAATTTGTGGCATGTGTTTTCAATTTTAAATTTTGAAATCGTTTTAAACTTTTAACCTTCCACAATATGTCATTGTGGAACAAATATGTCACAACTTAACACATCAGACATATTTATTTGACATCATATACATGGCTGACATATTTATGACATAAATATGTGCGAACTAATATAAACATAATTTGTTTGTAATAACGCCGAAATATTCTAAATATAATTTATTATTATTTGATGAAGACACATTCAAAAAAAAATTGGAGTCGAAATGTCTACCGGAGTATGCAGAGTATTCTCTCACGAGTATTCTTCTAAACTTTATGCTAATCTTTACATACGAAATAAACATTATGGACACATCAAGTACTGACATGACAGTGTTTATTTCGAATTCATGTAACATAAAACTGACGAAAAATCAACCACATGTCATGTTTAATTATAGATAGAGAAAGAGATAAGGGCTTGCATATAACGGGTGATTTTTTTGTGGTTAGGATTTTCATGCATTAGTATTTGACAGATCACGCGGGATTTCAGACAAGGTGTCAAAGAGAAAGATGCTCAGTATGCTTTGACATTTCATAATGAATAGACTTACTAACGAGCAACGCTTGCAAATAATTGAATTATATTACAAAAATCAGTGTTCGGTTCGAAAAGTGTTTCGCGATTTACGTCCGATTTATGGTCTACATAATCGACCAAGTGAGCAAACAATTAATGCGATTGTGACCAAGTTTCGCACTCAGTTTACTTTATTGGACATTAAACCAACCACACGAATGCGTACAGTGCGTACAGAAGAGAATATTGCGTCTGTTTCTGAGAGTGTTGCTGAAGACCGTGAAATGTCGATTCGTCGCCGTTCGCAGCAATTGGGTTTGTGTTATTCGACGACATGGAAGATTTTACGCAAAGATCTTGGTGTAAAACCGTATAAAATACAGCTCCTGCAAGAACTGAAGCCGAACGATCTGCCACAACGTCGAATTTTCAGTGAATGGGCCCTAGAAAAGTTGGCAGAAAATCCGCTTTTTTATCGACAAATTTTGTTCAGCGATGAGGCTCATTTCTGGTTGAATGGCTACGTAAATAAGCAAAATTGCCGCATTTGGAGTGAAGAGCAACCAGAAGCCGTTCAAGAACTGCCCATGCATCCCGAAAAATGCACTGTTTGGTGTGGTTTGTACGCTGGTGGAATCATTGGACCGTATTTTTTCAAAGATGCTGTTGGACGCAACGTTACGGTGAATGGCGATCGCTATCGTTCGATGCTAACAAACTTTTTGTTGCCAAAAATGGAAGAACTGAACTTAGTTGACATGTGGTTTCAACAAGATGGCGCTACATGCCACACAGCTCGCGATTCTATGGCCATTTTGAGGGAAAACTTCGGAGAACAATTCATCTCAAGAAATGGCCCGGTAAGTTGGGCACCAAGATCATGCGATTTGACGCCTTTAGACTATTTTTTGTGGGGCTACGTCAAGTCTAAAGTCTACAGAAATAAGCCAGCAACTATTCCAGTTTTGGAAGACAACATTTCCGAAGAAATTCGGGCTATTCCGGCCGAAATGCTCGAAAAAGTTGCCCAAAATTGGACTTTCCGAATGGACCACCTAAGACGCAGCCGCGGTCAACATTTAAATGAAATTATCTTCAAAAAGTAAATGTCATGGACCAATCTAACGTTTCAAATAAAGAACCGATGAGATTTTGCAAATTTTATGCGTTTTTTTTTAAAAAAAAGTTCTCAAGCTCTTAAAAAATCACCCGTTATTATTTACAAGGTTGACAACAACAAAATATCGTAATGTGAGCGCGAGATAAGTATTTTTGATATTGGGGATATAATTCACCTGCTCTGATATTTTCTTGTTATCATTTCAACAATTATTATTTATAAAATAACATTTTTTGTTTTAATTATTCGGATGATTTAAATAAATAAACGTTTTCGATATAGAACTTTGTTTATGTTATAAATAATATTGTGCCGGTTTTCTTGTTTTATTTCGTGTAATATACAAAATTCTAGCTACAGACATTAGATTATATAGCGTCAGGCGTCTTTTGTTAACGCATTTAATACTCATGTTCAAGATAACAATAATTTAATCACAATGAAATTTGTGGAATTCGCTGGAGAGATGCAACACTTCTAATTAACCACCTGCGGGTCGAACTATTTTCTGCTATGATTTAGATTAAGCCATTATAAACTACTTATAATATTTATACCAAGAAAAACCACTAAGTGGGTGAAATAAAAATAAATTATATGAGTATTTTCGTGTGACGATCGTGAGGTATGTGTGTGTGTGTGTGATCGCGGTTTGTAAAAAAAACTATAATAATAACTACGCGATTGTTAATAAAAATTAATTACATCATGTACTGTACATATACGAATGAACATGATTCATAACAATATAATTATCGTGTATGGTGACACAATGCGCACATAATTGCTCTCAGGGTAATTAAATCAAATTTTGTGAATTATGTTTACAAAATTTTATTTTAAGAATCTCTTATAATAGACTGCCGAAATGATGCACCTTCATCAGCGCTATAGTGAGAGTGACTAAGTGCGGTTTGTTGATGAAGTCATTCTGATTATTATGAAGTTTGCTAATTTTCTTTTAAGTTTTAAGCAGCTGTTGCAAAACAATTTATCAGATCATTTAAATGACAAATACATTTTGACATAACATAGGTTTTGTCAGATTAGAACAAGTTACAATACTGATTGATGTGGAACACAGTGATGATTGGCTAGAAATTTCAAGTACTGAAATTTTGAGGAACAGAGTATGGAAAAATAGTTTTTCAAGTTTAATTTGTATAATATAATATAAATTTGTATAATTGAATAACAAATTTTAAAACAAACTCATTTAAGTTTGGAAAAGAATTTCAATGGTACTTATTAACACTTGGATACCATCAATACCCAAATTTCAAATCTCCTGTAGTAGTACTAGTAACGCCAATTCTAGTAGGTTTTGTTAAGAAAAACAGTCGAAACATTGTCTTGCAACAAGAAGAGTTAAACTAGCTTAGTAGTCCAATCACAAAACAAATCTACTCAGGCAACACAAAATAGCCTGAAAAACATAATGAACTGTCCACGTTGAATACATCGAAATTGGCTTTTGATCAAGGAGAAGAATCGAGGTGTGAAACTTTCGTTAACTCATAGAATCATCTTACTCGAAGTAAACCATTTCCTACTGGATTTAATAAACATATTTATTAAAAAAACAGTAATACCTCACGGAAAGCAGAGAAATGATACGCGAATTCATTATTTTTCCCAACTCAACAGATCATAAAACACTCCTTGATTGATTTACATAAGCAACAAATATACTAGACTTTAGCGAAAAATCGAGGGCCGATGGAAAATTTTAGATTATATTTATACCCTATCCAATTCGAAGAATATTGAATAGAAATGTGTTCCGCAGGATCGAAAATTTCGATTAAGAGCTGCGTGTCCAAAAGTGCTGTGTATTAAAACAGATGAAAGGGAAAACATGGTTTTAATATTTAACGAAATGTTGATCTTCTCAGCTCAATTTAATTCGTTGGCCGTTTTACTATTACAGTATGGGAATTGAACAGGATTGTCCGGTTATAATCATGGAACATAACCAGGTGTTGCATTGCACTTGGTTCTATGTATTAAAATCGTAATATACAGTAACCACACTCGAAAATGATCATACATCAAGATCGCTGACTAGCCAAGCTGAATTATCTAAGAACAGGTGTCCTGGCATTATAAAACTTCTCATAGGATGACCCCTAAATAAATTTTACCGAAATCAGGATCCATCACAATCGATGTCTGGTACTTGAACACACGTCTCAAGCATTTTATGTAAAAATCGTGCGAGTCGAAAAAAATTAATGAAAGGGATCCGACGACCCCTGCCACTCGAAAATCCTTCATCACCAATTGTTTTAAAAATCGTCCGAGCGGAAGAAAAATTAAAGAAAGGGAACGAGCCGTAGGCCCCCAACGATCAAAAGTATATTCAAATCGGTTTCTGGTACTCAAAGTGGGCTCCACCAGGCAACATCAAAATCGTCGTTTGAGGCGGAATAAAATGTGAAAAGGAGACAAAATATTAATCAGATAGCGAATGCTACAAACCAGTATTGTTACACATAACATCAACAGCTACAACCATACAATACCACTGTAATGCAACCAACACAACATTCCGCAACATGAAGAAACATAACACAAGATATTTAATTTAAAAAAACACAAGTCCCAACACGAAGCTACATGGCGCAACATGGTACAAAATCGCGCAACAAGTTACAACATTTCGAAACTTGAAGCAACATCACTCGACATGGTACACATGACGAATATGGTGCAACAACTAGCAACACCCCATAACAACAGTGTGCAATATGACTCAACATAGTGGAACATTACACAACATCCCTCAACAAGATGCAACATAAGGCAGCGTTGTGCAATATGATGCAACATTTGTAACATCATGTAACGTCATGCAACATCATGTAACATGGAGCAACATCGTGCCATATGGAACAGCATACCGAATCATAGTACAACATGACAATACATCTGGAGGACAAAATGAAATGAATAATTCAGAAATCTTCATCCTAAATGAATTATTCAGAAATCAGAATTCCTAGTAATTGTTTCCTTCCCAACAACATAACGTAACATAGTGCAGCATCACACAACATCTCTCAACAAAATGCAATATCAAGCTGAGACGCGCGACATTTCACAACATAGTGTAATATCCCTTGACGTAGTGCAACATATGGCGCAGCATGGTACAACATCAAGCAACGAGGTGCAAGTATGGTGCCACATCACGCAACATTGTGCAACATCACAACCAATCCTGAGGATTCCTAAATGAATTATCCACAAATTAGAACTCCTTGTAATCGATTCCTGGCACTCGAAAACCCCCTCACCAATATTTATCAAAATCGTTAAAAAAAACTCCTAAATGGATTTCCCGAAACAGGACTCATCACAATCCATTTCTGTCATTAGAAACCCACATTAACATTAAAGAAAAAGATCCGAGGCCTATCGGGCGTCTAAAAGAATTTTTTGAAATCTGGACCAATCGCAATCGATTCCTGGTAAATGAAAACCCTGCTTCACCAATTATTATCGAAATCGTGCGAGCCAAAAAAACCGGATAACCTTCTAAACCAATTTTTCCGAATTCAGGACCAATTGCAATCGATTTATTGTACTCGGAAAAAACCACTCAGCAATTTTCAACAAAGTCAAACGACTTGAGAACAAAAAGAAAAAAAAATTAAAAACGGATCCACGGCCCCACTGGAAGACCTTCTATTTGACTATCGGGATTTGATTTATTTGACTCCAAAACCTCCTTTTAGTAATTTTTATGAAAATCTTCACAGAACAAAGATTTCCTCAAGTCAACATATTAATTGACAACGTAACTCGCTTGACCGTTACAGGTTTAGGTAATGCCAATCTAGTTGCAGATACTCTCTCGCGGCCTTCAATAGATCTTGAGGATTACAATCAGGGATCAGGTAAGGTAGTAAATTGATTCTGAAAAACACCAATTATGCAGTAAAGATTCGAAGGGATCATCACAGACATGTTTGGTTCACTGCCCGAAAAAAAACAAATGGATTCCAATAGCTGAGGATGTGGCTACATGGTGAGTGATTTTTTCGATTAAAAGAGCAACACATGTCGCATACGCTAGAATATTAATTTATGAAATATTTTGAAGTTATGACCTACCGGGAAAATTCATGTCTGATCATAGAGTCTCATTTTGTCAGTGACGTAGTGTAGCATAAATCCGGTTGTTTAAAAATTGAACAATCGTTAACTCCCATTTACGACCCGCAAGCAAATCATGTCGACATATTGGTCAAAAGGGAACTTCACAACTGGGATAATAAATTACCGCATATTCGATTTGCAATGAATACCACTGTAAACGATTCCACCGGACAAACTTTTGCATTCTTAACAGTTCGGTACATTGGACAGATTGGCCTCGGATATTCAACTACTTTTAATAAATGAAGCTAAATATTTTGTCCGTGAGATAACATCGCATTTATGGAACCATTCAGGAAATGGTATGATGCTCGTGAGCGAAATGAGCAAGATCGACGTAAGGTTTATTAAGTCTGCACAAGAACAATTGAAAAAAAAATTCAATGTAGGGCATTGAAAAGCGTGATGAACCTCATCGCATTAGTTAAGATATTTTACCTGCGTCCTGCGCGACAGGCAGACAGAAAACCTTTTTGAAAATAACCTTTTGGAAACAATGCAAATTTGGCTTTCCTTAATACCCTAAAATCATAATTTTATCGAAATAAGCGTGTTTTTTTATTAGATAGGACTTAGTAGCATCTCTATACAAATGCCACATAGAGGGTTGGATTATAGTATTTTCCAGGGAAGTTTAAGAAACCCGTACATGTGATTTATAGAAAATCAATACAAATTTGGCTGTCCTTAAAATTGGTTATATCGAGACATTCTGAAAAAATTCATTGTATCGAAACATTCTACCAACACATCTACACATTTTCTGTTATTGTTGCTTTTTAAGACACAATTAAGACAAATCTCATTAACGTACAGTATCGCGTATAGCTGATCAATATCGATTTCAAAATCAAAGAAAATACCGAAGATTCTAGGCAGATTAAACCGGAATATTTATAGAGTAGAGTTGGATTAATCTACCAATATTATATAATACCAATACAAGGAAGCCGACCTTTTATGCGTTCGGAATTAAATGTCCAAATAATGTCATATGCGACATATTACGCTACTCGCCGCAATAGGCAGTATTATCACGAAAGAGAATTTCTGTTATTATTTTACAAACAGCGGAAATTGGTTGACCTTCGAAGTCAAAAAACTCGGTATAAGAAATTTTTGAATTTTTAAATGCTAACAGGATCACAGCCACTTTTTATAGAAATATGATGAAGTTTATTTAGGTTGGAATAAACTCCGCCATTTAATATGCTCATGCTTCACGATAAAAGTGAATTCTAAGATGTATTTTGAATGAAGTTCTTAAATTTTGCTATGCTGGATAGAATTCGGCTAATTCTCAACGAATTTCCAATAAAAACTCACTATGACCTGGATTACCAGAAAAACAAACGCGTATACAAGTTGATTGACTGAGATACTGCCCAGAAAACAGAAAGAACTTATAAAGAGGTGGACGAGTAGAGCCTAGCATGGACTCATTTCAGAACCTCGTCCTAGTTCTAAATAAATGTTATAGAATTGCAACACAGACTTACGTTCGAAACCTCATAATCATGCAATACGAATCTACCAAGTTCTATCCAGCATAGCCAAAATAAAGAAATTTGAATTCACTTTATTCGTCTAGCATTGACAGAAACCAAAACCTCGTCAAAATTTATATTTGAACCCAAAATCAATCATGTATTTTTGTACAGCATGGACAGATCCTTTAATAGGATTCTATAAAACTGAGAAAAGGAGGTAAAACTGCACTGGCTGTATAATAACATTATCTTTCCTCTTTTGTTATAGTGGCGCCTCTTGTGGCGAGTGGCGTAACCTATTATTATTTTTCGCTTGTTACATACAAGTAATCTAGCCCGAACTGAGACACAATTTTAATAAGAGCGGATTAATTGGTGGATTGATTTAATTGGTTAAATTGTTGTCCGGCGGACGATAGTATAAAAATTTAAATTATAGTGGATCATTTAATTGTAATTAACAATTAATTTGTCATAAAAATGATCCGCTTTGGACGGCAGGGTACATGCTACTCCCAAAAATCGTAAAAAAAGCTTAGGAATCGGCACCAACGAAGACAGGACCAGCACACAACAGACTTTTGTTTATGCATGCCCTTGTTCTCATGAATCGAGTTAGCTTGCAACAAACTGACAATTTAAAAAGTTGTATGCTTAACCGCATCTGCAAAATTAAACATTCCAGAAGGTTGAATGGAATGGAATTTCGATATAGACAAATTATACTACCAAACACTTTAGCTAATTCTGTAATTAAGGGTTTTAATTAATCAGTCATCAATGCCAATAAAACTTAAATAGAACAAATTTGTTTTCATTTCCATTTGAATAACCTAGATTCGATTAGCTTAGCTTGATATTTATAAATAGTTGCCGCATACGCTTTCAACAAAATAGACCAAAATATGAATTAGTTTAAACTTAAACTTCGCACCAATAATAATTAAATTCTAAAAAATGTTTCGCAACATATTTTTGATTAAAATTTTACTTCCATATACTGACATATTGTTTATTAAAATTAATTTTAAATTTTTCCCAAAAATAACATCGACGTATTCCAACAACAGCAAAATTAAAATTTTATCATACTCATAATCGACCATATCGACGTACATTGTTATAAGTCATAATAAGAAGCGAAATTTAGCGAAAGGCCACCAATTAATGCATTCTTTTCAGCCAGCCAAACCAATCAACCAACCAGAAAGATAGAGATCATTAATAAAATATATTTACAACAAAAAAAATCATCTTATTATTATGAAGATGCGGAAAAACAGGAATCAATGTCAATAATTTTGTAACATTATCTTAACATTGTAATCATTAAGTGTAGATACTTTTATTATTAAATATAAATAATGTGTTTTATTTTATTGTTACTAGGGGCACAGCCCCTGGACTCCTCCGTAGCCAATTCTGACAGTTTAATTTAGCGAGACTTATTTATGACAGTAAGTGACATGAAGTTGAAACTTTGTAATGATTGCTTCATTGGAAATGAAATGTGAAGCGCTTATTTTGCGCGGAATTAAAATTATGTAAGCTGAGTATAAAATTTTGTTCAATTTTTTAGAATAACTGATAGCTCGAGAATTATTTACAACCAACCAAATGAAATAACAAATCGGCGTCCCATAAGTACCAACATTTGTAAACTAAAAACAATAATTTTTGGAAAAAGTTTTGAGTGAAACTTATAAAATTTAATTTTAACTCGACCGATACGGGTCGCACTTTATTTAATAAACCAATCTCACTAACCTACATGTTCAAAACTCACTCTGTGCAACCGCCGAATAGTTAAACAATTCAAAATGTTTAAGAATTTTGTATAACAAAAATCTCAGAGACTTCCGTACAGATTAGTTAGTGAGATTGGTTTCTTACATCAAATGATAATTCAAAGTCTCATTTGATCATCTCTGTGCTATCCATAGGGGCTGAGAAAAAAAATATTTTCTAACCTCCACACAAAGTTGTTTTCAATAATTCTTTCGTTCATTTTCTTGAAGTTCAGAAATTACACGACAGGCATGACATGATTTGGAGCAGTCCAGTACAACATGTATTTAATCGATATCAAAAACGTGGCATGCGGATGAAAATATTAAGCCCAACGAGATCGATAAAGTAATCAGTGCTGAATAACCAGACGCTGAAATCAATAAATGACAGATAAAGGTTGCTCAAGAAGGTTCTCGAAAAAGTTTTCAATGAGACTATCACAGAAAAGATGGATTTTATTGCCGCCGATCACCCGCTGATAGTGCAACCACCTGCAAGGCAAATATACATGGACAAACGATCAGAGAGCTAGGTTTTCCATATTCAAAAGTATTTTCTAGAACATTCTACATCCATAACAATATAGAGTCCTGCACCAGCGCCAAGTAAATTAAGTACCTCTAGACAAGTAGGTAAATAAAGGTAGCGACCAAGTTACATTTGAAATACGGGGCATTGACCAAGACCAAGTGACCGTATATCAATCTGGTATCCAACGGTCATGCATGTGCACGTTGAACATGTTGAAACCTTGAGACAAACAACACTCTTGGCATATTTGAAATTATGTGGTGAAGGCTAATTTGCAATATCTCTTACATATTAGGAAGTACCATTCTAATAAATCCACGATAAGCAAACACGTGTATTTAATCGACGCCGACGCGGTTCAACAGTGGAAGGGTTCTAAGGAATTTTTAAGACAATGCATTGGATACTATCTATACTAAAAATACTGACTGCTATTATTTGTATCACTGAATGCATATATTTCGTGCATATATTCCTGTTATACGGGACCCCAACCAAGAAGATGATATTGCGGAAACGGACGAACACGTTATAAATAGCTGTCCTCCATCACGCCAAGACGTTGTCATCCCCATTGATTGTAGTTTATTAAATGAGTACGGATTGCTGACTCCCACAAAGCTTGCTTCATGAACCTTGACACGATGATTGACACAGTTAGTCCACAAGTCTAAAAGTTCACGTCTGGACAAAGGCAGACCTAAGATGCTTTCATCGAAAGTGTGTTTCAAAATGATGTAAAAATAATTTTTCTGGATGCTCCTGGTATCCCAAAAAAATAAAAAATCTTCCTTACTACAGCTATCCTGGCAGTGGTGAGAAGACAAGGAAAAATAGCACTTGCAGCAGCATCTTCAGGGATTGCTGCCACACTATGACCTATCCCTATAAACTTACTACTACATACGTAGAAACTACTATGTGCGCATATTACGCAATATAGACAACGCAAAGATATTGCAAAATTGCTGACATTCGCAGAAATAACCACGTTATGGGTAAGGTCACAGTTCTCTTTTGTGGCGATTTCCAACAAACACTACCTGTAGTGAATAAGGATACCGGAAGTGACTCTATGATCCAAGATTCAAAGATTGCATCTGGCAGTCAAGATAAGAGTACTTTTCTTACGGAAAATTATTTTAAATACAGTAGGATCCGATCAACAGAACGACAAACCCCAGTTTCGGAAATCTAGGGACATAGGTCCTTAAGATTGAGTTTTTCCGAATCCTTACCATATACTTTTCGGAGTTTTTATATATTTCTAAACGGTGGTAGTTCTTACTCAATTTGAATAGAGCAGGATGTTTAGTCTACTAACATAATTGTAACTGTTGATTAATATATTGACACAATTTTTTGTTATTCTGCTAAATAAGGATATCTTTTTTATATAAATATAATTTAAGTGCTAACTAGGGGATTTTAACCATACATTTTATGTACATAAACCCAATAATTAAGCAAAATAATTGAGAATAAATTTTTATATCAAGCAATATACAACATTTTTATTCCTCGGCCTGTTAGATTTCAACGTCAAAAATTTACCGGAAAAGCAATAGAAGCTACAGTAGTTGAAAGCCAAAAAAGCTGACAATCAATCAAACCGTCCCACGCGGACCGGCCAACAACGTGGATTTACAAAATAGTCAAGAAACAACGGCAACCGACTGCAGACCAATTTAAAAAAAATTGGATAACAAAGGAAAACCAAAACATATTTGGAGGAAAAATAGAAGCACTAAAAACAGTGTACTCCGAATATGTGGTAACAGATGATAAAATAGTAAAAGCAGTACCACCGTTAGAGAAGTCTCATTCTTATGCGTGGAGGCCTGCATAATGGACATCCGAAAAAACCTACACTGTCAACAGCCGTATTTCTTGATGTATGATCTGATCCGGTTCAGTTCATCTTTCATGAAACAACCAACGTAGAAGTGCTTACTAGATTTCAAATCAAAAATTTTGATCTAAAACAAAATTTGGATCAGATTTTTCATATACAATTTGAACTGATCCGGATCAATGGGTGTCACGAAACACAACACAATGGCGGCAACCATTCGGTGGAGAAAGCGAATAACTCTCAGGCAACATTCAGGTGCTGCAGAGTCATCTAAAAACTATTCAGGCAACATAACGTTCTTGTGCAACAGATGTATAGGAAGCTAACATCTATTAACGACTTATTAGTTTGCCTAATACTCGAAAGAGTATTTAAGGTTAAAGATGAGGCAATTGAATGAAGGAAATCACAAACCTGCATACAACAATATTGATGGAAACAGAAGAACCAAACCACCTACTACTTTATGCATGGTTACTACTAAGAAACGTTGCAGCTCAAAGTAGAAAACACGTTATAACACGAGCGCATTTAATGATTTTTGAATTATGAACTCATTCACCAAAACAAAGGTGAATTGTCAAACGTCGTTAAGATGACATATTATAAATCCAAGCTTCAAAAAGGAGCAGCACAACTTATCACCCACTTATTAACTACAAGGGAGAATTACGAGCTGGCCTGAAACACATTACAATCACGATATAACAATCCAAGATTGCTAGCAATTAACTATTTTAATTCACTGATGTCCCTACCAACATTAGAAGTAGCGGTGTAAACAGTTCGAGCTATGCATGACGCTGCAAAAGAGATGTTACACAACCTCGAGCAGCTCAATATGAACTCTATATTTGAAGCATTCGTGATCTTCATATTAACGAAGAAACTGAAGGAGTTCCCAAATCAGAATTTTTTTTGGAGAAACGATTCCAGTCTTTAGAGGTGATGGGAAATGACAAGGCAACCATGTAGCATGTGTAACGGGAAACACAACACAATTTTTCATTGGAACAACTCGAAAACCGAAGTTACTGCCAAAACCTTTGTAATGGGTCAGCAATCATCAGTATTATTACCAACTGCCAAAGTAAGGGCAGAAATTTGCACTGGTCAGCTTGTCACTTTAAAAGCAGTAATAGATCCAGGATCACAGGCGACTCTAATTTCGGTAAAGGCCGCCAATCAGTTTAACTTTAAAAAACAAACAGCATACATTTGGGTGGAATGGTTCGGATTTCGGTTGCTGGTGGAATGGAAGCAGATATTTGTCAGCACGTTATTAACAGCGAGCTATCGCCAAGGTTTTCAGGAGAGTTCATTTTAAATATTGAAGCTATTTGAGAACCTCAATCATCAACTGCCAGAGCTGGACGTTGATGCAACAAGATGAACTCACAACAATATAATCAAAGGGGTGGATAGTAAGAAAAGAAGAAGTCGCCGTGGAACGTGCATCAGATGGAAAATACAGGGTGGCTGAGACCAAATGTTACTGACTTAACTCTGCTGTCATTTGTGTAGTTGTCATTTTCGCGCGTCAATTTTTCGACAGATTGAAGTTTGGTTAGTTGTTTACATGTGGTCAACAAATAATTGTTCTAAATTAATATCTTCATAAAAAAATCGTAATGGAATTCAAACGTAATAGTGAAATTGCACTGTATTTGGGTGGAAATTCACAAACAGCAATAGTTCGTCAGCTCCAGCATTTGAATGTGAATAAAATGTTTCTGTATCGAACCATAACTCGATACAACGAAACTGGTAGCATCGCTAAACGCAACAGAGGCGGTCCTAAAAAGACAGCAACATCAAAAGAAATCATACGAAATGTAAAGAAACGAAATCCTCGTCAAAGTGCCAATCAATTAGCCGCATGTCTACATGTTTCACGATACAGCATTCAAACCATTTTGAAAAATGGATCTACAAGATACAAAAAGTTCAAGATCTTACGGAGGCACAAAAAAAAGTTAGGCTTGAAAGAACACGAGCATTGAAGGGCTTGGCCGAACGTGATGAGATTCCAAAAATTGTCTTTTCTGATGAGAAAATTTTCACCATTCAACAGTATGTGAATAAACAAAATGATCGTGTTTGGTTAGAGCACAAGTCCAACGATAATTTGGACACAAGAGTTGCCATGCGCAAGCAATCACCAGCTTATGTTATGGTTTGGGCTTCAGTGACTGCAGATGGACGCACTCCTCTGGTTTTCATCGAACATGGAGTCAAGGTAAGCCAAGAGGTGTACCGCCAAAAGATCCTAAACGATGCTTTGCTACCTTGAGCACGTAAACACTCTGGTACGAACCGTTGGACATTCCAACAGGAGTCGGCACCGTCACACAAAGCTCGAGCGACACAGCAATTTTTACAAAATTGCGTTCCGCGGCTGATTTCGTCGAAAGAATGGCCACCATATTCACCAGACTTGGATCCCATGGATTTCTCCATATGGTCCATTTTGGACAGTAAGGTGTCCATTAAAAAATACGAAAGTGTTGATGCATTGAAGTCAGCTCTTGTTCGAGAATGGAATAAAATTCCGCAAGCTCACGTTCGGTCAGCATGCAATGCTTTCTATGGAAGACTGAATCAAATAATCAGAGCCAAAGAAGGTCATTTGAGCAGTAACATGTTTTTTTATAAAATGTAATATGTTTTCAACATATTCCACGAAATTTCAATAAAAAATAATCAAAATTAAAAAAATTACAGCGTTTCCATTTGGTAACACTTGGTCTCAGCCACCCTGTATAAGGTGATAATCCCATTTAAGGATGATCACGTCAAACTAGGGTAATCCAATAGAACGATTATAGCCAGGTTGCTGCAGCTCGAAAGAAACTTCATGAAGGATGCCCCATTCAAATAACTCTACCATGGAGTAATATTAAGCCTGTATCACATGGAATTAGTAAGGGAAAATGGCGAAGGCATCTCGGTTGAGAACTGATATTACATTCCGCATCACGGCATAACCAAACAAGATAGCACAACAACAAAACCATGTGTAGTATTTGATACCTCGAGGATTTAGCTGGCATAGTACTTCGATGACACAAAAATAAATACGTTATGACAGCTGATATAGAAAAAATGTAAAATCGATTGAAAACTCAAAAAAATATCCATAAAATACCCATAAATTCCAAATAATAGTGGAGCAGACATTTAATTTTACTGGCTGATTTAAAAACGAGAGTAAAAAATATTTCTTTTTTATTGATATAATTTACTTTGAAACCAAAATAAATTTAGCTGCCTTTGCTTTCTCCAATTTCCCCTAAAAAAAATTATTACTTTTTGGTTATGTTTTATCGATAAAATGTGTGGTTGGTTCCTATACTGGCCTTATAAGGATGACAGAAATTATCAACGCATTTATGGAAAAGTGATTCTGCGAAACCAATGGAAGTATATAAATTGAACACTGTCACCTTGGTACCACAGCCGCCAGTTTTCTAGCTGTGAGACCCCTCCTACAACTAGCCGAGGATGAACGTCAATTATACCCAAAACCTGCTGAAATTATATCAACCGAAGTTTACGTAAACGACCTGGTGACCGCGGGTGACAGCATAGAAGAAAACTTTCCTGCTGTTTAGAAATATAGAAGAACTCGGAAAAATGGGTTTATTACGTCTATTTATGTATATGGTAGGGACGCAGTAAAACATCCTAAGTACCAGTGCCCCAAAATTTCCAAAACTGAAAATTATCGTTTTTTAACGAATCTTACAAACAATAGGCAATTAGGAAACATCTATTGTATTCCAATTTTCTTATTCGAACTATATTTACAGATTTATAATAAATAAGCCGATAGGAACCAGTGACGACATGTTCTACATTCACATTTTCGATATGTTAGCGAAATTGACGACTCTTTCGGTTACCAATTATTTCCTTCTATTGCTACCACAATCTACTAGAAATTTCAACATTTTCTCATTCCCTAATTACGTTCAAGTTTAAAAAATAAATTATTTTTTTATTGAAATAAAGTAGAAATATCACACTGTGTTAATCTAGCAGGCTTGTAAAAGATATAAAAAGTGAAACAGTGGGTGCGTTCAGGACCGCCAACTGTTGGCATCATGATTAGTGAAATCATCGCCAATTTGATTTCCAGATTTCATAATACTAAACATTTTCGTAACGTTGGCTTTGATTTTACTCAACATGTTCTAAACTGTTGGGTGCTCTGAATGCGCCCAATGTCCTTATTCTAGAGAAAGGAAACATTAAATTCGATAAAGTAGGCATTTTCGGAAATGGACGAACAGTAACTTTTGGGTTATTTTAATTTGTTTAAGGTTGGTAACAAAGTTATTCAAGTTACGGCATAGTTTCTACTTTAGTTTTTCTGACACTTCTAATTTAACACAAATTGACAGAAAGACAGAAATAAGAAAAACTACTAAAACTAAATTACCATAAAGTTGCTCTACAAGTTCGGAAATCGATCGGGTATTTTTTGTCAGTAAATACCTAGTATCCAAATGTGATTTTAGAACATGTCGCCACAGGCACCCATTTTATCGAGAATACTGACATAAAAAAAAATTATTGCGGAAAATTGGAGAAAGCAAAGGCTGCTAGAATTATTTTGTTTTAAAAATAAATAATATTTAACGTGAAAAGTTATTGTGTTTACGTTTGCTTTGTGATCACCCTGGGAAATCAGAGGCTCGTTACAATCTTATTCCAGATGTGGGAAGGCTAAGGTGGTTGTTTCAATTGATAAATTAGGTAAGTATTAAGTGACGTAATAATCGAACAATTACAATAATATTGTTTAATATGCAGTTGCTATATTATTTTGTAAGCACATGGACGAGTATAATTTTCTAGGAATAGAAAATTTTTAACCACTCTGTCCAGACTCGTCATTTTTTATCTAAAAGTAGTCCTAAGAAAATTTTTCCAATTTTAGGAAATATTTTACGTGAATCCAGAATTTCATTATTTCTAGAAGCTAATTGCAGTTTTGAGACTCACATGTTGAATTATCACGTCTGCCTTAAACACACCAATGTTTTCTAATCGAGCTCTATTTAAAATTATATTTCATAATAACGTTTAACAAATTCAACTTAACGCTGTATAGGTCATGCACAGCTGGTTTAACGATTTCCTCCAAAATTTAATTCATTCCCTCATCTTATTGTATAATCAGAAATCACTAAAAATATTAATATCTGCAGATATAAATGAAAAGGATCAAACTGTTCAGTTTTTGTCTATACAACACAATTATACGAATGAAATGTTTAAACAATCAAAATAGCTTATTTATGTCTGTTGGTCTCAATGTATTTCAAACTATATCCCGTGAAATTTTCGCCTACGATACATCCATCTCGTAAAACGTATTACTAAACTATATTTATCGCATAAAGCA
The DNA here is from genome assembly GCA_963691935.1 of Nephrotoma guestfalica. NCBI lineage: Eukaryota > Metazoa > Arthropoda > Insecta > Diptera > Tipulidae > Nephrotoma > Nephrotoma guestfalica. The sequence goes on along the minus strand of OY829915.1, from coordinate 190,161,484 downwards.
CAAATCATCAAACAAGAATTAGAAGATTAAATATTAAAATTAAGAAAGTATTAATATGTACAACCAACTGCACTCTGCCTTATCACGTTCAATACCATTGACCGTGGATCAGTTAGTCAAAAAAATATTGAACCGCAAACATTTCCATACACTTGTTGCTATATTTCTAATCTTTCAAGTTTGCATATACAGGCGAGATAAGACAAACGCACATATTACACTCATAATAGAACAAACAGACTTTTATGCAACGAAATGTGCTTAAAACAGTATTTCAAATTTCTGTTAATAAAAAAATATGATTTGTGTGCGTATCAAATGGTTACGAATATGATACACATCTTGATTTACAAATACGGACGAGTACATATACTCGTGTAAGATAAACTTATATAATTTGATATCGCAACTATATAATTATCGTTATCTATCATATCATATACACGAGAATATATTATGTATTATATTATGTGCGAAGAGGCAATTTTTTCCACATCTTTTTTTCCACTCAAATAATTTTTTTCACTCAACTCAATTTAACTCAAAAAAAATCACTCATATATTTTTTTTTTTATAGCTTACACTATTTGAACTATGATTACATGCAACATGTAATTTTAAATTATTATTTAAATTTTTTGCACAATATAAATTTTCAATTTCACAATAATTTAATTTTAACGATCGAATTTTTACGATTAATATACATGCATATATTAAATAGAAAAATAATTTTTTTATTAATTTCATTTTTGTTAAAAATATTTATTTAAAAACAAAATACGCGCGTATTTTAATTTCACTTTTAAAAAATTCCCGTTTAGCGAATACACGAAACGTCTTAACACCGCGAAGTAAATATTTAAACTAACAAAATTTAACTCTTTTTCATTTGTTTCTTTTTCTGTTAACGAGATCTTTTTTGATTTTTTATTTTATTTTAATTTTGAATGTGTTGAGTGTCATTGTATTTTGTTGTTTTATATAATATTAATTTTTATTATTCTACAACAATTGCTATAGTTTATAGTTTATTTGTTAAATTATTTATTTACTTTAGTTTACATCATTTTTGTATTCTTCAATTTTTATTGTTATTACAGTGTTACTACGAGTAAAGCCACATATGGATGTTTACTTATTATCATTAATAGATAGATGGGTAGCACAAAAAAAGTAAAAACTATAAACTATTTACAAACATCACTGTTATAAAGATTACAACATCCATGCGTGATACGGATTTGAAATATTTACATTACAGAATTATGTTCAAGTCAACACAGGTCACTTGTACGTAAAAATATTCAACATGAAAAATGGGCTACATTAATTCGGGAACACTTTTTATTAGATTACGATAGTTGGAAAAGTGGTTACACTACATATATTCAGTAATTAGAGATTTTCGAAATTAATCAATTCTAACCATTTCGGGATGTTGTGGTCAGTGCATGGTGCACATTAATTTTCTAAGCCCTAAAACGTTTTATGAAATTCTTATAGCTAATCGTGAAGTTAGACCTAACTAGGGAAGAACTAACTTTAGAACTAGTTTAGCGCAATTGCATATGCCTATATACTCGTTTGAGGTTAAAACTAAATAAATTCTAAACCAACCAACAGGCCAAGTAACAATTAACATTTTAGGTAATATTTCAACATATTGGGGGTACAAATAAGTTTTCAGTTGTTTTTCATAACTTTGAAGCGTTTTTCAGAGAAATTTATACAATGTATTTTATTCAAAGTATTGTCCATCGCTAGCATACGGATTCCGCGTCGAAAAATGCTTCGTGCTCGGCCAGGCCATGAGTAATCGACCGGAACAAGTAGTAGTCAGTAGCGATGGTTTCGTTAGGCTGGAGTAGCTCATAGTAGATCACTCCGAACTAACACCACCAGATGCACAGCATTAGCTTCATACCACTCGATTTTCTGCGCTTTGGGTTGTCGTTGTGGATCCGCTTTTCATCCCCCATCACGATTCGATGCAAAAAAAACCTTCCGATTTTGTCCTTGGATCAGTTTTCCGCAGGTGAAAAAACGGCGTCGGACGTCTCTTGTCTTGAGTTCATACGACATCCAATTTCCTTAATTTTGCAGCCAACCCATGATCTTGTGACGGTTTTGAATCGCTTGTTGAGTCACTTCCAAAGTTTCAGCGAGCTTCTTTAGAATTTGCATGATTCTTGGTCAAATAACGCCACCAACTGAGCATCTTCAAACTTTACTGGTCTCCCTTACTTTCTTTCTTACTGGTGTCAAAATCGCTACTTCTAAAACAGCGGAACCTGTACTTACATATTTTTATTGATGAGGCATGTTCCCCATATGCTTCACACAGCAATCGATGTCCATCAGCTGCAATTTTCTTCAAATTAAATCGAAAAAGCAGCGCGTCCCGCAAATTATGTTTTGCTGGCACAAAGCTTGATATGGTTAGAGCACAAAAAATGTCTTAGAATATTTGAATTTCCTAAAGAAACTGAATATCTATAGAAACCTAATATGTTTATCAACAATGTAAGTATGATTTTCTGAAAGATCTAGATCAGGACTATCGATATACAAAATTAACTGAAAATCTAATTATTATTACGTGGTCAAATACATTTTTTAAGCTTGACTTAAGAATTTACGACTTTCTTTAGGTATTGCATACCTCGAGACCATATATTTTTATCAACAGTGTATACATGATAAACATAAAGGGGTTTTCAATTTAGAAGCGGCCATGTTGTTTTGGTGGCATCTGTCTAATCTGGTGTTTTTTTTTTGATCACTGATACCAAATCACCATGACAAGTTACACGATTGAGCAGCACGTCCAAATGATAAAATTTTATTATCAGATTAAGTGTTCATTAGTACAAAAGTTGCGTGCGTTGCGACCATTTTACGGCAAATGCGGTGGTCCTTCAAAGTCGACTGTCCAACCGCGAATTTGCTGGCCAAATTTGAGACAACCGGTTCGGTAAACAATCAGCCAACACTCATACGTCAAAGGAACGCCAGATCAAGTGAGGACATTGCCACAGTCCGTGAAAATATACAGGAGAACCCTAGGCAATCAATTCAATGGCGTACAAGACCCAACTGACCCAGGATCTCAAAGTTAATGTCGAAAGACAACGCCGTTTGCTAGCTGACTGGCTTCGGAACATTTGGAAGAGGACTCCAATTTTTACCGAAAAATCATGTTTAGCGACGAGGCACATTCTTGGATAAATGGCTATATTAACAAGCAAAATTGTCGTATATGGGACGATGCCAACCCACAAGAGGGTTCACCAGGTGGAAATGCATCCACAAAAATCATTATGGTTCGTACTTTCTCGAAATTGACGTTGGTGAGGCTTTCACCATCAACGGCGAGCGCTACAAACCGATGCTAATCGATTTATTTTGGCCCAAATTGAACGATATGGAGGTAGACGACATGTGTTTCCAGCAGAACGGGGCTACGTACCACACAGCAGACACAACGATGGACATTCTGCATGAACGACTTGAGGGTAGGCTTATCTCTCGCAGAGATGACGTGAATTTAACACCAAGATCGTGCGATTTGACCACGCTAGACTTTTTATTGTGTGGTTTCTCAAGACTTCTTTGAGAATAAGCCACAATCGACCGATGCCCTTAAAGCCAATATAACCAATACCAGAGTCATTGAAAATTGGACCACTTGGATGCGTGCCACCGTGAGAAACCATGGCGGACATTTGAACGATGTGAAATGGGTTTACCTCTACATGCGGTAGGGCAAACCCAGTTTCATAGAATTTGTCATTATCTGTATGGCATCCCTCGCGACATTTGTTCCCGCAGCTCAGTCGGTGTAGAGGGATCGGCGTGGGGATGAGGATGCCCAGATAGCGGCCTTGTTAACCGCGATCAGTTGATTCCTTTTGGGGAAACAGAAAGAATTTTAACGGAGGGATTTGGGCGGATCTCGGACCCAGAAGTGGGGAAGAAACAAGAAAAAAAATATGTCAACCCATCCCGCTGTTGAGTTGACTATGGGCGTGTATATTTTATGACTCCTAGTGAGTCATCTCCTACTTAGGCTTCCTTACTGAAAATAATTCAGCCACTTTGTTGATATTAATGCGTTGTGTAACAGATCGGCTCTAACAGAAAGGAAAGGGACAGCCTAGGCCGTATCAGTTCCTGTCTTAAAAAGACCGTTAGAGGAACGATCTGTTACTAGTTTTACTAATTTGTTTAATTATTAGTGACACTTAACAGTAACACTTACCTAGAAATACTCACCGAAACAAAAGAAAAAGGTCTCCCGGCCGCCTGCTTGCTTCCACACTGAGCACACTCGGTATATTCACAAAAACAACAACAAAATTTAAAATAAAACTGTTTTTTTATTTTATTTTTAAATTACTCAAAACTCTTCACAAAAGTTCAAAAACACAAAAAAAAATTTACTAAAACAACAAACAAACTACACTAAAACGAACAAAAACTATGACCACGCGTTGGTCTGAACACTGTCTAACTCCCCCTAAACAAAAATTTGTACCCGATTTATACATATCGCTGGCCGATTTTTGTGCTTTCATCACAAAAAAAATATATAAAGCATGTACAACAACGTGACATCGATTTAGCTAAATCGATGCACGCGAAAAATTGTTTTTTCAATTTTCTTGAAACATAAATTAATTGCACGATACTTGCAATTTTTGATTACTTTCAATAGCAGAGTTCATTACTCATGCCATTTACCTCAAAAGCATTTGTCTTTGTTGAATCGAAACAAGTGATCGTGTTACATTGATTTCAAGTACACATTAATTCAACCACTGCACGGTTATATACAGTAATTGGAGTAATGTACACACAAAAAAATATTCGGCATCCGACAAATTAATACTTTTTACATGTCAAATTAAAATGTCAATTTTGGTCAAAAATGTATTACATGGAAATATTTTGTTCGGAGCCAAATTTCGCTAGGTTGCAACGGTAAGATTTTTTTAGTGTTTTCCTAAATGTGAGATATGTGTTTTTTCGTCCTATAACCAAATTATCATAATCTTGCCAATTTAAAAATTATTTACATCATTTTATTAAATTATTACATTTATTTGGTGTGATTTGCAAATTAAAATAATTTTAATATACATTTTGTTTTTGCATATAATAAAATTCGGGGCTAACTTCACATATGAAGTGTATTGGGAATAAAATATAATATAAAATGGGGCGGGGATAACTTCACACAAGAGTTAGAGGGATATAATTATGTTCGTGTTGCCTGATTAATTTTTTTTAATTTCGGGGATAACTTCACATACGTCAATATTACCAATATTTTTTTGATAGCTATTATACTTTAATAGCAAAATAGTACGTGATAAAGTATTAAAGTATTTTAGTTTGAGTTTACACCAACATACTTTTTGCTACATACTTTTATTCTACTGGTGTAAACGGGGTAATAATTGTGTATTATACAGTGTATACGTATTCGATATTTTTTGCTTCACTCATTTTAAATGAGTAACTCACGGTACAAAATCGATATAATGACCAACTAGTCTTCAATCTAATTTGGTTAAAATTCCTTATCAAATTAGTTACCCTATTGCGTTCTTTACGATATAAATATCGCTTGTTCTTTTGCACTTTGCATACGCATGATTTAGTTGGAATATAATACAGGTAATCATGAAGGGATTTGAAGTGGGAATTGACATTATCAGGCGCATGCATAAAGCACCAGTTAATTATGTTCACCGATGAAGCTTATTTTGAAATGACCGCTATGACAAACAACAAAACCGCCGCATTTGGGCTAAAGAAATTCTAGAGGATTGTTGGAAATGGATATGGATTGGTCCATATTTTTCGAAAATCAAATTGGCAATGCAATTACTGAGAATGGAACTCGATATCGAGAGATGATTAGAAACTTTTTGTGGAGTCAACTGGAAGATATAGCTTTGCAGAATTAGTGATTTCAACTATACGGTGCAACATGCCACACAGCAACGGAATCAGTCGATTTTTGAAAGAAAAGTTTAATAATCGAATAATTTCTCGAAGAGAAAGACAGACGTGAATGGGGTTTGTTGAAGAGTAAAGTTTATGCGGTTTTCTCAAACTGTTCAACACCTCAAAGTAAATATCACTAAATGAACCATCATTATGCGAAAAAGTAATACAAAATTTTGTAATATTTTGCCAGCCTGCCGAGATAGCAGAGGAAATCACTTGAACGATATTCTTTTTCATTATTAACCGGAACCAATGCACTTTAATTTCCAATAAAAATAAACAAACATTTCACACAATTTATGTCTTTTATTTATAATTTAAAAAAAAATTCAAATTTGAACACCTTTAGCTTGTTGCATAAAGACGCGATCCTCTTAGCTTCGTTTACCATGAGTCTCCGAAGCAAGGTTTTATGTGAGGTTTTTCACAAAACGAAGAATAGGAATATTTTATGACAATATTAGCCGTGTTTTAATATTGGAGCACTATCCGGCGCCGAAGGGAAATTTCTATTGAAACTATAGCTATTTCCTTTGCTTTGTACAACCCTTAAACCACTAGAAACTTAATCTTACAATAAAAATTTAAAACGCAGCAAGATGATTTATTTGTTATAACGTCATGCCAAAATAAATGTTAATTGGTATATTTCAGGTCGTTAAATGTTTGTTTTATGGATGAATTTATTTTTTCATTTTTATGGTATAGCGACATCAGTGAATAAATAGCTACAGTTTCAATAGAAATTTCCCTTCGGCGCCGGATAGTGCTCCAATATTAAAACACGGCTAACCTAGAAGACCTCCTTCTCGAAATTAATTTGGAAAACACTGTTGTTTTATAAATCAAAGAACCCTCGAAAAAATCTAGAGCACATAATTTAAATTAATCACGCACGCACAACGCATTGCTCGTCATGATCCCGTGAGAATTTTTTCGCGTAACAGGTTCATTTTATAATAGCGCAAATAAGCGAACATCATTTGTATAAAATTCTGTCACTTTCACTATTTATCTTCGAAAATGATTGTTCATCTCGTTTTGTATGTGCAAAAATACACGGGGTACAAATTTAGACTGCGGTGGTGACCTCAAAACATCTAAACGCACAAAATGCGAAAAAAAACACTCGAGATTATGTGCGAATTTACACATCTGAATGTATGTACATTGTACATATGAACGAATTCATTGCCAACAATTTCAATTTTCATGCAATAGATTGTTGAACTAGTAGCAAAGTGTAGAGATATAGACAAAAATCGCAGAAATAGAAAGTAACATTTTTAGATAATTATTTAAGATTTTGTCTGTTTATAAGATTGGTGTGCAATGCGTGCTCGACTTTTTTTTTAGTTTTTGGTCAAGTTCAATGTTTTGAACTTGGGATGTGTGCGTTAAAAGTCGTAATTAGATGATGAGTGAGTTATTTGTTTGTTTTGTTGATTTGAATTGATTGATTTATTGGTGTCGTGACAAAATCGACCAGGCAATATGTAATTTAATCGTTCTAAATTTAGATAAAATTTCGATCGTTCGGTAACTGTAAACGATATACAGAAATGTACGTTGATCACTCTTGTCGCAATATAATTATGTGATTTATATCGGTGTTAACGTCTTGACTATATACATATACATATTCATGCTTATGAAAATAAGATACAACATAAGGGACTATTAAACATTAAGACATAAAACTAAAGATTTATTTTGATTTATGTAGGCTGGGTCTTGCCTATGTTTATAGTGATCTGGTAAGCAGCGCGAGATGAGAACAAAATTGGAATATTTATTTAAATTTACATTTTATTGATTGCGGAAACCAAATCATGTTTCCAGGCAATTTGTTAGTGTCATGACGTTGCATGCCCGCAACATGAATATTTATCGACAAAATAATTTATAATGAATTAATTATTTATTTTATTTATAGGAATAATAAGGAAATACCGCAACGATGTTGCGATTGCCGTATTACAAATTCGTTTAGAGTTAATCACAGGTGAAAAAACCAGTACAATTAAGGCATGATTTAGATGTTCAGATTTAGAAACGTAGTTTATCAATTAATATCTTGACAATAAGATTAGTTAGTCTATAAGATTAGTTTTAAAAAAGTATCTGTTATATTACTGTTATCGTTAATACCAAATGTCGAAGTTGTTATCGTTTTATGATATTAGATCGATATTGCAGTACATTATTGCAATTACAATAAAGATGGAGCATCTCGCAAGACGAGCAAATATTTGGAAACGAAGCTAGAACAATTGAAAACTCCATATACAGAGTTTGTAAAAACGGATGAACAAATATACAACCTTGGTCCACCAATCAATAAAGATCATCCATACACCAGCCAAAGAGCTACAGTGGCGTCAACCTCCAAAAAACTTATAGAAGAAATGCGCCAGCGGTTAAACAATCTCACACCGCTATCGTCTCTAACGCCATCGTATAGAACCTAGAGTTCATACCCCCGAGACAGACGATTCTAATAAAACGTTCGTACAAAGCCAAAAATGTCTTGGAAGAAAAACAAGGCAAGTGTAGCGTATTCTTAAATACAACATAACATATATAACATATATAACATAACATATGGCAATTGGAATGACCTCTCTGATAGAATAAACATCAGCTACCAGTGGCACAACAAAAAAAATAAAGCAGAAACCGATCGAATTGCCCATGTTTTATGGAGATTTCATGAAATGGAGTAGTTTCTCTGAAATATTCAAACATCTGATAGACCAAAAACAAGCGCTCTCATACACGCATAGAATAAGCTATCTGAAAAAGCATCTTAGTGGAGCAACAGCTAAACCAATGTGCCACTTGGAATAACCGCTGATAACTATAAAATGGCTTGGAGTACCACAAACAATAGATACAACAACAAACGCTTAATCATATCAGCTTACCTAAATACGGTACGAAACCAATCATCATCAAGACAGAGTCATCACCCGCAATTATAAATTTGCATGACACAACTAATGAGTGCATACACGCAATCAGAAGCCTAGGACTAAACGTCGAATCCTGAAATTAATTTCTAATTTTCATATTATCGAAGAAATTGGACAATGAAACGCGACGAATATATGAAATATCGCTCCTGAACTCGACTGAATTTCAGAAAACCGAAGAATTTCTGAAGCTTCTTGAACAACGTTTCAAGGCCTTGGCAGCATTATATAGCCCTAAAAATCAATCGCATCAACCAAAGCTGCAAATGGTAAGACAAACGTACGCCACAACCATACTCGAGATTTTCATTTATTGCCAGATCAACCATACATTAGACCAATGTCCACGGTTTAGGCAGCTGTCAACAACAGATAAAAACCAAATAATGCTACTACACCAGCCCAAAGTACAAACCACAAGCGCAGGTGAAGTAGAAAGTTTTAAACTAATAACCAATATAAGTCACGATAAAGAACACGTATTGCTAGCAACAGCAAAATAGATAGGGTCTAGAGGCTTTAGAATGAATAAAGGATACAAATCAAAGGCTGGGACCATCTAAACAATCGGGAGCATGCAGATCCAAATTATAATACATCGGGCCTCATAGACATGTTGCTTGGAGCGGATTATTATCCAAAGATAGTATTGAGTGATATTATAAAAGGAAATTCAGAACAACCAACAGCGCAAAAAACGGAATAAGGTTAGATCGTGTTCGAAAAACTGAAAAGCTCAATTATCCAACACCACCACATAAAATCAATGATATCGTATGTCGAATTAGAAAATCACCTAAAGAAATTTTGGGAAACTGAAGAACGTAGAACGGGAACTTACCAGTAATGAACAATGATGAGAAGAGCATTTTCAAAAGAACTACAAAAGAATAGAAATTGGTGCATACCAGGTTGCATTACCATTTAAGAGCAGTGTTTTTTATTAGGCGAATCAAGGAAAAAAGCTACAGCACGCCTTCTTCAAGTGAAAAAACAACTAAACGAAAACCCACAGATGAGAAATGAATATACTCGTACATAGAAGCTTCATTGATAAGTTACTTCAAATTGGATCATATGGTAGAAATAAACTAAGGTGATGATGCAGGAAGAAACCCTTTTCTACCACACCATGCAGTAATCAACCATGATAGCTCAACCCATACGAACCAACCGTTCCAAACTATTGGATCCCATATACGAATCAGGCACCGGTTGTAATAAAAGCAAAAACCTCCATGCAACCACTATAAACAAAGTGAGGCACCCACTGAATTAGAAGCAAAACGGATTTGCTATGCTATTCAATTACAGAAGTTATGAAAAGTAAAGTGACTAAAGATGGTTAAGCCAAGCCACAATACAGGCGAATTATTTAGCTTAAGTGATGCACCAGAAGACGCATATGTAGCAATAATTTATTAGAAATGTAAGATTACAAATAACCAAAGCAAAGTAATTTTAGTCACTGCTAAAACAAAGGTTGCGCCGTTAAAAACGAAATTAACCATCTCTATAGATTGGAATTGTGTGCAGCTGTATTATCAAAATTAATCGCAAGAAAACCAAACAAGTGTTAAAAGAACCGGATATTCAAACATTTGCATGCGAGTACGGCTGTGTAATGCCAGAGTTAGTTTCAACATTCAACATCCAATAATTATTGCATATAGGGTCGTTTCACGACACTGCTGATAAAGTACGCACACAAAATGATGCTGTACGTAAGCAAATCCACTAGCAGTAAAAACTTTCATCAATAAACGTATGGTTTGCTACAAACAACAAGCACGAACTCTGGGGCAACAAATTAGAGATCTTTCAGCAGCAAGAATGACGCCAACAATACCATTCACTTATACAGAAATGGACTATGCTGGGCATTATCAGCTCCGATACTCACCTGGACGAGGTAACAAAAGCTACAAAGGCTATTTAGCGGCCTTCGTCTATTTTGCAATAAAAGCAGTTCACTTAGAAGTAGTAAGCAACTTGTCATCTGAAGTTTTCTAGCAGCGTGTAGGCGCTTTACACAACGTCGAGGTAATTATTCAGACCTCTACAACGACTGTAGCTCTAACTTTAAAGGGGACTGTGGCTCTAACTTTCAAACACGATACAACTACCAGGAATGCTTGCAGAACAGCTTGCAAAGAGCGGTACCCATTGGCATTATATACCATCGAGGGCACTGCACATGGGTGGACTGTGGGAAGTGGCAGTTTAATTCGTCAAGTATCATCAACTTAGAAAAATTGGAGAACAACATCTAGCATTTGATTAGATGACAATAATGGTTTATCAAATAGATCCCAATGACTTCACAACTTTAACACACGGACATTTCCTGATAAGTGATCGACTGCAAACGATGCCAGAACCAAGCCATTTAAATCAAAACATCAACCATTTAGCACGATGGAGACTTCTGCAGAAAATAACGCAAGAATTCTGGAAGATCTGGCTAAACGAATACATATTACTGTTATAGAAGCGAATGGAATAAAACGAAACCAAATATAGTGAAAAGAAAGCTAGTACTCATTAAGGATGCCATTAAAGATCTGCCTCCAGGAAAGTACTCGAGGTACATAGTGGAAACAATGGTTTGGTTAGAATCGTACAAAAACCACTCGTCTGCCGATTGAAAACGATGGACAATGCGAGATGATACCTTCGTCAGAGGAAACCCAAACAGACGCATTTAAAGCCAACGATAGCGCAAAACAACATAACCGCATGACAAGAGCAAGCACCAAGTACAAGGTGCTACTTTACATTATCACATTAATCTGTCCATCTAATGGACTAGTACCAGCAGAAATACCAACAATATAGAACATATCGTGATTCTCATCCCATCCCGGGGATGGGACTTAACTATAAACTCACTTCCTATTGGGCAGAACTAAATCACCTTGGAAACGTTGTTCGTCAACTATACCGATTATGTTCGACTAGGACGCTTATACAACCAGTACACATTGGTACGTTTAAGTACTGTAACGCCATTGTTTCACAGATAAAATCACTTCACATATAGAATTAAATGAACAGAACGATACATTAATCGCCTTAGACGGAAATAAAATAACTCGCAAAAGAACGGCGTCTTTCGATTTTGTAGGTACAATTGCAAACAAACTATTCGGGGTGTCCGATCACAGAGTTGGAAAAACTTTTAAGGAAAGCATAGAAAAATTAAATTCTAACCAGCAGAACTAGAATTATTACAAAACCAGATCTCCATATTAGAGTCAACTGCCAACGTCATGAAACACATCCATGTGGAAACAAAACCGACATTCGAGGCTGACAATCAAATTCTAACAACCATCCCGAGAAGATGAAACTACGAAACTTTCAAACCGCTATAATCAGCGAAATCACTCAAGTCCATCAAGGCACACTCGATGCCTTGATGCTAACACCAAACCAACTTCAAGAGAAAGTCAAACAAATCATTCCTAACTTAAAACCAAGTCAGGCTATGCCATACCGAAGCGAGAATATAGTCGCAATCGATCCAGGAATCCTAGCACATAAGCCAAGCTGTGTGTTGAAAGGAGAAACATCACACATTGACAGGATACAGAGCATTTAACAGTAAATTGGTACTCTCATTCATGCCACAATTTAATTTGGGTGATGATTTGATGTTAGATCCCACCTTCAGAGCAATTCGAAGCTCACAATTCAAACCAGATATCGAAGCCATTAAAGTGTCGTCGATTCAAAATCAACAAAAGAACCTAAGGGGTTCATCTACCGAATCATCTAACATCTTATGTCATTATAGGAATATTAATGATCGCAGCACCCATCATATATGTTATGCACAGAAAATAACTCAAGTCGCTACAGCAGTTCGACTTCCAGATCCGAAGCCAATCCTCCGGACAACAAGAACTATGCCCCGGGAATATGTTGCCAATTCAGCAGATAACAGAAAACTTTAATCAAGTAATTATAAGATAGAAGTTATAAAACCGCAGTCAAGATGTCGCTTTAGAATTAGTGGACAAGCTCCAACTGCAGATCAGTGTGCGGAACTAGATTCGCTTATATTTTATCTTTAATCTCCCTCAACTTCAACTCGTTGCGATTTTATTCCAAAACATTTAATTTCTCTAAACTTCTTTTATTTGAAGTTCTTGGCTCATTTTGATTCAGATTCTTGTTTTCTTCAGCACTAAGGTGACCGACCAAATGACACAGTGGTTAAAGCTTTGGCGTTTGGATCGGGAGGTACCGGGTTCGAATCCCGATAGGGGCAGGATGCAAAGTGAAATTTCATCAACAGATTTCGATCTGTGGTGAAATGTAACACATCTATGACCCCCTGTCGGTGTGCAAAACTCATGGGCCGACCCATCTTCCATGCTGGTATAGGCTGGCATGGAGCTTGCAAGGTGCAGATGGTCTTAAAATCGGTCCTATAGCCGTACGTCCTCGAGTTGGCCGCAAGGCGTAAAGTAAGGACGTTAAAAGCATAACCGCGGAAGAGCAGGGTGAGCCTTGAGCCCCAAAACAGATCGCATAGTTACCAATAAAAAAAAAAATAAAAAAAAAAAAAAAAAAAAAAGCACTAAGGTGCTGTCCGAATACTGTGTTAAATATATATATTCACACGTACTAATTTTTGGCATAAAACGCACATATCCAAATTATCATAGGGCCTATTTTTTAATTCAACCTGAGCAAGCAGTGAGCTGTCAAAAAATACTCTGTGTTTTTTTATTCAATCTGGGTAATTTTACTCTGCACACTGTCTTTTTATTTAGAAACTGCGCTTACACCGCCGCATACTCGGTTCTTCAATTTTTACTCTGAAAGTATAAAAACATATTGTTGATCTATGCACGCACATTGGATCATTTGGCACAACCTGTGGCTGCCTCCAGCAAGCTAGATTCCAGTTTTAGGGTTTCTAGGGTTCATGAGTGAACGAAGGTCGAAATAAGGTCGGTTGTTTTTGATATCGAGAAAAAACGATGGAAGATAGAGAGAAAGAAAAGACGGCATTCTTTTCGTAAAAATTCGAGATACTAGACGTAATAAAAATTGTATCTGCCATTAAAATAAAATAACTTGTATAAAATGTGTTCAAACAATTTTAGTTTATTTTAAATAAATGTTAAATAATCATTAATAATTTTAATAATAATAGAACTAATAGTTTTGGTGTACAAATTATAAAATAAATTTATATATGGAGTCAGATTTACTGCGTAGCATTTATTTATGTGATCATCCATGTTACTCATCCCGACGTGATAAGCACCTACAAACCTGTGCTCGGTGTACAATTCCCAGGGCAAGCCTGCTTGCTTGGGTTGAATTAAAAAATAGACCCATAATCGTGCCCTATGATACATTTTGATAGATTTGTGTGAAATATAATTTTAAGTTTGAATTTTACTTCGTTAGAAACGAAGGAGTGGTCGACAGAGATCATAGACAATTGAAGACATAAAAAGAACTCGTACAAATTGATACAGTATTCGGCAGCAGCAAACATTTTAAAAACTCTACGAAAAAGGAAATTTCTCAGTTCGGTGTTTAATTCAGCGACTCGCTTACCATATTTAACGTCTATTTTCCCGTTGTGCTCTAATTGCGATATTGGCCGTGTGTTATGACTTCGGCTGCCTGCATAGTCATATGTTGGGTTATACTCCGAGAAATAGATCTTGAGCGGAACTAGCAGCTTAGAGTCGTTGATTTAGGAATTGGGTTTATCTATAGGCCTATAATGGCATCCATTTAAATTTAATAAAAAGGTATATGAGAGAAAATAGTGAGTTCAGCGTTGAATAGCAAATAAGGCAAGCCACTTGAAGCAAACAATTAATATACCAATTAACTGGCAAAGAACTTGGTTTTCATAATGCAAAAGTGAAACGTACGTATTTGAGGAGAAAGCATTAAAAGGAACCACTAACAGAAAGATATCATGTCGTGGCAGTGCGTGCATGAAGTTATAGGCTTTCACGAAACTTTTCAAAGCATTTGTAAATAACCAAAATCCTTCCTAAGGAAGCTGCCACTTCCAGTGGTGGGCCATTTTTTCAAAAATCTCTAGGAACTTCCAATTTTTACAAAAAGCTTCAATGTTATCTAAATCAGGTAATCTGTATATGGGAAATTAAAATCTTGCACAATGACTTTACAAAGACACGCTACCTCTCGGTTACTTACTTGGACTTCAGCTCTCGCTTTGGAAAAATCTTTCCTTCATCATATTTTACTTTACTAAACTTTCACTATACTACTCTTGTACACTTACTATGGATCTGTTCACTGGTTCTAATAACACTAAATTATAAGCACCGTAACCATATTATCCAATGAAATGTACACTGGCAACTACTAAATCTCATATTCAGGATTATAAATTTAATAAGCTAATATTTTCAAATGACTAACACAATCTTAAGAACTTCGTGTGTTCGAATAAATTCGCGAAAAGATTTTGCAAATCAAAACACTCAGCAACCAAATGCAACCTCTAGCTAGCCTCGAATAAATTCTAATTTGTGTTTCTGTTAATGAGGCATGCCATGTGACCGAATCCTGCTCCCTCTATAAGCGACCATAATCACTGCCGAACTCAACCTTAACATATTTTTATTGGCCAATTGGGCTGGGCGACAAAATTTGTCATGCGCCCTGGCTGAGTCTCCAGCTACACGCTAAACCACTCGACTTTCCGGTCTTATCAGAATCCAATAATATAAGATATACATAAAAAAGTTTATGAACATAATAAATACAATAATTTTTTAAAAGAACTGAAAATGTGCGGTGGTTTTTTCCCACGCCGTACAGTGAAATAAAACCGGACCGCTCATAGTACCAATAATTACAATTTTATTATTCAATTAGAATTGAATAAAGGAGACGTAAATCACTTGTGACTTTAATCAAATAAACAAGTAACCCTAGTCAAAATATCAAAACATTATGCTATGCCATGTCTTCCATTCACATTGGGCACCCCATCTGGGAGCACCCACCATTATTCTGTGAAACGCTTGTATAATGTATTTATTTACTTACTTGTGCCTAGAACATCTTAATTTGATGACGCCACTTAATTTTTTTAAATAGTTTATTTGATTTATAAACACTTAATGATTTTATTATTTTATATTTTTATATCGTTAGTGTTACTTTTAGTGTTACATGGCTCATAAATTATTTTAAGTGCAATAAACATCATCTCATGTTTGTATTTTAAAAAACAAATCTTGATGTATTACATTACAACGAGCAATATTGTTAATCAATTCACATATGATACGCGACGCGCTAGTTTTATAGCTTTAGACATTATCGAAGTGGAGGAAAGAAACGCATAATCATAAAAATGTTATTGGATGCTTTGTGTATTTAAAAATAACCAAGGAGGGTGTAGTTTTTATTGGTAATCTTTATCATTAACATTTTCCCGGAAAACCGTAAAATATTTAAAAATCAAACAATCTTATGAAACTTCACTTTAGGTGCCAATAAATTAGTTAGATTCTCATTCGTATTAAAAAAATTATTATCTAGGTCGCTATATTTGTCTAGTCGCGCACACCAAACGAACCCACCCGCAGTCACAGCATTACGTCATTGAAGACAAACCATATAATGATAGTTTATGGCATGTAATTAGTTGATAAATATGTGCTATAAAAATGTAAATTGCAACATTCACAAAATTAGAGGAATATCTTTGTCCTAAAATAAAATTAATTAAAAAAATGTTTATAGAAAAAAACTTATGTCCATATGGTTTTCAGACGAAATACAAAACACATCAAATAATTATTATTCTGATGGGGTTTTATTGTAACCATTCCACATTGCTACTTTAAGATAACAACGGCAATAATAAAATCAATTAACCAATTATAAATATTTTTAGTACGTACAGTTCAATATTTTACTTGAGATTGAGACGAACAATTTTTTAAGAAGAAGTCATTACACGAATACATCCAATACTGATAAAGCGCACTTCAGTGAGAAATCAAAAAAATCGCTTGCTGCCATGAATATTCATCAACTCATTCTCTGTTGAATTTTTATTCCTTTTGTGCAATGTAAATTTTTTGCTTGATGTTTTTAGTCAAGAAAATTTAATCATATGCGTACATAAATCATATTTTCAATCAAATCGATTAAAAAAAATCCGAATGCAAATAAAATGCGTTTTGTGTTGTTTTAAAGTGCATAGCAATTGAACTTCTTTATACACTTAATACTCGCATGTACTGGAATTAAATATGCAGATTTCTTAAATAAACTAAATATTTGATGAAATATTATAGAAATTCCTTAGTAAACGATTTGCCGTCGTCTTTAATTACGAAGGAATTAATTTAAGGTGACAAACTGCAGGATTAACCTTAAATATACAAACTGGAATTCAGTTTCGTAAATATTTTTACATTTTGGAAATTTTACTTTCATAATAAATAAATTTGCCATTGTAAGTCTTGTTATTTGGCATACCTCCAAAACTTTCAGAATTTTTAAATAATTTAATCAAACGTTGAAGTGCATCAGATCAATGCCCAATTGCAGTATATAAATAGTGTCCGCGACTGGCGTTTATTATTGGGGTGAAACAGGGTAAAGTTCAACCTTTTGAAGTTAGCCCTTTTAGTCCTGATTTAAAACTGGGCCAAATAGATTTTTTCTTGTGACATGTTTTGGGTTGCTTGGGTACCATTTTAAGTAAAAATAAGAAAAAAATTTAAAAAACCAGTCAGGGTGCGTTTTGCCTAGTATACACGCACATTTATAAACTTATTATTTCAAATTCAAACTTAAAAATGTGTATTTAAAATGCAAAAATAATTAAAAATACATACTCGTAAATTGCTTCTAGCAAAAGTAACTAATAATATAAAAAATATATTAAAATAATATAAATCACGATAATTTTTTATGGAATTTTTAAAACCAATTCCTTTCTGTTAGTAGACAAAACTGTATAGAACATTTCCCACAGCTTTCCAACTTGCATCTAGTTGCCTCTTTATTTCCACTAAATTCATGAAAATGATTAATACAATCATACCGAATATCCGAGATTGAACGAATTTCGCTCGGGGCTCTTCTTGAATGAGATGGAAACCCGGTATTGGTAATACCCGATGGACGACCCCTAGTTGTCGTGAATTGGTGAAAGAATTCATCAGAAAGAATGCCACATGTACACAGAATTCCAAAAAATCTAGTATGTCCTTGGCTGGTATGTTTTGTTTTTGCATTCGTGGTTTATACTCAATCCAACTTGCGCTAATCGAAAAATCTAAAAAATGCGTCATTACTCGCAATGCCCATTTTTTTGAATCTGATAAACGTTCTATAATATTGGATTAGTTGAACTAAAAGATCAATTCATCCCATACCGCTGTTACATAAATTTACTTTAGGGATGCGCTCCATCTTTTTATTGTGTTTATATCACCCTTTCCCATAAAATTGGATGCTAGATAAACAGGTTTGTTATCAATCCATTTGACCACAATAATTTTGTCATCCTTGCTGACACATTGCTCTAAATAACCGCGATCCTTTTTTTTTAAATTGACAAAAAACAGTTAGTGTCCCGGCACTTCAATCTTTTGTATTAAATGGAGGACGATTGCTGCACCAAACCCAATTTTTTTTTGATTGAAATCAGAAATTTCAGTTCTTGAGGCTTGATAAATAATAAAATCAGAACAAACAATTCCAAGCCCCAAGGCGATGGTTTACATTTCACATATTGTTTCGCGGATAATGTCGCTTTAAATGGAATCATTTGTTCGTCGAAGCAAAGGTTCTCCTCCAAGGGAATCTCTAAACATCTTTGTCTAACAGAATTAAGTATGGGACGAACCTTATAAAAACGTCTTTATTATCTTTTGGAATGCCTAAATTGTTGGTGACCTGAAAATCAGTTCGCAACTGAAAAAATCAGTCCCTGGTCATAGTGTATAATAATGCATAGCATAACGTGTTCGATTCCTATAAGATTGCTCCAGTACATTCTGATTTGGGCAAATTTTGTTCATCCGATGAATGTATGAACTCCCATAAATCTTTTAATTTCATGTAAATCCGTCAATTTAAAAGTTTGGGCATTTTGGAGCCCATATACAGTCAACGCCACAATTGTTTGTACTTCACACAAATTTCATACTTCTTCATCTATAAGTAAAAAGTAAAAATTTAGTTGAAAAATTCTATTTAACCCAAAAACTTTATTTGCCATTTTTCTTGTTGTTTAATGATAATTCATATGAAAAATAAAAATTAAAAAAATTAGTACAGTTAATTAAAAAACAAAGAAAATTAAAATGCCAAAATTGTTTGTACCTCATGGTTTTGCGCCAAAATTGTTTGTACCTGAGAACAAAATGGGCGAAAAACAAGAGGAATGTCATTTTAATCTAAAACTTGTTTTAATCAATATGAAGTATTTCCTCCTTTATTAGAAATAACTTCTTGTATAGGCGGGTCGGAATTGAATTGACTAGATTTTCGAGGATTTCTTTTGGAATTTGATCCCAAATAGATTTATTTCGGCAAAAGCTTCGTTGGACTGTCTCCCAACAACAATGATCATCTTTTGCTTAAGGTAATGTCAATCGATGGTTTCTTGGTCCAAATCTCGTAAATATTTCATAATCATTCTGCTCTTATGAATTGGTGCATTATCTTACTGTAAAATAAAGTGTGGGCCAATCCCTTGGCACCCGGAAATAAGAACATTATCGTTGAGTACGCGTAAATATGTGCTGGATGATACTTTCTCAGACAGCAAAATCAGATCGCCGACGCCATTATAAGAAAAGCAGCCCCATACCATCACTTTTCCTCCTCCACTATGGCGAGTTGGCATGATAACACTGCATGCATTTTTCTCTTTTGCAGTAGAATAGTAAATTTGTTGGCCATATGTACCATCTAAACAGAAGCTAGACTCGTCGCTCATTTTCTACCCCTTCCATTAACATTTTTCAAACTAATTTGGAACTTTGATTTTTTGATTTTGTAGAGTACCGAATTCTTGTGGCAGTTGTGCATTTTGGCTAGTTCTTTAATTTGTACTCCAGTAGAATACCCCTCAACAATCGCTGCTCACATATACCTCCAATGAGATTTCCGGTTTTTTGCCATTGTTTAAAATATGGATTGCACAATTGTAGATGAAAATTATGACTAAATTAACACATGCAATTTCATGAACAAAATGTGAAAAAATCTAGTATTCCCGTTACGATAGCCGTTGTTTTGCGTAGGCACAAACAATTGTGGCGCAAAAATTTCAGGTACAAACAATTTTGGCATTTTGTTTATCTTCTTTTTAGAATTACATAGACAGTTTTTTTTAATTTCAATTCTTTTACGTGAATAATCATTAAATATCAAGAAAAATAGGAAATGAAGTTTTTGGATTAAATAGAATTTTGCAACTAAATTTTTAATTTTTACTTAGATCAGTATGAAATTTGTGTGACTGTATATTTGTAAAGTTTACCATAGTTTTGAACTAGTAAAATATTTCATGAAATACTGGCCGGGAGTTTCTTCAACAGGTTCTGTTTCGCTTTTTTCCATTTTATTCGAGTTCAATCAGTAATATTTGTAAAATAATCTGAAGTACGAGTATTTTACATGTCATCTATAATTTCGAAATCAATATTTTCTAAAATTGTTACAGTTCCTTCGTTTGATACTCCTGCAAGAACAGTTGCAGCCACTGTTTTCGGATCGGTGTTTGCGTTTTCGTCATCTTCACCAACCGCCTGTTCTACTTCGGTTCTTGTTGGACGTTTTTTATTGGTATTGTATTGCTAAAAGTTCCAGAATATTATCGTCAAAAACAGATTGGTTCATCTTGTCCCTCCTCAGCATCGTCAGAATTGTCACTGTCTTCATATAGAATGTGCATCATATTAAATTGATAAAAATCATATTTGAATATGACTTAAACAACAATTTTTAGAATATACATTATTGAATATTTAAATATATAAAAAACATTATTTGACTTACCAGGATTTTTTTTATTTGCACTAAAATTGGCTAAAAAATAAAGGATTTCCACTACTAAAAAACACGTGATTGTACCTTGACGTTTTATTGAATACTGATCTCATTTTTGTAGTTTGATGGGAAATTATTGTAATAGAATGATGAAAAAGAGATAGAAAAACTGAAACAAACATGCAATAGAGGAGAAAATATGAATGTTACGTGAATACACTACGTCTCTTTGAAAAGTTTATAAATAATCATGTACAACGGAGTCTGAAAGAGTTAGACAAAAATTTCGATTTACTTTCAGTTCATCATGAACAATTTAACTTGAACAACTAACCGTAGGACAACTTATCGCAGAACAATTTATGGAGGTAACAATTAATCGTGGAAACAGTTTATCGTGTGATGTATTTTAAAAAACAAAATTTTTTGTATTTGAATTTTCAAGAAGATTAATAAGGTGGCCGGGATTGCATTGTTGCATTGTACTCCACATTGCGCTGGACGAAAATGGGATTCAAAAATAAATATGGGAAGTTCTGGCGCATGACCACCTGGAACGTACCTCGGCCATTTCTTAACCGATTATGTTGGGGTTGGGTATGTTGGATAGAAATGGAATTCTAAAATGATTTTTGGAAGAAATTCTGGAAAATGACCACCTGAAATGGCACTCGGGCATTTCCTAGCCGCGTGTTGATTGGACAGAAATGGATGATAAATTGCTGTATCCATGTGGATGAGAAAACCATATTTATTATTTATTAATTAATTACCTTATTCATTTAGAGTTACCCAACGAACACCGAGAAGAGGTATACATCTAGGATTTTCCTCCCTCGTGATATCTTCAAATATAATTTTAAGCAATTGACCATGTAGGACGGAAAAACTTACAATTTTTCAAAAATAAAGAATTAGCGAAATGCAATGCGATTGCTATCAGACATTCTGCAGCTTAATAAAGTACGAACACTTATAACGAATAAATGTTTAGTTGTTCTTTGAACATAATACTATATACTAAAAGGGTAAGTGAACAATGAATTAAAGATGAATATTTTAAAATAAAACAATCGAAACGGAAATTTACTACTAGTCTCTCTCTACTCAGCTTAAATCGGAAAGCACGGAAATCCTTCACTAACTACTCTTATCAAGCATTTCAATACATACTTGATATTTTAGCATTATAGAAAATATTAGCATTGTCAATTATAATCATCGTCAATTCATCGTTAATTCCACACCCATTAGCCATCGTATTCGTGTACTCAGGTTTCATGGACTTCTTTTGACATTTCATTTGTTAATATTCAAGCAAAATAAAAGTTGATCGAATTCAAACCAAGCACGCTCCTATAAACAGAATATCTTGGAATCGTCTTGAACAAAATACTACAATTCGACGTCAAAATAATATTAGATGTTTTCAACGATAATAGGGCTTTGACCTATAAACGCTTCCATAAATGAATGACATTTCACTAGAATTAAAAATTTCAGTTCAAAATGCGGAGCCAAGTAGTTGCGAAATATTCCTTCTATATATAACGTACAATATACGTTTCATCCATCATCATGTCACTTACTAACCGCTCGTCAGATACAGGTATTTCTTCAGCCCGCCGAAAATCACTGAAACATTATTAAAACAGAGATGGTTCCGTGATTATTTCAGGATGAAATCCAACACAAGCAAAAATAACTGGCTGGATGAAGAATCTACAATATCTTTCGAAATAAAAACCGCATCCCAGTTGGCCATATTTCAAAACTTCTTCCAAAAATCATTCTAGAATCTATTTACATCCGAAATACCCAATCCCATTAAAATCTGTTAATAAATGGCCGAGTATCATCCACGTGGCCATATTCAAGAACTTCTTCCAAAAATCATTTTAGAACTCCATTTTCATCCAACATCCCCACCCCATCATAATCATAATCATATCATAATCAGTTAAGAAATAGCAGAGTTCCATCCTTGGTAGCCATATTCCAAAACATATCGGTTAATAAATGGTCGAGTTTCGCCCTATATGGCCATATTACATATTTCTTCCAAAATATTGGGAATAATATTCGGTCCGTTTTTTAATTTTAAAAATGCATTTAAAGGGTTAGGGAAAAAGGTCATGGCCTTTTTGGGTAACATTGAAACAAAGAATTTTCTTGTTTCGAATTAACTTTATTAAACCAAATGTATGCCATTTTGTTCGATGACCTTTTGCCATTTTTCTGGTAGAGCCATGATCCCATCTCTGTAGGACTTCTGTAGTTTAGAGGCGAAAAATCGAGACAACTCATTTTCGCAGGCCTCTTTTGGATTTAATGTAAAACTATTAAGATGGTTTTGCATGGACCGGAACAAATGATAGTCCGATGGTGCATGGTCAGGACTATATGGTGCTCTCTCAGTTTCTGCCGGGTCATCAATGATGTGTGAGGTGTAGCGTTAACATGATGGAACACAATGCCCTTTCCAGTGATCAATTCTGGACGTTTTAACTGAATTGCTTGCCTTAAACGCATTAGTTGCTGACAGTAAAGATTAGAATCAATCGTTTGGCCCGGTGGCAGCACCTGATAATGCACGATTGTTTTCCAATCCCACCAAACACACACCATTACCTTTCTTGGCGCCAATCCTGGCTCTAATACCGTTTGGGAAGCTTCACCTCGTTTTTCGTTTTTCGCACAACGTTGTCGTATCTTATTCACTTTTCATCACTAATCATTCGCTTTAAAAATGGATCGATTTCGTTCCGGTCCATTAGATTTTTAACTGTTAATTCATGTGGTACCCAAACGTCACCCAAATATTTAGTTCTTTACCAATTGCATGGCTGCTTATATGCCGGTCTTCATCAATTTTCTGCATGATTTCATCGACTTTTCCAGTGGTTGCTAGACCGAGAGCGAGGCACATCTTTGACATCCATATTTCAAGAGCGAAAGCGCTTGAACCATTTCTTTGCTGCTGATTTTGATAAAGCACCTACTTCATAAACAGCACAAATTTTTTTGCAAGCCTGAGCCGCGTTTTTACCTTTGTCGTAATAAAATTGTAAAATATATCGAATTTTTTCATTATTTATCTCCATCTTTAAAGTGTTGTAACTTTTTATTCACTTCACCGATTTGAATGTTTTGTATGCCAAAGTACAAGTTAAAATGTCACCTTTCAAACACACAAGAATTACCCGATACGATCAATGGCTACTGAGATAGATGAATATAAAGCAATCTACCATGGATAAAGGCTACGAACTTTTTCCCCTACCTATTATGTAAAATAAATTGAATGAACAGATTAATTAAAATATTATCCATTGCTGGTTACGACTTTTTCCCACCACTCAGGCACTTTTCGAATCCCATCTCGGAAAAACCGGTGGTCTGCCAAATCGTTTTGCATCCATCGGAACAACCAGTAGTCAGAAGGAGCAATGTCCGGAGAATACGGCGGAATTAATTGTAGTCTGTATCGCTTGTACACAACGCCTCTTTGGTCCCACCAGATACACAGCATAACCTTCGAACCATGAATGTTCGTCTTTGGTGTTGATTCTGAGGCCAATGGCAACTATTGGCCGGGCAAAGCGTAGTATTTTTTTCTCTTGCCGTTATAGTAGTAGATCCACTTCTCCTCACCAGTCACTATCCGATGAAAAAAAAGCCTTTTTTGTCTGCCTTTGGAGCAACTGCTCGCAAGAAATAAATCGCCTTTCCACGTCTCTTGGTTTTAATTCATAAGGGACCCAATTGCCTTTCTTTTGAATCATGCCCATAGATTTCAATCGTACGGAAACTGTTTGTTGGGTCACCCCCAATGTACCGCCAAGCTCCTCTTGCGTTCGAGTTAGATCTTCATCGATATATGCCATCGAATTTTTTGGCTGTCCCAAGCGAGGCTTATCTTCAACCATTCTCTACATGATTTATCGGTTGGAGCATTGTTACCGTAAACTTCCACAAGCATTTCCGCAAATGCTGTTTAGTTATCACAAAATTCGGCATATTCAACACCGTAAAAAACACGTTTTGTATGAAACTCAAAGCAATACAAACTGAATGTTAACGGCAGATGTCTAATCTGTCTGAAACAACGGAAATCAGCTGTCACTATAAAAAATGTATTATAGTTAGAGCACTTTTTGAAAACGGACCGAATTAATTTGTATTCCCAATAATTTTAGAATCCCATTTCGATTCAACATTCCCAACCCCATCATTATCGGTTAAGAAATGACCGAGTTTCGTCTCAGGCAGTTATATTCCAAAACTTATTCCAAAAATCATTTTAGAGTTATATTTCCATCGGTCCCAGGTGGTCATATTCCGGAACTTTTTATAAAAATCATTTTAGAATCCCATTTCCATCATACATACCCAATTCATAATCGGTCAAGAATTTCCCGAGTTCCGTTCAAAGCTCCAGAACTTCTTCTAATAATCATTTTAGTTCAACGTCATCAACGCACGAAAACATTTTCTTTGCCTGAAATCAAATGGAACAACATCACAGGTACTCCAGGCGAATAAACTAAACTTAACTACCGACATTCGGTAGAACAGCTTCGTTTAGGATTTTCAAATTTCAATTTGAAATGGCTGCCAACAGAAATGCATGAAATGAAGTGAGCCGTGTCGCAAAATTAATAGTGCTCTTAAAGGAAGAGCTGCCGAAACATTGCAAACAATTTCCGTAAATAATCACAATAGATAAGTGAGATACTGAAGGCGATGAATCGAATAAACAGATTTGGCCACAAGTGAAACTATTTCGCATCGAAATGATGGGACGCTACCATAAGTTCGGAGAAGTGTACGCATTAGGGATCGAGCGATTAGCACATTAGCGTTCTCAAATATATGCGCCGATTATATGCGGGGCGAGCCAAAATGGATGCTTTGGTTGACGGCACTCGGAATCCAAGGGTATCCTGAGTAGGTCACCATCTACAATGAACTGGAAATAAAAGAAAGACAAAGCATCGGTAAAGGACGAGAACCCAAGAATTAAAGGGTCGTTAAATACCAATGAGTCAGCTTAAAGGGGCAGAAGCTGATTCCACTGGTTGTCTCATAACCTCCATCCCTATTTCTTGATTAGCACGTGACAGCTTAACGATAAAAGGTGATATTGATGGGAAAAGGTTTGTGATTACTTTAGACACAGCAGCCAACGAGTAGAAATTGCAAACAGTAACTGGCGATAGTGCATTCATTCTAGGAAAGTATTGAAAATAAAAATTCGGGATACTAGTTTTCGACACGAAGTACTGTGCTACGGTAACGTCGAGATGCAGCTTCGTCTCAGCGGTTTAAATGTAACAACCAACAACCATCAGGCGAGTAATAATTGGCCACCGAGAAAAGCTGTCATCAAATACAGAAACAATTAGTTGGGGAAGATTGGTGAAAGGTTCTGGATCACCTAAGTTGTGGGTTGTATAAGCTAATGAACCAGAACTAATAGCTAATTACAACGATAGAGTTCCAGTTAAAGGTTTAAATCTCTCGAATAAGTCAAAAAACGTCAAGAAAGAAACAATCATAGGAAAATGTGAAACGTAGGTACCATAATGAAATGCGATCAGAAAAATCCTATGAGAAAAGTTAACACAGCAGAACAAAAGGAAATAATAGAAAAACTTATGCAAAACTGGACAGAAGATCTCACTTAGGAGCAGAAAAATGAAACGTAGCGATTACTAGAACGATACATGTCTATTTTCTGTAGTACACCAGAAAATAATGGAAGGCCCAGTATGGTAAAACACAGAACTGACACCGGAATAGAGACACCGATTATCCAAGCACCAACAAAGTTGCCTGGAACTATCGGATCATTGAGCCCTTCGTGGAGCTCCGTATTGGTAGAAAAAAATGACAACAGAATAAGATTAGATATATCATCGAAATAGATAGAAGATTATCGAAAACTTATTCACATTATTGGGTGCTAGAATGTTCTCCATGTTGGATTTTCAAAATGGCTATTGGCAGGTAGAAGTCCAGTGTAGGCAATGGGTTATGGAAATTTAATGTCAATCCGATTTGTTTATGTATTGCCCCAGCGACTTTTGAACAATTAATGGAGGGCGTACGAGACGATTTTATGATCACGAGTATAACTTTCGAAGAACACGTGAGAAACCTAACCTTCCGCCAATGGGATTCATACAGACCAAACAAAAATATCAACGGTAAAGGAATGGCGAATACTCTAAAATGTACATGAATTACGACTTTCTTTAATTATGGACCTCTTATAGACGATTCGTGCCAGGATTCGCCAATGTTGCAAAAATTTTACACGAATTAGGAGGAAGAGGAATCATTCGTTGAATTATGGAAACGACTTTACACAGCACTAATACTTGCGTACCCTATATACCCAACGTGAAATTTATTTTGGATACCAATACCAATGTGCGCAGTTATGATATACAGGAGGAGAGTTTTCACCAATCGATGGTTGATATTACTCAAAAGTTCTATCGAAACCGGAGCGTAACTATTTTGCGACACGAAAAGAATTATTGGCAAGCAGCGTAGGTGGGAATGCTGACTCATTATCAAGGCGGCCATGACCAAGTTAATTGAAAACACTGCGGGCGAATGGAAGGAAAGCAGGATATAATCGATGCACGACTGAAAGTGCTATCCAATGAGTGCTGGGCGGATGGATCAATCCGGAAGGAGAAGTACTAAGAGAAAAGGAAGTACTAAGTACTAAGGAAGCGTTATAAGGAAGAAGATCATTTACCAATAAGGAGTGGAAAGCCTTGTAAAGCCTTATTTTAGAGATTGGTTGTTTAATTCGAATATTGGAGAGTTCGAATGGCAAAGTTGAACAATAATGGTACCGAAAAATAAAATTAATCAAATACTTCGGGAGTATCATAGAAAAGTACGTGGGGGTCATCTCGGAATTGATAAAACACTCAGAAATAATTGTCATCGATTTTATTGATCCAGATGTACAGGATGGGCCATAAGTCACTGAATGAAAATGAATAATTTTGATTACAAAAGATAGTTTTAATCATGAAGAGTTTTAAAAAAATTAAATTTTAAAAATAATATCAGTTAGATGCCCGCCATAAGCTTCATCGCAAGCTGCTGCTCTTTGCTGTACCTAGTCCATAACTGAAGCCAAAACTGGTTCATCAATCGCAATAATTTCATTTATTATGTTGTCTTGTAGTTTTTGCAGTCCTTGCGGTTTATTTGTGTATACACGATCTTTCAAAAGTCCCCACAAAAATAAATCTGGTGGTCCGGTGATGATGATGGCTAATTAACGGTTACCAAAAATCGTTCGCAGCAAATTCATTGTTTCCCTTGCAGTATGGGACGCAGCTCCGTCTTGTTGACACCACTTTTCTTGAGTATTATCAAGGTCAAGAAACAAGAAATTTTCTAACATACCCCTGTAATGCTCACCATTTACAGTTAATGCATTGCCATCTTCGACTTGCAAGAAGTAGGGGCCGTAGATCTTGTCTGCTGATATTCCTCACCAAACTGTGACTCTAAGTGGATGCAACGGACGCTGTTGAATCACTCTTGGGTCTTCAGTGCCCAGATTCTAAAATTTTGCTTATTAACATAACCATGTAAATGGAATCAGGATCATCCGTTAATAATTCGGCCAATTTTGCACAATATCTTAAGCGGGTTGCATAGTCTTGCGGCAAAATTTTATGTACCATTTGTATCTTGTATACGGTAAATTTTTTTTCATTATTCTACGCAGTGAAGTTCTGAACATTTGAAGCTGACTGTCACGTTTACGAGTCGATGTTTCAGGGTCCTCATTTACGTTCTCCCAAACTCGTACAATATTATTTGAGCTTCGTGCTTCAAGCGGTCTTCCACTCCGAGATAAGTCACTAACAGATCCCGATGACTGAAAACGAGCGACTAGATTACGTACTTGATTTCGTGATGGTGCATTTCTGGCGTTAAAAAAATTTCGAAATTTTCTTTGGGTTTGAATTATTGAAATTTGACTAGCAAAACTACTGAATCTCCCAAACGTTGTTTCTAATAAAGGAAAATAAAAAGCGAAAAAAATACAAAATAAAAAAATTATATCAAAAATACAATGTTCAGTGGCGTATGGCCCACCCTGTATTAGCGATAATGGACTACTCGTATTTCAGCAAACGCCCGGAAGTGCAACCTATACCCAATGAAGAAACAACAACTTAGTTGATGTCATAATTGACAACTGTGTTTGCTACTATGGAGTTCATATGGAAGTTTACTCGGGCTAAGGAAGAAATTTTGAATCGGTAATATTTTAGGAAATTTGTCAGTTGTTTGGTATAAATAAGGCAAGAACAACGCCTTAGCATCCTAAATCAGAGGATATGCAGGATTTAATAGTACACTGGAGAAATATTAAGCAAGGGTTGTGAATAAAAATCATTGCGATTGGAATCGGCATGTACAATTGTCCCTGATGGCTTATCGAACAGCAGTACACGATTCGGCCGGGGTTACATCAGTCAAAATAATTTTAGGGAATAATGTGCGCTAGTTTAAATGTATTTCTAGAACAGTTGTAAAGGAACTGAGGACGAATTATAAGCAGATATTAAGTTTAAAGCTATTCCAACTTCAGCGTTGTATGGTCAAAATTGCTTAAATTTGACGAGATATACACAAATTCAGAGAAAAGAAAAAAATCGGTTGGCAAGCGAACGAATAAATGCTAGATACCATTTATTCGAGACGGACATCTGCAACGAAGAAAAGGGTTATCACCGAAGCTCCAACCGGCATGAGAGTTTACAGAATAAAGAAAGGGCAGCTATAGAAACCTATGGTAGTGCATTTGTATTTTAGGGTTGCCAGCTTTGTGTAAATCGGTTAAATGTATATGGAAGCAACCAAATCACGTAAACGACTATATACTAATCCCGGTTTAATTTAATCCTTTAGTCTTATACCCAATTTGATAAAAAAAAATGAAGAATGGAATGAGACAGTTTAAACTGAAACCGGTAAGAAAATGAAAGATTTAATTAATTTTACGATTATCACATTATATCTAAACAATTTTGTAATTAATTTTAATTAGATGTGTACTGAGATAACATAAAAATAAAATCGTGTCTTAATATTTAACAAAATTGTACAGAAGTAGGATTAAAACGACCACACAAGCTCGCATGCATTTTGATTCATCACAACGCGATTACATAACACCGTATAAATAGTAAAGCGACTAAAGATGGATTCATTTGTACAATATTATGAATGGAGTTTTATTAGTCGGATATCAAAAATAGCGCATTGCATAATTTATTATTTTATGACCTATTCTTCGATTTGACTAGGTGACAGCCATACTAAAATGTGGGTAAAATAAGAATTCATCAATAATCCGAATATTTCAGAATATTATTTTATAGTCGAATATACACAATAAAACGTTACGTGCCGAAATTCTGCCTAAATTATCCGCGTTTAACAAGCGAACAAATAAAATACGGTTGATGATATTGCAAATAGCCGATGTGAGCTGATTTTTAATTATTCGCATTAATTCTTTTATCCGTTCCCGTGTACTTATGTATAGTAATCAAACTACACAAAAAATATTCTAAATGGCCATGATAATATTAAAATAGCAATTCAATCAACATCCTCCACACAAACTATGTATTATTGAAAGACATTAAATGAATAAATGATACTTTGTGGTTGGTTACATTAAAATATGCTGATTAAAAAAACGACGCGAGTGCCATGCAGTAGCAACATTTATGCAACATGGATTATTCGCGCTGAATATTAATGGGATCGGCATGCTCATTGAGGTTTTGGAGTGCGTCTGGACTGAATAGAATATTTATAAGTAAATCGTAAAGCAGGTTCATTTTTATGGTCGTAACTGGTTTTGTGACTACGGAAGATGCAGTAAACACATGCCAATCATCGAATGGAATTTAGAACATTTTTTTGTTTCAATAATTGTAATTACATATATACAGATGTATTTTTAAGCCCAACAAAAAATATTGTTCACAATTTATTCGCAGTCTTAATAACTATTTTCCTTCTAATCCCACTTAGTGCGTGTCTCTATTTCGAGACTGCAAACAAATGCTAGAAAAATGCATGATGTAATTTTCTATTAATTCGTATTTGAAATAAACGATTCCTTCCTAAGTCTTTAATTTGTTTTAATTAAATGTATAATTTTATTCGAATCGAAATTATTTTTAAAAAAAAACACAATATAAAATAATTTAGGTAGCCAAAAAATTACCAGACACATGTATACACCAAATTGCCGCGCGTTAAGTATAAAAAATTCATAAATCACACCTTGGACATAAATGACTCATTGTGTTCTGCTGTGTAACAATAAAATGAAATACATCACGGTCGGTGGTGGTGGTATGTTCCTTCCGTTTTTAGTTTCAATATTCAAATTAATAGTTTTTTATTGTTTTAAATGAAAAATGAAATAAAATAAATCGAAACAATTGATATTTTAACTGATCATAATCATTTTTGGACAATAAAATATTTATTTATAAATTAGAATTTTGGCGCCAATTAATTATTTTGTGTGCGTATCTGAAAAACCTACCAAGCAACGCGTGGTCTTTGTGACATTTCTGTGTGGACTGAATTAAATAATCCTGTTCAATTTCTTACCTACAAAATGAAAAGTTGCTCAGACCACCAAACTAAACTTAGCAATCTCTAAGTTTTCCTCGGATACGCTAAATGTGATAGATAAACAAACTGAATTTACCGATTTATCAACTGTCTGAACAGTAATTTTGAAGAAATGTAAAAATCATCAAAAATTCTCACAGAACATGAAAATCGTACATATTCGATTTATATACACTTTTCGGCTTTTGTTAGGTTTTTTTCAATTTGTCTGAAACTTCACGCTACCTTAAACATTGCTCATTTTTCCCTTCCAGAATTTCAATACGATGTTCATGTTCTGTGAGAATTTTTAATGATTTTTACATTTCTTCAAAATTACTGTTCGGTAAATTCAGTTTGTTTATCTTTCAAATTTTGCATAGCCAACATATTTATGTGATGGGGCAGAATCATATTCTTTTTCTAATTTTACAATTTTGCAATAGTTAGTAAATAATAAATTAAACTGCCTACCAAATGATTATGTTGGCTTCTAGAAAACATTTTTTTTATATATTTATTTATTACAACTGATTTACAAACCATCTAGTAATTTATCTTTCATAATTTATATTTCTTGTTTGGAGGGTTGTAGCCCTTTGGCTAGTCCCCTTTACAATTTTATTATATTTTTTGTCGATCCTGATTGGATCTTGAAGATTATGCGGTTTCTTCCTTCGCAGCCGCCTTACTGGGTTGGAATCATCCAACATACGACGTATCTCAGCATTTTGGTGTACACTAATACGTTGCATGCGTTTTCTCGCGTGTTTGCTTATTTCTTCACTAACGACATCTATCTTCACATCTCTATAGAGGTTATCATTTCTTATGTGCCACGGTGCATTAACTATTCCACGAAGGACTTTGCTTTGGAATAACTGGATGATATTCACATTGGTTACAGCCCCAGAGCTGAATACCGT
The DNA here is from genome assembly GCA_963691935.1 of Nephrotoma guestfalica. Taxonomy (NCBI): domain Eukaryota; kingdom Metazoa; phylum Arthropoda; class Insecta; order Diptera; family Tipulidae; genus Nephrotoma; species Nephrotoma guestfalica. The sequence continues at coordinate 190,128,831 of OY829915.1, read as the reverse complement.
AAGTCCACACAGGTTTTAGGATTGGCCGGTATAGTAGCAATTTATTATGTAGAGTTAGCTCAGAATTCCTTCCTCAGAGCCAATCCATCTTTCAGTATTTGATGTTTAACTCCTCTTTTCTCTTTTTCACATGCTCTTTCCATTTTAATTTCGCGTCTAGAGTCATACCTAGATATTTTGCCGTGTTTGCATAGGGAATTTGGTGGGAGTTCAGTTCTACTGGTATCCAGTTAACCTTCTTGTTGGTAAAGTTTACGTGAACAGATTTTGTTTCATTCAGTTTTATTCGCCATCTCTTGGTCCAGGTACTGACAATATAAGTAGCTCTTTGCAATTTGCTTGTAGATTCTTCTATGCAATTAGCAACTGCTAAGATGGCCGTATCATCCGCAAATGTCGCTATGTTAGTCTCCTCTATCGTTGGCTGGTCCGAGGTGTATAGAACATATAAAGTTGGTCCCAGAACGCTACCTTATGGTACCCGTGCTGATATTTTCTTTATTTCTGAGTATTCGCCATCTAATTTAACTCGAAAGTATCGGTTAGATGTGTAAGATTTTAGAATTTCATAAAACTGCTTTGGTAAGTCCCTCTGTAATTTATATTCCAAACCTTTATGCCATACTCTGTCAAAGGCCTGTGCTGCATCCAAGAAGACGCTTGAACATACTTTCTTCTTTTCAAGTACGTCTTCAATTATGTATGTAATTCGGTGTACTTGTTCTATTGTTGAATGGTTTTCTCTGAAGCCAAATTGATGTGGAGGAATAAGATTTCTTTCTGCTATTATTGGTTTTAGTCCCTTTAGGAGTAGTTTCTCGAATAATTTTGAAATTATTGGGAGTAAGGAAATCGGCCTATACGAATTTTTGTCATTAAGTGGTTTGTTTGGTTTAGGTATCATAATTACTTCTGCTACTTTCCATTGACTTAGAACGTGTTTAAGTCTGAACACTGCATTAATTATTTGGAGTAGTTTACGTAGTCCTTTTTCAGGAAGAGCTTTTACTATTTGCCCTATAATTAAGTCATATCCTGGAGATTTCTTTGTATTTAGGTTGAGATTGAATTCCTCTTTTAATTCTTGTAATGTGACAGGAGATATATTGCAGTAATCCATTTTATATACTGGTGGTATGTTTTCCTCTGGAATTTGTCTAGGTAGAGACTGGAACGTGTTCTCGGGGTGGGTTGCAAACAACGAAGCTTTTTGCTTTGCACTTATAGCCCATGAGCCATCTTCAGTTTTTACTGGTGGAATTTGTAGTTTAGGTCGTTTTAAACTTTTTGTCGCTTTCCAAAGGGAGTACTCGGTTTCTTTTTCCCCTGTAAGGCCACTCAAGTATTTATTAATGGATTCGTTTTTGATTTCTTTAATTAGCAACTTTAGTGTATTGGATAAAAAATTTAGAGTTGTTTTATAATCTGGCGCTCGATTTCTTTGCCAGGCCTTTCTTGATTTTGGTTTTGCTGCAACCAGTTCCCTAACTTCTAGCGGTTAAATAGCATTCCGGCGCATTTCCTTTGAACTTGAGGGAGTACTACTCCACGCCGCTTCTTATATACTGCTGTTGAGTTGTTCTAGCGGGTTTTTAATTGGCACCTGAAGATCAATATTATCCTCAACAAGTTTCTGGAATTTCTCCCAGCAGGCTTTTTTGTTCGTTAGCGAAGGTGGACTAGTTTTATTAATAATCGTTGCACTGATTGTCATAATAACAGGCGTGTGATCCGACATAATCCCCTCTCTGCTTTCTAAGTATATATAGTTTTCGTCTATACCTTTGGTGATAAAGAAGTCAATGATATCGGGTATTTTGTTTCTTTCCGTAGGCCAATAAGTTGGTTGATCTCCAGAATGAAAATCGCAATTGCATAGTCTTCCTGCTGCAAACAGCTCTCTTCCTTTTTTAGAGGTTACTCTTGATCCCCAGTAGGTGTTTTTGCATTAAAATTACCTCCGATTATGAAACATGATCCAAGTGATTTAAATAACGTGCAATAGTCTTGTTTAATTAAATTATATCTTGGGGGGCAATATATTGATGATACACTATATTCTTTGTTGTTATTTATAAATACTTTTAAGGTGACTACTTGCATAAATTCCTGCTAGATGAATGGCGTGGTAACAACTGTATCCATATATTTTAAGATATGAAGTTGAAGTAAAATGGGTTTCCGATACTAGGCATATATCTATTTTTTCAGTATTTAGGAAAATTTCTAATTCTGGAATATGTTGCATTAGCCCATTTACATTCCTAGGTTACTATTCTTAATGTTTTATTTGTTGTTGTTTGCATCATTTTAATAGAACATGGATTTCATTTCATTTAGAGAGTCTTGCTTATCTAACCTGTTGCTTAGAGCTTGAAGGCATTTCTCTTGTTTAGCTAGACGAATGTTAAGAGCTTCCATGCTTCTTAGTATCTTTTGGAGCACTGCTGTACCTTCAGTAGTGCTCTCCGAAATAACTGGTTTTCGCATGACTACTTGCGAGTACAGTTTTGGTTTTGGTTCTCCCGTTTTACTAGCATGAGGTTTAGGTTCCTCTTTGGTGGAAGTTTGATAATTGTTTACCGATATTCCTGGACTTTGTTTTCGCGTTTTATTTCTTATTCTTTGTAGCTTTTATTGCAATCGACACATTTTGCAGCAATATTTTTACTAACCGGGCATACTTGAGCATGATTCTTTCCGGCACGTTTCATGCATCTTATCTCTATTTGGCAATATTTCTGCGTATGATTAAAACCTTGACATTTTTTGCACTGCGGTATTAATCCGTTATTCTTTTTCAATGGCTCTATTTTAACTCTTATGCTAAGTGCTCTTATGCCTTGATATTATACACATCTTCCACTTTTTGTTTGTTATTAAAAGTGAGCATAAATAGTGGAAGCCCTCTTTTGTTAACTTGAACTCCTTGTTCAGTTTCGATTTTTTCTTTCTTAATAATGTTTACGGCATTTTCTATTTGATAACCCTTTTGCTTGAGATCCTCAATAATTTCCTCTTTTGCACAGGTTGGGTGAAGACCTCTAGCCATAACTTTAATTGGGCGATCATTCTTATCCTCATAGGTAAACCACTGATGCCCCTCGGAATTAAGCTTTGTAGCCAAAGCTCTATAAGTTTCAGAGTCTACAAGATTAATTTTCCAGACGCCGTTGTTTAGAGATACGAGTTTGTACTCGGCTATCGATTCCATAGTCGATTGTATAGTGGAGAAATTTGATATCCTGACGACATTTATTGGTGGAGGTGATTTTTCTTTTGTCTTAGTTGGTTGTTGTTCTAGAGCTAGTTGTTTCTTGATGATTAACTGATTTCTGGAAACCTCTTTTGAAGTTGATGGTAAAGTCACTGCCATTTCTGGTGAATGTTGTGCTTTCCTTTGCTTGTTTGAGCTTTTATTCCGGTTCAACATCCAATTTGTTTCTCTTTCTAATTATTCTTCATCCGTATGGAATGAATTAATGCCATCATCGACTGTTGGGCTAGGTGTCGTCCCAAGTTCTGCACGTGTTTCAACTGCTTTTTTGAGTTCTTCATTTTCTTTCTTTAAAATTGTAAAATCTTCTTTCAATTTAGTAGTAAATTCTTTTATTTCTCTTAGTTGTTCAGGGAGTTCGGCATTTTTCTTCTCGTACTGAAATATATTTCCAGTTGAAGAACTTGGTGATCTTGATAATTTGGAACTTCATCCAAATGGGTTAAACAATGATTGACCCACCCCAGAATCTGTTGAGCCTGCCTCCGAAGAGTGTGGATTTGGCAGCATATCTGCTGCTATACCACCTGGGGTATTACATTCCGTATTTGTTATACTCATTGTTTGTTTTAGCCAATTTATACTACTGGCATTTGGTCCTCGGTAGCACTTTGCTACTGTCGAAGCAGTACTCGCCCCCCGCGACGAGGACTCGGCTATCTTGGTGTTACCTAGGTGTACACAGAGACATCCGAGGCCCTCTGAGTACTCTAGACTGAGGGACCCTTCTTTAAGCATGAAATATAAATGTCAAAATTTGTAGTTATCGAAGTTTATTGAAAATCCGCTAGATGGAATCCGCGACACTGCAATCGTCAATTGGGTATGCTCTTCATAAGGTAAAAGTAAAATGTTTCCATTGGGGATGACCTGTAAGTGATTTTAATTTTAATTTTTAATAATTTTTAATTCACAAAAAATGTACCTGATTTACTCATTGCAGTCTAATAATATACTACATAATTACATAAGAAGAAATATTTAATGTCAAAATTGTACGTGCAGAGTGGATTCTATAGTTTTTATAAAGTAAATAAATGGATTCTATAGAAAAATATAAGGTGGGCTTACACGATATTTATCTATTCAAAATATTGAATTAATTCTTTGTTTTTCTATTCATTTTAGGTAAATTCAAATAGGTTTTGTTAATTTAAAATATCATTAAACAAATTTAAATAATATAATTGGTAAGTATAAATAAATTAAAGTGGTATAAATTAATTTGTGTTTCGTAGGTTTAATTCAACGAAACTATATACAAACTATTTAATACTTTAAATTAAACTGTGAAACAAATAAATAATTATCAAAACATAAAAAAACACCACAACTGAAAATAATAATTCAAGGAAAACTATAGGGTTTTGGGAAGCCCCGTCTTGTTTGAACCAAATGTTGTCAAGATCAACTTCTTCCAATTTCGGCCATAAAAAGTTGGTTATCATCGATCTATACCGATATCCATTGACAGTAACGGTGTTACCAGCTTCATTTCGAAAAAGATACGGACTAATAATTCCACCAGACCAAAAACCACACCAAACTGGCAATTTAGGTGAATGTAATGGTTTTTCATGAATAATTTGTGGATTTTCTTCGCACCAGAATCGACAGTTTTGTTTATTTACCGCACCACTGAGATGAAAGTGAGCCTCATCGAAGAAGATGATTTTCTTAAAAAAATCGTTATCGTTTTCAAGTTGTTCCAAGGCAAAATCAGCAAATTCACGACGTTTACGGTGGCTTCAGTTCTTGAGTGAGAACAATTTTATACGGATGCAAACTCAAATCCTTTCTCAAAATCCGCCAGGTTGTGGCTTGAGACAGTCTCAATTCTTGAAAACGTCTTGGTATCGCCAAATTGCGGTCTTCAGCAACACTTGCGTGAACGGCAGCAATATTTGCATTACTTCGAGAGAATCTTTGTCTTATTGGCACTTCAACATAATGTAAAGAAAATGAAGGCCCAAAATTTTCAACAATTCGACGAGTAGCGAGCACACTTGGACGATTATTACGACTATAAAATGGCAAAAGCGCACGAAAAGTTGCATTTGGAGAACGATTATTTTGATAATAAAACTGAATAATTTGTAAACGTTGTTCTTGCGTATATCTCACCATGATGAAATTGTAAACATTACTGAATACAATGAAACAAAAAATGACAGATCATGATATATTACAAATGGCCGAAACGTCACTTAAAAATCTTATCATTCCTATTGGAAAACCCTATATAATTGATATGTCATGGGCATGGTCAAATGCTATGTTTAAACAAACGTGCATACATTTTTCACCGCATAGTAATATTTGCGCGAGGAGGTTGCATGTGCGAGGAGACTAATATAATGTTCTCATCTCACTACTTCCATCGTGTAAATATAAAGTTTCGGCCTGTCAAGAAACACAAGCTACGAATGTTCAAAGCCTGTGTAACAACTAAGAACACCACAGGTACTCAAAAATTCTCAAAAGTGGAGATGGATAGGACACTCTTGTAAACCAAACTACAGATGTATATAATTTCTTGATGCCCTCATGTTTAGAAATAAAATTAGAATTCTTGTGATTCCCCACAATTAAATAAATAATTTAATTCATAAAAATATTGTTGCAATTACAATTTAGGTAACATCTGAATGAAACATACAATAAAAGTTTCGCGCCAAGCGTTCAGTTTACTCTACAGTTACCTGTCAACTGTAATAATTATTAAATAGTTGACGGTAATCGACAAAGGATCTGTCTGTCAATTGCATGTACTCGAACAATGTACATATCTGTATAATAGATTATGTGCACACATCAAAACGTTTATTTGAAATAAATTAATAATTCCAAGTATTTAATAATCAATCAGCTAGTCTGCTACATACTCGTAGTTATAGACACGCATGTTTTACTCGTCGAGTACAAATTAAATAAAACGTTTTTTAAACATTTATATCATAAATAACATAAATACCATAAATTTAAATATTTTAATTTCTTAATAATTATTGTTCACACTTCTTTTGATTTCTTCTTTTTCGGTATTTAGATTTAAAGTATTTTAAATTATTTATGTAACAGTTTGTTGCTGTACGTTCCTATTTCGATTCAAAACTCTCATATTCACATGGATTTATGTAGCTATGTTGTAGATGAATTGGTATACACAATGTTGTTATCAAACATTAAACATATGTATGCTGTAGACATTTTTTTGTGATGATGATACAATTTTATGTTTTCGTATGGAGGTATTTGCTCTAATTTTTTTAAAATATTAATTATGGGATGGAATGTCGAAACATGAAACACTTACAAAATTCAAGGGCGCGTTTAAAAAGTTTATTACTATTCAGAGATAATTTAGCCTTTGATGTTATCTTGCTTGCAAAAACTCGACTATTACCCGAGCCATCAGGTGCACATTCGCTTTTTGGCATTGCACCTGATGACGGACCGGTGGTTACCCAAAATGAAGGCCCGTCTTATAGGGAACAACTGAAAATACTCCTGCCCGACTCGGAGTTACATACTTTATAACCAGCAATAGATATAAGAAATCAGAACATCTCACTTACTTCAGATTATATTAGGGATAATGTAGTAAGTTGTATTGTGTATGTCGACCGGTTCATTTCTGATTGCTTTCAACACAAACCCGAAAAAAATATATTTTCTGAAATAGGCAACCAATATATGCGATACTTTTAGAATTTTTAGGACTTCCTTAAAACGTACCAATACAAACTAAGAAGGACCAGAATCAACACGTAGAGAGTCTACTATGGCAAAATACTACTGGCTTTTACATCAAATAAACTTTTTGTTTGATAAAAAATGTTACTACCCAAAAATAATATTTTAAGAAGTTATGAAGTATATGAACAACGATTATTATTTTCAAATTTGTTCTGATGATTTCTTTGAAAAAAACACACTAATTGTTAAGGAAATTGAAATGTTTTTTATTTAAAGTGAAGTACAATCGACACAATTAAGTTCTGAATAAAACGTCATTCAAATGGCCTCCACGACATCTCCTGCACGAACGAATTCGATGAACCCAATTTTCGAGCACTTTTTCTACTAAATCAAGCCGTATGTCATGAATAGCACGTTCAATATTGACTTGTAAAACTTGAAGCGAGTTTGGTTTATTGCTAAAGACCAATGACTTCAAATAACTCCACAAGAAATAGTCTAATGGTGTTAAATCACAACTTCTTGGAGGCCATTCAATATCACAATTTCTTGAAATAATCGAATCTCCAAACTTTTCTCGCAATAATTCAATTGTTGCACTTGCTGAGTGGCACGTAGTTCCGTCTTGTTGGAACCAAATGTTGTCAAGATCAACTTCTTCCAATTTCGGCCATAAAAAGTTGGTTATCATCGATCTATACCGATCTCCATTGACAGTAACGGTGTTACCAGCTTCATTTCGAAAAAAATACGGAACGATGATTCCACCAGACCAAAAACCACACCAAACTGTCAATTTAGGTGAATGTAATGGTTTTTCATGAATAATTTGTGGATTTTCTTCGCACCAGAATCGACAGTTTTGCTTATTTACCGCACCACTCAGATGAAAGTGAGCCTCATCGGAGAAGATGATTGTCTTAAAAAAATCGTTATCGTTTTCAAGTTGTTCCAAGGCAAAATCAGCAAATTCACGATGTTTACGGTGGCCCATTGGCTTCAGTTCTTGAGTGAGAACAATTGTATACGGATGCAACCCCAAATCATTTCTCATAATCCGCCAGGTTGTGGTTTGAGACAGTCCCAATTCTTGAGAACGTCTTGGAATCGACAAATTGCGGTCTTCAGCAACACTTGCCTGAACGGCAGCAATATTTGCATTACTTTGAGCGAATCTTTGCTTATTGGCACTTCAACATTATTCACACTTGGACGATTATTACGACTAAAAAATGGCAAAAGCACACGAAAAGTTGCAATGAAGATTATTTTGATAATAAAACTGAATAATTTGTAAACGTTGTTCTTGCGTATATCTCACCATGATGAAATTGTAAATATTACTAAATACAATGAAACAAAAAATGACAGATCATGACATATTACAAATGGCCGAAACGCCACTTAAAAATCTTATCATTCCTATTGGAAAACCCTATACTACTAAAAATAAAGAGCAACAGAGCTCTCACAATAGAAAAAATGTTAGCTTTTATCTTTTGCCTTGAATTTTTACCTTTTGAATAACTCGCACAATGAAATATGAAATAAAAATTAATAACAAAAATTGAAATTGAAACCAACTTCGTTTCATTTCTTTCCATAATTTTAAGATATTGTTACAAATTTCGAGCGAAGTTCGATGCGGATTCGTACTAGGTTCTGGAAATAAAACACTAAGCGCTTTATTTTACAACACGTGTTTAATTTCTTCAGCAATTCGCTAATTTCACTCTTTAATACTGTTCACTAATTCACTTTCACTATGTACTTTTACTTTTTACACTATTTCATTTTTTCCTTCTTAACTTGCACTGTTCACTGGTTAAATTACAAATATCTCTGCGTCCCAAATTGCTCGTGCATTTATACTTGTGCATCGCTGTTCCAGATTATTCCATTTGTTGTATCCGATGATGTATGCGTATTGCAATTGTAAAACACTTGCTTGTAACTGTATTCGCGAACATTCTATGCCATCAATGCTCTTCATTATGAATCCTGTTCATTCTCCATTTTAGATCGGCTACGTATTCGTGATGTGCGACTGGTTTGGTATCTGCGATAACCCAAACTTAATGTCACATGGTAGGTGGGACTCTCTGCCAAAGCAGCACCATGGTAGGTGAATTTTCTATCGTATCTTGCACAATGCACTGAGATACTCAACGGGAACAGAGGTATACATCGATCCCTCTAGGATATGACAGTCAAACCAGGATATGTCATTGACTTCTTTCTTCAGATGTTTTTCCAGTGTCCGATTAGCTTCTCTTTGTCATTCCGTTTGACTGTGGATGTAATGGTGTGATACGAGTATGGGTCTTCTTTATGTTAAGAATTTTGCTCAATTTTTAAACACGAACAATTCGAGTGTAGATCTTGAGGTACTCCGAATCTGCAAAACCAATTGTTCACAAATGTGTCGGCTACTGTCAGGGTGTCCTGATTCACAATCGGATAGGCTTACACCCATTTACTGAAGTAGTCAATACACAACAGTACGTATCGATTACCATCTTTTCTGGAAATGGGCCGGCGATATCCATTGATATTTGTTCAAATAGTGCATTCTCTCTTTCGCCCGAGTTTGCGATCCCTTACTCGCAGTACACACTTCACTTTGTCTGCACTAATCTTCAATGTCCTTGCGGTAATTGACCCAATAAAACCGGTATCTTATCTTATCAAGAGGTTTATTGATTCACAAATGTACTCCGAATAGTCAACCGTGTGTTTCTTGTAATCTGATTGGACGGAGGTATCAAAATTTGCTGTTTATTATTCTCTCCGTTAACCGATTTACAGATTCCATATAGTACTGGTATTCCGTCATCTATTCTCAGCGAGTGCCAATGCGCCCAATAACTTTTAACAGTGGCGGTTTGAGATGCATTTTCATATACCAACGAAGCGGTTTATGCCTTCTACCAGCCATTTATCTAATGGCCCAATTGACTCATCAGCCTCCTTATTTTCTTTTAAATGTTGTTTATCCCAACCGAGGAACCGTGGAACTGTTCTTTATTTTCTATCTTACACATTGCTTACACTGAACTGCTGAGAGTCTTCTGGATAATTCATCTGCATTGTTGTGCAACATACCTCGCCGGTATTTAATCTTGAAAGTGTACTGTGTGGGCTTGTAGTCGTTTGATCCACCTAGCTACTTGCCCCTCGGGTTCCTTAAGCTGAATCAATCATTTGAGTTCCGCATGATCTGTTCGAAGAACAAAGTCTTGCTGCCCATACAGATATTTATTTGCGACATGTTTAATACTGTCCACAGCCAACACGTGTCTGAATACACAATAGTTTTTCTCTGCTTTAGATATAGGGATCGACAATGATATGCAACAACTCACTCTTTGCCCTCTTGCTTGTGTGATAGCACTAACCGACTTGCAGATACGCCAAAATAAGAGCTTTGGGGACTTCGTGCAATGCAGATTTCGTGCAGTGTCTGCGAAGTTTGGCACAGATTGTCGGAAGTTGGAGCATAATTCTAGGAAACTTCTTTGGATGCGTTCGCATGCCATTGCTTGAACCAATATGACCCAAATTATTAACTTCTTCCCTGAACCGTCTGCATTTTGTTGTACTTCAATCCTGGAAAGATCGCTTCTAGTACTTGTTTAAAATTGTTGACGTGTTCATCAAATGTGCAGCTTAATACAAGGACGTCTGTTTTTCAGTTTAGACCTCGTAGAACTTGCTCCATTAATCTCTCAAATGTTGCAGGCGCATAATCCAAACGGCATTACCACAAATTGATAAAGACTGTTTCCTTCTGAAAATGCCGCTTCCGCTCTATCAACAGGATGGATTGCTACTAAAAAATCTTGGCCCCTAATAGCAAATTCGAGGTGTCGTCAATGCGCGGTAATAGATTACTGTTTTACTTTGTCACTTCTGTTAATTTGCGGTGATCAACACAAAATCGTATTGTCCCGTCCTTTTTCTGGACAAGAACCTCTGGCCAATGCCATTTGGCTGCTAGAGTGCTCTGTTACTCCGTCACATTCCATATTTTTAGTTAATTCAGCTGTCTCCTGCTGATTAGTTTTTCCTAATTCGTCATCATTAAGAGCAACTACATAGGCTAATTCATCCAGTGCATCCACTGCGATGTCTTACAGTTCTGCTGGAAGATGGCTTCTTAGTGAGCAAATAATTTACTTCTGTCTATGGTTTGGTGATCGACGACATTGTATCGACTGTCAGTTGGCAATATAGTTGATGACCACCCCTTTCCTGATTACATTTGTTGATGAGCTCACGTTCAAAACACCTAATAGTACTTTTTGCTGGAATTTCATTAAGGTTCTTGCACACAAAAACCGATTATTTTAGACATTCGCAGGCTCCACAGTGGTATCTCGACTCAGTCTTATCTGGTTAGCCAGATCCACGACCATCTGGTATATCTTCATAACATCCAGTCCGATGATACATTCATTAGTTATTGTTGGCATCGGAACATGGTACATTATCAGTTGTTGACATCAGAGACATCGAGACAGGGAACGCGATCGTTTTCTACTGTTAGTTCGAAAAATTAGCCGTGGTTACCTTATCTCCTCTTTTATTAGTGCCTTATTTTCGTGGCATCCTCTGAATCCAACTTGCGCAACGTTTTTGTGTCAGTGGCTAAACTTTCTCTGGCTGCCACATATCTTAAAGCCAACACCGAAACTTTATTCATGATTTAACCTCTAGTATTGGTTCTCAAATGAAGTTTCAGATGGTCGTCTGCAACATCACTGATAAACGCGTCCACTGTTAGTCAGTTGAATACATCTGCAGGTGCAGTGCCATAAGCTTGATGCGCCAATTTCATTACCTCTCTTTCTAGGTCTTACAGGCTTTCGTCACGTAGTTGCCGCTTGCTTCGGAGTTGAATCTAGTATAATTCTCCTACGTATGAATGCCTGGATCTTAGTTCTAGCTCCGTCATGACCCGCGCATAGCTAATTTCTGTAGCGGATACAGTTTGAAAGGCTTCTGCAGCTTTCCCACGAAGAGCCAAAATGAGTGCTTTGGGTTGCTCCTCTGCGGTCCAAACATTCAGCTTTACTGCCGCTTTAAACTAGTGTTTCAAATTCTCAAATCGGATTCCGCCGCCTCCAATAGTTTGCGATGTATGTGTTTCAAAGCGAGCCTCCACTTGCTTAATTTTATTTTCAAGTTCCTGCCTGATTTCTCCTTCAAATTCCTTTATTTCTCCTCTAGATTAGAAGATCATGGGTAAGCTGGATTTGGTCAAGTTTTTCATTTTGCACGATTTGCTACGCAGATCAGCAAGCTGACTGCCGTGGTACATTCGTAGTTCTGCCAACTGGGTGCTTTGCTGCTTGCCTTGCTGGTCTATTTTCTTACCTAATTTAGCGTTCATTCCCTTTAGTTGAAGCAAGAGTGCCTCATCGTATCTTGCATGTTCAAGGTTGGTTTCTGTTGTTCATGTGGTCTCGTTATGGTTCCCTCATTGTTTACTTCTTCTTCGCCAGGGCTGGACTTTCTGCTCATCGTTGGGGATAACTAGCGTCATCCTTGATGGCGGGAATCTACGACGCTCTGCAGCCGCGATATGAGCTCGTTTTTACTACCATCGGTTGGAATATCAAGATTCTGAAGCTTATTCTTCTTATGCTTCGGCATCCGATACGGATTCGTACTGTATCTTGCAAATAAAACACTCAGCGTGTTAAGTAACAAACTTTATTTCTCAATAATTTCTCGAGCAATTCGCTAACTTCACTCTTTATTACCGTTCACTAATCCACTTTTACTATTTACTGTTCACACTTTTTCACTTGTTCCTTCTTAGCACTGTTCACTGGTTAAATTATAACTGACGCTGCATCCCAAATTACTCGCGCTTATATAGTTGTGCATCGCTGTTCCAGATTATTCCATTTATTGTATCTGGCTATGTATGCGTATTGCAATTGTAAATTACTTGCTTGTAACTGGATTCGCGAACATTCTAGATGATCAATTCTTCTAGTTTTATGATTAAGGCCGATATTATTTGCTTTCATTCCGCTTCAGATAGAATGCCATTATAAAATCCAATTCCCAATCAATATTGGAGAATTACTTTATCTGACAACATCGATGCGTGTTGAAAATAAAAATCGCCTCAATAAAATTATAAACTCCGGACTAGAATAGAACTCGCAACCTTTTGGTTGATAACCCTTCGTGGATTACATCTCATGGCTACTTGACCACCAAGCGTGATAGTTATTTTTATAACAATATGTTGTCAAAACAACAACAACAAACGCGCCGATTTAGAATTGTAGCTTTCTTCATTAGTATTTTCTTAAGCAGAAAATTTAGAGTTTACTAACTTTTTCCTTAAGTTAAAAACTTAAAATTGGTTTCACTCAAGATTTATTGTTAAACAAACTTGTACGGTAACAGGATAACATCTTTCTGTGCGTCCTCTATCGAATAAAGTTGATGCAATTCCAGATGATGCAACAGCGTCGCAACGGCAGTATGCCTGTCTTTGATCATACATTAAGAAATCTCAGGGAAAACTCGTAACTGATCAACGTCGTAATGTTGTTCTCGAACTAGATCTCTAGCCCGAACAATGTTTCCATAGTGTGCTGACAACCCAAGTTGAAAAACGACTTTGTTATTAATGGTTATGCATGCATCCTCAATTAATATGAGTGCTTCATTAAAAATGTCTGCTGAAAACTACTATCTCCATATCAGGATTTAATATGCGTGCTTGCCGAAATATAAATCGTCACTAAAGCTTTTTTGTACTTTTCCCAAAAACTTTTAGGATCGCGAGGTGTGCAAATTATTAATAGGATTGCAATAAACTTGTGTATTCGTTGTGTATGACATCGGACACGTTAGAGATGCTTCAGTTAGTGTTCTGTCCGTGTTGGTCATATTCAAGTACGCCCAGTTTAAAACATGCTTCTCTATAGGTCTGACATACTTCGTCATTGATAGTTCTCAGTACTTGAAAAGTTGTTGGTTCTCTTACTATTCGAAGTAGCTTTCTCAATTAATAACACCCAGTGTTAATAGGATGAATATTACAAACACCACCCAATATATCAGAGCCACATATTCTGGCACACTCCAGAATAATTATATCTTGCTTGCTTCTGCTTTGCTCTGCTTACTGGCTTTCTCGATGAACTTGCCGTTAACAATTTCTGTTGCTCCGAAAGATGTGATTTGAAACCATGATTTGTACTTTCAAATATCTTCTGAGAATTGTCTGGATAACTTACTGTTTCCGGAGACATAAGCTAGAAGAGATTCAGGTGAATCATCAAAAGGTGACAAATTGACTTTTCCATTCGAACAACACAATCCAGGCGATTCATTGTGAAACGTTAAAGCATGACAATGCAAACAAATGTTATCAATTTGCCCAATTGAGTCTTGAATGCTGCTAATTTTAAACCAGCTATGAGCATAGAATGTTTCCATGCCATCCATGTCTCACGCTGCTCACTTGTTTCAGCCACTCTTGTGGCTTTAATCTTCTTCGATTTTGCGGTAACCTACCAATTGATCTTTACTTCGGTGGCAAGTTTTAAGCAATAAGGAAACGTTAACTACAAAAAAAAGTCATTATAGATTGTCACTTTTATAAACTGAAAACATAAATCTAATAAGAATGTATATTCACTTGAAGCAATGTTTAATACCTGTAAAATAGTCGCCAACAATTATTTTATTCCAATATACATAAGTACTCGTAATCGGGAAAAAACGGCCATTCGAATGTACACAAATTAGTATATGAATTTAGACAAAATAATTAAAAAATATGTCAACTTCGATACATTTCAACCGACATTATGAAAAGCAAAAGATAGTTTTCAAACTAAGCCAATTTTACACGTACAATATAGTTTGCATCAAAGGATATTTCTTGTAGAAGATGAAATTTGTTTAATATAAAATGTTAGTACTTTTCCTCCAATTGAATATTTAATACTCGTATACATTGAATTTTTATATCATAAACCATTGGCGATTGGAGCTGCGGCTATAATGGACAACATTTTATTGTGAAATTTTAATAATAAATTGCTTTCTGAAGTTATATGGAAATTATATTTTAACGTTATTATTTTAAATTTTATTTGTTAAAATAATTAGAAAATTCGGTTAGCTTAGTTTAGAATTGTGTTGTCATTTTATTACTAACGACTTTACATAGGTGTCTGTAACGGGTCGAGTCAACCAATTTTGGTTAGGAAGCCGAAAAGTGTTAATAGAATTAAATTTCAGGAAAATTCCAGATGCATGTGAAATAATAATATTTGTTCTTAGGTTGCCGTTTTAAAGAAGCAATTGTTGAAGACCAATACCATCGTTATCCATTAACCTATTAAGCCTTTATCCTTCATCTAGTAGATTAGAATTGTGTTGTCTTTGTGTTACTAACTATCGGCTATACCTAGGTGTCTGTAACCGGGCCGATTCTGTCCCACTTAACTAACCTATCCAATCCTTCGGTTTTGTTATGTGTAATAAAGGGTGTACGGTGGACCCGGCGTCATCCGGGAACTCAAGCCTAAGAACTTGGTCGTACATTCAAAATCAATCAATCAATCAATCAATAATTAGAAAATTCGGTTAGCTAAATATTTAGTTTAAAGTACTACTTCTCGTTATTTCATTTATTTGATTCAGCTTTACCATTTTGAGAAAAGAGTTTAAAAGTTGCAAAAGTTTAATTTTAAATTCATAATAAATCTTTTGGAGGAAATTTTATTCTCAATTGCTGACGATTACATCCTTATCCGAGATAAAACTTTTCTTGTTAACATTTTTTCATACACAATGTAATTTTTGCGTGGGCAGCAAATGAAGGCAGGCGTGAAGACCTCGAGGTCCAACTCCTTCAAAAGTATCGTAAAGTTGGTTTGTGGCATATAACTTATACATGTTAAAAATTTCATGATAATCGAAGATGTTACAATTGCAAAGGTTACCCACATTATGGTTATAAGTGTACAGCTTCCGCTATTTGATTTAAATCGAAATGGTTATTCGAGAGCGCCAAAATAGAATTGTTTGTTCAACATTTCTTAAACTTTACTGTTAAACCACAGATAAGAATTATGCATTATATTAAGTTTTAAGGTATAAATTATAATTTTCAATAGGATAGTGTAAGATTATCTATACTTTACAAACAAAAATTTCGAAATGGCTACCAACAGACTATTGCTAAATATCTAAATTTCTTATTCTGTTTACTCTAGATTCCATTGAACTCTATTATAACCGGGTTGTGCATATTAGATTTTTTTGATTCATGTACATCGCGGTTGTAGGAAAGAACATTATCTGGTTAATTGTTATCTGTAGTTAACCATAAACAATTAATTATATATCTTGTTGGTTTAGAGAAATGTTTACAGTATGTACGAGTATATGCCACTGTTAAATTTCTGTCGCTTTTAAATTAATAACATTGAAATGTCAAGGCCACAATCACAAAGTTGCACTTAGAGCAGAATAAACTGAGTTTTATTTTAAATACAATATGAAACACATGTTGATGATTTTGTATAGAGACTGGAGTACGATGAATGTACCACGATGATATCATCAAAAAAACAACAAATCATTTGCATTTTGTATTATGCGTATGCAGCTACGGCGTGTGAAGTAATAATTATATCTGTTTGCATTGTATGGTTAAACGGACGTATATACTATTCGCACATTGTGCAGGCATTTATAACCACACATATTATTACATACAGAAAAAATAAATGAGAAAGCAGGAAGTTCGACTATCGAGTTCGCGTAAGTTGAGCGTACACTGTATACATTTTTTACATAAATTGTCGGCTATTATAAAATTGAGATAGGTTCAATGAATTTTTTATGATTTCGACGCGTTAATGTAAACAAAAGTGCTATCGTACTTGTTTAATGGTAATCGTACGCCGTAAATGTGCCTAACCTACAATTACAACTACCCATTAACACCCGTTTACTATAAATAAATATTGGAACTTTATTATAATTAAAACTGATTAATGAATGATTTGAAATGAAATTGAGTTGTTACAAGAAACCATATAATTAAATTACATAAACATCATAATCATAAAAGCATACACTGTTTGATATCAACATCAAAATTGTTGACGTTGATTAATAGTAATCGTTTTATTAACCACATAAGCGTATTGAAAAGAACACTGAATAATACAAATTACAACTCGGCTTTGATTAATGTAGATAATGTGGGGGGATTACATGTTTTCTTGCAGTGTGTCAATTTGATAATCTTCAGATAATTGTTTAATTAATAACTGGATTGTAACTAGTGACGCATATGATAGAAGTTAAACTGCAACTAGTAGCATGTAACTTGAGATTGGGAAAAATAGTTTGTTGATAAAATCGTTAAAGTCGAAGGGGTAGGGAGAGGGGGGGCGTACAGTAAGTGTAAGTACAGTATAGTGTAATTTGTGCCTCAGCAAAATAGATTTATTGATATCTAGCTCATTCTTTTCTGATATCCACGATTTAGAAAACATTATGCAGGCTGGAAATTGAGATTGACCTAGTTACCGATTTCAGTAAAACATTTAGCTTGACCACATTCTTTCGAACTCTGTTCGAATATGCTAGCCAAGGGTGGTTTCTAATCATGAGGTTAACAAACAGAATGGAGGCACTTGAACGTAGATTTCTCCCTTTTTCTTCGATGACAGTTTTGATGGGTGGATAGTTAGAATACATAAATTCTCGTGCTATGGTAGGGGGGAATTAAAAAACGGTGATCGACTAGAAATCAGTTTGTATATCAGTAAATGGCACGTAACCAATTAGCAAATTGTATTACAACCGGATTTTACAGGGGACATTGGTAACAATTGGAGACAGTGGTGGCATTGTGAATATCAAAAGATGGGTGTAGAACATTTGACGGTTGCGGTATTACAATTCCGGTTAAAGCAGCGAAATTTACCGACGGGTAATTACAAAAATGAATTAATACCGCGTGAGGCTATGGAGAAGCAAGGGTTAGACCCCGATAGTAATGATTTTGAAGAAGTAATACAAAAAATACTAGATGATAAACGTTAGATGGTGGAGATGGTTCCCGATAGCTACCTCAAACATTCGAACAAAATTTGACCAACGAGGTAAAAAATTACGCAACAACTCGAACCGAACAGTTGAACCGATGGTTTCGATGATTTTGATGCTAATTGCTTATCTAACGATGATAGACAGTTGAAGGTGCGACGACGCACTCGGATGTAGCCGAAAACAAATTGAACTGGTTGAGTAGTTAGGTAGATAGTTAAGTAGTTATTTAGTATCTGATGAGAGTACGTTAGCTTAAACATTGAGAAGTATCTGCCTTGCTACGGCGCAAAGAGTATTCGGTAGCGGTGACTGGCGATTGTCAATTCACAGGAAAGCTGCCCAGCGTGGGCGGTATGTATTTTGCAACGGCCCGTGGATAGAACGGAAATTTGTACAGAAATTGCCAACTTCAGAAAGGGATCCTACATAATCATCACGACGGATTAACATTGTTTTGGAAAAAAGGCGAATACCGCCAGTTGGAAAATATGTGGAACGTATCCCCCAAGCTTGTTATAGAACCTGGCGGAGAGCTGTGTCGAGTAAGAGAAATATGAAGAGCAAACGACATGAAGGACGGTCTATGGAATATGTGCACAAACGGCCAGTTTGGAGCAGCGATATTAAGTAGAATGTGCTGAACCATGCTGAATTTCTCTAAAATTTGAGAGGGTCAGACGAAGTCGGAAAGGGCCACCCATGAGATGCTGGTTAAGGAGAGCATGTACAATGAGGGCATTGGCTGTTTTCGAGAATGATGTATGCAGAATATGTGCAAAGAGATGGTGCCGAGTATGATGGAAACGCATGGCTGCTCTGATTTTACAGCAGTGGTGGAACAAAATATTATCAAGGATAAGGCTGCGCTGGAATGAAACATAAATGGAAACTGGAAGAATAGATAGAAGCGGAATATTCCGGAAACGGGGAAAGTTATGAGAACCGGACTCATCCTTAACAATCGTACTGGAATCTTTGGCTCAGTTACCCCTACGGATCTTTCCTCTTCTTGGTAAGTTTACTCATCCCTCATTTTTCCTGGCTGTGACTCCTTTTACGCAGTATTTCACATTTCCGAATTGGACTGAACCTTAGCCTTTGGTCCTGGTTGTTTCTTGAGTCTCATAAACGGTTACTCCATCGCTTCCAACAGTCTCGAACATATTTATTTATTTATTTATTTATTTATTTATTTATTAATAGATTGACATAACAATTTTAGTAGAGGAAAAGCACATATGGAAGCATAATAAATGAACATCAACAAAAAAATACTTCCATTAGGCATAAAAACCTCAGATTTTTTCAAAAAACAAATCCACTCCATGCTAATACCCTCCATGTTGAGCTCAAGCTCATTTGTTACGGAGGATACTGCAAGAAGTGAATGCTTACAAACTACATACAAAAACAATATAAATAAATATAAAAATATTATTATACAAATGTATTGTCATTCAAGCGCGCCACGCTAAATAACCCGTTTTAAAAGATCTAAGCGACGCCGATTTCTTAATATCTAATGGAATAGAGTTCCAAAGAGAAATACCTCTAACAGAAAACGAAGTATTAAGAGACCTACACAAGTTTACAGGGGGAAGTAAACGTAAATTTGAAGAATAAGACCTACTGAACAATAACTTATTAAATAAATAGGGAGGTTGCTTTGTCCTGAGAAGCTTAAAAATAAAAAGACAAACGCGAAGTTCATAAAAATCAACTAAATTACAACCCAAAATCAAATTCAAAAAGGGCGAAATGTGATCATATTTCCTAATACTAAAAACGAAACGAGTACAAGCATTGAAACATCTTTGGAGAACATTCATACTCTCCTGAAGCATACCAAACAAAACAACATCCCCAAATAGAAAATGTGGAAGAAGGTGCGAGAGGAACATACGCTTTTCAAAATTACTATCAGAAAAACCAACAACTTTATACAAACAACTAAGCATTCCAAAAACCGTTTTGCTAACCTTAATCAAATGATCACCCCAAGTTAGAGTTTTATTAAAAATTATGGGCTTAATTTTCCGCATCTCCTTATAATTTTAATGTTACTCGGACCTGAACTCGACTGTTGTAATTTTCTGGGACTGCAACATCTGTAAGTTGGTTACCTCAACCCCACTGTTATTATATATCACCTTACTACTTTCATGGTTTTACCTCTAGTATTGGTTTTCGAATGAATTTTCAGGTGGCTAATACAATTTAGCTATACATTACACACATTTTAAGCTTGAAAGCTCATTTTTAATGCGACGTGCAATCGTTGAAAAATCCAATAATTTTGTCTTTTCCTCTCATAGTCGTGACTTGATAACTATCGAACATCCTCTTCTTTTAAAATATTCGTTGAATTGCGTTAGGCTTAGCTTTTATTCTTTTTCGGACTGGTAGTTCCACTTTAATTTAACCAACCATCCAAGCTTTCCAATATTTTATATTGATGGTCGCTCGTGATAACACTTATAAGCGCGTGTACTGTTAGTCCGTTCAATACACTTGCAAGTGCATTACCGTAAAATTGGCGCGCCAATTTCGTTAACTTCATTTCTAAGTCTTGTAGGCACTCCCCACGTATTTATCGCTTGATTTGGAGTTGTTCTTGCATATATCTCTAAAGTGTGACTGCCCATATCGAATTTCGAATTTTTTATCGTGTTGCCTTTGACTTTTGTGTAACATGACGTATTTGTTTTATTCGTCGTTAAAATATTAAAATTTTTTAAATTTATTTAATTTATTTTGTATACTAACTACTCCGTAACTACAAATAAATAGTAAATAGCCATCAATGCCTTTGTGTTTACGAAGTTCACAAAAAGACTCGCATAACTTCTGAAGGCGATGAAAAGAAACAAGGCGTTCTAAATTTACTGCTTGACTCGGTAATAATCAAGGACTGCTGCAAGACGGCGTATCTCCAACAATAAAATTGGCGAAGAAATTGGCATATGTACTCAAATCTTAAGGTCGGCACAATTCATTATAAATGAGCTTTCGTGCGTAAAATAAGTTGTGTTGTCCTCAAAATTCATATAAAATAAAATAAATAAATAAATATTTCCAACTCAGTATTAATCTGCAGCTTTCCCTCGACGAGCCAAAATAAGCGCATTCTACTGCCCATTTTACTTACTGTCGCTTGAATATCGGTACCGAATATCGCAGGCTTTAAAATTCCCCTTGAACTACGTCAACTTGTTCTGTTAAAAACGTTTTGGAATTGAATCAACCGTCAACTTCTTCTTTAGGATCGAGTTTCAGGTTTTGCTAATCAAACCTCGCATTTTACGTAACACAGCAAAATACCAACTAGCTTTGCTCGTAGTTCTCCCAATTACGCGCTTCCTTGCTTAGATTTGGCGCCTTGCTGGTTTAATTTGTTGAAGCAAGAGTGCCTTTAATACCATACCTCTTATGTCCAAGAATTTCTGTTGTTCAGGAGTATGCGGCTGTACTGAAATGGTTGTTTTTGTTTGATCCATCGTCCAGGTTCCCTCATTTTTTACTTCTACTTTGCAAGGCTGGGTACTCTTTACTCATCGTTTGAGATAACTTACGTCATCTCTGACGGTCTTGACATCGGTGATGATTGTCGCGGTTTAAGCAGTCCTGTTTCAGCAGCCTTTTCCAAGGCGCTCTGCAGCCTCGATAGGAGCTCGTTTTTATTGCCTTCGGTTAAAAGCCCGAGATTCTAGAGCTTATACCTTAACTGCTGAGTTGTATAAGTGTTTGTGGTTTTAACCAAATGGCAAAATGTCATTTCTGCAATATAGTTGTCCTCGCGAACATTCCAAGTGATCGATGATTAACTTCATTGTTAATTCCAGTATTTCCGATGATAACTACGAGTATATATCGATACCTTTTACGTAGAATTAAATTGGAATGCCATTCTAGTGCCAATCTAGTTTCCAATTAGTGTTAGAGGAATGCTTGATGCGATAACATCGATACATGTTAAAAATAATAATCGCCCCCTAAAAATTTAGACTTTGATAAGAGTTTGTAGTGTACACCTTAACTAGCATGTGCTAAAGCTGTGTAGATTCGAATTCATAACAGTATTATTCGGCAGGAAGACGGCAGGAAGATTCTTGTAAAATATATCATACCATTTTGATGTTTGATAATCATTTAAATTTGCAACAGCTCATGGCTTGTGTTTTTTTTTTTGATCATTCATGTGTGATTTAGTTTTCTCGAATTGTTTAAATTTCATTATTTTACTTTTTTATATACCTGATTACTTGACAATTTTAATAGTTGTTTTTTATTTGTTTTTTTTTGCAAAAAATTGTGTTTCTATTCTTCTTTGTTCTCGAATACTCTAGTTAAATGTTTCTCGATGTGTAAGATTTTCATCCTTCGGAAAATCAGTGAATTAATTTTATTTTATTTCTTCGACTTTTCCACTCTCCATCTTGTTTTCACGTTTTTATACATGATATTTATTAAAATAGCTTATTCTTCACGTTTTTTAAATAAAATAAATTTTTCGAATTTCTCAATTTACACTGTTATATAATGTTTGCAGTTGAAAAGTACGGTTCAAAAAATTAAATTAAAATTTATTTAAGCGTTCAGCATTTCAGCGTATACTCCGCAAACGTGTCCAGTGTGAGGTTAAATTTACTCATAAGACATCTGGGTAAAACTAGCTCAACTATTCCAAAAGTCAAAATACCAATTTTGACAAATTAGATCCGCTGTGACATTAATCATTCTCCAAAAAAGTGTACTACAAACTGCTGATAACAATTTTGCCATAAATAATTCCACTTTAAGTTTTAGTTTCCTACCAATTTGCTTACCGGATTCTTTAAGTTATTTTTGGTAAGTTTACATTTTAAAAACATTGCCTTATATTGCGCATAGTGAAAACATAATGGAGCGTGTGGGGCTTCATCACTACACAAAGCTTTAGACGGTGAATATCTCGATAATTTGTTTTGTTATCTTAATTATTTATGGTTTCCGATTGTGTTTTATGTTTTACTGTTTAATATATAAATAATATATTTACATAACTCGATAATTTTCCCAATTTATTGATTTGTCACAATCGCATTACTCCAGGTCCGGGTCACACTTTGGGGCCGCCCATCGATGAATGAAAAACTGCCGATGTATGAAAAAAAAATTCAGTAAAAAATTGCAGAAGTGAAAATCCGAACAAAATGGAAAAATACGGGCCTAATATGTCCTCGATTTTAAATGAGAAATTTCAGATGGGCGAGAGCGTGATCTCGGTAAGTTCCATTTCTAAAATAGTTTATTATTTATGATTAAAATTTATTTACTTCTAGCTTTTAAAAACCGGTACCCAAATGAACAGTTCAGCTCTATTAGTTTTGGTAAACCTTAGCGGAACAAACGCCATATTTGAATTTTGTCCAACCCAATGGCCACCCATATCCAGTTCCAATCTAATCCTAACGGAAATTTTTGAAATTGATGCCTCATTTAAATTCGAAAAGGACATCGTAGGCAACAGTTTCACAATAATCGGTAATACTGGACATTTTAGATTTGTGTACGCGCCAGAAAATGAAGCTCAATTCTTGGAATTCGAAAATGTTGTGCAACAAATCAAAATGGTTATTTTAAGTACTGAAACTGATTTTAGCCATTGGTTAAATTTCTATCGAAAGGATAGTTCGGATTACTCATCGGAGCGAGATAAAAAGTTGCGGAAGGAGCTGGCACGTCGGGAACCAGATTACACTGTAAATAAACCGTATAGCATTTATATAGCAACATGGAATGTAAATGATCAAACGCCGTACGATGTTATGCTTAATGAGTGGCTTTCGGTTGGTGATGAACCGCCCGATATATACGCGATTGCATTCCAGGAGTTGGACATGTCGACGAAGGCAATTTCGTTGAATGAAACGCGACCCGATGCTAACTGGATGTAAGTGTTTCGATCAAAATTTAAATTGTAAAAATTTTAATTTATATTATTCTCCGGATTTCAGTAAAAAGGTAATGGAAGCGTTACATCCGGGTGCCGTGTACTGTGAACTGACAACCGTACGCTTGGTCGGAATGATGTTAATTATAGCGGTGAAAGAATCTATCCGAAAAACCGACATTAAATTTCATAATTATCAAAAGGTGGGAACTGGCGCTCTAAATATAATGGGTAACAAAGGCGGGGTCGGTGTAAGCCTAATGATCAACCGTACTCGAATATGTTTTGTGAATTCACATTTAGCAGCGCACACGACCGAAGTGGAACAACGAAAAATCGATCACGATGAAATTCTAAAACGAATGATATTTCAGCACGGAATAAAACGGTTTACTATCAGTGAACATCATCTGGTTTTTTGGTTTGGTGACTTAAACTATCGATTGGATGATTTACCAACCGATCACATCAAATATCTGATCGATGTAAAAAAATATGGTGAATTAATTTTGGTTGATCAGCTGTACAAACAAAAAATGCGGAATGCGGTATTTCAAGGATATACCGAGGGGCAGTTAACATTTCCACCGACCTATAAATATAATCCGGGTACCGATGATTTTGATAGTAGTGAAAAGGCGCGGGCTCCGGCATGGTGTGACCGTGTACTGTGGCGCGGAAATGCAACTCAGCTCGAATACAATTGTATAATGCAGATGCGAATGAGTGATCATAAACCGGTGTACTCTATATTTACGACGCAAGTCGAGATAATCGATGAAGCGAAATATAAAAAAATTTACGAGGAAACGCTTAAAACACTGGATAAATACGAAAATGATAATCAACCGCAGATCTCGGTCTCAAACACGGATATCCATTTTGATAAAATTCAGTTCAATCAATTAAATCAACGGGAACTTGTCATCTCGAATCACTATCATTTACCGGTTGAATTTAATTTTCGGGCGAAAGATCGAAAATTTAGTGATCATGGCGTTGATATTGCGGATGAGGTTAACGCGAGTCGGATTTGTGAAAATTGGCTTAATCTTAGCCATAAAAAGGGTCAGTTACTTAGCGGACAGTCGATTACGATACGATTGGAGATTATGGTTGATTGTAAATCGGCGTCCGAATTTATGAAAAAATTTAAAGCGGGACAAAATATTTTGCTCGATATATTGGTGTTGCATGTAAAAAATGGTCGTGATACGTTTATTTCGATCTTTGGAGATTACAAGCCTAGTTGTTTTGGCTTGGCTATGGAACAGTTGGCTTTGTTGGAGCGGCCAATCGTTGATTATGTTGATTATAATGATATTTTGCGTTCGGAAGCGGCTCGAGGGAGTAATACCATAAAAGTGCCACGGGAATTGTATCATATGATTCACTATTTGTATGGAAATGGTTTGAAAACGTCACAGCTGTTCAGTATTGATCGACAATTTGCAAAAAATCCGATTGTTAATGAGATACGCGATTGGATCGATGAATGGTCGACAGAAGAATTCCGTAAGAATTTGCAGGTAATGCTTTTTTGCGCTTTAGATAACAATCTTGTTTTTATTTCTAGCCGGAACACCACACACCACGGCCGAAGCACTTCTAATGCTGTTGGAAAGTGCCCCCGAAACCTTATTACAGGCAAAGGAAAAGGAATTGCTCGAAAATATTTCGCGGCCCAACATTTGCCTAGGCCTGCTGCAACAAATCGACATAATCCCGCGTAGCATATTCTTCTATATCATTCTGTTTCTACGAGAATTAGCCAAGTATTATCCATTCAATCGGCTCAACGACGACATCGTGGCTGCAATTTTCAGTAAAATATTCTTCAAGTCGTACGCGAGCAATCGAACCAAGGCGACAATATTTGTTAAGCATGCGATCAATAATTTTAGCCTGGGGGAGTACGTACGCTCACAATTTTTCTAAACAACGTAGGACACCACACTCGGGTTTCATAAGGCCGAATTTACTAATCCAATATTTATGTAGTCATGTACAATTTATTTATGTTTTAATCTCTAAAGTGTGCGGGATCAAGAGTATTATGTCGAACGGTAGAGGCTCATTCTATGTGCGTCACTCGGGCGGTAGGCGCTTTTTGTATTTTATATCGGATCAAAATTGATCTTACTCTTACTTTATCATACCTCCACTGTCTATTCTATTCGGAATAGTTTCCCATAAAACACAGCCGTATTTACAATTTTATAAATGTATATTTTAAAGTATAAAATAAATTTATTTAGTTCTTAAAATTAAAATCTTAAAAAATTAATTTTTTTTACGCGACGAACTGGTTTCGGCCAAACAACCTTTAAATCTATTAATGAAATGGTTTGTTTCTTTGGTGTATTCAAAAGTATTCATCAGAATCCACCAAAAAAAGTTTGAGAAACGTAGATTGAGTGATTTATCACCAACTACTTTCAAGTAGCTAAACTAAAAATGTAAATAAAATTGAAAGCCTAACCTCAAAAGATTTTGGCAATACAATACAATTAGGAACGATGTTGAGGTTTATACGAAAATATTCAACACAAAAATTAAATTTGCATACAATTTATGCTCTGTCATCAGGTATATTATACACATTTAGCATATCAAAAGCGCTTAGATAATATTTAATTAAATATTTTAGGTCATGGAAAATGTGGAGTTGCTATAATTCGGGTATCCGGCCCCGACACAAAAATCGCCTTAAGCCATATATCCGGATTCGGTGAACGACTTCCCGAGCCCCGATACGCATATTTACGACCTTTATATCACCCTGAATCAAAAGAACTAATCGATCGCGGCTTAGTACTGTGGTTTCCGGCTCCAAAAAGTTTTACTGGTGAAGATACATGCGAGTTCCAGGTGCACGGCAGTTCGGCGATCATAAATTGCATGTTAGATGCCCTATCTAAGATCGATGGATTTCGCCCAGCGAAGCCCGGAGAATTTACTAAACGAGCATTTTACAACAGCAAACTCGATTTAACCGAAGTCGAAGGACTCGCCGATTTAATACATTCGGAAACGGAAGCCCAAAGGAAGCAGGCACTTCTTCAAGCGAATGGTTCTCTATCAAAGCTATACCATAGTTGGCGACAATCTATATTACGATGTGTAGCGCATCTCGAGGCGTACATCGATTTTGCCGAAGATGAGAATATCGAACCGGGCGTTTTTGATGAAGTGAACGCAAAAATTAGAAAAATGCGAGCTGATATAAATGCACATCTTAATGACGGCCGTAAAGGAGAATTACTACGTTCGGGAGTCCGGGCAACGATACTCGGCGCCCCAAACGTCGGAAAAAGCAGTTTCATAAATCTAATATGCCAGAAATCAATTTCCATCGTAACTAATATCGAAGGCACGACACGAGATGTGATCGAATCTCATTACAATATTGGTGGATATCCGGTTATATTGGCGGATACGGCGGGGCTACGTAAATCGACTGAGGACATCATCGAAATCGAAGGAATTGCCCGGGCAATTGAATATGCAAAAAATTCCGATTTTATCATCCTCATGCTGGACGCACTAGCATTTATTAATTCACCAGCCGATAATACCGTATCGGATATCAAAACTCGATATCTTCAGCAAATCGGATTCGAAACCGAACATTTAGAGCATTGCTTGGTGCTAACGGTTTTCAATAAAATCGATCTGCTTACCACAGAACAATTAAACCGGTTAAAATCGTTCGTAGACGGAAACGCCGTATTCCTGTCGTGTGATAGTAAACAAGGACTAGAGGACGTTCTGGCCCGAATCGTTGAAAATTTAGAAAGTTTGTGTGGAACGCCGACAGCTGAGAACCCAGTGATTAGTCAAGCGCGCCATCGACACTTACTTGTCGCGTGCGTTGATAATTTAGATCAATACTTGGATGATATTCGCAATCTAAACGAGTTTACAGATTATGGAATACTGGCGCAAAAATTACGGAATGCGGTTAGATCAGTTGGACAAATTACGGGTGATGTAAATACGGAAGAAGTACTCGATGTTATTTTTAGAGATTTTTGTATAGGAAAATAGTAAATACATATATAGTTTTAAGCATAAACAATTTAAAAGAACTGGAAAGGACGTCATTGATTC
This sequence comes from Nephrotoma guestfalica, assembly GCA_963691935.1. Taxonomy (NCBI): domain Eukaryota; kingdom Metazoa; phylum Arthropoda; class Insecta; order Diptera; family Tipulidae; genus Nephrotoma; species Nephrotoma guestfalica. The sequence continues at coordinate 190,100,695 of OY829915.1, read as the reverse complement.
AGACATCTGCCAAATGCTACCAACGGTAAAATATCATCATTATAGCCAAACTAAGCTTATATTTCATTTAATAAAATTGTTCGGTAATTGTTCCTTAATTTTCACGATTAGGATCCACTTCAGCAGGTGGATGTTGAACTGATTAATCATCTCATTAACAGATGAAACGTAAATCGGGCTATTTTCTCATTTAATTGTTATCTGACTGTATAGGGAAACGCAAATATTCCAAAATTGTGTGGTACAAATGCGGAGGTACAAGAAAAATGAAATCCTATTTGTAGTTCCAGTGATTCCACGGTGTTGTAATCACGGCTGGTAACTAGTATTTTGCACAGCCTTGATACCTCTGATGACGCCGGTATTTTAACCGTACCCAGAGTAACGTACCCAGATGTTCATTGGCTTTTCTGAAAAGCCTTTTGCATTTTTGAGAGGCCCTAACATAGCTTGTCTACCAGAAAATGAAACTACTGATTTTGGAACCGACGCCTGCAGTCAACTATCACGCAGTAGATGCGAATTTGGATCGCCCACAATGAATCCAATTATTCAGTTTTGAGCCTCTCTCATCGTGTGGAGAGCCGTCATTAACCAGAAATTTTGAGATTCACCTAAGTGGTCGCAACAACTATTACTGATATAGACTAAATTTAGAAATAGAAAACAATTCAGAGTCCCTCTGGATTCTACCAAGTAACCCCATTGTTGTATTACTGCTAGTCCATCGAAAGAGCTCCTCCGGGGTTATCCAATTTGACCATTTTGCAGTTGGAAGTTGGTAGGTATAGAATGCCTATTTGAAGCATTTTCGAAATCTCTTTATGATTGCTGCTGTAAGCTGGAATTCAACCCCACGCTGTAGCTCTGCAAGCTATTTCCGCCCTATTGGTAGCCTTCAGTGAGGCACCACGTTCACTTGGGCTTTCTCTTGCCTTTTGTGAATTGAAAATGACTGTTGGTTAGCATAGGATGTTAACATGATTCCAATGTCACTTTTCCTCCAGAAATGACGGATCAGGTCCTCCGTTGTCCTTGTGAATTTCAAGTAGATGGTGGGTGGAAAGTTTCCGCACAATGCTTCAACTGATGATCGTAAACTTTCGTGCTCCGAGCACTATCACTCATTACATCATTAATGCCTCTTTCAACACTTCTCAGGCCTACCTTCTGGTTTAGTAGTTTTACACTTTGAGATCGATTGGATTCATTCGTTTGTCCGTAGAAGTTGCTTTAAAGCGACTAGCGTTATTATATTTCGGTTTTTTTTTACCACACCCTGTAAAACAAACATAAACGCTTTCCATTTTATATAGCAGTTTGGTCTGGTATGGTTATGTTTGCGGTTAGGGCTTAGTGTAGTTAGAGAGATCTCCGGAACATGGATTGTAGTTGGAGAGCCTCCATCAGTTCTTCGAACAGGAATCGCTAATATAATCTCGGCCTTTTAGCATTGGAAAGAATCAAAGCTAATCGGTAATATGACTGTTGATTATAATCGCCTTGGATACAACAATAGTAGCAAACACGAATTTGGAGTTCGTTTCCTAATCAATAACCGATATTGTCAATTCGCTACCGATTTTACACCTGGCAATAATCAGATTTGTTTACTCAGATTTTAGGGGTGTCATTTTATCGTTCTTAGTCAATTCTAACATCATGATCTCAAAATAATTTTGGCTGACTTTAATGATCAAATTGGCAGTGCTAGCAAAATACATCGCAGAATCATCGAGCGTAATTTGTTTGTCGCCAGTACATACTTCCCGTGAAAACGCATTCATAAAGGAACAACGACGGGAAGAATTGACCACATCCTTATGTTCATAATATTTCTCCAGTATTGAAGATATGAAATTAAAACAGGGAGTTACCATCGTTTCAGCCGCTGCCAGATTCCATAGTATATTCCAAAAACTGAGCTAACAGACGCGTCATCGTCAGCAATTGGTCAAGCTTCACTAGCACTAAAAATAACTGGTTAGACAAAGATTGCTTCAAAGCAATTTTGAGAAAAAAAACACACAGACCCGCGAAATCTTTCTCAAAATGAAAGACAATTACGTAACAGAGCTGGAGATTTCCAACCTCGCAGCAGTACTTTTCACAACGAATCTGGAGAGTTAGTAATGGATACCAACCACGTCCTTCAAGTGTGGCGGAATTATTTTACCTCTTTTAATTCGACTTGCACCGAAATCTGCTAACGAAAAATTAAGCCCCATCGTACGATGGTTGATGTAAAAAATTAAAAACAGCAAGACTATTTGGTGATTTAGAATTTTATGCCAAATGGAAATAAACGGCGGCGATCAAATATTCTGTCGGATGTGCTAACTTGTATTAACCGTATGGTAGTTAACAGCTCGACAATGGCTTTCGAATGAGACAGTTAAAATATTTAGGATAGGTAACGGGCCAAAATTCAGTTTCTGAAGTCAGTTTCAGGGCCTAGAGTCAGATTCAACAAACTGATATCCCGCCAGACCATCATGAAGTTGAACGAGATATAAAATCAAGTGACGGTCGTGTCTGGTAGCTCTTTGTTGCTAACTGAATATTGTTAAGACGGCTAAATTCCTTCATGGGATGTAGCGATACATTATGTAAAGTTTTCAAACATTGGTAGAGGATAGCCCAAAATGCTAATAAGAGAGAAGGTTCATGTTTTGAGACTGGTAGTGTGTTTCCACCCCGTGTGATATTGCCCAGTTATGATTCCAATTTTTCGTTTTTGAGCCTCTGTTATTAAGCTTCTTACAATGACATATTGGTTCTCGTTTTTTTATCCAATTATGGAATTCCAATTTTAATCATTTCCATAATCTCGTTTGGGTCTCTGGTTTTCGAGGGGATCTAAACGATCACTAGTCCTACTTGATATTTGCTCCCTATAGCGATGGCTTTCTTTCAGACCACATCTCACTATAGCTTTCTGCTCCATTTTTGTAATGGGAAAATGACCACTAATCGACACAGGCTGCTAACATGATCCGATACACCTTCCCGTCCCCACAGGACGGAGTAAATTTAGGGTTGCCCATCATGAATTGGGTATGTGATGTCTTGGAACTTATCGCGCATCCCCGCCTGAAATTCATCCTTACACGATTTCTCGTAAGACATCTCATGTATGGGTAGACAGCGTTTAGACGAAACGGGATTTTACGGAGATATTTTATAGTTGTCCAGCCTTTTCTTATGGTTTAGTGGTTTGCCACTAATGGTACCACCTGAGTACATGGTTTTGTCACCAGGCAGAAGTTTTTTGAGTGACCAATATGAATGTTATCAGGTAATCCACACCCAAAAGCCTCTGTCCTCCACATGTTTCTTGTTTTTTGTTTTATGTTGCTTCATTTTCGCATGAGAAGGATGACGACGGAAAATTGTATCCATCGCTGCTGTATTTATTTAATCCGGGTTGCGTCAGATATTCGGGCACACTGAAAAAGACAGCTAATTTTTATATTGACATCCAGCCTAATACCACCATCGTACTTTTGGAAGTGGGATAGCTGGTAGATGAACGCGGACGGATGGACGCTGAACGCTGAAAGGTACTGAGGTAATCATTCATCTTCACTCTTAGACTGCCTATCTACATTAGAGCAAAGCCTTATTTACTACCGTGGAAAAACCAGCTCCACATTCTTCATGCCCCATCGCCATTATGAACTTACTATTCCATAGAATCGGACACATAGCGAAAATTTCTCACCCAGTTTAACTATCCGTTTATAGAAATTTTTGCTTATTAGGACGCGGAAAGAAAGGACCACAAAACTGACGTAGGGACTTCACTTAGGTCTTGGCAAATTACATCTCACAGTTACAGAATCGTATGTACCCCTCGCTTTACAATTCAAAACCATTAAGAATTTGCTAGTTTAAAACTAATTTCTAAACACATTATTTTATATTTACAACGCTACAGCCTACAGGATAGAAATATAACAAAAGCAACTTTCCTATTGTGGACACGGAACCGAATTATTTTTGACGGGTTTCTTAAATTAAAGGGAATAACAACTGGATTTTATATTATTTTAGCAATCCACCAGCGATAATCCTAAGAAATATTAAACCCAGTAACCCAATATTACTTTGATCTGTATTGCGACCACACACTAAATTCCGGTAAGCAGAAGGAAGATAAGGGGGCCTTATTTATCAACAAAGAATCCATACTCCCATACTCCTATATTCCAAGGATAACCAGAATTGTCGAACTTCCACTACGATCGATAACTTTTCGAGAAAACCAAGGAATTCAATATAGAAAAGTAGCTAAGTAGCAGTTATTTTCTGAGAACTCATATTTAAAGTATAATCTCGATATTCATCGTACTATTCGGTGTATCCTTTTAGAAACATGTCTGATAAAACTGGGGCGTATATAGCCAAATGGTAGAAAACGTATTATTATTGGGAGCCCCTAACTAACAGGACAACGAAGGGGTTGAATTTCTTGGTAGATACTATTATTAGAAGTCACCTTTCTTAAACTAAACTTAATTTAATTTAACTTAACTTAATTTATTTACTTATACAAAATTTTAAAGACTTATACAAATGAGGTTGTAGAGCATACAAGATCATTTGTAATAGAAGTGAGTTCAAATTAGTTCCAAATAATATTTTACTAGATTTTAATAGGTCATCAGTGATCATAAAAACAACCTATAAGCACCAAATACAGTCACCTTGACCGCCATTCTCCAAACCATCGCTTCCCAGTCCCACGTCATCTAAACACAAAAGCACCTGAACTCATTACCAAAAGTAGTACTCCACATCGGTCGACCCATGCCATTACCTGGACAAATCCTGTTCCGCACAATTAAAATTCTCCCCCCCCATTTATTTACATGCGACCAACATTTTTCTTCTGCAGAATGAAATATAACATTGATTTTTTGCTCATGAGAGACAAGAAAATAAATACCATATATCCAAACAACATCTTGCAGAAAACTTTTTGAGCCACTACACCGCCAAATCCAAAATAAAAACATTATGGCATTTCTTTCTCGCATATTGAAAATTTTATATAGCGGATGCTTCTTATTTAACTGCAAAAATTTGCGGAAGAAAACATTTTTCTACATGTTAATGGGGCATTAAAGTTAAATAAAAAATAAATCAATTATTCAAAATACGCAAAAAGACTTATTGCTGGCACAATACTCAAAGACAACTTTACTAATTTTTCATTTAGTATTTTATAAATTGTTTACCCGTCATGTCGATGTCTCTATTCGCCTTTTAACGCAAAGTGACTGACATCTGACGGAATATTTTAGAACTAGAGCGAAAGGTGATGCATTTTAATGTAATACTGGCCTTTTAAATGCCGCCTAGTTAGCGCCATTTCCTATGCGAGCGAAAGTTGATATTTGTTTATATGAGAAAAAGCCTCATGCTATTTTATTATTAATTCATTAATGTAATAAATTAATTGTATACAAATTGAACATTTTACATAATATTCAGAATGAGTTTATACTTGCGGAAATAAAAATTTACGCACTCACTCCGCACTCTAAACCAATAAAATTTCGTGAAATGCTTTATGCCCGCCTACTAGTTCCACAGTCGAGTTGAAATATTTTTAACTTTGTTGTTGTTTCAATACATTAAGTACGAGTCTGCAGAATTTTTTCCTCAATCGCTTCCGCAAGTATAAACGCACGTTATAGAGTGTGGAAGCGAGTGCGCCAATTTTTATTTCCGCAAGTATAAACGCACAGCAAGGCTGAACTATAGATAGAATAAAAAAATAACGTAAGAAACGAAGACAAAAATTTATTATTCCAATTTGACGTTACGGCCATAGGTAACTTGAAATATTAGGTTAATTCATATATTTTGTTGATATATTTCTTAAAATTTTGAATGAAACTACAATAGTTTTGAGTATAAACGTATTTATATCAGCAAATATATGTTTTTAAAATTATAAAAGTTATTTATATGCGGTTTAAATCACCCCAATTCGATACATTATTTTTTTAGGTTAGGTTTAGAAAAATACAATTCTACAGTGTTGTATTAAAAAATTATGTTTGATATTATATTCATATTAGTATATGCATACATGAATATTTTATAAATAGAAAAGATAAAATACACGAATAATTTAAAATTCCCTTATATAAAAAAGTAAATATGCATATTAGATGCAACGCACTAAAATTTGTTTGGGTTTTGTTGTTGTAGTTATTAAGTTTTTTATTTTTGGACGAAAATTTTCGCTCGTTGATTCTTTTAAAGTGACAGCAAAAATGAAAAAATATTAAACGCAATTTCTGTTATTCTTTTTATATTCATTATTCTCAGTATAGTCGAATATGTACATGTAAATCCTCTCTTTCGCTCTCTTACGTTATTTTTTTATTCTTTTTATTCCATCTATAGTTCCCACTTTACGTATTGAGGTAAAAAAAATTACAACACAACCAACCAATTCATTCGATTTTTTTATTTCTCCCTACTTATCCATATTTTATATACCAAGTGTTTCCGTATACTATACAAAACAATCTTTTGTTCTATGTATTGAACATTTTACTTGTTCGACTGTTTACTATTTATAAAATTGTTTATATATTTGTCTCTACATTTTCAAACACCAACACCACCAACTAGTGATTGTCAAATAGAAATACTTGTGTTTTGGATTTTAAGGTGTAAACATCATAATTATAAGATATTTAAGCGTAAATTGCATATTTATGTTACTTAAAACTACTAATAGAGTAATGGTTTCGTGTTATTGTGAACTTTGAGTGTATATAGTAATTATTAGCTATAGTAATAGTGTTGTATCGTGCAGAAACAATTGATAATTTCAAACAAATTAAAAATAGAGTGTGTATTTGTAGTGTTATTGTGCCGTGTTTCTCGTTTTTAAGATGAATAAAAAACCGTCTGGTATAAAGTGTGCTGTTCCACAATGTAATTCTAAACGAAAGGATCGGGCCCGATTGTTTAGATATTCACAAAATTATTCAAACCATAACGCCTGGCTAACAAATTGTAATATTTCGCCAATATGTAAAAAAATAATTTTTGTTTGTTCGAAACATTTTGAACCAGAGTCGTTTTTGAAGCGGAAACTGAAACTAACGGCAGTTCCAACTCTTTGTTTACCTATAAAAAATGATGACCAAGTTGTTAATGAAACCTGTAATAGTGATAATGAGACCAGTCCTGAATATACTATCGTTACCGTAAAACAAGAAGTAGATGACGACTACTTATCGGATGAAGCTGAAGTAATAATACCTTAAAATAGCACTGTAATGTAATTATCTATGTAATGAAATTAAAATATATGAGATTAATGTGTATTATTGTTGAGTTAATCCGTATCGAAAGATGTAAAAAATAATCGCACGTAAATGTTTGAATGAAATGTTGAAATGAAAAAATATTTTTTGGCTAAATATACCGTCTAAAATGTCAAACTTTATGATAAAGATATCAGTTACCAGATGGCAACCCTTGTGTTCAAAATAAAATCATGTCCTATCCAATACAAACAGTAAAATATTTTAAATCTATCAAAAAATTCTATCAAATTTGCTAGAAGTTACACAAATCGTCAAATGCTATCAACGAGCTCCAGCTTCGATCTAATACTACTGTGGTTAAAAAGTAGTAAGACTTTTTAATTTAAATTTCGCGCGGAAAACCATTCGTCGAAATATTTTTTTTCTATGTTGGTATGACTGTCAGTGACATCTGTGCCAAATATCACATCAAAATAATCATTAGTGTTTAGTCTACGCTTGTCTTTCTGAAGTACAAAAAGTGCATTCGGCGATTTTTACAATGAGTGAAATTATTCAACAAAGAAGTTCCATTAAATTTTGTGTGAGGAGTCAATTTTGTGGTGCCGAAACGTTCAGAATGTCGCAAAAGGCCTTCGGTGATAATTGTATGTCACGAGCAAGTGTTTTTGATTGGTACAAATTGTTTAAAGAGGGTCGAGAACGTGTTGACGTCGAACCACGTCTAGGACGGCCATCAACATCAACTGATGATTAACACGTTGATAAAATCAAAGAATTGGTGCTCGAGAATCGACAATTAATAGTCAGAGACCTTACTGGCATCGTTGAAATATCGGAAGGATCAGTGAAAGCACGATTGGCTCCAAAATCACTCAATTTTTTGGAAAAACAGCGTCGCGTGTCTGTGAAACAATGCTTTCCGACTACCAGGATGTCATGAAACGTATTATAACTGGCGATGAGTCTTGGATCTATGTTTACGACCCGGAAACAGACGATCAATCGGCCGAATATCGTGCCAAAGGTGAGCCGAAACCGAACAAACCACGTCAAAGCAAGTCAAAAATCAAGGTGATGTTGACAGTTTTCTTCGATTATCGAGGTGTGGTGCACTAAGAATTCCTTCCGACCGGCCAAACTGTCAACAAGGAATACTGTTTGAGTGTTATGAGTCGTTTGCGCGAAGCTATTCGTAAAAAGAGGCCGCAATTATGGGTCGGCAACTCTTGGTTTTTGCACCACGATAATGCACCTTCTCATACGCATTGGTTTTCCGTGATTTTTTCGCCAAAAATTCCACCCATATCGTTCCGCAACCACCGTATTCGCCTGATTTAGCTCCGTGTGACTTCTAGCTGTTCAGAAAACTCAAACAACCGCTCCGGGGAAACAAGGAGTTTTGAGTCAATTAAAGACATTAAACGTGAATCGCTACACGCTTTGGAGGCTATTCCGGAAATTGACTTTAACAACTGTTTCGAGGATTGGAAAAACCGTTGGCACAAGTGTATTGAGGCCGGGGGGGATTACTTTGAGGGGGACGAAATAGATTTGGAGAAATAAATAAAGAATTTTAAAATTATGAACAAAGTCTTACTATTTTTTGCCCACAGTATTATAACGACACATGTTCTTCTTTACAACGAAATAGGTGACAGTTAGGAGGTGAAAATGACCGATGGTTTTGAAGCATGAGATCTCCAAACTATTTTTTGTATATTGGTATCATCCGAAGAAATGCGTACTTGGCAATACTTTGCTCATTAGGTCCTACTGCTAAACATTGATTAGCGAGATTCCTGTGCTGGACTTAGCTGAACGTGGTGCGATAAATAAATATCATTTTCTGATATCTTTTAGGGAATAATCTCGATCAGTTGGTTAAGCTCGTCGTACTGATGTGAAAAATTCTGATCTCAGATAAAACGGCGTTCTATACTCCGTAGTCCCTCATATATCTTCGAGTCTCTCAACAGATGTACCTCGAATTCGCTTTTAGCATCTTTCTTTAGATTTTGTTTGAAGTAGTTTTCGTAGCACGTCCCTTCTGGCGACAGCATGTAATCTTGCTCTTCGATTCATTCTAACACCCAGAATCTGCTAAGCCTTCTATCAATGTCAACAATCTCGCTTTGGTTGATAAAAGATGACATGGAAAATAACTCATTTTGCTCTGAATGCACGATTTGCCCTAAAACTACCCATCTAAACATTCTATTTTGCAGAATCGGTTAGCTGATGGTAGTTATTTAGAAATTTTAGATAGAAAACGATAGTTTGCTCCAATAAGGATGTCTATTGTATCCCTTATATTGAACAGCGGATCTGCTAACTTGACTCCAGCTTGTAATTAAAGTGTAAATTTTCCGACAGCAACAGACCTGTATTTTTATACTGTTATGTAGCCTCAATCGAGAACTCTGGAAGCAATTCTGGTTTAATTTTAATTGTACCCAATCCCCTTGTACTCTCGGAATCAGTTTCCAAAAATGCTTTACATGGAATGGTTGTGCCTGAAACGTCGATTGCGTTGATAATGGCTGTACAAAGTATGGCAGACAGCTTTAATTTCGCTAGTAGGTTGACCATTTCTTCTGTTGTTTATTATTGTGAAAGGTTTGATGTGTCATGTACGGTAACATATTGATACAGCAGTTTTCTACCACATTTTAGACAGCTTCATCTGGATGGACATCTAAATACTGGATTACGACCTATTAGGAACCTTAAGAATTCAAAAACTCTGGATTAATTTTACTTGCCGTGTGATCTTTGTCTTTTCGTCTAATTTCTGCATTAAAATATAGATGAGGCAGGTTTCTCTACCATCTGATATAACCCTTACAGTCTGTAGACCACGGATGACCTCGCCTATGTGTACATCAGTTTTTTTATGTTGGTTGCTATTGAGTGTATACCTGGAGTAGTGTTAATTATATGTATTCCGTTCGTAGCGTTCTTTCGACGTATTGAATGCTAGTATATAGTTTTCTTCAGTCACCGTAATATGTCACAATAGCACTGCCACTTCTCCTTTAAGAAGTGAATCTTTTGCACCGAATTATACTTCGGAAACTGAGGTATTGTAGAAGTTTACAAGTCGTAAAATGGTTGCCACTCGGTGTACTCTTCATGAAACGTAGGAATATTTATTTTTGAGAATTTTATCTGTGACTCTCCGTTTTGCGTTGCATTATTCGATGTATCGAGATTAGATACCCCTCGGTAAGATTTCTAGCAAGATTAAATACTAAATGTGAAAATGGCGTTATATAATTCTCCTTGTATGTGAAATCTCTGTTCTCCTAGACTTCTTCGGCGAACATGTGAAGTTCGTCGTCGTTTCAACCGAGTTCGAAACTATTCGTTTGAGAGTCGCCTTCGTTTCAACCAATTTACTAATTTTTCAAAAAAAAAAAATCAAATTACATTTAACATAGAAACAGAGTTCATTCCCAATCGGTTAAGAAATGGTTAACTTAAATTGATAATTTTCCAAAGGCATGTCAAAAATTTTTATTAGATTCCTATTTTCTCCATGTAATCTGAGTTCTCTCTCTGAATATCCTCTCTCATTCGAGCTATTTTCTTTAAATTAGGGACCTCAAACCCATCTGAGACACACCTAGAACTTATCAAAATTGATTCAAGCACTCGAAAAACTTCCTCAACCATTTTTAAAAAAATCGTTAAAGATAAACACTAAATAAATTTTCCCAGCAATCGATTCTTTGCCTTAGAAAACCCTAATCACCGTACATTTTGTGGAAATCGTTGAAATGTTCCTATAGCTCTAAATTTTCATAACGTTGGCTGTGATTTTACTCAACAAGTTCCTAACTGTTGGGTGACTTAAAAATTCCCAATATGAATGGAACTACACAACATTATGTAACTACCCGCAATCTGATGGAACACAAGGCCAGATATCTAATTAACGCAAAAACAAGATAAAACAAGAAGCAACATGAGCCAACATAGTGCAACATCACTTAGCATCCCTAAACAATATGCAACATGATGGTACAACATGATGGAAATGATAGAATATGACGAATAGGGCATCTCACAATGTAGTGCAACATCCCTAAAGATGGTGCAACGTAACGCAACATTGTGCAACATATCTCAATACCATACAACATGGTAAAACATCACGTAATGTGTGCAATGTGTAATACAACATTGTGCGACATGACTTTACATAGTTTAGCATCATATAACATCCTCAACAAGATGTACCAAAACATGGTGTAACACAACGCGACATTGTGCAACATCACAAAACATGGTGAAACATTATGCTTCATAGTACAAAATCACACATCGTAAAGGCCCATTTGGATGATACGAAAACAAACCTCATTAATTTTTATTAAAATCGTTCTAACAAAATTAATTCCTGGTTTTCCTAATAATTCCTATCCTTAGGAACCCCTTATCACCTTATTTTTATCAAAATCGATCGTGCCGAAATCGATCTGCTATAATATGGAATCCAGGGCCTCATAGCAGAACAGTCTAAACTAATTCACCCAAAATTAGAACCCATTTAAATCGATTCCTAGCATTTGAAATCTCCCTTCACCAATATTTATTGAAACCGTGCGTGCCTTAAAAATGTAAATAATGGAACCCGACGCCACACGGTAACCCCATAAATTAATTTTCCCAAAATCAGGACCCATCGCAATCAGTTTCTAGTACTCGAAAAAGCTCCTACAGCATTCTTTATAAAAATCGAGCGAGCGGGCCCTACAGGCCAATCCCAATCGGACTGAGAAAAAAATTAAAAAGATAAAATGAATTAAAATCTAAAGGAAATAGGAGTAATCTAAAGGAAATTGTATTCAAATAATATAATTTAAAATCAGCACTCGTAGCGACATCTTAAATTTTTTTGTAGAAATCTAAACCATTGTACTACTATAAGCTTTTTTATTCTACGGTTTCACTAAATAAAAGTCATCCATCATTTAAAATAAATAAAACTCTTAAAATTTTTAATTATCTTAATTTCACTATTTATTGTACATACAATTTTTTTTAAATTTTCATTTTTCTGTTTTTAAGAAATAGTTTTTTTTTTAAATCAATTTTTAAATTAATATCAATATAATAATAATAATAATAATAATTCATAATAAATAATCAATAATAATTTAATAATAACAAAATCATGTATAATTATAATTTATAACTTTTTTAAATATCTTTTTTTAAACAATTAATTATAATGTTGCGAATAATTGTTTTTTCTTTAAATATTTATTTTTATGTATATGTTCTTTTGTTTAACTGCAATTCTGACTTTTTTTTTGTTATTTATTCAATCTATTTTTTTATTTAATATTTATAATTGATTTTGTTTTTATTTAAGTTTAAATTCGTTTCTTATAAAATTAATTATATAAATTAAAAATCAAATTATGTGTATTTAATAAATTAAATTTATAGTTGTTTTGTTTTTATTTAAGGAATTATTTTTATATAATTAATTTTGAAGAGATTGAATTTGATTGGTTGATTTAAAAACAAAACAAAAAAAATGTTTTTTTTTTAGAATGAAGTGAAAAAACGATGTTGAAGTTATCTACATGTCAATGAATTTTTATTGATGGGTTTTAAGGGTGCTGAGAGAAAGAGAAAGAAGATAAAAACAAAATTTTTGTTCGCCGACTCGAAAATGTCTCTTGTATCGGAATATTAGGAGTTGTTGATATTATAATAGTTATGTTGAATATATTATGTTTATGTTTATAATATAAAAGTCATACAATATTATATATAGCTGTATATGTCACAGTGTTTATGTTTTATGTATATGTAATAGTAACAGTTAATCCATGTACAATTTTTTTATATATTTAGTTAATGGATCAATAATTAGGTTACAAAACTTAAAAGCAATCACGAATAGACTTTTCTTTAAATAATTTATATATTTTTTTAAAATTTTCAACAAAAATTCTTTTGTTTTTTGTTATTTTTTTGTTTTAACATCGATGCATTAATTTTGAATTATATTTGGTGTTTTTTTAATATATATTTATGTTTTTTTTTTAAATTTTTATGTTTTAGATCCAGACATGTGCTAAATAAACATTTAATCATCATTTCACAAAGTTCTTTTCATGTTTGTATTTTTTTGATTTTGTGCACGCTTAATTTTAAAAATGGTAAATTTTCGACTAAACGTCATCCGGAGCTACGGAAGCATTTATGTTGAATTCATCATCCGAATGTAGAAAAATTTACCAAATATTTCTCGCACATGCGCGCACACTACGAAATGGTAAAAATTAGTAAAATTTTAGTAAATTTTACCATTTCAGAATTTTCCAAGAAATAAAAAAGTTTTTAAAAAATTACGTATATTTAATATAAAAACAAAAATTTCACCGCGCTTAATATTTATCTTAGTATAATAAAATAAATATTAGAAACAATTGGTTTGAACTAATTTATACGAATTTTTTAAAAACTTTTTTACAAACTAATTTTTTTTTTAAATTTAATGCGTTTTTGTTTAGTTTTGATTCTGAGTTTAATTAATAATTTAATAATATATTGTTTAGTTATTTACAAAAAAAAAACAAATTTTAAATTAATAAAGGCTATGATTTCATATGTTTTGTTGCCATAAAATATGAGCATTGTTTTGGAAAGTGTTTTATTAATGTAATTAATAATTTTGATTACTTTTTAATTATTTTCAAACTAAAAAATTGAAATGATTAGAAATAGAGATTAAATAATAAGTTTATTATGACTGTTAAATAGTTTTTTAAATATTTTTATCGTGTTCCATTGGTTTGTTATTATTGGTATCGACTAACGATGATGTTCCGCCTGTAGCTGGGCCAGCGACCGCTCCAGTATTATCCTGTGGTTGTATTGGAGTCTGCGGCTGTGCCATAATAATTGGTTGTTGTTGTTGTTGTGGAGTATCGGCTGGCATGAATTTTGCTATATTTTGTTTTTCGCATTAAGTTAAGAATATAAAAAAGAAAAACACAGACATATATTAGTACATAATAAAGATGTAAGATTTTGTTATTAAAACCACGATTATTTATTATTTTAAAACTACATTTCGGCCACGTCAATAAAAACTAAATCGTATCTAAAAAACGTATATATTAGTATGTATTTATATAAAGAGGGATCTGCTAGACACTAGCCAGTTTCCTTAACAATTGTTTCAATTATCTAGTGTATAGCAAATCCTAGTGAAATTTTGATATATTACCAACAATGCGTTCGACAACGCGGACCAAAAAAAATCTCGATTTGTATTTATCAAAATTTCACTTTGATATGTATTTGTATATAGTATATTTATGAGTGTGAAGTTATCAGCGAAATGTTGTTGCTATTCAAGTATTGATTTGGTATGAGCATATTGTAATGATCTTATAGTAGATTAGTGGCAGTTTTCTACATAAAATGTTAGATGGCTCTACATGTACTAAATAAAAATTATATCGAGTTTGATAGCTTCCGTTTGAATTCCGTTAAAATGTTTTTAGCCTCTCGAAATTAACGGATTAATGAGTCCGATTTCTCGAAATAATCCCGAATAACAGTTTTGAACATTTATAACTGATTTTTTAAAGTTTAAGGTATTCTTGTGTTCTATGGTGGATTTCACAAAATCGGTGAGAATGCAATCATTCATAGTAGTTCAAACATAATTTATATCTTTCCTTCCATTTCCATTAATTAATGATATTTACTTTTATTAAGCGGCACGTAGCATCATGACGTTCTAAGTTTGTAAATATTCGAAATAAAGGATCCATTTTAAAGAGCTTGCACTACCAAATTCTAATTTCAGATGCCAAAAAAATGATTTAAAAGTCCTCGAAGCTGTAGCGTTTGCTTATGGAATTGGAGATTGCGAGCGGTAGCGCGGGACGATCATTTGATCGTCAATCAAGTTAACGCAAGTGAAAGACTACAGTCGACGAATTCCTTTGCTTGTACTATCCCTTCCATATCTTCCTGTCTGGCTTAAATTTCCGAAATTCCATTCCCGCCTTAGAGACTCGTCTGTTGATCAGAATTCGACGATCGTAATAGTGGGTTGTTGTTGCTGTGATATATATTGCAGTGGATTGATGAACTGCAGTTTATTGTCCCATAAAATAAAGCAATACAATTTTGATTTATCTTTTTTTTCTATTTTTATGAACAATAAAATTTTATGAACATTTATCATAAATGGCACGATACCAATATCATCCATCCAGGCGAGGACAGATGTAAGGGGGATGAATCGCCGTTAAGAATTTGGAAATTTAAAATTGAGTTTTCGGATATTCATTCGGTGGCAATGCGACAACTTATAGACATCAAGTTTTCGATTGTTTTGGGTTATTTTGTGGTGTTAAGACTTCCTCCTTGTCACCCTGCTCTCACATGAGCATAGCTGGCCCTGAACGTTCAGGCAAACTGGTGTCCACCCTCTATTCTAAACAACGGTTAGTTCGGAAATTCGTCTTCCCATACCCCAATAACTTTATAGCACGTTACAAAACCGACTTCTTGCTGAAAGAATATTTATGAATAATTTAGCATGTATCCAAATTACTTCTGGTTGATTCTTTGGTTTAAGAATTATAAAAAGGTTTAGTTCGATGCAAACAACATTTTAGGATTTCGTCTCATTTGTATAGTTCATTCGGCCATTATTCTCTATATTTATGAACTTTATCAAAATTTTATTTCAGAACTACACTCCTATCCAAATAACATTTCTATAAAACATATTTGCCACATTTTAGAACTCTACCAAAGTTTATCGTGAACAATTTCGATCGCAGATCGGTTTATCATGTGAGCAGTTTATCGTAAACAATAATGTTGTGGCTTGGGTTAGACGTATCTGAGCAGGTGTTGTTAAGTATGGGTCAGTTAGGACATCGTGCTAGACGGAAATGTGTTTGCTACTTAGTCCAAATACACAGAAATTAGCTGCTTAATAGTTGCTTAACATAAATTGAACTTTATGTATAGAATTTCCCTTCGTTGTGTCGCTGTTTGAGGCAATCATTAAGAAGCAAACTATAAACTTTCTTGATTTATCAAGACATACGCTTGCCGTAACATCAAGCTGGTGTACCTCAGTAGAAGTTCCGTATTGTGTTTGTGAGTGATGCCCCTATATTTAAACCTTAAATGGTCCATCGCCACGTTACATAAAGCTTTAGACGTTGCAACAGTTTATTCGATTTATTTACATCATGTTATCGCCAAATATAATTTATATTGATAAACCGATGGTATCCTGATAAGTTCGGGCAGTTTCCAAATCTTTTATAAATGTTTCTGAGTATTTAAACGTAATCTCGTCCTTCGACCCTCCTTGAATTAGTACAACCTTTAATTAATGGGATGGGTTTGCGTCACTTATAGGATGTTGGGATGTTAAATGCAACTCCAAAAAGGTAACTCAACACATGTGGTTCATTAGTTCTATAATATGGAGTTCATCTCTTCTAATTGGGGTGGGAGTCAAACCCCATTTGGAATGTCCTAACAGAGCGAAGCAGAATATAGACGTAAAATGATTATTCCTATTCGTCGGAAACTATAGTTAAAAGGGTCAACAATCGTTATGGTTCTATAGATAATATAGATTGGCCATAGAAGCTTCCTATTGTAGAACCAACATTTTAAGTAATATTAGTTCTATTTTGCATAGTTATCTCGATGTAGAACTATCTTGACGTCACCATGAGCTTCTATAATTTATAGAACTTTAAGAAATAAACCAAACCATGTTACAACCTTAATCCTGCACCAGTACTTGTGGCCCACTACAAAGAAATTTGCTACACTTCCTATTAAGCAGAAATTGAAGTAAGGCCTACCTGAAGTTTTTACAGATCTCCCCCAACCCCCATCCTCTCCTTTTCTTTAATTTGAGTATTTCTGTTAACATTTATGGTATCGTATTATCACTGGAATTGGTTGCAAATTTATTACATTGCATTGGCATAGTTCAACTTAGTCCTGTCTATGTAATGACCATGCCGGAATTTATTGCAACCTTAATGTCAAAAATTCATTAAGAAACATTGAATTACATTCTGTATACGTAATGATCACTCTCGAATTTATTACAACTTAAAAACGCTTTTTGGTACATCGAACTACTTGCCTGAACACGTAACTTGTCTAAATGTAATGAGTACCATCGAAATTAACACAAGATCCCATATCCTCGAAAAATGATTTTAATGCTTCAAATTACACCCTGTTCAGGTAATAACCATTCTACCTACCCCCCCCCCCCCCCTTCTCATCTATAACAATAGCCAACATCCCAAATAGTCAGTTTTTGAGGAATTTTTTGGGGTGTGTGTTACTGTAATAAATTCGAGGCTGGTCATTACGTAAACAGGAAGGTCTCCTCATTATATACAATCAATTTTTGAGATTGTGTTTAAATAAATTCGGGAGTGGTCATTACGAGTGTTTGGACTATTCCAATTAATTCGATGTTGATATTCACCGGAACAGGAAGGTAACTCGAAGCATTACGAGAATCGTTTTTTTACGGTGTGAGTTGTTGTGATAAATTGGAGGATGATCATAAGAGAGGATCTCAATGAACTGTACTCGAGTTTTGAGGGTGTGGGCTTCTGTAATAATTTCGCAAACAATCATTACGTGAACAGAAATGAGGTCGATGCATAATAATCGATTTTTGATAGTGTGCCCTGCTGTAATAAATTCCAGACTAATCATTACGTGAACAGGAAAACGTCTCAATGCTCTATAATTCAATTCTGCGGTTGCGTTCTGTTGCAATAAATTTGAGGTTGGTATTTACGTTATTTTATTCGATTTATGATAAATTGAACTTGCACGAAGAGGAACGTACTCCTTGCATTATAATTAGCTTTAGAAG
Source organism: Nephrotoma guestfalica (assembly GCA_963691935.1). Taxonomy (NCBI): domain Eukaryota; kingdom Metazoa; phylum Arthropoda; class Insecta; order Diptera; family Tipulidae; genus Nephrotoma; species Nephrotoma guestfalica. The sequence goes on along the minus strand of OY829915.1, from coordinate 190,082,470 downwards.
GTGTGGGCTGTTTTAAAAAACGATATTGTAAATACAGTGCTGGGAAAAAAAAATTGGGCAAACATATTTTATTGCAAATTGGAGCCTTTTTTTGATAAAAATACAAAACTTTTGAAAGCAATTGGATCATTTTTTCATTTTAAATACATGTATGACGTAATTTTTTGAAAAAAATAATTTACCTGCAATTTAGGAGGAAAACCCCGAAAAATGCCAAAATATTCAAAATATGTTGATTGGAGTTAAAGTAATGGAATAAATTAAACACCTATTTTTAATTTATTTTGTTGTTTTTATTGATTTATAGAAGTTCTATCTTTAATATTAATATTTGCTTTTATTACACCGGTACAACCACGCAACTGATGTGCAAAAAAATTGGTCAAGCAATTATTTTATTTTACGCCTACTGTTCTTGGCTGTCATTAGGGTGCAGATGTTTTATTGCCTGTAATTTTTTTTTGAGTATAAATAGTGCATATTTTGTAAGATTAAGTTATTCTGTGAGTGAACCTAGTCAAATAAAGAATAAAGTGCAAATTTAGCTAAAAAAAAATGGGAACAGTTAGTGAGCAGTGAAAATGCAATATGTTGATTTTGGCCCGAAAAAATTTAACCTCGCGTGAAATAGCAGAAAGATTAAACATTCCTAAAAGTACTGTCGCGTGGAATATTAAAAACATGCGAGAGATCGGCAGTACACAAAGAAAATAAGGCTCTGGAAGGCCCAGAAAGACAACGCCAGCGGAAAATCGTTTCATAATATTACAACCGTTTTAAAACTTCATCGCACATAAGACGAGATGTTGAGCGAGCAAACAAATTTCAGCCAGCGTAGTGAGAAAAAGACTTGATAAAGCTGGTTTGAAAGCACTTAAACCAGTCCAGAAGCCTGAGTTCACATTGCTAGTGAAAAAAAACGTTTGCTATGGGCCCAGGAGCATGTTTCTTGGACTCCAGAGATGTGGAATGATGTGATTTTCTCCGATGAATCAAAATTCAAGCTGCATGTTGGAGATGGAAGAATTCTCGTAAGAAGAAAACCGGGCAGAGGTTTAGCAATGAATGTCTTCTTAAGACTTCCACCGAAAATTGAAGGAATTATGGTCTGGGGATGCTTTTCTGGAAATGAAACCGGTCGATTGGGCTTCCTTAGTTCCAGCATTACAGTAGCTATTTATCTGCAGGTCCTACACAACGAATTTGAGCCTTCTCTGTTAATGCTATTTGGCGAGACTTGCAAATGTATTTTTCAACAGGACAACGCTCCGTGCCATACCGCCAAAGTTGTGGGTTATTAATTTTGAATTGTAGATAGAAAAACTGTCTTTTAGATAAACATAAATAATTTATTAAAAACTTGTTTTTTTTCTTATCTCTTCATTTAAAGATAAAAAAGTACTTCGAAGAATGAAGTATCGATGTGTTGAGCTTGTAATGGCCTATAATGAAGCTAGAAGTAGCAAGAAAGCGCCCAGAATTGATTCAAGCTTTAAAAAGTTTGTTTAAATCCATACCTCCTACCACTTTGAAAAATGTATCAAATTCAATGAATCGGAGGTGTATCGCTGTAATAAAAGTAGATGACGGTCTAACAAAATATTAATATTAAAGCTAGGAACTTCTATAAATCTATAAAAAACAAAAAAAAATATAGTAATAAAATATATAATTTATTCCGTTACTTTAACTCCAATCAACATATTTTGAATATTTTGGCATTTTTGGGGTTTTGTCCCGAAATTGCAGGTAATTTTTTTTTTTTCAAAAAATTACGTCATACATGTATTTAAAATGAAACAATAAGCCAATTGCTTTCAAAAGTTTTGTAATTTTAGCACAAAAAGGCTCCAATTTGCAGTAAAATATGTTTGGCCAATTTTTTTTCCCCAGCACTGTATATATTAGCAGCAATTAGAAAAGTGTTTGTTAATTTTATAGGGTAGTGAATATCGCATTGGTGCCACGGTTTATTGCGAATAAATTGAAGTTAAAAGCAAAAGCTCTAAAATATTTGGCATTAGTAGAGCACCCAGAGATTTGAATGCATTTAGTCCCCACCCTTAATAAATGAATGGCAACAATACTTACCGAAAACTTCACACCTCATACCTTTCATGTTTACCTAAATATTTAAAATTTATAAAATTTATATGGTGCGTTATATGATAAATTTAGACTAAGTCCTTACAAGCACATACACTTATATGTTGGACTAAGCATAAATTTACCAATACATAAATAACATATATATTCATGTGTGAGTTTTATTAATATATTTAGTTGGGTGAATGTAATTATGCAAAGTTACTGCTTGCTTATTAATGAAATGCATTTCTATATATATAAGTAATGTTAAAATTGGCTGCATTATTTTGGTATACATGGTGTGTTGGTGTTAATGGTCTTAAAATACACATTACTTTATAAATTACTCAGCTAAAACTTTAGAAGCATTTAGAAGTACACGAGTACAAGAAAAGATGGTTTAAACTTAAAAGAAACTATTCTTAGAGTTTATAGAAAGAATTCTACATTATATGTCGTATTTTATAGACGTTTTTATAGATAAATGGTTAAATAGGTTCAAGATAATAGTAAATTTTACAGAAGAAAGGAAGAAGTATATTGGCATACGACAGTTTCACTAAATATACAAAAATTACATAATATCTTATATTAGTATACGGTTATGGTATATCAACTAAAAAATTATATCAACTACAAATCATACTTAGCACCATGCTTTTTGTGTTCAAAAATTTTGTTGACAAAAATATCATTCATGCACAGAATTTTTATGTCCACTTTAAGTTTTGGTATTGACAATATTTTCAGAATATGGCGTACAGCGAATAAAATAAGTGTGTATCGATGTAGTTGGCAAACGCCTACCATTATTAAGCCGAAACTCAACTCGTTAATACATTTTCTCTGTAGGAAAATAAAATTGCATGCTCGCCGTAGTAAATAAAACGAGACAATTTTTGTTACTAAAAGTACTTCTGTGTAGTAAATCACACTACACATTCGCGTGGCGCGCACGCAAATATTTTATTTGTAATCAAAATTAATATTGTATTTTATGTACTTTGTAGATGCATTCTATGTATGTTAATTGTCGAATTTACTATTAATGTTGGTTGTTCTTAGCATATTTTTATTTGTTCAAAGTCATAGAGAAATCTTAACCAATCTGATCGTTCACGGAACCTTTTTATATAAATCTATCATCTAACTAACCAGTGCCTATTGAGATTTTCTTAACCAAGGGATTTCGAATTCTGTTTGAAGATCTTAAACGGAAATGCAGCGACGTCCATTAAGCTAGTAGAACCCATACAGCAGAACATTACAAGATAGTATGAATAATTATAGGCTAATAATAGGCTAATTAAATGCTCTATTAAAAAATTGTGGGCTCCACAACTTGCAACTAAAACGATGGGTTCTGCTAACTTTAGAAAAACTTAGCAGAACCCAAAACAAACCGAAATTACAACCCAAAACAAGATCAATTAACAAACGAATAATTTTAGGCTCATTATGGTCTATTCAAATGTCTTATTAAAAATTTTAGGGTTTTACTCCTTTTTGACCAAACTTCAGGTCATTTTATCTAAAGCTAGCAGAACCCAAATCGAAAATCGGACCAAAACCCAAATTAGAACCCAAAACAAGATCAATTAACAAACGAATAACGTTAGGCTCATTATGGTCTATTCAAATGCCTCATTAAAAAATGTTGGGCTCCACTCGTTCTTGATCAAACTTCAGGTCATTTAATCTACAGCTAGTAGAACCCAAATCGTAAATCGGACAAAACCGAAATTAGAACCCAAAACAAGATTAATTAACAAACGAATAATTTTAGGCTCATTAATGGGACATTTGGTTAGGCCATATTGAGCCTAAATTTATTTGTATGTTAATTGATCTTGTTTTGGGTTCTAATTTCGATTTTGGTCCGATTTTCGATTTGGGTTCTGCTAGCTTTAGATTAAATGAACTAAAGTTTGGTTAATAACGGTTGGAGCCCAAAATTTTTTAATAGGGCATTTGATTAGGCCATAGTGAACCTAAAATTGTTTGTTTGGTAATTTATTTTGTTATTTCGAGATTTGCGATTTGGGTTCTGCTAGCTTTGACGTGATAAAGCCTTATGATTTTTCTAGAATGAGTAGAATAAAAAAATTTAAATAGGGCATTTAATTAGCCAAAAATTAACCTTTAATTTTCCAATTGTTTTTAAATCATTTTTTGTTTTGGGTTCTGCTAACTTTCTCTTAAGCTAGTAGAACCCATCGTTTTAGTTGGAAGGGGTGGAGCCCAAAATTTTTTAATAGAGCATTTAATTAGCCTATTATTAGCCTATAATTATTCATACTATCTTGTAATGTTCTGCTGTATGGGTTCTGCTAGCTTAAGGTTCGTATGCCACAGCTAAGTTCGTTTCCAAATCCGATGATGGGTTATGGGGTTCCATTAATTTTTTTTAAATGATTAATTACAAACATTAATTTCTTCAAGCGTGTGGCCTTTAATTTATTATTTGGGTCTCCATAATCGCCCTAATGTCGATTTTTTCTAGTTGAGTATGAAGAACAGTTACATATCCAGTTAATTAATTATTTTAAATTATATGAAATTAATTTAAAATAATTAATTATAAGAACAAATTAAAAAATAATTAGACATCGTTTGTATCGATGTTACGAAAGTCGCTAGTGTCAAATAAAACTATTTAGGGAATGGCTGTTCCGAAAATGTCCGAAGATGATAGTGTAAATGAGGATCGAGTGGGTGTGTGAATTAATTCCTTCAATGAAAAAACAGAAAATGCTGAGGTTTAATTGATTAGAGTGAAGGAACTCATGGCAATTTGGTTTTACAAATTTTGTAAGAGTACTTCCAATCACGTGGGTGTGTTGTTATTTTTCAATTAATGCGTTTAGGCTTCCAGATTAGAGGTAATGAAAGGGTCGAAATGCTTGCAAAGGCTATGTAATTGAATTGTTCTTCTTATATTTCTAGTGAATCGAAGAAGGAAATCTTAAAGTAAACTTCTTAAAAATGTGAAGTGAAAGACAAGAAGTACTTTGAACTGATTTCCTTTGAGACAACCTTTCTTTAAGGTACTCAAAGAATTCTAGAATGGTGTTGTGCTTCGTGATTGGTGTGTGATAGGTAAGAAAAGGTATTGTAAATAATTGAAAAAAATGGCGAAGCTTTAAAACCAGAGCCAGGGGAGACAAAATATTTGGGGTTAATGCTAAATAAATTTATAAAAAGGCCCAGCCCCCTAAAAATCCTGCTTGCATCGATCAAAATATTTCGTTATTAATGTACCTGTTCTGTCTCCCTCAAATTCATTAACCGTTTGGAACGTGGGGTTTTTCAGGAAATACAGTGCTTAGATAAAAATGTATGTTGGTGCACATTTTTTCAATGTAGACTCTCATTGAAACTATATAAGTTGGCGTGTTCAATTATTGAAGTTTAATCAATATACCGGTTGTTGGATGCTAATAAATCAGCAGATATGAATGTCTCAATGTATCCCATATCGATCGTAACTATGTCAATCTCTGAGAGTACAGATCAATTTATTATCAAAAAATTTACGTTTACGCAATACCATAAAGGTATTTAAGACTTATTTGTATTTGCTGTTTAAGATAGCGGAAATTTCTCAACGGAAAATAAGAGATTTCGCTACTCGCCGCAAGTGGCAGCACAATCACAAAAGAGACTATATTTTGTTATATAATTACCAGCGGAATTTTTTTATTCATTTTTTATCTCTTTTTTCACTAAATAAAACATCCCAGCGGAATAAAATATTAGAAGTGATCCTTAAAATGACAAATTGATTGATCCTCGAAGTAACGGAACTCGGTAAATGAAATCTTAAAATTTAACAACATTCCGTCTTTCCGCCATTCTAAAAGAATGACGATGAAATTTGGATAAAAGTATTGATCAGGGGTCCAAAACTTAGGACAAAATTCTAGGATCTGTTCATGCTGGACTAAACTAGGCCATTTCATAACCAACACTTTTGAAAATTTAATTTTTTTTTATTAGTTTATTTTCAGTTTTTGGCCAATATCTCAAAAACTTCTACTATTAACCAAAGGATAAGTGATAATCTCCCTTACTTCCAATTGGAAAAATGGATAGAAATTCACAAGGGTCTTGTGAGTCAATCTAAATAAGGGCCACGCCAGTCATAAAAACTCTGGGTTGTTGAGCTCTCCAAGCGTAGACAATATCATCTAATTATTAATTATTCATGAGATTAGTTCGAGGTCAGACTATAAATTTTTCCACTAGCATAAGAAATCTGTATCGAAAAATCACCGCGGTCGAGTTACTGAGACGATATCAGCAATGAAAATAACAGATGATCAAATATCTGAACGCCATGAAGAAATTTATATTAATTTCCACTCTCTTAAATCCTGAATGGTGAAAGGGGAAAAATCTGAGGTACTTCACAGCACAGGGGGTCAAGTAGCGATCCATGAAACAATGAAAATACAAAATTTAGTAATCTAAAAAATTTAATTTTCATATTTTCACGGAACGCGACTTGACCCCGGTATTTTGAACTATAGAAGAAAGCAAGATAAGCAAGCCACAACCAACTTTCACTACCCTCAAATTAAAATCCAAATATTTTCTGGGAATTACTACATCTTATACAATATTCACAAAACAAAACAATTCTATAGTCAATTTCAAAAGACTATTATAAGGCGGGGCGAGAGCCAGACCAATGCGACCAACAACGTCAGGCAATCGTTACTTAGGTAAGTACAAATTTGGGTGATTGCATGGGAATAGCATAAAAGTAATTGTCAAAAAATGAAAATAAACGAGATCATCCCCCACATGGCATGCCAGTATGCCTCATCCAGCACAAGCATACACCTTCCAGTAGCACTGGGACGGAGTATTTATTAACGTGTCCATTACATCCTCAAAGAAAGAAAGTGTTTTGGTTTTAATTCTGTTTATTGAAGTGCTTTTGGATTTTTGGTCAATATTTCTTGTTATTCCCTCTGATGCGTAAAACCACAAAAACACTGCTTCCAGCGGCACAACGGTAGTGTTAAGTACTAATAAGGTGTTCAGAAAAATTCAAGATTTTCTTCAAGACCTTTTCAACGAATATTATGCTATAATAAACGAAAAATTAGCAACTGGTGCCAAAGCGGTAGATGTATGAACTAGCTAAATGTTGTCTGATCTAAGACCTTTCAAATACTACACGAGTATAAGGGAAAAATATAACGCAATATGGTGGCATTGGGTGATATTTTGGGTGTTTTTCTATGGCAGATACTCGGCTCCTTGAGGCAGAGATCCCGATAGCTTTACAAGTCTCCGAATTAAAAATAAAAGAACACTGGAGAAAAAAATTGAATCGCATAAGCCGTTTTTGGTATATCATCGGTAAACACAGTCAGATATTCAGACGGACGGACAAACTTTTTTTACATTTATGGGATCAGAGACTTCAATAATTTAATCTTACAGAACGCAGGTAATTGTCAACTTCGTCGACTTATAATTGAACTTCGTTTTGAATAATTAATGGAATTGACATTGTTATTTTTGGTTGCTAATATAGCACGTCCACTGAGAAAATATGATTTAACAATGGCTTTGCGAAACGTTCAGCGGATGCTTCATGTTGTAGCTGTACACGTATATTTGTCCGCATAAAGTCATTTTCCGAACGTGTCACGATAATGATCAGTTCATCAGCGGATGTTGAACGTGTGTGATATAACTGGTAGAGTTTCTCCAAACTCATCAGACAATACAATGAATGCGCTACTGAAGTGCTATTCATTTCTTCTCAAATCTTTTAATGCACGATGAAGCGGTTCCAATGCATTTTTATGCGCCATACCACATTCGTCCCATATAATTAGTTAATATGATTGGAGTGCTTTGCTCATTTCAGAATTTTTGTTAATATTGATGATGATGAGATACAGATGATGCGATTGCCAGTTCAATATTTTTTCGTGATCGTATAGTTGTTAAAATAAGTGGAGTGAGAAAAGTTTTGTAAGTACCTCAAGGTGCTTGCATGCATAATTCTGTTATACGCTAAGCGTTGTTCTGGAACTAATTTTGGAAGATTCGTTTGAAGAAATGTACTCAAGTCATCGTCATCAATGTGTATTTTTCGTTGTAAATCACGATCGGTTGCAGATCGATTTGGCGCAGCCATTCTCAATTGTAACAGTGGTTTGTTATCAATTTCCAAACATGCGTTTGGTGTAAATTGGTGACAAACGATGTCGGATGTCTTCACCCTCGTAGTTTTCGTGTTTTTCCCAAGGATCTTTTGAATTGGGTGGGAAGCACGTGAACGTGAGTGAACTGTCTCAATGTGCATCGTTTACTGTTCTCAATTCTTTGAATGATTTCGGTCTACGTATGTTGATTAACAGTTATCACAAGTAAAAGCAGTCTACATTGTTTGGGTGAACAGTGTTCAGAAGGCTTAACGCACCTGATGTATTCCATGTATAATATGTTGGCACTTTAGAGTAAACTAGCGTCTTTACAAACATATTATCCCCTCACAATGCGAAATAGCAGTTAACATTGTTGACGGTGGCGACAATGCTCTTGCAGGTGCAATTTCTGTTGGTACATTGCCAATGAAGAACTGTTGGATGTTGTTCATTTATAGAAAATGATGAAATGGGGCATATACCGCTTCATTCCAGTTGATATTGGTCGACGTCATCGATAGATGTAGGAGCACTTCCCACTCCAAAAACTACCATATCGCTTCCTTTGTTGGCATATTTGCAAATGTACTTAATTGATTGCAGCACGTTACAGTATGTTACAGTATGTTTTCGAGAGTAACGATGAACCCAAAGATTATCGACTACAACATTATTGTAAATGTACTTTTAAACTGGTAGATTTGTAGCCATCTTATTGATTTTCCCATTGCTAGTGATAGTCTCAGCAAGTAAGTCTCTGGGGTATAATTTCTTTAATTTCATCCCACGTATATGATTACATATCAATGTAATAAATAATTCTGGGCGGCCATATGCTTGAACATTATGTCATTGCATTCATGCATGTGCCGTGGACTCCCTGTAATTGAGATCGGTAGTACGACCATTTATCCCCATTCATTGGGATTCAGATCCCATTATTAACAACTGCATCACATAAATGAATGTGCTCTTCAGAACGCAACCCGGTTTGCTTTAATCGAATGTAGAATCGTTCGGTTTCGATTTTCGCATATACATATATGCAGAATGTGTTGTCGACATTTCAAGATATAATTTTTAGCTTTTTCAGGAGTCAACAATCGATATGAATAGTGGCACTAATTTTATTATTCGTTTCTTCATATGAGAACAATTCTGAACATAACTTGCTGAACATAACCATTTCTGCGATGAAGAATTATATCGCGCGAATTAAATTCTTCGCTAAATTCATCTATTGTTGTAGTATTATTTTTTTTTTTTCGGGCTGGCCGACAGGTGTTTTGTCTGCTTTAACTACAACTTTGTAGTTTTCAACTGGCATTTGTTCAAGGGCAGTTCTGAACAATCGAATTAATTCGTGGTGTTGATCGAATAAAGTAGCTGTTGATTTGTTCAATATTAATGTTCGTGTGTAATTCTCGCGAACGATATTTGTTACACCGAACGACGTCATTCGGAAACATGAATTGTGCTTGCGTATTTTTACAAAAAAATGATTCAATTGGCTTGTGCCACCTGATATCAGCGTTGACTCGAATGGTGAAGAGAGACTCGCGGACAACAACTCACCAATGTTTTATTGCAATCGGATGAATGTTATAGAAACGCATACGGGACACAAACAAAGATGCATTCATTTTTATGTGAACTCTGATTTTTTCTATAGCACATTAGCAAACAGCTTTAGATGATGTCAATATCGAATTATCAAATTCATCATTACAAGCATATTGAAATGAACAATTGGAAAAGCACCTGCTCTGCCTTGAAAATCGTCTTTTAGGTGTACACTGAGTAATCGAAAAGTTGTGTGCTGTTTGTTCCACATCAGAATTTTTATTCAGTTGGCAACAGTGCAGAAACCATTAAATTTCTACAAAATTCTTGATAAAATTTTAAACCACAACATAGCTGGATTGCAAATGCCATCTCTGACAAATTTGCTATACAAATATGTTAATTTTGATCAGATAATTTTTATATCTTAAAGAATTAATTAATTTTAAATTCATAGACAAATTTTGATTTTTCTTAGATAATGATTGATTTCCAGTTTCACATAATCGTTATCGTCAAATTAAACAATTTTTAGAGTTAATAAATAATTTTATTCTAGATTTTAACTTGTATTGTCACACAATAATGTAAAGTTTATTTGTGTGTGAAGAAGATTAATGTAATAGATAACTGCTGAATTAATTTATCAAACAGGCGATTCCAAATTTATATTTATAACACTTAACTTTTCCGAAAGCAAATTTACTGGCTACTCGTGATAGATGAACCACTCCCTTCGCGAACTAAGAGATTTGCAAGTCACAAAGATCAGCTATGCTAATAACTTTATCGCTCTTGAGAGCATGGTACGACAGTAAAATGATTAATTTGGAAATTTGGAATAGGAAACCTCTTGAAAAGTGACAAATTTATTTTACTATCCAGGCCATATCGCTAGTTTACTACTAGATGATATATGACCTGATACTGTGATCGTATATATTTCCTCGCAGGATACAGCTCAAATGTAGTTCTCAGTCTCCCTCTTCCTCAATGAATGTGGTTGCTGTTTCGGTAATTCCAGTATCGCGATCTTCGCATATTAGGTTGCAAGTGATCCTGGATTTTGTCATGAAGATCAATGCATATAATGCATGCTTGCTGATTTGTCAACTTGTTACCAATTGGTTACTCATCATAAACCGAGAAAATAATTTAAGATAGATAAATTGCTGAATCAACTGTAACCTTGAATAAATCAGTAGTAATTCATCCTTATGATAGAAAGATCCTGATTTTTTTTGTAGTACCGCTTGACTTAGTTACACAACTATAATTAAGAAAGTATTACCGATCAAACGGCACAGTGGTTAAAAGTTTGGCATCTAGATCGAGAGGTACGAGGTTCGAATCCTGATAGGTCACTGTTGGGCATTTACAATGTAAAAACCGTTTTCTACGTTTTTTTTTTGTAAATTTGTAAAAAACTTAAAAACTCTGAAAAATTACTGAAAATATTGTACAATTGATCCAAAAGTTGTTATAAAGGTGGGTCCAGAATTACAAAAATTTGTGTCGAACGCGTTCGGGGAAATCATTTTCGCCGCGAATTAGGAAGTGTGAATGTATGCGGCCCACGAAAACGAAACAAACATGTATGTCACATTCAACGCAAACGATCCAGCACTTGTCGGTTAAACATTTGCGGCGAAAATATTTTTGTCGAATGTGTTCGGCACAAATTTTTGTAAATGTAGACTCACCTTATGATTAATACAAGCTACATTTCATGTCACTTACTTTTGAAGGACAAAAATCTTTGATAACTCGGAATCTGCATAAAGTGCTTATTGCTTACTGCTATGTGAAGTTAGGACAGACAATGAACGATTACTTGTGCAATCTATCTTCACTACAGTTTTTTTCTCATTTAAGGTTACTATCCTTTGTGCCGACCTACATGCCTATTTAAATATGAAAGTGGAGCTTATTCGCAAAACAATTGTAGAATCCATTAGAGTGCCATTGGATAAACTCAAATTTGTTAAAAAGAGTATCAAGTCAAGCAATATACACTTGATGTGTAAAATAACTAACATCATTGGTGACACAGCATGATACCAAGAAGGCTGGTGCAAAAGTTGTGAATCACATCGAGTTTCACTTCTCTCGGGATTTTTGTATCTTCTTACAGGGTTTAGATGAAGAATATCAAAAGACACAATTTGGTCGTGTTAATTAACGTAAAATATTTTGTTCTTTGCTAAATACCTGCTAATGTTAGAATACGAGAAAATGATTAATTTCATGAATCCAATGTTGGGTTACCAGATATATGTACAGTGGCGAGCAAAAATGGTGCATAAAGAAAACATTGCAGTTCATAATATACCACACTTGGATCAGAAAAGTGTGATATATTATGAATTGCTCGAATCAGGTAAAATTATCAATGGCGATGTCTACCGACAACAACTAATACGTTTGAACCAAGCTATAGAGGAAAAACGAAAAAAATGGGTGAATGCACGACAATGCAAGACCACATGGACATGCCTGTGTAGTTCTACCCCACTCGCCGTATTCACCAGACATAGCTCGTTCACATTACTACTTATTCCGGTCGATGCAGTCATCCCTTTCTGAACTGCGGTTCAGTCCTCGCGCAGAGATCGACAACTGGCTTATTGATTGGATCGCCTCCAAAGGCCAGAATTTCTTCAGAGAGTGAATCCGTAAATTGCCTGAAAGATTAGGGAAAGTTGTAGCTGCATATGGAGCACACTTTCCATAATTTATTCTTTCATTTTCTAGACAAGCAAATGTATTTTATTTTAATCGGGCGGAGTCTTATTCACACACCCAATAGATTAAATATTGGGAATCGAATAAAATTCGAGTTGTTTACACTACAACCAAACGACGCATACTGAGTTTGACAGGTGGTATCAAGTACTATAGAATACCAATATTGTCCATTTATTGTACACGTAAGCAGTACTAGTAACGACATCTCTTGGAAAAGGGCGGAGTCATATTCACACACCCAATATTACCAATGCTAAAATAATCACAATACCTTCTGGTTTTATCAAAACGATGTTATGAAACACAAGAAAGCTAATAATCTCAAATTATTTGATTTATTAAATTTTATTTTTTATATTCAACGTTAATAATTGAATGATTATTAAATTATGTAAGCGATAGCTCGATTGCCAAGAAAAATTCGACTTTTATTCAAGTGTAATTTACGCGTCCAAGACTGCCTGTCGGAGTGCGCAGAACTCATGGGCCGACCCAACTTTCAGAGTACTATAGGCTGGTATGAAGCTATGCAATATGCAGATGGATCTACATAAATCGGACGTTTAATCGTACATCCTCGATATGGCAGGCAGCTGCGTAAGGTAAGACATGAAAAAAAGAGTTTTGAGAGCTTCGGCCCCACAATTGAAGTAAAATCAAAAAGGGCTCAATTGAAAAACATGTTCGTTATATTTGGAAGGCATGATTGTACTGGGCACATTTGTTCAACACGTTAACAATTTTAAGGAAGTACTACAAGCCACACCTGTATTCGGATAGAATTTAAGTGAAATGAAATGAAGCCTGTTCAAGGAGGATGTCCACTTTGACCAAATCGTCTAAAGAAACTGTTTGCGGACGGATTTAAAGAAGCTATCCGCTAAACTTTTTAAATGTTGCAAGAAGCCTGCATTGCCTTACCAAAAACGAGAAACATTTTAACAAGACAGAATACCGTGGAGGTATTTTGCCTAACAATGCTGGTTGATTATCTAGAAGATCATGTGTAGTTCAGTGTAAGCCATGTGTACGACAATACCTAAACAAATGCTCTACAGGTATTATACAGGGTGCGCCATCTTTTATGTCGGTATGTAAACATTGAATAACTGTGATATTTATCAACCGATTGACTTGATTAGACATGTTTTTGAAACGTAAATTCAGTATAATTTTAACCATGAATCGCGTCACACCGAAACAACGCGCCAAAATAGTAAGGAAATACTTGCGATATTTAATATGAAAGTGTAGAGGTAGATGGTAGGCCATATTCAAGTAATTCTAGAGATGTCTATTCAGATATGTGAATGCCCTCGGATTGTGTGTACCCTTATGGATTAGTTTTGATAACCACCATATTAACGCGACCCTCGGGGAATTTCTCACCGAATTTAGAATTCCGCTCCACTTGCGATATTTAATATGAAAGTGTAGGGGTAGATTGTAGGCCATAATCAAGTAATTCTAGAGATGTCTATTCAGATATGTGAATGCCCTCGGATTGTGTGTATCCTTATGGATTAATTTTGATAACCACCATATTAACGCGACCCTCGGGGAATTCCTCACCGAATTTAGAATTCCGCTCTACTTGCGATATTTAATATGAAAGTGTAGTGGTAGATGGTAGGCCATAATCAAGTAATTCTAGAGATGTCTATTCAGATATGTGAATACCCTCGGATTGTGTTTACCCTTATGGATTAATTTTGATAACCACCATATTAACGCGACCCTCGGGGAGTTTCTCACCGAATTTAGAATTCCGCTCCACTTGCGATATTTAATATGAAAGTGTAGGGGTAGACTGTAGGCCATAATCAAGTAATTCTAGAGATTTCTACTAAGATCTGTGAATGCCCTCGGATTGCGCTCGGGCATCTCTACAATTACGTGATTATGGCCTACAATCTACCCCTACACTTTCATATTAAATATCGCAAGTGGAGCGGAATTCTAAATTCGGTGAGAAACTCCCCGAGGGTCGCGTTAATATGGTGGTTATCAAAATTAATCCGTAAGAGTACACACAATCCTAGGGCATTCACAGATCTGAATAGAACAACCCCTACAGTTTTATATTAAATGTCGCAAGTAGATATGGCGTTTTTTAAGATCGGTGAAACATTCTCCTAGTGTAACGTTAAATTGGTGTTTATAAATATTTATCTTTAAGAGTCACACAGTCCAATGGGATTCACATATTTCGATATTGATCTACCTATTGACAACTACGGTTTAATATAAAAACGTTTAACCGCATAAACATATAATTTAAGTTTACATTATTTATCAAAATATATTTAAATACTTTTAGGTATGGTTTATATATTTTTCTTTAGCATCTTTTTAAATTTCAAGTACCTATAAAATGATTTTTTAATTAAATACAAAAAATTCAACCCTGCTACATTTTCTTCTGTGAATAACTACACTTTTGATTAAATTGTGTAAATACACTTTTGAAAAATGATTATTTGTGTAGCTACACGTTTGATAATTGATTAAAACTTCACACCGGTGTTAGAAAGAGCGTTCCCCAGAACCCAGAGTCATATCGTCGCCGCGTCTAGAATTTTGGCGTCAGTGGAACCACTTTACAATGCAAGGAACATTGTCGACACACCGTCCACGTCGCTTGGAATAAGGCCAAATAAACGCTCAAATGGTTGACACAGAACCTGATTTTTGGAAGTAAATTTTGATGACCGACGAGGCCCATTTCACACTTTCTGGCGGCGTTAATAAACAAAATTACCGCATTTGGGAAACGGAGAATCTGCACGAGATGCATGACGAAAAAGTGACTGCTTGGGCCGGCGTTTGCACCAAAACCGGAAATCCATATCGGTGGATGTTTGCTGATTATGTCTTTCCGCGAATGCGTGAAAAGGTCTTGACGGTTACTGGTTTCAAGAAGACGGTGCGACATGCCACACCGTTTCTGCAACAAACATTCCATGGACGCCTGATGTCAAAAAATGGCGACATTGACTGGCCACTCAGATCTCCAGATTTGACCCCTCCGGACTTCTTTTTGTGGGGTTATTTGAAAAGCAAAGTGTATGCCAGCACGCTTCAAACCATTGACAAGCTCAAGGCAAACATTCGTGACGAAATCATCGCTATACCGCCCGAGATGCTCGAAAAGGTAATGGAAAACGCAGCAAAAAGGGCACATTTTTCTTTGGCCAATAAAGGCGGCCACTTAATTGATGTTATATTCAAAAATTAGTCCAAATAAATTGCAAAAGACCACATTGAATAAAAATACTTCGTATATAGAAATCGGTTGTATTTTTTCATAGTTATTCAATGTTTACATACCGACATAAAGATGGCGCACCCGTTACAAATCTAGTTTCAAGCAGTTTGAAATAAAGAACAATTGGAACAATCAGGAGGTTGGCTGCATCCCAAAACGTTACTGGCAAAAGTTATTGGGCGCAGTAGCACTTGCTGAGGATAGGCAATAACCAACAATAACTATTGCTACCGTCTAATCGGATACAAGAGGTTTTACATAAAACATACGATGGAAGGTTCGGGCCACATTTGGGTATCAATAAAACATTGGATAAGATAAAAAAAAACGGTTGTATTTGGTCAATTATCAACAGAACTGATTGGTGCAGAGAATATACTCGTAAAGTAGAATAATAACAGCAATAGAACGTTTGAGCACCATTTAAACAAATATAAATTAACATTATCGGCCATTGAGTTGTCATCCCAACAACACGTTGATGTTCGACTGTTTCATGTTTGCACCACCAAGTTACCAGAAAATGGAGCTTAGAGCAGACGGAGTGTTCTAACGGATTGCAATTACATTGTTCAAGCATGATACATATATTGCATATTTTATTCAAATGTTAGAAAAAAAAACTGTAAATACTCGTTGGCGCAGGTAGGTGAATTATGACCACATTCATATTCCCATTATATGGTGTCAGGTTAGAGTGTAATTTACGATATTTTATTTTAGTTTTTATTATTTTGCATAAATGAATATAGTGGCGACACCTAATGATTTTTCTCGACAATTTATATTTTCCTAAAAATTTCAACAGATGGAAGTGTGACAGTTGAAAAATTTACACACAAATTTGAATCACTGTACCAGCCATATTTATATCATGTTGTCGATTTTGTCTGTGTCAAAATATATTTTTGTAGAGTATACATTTGGCAAAAAAAAAATATTCAAGTGACGGTGTTTAACGGTTTTTTATATTTTTTGATTTCTTATAAATTTTAAACAAAGTATTTCCATATTTTTTGTAATTAGTGTTTTTGAATTTTTTGGCAATATACGAGTATATAAAATTTTAAGTTTATAATATTTTGTGTTGTAATATAAATGTTTCTTTCTGTGTTACCTACGAGTATATGCTGTGTGTGTGTGTGAATGTGTATATCAGTCTTATCAAGGAGTGATGCGGCGCGCTTCTGTTTATCCCATGTAAAGATCTTTATTTAATAATATTTTGAAGGTTGTTTAGCTTATTATACGGTATAGCTGTCGAATTTTAGTTCTGGTTTTGTAAATTAGATTAGATTATACAATATTCTATATTATAATATTACATATTAACAAAATTCCTAACACTCAGTGAAAAATATAAAGCGTTTTTAAATTTTAATGCGTTCATTATAGGCTTGTTTTGCGTTAGCTCTTGAAATTTTAAAAATTTACACATACAAATTTCAAAAACTAAATCCAAATTTGCCCAACTACATAAAAGCTAAACAACATCATGCCTAAAATTGTTTAGTGCATTTTTGGATATTGAGGTAAAAGAGATCCGTTTTGTCTGACATCAATATTAATGGGTCCTCTATTTATATATCGGTTAAGTGTCAGGAAGTAATTATAGCTTGATGAGTCATTGTCTTATACTGTATAGTACTATGTAATTCATATACAACACGTTGCTTAATAATTAATTGAGTAATGTTAATCTTACGTTTATGTAACTCATGCTGAAACCTACTGTAAGACAGTAAAACAAGAAACTCAATAAAATAAATTGGATTTTTAGGCAAAACTCTATAGTATCACTAAATTATGATATAAACAAAGACCGATGAAAAAAGTGATTTGGTGACCGTGAACCCCGTCAAAACGAGTTTCACTGCTCACCTTTAACGAAATATTTTATTACTTTTTTATTTGATTTTTTTTTTGGTTAAACTAATACCATATGAATAGTATTTGAATCTACTCCGTTGAGTAACTCAAATCTGTCTTTACCTTTATGCGGTAATGACGCGGTATTGATATTACACTGTTAAATAAATTATGCCCTACTAGGATAAATGTTCTCTCTCATCCATCATTTTGTCAAACAATTTAGGCTTAATAGCAAAATTCCCAGATTTATCATTATCGAAGAAGGTTATCAAGTGATAATTGAGCTGCCTTTTATTATATTTACTATAAATATAGTAAATATTTATATGAACGGCGATGTGGTTAGTTTCCAATATCTCACACCTCGCAACTGCTCAAGAAACACTATTCAGTAGATCAATGCCGTGTCTTAAACCACCATGTCGACTCATTCAAACCTTAAGTTTCTAAGTTTCAGTATCATCCTTTCTAACAAAAATCAGCTGCTTCTGTGTCATCGCTGCAAAAGATATGTAACATCGAGAAAGAGAATGCGAAAGTCGAAGGCGCATTGGAACAATTTCGACCCATGCAAGATCCTTCTCGTGAAATTGCTGTCCTCACTCAAGTGGAGCTCTGATCTCCGTTGTGTATCATTCCGTGTTTTAATAATCGCCAAATTCCGTGGCGTCTGGGCCAGTATGGTTTTAAATTGCAGCCACTAACACTTAAGTGCTTCTAAGTTACCAAGGAGTAATTTATTTATTATTTAGATATTTATTAAGCTGAGCTATCAGGCTGAAACGCCGCACCGAGGTAACTATCCTATATTGGCGTTTCTATATGCTGCTATAGCGACTAAGTTCCCTATAACTACATTAGATTCTCATACATGCATTTTAGCCATATCCACTGCACCAGTACATGGATATGTTTCCGTCCCTAGCCATCATGGAGGCATGTATAGTCTAAACGGCGGTGCTGTAAGCGTCTACTATCATATGTGTGAAGCTGCAAATCGCATTGTTGCTTACAAATGTGGTTTTATCAGTCGACTATGTAATATTTGCATTGGCTAGGCTAGAATGAAGCCTTCTTCTCTCATTTTGATATACTACACATTCAAATATTATGTGGTCAGGTGAGTCTATACTTGCACCGCAGAGGCCTAGTTTATTCTCTTTAATTCTAAATCTAACTAGATAGCTGTTGAAGTTACCGTGTCCAGTAATGAATTGTGATAAGCAGTTATTAATAGAATTTCTCGTGAAGCTGCTGCATTCTTCTTTCGTTCTCCGGATATGTGAGATCTTATTCATCGTCTCGTCAGTTTCAATAATGACGTTCCCTGTCATAGTCGGGCGTCGCTTCTTAATATTGCTGATAAATTGCACTCTGTTTTAGTTTGATATCTATCGGCGTAACACCTGCAATAATATTTAATGCAAGCTTGACGGTATTCCTGTAGAAACCTGTTATTTTCAACAGGGCATGTCTTTGTGCACATTCCAGTGTCCTTATGTGGTGAGCATTTAACTTGTACATCCAGCTTGCACACGCGTATGTTAGTACGGGCTCAATTACTCCCTTTTATAAGATAAGCAGCGTACGTTTATTAAGTAGTCAATCTTCTTGAGAGATTGTTGCAATGGTATGAACGACTTTTATGGCCTTTTAAGCGATAGTTTTAACTTGACTTGTAGATATTTGACAGTTATGACCAGTTTTATTCTCAATTTTCACTCTTCTCAACACTTTCATGCACTCAACATTTTCAAGATCTTGTGTCTGGAGTGCCCATATATGATTATAACCTTATCGTTGAAAACGATGTTCAAATATTGGGGCCAATGATTGATCCTTGTGGGCCTTCTTTTGTTAACGTTTTCTGAATTTTCCCATAGCAGTCCTCAATTATCGCTATTCGATCTTTTAAATAATCTGCCAATGGTTTTCAGGTGATTCGTGTTACCTAGGAGTAACACGGGACTGCCTCCATATCCAATTGAGGAAAAATACGACCTGCAGTATCACGCAATGCAAGAGTCGACCATTCAGAGCTCAGCCGCCACCAACACCTCTCATTGGCAGTGCTGCCGCACCATGGCGAACAGAGGAATTGTTTGACCAACCATTCTACCACCTTCACATTGAGATACCAACAACAACGACTGAAACTTCAACGAATCATTTTGAATTTACAAAAAGGTTCGTTTGTTATCGGAGCAGAGCGACTTCGAGTTAGTATTCCGATGAGCTTGCAGAGGAAATGGATCCCACGAGTGTCAAAAATAAATTCTGATTGATTTTGATTCTCAAATTTGTTAAATTTCGATTAATTCAACTAATCCCTGGAACCTTGAGTTTTGGTTGTGGAATTTAGTGTACTCGACTTTGTCTGGTATCTAGTATTTGCCTGTTGTTGTCAAAATAGGTTTACATATGGAGTATTTTTGGACAGATTAACTTCATTTAGATTTGGCAAAACTTACTATAAACTTCACTGTAGATCCTTGTATTTAAACTTGTATTTTAGTTGTAATCCGAAGCCCGAAGATAATTTTATCGACAATGTCAACGTGATGTTATTGTAATTCTGGATGGAACACACAGAGATGTCTTTCGGTTTGCTAAAATCCGACAAGTTCGCCAGGAAGTCAGTAACACTAATTCAGCAAACATTTTTAAGATCTGAATTTAAATTCTGCATGAGAGACAAGTTTTCACTCTTTATTTACATGCGTATTGAACCGCGCTACACTCGATATACTTCCTGCGTATAATTTTGAGCAACTGTCGTTGATGGATTACGCTTTATATAGTTTAAATTTTGGCAGGTTAAAATTACCTTACATGAAACATTCTTGAGAGAAAAATCAGCTGACGGGTCATCCATGCACTTGAAAATGTTCATCACTGACAATGCTCGGTCGCTTTCAACCAACTTGGTGAGCTAAAAGCTGATCAGGTCAAGATTCCCTTTACAAAGTCGACAATCACCAACACTGGCGAGTTCGCAGTTTGATAATACTTTGCATTAATCCACAGTCGAGGCTTTCCGATAACATTCCCAATAAAGTAAACAATTAGGACATAAGCAAAGTTGATACCGAGAAACTCAGAGGAATGCTATACATTTTGACGCTGGTTGCAGATAATGCTTTGGTACAACCTCAACACGACCAAAGGACTCGTGATGGGTAAAGATTTCCCAAATTTCTTCAGATTCTAACCCTGTTCTGGGCTGTAACTGTACACAAGATCAACGGTGGATCATACAGGCATCGACTTCGGATTGGATTGTCTTCGCTAGTTGTACGTGAGGCTTAATACGGATTTTGGACCGAATTCAACTTGTAAACATAAAGTTTAGCTACACAAAATGCGTGCGCTCCTATATTTTCATAATTTTAGGTATGTTGCTTACGTTCGACTAGATCCAGCATGTCTAATCAGAGATTGCACACTTTTCTAAATTTCATTTATTATATTGTGAAAACAGTCGTTAATTTCTTCGTTGTTAATCATTTACGTTATTAATTCTAAATATTTGATTTATGTTTTCATATATCAATTGACATTTGTCAGGTTTCATTTTCGCTTGACTGATACTTCATTCTTTCACCGATGTTCACGATAATATATCACTGAATTATGATTAAATTTGAAATACAGCGAAGAGTTGGAATTCTATCAATAAATTTGGATTAATATCTAGAATTTAGCCAATAACCTTGAACCTTTGTTTGGCCGAATTTTCTCAAGTTTAATTTCTTTGCAGTCCAATTGCCGTTTTCGACTCCTGAAATGCTTGACTAGTATACCACTAAAATGTGAGCAAATTCGGTTTCTGGAATAGGACTGGGATTCTAATATAAATTATTATTTTTTGGTGAAATTTTCCATTTAAAATTATATCAAGAACCGCTGGTAAAGTTCTGTTTTATGAATGGTTTCCATTCAACAATTCTAATTCTTCTAATAACCCAAGAGACGCCAAATATCAACCAGTATTGCCAAATTCCAGAACTATGTCAAAGCTGAAATAATGTGCTAATCCTAACATATGGTTACTTTCTCTTAAGAGAAATAAATATTCATTTAACTTCACCTGAGATTTTAAAAACTGGCCATTTGTTCAAATTTGAACATACAAATAGAAAATGTTCATATAAATATATATGGGACCATCTCAAAGCTAGAAGTATGTGCCAATTCTATCTCAAAACATAAAGAACCATTTGGTTTGAAGATTGCGTTGGAATTTCTTAAGAAATACAAATTTGTATTTAACATAAACCGAGATTTTGGAAGATGGCCTTTTATTCTAATTTGAAGATATTGCTTGTGCTAATCGCTTGGCCATCATTCGTTCTAACACGTACCACCTCAAAACATCAATCGTCATTTCCGGCCCACGAAGTTCTTGGTAGGGTTAGATGTGTTTCCTATATATATACATGAAGACATATTGAAGCTGGAACGTTGCGCCAATCCTAACAAATAACTGGCACTTGGAAGCTTTTATTGGAAGTAATAAAATACGCATGTTAATGAAAATTGTGGTTTTGGAAGCATGGCTCAGAGAGATGACGGATTTCTATGATAACACATCACCTGAAAAGTTTCCGGTCTAACAAAGAAAACACAATTTTTTGGGGAAAAATACATTCGATTCATCAACATAATTTTCTTCTAGAGCGATACAATCAGTCCAACGCCTCTCTGACATTTTGATGCCTTTTTTATAGAACGATTTATCTTTGTTTTCAAAATAAGCTTCAGCTTCGGCAATCGCTTCTTCATTGAGAACCAAATCTCTTTCTCTGGAGTTTTTTTTGAGGTCTGCAAACATGTAATAATAGCTGGGAGGCCAAACCTGGCGAATACGGTGCAATTCGTGAAATTTTGTCATTGTTGCGATCGACTTGTGATATGGTACATTGTCTTGGTGAAAGAGCTATTTTTTCAAGGGCAAATATTCGTGCAAAATATGACCAACACATTCCATTGATATATTTACAATGTCAGCTATCTCACGCAACTTATCTTTTTCACTTTACGGTCTTTCAAAATAATTTAGTGGATTATTTATATGTTTTCTGGAGTCACAACTTCATTTGGCCCCCAGAGCGAGGAGCATCATCGGTGGTTGTACGACCACTTTTAAATTCAGCACACCATGGGTTTTAAATTTGTGGCACCATCTATGTCTTAGACCGGGAACTTTTCAGGCGATGTAATAAATTATTTGCAGTTCGAACTAAATGTGTGACGACATGCTATAGGTATTTAACCCGAAATGGTGTCGACACTTTCCCCCCCATGGAAAATTCTAACTGAATCTGACGACGTGGAAAAAATTCTGGTTATGTAAATGCGTTATTGGTACCGTGAACCCAAGTCCTAACAACATAGTGTTCTCAAGGTTAGAGGGCATCTGTCTGCGACTGTAACGAAGCTCTATCATCAGAACGTGATCCAACAGATGAAAAAGTTATCTAACGTAAAATTGCTCAGATTCGGATTACCCTTGGTTCAATACGCTGGTCTACGCTTTAACACTAGGAACATGAAAGACGCTTAGCTTATTAGAGCCTGGATATAACCGCGATACCACAAACAAAACTTAGAGGCTCTATACACATGTGCGTAATGCAGCATGTTATCGTCTTGAGGTAAATGAATGTGCGCTGACCTGATAAAATAACAGCACTAAAATAATTTCATAAAGAACGTGAACGTTCATTTTCACCGAAGACTCTAACGGGGTAGTTCCCGCAAACGGATATTGGAAACTCATTAGAGTGCTTAAGTTTAACTAAAATCTTCCATCCTAGATCCACAACCATGAAAGACGGAAACAATTAAGATCAAATATGATTTATATTCTCTAAGAGCAGCAATCGTGCGTAAGTTACTGATAATAAAGAAAGTGCTCCATCCATAGTGAATAGATCTTTGATACATATCCGACAGCAGGAAAAGTAGATACTGCAATTGCAAGGCTAAAAAATGGCAAGACACGCATTCATTTGACGAATGAAGGATGACCTTACTTCACATAAAAATGACGATTACCGCTAAAATCATTAGCCTATCTAAATTTATTGATATAGAATTTTTTTCAGCAATTAGATAAGAATTGCTTTGAAGGATATATCAAACAAAATGGTACTACTGGTGGATGAAATTATAATTTGAAGCTTTTGCAGAAATTAATTGCCTATAACCTCTAGCTAAACTAGTAAACTAGCGCCGACTAAGGTATTTGCATTAAGTGTTATGTAAAAAACGAGGATTGATCGATCTCAGATTCTATAAAACCATCGCATCGAATAATTTAGGCGCCTCGGGACAATCATACGGGACATCTTTGAACGATATCTATAGACCAAAAATTATTGCGATCAGATACAAAAAGTTCTCCCTTTCAATTAAATTGAGATCGATATATATTGCCAGCACTAATCCGTTCGGATCCAACTTTTGGAAGAGGAAGTTAGTCTATTGGGAATGATAAAAAATATGTTCCAAACATGATCCAGTCGGTGTACTTTGCAGAGGAGACGAAATTACGCTGGACAGTAATGTAAAACGCCTCCATAGGACTTAAGTGCAAGAAAGAGAGTGAATTTCCATTCCAAGAACTAATGGGATACTCAACGTTAGTTCAACCTATATGATTAGGCGATTATTTCATCCAAAGTATTTAAATATCCCACTCGTTCATATTGGTTGGAAATAAACCGCCTTGTGTTTTACGAAACAACTCGATTACAATCTGAACCGTTATTAGCCAGCGGACTTTGGCTCTATCGTTTTCCTATTGTAGTAGACAAGGGAAGGAACTTGTGTTACAACAGCTGCAACTACGTCACGGCAAACGACTTTAACAATAAAGCCTTTTTACGCCATTTATCGTAATTCGCAATGCTTGCACAATCACTAACCGTGATGCCAGGTGAAAGTTAGGGAAGATCTAAATTAAGCCCAGCACCTTTTCCATTCTATCGAAAGATGTTGATTAGTAAAAAAAACAAATTTACGTGTAATACACGACTGAATTTGAATAACTCCTCCCTACTCCTAAATGCGTTACGTAATTTATGAGCGATGCCTTGAAACTCAACGGTTTGCCAAATAAACAGACCATACCTGATAGGAATATATCAGAAGGGCCAAGTTGCTTGATTTCTAGAATACTTCGACAAAAAGTCCAAACAGAATTGGTTGTTCAGTGAAATTGGGTCAATCCTGGATTAGCACAAATTGAGCCACTGCGAAGTTTCGTGGTTTCAATACCATTTTATTTTACTCAATTTATGAATGAAAGTTCATGAAAATTATATTTCTATAATACGCCCAAATTTAGTCAGTTTAGCCGTCTTTAGAAAATGCTAAAGTGGGACCTTTATAATTTCTGGCTTTTTCTCTTGCTGTTCACTGTTCGTGCCATGACCCAAATTCATTGCCCCCTAACACGGCAAGCTAATGAGTGATTTTTTAAGCGTTTGGTTTATAAATTTAAAAAAAAAAATGTCCAATTATTCACCACTTGTTCGAGCATTTGGCTGGTATCTCGCTAATGACACGTTTAATGTTAAAAAAATAGCTAAGAGGCGTCAAATCGTGTGATCTGGGTAGCCAATTCACCAGACCGAAACGTGAAATAAATTGCTCACCGAACTCATTTCTCAATAAGCCCATGGTTTCGTGTGCTGTGTGACATCTTCGTCTTGCAGTCCACATGTCGACCATTTAATCAAAAATAAGCTTCGTCGCTGAACACAATTCTTCGGCAAAAACCAGATTTTTCTCAAGATGTTCTAAGGCTCACTCACCAAAACTTCGACGCTGTGGCAAGTCGGTCGGCTTGAGTTGTTGCACGACCTGTATTTTTTACACCTTCAGACCAAGCTCCTTGCGTAAAAGCTTCTACGTAGCCGAATAACACAATCCCAATTACTGTGCCCTGCGACGGATGGCCATTTTGTCGTCTTCATCAACTCTGTACGCACTCTACACATACGATTTGGTGAATTGTAGTCCAAGAACGTGAAATTGATGAGAAATTTTGTCACAATGACTTGGCGACCATAAAATGGGCGAATTGCGCATTAAAACACATTTTCATTCAACAGGAATTTTGATAAAAAGATTCAAAAATTTGTAAACATGTTGTGCAATGTTAACGAAGAACAATTGACTTTTACAGATGTCGCTAATTATGCGTGATGTGTCAAAAACCTATATACGAAAAAACAAAAAGAAAAAAAATCACTCATTATAAACATGGGATGTAGCAATTTACGAATTTGTCTAGCTTCACCCAGTCCATATTACCTTTAAACATGCAAATTTTGTGAAATCAATTTTCATTGATAATCCAAACTATTTTTAGATCATCAAAATTTTGTACTAATCCCTTGACAAAATATGTTGATAATGCAGATTTCTTTTCGGCTAACTTCAGTAGCATAATGTTAGGGGTGTAATATGATTTGGTAACATTTCCTGATTATTTATGTCGATACTACACAGACATCAGTGTAATTCACTTCGTGCAATCCTTCGTCAAGGAATTCGGAAAATAGGAACATCAGCATTCTACGTCCGGCGTTACTACTATAGACAGTTTTAACTTAAGTTCTGAATTTTGCTTATTGCGAACAGAAACAGTAATCTGTACATTTTCGACATATTGTTTATATTCTCTACATAGTCGACCACGTTTATTTAATTGTCTACTTACATTGTCTACCCATTTAGAATATTAATTAACTAACTACTCTACACACGCAAATTAAAGCTTCTCGAATAAAATGCAAGTTTAGTATTTTTGATTTAATAGTTTGGGTTGTACATTTTATATTTTGAATATAAGAAATAGTTTTAATACTCAAATAATCAAATATAATGGGATAGCAAAGACACTATCTGCATTATCGACTTTTTATGAGGTTAAACTCGTATACTCCCACTCACACAATATGTTTAAAGAAAAGTTGCAATTTTGGTTCTCCATTGAATGTCAAGGTCTTCTGACACCTCTATTGAACAAGGCACCGATCACTCCGTTATTGAGAAAGCTTCGTATACTCTTTGAGTTTTGATGCTAAACCTTGTAAAAATGTACAGGTATTTATAAAAAATCTATTTGACACTACCGATATTGGTCGGTAGTTTGATACGTGTCTATTAATTAACTACCTTTTATCTTTAAAATTTACTAGCTGCCTATGCAATTAATCTTCAGAAAGACAATATTCTCCATTTTATAGTCAAACAGAAGAAATATGACACTTTCCTATGTACTCGTATTGTTTTGTTATGTTCTGCCAAGACATTTATTATTATTTTTCATAACCTAACATTTGTTATTGTCACTATACTATGTCACACTTCATTTTATTTACTTAATTAAATTTGTTTTGACATCTAACATATAGACATGTTTATTATAAACACGTCACGTCTTTAATATTTACTAAAAAAAAATTAGGTTAACTAACTCTTGCCATTGAACCAGAATATATTGATTAGATGGATTTGAATGCATCGTTTGTTTATTAATTATTATTTTGTTGTATATGAATTACATGTGATATTCGTAAAGTAACGCAGTCATTTATTTATAGGAATTTATAGCAAAAGCATTTAACTGAAAGAACATTTTATGGCAAACAACTATTTGGATTATAATTATTATTGTTCAACAAAGTAATTATGTCATTGGAAGGGTTAATTTAATATTCGTGTTAGGTTAGTGTTAAATTTGACATTTCGCAGTTAAATCGTTTTTAATAAAAATGTATGTATGTATTTATTATTGTGATTAAGTTTTAATGTTTTTTTCATGTAACGACTACAATTAATTGTACGAGTCATGTAACAAACAAAAAATTTGTAATATGATTGACATTTACAAGATAACGAATGGCACTTAAAAAAACAAAATAATAATAATTAATAATTATTAATTATATATGAGGTATGTGATGCTTATGTACTTGGATATGTAAAATATTTTAGATGTTCCGGTAAGATGTTTATGTTAGGTTATGTTTGTATACGTTTTTTTGTTTTAGAAGAGAAGACTTGTGTAGACATTGAAATTACAACACTTAAAAATATAATTTATATTTAAAAAAAATCTAATTTTGGCATTAAAAATACTAATTACGTTTATAGAGTCGAACCTGTTTCGTTTTTTTTATATTATTATTAACTTTAAAGGTCTTTTTAATGACTTTATTGTTTTAATGTTATTTTTTCTATTAATTATATTGTTTAGGCGATATATGATGAATAAATACTTGATTTTGTTTAACTTAATGATTTTTTTTTGTTTTTTTTTATTTTTATTTAGCCGTCTACATGAAGTTTGCTACAATGGGACAAAAAAGCAAATCGAATTTTAGTTGAGTACATGAATTTATTAATTATTTTTGTTTATGTTTTTTTAATTTTTTGCATATTAATTTAATAAAAAACCATTAAATTAATATTTCAAAAAAAGGATGTGTACATGGTATATAAATAGTAAGTAGTAAAAAATAATATTCACCTTTGTGTTCGATGCGTTTTTAGAACTTACCTACAATAATGGCAAGTATAACGAGACCAATAACACCCATTATTATCATCATCTGTAAAAAATAATTAATATAATTGAATATTAATTAAATTATAATTTTTTAACTATATTTAGTGATCGTATATTTAAAAAAAACGGAAATTGTGCATTCAATATCAATTCGGAAGGCTAAATTACTGCCGAAAGTTACAGGTAAAGTAGTTCACAGTACGAAAATCCCACAACAAAGTGCCATAATAGAGTACAATCTCAAAACAATTCAGAATTACCTAGCTTCATTTGGTAAGATGGTTATAGTTATTTTTTTGTAGATTCCGAAATATATAACTTCGTGACCCAAATACTTTACTCTGAAAATTAAATTAATTTTGACCATTTCATTAGAAGCACCAAAGTACAAATTTCAAATATATTTTATTTGCTCAAGAAAGGGTTTTCGAGATTGTTCAGGAAGTTTCAAGCGTGTCTAAACTGAAACTTCGTAATAATATTGATAATTTACCGTCGTGAAACTCGAAAAAAGTGATATTTAAAAAATTTCTGTTAACTGATTCATTTTGCGGTCCTAATGACTTTTGGGTGAAAACGGTAAATTGGAATGCGGCGTTTCAAAATAAAGTTTTTCGAATTTTTTAGAAAAATTATTAAGGACAAAACATTCTAAATTAAATTTGAATCAACTTATAATACACAGTCAGAAAATTTTTAATTTTCGTCACTTTAGTAGGAATCCGAGTAACTGTTAAAGAAAATTTAAGTGCTCGTTATAAGAATTTTTTTTGGACAAACCATAGTTCTCAATCGAAAATCCTCTTCTTCCAACCTCGACCAACACAGTCATCGACCAATTACGCATCAACATATTAAATTTTAGCTCTGCTAGATAATTGCAAATTCATCATCGTAAGAACAAATACGGTTCGCACTGGATCACTACCCCCTAACAAAACATTCGCAATGTATTGTGCATAATTGTGCACTATATGATTTGTCAGCCAGAATCAATATTAAACCGACCGGAACCAATTAAAGGAAGCCATATCCAGAGTTTTATCAGCCGAAACCATTAGGTCAAAACCAATTCATTGTTCTATGGAGCAAAACTCTACATATAGCACACGTGAATATTATGCCTAAATAATCTTCTCCTGAATTTTTGTGTTTATCATGCCATCCGGGACCATGAAAGTCGGAACCAAACAAACTAAGGCGAAAGCAACACAATGAATTGAACATCATTTTGCACTATCTGACTTAACAACTGGAACCAATACTAAGCCAGCCGGAACCATTTAAAATCAGCCGGAACCAGAGTTTGATCTGCCGGAACCAGTAGGAGCTTGGATGATGAGCACACTGCCCTTAAATGGTTGTGCAACATATAAGCATTCAGCCTGGACCACTAAAATAGCAGCCGAAATCATATGAAGTTAGCCAGAATTAAACCAATTATGGCACAATACATTGTGTACTAGTTGATTTTTCAGCCGGAACTAAAAATTAGCCAGCCAAAACTATTTAAAGCCAGCGAGAATTATTTAAAGTTAGCTGGAACTAGAGTTTTATTAACAACATATAAACTTTCAGCCGGAACCATAACAAGGTCAGTCGGAACCACCACAATATCAGCTAGAACAAAATGAAGCCAGCTGGAACCATGCCAGCCGGAACCAAACCAACTATGACACAATTAGCACAATGCATTGTGCATCTTTGTGCACTACCTAATTTTTCAACTGGAATCAAGATGGGGCCAGCCGGAACCAACAGACCTCATTTTATTCCGCCTGGTCCCTTATTAAGATCGCCGCAATTTTAAGAAGTGTACAACAACCAAAAACAGAACACGCTCATTCTGCTAAAATAAACATTTTTTTGCAAAATTTCGATGTCATTTTTTGAAATCTGCGAATGGGTACTTGTCGCCGGGAGCCAAATCCGGAGAACACGGTTCATGAGGAAGTAACTCGAACTTTAATTCATGATATTTGCCATCGTAGCCAACGACTCGTGACACGGTGTATTGTCTTTGTGGAGAATCATTTATTTTCTTTTTCACGTGGGGCCATTTTTCACAACTTCTTACTTCAAACCCATCCATAATGCCATGTAAAATTCGCTGTTGATGGTCTTATTTTCACATTATATAGTCGACGAATAAAAGGTATTTTATCCCAAAGTACGGAAGCCAAAGCCTTACCGGTTGTCATTTTCATTTTTGGTCACTTTGGACGCCTTTCACTGGCTGCTGTATGTAGTATTGGATCCATATTTCATCCATTGTCACATACTGACAGAGTATTCTCTCTGGCTGTCTAAGAAAACCAGAATAGTGCCACTAGTGTTATTATGGTTCTGGATGGAAGCTTATAACAAAACCACATTACAAAACCATCCTAAATACTTTGTGCTCTTTGTGCAAGCAAAAAATTAAGCGCATTATGCTCATTGTGCCTGATGATTTCTCCTGATAAAACTTATGTTGCACAATCATTTATGCGCATTATATCCACAGCACTTGTTCCTAATGGTTCCGGTTAATAAAACTCTGGTTACGGTTGGCTTTAATAGGTTCTGGCTGATAAATCAGATGACAGAATGCATTGTGTTACTTGTATCATAGCTGGTTTGGTTTCGGCTAACATGGTTCCGACTGGCTTCATAGGGTTCCGGCTGACCCTGTACTGGTGTTGGGTGACATTGTTATGTTTCCGATTGAGCGCTTATATGTTGCATAACCATTTAAACGCATTGTGATTATTGTAGAAGCTCCTAATGGTTCCGGCTGGCTTTATATGGTTCCGATTGGCTTAACTTTGGGTCCGACAGATAAGTCAAAAGTGCATAACTGCTGGTATGGCTGAGAATTAATATAGTACACAATGATGCAAAATGCATCGTTCTGCTTCTGCAATAGATGGTTTGATTTCAGCTGATAAGGTTCCGGCTTACGTGGCGGACACGAATTTTTAATAATTTTTAAAAGTGAGGGAGGTAATGTAGAAGTTAAAATATTAGAGATCGGGAACAAATTTCAACTTTGAACTTATTCTATTGTAGAAAAGTTTGACTTAGCATTAAAACTTAGCATCGTTATGAAAAATCAACAATAGTTTTATATCAAATGTCTGTCCAGATTTCATTTCATGGCGTGGTTTTAGTATAATGAATAATTGAATACTTTACAGTCTTAGCAAGTTCACATTGCATACCTTAGCCCCGATTTGGCAATAAGTAATACAAAAATCGATTAGTTTCCAATATCACAACTAAAAATGATTTTCTGTACACAAGAATTGTGTGATTAGTTATAGAAAACAATAAACTTAAACATTTGTTAAATTTCCCAAACTTTAGGTGCTTTCACATCTCATAAGGGGATTTGGTCGCCTCAACAACGCTCTCTCAAATAACTCAATCTGCAACAAGAGGGCGCCAGGCACGATAACCAAGAATGTGAAGGTCCAAGACTAGCTACTAAAAGTAACTACTAGTCTTCCTGGTCTATATTTAATTTTATTTTGTCCGATATATTGTGAGACTTAAAATTTGTAATGTCTGCGTAGAATGCTGGGTAACCTGCTGAGTTTCGCACATCCAAGTATATATTTAAGCCCATTCACGGTTATTTCGAAAGCCTATGAGAACTTGCCTTCGATGATCACCTTTCTTTTAGAGCCATCCATTAATACCTGGCACATGGTTATCAATTTTGGAGAAGATAAATAATTTCGCCACACTGTCAGGACTGTGTTTATGTCCATTTGTAATTTTCTAGACTCTTTGCGAATATCGCTACCGCGTGGATGGAAGTTGGTAGTGAATTCTTTTATTGAATGGTTTCTGTCTCTTAAACAATCGGTTGGAGCGTTTACTCACAACATGATAGGCGGACTGTGGATGAAAATTTTCAACTATCACAAAGTGGTCGAAATTTAAGTTGGCGCCACTTTTGGTTTTAATGTCTTGGATGCTTGAAAAATGATATCCAGGCACGAGGATTGACTACGGCTCCTTCATTTAATTTCCACGTGCCTTTATGGATTCGTGTGTGTGAGAAGTATGTGCTGGCTACTACCAGATTATATATCAGAGCTAGCTCGGTGGTACGTATCCCGTTACTATTTGATGCAAGGTGTAGTGAATCTCTAAAACCCTTTCGACGTGGCCGTAGAAAGAGTCTTTGGCATGTTCTATAATTTCTCCAGAAACACCAATCAGACAAACAGAGAAAAAGTCTATCATTGAAGCTACCAAGATACCTGGATTGGAGTTTTCAAACATTGTTATTACCAATGACTTATTATGTGTGCCTCATTATGATTTTTTGTCTAAATTTTCGATTAACTAAATTGATGTTTAGTTCATTTCAATGACACGAAATAAACCGCGTCTAATGTTTAATTAAAATTGGCTAAATAGATAAAAATTTATCAATTTCCAAAATATTTCTAACCGGCGATTGAGAAATGCGTGCCTAGTGCTGTGCTCGCGACATAGATTTTCTAATCTAAATTTTAGAGTAACAAAATTAATTGTTAGTTCATGCCAAATATTGATAGATGCCTCTAATGTTCATAAACCAAGTTACACCAGATATTTAATTCTCAACTGTGTTGCATGTGTTAAATAAAAATTTAGGCAAAAATCGACCCGAGGCACACATCATTATTTATCGAATTAAAGGACAATGAGGTAAACCGAAGGCGGTGTAACGAAAATGCTTATAATCCAAATCCTATTCGGGTTTGCTTAGATAAGTAATAATGTTATGACTAACATGACATCTATTAGAGAATAGAGATAAATTATACGACAAAGTATTTTTACTGTATAGCGGCGACATCTAGTCTAAAATATAAGATTTGGTTTAGCGTAGAAAGCTTAGAAGAGAACTATTTCGTGCATTCTAGAGACATTTGTTGGGGTTTAGAACCAGATTATTAATTATTTATTTTGTTATTGTAATAAAGTGTTTAGTGAGTAATTTATTATTATAGGAGATTATTTTTGAATTGGATAGAACAATGTAAGAGAATAGATGATATCTCATATTTATTACAATATTTTGTAGTGGAGTATGTTTGCAGAAAGTTATAGGTAAAAATGTGATTTCTCTATTCACCACCAGGAGTCCCACTGTTACAAACAAGATGTGTAATAGATTGAAATTTTATGATATTCTCAGCGTATCAAAAAATCTCAGCAAATAGTTTTATCAAAAATGAAAGTAATTAATCAAAAACTAGAAGAAAAAGTTTAATTAAGTACAAAATTCGTAAGGACTTTGGTGGGTTCCAATTGCAATTAATAATGGTTAATGTTGGCCATATCTCGGATACTTTTTTTTGGAATTAATAGGTTCTGTTAGAAAATAAACCTAACCCCAATGGGATCATAGGTCCACCCAATTGGAGAGAGAGATTTGCAATAGATTTTATGTGTATTGTGACATCTACAATTTTAATAACTTTGACTTGAGAGATGTACGGTTTACCTTCAATTTCAATACGATTGAGCCAAAATAAGTACTTTTTGCTTTCCAACATGCTTCTGTAAAATGATTGGGTTTGAATCCCCAGAAGATTAACGGTTCTTAATTAGTCAAAATTAAGAACTGTTAATCTACGGCACTAAAACATCCTCCGCGGATTCCAAATTTGATGTTACCGTATGAAGAAGCAATTTAATAGTAGGGTTATTGATTTTAGTATATGACCTGGACCAGTATGATTTCGGAAAGCATGGTGTTTGTGACATCATCGAAACCACAAAAATTGTAATGAAGTGAAAAACCATTTCGATGACATTCGTCTGGATCATTTTTGCGGGTAGAACACAAAACTTTCCTTTCAAAATTTTCCATAATAAATTTCCGAAAGTGGCCACCAGAGACTGAGACAAACTCGAATAAATTGAATTATCATCCTATACACGACTCTTAAGTCCAGCAATAGAAAAGGCATACAAACCTTGAAATCATTTGTCTAGCTATAGTCCTAGTATTAACAGTTTAACTCGTGGGTTTCAAAGGTTTATGTGTTGGTTATGATCCAAATTATGTTGAGCTTGTGGAGCTCATACCTTTCAATAATAAACAGATTTTTGCGGTTTTATGTTGTAGGACTACTCTATTCTATAAATTTGGTAAAATTATCGTAGCTCTAGATAAGATAATGAGGAATATTATAATTGATGGTTTTCAAAATTTTGCTAGATTCTAGTTACATTTTTGTCGGCTAATTCAACAGCCTATGATGACATTCTATATAAGATAGTGGATATTTACGGAAAATATCAGTTTTAAGGAGGATCGGCCTAGAGAATTTTGCAACCCTAATAAGCTAACCGAAAGAAATTTGGTTCGTACGATCAGGTTGTTAATTTAGCATATATTTTGGAGGAAGTTCTAGTATCTAATGCTTAGGTTTTGGATTAGGAATCAGCAAATGTGCAATGAGAATTAGAAACTAAATTCAATATAATCTTAGAGGGAGTTTGAGATATTGATCAGTTAAACTTACATCAAGGTGAGGTTACCAATGGCGTTGGAGACGACTTTAGGAGGATATAGGATTTGAACGAGTTGTTGCGCGCTCTACAATTTTAAAAGTAACGGACACGCAAAACAAAATTTAACTTTTTGTAAAAACAGCAAGTCTGTATTGGACAAAAATAAATTAATTTAATATTAATGAGTTGGTACCTTTGGTTTTATTTTCTTACTATACTCTTAGTCAAATTTGTCCAGAAAAATTTTACGCAGGTTAACATAAAGTGGCCTATAAATTTGGTTTCGACCTAATGTGACATTGCATCCTTTAAATTAAAAAAATCGGTCTTCTTATCAGACTACAGTGACCAGACTATAAAAATATTTAAAATACTTTGAACTTACATACAAAGTATAATTCGCTACGCATTTGTTAACACCTTCGTAACCTCAAATTTTATTGTATTTGGCGCAAGCATTAGTTCGAAACATAGAAAACTTTGAAAAACTTTGAAAATTTTTACAATAACTTGTAATAGTGTGAAGGAGTAGCGTCTTGCTTTGGCTTACTTAGATCTCAGCCACCCGATTTAGCATAGAAAATTTAAGGAACAGGGTCCTGTTATCCGAAGGGTTCTTAATAACCGATGGCATTGAAGCAATTGAGAGATATATAGTTGAATACTATCGATTGAACCAATCAAACGTACTGCCCAATAAGTTCGAGTCTAATCTGTATGGCGCAAATATGAATTTATATAAATGACCTTCTCCAATTATGCTTACCTTAAGATTTTGTAACCAGAATTTTCGTTTTAATTTCCCCGCTTGCTGTTCAAATTGTGATGCACCCTGTTGTAGTGCATCAGCCCGATCATCTAATTCCGATAATTTTTGATCTCTTTCAAGCACTTTTTCGACATTTGTTTTCATAATATCAACTACCTGTAATACAGATAAGGAAATCAGTTAAACCACGGTAAATTGGTAGACGCAGTTACAAAAATACCTCATCGACTTGTGCCTGTGTTTGTTGCAAGCGTTTCTGTGCTGCGATCTGTTGTGGTGTTCTTGGCCCACCAACAACTCCATCTGCACCTGGATCGGCCCCGGTATTTGGTGCTAGACCTTCAGACCTGCAAAAAGAAATGTAATATATATTATCAATTTTTGGATTGAATTACACACACACGACATATAAAAAAAAAATCAAATAAAATGTTGCATAACAACACCTCCACAAAGACATTTAGTAATAAGAAGATTTTAACCGTTTTTTTTCTCTTGCAGCATTTTCATTTTATGCTAAGAACATAAAAGCCCACACAGTAGATAAATATTCTTACACTGGGTGTAGGTATTTGATATACATTTAGGTAGAATTTATTAACTGTGGCATATAAAACATGAGTTTACCATAACAGCTCGACTCGTGGCATTTTTATATTATCTATGGCTCTTCACTAGAACGAGAACCTCTAGTCTATATTCTAACTCAATAAATTAGAGGAGTAATCGTAAATGTGAAACTGTATTTTTACCAGTACAAATGTAACTTCGACCCATAAAAAATCAATTCAATAACTTTTATGGTTATTGTGATGCTTTTGAAAACAACCAATAAAATCTTAGTTTATTATGTTAGTTTGGAAAATTTTAGAACTAT
The DNA here is from genome assembly GCA_963691935.1 of Nephrotoma guestfalica. Classification (NCBI taxonomy): domain Eukaryota; kingdom Metazoa; phylum Arthropoda; class Insecta; order Diptera; family Tipulidae; genus Nephrotoma; species Nephrotoma guestfalica. The sequence continues at coordinate 190,046,020 of OY829915.1, read as the reverse complement.
AAGTATAAATATGTTAAGTGTATTGAGCTTCACATTTTCATAACAAATACACAAATTTAGTTTGAGTACTGTATTACGGTAGAATAGTTTAGATACCCAGGATACTAGAATCTAAGATGAGAACTGGCAAGGACAATAAATGCGTCCAGAAATAAGGAAAATTTGTATTGGCATATTGTGGAGGGATTCATATAAACCTTGCCCACAAGAGAGTTGTCTACAAATGTAATTAAAGAATATTTGTTTTTAACTTTTCATCTACCATTTTCAATGTTTACATTTCTTTGAGTTTGCGTAGTAGTTGTTTGTATTGAATGATTTCTTGGGTGTTAATTGGTGATTGCATAAATTTTTAATTAGTACAGCAGAGTTGGCCATGCAGGTTAAAAGGAAATTTATTAAATTCATAAGGCTCATTTTATGTTCCAATACTGGACTGCTTAGATCCAAATGTCTGCCCGCTGGAAGTTGCATGATTTTCTAATGGATGATGGCATTAGACACATTTAAAACTCTTTCTTATTATTTTCCATATATTTCCCCTTTACTGATACTGTACGACAGCAAAGGTTCCAAGAAAATTAAGTCACATATTTTTCTAATAGGTCTGCTAGGACATATCATGGGATTAAATCAGTCAGTCTTACCTTTTCCGAAAACGTTAATTTCAGTAGCGTTTCTCGACTGATTAGAGCCCAACGAGTAACAAAAGTAACAAGATTTGCATATATGTCCGGTAGAATATTCCTTTATCTCTAAAGGAATCTCTAAAGGAAGGGCTTTATCTCTAAATTCTCATGGAACACCCTCCTAGGCATGCTATATCAAATACGGGAAATTAGACACTCACTAAGTTTTGGACCCCTGATCAATACTTTTATCCAAATTTCATCGTCATTCGTTTAGAATGGCGGAAAGACGGAATATTGTTAAATTTCAAGATTTGATTTACCGAGTTCCTTTACTTCAGAGATCAATCAATTTATCATTTTAAGGATCACTTTTAATATTTTATTCGGCTGGGATGTTTTATTTAGTGAAAAAAAGAGATTCAAAATGAATAATAAATTTCCGCTGGTAATTATATAACAAAATAAATTCTCTTTTGTGATTGTACTGTCACTTGCGGCGAGTAGCGAAATCTCTTATTTTCCGCTGAGAAATTTCCGCTATCTTATACAGCATCCCGTAAGGGCCGAATTAAATAATTAAAATGTTTAAAAACACTCAAAGTTATTCTATCTCGGGTAACAGAAATTTCAGATATTTCCGAGCACGTTGCTAAGTAAGTTCGGTTTCTTACATCAAATACAAATTAAGATCCACTTTAGCCACCTCGGCGCGATTTGTAAAGGCCAGGTTAATTAATTTAAAGTTTGTAAGAATTTTTATGCAACACTTACAGTAACAAAAATATCAGAGATTTCTGAGCGAGTGGTTAAGTAGGGTTGGTTTTTTACACCAAATACTAATTCAGAACCAATAGATCAGCTCTGTGAAATCCGTAAGGGCCAAAAACCATATTAATATCGAAGAGCAAAACTGTTTCTTACCTCTAGTTCAACGTGAATCTTCAACAGCGGCAGAAAGATGCAATTTTCCGACAAATGACTCGGTGAATTCGTTTCATCCACCACCAGAATAAGAACCTGAATTATGTTTCCACAGATTCCATATCGTCAACCAAACTGCGAAAGTCCATTTTGGGACATTTTGCATATTTGGTATCATTTTGAAGAGAAGGAAATTCCGTTTTATTTCGTAACACAATTGTTTAATATTTTCTCCGCGCTTTCTTTTATGTCAAAATTAGACATTTGCTTAAGTCCACAGTAACACAGAGTTAGCTATCGTAGTGAATAGTTCTGTATTAGAATTACGTGCAAATATTAATTTGGTAAGTTATAATCTAATTTCTTGCTCTAATTTGTTAAATATAATATTTTTTATGCTACTGGAGTTAGCCGAAAATTTCAGCCGAAAAAACCCCTGCATTATCGACATATTTCGTATCAGGTGGTAGTAGAAAATTCTGTTGATATTACCCGAAAATTACATGTTATTGAAGTTAACAGTAAATTTTCGCCGAAAAAAAATTGAAAAATCATTATCACATAATTCGAATGTTTAAAGGTCATATGAACAGGGTGAAATTAGACAGACTCGTAATTAGCTGGATCCCATATTTATAATTTGTCGTGTTAGGGGCCAATTAATTTGAGTTGTGGCACTAACAGTGAACACCTGTGCCAAAAATCGGGCCATATTTTATGTAACTTCACCCAGTACAAATTACCACTAAACATGCGACCAGTTTTTAATTTATTTCACTATGATTCTACATGGCACGTGGTTTGAGAATGATAAACATGGCCCTGGGACAAAATTTAACCATCGACAATTTAATACAGCTCGGGAAAAATCAATCGATTTTAACATGCAACGTTCAGGAAGATGGATCGTTGGCGATTGCAAATAGCACTCAGCTAAATAATAATTCTCAAATATTAGAAACACATGAGTAGCACCTTTGCCTATATTTGTCAATTCAGAATATTGCATTGCTGAACCAGGAAATTATATTGAAATTGTATCAAGTGGCAATCATATTGACCACAACGTTGAATATACATCCATCTATAAAGATATTTCAATACATGTAAACCAGGAATCCGCTTGTGCTTCAATAGACATCGAAGAACATGCGTCCCATCCGAATGAACAACTTATTTCGTCAGGTTTGTACTAAAATATAAGTTTGTTTCAAAACGTTAAAATATAATATTAAACCTTTTAAAGCTACTCTCTTAAATGCGGCAACATCATGGACCCCAGAAAAATCAAAATCCAAACGTTTTAATGTAAATGAAAATGAATGGAAAACAAGACGCAATGCTAATCGCGGAGAGAAGGAACTGCCTTATAAATCGAAACAAAACACGAACGGCGGATGGAAATATGACGTAATTAAACCACCTGAATCTCTAAAGCCTCGATGCAACTGTTCGATGTCAGAAAAGTCAACTTCTATTATTAGATGTTTAGAAATTACCGAGGACGATCGTTCGGTGAATATATGAATATGAATCGAAAATATGAATTGAATTCATATTTGCGGTTAAATAATGAGGATGGCATATCGCGGCGATCAAATTCGTTCAAATATTTTTTAAGAAAATTCAATAACACCCAACATAGGGTGTGCAAAAATTTGTTTGTTGGTACCCTTGGTATGAGCTATAACACCAATCTAAACTGAATTAATGGCAAAAACGAAGAAGTGTGTGAGCCTGATATCTCAAATAATGATAAAGTTGAGCTAACTATGTTCCAAGCACGATCGAAACTTGTAAACGATTGTTTACGAAGTTTCTTCGAATGTTTGGCAAAAACGGAATCACACTATTGCCGAACATCAACCAGCAAGTTGTATTTAGAACCCGAATGGACTAGCAAAAGCCGGCTTTATCAAGAGTACACAAATAACTGGTGTTTAAAACAATGCGACATTTACGAGGGCCACAAAACTAAAAATGTTAAAGATGCTGTTTATGAGGTGCACCAAATAAAAAAAAGGACCTAAAACTGAAAAGATAAAGGACAAAGACAGCAATATTGAAAATGTGTTCACCATGGACTTACAGAGTGTTATGCTTTGTCCGAAATCGAATGTTCATCCCTCTATTATAAAACCAAGTTAATGGTGCACAACTTCACAATTTATAACTTGAAAACCAATGACGGGTTTTGTTTTATCTGGCACGAAGGTGAAGGAGGCGTTGGATCAAATGAATTTCCAACCAATTTATCGCACTTTATTTTGACCGAAGGAGAGTACGTACGTTACACTTGTTCAAAAACATCTTGAAAAAGATCACACACAAATGGAAGTCGACTCCATGGATTCTGTCATTGAAAAGCAAATCAAAACTAGAACAATCAATCTCCCAGCTGGTTATGTTGATATCTGTAGGCAAGCTAGACTAAAGCCTAGGCCGTACGCCGTCAAATATTTTTATCACACTTCTTTAAAAATTTCAGTTCGATTCAATATTATAAATCTATCAAACTAGGAAAAGCCGTTGGGGATGCAACTGTTAATCAGATTCGATGCATTAAATACAACACAAATGGAAGAATCCAACTGAAATTAAATTTTAATGATGAATGGTTTGATTTGCCAAAGCGATTAAATCGACAAATTAAACCAATTAATTTTGAAAACCTTTCTGGCCTTTACACTTCACGTTTACCGTGAGAACTAATCTATTACTTACACAATCTAATATTCTGTGATGAAATGTGGTTTAATATTTTAAATTTTTTTTTTTACATTATGAGTGACACTTTGTTAAGACTAAAATAATATTGTGGGCAAAAAATAGTAAGACTTTGTTTATAATTTTAAAATTCTTTATTTATTTCTCCAAATCTATTTCGCCCCTCTATCTAAGAGTAATCCCCCCCCCCCCTCGGTCTCAATACACTTGTGCCAACGTTTTTTCCAATCCTCGAAACAGTTGTTAAAGTCAATTTATGGAATAGCCTCCAATGCGCGTAGCGATTCACGTTTAATGTCTTCAATTGACTCAAAACGGTTTCCCCGGAGCGGTCGCTTGAGTTTGCTGAACAGCCAGAAGTCACACGGAGCTAAATCAGGCGAATACGGTGGTTGCGGAACGATATGGGTGGAATTTTTGGCGAAAAAAACGTAAAATCAATGGAGTATGAGAAGGTGCATTATCGTGGTGCAAAAACCAAGAGCTGTTGACCCATAATTCCGGCCTCTTTTTACGAATAGCTTCGCGCAAACGACGCATAACACTCAAATAGTATTCCTTCTTGACAGTTTGGCCGGTCGGAAGGAATTCGGAGTGCACCACACCTCGATAATCGAAGAAAACTATCAACCTCACCTTTGGCACGATATTCGGCCGATTGATCGTCTGTTTCTGGGTCGTAAGCATAGATCCAAGACTCATCGCCAGTTGTAATACGTTTCATGACATCTTGGTAGTCGGAAAGCATTGTTTCACAGACGTCAACGCGACGCTGTTTTTCCAAAAATTTGAGTGATTTTGGAACCAATCGTGCTTTCACTGATCCTTCCGATATTTCAACGATGCCAGCAAGATCTCTGACTGTTAATCGTCGATTCTCGAGCACCAATTCTTTGATTTTATTAACGTGTTGATCATCAGTTGATGTTGATGGCCGTCCTAGACGTGGTTCGTCGTCAACACGTTCTCGACCCTCTTTGAACAATTTGTACCAATCAAAAACACTTGCTCGCGACATACAATTATCACCGAAGGCCTTTTGCAACATTCTGAACGTTTCGGCACCACAAAATTGATTCCGCACACAAAATTTAATGGAACTTCTTTGTTGAATAATTTCACTCATTGTAAAAATCGCTGAATGCAGTTTTTGTACTTCAGAAAGACAAGCGTATACTAAACACTAATGATTATTTTGATGTGACATTTGGCACAGATGTAACTGACAGTCATACCAACATAGAAAAAAAATATTTCGACGAATGGTTATCCGCCCGAAATTTAAATTAAACAGTCTTACTTCTTTTTGGCCACAGTACCTTGAAAACTTTGTGCAACGAAAATATTTTTTAAAAACCAGAAGGCTATTTTTCATCAATATTGGGAGTTGGGCAGCTATAATCAGAGAATATTATTTATCTCGGATTTGATTAGAGCGGAAGCAGAAAAAACGCAAAAGATGGTCAAAAATACAACTACGCCTAGAAACCGAAAGCGCTCGTCATATTATTACGTGGAAACGGAAAAACAATTGATTAATGTATGCCAACGATGTTTTCGATTTTGTTTTGGGGAAACCGAGAGTTTTTTTAAAAGTGTCAAAAGAAGTTGGATTCGCCAAATACGTTATTTGAGGATCATTGTGGAGCTACCACGCCAAGAAATAAGTTCTCCAGTGAAACAATTAATGCGGTTAAGCTTACGAGAGCCATTACACTCGAAGAGATACTAGTCAAAAATATTTCCACACAGATTGGACTCTGCGGGTAAAAAGGTACATAAAAAAATATTTATAATTCATTGTCAAATTGTCATAATTCATGAACATTAAGTTCAAATCACCAAAAACGGACACATGCAACTATTGCTCAATCATAAAAGCTATAATCGATGTGTTGAAGGATCAACCTGAAACTGAAATTTTAAAATTGGAGCAATCAACACTCCACATTGAAGCTGATTTGGGTTTCAAATATAAAGAACATGATACGAAATTAGCTGGCTTGGATTCCATATTTGATGGTGTCACTGATGTCCCTTATTGTGTCATGTGGCAAGACGCTATACCAGGGCGTGGCGGAAATGTTCCACAAAAAGCTCGTTTCTATCCGCAATGTTAATGATTTTTTAAACTACAATATAATCGTAATATAACAACGATTAATCTTAAGTTCCTCACATCTGGTGAACATTAGGACATGGAGTGTGATTCGGACCATTCATTGATCGAACGGAAAAAAAGAAACAGGAGTAAAAATGACATTGATACTATTGAATAGTATTTGTTGGACGAAGATCATTCGGTGTAGTACGAATGAAGTTGTTGACCAGGTCGTTGTGTTGGTGGTCAAAAATTGATGAAGAAATCCCAAAAAGTGTTTCATGGTTTTGGTCGAAAGTACCAGCGAGCTATGTCCGAACATTTTCAAGAAGTTTCATAGCCAAAGAGTGTCCAGGTATAGTACATAAGCCATGCCGACTTTTTCCATTTTGGTGGCAAAATCTTACTGCTGATAATTAGCACAAATTCAAAAAACTATTTGAAGTCTTTGGGTTTCCAACGGTACTTCTCCGTTAAAAAGTCCAGCTAATGTCCCTCAAGCCAATGGGTTGGCGGTTTCTATGCGGTTTCTAGTTAATTCGATTGGAGAGAAGGGAAGATGTTACACTGGGGAGCTTTCTCAACACGCCAAATGTTGTGAATTTGAAACTCTGCTAGCTGTATGCTAAAGTTTGAGCTAAGGACGTGATTATTGCAGTTGAGAGCATTATTTGGTTCTGCGCCAGTAAAATGGTGTACCCAATAGCTATAATATTAATTTGTCTAAGCCATTTGCACTTGGTTGGAATTCAATCTTTACCTGAGAGTCTGGTGTGGTCGTAAAAGTCTTGGAGGGATTCCGACAATATGTTTTGAAGGTATGGAGCAAAATCGTGTTCTTCATCAAAATCAAATTCGATCAAAGAACTCTTAGGTTGATATTACCAATAAGCCCACAGTTAAGATACTGGAAAGTATTGCTTATCAGATTGTCCAACCAAGAACTGAAGAGCCATTACCATCGTATTCAAAACCAGAACCAAATAAGTCATTTGTTTCATGACAAGCGGGGGCACACTTCAATGAAGGATGAAAGGGAGTTCGGCCCATATTGAGTGTGTTGAATAAATTTTTAAATTTTGTACCACAATCATCAATAGTTTGATGTAAATAGTGACGGTAAACTGAAATAGGGTGTGGTTGGTATTCCTTTTATATATAAATATAGAATCGTTGATGATCTTTGCGTTATATCAGCTGACTTTAGTTTGATGGTATTAGTTAAACTATATTAGACAGAACCACATAGCCCATGTTCAACGAAGCCACTTGGTGGAGACACTTGACCGTTGATCCAAGAGCTTAAATTCTTGCTACAAGATGAAAATTTGTGTACGCATTCCTCGTAATGTAGGATCGGTTATAATTATACTGACTGCATCGGTTATAATTATCTTTCCAGTTGCGGTAGGCTCGAAGTTGACTCAGATAAATTCTAACGCGAGGTGTGTTAAAATTACTGACATTTTCCAAATAATATGTCGACTTTGTTCTGAATTAACCTAATTCTGTTCTAGAAATATATATTCCAGGACAATTTTAAAACCTGCATAGATTGAGTTATTGACTAGCATAATCTCTAAAACAAGTATATTATATCATCGCTTGACCATTTAGGAGGCACATTCTCGAATCCCATTTTATAATATGTAATAAATTTTATCTTATTTGGTTATCTCAGAGATGTGTCTAAAACTTATTTAAAAAGTCAGTTTTTTAGTAGTGTCACTGCAATTAATGTACTGGATTACTGGATTTCCGATATTCCAGAACTTAAATAATTTGTTTACCGAAGGTTTGAAATCTCGCAGCAAAATTTAAAATCTGGGCGTACTAAATGAAAAGAGAAAAAAGTGTATTTGACAAGCGTAGAACTAACGGCCTTCACAATGTGAGCCGCCTTATCACTAAGTAGGCCACAAACTATATATGTATATAGATCAATGTTTTTTACTAGAGCGGTCATTTTACTCGAAAGGTTCAACAATCCAAATCGGATTTGTTAGTACCACATTAAATGACTATTTAACGCCAAGTCTTTATAAGTCTTGTCATCGTCGTTTAATGAAACTTTTAGGTGGTTTAATACTCCTATTTGTGTTCCTTGTGATCTCAACATCGACCCACTAAGCGGTGGGATGACTTAATCGAGTTTTTGATTACCATCGACCTACTAGGACATTACTAATTTTACAGGGATTATCTTGCAATAATTCTTTCCAGTCCATTCTACGTTCGAATTTCTGAAACTATTGAATAGGGATTGACGTGAACAAGTTGAAAAACTTGCGCTATTCTTCAACTGCCTCAAACTTGGGCATATTGTCGATAAGTGCACACCCAAGATTCCTGTAAATATTGCCATCAAAAACATCACATTTTATTATTTTTGACCACAAGTACTCCCAATCTACCACACGCTACATCCAATAAATCGGTGCCTGCATCAATAACTAAAATAAAATCATCAACGTTTTCGCAGTCTACGATGCTTACTACATTGGTCATATTTATCGGTAGAGCGCTGGCGGATTACAGTTCACAATTGAGCCTCATTTGTCAGTCATTTGTTTCAAAACTTCAGCTTCCACATAAAAGTTTTCTGTGGAAATTGGATTAATGGGCCCTTCAGCAGTGCAATCATGTGTGCTGCTGCCAAACACAAGCGTTACTTCATCGATGTCAATAAACTTAAATAACTGCCACGTTCTGTCAAGTCTTTGTTTATAGCAGATCGGACTTTCGTAAGCTCGTTTCGAGTTGAATTTCGATTTGCTGAAGGTCAGTCAAATCAAACTGGGCAACAAACAATTTACTACACCTTCAAATAATGTTCTTGGTTGGATCGTTTCGGATGTTATTCATGCAACAATATCATCAATGATGATATTGAACGATTTTGAAAAATTGAAGCAATTTTTATACCACGAAGATCACCCATGTGAAAAATATTTTGTCGAACTAGTTACATGAAACGAGAATAGCCGTTTTACTGTTGCACCTCCATTTATTCACCGACCTATATTTGCGTGCACATTTCTTAACAGTCTAAATATAAAACTTAAATTTGTTTGTAAAAAGTATCAAAAGTATCATCACTGGCATTGATAGTCCCCAACGCATGATGGTGGTTTTAATTCGTATGTATGAATAGATAAACTATTCTATCATGACGATATGGTGTACTCATTTTTTTCTAGCATGACTTTTTATTGCATAAAATGTTTCTGCTATGCAGCCTTGCTAAGTTTGTGTTTATTCTCTCGAACCGAATTAGGCTTCTTCATGAACCGACTCACTTCAGTTACCCTATTATGCAATTTCCTTCTTAGGAAGGCTGTAAGATGGCCTCTCCGGCTTAATATTTTACGAAAGATATTATGAATGATAAATAAAATGTTCACCTTAATTTGCAAGCATCTTATGGCAACCGGGAATTCATTCATATGATGTGAAGTGCTGCTCAGACAGGCCATGCGTCTTCGGTCGAACAAGTGGTAATCAGAGGGAGCAATGTCTGGTGAATCGTGTTTGGTACGGAATCCCAGTAATTCTTTCGTTCGCATTTAGCAACTCATAATACAAGACACCAAGCTGACCCCACCAAATACGGCAGGTGGTCCTCATGATTTCTTCTTTTTTGGGTTATCGTAGTAGATCCTTTTTTCATCACCAGTGACTATACGATGCAAAAACCCCTTCGGTTATGCCGAATGTGGCAAGCAGCATTTCACAAGAAAAAAATCGGCGTCCAACATCTCTCTCTTCTTCTTGCGTTTAGCATGAATTTTCATCCAATAATGCTTTCAATTCCGCGTCTTCGTACAATTTTGCTTTTCTGCTACGTTCTTTGTCTTCGACATTAAATTCACAGTTCTCAAACTTTTGAAACCACTCTCGAAAACTTCTCTTAAGTGAGAGTCATACACTTCTACAAGCAATCGATGCGCCTCAGCTGCATATTTCTTCAAATTAAAGAAGCAAATCAAAAGTTCCTGCAAATGACGCTTATTCGGTTCAAAACTCGATATCTTGTTCGACACAAGAGAAAAATATGTAATGCTGATAATCGCTAATAGTTTAAGGTTATGTTGTATGACATTTACATCGGTCAATTTCAACCTTAACTTACTGGTGGCGCCATCCTTTGTCGAACGGCAGAGATTTATTTGATACCCAATAGTACCCATGAAACGTGTTAAATAAAATATTTTTTGCTCGCTTTCATTAAAGTGTGTTAATGAGACGTCTCAATGGAAATAAAACATATGATCCAATTTGACGGGTGGCAATACACTGGCATACGGCTTTAACTACCTGATGATAGATAAACCTGATAATGACACTAAACATTTTCTAATTGTGTGTGGCTCCTAGATAATTAAAACGAACACGAACTATTTTGTGGTTTCTATTGAGACGAATTTTAAATTTTATTTTAGTTGTAATGGCGTTGAAATACGAAACGTGTATTGTTGAAGTTATAAAACTTCTCCTCCACTCTGGTTCAACCAGTAATGCTGATCCGTCTTGTATTCTGAGACTGGTACATTCTAATGAGATACTAATATTACCATAGAACAGACTTTTGTGGTATTCGGGGCACAAATAAGTTTTGAGGGATTTACAAAAGATGGCGTAACTAGAATTAAATCGCATCGGGCCATCTTGTAACTATATTCAGATTAAAGTGTCATCGTTTTCCAACAACATATTTGTTTGTGCTTTAACCATGTTAAGCTTTATGCCAATAAAATATAATTTGCGGGAAGCGCTGCGTTTTTGTTTTAAATTGAAGAAAATTGCAGCTGATGGACACCGATTGATGTGTGTGAGTACTGGTTCCGCCATTTTAAAGTGACGATTTTGGCACCAGTGACAAAGAACGCGAAGGGGGACCAGTAAAGTTTGAAGACGCTGAGTTGGAGGCGTTATTGGACCATGATGCATGCCAAACTCAAGAGGAGCTCAAGACTATGGGTATGGTGCAAAAACAAGGAAATTAGGTTCCGTATGAACTCAAGCCAAGAGACGTCGAACGCTGTTTTTTCACGTGCGAACAATTTCTCTAAAGACAAAATAAGAACGGGTTTTTGTATCGAATCGCGACGGAGGTGAAAAGTGGATGCACTACGACAACCCAAAGCACAGAAAATCGTGGGGTAAACCCGGTCATGCATCAACTTCAACCATCAAACCAAATATTCATGGCAATAAGCTAATGCTGTGCATCTGGTGGGATCAGTTCGGAGTGATCTACCATGAGCTACTCTAACCTAACGAAACCGTCACTGGAGAACGTAATCAACAACAATTGATGCAATTAAGCCGAGCATTGAAGCTGAAGCGCCCACAATAAGCCAAAATACATGACAAAGTGTTCTTTCAGCACAATAATGCTCGGCCACATGTTGCAAGAGTCATCAAGGAAACTTTGGAGGGGCTTCAATAGGATGTCTTATCCCACCCGCCGTATTCACCAGACATTGCTTCTTCCGACTATCATTTGTTCCTGGCCGAGCAGTACTTCAATGCTTACGAAGAAGTAATAAATTAGGTCGATTGTTGGATCGCCTCAACAAAACACGAGGAATTTATTCCTTTTTGAAAAATGGTGAAAAGTCATAGCTAACGATGGACCTGAAAACTTATTAGTACCCCCAATGTTAACAATATATCACACAGGGCAGTAAACTAATTAAAACTGGTAAAACCCGCGGTGTTTTGTTCTATATATGTCTCATTCTATTTATGTTTTATCCGAGTTTCTTCGAAGATAATTAAAGCACAAAATATAGAGCTTTTAGATGCCTGGCCTGATTTGCGATAACCATATGGCATTCGGATAAACTCCAATATTGCACCATATTAAAGGTGAGGCGACTTGTGTATTGAGGAGCGGCAGAATCCGATATCTAGCATAAACTGGAATTCAGTTTTTTCAGCTTTTAAGTTTCGTTGCGTCGAGTGGTCGCTGTTTAGAACAAGGTAACCTACTTTGCGTGACGACGTAATGAATTACGTTATGCTTCACTAGAAGATTGCAATTCGGACCCCCAGTGAGCCCGGGATATTTTTCAAAAAAGTGCCTTATTCGTTGTTGACGTTGAAATGTTTTTGGGATGGCGTATTAACTTGAACGAGGGTAGTAAACGAATAAGAAAGTATTTTATTCTTCAAATCGATCAAGATACCGCATATTCGGTCAGTAAATCCGAACCTGAGATGTGCGAACGAACGCCTTAGGCCGAAATTAATCATCAACAATTTTTCTACCGTAAGTGGAAATTGGGAATCTGCTTGCTTGTTTAATCCTGTTAATTTTTCAACCTTCAGTCCAATACGCAGTGGAACGAATAAAATAAATGCTGGCGTGTGTAAAGCAAAACTTTATTTCTAACAAACAAAACTATTTCAGCGATTTTATCTTATTTAGGTATTAAAGATTTCAGAGTTATGCATTTTACTCAGGGGTGGAATTCAAGGCGCCCCGCGGAAGTTTTGTGTGGAGGGGTGGCAACGGTTCTGCTTATTTTGCTCTGCTATAAAGCAGACGGATGAGTTTGAATGTATATAGCTTATTGGTATATTTTGTGGAGCGAGATGGTGGCTTGGTTGTTGTTTTATATGTGGAGTTTCATTACCATCGCAAATTTCAGTGCGGCATTCGTGATCCCAGTACAGGTTTTGTATGGGGTATCGGTAGCAGTTCTGCGCGCAAAATCTTATGGAATTTGACTGCTGTTTAGGATTTTCATGAGGCGTTCATTATTTTGTTCCAGAATTAATATTTCTACTAATCCAGATTCCAGGTTAGCTTCCAGTTAGCTTTCCATACATTACAATTCATCAATCAATCAAACAATTAATTATATCCGCGATTTTTATATGAAAGGATGTCGTTGTAGGTTATCGCAAATTAAACGAATATCAGAGTTTGGCTCCCACACAGGCTAGATAAGGTAGGTAGGTTTCAGTGGTTGCTTACTGCACACTTAGGCCAATTTTTAGGCCCATTGTGATACCACTCATTCACTCCACATCATTAACCCACCTACTTCACCTACTCACACAACAACAGTATTCCACCTGCACATTGCAAGCTCCATGTCAACCTGTACATTGACATGGAAGGTGAGTCGGCGCGTGACACGGAATTCTGCACTCCATCAGAGGGTCTTAGTTGTATTTATTAACATCACCGATCGTAATCGATGATGAAAATTCGATTTGCATCTAGCCTCTGATGGGATTCGAACCCAGCACCTCCCGGTCCAAGTGCCGAAGCTTTAACCACTGCACCACTTGTCCGGTCCCCACAGAGGCTAATTCTATATTTTGTAGAAAAAATTAGTTTTGGACACTTGCATAAAATACTGTCCAAAATTTTGAAATTTTCCAATAATTTAAAGTGCCTAGAAACTTCACACTGGTAAGGAAAACTACTTCACACTGGTAAGGTAAGTCTTTTTTAAATGAGTATATCACTTGGCCATCTGAAGCGGATAGCAAGTATGGTATTCCATCATTAAACTAGAATTATCCGCATCATTACGTGTTTAATCCTGATATTTCAATGACGAAAGTTAATGTCGTCTTTAATGATTCAGCAAAGATACAAGAACATAGATATGCAAAAGTTGTGGCCGCTAGAATCGGGTTTCGAGTGAGACTCTTCCCATGAACTAGCATACATATACTTGCAAACGTTCAGGACAAGTTTTAAATGATCTAAAATAACCTGTCCATATCCAGAACAGCACTACTAAACAAATCTACACTGCAACGTTCTGAGATTTGTTCGGCACTATTGTTAGCTCAGTTGGGTATCACACGCTCAAGACATTGTAAATGTCCAATGTGTTGCATTGGGTAAATTCTCCACCATAAAAGAGTTGGCGCATCGATAATACTGGTATCATTTAGATTCGGAACAAAACGCTGCAGATGTCGTCTATGTGTACTACGCCAATAGAAAATAGTTATTCCACGAACCTAAAATATCTTAATAATTATCATCAGCTGAAACCAGTAAATTATCCGGACTTCTGAAATTGCTTTCATGATGTGAAAATTTGACTTCAGCGAAGTGGTTTCATCAATCGCTGTAACCATTTGAAAAGTTTATCACTCAGTTTATCACCTGTCAAGTGACAGCAATTCAGCATTATACTCCCCGTGGGAATAGTGAGAAAGTTGCCGAAATTTTCAAAAAAATTGTGAACAAAATTCGGTAGAAATAAAGTGCCAACTGAGAAGAGTGTGAGGAAATTTGTGAATAGAGTTCGTGCGACTGGGATGTTAATATACAATACATACGCTTGTTCCATCACGTTCGATGGCAAAATTGCTGCTGTAGCTGAAAGTGTGCGTCAAGATCCGGGTACCTCAACCCGCCATCATTCACAAGAATTGAACGTCAACGATATGACTTTGCGAAAAATTTTACACAAACACCTGGGCATGAAAGGCTACAAAGTCTAATTGGTGGAAAAATAGAAGGCAGTTGACCATCGATTCCGTTTTCGTTACGCTGAATGGGCCAATTCTCGAAGAACATGGACATTTTTACCAATAAAGCATCTTTTCCCAAAAATCTCGTATTTAGGGCACAGAGAATCCACATGAGAAGTCAATACAGCCAAACCGAGAGGCTGTTTGGTGTGGAATATAGTCCAAAGTAAGACCATTTTTCTCTGAAAATGTGCAAAGAGTCAACAACACTCAATGGTGCCATGCGAACTGACCATTATGGTGTCATGTTGAGCTACGATTTAACTTCGTTGGACTATTATTTGTACTATTATTTGTGGGGAATGTTATGCAAATGTTATGCTATTCATCCACGACTGAGGCTTTGAAGGAATCAATAAAGTGACTATTGGTGAAAAATAGAGACTTAAAGGAATGAAAATGTACTCGAAAATGTACTCTATTTAATATACATTTTTAAAGCGAGCTAAAAGTCGTACCCTGTCTTTGAAGGAGGCGTTATTTGAGTGTGTAGCAGGCTGCAATTCTCTTCACTTAATTATTCCTTGGTTTTGCCCAATTACGTAGTATGGAAATTGGAAACTCAGGTATTTCGAGACTGTGTTCGATACCGGCGAGTCAACCTAACTTCAACAGTTCAACAAATAGGAATTATGCCGAACGACCGAATTGCGTCAGCACCTCCATTTCAATGTGTTGGGATTGATTTTTGCGAACCATTCACCGCCATTCAACGAATTCGCGACAACGGCGGTTTAGTTTGGGCATTTGGAACTTGTGGCAAAAAGGTATACTTCGACAACGGTATAAACATTTGCGGGTGCATTTTATTTACTCCAGTTGTCAATGATATAATTAATTGGAATTTTGTTCCACCACCAGGCATTAAATATGGAATATGGAGTACATAATATTTGTCATTGGCAACGATATGTAGTGCAATTGATTTAGTATTGCCAGCAAGGCGTTTTCAATGCGGCCGAAATAGCGAGAAATTGTTGTTGACGTTAGAATTTTTATTTATAATTTCAATCTAGAATAATCCCTGGTTGTAAGCAACAATGCTGTTTATGAGCAATAATTTGAATGTCAAAGGAAAATCCACCCTATTTAACGATAATTAGCACCACCAGAAATATTCTGTTTTCTCTTTTTTCATTTTACAACAGAAACACCCACTACCAATAAATACCAGCATATCTAACAAAAATTTATATTTCTAAAAGGTCATATGGAATATGGATTTCATAAAAATGTATACGGAAATTCCTCGAATCCAGAAAAAAATCTATATCACTCGAATCCGCAGTGCAAAACATAAAACTCGAAACAAACCACATTCTATCACATAGCACAAAATTAAAACTATCTAAAAAAAACTAAGAAATCAATATCTCCATTTTTTTCTTATAAAACCGCGGAAGATCGATTCCAAATACATCAAAAATTTTAACTGTGTTAAAAACCATCCAAAACAAAAACTGTTAAGTATTTTATGTATACACAGATTTGCATTAATTTTCGCAAAACCCAAAAACAAAATAGCGGAGATTTTTCACAATAAAAATCCCAACTCCCACACATCGAGCCAAATACACAGAACCAATCCAATATATATTAACGACATAAGAAAGTAGCAGAAAGCTTCTTTATTTAATTTTTTTATTTTTCGTACTTTGCTACTTCTCTAAATCTCTACTACCGTATGTATACTCTGTGTGGATGTATAGTGTGTAGTGTGTAGATTTTTATGTCATGCGAAATGCAGACAAGCTTTTTACCATATTTTGACTTTCTTCGTTCGAAATTCCCAAAACTATTTGTCAAATTGTATTTAATATTACTGCTATATATATATATATATATATATATATATATATATATATATATATATATATATATATATATATATATATATATATATATATATATATATATATATATATATATATATATATATATATATATATATATATATATATATATATATATATATATATATATATATATATATATATATATATATATATATATATAATGTAATAGTTTTTCATTGATTTTTACGATCCATACTGATTTTAATTTTTTTTTTGTTATTTAGCACAATCCTTTTCCATGCCAAGAAAATTATATCACATTGTCCCTATTCAAATTTCACATCTTGTATAATTCATTCAAATTTATTAATTTTTGCTGTCATTTATATTTTCCATTAAATATTAAAATTAAAAATCGATTTTTCCGCAAATACTCGTCTCTCACATATAAAAATATGTTTGAGTTAGTTATAGGTAGGTAGGCTCGTTTTAGGTAAGGTGTACATATGTATATATATGGTTTAGTACAACAAAAAATGACTGCTACTTACATTTTGGTTGATTATTCAGTTGTTTCTGTGTGAATGGTTTAGTTAGCTTATTTAGTTCCGCCTTTTCCCTTAAACACTGCTGGTTAGTTTTAGATTGTATTTATTTAGTTCTTTTTATAGTCCTGCTATCCGCTGCTCCTCTTTTTTATGTCGTATATTATGTACAGCCAACACTTTAATCAATATATCAGACGTAATAAATTCAATTACTCTAATGGACACAATCCACACAAAAATAACTAAAAAAAATAATCAAAATTAAAAAACCAAATTGTAATTTATAGAACAAATTAAGTGTGAAATTAAATTAATTTAAAAATAAAACTAAATGAGTAACATCCGCGGTGGAGTCATCACTTTTATAATGAAGTAAAACTCTCAAGCAGAAACTGACGACACACGACAGAATCCTGAAGTTGTGAAATTTAAATTTTTTTTTACTTTAATAACACTTTTTTGTTAAGTGTGGCACTTTATTGATCCGTAAATAGTAATATGGTGTATAATTTTTCAATCAACAGCACTGAACTGAATTAATTAAGGATATATATATATATATATATATATATATATATATATATATATATATATATATATATATATATATATATATATATATATATATATATATATATATAACATATATATTATCTATTATCCATCTACAGATCAATTTGACTTTTTTTAATCCAAATTCCAATTAAAGTTTAATCCATTTTGTAAATTATTAAAAACCATAAGCCACCATAAAAAAAATTGTGTTCTCATTTCCCACGACAAAAACAACAAAAAAAATCACACCATAAGAAGCTTTTAACTATTTATTCCAATTATATTGCAAATTTATAGAAAAACCATTTTCTTTTAAATTTTTTTTTTTATTAAATGCAAATCACAAAATTTTCAAAATAATACGTTAAATAATAGAATTAAATTAGGTTTATTACGTACAGTTATAGTTATTAATGCCACACACACTTTTGAAAAATTGAAAATATTCTTGTGGAAAATTTTTCAAAATGGAAAACTTTATTTTTATTTTTTCACTTTTTCACCACCAACAATGTGTTTTATACGTGTACGACGGGGGTTATATCCATATAGCACAGACGACAGAATATTAATATAGGCGAAGAGAAAAGAAAATTTTGCAGTAACAGGCATGCGTATATTCCATTGATTAATTATGTATTGATGTTTTGAACCATTCGCCGAAGTGGGAAAAATTTTATATTTTGAATCATAAAAAAATGAAAATAACGATTTCATAAAATTGAAAATGTGGTAAAGAAAAAGTTTTATAAAAGTTTAGATTTCTTGATGAATGGATAGAGCTTTGTATAATTTTATGTAGATGGCACTAACAGTTTATAGTTAGTCATTATTTATCGTTTTTAATTTTTAGTTAAATTTTTTGAGGTGTGTAAGTATTACCACTAATTTTGGTCGTCCTATGTCGATTTGTACTGGATTTTGCAAATGAAATATATAATAACCGTTTAAGGTACAAATTTTATTTAAACCAACACGCGTCCAATTTGTGCTAATTTGAGCTCACGGGAAAAAATTAGTGCTAGTCCAGGAGCCGAAAAAATGAGTAAAGATAATTTCAAATTTCGCCTGAAAGACGAAACAAATAAAATCCGATTTCTAGAAAAAACCAAAAATAACTGTCGAAATTTGTGCTTATCATAGAAATATAATTTTCATAAATTTTCAATCATAAATTGAGGAAAAACAAACAAGCCCCTAAAAGATGCTATAATAAACAAACAAAATACAGAAGTATACCGTTCAATAATGTTTATGTTGAGCAATAAATTAAACAATAGAAATAAAATGTTCTAAAATGCAAATGATATGCGAAATAAAATGGTAGCACATTCCTATCAGGAATGTTCATTGCTATCCGAAAAATATAGTGGCTGAATTTGTGCTAATCCAGAATTGGGCCAACTCCATTTAACAACAACGACCGTTGAATGGAGAATTTTGTGACATAACGCAATTAGAAGTGCCAACTATGCACTATAGTTTTCGAATGACAATGAACATACCTGATAGGAATATGCAATCAGAAGTATCAACTTCATTGGTTTCTAGAATACTTTATGTCGCAAAATTGTTAATTCAACAATCTTTGTTGTTCAATGAAATTAGGCCAATTCTGGATTAGCACAAACACAGCTGCTATGTTTTTCAGATGGCAATGAACATACCTGAAAGGAATATGCAATCAGAAGTACCAATTTTGACACTTTATGTCAGAAAATTGTTCATTCAATGGTCATTGTTGTTCAATGAAATTGGGCCAATTCTGGATGAGCACAAATTCAGCTACTGTATTTTGCGGATAACAATGATGTCTGATAGGAATATTTTATCTGAATTGCTTATTCTTGGATTTTAATTTAATTTTTCAACAACATATATTATGGTATACTTCTGTATTTTGTATGTTTATTATAGTATCATTTAGGGGCTTGTTTGTTTTTCCTCAATTTATGAATGAAAATTTATAAAAATTATATTTCTATGATAAGGACAAATTTTGTCAGTATAGCCGCCTTTGGTAAGTTTCAAAATTAGGCTTAAATTATTTCTGTTTTTACTAGAAATCTGATTTTATTTGTTTCGCCTTTCAGGCGAAATTTTAAATTTTAATTTCCCATTATTTCAGCTATTGAACTAGCACTAATTTTTTCCCGTGAGCACTAATTAGCACCAATTAGACTTAATCGGTATGCAAAATTTCATTTTGAAATTCGAAATTTTCCCTGCTGCAGTTACCCACACCACCAACACCTATAACCTCTGCACTATACACTTTTTATTTTTTCTAACAGTGAACAGTGCAACACTTTTAAAATGGAACTGTCTGCATGGAAATGTGCTCGCGCTGTCTATCTAGGGAAGAGTGCTTACCAGCTTACCACGGATGGAGGCTTGACCACTATTTCTAAGTTGATATTAGACTAATTGTTATATAGTTCAAAAAATAAATTGTAAATTGTAATTGCTGAGTTAGCATATACATATGTGTACTGTTGGACTCAACAACTTGCATGAGTGTTGTTCTGCGTTGTCTACACCGCGTAGTTTATTAATATTCCACACGTGTGGACAATGTACGAGGACGGGCAAGGTAGGTTACGCAATGTTATCTACACGGCTGTATGATTTTTTATGTCCCTGACGTTGTCAATGTAGACAACATTGATAACCAACGAAATAACATTTGAAACTCAATTATCTCATTATTTTGTGTTTATTTTACGTTAGTCGCTCTTATCATATCAAGTTGCTGTTTAGCTATTAGACAATATTGTCTAATTGTCCTAAAGTCCAACTAAGTTTATATTTAGATACTAAATCACATAAATTATTCGTTTGTTTATGAATCGACTCGTACGCTGACCCAAACAATATAATGAACAATAACATAAAAAATGAAATAGTAACTAATAATAAATATAATTTAAAATAATGTTACGTTTTCGCCTTGTCACTCAAGGTTCGAATCACTGGATTGTGAATAAATACAACTGCTTCAAATTTGAACACACACAGTTTATTTACACAACACAATTTATTATACAACACAAAATTAACAATTAATTATTACTACAATAACACACTTTAATATTCACTTTAATAATCTTTCTATTTAATCTTCACTGTATCACGTTTAAAATAAAACTCAGCATTCCACGTCAACGCGCGCCTTTATATACCAAAATATTTGTTTCTAGAATAATCCCAAATGTTGTCCAAAATTTATACGAGAACATTCTAGCAAATACGTTAGTATACAAATAGCGCCTAAATGTTGATCCATGCCAAATTAAAATTGAACAACTTATTAAAATAACTTATTCTACTCTAAACTAGATGTCACCGTAACACTACCCCTCACTCAAGCCTGTTCGTCCCGAACAGGATCCAAATCACCTCCTCTGTAGAGCGCCAAACGCTCTAAATGCACCACCTTTGGTTTACCTCTCCGTCCTTTCCGAATGCGATAAACCACGTCGTTCATCCTTTTAATGATAGTGTAAGGTCCTTCCCATGTAGGTTGCAACTTCGGTGATAATCCTTTCTTCCGTTGTGGGTTGTGAAGCCATACCAATTGCCCTTCCTCGAAGCCTTGATTATTTGCTCGTATGTCATATCGAGCCTTCATTCGATCACTTGATATCCGAATTTTCTCCCGTACAAATTGATGTATCTCATTAAGTTCTTCTTTCATCCGGTCGACGTAATCCTGTCCGCATAGAGCCGCTGATGGAACTGCTCCAAACTTTAAATCTCCCGGTAGTCGCAGATTGTTCCCAAATATGGTTTTAGCTGGCGTCACTCCTGTTGTGTCATGTACCGCTGATCGGTAAGCCATCAGGAACATCGGTATATGTCGATCCCAGTTGCGTTGGTTCTTTTCCACAATCTTTGCTAGATATTCCTCCAATGTGCCATTGAATCTTTCCACCATACCGTCCGACTGCGGGTGTAGAGGCGTTGTTCTCGTTTTATTGATGCCAAGCATCTGACATATCTCCTGAAATACCACCGATTCGAAATTCCTTCCTTGATCCGTGTGAATTTCCATCGGTACACCAAATCTGCTAATCCAGTTGTTCACCACGGCATCAGCTATTGTTGTTGTCTCTTGATTGGGTATGGGATACACTTCTGGCCATTTGCTGAAATAATCCATGATTACTAGCACATATTTATTTCCGCTCTCGGTGGTCGGAAATGGCCCCGCCACATCCATTGCAATTCTCTCGAATGGTGCCCCGACATTATATTGTTTCATGGTTCCACGGCTTTTTCGTGCTGGTCCCTTTACTACCGCACATTGATCACATCTTTGACACCATTCCACTACTGACTGTCTACATCCAGACCAGTAGAACCGTTGGCGAATTTTGGCTAGTGTTTTATTAATCCCTAGGTGACCTCCGCTTGCTCCTCCATGATACTCTTTGAGGATTTCCGCAATCCGACCTTTTGGAACCACCACCAACAATTGTTTTACTTTACCATCCGTGCTTTCCCAATTTCTCTTTAAACATCCATTTTCCATGTGGAGGCTGTCCCATTGAGCCCAATAAGATTTTACGATGGGGGTTTTATCGGCTATCTCGCTCCATGTGGGCCGGTGTTCCTTTTCCTTATGTTCCATGACGAATGCCAGATCAGCATCCCGTAATTGCTCCTTCCTGATCATTTCATCAGTCCACTCCTCATCAGGTAGCACTTGCATAAGCCGAATATCGCTGATGTTTTCCTTACCCTCCACACGTCCACAATGCTTGCATTCCACGGGGCATGGCCTTCTTGATAATGCGTCGGCATTTCCATGTGCACTTCCCTTCCGATGTTCAATTTCAAAATCGTAGCTTTGCAAACGTTCGATCCAACGTGCTACTTGTCCTTCTGGATTTTTGAATTGTAACAACCAGCGCAAAGCTCCATGATCCGTCCGTAGAAGAAATTTTTGGCCATAGAGGTACTTATGGAAGTGTTTCACACATTCTACTATAGCCAACAACTCTTTCCGTGTCACACAATAATTTCGTTCCGGTTTTGATAACATCTTGGAGTAATATGCAATAACTCGCTCCTCACCATTTGTTGCCTGTGATAATACTCCTCCTATCCCATCATTACTTGCATCGGTGTCCAAAATGAATTTAACGTTGGGTAAAGGGTATGCGAGGATTGGCGCTTCGCATAATCGTCGTCTTAGTTCCACGAATGTCTCTTCTTGGTCTTCCTTCCATTCGAATGCCTTGTTTTTCCAGGTTAACTCGTGTAAACTCTTTGCGATGCTGGCAAATCCTGGCACGAATCGTCTATAGTAGGTGCATAATCCAAGGAAGCTCCGTAATTCATGTAAATTTTTAGGTCGTGGCCATTCCTTTACCGCTGCGATCTTGTCTTCATCGGTGTGAATTCCATTGGTTGTTACCTTATGACCCAAATATTTTACTTCCATCCTAAATAATTTACATTTCTTTGGGCTTAGCTTTAATCCGGCGGCTTGTATCCGATCCAAAACCTCTGCCAAATTCCTTAAATGCTCGTCGAAATCTTTGCCCATGACGATGATGTCGTCCAAATATACGAGGCACGTCCTCCAATGTAATCCCTTTAGTACGCGCTCCATTAGCCGTTCAAAAGTCGCAGGGGCGTTACATAATCCGAATGGCATAACGTTAAATTGCCATAATCCGTTACCCACACTGAATGCCGTTTTCTCCCGATCTTCCTCCTGGACTTCCACTTGCCAATAGCCGCTTCGCAGATCTAATGTCGAAAATATTCGAGCACCCGATAATGTGTCTAACGTGTCATCGATCCTTGGCAATGGGTAACTATCCTTTTTCGTCACAGCATTTAATTTTCGATAATCCACGCAAAATCTCATGCTACCATCCTTTTTCTCGACTAACACCACTGGCGAGCTCCATGGACTGCTTGATGTTTCAATTACCCCTGCTGCTTGCATATCTTTTACCATTCGATCCACTTCTCCTTGCTTTGCCAATGGTAATCTCCTGGGTGATTGGCGAATCGGCATTTCTGCTCCTGTATCTATTCGATGTTTTACCATTGTGGTTCTCCCATTATTATCCGATGTACTGCAGAATATTGGCATGTACCGCTCGAGCAATTGTTTTGCCATATTTTTCTGTTCCATGGTAAGATCTTCGGTCCATTTCTCCATGAGTTGTTCAATCATTACTTTCTGCCCTTGCGAGTTAGCCGTCTTAATCGGATTTTTCTGCTCGCACTTCACTATCGCAGATATTTCTTCACATTTTCCGATTATAGTCCCTTTCTTGATGGTTTTCGTCTTATCCAAGAGATTTAGAGTCCGAATTGGCACTCTATTATCGCTGTCTGATTTCACTAGAGCTCTCCCGATCATTATTTCTCTGGCTCCGTCCTCTGCTTCATTGGTTTCCACAACCCACAACCTGGGTGACCCAAAACCTCCCTCCAATCTTGCCCATACTATTGTCTCTGAGTTCGGTGGCAGCTTCTCCCGATGATCCATTATAATTTGCCTGGTCGTTTCTCCTATAGTGCTAACGTGAAGTGGCAACTCGATATTATCGTAGGTTAATACACCTCGTCCAACATCCACCACGAATCCATTCGTTCTCATGAAGTCCATCCCCAAGATGACTTCATCTACAATATCTGCCACCAGCACCTCGTGTTGAAAATGGTTTCGCCCAATCCTTATTTTCACAACCTTTTTACCTTTTATTGCTGAATTTTCTCCAGTTGCCGTTCGTAATTTCATTCCATTGGCTGGTTTTACAATTCCATCGATAATATCTTGACGAACAATCGTATGAGTTGCTCCCGTATCCAGCGTAATCATGCAGTTCTTCCCATCAATATCGGCTTTAATTGTCAAGCTGTCACCGCCTCTTGCTACTCTCGAAACATGGATGGAGGTCACGGGGCAATCGGTTGTGGGAGTCAGCTTCTGCCCCTTCAAGCTGACTCTTTTTAGTTTAACGACTCCGCTGTCGTCTGACCCTCCTTTCTGGCCTCTGTCTGCTCTTCATTTGGTCTACGCTTCATGGGAGATGGCGATCTTCCTCGTTTCTTCTTAATCTCCCAGCAGTCCCGTGAAATGTGACCCATCCTATCACATGCCCAGCATTTAATTTTGCCACTTCCCTTTCTGAACCTTGGCGGAGCCCGCTCGGTGTCTATTCTGGAATCGATCTCCACTCGGCGAAATTTTATTGCTGGTTTGACGATGGCCTGAGCAGTTTCGTTTGTTAACGCACAAGCGATGGTTTCCGCGAAAGTTGCCTTAGGTGACAACATCACCGCTCTGCGTGTCTCAGGATCTCGAATGCCGTCGATGAATGCATCTATTTTGATTCGCTCCACGTAATCGGCCGACATACTTGAATGTGCCAGATGCGCAAGCCTCTCAATTGCCGATGAATAATCCTGTAGCGATTCTCCTCCTCTTTGATATCGACCCTTCAATTCCATGCGATAGATTTCCCTTTTGTGGTCACTTCCGTACTTTCTATCCAGCGCCTTCATAATTCCGACGTAACTATTGCGTTCTTGCTCCGGAATTGTTTGTAATGTTTCCGCCGCTTCACCTTTAAGAGCCACAATTAACGCGCCAACACGATGCTCTTCATTCCATTGATTTTGCTTAATCACCGTTTCGAATTGGAACTTAAAAATGCTGAAGGATGTTGTTCCATCAAATGTTGGTGGTTTTAACTTAACAGCGGTTACTGTCTGGATTACTTGATGTGTTGTTCCATTTGACTTGACATCTTCAAGCCCCTTCTCAAGACGTTGCACTTCGGTTCGTAGATCTTGTTTAACCGTTTCAATTTTTTGTTGAACCTCCCCTTTAATATTTCGAATTTCTGTGTGTAACTCTGTTTGCCGTTTCTCCACTTCGCCGTGTAGTGTAGCAGATAATTCCAGAAACTTCTCGTCCATTTTCTTTTGGCCATCTTCTATTTGGTGTTTAATATCCGCGCCTTGTTGCTTCATTTGTAGTTTAATTTCCGACTGTTGTCCCATCATTTGATTCATAGCAGCCATCAACTGCGATAAATTGAAATTTCCAAATTGATCTTTTGTTGTTTCGGCCACCGTTTGCGCGTCCTCTGCTTTGTTGTCTACATTAGTCTCGTCCATTTTATCCTCCTCAAAATGATACACGTCCGGATCTAAACCTTCCTTCTGCATAGCCTCACGTAGTCGCTCCACTAAATTAGCTTTTGAGCCTTCACTGGCCAAACCTCGCTGTTTCAGTTGCTTCATTAATTGCAGAAGCTTTAAATCGTAGAGAATCATTTTTCTTATTATTCACAATCCCACCGCTGTCACCAATTGTTACGTTTTCGCCTTGTCACTCAAGGTTCGAATCACTGGATTGTGAATAAATACAACTGCTTCAAATTTGAACACACACAGTTTATTTACACAACACAATTTATTATACAACACAAAATTAACAATTAATTATTACTACAATAACACACTTTAATATTCACTTTAATAATCTTTCTATTTAATCTTCACTGTATCACGTTTAAAATAAAACTCAGCATTCCACGTCAACGCGCGCCTTTATATACCAAAATATTTGTTTCTAGAATAATCCCAAATGTTGTCCAAAATTTATACGAGAACATTCTAGCAAATACGTTAGTATACAAATAGCGCCTAAATGTTGATCCATGCCAAATTAAAATTGAACAACTTATTAAAATAACTTATTCTACTCTAAACTAGATGTCACCGTAACAATAATGTTTACTTTGCACGCCATCTCTTATAAAATAGAATTATTTATCGATGAAAGACTTTTATCAACCCTGAATGTGTACAGTTTTGACTTTTTTTTCATACATCTATCAACTGTCACTCCCCATCTTGCACGATTAGTAAATGAACACACTTAAAATTCCACCAAAATTATAAATCAATCACAGCTCTAAACGGCAAAATAAATTCAAGTATACTATCCAGCTGGCCCTATAATCTAGCGTCCACTTCCATCATCTAATTCCGTCCCGTCCCTAATGAACCTGGTTCACATTTAATTAGCTCACCATATTTAATGAAAAAATACACATCAGTTGCCATAGAATAAAATTGACAAAATTAATTTTTTCCTGTGAATGTTTTGACATTTGACTGAACTGTTAAATTAAATTATGCATAATCCGACTCAATTTCACTTTTTTCTAGTTTATGCCTGACATAGATTTGTTTATCTAACTTTCCGACTAACTTAATTTTCTCCAACCGTTGATATATTACGCAATGAAAATTTTGTTTGTTGTATAATTCAAAATCGCCAAATTAATTAAAATGTTTTAATCTCCACAATATTTCTAATCAGCGATTGATAAATCTGAACTAAATTTGCAGTTTAGAACTAAGGCCAGTATTTTCAAACGCGGATAAATCGTCGGATTAATCCGTGGATTTCGGAAATCCACGGCTTTAGCCTAGGCTACTTTTGGTAATTTTGAACGTGGATAAATCCATTGATTATTATTGTGGTATTTTTGAACGAAGCTAAAATCTTGGATTTTCGACATCGATTTTCGAATTAAAACTGCTTGCTGGGACACTTTTCAATTTTTTTTGGTACTTCCCCAGTAATATTTTTAATAAACAATTTTGTTTAATTTTTTATGACCGATACAATTTCGAATAAGAAAAAATTGGAAACTTGGGATTCAATTCGAAAGGCATACAATTCACGGCGCATTGGATCCGAGAAAAGCACGCAACAACTAAAAGTGGCCTACAAGAATATAAAGGGAAAGGTTAGGAAAGATGTGGCAAGCGAACGCTTAGATATATTTAAAACGGGAGGCGGTACTTTATCTAAAACTATAGAAGAAGATCCAATATTCAGTATTGTGGGAAAAAGTATTACGCCAAACCCAAATCCCTATGACTCCAGCGCGGATCTTTTTGGCGATAAGGTTAATTATTTATATATCAAATTCAATTTTATTAAATTATAATTATTCATATTAAATGTTTCTAGGAAGAAGTAGAATACGTTAACTATCCGATGAAAATCCGTTAAATAACATCACATATCGCTTGTGTGTTAATGGAAAAGTATCTTTTACGATTGCGATACAGTTCTGCCTCATCACCTCCAGGGGATTTCATTGGTATATGAGTACCATCAATGCAACCAATACAGCGAGGTATTCCAGCTTTATTATAAAAATCTTGCTGGGTTTTATTAAGTTCGTCGCCCACAGGCATTTTTATAAAATCTTTGGCTTTCCTGGCAATAGCTCTGGATACTTTGTGAATTATGTTGCCGGCCGTACTCTGTCTTATTCCTATTAAATCCCCGATCACCACTTGAAATGACCCCGTCGCAAAATACCTCAAACAAACTAAAATTGGTTGTATTGTGGTTAAAGGGTACCCGCGAAAGTCAAGTGGTTCAATGTCATTTTTTATAATGTTTTCTAAATAATGAACCCCTTCTTTAGAAAATCGAAATCGCATTTTAAATTCTTCATCGTTATAATAATCCATATCGATTCTTTTATGGAATATTTTTGGTCGCTTTATTCGTCGACTTATTATAATTTCGTAATCTGAATCATTCGATTCTGACTCTGACGAAGATGAATTACAGAAATTTTCCATATCTGTTTATCACAACACAATTGAAATAAATTTTCACACGACTGATTGACACAACGATTGACGTTTTCTATTTCCGAATTTTCGAAAATAATGTAGCCACTGTTTTAGCCACCGATATCCGATGTATAAATCTGTGGATACAATTTTAATCCTGGATTGAATCAGTGGATTTATCCACGTTTAAAAATATGAATGGGAGGATAAATCCGCCGATTTATCTCTATCCACGTTTAAAAATACGGGCCTAGATGTGATGCTCATTTTAATATATCGACATTAGTGACATCTATCAATAACTGGTATGAACTAACCGCCGATTTAGATAGTTGGAAAATTAAAAGAAATTGGTGTCGGACACACAGTATAAGTCATAAATTAATGTTTGAGGTCGTGTGCCTCACTCCGGCATATTTGTCTAAATTTGCGACTAACTAATTGATGGTTGCCAGTTCGTACCAGTTATTGAAAGATGATTCTGATATTCAATTGATAATTAAACATCAGACGCAGTGAGTTTTTCGCCGTCTATGAACAAATGGTATGACCCAGCTATCAATTTAATTAGTGAGATATTTAAACACAATGATGAACGTCAAGCACTCGATATAAAATCGCTAACACTGTGTGATTGATAACAGTTATATTTGACATAATGTGACAAATACGACTGCGAAGGGACAAATATGAATTCATAAGTTGGTAAATTTCTGGCAATTTAAGATTAATTTTATGGAGAGTCCCTCCATTAATTTTATGGAGAGCAGTATTTTTTCTCTTCGTATGCTGAATGCTGATCTTATTTATGTAGCTACTCGGTGCACTCGGACCCGAGCACGGAATCATTGAGCAGATTCCGTGCTCAGCTCTGAAACTCCGGTTTAATATATTCGATAATTTAATTGCTTTTTCGAATACTTTCGAGATGATTGGTGGTAGGCTCATTGGTCTATATGAATGCTTTGGTAGGATCCGTTCCAGGCTTCGGGATAGTTTTTACTGCACACTGAGGCAGTTCATTAAGCATATCAGCTGTAATTCGATCTTACCTAGGTGCTTTCTATAATTGAATTTGATGGTGAATAATAAACTTTACTAGGTTTTCTTTGAATTCCGGCTTTGAAATCATATAGTGCACAATGATACACAATGCATTGTGCTTCTTGTTCCATAGCCGGTTTGGCTGTAGTATGGTTCCGGCTGGCTTTATTAGGTTTCGGATGGAATTATAATGTTCTGGCTGGAAAATCAGATAGTACACAATGATGCACAATACATTGTGCTTCTAGTACCATAATTGGTTTCGGTGTAGTATGGTTTCTCTTGGATGTATTAGGTTTCAACTGGCTTTATAAGTCCCGACCGGAATTATAAGGTTCCGGCTGAAAAATTATATGGTGTACAATGATGCACACTGCATAATACTTTGTGATTCGTGTATCATAGTTGGTTTGGCTGTAGTATGGTTCGGGCTGGCTTTATTAGGTTTCGATTGAAATTACAAGGTTCCGTGTGAAAAATCAGATAGTGCACAATGATACATAATACTTTGTGCTTCTTGTGTCATAATTGGTTTGGCTGTAGTATGGGTCCGGCTGGCTTCCGGCTGTAAAGTTATATTTTATGCCATGTTGGTTTGACTGACCATACCCTGGTTCCTTTTATGATAGTACTGCCGCTTGCGGCGAGTAGCGTAATATCTTATTTTCCGCTTGCAACTGTCCGCTGTTTTATACAGCATCCAACAGAGCATGTTACAAATTGTTTGGTAATGAATTTGAAAAGCTCATAACTAGCTCGTGATTGCTTGATAATTTTCAAGATGGTGGGTGCTTCAGATTTACACGAGTGATGATTATACAGCAACTATTGATCTAATAATTTCCGGCAACAACATTGTTTGTGAGAAGATTTGTCATAAGTTGAAAGATCAAATGTTTATGAATGTTAAATGCATCACATTTATTGGAAATGATATCAGCAATATCTATAATAAAACCAAAACAAAAACAAATTTTATGATTTTCCGCATTTCTAGAGAATCATTTAGGTTAGTATTACGCCACGGCACTGCAAAAGCGCACTAAAATTTTAACGAAATCAAAACAAACAACAATCTTTAATTATTAGAGCCATTATCATATTATAAGGTTTTAAGATGAATTCATCTGAATCACTAAAACTGGTAAACATAGCGGTCCTTTACCTCCTAAAATCAAGATAACAGAAAATAATAACAAATAAAATAACAAACAACAAAACTCACCAGTCAATAATTTATATTGAGTCATTATCATGATTATACCAAAGAATGTGGTTAGGTGAACTTGTCTTGCATTCTGTATTGCGATGTAGACGATATATTTGTATCGCGACGTCTTCGTTTTACCAAGCCAAAACCAAAATTCAGATGTTGAATGAGTCAATAAATTTTTGGAAAAGTTTTTTTGTGCTGTGCGGTTCCCAGTTTACTGTATAGGCAGGTATACAGACTTATAGGATGTTACATTGGCGTCGCCTTAATTAATCGTTTCTTTATTATATATTTTGAAGAATATCATCACCAGTTCATTAGACACAATAACAATACAAACAACATTTTACATCAACAAATAGAATTTTTATTACAATAGAGCGATTAGTTTATATACGAGTAGTTATGAGACATTCAAATATTCTTAGCCACCACAGTTCGTCACCTCCCTAAATAGTTTTGGTTTATATGTACGAGTTTTATACAAAATAAATAATTTCGTTGACCGAATTTATTTATTTCATAAAATACGTTGGTCATATAACCGCCGATTTACGTGTCCTATAATACCAGTAAAACATTGAAACGCCTAATAAAATGCCTCCAATGATCATACCCCATATAACGATATCGACGAAAAGCAGCACCCGAATTAGTTTATTGTTAAGCATTTCTACAAGGTCATCGCTGAGTGCAACACCCTAAACAAAAATAATTTGTGTTAAGTCATTCCTAATAAAATCTGGCGTCATTCTGTTATTTACGTACCTCGTCGATCCAAAATAATGGCATCAATGCCGTTTTTAAATTTTTAGTTATTTCGATTTGATCAATTTTACGTACGAACATATTGAATTGAACTCGTCGGGTACCCTGTACTGGAGTTCCGGTATTCTGAAAACGCAAGATATTTATTTATTTCTGAATTATTTTTTTTATAAAATTGGCCGAAATCGTACCGGCTCAATATCCAGAAATATTTGATGTTTTTCTGGATCAGGACGTTGGCCAGTGATTAGAGATGTATATTCGACTGCTGTGTTCATCATATGCGGAGCGGTTAAAACTAATGGAGCATCTGAAATTAAAAATGAGTAGGAGTTAAAATTAACTGGATTTTTAATTTATTACGAGTATTTACACTTGTCGAGAAGCTATAAAGTTGGATAAAAAATGTTTGCATAAATTACTATAAGATTTATGTTTAATCCCAAACATTTTTTAACATTTTTATAAGAAAGTAATCAATTTCGTTTTTCTTTATTTGCCATTCAAAATTATGGAAGACCACACATGAATGTAAACGCGTAATTCGATCATAAAATGTTTTTTAAACATTTAAAAGTAATAAGGAAGAGACACTGAATTGATATTCTTTTAACAGTCTACTGTATTTTAAAGTCAAATATAACCAGTTCCTTAACATAAATTTGAATTAATTGAAATCAGTTGGACATAAACGTTTAAATCAAAACTGAGGGGAATATTATCTTTTCAGATGATGTTGCAGCTTCGAATAATATCGCATCTACTAATAATATTTCTCAGCGTTATCTGAACCTTTCCTGCTATCGATTGTGAAGTTTTAAATATTTAAATTTCATCATTCGTTTATTCAAACGTAGTCCACTACATTTTAGTATGCCTAGCAAAATGTACCACTCTTTTGAGGAACCATGTGCAAAAGAAAGGTAAAGAATATTTACAAACCTATGATTTATACCTATACGAAACAGCAAAAAAACAAACAAAAAATGAAATACGCCTAAATTGATACTAATAAAGCTATCTAATTTGCCCAGATGGACCGAAACATACAGAATCTGGAACAATTAATTTTATTCGGTAAAAATCAGTAAGGCTAACTACTCGTATAAGGAATTCTCGTAAAAAATTGGAAAATTGTTATTGATGATTTTCAGGTTGAAAATGATATCGGTAATGAGAATAACACGTTGGGCAAGAAACAAACTTCAATTTACATCAAGAAAGCATGGTTATTGGAAATTTCGTATTTTGAAATCCAATCATATTTTGTAATCGAACCTTGATTGTAGGCGAACAAGGTATCATATTGCATCAATTTAAACGTAGCCCTTGTCAAAACTCCCCAATTTACTCAAAATGACCAAAACTTACAGAATCTGTGAGAATAAATTGTATCCAGTACAAATCAGTACGGCTGACAACAACAATTTGAACGCAGGTCTACTAAAGTAAACTTACCTTTTTTGATTATTAAGTAATGAAACGTGATTGAAGCTATTGCAAAAATTACTGTGTACCATAATAAATCACAAGCAACAAAATGATTAAATTAAAAGTTTCAATCTTCGGCGAAGAGTGATGATGAAGTATGACGACAGATAAAGGACAAATTATAACAGGCCTTACTATTTAAATGTCTCAGAAATAATTATGTTACTGAAACCAAATAAACGGTTAAACGACGAAAACCCGTACAGGTATAAAGCATTGTGACACATTTTATTTATTATTTCCTGGGCGTCGGACGATTTCCCGAACAACTTTTTCAAATGTCAATTCTCACATACATCTTCTCCAACCGATCCAATGTCATCTGAACTGCGCCAGTATATGTTTTTCGTGTTTTATGTTCTACTTCCGACTTTGTATAACATGGATAGTCGCAGCTCAATTACTCAATCAAATAATTTAAATTCAAAATTTTATTTTGCGAACTTATAGCAAAAACTTGTAAAGTGGTTTGAATGATTGCGCATATTTACGAGAATACTTACTCGTATTAACGTGATGATGATGATATATAGAATCGGCTTACGTTACGATCTAATTATTGTGCGTGCCCGTCTGACATTTCGTATACTCGTACATTGAATTTATATAGAAATACGAGCCAAAGCTAATTAAAATTTGGCGCATCATATTTGTATGGGTTTAATGTGTAAATAAACAGTTTACGTATCTGGAAAGTAATATTTTGTACATAATGTCTCAATTAAGACGCTAAAAATTATTTTGTATAAAAATTTTGAGTCATTGTATTATACCGTCCTAAGGTGGAATTTGTATACAAAAGTTTAATTTTTTATATAGGGAGAGTTCCAATAGTGGGAACACTGGCACCTCTGGGTGCTATTGCACAACTTAATCAATTTCGTAATATTCAACATATATGAGCTAATTTCCAAATACTGCGAGTACAAATAAGTTTTGAGGGGTTTACAAAACATGGCGTAACTAGTATTAAATCTCATCGGACCATCTTGTAACTATATTCATGTTACAGCAATATAATTTCCCTCTAAAAATCAGAATGTGTCATTTAGCTGAAGTGTAAACAACATAGTTTTTGTGCTCTAACCATGTCAAGCTATGTGCCAACAAAACACAATTTGCGGGAACCGCTGCTTTTTTGATTTAATTTGAAGAAAATTGAGGCTGATGGGCATCGATTGAAGTATGAAGCATATAGGAAACATGCTCCATCAATAAAAATATGTGAGTACTAGTTCCTCCGTTTTAAAAGTGGCGATTTTGACACCATTGTCAAAGAACGCGAAGGGCGACCAGTAAAGTTTGAAGATGCTGAGTTGGAGGTGTTATTGGACCAAGAATCATGCCAAACACAAGAGGAGCTCGCTGAAACATTGTCAACAAGGGATCACACATCAATAAGGGATCAGTTCGGAGTAAGACGCTTCAATGGTATGTCCCACTCCATCCGTCGTACTCACCAGACTACAGTACTTCACTGCTTACGAAACACAAAGAATGTTTTAGCCTCAAAACACAAAGAATGTTTTAGTCGCGGAATCCGAATGCTGCTTTAAAGATGGGAAAAAGTCGTAGCTAACGATGGGCAATACTTTGAATAAAATACATTGTACCAATTTCTCTGAATAAAGCTTCGAAGTTATAAAACAAACTTCACAACTTATTTGTACTCCTAATAAAATAAAATAAAGTCATTAATATTTATTTATTTATTTATTTATTTATTTATTATTTCGGTATCTAGTATATGTTGGCTATGCGAGAACACAGCTTTTTCTAAATAATTTCCAACGCGATCAAAGGACTAGCTGGAAGAAATGGAAATGGAAGAATAGTTTCCAATGGTGCCAGATCGATTCGAGATCTCAGCATACTTTCTTCTTTAAATCTACAACAATATCAATTAAATTTTATAGTATGGATTATTGTGGTAAGAATTAAATTATGCATGCAACATTTCATTAAACCTCTAAATCTCGAAGACTTTTTACGAACATTACTTACCATCTACAGTTCAGAAAAGAAGCTGTAGACATAAATTGGATGACGTATCAAGCAGTACTGCCTGGTACTCTAGATGCATTGGTAAAATACACAATTTATTAAAATCGCCTAAATGTTTGCAAATCACTAATACCTCATCACATTTTGTATTATTTTGAATTATAGTATAAGGTTTGTAACGATTATAATGCGTACCAATATCGGGGCTAATAACAGGAATGAATCAATTGGGGGCGCATTATTGTATCGCATATCACGTTCAAGCATAAGTTTTATAGGGAATCACAAAAGGTTACCATACTGCGAACTCTTATCTTTTATTCAGTAAATAATTTGCTACTTCCAGCAATATACACTTATGAATTCGATATATATCATAGTGATATAATTTGTATGTAAAAGTATTTAATTAGCAACCGATCTTATAGCACAGACTGTAATTTCCAGAATATGTATATAATGTTTTATGTTTTAATGTACCATAGCTAGTTACTTGTAATTTGATTGTTTTGGAGACAATAATTTATAATATCTGTATATATGTACTATCTATTTATATAAAATGTGAGTCCGATGGGAATTGCATGAAGAGAGATGACTCAAGCTTGATGGTATTTGAATAATACAGAGATGATGAGAGATGTTGAGGTGATAACAGTGATATACAAAAGTCAGTTTGGGTTGCGCGTTAAACCATGATCGGTCGCATAAGGCAAATTAAGCGACACAAAAAAAAAAAAAAACTCAATTATAGTAATAGTATTAAAGTATCAAAGTTGAGTTCATCAAAGAATAAGTTCAGTAAAAAGTAAAATTATATGAAAACCAAATAAAAGGACTCAATCTAAATCGGTTAAAATAAAAATAATTGTATCGTGAATAAGTGGATACCAAAAAAAAAAAAAAAAAAAACTGTAAAGTGGGAAATGTGTCCGAAAGTGCGATAGGCCAGTGTGTAAAATCTTTTCTTGGTGTACAACAAGAGAAAGATTCATATTAAGAACAATAAATATTCGCTGGCTAGAGTGTGAGAATTGCATTAGAGTTACGTGCAAAATTGTATCCGGTGGCACGATCATTATTTAACTGTGTCATAATATCAAAGCTAATAATATAAAATTAATTAACTTGTAATTGCGTGATGATTACAACCTGTGGGGTGGAAATTTTGTAAGTGTCGAGCGGTAATTAACTCCGCAATATCGTACGAAAACGTGCACGATATCAAATTCGCAACTAACGGTCGACCGTTGTGAATAAAAATACGCGCTTGAGCTAACGAACGTCTCTCATACCATATATCAAGAAAAATACATGATCTTCAACGGAAATTTCAACGGATGTTATTCAAACCGAACTACAAGGACATCGATCATCGAGCGTTAAGTTTTTTTTAAAATTATTTAATTAAATTATTTCTATTACCTTAATTTATATATTTATATATTTATTCTCTCAAAATTAATTATTTTAACGTTTATATATTTAGTATTTCCAATTTGTTATTTATCTATGCATATAGTTTTGTTAGTTATTCATATTTTGTTTCTGGTTATGGATCAAAGTGGTTGCTATATCTAATTAATTTGATGGTTAAAATTATTGACATGTTAAAGTTATATTTTTGTTGTTGTTTGAGTCAATCTAATTTAGTCATTTTTTTTGCAAAAGTAGGTTAAGATTTAGTTAAGCTATTTCACTAACCCACTAATTTAGTTTAAGGGCATAAGTGAAGATTCCTGGTTGTAGTAACTTCATAATTCATACTGTACTATTGAAACCTTTTTTTTTTATATTATTGTTGAATAATTAATTCTGGAAACCTAAATTGAAATGAGTTCGTATTAATTAATTATTATAGGATGAGAAATTGGCGCAATGGATCCGGAGCATCTCCAAATTCGTAAAATATTTAATAGTTTTGTTTTTTTTCTGTGATATAATTGTATCTCATGCACACTTACGAGTATGTATATCGGTGATATACATTTGTTTTTGTACTATGGATGTCAAGCATGTGGTGTAATAGAACCCTCCCAGCCGACTCGTGCTATTAATCAAGAAGTGTGCCACTACGTGCTGACAACGTGTTAACCCATACGTTACAGGTTGGGGAAAAAGAATTCCATTTTTTTACGTTTATTTCGAGGCTTTATTTAACATGGCTACAATCATCCGTTTTGGCTTAAATATGCACCTTTTTTTTCAATAACTCGTTGCCATTTTGGAGGCAATTTTATTATGCCGCTGTTTCAAGACACCTTGGCCTCCTCGCTTAAGGCCATTTTTACCCCACCAAGATCATTTGCCATGGACAAAAAAAGATGATAATCGCTTGGTGGTAGGACAAAGATGGATGCATAATACCCTCCAAACCAAGCTCCCGGCGCTTCTGGCGGGTCATCATGGACGTGTGAAGCCTGGCGTTGTCCTGGTGGTTTACGACACTTCAACTATTGGCTAATTCTGGCCGCTTCTGGTCGATCACTTCAGTCGGTCCAATTGCTGGCAGTAGAGATTCGAATTGAGCGTTTGGCCATTGATTAGCAGCTCACAGTAGATGGTTCTCTTCAAATCCCAACAAACACATAGCAAAACCTTCCTGGTCGTCAAACCCTTTCTGACCACCAGTTGGGCCTCTCCGCCGGCTTTCGACCATGATCATTTCCGCCAGTCACCACTCGCTTCAGAAATGGCACTATTTCGTTCGGTTGGGCTAAGGATTCGCAGATAGCATGGTCCATCAAGTTTGTTTGCGTCAATTCATGCGGCACCCAAACATCAAGGGTTTTTAAGCCAGCTTTATGCAAATGGTTTAAAACAGTTTATTGGTCGATCTTCATCTCCTGAGCGAAATTTTTAAAATATAGCGAATTTTCTCTTTGTTTACCTCCATTCTTGACACCGCTATAACTCACAACTGAATCGATCAATCAAACCAATGGCAAAAGATTTTTTTTCTAGCGAAAAAATAATGAATTTCTTTTTTCCCAACCCATTACGTCATATTTCTTAGAAGTTTGAATTTTTCTTGAAATAGTATTAACCGCCATTTTTTAAAATTTAGGAGTAATTTAGGATAAAATTCATTAGCATGAACGCTCCCCTGTACTTCCGTAATTAATACATCTGATTAACCTACAATTATAAATCGTTAAATGTACAGTTATCGCAGGATGAAAAAATAAAACAAGAAAATCGAAATATCAGTTCCTGGAAGACAATTATAAATAACTTTGTGTAATGTAGCATCATCATGTAACATCATGCTGGTTTTTTAGCCAACAGATCTACCGAAAGACCATATGTTTACTATTCATCGGGTTCTTCACAAAGATTGGCGTCCTGATAATCGAATTTACGTCCTATCCATAGACTTAGCAAAAGCCTTAGATACAGTAAACTTGAATGCCCTATCCATACATACCATACTATCTGGTTAATCGGTTTAATCTGGTTTTTGGAAGAAAACATCAATTAAATCGTTCAATGTATGTACAGAAAGAATAACAAAAAAAGAGTCAAGCAAGGATGCTCATTCTCTCCCAGAATAGTTTAACTTTATTCTGTTGACCAGTTTCCTGAACCAGAACTAGCCGCAAGATCTTACAATATTAAAACTCATTCAAGAAGTTGGTTTAGAGGTAAATCGACAAAAATGTACCACAATCATTCGAGATCCAGATCCTTTATTCGATCCACCTCATACCACAGCGTTAACAGGGATACATTCATTCGTGTCAACATGATGAGATATTTAGGCACCTACTTGACCCCCTCATTAAATCCGCCATTTATGCGACTAAGCGTATTTCCGAATTGTTTACATGTTGATGTCGAAATTAGAGTAGACAATTGATTTTCGAGAATTGGTACTACATTCTCAGACAATTCGTAGGCAATGTAGATTACATGCTGTTTTTTCATTGTTTTTGGTTGTTTTCCAGAGTTGTCCAGTTTAAATTGGGGTTTACTAATATTTTGGAAGTTAAAATTTTTATAAAACAAATAGAACGATTTCACATTCGTTCGTGGAATAAAATTAAATTATTTTTGAAATTCAGCTTTCGATTGATCCTGTAACATTTGCTGATTTGTAGTATAAATTCTATATTGGCGTCGATGAAATCCTTAGAAAAGGAATCCGGAAAATGGGAAAATCTTCTAAGATTTTTTTTCTCTATCCAGAAATGACTCATTTTCATTCGGGTTGAAATTGAGTTAGTTTTCTAACGAAATCACATAAAACGTCGGTATGCAATGTACTACTTTCATGAGCTTAATCGGTTATCCTAACGCTGTACGAATAAAATTCGCTGTGCCAAATGTCCCGACTGTCATGAATATTTTCGAAATGAATACTTCATTCCTGATTTTAACGTCCGTTTCTTTAACAACGTAGTTGGGGTTATTACAAAACGTATAGCATAAATGAGTCTTTTAAGATTTTAGGGTTTTTGGTTGTGTTTTGGTTGACCCGAATTTAACAAAAATAAAAAAATAAATGTGGTTTATAGATATCGCGGCCACACAATGAGTTTGTGTGGCGAAAATACAGGTGGAGGTTTTTAAATGTAAGCGATATCAATTTTGTTCAGGTTAGCTGAGAATTACACTTGTACGAGAGATTCTCCAATTGATTATAAACGTTTGTTTTCCTGGTCCTTGCATACTGGAGTTATATTGCTTGAAATATCCAGTGAGGCTTCGGTCATATTCTGATATTTATTAGGATTATGAACCAAGGAACTTGATTGATCATTATTTGCCTGATTATTTTAATGATGTTGAACATTGTAGTAAGTACATTAACATTCTGAAAGCTCTTAGTTTGGTTTAAAATTTAACTGTTTATGAAGTTCTACTTTTTAACGCAGGATACTCTATACATGTTTTTGAAATTGCGCAGCAACAGCTAAAGCATACAAATAAAAAATATACATTTTTTAAGATCGCTCCATTTTGCGAGTCTTAGGCCCGTCGCACACTTGAGCGAAATCTTAGCGAAATGAGCTATGTTTTGAGATTATAGCTTCGTAGATTACTTTGCAAAGCCGAAATAAGTGAAACCGAATTCATGAAGCTTAGCTCAAGCCACTCAGATTAATTAAATTTTTTTGACTTAAACCTGTGGGAGAAAAACATAGTTCACTTCGCTTATTTTCTGAGTGATGTGCTCCAAAGCAAAAATAAAACATTTAAATATTGCTTTACAAATTGGGTTGATCCTGAGATTTACCTACGTTTCTCTTACTTGAGTTTTGAAAATTAAAACGGGAAGCTGTAAAATGACAACATCAATCAAAAAACATAGCTCAAGTGTGCAACGAGCCTTATAACATATATTTAGTAAATATGGTACGTTTAGAGTGACTATTGGGTATTGTTTTACTATCTAGTCAACAGGAACTGTATTGGTAAACGGCCGACATAACTGTCACAGGCACGCGGCAAGTTGCTATACCTCCTTATCATCACTTAATCCTCCCAAGGTGAATAAACAGTTCAACGGGTATTTAGGTGAAGAGTCAGCAATCATGTCGGTTGCAGTGTAAACGATTTCGAAATTTATAATTTCGCACATTTTAACGAGTTCGCACTTTAACCGTATTGAATCCAAATTCCATCTTGAAATGGTTCCATTAACAACGAAATCATAAAATTGTAATGATTGCTAACATAAATAATAATTTTCGACATTGTCCACTTATCTACATTGTTAACGCCATTTTTATAATTTTCTACATACATTGACTACACGAGTAGAATATTAATTGTCTACGCGGTGTAGACAGTGCGGCACAACACTGTCGGCCATAGACCATTCAGTTATTTATTCTAATTATGTAAACTACGAAAAATCTAAACGGAAAATCTAAACTACGAGTACAAAATTACCGGATCAAAAAGGTATTTTCGACAAACAATTTTGTTAAACATTAACGAATCTATTCAGAAATATTAACCAACAGTTCACAGTTT
Source organism: Nephrotoma guestfalica (assembly GCA_963691935.1). Classification (NCBI taxonomy): domain Eukaryota; kingdom Metazoa; phylum Arthropoda; class Insecta; order Diptera; family Tipulidae; genus Nephrotoma; species Nephrotoma guestfalica. Next base: position 190,005,080 of record OY829915.1, on the reverse strand, counting down.
TCTGGAACCGAAAAACCCTATAAATATACAATATGCAATGAGTAAACAGAAGGAAGAAATACTCCAGGTGGTACACCAATGGAAACAGTGGGCAATCCATTCTCTGATGAACTGGCTCTAAGGATTCTGGGGACGGCCGATCCTAGCATACACAAAATAACAATAATATCCAAATAATAAGCAGCCCGTTCCAAAGGCGAAGAAGGGTTACTAGATCTTCTGAGAAAACTGTTAATTTCTCATTCGAAAATCTTAACATGGAGCAATTCCAAAATAATATGGGCGCAACAACGGCACTCCAATAAGCAGGTATCACAACCTCATATATAATTATGGTGAAACATCTGTTCTTGAAAGTTGTGCCTCAGAAAAGGTGCGAATGTTATGCAAACAATGGCAAAAAGTAACTGAGGAGAAAAGTCAGCAAAGCATTATTATTCTCAATCTACAACAACAAATTGACGAACTAAAAGCAGCATAAAACCCAAGCTAAGCCATCAATGAAGCAGAACCAAAATACCAAATTTAACGTCAACAATAGTAAATGTCAAACCGAGTCTCCTATGGTACAGAACCGCAAAACACCAATTATAATGTTAATAAAAACGTTGAATATCAAACCGACGAGGAAGACTTAGCTAAAGAAACAGACTTGATTCGTGCTAAGTCTAGGAAAATTAAAAAGAGAAGATTAATTGATACACCGTCATCACCACAAAAACCAAAACATTGGATCAAAATACTCAGCCTCAAAAGGTTGAGACAAACGTCAAAAAAGATAAAAAAAATACCTCCCCCACCACCTACCTATCATAGTAGATGATGTTAAAAATTATCACGCGTTCTAATTAAGGCGAGTGTTTCAGAAGATTCATTCATCACTAAATTGATGAATCAAAATAAAATAATCATCAACGTAAATAGCGGAGATGCAGATAGAAGCGTAGTGAAAACTTTGAGCGCCGGCTCATTTATCTTTCACACGTATGAAAACAAACAAGAAAGGCCAATCAGAGTCATACATGTAGCCCAGAACAAATAAAAGATGAATTATCATCAAAACAATTTAAAATAATCAGCGTAATGAACAAAATTAGCTGGAGAAATAAAAAGAAGTTTGCTTGACGTGTTTGTACTAACATTCGGCTGTGACGAAAATATAACTAGAATTTTTAAGATCACTAGTTTATTGGGTTGCACAGTGGAAATTCAACCACTTATAAAGTCTAAACTATTTCCGCAATGTAAAAGATGTCAAGTACGTGTCGTATATGGACACACGCAAAAATATTGTGGCAAACTTCCAAGGTGTGTTAAATGGGCCGGGCACCACCTAACTGGAGAATGCGATAATCCGCAAGCACATCTAAAGTGTGTACACTGTGAACAAGACCATCATGCTAATTATCGAGGATGTATTATTGCAAAGGAAATTCAGAAAATTAAAATCCAAAGGATGAATAAAAATCAAATGTATGGTCAGGCAAATTGATACGAGAGGCAGGCAAAACAAGACAATAGGCAACCAGTTGGTCGTTATCTAAGAACTGAAGGTGTTACGTATGCCGAAGGCGTAGTCAATAAACCACAGCAAAAATCGATAGATGTAGACATCAGTCAAACATTACAGGATATTCTCATGAAACTAACAAAATTTTATGAGTACAAAAATTGGAAGATAGTGCATTGGGAGCTAAACCCAAATCCACACAAAAATGAACAACACAATGAAAACCATGCCATGGAATGCTAATGGTCCGCTCCGGCATCAACAAGAACTACAAGCAGTCCTCGATATTGAGAATATAGATGTGTGTCTTATTTCGGAAACACGTTTTACTAAGCAATCCTCATTTAAAGGCTATTGTGTATATCACACTACTCATCCAGATAATTAAGCCAGAGGAGGAAGTCATCATAAAACAAATATCCAACATTTTGAAGAAACAAAAGTATGGAAAAGAAGAAATTCAGGCCACAGTGGTTTATATAAAAACCAACAACTTTCCTATTGTTGTGGCAGGATTGTACTTTATTTATTTATTTATTTATTTAAAGAAATCTATTCTGTGATTTACATGTAATTTAATTTAAAACAAAAATATTAAAAAAATAAAATAAAGAAAATTAAAACACAGAAATATAAATAAAATCTTGATTTAACAATTAAAAATTTTAAAAATAATTCTTAAGTATATTTTTGAACTTGTCCTTTAATAAATTAAAGTCAAATAGGTCGTCGACGATGTTGAACGATTTAGACGATCTATTAATGGGGTTATTTTCTCCATAGTTTATGGAATGGTGTTCTAGTGCTAAAAAATCATGGCTTCGAAATGTTCTGCAAGGCACATGAATTGATATGTTTTCCAAAATGTAGGCTGAATCAATGTGACCAAGCAAAACGTTACCAATGAAAGCCGCACCTAAGAGAAGTTGTCTATTTTCAAGCGTGCATATTTTGTAATCCGTGCATCTTGTTGAGTATGGAGGTAACCACATTTTCATGGAATGGTAAATTGTGGTTGTAATTCCAGTCACTTTTCTTTAACAAGAAAATCAGAAACTTCTTTTGAATGCTTTCAGTTCTGTTAATGTGTACAGCTTAGTATGGATTCCAGACTAGTACAGCGTATTCCAGTTGAGATCGAAGGTAAGCGAAATAGAGTGAACATAAGGTTTGAATATCTTTAAATTCACCAGTCCACCTTTAAACAAATCCAAACATGGCATTAGCTCTCGCAATGCAATTTACAATATGCTTATTGAAACTGGCATTCTCGACAAATGTAACACCTAGATCTATGATCTCATTAACTCTTTGCAATACTTCGTTGTTGACTTTGTAGGAATTAATTAGCGGATTTCTCTTACGATGGAAAGACATGATCTTGCATTTCTTAATATTTAAGTAAATCGAGCTTCGATCACACCACTCACTTAATCTATCGATGTCTTCTTGAAGTTTCTTCGTATCTAGCATTCCAGTACCAGGTCGAAAAATTTTCACGTCATCAGCAAATAAAAGCACGTTTGAGTTTTTGATTATCTTGGTTATTTGATCTATAGGTACTGTCCACCAACACATTCTATTAAAACCAAACAATACTCAGATTTCTTCAAGCGTCTGGGAAAAAGGTTCAAAATTAGTAGTGACTTGAATACGAAGAATACTCACTGGGGTTCTAAAATGGATGTGAATCTATTTCAACAGGAAACCAACATATTGGCCAACTAACCCAAGAAAAATACCTGACCTGATCGATTTCTTTATAACCAAAGATATTTCTAATAATTTTATGAAAGTCGAAGAAAGCCAAGATATGAACTCAGATCATTCTATAATAGTCCTAACTGTAAGCGAGTATATCATCCAAAAAATACGGACGGGAAAGTTTCAAAGTACACCTTGAACAAAGAATACTTTTGAAAGTTATTTTAAAAACGATGGATCAGCTGGACAGAGAAGTAGAAAAGTTCAGTACGAATATTCAACAATTATCATGGGAAAGTACTCCAAAAATCAAATCAAGGCTAAAAAGAAAGAAATATCCAATTGAAATTAGAAATCTCCTTAGGGATAAACTCCCTCTGGGATAAAATTCAAAAAAGTAGCACCAAACTAGAGATCCACAAGACAAAATAGACTAAACACTCTTACTCAACAATTAAAAAGATAAATTCAGAAACGAAAAAATGAGTCAATTAATTTCTACTTAAGTAAGTTGACGAATGACAGTAATACAGGTTATTCGCTCTGGAATGCCGATTCATCATCTATCAGGAAAATGGATCGAACAAGGACAAAGAAGAATAAAGAAAAAGTTGAAGGATTTGCTAATCATCTTGAAAATATATTTCAACCTCATGAACGTCAATTACGAATTCATCCAAACATTGGATGAAAATATAATACAAATTCTCGAAGTTGTCTCACCTACATCGCCTACTGAAGTAACAAACGAAATTAAAAAGAATTTAAACTTCAAGAAAGCACCAGGGATGATCTGATTACCGGAGAAATAATAAAGCAGCTACCGAGAAAAGGCACGGTAAAGTTAACTAATATCATAAACGCTGCATTCAGGTTAAAATATGTGCCAAAACTTTGGAAAGTGGCTGAGATTAACATGATTCCCAAACCAGGAAAAACGTCACATAATAACATCATATAGGCCTATATCGTTGCTGCCAATAATGTCTAAACTCTTTATTAATAATAATAATAAGTTAATATCAAAAAAATCAAACTAATAATTGAAAAAAATAACCTAATTCCGAAACACCAATTTGGTTTCCCCAGTGAGCACTCAACTATTGATCAAGCTATGCACTTGAATAATTAATATCATTGAGAAGATTTTAGAAGAGAAAAAAGTTTGTTCCGCAGTATTCCTTGATGTAGCGCAGTTGAATAATTAATATCATTGAGAAGATTTTAGAAGAGAAAAAAGTTTGTTCCGCAGTATTCCTTGATGTAGCGCAGGCCTTTGACAAGGTTTGGCACGAAGGTTTAATCTACAAACTTAAATTAATCCTACCTAAACAGTACAGCATAATACTGGAATCGTACATAATGGAAAGATATTTCAGGCTTAAGCAAGAAGATTAATATTCTGAGCTTAAGGAAATAAAAGCAGGAGTTCCACAAGGAAGGCTACTACGGCCACTTCTGTATTCACTATACACCCGAGATGTTCCAATCCCACAAAACAACACGATAGCCACTTTCGCCGATGACACACCTATCATGGCAGTAGGTGATAACAACTCAGATACAACAGAGAAATTACAAACCGCCATAGAGCAAGTACCTGGTGTGTAAATATGAAACCGGATTTTGTTAGTAAAAAGTACACGTTCATCGTATGATAATGATTAAGAGTCTTTTATTCAAAGTATTGCCCATTATTAGTTATACATTTTCCCATCTTTCTGGCTATGCGTGAATACCACGCCATAAAACTGTTCTTCTTTTGAGGCAAACGAGTCATCGAGCCTTTTTCGTACATTTTCGTAGGAAGTGAAATGCTCCTCAGGATGCAAATAAATATTATAATAATCGGACGGAGCCAAGTCTGGCGAGTAAGCCGCATGTGAAAATATTTCCCAATTAAGTGCTTCCAACGTTTCCATGACCGGTTTTGCTTTATGTGATGGTACATTATCATGAAGCAAAATCACTTTGCGTTGCCTTTTCTCATATTCTGGTCGTTTTTCACGCAAAGCTCGATTCAAATTGATCATTTGTTGTTGGTAGAGTTCAGTATTTACGGTTTCATTAGGTTTTAGCAGTTGATGTCGATGGTTGTCCTGGATCAACCCAAGACGTTTTGCGCTTTGGATCCTCAATAGATTCATTTTTCATTGCCAGTCACAATTCGATGGGGAAATGACTTTCTTTTGTATCTGGCGAGCAACACATTTCGCAAGTGGTTTTTCTATTTTCTTGTTGCCTTTCCTTCATTCAGTTTATGCGGATTCCCATGGCTTTTAAACGTATGCAGACGGCTTCTCGTTCAATTGTTCCGCGAGATGTTTTTGCGTTTGAGCGTCATCCTCATAGAACAATGATTGCAATTTACTGTCTTCAAACTTTCTTGATGGCCCTCCACCTTCTTCGTTTGTCACGTCAAAATCACCACTTTTGAATTTATAAAATCACTCATAGCATTGTGATTTATCAAGATCATGCTCACCGTAAGCTTTGACAAACCTTCGATATGATTCTGAAGCAGTTTTCTTCAAATGATAACAAAAAATCAATGATGTCCGCAAATCGTAATATGTATGCCAAAACTCGACATTTTTAACACGTAAAAAACAATAGCGCCTATGAAAGGTACATTGACAGATAGCGCCATTTATTGGTAAATTCCGGTTTCATATTTACACACCTGGTACACAACTGAATAAAAAAATGGCGCATAAAATTAAATGAAACCAAATCTGTACATGTCGACTTTACAAGCAAGAGATTAGTACACAAACCAGTAAATTTAAATAATCAAGAAATACCACATGCAAACACTGCCAAATATATTGGTATGACATTAGACGCTAAGCTTCGCTGGAAAGCTCATGTAAATCAGACAAGAGACGAGTTGGGATTAAAATACAATAAAATGTATTAGTTACTGAGAAGAAACTCTCATCTATCAATCCCTAATAAGCTTCTGCTTTATAAGCAAGTATTGAAGCCTGTCTGGACTGGTATACAGTTGTGGGGATGTACCAAACAGAGCAACATAGGTACTATACAACGATTCCAAAATAAAGTGCAAGAAACATAGTCAACGCACCATGGTTTGTCAGGAATAGCGACATTCACAAATATCTGGGCATAGAATCCATCAAAACCGAAATTATGAAATTTGTCAGAAGTCATGAACAACGGCTACTTCACCATATCAACATAGAAACCATACGTGTACTGGATAATATGGATTTAGGTAGAAGGCTCAAAAGAGTAAAGCCTTTTGAGTTAGAGTAAAATCAGCTAAAATAAATCTCTATCTAGCGCACAACAAAAGCGCGATCAAATAATAAATATCAAAGCTAAAGAGTATATCGGCGGATGAACCCTTAAATTTTAGTAAAATGTGGTAATTTAAGTTAGAATCAAATTGCTTATTAGTATTCGACTAGATTTTAATTAAAAAAGAAATAATAAAGAAGAGTTATTTTCAAAAAAAAAAAAAATTACAAACAAAATTCCAGCGAAGAACACAAATTACTTTAGCATAGGAAATGGCTTTGGTGAAGTAAATCATTATTCAAATTCCTTATGTAAGCAGTTGGTTCAGTGTTCCACCCCTTGAAAAAACAATAAAGATTTTCCACAAACTGCTCCATTATCAATAGTCAGTCCAATCCTAACAGCGAGCTCAATATACATTGTTCAACATGGTGAGTTTTATGAAAACAGGCCCTGTATCTTTTTCCCCACAACTTAAACTCACCTATTTAGCGAATCACAACTAATAACCTTTTGCAGTCCACGCATCTAAATTATTTACGATACCAATGAAATTTGAGACACCATAAAATTATAAGTATGATACTGAGTATAAGTAAGCAAAACCAACAACAACTGAAATCGTTACCATACAAATGAATAAATTATGCTGATATATCTCATCGTAATGGACCGTTCAACATACCATGATGGCATGACAACAGCATACCCATTAATCGTATACCCGTAAAACAGGTTCCATTAATTGGAATTTATAAATTAAACAACAGGTCGATTGCACCGCACTCACACGCTCGTATAGGTTGATAGCGTATATGTGCATATATGAGTCGATGTCTTAGACTTACCGTCGTCGAACGCACCAAAAAGAAATTGGTAAAAATGCGATCGTATAGCATGTGCGCGCCGCGATCAATAAATTAACTAAAACCAATAAAATATTTAAAATATAAATTCTTAATTTTATTACTTATTAAAATTACAAATGTACTTAACATATTCCATAGGAACAAATTCGATCGCGTTAAATTACAAAATTTTTGCTCTATATAACAAGAGGGGGGGATGGGCTAGGACAATTCCGTATATAATAATATCTATATATGACTAGAAATGATCAAATTAATTTACTTATATAATGCTAGGGGCGTACACGCACGCGCGCGCTTATCAAAGATGCTTAAGTCTATCGAACCAAAGGTCAAATGGTGAAGCTTTCGTTGTTTTCAATGATGGCGTCGCAGCAGCAGCGGTCGTTGTTTCAATTTTTGGTTTTTTGTTGATATTTAAATTGTTATTATTACTGAATGTTGATCGTGATAACGTTATTGATGATGTCGTTTTAGATTTTGTTGTTGTTGTTATGGGTTTTGATGTTGTGGATGGTGGTGGTCTTGTTGGACTTGTTATTCTTTGTGATGATTTTCCTGTTGTTATTTCAAATGGTGATCGTAATGTCGATGTAAGTGGTCTTGGCGTTGATCGCGAACTCGTTGATCGTGGAGTCGTTGTTTTCGTTGTTGACCATGGTGTTATACGGGCGGATGTGATCAACGGGACGGTTGCTCGTATTGTTCGCGGTGATGGTGTTGTTGATGGTTTTCTAGAGAAGAATGCATCAAAATCGAAACGAGTTGTTGTTTTAGGCGATGTTGTCGTGATTCTCGTCGTTCTTGGTAATTTGGTTGTGGTAGTTGTTGGTTTCTTTGTTGTAAATGTATTAAATATCGATTTTGTAGTAGATTTTTTATTCGTAACCGGGAATGGGAATCGGAAAGGTGTTGTTGTTGATTTAACGGTTGGTCGCGGCGTTGTAAAATATTTAAACGGATTTGTGGTCGGTTTCAAAGTAATTGTTGGAAAACGATCAAAAATTGATGATCTCGTTGTAGATCTAGGTTTAATTGTTGTTGTTTTTGTTGTACTCGTGGTTCGAGGCGTTGTAGTTTTTGTTGTACTAGAAGTTCGAGCCACTTTTGATGTAGTAATCGAAATCGGTTTTCTCGTCGGTATCGTAAAGAAATGATGTGTAAGAAATGGATTTGGCGTCGTTGATCGGGTTGTAAATGGCGGAAAAGTGAATTTCGAGGTACTCTTACGCGTAGTGGTAGATAATATAGATTTCGGCGTAGTTGATGGGAACACGAACGGCTTAGTAGTTGTCTTTATACTTGTAGATTTAGTTTTTGGTGAACTAGTCGTAGATTTTTTGATTGTCATTGGCTTAGGTGTAGTTGCCGCCAACGTACCATCAGGTTTCGTGGTCACAATATTCTTTGTGGATGCTTGCTGTGTGTAATAATTATAAAACCCGGGCTTAGTGGTGTACTGTGATATTGGCTGATAGGTTTGCGGTATGGTAAAGTACTGATTTGTGTGTGTGGTTAATGGCGCTTTCGTAATAGGTTTTTGCGTTATGGATTGAAAGATTCCGTTAAAGAATGCATTATTCTGCAGTGTGGTTTTAGCAAGTGTGCTCGTTGTTTTCGTATTATATTGATTGAAACTAGAGTACTGGGTATTCGCAAATGTGCTGGGCGTGGTCGAAATGATATTATTATCTGTACCACCATAGAATGTATTAACCGGATAATTCTGTTGCACCGCAGATGTAGACGTAACTTCCTGATTTTGATAAGAAGACGTAAAATAAGATTGTTGTTGAGTTTGATACGTTGACGCAGTAAAGCAATCTGATATATATTGATCAGCTTGCCCTTTGCAATACAAAGCATACATCGTCCAAGCATTGAATCCGTCTCCCGAAATTCGCGTATGTTCTTCATATATTTTCCGTGCACATTCAATATCATCTCGAATATCGTTGTCTTCAAGTTGCGCGCATGTAAGACCACATGCGTAACCCTTTCCAGGTGGGGAACACCAATATATGTCACTAATTTGGAATAAACCATGATCTCCACTTCCGTCACGATTTAAGCGACCCACCGCAGACGTGTTAAAGTTTGATTCGTGTTGCGCGATGCACACCCACATTGCAAGCTGGTCATCTGGTAAATTATAAACGTATTTAAGTTCACGAGCCAATTCGCATCGATCGTAAATTTTTGTTGTTTGTGTTTGAGTTGATACAGCATTAGTCGATATAAAATAGCTTGACGTCGAGTACGTATTAATCGTGTTAGCATCGAAACAACCATCAATATAAGGAACAGCCCGTTCTTTATCGCAATATCGAGGATAAACGGTCCAGGCATTAAATCCATCGCCCGATATTTTTCTATGTTCTTCATAAATTTTTCGAACGCATTCGATATCATCGGTAATATCTCCGTCCTCTAGTTCGGAACATGTAAGACCACATGCCCAACCTTTGTTCGGCGGGGAGCACCAATATATATCGCTTATTTGGAAAAGGCCATGATCTCCACTTCCATCTCCATTATGTCGACCAACGACGGACGTATTGAAATTTGATTCGTGTTGCACGATACAGACCCAGGTAGCAATTTGATCATCTGGAAAATTATGTACGTATTTTAATTCGTGTGCCAATTCACACCGGTCGTATATTTTTCCAGGTTTACGAATTTTTGAAATCGGCTTGGTAACTGGTGCGTACGTCGTTGGTACGTACGTCTGCAATTCACCATCTGCGAAACAGCCATCTGCATATTTCTGTGATCTATCTTTACAGTAACGTGGATATACAGTCCAAGCGTTAAACCCATCGCCAGATAAACGTGTATGCTCCTCATGTATACGACGAACACATTCGACATCATCTGCAATATTATCATCTTCGAGTGCAGCACATGTTAATCCGCAAGCATTTCCTATTCCGGATTCAGAACAATAAATATCACTTAGTTGGAATAGACCGTGGTCACCACTTCCATCGGCATTTAACCTTCCAATGGCCGATGTATTATAACTCGATTCGTGTTCAACGATACACACCCAAGTAGGGATTTGCTCATCGGGGAATTTGTATACGTATTTTAATTCACGAGCGAGCTCGCAACGATCGTAAATTTTTCCTGGTTTTCTTACTTTTATGATCGGTCGTGTAACAAAATTTGACGTTGGTTTATATGTACTGTAAATGTCGTTCTCGAAGCAACCATCTATATATTTATATACTCGATCTTTGCAATATCGCGGATACACGGTCCAGGCATTAAATCCGTCTCCCGATATTCTAGAATGTTCTTCATAAATTCGCCGTACACATTCAAGGTCATCGGTTAAATCACCATCCTCCAATTCTGAACATGTTAATCCACAAGCCCAACCTTTTCCGGGTGGTGAACACCAATAAATATCACTAATTTGGAATAAACCATGATCGCCACTTCCGTCGGCATTTAGTCTCCCGATTGCCGATGTATTAAAATTTGATTCATGCTGGGCAATACACACCCAGGTTGCTAATTGATCGTCTGGTATATTATGCACATACTTTAGTTCACGAGCGAGGTCACATCGATCGTAAATTTTACCAGGTTTTGAATATTTCGAGATTGGTTTAGTAGCCGAACTAAATGTCGTTGGTTTCTGAGTTTTAATTGGGTCATCATCGAAACAGTGATCGACATATTTGTACGCTCGATCTTTGCAATACTGAGGATATACGGCCCAAGCATTAAATCCATCGCCCGATAATCGAGTATGCTCATCGTAAATGTTTCGTACACATTCCAAATCGTTACTTATATCTCCGTCCTTGAGCTCAGCACATGTTAATCCACAGGCCCAACCTTTTCCAGGCGGTGAACACCAGTATTCATCACTGATTTGGAATAAACCGTGCGTACCAATTCCGACGGCCGATGTATTATAACTAGATTCATGTTGTGCTATACAAACCCAAGTTGCGATTTGTACATCTGGGATATTATGAACGTATTTTAATTCTCGGGCGAGTTCACATCGTTCATAAACTTTACCCGGCTTAGCAGGTTTAGTAAAATATGTCATACTTAATGGAGGTTTGTAGGTATTAAGCACACCATTTTCAAAGCAATTATCGACATATTTGTAAGCTCTTTCTTTACAGTATCTCGAATAAACTGCCCAGGCATTAAATCCATCCCCAGATATTCGTGTATGCTCTTCATGGATTTTTCGTACACACTCTAAATCGTTGCGTATATCTCCATCTTCGAGTTCAGCGCACGTTAATCCACATGCCACTCCTTTACCAGGAGGTGAACACCAATATTCATCACTAATTTGGAATAAACCGTGTGTACCAATTCCAACGGCCGATGTATTGTAGCTTGACTCGTGCTGGGCTAAGCAAACCCATGTCGCGATTTGATCATCTGGGACGTTATACACGTATTTTAATTCACGCGCGAGTTCACATCGATCGTAAACCTTGCCAGGCTTAGTCGGTTTAGTAAATTGTTGTGTAACTGAACTATACGTTGTTGGCTTATACGTATTAAGCACACCGTCCTCAAAACAGCCATCAATATATTTATAAGACCTTTCTTTACAGTAACGCGGATACACTGTCCAGGCATTAAATCCATCACCTGATATTTTCGTATGTTCTTCATAAATTTGTTTAACACACGCAACATCATCCAAAATATCATTGTCTTCGAGTTCGGAACAGGTTAGCCCACAGGCCCATCCTTTTCCGGGCGGGGAACACCAATATATATCACTAATTTGAAATAGGCCATGATCACCACTTCCGTCGGCATTAAGCCGACCGATCGCAGACACATTAAAATTCGATTCATGCTGGACTATGCACACCCAAGTTGCAATTTGATCGTCTGGGAAATTATGCACGAATTTTAATTCACGCGCCAATTCACAACGATCGTACACTTTTCCCGTCGGTTTAATTTTTTTATACGTTTTCGTTTCGGTATAATAACTCTGGGTCACTGCACTGGTTGCCACATAATTTTTATAAATTTCATTTTGATCACTTTCAGTAAAGCAGCCTTCGGTAAATGCGCTGCTCTGTCCCAGACAGTACGGTTGATAGACGGACCAAGCGGTAAATCCATCACCCGATATTCGTGAATGCTCGTAGTAAATTTTTTTCATGCATGCCACATCGTCACTTATATCGTCGTCCTCGAGCTGAGCACATGATAATCCACAGGCCCGACCTTTACCCGGCGGTGAACACCAATAAATATCACTAATTTGAAAAAGTCCATGATCACCACTGCCGTCGGTGTTCTTCCTTCCAACCGCCGACGTATTAAAATTTGATTCATGATACGCGATGCAAACCCAATTTGCGATTTCGTCCATCGCCATTTGGTGGCGGTACAGTAGCTCACGCGCTAATTCACACCGTTCGTAGACTTTTCCCGTTTTTTTCTTGTATCCAATTTCGGTGTGCACCACTGCATTCGAGTACGCCTCGGTACGTGCATAATAATTAACCGACTGGTATGCTTCATAATTCCCGATCATGTTGCTTTGCGGCACCAGATCATTCGACCCGAAGCAATCACTCACGTACTGTTCACTTTTTCCATAATTACAATATTGTTTATAAACAGTCCAAGCATTATAACCATCACCCGATATTTTTTGGTGTTCATTATATATTTTACTCATACACACAAAATCATCGTACAAATGTTCATCCCGCAACCGGGCACAATCAATATTACACTCGTTACCGGTGCCCCATGGCGAACACCAAAACACATCACTTATTTGATACATTCCATGGTATCCACCATCGGCGTGATGCAACAGGGCCGATGTATTAAATCCTGATTGGTGCTGGGCAATGCATACCCATACGGCAACATGCTCGACCGATATGTAATGCTGGTAGTGCAGCAGGCGCGCTAACTCACATCGATCGAAAATTTTCGCGATCACTTCGCCCGGTTTTATAAACAACAATAAATTTATTATTAACAATAAAAGCACTCTCATCACAGATTTCATAATCGATTTATTATTTATTTAACAAGTTTTTTTTTATTTATTTAACAATATGCATTGATGTTGGTTTAATGTCTTATCGCAGCACACAAAAAAAATATTAACTCAACACTTTCAGTTTCGATTTTATTTGCACGGCCAGTTGATGCGTACGTGAACGACACCGTATCGTATTTTATGATGGACTAACTAAAAATTTGTAAATGTCAATTCTTATATAGAAAAAATATTTTTTACGGCAAATAAGAAGATAAACAATAAGACAAACACTGTGTATATAAGATCGACGTGTATACGAAGAAGAATTTCTTGTTTATCATATGGTTTGGACAGTAAAAAAGCAAAAGTAAAGACAAAAAAATCTTAAAGAAGCGCGATATTATTGGACCCCAGTCTATATATAGATGACGATATGGTATGGAAGGAATTTTTTGGTGGTGAGCTATGATGTCGTCGTGGTACTATAATAGTAGATGTGCATATATGCGGATCCCCGGAATTTCAGGCTAAATACAACTTGATTCGATCACCTCATCGTACACTCGGATGTAAAGTTATGCATTGTACGCTTATGACACGATATGTACTTGAATCATCTCGGCGAGCGCCGCGCGCAACTTAAACAACATCGCGATACGATAAAAGGTTAAATCGATTATTAGTCTTAGATATGTACACAAGCGAATCTTTATTTTTGTGATGATACGGAACGAAAGAAGAAAAATTTTAATTTATAATAATTATTGTTTACTATTTGTAGTAATCTTTAATCAAGAAATATGATTGAATGTTAGATAAAAGTTTGGTATGAGTAATTTGTAATATTTCAACTCAGTTCGCACGCATAAAGGAACGTGTTAGGGTTGCAAGGTAATAGATTTTGTATTTTAGAGAACCAGCCTTGTACACTCAAGAGGCGGTAATTTGAGCCATTGGTATAACGGTTGAAAGGAATTAATTTGGTATTGAGGTATCACTCATTATAATAGACACGAACTTCGCTAAACAAAAATTTTTAGATTTGTGAAAGTAAACACCTTAATCAGTTGTTTTCCTTTACCTGCAATTTAGGAGCACAGGGCGCCTACTATAGACTTAACCATCTAACTCTGTTGGGTGTTATTGCTTTTATTTCCACCCGTGATTTACAGCTAGTACTCCGACTTTCATTTTCACGAGTGGGTTCCCTTCCAAAGACCTTCTTGTTATTTCATTTGGTGACTTCCCCAGTGTGTGGCCAATCCATCTCCATTTGCGCTGGAGCTCAAATTTGGTATTTTGTTGAACCAGAAACACCTCAGTATTCTCCTTAGGCATTTATTAACAAACACATCCGTAACCGCACAGCAACACTGATTTCACACCCGAATAGAACATTCTTAGCTCGGTGTAGCGGGATAAGACAGATGAGTTTCAAACTTTGTGTGCCATATGGAATGTTGTTCTGGCTTTGTTGATTCGTTTCTTTATACCTTCATATTTTCCACCCATTTTCACTAGGTATACAAAATCATTAACCTATTATTTCTGCCTGGTTGATAAATATCGGTGTCAAAGTTGGTGTGTTTAGTCTCCTCGCCTTTGTTTTTTGCTAGATCTGAAACCTTCTGTAGTTTCCGTTCCGGGTGTGTAGGTGTGTGTGTTTTTTTTATGGGCGGAGGAGGGGAACCTTCGATATGCTTCACGCGTGAACCCATATATCAAACTCGTGATAGTGTCGGATTCTTACCGACTAAACCACCACCTCCGATAAACCATGCCGTTCGGCCCCGTGGAACTACCGTTAGGTATTACTTCGCGAGGCAGGCTCAGCTTTCGCTGCTCGGCTGGAATTAACTCCCCACTGAATTTCTGCTTCTTTCTAGGCGTCTCAACTCTCTCATTATCCGTGAGACACTTCCGCTTACGGCGTTCCACCCATCTTGAGATGCCAGCATAAACTCCACTATATTTTCCGGCGTTCGTTGGACTCCACGTACACAGATACTCCTTCTCTCCTCAGCAAAGCGAGGACACTCGAATAATACGTGCTCTACATTCTCCGTTACTCCGATGCATAAAGAGCAATCTGGTGACTCTTCGTGTTTGAATTTGAACAGGTATGATCTAAAGCAACCATGACCCATCAGAAACTGCGTCAGTTGGTAATCCACGCCTCGATGTAGGGGATCAGGCGATGGGTCCATCTACCATTCGTCGACTCACTCCATCTTCTCTGTCATACAGTGATCGTCTCAGCACGTGCTAATCGGTGGTTCTCCGCTTTTGTTCCTTGACCACGACGCAGGTAAGTGGTTTGGCGCTCCTTGGCAAGTAGATCTATTGGGGGCATTCCCGTAATAACACCAGCAACATCTTCTGACACCGTCCGAAATGCGCACAATACTCTCAGAGCATTTAACCTCTGAACTGTTGCTACTCTTTGTCTATAAGTATTCTTCTCCAACGAGTTGACCCAAATTGGTGTCCAATACATTTTTATAGATGTAACGACGTTGGCGAGCAAAACTCTGCCGATCATCCGCGCCCCTCTTGTATTCGGCATTATTCGTACTAGTGCCACATTAACTCTCCTTGCTCGCTCGCTGGTAGTAATGAGATGTGTCTTATATGACAATCTGGCATCGATCATTACTCCTAGGTACCTGATGGATGGTTGACTAACAATTTGTTGGGCTCCAATCTCTAAGGTTACGTTCTACATTACTTTTCGGCTAGTAATAAGGACAGCTTCTGTTTTATGTTCTGCTAGTTGCAGCCAAGCCGATGTTAACCACTGTTGAATAAGTGTGACCGTCCTATTACAGTTGCACTCCCTTCCATCATACCCATCCGAAAAATTTAGTAATTCAATTTATCACTAAAAGAATCAACAAAACAAACATAGATAAAATAATCATATTATTAACGGGACCAATACGAAGGAAAAAATGAGAAGTTCCTCCAAAAAATGAGAAGAAATTTGTTACACATTTATTAAAATTTATTACAACAAATCCCGATTTTATTTCAGTTAGCGTTTTCGAGGAACGAGTGGTCGGTTGAGACAATTAAACCTGCACCGCCAAAATTGTTCCTTTGTAACTTAGCTATGACATCGGGATGGTTCTTGGACCAGAATTTATTACAAATTTAACTAACATTGAATAGGTTAAATCAATACCACCCCTATAACTAGGGGGTCTAAGGGTAAATTTCGCCCCAAAACGATTATTTATTTCAAAAATGTCAATTTAACCAACTTTAATAATTTTTTAATCCCAGACTGCTAATAGATTTTTGGGAACAACCTTATTCATACATTATTGTGTCAAGTTAGACGGAATTGGATCCAACCGTACAGGCTTCAAGTTTTTAATTTATAGGTCGATTTTGCAAAGTTTAATAATTTATTACACCATACCGCCGCTAGATATTCAGTCCATTGTTACTCCTTTGACATTGTGATGGACAGGTCAACCTTATCCAGGTGTGTGATAAATTATTTTTGTGTCAGGATAAGCGGAATTGGCTCCAAACTGTAGAGGTTTCAAATAGGTAATTCAAAGGACGATTTTACTTCCTTTAATAATTTATTACACCAGACCGCCACTAGATATGAGGTAAAATGTTACTTTGTGGACTTTGGGATTGCAGGACAACTTTATTCGGTTGTGTAATAAATTACTTTTATAAGGTTGACCTGCCTACCATAATGTCCAAGGTGTAACATTTGACCCATTATTTGGTGGCGGAATGTTGTAATAATTTATTAAATGTGGTAAAATCGACCTTTACATTACAAAATGAAGCCTTTAACGTTTGAAGCCAATTCCGTCTAACCCAACTCAAACATAATTTATTACTCACCTGAATAAGGTTGACCTGCCCACAACAATGTCCAAAACGTAACATTTGACTCAATATCTAGTGGCGGTCTATTTGAAGCCTTTACAATTTGGAGCCAATTCCGCATATCCTGACACTAAAATAATTTATTACACACCTAGGTAAGGTTGACCTGCTCACCACAATGTCAAAGGAGTAACATTGTACTGAACACCTAGTGGTGGTTTATTAAATTATTAAATTTTGTAAAATCGTCCTACAAATTAAAGCCTTTACCGTTCGGATCCAATTCCGTCAGCCCTGACACAAAAATAATTTCTTACACAAGTGGATAAAGTTCACCTGCTTCTTCGGAACGACCACGGAGTAACATTAGACTCAATATCTGATGGGGGTTTGGTGTACTAAACTATTAAAGGTGGTATAATCGTCCTTCAAGTTACCTATTTGAAGCCTTACAGTTTGGAGCCAATTCCTCGTATCCTGACACAAAAATAATTTATTACACAGATGGATAAGGCTGACTTGCGCCTACTACAATGTTCAAGGAGTACCGTTTGACTCAATATCTGGGGCGGTCTGGTGTAATAAATTATTAAATTTTGTAAAATCGTCCTACAAATTAAAAATTTAAAGCTTTTACCGTTCGGAGCCAATTCCGTCTGACCTGACTCAAAAATAATTTCCTACACAAGTGAATAAAGTTCACCTGCCTCTTCAAATCAACCACAGAGTAACATTAGACTCAATATCTGGTGGCGGTCTGGTGTACTAAATTATTAAAGGTGGTCAAAGCGTCCTTTAAATTACCTGTTTGAAGCCTTTACAGTTTGAAGCCAATTCTGCTTATCCTGACACAAAAATAATTTATTACACACCTGGATAAGGTTGACTTACCCACCACAATGTCCAAGAAGTAAAATTTGACTCAATATCTGGCGGCAGTCTGGTGTAATAAATTATTAAATTTTGCAAAATCGACCTATAAATTAAAAACATGAAGCCTGTACGGTTGGATCCAATTCCGTCTAACTTGACACAATAATGTATGAATACGGTTGTTGCCAAAAATCTATTAGCAGTCTGGTGTTAAAAAATTATTAAAGTTGGTTAAATTAACGTTTTTGAAATAAATAATCGTTTTGGGGTGAAATTTACCCTTATGCAAGTTATAGGGGTGATATTGATCTAACCTATTCAATGTAATTAATTTGTAATAAATTCTGATCCAAGAACCATCCCGATGTCATAGCTACATCAAAAGTTACAATTTTGGCGGTGCAGGTTTAATTGTAAGCTAAACCGACCACTCGTTCCTCAAAAAATCGGGATTTGTTGTAATAAATTTTAATAAATGAGTAACAAATTATGGTGCCAGTTTCATTGAGGCGGGCTAATTTGGTCGGTGCAGGTTTAGAGCACTATTATAAAGGGTGTCTCATTTCGAGGTATAGAACTTTAGGTTACAAACAAACAATTTTTAAATTAGGAAATATGGTTTAGGGATTTTTTCAGAAATATTTCACGCCGGTACGACGATAGCATTGCAGCCGTTCTATCCGGTGGAAGTGACGGTGACGGCAAAGTGTCGCAGAATCTAACCAAATTGTGGCGCGAATTTCTAGAGGCTTTGCGAAGCAGTTATAATAAAATGTCCCACCTAAAAATCTCACATTCTGTCGTAGTTATGCGAGTTGGGTAACGAGTGTTTGACGTGGACGCAGAAGTTTGCTATTACACCGTTTATCTATACATAGCAAGCGCAATGCTTCACGATTCGCTGCACGGTGAATAATGCAGACATACGAGTAATAGCGAAAATAAAATATGTGCGATCGCCAATATTAAGTTCCCCCGAAAATCGAGTGATTGAAATCAATTTAAATACTCGTATCAAGAAATTAGTGATCGATGTTGGAATGTTGGAGACAAGTGCCTTGTGAAATCACGATTAGTAGGACTGATCAATAGTGGTACTCGAATGTGTATATATAAAGGGTGGTTAAATTTTAAGGGCCGACGTTGAATGTGAACCACACCTAAACGTCAAGTTTTTTTCTGCATTTAATTTGACATTTCTCAATTTCAGACTAATTCAATTTGAACTCCAAATACAAGTATTCAATTTGAATTCCAAACGTCGTCAATGGTCTGAATGGTGGCAAGAAATGACAACAGTGGATGATCAATTTTCGAAGAAAATCATCTTCAGTGATGAGGCACATTTTCACGTCAGTGGATTCGTCAATAAGCAGAATTGCCGCATTTGGGCGAATCATAATCCAAGAGTAATTGTCGAAAAACCAATGCACCCACAAAGAGTGACTTTTTGTTGCGGTTTATGGGCTGGCAGCATCATCGGGCCGTATTTTTTCCAAAATGAGGCCGGTCAGGCAGTTACTGTGAATGGTTTTCGCTATCGTGAGAACGAACTTTTTATGGCCCGAATTGGAAGATATGGATGTGGACGATATGTGGTTTCAACAGGACGGTGCCACTTGCCACACAGCTAACGAAACAATGGCTCTTTTGCGCGACAAGTTCAATGGCCGTGTTATCTCACGTGGTGGAGATGTCAATTGGCCGCCAAGATCATGTGATTTGACACCGTTGGACTTCTTTCTTGGGGTTATTTGAAAGAAAAGGTGTACGTCGATAAGCCAGCAACAATTCAAGAGCTAAAGGATGAGATAATTCGGCACATTAACGGCATAGAACCTTCATTATGCCTAAGCGTCATCGAAAATTTGGACCATCAGGTGGAGGTGTGCCGCCGAGGTCGCGGCGGCTGTTTGGCCGATATTTTGTTCCATACATAATTGAACCATACCATATTATCATAATAAAAAGAATTGACAATAATTTCCTAAATAATTTGTGTTTTATTCAAAATCAACATCGGCCCTTAAAATTTAACCACTCTTTATATCTATCCAGGTATGTACCTACCATAGGATGTACTTACCAATTTAGAATTAGTGGAATAAATAAAATTTGGCCAATTTTACGCTACTACGAGTGTTTTATTAGCAAAATTCCTAAACGACTTCAATGAACACACAAAATTAGTAACAATATGTAGGACAAAATGGATCTATAACGTTTGAACTTTTTGACAGGCCACCGATGGTAAAAAAAATAATATTCCTAATAAAAGTGCTCAGTGGCTAACAAAACCCTCAGAATCTGAATACGACAATGCGAGTAGGTACTTAAATGTCCCAGAAAGACCTAAATGAGGGAGTACTGGAATTAAAATGATGACAACGTAATTTCAGACAGATTGTGACCATTTATTAATTAATAATTACTTCAATCCAATTACAATCAATTGATCAATAAACCTCTTTTCAATGAAATCTGACATCGTGTCGCGCCTTTTCGTCTTCAAAATGTACCACAGAACATGTTTGTTTACCACATTAATTAGATCGTTGTTCTATATATTTTTGGCTCGTGCTATTTAACACTTCAATGCGGCTACTAATCTGCAATCAGTTTTACGCTAATCGAAATTTACGTTACGGAGTTTTTTTGTATGTAGGCGAGCCACCAGAATTTTAAAGAATTTATTTAGTTTTGGCTAATTTTAATAAAAAAAAGATTCAAATTTTATGATCACCCATAAAATGACGATGACAAAAAATGCTCGAAATCACCTTATAGTTTTAAATATTTGATCATCAGAGCCATTATAACTAAGTATTTATTTATACTAAATTTTAATTTGTTTGTATTTAGTAATAATATAAAAAATCGCTATAATAGCGGAAATACTTGGCACTTTAGCAATAAAATGTTTACGTTCAACTTGTTCTCATAGACGATTTAGTATTTGAATGCTATGCGATTTTGACAGGTAACGAGCATAAATAGAAAATAGACTTCCGATGTATAACATTCAAACGAGCAGTATCTAATAAAATATGATCAAAATCACTCTGAAACTGCTTAATTAGAAATGATGATGACAGATGTCAAACGCAAATGCGAAATGTCAGTATGAATTTAAAAATCGTTTATCACCTCACCATAAATTTTTTGTTATTTCACGCAGTATTTGTGTAACTCTGTGTATCAGTATATAAAACTGTATTTAGGAATCAATAAAATACAAAACTATTAAAATTCGCATTTAGAAAAATTTACTGGGTGCTTTAAGCTTCATTATAATGTATTCAAATGTAGACCTTAAACAAAATTTCGTATCACGCTGTTTTGTTTATTTTATTTATTTGTTTAGCGTTGTTAAGATGATGATTGCGCTAGAATTGTAAATCTTCAGGTCTTGATGAAGGTCAGTTTTAAATTTTAATGCGGGGACATTGTTTGCATTTTAATTGGAAGAAAGATACAAAGAGAAATTACAGTGTCGGGGTATCTCAGAATCAAACGATTTGGTAAAGTGAAAGGAATTCATCAAATTGTTAAAGGTTTTATAAGAGATTATCTTTCTACCAAGGTTTCAGAGTTTTTTATACGGTTTCTCATCGCATACGTAACCTTTTCTATTTCATGTACAGATAGATTTTCTCCTTTTACGACAGCGGTTAAGGTTTCCGTTGAATGTTAAAAGTGAAGGTTTTTAAAACTCCTAATGTGGATTGAGTCAAATTCGCTCATCAATATTCACCTTTTCTTATATCTGAGTTGCAAAATATCCATCACAATTCTCACCCTATTTGTTATAAAGTACGAGTATGTATAAGTTATATCAAATTATTTTTATTAACAATAGATTTTGATTTAAATTTGCCTTCAGAAAATATTGACAAGTGCAAACAATAATTATTCTTGCTGAACAAATACATTTAAGTCATACAATGTGATTGAGTTGTAAACGTCGGAATTTTACATTTTGGCTCAGTGATAATTAATAGTTTAAATAACTGGATTTCTAGAATAATTAATTGGGAATTATGTAATCAAAATTTCCAAAACACTTAATGTTACCAATTGCGTAAGTTATAATGAAGCATAAGTATTATGACAATAAATTACGATAGGTTTTGGCAGAGTCTAAAGCTATTTATTGACTTCATCGTACATATGTTGCTACTAAAGGGTGTTTTTTTAGGAGGTTTGTTTTTCCGATAGATGTCGTTTTATTTTATGACAGTTGTTTTGACAGCTCAAAGTGGCATTTCTACTCAGTATTGTTTGGCAAATCATTATGAATAGGTTAACTCCAGAACAACGTTTTCAAATCGTGGAAATTTATTTTCAAAATCAGTGTTCAATTAAAAATGTTTATAGAGCACTTCGTGAATTTTATGGTGCACATAATCGTCCGTCAGAGACCACCATAAAGAACGTAATTACCAAATTTCGGTCTACATTCACTCTTTTGGATGCCAAGCCACCGACAAGAATGAGAAGAGTTCGTACAGAAGAAAATATTGCTGTCGTTGAGGCCAGTGTCGAAGAAAACGACAATTTATCGATTCGTCGTCGTGCTCAGCAAATTGGACTTTGTCCATCGACTTTATGGAAAATTTTACGTAAAGATTTGGGTTTGGTGCCATACAAAATTCAATTGGTGCAAGAATTAAAGCCACACGACCATCGTTTGCGCCGTGAATTCAGTGATTGGTCGTTAAATCAATTGAACGAAGATCCATTTTTTTACCGTAAAATTATCTTCAGTGGTGAGGCGCATTTTTGGTTAAATGGATACGTCAACAAACAAAATTGTCGCAATTGGAGCAAAGATAATCCACACGCCGTTCAAGAATTACCAATGCATCCTGATAAATGTACTGTTTGGTGCGGTCTATGGGCTGGTGGGATCATCGGTCCATATTTCTTTAAAAATGAGGAAGGACGACGCGTTACCGTGAATGGAAATCGATACAGAACCATGTTAAATGAGTTTTTGTTGTCAAATCTTGAAGATATGGATATGGATGAAATGTGGTTTCAACAAGATGGTGCCACTTGCCATACAGCACGTGAAACAATCGACTTATTGAAAGAAACTTTCAACGACAACATTATTTCGAGAAATGGTCCGGTGAATTGGCCTCCGCGTTCGTGCGATTTGACGCCACTCGATTACTTTTTGTGGGGATACGTGAAGTCATTGGTTTATGTGGATAAACCTCAATCGATTGACGCTTTGGAAACCAATATTCAACGTGTCATTGCTGACATACGCCCTCAAATGCTTGAAAAAGTGCTGGAAAATTGGACCTCCAGAATGACATTTGTGAAAAATAGTCGTGGTAGCCATATGCCAGAAATTGTGTTTAAATGTTAAATGCCAAAAAATTATCTACCAAATAAAAAAAAATTTTGGTCATTTCATAATTTTATATGTGTTTTATTCAAAAAAAAAATCGGCAACCTCTTTAAAAAACACCCTTTAGATATTATCCCGCTTTTACCAGGTCTTTAACACAACTTTACTCCATACTAAAGTACGTCTCCACACAATTACTCCTCTTAAAAATCCATTGAAATCATATTAGCCACTGATCGAACGACAATTTAATGAAGACCAATCTACTGAAAACGACAGTTAACCCAAAACGACAATTTACTGAAAACCATAAATCACCAAAAATAATAATTGTCCAAAACGAGAACGTCTTGAAAAATCGAAAAATAAAAGCTCCAAAAATAATAATTAACAACGAAAAATACTGACAACAAAAATTTCGAAATTTAAAATAAAAAGTTTCTTTTAGTTCCCACTGTGCAAGAAGTTTCTGGGATGAAACTCAATAGAATCGAATATTTGGTCTTGTGGTCGTAGGGCGTGCGTCACGCAACATAGTAAAACATTGCACGATTTGTGGTCGTGGAGAATACCGCGGGCAACACGGTTCCATGACGATGTTCGGAATCTTACTTTACAGGCTTAAAGTAACGAACTGATACAAGCAATGAAACGGTCGGGATACAGTGGCCATAGCCGGAATAATTCCCTCGGTGAAGACTCACATTTCAAACGTCCAGTCCAGATCCAGTTCCAGATCGCGTTCGCAGGTAACAGTTAAGGGTGGAATTTACTGGTACCATTATCGTTTTAATGATAAAGCAAAAAAGTGCGTGTCCACTTCTAGATTTTACGATGCCACCAAATTTGATTCAAAAAAATAGAAAAGTCATCACACTTGGCGACGTGTCATGACGGGAACACCCATTGTCGCCTAATAATATTTGATAACACTTCGCACACAGCAAATACCTAATTTATACCGGAATTGAAAATTCAGTGCTTCCTGCTTCACAAAACGATAGATCCAGAGGACAATCTGATTTTTCTCTATACGCAGCAAATGCTTCCAAGGACAATACATATGGAACGAAAGTGGTTAAACTGGATTTGGGCCTCAGGCATTCGTTCTCGCAAACATTTATTATTGCTGACGTCACGGTCATGCGTGCCTATAATTGGGGCCGATTTTTTTAGCAAATACGGTTTGTTGGTCGATATCGAACGCAAACGTCTATTGGATTCACTAACGTCAATTTCTTCTCTTGGTAGGTTTTCTATGGTTTCAGTCAATACACTTAC
Source organism: Nephrotoma guestfalica (assembly GCA_963691935.1). NCBI lineage: Eukaryota > Metazoa > Arthropoda > Insecta > Diptera > Tipulidae > Nephrotoma > Nephrotoma guestfalica. The sequence goes on along the minus strand of OY829915.1, from coordinate 189,980,355 downwards.
TTCCATTGATCATCATTCGATAGATACCGACATCATTTCGCTTCTAGTGGAGTTTAAAAAAATTACTCAAACATGTACGACAGAACCAACACAAGTGAAACATTCAGTAACACATGCCATAGAAACTCGTGGACCAGCTGTATGCGCTAAAATAAAGAGATTTTCTCCAGAAAAGCTTCGCATCGCAAAAAACAATTTGAATTCGTGGTGTCACAAGGTATTTTTAAGCACTCCAATAGTCCATGGGTAAGTCCACTTCATCTTGTCGTGAAGAAAAACGGTGAATGGAGCCCTTGTGATGACTACCGGGCTCTTAATAACATAACACAACCTGATCAGTACCCCATTCCTCATTTGCAGGATTTTGCATGTCAATTAGATGGGTGTACGATATTCACTACAATGGAGTTAAGAGTTAAGAGCATACTACCATCAGATTCCCATCGAAGCACGTGACATCCCAAAGACATAGATTGCTACTCCATTCGGACTCTTCGAGTTTATGAGAATGACGTTCGCAAAGAGCGAAATAAATTTCCTAGGACATATAATTATTTCGCAGGGAATTAAACCTACAAGAGAAAGGGTCGACGCCATAGTGAAATATGATCAACCGAAGACTATTGGGCAGCTTAAACCTTATTTGGGAACGCTTAATTTTTATAGGCGATTCATCCCACACACAACGGGTAACCAAGCTTTATTAAACGATTACCTTAAGGGAAGTAAGAAAAATGGCAAACGAGCGGTTAATTGGACAGTAAAAGCACCAGAGGCATGTGCTATTTCATCCAGTGCTCAAATTACTTCCAAAACGTACAAAGAATATCATCTAAAGCAGCAACTTACCACAACTTTATCTTAAAAACAAATCATCTCTTGTATGCAATTTGCGAAACAAAGAAGTCCGGAGGACGAGTTCTTTTAACCATTCATTCATCACTTGGCAATGCTTAATGAGACTGAACTAAGTTTAAATTGAGCAATTACGTGTAAAAATGTACGTGGGAAAAATATGTATCTGCATTTACGTTTGTTCTCAGTATGTCTCAACCAGCAGTAGTGTGCACCTTCCAGCAACCCTGGAACCTGGCTAGGATTCAATGGACCATCACACATTAATCGGAAATTAGAAATAGATTATTTAACCTCAATAATAAGGCAGTCAAATCTCTGAATGGGATGTAGCGCCAGCAAAATAAAAAAAACAAGTGAGCCTATGATAATGAAGACAATTGTGTTTTACCACAAAATGTAACTCTACTAGAAACAGCGTGTTTTTTCGCTAACGAAATTCACAGATGCAACCTGAATGAAAGAAATAACATTGCAAACAGGGGTGGAAGAATTGCGAATGTAATTTTCACTAATGAACTAAATACCTTAAACATATCTCAATCTTTAGCACCCTACACCATCAAGATCAATTCCGAAGTCTCTAGTTATTTTAACAGTCAGAATTTTAGTTCCATCCATCTGATGGTTTTTTTAACCTAAAAAAAATATTTATTGTGCGGTGGCAACCCGAAAATTTTTTGACAATTGTAAAGTCAAAACAAAACCATTTTTAGTGATGTGTTCGTGTCCAACACAACAACGCGTTTTGGTTATCCAAACTTATTACGAAAATGGTCGTCCTGTAAAAAATTAAATTATTTAAATTTCGTAAATTACGTGATGATTTTGGTCAACATGGACATCATACAGAAACTGGAATTCAAAAAATTGTTGAACGTTTTGAAGAAACTGGATCAGTTGCAGGTCGTAGAGTATATGAACACCAACGTCCAGTTCGTACTTGTGAAACAGTAACAGCTGTAAGTGAAAACGAACGTGAATATGCAGTAACAGTGAATAGTGAACGCTATCCTGGTATGTTAACTGGAGTTTTGTGGCCAAAATTAGAAGAAATTGATTTAGATGATCTTTGGTTTCAACAAGATGGTGCTACATGTGCGTGTCACACAAATCGTGAAACACACGACTTATTGGCAACCAAGTTCGATGATCGCATAATTTCAAGAAATTCTGATATTTCTGAAATTAGGAGATCGCCATGGTTTTTGGCTGAAATCAGTCCACCGGAAGTGGCAGCCTAAGAGGTTTTTCGTTTTTTGCAAATATTTTCAAAAGTATATCTTACAAGAAAAACGATTATGGACTAAAAGATTCAAAATGAATTTTGAAACAATATTGTCCTAGCCCAGGTTTTCTAAATTTAACCGGAAATGACGTTTGTTGACAAAAAATTATTTTTAACAAAAATTCGACCCCTGGTGGCACTATTCTGGCTTTCCCTGGGAATTGGGAATAGTGAAAAACATTTGCATAGCATTTTTGTCTAAATTATATTTTTCTGGCCTACTGTTGGAATTAGTGTGGTGTAAATATTTTCGAAACAAAGTTGATTGGGAAATATTTTCGAAACAAAGGTTTTGTAGGGGAAAATAATTCCCAATATATCTTTGTTTCAAAAACATTTACACCAAACTAATTCCAACAGTAGGCCATAAGAATATAAATTAGACAGCTATGCAAATATTTTTCCCAATTCCCAATTCCCAGGGAAAGCCAGAATAGTGCCACTGGGGGTCAAGTCGCGTTCCGTGAAATAATGAAAATGAAAAGCTTTTTTCATTAGAAATCTAGTAGTTTGAATTATTCGCACGTAGTTTTAAATTCCACTGTGTGAAATCAAAATTTGTTATGGGCAATTCAAACCTACTCGATTGCCAATGAAACAAAATTTTCATTTTCATATTTCCACGGAACGCGAATTGACTCCTGTACTACCTAGACGGATTGATTGATTGGAATGAAACCTCATACTTAAGCTTTTATCATCATTTGGGAGGTCTCAGTGAGGTCTGGTCGAATTCAGTCTACCGGCAGTGTAAGCTTTTTCGTTTTTTGTAAATATTTCGAAAAGTTTATTTCACCAAAATTCGGCATATCTACCAGCGTCCAGGAGGATTGACTATTTAGAATCAAACTTCATACATAACTTTTTCCATTAATTGAAAAATCCTTACGAAATTTGTTAAAAATTTATGATCAGCAAGTGGCATCTTCTATACTGGAGCTTTTTCATTTTATGCAATGATGTTGAAAAGTTTAGTATTTACGAGAAACGACAAAGAATTAAAAGATTTAAATAAATTTAAAGATTAAATTTTCAACAAGAAATTTGTTTATTTGAAAGTTCTGATGTTTTTAAAAGAGTGTAGCCTTAACCTCCATGTCTCGTCTTTCAATTCAGGTATTGTTCTTGGGTTATTGGCATACACCTTTTATTTCAAAAACTGCAAAGAAAGAAATCCAACGGCGTCAAGCTTTCGTGAACTTATTTCGTGTCTTGGTAGCCAAACCGCATTTTTCGAGATCCGTTCCAGTAATTACAGCCCAGAAACAACTTTCTTCTTCTCATGGTTACGAATGCTGTTGACGGCAACCGCATTTCGAGCTGCCAAAATACGCACCAAACAGTAGGTCGAGGTTGATACATGGGCCGTTGAAATATCACTCTTGGATTCTCAGCTCCTCAAATTCACTTGTTGTTGGTCTAAGATCCATTCAAATGTTGTATCAACAGAATCTTGTAAGCATGCAAATGCAAATCTTTAGTCAAAATTCGCTGTAAACTTATTCGTGAATTTCTCATTTGCTGAGGATGATGGCACATCGAGGTGTAAGGATTCTGGTCAACACTCTCACAAACTGCTGCATTGTTTTCATTAGTTTTAGTGAAAATCTCTATGACTAAACCTCAACGTCCACAAATGGCAACTGTAAAAAAACGCTGTATTATAGGCGGTCTTAATTGGACACCCCCTCCAAGACAGTTGGTAACTTAAAAGTCCAGTAACTTTAATTTTTCGCTTTAGAAACCGAAAATTATTTATTCGAGATGTATACATTCGTGGTCAAAGAAAGTCGGATGATCCCGATTAATCGATCCGACTATAGGATGTACAGGGGCTAAATTTTTCTTAATAAACAGTTTATTTGTTAAAAATCGTAACTTCTGTCTGGGCTGTAGAGAAGCTACAGACATTTAGTCTGCACGGAACTACACACGCACCGCTTTTTTTGACTTCGGTGATGTAGCGAATGCTAAATCTGGAAAAATTTCGAGGTCAAAACATTTCATGGTTGCTATACTATATTTTACTACGTAAAAGAAAGTAAAATATGTAAGAATATTGCATTTTTTTGATAAGCAACAGGCTCTGTGATGAATGATTTCCATAATCTTAAGAAAATTAGACATCGCCTTGGCCCATATCTAAAAGAAAAGGAAATCGTACCTTTCCAGTTACCGAAACGAAATGAATAGCTCTGCCTTATGGCCTCCTTATCCAGTTTTCATATCCACAATTAATTTTAAACTGAAAAGTTTTTCACCAAATAATTGATCTTTAGGTGTATTAGTAAATATTAAAAAGTGCCTTGATATGAATATAATATCTCTAAATGGGTACCGATTAAAAACCTCGATTCAAATGCAAATTTGACATTTAATGTAGATTTAAGCCTGTTTATAATTTAAATTTGAAATGGTGCATCACGCATGAAAAATATGCAAAATTCTAATCGAATATACACATTATACCGCATATAAATTGAAAAATGAACGCGGTCAAAAGCTTCTCGGAATCAATTTATGACGTAAACTTGTTTTGGACCATTAAATTGTTTGTACAGTGTTTTTTGTTATTCTGAAGCTTTTCGTTGAAATACGTCGCAACTACAAGTGGTTTAATACTCAAAACAAATACTTAAAAATGCTTCGAAGGTTGCGGTCAATCAAAAAATGTTGCGGTTTTGGAAAATATCATGTTTCTGGTTTTAGCATATTTTCAAAAAAAAAAAAATCATTGCCTAGTATTTTGTGTCACGTGTTGAGAAGCGAGTAAACTATAAAATTTTATATCTTTCGGCTACTTAAGTAAAATGAACTTGACATTCGAATTACCAAATTTATAAATTGTATGTACATATATGTAATTTATTATAATATTGATTATCTTATATAATTTTAATGTGTGATTTAACTTTTAAGCCGCACAACATTGTAACATAATACCATTTTAAGCGACCAGCCGCGACTTTACGCTACTCCAAATAAAAAATTATTTCCTATAAGTTTATCTAAATTTATTGCTTCAACTTAATTATAAATAAATGTTAAAGCAGTGTTTCAAGAAATTAAATAACACGAAAAACGCACACACTTAGCCTCGCACTTAACTTGCGGCGGTTGATTTCTCAACAACCTTTTCAAATACGTATGATTTACACGCGGCATTTTGTGTACTGTGTCAAAAGAAAATGCTAACTAGCCATCATAATAATCTTAACTTAAGCAATTCTATTTAATTAGCCAAAATTAAATAAAAATCTTATTTTTATTACTTATAAACATTTTGTCTTAGTTTCTACGATAATCGGACATATAAACTAAAAAATTAGTTATTTTAAGAGTTTTGGTCATTCTCCCAACGTTCAATAAAAGATATTTACATATCGAGATACTATCGATCTATCTAGCTAGCTGCGTTTGTATGTAGTAGTAGTTGGTTTTCGATCAGTCACTTAATGAATAAATTAACATAAATAATTTAATTTTTTTTTTTTGGGTAAAATCGAAAGTAAAACTAGACACTAAACCGCAAATTTATTAAGAATATGCGATATAAATATAAAAAATGTTGTCTTGATAATTATTCGTATCACCAAGAGCGCAACGTGTAGCGCTTACAAAAAAAGTTTATGTAAATTTTCTAAATTTCATTAGAAATTAGTTTAAATCACTTAGTACCGATTAGTAATCGTGTTGTTATCATCAAATTATTTTTATAGATACAGATACGATTTAATAACCCTGTTTTCGTGAAGAACTGTTTTATTGACTTTTCTTTGAATTGTTTGAAATTTCGGGAGACTTTTTTTACTGAAAATTTAATAATAAAGGGGTTTAAGTCTACTTATCCTCTAATAAAAATGTTAGGAAAACTTGTTTATACAAAATAAGCAAAGTCAATATAATGCTTGTGAATTTTCTGATAATTGCAAACAGGTAATTTTAACAGAAACTCATTATTAGAACAGATAATAGGAGTAAGCAACTATTCAGAAATCCAATAGTGTAATGAGTACTGTTACGGAACAAGAGTACAAAATCACTGTTCTGAACAATAATGTATGGAAGATTAACACTTCCAATCAGTGTTGTTCGTTTACGCGTAATTCGGAATTGTCGACATGCTGGTGTAGAAAATAGTGTAGACAATTCATTCGGCGTAGAAAATGTCGACAATGTGTAAAGTATGAAGAATATTTGTAGACAATGTAGATTGTTAAGCTATTTAAATCCTGATAAAAAATGACCCTGGTCCGAAACCAATTTTCTCCGGGTTCGAAGGTCCCTGATCAAAAAATTCCAAAAAAGTTTATAATTTGTCTGGATGCATGGATGAACGGATGTCTGTACCGATGATATCCCAAGCACGGCTTATGCGACTCGAATTTTTTTTCGCCAATCTTCTCTTATTTTTAATTCGGTGTATTGAAAAGTTGTTGGTCCTCTACCTCAAGGGGGTCGGTACCTGCCATAGGAAATCACCCAATACCACGACATTGCTTTATATTAATCCTATATACTCGTGAAGTATATCGTTTGAAAAACTTTGGATCAGACAACAATTTCTATTAAACTTTGGTTCATAAACACAATTTTACAATTATGATAAAATATGTACTTGTCGCATGTCTTTGAAAAAGCCTTGAAGAATGTCTTGAAGAATTCCAGAAAATCTTAGTGCTAAAAACTACCGTTGTGGCGCTGGAAATAGTTACAACTTTTGTTATTCTACATCATGTTTTAGCGCTAGCAGCTAATTATTCATATATATACGTATCGAAAATCATTGAAGCAGTCTTGAAGAATGCCGCAAATTTTCTGAAGCATCTTAGTTAAATACTGCAGTTGTAGAGCTAGAAGCAGTTACAATTTTTCTCATTCCCATATAATCGTGCAGCATAACATTTGAAAGAGCTTGGATAAAAATACAATTTTTGTATTAGCCATTTAGTTGATAAATCCGCCGTTTTGGCGCTGGGAGCGAATGATTGATTTATTATAGAAAGTGTGACATACTGATGAAAAGGTTTTGAATAATGTCACAAATTATCTGATTAATACTCCAAAAAACCATTGTGGCGCTGATTACAAATAATTTTTTCTCGTTCTGATATGTTGATATATTCTGTTTTTAGATTCTGGATGAAAGCAAATTTTTTATCAGCAATTTATTTCTCAAATTCAGAGTTTTGGCGCTGGCAGCAAATTGTTTCTTTGGTTACACATATAAACGTATCTCATATCATTGAAAAGTTTTGAAGAATGTTCCAAAATAACTTGAAGCACGCTTGTACTCAAAACTAGTTCGTTCCAATAAAATCATGTGACGTATAAAACAATCATCGTTGAAAGGTTTTGGAAAAGTAACAAATTTATTACCAGCACTTTAGTTCACAAATCCACCGCTTTAGCACTGGTGACAAATTAATAGTTTGGTATAGAATAATATACAACATGAAAAATTTTTACAAAACCAATGAAGAATCAGAAAATAGTTCTTGGGTCATTTGGTGAAGAATTATTTAGTGGAAATTTTCGTTTTTCTTTTTACGTTAATTTTCCGGGTTTGTGCACTAAACCGCAAATTGAAAATTTGTTGGTTTACAAATCTCTTGAATAATATTAAATGAAAGTATTATTAAATGTTTGGATTAATATAAGTTCTCGCGTATTTGCTGAATATGGTTCAAAAATTGTTTCTCATATATCACTCAGTATAAACGCCGTAGAATCAGTAGCTCGCATGATTTCCATATCGGTAAATAAGCCTACATCGGTATTTTGCTTAATTTTAACCTCACAGGTGTTTAACCCCTGGTTTAATATACCATATAGATACAACACAGTCGTCGATGTAATCCACTTCGAGTTGTTAGTCAAGGAACCCGGAAAATCGGAACATGCTCAAAACATGTTTTTGCATCCAGAAATAATAAAATGCAACTCTAGTTGGGATCGAGTACATCAAAGAGAACATGTGGTTACGTATCAGCTCTATCGATAATCATAACTTGTATGAGGCTAAATTCGTGAAGAATTGAATTGTAGATCAATTGAATCGTTTTGCATTCATAATTTTGCTATTCTAAACTGCTTTAGAATTCGAAGTAATCAATAAGCGAATATTTGTACATAGATATTGGTCAGCTTAAGCCATGCAAAGAGTTTCACGAAAATCTCTTGGGGATTTGGGGGTAAGATTTGATCAAAACCCCAAGAATTGAATTGTAGATCAATTGGATCGTTTTGCATTCATAATTTTGCTCTTCTAAAATGATTTAGAATGCGAACGCACTCCCATCGTCCAGAACACCAGGAAAACGTTGAGAACGGATCTGCTACCACACCCGCCTTATTCGCCAGACCTGGCCCCCTCGGAATATCACTTGTTCTCGTCGATGGCGCATAGCTTGGCAGGGCTACACTTGGCCAGTTTCGAAGAAGTGCAAAATGGGTTGGATGAATGATTTCGGTCCAACGACGCGTCATTTTATCGTCGTGTTATTCGTGTATTGCCAGAGAGATGGCAAAAATGTGTAGATAGCGAAGGACAATACTTTGAATAAACCATTTGTTATATATCTTTTGAAATTTTTCATTTTTCATTTTTCAAAAAACCCGGAAATTTAGTTGCGCACCTATTATGTATATTACAATGTATAAATTCCACGTCATCAATTCCCCTGTCTTGATGATTAACGCCGTTGTAATTAATTCCAGTATCTTCCATGACGACGACTGCCGCCGCCGTTTACAATTGCTTTCGTTATTACCATATGCCGCTCTCCATAGAATGCCATTCTAAAATCCAATTCCCAAATAAGTATTGGAGGAATACTTGGTCAGTCAACATCGATGCGTGTTAAGAATAATAATCGCCTCAATAAAATTATGAAGCACTGGTTAGAATCGAATTCGCCAACTTTGGGTTAGTAACACTTGGTGGAGTATACCTTAACCACTCGGCTATCGAGTGCAATTTGTGTGTAGAGTCGAATTCGTAAAAATATTTATTTTGAACAACAAATTTATAAACGAATTTCTTACATAACCTCTGCCAGAAACAAAAGTCTTGGTTCCGCAGGAATGTGTTCATTGCCATCGAGAAACCATAGCGACTAACCAGAATATATTATCAGAAGTTCCAAATATATTGTGACTGAAACAATTTATATCAGAAATTCCTTTATTCAACCATATACGCTGTTCAATGGAAGGGCCCAAATCAGGATTAGCACAAATTCAGCCACTTTGTGTTTCGGTTTTCAATAAACTTACCCGTTCACAATTCCAATTTTCAGTCGGGCAAAAATGATAAAAAATATCACGATATTTTTATCAGTTTTCGCCATAAAACGCACTCATTTATCCCTCGGCTGTGGGCTCACAGGGGGCTTCGGCTGTAACTGTGTGCTCCCCGGCAATTCTTGGTAGGCGCGACTACGTCGCTAGGGATGGACACTGCTTGCAGTGGCTAAGTTCTGCCAAGGACCTAGTGTTGGAAAATATAACCTGACCAATTAAAGCAATGAATATACAACGGAAAGAGAAGAAAATAACCCAGGTGATACACCAACTATCCAGTTGGCTAAACCACTCTCTAACGAGGCTGGCTCAATGGATTCTGGGGTGAGCCAATCATTGCTATACCCATTCATAAGTAGCTCGAAGTTGTTAAAATCACCAACTAGACAAACTAACTCAGCAAATCAGTTCAAAAATGAAAATGCTGAACTCTGTCGAAAACTAAGTGAAGTAAAAACACTTATATCCCAACTAAGAAGCGAAGTTGACAAAGTAAAAAAAGAAAATGAAAAACTAAAGAAGCCCAAAGATATGGAAATGGCGATGTCTGAAAACCCTCTAACCAGTTATAACGAAGCAAGTACATACACCAGTTATAACACCGAATTCCTTACTAATGAAGAGGAAGTCGCGAGAGAAACAGATTGAGTACTCGAAAGGAGAAAGTGACATACCAAAAAACGAAGAGCAGAATTCTCGCCTAAAGTTGGAGAACAATCGCAAGCTACTGTAACTGGTATTACTAATACTAGTCCAGCACATCAGCAACAAAAACAACAGCAAGAAAATCAACAACAAAAGGTTGCACCGAAAGAAAAGGCTCTTCCGCCAATTAATGTATTCGGCATAACAGAATTTGCTACACAAACTATAATGAAATCAGTGACCACTGAGGAGTACAGAGTGTCACTAAACAATAACGCGTGGGGATCAATACACCAGATTCCGGTAAATATAGAGCACTAGAAACAAAGCTCAATGAGGAAGGTAAAGAATGGTTCACATACGAAGATAAAAACAACCGTGCAATTAAGGTTATGACCAGAAGCCTTCATCCAACGTGTAAGAAGCAGGATATAATGGTGGGTCTAAAGGCAAAAGATCTGCAAATAGAAGATGCAGTAAATATCCTAAAACGAGCGAAAGGTGAGAACAATGAAGTAAAAAAGAGGGCTCCCACTCTTTATGCTTACTTTTAATAAAAGGAGAAAGTTGAAAAAAATTTAACATAAAAGCGATTCTAAATATAAGGATTAAAATAGAGCTCCTAAAGAAAAACACAAGGCTAATACCTAAATGCAAATAATGCCAAGGTTTCAACCATAAGCATAAATATTGCGGTCGGGAGCCTAGATGCGAAAAATGTGCTGGAAAACACAACGAGAAAGAGTCTAAGGAAAGTAGAAACAACCCTGCAAAATGCAAACACTGTAAAGGGCATCATCCTGCGAATTATAGAGGATGGGAGGTAGCCAAAGAACTCCAAAGGTTAAGAAACAAAATGTATCAGTTTCCTCAAAACTCTAAGGTTACAAGAGAAAAACCAAGTAGAACCCAAGCGGAGCCAAATCCACCAGTTATAGTTACAGGGTGGAAAACATACTCGCAAATTGTACAACAATCATCAAATGCTATTATTGATGATCCTCTTGAAAGAATATGTAAAAGCTTAGAAGCCATAAATGCTAGCTTTTCGAAGCAGGTCGGGTAAACAACTGCGAGCTCCATTCTGGAGGTAAACTAACATATTGGCCTGCTGATCTAAATAAAATACCAGATCTCATTGATTTCTATGTAACGAAAGGGATTTTCGAAGACTACATGTGTCTCGAAATAAGCGAAGGGAAATTCTGACCATTCACCTGTTATCATGACACTCATCACGATGATAATTAATAAGGATAACTAGCCTAAGCTAACAAAGAATAAAACTGACTGGGACCTATTCCAAAAACTAATTGAAGAGCAAATAAACCTTCAAGTGCCAATTAAAACATCGGTACAATTAGAAGATGAACTGGAGGTACTTAACAGTACTATTCAACAAGCAGCATGGGAAAGTTTTCCTACTAATCATAGAGAAACGGAAGGCACGAAACATTTGGCAAAGGACACACGCCCCGGAAAACAAAAAAATCCTTAATTGTCTGTGCAATAAACTGAAACAACTTAAAAAAGAAATTAAGAACGAAACTATTAACAAATACTTAAGTGGTCTCACCGAACATAAAGACACTGATTACTCTCTTTGGGAAGCAACAAAAGGATTAAAAAGGACCAAAATGCATGTGCCGCTTATTATAAATGTGGAAGGAAACTGGGCCAAAAGTGACAAGCAAAAAGTTACTTTATTTGCGGCTCACTTGGAAGAAACCTTCCAACCGTTACCTAGGCAAACTGCAGATGAAAACAACATAAAACCAATTAGCAAGATTGATGGCCATAATATACGATCTGTAACACTACTGGAATTGCAAGAAGAGATCAAGTACAATTTACATGCGAAAAAAGATCCAGGTTATGATTTAAATACTGGCCAAGTCGTAAAAGCCATTCCCGAGAAGGGATTACGAAAATTGGTTCAAATAATCAATGCTGCCTTCAGACTAAAATATGTCTCACGACAGTGGAAGGTTGCTGAAGTAATTATGATTCTTAATGTCATTTCAAAATTATTTTAAAAATTACTGCTCAAGAGGCTCAAGCCAATAATAGAAGAACGAAATTTAATTCCACCACACCAATTTGGATTTAGGGAAGATCACTCTACGATAGAACAAGTTCACAGAATAACGGACATAATAGAAGACGCGCTTGAGAAAAAGAAAATATGCTCCACCATAGCAACATTTGCAAACGATACTGCTATTCTAGCAATTGGAAAGAGTATATCAGAAGCAACGACAAAACTGCAACAAGCAACCAACTCAGTGAGTAGCTGGACAAAGAAATGGCACATTAGCAAAATCGGTTCATCTAAACTTCACAAACCAGAAAGTTAACTGGATTCCAGTGGAACTTACTGCAAGGCAGGTTCCAAATGCAAATACAACCAAATATATTGGCATGACTCTCGATTGCAAGTTTAGATGGAAAGAGCGTGTTCGAAAGAAAAAGAAGAATTGAACATCAAATATAGGAAAATGTATTGGGCTAATAGGTAGAAATTCTGAGCTTACATTACACAATAAATTGCTATTATATCGGCAAATAATAAAACCAGTATGGGTCTATGGTATTCAACTTTGGGGTTGTACCAAGAAGACAAATACACAAATGGTACACAAATGTTTCCAAAACAAAGTGCTGCGTGGCATTGTAAACGCACCATGGTACATCAGAAATGATAACCTACATAGGGATTTAAACATGAAATATGTTAGTGAAGAAATAAAAAACATGTAAAGAAACACATTCAGCGGATAGCTCGGTACCAAAATGCAGACATACGAAGTTTGTTGTACACCACCAATGCAGTAGGAAGACTTCAAATGCAGAAACCTTTAGAACTGAGCAGTTGTATTTAATTAGGACAGAGAAATATAATAAATTAAGAAAGATAAGTTACTAAATAATTTGTAAATCTTGTAATATAAAACTATAAATAAGAAAAATTATCACAAAAAAACCAAGAATATTTTTGATTTGGCTGCCAAAATGTGTATACATTTTATTTGATAGATTTGTGTTATGATTTTACATGGACGGTTTGCTCAACTTTCAATTACTTGGCTATAGTTATTCGCAAATATGTCAATTGTTAAACTATTGTTAATAATTCTTAAGAATTAATACATATTAAATTCTTGTCATGACGCAGCAGCAATGTTTTGACGTACAGAATCCCTAATTTCGGGTTTGACATAGAATTATACGGAGTGAAGTTAGAGTCACAAAAAATATCATGATAATTTTTATCATTTTGGTCGAACTGAACACGCCCATTATGTAATCAGAATGCCAGGTTCAATGGTTTCTGAAACAGTTTATACAGGAATTTGTTCTTTAATTTATTGTTGAACATAAATATTACGAAACGGTGGATGTATTTCAATGTCAATAAAATATCTTATGGGGATATTTGTTTTCCATGGTACGGTCTGGTATAGTATTTTTGATGAACTTGATTACAGATTAAAAATCTGAGCCAAATGAAGAGCAATGCCATTTTCCAAACCAGAAAACGATCGTATTTTCAATAGAATTTAGTCTCAGTTTTATAGTTTTCGCAAGCTTTCATTTTTATCGAATTTTCATTTCATTGCGGATTATGCGGCCTATATACAATCAAGGCAACTAGAAATTTACCATAATCATAGTTGATTAACAGAATAGCAAAAGTTTAAATGATCATAAGACCGCTAAATTATCAACTGTGAATCGGATCCTTACTTCATGTATAAATGTCAACCAGATAATTAGAAATAGCAAGAGTTCACTGCAAATATTTACAAGTCATAAGATCATAAACGATTTTACTTTCAATAGGTAATCCAGTGATGCATACCCAACTATTAATAATATTTAAAACTTCAACTAGTTGGGATTAAATGTCGTATCGTGCATGCTGAAAACAAGTTTTGAAATCTTAAGATGATGGATGGATTACACAATCAAAAAAAATTTTTTTTTTTTGATTATTTTGAACTCAAATGACCTACAGCCTGGCCGATTAAAATCATAATAGGAATCATCGAGATTCAAATAATTTCATGGGAGATCTTCAAATGGCGGAAGTAAAATATTTGATTGCACATTGGTAGGTAAATCAATGCAATTTGATTTTATCGCAAATAAATTTCATTTCTTAGTAGATAGAAACAACAGATTATTGCAAATTATTGGTAACCTTTAATCAAATCTCACGTCCTTGATATAAACAAATATGTAAGTAATTCAAAAAAAATTTAAGCTTCTTCTGTTGCTGTTGTACGTTAAGTACATATTTGTATTTATATGGAATATACTGTTATGATGGTATTAATCATACTCATCACACGTAAAGAGCTTCTTCAAGTTTTCTTTATACCATAAGCCCTTATAAATGACAAACATTTTTCAAATGTTAGTACCATATATTTAAAAAAAAGAGGTTTTTACACCGAAGGGCTCTTAGTGAATGGTTGGAGAATCATTAATTTTGTACGAATTACTAAATATGTAAAAAAATATTTCTTACGCACGTAAGAATGATTGATCGATCTTTACACGATTGCAATACTCATGCTAAAAACTACCTTTCTATTTGTTTACACAGTTAATATTGATAAATGAGTTAGAATGTCTATACTATTGACTATATTCTATTCGATAGTGGTGTAAACAAAACCTATTCGGATAACCATAAATAGTATCAAGCAAACAGGTTCTTCAATAGTTTTCGATTAGATAATGTAATGAAGCGTTAAAGTGTGGGATGATCGTACAACAAAAGCCGAATAGCAATTTATTAAATATTTGCACTAATAAGATTTAATCCATCCAAAAACAAAATACAAATATGATTCAATAATCGTTTGCTTGGCAGTTATTGGAGATAATCCCAATTTATTAAAACTTTTACTGTTCAACATTGGGATTTTAAATTAATGCTATTAAACAGTCATGTTTTACATAAGACGCTACGCCGAACAACTTCACTAGTACATGAGTACAGTTTCTTCCTCCTCTTCATCATAGTAGTTACGATAGTAATCAAATGAGTGGAGACTAACGGACTAATTCACAAACTGTATATAAGCCCTGTAGCTGGAAAATTTTCGATATGTGCTAAAATGGTATTCACAAAATTCTCAGTTAAAGCTAAAGCCAATTGCAGTTTTTGATTGATTTTGAAGGTTTTTGCTTTTCTTGTATTCGCCTAAATGTTTATAATGCAATACAAATACAGTCGAAACAAATAGTTTGTCTGCGATATACACAGAAAACATATTGTTTTTAAGGTATACAAACGAATATCGCCAACTGTACTAATTTATTGTTTGGCAACTTTACAATACATTCTTATTTTTATTTACTTTTTAATTAATTTACATATAATTCAATATTTTCATGATATACAACACAGCAAATTTTATTTATAACGCGAGTTTATGTCAACATTTGACTTCCGCCATCGAATTTAATAGAGTATTTTAAAACACATGCCAATTTGGTTACAGATATGCGTCGATGTGTATAAAGTACAAAAACAATGAAACGACTTTGCTTGGAATTTGAAAACTCCAATTTAAAACGGTTGTCAACAGAAATGCAATGTTTGAAATAAGTCGCTTTGCATAAATAACAGTAGCTCTTAAAGATGGAGCAGCCGGGACATAACAAACATTTTCCGAAAACGATCGCAACAGTGACAGTGAGATAATGAAAGCACTGGATCGGAAATGCGGAAGTGAGCACAAACGAGAACTACAGAGATCGAGCGACTAACGCATTTAACATACTCAAATATGTCACCGATTATAATGTGAGAGCCAAAATGGATGCATTCAGAATCCAGAGACACGAAGCGCGGTGATGTTGTCACCGAAAACAATTTTCGCTGAAATCTTTAATAAATGAGACTGCACAAGCCATTATCAAACTGCCAATTAAGATGCACCTTGTTGAAATAGACATCGAGAGGAATTTTGGGTGAACGACGCTCAGATTCCTTGACAGTAGGATTACTTATTAGACATGTGACAAGGTAGGTCACGTCTCGCGGGGCTACGTGTTGGATGTTGGAAGGGGCTCTGAGTTACAGTAATGTCGAGATTCAACTTCGACCCAGCGGTTCAAATGTAACGGCAATCAGGCGAGTAGTAATTAACCACCAGGTTGTGGGTTGCGGAAGATCCTTAGTAATACCAAATAACGACGTGTTCTAAACGCGAACTGAAAAATCCTATAAAAAAGTCAACACTGCAGAACAAATGGAAATAAAAAGACAACTTATGCAGAACTGGACCGAAAATATCACTAAGGAGCAGAAAAATGAAGCGCAGAGGTTACTTTTTTTTATATCTCTGCAATCTGTTCTGGGCCCAAGGCGCTTCTAACTCTTTCGCGGTTTGCTTTTTCCGTCCTCACTTTTACGCCAGTGTCAGCCAATTTGAGGACGTACGGTTATAGGTCCGATTTTATCACCATCTGCACATTGCATAGCTCCATGCCAGCCTATACTGGCATGAGAGATGGGTCGTCGGCCCATGAGTTTTGCACTCCAACAGGGGGTCATAGATGCGTTCCATTCCATCACAGATCGTAATCTGTTGATGAAAATTCCCTTTGCATCCTGCCTCTATCGGGATTCGAACCCGGTATCTCCCGATCCAAACGCCAAAGCTTTGACCACTGTGCCATTTGGTCGGTGCAGAGGTTACTAGAACGATATATGTCCACTTTCTATGGAACACCTGAAAATAACAGAAGAACCACTTTGGTAAAGCACAGAATCAACCCCGGAACAGAGACATCGATTCGCAAGAACTTAGTAGATTACCTTTGGCGAAACAAGAAGAAGAAGTGAATCGAATGATTAATGAGTAATTTATAGGGCAAAGTTGTACGGAGTGTCTAAAGTAAAGCATTTCATTCAGTTCAATAAGAAGAACGCCTAATTAGTCACATCCAAGACCGTAAGTAATACAATTTTTTTAACAAAACTCCTAACTAAAGGGTACATTTTGATAATAGGTTGGTAGCCCAATCATTCTAGTATTTCAAAATGTTTTGGATAAAATCCAACATTATTTTATCCGACTCGAACTCCAAAATTTCGTCACACGCATAATGCATGCCTATGATGTAACACTCTATTTGATTCCCACTCGGACAGTATAGGGTCTGCCCAAGAGAGACTACTTATTAAATTTTTGATGCAGAAGATCTAATTATCGATGCGGAATAAACCAAGCAACGCGATGATGACTTAGAATTTTAATTGGCTCTTGCAATAAAAGACTAAGTATGAAAAAGAAAGCTCAACACTCACCAGAAATGGCCGAAACTTTACCATCAACTTCAAAAGAGGTTTCTAGAAACCAGATAATCATCAAGAAGCGACTAGCTCTAGAAAAACAACCAGCTAAACCAAAAGAGAAATCACGTCCACCAATAAATGTCGTTGGAATATTAAATTATTCCACTGCTACAAAGCTTAATTCCGAGGAACAGCAATGGTTTACCTACGAGGATAAGAATGATCGTCTAATCAAAAGTATGGCTAAAGGTATTCATCCAGTATGCGCAAAAGAGGAAATTATTGGGAATCGCAAGCAAAAGGGTTATCAAATAGAAAATGATGTAAACATCATTAAGAAAGAAAAAATCGAAACTGAACAAGGAGTTCAAATCAACAGAACAGTGCTTCCACTATTTATGCTCGCTTTTAATAACAAACAAAAATCTGGAAGACGTGTGCAATATCAAGGCAATACTTAACATGAGAGTTAAAATTCAACAATTGAAAAAAGCGGTCTAATACCGCAGAGCAAAAAATGTCAAGGTTTTAATCATACGCAGCAATATTGCCAAAGATAGACTAGATGCGTGAAATTTGTCGGAATCCATCAGGTCCAAGTATGCCCGGTTAATAAAGATATTGCTGCAAAATGGGTTAGTTGCGCGAAGCCTCATCCCGCAAACTATAGAGGATGTGAAATAGCTAAGGACCTACAAAGATTAAGAACTAAAACGCGAAAACAAATTCCACGAATACCAGAAAAATTTAACCAAACTTTCACAAAGAAGAACCAAAACTATACTCGCAAGTGGTAATGGCAAAACCAGTTTATTTCGACGGACACAATCGTATATACAACAGTACTCCAAAAGATACGAAGAACTATGGAAGCTCTTAACATCTGAACAAGAGAAATGCCTTGAAGCTCTAAGCAACAGAGTTAGGCTAGATAAGCAAGACTCTCTAAATGAAATGGCATCCATTTTCAATTACAATGATGCAAACAACCACAAATAAAACATTAAGAATAGTCACCTGGAATTCAAATGGGCTAATGCCACATATTCCAGAATAGTATATTCATTTTACTTCAACTTCATATCTTAAAATATATGGATGCAGCTCTTCCCACGCCATTCATCCAGCAGGAAACGCAAGAGGAGGATCGTCTGTGGTTATAAAAGAAAACATCAAACACTTTATAGATCTTAAAATTGACAATAAAACTTAGCTCCCAAGAAATAACTTAATTAAGGAAGACTATTAAACACTATTTAAATCACTTGGATCAAGTTCCAAAATCGGAGGCTCCAGTTTGCAGCAGGACGACTATGCAGTTGCGATTTTCGGAACGGCCTACGGATAGAAACAAAATACCCAATCTCTTAAACTTATTTATCACCAAAGTTATAGATGAAAACTACATGTACCTAGAAGCAGCTAGGGATTATGTCGGATCACAAGCCTGATATTATACAATAACAATTAGTGTAACGATTGTTGAGAAAACTACTCCAACTTGGCTAACTAATAACAAAACCTACTGGGAGCAATACCAGAAACTTATTGAAGATAATACTAATCTTCAGAAGCCATTTATAAATTCGATACAGTTAGAAGAAGAACTAAAACAAATCAACAACAGTATACAAGAAGCGGTGTCGAGTAGTAGTTATGGTTGCAGCAAAATAAAAACACGAAAGGCCTGCCAAAGAAGTCGAGCGCCAGAATATAAAAAAACTGCTAATTAAAGAAATCAAGAACGTTTGCATTAACAAATACTTAAGTGGCCTTACTGAGTAAAAAAATATACCGAGTATTCCCTTTGGAAAGCGACAAAAAGTTTAAAACGACCTAAACTTCAAATTCCACCAAAGCAAAGCAAAAAACTTCATCGTTTACAATTCACCTTGAGAACACGTTCAAGTGACTAAATAAAGTGGATACTACAATATATATATATATATATATATATATATATATATATATATATATATATATATATATATATATATATATATATATATATATATATATATATATATATATATATATAAAAGAGGAAATCAATCTTAACCTAAATGCAAAGAAATCTTCAGTATATGTCTTAATTTCAGGACAAATAAAAAAAGCTCTTCCTGAAAGGGAACTATGTAAACTCCTCCAAATAATTAACGCAGCTTCAAACTTAAACACATTCCAAATCAATGGAAAGTCGCAGAAGAAATCATGATACAGAAACCCAACAAACCACTAAATGAAAAAAAAATTGGTATATGTCAATTTATTTACTTCCAACAATTTCAAAAATATTCGAGAAACTACTCCTCAAGCGACTTAAACCAGGCAACCATAGAACATGTACATCAAATTACAAACATAATTGAAACCACTTGATCTACTAGATCCAATCTGGATCGGCTAAAAATATAATAAAACTGTAAATGGGACTAGTCAAAGGGCTAAATTGAAATAAATTATAAAAGATAAATTACTAAATGATTTGTAATTCAGTTGTAATAAATAAATATAACTTAAAAAAAAAATCCAAATAGATGTAAAAGGTATGAGGTTTCGAGAATAAGTTTTTGCATTAAAATAAAAAGATTTTTCAAGATTAGGCAAAATAATAGATAGCACAGCAGGAGGATTTAAAGTTGACAATGCTAACAAGCATAATCGCTTGATGGCGTATCGCTATGTCGACGGTTGTCAGTCTCTCTTAGTCGATCGAAGTTCATTTTTATCGTAATTTGATTTAGACGTGATTTGTTTTCAACGAATAAAATCGAGCAGTTATTTGTGTTGTTGCATTAAAAACAAAAGAGCAGATGTCGACATAAAGTTACGTCATTAGCAAAAAATGAATGTTGTCACTGGCCAGTAGTAAAGTTGGCTTTGGTTATAAAAAAGAACAATTTTACTCTTTACTAAAGGGCAAACCCCCCAAGCATTCGAGCTAAAGTTGAAAGAATATTTTGCGGCGTAGGCCATATGCTTTATGAACAGAATTTGTTTCGAACATAATTTAACAAAAAAACATTTACTGTAAATAAATAAATGCCTTACTTAGAAAGTTCTTGTTGATTCATTCCAAGCACAACCATTTTGCAATGATTACAAATTTTATCGTAAATTTATTGTGGCTGGCAATTTATCACAAATTACTATTGTAACAACCAAACACTTTCTCAGCAAATTTGACTTTGATTTCCGACAATTCGGAATTAAAGAGAAGGATGGAATAATTTCTTTCTCGGTCACGCATTGAATACTGTTTTATTTGCTCCATTATTTTTACTGTATACTGTAACCGTTCTTTCATAATCTGCTCATAATAGAGCGAAACCGTCCTTTTACCAATAAACTGGTTGATTATTATCTCATCTGCAAAATAACAAGTCATGATCGATTAAGTAAACATTGGTTGTTAACAATTAACTTTTATACTTTCTAGGCCGCTTAAAACAAATAAACTCGTTTAAAAAGTAGCATTAACCAAGATTTAATTTGTGTGAAATTCATCACATTTGTATTAATAAAACTTCATGCTTTTGGTCATGATTGAAAAATCGTAAACATCACCAAGCCAACACATTATTTCCAAATAAAAAAGGCACTTAAAACCTAACCAATTAATTAACAATTTTCTAGAAAATAATTTATTTGCCAGTCGTTCATCATTTTAAAAATATTCCTAGAGAAGTCATTTTTAACCAGATAGAGAAACTCTGTTAAGCAAAGAAAGAATCAAGACATGATTATCATACCATATTAGTGGCAGATAAAGACAGCATTATCTAATCTTAAACATATTAATTGGCTTCTTACGTATTCAGTGTAGGCCGTCGTATACCATTCAATAAGTCAAGATGTTATTTTATGCTTTTATCTCTCGGCGTTAAACGTTTAGTTGAAAAACATAAAATAATTTTTTGCTGAAAAAGGTGACAACACTAGCCAAGGTCTCCAACGTTTAAATTGATTTTTTTTATACTAATCCAAAACTAGTCTTGGATTAAACCGATAGTTGACAACGGTTTTCGACTTATAGATCGTAATCTCGATTTTGATAATATGTATTGTACAAATGTAATGCGCGTTTCATTTGCATAAACGTAATTTAAAAGGCCGCCCAAAAATATTAATTAATTTGTAAAAAGTGGCTTCGCACTATTTTCCGCATTGCCCTATACAGTGTTGATATTTAAACAAATCTGTATAAAATATACGTATTATTTGGAGGCAGGCGATAAAAAAACCATCAAAACCAGATTTATCATCTTATATATGCGAAATTCAAAAGAACATAAAAAATAATAATTGATTAGCGTGAATTATTAGCTAATAAAGTTGTCAATGCAGTTTTTACAGGTTGATATATTCTAAAAAAATACAGGCACCTTACGCACTAAATTAATATTTTAATAAAAAAAACTTACCGAGACATGGGCTCAAATCTAAGGCGCCCGAATATAAGCAACCGTTCGGTTTAACGATAGCCTTTGCAATTTGATTTGAACAGAAGCACCCGCTTGAATACTCCGGACCCAATTTATTTAAAAATGTATCGCTTATTTCATAATGCAGCACAGGAATACCTTTAAATTCGGATTCCTGTTTAAACACCAGTTCACTCGATCTGCAACAAATTGGAAAATATCGTATTAGTGTTTAAGTAATTATAAAAAATATAACAAAAAATATACCTGCATATATCGGTGCTAAATGAATAAAGTGGAAAATTATTCGATGCTGTCTGATACGGTCTGAAATTGGAAGCATCTGAACCATTGATCATATTGCACACAGCAACTGGTCTGCCTTTATCACTACTCGGCCATACATTCAATTCCTCTAATGAATTCCATTTCATAATTTGACCAACACTCTCTACGTCTGTTACACCAGTATTTGCCTCAAATAATCCATCATCGGTCGTATTTTTCTACAATAAAAACGATAAAGCTAATTAATCTCATTTATTAACTCAAAAAGCACGGAGAAACTTGATTTGGACCAGAAATAGTTTTTTAATATTTGAAATATGTGTTGGTGTCTCGCATAAAATGTGGTATTAAAAAATATTTACATAAATATCGTTTTCTTATTAATAAAAATAAAAATTTTATGTCGATCGCCTTCAAGATCACGGTGAAATGATCGCACATAAAAAACATAAAACTGGGCACATTTTAATTGTTTTAATTTGCCGTTCTTTTTTTTTTGGCAAGATATTTGATTCTATAAAGAGCGATTTTATTCATTTAACTATTTTATCTTAAAGATCTTCATAATGTGTTACCGAAATTTGCATAATGTGCTTGTAACATAAATATTTTTTTGTCCATACTCGTTAAAATGATTGTTTGCTATAGATATAAATCAAATAAGATTTATTGATCGATAAACATCCGAATTGATTTTATTTACTGATGTGCGTGCGTTGAAATGTCAAAACAATACGAATCGTTTTGTTTCGTATGAAAAAAAACCTTTTTTGACACGATGGCCGTTTGCTACTAGATTCACGTAAAAATTTGCCGAACAAATTTTGTGGCGTAAATTTCAAACATAAAAATCGACATGATTGTGAAGTATATTGGCAATACAAATTAATTCGGTCCGTTTTCAAAAAGTGGCTCTCACTATAATAAATTTTGTATAGTGGTAACTGATTTCGATTGTTTCAGACAGATGAGGCATCTGCAGTTAACATTCAGTTTGTATTGCTTTGAGTTTCATACGAAACGTGTTTTACGGTGTTGAATATGTCGGATTTTGTGATAACTAAACTGAAGCACATCGAATGCTTGTGGAAGTTTACGGTAACAATGATCCAACCGATAAATCATGTCGAGAATGGTTTCGACGCTTCAAAAATGATGACTTCAGTGTAGAAGATAAGCCTCGCTTGGGACAATTAAAAAAAATCGCAGACGATGTATTAGAGACATTGCCCGATGAAAATCCGACTCAAACGCAAGAGAAGCTTGCCAGTACATTGGGAATGACCCAATAAACAATTTCCGTACGATTGAAATCTATGGGCATGATTCAAAAGCAAGGCAATTGGGTCCCTTATGAATTGAAAGCAAGAGGCGTGGAAAGGCGATTTCTTTCTTGCGAGCAGCTGCTTCAAAGGCAAACAAGAAAGGGTTTTTTAAATCAGATAGTGACAGGTGACGAGAAGTGGATCTTCTACGATAACCCCAAGAGGAAAAAATACTACGCTTTGCTCGGCCAATCGTTACCATCGACCTCAACATCAACACCAAAGAAGAACATTTATGGTTGGAAGGTTATGCTGTGTGTCTGGTGGGACATCTGGTGGTACAGACTAGAATTAATTAGTTTGAACCGTGCATTACGTGGAAAACGACCGGAATATGAGAAAAGGCCTGAAGTTACAAAAGTCGTAAAAAATATTTGGAAACGCTCAAGCGGGATATTTTAACGCACCCACCGTATTATCCGGACATTAATCCTTCTGATTACTGGTTGTTCCGATGGATGCAACACGATTTGGCAGGTCACCGGTTCATTTCTTTCGAAGAAATTAGGATCGCCTAGAGATGTTCACAGGGTCTCACCTATATGACCGAATAGCTAAATCAAAACATTATGTATGCTTTGAACAGGGTTTAATTTTAATGATTTCTAACTTGTTCAGCGAATTTAGAAATAAAAGTTCCATTAATATAAATAAAACTTCAAATTTTATTTCACCGATCCTAGAGATTTCACGGGATCTCACCTACATGGTCGGATAGCTCTGTCAAAATCCTATGAGTGTGGTGAACGGTATCTAATTATGATAATTTCTAACTTATCCAGACTCATTTTTACGTTTACGGTTACACCCTAGAAATGTTCACGAGTTCTCTTTCATATATTCGAATAGGTTAGGTAATTGTCGATCAATGTTGTGAAAATGGGGCAAATATGGTGATTTTCATCATGGTTTCCAAAATTTAAAACTTATTTATTTACAATTTTATTCGGAGTTCGAAATTTTGGTATTTTCGCCAATTGAAATTTTACCAATTGGCATTCCCAAATAAGCTACGCACCCTATTTATTGTAAAAACAATCAAATAACTGAAATCAACTCTAAAATTTCAGTTATTTGATTGTTTTTTACAATAAATCGGGTTCATAGCTTATTTGTGAATGTCAATTGGGTAAAATTTTAATTGACGATAATACCAATTGAGAATATAATTGAAAATTAATAAGTTTTAAATTTTAGAAACAATGATGAAAATCATCTTATGTGCCTCGGTTTCACAACAATGATCAAAAATTACCTGACCTATTCGAATATATGAAAGAGTACTCGTGAACATTTGTGGGATGGGCGATATAACCGTAAGAGTGAGTGTGTCTAATCACTAAATAAATCATCATAATTAGATCCCGTTCACAAGTGTGGTTGAGCTTTGACTGAGCTTTTCCATCATATATACCATATAGGCGCGACCTCGTGATCATCTCTCGGATTGGAAATATAAAAGTAGAAACATTATTTAAAATAGCCTTATCCTTAGAATTTAAAAAACTTGTATCATGATGTTCTCGTGTTTATCTCGAATCGTTAGGAAATTGTTTAATTTTGACAGTGATACTATTAGGGTTGGAGGGTCTTCTCTAATACAAAAGTTAAAGATAATCTAAAAACGTTTCAATTTCACAATATGACAAATGCGTAAATTTTTGATATTACTTTTGGTACAAAAGCCTTATTTTAGCAATTTTACAACAACAAAGCCCTAAATTTCATTCCAACCAGAATAGTTGTTTGTGAATTCTACACAAACTGTATGCAATTTTACTGATTCAACTGTTCCTGTGCCTCTATTCTGGCAATTCCCTGGGAATAGGGAACTGCAGAAAGAATTTACATAGCTTTTGTCAATAAATCAGATATTATGGCTGTGGACCAATTCTCAGGTAAATCGATTAGTACAGTAAATTGAAATTTTAGTACAAATTACTTTTCAAATCGTACCAATTCCCTAGCAAATAAAATTAGGTAAATGCGGCCTAAAGGAACATATGGTTCCTAGGAATATACAAAAATTGGTATGTAGGTATTCGAACTAATGTCATAAATTTTATTGTTGTTATTCCAATTATCCGTATTGTTTATACGAATAAATTTAAATTTTATATTTGCTCAAATTTGTTGCGTAATATACACAATAAAATTATTAAAAAAAATTTAACAAATAAAACTGAGTTCATAAGTTTACAAGCGCATTTTTATTTCATGAGAGTAGTGAATATAAAAGAATTATGTCTAGAAACATGGCCGCCATATTTTCATGATTTGTTTAGCAAAAACAAAAACCACTACTATTTACCTTTTGTGTCTTCGCTTTACCCTACTTTTTAGTACAGTATTTCAATTTACCGCATACACTGTTAAAAACCACATTTACCCTAGATTTACCTTAGAATTGGTCCACAGCCAATGTGATTAAAAATTTCTTATATAATCACCACAACAAATCGTTATTCCTTTTTAAATTTCAGAAAACCAACGAGGTCAACCATTGTTAAAAATGTAATCTTCATTTCAAAAAATGGAAAAGCTCCTATGGAAGCTGCCACTTCCGTTGGCTGATTTTAGCTAAAAATCACTGGGATCTCCCAATTTATACAAAAAGGGTAAGTATGAAGTTTCACCCCGATCAGATAAACCATCTCGGTTGTAGCCAGGTTGTACTGCATGATACGTCATCAAATTTACGTTTACAGTTTCTTTACTGAACTGTAGATGGCAGTAATGTTCGTAAAAAGTGTTTGAGATTAGAGGCTTAAGGAAATGTTGAATGCATAATTTAATAATAATATAATAAATTAATTCGTACCAATAGCACGTAATATAATTTTTAATTGACATAATTGTAGAATTTTTTCGTTTTTATACAAAAAATCATATTCTTTATTCATTATACTGCCGTCGACATAAAATGACGTCATATAGCAAAACTTTTAAAGCAATGAGGTCATTAGTATTCTAGGTACACTGATATAACGAATGGTACATCTGCATTAATCTCGAGGTCAACATTTTTCATGATTACTGTTACAATGTATAAAAAAGTAAAAAGTTTAATGTAAATATTTGTAAATTAGAAATAATTTTGCCATAGCGAAATTGGTAGGGAAAATTATTACCAATTTTAATTTTGTTTTCAGAAAATTTACCAATAAACTTTTACCTTAGTATGCAAGCAAAAGACATTTTCAATAGAACTGTTATGTAAATTCTTTCACCAATTCCCTATTCCCAGGGAATTACCAGAATTGAGTCAGTGGAGGTAATTAAATTTATTCTTTACAAAGTAACATTTTAATTCAATAAAACTGCGTTTTAAAAAAATTTCAGTGTGAAGTTGTATACGAAGTCAACCCAATACCAAGGCAAAATTAACGTACATTACGCAAGTGCAACTTTGCGTGCGTATTAGCACGTATATAGCATAGCATACTCGTACATAACATGTAACGGGTGTTTTTTTAGGAGGTTTGTTTTTCCGATAGATGTCGTTTTATTTTATGACAGTTGTTTTGACAGCTCAAAGTGGCATTTCTACTCAGTATTGTTTGGCAAATCATTATGAATAGGTTAACTCCAGAACAACGTTTTCAAATCGTGGAAATTTATTTTCAAAATCAGTGTTCAATTAAAAATGTTTATAGAGCACTTCGTGAATTTTATGGTGCACATAATCGTCCGTCAGAGACCACCATAAAGAACGTAATTACCAAATTTCGGTCTACATTCACTCTTTTGGATGCCAAGCCACCGACAAGAATGAGAAGAGTTCGTACAGAAGAAAATATTGCTGTCGTTGAGGCCAGTGTCGAAGAAAACGACAATTTATCGATTCGTCGTCGTGCTCAGCAAATTGGACTTTGTCCATCGACTTTATGGAAAATTTTACGTAAAGATTTGGGTTTGGTGCCATACAAAATTCAATTGGTGCAAGAATTAAAGCCACACGACCATCGTTTGCGCCGTGAATTCAGTGATTGGTCGTTAAATCAATTGAACGAAGATCCATTTTTTTACCGTAAAATTATCTTCAGTGATGAGGCGCATTTTTGGTTAAATGGATACGTCAACAAACAAAATTGTCGCATTTGGAGCAAAGATAATCCACACGCCGTTCTAGAATTACCAATGCATCCTGATAAATGTACTGTTTGGTGCGGTCTATGGGCTGGTGGGATCATCGGTCCATATTTCTTTAAAAATGAGGAAGGACGACGCGTTACCGTGAATGGAAATCGATACAGAACCATGTTAAATGAGTTTTTGTTGTCAAATCTTGAAGATATGGATATGAATGAAATGTGGTTTCAACAAGATGGTGCCACTTGCCATACAGCACGTGAAACAATCGACTTATTGAAAGAAACTTTCAACGACAACATTATTTCGAGAAATGGTCCGGTGAATTGGCCTCCGCGTTCGTGCGATTTGACGCCACTCGATTACTTTTTGTGGGGATACGTGAAGTCATTGGTTTATGTGGATAAACCTCAATCGATTGACGCTTTGGAAACCAATATTCAACGTGTCATTGCTGACATACGCCCTCAAATGCTTGAAAAAGTGCTGGAAAATTGGACCTCCAGAATGACATTTGTGAAAAATAGTCGTGGTAGCCATATGCCAGAAATTGTGTTTAAATGTTAAATGCCAAAAAATTATCTACCAAATAAAAAAAAATTTTGGTCATTTCATAATTTTATATGTGTTTTATTCAAAAAAAAAATCGGCAACCTCTTAAAAAAACACCCTTTATATTGTCTTTTATTTGCCGCCATTTTAAATAATGCAAAATTGTCCAATCGATTTCGCCGACTTATTTGTGACGTAATAACAACAACAAAAACTGCATTTTTGATATGAAAGAAAATTTTAGTTTTGACAAGTTGGCCGCTCTGACTAGAATTAAATATAATAATAGAATGTATGAATTACATGTACGAAGGTAGTACCAGAATACCCTACCTGACAAAGAAAACACAGAAAATTCGGGGAAAAATTTATTTATTCCTCAGTAATGTTTTCTTTTAGGTAGATACACTTTTCCTAGCGATGTTCAATAGCTGCGGCACCCTGCTAATAATGAGAACCGTCAAGCTTCTCAAAATAGCCATCAAACATAGACTCATCCTCTTCATTGTAGGCAATTCTTTTAGCACCAAGCGGTTTTTTCAAATTTGAAAATTATTCGAGAGGACAAATCTTATGAATAGGATGCGTGAGGAAGCAATTCAAACTATAATGCTTGGATTTCGAATAACGGATGTTTGAACAGGTACATTGTATTGATGAAACGACATTTCCTTTTACCGCCGAATGCGGTCGTGTTTTCTTGATGCCGTCACCGAAACGCTGTAATAAGTTCACATAATACCCTCTACTGAATGCTTTTCCATTTTGAAGATAATTAACGAACATTGAGAATTTCACTATTTCTGGCGTAATCAGTTGATCAACCAGTCAATCCTGACCTGATTTTCACTGTTATGCTCAATTTGGTAGCTCATATGGTCTCTTTTAATCTCTACCACCCAATACTTTACTGTTGTAAATAGGGGGCAGACCCAAAACAGAATTTAGCTTGGCTTTGATATTGGTTAGACTGGTACCTTTCAAATTAAAGTATTGTATCACATAATAATAACCAATATTTTCCATGATGATACAAATTCACTGAGAGTGTTCACTATTGACGACTGTCAAACAAATAGTAAACAACGCCGCGTCTTCAAATTTCAGACTTTAGCTTTATAAGGTTAGTACTCTTGGTCATAGCAATTTTTTAATCAAGAAGCGCCATCTATATACGTCTTCACGGGGACAACCGTCGTAGTTAACACAAAATTTAAATACACCTTTACAAAAATTTGTGCCTAACGCGTTCGGCGCAAACATTTTCGCCGCGCACAAAAACAACAGAAAAATGTATGCCACATTCAACGCACATGATCCAGTTTTTTGACAAAAAAATTTGAATGTACGAGTATATAAACAGTTGCGGCGAAAAAAATTTTGCTGCGTTCGGCACAAATTTCTGTAAATGTGGACAGATATTACGCATAAAGTTTTCACAACATGTTGTTACGTCCCTGAGAAAATTGTTAACTACGTATTTTGTTTTTTGTTTTTCTCAAGATATACTCGTAAATGGGTAGAGAGTAAGCCCTTTCAGAAACCGATAATTATACAGGGTGGCTGATGAAAGCTTTTTTCTATGTAATTATTCTGTTCCAATTGTTTTTTATTTTATAGATTGATTTTTAAATTTAACGAAAATGGAGAATTGGAACACTGAGAAAAGAATTTGGATTGTCCGCCGCTATCACGCATTGGAGCCCGTAGTTTCGGTACAAAGAGAATATAGGCGCACGTTTAACGGCACTCCTCCTAGCAGATGGACTATAATGAGGCTAAACAATTTTGCTGAGCATGGGTCAATCGCAAGAAATCCTTATCATCGAAACCCTTCAGTTCGGACGCAGGAAACTATCGCTGCTGTAGCTGCTGCCGTACAAGACAATCCCAGAGTTTTGACAAGGAGCTTATTTGCTGAAATGGGTATCAGCAAACAGTCCCTGCAGAAAAATTATGCACAAAGATTTGAACTTATTCCTTTATAAACTTCAAATAACAGACAAACTCAACGCAGCAGACTTGCCGATTTGCTTTGAACTTTGCCAGAAGATTTTTCAAATGGTGGAAGAGGACGAAAACGTCTTAAACTGTCTTTTTATGTCTGACGAGACCCATTTTGATCTAAACGGCAATGTTAATAAACAAAATTGTCGAATATGGAGTGATTATATATGGAAGAAGTCGAATATGAAGTGTGCAGTTTCATCAAAGTGCATTGTCGGGCCCTACTTTTTCGAAGAGAGCGGTGTTACTGTTACGGTCACTGCAGACCGTTACTTAAAAATGTTGAAAGAGTTTTTTTTACCCAGAACTGTGTGGTTTCAACAAGATGGTGCAACTCCTCACATAGCCCGGCCAGTTATGACAGACTTGCAGCAAAAATTCCCCAATAAGCTGATTTCAAGAAACTCCACCTTCCGTTGGCCCCCCCCAGGTCTCCTGACCTTACTGCGCCTGATTTTTCTTGTGGAGTTATTGCAAACAGGAAGTTTACACAACAAAACCAACAAATTTGAATGATTTAAAGCAGTCCATTCGAACGATAATTGAGGCAATTCCCGCTGCAACTCTTCAGGCAGTAATGAATAATTTTTTGCTGAGATGTGTCAACGTGCGTGGTGGCCATTTAAATTCCATTATTTTTAAAACCAATTAAGAAAACTTAATAAAAATGAATTATCTTTCAAATGAATCAAGAAAAAGTAAATTACGTGAATTAACCAAAAAGTTATTTGAGTTTATTAATGTAGCAATATTCATCAGCCACCCTGTATAAACACTTATTAACTTATTTGCCACTATCTAAGACTGCGGTTCAATACATAACTAATTATGTAGAGACTGACATATTTACGTCTACAGAATGTCTCCTCTCGAACAGAACTATTGTAGACTTGTTTGGTTTTTCTGGGAGGCTTATTCCAAACTAATAACTCATTCAGACAAGTCAACCGAAACAGCTACTTATTTCAGACTTATTTACTTATTTGCCGTCATATTAAATAAGTATGCAAAACCATCCGAATTGATTATACACACATATTTACTGTGAAATGGCGAAACAATAAGTTTTGCTTTGTTTCGTCTAAAAATAAAAAAAAATTGACACGTTGGTCTTAAACCAAAAGATTTCGACAAAAATTATCGTTGATGTTATTTTATTCACGGTGAAAGGTTTGTGAACAGATATTCACCAAACTTTACAGTTAGCAGGTCGTTAGTTATAGGTGCGTTTTTGTGAAACACAATCGGGTGGAGTTTGCGATAGCTTTTTTCAAATTTGTCCAATTTAAAATTAAAAATTTAATTTTTTTTAAATTAAAATACTTAGATTTAATAGTAATCTAAGTATAACAAAAAAAAATCCATCATAAAAGTTGTGTAGTTTTCTTGCAACACAGCGTTCAATGAATTTTCAATACATTGAAAATGGAAATTTTGCCAAAAAACCACTCCGTATCTCCTTCAGATTTACTCCACATTTAGACCAGTGTTGAACAACAAGATGGCTTATCAAACAGTCAGAGTGGCATTAATGGCCTAGGTCGTTTATCTTGAGCAACTCAGCGTTCAATGAATTTTCAATACATTGAAAATGGAAATTTTGGAAAAAAACCACTCCGTATCTCCTTCAGATTTACTCCACATTTAGACCAGTGTTGAACAACATTATGGCTTATCAAACAGTCATAGTGGCATTATTGACATAGGTCGTTTATCTGTAGCAACAGAGCGTAGTGGCATTAATGGCCTCGGTCGTTTATCTTGAGCAACTCAGCGTTCAATGAATTTTCAATACATTGAAAATGGAAATTTTGCCAAAAAACCACTCCGTATCTCCTTCAGACTTACTCCACATTTAGACCAGAGTTGAACAACAAGATGGCCTATCAAACAGTCATAGTGGCATTAATGGCCTAGGTCGTTTATCTGGAGCAACAGAGCGTTCAATGAATTTTCATTACATTGAAACTGGAAATTTTGACAAAAAACCACCCTGTAACTCCTTCAGACTTACTCCACATTTAGACCAGAGTTGAACAGTAGTATGGCCTACCAAACAATCATAGTGGCATTAATGGCCTAGGTCGTTTATCTTGAGCAACTCAGCGTTCAATGAATTTTCAATACATTGAAAATGGAAATTTTGCCAAAAAACCACTCCGTATCTCCTTCAGACTTACTCCACATTTAGACCAGAGTTGAACAACAAGATGGCCTATCAAACAGTCATAGTGGCATTAATGGCCTAGGTAGTTTATCTGGAGCAACAGAGCGTTCAATGAATTTTCAATACATTGAAAATTGAAATTATATATATATATATATATATATATATATATATATATATATATATATATATATATATATATATATATATATATATATATATATATATATATTAAATATAACATTGTCCATGTTGTTTACTATCGGCTGATATAGCGAAGACACTATCTGCATATAGATTTTTTTTATCTTTCGGCTGGAATATTTCGGCTAACTTTAATAAGGTAGTATTGAAGGCCTTGGCCGAACGTGATGAGATTCCAAAAATTGTCTTTTCTGATGAGAAAATTTTCACCATTCAACAGTATGTGATTAAACAAAATGATCGTGTTTGGTTAGAGCACAAGTTCAACGATAATTTGGACACAAGAGCTGCCATGCGCAAGCAATCGCCAGCTTATGTTATGGTTTGGGCTGCAGTGACTGCAGATGGACGCACTCCTCTGGTTTTCATCGAACATGGAGTCAAGGTAAACCAAGAGGTGTACCGCCAAAAGATCCTAAACGATGCTTTGCTACCTTGGGCACATAAACACTTTGGTACGAACCGTTGGACTTTCCAACAGGACTCGGCACCGTCACACAAAGCTCGAGCGACACAGCAATTTTTACAAAATTGCGTTCCGCGGCTGATTTCGTCGAAAGAATGACCACCTTATTCACCACACTTGAATCCCATGGATTTCTCCATATGGTCCATTTTAGAGAGTAAGGTGTCCTCTAAAAAATACGAAAGTGTTGATGCATTGAAGTGAGCTCTTGTTCGAGAATGGAATAAAATTCCACAAGCTCACGTTCGGTCAGCATGCAATGCTTTCTATCGAAGACTGAATCAAATAATCAGAGCCAAAGGAGGTCATATCGAGCAGTAACATGTTTTTCATAAAATGTAATATGTTTTCAACATATTCCACGAAATTTCAATAAAAAATAATCAAAATTAAAAAAATTACAGCGTTTTCATTTGGTAACACTTGGTCTCAGCCACCCTGTATGTTACATACTTACTTGTCCAACTACGTTTTAAATAGATTGTTATACTTACATGATAGAAAAACGAAAATTTCATGCTACCATCTTTAAGCAAGCGGATGGTTTTTGAATTTTTCTGCTTGATCATATCGCACACGATCGAGCCGAGTGCACCTGGACTTTTACAAAATTGAATACCATCAAACAATATTTTTCTGACAGTAGTTTTCATGAACAAAGATTCATGTTTGCCAAACATTTCCTCAATTACTGTATTTATAGTTCCCATAATTGCAGGCTCAATGGCTTCGGTAGTCTGAAGAACGGACTGTTGAATAAAAATATATATTTAATTGAACGTACTCGTACATAATCCATAACCATAATAATATTTTAAAAAATTAAAAATTAAATTAAATTTACTATATAAAGTAATATATCAGTCAAACACACACACACATACACCAAAATTGTATTTATGTACAAGATTAGCGGGTCGAATGTACAAAGAAAACGGACAAGTAATCCGGAAAATTCAAATCATCACTCATCCGCGTTTTAAGTGACGCGCGGAGCGCTACATGTCTCACTAGAAAAAGGTGGCCAAAATTTCTTTATAATTGAAATCGAATACTAAATAATTTTTTATTTGAAGTTACCACCTTTTTCTTAAGTACAAAAAAATTCACTAGACATGAGACACTGTGGGTTAAAAAGGCGAAGCCCTGACTTTTTCCTTGGTTAAGATTGCGCCTCACTATTAGAAAATTTGGCTAGTTTTCTGACTTTCTGGGGATTAGATTTTGCTCCAGCCCGCTCTCGATTGTCTTCAAATTGCCGTTTAATGATAAAACCTGTCTCAATTCACGTTTGTGAAGTTGACCCAAAATTCTGGCTCAAAAAATTATAATTTTTATCGCTGCCAATACCGTCATCTATAGAGATAACTATCATGACAGAAAACTATAAAAACATTAGATTTCTGGTGCTTTAAATGAAAGTGATAACGTACATTTCTCAAAAATTCTAATAATTTTTTTATTAACGAAAAATATTTATTCGTCAATACAAGTAATACAAACTTTTTAAGGATCAATTTTGCAAAATGGTGCGAAACACACTAAGTAAAAACATGGATGGTTAAATCTAGAAATTTTAAGATGCCAAAAATGATATTTAGCATGATAAAATACATGTAAAATGACTGTTTCCATAATTTTATGATGTATCAAATGCGTTACGCAACAGGTTGCCAACAGTTGGCGGATCTGAAAGCGCCGTTGTTTCACGAAATTATTATCAAAGCGAGCAATTTTCATAAAACTGTATAAATAGTTATTTAAGGTTTTTGTGATTTTTAGTATTATCAGTTAGTTCTGGCTCTAGCCTTCACTAGAAAAAAGTTTCAGGAGGTTGTGATGGGATCAGCCGTGTCAGAACAACCATAATATATTGGTGAAAATCTCAACTTCCACCAAAATATTATGGTTGTTCTTAAAGCCGCTGAATATGGGCCATTCTCGGTGTGAGGATCCCATTATAACCTCCAGAAACTTTTAACTCGGCAACACTAGAACAAGAACTGTTCGCAAATCATAGTGAGACCGATGACCAATATCCAAAATCTCAACTCCCACCTTAAACTGACTGAATGTGGGCCATATGAGGACCCCATTACAACCTCCTACAATTTTCTCCTCGTAAAGGCTAGAAACAGAATTATTCGAAAATCAAAGTGACACCGATGATCAATACCCAAAATCTCAACTTCCACCAAGATATTATGGTTGTTCTTAAAGCGGCATTCTCGGTATGAGGATGCCATTACAACCTCCTGAAACTTTTAACTCGCAAACAAAAATATATTTTACAAAATACCTCCAGAAAACAATTCATTTATCTCTAATTAGACTAGAAGAGGCTTCCGTCTGTTTCCTAAGCGTAAGTGATAAACCTCCAACAACTGCCTTTTCGGTTGCAGATGAAAAATCGCACCGTGCCTAGCCTATTTGCACGTCTTTGTTGTCCAAGGCATCCGTATTTTAATATTTTCGAAATGCATATTGTCTACATCTTCTCCATAATTTTTCCGTGTACGTGACTGTGGGCAAGTATAGATCTTACAAGACAACAATAAACTCATTATACCAGCTCCGATTTCAAACCACATTTTTCGAATCCAGAGGCAGGATGCAAAAGCAAATTTTCATTATTGATTAGGATCGGTGATGGTAGTTAATAAACACTTTAATTGTGTGAGTAGGTCAATGGATGCAAAAATTATTTGGCTAATTAATAACTAACTTGGAAAAAAATTTCCACTCAGACTTCTGTACACGATAACGCCAGAAAATCTAATCAGTATTATAATAGGTGAAAATCTCCAAGGATACCTCGCTTGAATCAGTCCATGAGGCGTCCGGTTAATTAAAATACTGGTAAGTTTGGGAAGGTTGAGTTCCTACGACAGGAAACCGTTGACAACCCTCCATTTTATAAAAGATTTAAGATTTCCCTTGGACCTCCCTCAATATACGTTTGCACATTCATTGGTTCTCCTGACAAGTTCCAAGTTCCACAGACCATCTAATTAGCTTTTTCTTACCCATAAACTAGTAGGACTCAGAGAAAGGTTTCAGGAGTTTGTAATCGTAAACCTATATGTTTCTATCATGCAACCCACTTCAACCGACAGTTAATAGGACAGACATTTGAAAGACATCTAGCGGGTACGGGACCATGCATATTAATCAGGTTCATCTTAATAACGATACAGATGTTCACATGATGATTTTCACATAATATTAAAGTATCAAACCGATTTTCTTCTACACTGCTTCGATTTCTAGCTGCCCAAGGTTATCAGGCGACGTGATATCTTAGTCTACACACTCATACCAGCTAAATTATGTTATCACTCGTAACAGGACGTTACTCCCCAGATTCTAAATCCCCACCCCTCATTATTCGAAAATTTTACATCTTTTCGCCGAGTGGAAATCGGCGTCTATTTTTTAAATTTTTTAACCGAATGTGAAACTGTTGGATTTAAATAATTTTTTAAGGAATTTCACTTTGACTAGAACTAGATTATAAATTTTGGATCTGAAGCTCTGATATATGATCATGCTGAATGGTTTTGGACAAATTTGGATTATAAGGTGTGTTTGGAATGCTCTTTTTCGATGTAGTTCGCCATTTCTTAGATGATTTCAAACTTGCCGATTGAAGTTTCGTCAATGTGCTGAACGTTTTTGTTAAGATAAATTGGGATTCTAACAGGAGCTTCTAACTAAATTCGGGAATTTGGCCTTATTCTTAACCGATTATGTTAAATTCGCTATATTGGATTTCATTTTTAACCTTTTATTAACGCTTTGAACATTGACATTAAGTAAATGTCTACGACTTGTTCTAATATAAACCGGAGGATATTTTTATGTTATGTATTTGATATCATTTTTATCTCAGACTACCTAATTTGTTTTGATTGCCCCTAAATTTGACTACAGGACAGATAGCAACTCTGACTCTATAATACAACCCAGTTCTTCCAATTTCACCCGGGATCTTAGGGATTTCAAACCGTCTCAAGTTCACCATTGAGGTTCGTGTTTCCGCAGATTTTGTGGTATGTTTTCGCATTACATAAAAGTACCGCGTCGAGGGTCTTCTTCTCTGCTTCAATTGTCGCAAGTTTGGTAATTCATGACCTGAGGCCGACTATGGCATCAGCGTTTTATTATGGAAGTAGAAACTACTTAAACTACCCCCTCCCCCTTTTAAGGTAGTTTAATCTATCAATCTTCATGGAATTCTCGCTGCAGCAAGCTAGTATTAGTTGGTTCCCAACGAAAGGAGATCAGTTTCCATATCGTTCCATTAAAAGCAATCTGTTTTTGTGAATACGGCAATCGGTTCAGAAATGGCGTAGTTCCATTCAAATTCCAAAATTTCTATTGAAATCCAATTTTAATCGTAAAAACGAATTTCATTACATTCGGCTTAGATATCGATCTTAAATTAATATCTTTGAGATTTATATTTCCGAGATTTTGATTTGCTGGATTTTAATTTCTGGGATTTCTATATCCGAGATTCAAGCCGCTCCCATACAAAACCACTTTTCTCAAGGTTTTGAAGGTTCCTGAGACTAAAATATAACAAAATAATTCCATCCGTCAGGATGTCTGTATGTTTGGATCTCTGCCGACATACATATGAACTACCAATAATATCTCAAAAATGGCTTTTCGGTTCTTACCAAAAACCTTACTCACATAGCCTTACTCATATAATCAAGTAACATATATTGTGAAAGGTCTTGGTTATTTCGTGTAGCATATCATTGAAGACAACTTGAAGTGTGTCACAAATTTAGCTGAAGCACCTTAGTAACCAAAATAACCACTATGACGCTGGTGGCAGGTACATAAACCCACGGTTTTGATGCTGGTGGCAAATCATATGTTGATTAAAGAATATCTAAGTGTCGTTTTTTATTAGAGTGGCCTTGAATGCTACAAGTTTATCTGATGCACCTTAGTACTGAAAACTATCGTTATGGTGCTTGAAGCAGTTATATTTTTCTTATTTTTTCGCTGATATCATCATGGGAAATATCAATTGAGAAGTCTTGCATAAAGCAACAATTTTATTATCAGCGATTTAGTTCACAAATGCACCATATAGCGCTGGTGATAACTTAACAGGCTTCGGTCATCCCTAAATTACCCTTAAACTGGTCTACTTTTCTGAAATTAGTTGAAGAAAATACTCTAAGAATACTTCCCATTAATATTAACCAGGTAAAACTATTGAAATTAGTGAACATTTGCAGATAATGCGATGAATGTTAAGCAAACATCGAAGGCAAATATAATATTTACTGTACTTGCAACAGCGGTACTACAGTTTCACAAATGAGCCGGGCAATGATAGTGCAAAGTGTATGTCAAAACTCATGGAAGTTTTGCTACAACTAAAGCATCAAGGTTCAATTCCAATTCAAAAACGGGTTATTCAACAAGATACAGAACATTGTTTACGACGATGTGTTTCTGTGTCATGACTCGACATCAAGTGGAGACAAGAATAATTGGGTGCTGGACTCGAGAGTTAGTGACCATATGTAGCATCGACGTGAATAGTTCGAAAACTTTGTGAAGACGTAGTCACACATAATGGTGAAAAGCTCATAGCTCGTGGAAAAGGCGATATTAACATTCTTGCGATCGACGGTGATTTATGGATTCGTAGACGCATGTATGTGGAGGTGCTTTATGTACCGGAAATTCAACTAAATTTATTTTCGTTGGAATGGAACTCGTTTCGGAATTCGAGTGGAGTTCGATGCGACAGGCTGTTTCAAATGCTGTTCAAAGTTGAGGAATCATCAAAGGTCGAGGAGGCTATCGCAAGTATGGCGATACAGAAAATTTCACTTCACGTAGAGAAATTTTTACGAAATAATGAAATCGGTTTTGTGGACGAGGATGTTGTGTGCGAACTACAGAAAACATCATCGTAGAAGTTATAAACTTCGTAAAGAACAGTCAAAGGGATGTGACAAAATTATTCATGCAAACGTTTGTGGGCCAATGCAACCGAATTCGATTGGCGGTTCGAAGAATTTTTTTCTTTTAGAGGACTATTTTTCACATTTTCGTCATTGAATTGAACAGGAATGAGCGCAGTGCCTGAGAAATCTCTGTATTAATTATGGCATGGCAAAATGGCGAAAATCGATCATTTGCGGATTTTTTTTATACATTCCAAAGGAAAAACGTCAAAAACTGGATCCAAAAGCAGTGAAGTGTGTGTTCGTTGTATATGATAATCATTCGAAGTAGTGTAGAATCCGGAGATAAACAAAATTGAGATAGCTCGTGACGTGATTTTTCTTCTGGAAGAATCAATGGCTGCACTGGATATTAGTGACATTAATAAGTAGGTCGACGAAAACGCGAACGTGACAGATAATGAATCTGCAATATGCGATCTGGATAAGAAGAATATCATTGAACGACATTTGCGCGATCAAAATAACATCAGCGCAGAACACGTTGCCATGTTGGCAATCAGCAAAGGGCAAGGGCATACGAGCAGGCAATTAGATCGGATGAGCACAAGCAGTGAGGGAGCAAGGGAGTGAGGTCAAAAGATCAAAAGGTGGTTGATAATGGTTGGGTCTACAAATTAAAGAAAAATTCAGAAGGAACCATTGATCGATACAAAACGATTGGTAGTGCGGGGGTTACACGAGAGCATCGATTACACAGAAATGTTCAGCCCTATGGTTAAAGTTACCTCGATTCAACCAATTTTGGTGCTGGCGACATAAAACCTGAACGGCGATTTGGAGGAGAACATTTTATATGAGTCAACCGATCGGATATGACGATGGCAGCGGACGATGGTAGAAGCTATCTACGAGCTGGAACGGATTGAAGCAAGCGTTGCGCTTCTGGAATAAAAAGTTTACGTTATTCATTAAAAAATTCGACTTTGTGGCGATGAATCGGATTCATGTGTTTTTGTGTGTAATGGGAAGAATGGAAAGATGATTCTTACGATTTATGTCGAAGACGAATTGAATGAAACGAAGAATGAGGAAGTAATTTTTCTGGTTAACAGCAAGTGTATGCGCAAAAGTTGCTCATCCGTTTTGACATGTCGGAATATAAGTGACAATTCTATCGAAGAGTGGCATTATCGACAACAGAATCCGAGTACATGGCGGTGGCATATGCTTTGAAAGAACTGGTGTGGCTGCGTTGTTAATTATCCGAAAATTTATCAACCGATTTGGACAAGCCGATGACCAAGCACATAGACGCGGAGATATCATTTCATCGGGGTTCAATTTGTAAGTAAAAGTAGGATTATTGAAATTAGTGAGCCTCTGGTGTAATGCACTTAAAATTGTGACAGGTTTGACACCTTGCGTTTATGAAAGTATGCTCCGTGGTTTTAGACTCGGTCGGTGTACTCGATTATTGTTGAATTATTGACAGTGAACAAGAAACACGCTGGAATGGTTTTATTGGTTGTTGTTTTACCACACCATCATTTATTTTACTCGTTCCACTGCATATTGGACTGAAAGTTGGAAAATTAAAAGAATGTTCGATGTTACAATCAATTGTCGGATCGCGGCTCTGATTAAGTCGTGGGGTTTCACCTCCCACCACTTTTCCGAATTTATTTGAAAAAATAGTTTAAGAAAAGAAAATATTCGCAGTTCATTATGACGTCGGAAAGAATGAGTCATCATTGCATTTGTACGGTACGTCATGCAGCATCCTGTAGTTAATTTTAGTCTAATTTTCGTAAATATTATTTTAATCAAGAAAGTGCAATTTCAAAATTTTGTTACCAAAGATACCAACAAATTATTATCACTTCTAAATAAAAAAAACATTAAAATTGCACAAACCACTTCTATTTGTTAAAAATTAGCAACTAACTATGTACAACTGCAAGAATATTAAAATTTTGTGCATTTCAATAATTCTAAATGTAATAAATTTACGTTCAATATTGGCAGCTGAGAAATGCTGCTGAGTAATCCATTAAACGGATTACGATTGTTTGCTGAATTATTTTTGAATAAACTCTTTAAAATTATTTTCACTTCGGCTTCCGTTGATTGTAGCACGACCTGAAAACAATATACAGTTGAAATCAGATCAACCAGGTGCAAATAAAATTATCAAAATATTAATTTAAGTAATATAGAGCTACCTATGAATGATCGTGGTACACACCGTCTAAAACACCGTAACAATAACAACAATGTTTAAAGATCAGTTGTACCATTAAAATCAGTTAAAACCATAAAGGAATTCGTGGCTTTTTTGTGTTAGAAAAACAGGTTGCAAATTAGATTTATTAATCATTACAGCTTACCGCACAGCCGCACATTATAACCACACGTAAGCTTTTGTTGTGCTAATATATAGAGAGAATCCAGTTTAACGTTTATATTAAAATGTTCAGTTCGTGATAAAAGCACACGCACACCGTAAGCTCATAAACTTTTATTATCTCTTCATTAATTTATTTAAAACGAACAAAAACAATTTTATGGTAACAACCGATTCACAATATAATGACAAGTCTACATGCAATTTCGATTAGGAATAGAGAGATTATGAATAGCTTTAATAAGACCACTCCGCATATTGTAAGGCATGTACGAGTATAACCAATGATGTTCAGATCAGTGGACGCGATATTATCAAAAATACATTTTTAATCATAAAGCTTGCGTTGCACCTTTACGATGTGCGCAATTTAAATGATGTCACAAGCTGACTGTATTAGATCTTCTCTATATTTAGCCTTATGACTATTTTCCTTATCAATTTTATTAAATAGCAAGCAAGTGAACCGGATTCGCTTAATCAGTAAGCGGATGAGTCGACAAAGACTACAAACTAAATAATTCCGCATGCTGCTCACCTTTGATTAGTAATAGTACTCGTGTTTGTGTGAGCTTTCATCTGAAAACAAAAACTTCTCAAATTTACATTAAAGAACTTTCAGCCATAACGCTATTGGCATGGAGTAACTTATATTTTGATTAAGATTTAGAATCAAGTACTAACCCCAATAAGGACCGCCTCGCTGTAGGATACCGAATGGAATCAAATAATCCATTGACCACTAAATTCTAAATTATTAAAATCTTGAATCTATATAAAGGGTGTTTTTTTAAGAGGTTGCCGATTTTTTTTTTGAATAAAACACATATAAAATTATGAAATGACCAAAATTTTTTTTTATTTGGTAGATAATTTTTTGGCATTTAACATTTAAACACAATTTCTGGCATATGGCTACCACGACTATTTTTCACAAATGTCATTCTGGAGGTCCAATTTTCCAGCACTTTTTCAAGCATTTGAGGGCGTATGTCAGCAATGACACGTTGAATATTGGTTTCCAAAGCGTCAATCGATTGAGGTTTATCCACATAAACCAATGACTTCACGTATCCCCACAAAAAGTAATCGAGTGGCGTCAAATCGCACGAACGCGGAGGCCAATTCACCGGACCATTTCTCGAAATAATGTTGTCGTTGAAAGTTTCTTTCAATAAGTCGATTGTTTCACGTGCTGTATGGCAAGTGGCACCATCTTGTTGAAACCACATTTCATTCATATCCATATCTTCAAGATTTGACAACAAAAACTCATTTAACATGGTTCTGTATCGATTTCCATTCACGGTAACGCGTCGTCCTTCCTCATTTTTAAAGAAATATGGACCGATGATCCCACCAGCCCATAGACCGCACCAAACAGTACATTTATCAGGATGCATTGGTAATTCTAGAACGGCGTGTGGATTATCTTTGCTCCAAATGCGACAATTTTGTTTGTTGACGTATCCATTTAACCAAAAATGCGCCTCATCACTGAAGAGAATTTTACGGTAAAAAAATGGATCTTCGTTCAATTGATTTAACGACCAATCACTGAATTCACGGCGCAAACGATGGTCGTGTGGCTTTAATTCTTGCACCAATTGAATTTTGTATGGCACCAAACCCAAATCTTTACGTAAAATTTTCCATAAAGTCGATGGACAAAGTCCAATTTGCTGAGCACGACGACGAATCGATAAATTGTCGTTTTCTTCGACACTGGCCTCAACGACAGCAATATTTTCTTCTGTACGAACTCTTCTCATTCTTGTCGGTGGCTTGGCATCCAAAAGAGTGAATGTAGACCGAAATTTGGTAATTACGTTCTTTATGGTGGTCTCTGACGGACGATTATGTGCACCATAAAATTCACGAAGTGCTCTATAAACATTTTTAATTGAACACTGATTTTGAAAATAAATTTCCACGATTTGAAAACGTTGTTCTGGAGTTAACCTATTCATAATGATTTGCCAAACAATACTGAGTAGAAATGCCACTTTGAGCTGTCAAAACAACTGTCATAAAATAAAACGACATCTATCGGAAAAACAAACCTCCTAAAAAAACACCCGTTATTTCTTGTGGGGCAAACAGAACTTCTGCGAACTGCCATTAAATTTTGGGCATTTCGTGGCTATCGATATGACTATTTAGTTATAATTTTATTTCTTGCTTTTATTAAATATTTATTTCAAAAAGCAGATGATACACCAAAAAATAAATTCGACGAACAGTTACAAACTACAATATCTAGAATATAAAAGATAACAAAATTGTACGTGATTGTACAAAGAAATTTTAACGCTAAGATTGGCATCTATAACACCGGTATGCCATCAAGACACACATCGACCACTAAGGCCCACAAATCAGCTATTCACGAAGGTTACCACATCAGAAAACCAAGAACTGAATCGGTCATATATTGATTAACAATAAATGCGTATTACTCTTTTTACAAGAGAAACCAGAGAAAATGTACATAGCGATTACCAGCGATTCATCGCCACATTTAAAGTCAAAGCAGACCAGAACTGGAACAAATTGAAGAAACATACGTTAAGACGTTCTCAATAACCAATAGTACTAATGTAAGGAACCACAGTTTAAAGATAAACATATAAGCAAATTGGGGAACGCCGTCAACAAAAGTTGCAGCTTTTTCGTGAAAGTAAATCTGAGTCCAACAACGAATACTTCCGATCAGTTCTTTGAGGCCAACTGTATAGATA
Organism: Nephrotoma guestfalica; assembly: GCA_963691935.1. NCBI lineage: Eukaryota > Metazoa > Arthropoda > Insecta > Diptera > Tipulidae > Nephrotoma > Nephrotoma guestfalica. Next base: position 189,936,329 of record OY829915.1, on the reverse strand, counting down.
GTTAACAAAGTCATGAGCTTCCTGAAGGAAACTTTAACGCAATAATTATCACTCTTTCAAAAATGGAGAGAGAAATTAAAAGTGCTAACCAGAAACTGAAAACCAACTAACCATTTTACATAGAAATCGAGAGGGAACACGACAGTGGAAAATAAGAAATTACACTACTCGCCACAAGTGGTAGCACCATCACAAAAGAGAATTTATTTTGTGATATAATTAACAGCGGAAATTTTTTATTCATTTTGTATCTCTTTTCCCACCAAATAAAACATCCCAGCGGAATAAAATATTAAAAGTGATCCTTAAAATAACAAATTGATTGATCTCCGAAGTAAAGGAACTATTAGGAGACCAACCGAAAGTATTGATTAATAGTGGAAGTTTTTGAGATATTGGCCAGAAACTGAAAATAAATAAAGAAAAAATTTAAATTTTCAAAAGGATTGGTTATTAAATGGCCAAGTTTAGTCCAGCATGAACAGATCCTAGAATTTTGTCCAAAACTTACTTTAAAATCCCTGATCAATACTACTATCCAAATTTCATCGTCATTTTTTAAGAAATGGCGGAAAGACGAAATATTGTTAAATTTCAAGATTTCATTTACCGAGTTCCTTTACGGAGATCAATCAATTTGCCAATTTAAGGCAATCACTTTTAATATTTTATTCCGCTGGGATGTTTTATTAGAGGAAAAAAGAGATACAAAATGAATAAAAAAATTCCGCTGGCAATTAAATAACAAATTAAATTATCTTTTGTGATGATGCTGCCACTTACGGCGAGTAGCGTAATCTCTCTCTCTCTCTCAAACGAATATATTGTAATTTATAACTAAATATAATAACTGTAGAGGAAGAATCCAATTTCTGTGAAGCAAATTTTATGTAGTAAAGTCGTCTGAAGTCTTCGTAGATATAAACTAACAGAACAAAGTTGGTATGGAATTTGGCATTTGTAAACTGCACGAAGACTTCACACAGCTCTTTTTAAAATTTGGATTATAGATTAAATTTGCCATTTTAAAAGTGAATTCATCCTCCACAAACCCCATACAAACTTTGCATTGTTGACTACATCTAAAATTTGACTCAAGGATTCGATTTACCATTATGTCCACTTGAAAAGTGGTTTCATAATCTAAAAATTCCATACCAACTGTGCCCTGTCAAAAAATATCTACTATGACTTTATCTGACTGTATCAAAAATTTAGCTTTAACATTTTTCAATCGTTTGATCATTATTACTAATATTTTATACTTACAATGATTATTACCAGTAAATTATTTGGTATTAAATTAATTATTTCTACCGTTCAATATTTTTATAGATTTTGTGATGGACGAACAACTGTTGCGACATTTTTCACAAAATTCGCTGTTTTGGAAATTTTTTTTCGGAATAAGACAAAAAAAAAGCCGCGATAGTTTTTTCGAATTGACATAAAAAATGCCATGTATGGTGGTGAAGCTGGCCCGAAAAACACCTTTTCAATTCTGGTGTGTTTCTTTGCTAAGTTCAATACCATCCCGAAAAATATCACAATTGTACGGAAAACTATCTAATCCCGAAATAATTTTTTCAACTACAGTGGCTAGCAAAACTGACTATATAATTTAAAAATCATTTGTATTATTAGTTTACTTTTTTATTGATAACGATAATAAATGCAACCTCTCGGTATTATAGTAACTAATACATTAAAAAATTACGTTACAAAAAATAAAATAAAAAAATCATGTTTAAATTAAAAAATATAATGTAATAATCATTTGAAGCATCACTTACTCAAATTTGCACGTGTTTTGGTTTTAATAATATTCCAAGTAGAAAAAATAAAAATATACCGTTTTCGTGACGTAGGCGCAGTATAAAAGGATTATAGTTATTTGTTATTAGTAGTAAGCCGGAAAACAACATTGGTTTTGTTTTTTAACCCAGATATTGCCGTTGTCCTTTATAACGCCACATAAAATACTAAAAAATTCGAGCACAACTTGTGGACAATTTTTTTCTCGAAAGTCCCAGATATTGCCGTTGTCCTTTATAATTCCACATAAAACACTGTAGAAAATTCGAGCACAACTGTTGAAAAGTTTTTTTTCGAAAGTCCCGTTAGACGTGTTTACTATATAAAGATTCATTCGTTGCAACATTTTTTAGTACTGAAGTGTTTCTGTTTTGTGAAACAAGTAGAGTGAATTAAAATTAAGCAACATACGGCAACATCTGGATTACCAAAAGTTTAATAAATCGTCTTACAAATAATTTGAAATGAGAAAAGTAAGCGTAGACGCGAAAAACAACATAGTTTTCTTGACCAAACAAGGACATCCATCAAGAAAAATTGCAGAAATAATGAAAGTGTCGCAAAAAACTTTATGTTTAGTACACAAAAGCAAAAATGTAGTTGCAACAAAAAGTAAAAGAGGTCGTCCAATGCTTTTGTCAGATACTGATGCTCGCTTGATGTATCGTTTAATGAAAAATGAGAATGCTAAAACACCCAAGGAGGCAGCAAGGAGAGTAAACAAAAGTGTAGGTGAGTGGATTGCACGAAGACCGCTGCAGAAGATTGGATTAGTATCAGGAATAAATAAGAAGAAGCCTGCAATATTCGAAAAAAATAGAATCAGGCGTTTCAAATTTTGTCAAGATCACAAAGGTTGCACTGTTGAAGATTGGAAACGAGTAATTTGGTCTGACGAAACTAAAATTAATAGATACCAATCTGACGGAAGAGCTTATTATTGGCATCGGCCAACAGAATAAAATCTACAAAGGTACGAAATTAAAGAAACTTTCAAGCATGGCGGAGGTAGCCTTATGGTGTGGGGGTGTTTTACTTGGTGGCACTTGAGTCCATTAGTCAAGATTAATGGGATAATGAAGAAAGAAGACTATCTCCAAATATTGCAGGAAAATATACCGAATTTTGTAAATGAATGTGTATACCCGATCGAAGAAATTATTTTCCAACACGATGGGGATCATACCGCCAAAATTGTGACAACATGGTTAGGAGAACAGCAATTTACCACGTTAAAGTGGCCTGCTCAAAGTCCCGATATCAATCCAATAGAATGCTTACAGAGAACCACCTAGTAGCATGAATCAACTATGTTAAATAATAATGAAATAATTCAAAATCTCGTTGAACATATGCCTAGGCGAATGAAAGCAATCATAAAAACAAGGGACTTTGGAGAAAATATTGATTTTCAGGAGTAAAACCAACAAAACACACATCATAATGTATTATGAATCATAATTGATAAAACTAAATTTATTACCATTATCAATAAAAAATAAAACATGTAATACAAATGATTTTTGAATTATACATATACTCATTTTTGCTCGCCACTTTATGTATCTACGAAGTTTGTATTAATTAATATGAGAAAGCTAAAGCTATCCCGAAAAGTTATTAAATTGGAAATGCCATATTATACAGCTAATAATTGTAATATTTAAAAAAAATTGTGTTACATTGTAAATCCTGGTAGAAAATCGTGTTAGTTGCATATAGCGATTACATATCAGCACGTTTACAAAAACCATTTATACATTCATCGGGAATTTGGGCCTAAAAGTTAGCATCCTCTGTGTCCAAAATAGACGCCATTGTCCATTTCCCAATATTCAATATTAGTGCCTTATCTTTACCAATGTGTTATTATGGTTGCATTGAACTTTTCCATTTTATATGAAAAATCGTTTAATTTAAAAATGTAATTGCTGGACTCCAGGAGATATCGCCCTCAAGATTATTTGCTCAAAATTTGGTCCATCCATCTCAGATATAACGCCAATAGTTCAAGTCTGAAGGGTAAAGGTCTGAACTAAAGCAAAATCTCAGCATAGATTTCATATCTAAAATGAGTTAAATTTACAATTTATTTGCGGAGCTCCTAAGGACAACCTCATCGGGAATTTGGGCCTAAAAGTTAGCATCCTATGTGTCCAAAATAGACGCCATTGTCCATTTCCCAATATTCAATATTAGTGCCTTATCTTTATCCATGTGTTATTATGGTTGCATTGAACTTTTCCATTTTATATGAAAAATCGTTTAATTTAAAAATTTAATTGCTGGAATCCAGGATAGATCCCCCTCTGGATTATTACCTTTATATTCACCGATCAGACTTGAACAATTGGCGGTATATCTGAGATGGATGGACCTAACTTTTGAGCAAATATTCTCGAGAGGAATATCTCCTGGAGTCAAGCAATTACATTTTTAAATTAAACGATTTTTCATATAAAATGGAAATGTTCAATGCAACCATAGTAACACATGGATGAAGATAAGGCACTAATATTGAATATTTGAAAATGGTCAATGGCGTTTATTTTGGACACAGAGAATGCTAACTTTTAGGCCCAAATTCCCGATGAATGTATATATGGTTTTGTAAACGTGCTGATATATAATCGCTATATGCAACTAATACGATTTTCTGCCAGGATTTACAAAGTAACACAATTTTTTTAAACATTACAATTATTATCGGTATAATATGGCATTTCCAATTAAATAACTTTTCGGGATAGTTTTAGCTTTCTCATATTAATTAATACAAATTTCGTAGATACATAGATGAAAAAATTATTTCGGGATTAGATATGCGTTTTTCATACAATTATGATATTTTTCGGTGTGGTATTGACATTAGCAAAGAAACATACAAAAATTGAAAAGGTGTTTTTCGGGCTGGTTCTTCGGGCTTGCTGCACTTACATAAAATTGCTTTAATAGTAAAAATTGTTCGGGATGATATTCAAAACTAGCTTAATATGACGTATGTGAAGATAGCCCGAAACCCAGCCCGAAAAAGACTTTTTATAAAAAGGTGGGTGTCCTCACTAAACGCATCAAAAGGCCTTTTAGCCGGAAAAATAAAAATAATTTACCTTCAAATCATACTCTATCCCAAAAACTAAAATAAATGTCTGGAAACTGGTTCAAGCAATTTTTGTATTAAAAAATTGTTTTCTTCGGGCTCGTCTCAAATTGTTCAGAAATTAAGAAAATGGTTTCATAGTTAATTTAATAATATTATTTGTATGTATTTCGTAATTCGTGCCACCTGAAATTTTAAGTAATGTTATATTATTTTCAATATAAATTCAAATAGGAAGCGGGGATATAAAATATTTATGCCACGAGAATCGGAACTGATGTTTAATAATAAAATAAAATAGAGAATATAATCGATTCACAGATTAAGTGAATTATTTTGAATAATTTCCATTTGTGCACTATAATAGCACTATTATTAAATTTAAAAGTCGAGTTACTCGAACATGAATCTGGCCCCAGATAAATGCGTCATTCCCGTTACATATTAATGAGGCAATGGTTGAAGTTTAGAAATAGTCCTACGAATCTAATAAAATCATCCGTTAGATCTGACAATCTCCGTGAACGGAGATTCATGCCTTGATAATAATCTTTCGTAAAATTTAAAATTATATTAATTAGAAGATAAGTTATTAACGGAGGAGTTTATTAGATTCGTAGGACTATTTCTGAACTTTTCCCGTACTCCTATTAATATACAACGAGGATTAGGCATTTATCTGAGGCCAGATTCAAGTACGAATAACTCGATTTTTCTCGAAAACCGCACAACTTCAAAGCATGAATCTCTGTTCACCGAGATTATCAGATCTAACGAATAATTTTATTAGATTCGTAGGACTATTTCTAAACTTCATGTTCATGTTCGAGTAACTCGACTTTTAAATTTAATAATAGTGCACTTAATCATTCACAATTTCATGGAATACGATTTTGAATGTCATTGAACTCCGTCTATATCTTTATAATACGGTAATTTTTATACGATTCACATTTTCATTCATAATTTCATTAAATTCGATTTTGAATGTTATTAAATTTAGATTATATTACGGTATCTTTGTTTTTGATTTTTGTGCAATTAAGAGTATAATTGAATCCTGTTATTTCAATCATTTATTGTTTAATGAATAGGTTATGAAATGGTTTAAAAGCTCGCTGTTATAATCAATATTTTGATAATGTTGATGACTATAAAATGAATCCTAACTGTTATTTTGTGACTAATGCTCGACAATTGAAAACATTACAAATAAATATTCGTCATAATTCGATAGCCTATCCTATCAACAATTTTAATAGTTGCTTTTCTTGTAGAGATGATCGAACTGGAGGTGGTCTTGCATTATACATTAAAAAAGATATTGAGCATTGCATCTTGAACATGGATAACGGCTTATACCCATTTAATTTTATTCAAATTCTGCCTCCTCGTCTTAATAATACAAAAATATGTGGTGTCTATCGACCGCCAGGTTCTGATGTTGATTGTTTTTTCAATTGGTTGGATAATCTCCTATCTGGAAACCGCTGTACTGACAACATATTACTTGGGGATATAAATATAGACGTTAATAAAACAGATAGTAATGTCATTGATTATAATAACCTGTTGATAACTCATGGTTTGATCACTACAAATACGTATGCAACTCGTTCTGCAAGTAACAATATTTTAGATCATTCCGTATCTAGCTTCATAAATATAACTAAAATCGTCAATTCTACGATATACTCCACTATTAGCGATCACAATTTTCTTTTGTCAAATTTTTACTTTACTTCTAAGTATATTAAGAAGACTCTTGCAAAGAAAATGTAGACATGGCAAAAGTTAATGAATTATTCGATAATTTTCTACTTACAATGCCATTTAATGTGAAAGATCCGAATAATATTATAGAAATTATTGTTGAAAAATATAATGAATTAATAGATAGATACTCAAAGACAGTAAGTGTCGATGTTAAGCTGAAAAATACGTTATGTCTGTGGATCACACTTGACATTTGGCGTGACATTCGTAAAAAAAATAAAGTTTTAAAAAAAATTAAACGTAATCCTAGTAACGTTGCTCTTAAATCCGAATTAGTACGTGTATCTAAATTGTTTGCTTCTAAAAAATATTATGCTAAAAAATGTTACTTTAGTAACATGTTTACAGATTTAAATCAGAGGGATTTATGGAAGAACGTGAACTTATTTTTTAATAAAAATCTCGAATCTCTTAAATTTGATAAAATTTTCTTTAATGGCCGATATGTAAGTGATTCTTTTGAGATAGCTAATCTTTTCAATTGCTTCTTTGTTAAAGCAGGTTACTTAATTAGTGAATCTATTACCTCCAACAGAGACATACACAGGTTTGGAACTATTAAATGGATTTCAGACGGCATGTATCTGTCACCAATTACACCTGCTGAAGTTTGTAATGTTATCTGTTCGCTTAGTAGTGGTAAAGGTGGAGGTCCGCAAAAAATTAATAGCTGCGTGCTGAAATGTAGAATTGAGTTTTTTTTTTCGAACATGTTGTTTTAATGAAAGATTAATAACTGGTGTTTATCCCAAATGTTTAAAAGTCGCTAAAGTAATTCCTATTCTAAAGAATGGAGATTCTTCTTTACTTAATAGTTATAGGCCTATTTCTACTCTTTCAATATTCGATAAACTTCTTGAAAAATTAATATTTTCGCGTTTAATAACGTTTTTAAATTATAATAATTGTTTTTATTCCTACCAATATGAATTTAGAAAAGGTTTAGGAGCTGAATTGGCATTGGCAGAAAATGGGAGTATGATATATACTGCTTTTGATTCAAAAAGATATGTTGGGGCGCTTGTCTTGGATTTACAGAAAGCATTTGATTGTATTGATCATCAGTTACTTCTAAACAAATTATACTGTTACGGCGTACGTGGAATTCCTTACAACTTATTGAAAAGTTATCTATCAAATCGAAAACAGTATGTTATGATAAATGGAGTAGGAGGTGTAATGTTAGATATCAAGTGGTGTCCCTCAGGGTAGTGTTTTAGGACCACTTTTGTTTCTCATTTATATTAATGATATTTCCTATTTGCCGCTCAAGGGTCATATTAGAATATTTGCAGATGATACTGCTTTATTTTATGAAACCCATGATCCTGACAGTATATTGATTGATATGAAACATGACCTTAGTATAATTTTAGAATATTTTAATTCCAATTTAATAGCTCTCAATATATCTAAAACCAAATATATGGTATTTCATTTCCCATATAAATCGATGACTAGTTCACCTCTATTTGAAATTAGTAACATTAACATTGAGAGAGTCAGTTCATTCAAATATTTGGGAGTTACACTTGACGAACACATGTTTTGGGATGATCACATAAATATCACAAGTAAGAAAATTGCTCCACTTGTTGGGTTACTCAGAAAATTATCTTTCTTTGTTCCCACTAGGGTATTGCTTATGATTTATTTTTCGTGTATTCATTCGCGACTTAGTTCGCGATCGATCGTATACGGAACAGCTACCTTAACCAGGCTGAAGAAATTGTAAGTTATGCAAAACAAAAGTGTAAAATCAGTATACAGATTGCCAATTCTATTTTCCACTAGGTTATTATATAGCAAAGATGATATTATGATATTGCCCATAAATGTCTTATATAAGTTTCAATTAACCCTTTATATGTACAAAAGCTTAAATGTATCTTCATTTATGTCTAATATAAACTTTAATTACGCTCATCATGTGTATTCAACTCGAAATTGTAACAGAATTGATTCGCATCATATTAGAACTGAATTTGGAAGAAAATCGATCACGTTTATGGGCCCATTTATTTATAATCAAGTACCTGAATTTATAAAGGAATCTGGTACCTACTTACAATTTAAAAAATATATTAAAAATTATTTTAAATCGAATATTCTATTATTTTGGAACTAAATCTCCGTTATCTTTAATTTTTATAATATTTATATATCTATGTAAATTTTGTAACTTTTGTATATTTATGTATAACAAATTGGATTATCCTTACAGGAACATCAAATTCACTGGATAATCCGTCGTTGTTATTGTATGAGAATGAATAATAAAAATAATAATCTGTGAATCGATTACATTCCCAATTTTATTTTATTATTAAACAACCGTTCCGATTCTCGTGACATAAATATTTTATATCCCTGCTCCCTATTTGAATTTATATTGAAAATAATAATAATAAATAATATAACATTACTTAAAATTTTAGATTCCGGAATCGGCCCTTAGCTTTTATTAAATGGTTTATTGATTTTTATAGTCTAATAAAATGAGGTGGCACGAATTACGAAATACATACAAATAATACTATGAAACCATTTTCTTAATTTCTGAACAATTTGAGACGAGCCCGAAGAAAACAATTTTTTAATACAAAAATTGCTTGAACCAGTTTCCATACATTTATTTTAGTGTTCGGGATTTGAAGGTAAATTACTTTTATTTTTCCGAGTAAAAGGCCTTTTGATGATTTTAGTGAGGACACCCACCTTTTTATAAAAAGTCTTTTTGGGCTGGTTTCCCGGCTATCTTCACATACGTCTTAATATGGTCATTTGTTTCGGGATGACACTGAAACAAGTTGCGATATTCGTATTGTATCGTTGCCATTCCCTCAGGATCAGGATATTATTCGGGCTAACCTCACAGACATATCAAATTACACCATAATTTGTTAAGGAAATGCGCTTTGCATAGTAATTTTCCAAAAAAAAAAATGTTCCTCCACAAAATTTTTGAAAATTTTCGCGATTTCCATAGGATATTTTTTGTGAAAAATTATCTGCAATAGAAATACTTTTCTGTTTTATTGGTGCCTCTTGTGGTGAGTAGATCAACTTGCATTTCCACTGGCACATTTCCGACATTCCTAGTGCATTGCTACAATTTTTCCTTTGACGTAGTTCAAAAGGAAGGACTTTTATTGCGAATCTGCCTGATACTAGAAATGGGAAAATGGCTTTGTAGTAAGATTCTCCTATGTACACGCTAAACTTAAATTTTTTATCTTAGTAATTTAATATGTGAAAAGTTATATGGCAACTATATTACAAATTGGAAAAACAAATTATTAAATATAATATTTTTAATTAAGATAAAACAACATTTCTAATTAAAAATTTACATTAATCACACGTGACTGATTCATTTCAAAGCATACAATCAAACCATTAATCTCGTAATGTAAATAAATCATAACCTTCATAAAACATTAACTTTTATTTCTATTAGCAATTCAATCAAAATCAATTAATCTAAATTAAAACCAATATTTACCATAGAGACACACGTACTTACATTTAGAAACGCATCGACCATCATTATTTCATCGTTTTGACCAAGTGGTGATGACAGCGTCTTATCAAAGTAGTATTTCAATTTTTGTCGATAAAAAACTGTTTTCTTATCATCACTGAATTTGGCTTCTTTGTGGCGGTATTGCCTAAAAAATTCAACAGAATGTTAATTTAGAAATTTGACTCATACGTCGTGCAAAGTGTTAAACTAGACTTACCGATATACGTACGGCCCGATTTCTTTAACAATTGGTTTTTGTATGCCACGATGCACCGCATCCGGATTCGTCACGTTAAATAAATATACTTTAAAATATACGGGCACTGGTAGGGTTTCCCAAAATTTATAGCTTTCGGCATCTTGTTGAATTGTCACTTGCTATGTACAATAAAAATAAATTATATATACAAATACATATATCATAATGAGATTGGTTTGTAATGACGTAATTATAAAAGCTATGTAAAAAATATTTCTACAAAAAAATCCCCAAATTACATATCAGTATTGGGTATACCAATATACCAAAAAATTATTAACAAATCGATAAAAAAATATTTTTTGCCTTATATTTGTATAAACATACAAAGTAAATACTAGATTTAATATCTTAAGTCCCAAATGAATTCAAAAATGTCAAAATTGTATTTTGATTAGTAGAACTTGATGTAATAAACTCAAAACAAAGACCATACAATTCTCATCAGTCATTCAGTTTGATTTGGAATGACTAATTTTCTAGTTAAGATTTTACGCCCATGTGGAATTTTCTGTTATCGTTCACACTGTTTGACGGTAATCTGTTAACAATAATTCAATGCGTAGACTAAATCAATACCAAAGATTGAAATCGATAACGTCTGTTCAGAAACACTAGTACTGAGTAACTTTCACGGAGGCGTCCATGAATTTGAAAACGATGTTTAAATCAGATTAAAACAGATTTAAGGTTTTTAACAGCGTGAAATTGAGATTAAAATATGGATTATTGCAAAATATTACTATCAAAAATTTAGATTACAAAAATTGCGCTTTTGTACGACTATACTCGTATGTATGCCAACAATTTTAACCACCATGGTTAAAATACGAAGATATAAAGCTAAACGATTTTATTTTTGAAAGAACAGCAATAAATAAATTGGATATGCATAGTATAAAGCTATAAGCTTGTTTTGTAATCTCGGCAAACTTAGAACAGTGTTTCAATAGCAGCAAAATTGCATGAAAGCCTTGGTTTTAAGCGGAAAGTATTTTCTTCATTTTGTTCCTTTTTTCAAAAAAACTCAGTATATGGAATTTTAAAATTTTACAATGTTCCATCTTTCTACGCCCATTCTTAACAAATTATAATGAAATTGGTAGTATTAGATAGGGGTTCTAAAATGAGTTTTGGGCAAAATTCAAAGATGCTGGACTAAACTTCGCAATTTCATAATCAATCATTATGAAATTTGGTTTTTAACCGACCAAATGGCACAGTAGTTAAAGCTTTGGCGTTTGGATCGGGAGGTACCGGGTTCGAATCCCGATAAGGGGCAGGATGCAAAGGGAATTTTCATCAACAAATTACGATTTGTGATGGAATGGAACACATCTATGACCCCCTGTCGGAGTGCAAAACTCATGGACCGACCCATCTTCCATGCCAGTATAGGCTGACATGGAGCTATGCAATGTGCAGATGGTGATAAAATCGGACCTATATCCGTACGTCCTCGAATTGGCCTACACTGGCGAAAAAGTAAGGACGTAAATAAGCAAAAACCGCGAAAGAGTTGGGAGAGCCTTGGCCCCAGAACAGATAGCAGGGATAAATAATAAAAAAAAAAAAAAAAAAAAATTTGGTTTTAAGATTGATTTTGGATTGCAAGCTAAATTGTGAAAGTGATTCTTGAGTAAAAGATTTATATATTTTTTGTTTTGCTTTTTACTTTTTACAATTAGTATATTTCAGTACAAGGAAGCTCCCGATAACTGGAATGAAGAAGCAGGGTTCGGTTGAAGGCTCTTTACCCAAAAGGCAGAGATCGGAAGAGGAATCACAGAAGAATGAAAAGAGGATTATATTGCAGGAAATGGTAACCAGCCCAGCGGAACCCAGCGACCCAAAAGAAATTCTGGAAATGCTACAAATTAGCAATCCTTGGACTTAGGACTCCTAAACATGGATTTTTCAGTTCAATGTACTAAATTACGAAGCAGTTCCTCGTTCTTATAGATGTTTTATGAAAAGAACAGTTTTCCAAATCATCACATAAAATGCAAATAAAGGGTGATTTTTTTGTGGTTAGGATTTTCATGCATTAGTATTTGACAGATCACGCGGGATTTCAGACAAGGTGTCAAAGAGAAAGATGCTCAGTATGCTTTGACATTTCATAATGAATAGACTTACTAACGAGCAACGCTTGCAAATAATTGAATTATATTACAAAAATCAGTGTTCGGTTCGAAAAGTGTTTCGCGATTTACGTCCGATTTATGGTCTACATAATCGACCAAGTGAGCAAACAATTAATGCGATTGTGACCAAGTTTCGCACTCAGTTTACTTTATTGGACATTAAACCAACCACACGAATGCGTACAGTGCGTACAGAAGAGAATATTGCGTCTGTTTCTGAGAGTGTTGCTGAAGACCGTGAAATGTCGATTCGTCGCCGTTCGCAGCAATTGGGTTTGTGTTATTCGACGACATGGAAGATTTTACGCAAAGATCTTGGTGTAAAACCGTATAAAATACAGCTCCTGCAAGAACTGAAGCCAAACGATCTGCCACAACGTCGAATTTTCAGTGAATGGGCCCTAGAAAAGTTGGCAGAAAATCCGCTTTTTTATCGACAAATTTTGTTCAGCGATGAGGCTCATTTCTGGTTGAATGGCTACGTAAATAAGCAAAATTGCCGCATTTGGAGTGAAGAGCAACCAGAAGCCGTTCAAGAACTGCCCATGCATCCCGAAAAATGCACTGTTTGGTGTGGTTTGTACGCTGGTGGAATCATTGGACCGTATTTTTTCAAAGATGCTGTTGGACGCAACGTTACGGTGAATGGCGATCGCTATCGTTCGATGCTAACAAACTTTTTGTTGCCAAAAATGGAAGAACTGAACTTAGTTGACATGTGGTTTCAACAAGATGGCGCTACATGCCACACAGCTCGCGATTCTATGGCCATTTTGAGGGAAAACTTCGGAGAACAATTCATCTCAAGAAATGGCCCGGTAAGTTGGGCACCAAGATCATGCGATTTGACGCCTTTAGACTATTTTTTGTGGGGCTACGTCAAGTCTAAAGTCTACAGAAATAAGCCAGCAACTATTCCAGTTTTGGAAGACAACATTTCCGAAGAAATTCGGGCTATTCCGGCCGAAATGCTCGTAAAAGTTGCCCAAAATTGGACTTTCCGAATGGACCACCTAAGACGCAGCCGCGGTCAACATTTAAATGAAATTATCTTCAAAAAGTAAATGTCATGGACCAATCTAACGTTTCAAATAAAGAACCGATGAGATTTTGCAAATTTTATGCGTTTTTTTTTAAAAAAAAGTTCTCAAGCTCTTAAAAAATCACCCGTTACTTGCATTTCAAGTTAAGGACATTTTTCAATTCAAATTCCATATTATGTAACTCAAATTAAAAGTTGTTTGGAATTTTATTAATAAATTTGTATTAAACCTAGTTAGAATAATTTTTAGAGGTAATTTAGTATTCGCTCGTCCTTGTCATTTAACCCCTGATATTTTGTTCCAAGATTAAATTAAATATTAATTTATAACGTGGATTTAGAAATTTATTCTAACCTTTAGTATTTTAAATATATCAAGTTGAACCTGAAAATATTTGGTTAGTTAAAATTAAATTTAGAAAACGAATTCGCCTGATAAGGAAAATTGTAAAGCTATGTCGAAAACTTCGTAAGAATGTGAGGAAATGCCCATGAGACTCCAGAGGTGTTGTAAAAAAAACACAATAAATTTGAAACATTTAATACTCACACAATCACGTCAAAATTGAATTTACATAATTAAATTTAAATAATAGAGCAGGAGCTCTGATATTAAGGAAGTTCGAATAAAAAAAAAACTCTAAAAGTATTTCAACCAGGCTAAACACAAATTTATTAATAAAACATCAACCCATTTAAAACCGTACAAAAAATTGTATTTGAATTGAAAAATGTTCGTAACTTGAAAAGCAAAAAATTTGAATTTCATTTGTACAAAAATAATGATGATTTGGAAAACTGATCATTTTATTAAACATTGAGTTTGTTTTGGAAAAGAGTGAGCATGATCTATAAAAACGTGGACCTCGTTTGTAAATTAGTGAATTTGGCCTGCAAAACCTATATAAACTGAACTGATGGATATTCACATCACACAATTTTGGGAAGCACTAGAAACTACGTGCAAATAGAAACTCTGCTTTTTTGGTCAAACTCAACTTTATTGAAAATATAATTGTTCAGCCATCTATGGTCTTTTGCTATTTATCAGGAGATGGTGAAGGCCCTCGCGATAGATACTTGGTGGTTTCGAAGCAAAATAGTCATGGAGCCATTTTTGCACATCTTGAACTTTCGTGAATCACTGGTCTGTCAAATATGATGACATCAATCTGAATAAGTGGTAATCAGAGGAAGCCTAGCCTAGAGAATACGCCGCATGCTGTAAAACTTCCTAGCCTAAGGAGAAGATGAGTTCCTGGGTTTATTTTGCTGTAAGTGAACGAGCGTTGTCCCGTAAATGGTTCTTTATCCTCCAGAGCATCACTTAATTTAACCAATTGGGCCTGGTAACGTTCAGCTGTAACAGTTTCACCAGGTTATGATTGTGGTCAGAAAATTATTTTTTTTGTACCGAGAAAGCAAATTTATGCAGATGTCAACCCTTCAGTTTTTGTTTTTTTCGGTCAGTTTATGAGGAACCCATTTTCTTTCCTTCTGTATATTGCTTAGTGAGTAACTCTTAAAAATGATGCACATGGAACGACAGCTTATAAATGACTGAAACTTATGTCATAAAAACATCCAAAATGGCGGGCGATTTGAATGCGTTCAAGTATATTTTAATGCAACCAACTTCAGAGGCGAATTTTTACTGGGACACCTAATATATGTATTATTGGCTGTAAATCAACAATTATAACTAGAAATAGACAAAAAGTACTAGACATTACACTTGTCTCAGATACCATTATGGATAATTTAGTCAATTGGAAGATGTCGGATGATCGTTCCTTTTCTAATAATTGTTATCTCTAATTTGAATTGGAGACAAAACCCATGAACAAACCTAGCTACAGAAACAGGAGAAAAACTGACAGAGATTTTTTTATAACAATTTTAAGTAATTTACCACCGATACCGATTCCAAACGCCCTTGATTTACGAGGCCTTGGTGTTTAATAAGGCCACTTTAGGTGCGTATCCTCCTGGTAGACCTCTGGGTAAACTTCGACGGTGATGGTCGAAAGGACTTCAAAACACCCGTAAAAAATGCAGGAGGCTCTTTAGAAGAGGAAACTGAAGCTACTACGGACTGGAATTGCTTCTTAATACGAATTAAGAAATGGTAAAACATATGCCTGAAGGCTATACTGTAGTAAAATACAGGAGTCCTCTGAGAAGTCTAGGCTGCGTATAAAGAACTACTTTAATCCTACCACTCCGAGTTTTCTCCAATGCCCGCCTGTTTCTTTAACTATAACTAGTGCAGAATCCTTGGAGCTACTACGGAAAACTCACTTTCCAGATAGATTCGGTTCTGCGCCACAAAGGCCTAGGGACAACAGAGTCGTAGGCATTGTAGGCCTAGGTTATAAGCAGACGAAAAATCCTATGAGCTATAAATAACCTACGGACTATAAATTCTAATAAATCGGCAGGGCTCGAGGGCATTATTCAGGCAGACGTCCAACAAACGACTGACTTAACCTTACCCTGACTAGAATTTACGTTCAAGGGCAGTATAAACTCTGTCACATTCCGAGTGAATGGATCTAAAGTAAATGTAATATTTATACCTAAGGCGGGAGAAACCTCTCATTGCAGTACTCAAGCACTCGAAAATCTATTCTATTTCGTCTCACACCGCTAGATATCCTAGCCAAACAAATGGTGGCGAGCTCAACTGAGATAGCTCAAAGATGGATGGGAAGGTTGGAGGTGGGGTTTTCTGTGAAGACGTAAATGTAAACCTCTCTTTTTGTCTCCCGACTACTGCAACGTTTCTCGCTGAACTAATCGAGATAAGAGAAGCCGTTGATTGGTTGAGATATAATGTAATATCTGCAAGGAATATTCTCGTTTTTACGTCAAAAGTAGCCCAGAATTGTCTCTCATCTGTTAACGATATAGCAGATCAGTTCAACGACCACCTAATATGTGTGTCAGCAAGGTATTTCAATATTAAGGTGAATGAAAAGACGGGTGAACTCGCTCGACAAAGATCAACCTGCCGCATTTCACCAATCAGAGTGGATGTTCATATTCTGCTCGTTACGTGCAAATTATTGCTTCAAGAGGTCGCTAGAAGAACAGCAAACGACAGATGGCCCAAGAGTACCTCATGAATAATAACTAGGCAGGTCTGGCCAAACTAGACCTGTCAATATCAGCATATTGGCATATCAATATGGTGGTGGGTACTATTACGGAACACGGTCTCATTGGTACGCGTTCGAGCAGAGTGGGTGTTGTGAAGTTGAAGAGGAGGATGAAACTGTTCTCTATTTGCTTTGCAGCGCTTAGTAGACTGAAACGTCTGGGAGCTCCCCTCCTAAATGGCTTGGCGGAAATCAGTAAAATGGACGTCAAGGATATCATACGCTTCATTGAGAGCTCAAGATGGTTCGATGAGTAGGTGAGGTGAGAAAATAACGTGACAAGACTACGGACTTGATTATGTCGATGTCAGTCGTTTAGGACAACCACCGTAACCTAACCTAAACAATCAATTAGTACGTACAAAAGATACCAAAGAAAGTATAAGAAAGTCAACTGTGTAAAGTGAACCCAGTATTACATGCCAGAAAAATAAAATAATTTCATCAGGTAACACTAACTATATCCCATCCCAGGATTCTTAAAATCATCCCAGAAAATTTTAAAATGGCACGAATGCTCTAAACTGTTTGTTATTAAAATATCTATGATGAAAAGATGAGAAGGCAAGCCGTTACTCGAAACTGGGGCTTATATCTTTATGGCATATTCAGTATGAATTATTGATTTAAATTAATGGTTCCCGGGTACCACGAGTGTCGTGGCCGATCTCTTCTGATTTCAATGCGACATCTTGTCCGCTATCTAAAATAAAA
Organism: Nephrotoma guestfalica; assembly: GCA_963691935.1. NCBI lineage: Eukaryota > Metazoa > Arthropoda > Insecta > Diptera > Tipulidae > Nephrotoma > Nephrotoma guestfalica. Next base: position 189,918,789 of record OY829915.1, on the reverse strand, counting down.
TTCACATGAAGATCCGTATGTTGAGATTGATGCTACAGCATCCACAGATGGTCCATTTTATATAGAATATACATTTAAGATTAAAAGGAATAGTTCCCTGGAACATAAAATGTCGTATCAGATCTAATTTGATATCGGTTGGACATAATGTGAACTACCTACAAATAAAAATCCCAAACCATATTACGATTGGCGCTATGGGCATATGGGGTCATATGTGCTTAGGTTCCAGGGACTATGAAATTTAGCTAAGACCCCCAAAAAAACACGGAAATTGCATTTTTTATAATATTATTATTATTTCACGAAACACCCCGTCAGACCCATTACAAAATCATATAACTTACTAGGACCACCTCTTTGTACATAAGCTAAATGTCACTGAACCAATGTCACTGAAATGCATGCTAAGTGCTTTTAAATACTTAAAATGACTTTGAAGTCAGACCCATTAGAAAACCGTATAACTTAACTAGAGAGGTTCGTTTACGTCTAAGCAGTCCACCAATATCACTAAAATACGGTAAATGCTTAGAAAATAGTTAGATAAAGTTTGGAAGGCTATAAACCAACTCGTTAAAAAATCAAATTTTTCAATCTCATGAAACACACTGTCAGATCCATTAGAAAATCGTAAAACAAGAGACATTCCTTTCGGCTTAATAAACAATCCACGAATATCACTAAAGCACGTGGTAAATGCTTAGAAAATACTTAGATAAACTTTGGGATGTACTTAAGCTCGATAAAAACCAAATTTTTAAATCTCATGGAACACCCGGTCAGACCCAACACAAAATTATATAACTTACTAGGACCACCCCTTTGGGTCTAAGCAAAACACCTACATCACTTAAATGAGGTAAATGCAGAAAATACTTAATAAAATGACTTTGAAATGTACATAAGGCCCATTAAAAAATCAAATTTTTTAAATTTCAGTGAACATTTTAATTCTTGGGAAATTTATTTCATACTCGTAGAAATTTGGCAATATAAATTCGCCAATACGTTTGTTGTTGTTGTACTTTTTTAATTATGTACATAGTTTGGATAACTTTTACTAGCATCCTTTACCATAAAGTCCAGTTGCCATACGAGGTAATTTCCGAGATGCGTATTATTTTTCATAATTTTATAAATTTTTAGAAATTCGGCGTCGAAGCGCAATGAAATAAGCCCTACAATTGCGTCTCTTTATGGAGTATAATTACAGTAAAAGCGTATTTCTTCTCTTCATGAAGTATAAACACTATAAAAACCACTCTCTGAGATACGCATTATTTTTCATGGTTAAAAAATAAAATGACGTTGAAGCCCAATTCATTATATTGAAATAACTCAAAGCTTTCTAATAAGCCTTAAGTTCCCGCTTTTATGGAGCAGGGTGACTATTTTATTTTATTAATTTTTAAAAATTTACCGACGGAGCTCGAAGCCGCATATGAAATAACACGAAGCGCTTTTTAGTGCCTAAAGTTCGCTCTTTCCTGAAGTGTAATTATTATTTGAGTCAATCTGTGTTATTTTTCAAAATTTTCAATATTATCGAAATTTTAGCCTCGAAGCCCAATTCATCATAAGTAACGCGAGGCTTTTAAGAGAGCCTAAAGTTACTTTTTCTGTTTGAGTATAATCATTATAGGAGCCAATCTCTAAGATTTCGCTATTTTTCAAAATTTGGTGTCGGAGCCCAATTCATCATAATAAAACAAAGCATTCTAAAGAGATTTAAGTCTATTTTACGATAGAGTTCATTTGCTATATGAGCCAATTTCTATGATTCGTATTATTTTTCATGAATTTATAAATATTTAAAGGATTTGGCGTCGGAGCCCAATTCTACTTGATGAAATAACTCAAAGCTTTTCTGAGAGCCTACTGTAAATATTTAATCAATCCTCAAATTGTATTAAGTAGGAATACGTCGCAAAAAGCTCTGAAATTTGTGTATACTAAATTAAACTGACTAGGTAGGCCCTGGATTATGTATTATTGATACGTAAAATCAGAAAACACAAAGTTGCGAACGTGCACAAAAAACTAATATTAATTATTTTCTCTACAGTAGTTATTCTTGAAATTTATTAACCATTAGAGAATTCCAATACATCATATAATCTATCAAACTGCCATAATCATAAACAAGTAAATTCACTTGCATCGCTGACCATAACTTTCAAGAACATCACACAATAAAATATTATTTATATTAAATTATTAAAATATTATAATTCGCAATGAAGTCAGATAAACAAGGAAATTATTTTTCAGGTGCGCGCATTTGTCACGTAGGCCAAGGACAAATTTTCATACGTACGATTGCAATAAAATGGAATTTAAATGTGGCACAATCGTAAAACATATACTTACTTTCGCAATTTGTTCTTTAATTACCGGTGGTAACACAAAAATTTTTAATACAATTGCCAAACTAATCGAAACAACACCAGCAATTCCACCGATTAATGGTTTCGAAACCATATTATTACGTCTAGTGCCAACGATGTGAGCCACTTAACTCAATGGAACTATTTTACCACATACTCGAAATAATGCCGAAAAATTCCGTGTAATGGCAATTATGTATTCCAAATTTATATTTAGATTCTTCGCATCAAAAACTCTAGATAAAAATCTTGATCTCGATAACACGGCCATAATACCCCCCAACAATAAAGTGTATAATCGCTTATGTACATATGTAATGTGTGTTTTACATTTAATGGCATCGGAAGGAAGCGATGATGGTATGGTGGCGACGAACCGAATAATTTGGTCTGTTAAAGTAATTACACCTTAAATTGAGTACTTTATACTCTTACATTACTTACATAACATAACGAAAATAATTTTAATTCAGTTTTATTCTCTTCCCGAAAGGATTAACGACAAGTGTATTTGAAAATCGGATTTGCTGTTCTTGTCAGGAAGTTTTTATTAGGATGGCTGGATAAGTAATTTAACAACCTATTTCAGGTGGGTGTTAACGGAACCTGAGTTCAAATTTCCGGAGAGCGTGATTTTGAGCGAAAATGGTAAAAGGCCATTAGTTTACCATTTTCGCTTAAAATCAAAATATAAATATAAAAATTCGTAACAAATTGGATGTCCTGGTTAGGAAGTTTCAGTTACGCTGGTTAAATAAACAATTTAACAAGCTATCTTAGGTGTTTCATCACATACCAAAATGAAACATAAAAAAACTTTACTGAATTTTACTGACAAAATCATTTTATATGTAGTGGTGTGTTGCCATAATAAAATGAAAAAATTACTAACCAGAATATTTGTATAGCAACATTCTAATGCATGTTTGTGTATGGTTAGGAAAATGAATGCGATTTCTTTCGCGAGTAGGAATTTTTTTAAATATTTTTTATATGATTTTGAAGAATATTAATACCGAATTGCTGATAAAAAAAATTCCTGCGCCCAAAATCTTAAAAACCGTATGCCACATTATCATATCAGAGTGAGAAAAAAATTATATGTAATTAGACCTTTATCTGTAACCTTTTCAATGACTTGTCACACTTACTCGCACATGTTCCATAATAAAAATAATTAATAGTTCCCAGCGCCAAAATGGTGGATTTACCAACTAAAGCACTAATAACAATGTTGGAGCTTCTTCCAAGACCTTTCAAATGATATGCTTCATGATTATATGGCAATGAGAAAAATTGTAGCTGCTCCCAGCGCTCCAACGGTAGTTTTGAATACTAATAAGGTGCCCAAAAAAATTTACAGCGTTCTTCAAGGCATTTGCAACGATATTTAGACAAGTGTATATTACATAATAAATTAAAAACTGGATCCCATATTTATAATTTGTCGTGTTAAGAGGCAATGAATGTAAGTGCCATAACTCAAATTCATAGCCCCCTAATACGACAAATTATAAGTACGGGATCCAGCTATTTACCAATTGAACTACATTCACCCAGTCCAAATTATTATTAAACATGCGTCCAGCTTTTAATCTATTTCACTATGCTGCTACATAAAATATGGCCTAATATTTAGCATAGGTGTTCACTGTTAGTGCCACAATTCAAATTCATAGCCCCCTAAGACAACAAATTATAAATATGGGATCCAGCATGATAAGGAACGGGTTTTTGTTTTAAAACGACAAGCTAACAATTTTTCCAACATTTGATTTTTTAAATTTTTATTTCCAAACTTACATACGGTCTTCGGATTTATTTCATAGATAGTGCACACCATGTCTTATCGATATCAGAGGAGATCGTTTACGACACTTTAGGCCCCCATTAATCATTCATTTAAATTAATTATTCTTAACACAAACTGAACGGCCCATACACATATGAGTATATTGCGCCAATCTCAACATACAGTTGGTCTTAGGATTGTTTTCGTAGACAGTGGACATCATGTTGTAACGAAATCAGGAAAGATCGGTGACGATATGGTATTGGACATCATGTCTTGTAGAAATCAGAAAATATCAGTGGCTTCATGTAGATGTATTATTACTACAAACTTATGGTTAAGCAACGGCTTAGTTCTACATATTTCTAGTTGTAGCTCGTTTTATTTAAAATCATGTAAAGAGGGTTTTATCCCAATCACTATATATTTCTAACTATAACACACTGACACTAAAATAAACACATTTTTTTAATCACATTTTTTATTTAAGTGCCAATCACTATAGTTAAGAAATTGCTTAGTTTAATTCAATGCAATCTGAGTTCCACCTCCTTCAATTGAGAAATGACTTAGTTCTATTGTAAAACAAGACACGCCATAGCGGCTAAACCGTAGCACGCCTATACAAAATTTCCGGTATCACGAACCATTGCATTCGATTCCTGACACTCGAAAATCCCTTCTCTAAATTTTGTTTTATCGCTCGAGCCAATTTTTCCCCAGGTGAAAACCATCTGAACAAATGCGAATTTAAAACTCATGATAATCGATTCTTAGCACTCGAAAACCCTCTCATTCATTTTTATAAAAATCGTTCGAATCGAAAAAACTTTAAATAAATTTTCCAAAAATCAGGACTTATCGCCCCCCATTCCTGTCAATCTCGAACAAGAAAACCCTTATCATCGCAATTGTTATGAGTTTCGTTCGAATCGAAAAACACTTAAGAAACGGTTTCGAGACGACCTCTAAATGAATTTCCTGAAATCAGAATTCATCGCAATCAGTACCTGGTACTCGAAAACATCCACTCAGCAACCGGGCCCACCAGACGACATCAAAATCATTTGAGGCGGAAGAATATTGTGAAAAGGGACCAGCTCGTAGCATTAATTAGATAGTGAATCCTGTAAATCAATATTGTTACTCATAACAACGAACATTTTCATAAGATGCGATTTACGAAAATATACAACATGTCTCCGTAATGCAACCAGCACAACATTCCTCAAAATGATGAAACATAACGCCAGACATCTAATTAACGCAAGACCCAACGCGAAGCAACTTGACGCAACCACGCAACATGTAGCAACACCACGCAATAAGTTGCATCATCACGCAAGAAGTTGCAACATCACGCAACATGATACACATGACAACATGGCGCAACATGATACACCATAGTGGAACATCACACAAAATTCCTAAACCAGATCCAACATCAACGTAATGCAACATCACGCAACATGATAACATCATGCAACAAGGTGCAATAATATACGACCTACTGCAACATGTCGCAATATGGTGCAACGTCACACAATATGACGGCCTTTTCAGAGGACACTTAAATTAATTTTTCGGAAACCAGAACTCCTTGTAATCTTTTCCTTGCAATTGAAAAGCTTGTGTGTCAAATTTTACCAAAATCGTTCAAGCCAAATAAAATGTTAAAAGAAGACCCCAAGCCCAGTCAAAACCGCCTTTGTATAAGGACCCATCGGAGTTTCTGATACTCGAAAACCCCCTCAACAATTTGTATCGGAATAATTCCAGCTAAATTTATGGTCAAAAAATGGGACCCGGGGCCCAATGAGGGACCTCATAAACGAATTTTCCCGAAATTAGGCCTCATTGCAATCTATTCCGCCCATTAAAAAACATTTGGCATTTGAAATTCCATCTTCACCAATTTTTATCAAGATCATGCGAGCGACAAAAAATAATGAAACCCGGCCCACACCGGATGACCCCCTAAATGAATTCTCCCCGAAATTAGGATTCATCTCATATTCTTTCTGGAAATAAGAAAACGCCCTCTCAACAATTTTTATAAAATCGTGCCAGTCGAAAAAAAATAAAAAAAAGGAACCGGGCTTCACCGGACGACACTCTCAATGGATTTTTCCGACATTAGCATCCATCGCAATTGCCTCCTAGCACGCGAAACCACTGAATGAGAGTCGGGGTCCACTGGATGGCCCTCTCAACGATTTTGCTCTGAAATCAGGACCAATCGCCAGAATTTATCGTATTTGAACCCCCCCCCCCCTCCTCTTCACCTTTGTTTATCAAAATCGTGCGAGCCAAAAAAGATTAAAAACACGACCCGGGCCCTAATGAATTTCCAAACGAATTTTTCCAAAATCACGACCAATCGCAATTGATTACTGGTCCTCGACAAATTTCCCTCAGAAATTTTCATGAAATTCGTTTGAGCTAAGAAAAAATAAAAAAAATGCAATCCGGGTCATCTCTAAACGAATTTTCCTGAAATCAAGTCCGATCGCAATTGATTTCTGGTTCTCGAAAGTCTTGGATTGTTTCGGCTAACTTTAATAGTACGTTCTCGTCGAGACATGCAATAAAATATTTAGCATGTTGATGTGCCCAAGATAGACATTCCCTAACAGCGAAGTACCAAGTTGATTTCTTCTGTTATTCGGGGGCAATTTGATAATTATTGTTTGATTAATGTGTACTGATGGTAAGGGAACCAAACTGAATCCACAAATTCCAACCGTGCACCTTATATCAAAGAAATTATAAAATGTATGTTCATCATTTGATAAACCCTAACATAGAGTTAGCTTCCGTTATTATTATGTCATTGTGTTTGTTGATTGTCACATTTTCCACAAATGTGACAGCTACATCGTGAACTACGCAGTTATATTCTTAATAGGTTTAAATATTTTCATGTCGTGAGCATATACATATTAGGGCGAGAAATAAAAATCTGGGCTGGAATGTTATACCATCACTATTTTCGACTTTCGACTTAGTTTATGTCTCATTTTTTACGAACAAAACCGTAGTCTATTTCACTTTTAAAATTACGTATTTTATGTTGTGGTCTCAGATTGCACGAGCAAAACATCACTATATTTAGAAAATAGTGAACCCGTAAAGCCCAGAAATGAACATAGAAAAACAAATTACAAGAACTTCCTGGTAGAGCTGATTTTGAAGATGACTGTAGTAAAAGATCAGCCTATAAAAAGTGTTAAAAAAGTTATAAAAATACGAGATTAACTGAAATTAAAAGCTGGATATTATAGCAATATGAATTTTTTAAAAGAGTATCCTGCGAGTATCAGGAAGAATTCGTCGGACCAAGAGATTAGGAATTAGGAAAAAATTCGCGAGAATATGATACAAATATTTAAAACTGATCCTCAATAAACCTATTTCATTGTCGATACCAAAATCAGATAGCGAGCTTAAGACTACTAATAAGGAATATGTCAAGTTTACAGACAAAATTCGCGGCTCAACATTTCACTCGCGCGTCACCAGCAAATGGAAGAGTAAATTAATATGTGTGACCGTTTATAAAATACTTGGAGCAGGATAGAATTGACCCCAGAGATTTATTGAAGTTGATCGGAAATAATCAGTATTCCGATACCTCCGATTATTCTTAGCTATAAAGAGGCTCTAGTTCTGGGTGTAATGTTACAAACATTATAGCAAATCGCTTCTGGGTATGAAAATACTAAACAGAAGCCAACTTTTAATCAAATTCACACATCAAATGTTTATTTTCTTCGGGATTGGATTTTTCTACTAAGACTCTTTTCAAATAGCATCCTGCGTGGGTGCACGCAATGAGATCCGTTGATTTTAAAGATGCTGTCTGTCAAATAACCAACCATCTAAGGCGCTTTCTGGCGATCTCAGCGCGGTACAGACGTCATTACGAAATGTGGATACACCACTTTGAATTTTACCACACGTTTCGATCTTTCGTCAATATAAAATAAACCTCGCCTAGACTTATAAATTAGAATCCTAAATGCATTAATTTATGACTACTTGATCTGCTCTCCGGCCAATACACTATCCGCAGCGCTATCAGCTACGGAATCTGAACGAAAATTATGTTGCAAACACGTTTACCTATAACCTGCAATGCCGTCCGCGATCATAATTGATCCTGGCCAGATAGAATGTGTACGAATATAGTTTTGGCCAAAGTTCGGGTTAAAATAATCCTTCTAGCAAGCTCGCGGCTAAATTTTTAGGACTCCGCTGACATAGTTAATCGAACGATTGATCTGCTTGATAATACAAATTGATAATGTATGTTTACCTTATCTATACACATAATGATTCATACCCTTTCCAAATCAAGTCCGGTGCCGAATAAAATAGAAGCAGGTATAAATAATTAAATTAACAGCATTGATCAATGGTTTGTAAATACCTAAAATTTATAATGTAGGTATGCAAAATTACACAATCTTCTTGGAATGATACCACAATTTGTTATCTAATCTATAACAGGATTAAGGAATTAAGGCCTCTACTAAACTAAAATAAAAACCAAAAATATTTAACATAAAAAAAATTACTCAGAGTCAGTTGGTGTGTATAAAATTTAACAGTGCGAGAACTTTAATTAAAAAGTGTAAAAATGAAAATTTTCTTTGGTTTAGTTAATTTATTTAATTTATTATTATTAGGTATATATAAATATTCCGTCTGACTGTGAAAATATTATAAATTATTAATTATTTCATTTTCCCAGTGCAAAGTAATACAATCGACTGTACAAATTATGTAACGAATTCTGCACAGTTACATGAAAAATGCAAAAACTTTCCTATTAAAGGTGTGTGTTTTAGTTACAATTATAGTTTTTGGCAATTAAGTAAATCATTTTTCTTAATATTTGTAGACTACTTAACAAATGAGGGCGATTTAATGCCCGTAATGGAGGTAATAACGCATCCACATTTAACAGGCCCTCCCACATTCTCACCTGATCCAACCGTCCCTGGATTACCTACATTAACAGCATCCACCATAATAGATACCACAACAACCAGTTCTGAACCAGCGACCAATACTCCAGCACCTGGAATAACAGCACCAACTAATCCAGCGCCACCAACAGCTACTGCATCGACTGTATCAACACCTACGACTACAACACAACCAACACAACCTACCGCTCCCACTAATCCAGCTTTTCCTCCAGTGACGGCGCCAACAATTCCAGGAGATACAACTACGACTACTCCATCACTTGGGCCAACACCACCAACTACTCCAGTGCCACCAACAGCTACAGCATCGACTGCATCAACACCGACTACAACAACACAACCAACACTGCCTACCGCTCCCACTAATCCAGCTCCTCCACCAGTGACGGGGCCAACCACAAGTCCAGGAGATACCACAACCCCAACTACACCTACCACATCACCTGGACTAACACCACCAACTACCCCAGCGCCACCAACAGCTACAGCATCGACTGCATCAACGCCGACGACAACAACACAACCAACACTGCCTACCGCTCCCACTAATCCAGCTCCTCCACTAGTGACGGGGCCAACCACAAGTCCAGGAGATACCACAACCCCAACTACGACTACCCCATCACCTGGACCAACACCACCAACTACTCCAGCGCCACCAGTAGCTACAGCATCAACTGCATCAACACCGACTACAACAACACAACCCACACTGCCTACCGCTCCCACTAATCCAGCTCCTCCACTAGTGACGGGGCCAACCACAAGTCCAGGAGATACCACAACCCCAACTACGACTACCCCATCACCTGGACCAACACCACCAACTACTCCAGCGCCACCAGTAGCTACAGCATCAACTGCATCAACACCGACGACAACAACACAACCCACACTGCCTACCGCTCCCACTAATCCAGCTCCTCCACCAGTGACGGGGCCAACCACAAGTCCAGGAGATACCACAACCCCAACTACGACTACCCCATCACCTGGACCAACACCACCAACTACTCCAGCGCCACCAGCAGCTACAGCATCGACTGCATCATCGCCGACGACAACAACACAACCAACACTGCCTACCGCTCCCACTAATCCAGCTCCTCCACTAGTGACGGGGCCAACCACAAGTCCAGGAGATACCACAACCCCAACTACGACTACCCCATCACCTGGACCAACACCACCAACTACTCCAACGCCACCAGTAGCTACCGCATCAACTGCATCAACACCGACTACAACAACACAACCCACACTGCCTACCGCTCCCACTAATCCAACTTCTCCTCCCGTGACGGAACCTTCTCTACCCCTATAACAAACGTTCAACATTATCAACGCATCCACATTCATCATTAACCTCACCACATAATCAAACTCAAAGCACCAACTCACCAAATTTTAACCACACCTGATCCAATCTCTGGATAGTGACACAATTATATGCTGATGCAATAAATGGTCGTTGTGTTTTACATTATTTTATTTTTAATTAAATACATAATTTATTATTTAGAAAGGGTTTTATTATTCAGCAAGGGATTATAGGTTACGTTCTATGAACATTTTTTATTTCAGTATAATACTGGAAAAAGAGAAAGTTAATGTTAAAATGTTTATTAGAGCGGCACAGACGAAAACTCTATTTGTTTTGTATGGGAAAACATTATCGTATCAACAAAAAACAGGCTATAATTTCATTTGTTTCTATAAACCTTTAAGTTTGATTGTAATTAATATTTATCAAAATCAAATATAAAGAATTTTACTCATTTTTATTGCCCGAGTCCGTTTACTATAATATTTTCTCAACCATAAAATGGTCATGGTGTGCGATAAATATTTAATGCCATATAATTTTTCTCTGTAAGTGTGTTGGCACACCAAAAATTATGTCTTGTTTTTTTTACTGACAAATTTGTATCCATCGAGGAACTCTAACGTCATGCGAGTCGAGATTAAAGAAATTAGAACGTTGAACTGATGGGAATTATAGCGGTATTTCATACGAAAACACTCATATAATTGCTGAACTTGTGCGAAAGACAACAACAAAATTTCTTTTTTATGGAATAAAACATTGGGGAAGTTTTAACATTAACCAAAAGTAACCTATAAATTATTTTTTTTAAATGTTAATTTTTACTTTTGATAATGAATTTTATAGCCCAACAATTACTAAAATCGTGTCATTTTATTTCTTTCTTTAATTTTCGAAAATATACAATATAACAAGTGCCCGTATATAAAATCTGTAACGGGGAAATTTTTGTACATAACCTAAAACAACATTTCCAATCGCCCATTAAATTATCGTTATTAAACAAATTTTTCCTAATCATACATACAAATTTAACAAATTTCTTTCTCAAAAACATTTTTATCACTTCAAGCTATGTTTGCATGTATATACGGAACGATAAAATGCGTGACTGCAATGTTCATGCCATAAAACTTTTTATGAAATAGAATTAAATTTAGTAGGGATAGTTTTTCTTTTTGGTTACCATAAACATACTAAATCTGATATTTGTTACGAAAACAAGAATTTGCTCAACTTTGCGGTCACGTATTTTATCGTTTCGTACATATGTGCAAAAATAGCTTGATGTTTAACAAATTATTTTTCATAAAGAAATTTGCATGTCTGAAAGGAAAATTTTTAGTAGTAGAGCACTTTATATATATTTTCGAAAATTAAAAAAAAGAAGGAAAATAACATGATTCTGTTCATTCCAAAAATCACATAAAATTTATTAGTAATTTTTGCGATATACAATTCATTGTCAAACGTTAAAAATAAAAATTTTTTATTTTTTTTTTTGTTATTTATAGGTTACATTTCGTTGATGTTAAAATTACCCCAATGTGTGTTTCAATCAGAAATTTTGTGTCTCAGTCGCTTCCATGCAAAGTTTTATTCTTATCTTTCTCATCTTGCATTTAGTCTATACAAGAGAGAAGGAAGAGATCTACAAAACCTATAATAGTGTTACGACTTCGCCTATTGTCTAGCACTATTCAGTGGATTATTCACTTGAATTCAGCGTAAATTAGTCAATTGTGGGTTACGAAATTAGTGACGTTCATGAATATCATATCAGTTTTAAAAGCTTAGTCCAGAACAGAACCTTTGCAAAAGTTTCTGTGCAATCTAGGATCTCAAGTTCACCGCGAGATATAAATTTATTATGATCTTTAATCTCTAAATTACTAACAAAATAAATATTACAATATTTGCAGGCATTATCTTATTATGTTTATAAATATTTCCTTTCAATAATTAAAAACTAAGAAAATGTTTTGCTATAAAAAAAGTTAGAAGAAAATTTGACTGCGTTTGTAACATAACCTAAATGCATTAAAATTATATAACCCACAATAAATAATAAAAATTTTAAATTTTAAATTATTTTAATTTTAAATTTAATGTATGTTTATAATAAAAACACGATCAATGCTTATATTCCATATAGAAAACAGGAAAGTTTTGCGGGGAGCATGTGATAAAGACAAGAACTAAAATTTTCATTAGACGACTGAGACGGAAATTTTGACATTAATAAAAAGTAACCTATAAACAAATTATTGTAAAAAAATGAAAAGTCTTATTAATGTTTGACAATGAATTTTATGTCCAAAAAATACTAAAAAATTTAATATTATTTTTTCACGTTATTTAGAATTTTCTTAATTTTCGCAAATATATAAAAAGTGCTCTGCCATAAAATGGCATGCAAGGAGAAAATTGTGACATCAACTAAAAGTAACCTACAACCTATAAGTTCACGCTCAGGAGAATGAAAATGTATTTTTCTGCCACATTTACGAGGTATAAATAAATAAAATCAAAAACAAACTTAACAAAAAAGAATTTCCATAGCATTTATGAGTTTAGGTCTACATACATTCAAACTCCATACATTTTGATATGGCCGTATATAAACAAATAACATACACAGGCACTTTATATTTATGCTTATATTCCATGGGAATAATAAGAAAAAGTTTTTCAGTAAAACTAGTACGAGACAATCAAATATAGACCGACTATTTGGGAGAATGGCGTATCCGATTTTATTTTGCTGAGAAATTTTTGTTGTTGCCATAATTTTTCGTAAAAAATATCAAGTTCATGGTACCTTGACGAAGCGAGATTATAAAGTTAGACTATTCTTTTACCAACTTAAATACAGTCACACATGAAATTTACTCAAACAATTCGTTTACGGTCTTCATGTGAGCTAGGTTTTCTATTGCTTTGTAATTGTAGTTGTTATTTCTGCTTGGTTTGCGGACCAGTTGAGGCTTTATTTTGATTTATTCAATAACACGTATGTCTAACAGTTGTGGCATAACAAAATTTTTGTTTTTTATCCGAATTCTTTTACATAAATATTTATTTCCCATATTTATAGTAATTATTTTATGTACATCAGTTTTCTCTTAACAAACAATAATAACATTATAATTAAATTATTTTAGGAGTATCAAACTGACAAATGCATTCAAAAAAACTTAAATTAACAACAACAACAAATATATGAGCACAATTATTGCTTATATTTGAACTTATTTTTGTTATTATGTTGGTATGACCAAGATTATTTGCTCAAAAGATGAATATATATTTTAACTATAATGGTACTATGTATTCCATAGAAAAAATTGTGAGACATAACATTATTATTTTATAGTAAACAAAATTGGGGAAATTTTGACATCAACAAAGTGTAATCTTCAAAAATACGAAAAATCTTCATTTTGAATTGTTAACACAAAATTGTATATCCCAAAAATTACTAAATAATATAATATTATTATTGGGACGACCAGAATCATGTGATTTTATTTTTTTTTTTAATTTTCGAAAATATATAAAAAATGTTCTACCATAAATATGTCAGGGGAAAATTCTAGCATCAACCAAATTTAACCTATAAATTATTTAAAAAAAATAAAAAATATTTTTTATGTTTCATAATGAATAATATATCTTTACAATTAATTTAATAAAATTTAATAAAAATCAATTCCTTCTCATACATAAGAATTTAACAAATTTCTTTGTCTAAAATATTTTTTTTACTTGAATCAATTTTTACACGTATATGTTTTCTCCATAAAAATATTTTTGAAATAAAATTAAATAGGAGTGTGGATGGTGATTTCGTTTTGGTTGCCATAAAAACAACTACATATATTTTTTATGAAAAATTATGGCAACACAACAACAATTTGCTCATCAAAATATAATCGGTTACACAATTCTCCCAAATAGTCGATTTATATTTTTCTCTCGGTCTAGTTTTACTAAGAAAGTATTTTATTCCCATGGAATTATGGAACTTCCCGTGGACTTAAACAGGATTAACATGGGCAGGACTTAGTTGAATATTAAAATTTGATTGGCTAAAGAGTTGGATTAAAAATGAGCTTCGTGAAAACACCATCAATCCTCATTTACCCATAGAACATTTTTTCTATAGCCGTGTTATAATTGCAGCGTTTTTTTGAAACAGGTGCTCTAGACCGCGATAAATTATATTTTGATTTTTTAAACAATTCACATATTATTAAAATATTTCTAAAAAAGAATCCTAAAGAGGTTATACTAAGTCAATATCTTGCATTATATTACCGAATGAAGTTTATTTATGCTTGTTCTCAACAACTCTAAACAACTCTGGATATTATGTAGAGTACAACCGAGTTCACCAAAAAACTTAATAATTGCTGAACTGACGAAACAGGGAAATTTTTTTAATACGCAATTTTTTGATTGTTCCTTACTTCATTTACAACTAGAAATTTGAAAGAATGAAAATGAAATGACTGAATTATATTTTTAATAAGAAGAAATGGATATCTTAATGTTTGCTGGTGAAATGCATTAATTTATTTTAATATTGGATAGTATTGTGTTTAATTACAAACCAAAAATTAAATGTCAAAATGATTGACTTGAAGTTAGTTAAAGTTGTTGTTCTAAATTTTTTTGCCTAAATTTTCCTGTATTTTCCCTATATTTTATCGGGGTCTCGAACACCATATTTCAAATGGTGAAGAGGCGGGCAAAGAACAGCTGTTTCAAAAAAACGCAGTAATTAAAACGCGGCTTATATCTCTGTTCTCTCCGACATCAATAAAAAACATGGCCATTATTAATTTATTACTCACGACTTTCACAAAATGAATTCATGTTTGCTGGGATTTTTAATAAATGTTTGTTATTTGGGCGCAATTTTACTGACTAGTAAAATTGAACGCACTCCAAACAACTACTTTGAAATGTCAAAAATTTTATTATTGTACAAACGAAAAAACTCATAATTTCTCGAATAGTTCACAAAAAAAAGGTAATGTAATAACTATAAAATTTTAACCAATTGTTTCGTGTTTAAATTGAGTTTTTAATAAATTTTAGAGACACCAGAATCAGCAACGCGTGCAGAGGTTTTTGAAGTACATTATTCACCAACAACAATTTAATATAAACACGCCAAACAATATGTCACATCAGTGTGTTATTGATGAATGTAATGTTTCCAATAAAGCAAAAAAGCATCGCATTGCTATGTGTAAATTCCCACAAAATCCAGAATTACTTCGATACTGGTTACATAATCTTAACCGTGCTTATTGGAGACCCACTAATGAATCAGCGCTTTGCGCGAACCATTTTCAACCGGATGACTTCGCGATAACTGGTACAGCGGTTTACAGGAAGCAAAAACCCGGGACAAACATCTTAAAGGACTATGCCGTCCCAACAATTTTTAAGAATACTCCAACGGGTTATAAACTTTACTCCACAAGCGAAGTTCAAACAAAGCTTCAAGAAGAAGAGAGAAGAGCTGCTGTTCTAAAATCACAAATTGCGGCAATGAAACAAGAAAGTTATGATTTTGTTATGGATTGGGCCAATTTTAAAGCCCAAGTCAAAACCAAAGTAAATTTTGTAAATTATAACATTTTTGAAAATGATGAAAAAGTCGTATTCTACCAAGTAAAAGATTCCCTGGATTCGGAATGCATGATTTCATTGCGTATTAGTGTCAGCAGCACATTGATCGTTCGAGTATTGATAGGTGAATCAGATGATTCACGGCACTTCGAGCGATTGCGGATAAATGATCGTAAATTAATCAGGTTTAGCCAATTGGAAAATTTACTTGATGCATATCGAAATGGTGAAACGGAAGAACCAGAAAATATAAGTTGTGAATGCTTGATGAAACGGGCGTTACAGTGGTTAATTAAGGCCAAAACTATATCTTCAAATTTTTCCAAAGCAGACAAATTGGACATTATAATAAATCAGCTCGAATGTAGTCTGCGAGGTTCAGCAAGGTATAACTCAGAAACCATGAAAATGTCGTTTTTACTGTTCTCTAATTCTCATAGCACCTTTGAATTATTACGCCAATTCCTGCATCTACCTGGGAAGGCCACTTTAAATCGAATGGCCTCGAAAATGCTTATTTCGACAAATTTTGAAATTACCACCAAAAAAGATCGTAATTTAAGCGACCCAGAAAATTATGTAGCCCTTGTAATTGATGAGTTCTACATTATTCATCGGGGAATGCAATACAATAACGAAAAACTTGTCGGTACCGCAATACTAAATCCAACCCAAGATCCAAAAACCTTGCTGTTGGATACCAAAACAGTATTAACATTTACAATTAAATCGATATTCGGAAATTTACAGGAACTCGTTCGTATGTCCCCAGGAATCTATCCGTTTGGCGATATAATTTATAAGCACACAAAAACCGCGTTAGACCATGTACAACAATTGGGGTTCAACGTTAAACTAATCCTAGCCGATACTACAATAAATAGCCGAAGAATATTCCAGCGCTTTAGCAATCACAATCATCCTTTCACTAATCCTGAATTTCCAGCAGATAAAATTTATCTTCAGTATGATGTAATGCACATCTTAAAGGATATTCGAAACGATTGGTATGATTTACCTAACGCCGACCGAAAATTTATTTATCCCGATCTGGAAACGCTCGAAATTAAAGAAGCTTCGTTTGGGGACTTGGAATCGCTTGTCAAATTGGATAAATTAACCACAATAAAAAAAGTACCAAAACTAACAGAAGACACACTTAATCCAAATGTTAAAGATCGGCATAATGTAGCACTTATCTGTAATATATTTGATGAATCTACAATTTTGGCCCTCAACGGAAACGATGGTATGAGTGAAACGGCAGATTTTCTTACAACGATTAAAAAATGGTTGGACATTTTAGTCAGCAATGAACCGATTGTGTTAGCCAGTGATCCAAGGCTTAAATATTTAGAAAAATTTGTGGAATGGATGGATACTTGGAGAAAGAGTCGTGGCAATCTAGGGCGTTTAAAGCCAGCTACATACCACGCGATTGAGACGACAACGAAAACTTTAATTGACTTGATCAAATTTTCGTTTTCAAATTGTCAAGCTGAATTTTTACACTTGGCTAAATTGCAGAAGGATAATACAGAAAATCGCTTTAAATTCTACGAATCGAGAATGAAGTCCAATGCAACAGAAAGTACCGAGGAATTTGACGATTTTACCGAAGATTTATTTAAAGATAATTTAGACGACCCGTTAGACTGGGAAACGGAATATTTGGAAAATGATGAAGCCAATGAATCTTATAAATTTTCGGTTACTATGGATTACGTTGATCAACAATGAACATCTCAGCACATCTTAAGTTTAAAAGAACATAAATTTGAAATAAAAATAATATTTAAATTATTTTTTAATTTTATCTATTAGTCCCTTTAGTTTATAGCCATGTTTCCGACTTCATTGATACACTTACCTCTTTGTAACTATTTATTTTAGGTGATCAATCATTCAGACACGTTCTCTTCACATCATTATTTGACTTTGTTGTTTCGTTTATTCTCCGAGTCTCCCACCAATGGTTTTGTAAAATCCTTTAATTCTCTCTTAATGGTTTTTTTACCAAATTTTATGCACTCCGTCCGTTGATCGGAGAAAGGAATAATTCGAAAGATTAAAATTGAATTTATTTTTGATTCAAAAGGATTTTGTCTTTGAATCAAACGCATTGAGATTTTGATTCCAATGTAATATCCTTTAATTCTAAGTATGATTGTCAAAAAATATTTCACCAAATTTTTGAACTCCTAATCCCAGATGACCAAACTGTTTTTAGTAAAGCAAACATTTTTTTGGTTTAAAAATCATTTGCTATTGGGTTTTCATTTAACAGCATTTGGAATTGATTCAAACGTGAAATCCTTTAATTTGAAGTGTGATGTATATTTTATACAGTCAAATCAGGCCGTTGGGTGAAATTATATATTAAAGGAATATTTATTTTGGTTCAAAATTAAGGCCCCTATTACTATTCTCACCTCACTTCTAATTACTATGAAAATGTGACTAGATTTGTGTGGTGAGGTGAGGCGAGAACCATAATAGGGGTATAAATTTGCTTTTGATTCAAATGCATTTTAGATTTGATTTTAAAGCGTTTGGGGTTTGATTCAAAAGTAAAATCTTTTAAATGCGATTACAGAAAACGTTTTACGAAATTTTATGCACTCCTAATCAGGCCGTTGGTTAAAATTGTGCATTATGGGAATCATTATTTTCTCAAGCATTTTGGGTTTCATTTAAAAGGATTTGATAGTGAAAAACTTTTCTAAATCGTATTGCAATCCTAATTAGACCGATAATCAAAAGATGTTAAAGGAATAATTCGTTTGCTTCTACAATAGAATTTTCATTCAATAAATACTTTGAATTAATGTTTTAAAGATGACTCTAAGATGACAGAGACTACGTAGTCCAGTGACATCCCAATCTTACAGACATCAGAAGCCTAGAGCTATTGGTACCTGTTTTAAAAAGAATAATGTAATAGCAGCTCAACCTCTGCTCACATTCTCTCCAAGTCTGTCTGCTCGGAGCAACCATCTCCGGAAACGTGAATATCTATGTTATATAGAAGAAAGTAGTCTACACTTTTGATCATATTTTAAAACAAACGTCTAAGGCAACTGAGAAAATCTTAATTTCCATTTATGTATTTATTAAGGATTAAGAAGTGCCTTTACACTGTACTAAGAGGTAGTCTAACAATAATACTATTATGATTTCCTTAACCTCCTTGGTTATTAAATATTAACAGAGGAATGATTTGTTCCATCGAATAAAACCCTGTTAAAAATAAAGAATGATATTTTCTATAGTCAAGAAATGATTTAATATCTATTTATGTTAAAATCGTTTCTTCAAATAATTCAGACAATTTTATTCAAATTTGAACATAAATACAATAAGCGAAAGTAATAAAATGCGCCTACCTAGTAAGTTTCATCTACTACTTCTGTTTTACTTTCTAATGGATCAACTGTATCATCATCACTAATCACAGACTCATACACGATGTTCATATCAGGCTCCTCAAAATTTTCTGATAATTTTATTCGTTTTGATTTAATTTTAGATTCATAAAATCTGTAACGATCTTCCGTGCTATCCCTCTGCAATTTAGCAAGGGAGAAAAATTCAGCCTGACACGTTGAAAACGAAAATTTAATCATTTCAATCAACGTTTTTGTGGTCGTTTCAATTGCATGGAATGTAGCTGGTTTTAAACGTCCTGGATTCGCACGACTCGTTTTCCAAGTTTTAATCCAAATAGCAAAATTTTCTAAATACCTAAATCTTGGATCACTGTCTAAGACAATCGGTTCGCTGTTCGTTCCAATATCCAACCATTTTTTTATCGTTTCACAAAAATCAGCCGTTTCACATCTAACATCTTCGTCTCGGAGTGCTAAAATCGTAGAATCATGAAATAAATTGGAGACTAGTGTTATGTTATGCCGATCATTTTCATTCGGATTTATTGTGGTTTCTGTTAATTTAGGCGCCTTTTTAACTTGGTTCGTTTTATCCGTTACAAATAGTGTTTCCAAATCCGCAAATGAAGCTTCTTTAATCTCAAAAGTTTCAATATCAGGGTAGATAAATGTCCGACCGGCATTATCTAAATCGAGCCAATCATTTCGTATGTCGTTTACGATTTGCATCACGTCGTACTGTAAATAAATTTGTTGATCGGAAAAGTTCGGATTACTGAAATGATTCTTCTGCTCACTAAATTTTTGAAAAATTCGTTGACTATTGTTCCGTGTATCGGCTATAATAATTTTAACGTTGAATCCCATCTTTTGTACGTAATCAAGTGTGTCTTTTGTAAGCGAATATAAGACTTCTGCGAAAGGGTAGATAGCTGGAGACATGCGAACTATTTCCTGCAATTTTCCGAATATCGATTTGATTGTAAATGTTAAAATGGTTTTTGTGTCAATCAACAAGGCTTTCGGTGTTTTCAACGGATTTATTATCGTTGTGCCCACAAGTGTGTCATCCTTATATTGAAGCCCCCGATCAATATACAGTTCGTCGATTATAAGTGCTACATAATTTTCAGGGTCACTTATATTACCATCTTTTTTTGTAGTGATATCAAAATTTGTTGAAATTTGCATATTAGATGACAAATGCTGCACGTATCTTAATGAAGGTAAAAATAAAAATGTCCGTAGTAACTCTAAAGTGGCATGAGAGTGGGAAAACAATAAGAGTGCCATTTTTACAGTACTCGAACTATATTTCGGATGTTTTCTCAAAGTATTCTCTACTTGATTGATTATAATATTTAACTTATCTGTGTCAGAAAACTGCAAAGATGTTTGGACCAAATTTAAATAATGCAGGGCTCGTCTTAATAAACATTCGCAATTTATCCTTTCAGTTGCCGTTACACCATTACGAAATGCATCAAGCATATTCCTCATTTGAGTCCAATTAGTCAATAAACCGTTTGATAATTGAAACCGTTCAAGGTGACGAAAATCTTCTGATTCGCCAAACAAAATTCTAACGTTCAATGTCCTACTAATACTGATGCGCAAAGAAATATTGCATTCAGTATCCATCGAACTTTCGACTTGGTAAAATACACATTTCTCATTATTTTGGAATAGATAATAATTCTCCAGATTTAGCTTGTCTTTTAGTTGTTCCTTAAAATTAGCAAAATTCATAACGATATCGGTGTGGTTGGGTTGTCTAAAATTTGAAATCCTCCCGGCTGCTGTAGTTGAGGCCACACACAGTTCTATCCTACTGCTCGCACTCGTTAAATTTCCTACTTCGTTATGACCTTTTAATAAATGGTCAAAAATAGTTGGGATGGCATTGTCCTTCAAACGCGGCCGTTTAGTTTGACCTGTACCAATTTCGAAATCGTCCGGTCGAAAATGAGCTGCACAAAGCCCCGAAAATGCAGACGGTTTCCAGTTTGGTCTGTTAAGGTTACTTAACCATTGTTGAAGTAATTTTGGATCATAATCGGGAAATTTAAATGTTGAAATTGGATTTGTGGTATTATAATTCTTTTTGTGACAACCTAGCACGGCACAGCGTCTTGGCATTATGATTAGTACTTGTTCTGTACTTGAACACTAAGTAGTAATTTCTGAAATGTTTAAAAATAAGGTTTAAAATATAATTAGGCACATGTAAGTATTAAATAAATTGTTTAAAACCTTTTAAATCTGGTACTGTAAAAAAATTATGTTTACAATCAAAATTAATTTCGACATTTATAATATACGAGTGTTCACAATATTCATGAAATCCTTGCCCAAATAACCAATTAAAGAAATCACAAATCACCGGCATGTTCCAATCCGCCATTCCACACTTTGATTCTTTCGTCGTGATTCTTTCTTTTTTTCCTTCCCCTCCATATACAAACTGTAGTTAGTTTGTATGTGATGGGGAAGGAAAAAAGGAAAGAATCACGACGAAAGAATCAAAGTGTGGAATGGCGGAATGATGCTGCGGAATGCGCCACTGCGGAAAAGGATAGACCAGAATTTTGTTCCAAAATACATAGAAATCAGACGCGTAAACTTGGCCATCATCAATGGTATACACCAGCCGAATTCAAAGATTTAGGAAGATTTACGTCCAAGACTCTAGAGGCCCTTGGTGTGGACGCTTCCGCAGCTGATATTGAACCCTGCCACCAGATAAATAGATCTCCGGGCTCTTTCATTGTTTAATTTGGTAGTACTATGGTTCGCGACAACCGCATGCGCAACTACTTTAGGATCACCTGGACAATCTTACATCCCAAATTGCCAGCTTAAAAAGATTCTGCTTTGAACTAAAAGAGGGGGCCAATTATCAAAGACGGCTGTATTTAACGACCGAGTTCATATTGCTACAAGGAGTTATCAATATTAATATTGTAATTTTTTTCTTGTTATTTGAAGCAGTTTGTGATTATATTGACATCTTGATTCACCTTAATCTCTATTATGTTTAATATCGTTGGATTTCAATAATTTTGATCATTTTGCTAAAAATAATTCCGTGCTGATCCGTAATTCAATTGAACAGGAGTCGATCGTTCAACGTGGGGCACATTAATGCTGGTGTTTTCGAACACGTCCGTGGCCAACCTTGGTAGATTAAACCTCTGCGTTAACGCGTATATATGATTTATCTTTTCACTTGGGGTTTACCATCACGTCTAAAGACCTTTGACTCCCCATTGAGTTCCTTGGAATTTCCTATAATTTCTTAAACTACGAACAGTCGTGTATCTATTAAAAGCCTTATTGCGACGCCAACCGTCCTCTCTTTTGGCTTTTATTAGATTTGATCACTCTATGAGAACTCGAGAACTCATCATTCTTTCCCATACTCATAGCATGATGGACCTGTCTTTCACTGTTAGGGCTTTTCATCTGTGGAGCTGTTTTACTTTGGTGGTTATGGAATCTACGTTCTTAACGGTCTTTATTAAGCATTGTCGTATTTACCTTAACTTGTCTTATTTACATTATCGTTGGTTGCCACATCCTGCTCCGGATACAGCTTCAATGAACCTAGGGGTATTGTCACGTTCAGCACTGGGTGCAGCTACAGTAGTCTGATAAGTTTGGCTTGCTGCATTTGACTGCGGCTTACTTTCCTCGTTCCGCCACTGATAGAATATGCCTAAGCTGCCACGTATTACAGTAATATAATAATCTGGTTTATCTTTCATAAACCGAGTCTCTTTGGCTCCTTTGATAATGGTACTATTTCTCTGCATATTCATATCTAAGACATTGTAAACAGGACCTTATTGGTCTTAATGTATTGGTTTGTATCGAATAAGTAAATAAATAAATCAAGCAGTGTAAATAAATATGTCACAAAAACATAAATTTTAAATGAACTTTGTCGTATACCGTTTTAAAATTTTTTGAGATTTGATTTTGCTAGATAGTGGTTTGCCGCGTCACTATTTAACGAAATACGATAAAACCTCAATAACTATAATGGGGATTGCTCATACTTTCCGTAGTAAAATGCCGCAATACAAAACGCAACTCGTTATTGTCTTCCCCTTGTAAAACAATTTCTATGGAAAATCTGAAGATGTTGCCCAGTCGCTTATCGGGTTTAAACGAAAAATGTAATTTTGCAGTAGACTTTTGTTTAATTTTATTTAATTTTGCCGCTATTCACTCTCATTCTTTGCGTCATCGTGCTAGTATTTATATGCCGTGGTGCTAGATGTCACCATAATCTTGTACATTGACGTAAAGTCCAAGTGACGAATTTACACTAAACTGATGTTTAGCCCAATAGGCGAAATCGTAACAATAAATTAATCTTAATTGAGGTATACTGAAAACTTGGAAGCGCGAAACAATAAGAACGTAAAAGCTTTTAAAAGCTAAGTGTTTTCATTTGTTAAATCCCTACACAAATCACTTCGCTCGCGGGAATTTCTCCAGGCGAAGCAGCGCTGTAGGTATTAGGTAGTGGCGCTCAGCGTTAAAAATCGTATAATCCAGTCATTGCATGAACAGGGAAACGGGTGTCAGCTACAATAATCCAAATAGCTATAATAATTCGGGACCCATCAACATTTTTAATTGCGAGAAAATCCGAGACCTCCGAACTCTGTAGATATGCTGGATGGCACCAAAGATTAGATTGTGGCAATTGTGGACGCGCATTCAAAATTTTTATTTATTGATGTGGGAACCAACGGAAGAGCATCTGATAATACAATTTTTTAAAATTCAAATTTTTTTAAAAACTTGGACCAATTGGGTATACCATCACAAGATTTTTTGGAGGGCGAAACCATGCCGGTATCCAATTTTTTTTATAGCGGACAATGCTTGCAAGCTAGATCGTCATATGATGAAGCCGAAACAGCAGATATTTAATTATAGATTATCTCGGGCTAGGTTGACGGTGGAATGTGCTTTTGGCAGAATGGCGCCCCGTTTTTGCATTTTACATCGACCTATAAATCTCAAAATTGAAACTACTGACATGAATGTGAAAGTTCTGCATAATTTTTTAACGAAAACAATTAAAAAACGAGAGCTTTGAATATATGGAACCAACTTCACTACCGGTAACTTTTTCGGACATGGTACTACAGGATGGAAGCACCACAACCTCATCTAAATTATTACATAAAATGCGGCGTCGAAAAGGGAGGTGTTCCATTTCAGTGGCACAAAATTCCATGAAATGTATTTAAATAAATATTAAAAAAAAAAAAAAAAAATTACTGAACTATTCATTTCTTGCGGTTTCTCTATATCTACTGCATCGTAATTACTTGATGTTTTGCGCAGGGAAATCATTTAAAAACCATAGCTCGCCGAATAAATACCATTTTGATTTTTCTCCCGCTAAATCAATTCCGCTGCCAGATTTCTTTTGTTTGCCCTTTTTTTTGAACATATGTTATTCGTAGGTTTCGAATTATTTTGTTCACCTCTTCAACAGACACTTGTAATTCTTGCGCTATTTTTTGAATAGCAGCATTTTTTATATCCGTCCTTGTGTAATTTTTATGTGTCAGTGGATTCAGTGAATTTCACTACACCTCCCGTGTTTATTCTTTCGCACATTTTTATTATTATCCAAAACTAAATTATTCTATTTTATTTATTTATTTTCTACCAACACAATAATTAAAAACAACTACTGTGGGCAAAAAGTAGTAAGACTTATTAATTTAAATTTCGCACGGAAAACCATTCGTCGAAATATTTTTTTTTCTTTGTTGGTATGACTGTCAGTGACATCTGTGCCAAATTTTATATCAAAATAATCGTTAGTGTTTAGTATACGCTTGTCTTTCTGAAGTACAAAAAGTGTATTCGGCGATTTTTACAATGAGTGAAATTATTCAACAAAGAAGTTCCATTAAATTTTGTGGTGCCGAAACATTCAGAATGTTGCAAAAGGCCTTCGGTAATAATTGTATATCGCGAGCAAGTGTTTTTGTTTGGTACAAATTGTACAAAGAGGGTCGAGAACGTGTTGACGACGAATCACGTCTAGGACGGCCATCAACATCAACTGATGATCAACACGTTAATAAAATCAAGGAATTGGTGCTCGAGAATCGACGATTAATAGTCAGAGACCTTACTGGCATCGTTGAAATATCGGAAGAAAAGTGAAAGCACGATTGGTTCCAAAATCACTCAATTTTTTGGAAAAACAGCGTCGCGTTGACGTCTGTGAAACAATGCTTTCCTACTACCAGGATGTCGTGAAACGTATTATAACTGGCGATGAGTCTTGGATCTATGCTTACGACCCGGAAACAGACGATCAATCGGTCGAATATCGTGCCAAAGGTGAGTCGAAGCCGAACAAACCACATCAAAGCAAGTCAAAAATCAAGGTGATGTTGACAGTTTTCTTCGATTATCGAGGTGTGGTGCACTCCGAATTCCTTCCGACCAGCCAAACTGTCAACAAGGAGTCATTTGCGCGAAGCTATTCGTAAAAAGAGGCCGGAATTATGGGTCGACAACCCTTGGTTTTTGCACCACGATAATGCACCTTCTCATATTGCATTGGTTTTACTTGATTTTTTCGCCAAAAATTCCACCCATATCGTTCCGCAACCACTGGTTCGCCTGATTTAGCTCCGTGTGACTTCTGGCTGTTCAGCAAACTCAAACGACCGCTCCGAGGAAACCGTTTTGAGTCAATTGAAGACATTAAACGTGAATCGCTACGCGCATTGGAGGCTATTCCAGAAATTGACTTTAACTTCGAGGATTGGAAAAGACGTTGGCACAAGTGTATTGAGGCCGGGGGGGGGGGGGGGTTACTTTGAGAGCGACGAAATAGATTTGGAGAAATAAATAAAGAATTTTAAAATTATGAAAAACGTCTTACTGTTTTTTGCCCACAGTATTATAACTAAAACTATTTAAAAATGGACGGCAAACGATTAGTGTCGTTGTGTTGAGTTGATGAGGATTTCTATAATGGGAATATTGGATTCACTAAATTATAAAAGATCAAAAAACAACAACAACTCTACGTAGATATTTCATGAAATTTTTTTCAGAAATTTCAGCCTGAAAATTTTCCGAAAGTTTGTATTTTTGTATAATATACACACACATATATTGATAAAATTGATTTCAGTAAAATTTCATAGTGGAGACCCCTGGTAAGTTAAATGATTGTGAACCAGTGCAAAGTTCACGGCGGTCAATCCTGAATAGGTCAGGACCGGCTTTGAACCAAAAATTTGGCTTCGAACCAAAAATCCCGATTTGATTGTTTTTGCTGTAATTGTCAACTCGATATTCGCAACTATTATCTTCAACAAAGAGTCCCGCCTAGCTTCATTTACAATTAGAGACACATTATCAATTTCGGTTGGGTTTACAAAAACGACGGAAAAATCACGCCAAACAATAATTATTAGGATGACTAGGTAGGGGTCGGATTATTAACCGCTCTAATGTGTATTGGGTGTATATTAAAGCTGTAAGCGTTGCAAGTTTTTCTGTATTGTTTAAATTAACTTCCATCATACTAATGCTGTCTAGGCAGTCTCACAGACTAGTCATCAACACAATCAAGTTATTACAAGGAAAATTAATTTAAATATTTTTCTACCACACTTCTCATTCTATTCACGCATTACACTCTCTGGGCAGCACGGACGTCGACGAGGTGAAAATTATTTTTTAGAGCTGCTAAATATTAACTTCTCAGTCTGTAACAATGGGCAAGAGCCCTCATTTATTACTAGAAACAACGGAGACGATGAATGAACTGGATTGGTGATGAACTTGGATACTGCTCCTTCAGTAGAAAATACTAACAAACAGTAAAAAATGATATACGATCTACGACACACATGATCTAGCAGAAAGTTTGTATGTCAGACATCAACATAACCAAAGCACTAGTGCGAGGCTCAAGATTAGGATTCGAGAATTTTTTATGAAGAGCTAGAATACTTTCCAAAACCTCTCGCTTAAGAAAGATTCTCTCTTAAAATTCAATCACTCCGAGTTACTTGGTTAACAACATGATTTTTAGAAATGTGGACGGAGAAAATGGGATGTTATATTAGAGCTGGTTTCTTTGATATCAATATTTGCGTTAAGCTGCTTCTCGTCTTTTAACGAGAAAAAGGGAGTCCCTCGGATTTCTTGCACAACTAGACACTGTACGATCCTCCCATTGGGGCGCTCCAATATTTTTATTTTTCTGTGAAGATCCTGTCAATGTACAGGTTGACATGGAGCTTGCAATGCGCAGGTGGTATACGTAAAATAGTGTGAGTGGGTGGTGTGTGCATGAATGAAAAGGAGGGTATTAATTAACCTTCAAGGGACATTAAATCCACTGGACAATTAATACTTAAATAATTTACTGTAAAAAAAAAAGATAAGATTTAGAATCGCTCGTAGGCATGCTCACTAGTCACTGACGTTCTGGGAAACATGCTGGTAGACTGAATCTGAAATCGAATGGCCTCTATAAAAGTTGGCTCAAAGGCACAAAGAAATGGGAAAGTGCAGCTCACTTCTCTGCTCCACTCTCGGGTTTCATCGCCTCAACAATATTTCTCCGGATAATCCGGTCTCTAACAAGAGTTTTAATGCTCGAACTCTTTATACTTCTTATATTGTACTTTACTCAAAAGAAACACTACTGCGGGTTTGCCTAATTACAGTAACCACATATTTATTTATTATTTATTATTACATTTACATTTTATAATTAACGTAAATCTGTTCCAAACTATTAAGACTTTCTCCATTTTGAGTGAGAGCTCATTCATAATGGGAGTGCGACATGATGATGAATTCAATGAAGTTGCACCAAATTTCTACTCCGGCTGTGGTTGAACCATTAGCGTCATTTTAATCTGTAGTTGCACTAGGTTTTATGGGTGTTAGCTACATATTTATTCGCCGACTCTTAAGACTCAATCGCCCTCATTATAAATATTGTTAGAAGGAGAACTTGTTTAAGGGAAATCACGTTGTGACCAAATAAACCGATTTCATCAGCGAAAATTAGAACTGGGCTATATTTAGTTGATGGATAACATACTCCAAAGACAGGTTAAAGAATATTGAGTCAATTAGGTTACCATTCTGCACTCTCAATGTTATTTCGAAAATCTCCGAAATTGGCTTCGACTACCTTGTATTTTGATCCATCCATTAAAACCATTCACTTTTTGAAAGGATACACAAATAAAACTGCTAGTGTGCTTTTTTGGATGCTATCGTATGCCTACTGGAAGTCTACAAATAGACAATGAACGGGAATGCCCTTCTCGTAACAATTCTCTAATCATTATCAGAATAAAATGGTTACTTATGGCTGTTTTTTTTGGCGAAAACCACATTGACGATAGTACAATTCGTATCATAGGGTGCCACTTAAAATACAAACATAAAATCTGTAAGCAAAAATTACAGCGTACCATGCGCGATCGTTACAACACCTCCGTAATTCAACATTTTAAACAACACGTTTCGCACTTCGTTATATGATGGAGCAAGCAGATGGTGGACATCTCGACGTTCTAGTTGTAGAGTGCGAAGTTGTTGCGAGCCACACTGCACGTGGGTGGTGGTAATCTGTAGCTATTTTTCTTATAAAACAATTTTTTTCCTTTATCTTCCTTCCGACCATATCACTCTATGAAGGTTGGATTATATTATTAACGTATTATCACGATCAGAAGCAACCATATTGACCTACTATGAAAAGACAGATAGAGTTACTATTCCTAGGTTTAGCGCATGTTTAGTAACACTGCGTAAACTGACGCAGCCCTGGAATACATCCAACCTTAATTCAGAATCGAAATTTACCGGAGATTTTAATGTGGAACTGGGGGTCCAGGGGGTCTATTATGATAGTAAAAAAACTTCAGTCTTTAATGATCTGTAAATAGTTTTTATTTGAATTTTTAACAGTGTGTTTTTAATTTATTTTAAATAATTTTCATTTTTGAAATTTAAATAAATTTAAGTTTTTAACATTCAATAAAGAAATAATAAAAATACATTTACAATAGTTTATGATAATTAATAATAAATTATAATGTGTATGAGTAATGTAAATAACGCATGTCACCAACTAGAAAAGTAAATCTATATAGAACATAAATATATTTCTTTTGTTAATTTACCGATATTTAACTATAGGTACATAATGGATGCTGATTGCCGAATATTTTGTGTTTTAATAATGTAAAGCATACAACTAGAAAATTAGGTAGAGCGGCAACAATGAGAATTGAGCGAATTGAGAATAACTTTAGCAAAGAGTACATATATTGTTAAGAGTAACGACATCGAAAGAAAAAAATCATCAACATTTGTAACATTATGCAATTTAAATGATCTATACAATAAACTTATAGAACTTTATTCACTTCAATTTGCATTCTTTTCTAGTCACGATTGTGACGTAAACAAACAAAATACATGACACAAAAATTTTTTAATGAAATTATTTCCTTTGTTTCATTACTCTTTTTAACAATATACTCTTTGATTACAACTATACCAGCAAACTTTATAATATACAAGTGTGTTGGAACTTGGAGCATCGGAACATGGTTTACGAAGGTAAATAATTGACTAGAAATGCGTTACAGTGAATGACATGTGGTTTATTATTAATAGTGCAACAACTGAAGTGTACGATAATTGAAATTTCGTTCAATTGTATAATCCGGATACATCAGTTCAATAAAATTAAATATGAAAAAATAATAAATACATTTTTGAAAAACACCATCCATTTTAAGTGCAAGTAGCGCAAGGTGAATTTTTTTAGAATATGATTTTAAGAATATCTGGTCACTCATCATCAAACTAATCGCCAATTGTTTTGAAGGCTAAAATAAATCTTCGGTTGTTTGCGTCGAATTTTATTAAGATGAAGCTTGCATGTCAATATTATCAAACGATAATTTTGAAGAAATTTGTTTTAGTTACTAACTTATTCAAAAAACAAATCATTCACTTAATTATGGTTCATACGATTACATGTTTGAAACATTTACAAAAATTCTAAATAACGATAATTAGCTTTACTGTTTTCTTTAAGAGTAAATTTTGGGGCTCAACCATGTCAAAATTTATGTTAGTAAATAAATTTCCAGTTGTTGCAGTACACCAAACAAGTTTAAATTCAGAACTGGCAGAGCTTCCCCCGTTAATAGGGACCAACGGTATTACGAATGCGCTTAGAATCAACCAATTAAAAATATTATTTTCTCGCACAGAAAAGATAAAATATTTGTTTATACGATGGCGAGATTTGTAAACGCTTGTTGGAGTTAAATTAAAAAGAGAGATTTTCAAATTGTATAATCAAAATACGATAAGGTCAACTAATGAACTGTTGTGAAAACATACATGACAATCACAGATAACTACATAAACCGTGTTAGGTCTAAGTAGGTCCCGATTTAACATGTAAATATATCTACATTTTGTAGCACTATACTGTACACTTCAAATATCAAAGCATTCATTAAATAACATTCAAACCTAATACACGTCTGTTGTTTGTTATATGATTATTGCGACATTACACCATGCAACCGTCCCGATTTAACCCATTGAGTGCAATACGTAAGTGACTTTCACCAGCGCACGAAGAGATGCTCTACTGAAGATCACAGGCGGCTTCAGGATAACCAGTAAACTACATAATAGTACATAATATATAAAAATAAAATAAATCAGCACGGACGACAGCCAGTATATTTGAGGAATGGGTTAGAGCAAAGAATATTTAATGCTAGTAACGATACAGAGGGAAAAGTTTCATCAACAAATTCGTGGATTATGCAAATTAAATGGATTATACAATACACTTACACAACAATTTTAGATTGTATTTGTATCGAATACTATTATACTCATGTCTAATGATAGAAAACGATAAAAATTACGGTAAATAAATACGTGTAAGTGTACTGGATTGGATAACTAATGTAAATTGTATAACTCACGAATTTTTTGTTGAAAATCTTTCCTCTGTTTCGCTTTTTATAACATTTACATACTCTTATTTCTTTACATCATTTCATGCGACGTGACTACTCATCTTCTTGATTACTAGATTATTAAATCGAAACTTACAAAATAATTATTTACAAAATTCGTTGCGGCTGGTTTTTAAATCTTAGTATGCTGCTTTATAAATATTTGCTTGTGACTTCTATCACTTCAAACGAAATTCGAAGTGATATACATGTTACCATTTTTAGTTTATATCAATTGTTGTCAAATGCCATTAAAAGTAATTTTAATTTTTTTTAGTTATGAGGTAACCCATGTTTTATAGAGCTTCACAAATTTCGGTTTTTCGTGTTTTCTTTTTGATAGAACTATATTTATTGTTGTTTACATACATACAGACAGAAAGTGTTGTGTTTATTTGTTTGACGTTTGAAATTTTGAATTTGAATTAGTTTTTGAGGAACGGATCTTTAAAAATTGTTTTGTTGTGTATAGCTAAAAACGGTCTACGCCGCTATCAAGAGAGACAGTGCCACCAAAAATAATTTCTGTTGATTCATTAATGGATAAAAAATCGAAGGATATGAGGATAGAATTTTAAAATATTATTAGTGGTATAAAATAATGTTAGTGGTATATTGTATCTCTGCAACAAAAACTATTTTTTTGCAGCCTTGGCCTTCCTAAATATTTCCAACAAAAGAATAAGCTATATATTTTCTTAACATACTTTCTTTATAACATCTAACCTATTTACAAAAATGAAGCATTCTTAAGCGGCCTCCTACGCCAATGAGTTGCATCAAGTGTCTGTAACATTACTTCTTAGCAAATACAGCAATTGCCTACAAATAAGCTACACTCGAGTATTGGCGATTTTCATCGAACGTAGATAGGTTTGGTTTCTACGTCTACAAGGGGGACGAGAATTCTCAAATCCATTGTAGACAGTTTTGACCCCCCCTTGCTACGAAGCTGCGATTCATGTTTAGAACGAGAAGAATTAGGCTGAAGTTCATGACTGAGACTGCGGCCCAATTTAAGACTTATTTTGTGGAGAACTACTTATTTTCAAGACTACAATTAGTCTTCTCTTAATTAAGTTTTTTGTAGATTTGTTAGACATATTTGAATGTTATTAGTTTGATCGGAAGCCTCTCATAAAAATCAAATGTATAAGTATATAAGTATAAGTATATTCGACATTAAAATAAGTCACGAATTGGA